>JAILYA010000014.1:1005467-3693691 GCA_021437795.1 Rhodamnia rubescens
GTTTTATTGTCGTCTATATACAATCTCTTTCTATTATAATTGGTAGTTGTAAAAGTGAGGTGAGAAGTGCTAATTATAGTGGAATTCTATGCTGGATGTAACCTTTGTTTAAGGGTGAACCAAGATAAATCTTGTGTCTTGATCTCTCCTTTTTTGCGTTTAATCTCTATTTCGTTGTGTTTGTGCGCCTAATCCTAAGCACTATGGCTGTCCTTTTCCTCCTCCTCTCTTACTGCATTAGTCCTATCGCGGAGATCAAAGTGAGACTGATCGAATGCGATTGTGCATCAGGGCATTGGCATCGAGTCTGAAATAGCCGAAGGGATATTGGACCCAGCACCTCGGTGTTTTCTGAAGTCGCTCAAGGGGATCACAATTGGTTACTTCGAGGCGGCTGATTATGAACTTCGTGCTGTAAAGATTCTGCTCAGGCTGCGGCGGCTTTGGAGGAGCTAGTCATACACTGCACGGAGCAGTGTTCCGAGAATTTCCAAGGGGACTTGATGGAAGAATTGCTGGCACTCCCGAGGGCTTCAAGTCGTTGTGCAATTAGCTTTTTGCCGAGTGAAATGCATGTTTGTTGACTTGCAATTGCATTTGCGGGTTCCTTTCCTTGTTTTACCGGAGTGAACAGCTCCCTGTGACATCTATAACTGGGAATTGTGCTCGGAGATTTATGCCCTGAGAATGAATTGCTGGCTTTTGAATTGACTTGTGAATTTCCCAATTCTGCCCTTCTATTGGTAGATACCTGTACTGTATGCAGGACCAAAATCATGAGTTAACAGATCATAAGCTTTTACTTTTGTTCTTTTTCTTAACCTTTTTGGGTTAAATCTAGGGGCATGCAAACTTATGCAAACTTTGGCTTTTTTATACTACAAAATTTATTGGTTAAATACCGCGTGTTTGGAACAAAACTAACATTTCGAATTTCTATTCCAATCACAAAATGCATATATCAAGTATATTACCTTCAATATATAGGGTGGCGCTTTTTCCACTTCCTTTTTTGCTAATACACTCCCTAAAATAGTGTTTTGACTATAATATCCCTTGTGGGCCCCCTTTATGTTTATTTTATTCTTTTTTTTCTTCCCTATCTCTCTCTCTTCTCTCTCTATGCATGCCCGTCGTCTTCTTCGTGGCTGTCTTCTTCACCCATGCTGTTCACTCGCTTCTCCTAGTCGCCGCCTGCGCGGCCTCAACCTGCCGTCATCGAGACCTTCCTAACTATCGTCTACTTTGCCGTAAAGGGGCACAAAATCGGGGAGGTATCCCTTGACCCCACTATGTGCCCGAACGATTTTGAGGACGTAAGATTCAACCGATGATGATGAACTTGAGAGAGAGAGAGAGAGAGAGAGAGAGATAGAGAGATAAGGTTTTACCCATACCGATTTGCAGACAGAGGAATCATAGCCCCGAGAGATGCGGCATTTTTTTATTTATTTTTTCTTTCTTTGCCGATCAATAACTCGATGAAGCCTTCGAATATGTTTAATTCATCCTCAAAGTTGTTGTTGTTGTCGTTAACACATTACAGCCTTGCGGATGCACTTTGCCACCAATTGCTTCTCGTTGTTTTCCTCGATGAGCTTTTGAGCCATTTTCACCAAGCGGATTGAACTTGGCTCGAATTCAACAACTCCAATGGGCAGCAGGGTCGAGGCCGTGAGAGGTAACGACGTAGAGAAGCGAGCGAAATGCGAGGCCAATGCAACCTTTGGGGTTGGAGGCGCATTGGAGGAGTAGAAGGCATCGAGAAAGAAGACTATGAATACGCAAAGAGACAAAATAGGGCTCACGTCCGAACTTAATAATTGTCAATGAATGTGATGTGATAGAAGATGGGACCTATAAGCGATATTATAGTCAAAACACTATTTTGGGGAGTGTATTAGCTAAAAAGGAAGTGAAAAAAAGCGTGATGCACAATAGTTTTAGGCATTAAATGCATGAAACGAAAGCTTTAGGAGTAAAGTACGTTGTCGTGACAAGTTTGCGGACTATTGATATAATCATCCCCATAAATGTTGAATTTTCAGATGTGCCCCCGCTTGTATCCGGCGCTAGCAAAGTCGATTGTGCATTTCCTGGAAACTTGCTTGTTTCACGCACTCAATTTTTGTGCATCATGTATAGTCAGGCCAAACACATGAAAGCCATACAATTTAAGGTAACAAAACGTCAAAACCAATGATATTGTGGTGAATCAATTATAAAGGAAGGAGGACGCTAGCCTGACTGTCCACTATCAGCCCCAAGTTTATGGCTGACAAAAAAAAAAAGGTCTAATATTCAAAAAAACCTTCAACTTTAGCATTCGTAATAATTATATCCAAATTTTTTTTGTCTTATAAAAAACCCCAACTTTTACTTTTGTCCTAATTCTACCGGTCTAATATCCAAAAAAAAAAAAAAACCTCAACTTTAGCATATGTCCCAATTATATCCGTAATTTTTATCTTTTAAAAAACTCAAAATTTTTACTTTTATCCCAATTTTACCATCTTCGCCTCGTCCATAATCATCTTTAGTTAATCCTACGTGACTTGAATTTTCTCGTCGAACTTACCAATGAATCTTTGAAATTTAGAAACAAGAGATTTCGGGGACGATGAGATTGTAGATCGTTCATTCTTCGTCCAAATATATCCACGCCTGGCGCTTTTTGTTGTGGAGTGCCGAAGAGAATATGAAACGTGCTTGTCTTGAGTGATTCCGTATTTCTCGAAAATATGTAGGGAAGCAATAATAGAAGAGAAGTTCATAGGTTTTTTTCATGTCGCACTTTCAAGTGTAATTCAATAACGACGTGGAAATATTATGTAGAATTAACTAATTGCGATTATGGACGGAAGGTTAACGGTGATAAAATTGGGATAAAAGTATCGAGTTGAATATTTTTTATGAAGCAAAAAAAAGTTTTGGATATAATTGAGACGTATGCTAAAGTTGAGGGTTTTTTTATTTATTTATACTTTGGGTAGGTAAAATTAGGACAAAAGTAAAAGTTTTGGATAGAATTGGGACAAAAATAAAAGTTAGAGGTTTTTTTATAAGACAAAAAAAAGTTTTGGATATAATTGCCATAAATGCTAAAACTGAAAGTTTTTTTTTGGGGGTTTTAGGCCAATAAAAATAAAAAAGACAAATTATTAAAATAATTTATGGTAAATATATCACGGTTAGTATCTTGTGACCATCAACTTAGAGTTTTCCATAAAGGAAACACCATTTCTCTTGAGAACAACGGTTCCTTTTTTGGATTCCAAAGTTGACCAAGGCTTGATACGGCAGATGGTTTCCATGCAAAAAGAACTTTCTAGACCTGGCTCGATGCAAACAGAACTTTCCACATGGGCCTTCCTTTAACGATAAAAGAATAAGCTAAAATTTGTAGGATAATACGGGCATGTATTCAAATAGAGCTTATAGAATTAAGATCATAAAATATATATATCAATCTATATTGATTTCGATAAATATAATACTATAGTTTTAGGGCTTAAATTCACGAAAAGAAAACTTTGGGAGTGAATTGTATTGTCATGATAAGTTTTCGAACTCTTAATATGATTATATCGCAAACCTCTAACTTTTATTTTTGTCCAAATTCTATCCAAAACTTTTACTTTTGTCCTAATTCTACCTACCCAAGTATAAATAAATAAAAAAACCCTCAACTTTAGCATACGTCTCAATTATATCCAAAACTTTTTTTTGCTTCATAAAAAATATTCAACCGATACTTTTATCCCAATTTTATCACCGTTAACCTTCCGTCCATAATCGCAATTAGTTAATTCTACATAATAGTTCCACGTCGTTATTGAATTACACTTCTCACAAAGCCGACATGAAAAAAACCTCCGAACTTCTCTTCTATTATTGCTTCCCCTACATATTTTCGGAAATACGTAATCACTCAAGACGGCACGTTTCATATTCTCTTCGGCACTCCACGCCTAAAAAACTGCCGGACGTGGATATATTTGGACGAAGAATGAACAATCTATATTGATTTCGATAAATATAATACTATAGTTTTAGGGCTTAAATTCACGAAAAGAAAACTTTGGGAGTGAATTGTATTGTCATGATAAGTTTTCGAAACTCTTAATATGATTATATCAGTAAACAATGAAATTTTCGAAGTGATCACATCTTTACTCACATTATGAGCTAAAAAATGCTTTTGTGCATTTTCTAAAAACTTGCTTGTTTTACGCCTCAAAGTTTTGTGCACCACATAGGTAGTCAAACCAAACCCATGTAAGTCATGCAATGGAAGGTAATTAAGGGTGCGTTTGTTTGAGTGTAAGTGATTTCCGAAAATTAGTTTTGCAGAATTTCACCTGTTTGGCTCGTTGAAAATGACGTAGTCAAAAGAAAACACTTTCAGGTAAACAGAAAATTCATGTATAAAATTAGGAAAGTAAATTCCTAAATTAAAAGAGGTGAAAACACATTTTCGAATTATTCCTCTTTTTTTTCCTTTCTTTTCTTTTTACTTCTTCCTCCATTGCGGCGGCTCGCGATAGCCACGGGCGAGCTTGAGCTCCCCACAATCTAGCGAGCTTGAGGCTTGCTAGAGGCCGACGATCTTCAAGGTTGTTGGATCTAGCAAGCCTCGAGCTCCCGCTCCATGGCCGCTGCAATCGGTCATGTTGGAGGAAAAAGGAAAAGAAAAGAAAAAGAAAAGAAAAGAACACAAATAAAAAATATTTGGGAACTTAAATAAAAAAATATTTAAAAATTTGAAATTTTTGTTTATCATGAAACTGAAATCATTTTTCAAATGGCATCCAAACACAACATATCATTTTCAATCACATATCAACAAACATAGAAAAACTAATTATTTTTTTGAAAAATGATTTCTTGAAAAATATTTGTCTTTAACACGAAGTTTTCCCAAAAAAAAAAAAAAACATACCCTAAATGTCAAATTAGTTACTTGCCATTGCCACTTGCGTTGAATTAACTACGAAGGAAATGCCATTCCTCATTAGAAAAAGGATTTCTTCAATTCCAAGGTTGACTAAGGATTGATGCGACATATGATTTCCATGCTGAAAAACCTTTATGCACCTAGCTTGATGCAAATAAACCTTTCCACACCTGGTCTTCTTGAAATGAAAAATGACTAAGCCGAAATTTTTTGGTTAGATATGAGGCTTAATGCATGAAAAGAAAGCTTTTAGACTGAGGTGCAATTATCGTGATAAAATTTCGGACTATTAAAATAATTAATCTCGTTACACATTGTATTTTCTAAAGTGGTCACACCTTTCACCTATATCAAGAGTTAACACGGTTCATTGTCCATTTTCTAGAAACTTGCTTGTTTCGCACATGGAGGTTTTGTGCACCATATGTAGTCAAGCTAAACACATGCCATCCGATACGATATGCGGCGACTAGACATCAAAACTAATTACTTACCTTTGTTGGATATGGTGAATTAATTATGAAGGAAACGCCCAGTCTTCACGAGAAAAATGATTCCTTTCTCGCTCTAAAGTTGACCAAGAATTGACGCGACAGATGGTTTCCATGCAGAAAGAACCTTCTACACTTGGCTCGATGCACTTGGCCATCTTAATCGTACCTCGCGTGCATGTCAACGTGTACCGTGCAACTGTGCAAAGCGTTTTACCTATATAAGTATTTTCATTCCGGTCTCAAGCGCATTTGTTTTCTCATTCTCTTATTTTTCCATACACACTTTGAAAATTCTTATTTCTCTACGTGCTTCATAACATTTGTTGTAATAAAATAAGTTACAACAAGTTGGTAAGAGAAATATGTAATCTTCTCACCTGCTTATAAAAGCAAGATTCACCTGTTTGTGATTAATAAATTTTCTCAAGAAAATATAACTTTAAAGCTGTAAAAAAATCACTAATTCCTCAATGCTATATTCAAATATTTGCGAAAACGGGGATGCAATTTCAAGAGCTTTGCATGAAAAGGCCTAATGGATTTCTTCACAGAAGGAGCAAATCATGGACATGCCCGAAGCAATTTTGATTTTCATGGTGAAAAATAGACCTTATTTATTATTAGAAAAAATGGGCCAAATGACAAGTCCAGGCCCAAAGCAAGTTTTGAAATGGGATCATACTCAACGAGTGGATCTATTGCATTTCAGAATATTTGTAACAATGGGCTTCGGTCCACTTTTAAAGATAGAAAGCCAGAGTGCTAGAAATTAATTAAACCTTGAAACTGAACATCACGAAGCATGGGTTAATGACATTATGACACCATCCGTAATTACAAAATCTACTGGAGAAGGATGAGAGTTTTTGTCCAAAATAGGGCCGATACCTAGTATCTACATTGAACAATGGACGAGCTTGAACCGGAAGATTATGGTACCGACTATTGAGTCTAAATCTCTTTTGTCCCGACTCACCCATGATTAAGAAAGTGATTAAGTTTTCGATGCAAATGGCCATGTTCGGGTTAGTCCAAGATTGGCTAGATAGATTCGAGAAGGGATTGCTTGTGTAGGCTCATCCGTTGTGCCCTCCGGACTGATCGGGTTCGATCGGATCGCCACGTCCATGATCGTATGAACCGATATCTAAACTTCTCGCTAGGCCAGCTTGTATTCATATCAAAACCATTAACATAAATGCTGAACGGAGCGAGATTGTGAGAGCGCAGTAAGGTTATGCCAATGTGTTGAAGTTAAGCCACTTCTTGCGACATTCGACACAAAATACAAAGCAAAGAGTCTGATTCTGTTAAGAGAAAGTTGCAAGCAGACTATTATTTGGATCAAAAAAGGAAAAGAAGCTAAGATGATCAACCACTCTCGGGCACAACAGTGCCAGTAGCATCACTATTGTCGACAAGGGTTTTGGCGGTGATGACTTCTTGATTCTTGGAGGAGGCCAGTCTGGAGAGAGAGACGGGGTACTTGAGGGCGTTGAGCTCGACCTTGCGGAGGGCGGCTCGGCCCAAGTCGATGCCGCAGGCATCGGAGAGCTGAACCAGGTAGAGCAGCACGTCCGAGAGCTCCTCGCCCAAGTGCACCCTCTCCTCCTCTTTCCAATCCGGAAGTCCCTTAGCAACCTCCCCTTTCCACTGGAATAGCTCCGACAGCTCTCCGACTTCACCCACCTGCGTGAAAAATGAAATTATGTATTTATCAATTATGCCGAACACCAAGTGATGGGTCCGTGCGCACGAGATCCATTGATCAACTGACACCAAAGAAATGCCATTTAGTTTGGACTCCCATGTCTGCAGAACTGATTCACACGCTCGTTGGAAAAACTGTAGACATACGCGTACGAATTCATCAGATGACTTTGATCTTTTGTGAAGCAAAGAAGATCAACCAAAAAAAGTTTTTTTTTTTTTTTTTTTAACTTTTTGGCCCAGCAAGTAATCACCCAAAATTGACAAAACCGCGAAGACAAAGCAAAATACCCAGAAACGACAGGCGAAAGACGAAGACCAAACAGAAAAAGAGTGATGATGGGACAGGGATTTTCGCAAACAGTTTGGGATCCGTTTTATCACCCAGCAACATATAAGGTAGAAAGTAATAAGGAGAGAGGGACTACCAGAGCCAAGAGGAGGTTTCTGGGGCTGTGAAACTGACCCCAGTCTCTCTCCTTGGCGAAGTCGGCCATCTTCTGCTTCAGAAGACCGAGGGTCACGCTCCGATCTCCCTCTTTGACCATTCTCTCTCTTCTTCCACGCGCAGGCCCTCCGATACGAGCGATGGACGACGAAGCGTTCTGGTGCAACTTTCTCGGGAAAGAGGAGTTTCAGGTACTTGTAGAGAGAGAAGAGAGAGAGAGAGAGAGAGGGTGTTGTCGTCTCAGTGCCAGTTTTTAAGGGGGCAAAGCTAGCACGTCATTTCATTTCGAGGTAGCTTAATTAATGATTCATTCCTCGTTCAAGCTCGTCCATTGATTGCTAGACATCTTCGTAATTGCTGTCCATATCCGAAGGCATGGAGTGTTTTGCTCAAGCGTAGTGTCAAAGCATATGTCAGCAGCACTTCCATAACAAATTAAAACATTCATTCCCATCGCCACTCTGGTAAACAAAGGTTAACCAAGTCTACACCCTTTATAACTCCTATTTCCGAAAAATTTGGTACTTGATAATAGCGGTGTACCTTGCCTTCACGTTGCCGCACAAAAATGTACTTGAAAAGGGAAAGTTCAGGCATAAGCCCATTAAGAGTTTCAACTCAAGTCCGAGCGGAGATGCAATGTTGTCGCAGCCTTCCTCGAGGCGAGCCACAAAAAAAAAAATCATAATTGCTAAGACGTAGACTTAGTACAGACACTCCAAAGCTCATACCAATCACATCTTTTGAATTTTTTTATATAATCTATTGAACATGTAAATTAGTTCAATTAGGAGTCACGACTACTCCATTATTGGTCAATTAGCTAACCAAGCAAAGTATAGAAGAACACTTTACTTTTGCAAACAAGAGATTCCTGGATACGGGAACGTGGTAACGTTAGATTAATCTAACACCATTTCGGTACATTTTCTCTGTATTTTCAAGTACATTGCCATGTAATGTTGGACGATTTCAGTCTTATGACACTAAGATATGATGAGTGATCATTCGGATGCACATCAATTAATATACAGACAATAAATCAAATCGGTATATTAATTGCGCCGATAAGGGGAGAACCTTAATGCCTCAACCAAAGCATGACATCATTAAGATAAATTCCTAGGTGTTTTGCAAGATATTAACTAAAATATGCATGCCCTAAACATAATATCTGAATGGAATGATGATTATTTCTTTTTGGGTATTTTTGTTTAACAAAATATTAAACTATATGCAGGGCGATGAAATTTACTTCTAGGTTATGTATATGTGATGTTAATTTAAACTAATGACATATGACATGAACTTAAATACAGTCTATATGCAATCTAACTCTAATGACGCACATGGATCATGAACTAATTTCATGGTTGTCAAAATTTCTATCAAAACCATTATGGAAAAATGACTTTTAAATTTTCAAAACTATTGAAAAATTTAACAGGCTGTTCTTCGAGCAATGCTTACCGCTTGAGTGTGCTTGCATTGAGAATTTAAGACCATGTATATCATGATGGAGGCGTCGATTGACTATGAGTTCTAAAAAAATCATCCCCTCAAAAGAACTCAGCTTCTTCGGGAAAAGGACACCACAAATGCCATAACTTTCGTACGGGCTCACTTGAGTGTTATAATTTCTTTTTCGATCTCTTGAATGATGTAACTCATGTCTACGCTCACTTGACTGATCACAACCTTTGTTTGTAGTGGGGTCAACTCCTAATTTTTCTATGCGATAAATGACTAAATGGATTGCCAAAATCTAGGTGTCAATATATAATATAAAAATATTTTTCATTTATTTATTTTTATAAGTAATATAAACGATTATTTTTTCAAAAATATTTTTTAAATCATTCATTTTTCACAAACCAAACGGAGCCTAAACTTCTATACACTTCGACTCACATGTTTTTCTTCGATTTAGCTCAAACTTAGAGAGAGAGAGAGAGAGCATTTAAGATTTGAAACTGCCCTCGAGTTTACTTTTGCTCTTCTGTAAAAAAGCTAAAGAGCACGTACGAAAGGAGGAAGACAAGACAACATCTGCCGAGAAGAGTTCAACGCAAGCGACAATATCACTGATGCTAACGTGATGATCAGTTTTCGACATTTTTAAGGTTGTACGTACGGAAGGAGGAAATACTCATTTTATTGTGATTATGCTCCAAAAACCGAAATCATTACAATACTCGATTAACCAATAGTTTCCCTCAGTAATAGACCAACTATCATGCTTTGTGCTTATGTTGACAATGGTGACAATAAATCGAGCAAGGTTTATAGACAATATAAAAAGCTTAATATATAGGGGATATTTCAATAAATCTGACAAAATCATCGTATGAATAAACTCTCTATGTAGAATCCGGCATTTAAAAAGGAAGGAAAAGATGTATAATAAATTAGAGTTGGACGGGAGTAATGTTTATTGCATAAAAATGCAAAAACAAAGGCCTCGATAAATCACAGATTCAATACTTCTCCGACTTTAACAAATCAAGATATTCCTCAGAGGGAAAGATTTCCATGTAATTTGACACCAAAGAATGACCGACTCTTGAAATCAACGAGAATGAAATGCGGTCGACAAGGAGACCTTCCGGGGTTAAGTTGGTTGACAAAGCCATCGACGGAATTATAAACAAGAAGCATTAACCAATCGTTGCCAAGCGTTGAAGCAGAATGATCAATAAATGGAACGGAGATCTGCTAGCACATCGATACAAAGATGTAATTGCCAAGCAGTGGAGCCGATAAATTCAAGGTTTGTAACTTCTTGTATATAAGTGTTGGTAATAGGAGCCACGTACAACGTGTCTAATTCTATTACACGACTTGTAAGATAGAGGGCTATATAAACCCACATTGTATTTTACTTGTCCAATCGACTACAAAAGACTTATTGTTTCATACTTTCTAAATTGTTGCATGGTTGTCAACAATTGTGTTAGGATTCGGCGCACAACCATAACAAAATAAAGCGTAAAAACGAGAAAGAAAAATCGAGACAAAAGTTTATCATGATTTACCCTTTGAGATGATTTCACTATAATTAGCACATTTCTGTTACATCAATCAATATGTTATCCAAAGCAGTAACTATTCATGGGCTCAAGCCCAAACTACTAATCTCATATCGGCTCAAACTATAAAACTCATATGGCCGCTCGAAGATGCCCGTGCTTTGTTGTTGATAGGAGATATGAACCACACCCCCAACATATTATTCTTAGTATTCATATGCTTAAATTCCTATTGTATACCTTTGTATCTCGGATAAACAAGGATCCTTCACAACCTTTGTCAATTAAATCGTTCCGTCAAATTTAAAGGCAATTTCACTTTCTTGGTCAAATATCTCTTTGCACGACGGGGGAACCACTTTTATTATAACTAAGGAGATTGCAATGGCAACAATTAGGGTTTTGGATTATTTTCAAGTTTTGTTGGATGTCTAACCCTTTTTCATGCCTTAAGGGCAGAAGTGGCATTCTGTTATTTATTCGACTCCTAGGGTGTTGTATCAATGTACAATTTTGAGAGATTTTCAAGGCTCTTGCTAGTCCGGCGCAGGAATTCCGTACTTTCTTTTGATGAGACTTCTGTATTCAGATTCTTTGGATAGATTCTCTAGAGTCTTTATTTTTCTGAAATGAAACCAATGCTAGAACAATTACATCCATCATGTGGTCATCATAATTCAATGAATTATGAGCGTATGTTATGTTTCCATGACTTTGTTAGATAAGTTCAATAGAAAAGCAACTTTAGAAGCCCAGATGATGGCTTTCATCTTCGATTAACATCCTAAACCCAGTGGCGGTGGGTTGCCTCCGTATTATAGTTTGTAGTTGTCCCATTGTCTGTACACAAACTTCTCGAGTAGCTGAGCCTCTCTCATCCCAAAAACTTGTTAAAAAAAATGAGGTTTTCTCTCACACTTATTAACCTGGGCTCCGATACCAAGTGTTGGGTGGTCTGAGCCTCTATAATCTCAAAAGATGACTCAAAAGATGAAACTTTTCTTCACATTTATAAATCGACCACCAGCTCCTTTCACAACCGATGTGAGATAACCCCAACAAGGGAAGAGGCTGTCGGTAATCTGTTGGGTTTTTTTTCTTAAGTCGGGTAACCAATGGGGAACTTCATCCGAGATGCTAGCATTTTGCATGTCCAGTACCTCGTGTCAAAATATATCCTTGTGATTTTTATGAACATATATTATTCTTCATTGAGATTTTTTAGACTAGACAAGAATCTTTTTCATTTATAGAAATATTAATTCCCAACAAATGGTTAATCATTTGATAATTTAGAGTATTGTTGAACAACCGGAAAGAGTAATTACTTGTTGTCCAAATGGATTATGATTGCTAACAATTGTACACTAAATTATCTTGGCAAGTTACATAAGTCGAACAATTTTTTTCGGTCTATTTGCACCTGAAGAGCTTGGCCTAAAGCAAAATTCAACATGTCGACACCTTGAATCTATGGAGTATAAGGCATAAAAAATCAGAGATTAATTGCATATGGATAGATACATTACTAAATCTTTCTTTTCCAAATTGAGATGCTTCAAAAGGTTATGTCCACAAGTACTCGTAACAAATTTTCTCAAATTGACAGGAGTAGTACGGTGCGAAACAACACGACGCTTCATACAAAACTTGATAAATTGTCGGTACAATCGACCTCACTCAGATTTATCATTTCTCCGCTAAGCAATCATACAGTTCGCAGAGCAACTTTGGCTATGGCTCATACTACCTCGTCAATTTGGAATCATATTCTGAATTTTCCTAAACCGAGAAACGAGTAGCTTAAGCACCCTGAGCAAAATTGAGGTAATCACAACTTTTACTTCCCTTGCTAGCTTTGCTGCATCCAGCGATCTTCAATTTTTCTTCAGAATATTCTGATTGTTTTCCATTAGCATGTGCTGAGTTGAAGGTCATGAACTTGAGTTTCTTAAGCCCCTGGCAATCTATTTGTTAACCTGAATCTGTTATCTTCTCGATGAATTAAGTACCTGTGAGAAATTACTTTCTACTTGCTCTTTAATTCCTATGCTTTCAAGACGATATTTTGGTGAAGATTGGGAAAGGAAAAGTCTGACAATCAGCGAGTTCCAAGATCTAAGCTTTGAAATGTTCATTGAGCACATGGAGACACTTGCTAAAGCTTACTAATGCTCGGTGCAGGAAGAGATGGATACAAGATCTCTAATTGATAAAGCAAAGTTCAGGAAGTTGAACGACAACCGAAATGCCAGCTGTACAAGTTTATGCGATTTGCCCGAAGTGGTTCTCCAGCACATCCTAAGTTTTCTTCCATCGAAAGATGTTGTGAGAACGAGCGCCTTGTCCAAAAGGTGGGAACAGTTATGGATTTCTGTTCCGAAGCTCGACTTCAATGATAAGGAATTCTCCCAGAGGTTGCGCTTCACTAACTTCGTCGAGAGAACGTTTTTGCTTCACGGTCTATCTCCACTGAAAGGTTTTTCTCTCTCGTGTTCCATCCATTACAATAAATCCCGCATCAATGCTTGGATCACTTCCGCTATAAGGCGCAATGTTCAAAAGCTCCGGTTGTGCCTTGATGTAGACAAACGTGCTGCGGTGAGTTATAGGTTACCGTGTTGTGTATTTAGGTGTGAAACGCTAACAGAATTGCACGTAGAGATGAGCCGTCATATTAGGCTCACTTCATCAGTTTGCCTGATGAAACTGAAGGCCCTAACTCTCGTGCGGATCGATTTCGGGGACGACAATTCGGTCGAAAAGCTACTTTCGGGGCCTTCCCTTGAGAAGCTGTCCCTTGACAACTGCATGTGGTGGAAGCTGGAGGCTCTTCGTATTTCGGCTCCGAAGCTTTTGAGCTTGTCCATTGTTGAACTGGAGTTTTGTACGGATTTCAAATGTGATTGCCGGGTATTCATCATCGGAACTAGTCTAGAGTCCTTCTACTATCACGGCGAATGCGCTTATGACTATACTCTATTTAGCTCGTCCGCACTTGTTAAGGCTGCTATCTCCGTGGATCATCCGTTCGATGAGAAGTCGTACCAATTCTCGTACCATGGATACAAGCTCTTAAAAGATGTTGCTAATGTACGAGATTTAACTCTGTCTTATGACGGTCTTCAGGTATGCTCCTCCGAACGCATGGTTGAATCATTGTCGTCATTCTTCAATGTTTGGATTATGTCTGATCCTTCTATTGGTTTGGATGTCTTCTTCGACATTTTCCTTTAGGATTTAACTGAGAGTAGGAATTTCCTTGACTCGCTGCCCATCTTTGCGAATCTTAAGAAGTTGGAATTGAACATGTATCGTGCGTGCTTGGAATCTAGAGCACTTCAAACGATTCTCAGCAAATCTTCTTGTTTGGAGAGTCTTCAGTTCCTCTCGGTAACCACTCCATCATTATTCTCTTTCTTCCTTTTCTGCTAGCATTTCGTGTTACTAGAAGTTTCGTGATCTCGTTTGATTCGGTATTGTGATTTTGATTAAGGGTGTTCTTGTGGAGTCCGGAATGGATGAAGGGATACGGGATCCGGTACCTGGGTGTTTCCTGTCATCACTCCGAGAGATTACAATTCGCAACTTTCATGAGGATGATGATCAACTTCTGGCCGTGAGAGTTATGCTTAGGATGGCTAGGGTTTTGCAGAAAATAGTCATACATCGTTCCGAGTACTATTTAGGGAGTTCTACAGAGAAGTTGATGGAACGATTGAGAGAGATCCCTAAGGCTTCAAGTCAGTGTACGATTTTGTTAGTCTAACAATTCTGGCATTTCCATTTAATTCAGGAATTGGTGATTCTATATTGCAATTCATTCGAAAGGTTTTTTACCCTATCTGCACTTTGGAAATGAAAGGACAGTATCTACATAATGTCATTCAACTTTTAGCTCATGAATCCCACATGACATGGTTCTGGTTGCAAAAAATAAGCTATCAAGTAGAATAGATCGAAAATTGGATATACGTGATTTCGTTGGTGAGACATGTCCCATGGAGAAAATAGAATAAGAATCCACTATAGATCGCGTATGATACAACAAGAGATTATTACAACATTCAAATTACTCAAAAATTTGCTAGCACTGAATTAAACTAAATAATTCACTCTTTCATAGTTACTTGCGAACAAATCTCTCAATCTCCTAAAAAAATTAAAAATTTTATCATGAGATTTAGGGCGGCCTATTTCCACCCCATAAATGACTAAATCCAGGAAAAAGACAAACTTGCCCTCATTTTTTCAATTACAATCTAAAGTTATGGCCACACTCATTCTTTTTCTATTTTTTTTCTTTTTCAATTTAGGATGATTACCGTAATTAAGCATTTCACATGTTTTTCTTTTTAGCATATTAAAGAAAAGTGCATTTTCAGAAATTCCTATAATGTTTTACATGCTCTATGTAAAATTATCTCGTTAATAGTACAAAAAAGACATTCTTTGATATTTTATAAAACTGAAAAATATCTTCTTCATCGTACTTCTCTATTTTTTGTCCCTCTTATCTCAAGAGCTCTCTTTGTTGGTGAACTTTTTATTAGTTTCATTCTAAAGTATATGTCAAGTCTCTTTATTTACTATCTCAGAGAATTTATTTTTTTTTTCTTACTATAATGGCAAGATATTTCTATTCAAAGCATCTGAGAAGTTAGAGGAATATCTATGTAAAGTTATCTTGTTAATAGTAAAAAAAACATTCTTTGATATTTTATAAAACCGAAAAGTATCTTCTTCATCATACTTCTCTATTTTTTGTCCCTCTTATTCAAGAGCTCCCTTTGTTGGTGAACATTTTATTAGTTTCATTCTAAAGTATATGTCAAGTCTCTTTATTTACTATCTCAGAGAATTTACCTTTTTTCTTACTATAGTGGCGAGATATTTTTATTCAAAGCATCCGAGAAGTTAGAGGAATATCTAGAAGTACACTAAAATTACTATGCACGATTTGGTATTTTGATTTTTTTTTGCGTAAATAGTCCATAGAGGATATTAAATTTTGTTAATCTAAAATGGCATAAAAAAATTCTTACTTTAAGCAATGTCTTGATTTAATTATATTTCATCTACTTAATAATATATCCATAAATTTGATCGACAATGAAGAAAAGAACTAGATTTCTCGGAAATTTCTCTTGTCAACAAAAAAAATTCTTATGGAAGTAATATCTTACATACAAAAAATTTATTGCCTTTAATATATAATGAAAATCTTCCATAAACAACAACTGAACATATGAAATTCTTTTCGACCAAGAAAAAAAACCATATGTTATTCTTAATTATGGTAGGTAGGTCCTACATAGATATAAGAAAACTAATAAAAAGGAAAGTAAATAAATTTGGAACCACCAGGAATTTTTTTCTTTTTGATGAAAATTGAGTGGATTTAGTCATACAAGGGGTGGCAATGGTGCCGTCCAAAGAAAAGGCTAAAATTTATTGGTTGACACAGATGACACGACTAAAAAAATAATATGTGTTTTTGGTTGATACGGGCATATTTTCGTAGACAGAGCTTGACATGTGCTTGTACAAAACTAAAACTTCTAATTTGAATTAAGATCACAAAATGTATATGACTATATATTAATTTCAATAAATTGTACAATAATTTATGGGCTTAAACGCATGAAAAGAAAATTTTGAAAGTGAATTGTTTTATCATGATAAGTTTCCAAACTCTTGATATAATTATCTCAATAAGCATTGAAATTTCTGAAGTTGTCACGTCTTTACCCGAATCCAGAGCTAGCAAAAGCTTTTGTGCATTTTCCTGAAAACTTGCTTGTTTTCGCCTCAAAGTTTTGTGCACCATATGTATTCTAGCTAAACTCATGAAAGTCATATAAGATAAGGTCGCTAAGGCTCCATTTGTTTCACGAAAAATATTTTTACGGAAAATATTTTTCCCAATTTCCAGTGTTTGGGGGGCGGAAAATGAGCGGTTAATGGAAAATATTTTCCGGTCAACAAAAACATCTTCTAAAATTAAGGAAAATAATTCTTTTCGACCTTGAGAAGAGGACAATATTTTCCACACTTCTCATTCCTCCTCTCTTTCAACTATTTTTTCCTTTCAATTATTTTTTTGCTTTCTTTTCATTTTTTATTTATTTTTTCAAAATTTGAAAATTTAATTTTTTATTTTTCGGATAAAATTTAATTTTTTAATTACTTTCTTTATTTTTAGCTTCCTCCCATTCCTCCTCCTCTTCTCTCTCTCTTCTCCCTCGACCGGTCGCCGGCCACGGCCGCAGCCCGGTGATTGGCCAGGTGAGGCCTGGCGTCGCCGGCCTTGCGCGAGGCCAGGCAAGCTGTCGCAAGCCCCAATAAAGGCCAGGCCTCACGTGAGGCATCACTACCTTCTTCTCCCTGGGTGTCTTCAATTTCAACATTAGTGGCATCGACGTCTTCTTCTCCTTTCATAGACTTATCTTCTTCGATCACCTCCATCTCGATCCATCTTGCATGTTCAGTCTTCAATTCCTCCGGCTCTGTCCTTCGTGACTCAAAATGGCTAAAAGATTATTTCTTCATTTGCATTTGCAAGTTGATTGGACGCCTTGGAAGATCCCAAGTTCCCGAGTCTCTCTCTATCTATCTCCACTCCCGGTCAACACTGCGCATCCCCCTCTCTCTGTCTCTGGACGTCGGATTGACGAATGGGCAAGTTGTCTCTTCGGAAGAAGGGAATCTGGCATTGAGGAAGATCGGAATCAAAGGGAGTCGCTCGCATGGCCAGAGAGTTCCAGTCCCGGTTCTAGTTCGCCAAGAGGAAATCTCAAACTGAAAACTAATTCCGACCAAAAAAAAAAAAAGTGAAAACTAATTACTTATTGTTGTCGTTTGCGTTGAATCATTACGAAGGAAATACCAAGCCTCGCAAGAAAAGGAATTCCTTTCAATTCCAAAGTTGATTAAGGATTGACGCGAAAGATGATTTTCTTGCTGAAAGAACTTGCGCGACAAAAATAAAACTTTCCACACTGGGAATTCTTTAACACTAAAGTGTATTATGGTGATATCGAACTTTAGTTAGGGTTAGTACTATAAAAAACCCCAAATTGGTACATATGTTATAAATTTATCCAAAGTTATTTTTTTTATCACGAAAAACCCCAAATTGGTATACTTGTGACGAATTTATCCCAAACTATTTTTTTTTACCACGTAAAACTCTAAACTGGTATATAAATTTACCAAAAACTTTTTTTTTTTACAATAAAAAACTCTAAACTAGTACCCCGTGACAAATTTTCCATAAACTGATTCACTTGTGACAAATTTACCTCTCTTGTTAGTTTTCGTTAAATTGCTTTAATACCTCGAAAAATCTCAAATTTATACATTTAGGATAAATAAATAGTAAAAACCCAAATGGGCATACTTTTCAACTATCACGTGTCATGCAACTCAGCAATTTGACGGTAAAATCTAATGCAAACCAGTGAACGATAAATTTGTCACGTGTGTACCAGTTTTTGGTAAATTTGCCACGGGTGTAGCGGTTTATGATTTTTGATGATCAAAAAAATAGTTTGGGGTAAATTTGTCATAGATATACCGGTTTGAAGTTTTTGTGATTAAAAAAATAATTTGAGGAAAAATTGTCACAAGTGTACCGGTTTGGGGTTTTTCATAGTATTAACCCAAATAATTAACTCGAGTAACACGTTGTATTTTCGAAGATGTTCACGCCTTTCATCTATATTGAGAGTTGGCATGGCTGATTGAGCATTTTTTGAAAAATTGCTCATTTCACGCGTGAAAGTTTTGTGCACCATATGTAGTCAAGCGAAACACAACAATCTCGTGATTTGCGGTAAGTAGACATCAAAACTAATTACTTGCCTTTTGTCGAATAGAGTGAATTAATTATGTAGGAAACACCGTTCTTCACGAGAAAAACGATTCCTCTTTGTTGCAATGTTGACTAAGGATTGACGCAGCAAATTGTTTTCATGATGAAAGAACTTTATTGCCCGATGCAAATAAAACTTTCCCTAGTTGGCATACTTTAAATGATATAGGGGAATGGTTCCCTAGCATTCTTGTCGAGAGCATTACATTCTCAATCGTAGATCCACATACTATCACTGCGTATTTTGCATAAAATACTCATTGATTGGAAGATCGTGTGGTCAGAAATAATTGTGATAAATATAGGGCTTAAATGCATAAAAAGAAGTTTTCAAGCCTGAAGTGCATTGTCATGACAAATTTTCGTACTCTTGAAATAATTAGCCTGGTAACACATTGTATTCTCTAAAGTGGTCACATCTTTCACCTATATCGAGGGTTAGCAAGGCTGAATGTGCACCGTATGTAATCTAGAAAAACAAATGACGGTCACATGATTTACGGTAACTAGACATCAAAATTAATTTCTTGCCTTTGTCAGACATGGTAAATTAATTATGAAGGAAACGTCATTCTTCCCGAGAAAAGCGGTCCCTTTGCATTCCAAAGTTGACCAAGGATTGACGCGACAAATGGTTTTTCATGCATAAAGAACCTTCTACACTTGGCTTGATGTAGATAGCACTTTCCACACCTCACAATCTTTACCACACCTCCGGTGCATGCCGGCGCAAATTTAAGTTTCCGTGCAACCGTGTGAGTGTTTTTATCTATATAAGTCCTTCCATTCCGGTCTCAAGCGCATTGTTTCTCTCTTCATATTTTTCCATAAACACTGCTTTTCCTCCGGCGTACAACATTTGGAATGATCCTTTTGGGAGCAATCAAATCAAAGGGGTTGTTTTTTGGGAGTACTACGGAGGAAGATTTCGACCGGAGGCCTGGTAAGCAACTCAGATGAGCGCATTCGCCCGAAAGGTTCACTTTTTCTTTAGAAAATACTCTGGATGCATTTGGTTCAGCTTTGAAAATGTGTTTTGGGGGAAATACAAAAGTTTTTAGCCTTAGGGGTTTTGGAAAATGCAAATAGTGTGTTGTAAAAAAATCTTTTAAAAAATAATTTTGGGTTAAGTAGTGTTCGGCAACAAAAATTTTAAAAGGGCTTTGGCTGCTAGATCGGTGTAGGACAAGGGCTCGGGCCATCGACGAGCTAGATCCTGGCACGGACAAGGGCTCGGGCCGCGACGAGCTAGATCTAGCCCGGACAAGGGCTCGGGCCGTCGACGAGCTAGATCCGGCGATAGCGACTATCATCCAAGGTGCCATGACATTGGGCAACTCTCGAGGAGGTGCGACCCCGGCTTGGGTGGCGTGACCACGCGAGGGCCGCGTGTTGTCGCATGACCCCGTGCAACGAAGCATGAGGTCGTGCAACCAAGGCGATCGTTTCGGGGTGGGGCGACTTCACCGACCCCTCACCGGCCGTTCGTCGCCGGATCCGGCCTCGTTGGCTGCCCTTACGTGACTAAGATGAACAGTAACAATAAGGGGGCAAAAAAAGAAAAGCTAAATAATTAGTGGGGTAGTTTTGGAAAAAAATATCATTAAAACTTAGTTTCAACACTTCGAAAATGTTTAAAATTGAATGCACCCAAGGCCAGTTTACACCCCAAACCCCTTGAGAATAGTTGCTAAACACTCTAATTTTGAACCGACGCTTAGATAATTTCTTGTCGTACTTTGAAAATTACTTATCTCTTTGCATGATTAATAACTTTGCTTTTTTTTGTTTCGACCAAAAAATTTTGTTTTGTAAAAAAATAAGTTGCAATAAGTTCATAATTGAAATAAGTAACTTATCAACAGCTTATAAAAACAAGATTCACTTATTTATGGCTAATAAATTTTCTCGAGAGAATGTAACTCTAAAGCTGTCAAAAATCACTAATTTTCTCAATGCGGTTATCTATGAATACAAAATTTTCCCTCCCGAATTTCAGGCTCGATGGGGGAGCGAACCAGGTTGATGAAACGACGCGAACGTCCATCTTTGCAATCTTTAGTCCAATTTCCCTCCAAAGCAATCTCTCTCTCTTCCCGAGTTTCTCACGTCGGAGTGTTACCCACCATTTGAGAAGAGAAGCATCTCCCAGGTTATCAATTCTTGCTTATCAGTCCCCCTGCTTGTTAACCATTATGGATGCTTGGCTCTGATTTGTTTTCCTTTGATTACCCTGTTTTTCCTGCAATATCTGTGTTCCCAGTCTTCAGTGGTTCTGTGTGGCGATGTCTGTCTGAGTGCTGGATGCGAGGTTGGTGGTAAATCACTGTACTTTTTTGTTGTTTGATCCACTGATGAGGCCATGGATGTCCTTCAAGCTATTTTTTTAACTGCCCAACTGTTCGTGGAAAGGCCTCAGTGACCCTTCATCAACAACAGTCGTCATTGAGTAAAACGATAATCTGCCGTACTTCTTTGCCAAGTGAATTTGGCTGACTTCTCATTATTTTTTATACAAATGGGTCAATTGTTCCTGGGGAGAAATTGCCTTGTTGCCTAATGTTTGGTCCCTTTTTTATGAGGCTTGTTATGGTTTGATGTGCAATATGAATTTCAATCTCCAGCATTAGAGTTTTTAATGTTAGTCTTGTTATGTTTATGAGCATGGAATTCGAAAATGGAAGCGGTTCTTGTCAATGGATTTTGAAGAAATGGGTATTACTTTTTTCGCTTTTAAATTATTCAATCAGTGTAGCGCGAGTGTCTTGTTGACTACAAACCAGTTACTATAAATCCATTCAAAATTTGAAATGCCTGTTTCCTAAATTCCTTTCAGAGTTAACATAAACTATGGGAGAAATTGGGGAACTGATGGATGCGAGGCCTTTGGCCCACGAAGCTAAATGCCCTCACTTGAATGACACCCCAGATGTTAGCAGCCATACACATATATGTGACCTACCTGATGAAATTCTTCTGCGTATCCTGGGTCTTCTGCCATTAAAAGATGTTGTTCGAACAAGTCTGTTGTCAAAAAGGTGGGAGTATCTGTGGACGTCAATTTCTAGTCTTGTCTTCAGAGAAGATGAAAGCAACAGGAGGTTCATGAACTTTGTGGACAGAGCATTGTTACTTGGCCAGTCAACTCCTTTGAAATTATTTTCTCTTAATTATGTGATTGATGGTGATGAATATGTCAGTGGTGATGAGTCTCGTATAAATTCGTGGATTACTGCTGCAATAAGGCGCAATGTTCAGAAGCTTCGATTGCACCTTGGAATAGAACATCTTTCGTTTAATTACAGTTTACCCAGTTGTATATTCAGATGTGAGACGCTGACAGAATTCCATCTGTTATTGAATGGTACCCTCAGACTTCCTTCTTCGGTACGTCTCAAGAATCTGAAGGTCTTAGCTCTTGAGTATCTTCATTTCGCGGATGATAGGTCAATGGAGCAGCTGTTTTCGTGCCCTTCCCTTGAGACGTTGTCTCTGGAATATTGCGTTTGGCCGGAAGATATGACTTTGCATATTTCTGCTCCTAACCTTTTGAGCTTGTCCATAGTCGAACGCGACTCTTTTCTAGATATCGGAAGTTACTCTCACATCAAGATCCTTGGCTCCTGTGTGAAGTCCTTTGACTATTGTGGTGAACTTTTGGATGATTATGACATATCAGGCTCACCCTCTTTGGAAGAGGTAATCGTCAATGTGTTTCATCCATCCAACGTAGAGAGAAAACCAGATCAATGTGCACAGCATGCATATAAGCTTTTGAAGGATCTTTCTCATGTTAAACTCCTGACTTTAGCTGAGGACATCCTTGAGGTACGCTATCTATTTGCATCTTCAATGTCATGTATAAATCTACCATTCATTGGATCTACCTATTCCCAGAGCCTTGAGGGGCACTTTATTTATTTGTTACGGGAGGTACACTTAACCACAATCTATGCAACTATTTTCTGGCTTTTTTAACAGGACTTGGATGAAAATAGGGGGATTCTCGATCTTGAATCCGTCCCCATCTTTGGTTATCTTACCAAATTGAAATTCACAACTCGCAACGTGGACCTAGATTCTGGAGCGTTTCAGGTTTTTCTCAGCAAATGCGCAATTCTAAGGAGTCTAGAGTTTGAAGCGGTAACTGTTCTATCGCTGTCCTTTTCACCCTCTTACTGCATTAGCCTTGCTGCAGAAATCAAAGTGAGACTGATTGAATGTAATTGTGTATCAGGGTGTTTCCATCGAGTCTGTAATGGCCAGAGGGATATTGGACCCGGCACCTCAGTGTTTTCTGAAGTCGCTGAAGGAGATCACAATTGGTTACTTCGAGGCGGCTGATTATGAACTCCTGGCTGTAGCGATTTTGCTCAGGGCTGCTGCGGTTCTGAAGGAACTAGTTATACATTGCACGGAGCAGTGTTCCGAGAATTTCCATGGGGACTTGATGGAAGCATTGCTGGCACTCCCGAGGGCTTCAAGTCGATGTGCAATTCGCTTTTGCCTTGTGAAATGCAGTTGGAGGAATAGCTTTCTCTGGTAACGTTTTGTCGACCACAATTGGATGTGTAGGTTCCTTCTTTGTTTCGCTGGAATGAACAGCTCTCTGTGACATCCATAATTACAGTCGTATTTGGAGATTTATGTTCTTGAGAATGAATTCCTGGCTTTTGAATTGACTCATGAATTTCTAATTCTGTCCTACTAGTACATGCATATGCTGTATTCAGGAACAAAATCATGAGTCAACAGATCATAAGCGTGTAAATTTTGATTCTTTCTTCTTTTACACCACGCGTCGATGCATGCGAACTACATTTAAACAATTTCGTCTAGCGATCGCTACAACGAATTATCCATCAAATATTTTTCTCATAATTCGACGGGAGTAGCTCATACATCTAATTTATATCATTATAAAACCGTGAAAACAATTTTAATCCCCAAAAATATTATGCATAAAGGCTGAAGCAAAAGCTCACGCCTTATATTACTGAATTATGAATGATGCTCCTCCTTTTATTACAAAAAAAAAAAAAAAAACGAATAACCAAAAGCAACGTGGCACCGTCAAATTAATTTTTTTCACTACGTATCGTAAACTAAAATAAAATATCAATGGCCACTTAACAATTAACTTTGAGAATGAATTTATTTTATGTGCTTGGAGTTGAAGGAGTTTTTTTTTTCCATAGGGAGAAAAAAATTTCCGGGACTAGCTTATTTTCCGCCCCCCAAATGCCGGAAAATCCGGAAAACGTTTCCGGGAAGTTGTTTTTCGCGAAACAAACAGAGCCAATTAGAAAAATGATCTGCTCTTGAAATCCACATACATAACTTGCTCTCATAGCTTTTGGCAAAAAGAATCGCTACGTGACCAATAATTAATTAGATTATAGATCTATGAGTTAATAGAGAAAAAAGACAGTGATTCAGCTGGAGAGCGTGAAATTCACTACGTCCTACCCCCTTTCACATATCATTACAACTCGGCTGTTGAGGAACAACTCAACTCCTGGAAAATCTACTTCCATCGGGAATACAATGGAGAAATGGGCAAAATTCCGGGGAGATCTCCTGGAACTTGTCGTTCGCGACGCTTCGGGATCAGCTGTAGAAGACTACGTAGCCTTCGGCATGGCATACATGTCGTGGCGGTCCACCGCCAACCCTCGCATTCTTCAGCTTGTCGACAGGCAAGGTCAATGTAGTACCCATGCACGGATGTCTTTGAGTGCGCCTATCCTTCTCCGCATTGAACTCGGTCATTTCTGAACAAATTCGCCGATGAACCTCGCCAGCTAAATCGTATTTACCGAACAAACATTATGAATGCGAATGTCGGGTCTCGTAACATGGATGATGGAAAAAAATCGAGACATAACTTGAAGCAATGGAAGTTTACCACAACGAATTCGATTCCACATACAGTTTCACCTCTCATATGGACCATGCGTTCTCAAATCATATGTGCAATTTTATGGTGCTTCATTATCTCTCGTTTTGGGAAAAGTATACAAAAAGTCCTAAACCTTTTGTATTGATGTCAATTCAGTCTTAAATCTTTTGCATTTGTGTCGGTTGAGTCCATCTAGTCAAATTTAGCCGAAAATAGCTGACATAGACAATGGTCATTCCGTGTGACACAACCGACGCTGACATGAAATTTTTTTAAAATGTTTTTTTTCCCTAGTTTTCCTTTGCTTATGTCCACCTATGTCAATAATGTTACTTAATAATCTAGTCTGCCTAGCTTCATGAGAGGACTTCTGCCTTCAGCTGTGCAATGCCAAGCGCTCAGGGGTGTATCTAATTACTAAGGCTCCGTTTGTTTCGCCAAAAATAAACAATTTGAAAAATATTTTCTTGAAAATTGATCGCTTGTTTCGCTTTATGAAAATAAATGAACAAAAAATATTTTCATCGACCATGCAAATGTTTAGATATAAATTGCTATTAACAATGAAACATTTTTTTTTACTATTTATCTCAAGCAATACAAGTTATCATGTTTAGGAAAATATTTTTCATTCTTTTTCCGTGAAACAAAACGAAGTCTAAGACCTCGAACGAGATGTACGACTTCTATTATCGGTTTCTAGTTTAGTATTGTGATTGTGATTTGTGAATTAAGGGTGTGTCCATTGTATCCGCAATGGCCTACGGGATGGCGGATCCGGCACCCAAGTGTTTTCCGGTCGTCTCTCAAGGAGATCGCGGTCAGTCTAACGGTGAACATGTTTCTTCTTCTCTACACCACATACCCTTTTAGTTTTTCAGAACTTAAATAGCATTTTCAATTTTGACGGGGACCCAATTGCGTTTTACTTATTATAAGCTCAATCATATAAATCCTCAATTTCTTGCATTTCAACGTGTTATAGATGTTTCGTCCCAATAGATGTTGACATTGCACATTTTGCTACTTCAAAATAGGGATATATATATTGGAAGTCCTAGCTGTTGTCACGAAAGTGTAATTGAGTCCTAAAATTTGCAAAGGATGCAACCAAGTCCTAAAACTTTTCAAATTTGTGCAATCAAGTTATTTTGTTAACTTTGTCTAATTTGACTAACGGAAAATGTTAATGCGACTTCTTTTTATATTTTCTCTCTCCTACGGTCCGCGAGGGTTGCCGCCCGCTTGAGTCGGCGATCCACGCCAACCATTTCCGCACCATCTCGGCCCTTGCCGCCTAGTTCGGCTTCTTCTTCTTCTTTTTCTTTTTGTTGATAGTAGCATATTTTTCTAAATTTAAATTAAGTAAATTAACCAAGTTAAATGAAATTAAAAGAAGGACTCGATTGCACTAATTTGACAAATTCTAGGACTTGATTGCAATTTTTGCAAGTTTTAAGACTTAATTGCAATGTCGTGACAGGTTTAGGACATGCGGTAATATTAAGGGAGAATTAGAATAAGGGCTTGAATGAAGCCATTTTCTCAAAAATAGCCTAGAACAAATATATGTTTCAAAAAAGGATATGAAGTGACTAGTCAATATCAAATAAGGGTATGGACTCATCGGCTTATTGAAGCAACAGAGCAAAACTAGGGGTGATCAATTCCCGGCCGGTCCAATTCTCGGGCGATCCTATGGAATCGATCATCCTCCCAAAGCAAGTCCCGATTGAGCAAGATTCGGGGGCCAACAATATGTGATTTCTCCCCTTCCGACAAAAGCCCATCACTCGCTAGTTCCTCTTCTTCATCCTTTCCTCCTCAATGTTCCTCCGAGCGTAAAGGGCGTCGAAAAGGAGGGTGCTTTGGGGTTGTTCTCGTTCTTCTTGTTGAGAGTTCGATGGGTCGTGTTGATGAAGACGATGATGGTGGGGTTGATAACTTGCCTCCATCTTCTCCTTCTTCTTCAGTGGTCAAGGTATGAGGAGATCATTACTCCATCGTAGGGGCAGCGAAGATGGTGTAAGATCATTACCCCATCAAAGAGCACACGAGGAAGCGAAGCAGAGGCGGTGAAGCATACGAATAAAAATTGATATTTCTTCTTCGGGTTGTTTAAGAAATTAAACAAAAATAGGATAAAATCTTTCGGGCCTGTGTGACACCCACCACTCTCTCTCCTCCTTTCTTCCCCCCCACGTGATTTCGCCACTCACACACACACACTCTCTCTCTCTCTCTTTTATTCCCTCCACTCCCCACATGATTATCCCTTCCTTTCTTTATCTTCACTCACTCTCTCTCTTTCCCCTTTTTTTTCTTTTGTCCGCCGCTTGCCCCCCCACTTGACTCCTCTTTCTTCTCTCCTTCTTCTTCTTCTTCTTCTTATTATTCTCTCTTCTCGATCGTTGCGACATCGCCCCGCCTCCGCGAGTCCGAGCTTCCTCCGCTGTGAACCGCCGACCTCGTGCCGGTTGTCGCTGCGCCACCTCACTTTGGCCTCGCGTTGCCGCCACTTCAGCCCGAGACCACCCACAGCCCATCCACCCCGCGCGCCCAAGCTACCTCAAGTCCGAGACCTCGTCCCGTGAGCCCACCGTCGCCGTCCCTTAGCCTCAACCTCCAGCTCACCCGGGACCATCCCCGCGACGCGCGATCTCACCCCGAGTAGTGGTCTTCCCGAACCCCTTAGCTAGACCTCTTCTGTTCGTCGCCCGAGACCCACTAGATCTAGGTGTTCCGGCCGGCCGGAATCGCAGCCTCGTCGTAATCCCGCGAGCACACAGTCGAAATTTCCGTTCGGTGAACAGTGACTCGTGAACGATGCCGGAGTGAACAGTGTTCGGGTGAACAAGAGTACTCGTTGAAATGCTCGTTGAGTTGATTGGTGTTGTTTGGGGATTAATTGTCCCGTGTGATCTTGCAATATCTATTTGGTAGTTTGCATTCATATGACCGTGTGCAGCATCAAAGATATAATTTGGCATTAAAATGGCCTTGGGCCGAGTCGTTGAGCACGTTGTGTGAGCATCCGGCCTAAATCAAAGAGAATAAATTGATTGATGTGTCGGGTGTCTTTGCATGGTCATATGAAGGAACGATGATGGGTTTTCCTGGCAAGTGCGTTTTGTACACGGAGTACACATTGTACCATTTTTTTTATGGAACCACACGACTTGCCGTAAGCACGATAATTCATGCCCCGTATGATACGTACGGTTTTAAGGGATTATCGGATGCCGGTCGCAGCTTGTGATGGACCGACGCCCGTATAGGGATGCCTACTTGCCGTGCCGTGCGAGTGCACCGGATACACCGCTTGTAGTAGCCGTTGCCGAGAGGGGAAACGGAACGTAGCCCGGTCCCGCCGGAAGAATGCGGGATCGCATTAATTGTGAGAGTCGATCACGCCGGTAGCGTGGATCCTCGTCACCGTGGCGCCGAGAGCGCAATCATCGTTAATAAATGGACTTGTATGGTGTCCAAAGTGCATGCTTGTGAGTGTGATGCGTATTCGGTTGGTTGTCCGATGTGGCTGTTGAGTGGAGTCAAGCATTGCATTATGTGTGGTCAAGGCCGGTAAGTATGCGTGTGGGTGATTATTTCCATGTGATATGATTGTTGGATATATGGTTATATCGTGATTTTTTTTTATAATGCTCATGGTTAGGATGTTTTGGGCGAATCGGGATCCTAACCGAGCTTAGCTTGATTCACCGAGATTTATATCTCACCCCGTTGTGGGAACCATTTTTCAGGCCCCAAGTGATGGAGCTTTATGGATACCAAGGCCAAGTTATGAGGGTAGTCTTTTGGAGTAGATGAGAAGTAAATCTTATTTGAACTAGTAACCTTTTGAGGTCTTAGTGAGCTGCCCGAAGTGTGGGGTTGTATGTATTTCGTAGCCCTGGAAGGGTTAAGACTCATCTACCGTCCCGTAACCTGTGGATGTTACTTTTGACTATTTTCCTTGGTATGTATTTCCTGCTATGCTATCCCTATTTGTTTATATGTTGTCTCGGGAGTAAACCGTTTCCGCATGCGTATATAATCGAAAGGTCGATAGCGCGCCTGGGACGTTATCCTTCGTGACCTCGTGGCGATTTGGTAGGGATGTCGCGGGCTCGAGAGTCGGGCGTGACATCCCCCCAAGGTGGTATCGAGCAAGGTCGCCCGATCCATCCGGTCATTGGCTTGGAGTAATAAGGAGCGATGGGATATGGGATAGTTAGTAGGACTTTTATCGCTATGCATGTGATTGTTATTGTGTGTTAAGCTTTGGGGTCGCCTTCGACGGCGTGTTGCTTTGGGATAAGCGGGACTCCGCATCATTTCGTATAATGAGCGGGCGTGGTAGAAGAGCACATCGAGCACCCCGAAAGAGGCCTCGAGGCTGGTAGATGAGATAGCCGATGTTGGAGCGGCACCTCCCGTTGCACCTCCCGTAGCCGGTCCCGCTCGCCAAGAGCCGACTATGGCGAGGTTATGCAAGCTTTAGGAGCTATGGGAGAGAGGATAGAACAGCAGATAAGAAATCAAAACGTTGCTGCCGCCGCCGCTGTTGAAGCCCACCTGTAGTTCCACCTCGTAATTCCGCCGGTGGATGTGCCACTGTGGCGGTAATTGAGGATCGTAGAGCTCAAAAGCTAGTGGAACAGGTTTCTTAAGTTGAAGCCGCCACAGTTCACCGGAAGCGGAGACCCCGAGGCCGCCATCCAATGGATTCAAGGATTGGAGAAAGTGTTTAACTTGCTTAGATGCTCTAATGAGGATAAGGTAGTCCTGGCCGTCTACCAACTACGTGGTAACGCCAAGAATGCGGTGGGGAGCCGTCAAGGGTAGAATTTTTCCGAAGGTACGGTCCCGGTGTGGGATGCCTTTGTGGAGGCTTTTAATAACAAGTATTTCTCGAGGACAGCTAGAGAGCGAAGGTAGCCGAGTTCTTTCGTCTCCGCTTGAATCGGATGATTTGTCGATCAATATGAAGCTAAGTTCTCTAAATTGTCTAAGTATGCTTCGAGATTGATCGAGGACCCCGAGGATAGGGCTAGAAAGTTCAGGGATGGACTAAACCCGAGATTAAGAGTATTCTAGTGCCGTTCAACCTTCGTAACTATGATGACCTTTATGAGAGGGCGCGATAGTGGAGCATGACTTAGCCGAGAGAACCGCCGCATCCGGGTCGCGGTTTGCATCCTCAAGTAGATTTGAGAAGAGGCAAGGGAAGAAGCCTATGTATGGAGGCGAGACATCACATCCCACCCAATCGCAGAGGAGCGATCAATAAACCTCGTTTCCCACCGGAGTGAGGTGTGCGTCTGTGTCACCGTAAACATGGACCTGGTCCATGCCCGTATAGGAATGGAGCTCGCTTTGGATGTGGCCACTGGGCCATCAGTGAAGGATCGCCCGCAGAGGCAAGCAGGAAAGGCAAGCGCCACAACCGAGAGGACCACTAAGGGGAGCCGCGCCACCAAACTTCCCGAATCGTCCACGAGGCTCAAGGAAGGGTGTTTGCCGTCACCCGTGAAGAGGCGAAGGATTCGCCGACCGCTGATGTGCACGGTCCTCTTGCATAATCAAGTCGCCTATGCTTTATTTGATCCGGGTGCTACGCATTCCTTTGTGGCCGATAGATTTGTTAAACCGGGCTGATTTGAATGTGGTACCATTAAATGTTGTTTTCAACGTGTCTACACCTTTAAAGGATAGTGTGGTAGCTGCAGTAGAAGTCGTCCCGGTTGTAGACTAGTTGTAGCTGGTCATGAAAGTGAGATAGATCTTATTGTACTTCGGAGATGTACGATTTTGATCCGATCGTGGGCATGGATTGGTTGCGAAGCAAAGGGCTACGATGGATTGCTATCGTAAGGCGATTCGATTTAGGCCGTTGAGTGGCGCCGCTTTGAATTTGTGGGAAATCGAGGAGGAACCTCGATCGTAACGATCTCGTCGCTGGAAGCGACGTGTCCTGTTGGAAAGTGGATGCCAAGGGTATTTGGCGACCGTATTGGATGTATCGGTTAAGGAGCCGAAGATTGAGGACATTGCAGTAGTTCTCGAATTTCCGGATGTCTTTCCTCGAGAATCGCTCGGTTTACCGCCGGAAAGGGCGATAGAATTTGTAATAGAGTTAGCTCCCTGGGACGGAGCCGATCTCTAAAGCGCCGTATAGGATGGCGTTGTCGGAACTCAAGGAATTAAAGGTGCAGATGCAAGAACCGTTGGATAAAGGATTTATCCGCCCCAATGCGTCGCCATGGGGAGCACCAAGTATTGTTTGTCAAGAAGAAAGATGGATCGATGAGATTGTGTATAGACTACGTGCAATTGAATCAAGTGACGATCAAGAATAAGTACCCACCGCCTAGGATTGATGATCTGTTTGATCGGTTGCAGGGAGCATCGGTGTTTTCTAAGATTGATCTACGGACGGGCTACCATCGCTTAAGAATCGGTGAAAGAAGATATACCGAAGATGGCATTCGAGACGCGCTATGGACACTATGAGTTCACAAGTGATGCCGTTTGGTCTTACGAATGCTCTTGCTGCTTTTATGGATCTCGATGAACAGGGTGTTCAAAGAGTTCTTGGATCTCTTTGTGATCGTATTTATAGACGACATTCCGGTGTACTCGAAGAGCCTAGAGGAGCACGAGCAACATCTAAGGGTAGTTTTGGAAACTCTAAGAGTACATCGCCTTTATGCGAAGTTTAGCAAGTGCGAGTTTTGGTTAACTAATGTGGCGTTCCTAGGCCACATGGTCTCTGGAGAAGGAATTGAAGTAGATCCATCGAAGATCGAGGCGAGTTATGGATTGGACAAGACCGAAGACAAGTGACGGAGATCGAAGCTTCTTGGGTTTGGCAGGCTATTATAGACGTTTCGTGGAAAGATTTTCAGCTATAGCCTCACCTTTAACTAAACTATTGAAGAAGGGCATGAAGTTTGAATGGACAGACCAGTGTGAGCGTAGTTTTCAAGAGCTTAAGCATAAGCTAACTACGACTCCGTGTCGACGATTCCGTCCGCTCCGGGAGGTTTCGAGATTTACAAGGTGATGCGTCTCTCGTAGGTTTGGGTTGTGTGCTGATGCAACATGGAAGGGTAGTAGCGTATGCGTCTCGCCGCTTGAGACCCCACGAGTTGAACTATCCGACGCACGATCTCGGAGTTGGGCTGCGGTCGTGTTCGCCTTGAAGATTTGGAGGCATTATCTCGATTGGAGAAAGTTTTCAAGTATATACCGATCATCGAGCTTGAAGTACCTATTCTCTCGTAAAGAGTTGAACATGAGGCAGCGTCGATGGATGGAGCTGCTCAAGGATTATGATTGTGAAATATTGTATCATCCGGTAAGGCGAATAAGGTTGCAGATGCCCCGAGTAGAAAATCGTTGATTGCTCAATTATGTGTTAGTGAATGGCGTCCGCTTGAGCAAGTGAGAGACTCGGACTTCAAGTTGGAGATAAGTCGGCTGTCGAGTCCGGGTGGCTACATTGAGAATTGAGCCGAAGTGCAGACTAGAATAAGGGCCTTACGGTCGACGGACCCTATTGTTCGGAAGATCCTTCGAGAAGACGCAGCTAAGCGAAGGGTTGATTTTCAAGTGGCCGAGGATGGGATACTGAAGTTTAGGGGACGTCTAGTTGTGCCAATCGATGAAAGTCTAAGGGAGGATATCCTATCAAAGGCACATCGTAGCAGTTATAGTATCCATCCCTGGAAGTACGAAGATGTATCGAATTTGAAGCAACACTATCGGTGGAATGGAATGAAGGCGGATATAGCCAAGTACGTGGCTAAGTGTCCGACTTGTCGCCAAGTCAAGGCGCAAGACCGTAAGCCCGGGAGGACTCGTTGCAACCCTTGGAGATTCCAGAGTGGAAATGGGAGCATGTTACGATGGACTTCGTGATGGGATTGCCAAGAAGTCGAAAGGACATGATTCGATATGGATTGTTGTGGATGATTGACGAAGTCGGCACACTTCATTCCAAGGTGAGAAAAGATTTTGCCTTGGACAAATATGCGGAATCTGTATGTGAAGCATATCGTGAGATCGCATGGAGTACCCGTGACGATCACCTCGGATCGTGATCCCAAGTTCACCGCCACATTTTGGAAAAGTCTGCAGATCGCTTTGGGAACGAAGCTTCGCTCGACGGCCTATCATCCGCAGACAGATGGTCGGGCCCGAAAGGACAATCTCGACTCGGAGGATATGTTGAGAGCTTGTGTCTTGGATTTTAAGGGCGTTGGGAAGAATAGTTGCATTTAGTTGAATTTGCCTACAATAACGGTTTTCAGCAGAGTATCAAGATGGCGCCATTCGAGGCATTGTATGGCAGAGCGTGCGGAGATGCCGGTTGTTGGGATGAAGTAGGCGAAAGAAAAATCATTGGTCCCGAGTTGGTACAAAGAGCCTATGGAAGTCGTCAAAGTTATCGAGACAGGACCAAGATCGCCCAAAGTCGCCGGAAGAGTAGCTATGCGAGATAGGAGGCGCAGACCTCTAGAATTCCAAGTGGGCGATCATGTTTTTCCTCAAGGTGTCGCCATGAGAGGGACATCCCATTTTGGCAAGAAAGGAAAGTTGAGCCCTAGATATGTTGGGCCTTTTGAGATTTTGGAGCGGATTGGAAATCGGCATATCGTCTTGCGTTACCGCCAAGACCGGCTCAAGTGCATAATGTATTCCACGTGTCGATGTTGAGAAAGTACGAACCGCATCCCGCTCATGTGCTGAGTTATGAAGAAATCAAGCTAGATGAGCGAGCCGCATATGTGGAAGCCGTCGGGATTGTAGATAGGAAAGAACAAGTGCTCGGGAGTAAGACGATTCCGCTAGTGAAAGTGGTTTGGCAATACCATGGACTTGAAGGAGCTACATGGGAGAACGAGGAAGTTATGAAGAGCAGCTACTCGTATCTTTTTGAAGAGTCGTGATCAGACTGTAATTTCGGGGACGAAATTTTCTGAAGTGGGGAGAGTTGTGACACCCACCACTCTCTCTCCTCCTTTCTTCCCCCCCACGTGATTTCGCCACTCACACACACACACACTCTCTCTCTCTTTTATTCCCTCCACTCCCCCACATGATTATCCCTTCCTTTCTTTATCTCCACTCACTCTCTCTCTTTCCCCTTTTTTTTCTTTTTGTCCGCCGCTTGCCCCCACTTGACTCCTCTTTCCTCTCTCCTTCTTCTTCTTCTTCTTATTCTTCTCTTCTCGATCGTTGCGACATCGCCTTGCCTCCGCGAAGTCCGAGCTTCCTCCGCATTGTGAACAGTGTTGCCCCCCCCACTTGACGCCGTGAACAGTGTTGCCGGCCGTGAATGTAATTTTCGACACCGGTCTCAAAGTTCATGCCGAAGAATTTTCAAGATTCTCCGATCGTCGTTGGGCCGGGCCGAGTTCGTATTGCCGTCGCTCGAGTTGAGACCGCCCGAGCTATTGAATTTGTGAGTTGACCCTAATCCTTGGTTAGGGCGCTAATTGCGCCTAGAATTAGTTAGCTAGTCGGTAGGGAATTTAGGTAGATTTGATTATGGTCGGATTAGTTAGAAACCCGGTTTAGGCTAAATGACCATAATCGATTAAGTTAGAATTGTTTGTGGCTAATTGTTGTTAAACGAATTTGATTGTATGTTGTGATTTGATCGCGAGCGAGCGATAGGTTAAGAATGAGCGATCGATTGGCAATTTTAAATCAAATTGGCTAATTAATGAATTTGGCACGAAATTGAGCCTTATGGGGCGGAATTGAAATGGCTTATTCGTGTGGAATTGATGATTGTGTTTTGGCGCGGTTCGCCTCGTTGAAATGCTCGTTGAGTGGATTGGTGTTGTTTGGGAATTAATTGTCCCGTGTGATCTTGCAATATCTATTTGGTAGTTTGCATTCATATGACCGTGTGCAGCATCAAAGATATAATTTGGCATTAAAATGGCCTTGGGCCGAGTCGTTGAGCACGTTGTGTGAGCATCCGGCCTAAATCAAAGAGAATAAATTGATTGATGTGTCGGGTGTCTTTGCATGGTCATATGAAGGAGCGATGATGGGTTTTCCTGGCAAGTGCGTTTTGTACACGGAGTACACATTGTACCATTTTTTTTATGGAACCACACGACTTGCGTGAAGCACGATAATTCATTCCCCGTATGGTACGTACGGTTTTAAGGAATTATCGGATGCCGGTCGCACTTGTGATGGACCGACGCCCCGTATAGGGATGCCTATTTGCCGTGCCGTGCAGAGTGCCTTTGGATACACCGCTTGTAGTAGCCGTTGCCGAGAGGGAAAAGGAACGTAGCCCGGTCTCCGCGGAAGAATGCGGGATCGCATTAATTGTGAGAGTCGATCACGCCGGTAGCGTGGATCATCGTCACCGTGGCGCCGAGAGCGCAATCATCGTTAATAAATGGACTTGTATGGTGTCCAAGTGCATGCTTGTGAGTGTGATGCGTGTTCGGTTGGTTGTCCGATGTGGCTGTTGAGTGGAGTCAAGCATTGCATTATGTGTGGTTGAAGGCCGGTAAGTATGCGTGTGGGTGATTATTTCCATGTGATATGATTGTTGGATATATGGTTATATCGTGATTTTTTTTATAATGCTCGTGGTTAGGATGTTTTGGGCGAATCAGTATCCTAACCGAGCTTAGGCTTAATTCACCGAGATTTATATCTCACCCCGTTGTGGGAACCATTTTTCGGGCCCCAAGTGATGGAGCTTTATGGATACCAAGGCCAGGGTTATGAGGGTAGTCTTTTTGGAGTAGATGAGAAGTAAATCTTATCTCGAACTAGTAACCTTTGAGGTCTTAGTGAGCCGCCCCGAAGTGTGGGGTTGTATGTATTTCGTAGCCCAAGTATGGTTAAGACTCATCTACCGTCTCCGTAATCGTGGATGTTACTTTTGACTATTTTCCTTGGTATGTATTTCCTGCTATGCTATCCCTATTTGTTTATATGTTGTCTGCAGGAGTAAACCGTTTCCGCATGCGTATATAATCGAAAGGTCGATAGCGCGCCCTGGGACGTTATCCTTCGTGACCTCGTGGCGATTTGGTAGGGATGTCGCGGGCTCGAGAGTCGGGCGTGACAATCGATTCGGTTCAGTATCCCTTAGAACCGGGAGCAGCACCGTCCAGCTACCGGTTCCAATTTTAAGAATCGGGAACCGAACCGTTGTCCTCTTGAATCGGGATCCGGACCACCGGTCCCGGCGATTCCCGGTTGGTCAATCTGACTTGCTCACCCTTAGAGCAAACCGCTAAATCATGTCTCAAAGTCCGAGTTCTTGAGCGAAACTCAGATCCGATTGAAAGATAGGGAACGCTGTGTGTTAGACGGGGCGCATGAGAAAAGTCCGAATTTTGGATTTCCTTGGGCGGTGGTTCTTTATAATTATCCAAATGGCGGATTGTTGGAGACATAATCCAAGGTTTGACCGAATTAAAAAATCCAGTCGGAGTTCTATATCTTATCTAGTCACTTTTCCGTAAACACTAATAATTTTCGGTGCAATTTATACTGGGAACAACCAAGCTCGCGAGCGACTGTAGCATTGTAACTTTCATATTGATTGGTAAATTATTTTTCTGCTGGCTTTTCCGTGGAGTAGATATCGATAGTAATTTCGCGTTTATTTATTTATAAATCCGATAATCGCTGCATTGTTTTGCAAAATAAAGGAAAAAAAAGAAAGAGACGATTATGCAAAGAAGTAGAGCGATTTGGGGGCTTTTCGGTTTTTTTTTTATTGCAATTGTTTACCCTGAAATTTTTTGGACAAAAGACCCTAGGCTTTGACTAGCGAGAAAGGCGGCGAAGATCCGACTGGCCGGCTTGCTCGAGCCATTTATTTGCCGTTTCACCTTTATTTGAAACAATGCACACTCCGAACCTTCTTTTATGAAAAATTGAAGATTTTCCACAATTTTAGGAAGTGAATAATGACTGATTATCTTCCTTTTTATAACAAAGAAGAAATTATAAATAATCAAAAGCGGCATGGTACCGGTATGCCATACTAATTTTTTAATGTAGATGACAAACTTTAACTCGAATATTAATGTCTATTTAACAATTGAATTTCAGAATTAAAATTTTTATTTGAAATATTTTGGTAAGCAAATCTAGATCAAACCATAACTTTCCCTTCATTGTTGATTTATTTATTTATTTATTTATTTTGTCCTCTTTTGGTGCATTTTGATTTTTTTTTCTTTTCATTCTCTTTCTCTTTGCCCTCAAATTCCCCCCTTTCTCCCCCACCCAAATCGGCACTGCTTTGGTGTTGACACCTAAATTTTGACCAACTATTTTAGTCATATTGCATAGAACTAATTTTATTTCTCGCCAAAAAATATTCAAATCATTTTTATTTAAAGCATTCATATTTAATTTTTATTAATATTAGTTGCATTTGCATCGATTTGGACCCGGCAGGGAATTGAGCTTAAATTGAAAAAAGCGGACGGGCTCATACTCATTTATGATTCACGGCAATAGAGGGAGAATAGGCGCAAATTTAAAGGCCATTGGGCGTAATCCAAGCTTAATTCGGCTCATTAAAGTGTTATAAGGAGATAAGGCTTCTAATTTAATTGATAATTTATTATTTAAAAGCCTAAATTGAGCCCGAGAGGCACGAAATAGCCCACCAGAAGACACAAATTTTCGACTAAGCTATGTAAGTGGGCCTAGTCGAAAATTATGATTAGAATGAATTAGTCGATAATGTAATTTAGTCCTTTTTGGATTCAATTGAAACATTATCGTAACATTCGGACTGAGTTTTGCAGAAAAGTTAAAAATTGAAACCCCAAGTTTGCAATCACTTAAGTCCAAAAGTACTAGGCTTAGTTTAGGGTTTTGTAGAGCACATTCATAAAGGGGCAAAAAAAAAACAAATTGCTCAGAAAACCTGGAGAGATACACGGCTCTAGTCGGTGTTGCTTGCTTCTCGATTTTGCTGCTTCTGTGGTAGCTCGGTTTCTGCTGCTCCTACTGAGGTGATCCCAACAGCCTGCTGTCCTGCCGCTACTCACCAAGAATCAGCGGAGCCGAAGCCTGCCGTTGCTGTTGAAGTTGCGTCGTCGTTGGTCTGGTTGCAACTCGCCTCTCCGTGTCATGCGAGAAGCAGAACCATCAGACCTGCTGCTGTTCTAACCCCCGTCTCTGTTTCCTTTTGCTGATTCTGAGCTGTCCGGCAAGTCCCTGTCCTCTTTGTTTGGTCGAAAACCAGCAGAGTCCGAAGATCAACAGATCCGAGAGGCCGTTTCGCCCCGCAGCCAACACGCTGGAAGCCATTGAGCTGGTCAATTTTGCTGCCGTCGAGTCCCGCCGAGAACGAGTCCAAGCCGTTTCCAAATGCAAAGCTTGGAGTGCAAGTCTTGAACGTGATACAAAGTAGGAAAAGAAATTTGGCAATTAGGGTAAGTTTCGTATTGGCTTGCTTTGTTTGAAAAATTCTGCACATCTTGGCATATCCGAAAATTGCACTAAAAATTGGATCTTGAATATCCTTGTAATATTGCCTTGCCTTTTTTAAACGGATTGAATATTTGATTACATACTTGAAAAATTGTATTGCAAGTTCAAAATATCCAATTACCTTAATTCGTTGAATATCTTTGTCAATCTTGCAAATATATCTTGTTTCCTAAATTGGATTGAATTGCACATCAATGGTGTATATCTTCTATATCTTTTGATATCATGGATTGGTCTTCTTAAACTCGAGATTTTTTTTTAATTCGGAATCATCTGAACATATTTTCAAAATATCATAAGATAGTTTCATAATTTGAAAAGATGTTAACTTTGATGGATAGGACAAGTGGGCCCCACCAATTTCGGCACACCCCTTACAATTTTCAAAATTAATGTGGTTGAGGCTTGATTTTTACTTTTATGTCTAGCGTGTCTATTCTTTCATCTTGTTTTGTTTGTGTGATTTATTTATTTTCATAATAATGTTTGAACATTAATAAACAATATTTCTCGTAACACATGCTCCTTAATTGTGCTTTATTCCTCAAAAAATGTACATTAAAGTCAACATATTGACTTCAATTTTGAAGTACGATACGTGTGAATTATACCTCAAATCCTCGATCTTGAGGAGCAATTTGATAATTCCTAAATATAATTTCAAGGTCTGCACTATGGACGACGATAATTCTATAATATATTCTCGGGAATGTTGTAAATAAAAATCAGAATTTCGGATATAAAGATATTTTATGGGTGATATTGTTTATTTTATTCAAATTTCATGGTTTTCATAGTTTAAATAAATTCCCGAAAAATCCCCAAAAAGATGTCACTTTTTCTTAAGTTGAATCATGTTTTTTTTTTTGCACATTTTGCATAAGAAATTAATTTTTTGAATTAAATTGGGTGTTATTTGACTTTAGGAGCATTTTACTCTTGATTTTCATAAATCCGAAAATTCATAGAAATTACCGAAAAATGTCATTCATTTTGCGTGTCATATAGTTATATGTCATATTATACCATGTCATGTACAATTTGCCCGGTCACATTATGGCATGTCATGCATACTTTGCCACGTCATAAATGGCATGTCATTCATACTATGCATACTTTGCCATGTCATAATTGCCATGTCACTCATTCTTGCCATGACAATATACATGTCATTCATGCATTGTTTTCACATCATATTTGCACGTTATTTTGCATAGTAATTTTCACATATAGCATAGTTTTTGCCATGTATAGTTAGGTTGCATTGTCATTGCATTACACAAGAGAAAACCCCTAAAAAAAATTCAAATTACAAAACCAAGGATTTTTCATGAAAATTTGGTACCGACAAGTGCATTAATTGAAAAGTTAATGTAATCAAGTTCCCGAATATCTCTAGTTCGTATGAAATAAAATGTTTTCTCCGACTACTTTATTTAGGTTTTTAATCTATCTACGGCTCCGAAAAAATTAAAATCTTTTGCATAATAATCATTTGAACCTAAATTGCGATTTGGAAGAGTTTGAAAGAGCTCGAATTGGATTAGTTAATTTAATTTAATTAGTCCGTTAATCCCGACACTTGAAACCCTCGCCGGATCAACTGGTGATTCTTCGCTTATGACTCGCTGTTGTCTTTAATCTTCGTGAACGCTCGACTTCAGTTAATTTCTTCGCTGACCTTTTTTTGTTTTTTTGGTCTTTTCTCTCTATATCATCCACGTATTTAACTGCTTCATATCCACGTTATCCTGAGTTTTTCCCAGTTCGATGTAGTGATGTCTTTTTTGGGTTCTTGATATTTGGATGATGGTCAGTCGTTCTGCGCTAATCTCTAGAATGGTTGGTAGAAACCGTGGTTCATATGTGTTCTTTCAGATGTTTGCTGGAACCCCATGTGTTTGATGAAAAGCTTCAATGACCTGACGTGCACACTCATCCATGGGTTTCGAAATTTTATGTTCGGTTGCATATTTCACTGTTTACTGAACTGTCTCATTTGTAGACCCATGTCCCTGTTGGTCTGTCTCGTCATATAGGCATGTCCTGTGACACTTGTTAAGGTTTATCATGAAATTGCGATGTGCTTGCCGGCGGAATTTATTAGACTAATATAACCCTCGTCATGTCATACGGATGAGCATCAGGTTCAATAAATCCCTGAATTTTCTTTATTATAAGGGGATCTTGGAGAAAGTTAATTATCTTACAGCTTGGTACTATCATTTTGGAATTCAACGTTTAAGGATTGTGTTATCAGTGGTGATTAGCAATTGGTTGTTCCCTGAGATCCCAGCCTCTCATCTTCATTTTAGATTTAACCTGTACTCCAGACAGGCCGTGGAATCTGATGGAGGCGAGCACTTTGGTTCACAAAGCTAAACGCCAGCGCTTGGGTGATGCTCGACACGTTAACAGCTGCAAGCAACTGTGTGATTTACCCGATGCCATTCTTTTGCACATCCTGGCTCTTCTACCAACAGAAGATGTAGTGCGAACCAGTGTGCTGTCGAGACGGTGGGAGTATTTGTGGACTTCTATTCCTAGTCTTGTCTTCAGAGAAGAATATGATGATAATAACCACAGGAGGATGCTCTTCAGGAACTTCGTGGAGAGAGCATTTTCACTTCGTGACTCGTCTTCTATGAAAGCCTTTTCTCTCTCATGCCTTGTTGACAGTGAAGAATATTTTGACGGTGATGAATCTCTTGTCAATACGTGGATTGCTGCTGCAATACGCCACAATGTTGAGGACCTCTGCTTGTACCTTGAATTTGGTCATCTTCATACTGTGTACATGTTAACTTGTTGCATATTTAGGTGTGGAACTCTGAGAGAACTCCATCTAGAAATGGAGCATGACCTCAAGTTTCCATCCGTAGTTTGTCTTCCAAATCTGAAGGTCTTAACTCTGGTGGATGTTCGGTTTGGAGATGACAAATCAGTTGAGAAGTTGCTTTCTTGCCCTTCCCTTGAGAAGTTGTCTCTTAGCAGTTGCAACTGGAATTTCGAGTGTTTGGAAATTTCTGCTCCCAACCTTGTGTGCTTGACTATAGTTGAAAACGGCTCTTCTGGCATTCAGAACTCCCAAGTGCGGATACATGGAGCTTTTATCAAGTCCTTCCACTATAGTGGGGATTTTTTCTATGACTATATCATACTGAACTCAGCCTCACTAGTTGAGGCTTCCATCCAGCCGCATTTGCCTTTTGGTCGAGGCATCAGCCATTTATGCAAGCTCATGAAGGCTCTTTGTAACTTAAAACAGCTGGCTTTCTCCATCGGATGCCTGGAGGTATGCTTTTCCGCTTAGTTCTTCACTTCATCTTGATTCTTGATTTCAATCTAAGTTACTTCTGGGGTGGCTTTGTCATCAGGAAATGAATGCGGGAGAGGATATTCTTAACTGCCTTCCAGTCTTCCATAGTCTAACGGAATTGGAATTGACCGACCATGGCGTTCGAGTAGAATCTAGAGCCCTTCTGTTGTTGCTCAGTAAATGTCCTACTTTGAGGCGTCTTAGATTCTCTGTGGTAATTATTCGATCCTCAATCCTTTTTCTGCCAACCTTTTATCCTGCATTGGTGTTACTACTGTGGTGATCAAGGTCGAAGCTCACTGATGCATTATTGTGAATCAGGGCGTGGACTCGGAAAGTGACGACGGGATATTGGACCCCTCACCTTCGTGTTTAACTTCGTCGCTTAAGGAGATCATTATCCATGGCTTTGGCGGGATGGATAGTGAAATCTTAGCTGTAAGGAATTTGGTCATTGCTGCTGCGGTACTGGATAAAGTGTTCTTTACCTGGTCAAGTCGTCAACGCCAATGGCAAGGACGCTTGATGTTACGCTTGATGTCGCACTCGGATAAGCTCCCTGGAGCGCCAGATCGATGTACAATCTCGCCGGGCCGCAAGCAGCACTGGGACTACATCTGGGAATGCAGTTGATGTCCTTAGTTTGGCTAAATTCTGGTTTGTGCTCTGAGAACTCAGGTTCTGTTACAAAAGGCACTTGAACTCACTAATCACTTGAGCATTGTTTTTGCAAAGTATGTTCGGCTTGAAGGATCTGACTTCGTGATCATACCGGACAATCCATGATTTTTTTAATCACCGTGGTTCTGGTTCTAAATGAGTCCGAGTCCAGTCTTACCATTCTCGTCTTGCTTTATACATCCTTTCCCGGCGAGGCTTGTTGATCCTCTCTCTCTTCGACGTCTCCAAATTTCTCACTTCTAGGTTGTTTTTTACGTCGGTACAGTGAAACGGGAAAATTGTCTGAATAGTCTTAAACTTATTGCACTCTTATCAATTCAGTCCTAAACATTTTAAGCTTGTCAATTTAGTCATAAATCTTTGCACTTTTAATAGTTGAGTCTTATTGGCCGAAAATCGCTGACATGGGGTAGCTAATTTTTAATAATATCTAATATTTTTCGAATATTTTTCTTTTTTATAAATTTTACTATTTTTTCATTTTTTCCCTATGGTTTTTTTTTTTTTTTAGCTGCCGGCGAGGGTCGCAACGCCTTACCAACTGCAAGGGCCCTGCAACCCTCAGCCGCTGAAGAAGAAAACCAGAGGAGAATGTTATCATGTTTAGGAAAATATTTTTGAAAATAATTCATTTTTTGTAAAATAAAATGAAATCTAAGATCCCAAGTGAGGTGTATGACTTCTTATCGGTTTCTAGTGTAGTCTTTTGGTTGTAATTTGTGAATTTAGGGCATTTCCATCGAATGCGAAACGGCCGATAGGATGGCGGACCGGCATCTCAGTATTTTCCAATAGTCTCTCAAGGAGATTACGATCACAATCACGATCACGTAATTTGATGCTGCTGATCATATGATCACGCCGATGGTTTTACTCGGGGCTGCTGCGATTTTGGACGATCTATTTGTACAACGAACAAATTCATGAGTTAACAGATGATAAGCCTTTCCTTTTTTGTTTCATTAAATCTTGTGGTATCGGCTTTCGAGTTAATCTTTAGTATTTGAAACTTTCACTTTATGCAACTACGGATTACTCTTCGGTGCATTGCAAACGTAGAAAATCTTTACACACATCATGTCGGATGAGTGATATGTGTATTTGCTTGTACTTAGTTAATGACCGAATTCTTTTACTTGTCAACCAATGGCGAATATGTTTCTTCTTCTCTACACCAGCGTGATATATATATATATATATATATATATATATATATATATATATATATATATATACGTTTACTCGAAGTCTTAAAACTTATCACAAAAATGTGATTGAGTCCTAAGATTTGCAAAAAGTGCAATTGAGTCCTAAAATTTATTAAATTAGTGCAATCGAGTCCTTTTATTAACTTTGGCTAAGGAAAAATGCTGATGTGGCTTTTATTAAAATATTTTTCTCTCTCCCACGTGGCGATGATGTAGCTAAATCGACGTCGTTTTAGTCCAAATCTGATTTTTAATATCCATTTTATTTAAATTATTGAAAAATAAGCTAAAAATTTAAAATAATAAAATAATAAAAAAAGAAAAACCAGAACCAATGCGGATTTGCAGCTCGAGCCGTTGTCCCACCATTGCCGAGAAGGCCGGTGATGGTGGGAAGTGGCCAGGGGTCACCGAGCCGGCGTTCGATGGGTGGTAGGGAGTTCTCCGCGACAATTGCTATCTCGCTTGCACTCTTCGTAGATTCTTCTGCAAAAGCATATTCGAGGTCAAATAGAAGAAGCCTAGAATGATTCGGACGGTGTCGTAGCGGGCAGCGGGAGCCGGGCGGGAGGTAAGCAGAGAGCTCGGGAACAGGCTGCCGATCGAGTGATCTCGATCACATGTACCGATATAAAAATGTTATCTTGGCCTCCATCTTAATGTATGATTTAAAAAAACAAATGGAAGAAAAATATTTGCGTCCTTCGTTAAAGAGATATAAGCGATTATTTTAAGTAATTTTTATATAGTGTGAACTTGGGGAGAGAGAACGTGCACGTCGTTTTGATCTAGGGACTAACCTGGTATCATCGGCGGCGGCTTGGAGAGAACAGAGCAATATATGAACTCAAAGACACAGAGGGGCTACGGGACGACGGAGGTGGAAGCGATGGCGGCGGCGTGGTTTTGGTCGAGGGACCGGCCTAGTATCGTCGTCGATCAAGATCTGAACGAAGAAGACAGAATGTGAACTTGGGGAGAGAGAACGTGCACATCAACCTCGCGAACTTGGAGAGAGAAAGAGAAATAATATATATAACGTGACTTTTGAAAAATTTGATCAAGGGATACTGAGATATGGTTGAATCTCTGGTTTTTGAAAAATTTGACAAGTGGAGCCCGATCAATGTGTTAGAAAGTCCAACCCAAAAAGCTTAAGCTATTAGATGGAGGGAGACCACATGAATATAAAGAGCATATAAGACCCGTTCTTAAGAAGACCCGTTCTTAAGCGATGTGGGACAACAACTTCAACACCCCTCTCACGTGCAAGCCGGATTACGAGCGGGGCACGTGGAATTTGACTAAAATAGGGGATGGACACACGCACATTCGCGAAAGGGATAAACCTTGCTCCGATACCATGTTAGAAAGTCCAACCCAAAAGCTTAAGCTATTAGGTGGAGGAGACCACATGAATATAAAGAAGCATATAAGACCCGTTCTTAAGAAGACCCGTTCTTAAGCGATGTGGGACAACAACTTCAACACAATGCACTATATCTAATCTAGCCAATATTTCCTCATTAATATCCGTCTCTTTCCCCGATAAGAAAGAAAGATTAAAAGAGAATGGTATTTGTTCTCTAATAATGGTGTATTAAACATTGTACATGAGAAGCCTTTATATAGGCTTAGAGGAGAAAAGGAGCCTAACATTCTTCCTATGTTGGACTAAAGAGAAAGAAGAGAGGTAAGGGAAAACCTACAAGACTATACAACATGTTCTAACACCCCCACTCAAACTCAAGGTGGGTCAAATAACGAGAGTTTGGAAAGAAGAAATTTAAATCGTTGTGATGTAAGAGCCTTCGTAAAACAATCGGCAAGTTGATTTTCGGTTCCAACAAAAGGAAGTGAAATAGTGCGAGCTTGGAGATGATGACGAGTCGGATGACAATCGATCTCAATATGTTTGGTACGCTCATGAAATACTTGGATTTGCACCGATATGAATGGCACTCTTGTTGTCACAATGCGGAGGAGTAGGATCCAGAAATAAAACACCCATATCGGCAAGTAAGCGGCGAAGCCAAACAATCTCAACAGTAGTGTCGGCCATAGCACGATACTCGGACTCCGTAGAGGAGCGTGAGACAATATGTTGTTTCTTGGATCGCCAAGAAATAAGTGAATCGCCAAGAAAAATGCAATAACCAGTGATAGATTTGCGATCGGTGACATTGGAAGCCCAATCAGCATCGAGAATAGGCACGCAACTTGAGAGTAGAGGAAGATGGTAGAAATAAGGAACGCGATAAAGTGCCTCGAAGATAGCGCGAGAATTCTTAGAAACAGCCACATAATGAGTTGTTCGAGGAGCAAGAACAAACCGGCCGACAACATGAACAGCATAGGCGATGTCGGGTCGGGAGATAGTAAGATAAATAAGACGCCAACCAAGGTCCGATAGCGGGTGACATCGGAAAGAGGTTCTCCATCGCCTGGGCAAAACTTCGATTTAGCTCAATAGGAGTGGCAGCGATACGTGAATCGATAGAGCAGCCCTGGACAAAATATCGGCGGTATATTTCTGCTGAGAAATGAGAATACCACGTGAATCTGCGAGCAATCTCAAGCCCAAGAAAATAGCGCAGTGGTCCTAGATCCTTCATGGAAAAATGTTCTTTGAAGGTGCCGCTTGGTATGCTCAATATGGTCACGATCATCTCCGGTGATGACCATATCATCAACATAAAGAAGAAGAATAATGCAGCCTGAAGAAGAGATATGAACAAACATAGCATGATCAGCCTCACTTTGAGTGAAACCCAAGCGATCGAATAGCATCATTGAACTTCTCAAACCAAGCACGAGGGGCCTGTTTGAGACCATAAAGAGCCCGTCGCAAGCGGCAAACCTTTCCAGAGGTATGAGCAAGACCGAGAGCGGAGGTTGCATAAAGATATCTTCCCTGAATATCACCGTGAAGAAAAGCATTCTTCACATCAAGGCTGAAAGAGAGGCCAACTGCGAATTGAAGCAACAGCTAATAAAGCACGGACAGATGTCATCTTTGCTACGGGAGCAAAGGTCTCCTCGTAGTCGATACCATACTCTTGCGAGAAACCTCGAGCAACCGGACGAGCTTTGTAACGCTCAATACCGCCATCGAACGAGTCTTAATCTTATATATCCATCGGCAAGATACGAGGGAGCGACCGGGAGGAAGAGGCACAAGCTCCCAAGTACCAAGTACTCTCCAAAGCCGAGAGTTCCTCGGACATAGCTCGGCGCCATTCTACATGCTGAAGCCTCTCATGATAACTATTAGGTTCTTGTACAGCATGAACAGCGAGCTAAAAAGGAACCAAACTCAGTAGAATAAGAAGTAGCAGCAACATACGGGCAGGTGGACGCCGATCTCGAGGAGGATTACGGCGTGGCTCTAGTTGTGCGAGAATCGTCGAGGCGCGATACTAGCAGGAGGTGCAAAGACAAGGGATAGGTGAAGATGGAGAAGGTGGCAATATATCTAGATCCGATGTAGAAGAGGGACTAGAAGGGTCGGGTAGAGGATCAACGGGAAAATCCATAAATGGAACAGGGAGACGAAACATGAGGTGTAGTATTTGTCGGAAAGAAAGGGATGTGTTCATGAAACGTAACATCACGAGAAATACGTACACGTCGCGCATTTGGGTCATAACAACGATAACCTTTGTGCTCGGTGCTATAACCCAAGAATGCACATGGGATAGAGCGAGAGGTAAGCTTTGTACGTTCGGTGAGTGGAAGAATGACAAAACAAGTACATCCAAAAACTCGAAGATGATTATAGCTAGGAGGTCGAGAGTAGAGACGCTGAAACGGGGTGTCTTGATGGAGAACGAGATGAGGGTAGGCGATTAATTAGATGAATAGCCGTGAGAAGAGCCTCAGCCAGTAACTCGGTAAGAACGGATGTGCCAAGTAAGAGAGCTCGAGTGGTCTCTAGAATATGACGGTGCTTGCGTTCAAAGCAACTCCATTTTGAGCTGGAACCCCGGGACAAGATAACTCGAGGAAGTGTACCATCACTAGCTAAGAGGGAACGAAAGACACCAGAGAGATATTCTCCCCCCGAATCCGAACGGAAAATTTTGATTTTTGTATTAAATTGTGTGGAAACCATGGAAGTAAAAGGCGATAGATGGAAAAGAAATCACTACGTTGACGCATAAGATAAACCCATGTATAACGAGAATAATCATCAATAAAAGATACATAATATTTGAAACCACTCTTGGAAGAGAGCGGGCGGGACCCCAAACATCGGAATGAACAAGATCGAAAATCGCACTAGTTCTAGAGTTACTAACGAGAAAAGGCTTAGCAGATTGCTTGGCCAAAGGGCAGATAGAACATGGAGGAAGACTACTAGAAGAAATAGGACCCAAAGCACCTTGTTGGTGAAGGACGGTGAGACGAGAAGACGGAATATGTCCAAGACGCTGATGCCACCGAGCAAGATCGAGGGTAGCCAACACGGGATGAGGAAGAGAGGAAGTTGGAAGATGGAGATGTTGCATAATATAAAGTCCATCCCGTCTCATCGCCCCTGCCAATCATCTTGCCACTCAAACGATCCCGCACAAAGCAAGAGCTATTTGTAAAGCTTACAGTACATCCCAGCATCGGTGAGTTGTCCAACGAGATAATAAATTGAGAGCCAAAGAGGGAACATGTAACACATCGGGAACATTGAAATCTTCAGAGATGGTAAGAGTACCCTGTCGGATAGCTAGTAGAGGAGAACCATTAGCAAGTAAAGAAATGTGCTGGTTGCTTGAGCTCAGAGAGCTTAGTGAGAAAAAACAGCGGAAGTAGACATATGTCTAGCAGCTCCCGAGTCAAGTACCCAAGTAGTAGAAATATCACCCGAAGGTGGAGTAGCTGCAGCGGTGCTTCCAAGCAGATGAGAGAGTTGTAGAAGTACCAGAATCGGAAAAAGACCTAGGGCAGAGAAGGACTCAATCGGGCAAGTTGGGCCTCAAGAGCAACAATACGGTCATCCGTATAGGGAGAAACCAGAGTAATAGGCTGAGAGATTGGAGATGCGGTAGTGACTCGTGGTGATGCAGAAAGGCGTGAAGCATTCCTCTTCTTCCAACAATGTGACTTGTCATGACCAAGACGATGACAATACGTACATGAAAGGCGGCGAGGACCACGAATAGGCGAAGGACGTGGTGGAGCAGCCCAAAATAGCGATTGAATCGAAGCGCCGAGGAGGAAAGAAGACCAAGACGAGTTTCCTCGATCGTAATTCTTTGACGGCGTCAAGGAGGGATGGTCTTGGAGAGCGGTGAAGAAGTTGGCTGCGAACACCTTCATAGGGAGAGCCAAGCTTCATAAGAAAAAAATGTAGACGGTGCCTATCTTGAGTCCGAAGCCGAGTAGATGGACACCGAGTACGGTTCGGGCATGATGGGCGAGAGAATAGGAGCAAGAATATCCAGTTGACTCCAAAGTGAGTGCATGTAATTGTAGAAATCTCGAATAGAGCGAGACCCTTGCGTAGCATTGTAAACTTCTTGCTCCAACCGATAAACTCGAATGTCCCCTGTCCGGGTGAACATCTCGGCAAGCCGATCCCATAAACTTTTTGCCTCAACAATATTAGAAAATTGTGGGCGAAGAGCAGGATCAATGGAACCAAACATGATAGCCCATGCCTTCCGATCAGCAACTTTCCATGCTCGAATTTCAGCAACACGTTTCGCAACTTCATCAGATGAGTCACTTTGAAGAGCACCGGGACAAGGACAAAGTCCCTCAACATGCTCAAACAGGTCGCGATAAACAAGTGCTGCCATTGCCGATGGTTTCCAAAGAGAATAGTTTGAACCATCGAGTTTGACGTCAATACGATCACTAGAATCACCCATGACGACGAGAAAAAGAAATCACTAGCAAAGCTAGAAATATGGATTGAGGTGGAAAAATTGATCGAAAGGATCGAGAAAGAAGAAGCGCGGATTAGAACGAGCAAGAATGATGGCCCAAACTCATTATCTTAATTTCGATGCGGAAGATCCAATTTATGGCAACCGCAGAGCATACTTTAAAAAATAATGAGCTCATTGTCTTATTTTCTGATGCGGAAGATCCAATTGATGGCAACCGCAGAGCATACTCTTCAAGACAATGAACCCGGCTCGATACCATGATAAGAAAGAAAGATTAAAAGAGAATGGTATTTGTTCTCTAATAATGGTGTATTAAACATTATACATGAGAAGCCTTTATATAGGCTTAGAGGAGAAAAGGAGCCTAACATTCTTCCTATGTGGGACTAAAGAGAAAGAAGAGAGGTAAGGAAAAACCTACAAGACTATACAACATGTTCTAACATCCCCCACCCAACCCCTCACTCGCTTCGCTCTGCGTCGTCGCCGCCGTAACCGGTTCTGCGCCGCCCCGTTCTCTCGCTCACATCAAATTGGGCTTTCGAGCACTTCTACGTGGAGAGTCTCGACAATACTTTTGGCATGTCCATCGCTGCGGGGAGGCTCCACGGTCGGGGGGAGGAGGAGGACGACGATTACGTCGAGTACGCCCCCGTCGCCAAGCGCAGGGCGTTGGAAGCTCGGAAGATCCTCCCGCGCAAGGGCATGTCGTCTTCTCTCGAGGAAGACGATCACGTCGAGTACGTTCCCGTCGCCAAGCGCAGGGCTTTGGAAGCTCGAGAAGATCCTCCAGCGCAAGGGCAAGTCGTATTCTCTCGAGGAAGACCACGAGAAGGCGAAGCTGGCGGAAGCCGGACCTAGCCTTCGGGTGAAGGCGACGCAGATGAAACGGGATCAACCCGTGATTAGCCCCACAGGCCAAATGGTGCAGCAAGAGAAGGAGATGATGGAGCACTTATCCGATCGAAAGACCTTGATGTCGGTACGTGAGTTGGCAAAGGGAATTACTTATAGCGAGCCGCTGTTGACCGGCTGGAAGCCACCTCTGCCGATTCAGAGGATGTCGACAAAGCAGTGTGATTTGATTCGGAAGCAGGGGCATATTATTGTCCACGGAGAAGATATTCTGCCGCCGATAAAGAATTTTAAGGATATGAGGTTTCCAGGCTCTATTTTGAAGATGTTGAAAGCTAAGGGAATCGTGCAGCCGACGCCAATTCAGGTGCAAGGTCTTCCCGTGGTTTTAGCGGGGAGAGATATGATAGGGATTGCATTCACGGGGTCAGGGAAGACTCTGGTTTTCGTGTTGCCGGTCATCATGATTGCTCTTCAGCAGGAGATGATGATGCCCATTGCACACGGTGAAGGACCATTCGGATTGATTGTCTGCCCTTCAAGAGAGCTCGCCAGACAGACCTATGAAATCATAGAGCAGTTTTTGGTTCCTATGAGAGAGGCCGGTTATCCAGAGCTGAGGGCTCTGCTTGTTATCGGCGGAGTGGATGTGCGGTCGCAGGTGGAGGTTGCGAGGAAGGGAGTGCACATTGTTGTCGCTACTCCTGGTAGATTGAAGGATATGCTAGCAAAGAAAAAGATGAACCTTGACAATTGCAGGTGAAATTCATTAACTCATTCTTTTACACCTTTTGAACCTATACGCTACTTTCCACAACATCTGGCTTTCTTTGAATACTTCTGCAACTGTTGGTGTATGATCATGCATTGGCAAATTGATTGGTTTTCTATTGGCAGGAAGTAATTAGTGGGCAGCAGACTTGAAACTTCCAAGTTCTAATTGTCATCCCTAGTCTGCTGCAACTACACCGAATCTTAAATAACTAATTAATCCACATTGAATAAGCTCAATAGCACTTAAGTCGAGCATATTTGCGTTCTTCGTGCTTTATGTTTTTGCTTGCGTACAATGTGCGCCATTTGGATTCCAATGATCAATGCTAACTCAAAGATTAAATAGCGCGGCATGGGATGTCGATTGAGATTGCTTTTTGAGTTCTTATTTTTGCCTCTTTTGTCCCGAGGTCATGGAACATCACCGAACTGAAAATTCTTCACTTGAACTTTTTCCTGGACTCAATCTCAATTTTCTATTTATACACTTTCGCCTTAATTATTTGAACCTGTTATTTGTGGGGACAACTATACTGATCTGTTGCTTTCTGCAGGTACCTTACTTTAGATGAGGCTGACAGATTGGTAGACTTGGGATTTGAAGATGATATAAGGGAGGTGTTCGACCACTTCAAAGCTCAACGCCAAACACTCCTCTTTTCGGCCACTATGCCTACCAAAATACAGAATTTTGCAAGAAGTGCCCTGGTTAAGCCCATCACTGTCAATGTGGGAAGAGCAGGTGCTGCAAATCTTGATGTCATTCAGGAGGTCGAGTATGTCAAACAGGAGGCGAAGATCGTTTACCTTCTCGAATGCCTCCAGAAAACCCCACCCCCGTTCTTATATTCTGCGAGAATAAGGTCGATGTGGACAACATTCAGGAGTATCTACTTTTAAAAGGAGTTGAAGCAGTAGCCATTCATGGTGGCAAAGACCAGGAAGAGAGAGAATATGCTATTTCATCTTTTAAGGCAGGGAAGAAAGATGTCTTGGTTGCCACAGACGTTGCTTCAAAGGGGTTGGACTTTCCTGATATCCAACATGTGACCAACTATGACATGCCCGCAGAAATTGAGAACTATGTTCACAGAATTGGTCGAACAGGTCGATGCGGAAAGACGGGAAATGCTACGACTTTCATAAACAAGAACCAGAGCGAAACAACACTTCTCGATTTGAAGCACCTGTTGCAAGAAGCGAAGCAGAGGATTCCTCCTGTGCTGGCTGAGCTGAATGATCCAATGGAAGGTACCGAGACGATTGCTAGTGCCAGTGGAGTGAAGGGATGTGCAAATTGTGGTGGTCTTGGTCACCGTGTCCTTGATTGTCCAAAGTGGGAGCATCAGAAAAGCCGGCAAACTGCCAGCTCCAGGAGGGATTACTTTGGATCCGGAGGATACAGAGGGGAAATTTGAGATTTCCAATACTTTTGTACATATCATCTTGTCTCCTACTTGTTTGTCGATCTTGCTATCAGTTGTGCTTTGGGGCTGCTCCCCTTCGATGATAACACGACACTGTATTTCAGTGGGAAAAGAAGCATTATGGCTCTGAAGTGTCCTCACGTTTTGTAGTACTCGTCATGTAAATGACAGGGACGTCATACCTCAGCCGCACTTGACATTAACAGGTTTGATTTGTTGAAGATGACAGAAATCCCCACAAAGTCGGTTCATTAACATGTTCGTTAACATTTTCATGCATATTTAGCATATTCATTACCCTAATCTCCTTGAAACTAAAAGAGTCCGCTTCTTGTCCGCAAACACAAACATTTCAAGGAGGGCAATGTTTTCTTCACATGCAGTTTAATCTGTTTCCTTTTTATTAACAGGGTCGGAGTTTCCTTACGGTTATGGTTTTCTGTAGGGATCTTTTTCCACGTTATGTATGAGGGCATTGTTGTATAGAATACACTTAGGTTACCGATAAACCATGAGTATAAGGAGGCAATTGTATATCTCGTGTGTTCAGATCTTTCCACGACTCTAGAGCTTGAAACCCCTTCAAGGATCAAATGTGGATGACACCTCTTCTGTTGGCTCATGCATCTAAATGCTTGTGTACAGGTTCCAGCGGTGCGCTAACCCATCCATCTATCCTGCACGAGGGTTTTTAGGGCTACATTAAGGATAAGCTTTTGAGCGTCAGATTGTCCATGTTGGTATAAAGGGCACTACATAATGCTTTAGAAGATATGAAGGATTCTTATGAACTTTTCTAATATCCTTACTAATACCTTTTCCTTCATCTGTAACGAAGCAATATTTAACCAGAACCATCACCTTCTCTTTTTCTTGTTCTGATTGATGTTCATTAGTTGTGAAGTTGTAAAACCTATGCGAGTTAGGCTCTGAGAGTTGAAGAAAGGAGGGTTGTCATGAGGCATCGTCAAATTAGTAGTCGGTTGTAACAAAATTTGTCTTCTAAAGTTATGCTTTCCCCTCTCTCTCTCTCTCTCTCTAGCAATGTTTGTTGGATGCTGTTTCTTGTGGTCATTACAATCTTGCTTCTTTTGAAGTAATTAACTCCATGAGTTGTCTGAAGGAGATGGCGTGGGTGCATTTTCAAATCAACAATCAGTGCGTGAAATCCAATAGATCTGCTCCCTTGTGAATTTTTCTGAGCAATGTGAAAGTTATAATGATCTTCTTGTTTGTGTACAAGGTTGGTAAGATTATGTCCAAAAAGCTGTCTGAAATTATCAACGATGACTGCTGCGGACCACCACGTATTCGGTTCTCCCGTCCATTACCACCACCGTTAAGCTGTTGACTTACGGGAACCAATTGTCAAGACTGCAAAAAATTGTGTCTGCAAGAAAACTAATTCCACATGAAGCAAACAGAAGTAGCAGATTATTAACTGCTTCTGCAATGTTGTTTTCGACGCAGGTTACGCCATGGAAGAGCAAGCAGGAATTTAAGAAGGCACTTGAGGCAGCTGGTTCGATTTTTGTATTGTATAATAATCTGATTGCTAATAACCAGATTACTAAAGTTTAATAATCTGACTACTAAAACTTTTGCCTGAACTGGAACAACCCAGGATTAACTTAGGCTTCACCACTGTTAGTTCTATTTCATTTGCTGCCAACAACCAGCGTATCCGATCCACGTCGTCGCTGACCACCGCTGCCGCTGCACGACACCATCCTTGATCACCTAAAGCGATTCCTTACTTGTAGTCACCATATCGTGGAAACGATCTGGAAATGAACAAGATGCGGCAAACCTCAATAAAGAAGAAGTCATCCCCGAACGCATGTTTCACCATCTCAATGACACTCCTCGTCCGTGTCCACCGTGTATCGCCGCTAAGACAAATGGATCCTGGAATGGAACAAAATATAGATCGTGTTTTGCCGGGGAAATACATGGAGTTGCTTTCACGAAAATGGACGGTTTCATCATCAAATAGATAGGATAACTAACAGGCAGTTGCCTCGCATATTTCTTGTGTTAATTTCCAACCTGCAATTCTTAAATGGCTGGACCAAGAAAATAAATAAAAACAACTACTACAAGCTAGTAAGTGTAATAGTTGTTCAGCGAGTATTACCATACTGTTAAATGAATATTCCATTATGCAAAAGAATTCCATTGACTAATTATTTCAAGCGAAAGAAGCGATTAATTTTGGAAGACGTTTCTTAAATCATTCATTTTCCGTAAAACAATCGAGCCTAAATTGAATTATCTCTTCTAATAAATATGCTATTAGTCAAGGGAAAATTTGCCCAAAAAGTCCTAAATTTATTGTACGACGGTCATTTTAATCCAAAACCTTTCAAAAAGCCAATTTAGTCCTAAAACTTTTTAACGATTTATCAATTTAGTCCTTCAAGCCAATTTTTTAATCGAAAATAGCTAATGTGATAGTTAGTTAGCGCCGGTTGTCCTATATGATATGGCCGGCGCCGACGTGAATAATTTTTTATGTTTTTCTTGTAAATATTTTTTTTTTTTGTCTTTCCTTCTTCCTCTAGCCGATTGCCGGCCCCGGCAATGGCCAGCCACGGCAAGAGGCCGGGGCTACCGAGATCGGCCTCGCCAACCTCTATTGAGATTGACCTTGCCCTACCACTCGGCGAGGCTCGACCGTGCCATCGATGGGTGAGGCATGTCCCCGCATTCGCAAGGCAAGGTCGGCCTCGCTAGATCCAATAAGGGCGAACCACGCCCAGCCACTAGCGAGAGTTGGCCTCGCCAATGGATGAGCCTCATCCAAGGCCCAAGCAATTGACCAAAGGAATAAGGAAAAGAACAATAAGATAGAAAGAAAAGAAAAACACATCACAAAAAATTCTGAAAATTTAAAAAATTATTCGGTTAGTACCGATTGTGCCACGTAGAATGACCGGATCGCCATATCGGCGCTTTCCACTCAAAATTGATCGAAAGGACTAAATTGGCAATTCTTGCAAAGATTTGGGGTTAAATTGAAAAATCATCGAAAGGTTCGGGACCAAATTAGCACATTCAAAATATTTATGACTAAATTAGGAAGTGGTCAAAAAATTTTATGACTAAATTGGCACAATTGAAAGGTTTTCGATCGAATTGGTTACCGTACAATAAGTTTAGGACTTTTTTGAATAATTTTCCCGGTGGTCAAGTGGCTTAAGAGTCTCATCAAACCAACAAAAAAAATTACTAAAAGTAATGGTGAATGCGTATAACACGTCCTAAAATCTAGCGCAAAAAATTTACTCCAAACTCTCCAAGACTGAAGTGTGAAGCCACGTAACATCACGCGCAACTTGTGATTTTTTTTTTTCACTAACCAATTATTATGAGCTTGCGTAGTACAAATTACATACGATCAACTAATTTAATAACATACATATGCGTCAGTCTTTTACATTAAACATCGAGTATTACAACTTTAGTACATCAATGTTACAACTTTAATATATCATATATGCAAATATAAAACACAATAGTCCTGGGAAGGATCGGGTTATCTATCTCCAATACTATAATTTTTCATACAAAAGCCTATATGAACAAACGTTGAACTATCGTGTAAAGGTCGATAACTTCACCCATCGACGCATCATTGCCATCAAAATCGGGAGGACCATCAAAGTCTCTAATTGGTCCAACTAACCCACCCTTGATGTTCGATACCAGGCAACATATGAATGAGGAATGCATTCGGCCAGCCCGACATCGACCCATACTATGGAGCTACACCTCGTATACACTATAGCTGATTCAGAACAATCACGTCATCAAAAATATACTCAACATGCACAAAACTCCAAACAAGTGGTGGTCGAGGGACATCCATCCCACACGTCTAAATAATAAAGGAATGACCCGCGGCCCCATAAATGAAATCCCTAATTCTAAGGTAGAATATCATCTTACCACTCAACCCGCAACAACAATAACATGAGCTCGGGACCTAACAACTAATGATGAGAGCATGAGTAATATTTCGTATCATGACATATTATGGAAAGATCAACAATACTACATAAGATCAATCATTCAAGTGCAAAGGGATAACGTCTAATATATTAAAACTATTACATAATATCACATCGATCCGCACAAATGAATTCATATTCGTCACTGGCCATGACTATCTTGATTCACGAGACATTTCAACTAATGAGGCATCATCACCATTAGGTACCACTACTCCATAATTTAAATAATTCATGTATGTTTTATTTTATTTTATTTTATTTTTAAATTCCCTTAATTAAGCTCACTTTTACCACAAATATAGAAAATCATCATCTACGATTCCGAACTTTTATAATTAGATTATTTTCCTAATAAAACCTCTCATTTTGTATTATTGCGCCTAGATTTCGATTTCCTTGCAATCAAGCCATACAAACCAAATTAAGTACCAAAGGCTATTCTTTTGTTATCTAAGACCTACCAATATATTATTTACACTATGGATGCACCACATATTTTACAAAATTACCAGGATAGTCCATTTTAAATTAATTGCTTCAATTATTCCAATTTCGCATAGTTGGACACATTGCTTAAATTAAGCGATTATCTCTAAAAATTAACTTAATCACCATCGTAATAAGTTTCCTTAAATTATGAACAGTCCCTCGAACTTTTCCTCCATCATGGTGAAATTACAAATTTTCACTTAGAGCTTCTAAACTCATTTTTTTAACCGGTTTTGTTTCCTCTAGTTAATGTTAGTTAATAATCCGCTAATTAACCCTAAAACGCATTAAATAATTATATTAACAGCCCACTCTTACTTCTGTAAATTTCGGAATTACCTCTGAAATTTTTCAAAGTTGACCAAAATACCTTTATTTTGCCTAGTTTCACCATTTTCATACTTTTCCCATTCAAGATGTAACAAAACCATTTAGTAATCTCACAAATACATCCAAGACAAGTAGAAAGCTTTTTTAATTCAAGTCTAGCAATCGCAAGAAATTAACATACAACTATTGAAACTTAATCACTCATAGAATAAAATCTAGTCTAATAAACAAACAATCATCAACCAAGCTAAAAAGTACCAAGTAGATCACTCTAGCTTAGTTCTTAGTGTTTTCACTTACCTTTGAGTTAATCTTCAACAAAGAAATCCCTTAATCACCTTGAAATCAAATAAATACTAAAATTAACAACTCTTATTCTTTAGAAAACAACAAAGATAACTTGGAAAAAACTCAAGTTCATGAATATACCTTATGAGGCACTAGATTGAAAGTGAGGGTTTGTCTTGAAAGTGCTTTGAAATAGAAAATTTTAAGCTTATGGATGGAGGTAGTTCAAGTAGGAAATGAGGAAGAGAAAGGGTATATTTGCTTATTGTCTTCTACCATTAATCCATATTGAAGAGTGAATTCAAGTCGCATTAATTATCTTGAGTTAAAAATAATTATGACATTTAACTAGGGTTAATAGTAATGTAAAGTAACTAGGGTTAAAAAATTATGTCCTGCATGATATCATCCAAAGATTCCATTAAGGGCATGTGGCAATTAACTAGGTGGAAACTACGCCATTTGTTAATCTAGGGAGGTGACAAATGTGATGATATAAAGTAAAAGATTGAGATATGAGGTTATTCGAGTAGATGTTTTATATTACAAGTAAATAAACAGGAAATCAATATCCGTTTGAAATGCCGATAAATCAGAAAATTATTTTGAAACCACTAAAATTATTAACAAAAGGCATAAAATATTAGAGACATCTAAACTTAGTAAAATTTAACAATTGAAAATTATTCTATACGTATCGGAGTGTATCGATCCACATTGATATTTAGCAATTTTATTCCTCAATAACTCTCTCTAACTTAATATCTTAAATATTATAAACTACGAATAAAATTCGGAAGTCACAGGAAGTCACCTCTCGTAACATCAATACTAATCGCTTAAATAACTTAATATAGCAATTAGTTATCATCTTTTACAATTCTCGCTTCTTTCTTCTAATTAAAAATATATGCAAAATCCAATCCTTAGTCCACATCTTTGTCATAACATACTTATATAGCCGTTCGTTTTTCTCTTATCGCTGACCAAAGGACATTAAAAAGATCATTGATATTCATAACAATAGTCTCTTAATCTCGGTGAATGATGCTCCAAGGGAAGAAAGAATGCACAAAGCATGTCGGTTGTAGAGATGTGAATTTTAAAAGCGCATTGTTTTACATCCATTTAATTAACTTAGGCAAGATTAAAGGTACATATGTCAATAGTTATCTGTTTTGAGTTTCATAGGAACGTACATTTGCTTCGACCCAAATTGAGACCCGAACGGCCAACCCATCCGAAACCGCAAAGTGAATTAGCTGCCTAAACCTAATTTACCTACTTTTCTTCCATTCATTCTATTTTTGATGTCTTTGGACTTCCACAAAAGAAACTAATTCAAGTGGATGCCTTATTTAAGCTTATGTCGCATAAACGAAGCGAGGTATTCCTTCTTTATAAACAAATCCGAGTAAGTACACAACGTAATTATCGAACCGAATATCATTGATCTCGACTCCTAGGAAACTTCATATTGTGTTGCAAAAGGTTTTCGAAAAATTCTCTAAGCGGTTTATGGAATGCTCATCCAAAACTTTGGTAGCCCTAAGCATGATACTCACTTGCTAAGAGTTTGATTGGCATCAAAATTGTCAATTGTGATGGCCTTGAGTATCGACTAAAAATACTAAGGGGCTGGGTTCAATATTCCTTCGTCTTCTTTGGAGTCCACAACCAAGTCTAATTCACAATTACATGTCAATCAACCTCCGCATTTGACCATAGAATTTGTAAATAACAACGGATACAATAAGGAAAAACAACAACGACCGAATAGTTATCCCATCAAATTTAATGTTGATCAAACGCGAAGAGTTGCTAAGCATTGTAAGAAGTGCTTTGGAATCTAACTCCACGCGATGTAAATCGAATGTCAAGATTAGGAGGCGAGAGAAGACCGAGAAAGTCATTTGAACTCCTAATAACAAATTCAAAGAACAACTAATTAGACTGTCACAATCGATCCAAAAATTCAAAAGTATCAAGCATGCATAATGCAAAGCTTTAACCCAAAATACAAGAAATCGGATAGATATCAATAAGTTTACCTCACGGATGTTGTAAGCCAAAAGAAGAAATTTGACACAGATAGATCATTCTTATATATTGCATTATTTCACAAGCCTGCTTAAAGAAAAGGAAAATAAAGCTTGCGAATAACATTCTTAACATTTCGATGGAGGAAATTATGCTACAAACAATATCCGTAAGAAGTCTTGCGTTGCTATCATTTGCGCCATAACTTTCTCCATCGAATTCCATTTCAAACATGTTTATAGTCTATAACAAGTCATTTTGATGGTCTGCGAAACCCCTAAATTGGATGATTCCGCATATAGTTGCAAATCGTTAAAAATTGACCAAAAACTATATACTTAAATATTATTCATAGCGAGCAACCAACTTCAAAAAAGTTTCAAATATTATTCTTAAATATACACTTGAAATAACTTTTTATAGACCACAAGTTTGGTTGAAACGGAGTTCGATGGAGAAAGTTATGGCGCAAATAATATCCGCGAGAAGTCATACGTTCTACTATCTTTTGCGTCGTAACTTATCCCACCGAACTCCGTTTCAAGCAAATTTATAGTCCATAGGAAATCCTTTCGGTGCACTATAAAATTTCAGAATTGGATGACCCCACATCTAGCTGCAAATAATATCATGCATATTGGACATACTCAAAAGAAGTCAAATATTACAAGTTATCCAAGTATATATGGAAGATGCCTCTCGATCAATAAAACACAAGAGTAAGAAAGATTTTACTACGGATGAATGACAATACAAGAATGTCATCTCCACAAACTATAAGAAGCACATTCTATCATAAGAACTCTTAACTCATCGAATATGAGACTAGGAGCTAACATCCACAAGTACTTTCACTTTCTCAATAATGCGCTTGTTCCAAGGATGTATTGGTAACTCATCGAATATGAGACTAGGAGCTAACACCCACAAGTACTTTCACTTTCTCAATAATACGCTTGTTCCAAGGATATGTTGGAGTAGTGCACCAGGAGATCACATAATCGGTTGCAGCTACGACATTGAACTTATTCATAGAGTCATAGCGTCTAACTTCCTTAACAATTGGTCTTCTATCCATCGCTCCAGCTATTACTCACACGTTGTAAATCGAATGCTCAATCAATCGGGAATTAGCTGAGTTGAATTCTACATATTCCATGGTGGGTAGCGTGGAGAAGAACTGGTTGGTCGAGGTCCAAACAGAGGGAGAGAGTCCAGGGCTCACACGCAACGGTGTTAGTACCAACGCCATGGTGGGCGACGTAGATATGATTGTAAATGGATATCTCATGGATAAGATTTTGGCTAGCACCGCTATTGAGATATATTTATTTGATTTTAGATATCTATTAAGATTATGCATATATTTCTTTTGACAAGGTGCATATACTTATTAACAAACATCGAATTATACATGGATTTTCTAATTCTTATATTCTCGCTTTATTTCTCAAGCCTACTTAAAGAAAAAAAAAATCAAGTTTGCGGATATTATTCTTAGACATACACTGAAAGAGCTTTTTATAGACTATAAGTTTGCCTCAAACGGAGTTCGATGGATGAAGTTACAGCACAAACAATATCCGCAAGAAGTCATGTGTGCCGCTATCATTTGCACCGTAACTTATTCTACCGAACTCCGTTTCAAGCAAACTCATAATCCATAGAAAGCCCTTTCGGCACACTACAAATCTCCGAAATGGATGACCTAACATCTAGCTGTAAATTGTCGAAAATCCGTCCAAAATCTAGATGTTCAAACATTATTCATAACGTGTGACCAATTTAAAAAAAACAAATCGGAAGAACCGTCACCTCAAATCAAGCCTCGCCAAATCTCACGGTTGTAAAAGGCTATAATCTATCATTTTCATGAAAATCACAAACTTAACAACTCATAAATCGGACTACACAACTCAAATTTCACTAAACTTCAAATTTGAGCCCTAACTCAAAAAACTACACGTATCGGAATAAATTATGGTGCAATTACTTATAGTCCATACAAAACTCTTTTTGGTCATTTTTACCGAGAGCTCGTACAAAAACAAAGGGAAAAAGAAGGAAAAGAAAAATAAAAAGAGACATACACAAAATGATTAGCATGCTTCAAACATCTAATCGATTTTTTGGCATCTCAAAATAAAGTGATTAGGTCTAAAAACAAACTAAAGTGATTACAAACGATTAAGAAATCATAGGTGAGTACACAACCCAATTCTTGAACCAAATATAACGAAATTGTACATTGATCCGAGCTCCTAGGAATCTCCATAATGTGCTGCAAAAGGTTTTTAAAAAATTCTACGAGCAGGTTTATGGATTGCTCGTCCAAAACTTTGGCGACCCTAAGTATGATACATACGGCTAAGAGTTGGTTATCAATGACATCAAATTTTCCAATCGTCATGACCTTGAGTAACACCGAAAGCACTAAGGCGCCGGGTTCAATATTCTTTGGCCTTCTTGAAGTACAAAACCAAGTCTAATTCACAATTACATATCAATCAACATCCGCATTTACCACAAAATTTGTAAATAACAACGGATGCAATAAGGGGAGACAACAAAGACAGAATAGTTACCCCATCAAAGTTAATGTTGATCAAGCGAGAAGAGTTGCTAAGCATTGTAAGAAGTGCTTTGAAATCTAACTTCACACGATGTAAATACAATGTCAAGATTAGGAGGCTAGAGAAGACTGCGAAAGTCAAGGAATCATATCTCACGTTGATCTCGTGATAACAAATCTAAAGAACAACTAATTCCCGTGAGATATTTTCTCAAATTTTTCAGCACGCTCAATCAATCGGGAATTGGCTGAGTTGAATTCTACATATTCAATGTTAGGCAGCGTGGAGAATAAGCTGGTTGGTCGAGGTCCAAGTAGAGAGAGAAGGTCCGAGCTCACACGCAACAATGTTAGTACCGAGTCGTGGTGGGCGACGTAGATATGATTATAGGCGGATATCTCACTTATAAAGTTTTGGCTATCACCGCCATTGAGGATGTATTTATTTGATTTTGGAAATATATTAAAATTATGCATATATTTCTTTTGATAGTGCATATACTTATCAACAAATATCGAATTATACATAGATTTTCTAATTCCTATATTCCGCTTTAGTTCTCAAGCCTACCTAAAGAAAAAGAAAAAGAAAAATCAAGCTTGCGGATATTATTCTTAGACATAGAGCTTTTTATGGATTAGAAGTTTGCCTAAAATAGAGTTCGATAGGGAAAGTTACAGCACAAACAATCCGCAAGAAGTCTTGTGTCTGCTATCGTTTGGGCCGTAACTTCTTCCACCGAACTCCGTTTTAAGCGGACTTATAATCCATAGAAAGCCCTTTCGGTGCACTACAAATCTCCGAAATGGATTATCCCACATATAGCTATAAATTATCGAAAATTGGCCAAAAAGTTACATATTCAAATATTGTTCATAGCGCACGACCAACTTAAAAAAAATTATGAAGAACCGTCACTCCAAATCAAGCCTCGCCAAATCCCATGATTATAAAAGGCTATAATCTATCATTTTCATAAAAATCACAAACTTAACTACTCATAAATCAGACTACACAACTCAAATTTCACTAAACTTCAAATTTGAGCCCTAACTCAAAAAACTACAAGTATTAGAATAAATTACGGTGCAATTACTTATAGTCTATACAAAACTCTTTTTGGTTCATTTTTACCGAGAGCTCATGCAAAAACAAAAGGAAAAAAAAGGAAAAGAAAACCAAAAAGAAGAGAGGGAAGAGAGAGAGGGGGGTTTCGAGAGACCATCACATTAGCGATTTGTTACTCAAAATTGGGCAATTTTGATTTTTTTTTTTTTTTTAAATTGTCCACGTTCCGAAATCATGCCATGTATTGAACCGACTAGACCATCACATTAGCGATTTGTTGCTCAAAATTAGGCCGAAAAACTAAATTGGCAAATCTTCAAAAGATTTAGGGAAATTGTAACCATTGAGTTGATTTAATTTGCATATTACTTGATTTCTTCACTACACAACTTGTCCCACATTTTATAACTTTTCCTTTAGGCAAAATTTATTGGAAAATTTAAACCTTTCGGTTTGAGACTCGATTACTTTTTAGACCTTTCAATTGATTTAGCTAAGGAATAATTTTTTTCCAAAAGATCTTTCCAATGGATAATATCCAAAATGGTTAATACCATGAAAAACCATAACCGATACATCGGTGATAAATTTACTCCATCTATTTTTTTTACCACAAAAAATCTTAAACTTGGTACACCCTGTGACAATTTACCCCAAACTATATTTTTTTACCACCAAAAACCTCAAACCGGTATATTTATGACAAATTTACCCTAAACTAATTTTTTTGACCATGAAATACCCCAAACCGATACACTTGTAATAAATTTACCCTTCGTTAAATTGATTTAATATCACGAAAAATCCCAAATTGATAAACATGTGATAAACAGAGGGTCAAGACTCCATATTCATATACTCGTCAACCTGTCATGTGTCAACAACTCAAAGAATTTGTGAGTTAAATTCAACGAAAACTAACGGATGGTAAATTTATCATAGGTGTATCAATTTGGGGTAAATTTGTCATAGGTGTACACGGTTTGAGATTTTTTACTGTCAAAAAAATAATTTGGGGTAAAATTGTCACATGTGTACGTTTGAGATTTCCCGTGGTGTTAACCCTATCTAAAATTACCTCGCATGTTACTTAAAAATGGGCCCATATTGCATCCTAAAGCTTAGGTCCATGAGATACATTTCACTGGGCCTCTTCTTGGATAGCTTGGAATCCGCTATGCTTAAACCAAAGTGGTAGGCATATGGATCGGGTTTTCTCTCACCCTTCCGTAAATGATATGCATGATGGACTTGGGTTGGGGACCTGGGCGTGTGTACCAAAGTTTCGGGGTTGCTTTCATGAACTTAGGCCTTGCTTCGATGAATGTGGGCCCGATGCCGGGACCAGGTGGCTTGGCTTCGTGGGACCACACTCGGGGCACCGAGGAGCCGGCCAAGGTCTAGGGCTCGATGGACTTGGGCTCGGCTTCTATGGACACAAGACCGGTCACTGTCTCCTTGCCGCAGGTCCTTGGCGCCCGAGCCTAAGACCATCGGGGTCGGGCCACGCCCATTTCTCCACCTACCCGTGCCCCGGTCACTAGAGTTCAAATAATGCAAACGAGAAGCAAATTTTTCTTAGCAAACGATAGAAAAACAGTTTCAAATTTACTTTTAGATTTCAGCCAAACAGCAAAAAATACTATGACTTTCATGAAAATCACTTTTTGGGAAACTTTTTTCAGAAAATGTCAACTTTTCTCGAAACAAATGGGACCAAGCAACTTTCATAATCACCTTTCTTACGTTCTAACTATGGACAACATCACATGCTCTTGAGCAAGAAATGGCACTTTTGCTAGACTAAATTGTGTAAATAATGTGTTTAGTTTTTTTTTTTTTGGGTCGAAAAATAGTGTAGTTAACTTGCATCAACGCATAGGGTAAACCAAAGCTTGTGTGCCATGATATTTAATCTGAAAAGAAAAATAAAAGAAAAAAAAATCAAAAGTCATAAGTTTATGATCTGTTAACTCATGATTTTGTTCCTGTATAAACTATAGGCATGTACTAGTAGGACAGAATTTGAGATTCATGAGTCAATTCTAAAACCAGCAATTCATTATCAGAACATAAATCTCCAAATACGATTGTAATTATAAATGTCACGGAGAGCTGTCCATTTCAGCAAAACAAAGAAGGAACGTGCACATCCAATTGCAGTTGACAAACGGTAACCAGTATTCCTCCTCCACCTGCATCTCACCCGCCAAAATGCTAATCGCACATCGACTTGAAGCCCTCGGGAGTGCCAGCAATGCTTCCATCAAGTCCCCTTGGAAATGCTCGAACACTGCTCCATAAGATGTATAACTAGGTCCTCAAAAACCGCAGCAGCCCTGAGCAAAATCATTACAGCCAGGAGTTCATAATCAGCCGCATCAAAGTAACCAATTTTGATCTCCTTGAGCGACTTCAGAAAACACTGGGGTGCTGGGTCCAATATCCCTTCCGCTGTCACAAACTCCATGGAAACGCCCTGATACACAAGCACATTCAATCAGTCTCACTTTGATCTCCACAATAAGAGGAGGATGGGGAAAAGGGCAGCTATAGAACAGTTACCGCGTCAACAGACTCCTTAAAATGGACCATTTGCTGAGCAACCTGAAACACTCCATACTATAGGTCCACATTGCAAGTTGTGAACTTCAATTTGTTAACATGACCAAAGAATGAAACGGAGTCAAGATCAACAATTCCCCCTAATTTCATCTGAGTCCTTTTAACAAAGCCAAAAAATAGTAGCACAGATTACGGTTAAGATAAGTGTACCTCAGGTAATGAAAAGATAAAGTGCCCCTCAAGGCTCTGGGAATAGGTAGATCCAATGAATGGAAGATTTATACATGACATTGAAGATGCAAATAGAATAGTGTACCCCAAGGATGTCCTCAGATAAAGACGGGAGTTTAAATGAGAAACCTCCTTCAAAGATCATATGCATCGTGCGCACATTGATCTGGTTTTCTCCCTTTGCCGGATGGATGAAACACATGGATGATAGCCTCTTCCAGAGAGGGTGAGCCAGATATGGCATAATTATCCAAAAATTCACCACAATAGTCAAAGGACTTCATAGAGGGGCCAAGGATCTTGATGTGAGAGTGACTTCCGATATCTAGAAAAGAGTCGCATTCAACTATGGACAAGCTCAAAAGGTTGGGAGCAGAAATATGCAAAGTCATATCCTCCAGCCGAATGCGATAGTCGAGAGACAACGTCTCAAGGGAAGGGCATGAAAACAGCTGCTCGATCAACCTATCATCCTCGAAGTGAAGATACTCAAGAGCTAAGACCTTCAGATTCTTGAGACGTACTGAAGAAGTAAGTCTGAGGGTGCCGTTCAACAACAGATAAAATTCTGTCACCGTGTCACATCTGAATATAGAACTGGGTTTTGACCACAAAAAGAATATACAACTAGGTAACCTGTAATTAAAAGTAGGATGTTCTACTCCAAGGTGCAACCGAAGCTTCTGAATTGGTGGGTTTCGCTAATAGAGATCTGTCTTTTTTTTAGGAAAAGAAAAGTAGGAATCTTCGGTTTCAGCTCACCACTATTGCAGCAGATTCCTAGGGTAAGATGTTGGCAATTTCCATAGCTATTGCATGAAGCATAAAGGGGTTAATCTTCGCGCTGCTTCAAATCTCTTAGGATATGCTTCTGCGATGATGTATCTCGTACAATAAATGACAATTTTGTAGACGTATCTCGGAAAATAAACAGCAATTTCGTAGGGAAAATGCTTCTTGTGTGATTGGAACGACTTCCAAGTCTGCCCCTTAGAACATGGCAAAACTGTACGGGATCATAGTAATCCTTATTGAACGCAGTCAAGAATCTAATGTTCTTTCAGGAAATTCAGCAGTAGATTGAAGAAATGGCTCTAAGATGTGGGATGTCAGTTCAATGTCAGTACTGTTGTAGGAAATGATTATTTCTCCCTAGATGTTTTTGAGCTCTTATTGCTGCAGGGAATCCTAAACCTAAATTTTTTTATCAGAAACTCCATGTTTGCAAGTCGATGGAAAAGTCAAAAAACAAACACATGTTTATCAGGGAAATGCACTGGTGCAGAAAAGAATAATCAAGCGAATGGAAATATAGGGAAGAGAATCACGATTTACGTCATTCCACACTAATGAAGTCTCATCTTATGACCCAAGTTTGCTGGATCATTGGCACGTCTCTGCTCTGTTACACACTTCTTGCAACACGACATTTAAAGATCATTATCCAGGAAAAGCATTGCTCCACCCAAATAAATCTTAATTACCGGATAAAAAGTTAAGACAAAAATGGCAAATATAGTCAGAATAACTCCCGTTAGAAAATTCTGTTGAAGGAATCTCTGACACTCGATTGTTGGCATTTGCAATGTAATCATGAAGCAGGTCTGATACATCATATCCTGCAGATTCGAGAAGCAAATGACCTGCTACAATTGAACAACTTGGCATTGGTGATGAATGGGAAGATTCACATCCTAGATGTTTAAGCTTTAACACAACCGTTAATTAGCTGAAGGCCACAAACGGGATTGGTATGCCCTAATCCGATCTTGCACCGGAGACAGAGCCATGAAGACTTATGAAATGGCATAGTGGAGGCTATGCAGAAAATTGAGTATCCAACTGTTGACAGAATTTGGATGAGATGTAAATAACAAATGATATCCTAACATGGTATATGTTATTGACAACACAACCTCGACTGGTAGTTATATTACGAGAATAGCGATGCCACATGTACTACATATTTTAAACATCCTTATCCACCCTATGGTATTTAGCACGTAAAGTCTTCATGAACTTTACACAGAAACTTATGTTTTTAAGCTTAAACAGAATCATCTCTCATGCAGAAGCACTGTATAAGAACTGTAGAAAAATTAAGTAACTAAATCCAGTTCTTTTTATTCGTAAGCTTCCTAGCTGAAACTAATCTATCCACTATTTGAAATCCTGAATAAATCTCAGTTTTTCGACCCTACAATGAAGCAATTCCAGTATTTAGCTGCAAGCCGTATGTAGTAAGGTAGCTCTTTCAAGCATCGATAAGGAAACTAAGGATATGGAGGTTCCAGAAATTATTTAGAAGTCGCATAAATCACAAATTCATTAAGGTAGTTGCTTTTGCCGTATTCATACCGGTACTATCCACTCTGCAGGGTAATCACAGAAAGGGGCACAATAGATCTTCACACGGCCTTCGGTGGTGCAAAACCTATCACCAGCAAAATGCACTTAGATTTGACAAGTCCATACCAACGCAGGCTGGGAGGAGTATCCAGATGGCTGTGTCATGAGAGCAAAAGAAATTGCAAGTTGCAAATGGAGCAGATTAAACATATACCCAGCATTAGGTGCCATTCCAAGGGGAGACCATGAGACTGATCACACATAAGGATCACGATCGCGAGATAAACAGGCAGGAAACGAGCATATATCATGTGTTTAAGATTCTGTTTTCAAGTCACGTGTTGGATTTGGGCTTTTGATGGATATCGTTTGTACAGTTGCAGCGAGATACTTTTGCCTAAATAAATGAGGGTGAGTATCTCAATTTTAGTGGATGCTGACTCATGTGCTGCTGAGCATTGCAGGAAGTGCTTTGGAATTTAACTTCTCGCGACCTAGATCGAATGTCAAGACTAAGAGGCGAGAGAAGATTGGGAAAGAGTCAGGGAAATCATTTCTCACGTTGAGTTACTGACAACAACTAATTAGATTGACAAAGCCAATCCGAAAATTCAAAAGCATCAAGCATGCATAATGCAATGTTTCGACCCCAAATACAAGAAATAATATAGCTATTGACAAGTATTGGTGAAAAAACTCCTCGACTAGACCGCGCACATTTAAGGAAGCCTGATCTAGCACAAGCTAGATATGGCATATTCAAAGAAAAGCCTATTGGTATAGCAAAAGAACAGCAGATTAGGTGCATTGATCAATACCCGGTAGTCGCCTATGATATCTGTAGGAAATTCCTTTTGCACGATGTTGTTAGAGAAAAAATATTCGGGGCTTTGAGATGCCACCAGATGCAATTCTCAATTCTCAAGAGTCAACTAAACTGAAAGCAGCTTTTTGATTGACTCATCATCTTCAAAATAACTCTCACAAGAGAATATTTTCAGCTTCGAAAGAAAGATGGAAGAAGGATGTACAACACTACTCTGAATTTCTAGATGGAACTCTGTGCTCCTCAATTGAGAAATCCTGATCAGATGAAGACCATCTACAAATTCAGAGTCGTGTTGTACTTCCTTCTTTCATCATTCTTCCGTAGCGGAAGATATTATCTCTTGTGGAGTTATTTTAAAATATGATGAGTCAATCGGAAAGTTGCTTTCAGCTCCTTGCCTTCAGGAGTTGACTCTTGAGAATTGCATCTGGTGGCATTTCAAAAACCTAAATATTTCTGCTTTGAAGCTTTTGAGGTTATACATCGTGCAAAAGGAGTTTTCTACAGATATCAGAGGCAACTGCCGGGTATTGATCAATGCACCTAATCTACTGTTCTTTTGATACACGAGTTCTTTTCTGAGTATGCCATATCTAGCTCTTCCGTGCTAGATTGGGCTTCTTTGAGTGTGCGTGGTCCAATCGAGGGGATTTCTTATCAATTTGCTTCCCGCGGATATAAGTTTCGAAGGATCTATCTGCCGTGAAATTTCTTCTTCTGACTTGCAACATCCTTGAGGTATATTTGTCGATATCTATCTTATTTCTTGTATTTTGGGTCGAAGCATTGCATTATGCACGCTTGATGGCAATCTAATCAGCTCTTCTTTGGATGTGATTTATACGATTTGACACAATCAACTACAACTTTCACGGGTGATGTACTTCAATGTAGCTTTCTTTCCAGCTACCCCGTAACCCTTTTACCATTGGAACAACCACCGGTACGAGAATCCTTGAGGTAAAGTTTCTATATGTTCTGTCTTCTCAGCGAGTGCAGATTCTTTTACGTGCCTCAGAAGTTTGTCCAATCTGGCTTCTCAGCTGGCCGTTGAAAATGGCATTTTCCAAAGTCACCATTTCTCTCACCTCTCCCGGGCCTTGTTATTCCCTCCTATTTCTAGCATGTAAAACCCGCTTGTATGTGGTAGTGCAATGGCATCTTTTTATTCTGTAAATTTGTTTCTTCCCTAAACTCCACCATGATCCAATGACAGCAGGAGAGAATGCCTTTCCCCAGGGCCAGGTGTAAAGTGGTCGTAATGAATGAAAAACGAATTCTTTAAAGAACATTAGTGATTAATACACTTCCAAACTTTTGTCTCCCACTGCTATGTCTAATATACATTATGCTAATAGCAAATACAATTTTTTAGGTACTTTACCATTTAAATCACGCAATCCGGAGGGAAAAAGATTAATTAACTAACAATAGCAAAATTCCACAAGTCGGACACTATTAAGTTACCTGAACTCTAGTCCAAACAAGTGGAACCAGCACTCACTAGTGGAGGCGGACATCAATGTCCCTGAATGCCATCTAAGTAGGACTGGACAAGTTGCCAACCGTCTACATAAGCTTCTCGAAGTGATGTGTTCCGTTAATAAATTGACACTGTCGAGCACGGCTGTCCATGCACTTGATATTTGGCTTTTTGTCTCGCCCGATTCTTCGAGATTATTCTTACTAGCAAGTCTGTTTTGCCTTCTTTGAAGGTTCTAAGTAGTGTAGACGAGCTCTGCTCGCATCTGCCTGTCTTTTCTAATCTGAAGTTATTGGACTTCGCGCGTTTAGACTTGAAACTTCAAGAGATTATTAATTTGCTGCATAATGCCCTGCATCTTGAAACGCTTCAATTGAGCAAGGATACTGGATTTTGATTAAAAAGGAACGTCTTCTCTTGTTGTCTACTGCCGTGGAAACACATGACGTCTAGACGGTGCTCTTATTTTGATAATCACGGTATCAAACTATATACAGGTGATGACGAAGATGGTGCGATATTGGATCCCGCACCCCATTGTTTTGGCTCACACCTTAGGCAGATTGTAGTATTTGATTTACTCCCATGCGAGGAGGTGGTTCGCGTGCTGAAATCGTTGCTGAAGCATGCGATGGTCCTGAAAAAATTCATGATATAACACAGATGGAATCATGAAGGAGCAGCAGAGGAAGGAGAAAAATGATAGCGGTGCAGAAGCCTAAGCATGCTGTGGAGGATGATGATGTTGAGATGGTGACAAAGTCAGGAATTCTGGTGGAGTTTGATTCGACAAAAGGGAAGCCGCTCCAGAGAGCAGACGTGAGCAGCATTAGGGCTGTGATGAAGCAGCAGCCTAGACAGTACATGGACAGGAGAGGAGGGTTTTTAATCGGCTGTTGCCGGTGGAAAGGAACAGTCGGCTTGATTTAGAAGAATTCAAGGTGCATATTATCTCCTTTATGGTTTGGTTCGAGCATGGCATGCTTGTCGTTCTGTTCAAAGAAATAAATCCATGGTTTTTCACTAGATGCAATCGTAGGGGCTTCCTTGACTATTTACTATTTAGCTATCTCCTGGATCCAATGGTCTCTTTCATTTTGTGACACTTGTTCTTTGTTCTGTTAGACTCAGATAGCTAGAGAAAGCTATTAAGTTGTGTTTATTTTGGCTAGCTCTCTTATGCTATATCTGGATGGAACATTGAAAAGATTAGAAGGATATAAGTAAAATTATAGGGTCCCATGAAATCAAGGACGAGGATACAAAGATCCTGAAGTAGGGATATGCTATAATGAACTCCATTATGAGTTTAAAATTGCAACTAGCACTGATTAAAATAAAGCTAGTATAGAGTAGATGTGCGGAAGATCGATTGAAGGAAATTGGCGGACCAAGAGGACAGTTCCTTTCATGTATTTCAAATCATCCTATCCAGGAGGTACTTGAAAGGTACACTAGAATGTCTGGTTGGGAAGATCTGGTTTATGGCATAGGAAATCTTTATTGTTGAAGATTCTTCGGGTCGTCTTTCTGCTCTTTGCTTCATTGTGGTTGCCATCATTCCCTTTTCAGGATTTGTATGTTGGGTAGTTCAAGCCCTGAAATGCAGCTGACCGGACTGTGTTATACAAGTTTAAGTCCTCTGGCTCCATATTGCTAGAGATCGTTTTTTCTGAAGAGGCTACTTAGTCTATAGAGGATCGTGGTTTTTCTCATTAACCACTTGTTCGAATTTGAGTCAGTCAATCGGCATTTGTCGAAGTGCGCTCATTGCCAATTTTCGTACTTACAGGAATGCTTGGTTTGGCCGTGAGTTTGAATCACGCGCTAATGACCGAATTCATGTTTTCTCCTCAGTCAATGTGCCTTTTGACTTGAACTCGTACTATAATGCATAGCCCAGTGCAAAACCTTGTGTAAGGAATGCCCAAGGACTAAAAAGCCCTGAATCTCTTTTTTAAAATGTCATCTGTGCATCATTCCTTTTTTCCGCAAACCGATTAAGCTGGTCAACCCTGGTTCAATTAGATTATAACTTGAGGTTCAACAGTCTGAAACTGGACAGGACCATGCTTAACCAGTTGAACTGCTTGTTCAAGTTTCATTTTATTTTAAAACACTGACAAAAACAGAGATGAACTTGCCTTTCTTCTGGAGAGCTCCTGTTCCCCAAGTCATGCTATTTTAGAGGATGTGTTTCTGCTGTGATCATGACGCTGAAGTTTGTGAACTGGACACCTCACCAAATTAGGCAGAAGTGTCTTGCACAACATTTTGGCAGTGAGAATGTGAAATTTCATTCAAATGTACTTTTTCTGTCTTCCAGTGTACTGCTGGCGTAATGCTATTCCTGCATACTCAGGATCAACGGCAAGGATTGTCCCACTTTGTAGTTGAATGCAGGGCCATGTTCGAGTTGAGGAATAACCAAGTTATTTTGAAGAATATGGATATTATAGCATAAGAAGCATGTTTCTTGTGCGTTCGAGATGGTTAGATAGAGAGATCCGGTGCTTGCAATTGGAATCTCGGATATAATCGATACAGTTTCATCCTTGATCACCACTAAAAAGATGGTGATGGTGGTATTTGTGCACCCATTAGAATGTCCCTCTTAGATCTTTAATCTGCTGTCAAACATTTTCTTTTTGAATAAGTAATAAAGGACCTTATTGGTAGAGCTATTCTCCGACCAAAAAAACAAAAACAGAGTTGTTCTAATGTCAGAACGAGAACAGAAGGAAAAACTACGGGGAAAGGAAAAAAAACAGTAAAGAAGCACAAGAATAGGTGGAATCAGAGGAATATGCTGGAGGGCACTGAAAAGTACAAGAAAATCTACAGTGCTCTTGTGCGAATTACTTTTGGTCAATCTTTTTCAGATTTCAAAATGCTATTTCACTATCCTTATGGAGTGAACTATGTTTTCTCCGGTGAATTCGAAGGGCTTTACATGGTTGAAATTCATTGGCAGCATAATGCTCAAAAGCCTTCAAGCTTACATGCTTCCAATTCAGCAGGGGGGATGAGGTTTCGTTTTTGGCCTTTTGTACCTTATCTGGAAAATGTGGTTCTAGTTTCGTTGCCCCCAGCAGTTGGCATTCGGTGATGTAATCTCTCTTGCTTTGCCAAGAAATGACAGATAGTAATATGTCTTGGCCGGAGAATGAGGCGCGGTTGACACCATTTGATCATTTCCTTGGGATGTATCCCAGTGATCTGTCATTGAGGTTGAAGTGTCTTGTCTTACTTCGCCGGTCTTTCGTAACGTTGTCCGATAGATTGTAATCTATTGGGCGACTATTTTACTACTTCGCATTCGTAGAGTTTTTGAAAAAGCTTTTGTCGGATCCAAGCGCGAATGGACCACGCCAAATTTGAAGCTTCCTCAAGTGAGACTTGGAAGCGAAATTATCAAATATACCATAGCATAACGGTGTTGAACAGGATCAACTGGATATTGAGTTGTGGATTTCCACAAAATATGGGACCATCTACAAAATCATTCAACAAAATATGAGATAATCCTCTTGACAAAGCCTAGCTATGTGAAACAACCATTGAGAAATGCTTTAGTTCTGGGAAAATTTTGTTTCAGAACCAGGAACCACATCAGAAACCACGGACTATTTCTTCCATGAATGTAAAAGCAAATGTTTCTAAGACGTGAAGATCGGCTCGTTCAGCAGACTGCGTAACAGCATCTTTTTGTTATTAATGCCAACGTAGTTCGAAAGTAATCGCGGCAAATTACTTAAGTCCATGGCAAGAATGAGAGAATTCATTTTTCATTCGAAATCTCATAAGAAAAGCTAACTACTCTAAATCTTCTACTTTGCATCGACACACGGATCAAGTCTGGCCAAAGGGTGTTTGGAAATCTCACTGGTTCAGCGAGCTCCTTCCCAAATGGTTACGATGAGTTCCAAGAAGACTGGTTTGGTGTGTTCGGAAAAATCACAGATCCAGTCACCGCGACGATGGATTGGGTCATAGCCACCTGCACTAGTAAGTTGGAATATGAACCTTCTGTCGGGTGGGGACTACAGCAATCCTCGTCGTGTATTCCCTCTTCGATTGCCTGAAGAAGCGTGAACCAATATCCCAAGCTGTGCCAGGATAGCTACCAATGACTTGGAAAAATTTCCAAAAGATCCTTCGTCATCGAGGGTAATCTCCATCGTGGCACTAGCTATCTCACCAGGACACAGGAGGCGCCTGATGAGTTCGGTACCCTGGAGAGATTCCTAAAGCCAACCAAGTTTTTTTCCGGAGCAGCTGGCCGTTTGCACCAGATATTATGCCACCATGCTCAGTTCCGGCACTTACGAAGTCGTCTTCAAAGGCGAGTTGCTGAGCAGAACTCTGGTGGCCGTCGAGGTGCTCACCATTGCCCACGACAAGAGGATCAAGGAGCAGTTCATGGCAGACGTGAGCTCCATTGGAAGAACTCACCACATAAACCTGTTGAGGCTCTACGGGTTTTGCTTCAACCTGATGACGCGGGCGCTCGTTTTTGAGTACATGGAAAATGGGTCCGTAGATGGATTCCTGTTTGGGGACAAGATGGCGATTGATTGGCACAAGATGGACGAGGCTGTGGTGGGGACTGCGAAGGTGATCGCCTACTTGCACGAGGAATGCAAGAAGACGATCGTTCACTACAACATAGAGCCCGGGGACATCCTCCTTGACCGGAACTCGAGCCCGAAGGTCGCGGACTTTGGGGTCGCCAAGCTCCACAACAGGGGAACCGATCAATCTCCATATCGGGGTTCCGCAGCACCTATGGGGACGCCGCGCCCGAGATGTGGAAGCTGAAATACGTGAGCCATGACCCAGAGGCGAGGCTGGCAATGAGCACCGTGGTGAAGATGTCGGAAGGAGATATTGAAATTCCATTCGAAAATCCCGATCCGGTTGAGCCTTCTCAGGATTTGGGAAATGGAAGCAAACTCAACCACTTCGGGGACCGTTTATTCTGAAGGTTGCTGCTCCAAGCCTGTGAAGCAGACTGCAGAGCTAAAGCTAGTTGCCGGATGGTATTATTAACACTCCTGATGAGTATAGGTCGGGGATTCGATCTGAACTTTTACATTATATTGATCCTAACGACTCATATGAACAATAAGTTGTGATAATCTCTTAAAGATAGTCTTGATAATTGCTCTAAATTGATCCAACTGCTCTAAATTAATTAACGAGACTGCACTCTTCTTGACCAAGAAAAGAGGAATGAAAATGGAGTTTGTCAGTGAGAATGCTTCTATCTTTTGAGTAATATGTAAAAGAATCAGAAATGAGCTCTCGCTTATTATTTAAGGACTCAATCAGATTATATGCTAAAATAACGATTCACCATCATAGAGATACTATCAACACCTCTCACATCAATCCATCAAGAGCTATCAATTCGCAGTACTTATGAGTGACAGATCGACTCTGGAGGGAGTAAAGGCACATATGCCCGTGCTCCCACCACGCCACATTCATAAGCAACGAGGACATTCTCCTCGGCATCATTACCGACGCCATATCCTCCATCCGCATAATCAAAGGTGGCGGTGGCCGACAGCAACCTCCCACCAGTCCTTACACCACCAAGAACAACAATCTTAACAGGAAGTTATGCTCAAATCAAACAAACAAAAACACAGACCGGGCTTTACTTTTCTATAGAGTCACACATATTGACCAAGCCGTTCTTGCGGGGCAGAGTTGAATCTTGTAGATTCAACAAGCTGCTAAAAGATTATAAACACAAATCCATGGTACAACTTATATCCTCAGTACAAAAGCTCAGGAACTCCATATTCTCAAATTCCTAGTCAATACTAAGAGTTCGTGCAATACTTCTCATCTCGCAGCTGTGTGTAAAATAAATGAGCCAAAAAGAGGATGCAGGTCACTGTACTCCTGAGTGAGAGCTTAAGCGAAAAAATACAAATTATCAACTTCTCAAATACTAACACCTTTCCCACCCACCCCAAGAACTCTTAGCTACAGCAATTTACCATGATCCTGCAATATTTAGCTTATCCAAGAGAACTACCAAAACTATCGGAATAAGAATAAGGACCTGATGCAGTTAGGAAATAAGAGACACCAAAAAATAAAGATCCTGATGTAAATAGACAAAAATTGCAAAATAAGTTACAACAAGAATGACTGGGCCATCTCCAATACTCAAGAACTATCATCAAAAGCAGCAAGAACAGTCAAATGGACAAAGCGGCGTACCACCAGCATCTGCCTTGTTGATACCCAGCTCCTCTTCTTTGTAGATGGTGAGCCCATCTGCTGTTTTCTTTCTGGGACGAGAAGGTGGGTCACCTAATGTGCTGTCTGTTGACCCTCTATCCTTCTTCTTTTTCTTCATGTTCTTCGTTCTTCCACTGCCATTTTCAGCTGGCTTCTCCGCATCCCCTTTTTCCCTCTTCTTCCTCTTTTTGATGCAAAAATGTCATCGATCTCGTCATTGGATTTCTTCGTAGCTGGGGAAGCTTTCTCCTCCTTCGCAACTGGCATTTCTGGGCCTTCATCAGGGGCTTTTAAAGAACTCTTTTTTGGCATTGGCACAAAAAAATCCGCACCTGGATGTATGTACAGCTCAGCTCAGCAAACAGTACCACAATTTTTAGACAAAGCGGATATGGAGTTCCTTTTCCTCACCAAAAGTTATGATCTCACACGTTATCGCGGATTTATCTACTACCAAACGAAACCAAAAGAACATCAGAATATGTTTAGGAGATCTTTATTTAATGATCAATAAAGACACAGAATGCCTCTCATAGAAAATCGAATGTGAGAAAAAGATTCAAAGAAGCAGCTGATTATAGAGGCAGGCAGACATCATGCAAAGATTGAATGAATACCCAATCTTCAAAGTCTCAAACCTTCAAACTTAGACCAATTATCAACCATAACCAGAAAGTAAAAGGACCTTTTTTTAAGTCAGTTGATCGTCACAGCCCAAATGCAATATACAGAACGATGAGAAATTGAACACGAATTCGCAGTGAAAACCTGCGCAGATGACGATTCTGGATAGATACAAACCTGAGTACAGAAGCGAAAATCTAATCGCAACCTGAAATCACACCTTTGTTCAAATAGGAAGCATAAGAAAAGTGCCACGAAACTCCATTTTTCCTCGGCCAAGCAAGAAAAGAAAAGAAAATTTCATCCGTATTCCTCAGCGGTGTTCTGGTCGCCGCCAGTGAAGCTAGTGCGTCGGAGAGACTGAGATAGAGACCGAGAGACAGAGAGAGACTCACCTTCAGTCCCGACAGCAGGACGACCGGAGATGGTGATGGGGGGAGGCGGCGGCGGCGGCGGCGGCGGCGAGCACGAGGTGGCTCCGAAGAAACAAGGGTGGTGCGAGGACGGAGACAGGCGAGGCGCGACGCCGGACGAATGGAACGGGGTTTTTGAGTTTTATGAATATACTATATTATATTTATGAAATTAATATTATTGGATTGTGAATAGATTATACTTACGAAATTAATATTTATAACAAGATTTTTACTGCTCTTCTTCTTGTTAAAACCCATTTCTTATCAAGTCTATTCAATCCCTTGTAGATTTACCCAGAAAGAAGAGGAATGTGTTTTGTCAACTTGTTTGATTGCTAACCCCGCGTGTGGTTTTTCAAGGATCGGGTCATGCCATCGTTAATTCGATGTGGACATCAATTTAAATTCGATTAGCAAAGACAAAGTTGAAACATTGATGATAACACATTGAAGGATACAAGTCAGATCCGAATCTGAGTATCACAAGAAACATGCCTTTGATGTCCTCATTATAATTTGTATCAATGTGATTTGATTTGGTTACGCATTCAAACGAAGTCTTACTCACCCTTAAGAGTATCAAACTAGTATATAGTCATGTGACGGTCAATTCCGATATATCTTTATACAAAAGCATTCTCAGCTTAAAATTTTGGCACATATCTAAATTACCAATTGACCTATAGATAGTAAAAAGACCTGATTGAATACTTTTCATGATTGTATCATATGTCAAAATCTTATCAATCCCCATCTTCACATTAATGGACATGATTGACATGTGAGACGTGTTTTCTTTTGCAAGACTTGGTGTATTTTGGAGTCTTTTGATGTGAAGCCCAAAAAAAAACTTACATTAAACCAAAGTCACAGCATCCCCTTTCTTTCTCCACTCTCTGTTCACTAATCTTGCCATCGTTTTTTGGCTACCTCAATTGTTATAGAAGTCTTTTGTGATGATTTAACCTCGGTGAAAAGAACAATCGAAATACGGATTTTGATTTGGTTAAAGAACTCGTACATTCCATAATGGGGTCTTTAGTGATGAGGAGAACTTATTATACTCTCTCATCTTTGTTGAAGTGCGTCTTTGTGGCCATTGTGAGGCTTTTAGACCGGAGATAAACAGGGCCTAAAAAGATTTAAATTTAAAATTTCCCGCTTTAATATCATGTGAGATTTTGTGAAACCACCGTAAAGTTTGAACTATTCTAAAAGCTCAAACTTCTAGATGAAGACATGATTTAAAATTTAAATTATTCTATCCGCAAAAAAGGGGTTGGATCTTGTTTGCTGTATATGAACTTCTAACTTGATGTATGTAGTGTAGCTTGAGCAGTAAAGAGCCTTTGTATTTAATCCAATTGATCTCCTCTCTCCTTTAGATGTAGTTATGTGGAAACCATGTTTGCCTTTTATTTAGCCAGTTCTGGGCTATAGGAGTTGATTGCTTATAGGGCAACTCAAATAAGGGAAGGAAGAATTTAAAAACAAAACGGTAAATCGCCAAAAACCTCAGACTATGCCAAACTATGACATATTTACCTTGAATTTTGTTGGTAACATTAGAAATTCCAAACTATACTCATTGTTACACATTTACCCTAAAATTTTATAATAAAAAACATCAAACTTGTACTTATGTGATACATTTACCCTTCTTCAATGTTCAATTAGATGATTTTTTAGCCAAAACACTTGTCATTTTTATTTAACTTAACCCGCTTGAGCGTGTCAACACTGTTTGCTTTCTCTCATCAATGTGGGCAAATTTTTAACGGATCTCATTGAAAAAACTTTGACGGAGGGTAAATGTGTCGTATAGATACAAGTTTGAGAAGAAAAAGTTTAGGATAAATGTGTTTCGGTCAGCATAGTTTCAAGTTTTTAGTAGCTTTTACCCAAAATAAAAACACCAATATGGAGGAGATGGTAAAAAATTGGTTGACCATAAGAAGAATTATGGCAATGCAATGTTTGAGGCCAACTGTTAAATTTATTCAGTCTGACCGGGTGAGTTTTCATTTCTTTTTTGGCCAATGAGGACTCCGACAAAGGTGACTACAAATTTGGCTGGCAGCTTACAGATGATATTCAACTGATTACGTAAAATATTGGATTAAGTCTCTTGGCATAATTACAAAGTTCCTGAGACACAACCACTGGTTGGGGAAAACACATGTATCATTTGGGGAAAATTTTAAGTAGGCTGCCGAAGTGCCTCATTTTCTCAAATAAAAATTTGAAGTGAATCTTGTTTCGAATAAAAGCCTTAAATAGTTATGGCTATTTCAAATAAGGGCCTCATTTCGCCTAGCAAAGTCAAGGATATTTCCATCCAAAGATAATTTTAACATAAATTTTAGTTAAAAAGGGTTAAAAAATAAAAACAAATTAAAATTTTGAAAAAAGACCCAAAAAAAAGTGATACAAGTTGGGGGGCTGGCTGCCGGTGGGGCGGCGGCGGCGATGGCGACCGAGGCAAGGGTTGCCGACCCTTGCCCGGAGTCCGGCCCGAAGGTCGGCAACCCTCGGCCAAACTGGGAGAGGGTCGCGGCCCTCTCCTAGTTGTGGCGAGGGCCAGCAAGCCTCGCCTGGCCATAGTCGTTGCTCCACCGGCGATGGCCTCGTTTTTTCTTTTTGTGTTTTCTTGTTTCAATTTTATCTTTCTTCCTTTTCGAGTTAAATAAAAAATAAAAAAAGTAAAAGACCAAAATGTCCTCGACCAATCGATGATGTCTGGATTTTTTTAAAACCGACATAATCACTGGAGGTCCTTATTTGAAATAAGATTCACTTTAGAGTCTTAGTTGAGATAAGATAATGAAGGCTTGATTTTTCTTATTTGAGACAGATTCATTGCATGGTTTTATTTCAGAAAATAAGAACACTCATTTGAAATTTTCCCTACCATCTGGATACCAGCCAACACATTAGGCTGCCGTTATACTTGAAATATCGTGGCAGTGATACTTCTAGAAGAACGTGTCCTCTTACTCCTCGCAATTCTTTTTTTTTTCTGACTTGGTTTCCTGTCTTTTATTGATGAAAAAGGAGTTTGTAAAAGCAGGAATCGTGACTTGGTTTCCTGTCTTTTATTGATGAAAAAGGAGTTTGTAAAAGCAGGAATCGTGACTTGGTTTCCTGTCTTTTATTGATGAAAAGGGAGTTTGTAAAAGCAGGAATCGTAGGACATTGGAAAAAGGTCAGAAAGGAAAGAAAACGGAATATAGAAAGCAAAACATCACAATACTAAGATGTCCAAAGTTGAATACAAAGGGGACAAACTTCTCAGCACATTATTAATTTGAGCTCCTCCATACACTTCTCAGTACAATATTAATTTTTAGATGTAAGACTTTTCTAACACAATTCACACGTACATACTAACAAATGTCTTGTTATTTGCTGGACACCACACCGTCTTGTCATTCTCAAAACCATGAATTTAGGACTAAGTTGATAAAACTTCAAAAGGCTTAGGACCATAGTAACACAATTGAAAAGTTTAGGACTAAATTGATCATCATACAATAAGTTTGTGAATTTTTGGAAAATTATCCCAAAAATCCACTATTAGTATGTCTATGAACATGACCTCCAAGTAATCGATTATTTATTGATACTATAGCTAAAGTTCGAACACGAGCAGGAAGAGAGGAGACAGCTATCTCTATGGAGACATCAGATAAAACTGAAAAGATGCGAAGAAGATTAGCACGGCTATGACTCGCACAAAATGAGAAACGATTTATTTATTTATTTTGATTTGGCCATGACTCACAAATATAATTGCTTATGCTGAAAGATAAGGAGGAATTATGATCCTAATGACATTTCATGAGATGCAAGATTCTATCTCGAGAAAATTGATTCTTGAATCTCTTTTATGCTCATGTCATGTCGAAGTATTGCAAAGAAAAAAATGCAAAAATCCGATACAATTTATCGTAATGAATTAGTTAATATGTTGGTTAACTATAATCGGAAGTACGGAAAAAAAACAATTATTGTCTTATCAAATTATCTATCGAGTCATGAAAAAGATTCAACAAATGACAAACAAATCCCACTATCCGTTTTACGTCAAGCAACACGTGAAGTAATTCTCGATATAATAGTAAAAGCAAGACGCATAGACGGATCGACTCGTGAAGCGCATCTTCTCTCCACATCCTTGTGAAGTTAATATATATTTCAAAACAATATATATATATATATGTATATATGTGTATGTCAACGGAGCTTTCGAAGCACTCATCTGAAGCAGGCCTTCTTGATGCAATTGAAGTCATCTCCTATTCAAGATTTATATTGCTTCGGTGGAAAAAATAAAAGAGAAAGAAAAAAAATAATTAAAAAAAACACTTGGAAAATTTATTTATGTCATCATTGGCATCCACGTCATCGATTTTCGGCCAAAATTTGCAGGAATAACTAAATTAGCAAATTGTCAAAAAGATTATAACTGAAATAACCGTTGTACAATAGGTGTAGGGCTTTTCGGACAATTCTCATTAAAGTTTTCATCCCATGCACGCTAAAATAAAGTAAACGGTTACATAGTACATGTTTTATAGATTTATATTTTTTTCATAGATCTTTGAATATTTTAAAAATTAGCAGTGTGGGGAAGAGATTTTAATTTGGATTTACCTTCATGCATATATTTTAGTTGCATTAATAATAATTAGGACTAATACCATAAAAATATCTCAAACTTTTATGACTGTACCTCTTTTATCCTGAACTAATTATTATGTCACGAAAAACCTCAAGTTGGAACATCTATGCTGCATTTACCCCAAACTAATTTTGATGTAAAAAAAATTCTAAAATGAACACCCTTGCCACATTTACTCCAAATTTTGATATTTTCAGTGAATCAAAAAATAACTTTGCGATAAATGCGATGCATATATACTCATTTGAGATTTTTTCGACACAAAATGGTTAGGGGTAAATGTGGCGTACAAGTACCAACTTCGAATTTTTTGTTACGCGAAAATTAATTTGAAGTAAACGTAGCATGAGTATATCAATTTAAAATTTTTGGTGGTATTAATCCTAACAATTAGCCCCATTTGATTTTCTTATGATGGTTAGCTTTCAAGTTTGAATCGGTATTGTTTTACGTACTAAGATTCATCATGCTCTTATGTAAATGTATGATGATATACTGTTAAAATACATTAATTTATATATACATTATTTGTTGTTACCATCAAATCGATTAACAGCACCCGACCCAAAAAAAATCGATTAACATTAACATTCAGAAGAACGAAATCAATTCCATCTCCCTTCAATCTAACGTGGTCACTTTAATACTTAAATGCACGAAATAGCAGTATTTTGGGAGGAATGACTGGTAATTAGAGTACCTTCTTCTGTTTGGAAAACCGCCAAATTCTTGTTGCTTCTGAAAGCTGCTGCCCTCCCATTTTATTTTAACATTCTAATTTTTTTATTCTTGGAATATTATCCGGGTCGGGTCCATTCTGAAGACCTAGGTTGTGCAAAAGCCCGAACCAGTTTAATGCCCGATCCGGTTCCTTATTGACCCGATCCAACATCCACCTGACCTGGCCCGACTCCATTTAACCCGGCCTGACTACTAGTTAACCAAATCCGACTCCATTTTTTTTAATTTCTCTTTTTTTTTCCTATTTCCCTTTTTCTTTTTCTTTTTTAATTCTTTGGATCATCTTCTTCGTTAAACTCCATCACCGAGGGTTATATATAGCCTAACCAAACCAATCGCTGGCCACCATCCTCAAAAGTGGTCGGCCACCGCCGACGACTGCCATCAATCTCACCGTCGTCCGGTCACGACCAGACCTCTGGCTACATACTCTAATTTCAACTCCGATTATCAATCTTTCACCGAAAACAACTTTACATCACTAAACAGATTTTCTCCGTGAAGCAATCACCAATCAACTCTTATACTCCTATCACAATCAACAATTAATCATAAAATAAAGCAAAGGCATAGGAATATGACTTAGTTTTAGTGTCGCCAGAAAGTGCAGATGGAGAACAAACGGCTCCCTCGTTTCACCGATCGAGGATTTCATGAGCCAACCGATCGATCACATAGCCTGGAAGAACATCAAGACTTGAAGGGTCTTGGCATTAGGGTCTTCTATAAATTTTTCTTGAGTATTCTAGAGTATTCTTAGGGTGGATGAAATGGTAATTGTCCCGTGTTCTAGAATTTTCTTATTTAATGTCAATAGTTGTTAGATGGGGATATGCATTCTTAGCCATTAGATCAAGAGTAGATCAATGGTTGTAATAAGAGACGCTCTAGTATAAATATAGAACAAGGACAAAAGGCAACTTTATATTCAACATGACAAATAAGTAAATCCCAATTTCACAAAACCCTGATCTAACTTCTCTTATGCTAATCATCGAGCATGTGTGGGTGAGGTGCATTGATCATGTGTGTTTCATATTCGACACTATATCGATTTGGAATTTAAATAGGCGAACACCAATCCATCATATCACAGAGATTCTGAATTTCTATATGGAACTCTGTCTCGCTCCTAAACATGGCTGAAGGTACTAGAAAGTTGATATCCAACTTAGTCTGTCAACATATCTGAAGGTACTAAAAAGTTAATATCCAGCTTAGTCAGCCAATAAAGGCACAACTGCAGCTTTCGAACATTGTGCTTTATGGCAAAGGCACAACTGCAGCTTGCGAACATTGTGCCTTATGGCAAAGTTTATCTAGGTAGATATGGAAGATGACTCTGAATCAACAAAACGCAACAAGGAAAAAGATTTCACAGCGAACAAATCACGACACAACAAGACCTCTCCACAAACTGCAAGAAGCACCTCTGAACTCTAACTCATTGAAAACGAGATTAGGAACCAACGTCTTACTTCTAGTTTCTTGACAATGCACTTGTTCTAATGACATTTTTAAAGGAAGAAAATCCTGATTTGCAAGAAGAGTTGCTGAGCACTGCTATAAAGTTTCATCTAGAAACTAGAGTTGTGTTGTTCTTTCATCTTTCGCTGAAGATATTATCTCTTGTGGGAGTTACTTTTAAGGATGATAAAGTCAATAAGATGAAGATATTATCTCTTGTGTGAATTACTTGTGAGGATGATGAGTCAATAAAAAAGTTGCTTACAGTTCCTTGGATTTATTCTTGAGAATTGCATCCGATGGTAATGGCGACGGCATTGCTTGTATTTATGGTCTTGATGAAGTAATGGCGGGTGAATTAATAGAATTTGAAGAGGGTATAATAAGGATTGCTCTGAATTTGGAATCAAATAATGTTGCTGTTGTATTAATGGGTGACGGTTTGATGATATAAGAGAAGTTCTGTAAAAGCAACAGGAAGAATTGCTTAGATACCGGTGAGTGAGGCTTATTTGGGTTGTGTTATAAATGCCCTGGCCAAACCTATTGATGGTGGAATTTACGCTTCGAACCTCGATTAAGTGAATCTCCCGCTCCGGGTATTATTTCGAGACGTTCCGTATATGAGCCTCTTCAAATTGGACTTTTTGCTATTGATTGAATGATCCTATGACGTGGTCAGCGAGAATTAATTATTGGGGACAGACAGACCAGTAAAATAGCAAGTAGCTACGGATACGATCTCAAATCCTTGAATATCTCTACTCTAAAGCTTTTTAGATTGTATATCATGCAAAAATAATTTTCAATAGATATTAGAAGCAACTGCTAGGCATTGATCAGTGCACCTAATCTACTGTTCTTTTGCTATACAAGTGGGCTCTTCTCCGAGTATGCCATATCTGGCTCTTTTGTGCTAGATCAGACTTTTTTTAGTGGGTGTGCTTTTAAAGGATCTATTTCCTGTTGAAATTTCTTCTTCTACCTTACAATATCCTTGAGTTATACTTGTTGATATGTATCTTATTTTTGCATTACACACGCTTGATGCTTTTGCATTTTCGGATTGGCTTTGACAGTCTAATTAGTTGTTCTTTGGGTTTGTTAATTTATATGATCAACCTGATCAACAAAGGAGTCATTAATCTCATACAGCAACTCTCACAAGTGATGTACGTCAATGCAGCTTTCTTTCGAGCTACCCATAAACCTTTGTGCCTTTGGAGCAACCACCTGTACAAGAATCCTTGAGCTAAAGGTTTTATATGTCCCGTCTTCTCATGGAGTTTGAAAATGGCATTTTCCAAAGTCGCACCGTCTCTCTTGTTAGAATTTGACACACAATCAAATCGAAGTAAAACATAAAACGAAAAAGAGAAATCGAGGCATAAGATTTTATTCTGGTTTATCTTTGAACTAGAGCTACATTCAATAGAGGATTCTACTATAATTAGCATCTCGTACGTCTCGCTATATCATTCAATTATTAGTGAAAAAGAGCGGGACCCACGTGTTTTCCTATCGCAGGGGAGTATGAACCACACCCCAACATCTTTCATCTCTCCTGTGCCGTGCGAGTTCCTTCCCGTGTCCGTAACATTGATTCCGGCTTTGAGTTGTATTTACTTTAAGTGGGGAGAGAGCGTTACCCCATTTGTTTTTCCCTCCTATTTCTTGTATGTAAACCCGCTTGTATCTTACAGTGCAATGGTATCTTTTTACTTCAAACTATTTGCCTCTAATGCAATCTGAGGTGCTACCCTTTCAGCCTGGTCCATGATATCACATGATTTGAACCCGCCATCAAACCACCACTTGGCGACCACTTGTTTCGAGTAAAAACTAAGAGCTCAAAATCACATGTCGGAAGTAAAAGCCAAAGATATTGGGTGGCGACAGAATGAAGACTCATGAGGGCTTTCCAGAATGGCATGATAATGACAAGGTGAATTTGCGCTTAAATGATCGATGCAAATGATCTCTTCCTGGAATTTTGTGAGATTTAGAATCAAGAAGCAAATCCTGGAGTTAAATACAAACATTTGTTTCTGATCTGGATATCACTTATCAGCAAGACGAAAGACCCACACGTAATTGGAGAAAGTGCAAAGATACAAGCACTGGTTGGGGAAAACACATGTACCTCAGGGCTTTGGGCATGTTTAATAACATTTCTGATTCTGTATTTTTCTGTTCTTTTATTGTGCGGAACAGAAAAAGAACAAAAATCTTTTTAGTAATGTCGGCTAAATTTTTCTATTCCTCGGAGAGGAAATTGTTCCCTTAAATAAATTTAGAATAGAAATAAGAAGCAAAAAAAAAAATATAGCTTCTTTGTTTCCGAGAACGAAAAGAGAAGCAACGTAATTTTAGAAAAACAAGCTTAGAGTAACTAAATGCTTGTATTTACAATCACGAGTTCACCGCGATCCATTGCTCCCGTCACTATCACCGGTCATCGCCGCCACCATAGCTCGCCGGTCCCCACCACCGTCACTAACATTTTAATAATTAAATAGAAAAATTAGAAATAGAAATTTTTAGGGTCGTACCAAACGCATTTATGTTCTTTTTTTGTTTCAAGAATGTTAACTTTTTATAGTTATCAAACGCGTTTTTTGCTCAAAGAATTGTTCTCGGGAATATAATCAAAAAAAAAAACCATTTCGCTCGGAAATTATTTTCGAAAACAGAATTATTACCCAACATGCCCTTAATCTATCTTTGCACTTGAAGTATTGTTGTAGTGTAACTTCCAGAAGAACGTGTCCTCTTAGTCCTTAAAATTCATTTTTTCCCCTTGACTTGTTCTCCTGTCTTTTATTGATGAAAAAGGACTTTGTAAAGGTAGGAATTGTAGAACATTGGAAATGTAGAAGGGGATGCAAAGGGGAACAAAAACGGAATGAAGAAAGCAAAACATCACAATACTAAGGGACGCACATGACAACACTTCGCTTCATAAATGAACTTACGGTCATAAGTTGATTTTTCTACTTATACTCCGAGAGTTGATTTCTAATCGGAGAAAAGCGTTTAATAATATGAAAAAAATTCTGCTTCTAAAACAGAATTTCATTTGATAATAGTTGAAAATTTCTATTTCTAGAATATTATTAGCACAAAATCTTCTAAGACAAATTATTTTCACGGCCTAAAAATTTCTACTTATATTTTAACTTTTTTAAAAAATAAATTTTATTATTGAAAAATATTATTTACTTTTTAAAAATAAGAAATTACTATTTATTTTTCGCTCCGACGCGGCTGGCCGGGGGCGATGGTCGAGAGGGCAGCGATGGCGGGCAAGCAAGGGCGAGTAGCAACGATCAATCGTGGTCGGCGATCGGCGGAGATTACGAGAGGGTGGAGGCACCGGCGGAGGTTGGCGGTGGTTCGAGGCGGCGGCGGTTGGCGGCAACGACGGAAGCATGGTTGGGAGAAAGGAGCATTAAAAATAAAATAAAAAAGGCCGAAATGAGAGAAATATTGATATTGAGAAATTTCTATTTTCGAAAGACAAGTAAATTTTTTTAACTTATGGAATTGGCTAAAAAAATAACTTCATAAATAGAAATGTAACGTTGCGCAATCAAATGGATTTTGTTTTAAAAGTTACATTCCTAAACGGATTTCTCGCTCCAAGCTTCATGGAGCGAAATTCATTTTCGGAAAGTGTTAGCATGCACACCCTAGGATGTCCAAAGTTGAATAGAAAGAGGACAAACAGAAGTGAGTAACAAAGATTCTGAGCCCCTGAACAAACTTTTGTTATGTTCCTTCCAATTGTACCACACGAGACAAAGTGGTGTAGCATTCCAAGATTTGCTTAGAATTTGAGCCTCCTCCGTAAACATTATGATGGCTAATGAGCTTAAGTCAAAGAGTTGTGGGTCAATTAGAATATATTAGTGCTCGGAACAACATCAATTTTTCGATGTAGGACTTTTCGACGTAATTCACACGTGTATCTTAAGAAATGTCTTGTTATTCTCTACGTACTACACTATCTTGTCATTCTCAAAATCATGAATTTAGGATTAAATTGAGAAAACTTCAAAAGGCTTATAACTAAATTGGCACAATTAAAATATTTAGGACTGAATTAGCTTTCGTATATTAAATTTAAGAATTTTGGGATAATTATCCCAAAAACTAAACTATTGGTACGTCTATAAACTTGACCTCCAAGTTATTTATTATTAATTGATCCTATAGCTAAAATTTGAACATGGGCAGGAAGAGAGGAGAGATCTATTTCTACGACGGAGACATCCGAAAGAATTTAAAAGATACGAAGGAGATTAGCACAGCTATGACGCTCACAAAGTGAGAAAGGGTTACTGATTTGGCCATGACTCACAAACATAATTGCTCATGCTGAAAGATAAGAAGGAATTATTATGATCTTATCGACATTTCATGCGATGCAAACTTCTATCTCGAGAAAATTGATTCTTGAATCCCTTTTATGTTTATGTCATGTCAAGGTATTGCAGAAGAAAAAAATGCAAAAATCCGATTCAATTTATCCTCATGGGATAGTTAATATGTTGGTTAAACGGAGTCGGAAGCATAGAAAAAACAAACATTGGCTTATGAAATTATCTACAAAACCATGAAAAAGATTCAACAAAAGACCCCCCCCAAAAAAAAAGGCCACTATCCGTTTTACGTCAAGCAATACATAAGGTGATTCTCAATGTAACAATTAAAGCAAGACGTGTAGGCGGATCGACTCGTGAAGTGCATCTTCTCTCCGCATCCTTGTGAAGTTAATATGTATTCCAAAACAACGTAAGTGTCAATGGAGCTTTCGAAGCATTCATATGAAGCAGGCCTTCTTGATGCAATTGAAGTCATCTCCTATTCAATATTCATGTTGCTTCCGTGGAAAAAGAAAAGAGAAACAAAAACATTAAAAAAATTATAAAAAATCAAAAATAAAAAACACTTCCAAAATTTATTTACGTAAGAGCCGGCCGTGCCACGTGGAATGCCCAACTTCCACATCATCAATTTTTGGCCAAAATTTGCATAAAGGAATAATTATCAAATTGTAAAAAATTTATAGCTGAGTTAATCGTCGCATAATAAATTTAGGACTTCTTGGACAATTCTATGGTGTTTTCATTTCCATGCACACTCAACAAAGTACATGGTTTACATAGTACTTGTTTTATTGATTTATATATTGTTTTCATAGATCCCGTATCTTTAGTAATATATTTAATTTTATTTGAATATGTTCAAAATTAGAAGTTCAGGGAAGAGATCTTAATTTGGATTTACCTACAAGCATATATTTTACTTGCGTTGATAATAATTAGGGCTCGTACCATAAAAATATCTCAAACTTGAATGCTCGTGCCACATTTATCTTAGATTATTTTTATGCCACAAGCACCTTAAATTGGTACATTTGGGCTGCATTTACCCCAAATTAATTTTGATGTAAAAAAAAAAAAAGTCCCAAAATGAACACCCCTGCCACATTTACTCCGGAATTTGAGATTTTTGTGACTTAAAAAACAATTTCGAGATAAATGCAGCACATATATACTTCGTTTGAGATTTTTTCGACACAAATAGTTGTTTTGGAGTAAATGTGGGCATGAGATGACTAGTTTTCGATTTTTAGTTACACGAAAAATTAATTTGGAGCCATTACCAAAAAAAAAATTAATTTGGAGTAAATGTAGCATGAGTATATCAATTTAGAATTTTTGGTTGTATTAATCCTAACAATTAATCCTATTTGATTTTCTTATGATGGTTAGCTTTCAAGTTTGAATCAATGTTGTTTCACATGCTAAGATTCATCATGCTCGCATATGGACGAACCATAATATATTATTAATGACACATGTTTCTATGTATACAACATAGTTACCATCAAATCGATTAGCGCCAATATTCAGAAGGACGAAATGGATTCCATCTGTCTCCAATCTAATGTGGTCACTTTATACTTAAATGCACGAAATAGCAATTTTAAAATTAAATTGCACGAAGGTGTTAAATTTAGATACATTTGCACAGTAATTCTTCTTAATTGAATTTATCAATATGATTAAATTTAAAGCTATTAAATTTAAAATTACACTGCCAAACGAATTTCCGGAAAATTCGATTTCAAAACTGTTATCAACTCCAAACTAAAATCAAATAAAAAAAATCGATAATCTTCAGTTTTCAGTTCACTTCTCCTCGTCTCTTTCTCTCTCTCTCTCTCTCTCTCTCTCTCTGATCACTTTGTCTTTACGGCTTCAGTTTCATCAACGGACGCGTTTCTTCTCCCTTCTTTCGCGCCATTGCATCTTCCGCGCAGGTCGTCCTCTCTCCTTCGCGAAACCCTAATCCTCGCTTGCATTTCGCTTCTTCATCTTCAATCGGACGCCCCGTTTCTCCTGGATCCTCCAAATCCGGGTTGACCCATGAATGCCGCTTGGATCTTGGTCGTCGAACGCCGGGATCGAATGAGAGGTCGGTGAAGCTTGTCCGGGATCAGCAAATTCGATCGGAATGTCTTGGGTGGGATGGAACCGGACGTCGGAGAATTTCCATCTCGTTCTCACCTACGGCGCCGAGGATCCGAGCCCCGTCGAGGATCCGACGCGCTCATCGGTTTCTTCGTCCTCCTCGTCGTCATCGTCGTTGGGATCGGCGTCGTCGCTGAGCTCGATGGCGGCGCGGGATCAGGAGGCGGGGTTGGGGAGGATCGAGCTTGACTGGACGGCGGGCGATGACGAGGATCAGGTGGCGCTGAGGTTGCAGTCGCAGCTGATGGTCGCGATGCCGGTGCCGCAGGATACTGTTACCGTGGAATTGAGCTGGCGAGAAGAGGATGAGAATGTAGGTGTCGACATGAGGGTGGTTAAGAGAAGGGAGCCGCTGAAGTCCGTGAAGATGAGTAAGACTAGTGGGTCTGGGCAGCAGAGCGATGGAATCGGAGTTTTGACTCGGCTATTGCGGTGGAATTTTGTGAATACGGTGGCTGGTGGTGTCGGCGAGGGTAGTTCGGTGTGCGGAGAGCATTGGAGGACCCTGACTGTGATCAGCCTCTTTGGTTGTGGTTTGTCGGTGAGTGCTTATGCATGGTTTTCTCGAGATCTCTGATGATGCTCGTGGCTTAGAGTTCATCATTTGAACAGTATTAGGTTGGGGACGGGATGCTATATGACTCAGATGAAATCCAGGTGGCTTAGGTTAGAAGATGGTTCTGGGATTTGAATTTTTAAGTCATTTGATAGCGGAATGCCATCAGAGTTCAATCTGGGGATTTTTGTGCACGGTTAAGTTGTAAAATACAAATCACAGCTGGTTAGCTTCTCAGAGAGCCTAAGTTTTGTGGGAAAAAGGAAAGAAAAAATGGTAGGACTTGTAGGATCGATGATTTACTATTTCATAGCACTAACTGGGAGCACCAGTTCAACTGTAATATGTAGAAAGAAAATTGGCCATCATGACCTGTCTTTCAAATTTACCACATTTTTAATTAGTCTTCCAAAGGGCATGTTTTTTATTTCCTTTTCAGGTATATCATTTTCTTTCTCTATTAAGGTGTTCATGTCATTGTTCTGGCCCTAATTAAGTACTACTTCATTGCATTGATAGGCTTTGCCGGTGGAGATAACTAGATTGCCGCTTCTTGAGAAGTTATACCTTGATAACAACAAGCTATCGGTTTTGCCACCTGAACTTGGTGGGCTGAAAAATTTGAGAGTTCTCAGGGCTGACAACAATATACTGATTTCTGTACCTGGTGAGCACAGAGGATTTTTCTCCTACATGTTCTCAATGGTAAAATTCATTACAAAGAACATAAGTTAATCTTCTGGCTCATCATTAGTCATTTTGGTTGTTCACTGTAAGCAGTAGAATTGCGACAATGCGTGGAACTCGTGGAGTTGTCGTTAGAGCACAACAAGCTTGTTCGGCCTCTTCTTGATTTCAGGTCAATTGATTTGCAAATTCATGTGCCCACTTACTTCGTGCTTTTGTTTCCCTCTCTCAATCTGAGGAAAACTAGTATTTCTTTGCGTGCGGCATTGCAACTTCAAGCTATCTAATATGGACCTTTAATTTTAGTGCAGGGCTATGTCTGAACTACGAGTTCTTAGACTATTTGGGAATCCTCTTGAGTTCCTTCCTGAAATTCTACCACTAAACAATCTTCGCCATTTGTCTCTGGCAAATATTAGGATCGTGGCAGATGAACACCTAAGATCAGTGAATGTGCAAATAGAGGTAACACCTATGCTGGAAAAGGGTGCAAATTATTAACTTTTTTGCAGTATTTTGGGAGGAATGATTGGTAATTAAAGTACCTTCTTCTGTGTGATCGCAGATGGAAAACAGTTCTTACTTCGGTGCATCTAGGCACAAGTTAAGTGCATTTTTCTCTCTTATATTCCGCTTTTCTTCATGTCATCATCCTTTGCTAGCATCTGCACTAGCAAAGATAATGCAAGACCAAGGGAATCGGACCTTTGTTGGTAAAGATGAGAATGCAGTGAGGCAGCTAATAAGTATGATAAGCAGTGACAACCGACATGCGGTATGTTCATTTTCTGGAGTAACCCTAACTTGGTTGGCTGTTGATCATTTCTGAAGATTTCTTTCTTTGAGCAGGTGGAGCAAGCATGTTCTGCTCTTTCATCTCTTGCTGGAGATGTCTCTGTGGCTATGAAGTTGATGAAATGTGATATTATGCAGCATATTGAAACTGCATTAAGATTCATCACAGAAGAGGAAGTGATATCTGTTTTGCAAGTGGTTGTCAGTTTGGCTTTTGCCTCTGATGTTGTAGCTCAGAAGATGTTGACCAAGGATGTTCTGAAATCGCTAAAATCATTATGTGCTCGTAGGAATCCAGAGGCAAGTTTGCTTATTTGTGCTACTATTTCATGTTTCTTAATTTACTATGGTTGCTGAATATTTTAGTCATCGACTGCTATCTTTGAGTAGGTGCAAAGGCTAGCTCTGTTGGCGGTTGGAAATTTGGGGTTCTGTTTGAATAACCGCAAAATTCTTGTTACTTCTGAAAGCTTGAGAGAGCTTCTCTTGCGGTTAACCGTTGCACCTGAACCACGTGTAAATAAAGCTGCTGCCCGGGCTTTGGCAATTCTTGGTGTGTTTCTGTTCCCAGTTTTTGTCTTCCAACCCGTCCTTTGATTAGATAAATGAAGGAACTAACCAACGTACTGGAATTATAGGGGAGAATGAAAATCTACGACGTGCAATAAGAGGGAGACAAGTTCCGAAGCAAGGATTGCGTATTCTTACAATGGATGGCGGGGGAATGAAAGGCCTTGCTACTGTTCAGATGCTTAAAGAGATTGAAAGGGGTACTGGAAAGAAGATACATGAGTTGTTTGATCTTATATGTGGCACGTCAACTGGCGGCATGCTAGCAATTGCCCTTGGTATCAAGCTAATGACCCTGGATGAATGCGAAGAAATATACAAAAATCTTGGTGAGGGCGATGTGATATAGGACAGAACTTGCATGGGCCTTTTGTCGTTTGCTTACATTTCTTTATTTTTTATGTTGGTCGGTTGTCCAGGGAAACTCGTATTTGCTGAACCTGGGCCAAAGGACAATGAAGCTGCAAGTTGGAGAGAGAAGTTGGATCAGCTTTATAAAAGTTCCTCCCAGAGTTTTAGGGTTGTTGTGCATGGATCTAAAGTAAGACGATTCTATTCTACTCTATATTGTTTTTTTTTTTTCCTCCTTTGCTTATGCACTGTAAAGCAATATCATTTCTAAAGTGGATAGACATAAACTTGAGGCCTATCAAACCTTATCGGTCTTGGAGACGGAGTCCGCGTTTGACAATTTGATTTTACTACCGGTGTTTCAGCCTCAATTGCAGTGGATTGTGGATTTCTAAGTTAATTACTAAATGTTGTCATTCTGGTGGTTGATGTCTTGTAAGGAATCTTTCCCTTAGGTAGTGAAATTTGGAGAAATTAGTAATGTGAAAGGATTTTTTCTTATTATTCAGTCATAGTCTAGGCTTGTAGAAAAGCCACTCTAATATGTGACCTGGCAGCATAGTGCAGATCAGTTTGAGAGGTTGTTGAAAGAAATGTGCGCTGATGAAGATGGAGACTTATTAATAGAGTCTGCAGTTAAAAACATTCCCAAAGTCTTTGTCGTTTCAACTTTGGTTAGCATGATGCCAGCTCAGCCTTTCTTATTCCGCAATTATCAGGTTTGAGTACTCCTAACACTTTTGCACATTATTTTCTAGCCAAAAGTCATCTGCAATGGTTTTGACACAAAATTTTCAAGGATGTCGTGCTTGTCATAGGATATTTTCGAGTTAATTCCTTTTTGTCAAATTGCAGTACCCTGTTGGAACACCAGAAGTATCACTTGCAATTTCCGAGAGTTCTGGCATCAGTACATTAGAATCACCTACTACTGGGGCACAAATTGGCTATAAACGCAGTGCTTTTATTGGAAGTTGTAAGCATCGAGTCTGGCAAGCCATAAGGGCCTCGTCGGCCGCTCCATATTATCTTGATGATTACTCGGATGGTACTGCCCTCCTTTTTAGTTCTTCCTCTGGTTTTTTTTTCTTGTGCTCCTCCTGTCTTAAAAGTCTACAGTTTTGCTGCTTCTCCATCTAATTGTGTTGAGTATTTAAAATATTGCACCAGATGTGCATCGTTGGCAAGATGGCGCGATAGTGGCTAACAATCCTACTGTTTTTGCCATAAGAGAAGCACAGCTTCTCTGGCCAGACACAAGAATCGATTGTTTAGTTTCCATTGGATGTGGATCTGTTCCTACAAAGGTAATCTTTTGTTGCCTTCTTTAAGATGAAATGTTGTATGTTCCCCCCGACAAGGTCTCATGCCACTTTGAGGGAGGGAGTGAGGGAAGGAACGGAGATGGAGAGGGAGATGGAGAGGGAGAGGGAGAGGAGACGGGGAGGGAGGGGGAGAGAGAGGGAGCAGGAGAGGGAGAGATTGCAATGAAACAGAGTGAAACTGGAATTTCTTTGTGAACTTATGACAGCATTCTGCGATGACTTCGGTGGATGGAAGATAAATTATTCATGATCATTCTTACACATCTATATGAAGCTTCCGGCTTCTTCTGTCCCTAATTTCTGAATTCCCAAACATAAATTATTATCTCTTCTTTAAGATGAAATGTTGTATGTTCCCCCCGACAAGGTCTCATGCCACTTTGAGGGAGGGAGTGAGGGAAGGAACGGAGATGGAGAGGGAGATGGAGAGGGAGAGGGAGAGGAGACGGGGAGGGAGGGGGAGAGAGAGGGAGCAGGAGAGGGAGAGATTGCAATGAAACAGAGTGAAACTGGAATTTCTTTGTGAACTTATGACAGCATTCTGCGATGACTTCGGTGGATGGAAGATAAATTATTCATGATCATTCTTACACATCTATATGAAGCTTCCGGCTTCTTCTGTCCCTAATTTCTGAATTCCCAAACATAAATTATTATCTCTTCTTTAAGATGAAATGTTGTATGTTCCCCCCCCGACAAGGTCTCATGCCACTTTGAGGGAGGGAGTGAGGGAAGGAACGGAGATGGAGAGGGAGATGGAGAGGGAGAGGGAGAGGAGACGGGGAGGGAGGGGGGAGAGAGAGGGAGCAGGAGAGGGAGAGATTGCAATGAAACAGAGTGAAACTGGAATTTCTTTGTGAACTTATGACAGCATTCTGCGATGACTTCGGTGGATGGAAGATAAATTATTCATGATCATTCTTACACATCTATATGAAGCTTCCGGCTTCTTCTGTCCCTAATTTCTGAATTCCCAAACATAAATTATTATCTCTTCCCCATCTTTCTTCAGTCACTATGTTTAAAGATTCTTTTGCCATGCTTGCTTGTATCCTTTCTACCCTTCATCCTGGTGTATGGCATGCTTGTCTTGCTTAAACACCTCAAGCTGTTTTTCTAGAAGGCAGCAGTGCTGGGACAGCAAAGAGAGGCCAAGGGGATAAATTGCTCATTGTATTCCCTATGCACCATCAAGCTTTCCTTACATCCTCACGACATTTGGTGTTCAGGATGGGCAAAAGTTATGTCGTGGAAGTATTCAGCTTTTGATACCTTCCACACGTCTTTTTGAAACTTCTCTATTCAGAATTTTGGGACCTAATTCGCGGTCTCTTTCTACCTATCACATGTAACTATTGCTGCACATGAATGTGGGTCGCACTGGGAGAATCTGAGCCCTGCAGTCGTCGCAATCTGCATCTGATGTGATATTTTTATAAATTTCTGTCCTTCAATTGAATTTGCTTGAGTTTATGCTGCATTTTTTTATTGAACGTACATAGAAATACAAGAGAGCTCCACTATGCTCGATCGATTATGTACCTGTAGAAAATTCATAGAGAAATTCAGTACAGATGATGACAATTTATATCAAAGTAATGGTCGCCATAGTGTACTGTTAATTTGAGCATGGTAGAATCATACTTCCTACTTTTTCATATAGGTAGAAATATTTTGGTTGTTTAGCAATATCCACCTTGTGGCTTTCAAGAACTTCTGGTTAAAACAAGCTTTACTAGGTATTTTTGTAGAGCTATAACAGATGCAATAATCATGGATTCTTGGTTATTGAGGATTCAGGCTCCTTTCAGTTAAACTTTGGATTGTTCATTATACCATCTTTTGTAAAGACTGTACGTGCTAACTACAGAGGCTTCCACGTCTTTATAGGGATGTGCAATATCTTGTGCTTTTGAACAGCCCTAGTAATTTTGGAATGTAATTCATGTATCAGAAGGACGTTCTACCTGTTAGTAACTTGAAATCCTCAACTCGTTTAGGTGAGGAAGGGTGGTTGGCGTTATCTTGATACTGGACAAGTTTTAATAGAGAGTGCATGTTCAGTGGATCGTGTGGAGGAAGCTCTGAGCACGTTGCTTCCCATGCTCCCTGAGATGCAGTATTTCCGGTTCAATCCAGGTAATTTAACGTGTTATATGTGATTTTGTTAGATGAATGGGTCTCCAAGACTTGTAGACTTTCTCTTGCTAGAAAACTGATATGATATGCTTTACTTTTCTGTTAAATATTTGGTTCACATATTGTATAGATTTGTACCGTCAACTTGATTATTCCAGTTGTCATTCTACAGAAAATTTTTGGAGAACTTTTTTAATATGTACCTTTGCAAATTGTTTTTGCCTTTTTATATATCAGTTTTCATAATATTAACTCGCATTTTGATTAGAAATTAAAAAACACAGAGTATGAAGTTACAATATTTCATTTATTTTGCTGGTGTCAGTTTAGAGAGGGGAACCAGTTATCATATTATGAGGATGTTGGATAACAAAGGAGCATAACTAAATTGTTTTCTTCAGCTTTCAGTTTTCAGCTTACAATAAGCTTCATTGAGCTCTACTAGAGACTCCCATTGAAGCTTCAGCAAAGCTCCTTTCGTTAAATAATTTTGAAAAAAGAAAAACAGAGAAAACAGCTTCTATATTGATGGAAATTTGATCTTACAAAACTTGTCACAATTTTCATCTTTCATTGAAGTGTATCATGTAAAATATCAAAAATACAGAAAGAAACTCTGTTTTCATTCTTGTTTTGAGTCAAATCAAAAGGCACAATTGGGCTCTAAAACTGAACACTACTCAAGTATCCTTTGCAAGTTCTCAGTTAGTGAACTGTGTTTCTGGCCGCACAGTTGACGAGCGTTATGGTATGGAGCTAGATGAAACTGACCCTGCTGTATGGCTTAAGTTGGAGGCTGCAACCGACGAATACATCCAAAACAATTCGCAGGCTTTCAAAAATGCTTGTGAAAGATTGATCTTGCCTTTCCAACATGATGAGAAGTGGTCAGATAATTTAAAGCCTCAACATATCTCAAAAACGAAGGCATCTGATTCAGGCAAGTATTTGCTGCAGATCTTTATCTATTGCCATTAGCCGTCGTCTTACTCTTCTTTCCTCATCTGCATTGTCTATGCAGCAACAGAAGTGCATGGCCCTTCTTTGGGCTGGAGACGCAATGTCCTTCTCGTTGAAGCCTTACATAGCCCAGATTCGGGAAGAACTGTTCATCATGTGCATGCGCTTGAGTCGTACTGTGCCCGCAGCAGTATAAGGTTATCTTTTTTGACAATTTATCAGGAAGTTCCAAGGCAGTACCTTCAACCGCATTGCCCACCCCGTTTACATCGCCTCTATTCACTGGAAGCTTTCCCTCAAGCCCTCTACTTTATAGTCCTGATATTGGTCATCAGAGGATTGGCAGAATCGACTTAGTCCCTCCTTTAAGCCTGGATGGATCCCATTTAGGAAAGATAACTGCCTCGCCTCCAAAGTCTCCTTCAAGACCCAGAGAATTGTCTCTACTCGCCCGCTCATTACATGGGAAGTTACAGAATTCACCACAAGTGGGAATCGTACATTTGGCTCTCCAAAGCGATTCCAATGGTCTAATCTTAAGGTCAACATTATGTCTTACTGCATTCATGTTTTTCATAGATATTATCTAAGTTTTGACATGCTCAAAATATGTTTCTCTAGTTGGCAAAATGATGTCTTTGTGGTGGCTGAACCTGGGGAACTGGCAGATAAGTTTCTACAGAGTGTCAAAATGAGTTTGTTGTCGACAATGCGGGGTCATCACGGGAAAGGAATATCACTGCTTGCAAACATTTCAACAGTGGCTGACTTGGTTGCCTGTAGACGGCACTTCCAAATTGGATGTGTCGTCCACCATTACATCGGATGTCAAAAACAAGTAAGTTTGAGTTATTGCTGCTGCTGTCCAAATAGTTGCTTCAAGTTCTTCAAGCAGACATTAAGAACTATGGTGGACTCCACTCTGATTCTCTGTTTTTGGAAGGTAATGGAAGATGATCAAGAAATCGGCGCTTACATGTTTCGTAGAACAGTCCCTTCTACGCATTTGACACCTGATGATGTCCGTTGGATGGTATGTTTCCTTGGTCTTAGATGGTTCACCACATGCTGCTTTTCTTCAGCATTACATTGACGATATTAAGTAATCTATACAACCACATAGTATCCACATTACAATTTACTTATATAAGAGGAGCACCTCGTTATTAAAAAAGCTTCAGGATAATTGATTCTGTCTGTCTGCATCACTATAATGATTGGCATACATCTGTCCCTTTCTTCTGTTGACATTGCTACAATCCTATGGTTGGCGGTATCAGGTTGGAGCTTGGAGGGACAGAGTTATAATTTGTACTGGCACATATGGGCCTAGTCCAACTCTTATCAAGGCCTTTCTAGATTCTGGTGCAAAAGCCGTTATCTGCTCGTCAGCTAAACCTCCAGAAGCACAGGTGACAGCATTCCATGGACCAGGTGTGTTTGGCAACTTGGAAAATGGGCGATTCGAGATTGGAGAAGAAGAAATGGAAGAAGAAGAAGAAGAAGAGGAAGAGGAAGCGGAAGCAGAACCAGCCAGCCCGGTGAGTGATTGGGAGGACAGTGACCCTGAGAAAAATGGGGATCTCAAGGGATTCTGGGACGATGATGAAACAGACTTGTCTCAGTTTGTTTGTCAATTGTACGACTCCTTGTTCCGGGAAGGCACAAGTGTAGATGTTGCTCTGCAAAATGCTCTTGCCTCGCATAGAAAGTTGAGGTACTCCTGCCATCTGCCCAGCACAAAGTAGTCTACATGTTAAAATTGTTGTATCATTCAGCCCATGCTCAGGTGTTAGCCTTGTATGATTGAGACATGAGGTTTAGTGGGAAAAAAGAAAAGAGGTTATAAAAATAGCTGAAACAGCATAAAGAAACAGGAAAATAAGTATACTCATGATGATAAAGAAACTGTGAGGAAAAAATTCAAAATTTTGAGGCCTCTAGGAGATTTTATGCCCTAGTAGATAGATTCCAGAGCATATATGGATGTGGCATGCCGTAAATTATATAGCTTCTCGAGTAAACATATATGTAAGTGCAGTTCCTCTTGTCTGTTCATCATTCACTTGTCTGCTTAGGTCCATTGACCTCAACTGCTCAGCTCCTTTGTACATGCAGTTATAAAACTCTATCTATCCTCTTTACATTCGACGAATGTGGTTCCTGGTTCTGCATGGCTGTTTTCTACATTTTAAATTTAGGTTATTTGTATGCTTTGGATATGTCCCGTCTGATAGGACGGTGGATCTCCTGTAATCTGAGTTCGGAGAAGGAACATCCAGTAAATCTGGTGAATCAAACTTATCATGGAATCCACAGCGGTTTCCATATAATCTACGGTTATAGACGCAATTCTTTAGGAACGTTACACCTTACATCTGGTGAGACACAGACCTTTGCTCTATGATGGGTCGAACGTAGCCTGTTGAAATTATTGAGCATCTTAGGTGTCGCGTGGATTGGCTTCGCAGCCTAGTTCAGAATATGCGAAGGATATCGTGTCGGCACGTAAATGAAGAAGGGGAAAAGGGCCAGTCGATATGCAAGTAGATTTTGCAGTTCTACTCGCCACACCAGATGGACTCTGCAGAGCAGTTTAAGATATGTACATTTTTCTTGATGGGTAGCGAGGCCCTACGTGAAATGGGAAGAGTCATCGGATTCGGATTGTGATCACTGTGCAATATCTGACGAGACGATAGAGCCTTGGAGAACTCTGGAAGCTTGTAAAAAGGGTGTTCGAATTAAATGACGTCTTCATAGGCAGGTACGACCTTTATGAAGATCCCAATTTGTCACAATGTCAATACATCCTCGATTTCTCCATGATTTTGAGAGCAAAAGGACGAAGAGTGTGGCATGTAAAACTTTCGGGATTCCACTACTTTGTCGACCTAGTAAATGGCAGGTTTGATGCGTCAAGTTAAGAGCTTATTGGTATGGTACTCAATGCACTCAGAGCAGGCAATTTGTGGCACATATTCGAAGACAACCATAGTTAGAGCAGCATTGGGCTTGAGCATGTTCTTTTGGTAAAAATTTAATTGAAAAAATGGTTAGAAGTGAAGGAGCTGATGTGACCATAAGATGTGATAATGTGAATGAGTTATCTTAAGGGAAAATAACATAAATAATTCCTAAATTTTGATTCAATATGCGAAGTCGTCTCCGAATTTTAATTGGTTCAATGTGGTCTATGAACTTTGGTCAAATATACAATGTCGTCTTTGATCTTTCAATTTATTTAATGTGATTTCTGAATTATTGATAAAACTTTAATCTAGTCTATAAATTATATGAAAATATTTATTGCCATCATTTCGTTAATTCAAGTTAACAGAATCTACTACTTTTAATTATGGTTGACAAAAAGAAGTTACTTATGGATTGTTCATATATAATATCCATCTCAAATCAGGAAGAAAAAATTTCCATATGGAATTCTTTCCTTTTCTAAACTTGATGGAGAAAAAGATCGACGTGGTGACTCGTGGTTCTTAAACATTCAACTTAGAATATAATAATCTACGTCATCAAATGTTATCTCATTTGTCGTTTGATCAAATAAAAAGACCACATTGAACATTTACTAATAGTTTGGGGACTACAATGCATAAATAAAAAATCTCGAGATAAATTATTCAAAGATTATTTGTGTTATTATCTCTTATTTTAAAGTGTTAAGGATAGTGTAACCTCTTCCCATTCTTATTTTTAGAGCAGAAAGCGGAAGGTAATGATTTGCGTCGCAGGCCGATGGTGTTTTAATCAAATAACAACCCTACTACAACAGTATCATTACTATGTTTCCCAAAGTGAAGTATATATTAGTGGTCCACTCATTGAAGGAGAATACATGCGTATTTTGAGAGAGAGAGAGAGAGAGAGAGAGAGATATGTAAAAAAAGGTATGCATCAGAAGATTTTGGATTATATAACATGACTGGCTCACTATAAGGGCAAATTATGAAAAAATTCTTTTAACTTATTGTAATTGTACCAATTCAACTCTAGATTTTTTTATCAATTAAATCCTAAATATTGTATATTTGTGTCAATTCAGTCCTTTCAATCAATTTCAATCGGAAATTGATGACATAAACGACAATCGTCTACTAGTCGTCCTTCTCTATTAGGTCGGCAACTGCTGTTCACCATGCTCTTAATCAACTTCTTCTCTATGTCGTACCTTTCTTCATGGCAAAACGCATGACTCAAATGGGAATATGCCGCTGAATTCGACTTCGCCATCCTCGCCAACATCCTGTCGAGCAGTACCTTTGTCTCGTCCGACTTCCTGAGTTTACACAAGCTCTAAATCCTAATATTATAAATACTAAACCCCCATAGACCTCGTACTTCTGCATCAATTCCAAAACCTTCCCGACATCTTCACACTTCTGTTCCTCATAAAACCCAGCCAATATGTTCCCGAACGCCGTCGCATTTGGCCTAAACCCCTTCCTATCCATCTCAGCTAGCATTGAGTACGCCAATGTTGTCTTTGCATTAATTCAAGTTCAGGGACAAAATTTTCATATAGCTCGTGGGCTAAATTCACTATGTATCAAAAATTCAAAGATCACTTTGAATAAATTAAAAGTTTAATGCCTATGTTACATATTAGGCTAAAATTAAAAATTCATGGACGAGATTAGATGATTGGGGCAAAGTATGAAAATTATTTGCGTGATGGTGAAAGCTGTACCGTCTGTAACTCGTAAGCTCCTACAATGTTTCATACTTCGCTGCCAAACGGTGGTGATTCGTCATTTTTAAGAGCTTTAATTATGAAAAGCCCCACGCCGCGCACTTTGAGAAAAAGAGCACCCGGCAAAACTCTTTGTTATAATTACCTAAAGGTGAGGACATCCACAGACCAAAGCAATCTTCCCCACTTAGAAAAAGTCATTTGACCGTCCATCGCTCTCTTCATTCACAAGCATCCTCCTTCTCTAATTGCATATATAAAGCGAGCGGCGAGGCGGTCCAATTCACCAGGACAATGGCTGCTACTGGTCCAGTCGCTGTAGGCACTCGAGGTACGATCGCGTCCCTCGTCAGGAAGGAAGTCGAGTATTTCCACGGCCTCGAACGAGAAAGCTCGAGCCCGGCTCAGGAGCAGATCTCGGGCAGGGATTCCGGCACGAGTTTCGGGTTCCTTCGTATCACTTGGGGAAGAAAGAAACGCAAAGGAGTTAGAACGTTCCACCCAAGCATCTGCTCCATGGCACGGGTCGAAGATTGCTACCAGACGAATGGGAACCGCGGGTTCAATTATACACTTCTGGAGGACGAATTCAAGAATGTAAACGTTAGATCATAGACGATCTTCAAGTTTAAGGAAAACGGTGGTCTTTCGGACTCTTTTAGCCTTTTGGTGTTGATAAATACAGACGTTTGCACTTTCTCTTTCCTGTCCAATTCCTAGCGTTTACCCTCAGTTTACCCAGATTTCCTCCTAATAAATAAATTTTCCTTTTCCCTTGCATGAGCAGAAAGTACAGACGAGTGAATTTGCTGATACATCACTTTTGAGTGGCAAAAGTCCGTATCATCTTACAGGTACAGAATGAAGGTGTGTTTTTCGGCTAAGGAATTGTGGTAGTAGTTATGAAGAGATGCAATCACAGTTCAGTGAGAAAAGCATACTGCATCTGTAGCAATTAAGTGACATAAGCAAATGAATGGGGATTACATTGGCGCCATTCTGAGCAGCAAAACATTCATCCAATCTCTGATATTACCAAAGCAGTACTCAGAATGCACTTAATTCTGGCAAATGTGGTAAAGAAAACACCCACTAAAAAGATTTGGCAATCCCTCGTGAACATGCTAAGATATGGCCACGAACTAGTTAGGGCACAACTTAAGACCAAAGCCTTGGGCAACATCGGTTATCCTTCAAGACGAGGCGACTTTGAATGGATGGATGGACAAATTTAAAAGGTTCGGAGTGATAACAATCCCATCGGATTGACACAAACAGCAAACAGCAATATCAACTTCCAGATAGATGCTACATACCGCACACTATTCCATTGGAAAAAACTTACCACGGAAATCCCCCGCTACTAACACAAGAAAAAACACAGTGAATAACCAACCAGAGAGTAGCATTATAGGACTTGCGATAGGTGGCTCAAAGGGAGGCTGCTACTTGAACTGCACCGAGATAGAGGTAAGATATCTTCCCAAAGTTGGTTCACCTTATATGTGCCTTTGATCTGGTCCTTGAGTGTAGAAAGAACTTTGACTGATAACAGGATGTCAGGCGTAATTCGAAACCCTTGATAATTACCGAACGATCAATTTAAAGAGGTCAGATGGAAGTACTAGTTTCTTCCATGACTACGAAAAAAGATAAAGCCGCCTTCTATGATACAAATGTTTGTCCATTTCAGATCAAGCTGCGCTCTTATTGAACCAAAAGAAAACAGCAAAGTATCTTATCTACCTTACTGAGGTAAACCGGCTTCTACTTCATCCCACAAATCTGTATTCCTAGAAAACTTCTCCTTGACCTGTGTAATAAGCTCCCTAGCCTCGCCGACCTTATCAATACTCACCAGCCCATTAACCAGTGACTTCATCGTTCCGAAATTCGGAACCCAACCCTTTTCCATACTCTCCTTACAAATCCGCAATGCAGTGTCGAAGTCCCCTCCCTTGCAAAGATAGTGAATGAAGGTGAAATAACAATCACTATTAGGCCGGTAACCGCTGTTCATCATGCTCTTAAACAGCTTCTTCGCTTCATCGTACCTTTCTTCATTGCAAAACCCATGAATCAAATGGGAATACGTCACCGAGTCGGCTTCATCCCCCTCGCCAACATCCCATCAAGCAGCACCTTCGCCTCGTCCGACTTCCTAAGTTTACACAAGCTCTGAATCCTGATATTATAAATACTAACCCCTCGAGAGACCTCGTACTTCTGCATCAATTCCAAAACCTTCCCAACATCTTCATACTTCTCCTCCTTATAAAACCCAGCCAACATGTTCCCGAAGGTCGTTGCGTTTGGCCTAACCCCCTTCCTATCCATCTCAGCCAGCGCCGAGTACGCCGAACTAGTTGACCCGGATTCGGAGAACGCCTTAATCGCAGTATTAAAAGTCTCCAAATCGGGCGCCACGCTATAAATCCTAGGGAACTCCATAAAAATCCTCTTCGTCTCCTTATAGTCCTTAGCCAAAATCGAAGCGAACAAAAGCGCATTAAGAGACTTAACTGTCCGGCGGATACCTAGCTCCTCGACCTGCTTGAACGTGTTGATCGCCTCGTTGATCATCCCGGCCTGCCCGTAGAGCACGATGGCGTGGCACATGAAACGCTCGTTCTTCAAATCCGGCCTCGCCTTCGACTCCTCGAGGAACCTCCGCACTCCGTCGAAGTGGCTCGACTCCGCCAGCTTCGTGATGGCGACAGAGAAGGCGATGCGGTCGAGGTGGGACTGCGGGGTGAGGGAGGCGGCCCGGCAGATGTCGATGATGCGCTCGGGGTTCTTCTCGGTCTTGAGAAGGGAGAGAGCCGCCCGGGTCTTCTCCTTCGACGAGAGAGGGGCGTTCGAGTCCGGCGACAGGATCGACGACGAGAAGTGGCGGCGGAGGTTCAGCGAGATCGGACGGAGCCGAGCGAGTGGCGACATTGTGGCGTTCGAGCTTCACGGCGAGACTGACCGGTGCAGAGATTGAGCTGCGAGAGTGACTTTTGAGAGAGAGAGAGAGAGAGACACTGTATGTTACAGAGCTGAGACAGAGTGAGTGAGGGAGATGAAGACGAGAGCTAGGGTTTATACTTGGAGTCAATTGAAAAATCGCATCGTCAATTTCTTTCCCAGGAAAATTGAAGCTGAAAATCATGAGATGATTTGAGATAGGAAAATGACAATCTTGGGCGATAATCGAACACAAATCAAACTTGAGGGACCAAAATGGAAATAAGTCGAAACTGTTGGGTAAAATATGCAATTTTCATGTAATTGGAGCACGGTTTATATCAGTAGAACTCAGTAGAAGCTTAGCCGTTGGATTGGTGTGACCAGCAGGAGACCGGATGGCTGTGATTAGTTATAAAAAATAAATGTAAATCCGGATTTGAGGGGAATTGAACCCGACGTGAATCGAACACGCAACCTTCTGATCTGGAGTCAGACGCGCTACCATTGCGCCACGGATCCGGTGTTGTTCATTCCCCATTAAATGTATATAGTCCTTTTAAATATTGCCCCAAAGAAACATTAAATATTATTTTTTCGAGCAGGCTGCTTTTTTATTTTTATTTTTATTTTTAATTGTGCTTGTGTTACTTTCTCTATGTTGACGAATAAAATGTATTTTTAGAACATGCTAATCAAGAAAATATACTAATTTATGTTTGAGGCATCTCACTTTCTCAAAATATGCTCAATTTATTATTATTTCTAAATATGTCAGTATGAGTTTGTACTATTTTTTCTTAATAGTATTAACTAGTTCCTTTGGTACCCTTGTCAACAAGACCAATTGCAACCTTGTACGACCCAAAATATGATCTCCATATTATAGGTTTTCAAAATCACTCAAAACCCGAGACCCGTTAATTGCGCAAATGACGACTTTACTATGTTTTCTCCCGAAGAAAATAATCAAATGAACATTGCTGAGAGTCATAATCTGAAAGTTTGAATGGCGCGACTTCGAAAATCGTCATTTGGAGGTTTTGAAAGGCTTGCTTTCATTGCTGAAAATTGTAATTTGAAAGTTTGAAAAGGTGCATGGCCGGCGGAGGGAATCGTAATTTAAATGTTTGAAAGTTTGCATGTTTAACGCCCATAATTACTATATGATGTTATAATATACAGAGGTTATTTAATTGGATTCTCTTCTTACTCACCAAATAAAAGATCATATCATAGCCAATACGAAATAACTCAAACCAAAGACCAAAGCCGAAAACCAAAGCGGTCGTCTCCCTGACATGGGAAAAAGCCCAAAAGCGACTTTTCACTACATAAATTTTTCTTATTTTTAAAGGGAGTAGAACAATATTTGATACGGGGTGGTTAAAAAGAAAAACAATGGCTTCGAATAATTACGAGAGAAAATAAGAGAAATGGTTCGAAATGGAATGAATGATTTTACGATATTGTTAGGGCTAACAAGGGAAAAGAAAGAAAATGAGTGTATTAACACGTAGATATATAATAAGCATATTAGTCAGAAAGAAAGAAATTTTTTTTTTTTTTAAATAAAAATTCCCTCCTAACCCTAAAGATGCAATCGAGTCTAACCGGTCCGACAAAATACCGAACTCATAAACTCAAAGCTCGAAACTCAACAGAGTACTTTGTTTCCCACTAGAACCGAGACTTTATGCAAAACTCCGACATTCTCGAGCCCGACTTGGCTTGTCTCACTTTAATGTTTATAAAATCAAATACCCGATTTTTCCTTACTCTGTTGAACTCAACTCGGCTCGAAATACTCTTTTTATTTGGCTTTGAAAACTATATTAGAGGCCGAAAGTCAATTAAATAGCAAGAAGAAATATTGTGAAAATATTCATATTTTCTATCACGATATAAAAAAATACAAAAAATTAATATACTCGATTAAGCTCGTGACCGGAATGAGATGAGTTGTCTTTAGACTCGAACTCGGCTCGATAAGCTACTTGAGCTGCTCAAACTCTACTCGAACTCGAACCAAAAAAAAAAAAAAATCGAGCTGATTTCAAGCTGGCGACGAGTAAGTTCACGAGGATCTTGACTCGGCCGTACCTCTAGTGATAACCCCAAGTGGAAATGAGCATAAAATGTCCCAAATAGGATTTGTGTCTTTAGAATCCTCTCTCTTTCCTCCTAATCCCTCCTACTAGACTATGTGCAAGTGACTTATGTAGATTGATCTTCTAGAAAAGAAATTTTTTTATTGATTTTTTTTTCTTAGTATGAAGGCCACAAACACGATGCCGATGTGCCACTTGTTCTTTAATTTACAAATATTATCACCAGAGATTTCTTGCATCTTGCATGAGAAAATATTACATATAAAAGTTGTACCACGTTACTTTTGTAATAGTCCAATGACCGTGCGACACGTGTTCTCTTTGGGACCACTTGTACCATCTCTCTTCGCGGTCGCTCTCTCCCTCCCCGACTCACTCCCAAACGATCATGCTGCTCTCTATTCACGCGACCTCCTACTCAATGGACGAGGCGGCGGCGGACGAGGCGAAGGTAGCCAACCAGGTGAAGGCAGAGTTAGGTCCTGAGTCGAGAGGGAGAGAGGGGACAGGTGGACCCAGCGAGGACACGTGTCGCTCATTCAGTGGACTATTGCAAATGCGATATGGCACGAGTTGTGTATGTAATCCCTTCTCAGTTTGCATGATTTTGATAAATATTGTTTATTGTGCATGTCAGCACAACGAGTTACATTGGATTACATACCAGTGCGTCACTATTACCCCTAAATATTTCAATGTTCAGTATCTCGTAGGGAAAAGCCCTAGAATTTTCATCAGGTCATTGTTAATTTTAAGTACACGTAACATATTTCTTAACCCGTATTTGATGGGCCGAATCATTATATGAATTAGTTATGTTCCGTAAATGTGTGGCAACTGGTTTATAATAACAAAGGCCATCAAATGTAGGTGTTACACGGTTCATAGTTTACCAAAATCAACCCATTTTTTGGCTCTCCTTTCACCTTTTATGAAAAAACAATAAACTTGCAAGATGGACCCCACTTTACCTTTATTAAAAGTATCAAGACAGCTTCTTTTCTTCCCATTACAATTTTTTTTTATTAATCTTGTAAGGATTTTTTTTTTTTGGGTTGAAAATCTTGTAAGTTTCATTGGTAAGTTATTGTAGTATATCTTTCCTTGGTTGCATTTGACATTGTTATATTTACATAATATTCTAATATTAATTCTTGTCATTGCAATCGATGATCCGCATAAATCATCCTTTCGAATATCTTACATTCAATGTAAGATTCTAATATCTTACATTCAATGTAATTAAAAAATTCAATTCCTCCACATTATTCGTTGCTCTGATTTTGTAAATTCACGATAGATTGCTAACTTCCTCTCATCCTTCGCTGTGAATCAATACAAAGTGTAAAAGTTATATGCAATGTTAAAAGCCAGTTCTTTAGCATCTTATAATTGAAATAGCGATTATATACCAAATAACATGTACACATGAAAAAGCTTAAAGTGCGTTCAACTAGGTGGATACGAATTTCCATAAATTCACGTATTTTAGTGAATGTGTCGCGTACGAGTCGGGAATGAGTTACTAACTTTTGCGTTGCTTATAAATAAGTTAAAAAGAATCAAATGAATTGATTTGGATCGGATCATTTTCGATCGTGTCGATCCGTTTAACGGCCTTACTTTTTAAGTGGCCTTACATCTACGTAAAGGGTTTGTAAATATCCCAAGTGGCATAATTATGTTGGATAAAAGCTAAAGGGGAAAAAAACAAGCGAACGAGAATGTGAAAGAAAGAACAGCCAAAAGGGAATAATACACGTGTCCGGGGACAAAAGAGAAAAATAAAAAAAGGGCAAAATACGTGGACTTGATGATAAAAAGCTTCGCCCCCGCCACAGACCAAACCGCCAAAACCGCCCAATTGCCAACGTCATGCTCGGGACCAGGAGCGGCCGTGACGAAACTCCTGGGTCACCTATGCGTCAGAATAGAACTTGTCCGACGCCGCCCCTGCGTTTGACCCCACCCCCGTGCGCGAATCTTCTGCAGCATCTCTTTCCCTGCGCTCCCACACGGTCGCATGATCCCCACACGTGTCAATCCAAGATATGTATTCATAGATTTTGTTCTTTTTTAATGAACTCGAATTTGCAAATTATTATGAGATTTGTGGAATTCGACGAGCTCGAGGCTGGTTTTGTTTGACGGAGGATGAATAATTTGAAGAACATTTTTTTTAAATGATTATTTGTATCTATGATAAATATTTTTGTTATTGATAATAATTTATGACTATACTCTTTTTTTTTTTTGCGGATGATGAATTTTTTCGGTTCATTCATTTTCTTAAGCGGTGCATGCGATCATTTTTAGAATTTTTTTTTTTAAATCATTCATTTTTTTCAAAACAAATGGACTCTCTATTCTAATTCTATCCCGATCTATTGTTTAGTATCATGCCATCGATGCTCATTACGCAATAGTGATGAACTTATTATCGGTCAAGTATCAATTAATAACCGATTATTGAGAAATCGCTCGATGCTCAACCGGGCACTACTCTAGATACAAAAATCACATATATCTCGTGTTACACACGGACGTCGAGACCGATGACCTAGAGATCCTTAAAACACCCCGCAAGGATCAAAAACAGGTTAATTTTACAAATAGTTGCGTCGATCTTTCGGCTTGTCTTCGTTCACAAGTAAAGATGGTTTCCTCTTTTCAAAGTAAGTATTATCTCGAGCAATTCGTATTATTCTACACGATACTAATTTATGTTGTTTGAGCATTTCGTAGAATACTATATTATAGATAATCGTCCATACTATCACATGTAATCTACAATCTGGAAATTAACAATTAGCTGAGCATATAATGAATAGTTTCATAACTGAAATATATGAAGTTACATAGCATAAGACCTAAGTATTGCAATTAAATACAAATTTTCAAGTACCTCGTTATGTTGCCACTGTGATAACTACCAGTCTTTTACTAAAGACAATTGGCTCTTTGTAAAATAGAGATTAATTGAGTATTGTTAATTGCAAATAATAAGATTAAACAAATAACTAGTTACTTTTTCTCTTGTTATGTTATTACCCACAACGTAATTACTATATCTCGTGTAAAGATATATTGAATCACGATTCCCTTTGATGTCGGTGAGCCATCATTCGACCCTATGCTACGGTCGTGGCCCTCATCGCAACCCCAACGAGGGTCGCCAGCCCTCGCCAAAGACAAAGGGGTGGCGGCGCGATTCCCTTGTCTTGCCTTTAACTCCTTAAGTCTTTCCTTGTTTCCTTCTTTTTTTCCTCCTCGATTTCAAACTTTTTTTCAATTTTTGAAAAAATCATCTAATAATGTAGGCATTAGGGGTGGTCGATTTCGGGATGGGCTCTGGAACCTGGAGTCTACCATGTTATAATCATTTTACAGTTTTTGAAATCTAGAACCTACCATATTTTTTGGAAACGGTTCTAGAAGCAATCTTATTTTTTCTAGTTCGGTTTCGTGGTCCGCTTTGAGAACCTGGATTTTTTTTTTTTTTTACCGCAAATCAATATGAACAACGAAACGTCTCAAATTAAAAGATGATCAACATAAATCCCTATTCGACAAACACGTGGTCATGTATAATTATAAACGATGAAAAGTTCAAGCACGTAGCCACGTATAATTATAAACAATAAAATGTTCAAACACATAACATAAAAATAAATTATAAAACTCCGTTCCGCATTCAGCAAAATAAAATTTTAAAGCTCCATTTTCCATTCACCCATAAAAATATTGTTTCAAAGAATAGATAGATGCGATAAAGAATAGAGAAGAAGCAAATGGGGTAAAGCAAAGTTGATTTAACTTAGAGAAATTATTATTATTATTATTATTTTTACTATAGCTGAGAATCGGTCCCATAATCAATTCGATTCTAAGGTGGATCTTCACTTATGTTTATTCAAAATAGTTTCAGAAATTTGAAATCGAGAATCGGATCTATTCACGTAGGGATTAGGAGTCGGATCGGTTTTTTCGAGGGCTCGAGTCCGATTCCCGATTCTATCCGAATCCGGTTGTACAGGCACAATGATGATGTACTTTTCACCCTCGATCGCTTCGTGGCCGCCGGTCGTGTTCTTATTGGTCGAAGCGTGACAGCCGGTTACACTAGTACGTTCTCTCACTGAAGGCCCACCTTTCACTCTCTCTCTCGTTCCTTCCCTCGTTTCTATTTTCGTATCGGGCACTTCGTTCGAGGTCTCTCTCTCTCTCTCTCTCTAGTCAGAGCCCCTCTGCTTTGTGTGAGAGAGAGGAGAGAGGAGCAATGACGAGGAGGGGAGCGCCGAGGCTGCCGCCTTCAATGGAGGCGCTCGCTCTCGCGTGGGATTGGTGGGACGAGATCAACGAATCGACTCGGTGGCAGGACGCGATCTTCTACTCCCTCTGCGGCGCTTACGCTCTCGTCGCCGCCGTCGCTCTGGTTCTCTCTCTTTCTCTCATCAGTACTTGTGTGCTCGTACTATGGTGGGTAGTTCGGGCTCGCGTCCTCTCGGAAATAGAGCGTGTGTTCTTGCTTTGGATCGAAACTCCGCGTGCCGGAGAGTCGTTTCTTCGGGTCGAGATTGCTGGTGATGCAGCTTGTCGAGCTTTTTTGCTTCAGGATTAGTAGGGTTTTGATTCGTTGGATACGTTGGGCATTGACATTGTAGTGGAATAAACATTAAGTTGAGCGTGCGCTGAGGCGTCACGCTGCTGTTGCTTTAGTGAATCTGATTTATTTGGTTAAACTCGGCATAAACTGTTCGGTTGACGTGAGGATCACTTTTCTAATCTTTGGTTTGGGAAAAAGCTAAGAGTCTTTTAGTGCTCACCAGCTGAAGTCCTATTCTGTCCCCCCATTCTGAGGATATCTTGATGCCTAATAGTTACTGAAGCTGATTTCCCTTAGAATCAACTGGATTTTAAGAACCCCTTTTACGCTTGGTACTGTACTCGTCCGAGTAATTTCCTTGCATTTGATTCCTGCTGCGCTGTTATGAATGACACTGTCTTTTGCTTATGGTATGCAGATTCAGCTGGTTAGGATCGAGTTGAGAGTGCCCGAATATGGTTGGACGACACAAAAGGTTTTCCATCTCATGAACTTTGTAGTCAATGGAGGTAATGTTTCTGATTGTTGGTAGAGATTTGGACTCTTGTTTTTACTTGGTTGGGGTTGAATTTTTTGAATGCTTACTTTGCCTTTATTTTCAGTACGTGCTCTTGTATTTGCATTCCATACTCAAGTATTTGCGTTGCATCCAAAGGTTAGTCCTTCAGGGTTCCCAAGCTGTCAGTTTCGGATCTATGATCTCATCCGTTTTATTTTCTATTACACCAAATCATACTGTGTTAATTTAGTTATCTCAATTACACAGTCAATATGAGAACTTTTGTTGCTTTAGGCTCTTTATTTCCTTACAGTTGGCAAGTGATTGAATTATACAAATCTGTGTCTTGAATTTGCTGATTTTTATCTTCCTTGGTTATGAAATACATTGGCTCATAAATCTCCACTAATCTGTCTTGCTCTCCAAAAGCTTAAAGAAAATAAGAATATTTGATTCATGAACACTTTCAGAAGAGTTAGAACAGAGCTTAAAAAAGTGCTCCTCAATTACTTTGCCGTGTAAACTTGAATTCATATCCAGATAAGGGAACTGTAATGTTCCTGTTGCTAGCATTTAAATCCTCTGAGCCATCAACTAGACTAAAGAATTTATTGATTTCCGGATTATTGCTTATGGATTGATCTTATAAATTCGAAGAGTTACAAACAAATGAGTCTGTATCACTCCAACCTTATGATTCTGATGCCAAAAGATTGCAGCATTTAGATGCTTCTTATGGATCATACATGTTGAATGAGCTGCATCACCGGCCTTTTATATAGTCTTTTCATCTGGTGTTTCTACTCTCATTGAAGGATATCATGAAGCTAATCCATTATTAATATCAAACGTCTTGTTGTAAAGTAGATTTTGGCTGTAAATCTTGGCATCCTCACTAACATTGTCAAATTGTGTTGATTTTCTATACAAAATGTAAACCACTTGTTAGAATATTAGTATCTCTATTTTCCTGTGAAAATTTTGTTGCTTATCGAGTTCATGTTTGTGGACCAGGTGTTAACTTTGGTTCTGTTGGATCTTCCTGGACTTCTGTTTTTCTCTACTTACACTCTCTTAGTTTTGTTTTGGGCCGAGATATATCACCAGGTGATTAAACATAGCTTTGTTCGAGTAATGTTAGATCTGTTTCCTTTGAGGAATATATATACTTCTGATTTAGCTATCTTTAAGTTATTAAGTTTTGACCTTTGGGCATCTATTGATGAGCAGGCGAGAAGTTTACCATCGGATAAGCTGAAGATATTTTATATATCTATAAATGGTGCTATGTACTTTATACAGGTATATATCTCACAAAACAATCCTCTAGTACTAATCAAGTTTTTAATATCTTTCCGAAATATTTTATAAGATTTAAGATTTGTCTTTCTTTTTCCTTGCTTCGCTATTTTGACATTTTATGTTACAAATAGGCTCAATAAATTAAGGCTTGTAATATTTAGGCAAATTTGGTGCTGCACTTTTGAATGTAAAAACCGATAGCATAATATCAAGGTGAAATTTACCCTTGTATCATCTATGTGCAGGGAACGTGGCTTTCATGACTATCCTTTTATACTTTTCTAATTTGTTCATTTACTTGTCTTGTATCCATGTTAATGTAATGGTTCAAATTAGTTAGCTCGGCTGCTTGTAGTTTCAAATTACTAATGATGGAGTCAAGTGAATTTCTTAATTTCAGCTTTAAAAGTCATTCCAATTCTGCATACCCAAGTCAGACGAAGCAGGATCCTAATTCCTCGATTAAGTTATACTGTCACAGCCCTTATTTATAGAATCAGAAACTAGGCTTGCTGATTGTATATAAATTTGTCAAGGACCAAAAATTAACGATAAAGTCTCCATTAAGATATATCCGTGTTGATGTGAAATTGTGGTGTTGAGTAGTGGGATCCTTAAGTTGACGTAATCTTCTTGTTGCCTTTTAAACTATTCTACCAGACAGTTGTTAGCCTGTTAGCAATAGTGCAGCATAAGATAGCTCCTGCAATGTATGACCAAAATTTAGGTCATAGGAAAATCTATCTTATTATTCGTCCGGCGTGTGAATTGATGTAATTTTCACATCAGGTTTGCATCTGGATTTACCTGTGGATAGACGAAAACAGTGTTGTGGAATTTATTGGGAAGATATTTATTGCAGGTGATATCCTATTTTTACTTCCTGAGCTGGAAAAATATTTCTCTTTGTCACACTTTCTTTTTGCTATTTCAGTTTGCCATTCCGTTGACTCCATTTTATACTTGATTCGTTGACTCCTTTTTATACTTGATTCTTGTAGTTATCTCACTAATAGCTGCATTGGGTTTCTTATTATATGGAGGAAGGTGGGTTCAGCAGCACCTTTGATAGTAGTTGTGACTGTTGCATCTTCATATACTGTTTACTCAATGCTATATTATCTTGGTGGCTTTTTTTTTCTTTTTGGTACATTGGCTAAATAGTTCCATTTATTATCTTGACTTGCTTCAGATTATTTGCCATGCTAAGGCGTTTTCCTATTGAATCTAAAGGGAGGAGGAAAAAGCTTCATGAGGTATGCAGCCCTCCTTCTATTGTCTAACTTCTCCTTATTTTGTCCTTCCGCTCATCATATTGTACCAGGCTTTGGGCATAATCTCTCATCATAATTTAGTGGGATTTAGGCATTTTATTAGGTCTTTATGATCTCACAATCTGTCTGTCTCAACATCTATTTGCCAGAGAATCGGAGGTTACAAACTGATAAGGGAATCACTACAAGTAATAGCTTTAGTGTGAAGAACCTTTTTGTGTATTGGTCACAGTCTCCATAGCTGCCTATCTATTTATTGCCTGAGAACCATGCTTCAAGTGTTATCCAATAATCATTATCGAACTGTGCATCTATATGAGATCTGTCATCACTGAGGGCACGCCTGGCTGGGACATAGCTAGATGTTTCAAACTCCTTACTATAGTTGGTCCGTACATCCATTTCTATTTGTGATCTGAAAGTAGCAAGAGGTAGCTGAATGGAAATATATATATTAGGAGCCGCTGCAAAATTCTCTGTTCAGCTCTTGCTAACTGACTTCGGATGAAGTGTCACAAAACCAGGGCGTTGAAGGAATTGGACATATACAGTCACCTTGTAAGATAAGCCATTTGTCAAACACAGTGCGTTAAGAAAACTTGCCAAGAAGATGAAAAGGAGTCTTTGACTTCATTTTAATTATTTTGACACAAGTCTGCATTCTCTTGCAGGTTGGATCTGTTACAGCTATATGCTTCACCTGTTTTATCATCAGATGTTCGGTGGTAAGATCCAATTTTCGAATAGTTTTCCATTCTGCTACCTACAGTTTAAACCTAATGCACATCCTTACTAATATTTTTTGTGCCTGTTTAATTTACAAGACTTGACTAGTCCGAAAGAAAAGAAAATACTTATATACCAATAATGGCTTCAAAACAATGCTATTGGCCTTTTCTTGTTGAAGCTTTGTGGTTCTTTTAAGGTCTTGATGTGGAAATAAAGGTCTCTTCTCTTCCGTTACTTAGTAATCACGAGAAGAAATGCAACGAAATGTATGCCTCAATGCATCCAATTACGTCACTTTGTTGGTCAGATTAGCTGGCCCATATGGCTAGTGCCCTCTGCCACTTTGGGTTCAACCCCTGAGTATCGAACCCAGAATGCTCCCCTGAACCCATTGCTACCCTACCAAAAGGACCGAATTGCCTGTTGGCTTCTATTATGAGTATTAGTAAACGCTACCCCCAGCAGCGAAGGCTGAGAGAACTTGGGGCAGCCTTATAAGCAAGGACTCTTGTTTACAAATATGTTAAGACATACACTCTTTTTGGAATAACAATTAATTCACACGATCTCACAGCACTGGTTAGGGGTTGGAAATAAAGGCCACTTCCCCTTCCGTTACTTAGCAATTGTGATAACAAATGCAGCGAAATGTGTGCCTCAAATGCATCCAATTAAATCACTTTATTGGTCAGATTAGCCGACTCAAATGGCCAGGTCCCTCTGCCACTTTGGGTTCAACTCACTATCGAACCCAGCAAACTCCCCTGAACCCATCCCCACCCTATCAAAAGACCGAATTGCGTGTTGGCTTCTATTATGAGTATTACTGAAGGCTCCCCCAGCAGAGAAGGCTTAGAGACTTGGTGCAGCCTTTTAAGCGAGAACTCTTGTTAATAAATATGCTAAGAAATACGTTCTTTTTGGCTTCTGTTACTGTTTTTTGTGTTTTAAGTCTCTTGTTATCTTATCTCATCAGCATGGTTATAATCCAAGTCGTGTGATTCACATGTAAGGTCCGACTTACGAGAGAAAGGGACTGTTAACCAGTATGTCGGTGTGCCAGATTCATAAAAAGTTCGAACTTCTGAGAAAAATGATTTATTTACAACTCTTTTGGCCAAGTGCAAGCCAATAAATATGGACAGTTCAGTTGTTTTCATCTCTATCCAATGGTGAGCTGATAAATTTTTGGATTTATTGTGTAATACATAATGGCGGTCAGTTTTTTCTTGCTCATTTGCTTACTAACACTGGCTTTATTTAATGTTTTTGAAACAAGAGGTCAAACAATCATACAGCTGGTTCCATTGCTTATGATGTCATCTAACCGAATGGTATTATATTGAAGAATAAGACAGGGTAAATTAAATTGGCACGTAGGTCAGTTGGACCGAGGTTGTCAAATGTCAATAGTAAACATGCATGAGCCTTAAGGCGTTTGAGCGGCATCTACCATTGCACTGATATATCATCTATATAAAAATTCGAAATATAGACTAATGTTGAGGCATTTGTATGATAAAACATAAATTTTGATGTGAGATTGAACTCTTCTCCTGCGGGATATCAGTGATTTGACCTCTGCACTCACACGACATCGGATTAATCATTTCAAAACTCGGTTCAGTTGAATCGGGTTGTTCCAGTTTGATTTCGAACCTGGTTCAGTCCGAAACCTGGACTGGACTGCAGACCAATTCCTGATTCAACTAATGGAAACAGCTGACCTTTTCCAGTTTGATATCATTGGCTTTGTGGTACTACTGGAGGAACAAATTGAAGTGCTCTGTTTTCCGTTGTTCAGTTGGCATATGGTAACTCAAAAATAACTTTGCTATCTGGAAAACATTGAACAGAAAATTAATTCGCTCGTTGACATAAAATTATAGCCTACCTATGGTACAGGCAATTGGATAAGCATTACTTGACTACTAATGGTTGTTTGTGACATTGTGAGTCTGCTTCCCATGTTTTATGTTAAAAGTGATATGTAAAAAGATATGTGTGTGTATGTGCAGTATATGTAGTGTATTAATCCGTTAACGGTTGGCTTGAAATGCAAAGCAGCTGGAATTTGCAAGGTTCATTTAGTTGGTAAGATGACTCCAGGTGGATAAACTGGTTTTGTGCTTCTAAAGTCCAGCCCTTTAGGAATTGGCTTGGAATCTATAAGCCCCTGGCGAGCAGTCATACTACCCATGTCTTCTTTGGTGCTTCTAATTTATTCAAAAATCAAGAATTGACTACAATTGGATGTGAGCACACTTTGGAAGTTGAGAAAGGTTGTCACTTGAACGAACTGGCAGTTTGAACTCTTGGTTGAAAAAGCTCGAACCCAGTTGGAGATCTCCATAAACTTGACTCTGCCAAAGTGCCTCAGAAGAGGATTTTTGATACAGTAGTTTTGACAGCATAGGGATAAAGCGTTCTTACCTCGTACTTATCACCAGGAACTACTAACTTTACCTCTGCTTAGAGATAACCAGAGAATCTCACCAATTATCGACCCAAATTGGAAACTTGCCCTTGGACTACTACTTTGTCCTCTTGGTTGGGACAATCAATTTCTTCCCAACCTGTGTGATATGATGGCTGGGCTAGACAAGAACCTAACTGTCAACTGAACATAATTTGGAATGGAGCAATCTTATGCACTTTGCCTAGCTGATATTACCTTGACGTAATGATGCATTGCTTCTTATATGCAGGTTCTTCTATCAGCTTTTGATTCAGATGCTTCACTCGATGTTTTAGATCATCCAATTTTGAATATGTTATACTACATGGTATTCTCTTAACATAGTTACAGTTGTTGCTCGAGTTGTCTGTGATCGTGTTGCCTTTTATGAATTTGGTATTTGAACTTCTTTCCCTCGTGCCAGCTGGTTGAGATCCTGCCTTCTGCTTTAGTCCTCTACATCCTACGCAAGCTGCCTCCTAAGAGGATATCAGCCCAGCATCACCCTATCCGATAGCCATAGATCATTCCTGCTTGCCTCATTATTCTTCACCCGCTCAAGATGGGGTTTCATGCCTCATCCGTTGGCTCTGAGTAAGTCAAGTGAAGCCGGAAAAGAATTCAGACGTATCATTCTGAGCTGGCACTGGATGCCGATGGTTTGCTCGGGTTTTTGTACATTATGAAGCTTCCTCAAGTTTGCCAAAGGGGTTGGAATCATTGTTGATTTCTTCGGACTGCGACTTGTAGAATGGGTTCTTTGATACCTCTCGCATGCCTATTGCGTCACGTCTATGGAAAGGAGAGGCTCCTGCTATTTTCAGGTGCTAGGTGTCGATTCTTTTTTCAGAGTTTTCAATGTCTTGTTGTGCTCTTGAGTAGTGATTGGGAAGTGATGATATCTTAGTTTCTTCCCATTTTTTTTTCATGACACTTTCTTAGATGCTGTTGTGATGATAGGGCTTTGTTTTAGAAGTTGTATCCCTGGAAGAAAATTGCAGATTGCGGTACCACATGGCTTGTGGTTGCTTGTTGCTATTAGTTCAAGTTCATTTGCATTCCAACTGTCTTCACTCTAGAGCCAGCATCAAACGATCCGTTCTTCCTAACAAAAAAAGGAAGTTCACTGCTCATTTTTTCCCATCGGATAAAGAACAAAGAAGTTTGGATGTTGCCTATGCTTTTGACATTTGAAGCTTCAGTGAAAAACGTTCTGGTTTTTTATGGTTCTCTGCAGCAATTTTCGCCGTAATCTGTACAATCGACCATGTTATTGTGTTTCGCAGGACCAAAATGGCTAATTGGACGGGTACATATCCAACATGGGATATGTGGTGATGCTAAATTTAACCTGCAGATTGTGAAATTTGTATTCTGACAGTGCAGCAGATAGTCTGCAATTTTGGAGCCTTGCCGATCTCGGTCTTGGGGGGTATAAATGGACTAACCACCATCGACATAATTGCTCTCTACTGGGAAATCAGAGTATCGAAAAGTCTTTTAAGTGCCTAGGAATCTCCAGATCATAGCGAAATCAAACATTCTCTTGCTGAAGATACTTCAAGACAATCTCTGCTCGGATGGAGGATGGCCTGCAACTGCAACAACTACACGAAGCATGACCAGATCTGCAGCAGTGGAACAATTTACTCACAGTAGCATTGAAACTGACCCACCCATTCTTTTGATGTAAAACATTTGGTTCTACTGGCAAGAAATGGGAAAGAGAAACAAAGATTGAGAAATGAACATTTTAGAGAGTCTTCCCTCTCTTCTTTAGGAGAATATAAATGGGGATGGCCCTGATGGCTGCTTCGATTTTGTTTAGCCTCACATTAGTTAATGCAGAATTCAGAAGCCACCGGGCAGTTTATCCAAGCAAGAATCAAGTCCTGCGAGCCATGAGAACCTTCAATGTTGTCCCTGATCTTAGATTAATGAAAATACTATATTGAGCATAATTTGTGTAATTAGTTCATGAACTACATTAAACATATACCGAAAATTCAAGGACCATATTAAAAAATTAAAAGTTTACGGATCGCATTTCACATTTGGCTATAGCTCAGTAACCACACTGTATAAATTATAAGTTCAAGGATGACACTATACATTAGGCCAAAATTTAGATATCTTTTTTTTTTTTTTGGTCAAAACGGGGGACAGTAGTTTTTTTTTTTCGGAAAAAAAGAAGAGAGACTACCGTCCCCACTCCCAGATGTAAAAGTATACTTTGGAGTTGGGCTTTTTTCCACAAGGGGGCCGGGCCCACTCGAAATCATCCAGCGAGGTGCGTGGCGTGCGGGCCGGGCCCACTCGAAATTTTCTAGAAAAGGTACGTGGCGCGCACGAGACAGCCTCTCGTATTTTCGGACATATTTCTCTATTTTCGCGATTTTCTAAGCTAAGAAAGATAAAATTAAACAGAAATCTGAGAAAATGGGAAAATAAAAGTGCCGCAGCAATTATTCTTCTGGTCCTTGTTCGCTTTCCACTTCTTATTCTTCTTGTTGTTCGCTTCTCTGTCAGCCACAACCACCATGGCGTCCCTGCTCGGCATCTCCTCCCGCTTCGCCGCCTCTCAATCTCCCTCCGATTCGCCAAGATTCTCCAAAGGGTTCGCCCCAAGGATCGACAACCTCAAGCCCTCGTCCCCGAAGCCTTCGAAGGACCGCAGGAGCCGCGGCTTCTTCAGTGTCCGAGCCGACGTGGGCTACCAGACGAGGCCCGACGCAGGTAACCCTCCCTCCACCTCGACTTCGGCTCCCACCTACGACGAGAAAGTCGCTCAGATTCTGAGGTTTAACGATTACAACAAGAAGTATGGGTTCAACGTGGACATAGATTCTTTCTCGATCCCTAAGGGGCTTTCTAGGGAGACCGTTCGTTTGATTTCCGAGCTCAAGGAGGAGCCCGGTTGGATGCTTGAGTTCAGGTTGAATGCTTTCGATAAGTTCTTGAAACTGAAGGAGCCCAATTGGTCGGACAACGCATACCCGAAGATAAATTTCCAGGATATGTGTTACTATTCAGCTCCTAAGAAAAAACCCACCTTGAATAGCTTGGAAGAGGCCGACCCGGAATTGGTCAAGTATTTCGATAGGTTGGGTATCCCTTTGAACGAAAGGAACCGGCTTGCGAACGTCGCGGTCGACGCAGTTCTTGATAGCGTCTCCATTGCGACCACGCACAGGGAGACCCTGAAGAAGGCTGGTGTGATTTTCTGTTCGATATCTGAGGCGATTAAGGAGTTTCCGGATCTTGTCAGGAAGTATTTGGGGAGAGTCGTGCCTAGTGAGGATAACTATTATGCTGCTTTGAATTCTGCGGTGTTTAGTGATGGGTCATTTTGTTACATACCGAAGGACACGAAGTGCCCAATGCAGATTTCGACGTATTTTAGGATAAACGCGATGGAGACTGGGCAATTTGAGAGGACTCTGATAGTGGCGGAGGACCGAAGTTTTGTGGAGTATTTGGAGGGGTGTACCGCTCCGTCTTATGATCGGAATCAGCTACATGCTGCTGTGGTGGAGTTGTATTGTGCTGAGGGCGCAGAGATCAAGTACTCCACAGTACAAAATTGGTATGCTGGGGATGAGGAAGGGAATGGAGGGATCTACAATTTTGTCACAAAGAGGGGCCTTTGCGCAGGAAATCGCTCGAAGATTTCTTGGACGCAGGTGGAGACAGGGTCGGCCATTACTTGGAAGTACCCAAGTGTAGTTTTGGAGGGTGATGATACCGTGGGTGAGTTTTATTCTGTAGCTTTGACGAATAATCATCAGCAGGCTGATACAGGAACAAAGATGATACACAAGGGGAAGAATACGAGAAGTAGAATTATTTCGAAGGGTATTTCGGCTAGATTCTCGAGAAATTGCTATAGGGGGCTTGTTCAGGTCCAGTCAAAGGCGGAAAATGCTCGAAATTCTTCGCAATGTGATTCCATGCTCATTGGTGACAGAGCTGCTGCCAACACCTATCCGTATATCCAGGTAAAGACATTTTCCGACTATTCTGTTGAACAATTTTGTCATTGATTATGCTGGTACTAGTTGGTCATGCTACAGTTTGATATGTCATTATCATGTTGAAGACATCACTGGGATCTGAGTTGCTATTTTCCTGAAGTGCATTGATGCCATTGACCAAGTTCTTGCGAGTTCATTCTATTAATTTTCCGGTTTATCAATTAAGGAAAGGCTTTATAGGAGAGACATCTAATGAGAATGAGGTTCGCATATGTGGTTTTATTTTAATGCCCTGCATGGATTTGCTTAATCTTTTTAGTCGGATGCCAAACGACTACTTAAGTTCGAGATGATTCAACCTGATTAATGTTGAAAGGTAAATTTGGTTTCTGTCAATCTGTCATTTGTTCGGCACAACTTCTAGCTGAGATTTGTTGTTGGTTTCAAAATAACAAAGATGATGGACGTTAAGAATTCTGAAACTTTGAAGGCAGTCCCTCCCATACAGTCAGTTTGTGAGAACTTTAATGGAAAACTGAAGAGTGCCTGGAGAAGATTTTGGATGATCGATATCTTCCTCTGTCCCTTTCTCTTTCTGCTGGTCTTTTGATTATATCTTAGCTTTGTTTGGCCTATATTAGTTGCTCAATACAATACTGAAATGTTGAGTTGTTTGTTATTCTTTGTCTTCTTTCCAAATGGGATTCATACAAGTTCTGATCGAATTCTTTTGGTAATCACAATTTTTGAGAGTAGAACACACGTGCCGTCCTAGTTGTAAATACTGAATGATGACATTTAAGAATGTGTTTGTTTTGAGATTGTGTCTGTAGGAAAGTGTTTTGATCTGGGAATAGTTCATAAAAAATGAAGGTAACAGTTTCATGTCTAATGTGCGGTCGAAAATGATTCTTTTTCCTTAAAGAGGTATCGAGATTGTCCATCTCTTGGACATGTGGTAGAGGCTCCTGAGTCCTAATTGTCAATAATGGTATTGGTGGTACCATACAGCCAATATGGTAGGGATCCTGGCTACGCGTGGTGGAAATAACAGCGTTTCAGCCAAAGTCAGTGAGAGTGGTGGAGCATTAAGCTGAAAGTGTTCTGGGAACAAGAAATCTCTCTTTATAGCAAAGAACAACTCTCTCTTTTATAGCACATTTAGTTGATTAAGAAAACCACTTCCAAACACTGATTTGTTAACCTGTGCTGAACAATCATTGACAAAGTTGTATTATTCTGATTTCGAGGTTAGAAATGGGACCTTTTAGCTTTAGTTTGTTCGTTTAGGTGAACATCTCGGATATTTGATCTTGACACCCTTTGGACCGTCGAAGATGACTTTCTGTTATTACACCAATCAGGCTGTTGTCCAAATCTACTTTCATCTCGCACGGCTCGAAGTGATAAAAGAAAGATGAACTCATCTTCTTTCATCACATTTATGGCATTTGCATCGAAACAATTTTGTGTTGTCTTTTACCGTGCCTTTGTAACTTATTGGGTATAGATTGGACTAGACTTTGCGTAGATGCCCAAACCAAACAAGGACAATAAATTTGACTGTAAAATTCAAGTAATGACCGGATAACAGTAGGATTACGTATATAAGGCAACTTTTGAATGGTATTTCTTTACTGGATTCACTTCCTTCCCTGGAATCTGAGGTTTCCCTTTTGACAACCCGATGACTGCCCTGAACTCGATATTTGACTTGTGGACATATATTAGGAGACAACTTTCCATTCTAGGACTTTTACCATGTTGGATAATCAGCTTTGGATTTTAAGAGCTCATGGTGCAATTAACGATAATCTAGTCTGTCTGTTGTCAGCCTAGTGCGCATGCGGTGATTGATCCTTTAGTCTCTGTAATATCAGTTAACAAAACAGTATTCTTATAGATATTTGGTGAATATGTTCCTTTTGTTTTCATGGTCCCTCGCCATACCGTTGAATTCGTAAGATGCTTACTTTAGTTCAGCACATGCTGCTTGGATGATTCTTTGGTGTCACGTGTTTGCCACGCTTTCTAGCTTCTCTTACTGTATTTGCAATGAAATAGTTAATGAATGGTGGATTGCCATTGTTTTGAAACTGATAAGAATTATCTAAAACAGCAAAAATGAAGGCACTTGAAAAAGTTTGTCCTGGACAGTGCTTTTTGGAAATATTTTTGAACATAGCCTGCTATGGAGGACTTAAAAATGGTGTTTTCGTCTATCTTTATTTTCTCTTGATCTAAACGGTTATAACCTTTAATACAGAACCCTATTTTTCTGGTAAACGTGGTTGCGTTTGGAACATGCTCAAAGTAGTTTTTATTTTTTCCAGAAACTGAGCGTTGTCCTGCAATTAGGACCAGTTTTGTTTGACCAGGGAATTTCCTTCCCCCTTTTGTCCAAAGTGCATAGGCATCTGCATACATTTAAAGCGTATCCAAGTCTTAATTTGTTTCATCTTATTGGCTGCCTTGAATGCTAATATTTGTTTTCTGTCTGTCAGGTAAAAAATCCCACGGCTCGCATCGAGCATGAGGCCAGTACCTCAAAGATCGGTGAGGACCAGCTATTCTACTTCCAGCAGAGGGGGATCGACTATGAGAAAGCGATGGCCGCCATGATCTCCGGTTTTTGCCGCGACGTGTTCAACGAGCTCCCCGACGAGTTCGGTGCCGAGGTGCACCAACTCATGAGCTTGAAGCTCGAGGGATCGGTGGGTTAGGCGGGAAAATTCTTGTCTTGTAAATGTAGGCTGGAACTGTCGCTTATGTATAGAGACTCTGCATGTAAAAATCACCTATGTGATCCTGCATCGTCTGTGAGCTTCTGGTTAACTTCTTTGACATGGGTTAATAATGTAAATGCTCCATCTATGGAGCACTGTCACAGTAATTTTGAATGAAAATGGTTTTTCAAAGTTGTTGGGCCTTTTCCTTCTTCTTTTTTTTTCTTGGTGAACTTAGGTGGCCAGAGTTACAGACGGGCAAGTTTTCACGTATTTTGAAGCCAATCGGTTGATGAATGAATAGCTGTTGTATCGAGAATGAGAGGTAAAAAAAAATAAAATAAGAAAGAACAACTGGCATGTTGCTACAGGGGATTGGGGGAGGTGGGAAGGCCAGAAATTTCTCATTGATCTTTTTGTTTTTTCCCCCTCTATATGCACATGTTAGAGCTATACAAATCAGGGAATTTACTAACCTATGTGAAAATGTGTCAAAAGGAGGAGGAGGAAGGCTGATTAATGCAGTCTGTACTATCTATTTGTAACACATAAAACAGCCATTTCTATCCTAATCTTAAGTTTGATTCTTTTGACATTGTGGGTCTGCTCCCCATATTTTATGTCATTTAACTAGATATAATATGTGCATGTACTTGTGTATGTAGTGTATTAATCGGTTAATGGTCGGCTTGAGATGCAAAGCTGCTGGAATCTGCAAGGTCCATTTAGTCAGTAAGATGGCTACAGGTGGACAAATGTGAACACACTTTGGAAGTTGAGAAAGGTTGTCACTTGAAAGTACTGGGAGGTCGGACTCTTAGTTGAAAAAAAGCTCATTCCCAGTTGGAGATTGCCATAAACTTGACTTTGCCAAAGTGCTTCAGAAGAGGATTCTTGGTAGAGTAGTTTTGACAGCATAGAGATAAAGCGTGCTTTCATTGTACTTATCACCAGGAACTACTAGCTTCACCTCTGCTTCAAGTTAACCAGAGAGATTGGAGACTTTCTGGCCCCTTGGACTACTACTTGGTCCTCCTGGTTGGGACAATGTCAATTTCTTCCCAACCTGTATGGTATGTTGGCTGGAGCCTAAACTGCCAACTGAACATGATTGGGAATGGAGCAATCATATGCATTTTGCCTTGCTGATAATACCTTGATGTAATGATGCATTGCTTCTTGTATGCAGGTTCTTCAATCAGCTTTTGATTCAGACGCATCACTTGATGTTTTGGATCTTCCAAGTTTGAATATGTTGTACTACATGGTATTCTCCGAACTTAGTTATGGTTATTGCTCAAGTCGTCTGTGATCATGTTACCTTGAATGTGTTATTCTTTCCCTCTTGTTGCCGGCCGGTTGAGATCCTGCCTTCCGCTTTAGTCCTCTACATCTTTCGCAAGCTGCCCCCTAAGAGGATATCGGCCCAGCATCACCCTATCCGATAGCCATAGATCATTCTTGCTTGCTTAATCATCCTTCGCCCGCTCAAGATGGGATTTCATGCCTCATCCGTCGGAAAAGAATCTAGACATATCATTCTGAGCTGGCACAGGACGCCGATGGTTTGCTCACGCTCTGTACATTATGAAGCTTCCTCAAGTTCACCAAAAGGGGATGGAATCATTGTTGATTTCTTCGGACAAATGACAAATAGTCCAATCTGCAGCTGGATGAACTCCAAGAAGCTGCATGGAGGCCTCCCACCAGACAATAGTGACTGATTCTAGGATTGCCACTCTTTCCGGAAACCTTAGATGTAGAACTCACTTCACTAGTGGAACCCCTGAAGGACGGTTTGAGTCCCGACCAACCAGGCGAAAAATCAGCAATATCAGGAAGACGGGTGAACGGATAGATTCCGTGAGTTTATCAGGTTGTGATGACCCCCTAATGATAGAACATTGGAAGGAGAGAATTTCGGCTGATTATTTAAGAGTTTCATCTGATCTTCAATCTTCAATGAAAGCCAATTGGGAGGATATACTCAGACCCAGGAAAGAAGATGATCGACTAGCAATTGCACAACTGTCTTCAAGCTGTGCATAACGATACATCTATGCCATTATTTGATCAAACAAGGCATCTACCATTATATTGGAGAATTGCTATTGTATAGAGCAGATTAATATAACTTAGCCGGTTCATAACTCATTAGCTTAAATTTTTGAGTGAAAGTGGGTTCAACTGGATATGTTGACGAAGTGTGCCTTGATAAGGTAATTAATCGTCCATCATGTAGATTTGTTTAAATAAATCTTGATCACAAGAAAGAGTCGTGTCTATCAATTTTTGAAACTACTCACCAAAATAATGCACATTCGAAATGAAATTGACCTACGGATTCTTTGAGATTTGGATGCAAACATAACATCCATTTTTTGGGTTGGGGGCTGAATTTTGCAAGTTGTGCCATCAATATGGACTGCTTTTATAAGTGAAGGCAAAGAGTATACCGGTGTACTGAGCAAAATATGTAAAATGCCATCTTGATTGATACAAACTTTCAAACAACTCAAAGAAAGCACTACGTTTACGCTTTGGACAATAATAACACTATCAATCAAACCCTAAAAAAAAAAAAAAAGCATAATTTTCACTCAAGATATATATTTCTTTAAAGAAAGCACAATGTTTTACCGGCAGAACAAATCATGATGAATTATTGTTGAAAATTCGACCGTGGCAACCAACGAACAACTAGGGACAACTGGGGGCAAGCATGGTTGTCGTGTCAATGTACAAAGTTGGTAAAATATTCAATCCTTTTAATAAAAAAAATTGTCTTATGATAATAGCCGGATCTAGATTGGACTTAAGTGAAAAGCACGTCTTTCATTCACATTGCCGATTGTCGATGATGACATTGAGAATCATACTTATCATGAGAAAATAAGAAAACTCGCTAATAAGCGCTATGCTTATTTTGTGAGAATTTATTGATTTTTAAGATATGTTTCTATTATACTAGATATTTAATTATTTTTTTTGGTTAAAAAATAATTAATTAATTGAAAAAAATGTTTTCACTATATATATTTTTACAGGACCGAAGCAATCAAAGATCTCGGTTGCAACTCAAGCCGCAAAGCCCATTGCCAGCCCACCGCGCTTTCAGTATAGCACGCGTCAGCAGATGATCACGCCATCCGAACCGAAACCTGACTCTGCTTCGGTTCGGATGACCGTTGTCGGTCCCTCCCTTCGCGACGGCCTTTCGGTATAGCACGCGTCCACAGATGATCACGCCATCCGAACCGAAACCTGACTCTGCTTCGGTTCGGATGACCGTTGGCGGTGTCTCCTCCCCATGAATAGCCGTCCCCTTCTTGGCGTCGTCATCTTTCGCTCGTCTCGCGTCTCTGGTTTTTATTTTCCGTTCGTTCGCTTCTCTGTCTCTCTCTCTCGATCCCGATTTACTTTCTCGTCCTTTGTTCAGTAGTTGTTGTTGATGGTGCGATTGTTTTCTGGGTCCAATTCTTGAAGCATCTTGGCTGAGATTTTCCGAAGGTTTGGCGTGGTCTCTTTGCGACTTTGTCGTGGTGGTTCGTGGGAATCGCTTGGTTTATGCTCCTCCTTTGATCGTTTATTGATTCATCCGCCGCTCCGGCATTCGCATTTACTTGTTGTTCTACCATCTTACTTTGGCTTGTTATTCGGCGAATTTGCAGTGGCTCTGTTTTTATCGATCATTTACGTGTTGCTCTACCAAAATTGAAAGAAACCCATGAAAATTAACTTAAGAAAAGTCGATTTCTTTTTCCAAGTTCCAGCCTTTCTCCATCGAAAAAGCTTGGAATCGCGTTTTTTTTACTTGCCCCTGTTCCATATTCAAAGCATATGCCCCCCCTCTCTCTGCTGCGTATTTTCTTCAAGCACGGAACGAGCCCTGTCGATCTCATGCGGCCAAAACCTTAATATGCTTCTCTCGTCCACCCACGTGGGTCGTCTGGCGGTTCAGGTCTTGATTCGCTCTGTTTTCCCATTTTCCTGGTAAATCCCTTTGCTTTTTCTTGTTGGCTTTCTTGATTCTTGGGAGGGGAAGAAAAAGACTCCTTTTTGCTCTGTCTCTTTACGTCGAAACCCGCTTGCGTCGAGCTTCATTTGGGTTTTCAATTGTGATTACTGTGATCGAGCCGCGATCTGATCTGCTGTTCAGATTCAGCAAGCCTTGTTGTGAATGCCATCAAGAATTGCTAAAAGAACTTACTTTTTACAGGTTTTCTTGGGTTGTTACTGTTGCTGAACTACATACAATTGTTATGTGATCTGTGCGTATTTACTTTTCCTTTGTATTTCTTTGGGAGCGCACTGAGCGGCGAGATCTACTGTTCTTCTTCTTCATTTTTTTTTATACAGAAGATGGCGAAGAAACCAGAGTCCTTTTGATGAAGTTCCTTGGCAATTTGGAGAGACATTGCTTGGATGCAAACCATTTCCAATGCTTCCATCTCGTTCGGTAATCATATCTGCCTAGCAAAATTCAAATTCATTGAAACTTTTGACTTGCTGTGCCGGTTCTTGAATTTGGTCTTAGTTGAAACGACGAACTGATTGTGTTTGCTCATGTGCCGGTTCGTCTTTTTTTAACTTTTATTCATGTGTCTTTTCGTCCCTCAAATGAAAGTGTTCACGGGTTTCTATCATCCGTGGTTCTTGTTTGAAATTTGGCGTTTCTCGGCTCTGTCACTCCATCCGAGTACAAGCGGGTCTTCTTCATCAAGTTCATAACTTATGATTTGTCTGCAACATTTCTCGATGAACTCAAGTTTTGGTTTCATTGAAAAGATCGTGGTGGGTCAATTGATGCTTTGCTCGTCATCGACCCTCTGATACCGAAATTGAGTAGATGTGTGATGTCGCACACCCACCCAAGGAAAACGGTTATGCTTCCAACTTGAGAAGGAGAAGCTACTGATAACCGGGCTTCTTTGCGGATGCCGTAGGAGTGCCGAGGAACACCGCCCGCATGCCAGTGCCGTTCTGGTGTTGGAGGTGGTCGCTCTGCGGCTGTTGCGACTTGACTGGGGCGAAGGCCATATCTGCATGCAGATGGGGACACGGTATTTCAACCTAGTCTTTTCACGGCGAGCTTCAAGTGCGTGTGTGTTTCCAAGCGAACCTGATCGAACAGCATCAGGAAAGCGACTGGTGTGGGTACAATCGAACGGAGGAGGGATGGAGACGATGAAACTTCAAATCATTGGAAATTTCTGGGAAAGTGACAGTGCGGGCAGAACTGGTCAGCCCATCTTGTTTGGACAAGAACCTTTGGGTTTTCTTGAGACCCTCCTCCCCACTGAAATCGCAGAGTGGGCACAGAGTGTGGGCCGGGAGCGAGAGAGAAACTGCCGCTTTAAGAAAGGCAGAGAGTGAGAGGCTTTTGAAGGGCTTTTAGTACAACAGTAGGCTTTTGAAGGGCTTTTAGTACAACAGTATTAAGCCTGTGGCAAGCCTCGCTCGCCCACCCAGGCGAGAGCGTGGGAAGCCCTTGGTTCGCCCATGCCAAGGCCGATCGCCTCACCCTTGCGAAGCTGGCGAGCCTCTCCCGGGCGGGAGTGAGGATGGGATGGATGTAAAAAGCTAGCCCATGCGAGGGGCCCCTAGCAGGCCTTGCCTCCTTGCCTTAGAGGCTGGCAGCTGCGGCGTCGACAGCGCGGCATTCGGACCGCGCGTTCAAGGAGGGCTAGCAGCGAGGACCTCACCCAGGTTGCGTGGCTGTGGCATGGCCGGGTGGGGCTATCCTAGGACAAGCCTCCTCACGGGGTGAGGGCTATCCTAGGCATGCAGCGAGGCTGTGTGTCCGCGCGATGGTTGTCCTACCTATGGCGAGGACTCCTCACGGGGTGAGGGCTATCCTAGGCATGCAGCGAGGCTGTGTGTCCGCGCGATGGTTGTCCTACCTATGGCGAGGACGCTTGAAGACCCCCGAGTGAGGCCTCACTTGGCCGAGATTGCCCGAGGGAGACGAGGATAGCTCCGAAGGCTATCATTGTGGCAGTCCTACCCTCGCCGTTTCGTCGTGCCCGGGCATGCCGGCGCACTCGGCCTGCCACTGCCCGTAGGTGAGGCCGGTCGGAGGCCGTGAGGGCCAAACAAGGCTAGCAAAACTAGTCTAGTCGAGATGTCGCCTTGTTTGGAAGGCGGTGTCGGCCTTGGCCCTCGCATGGGCTCACCTGGGCAATGTTGCCACTTTGCCAAAGCTCGCCTAGACATAGTAGGTGCCCAAGGCAAGAGGCGAGGCTGAGGTGAGGGTTGAGGGTTGTCCTCTTTTGGCCTTCGCTTGGGTGAGACGAGGGTCGTCACCTTGCTTGCTTGGAAGGCGGTGTCGGCCTTGGCCTTCACATGGGCTCGCTTGGGCTTGCCTAGGCTCACTCGAACTTGTTGCCTCACTCGGGTGAGGCGACACAAGTCCTAGGTCGGAATAGGCGAGCCGGACGAGGTGGCGGCCCTCGCCATTTGTCCTTGTTGGCCTAGGACTTGGGCTATTCTCGCTAGCTTTGGCCTTCTATGTGACGAGACTCTCTGACGAGAGATCGTACAAAATTTCAGTTAGTACAAAATTTTGGATCATAAGGAAATAAGGAACGAATTTTGGACGGGTTTCGAAAATCTTAGTTATCGCGATTTAGGATTTTAAATCATCGTGCTCGAGCCTAATTACGACAGTCCGATCCGTGAAAATACCAAAATCACCCCGTCGGTTGAGCCAAATGTCCAACCAATGTTAAATTACCCGATATATTCAAATGCCCGCAGTCCCACCCCCCATTTGACTCTCTCTCTCTCTCTGCTAGCTTCTCTCTCTTCTTCTTTTTCTTCTTCCTCTTTTCTTACGTTGTGCGACCCCCATCCCTCGATGCCTTCGTTTTTGCTCCATCGATGGGCGCCACCATTGCTCCACCGATCGATCGACCGGTCCCCCGTCGCTGCGCCGCCGCGGCTCCACCTCACAATCGTCGCACCGCCTCTGCCGGCTGAACTAGTCAAGCTGCCCCATCCCTCTCGGCTTTTCCCTCACCCTATGCCAACATCGTCCTCATCGCCCTTTGCTCACATCGCACGACCACCTCCGCGGAGCCAACCACCATTGCACGTCTCGACCCGGCTCGTCCACCCGTCGCCGGCCCACCGCTCTCGGGCCTCATCGCCCCGCGATCGCGACCTCCCGGCTCACTGCGGCTCCACCGTCTCACCCCCTCTCTCTTGGTCTCTCACCGCTCGATCGCCACTCTCTGTCCCGGCCGCCCATAGCCATCGATGTCCCTCTTTGTTGCCCGACCAGGCCCGTCGACTCCTCCATCTCTCCCGGCCACCACCTCCTCTCGCCACCCCTGCCATCACCCGGTCGCTTCGAGACCCACTAGATCCGGGTACTCTAGCCGCCGATATTGTAGCCCCGGCACCACCGGTCGGCGCCCGGCCACAAACCGCGGCCTCATCCCGAACTCGTGGCCGCCCTCCGTCTCTATTTGGTTGCGTCGCAACGAGCCCGAGTCACTACCGTGAGCCGTCGAGACCCCGTCGTCGACCCGAGCCGTGCGCTTCGCCTTTGGTCGTGAGGTTGAGCTTCGTTGTCGCCACCGTCGATAAAGCGCTTGCCCTCCACCGTGACACCGCCGCGGGTTATTGTTCGGTGAAGAGTGCCCGACCGAGAAACGGTACCCGGCCCGAAAATAGTAATTTGGAATCCCGACCTGATCCAAAAATCTCGTGCCCAACTAGACACCGACCGTCGATTTTTAATTGTGAGTTAAACCCCTAAACCCCGATTAGGGCGCTAATTGTGCTTAGTGGTAATTAGTTAGTGTAATTAGAGTAATTAGCCTATATAGGGTATTTAGGTAGCCTAATTGTGGTTGATTAAATAGAAAGCGTGTTTAAGTTAAATGGCCACGATTAATTAAGTCGGTTTGCTAGTTAGGTTGTCTGCGGCTATTTGATGATTAAATTGGGTGATTGTTTAGGCAATGATAGCCGGTGTGTGATTTTGAGCGAGCGATAGGGCAAAGCCGAGTGAATGCTTGATTGTTGATTGGATTAGACTTTCGATAGTGGATTTTATAAATCTGGATCGACTTTTATCGTCGGATTATTGAAATATGTTTGGTGATTGTCCGATTGCGTATGCGGATCTTGGTTTTTCGTGTTGGATGTTATGAGTGAAAATTATGGGTGTCGGTCCCATATTTTCATATGCAAAGTCGATGGATAATCGGTGCATTCATGCGAATTGAGTGAAATCAAATTGCATATTTTAACATGAAAATGGCACGGTGCGAGTCCTTACTCATGATCGCATGAGCATCCGGCCAAGTGTAAAGATAAGAATTTGATTGGTTGTTGTCGGATGCGCTTGAATGATCACGTAATGGTTGTCCTTGACAAGATCGTGCCGTGTCAATCGGAATTACATGACTTGTTAGATACACGTCAATCCGTGTCGTTGGGTTGATCGGATGCCGATCGTAGCTTGTAACGGACCGACGCTTCTTTTGGAATGCTCGCTATGTCGTGCCGTGTCGATCGAATTACACCGGCATAGTAGTCGATGTCGCCGAAGTAATAGGACGATGTCCGGGTCCTGTCGGTAGAGCACCAACTATTTAGTGTGCCGAGCCATGTGGCTCATCATCGTTAATAATTGGATTTCGTGTGGTGTCCTATGCATGCAAATTGATGCGATGTCTTGCTAGTTGTTTGTCGATTATGGCCGTTGATTTGAGGTCGAACATTGCATTATGCATGGTCAAGACCGGTAAGTTTGCATGTGAGTGAAGTATATACTTGATGCTTCGTGATTGCTTGGTAGAATACTCGAGTAAATCAACGCCCTAGCCGGGCTTAGGTGTTGACTCACCGAGATTATTCTCACCCCGTTGTTAACATTTTAGGTCCTAAGTGATGGAGCCCGTGGACGTTAAGGCGAGGGTCATTGTAAGATTTTGGAAGTAGATGAGGGTTTAACCTTACCCGACCGTGTGTCTTTTTGCGGTCTTAGCCGCTCCGAAGAATGGGGTTGTATATATGTCTTCGTAGCTCATAGGGTTAAAACTCATCTCGCTTGGGCTTTATGAATGAAATTATCTTTTGGCTGAATGATCGTTGTGTACATTTCGTACTTTATCATCCCATGTTGTTTGTTGATCGGAGAGTTCACTTCCGCATGCGTCATAAGTATATGGGTCGATAGTGTGCCTAGGATGCTATCCTTCGTGACTTGTGACGATTTTGATAGAGATGTCGCGAGCCCGAGGATCGGGCGTAACACTCAAGACCAGGCAATTACTCGTGCAAGCCTAGCCTCCCGACCATTGGCCCCGGCCTTGGAGGTCGGCCGCCCGGGTGTCTAGGCATGGTGAGGGTGGACTCGAGGCCAAGGCAAGGTGGCTCGCCCACTTGCGAGAAGGGGAAAATTTTTATGAAAGTGTCATTGGTCAAAATTGGTCGGACCCTTGCCTACTTTGAAACAATTAGGGCACTTTAGGCATTTATTTGGAACAAGTTTCACTTTAAGCCATTATTTGAAATTTTTCCTAAAAATACCAATCTTGATCTTTGTACTCATTATATGAGGTTCCTTCATGATTTTTTAGCCAAAACAAAGTCGTTTTCTCAACAATGTTGCCTTCCGTCATCCATGCAGGCAGATTTTTATGGGGCAAATGTGTCACACAAGTAAAAATTTGAAATTTTTGTTGCAACAGAAAAAAATTTGGGTTAAATTTGTAATATGGTGTTGTGTGTTAAATGTTCCCTTCGAAGGTTGAAGTGAATCATATGATCAAGCCAACGAAATGCCGGAGGAACGTGAAACTACTCAAGACATGGTCATGGTCGATTTTGGCGACGAAAAGGTAATTGATTATTATGCACCTAGCATAGCATTCTTTCCTCTTATGCACCGTGCGCATGGATCATTGTCGACGACAAGAAAGTGCAGTGTCTGTTGACTTCATCCGATTGTGTGGTTTAACAGAAGTCGAGACGACGATGTTACACATGCGATTGATCATATGAGCTTCGAGAAGTCTATTCAAAACTACTCACTGATATAGTGCATACTCGAAAGTATGACATGTTTTTTTTCCAAATTTGGATGCAAACATAACATCTACTGGGTCGTGCCACCATCAAGAGGCAGCTCTTGCATAGGCAAGTCAGCACCTGCAGAAGCTGGAAGAAGAGCTTAAAAGTGGTTGATGATGAGAGGTTTCCACTTCTATTTGCGAGGTTGGAGGAGTTCTCAGATGCTCCAGTAATCAAGCTCACCCCCAAGCTCATTGTTCTTCGTCAGGCTTGACCTATTTGTTTTGTATAGCGCGAAATCGTCATTGACTTGACCTATTTTCTTCTGTTGGAGGGTGTTAAAGACTTACTGATCTGTTGAGAATCAGTTTGCCTTTCAACTGAGATACACAGTTTACTAGCCCAGATTATTGATATGTATCAGTCCGTACAGAGTAGTGTCCTGACCAAACAGTGTAAAATGAGCTTTCAAAGAAGCGACGACAATAGTTTTAAAATCGAAATAATGCCTCGACAGCAAATTATAGAACCTGATCTACTGATTTAATTGGTTGAACATGATACTCTTTGCCACATAGTTCCTCTACTTCCTCCAAATAAGCGATAAAACCAAGCGAAAACTGATAAAAAAAAAAAGCTAGGCAATATTGGAGAGTCAACTAACGTCATTGAACAGCAGCAGAATCTAGTAACAGAAGATACAATTTTGGAACTTAGAACATGTAGAACGCCACCATCCCACCATGGTGGCCGGGTTGAAAAGGTCAGTTATGCAGATAAACCATTTTGATAAGTCCATACAAAGCATAATGAGCCTTCATGTAGCGAGTTGTCGACCGACTAATCGGCTTGTGATGATCCACATGATTGATTTGGGTCGAAACATGGATGCCCCGCCCAGCAGTTATAATCGCCATCTTCCTAATGATCTCCTCTCAAGAGGAATTTAAGACTCACATTCGACCTTCCATGAGAGGCAACTGCAAGGCTATACTCCTCAGTAGAATGAATGTAACCTTAATATGCATCCGTATGTTTCATCCTAGTTCCTGAGGCAGAATTGCTAATTGCTAATTATATTGGTTAACTTTAATTTACTGTGCCGGTGCTAGGATTTGGTCTCGCGTGCCATTGGTTGAAACGACCTCTTTTGGTTTTTGCCGACATGTCCGCGTCGTCCTTAGCTATTACCATGTCACATACCACCTTAGAATGTCGGTAAGACGAAGAGTAAGCATCTTCAAAGATGACTAAAGGACAAGAAGGCATGTTTTGTACGTTCCCCTCAAAGGTTGCAGGGAATCATATGATCGAAGAAACAATATGGCAGAGAGGAGGTGAAACTGTTCACGACATTGTCGAGCCCATTTGCATTGACGGTCGAATGCGCACTGCAGCTCAAGGGCATTCAATACGAATCCGCCATGGAAAGATATCTACGACAGAAGTGACCTTCTTCAGTATGACCGGGTTTATAAGAAGGTACCGGTGCTCCTCCCTCAGGATCCTTGTGCGAGGGCCATGACACGATTCTGGGCCGATTCGGTGACGAAAATGTAATCTACATGCACCGTTTAGCATTCCTTTCTCTTCGTGCACCACGCACATGGATATACACCGATCACTAGAAACAGTTGTGTCTATTGACTTTATCAGATTATGTGGTTCTAGAGAAGTCGGACAAGGTTAGAAATAGCATTCGTTATATGAGCTTTGAAAAGTCTTTTCAGAAATACTCACCAAAATAATGTATATTCCAAACTAAACTGTCCTAAATTGTGAGTACATTTTGGCTTGTAGGGGGCGCAGGTTCTACCATCAGTATGGACTGCTGTTATAAGTGAAGGCAAAGAGCAAGAAGCAGCTCTTGCAGCGGCAAGTGAGAACCTGTGGAAGCTGGAAGGAGAGCCTAATGGGAAGAAATTTTTTGGCGGAGACAACATCGGATATCTGTGCATGTACCGCACAAAACCGTCAAGATGAAGATGGTGAACCCCATGACAAGCTCATTCATTCATTGCTCGCCATAAAATGTATGGCACGAAACCGCCGTCGACAGGGTGTTAAGAGTCGTGTTCGTTGCTGTCAATTTTCATCTTCATTTTCGAGAATGATATGCCGCGCTTGCTTACTGATCTTTTGAATCAGTTCCTTCCACTATGAAACAGTTTGGAGACGATATGTTTCTATACACAGATCATTTTTCCCTGAGTGCATGCTAGAGACAAATTCGGTTTGAATTCGGTGAGCAAAGGTACATTTGCTAGTCTAGGAGAGGAAACAAGTCAAACACTTCAAAGAGTAATTCTCAATGGCTACTGGCTACTTGATCATCCTGAGCTGTGTTATATATGTATAAACACATACCATAGTGTTGTACCGACAAAAGTGTAAAAGGCCATCACATTGAGCTTTCTAAGAAGTGACGACGACAACTTGAAAATCGAAATGATGCCTCGAAAGCAGATTACGGAACTCAATTTATTCATTAGTAGATCGAACACGATAACCTCGCCACATAGTTCATACTTGCTCCGAACAAGTAAGAAAACCAAGAAAACACACAAAATTTCGTAGAGCGAACTGACATCATTGGAACAGCTACAAAATCTAGTAAGAGAAAATTTATTTTGGAACTTAGAACGCTGCAAAGCATGTCGGAAATGCAACACAACCACAACAAATGGGAGAACTAAGGACAAGCACGGTAAGCCTCATGCAGCGAGTTGTCTAGTCTGCAGAAAATTTTTCAAAACAAACATGCTGAGCCAACAGGATTTTTATAACCGAAGTTGTTTGTTGTTTATGCAATTCGGCATTTCTCAGTTCTGTCAATCCATCCAAGTGAGGGAGTACAAGATGGGTCTTCTAGTTCATAAATTATGATCTCTCTGCAACATTTCTGGATAAACTTTAGGAGACATTCATCTGATATCAAGACATCCTACATGGGATATGAGGTGATGCTAAATTTAACCAGCTGATTGTGAAATCTTGACGCCTACTGTCATTTAGAAATTTGTATTCCAACATTGCGGCAGATAGTCTGCAATTTTGGAGCCTTTGCTTATCTTGATCTGGGGGTATAAACGGACTAAACGCCATCGACACAATTGCTCATGGCGAAATAGAACATCACTTGCAAAAGATACTTCAAGACGATCTCCTAAGATGGAGAATCGCCTGTAACTGCAACAACTACACAAAGCATGACCAAATCTGCAGCAATGAAACAACTAACTGGAGTAGCAATGAGACTGACTTATTCTTCTGATATAAACATTTGGTTCCACTGGCAAGACAAGGGAAAGAGAAACAAAGATTAAGAAAAAAAACATTTTAGAATAGTCTTCCCTCTCTTCTGTAGGAGAAGATAAAATAGGATGACCTTAGCAGTCTGTTCTGCAAGGGTAGTGAAAGAAAAAAAACACAAGTCAGCCATTGCCTCACATAAGTTGGAGCAGAATTCGGAAGCCACCAGGCAGTTTGTCCAGGCAACAATCGAGTCTCGCATGCCATGTGCGTGAGAGAGAGAGAGGGAGAGAATCCAAACTTTGTGTGAAGCTAAAACAAAGAATGATTCCTGCTCTGGTTTTTGAACAAGAGTGCTATATTCACTCCAACTTAAGGACTAAACTTCAAAACTGCACAACTTCAAAATCCGAATAGCATATTTCTGGTTAAGCTCAAAAGAAGATGAGGGTTAATTACAAGCACCAAAGCATGCGCAGGAGTGTTTTCTACAGTGAGGGACCAGAACTGTTCCGCTATCCTCGTTATTTCTGGCTTCTCATCAACAGTAGAATAAGCTGAACCGTAAAATCTTCTTGTCTTGGCTTATCCATGCCATCAGTCTTGGTGAACTTCCTCAGAAGGAGGGGCTGGCGAATCATAGGGCCGCTGGCCGTGCAACTTCCTCAGAAGGAGGGGCAGCGAATCTCAAGGCCACTGGCCGTGCAACCACAACAGCGTCATCAGCAAATGGGACCTTGATAAATGACGGGATTCTTAGGGGCCAACGACCCGTCATCCGTGGATAGTGTGTCTTCAAGAAAGTAGTAGGCATGACCAGCTATCATTCCCTGTATCATAATGTATTGAGCATAAGGACCAGCACAACCGAAAATTAGCCTTCAGTTTAGTTAAGCATTTATTGATATCTGAGAGCAAATTTTCTAGGAAAACCGATGATCTGTGAGCTTCTGGTTAACTTCTTTGACATGGGTTAATAATGTAAAAATGCACCATCTATGGAGCACTGTCACAATAGTTCTGCTTCAAAATGGTTTTCCAAAGTTATGGGGTGTTTTTTCTTCTGTTTTCTTGTTCTTGGTGAACTTAGGTTGCCAGAGTTGCAGGCATTTACTGGTATTTGGACGTGCAAGTTTTCAGTTATTTTGAAGCCAACCGGTTGATGAATAGCTGTTGTATCGACAAGAGAGGTAAAAAAATATGAAAGAACAACTGGCTTGTTGCTACAGGGGATTGGGGGAGGTGGGAAGGCAAGAAATTTCTCATTGATCTCTTTGTTTTTCCCCCTTTATATGCACATGTTAGAGCTATACAAATCAGAAAAGTTACTAACCTAAGTGAAAATGTATCAAAAGGAGGAGGAGGAAGACTGATTAATGCAGTATGTACTATCAATTTGTAACACATAAAACACTCATTTCTATCCTAATCTTAAGTTTGCTGCCCATCAATTTGTACATCTATATGAGATCTGTCAGCACTAAGGGCATTCCTGGATGGTAGACATAGTCAGATGTTTTGAACTCCTGGCTCTGTTGGTCTGTTACATCCATTTCTATTTGTGATCTGAAAGTAGCAAGTGGTAGATGCACAGAAGTAGTAAAGTGTAATAGGCTGCTGCTGTTTAATTACTAAACTAATTGAGTGTATCATCATGTGTATGCTACTCGAGTCACCCACCATTGGAGCTGCTGCAAAATTTTCTGTTCACTTCCTTGCTAACTGTCTTCGGATGCCCGACCAAAAAAAAAGAACTGTCTTCGGATGAAGTGTCACAAAACCAGTGTGATGAAGGAATTGGACATATACAGCTTTGCTCTACTACGGAGAACCACATGTTGAACGCGGTGCATTAAGAAAACTTGGGAAGAAAGTGAAAAGGAGTCTTTGACATCATTTTAATTATTTTGACACATAGTCTGCATTCTCTTGCAGGTTGGATCTGTCACAGCTATATGCTTCACCTGTTTTATTATCAGGTGTTCAGTGGTAAGCTCCAATTGTGGGATAGCCTTCCATTCTGCTACCTACAATTTCAAACCTGATGCACATCCTTATTAATATTTCTTGTGCCTGTTTAATTTAAGAGACTTGACTTGCCCAAAAGCAAAGGAAAATCAATTAGATCACTTTGTTGGTCAGATCAGCTGGCTCATATGGCTAGTGCCCTCGGCCACTTTGGGTTCAACCCGCTGGGTATTGAACCCAGCAGACTCCCCTAAGCCCATCCCCACTCTTCCAGAAGGACCGAATTGCCTGTCGGCTTCTATTACAAGTACTAGTAAGGAGGACCTCCCCTACAGCATTGTCACCACAGTTGAGTTCAACCACCACCTTCGGGATGGATTGGCGTGGGCTGCCCCCAGCAGAGAAGACCGTGAGAACTTGGTGCGGCCGTATAAGTGAGGACAATTGTTGACAAATATGCTAAGACATACACTCTTTTTGGCTACTGTTACTGCTTTTTGTGTTCTAGGTTATCTTATCTCATCAGCATGGTTATAAACCAAGGACTGTGATTCACTTGTAAGGTCCAACTTACGTGAGAAAGGGACTGTTAACCAGTATGCCGGTGTGCCAGATTCATAAAAGTTCGAACTTTTAAGAAAAAGGATATATTTACGGCTCTTTTTGCCCAGTGCAAGCCAATAAATATGGACACTTCAGTTGTTTTTATCTCTATCCAATGGTTAGCTGATAACTTTTTGGATTACTTGTGTAACACATAACGGCGGTCAGTTTTTTCTTGCTAATTTTCTTACTAACACTGGCTTTATTAAATGTTCTTGAAACAAGAGGTCAAGCAATCGAACGGCTCGTTCCATTGCTCATCACATCATCGGACCAAATGCTAGTGTATTGATAAATAAGAAAGGGTAAATCACTAAGTCGGCATATAGGTCGGCTGGACCGAGGTTGTCAAATGTCAATAGTAGACATACATGAGCTTTGAGGCGTTTGAGTTGTATCTACCATGGCCTTGCCATTGACTCTTTGGAGCCATAGAAACAAAGATTAGACTATTGCTGTGGCATTTGTACGACGAAACATAACATGTTGATGCGAGAGTGAATTCCTTTCTCCTGCGGGGTATCAGGTTCGGCATCAGATTAATCATTTGAAAACTCGGCTCGGTTGAAATGGGCTGATCCAGTTCGATTTTGAACCCGGTTCAGTCCGCTTCTCAGCCAAATTGGCTTTAATGATGAACCTGGACTGGAGTGCGGACCAATTCCTAATTCAACTAGTGGAAACTGCTGACCTTTTCCAGTTTGATGTCACTGGCTTTGGAGGTATTACTCGACGAACAAATTGAAGTGCTCTGTTTTCCTTTAGGACTTGGGTTGGAATATATAAGCCCCTGGCAAGCAGTCATACCAACCATGTCTTCTTTGATGCTTCTAATTTGTTCAAAAATAAAGAGTTGACTACAATTGGATGTGAACACACATTGGAAGTTGAGGAAGGTTGTCACTTGAAAGAACTGGGAGTTTAGACTCGTAGTTGAAAAAGCTCAAACCCAGTTGGAGATCGCCATAAACTTGACTTTGCCAAAGTGCTTCAAAGGTGTCATTGTACTTAATCACCAGGAACTACTAACTTCAGCTCCGCTTAGAGTAAACGGGAGAATCTCTCCAATTATCGACCCAAATTGGAGACTTTCTTGCCCTTGGACTGCTACTTTGTCCTCCTGGTTGGGACAATGTCAATTTCTTCCCAACCTGTAAGGTATGATGGCTGGGCAGACAAGAACTAAAGCTGTCAACATCATCAACATCAACATCAACATCACCTTTAACCCAAACTAGTTGGGGTCGGCGGTCGATGAACCCAAAAAGCAAGACCGAAAGAGCTATAAAATAAAACAAAATACAATAACAATGCTATAATAATATAAGGAAAACAAAAGGACTAGGATTCGAAACGGCGATCGGGAACATAGGAATTTTTGCCCCTCCACAATGTTAATCGCTTTCCTCCACTCTGTCCTAAGACAAACGATGACGCCAATCTATGTCCCACGCCAACAAATCCTGTTTTACTACTTTTCCCCAGGTAAGTTTCGGCCGACCTCTCCCTTTCCTCATGTCATTCTCCCTATAACACACTTCTGTTCTTACGGAGCATTTAGGGGTCTTGAAGAATATGTCCAAAACCATCTCAAACGATGTTCTCTCATCTTTTCGGCCACCGATACTACTTCAACTTTTCGTCGAATATCCTCATTTCTTATCTTATCCATTCTTGTATGGCCACACATCCACCTTAGCATTCTCATTTCTCGCTACTTCCATCTTATGCTCATGTTGCCTCTTTGTCTTGGCCAACACTCAGCTCCGTAGATCAATGCGGGTCTTACTACTGTTCTATAGAATTTTCCTTTTAGCCTAAGAGGAATTTTGCGATCACACAAAAATCACGATGCACCTGCGCCATTTCATCCAACCCGCTTCCGATTCTATGGCTTACATCTTCATCAATCTCTCCCCCTTTTGCAATATTGATCCTAAATATCCGAAAGTATCTTTCTTGGGTACCTCCTGTCCGAGCAAACCGACGGGTTCATCTCCCCCTCTTGCCTTGTCGAACTCACACTTCATGTATTCGGTCTTACTTCGACTTAACGTAAACCCTTTGGACTCCAACGTACTTCTCCATAATTCTAATTTAGCGTTAACCCCCGCCCTTGTCTCATCGATGAGCACAATATCATCTGCAAATAGCATACACCACGGCACCTCATCTTGGATATCTCTTGTTAGCTCGTCCATAACCATGGCAAAAAGATAAGGATTCAAAGCCGAGCCTTGGTGTAAGCCCATTGTGATTGGGAAATAGCTTGATGTTCCATTACAAGCCTTCACACATGTAGTAGCTCCATCATACATATCCTCGATCGCCTCTACATACTTTGACGGTACTTTTTTCTTCTCAAGCACCCACCATAAGACTGTCTTGGAACCCTATCATACGCCTTCTCAAGATCAATAAACACCATATGTAGATCTTTCTTCTTTTCTTGATACCTCTCCATCCAGTGTCGTATCAAGAAAATAGCCTCCAATGGTAGACCTCCCGCATAAATCCAAATTGATTTACTGGATATCTTAGTCTCTAGTCTCAAACGATGCTCAATAACTCTCTCCCACAACTTCATAGTATGGCTCTAAGCTTAATGCCTCTATAGTTGGAACAATTCGGATATCTCCCTTATTCTTATAGATAAGGCACAAGCATACTTTTCCTCCATCCATCAGTGCATCTTATTAGTATGGAGGATCTTGTTAAAAAGGTTAGTCAACCAACGTATTGCCACAACTCCTAAGCATCTCCACACTTCAATAGGGACACCATCAATAGGGTTCATCTCATAAAAGGTAGCTAATTTTTTATAGCCTTCCCGCTACGCCCGACGCAACCCTCCTCCTTTATCCTGGCTTGGGACGGACTATGAAAACATACATATTGGAATGAAGCAATCACATGCATTTTGCCTTGCCGATGACACCTTGACGTAATGATGCATTGCCTCTTAATATGCAGGTGTCGCGACCCGCCCTAAGCCTCCCGGAGAGGGTCCAGCGGGTTTAGAGGTATTGCGATAGGTCAATGGCGCGGACTCTCCCAAGTCCTACCTCGCGTGACATTGGATTTCTTTTACTAATTAGCAAACTAAAAATGCTATTAAGAGTCGTCACTAGCCTATTGGGGTCGGCTAGAAACCAATCGAAATACGGGAGTGTTATCTCAATTCCTACGCAACTCCGGAGCTTCTAAGATTCGGGGACTTGTTTACACTAACTAGATAATTAGCTCCCTTTCGGTACCTAGCAGGTAGACATTCCTTAAGGTGACCACACATTTCGCATATCATTTTAAACTTATCGGGTATCTAACCAAGTACTAAATGATCATGCATAATATTTTCTGTCATTTCGTGCAATTACCTATTTATCTTTAACCTAGCGAGATAGGACAAGCGATTAAAGCAATTTTTCAAAAGACAGGTGTGATAAACACTTAATCGGGTAAATATGCCAAGTAAAAGATTGGAATAAGCACATGCGGACCAGATCTATGATGGCAATATTTAAACAAACAATTTCGACTCGAAGGTCGAATTACTGATAGTATCGAGTAGGATTGGACATCGGTCTTCAATCAACGCCAATTTTTAGGCTTAAAAATTCACATTGGGGTGAGAAGGTCATGAAAATGGTTTTTCTAATTTTTTGAAATTTTTCTGATTTTTTTGGAATTTTTTTTATTTTCGAATTTTTGTATTTTTTTTTATTGTTTTACATTTTTTATTTAATTAAAATGGACCGGGTCCGGGTCGGGTTCTCGGACCCGGACTTGGATCAAGTCCTTTGGGCCTGACCCGGTCCGAGAGAGAGGAGACCCGAACCGGGCCTGGTGGACACAAATAGAAATAGGCCCAAATTCCATTCCTTGACTGAACTAGGCCTCTAGCTCCTTTTGGCCCAGCTATTAAACACCAAAAATTTGCTCTTTATTCTTCTTGGGCTGACCCATCGTGCAGATCAAAACACAAAGAAGCCCAAACAAGCCTCCCTCATTTCTTCCTCTGTCAGCCCATCCATATAACCTAGGACCACTAAGAAATAAACGTAGGATGGCTCTATTGCAACTGTTCGTCATCTTCCTCACTCAGCCGCTCCTCTGCAATCGCGGTACTATGACCAAAACTTGATGCCGCAACCAGCCTTCGCTCGTCTGCATCGCCTACCATCGAGATCCAGTCGTCGCCCCGGCGCCGGGTCACGCCCGCCGGACGTCCATGGATGCCGACCAGTTCCGTTCCTCCCAGCGCCGAGACCGCGACGCCGAGATCTGTTCGTCATACCACTGCCTATTGACGTCGCCGACCGCCGCCAGTCATCTCCGGGTGCCAACGACCACGTCGAACTGCCGCCCGGATGCACCCGTCGGACCTTGGACTGGTTCTGCCACCTAGTCACCCCGAGCGCCAACAACAACCGCCGAAACTTGCTCACTGAGTCCGTTCGCCGCAGCCACCGGGTCTGCACATCCCTTGCTGGTTGGGGCTGTTTCACGGTTCGACATCTTCTTGCCGGTGTCCCAAGATCGACAAACGGTCGCCTGGCCTCCATGTCCAGCCGTCCAACAACCAGCACTCCAACCTCCGAACGCTGTGTCGCTGTGCCCCCGGGACTCGTTCCTTGCACCGACACCGGGATTCGTTCACTGGGCCGTCCCTAGAACTCGCCCCAAGGGATTTCTTGGGCAACGACTAGTCCTGCTCGACTACCACTGGCTGATCGACGCCGGGATTTGCCAGTCACTGCATTGTCTTATGGTCCTGCCTCTCTGCCACCCCGTCGATGTGCCATCTTTCATCCGCGCCTTATTCTGGCTCGAACAACATCTTTTGTCGTTTGCGTCGCCTCCGCCCGAGCTCGCGCTGCCTCATCCTCGCTTCTGTTCACTCTCGCATTACCTCAGTCTCGCCGGGATTCGTCCACTGTGTCATCGTTGGACCTGCTCTCTAGAAACACCGGGTCTGTTTGTCGACTACGGGTTCAACGCCACTGGTTCGGACCGAAATACATCACATCGTTGGTTCGGTCGCCTCATCGTTGGAGCCATGTTCGCAAGCTATCTCCACTCACATTCCCGTACGGCCAACTGAATATGTATGTTATCCTAGAACATGGCACAGACCACGACCTCGCAACAAGGACACGATATATAGCAAGAACTGAGCAAGATGGGGATGAGGAATATTGATGGTTGGAGGCTACGTTCGAGCTTACGGTATGCAGAGTTCAGCGAGGAAACGACCAACAACATTCCACACACACAAAGCAAGGAGCAATTGATGGTAGCGAAACCTGGGCCCTAGCTCGACTGTACAAAGCAAGGATGGGATTCGAAACTTACCTAGTGTGGAAACGTCGCCGGTTGAGGAGCTGCTGAAGGTGTAGTGGCTCGACGGTCAGATGGGGTTGATGAGGCAGCTAGCGCGACTGGGCGAGCTGCTCACTTCTCATTCTTCAACTTCTGCTCCCATGTTTCTTCTTTCTCGAACCCTTCCTCTACAGATCGAGGATTCTCTCTAAAAATCGAACCTGTAGCCTGCCCTCTCAGTCCTCTTTTATCCTTGCCTTGCCTCCTTCAGCAAGCTTCATCACGTGGACGGGAGTGAATTGCGCTTGATGTGGACGTGGGTTAGTGAGAGACCACATGAAGTATACGGTGGAATGGTGAGTGACGTGAGTCTGTGTGGGAGAGGGTGACGTGAGTGTGTGAGATACCAAATGGGTGATATATAAAGAAAAAGAGAGAGAGATAGGCTGTGGGAGACAAAGGAAAAAGATAGGCCAAGCTTGATTAAAAGAGGCCCATTTGGGTGGGTCCGCGTGGGCCTGCGAGGAAAAGAAAATGAAATGGGCCCATGTCGTGTAGCCCGCTCCGTACGAGAGGGAAAGAAAACGTGGGCCAAGTCTCGCCCACATGGGGTGGGGTGACCCGGCCCGATTCTATTTTTTTATTTATTCAAAAGAAAGTAACAGATTAATTCATTAATTAATTTTTTAATAATATGTTTTTTTATTTTCAATATCCCAAGAAAAGATGTATATTTAATGAATTATAGGTATTTTTATTTAACAATATATGCATATATATAATACGGGATTATCAAAATTAGGTGTCGACGGGTTCTTGTATCAGACTTTTGATTCGGATGCATCACTCGATGCTTTGGATCATCCAATTTTGAATAGGTTGTACTACATGGTATTCTCTTAACTTGGTTATGGTTGTTGCTCAAGTCGTCTGTGATCATGTTGCCGTTTATGAATTTGGTATTTGATCTTCTTTCCCTCTTGTGCCGGCTGGTTGAGATCCTGCCTTGGTGCAGCAAGTTGTCGAGCCTGCACAAAAATGTACAGAAACAAGAGAAGGCTGAGCAAAGATGATTTCAGAATTTGTGAATTGATGCTTTACAAATGATAAATAGTCCAATCTGCACTCTCTGCTTAGAGGCCTCCCCCAGACAATATTAACTAATGCTAGGATGCCACAAGCAAAGCCCAGATTGCCGTCCACCAGCTTTCTTTCAAAGCTGGATACGAAGAAACTCCAAGGAAATACTCCCACCAGCAAAAACAACATTGCAAGAAGATAATCTCGGCTGATCATGTAAGAGATGCTTCCGATCGTCAATGAAAGCCAACTGGGAGGATATACTTAGACCTGGGAAAGAAGATGATCAACAAGAGCAATTGCGCAACCGCCCTCAAGCCGTGCGTAATGATACATCTCTACCATAATTTGATCAAACAAGGTATCTGTCATTACATTGGAGAATTGATGTGGTGTATAGTAGTTGATATATCTTAGCCGGCTTATTAGCTTAAACTTTTGAGTGAAAGTAGGTTTAACTAGATATGCTAATGGGTGGGCCTTGATAAGATAATTAATCATCCGCCATGTTAGTTTGTTTAAATAAATCTTAATCACAAGAAAGAGTCGTGTCTATCAATTTTTGAGACTACTTACCAAAATAATGTACATTCAAAATGAAATTGACCTAGTGATTCTTTGAGATTTGGATGCCAACATAACATCCAATTTTTGGGTTGGGGGTGAATTTTGCAGGTTGTGCCATCAATATGAACTGCTTTTATAAGTGAAGGCAAAGAGCATATCAGTGTACTCACCAAAATATGTAAAATGCCATCTTGATTGATACAAACTTTTAAATAACTCAAAAGATTACGTTTACGGACAATAATAACACTATCCGTCAAACCCCTAAAAAAAAAAAAAAAAGGCATAATTTTCACTCAAGATATTTTTGACACAATCTTCAATTTTTTTTTTATAAAGAAAGAACGATGTTCTACCGACGTAACAAATCATGATGAATTATTGTTGAAAATTCGACCGTGGCAACCAACGGACAACTGGGGACAATCATGGTTGTCGTGTCAATGTACCAAGTAGGTAAAATATTCAATCCTTTTAATAAAAAAAATTTGTTTTATGACGATTGCTAGATCTAGATTTGTACTTAAGTGAAAAATATACGTCTTTCATTCACATTGCCAATTGCCGATGATGGCATGTAAAATCATACCAGAGATATATCATGAGAAAATAAGAAAACTCGCTAATTAGCGATTCGCTTGTTCCATGAGAATTTAGTTAATTATTTTTTTGCTCAAAATAGTTAATTAATTGAAAATTTGTTTTCACTACATATTTTCAGGGACCCAAGAAATCAAAGATATCGCGTGCAACAACTCAAGCCTTAAAGCCCATGTATAGCACGCGTCAACGGATGATCTCGCCATCCGAACCAAAACCTGACTCTGCTTTGGTTCGGATGACCGTTGTCGGTCCATCCTTGGCGACCGCCTTTCGGTATAGAGCCTCTTCCACAGATGATCACGCCATCCGAACCGAAGCCGAACCGAAACCTGACTCTGCTTCGGTTCGGATGACCGCTGCCGGTGTCTCCTTCCAATAAATAGCCGTCCCCTTCTGCGCCTCGTCGTCATCTTTCTCTCCTCTCGGGTTTCTGGTTTTGCTTTTCCGTAAGTTCGCTTTGCTCTCTCTCGATCCCAATTTGCTTTCTCGTCCTTTCTTTATAGTTGTTGTTGATGGTGCGATTGTTTTCTGGGTTCGATTTCTGAAGCATCTTGGCTTTTTAGAAACTAGTTTTCTCTCCTGTGGCGGAGATATTCTGAAGGTTTGGGGTGGTCTCTTCGAGACTTTGTCGTGGTTTGTGGGAATCGTTCGGTCCTCCTTGATCGTTTATCCATTCATCTGCCATTCTGATATTCGCATTTTACTTGTTGTTCTACCGTCTTACTCTGGCTTTTGTTATTCAATCGAACTGGCAGTGGCTCTGTTTTTATCGATCATTTACTTGTTGTTCTAGCAAAATTGAAGGAAACCCATGAAAATTAAGTTAAGAAAAGTCGATTTCTTTTTCCAAGTCCCAGCCTTTCTCCATCGAAAAAAGCTTGGAATCGCTTTTTTTGCTTGCCCCTGTTCCATATTCAAAGCATATTCATTCCCCCTCTCTCTCTGCTGCGTATTTTCTTCTCTGCTGCGTATTTTCTTCAAGCACGGAACGAGCCCTGTCGATCTCATGCGACCAAAACCTTAATATTCTTCTCTCGTCCACCCACGTGGGTCGTCTTGGTTCGCTCTGCTTTCCCATTTTCCTGGTAAATCCCTTTTGTTGGCTTTTTTATTCTTGGAAGGGGAAGAAAAAGACTAATTTTTCTTCTCTGTTTCTTTACGTCAGGTTTCGCTCGCGTCAAGCTTCATTTGGGGTTCAATTGTGATTACTGTGATCGAGCCGCGTTCTGATCTGCTGTTCAGATTCAGCACGCCTTGTTGTGAATGCCATCAAGAATTGATAAAAGAACTTACTTTTTACCGGTTTTCTTGGATTGTTATTCTGTTGCTGAACTACATACAATTGTATTGTTATCTGTGCGTATTTACTTTTCCTTTGTATTTCTTTGGGAGCGCACTGAGCGGCGAGATCTACTCTTCTTCTTCTTCTTCTTCTTCTTTTTACAGAAGATGGCGAAGAAACCAGAGTCCTTTAGGTGAAGTTCCTTGGCAATTTGGAGAGACATTGCTTGGATGCAAACCATTTCCAATACATCTCGTTCGGTAATCATATCTGCCTAGCAAAATTCAATTTCTTTGAAACTATTGACTTGCTGTGCCAGTTCTTGAATTTGGTCTTAGTTGAAACAACGAACTGATTGTGTTTGCTGATGTGCCCGGTTCATCTTTTTTAACTTTTATTCATGTGTCTTTTCGTCCCTCGAATGAAAGTGTTCACGGGTTTCTATCATCCGTGGTTCTTGTTTGAAATTTGGTGTTTCTCGGCTCTGTCAATCCATCCGAGTACAAGCGGGTCTTCTTCATCAAGTTCATGTAACTTATGATTTTGTCTGCAACATTTCTCGATGAACTCAAGTTTTGGTTTCATTGAAAAGATCGTGGTGGGTCAATAGATGTTTTGCACACCCCCCAAGGAAAACGGGCTTCTTTGCGGATGCCGGGGGAGTGCCGAGGAACACCGGTCGCATGTCAGTGCCGTTCTGGAGTTGGGTGGTGTAGGAGGCGGTCGCTCTGCTGCTGTTGCCGCTGCGACTGGCTGGAGCGAAGACCATATCTGCATGCAGATGGGGACACGGTATTTCAACCTTGTCTTTTGACGGCGAGCTTCAAGTGCGTGTGGGTTTCCAAGCGAATCGAACAGCAGCAGGAAAGCGACTGGTGTGGGTACAATCGAAAGGAGGAGGGATGGAGACGATGAAACTTCAAATCATTGGAAATTTCTGGGAAAATGACAGCGCTCTAGAGTAGAGTGTGGGCAGAACTGGTCAGCCCCCATCTTGTTTGGACATACCTTGAGACCCTCCTCCCCACTAAAGAAATCGCAGAGTGGGCTCAGAGCGTGGGCCGGGAGCGAGAGAGAGAAACTGCCGCTCTAAGAAAGGCAGAGAGTGAGAGGCTTTTGAAGGCTTAATACAGTCGTATTAAGCCTGTGGCAAGCGAGGACAGTCATGGGATGGATGTAAAAAGCTAGCCCATGCGTGGCCTTAAGCTGAGCGAGGATGGTCTCACTAGGGCTGACCGAGGGCGGTCTTACCGCTGCCCCTAGCAGGCCTCGCCTCCTCTCCTTAGAGGCTGGCAGCTGCGGCCTCGACGAAGCTACGGCATTCGAACCGTACGTTCCAGGAGGCCTCCCCTCCTCAAGGCCGGTGAGGGCCTCACCCAAGCCCAAGGCGAGCCGGGGTGGGTGAGGCCGTGGCATGCCCGGGTGGGGCTGTCCTAGGACAAGCGTCCTCACTCAAGCGTCCTCACTCGTGTGGCGATGGCCGTGTGTCCCGGGGTGAACCTGGTGAACCTGTGTGTCCTAGGCGAGGACGCCTTCGCTTAGGGGATGATAGCGTGTCACACCCCGGTTCCTACAAGAATAGGGCAATGACACGGCCATATCCTTTTACTCAAAGAATGCAGCCACAAAATGTAACACTCAACCTAATATCAATATATATATACATTCACATATATACGACAAAGAGGTCCCTAGTTTCAGAATATGAGCTTTCTATAACCTTCTGACAGATATATACACACATCCCATCAAAAGGAATTATCTACAAAGCTCAACACAACTACGTACGGTTCGTAGCAAAAAATTGTCTACCCAAAAATCCTTTAGTTAGCGTTATTCTCACGTCCTACTAGCGATTCAATGAACCTCGAAAGACAAAGAAGATGAAAGGAATTTGCTAACACGGTTCAAGATAAGATACATTTCTTCTAAGCGGATTGAACAACTACTATGCATATTTAATATTCAAAATATAAGATATTTACATTAAGATCGCAACATATCAAACGTTTATGATGAAAACAAATTATATATTATCTTAACATAATATATCTATAGCAAAAGTATCCATATCGGATGATAACATCAAAACATACAATAATGGTCTAATTCCACTCGATCAATCTCGTCAAAATACATATCAATGTCTATCCATTGACTAATCTCATCAAATCACATGCTCATTCCCCCTTGGCAAGGTCTCCACCTACAATGCCAGTGGCTCGGCCCACAAGGATATCATAAATAGTATGCGCCTACTCACAAACCCTTCAACTAGGTTCACGGCTATATTGAGCTTCACATAATCAAACAACATCATACTCCTCATAACCTTAATGTAGCATAATCAACTCAAAATCAGCAATACATATTGATCACGAATCATATCAAATAGATAAAAACAGAAGTAAATGTTCGATCCTGTTTTTATGCAAATGAATGTCATTTTCTCAAATCATAACATAGATAATACTATCTCTTTCCAAATATGCATTTTGAAAACACAAAGAAGAAATAGTATCATTCACTTTGACAACGCCCGACGCAAACTATAAAGCTTACTCGGATCGACACGTTCGAAACTCTAACAAATATATGAAAAACGGTATAAAAAACATAGTACTATGCTACCCTAAAGCATAACTCGAATGAAAAAGGCCTATTTGTCACTAAGGCAACACCCACACATCAACAAAACGATCGCCCATGGCGCATACGCACGTTGTCCGCTACGCGCAACTTGCACGACAAACTTAAACGGACCGCAACTCCCTCACCCGAGTTCCGATTTAAAAGAACTTGTAATCTAAAGAAAGATCTTTTAATGTACTACAAAACCCCTAACACGGCTCGATTAGAATCTATTCGAAACTTGGCAAGAACGGGCGCAACATGTTCTGGTCGTATATTGTTCCTCTGCGCGCATCGAAATCTCTCGGGCCATATCTTCCTCCACCGAGCTCCGTTTTAAGTGATTTTATAGTCCACACGAGCTTATTCGATGTACTACAAGATCTCTAATAGTTCCAACCCAACCGACAGTCAAAAAATAAAAAAATCAGCCTTCAAAGTGTACTTGTTCGCACTGCTTTGTAGTACATCGTTTTGAAAAACTTGTTCCGGCAAACCGTAAGTCCAAATTGAGTTACGTAAAGTCCTACAGCTCCACAACACCCTAAACCGTCATTCCCCCAAAGAATCTCAACTTAACGACTTCGAAATCTGACTTCGCGGCTCAATTTTTTCAGTAATCCGAATTTGAGCCCTAGTTACGAAAATCATTCCGATTAGGTAAACGAGGAGTGCGAACTTACCTAACGTTGCGACACGTAGTGAAACGAGCTTGACGTGACATCGGTGGAGGGTGGGGCACACGCGCGATCCTTTCGTCTATTTTTCCCTCTCTCCCTTCTCCTTCTTCCTTTTTCTTTTTCTTCTTCTTCTTTTCCCCCTCCTTTCGTGCGTGAAGTAGGAGTGGAAGACTCAAGAAGGCCTTTTTATTTTATTTTATTTTAAAGATGCGTCCCACCACCTTGTTGACCTAGTAAAAACAAAAAAAAGTATTACATGGCGAGAGTCGGCGAGGCCGGCCTCCTCAAAGCTGCCCTCAAGGATGGCGAGGGTCGGCCTCCTCACCTCGAGGCTTGCGAGGACCCAGCTCTAGCGAGGGCGAAGCAAAGCCCGCACAAGGCGAGTCGGAGAGGGTAGGCCACACGAGGGCCGTGGCCGTGTGTCCTAAGGCTCAACCTATGGTGAGGACACCTGAGTGAGGCCTCACTTGGCCCTCGCTTAGGGGAAGATGGCGAGGTGCAAGGTTGCTCGAGGGAGCCAAGGGCTATCCTTGTTGCGGGAGATGCGCCTTTTGTCATCGGGCATGCCCGCGCACTCGGCCTTGGGCCCGCTACCGGCTGCGGGGGATGCAAGTGCAAATTAAGGCCGAGGCCTCGACTCGGCTTTGGCCTCCACAAAGCGGGGACGCCGGGAGGCCGACTCACATGGTGCGTCCTCCTTGAGGGCCAAGCAAGGCCGGCAAAAAAAAGTCCTAGTCCCTCACCTTGCCACCGGCCAGATCCGGGCGAGATGATGGTCGGCCTTGCACGGATGGCATTGGCCTTGGCCCTTGCTTGGGCAATGCCACTACACGTAGTAGGCGTTATCGGCGTTGTCGCTTTGCTTAGGCAAGAGGCGAAGCCCGGGCCGTGACTCGCTAGGTCCTCTCACGGGATGAGGCAAGAGGAGGGTTGTCCTCTCTTGGCCCTCGCTTTGGCGAGATGAAGGCAAAGAATCGATTGATCGGCCATTAGGGCTCACCCGGGTGAGGCAACAAGTCCTAGGTTGGAACGAGGTGAGGGCTCCCGGACGAGGTAGCGGCCCTTGCTATTTGTCCTTGTTGGCCTTGCTCGGCCCTAGGGCAAGAGGCAAGACGAGCCCGGCCTCCCAACCGCCAACCTCTCGTCTTGGAGATCAACCACCCAAGTATCTCGCATGGTGAGGGTGGACTCGAGGCCAAGGCGAGGCGAGGCGACCCTCGCCCACTTGCGAGAAGGGGAAAATATTTGTGAAAAGTGTCATTGGTCAAAATTGGTCGACCCTCGCCTACTTTGAAACAATTAGGCATTTTAGGCATTTATTTGGAACAAGTTTCACTTTAAGCCATTATTTGAAATTTTTCATAAAAAGCCCCAACCTTGATCTTTGTACTCATTATATGACTATCTTATCAAGATTCCTTCAAAATGATTTTTTAGCCGTAACAACGTCATTTTCTCAACAAAGTGTTGCCGTTTCGTCGCCTATGCAGCAGATTTTTATGGGTAAATGTGTCACATAGATATAAATTTGAAATTTTTATTGCAACAGAAAAAAAAAATTACGGTAAATTTGTAATATGGAGTTGTGTTGTTAATGTTTCCTTCGAAGGTTGAAGTGAAATCATACGATCAAGCCAACGAAATGCTAGAGGAAAGTGAAACTACTCAAGACATAAGGTCATGGTCGATTTTGGCGACGAAAAGGTAATTGATTATGCGCTTAGCATAGCTTTCCTCTTATGCACCGTGCACATGGATCATTGTTGACCACAAGAAAGAGTCGTGTCTCGTTAACTTCATCCGATTGTGTGGTTTAACGAAGTCGAGATGACGATGACAACGATGTTACACATGCGATTGATCATATGATCTTCGAGAAGTCTAAGATCGGGATTCTTCTTGACGTTTAATCACCAAAATTATCAACTAGGATTTGAGTATTACTATGATTTTACGAAGTTTCCCTCTTTTTCTTTTTTGAAGTTTGAGTAGTAGTAACTTACGTATATTCCAATTATATTACTTGTTTAGAGGTTTCCTATTTCTACTAGGAGTAGAACTTCTAGAGACTCTACAAATATAGCTGTAATTTTTCTTTGCAATAGAGTTGATATTTTATTGAACTTGGCAAGTTTTTGCTTTGCGTGATTATGTGATGCAATAGATGTTGGGAATTTATCCCTTTAGAGTGAATGAGGAAGGAAATGTGGGAGTCCCACATAGGATGAGAGGTAGATGGGAGATGGGTTTATTAAGTGGAACCTCACAAATGGGTTTGGGCCCCAAGGGGCACCCCACTTTTGCGAAGGAGGGAGGACCCACGCAAATGGATCTCGGCCCACACGCTGCGCGCGCCGCCGCCGCCGTCCGTCCGTCCGGCCCGGTTCGGGTCGGGTCGGGTCGGGCTTGGGCTTCTTGTGTTCCATTTTTTTATTTTTTCCCATCGGTTATTTATTTTTTGCCAAACGAACGGACGCATTGGTTCGAAACAATTCTTTGAACAATTGTGTTTGTTCAATAAAGAATAACGAACGGATGCGTTTGTTCGTAAAAAAGCAATTAACGAATAAATGCAACTGTTCACGGGAAGTCGTTCGGTGATTCGTGAACCTTCGTCCAAAGTCAAGCTTCGTGACTCTTCGTTTCTTCCAAGTTGTTTTCAATATAAAAGTCTTCGAAAGAGTTATTTCGACGCGCATTTTTTCGATTGAAAATTCTCTTCGAACTTGCATCCCTCATACATTTCTCTGCGATTATTTTCGCAAAGTTGCGTTCACGGAGTCCTTTGGAGAAGTACCGCTCGGAGGAACGCGATCCGTTCTATCTTGGGAGACAATTGTCCAACGTCCATTGGGTGCGATCGAGGGGGCAAATTTGTCTTAAGGACACAACGAAATAACGTTGGGCTCGGATCAATCTTCTCGCATACACATTTTCTCATTTGGTTAAAGGTTCGTCTTCCAATCTTATTTTCTCGTTTATACGAACTTACACGAACGAACAATTCCGATAACAATCTTAAGACAAATTTTTGGTTCGTTCATTCATGATCATTGTGCTTAGTTCGTATAATATTTTTATTGAAAGTATTCTGTTCAACCGTTATCGTATCGTATACATGCTTGTTGTATGATATTCTATTGCATAGTTCAACTTTTCGACGTATGCTTCCCGATTAGATTGATCTTTGTTCCGGTGTATCTCTGTTCTCGTATACTTAACGTCCATTGTCACCGTATAATAGATATGGCTTCGACATCGACTCCGGTCAACCCTATTCCGAATCACGGAGAAAAGCCAGGAAAAGTTCAATGGTATAGATTTCAAGAGATGGCAACAAAAAAATGTTGTTTTATCTTACGACATTGAACTTGGCAAGGTTCCTCAATGAGGATGCTCCTAAGTTGGATGAAGGAGAGGTAGACAAGGAAAGGTTTGTCATAAAGAGACGCATGGAAGCATTCGATTTCCCGTGTCGCAATTATGTCCTCAACGGCCTGGATAATACTCTCTATAACGTCTATAGTCCACTAAAAACGGCTAAGGAGTTATGGGATAGTCCGGACAAGAAATATAAAAGCGAAGATGCCGGATTGAAGAAATTCATTGTCGGTAAATTTCTGGACTTCAAGATGGTTGATTCAAAGACCGTCTTAAGTCGGGTTCAAGAGCTTCAAGTGATTATGCATGATATTCATGCTTGAAGGAATGACTCTAAGCGAATCATTTCAAGTGGCTGCCTTCATAGAAAAACCGCCACCGTCCCGGAGAGATTTCAAAAATTATCTCAAACATAAGAGAAAGGAGTTGTCACTTGAAGACTTGATTGTTCGGTTGAGGATATAGGAAGATAATAGATCTTCCGAGAAGAAAGTTGGAAAAAATCTGGGAGGTCTCAAGGGCCAATGTTGTTGAAGAAAGATCGAATCTCAACAAGAAAAGGAAAATGCCTAGCAAGTCTCGGGAGAGGGATTCACCCAAGGTCCGAAAAAGTTTGTTGGCAAATGCTTTAACTGTGGAAAATCCGGACATCGAGCCAAAGATTGCAGAGCCAAGAAAAGACAAAACTCGGGCAAATGTGGTGGAAGAGATTTCCAATGGTGTTGACGATATCAATCTCGACCGCTATAATATCCGAGTGTAATATGGTGGGAAACCCCAAGGAGTGGTGGATTGATACTCGGAGCAACTCGTCATATCTCGTGCGAACGGATCGATGTTCTCGCCCTACACAACTATGGGGGTGATGAAAAACTCTATATGGGTAATTCATCAACCTCTAAGGTTGAAGGTGTCGGAAAGATTGCTCGAAGATGACATCCGGAAAGATCGTGACACTAAATAATGTTTCGCATGTGCCGGATGTTCGCAAGAATTTAGTGTCTGGATCTCTCCTTAGCAAGAATGGCTTCAAGTTGGTTTTTGTATCGATAAGTTTGTACTCTCCAAAAATGAGATGTATGTAGGAAAGGGTTATCTCGAGTGATGGTTTGTTCAAGTTGAATGTAATGACTGTTGTAACCAAAGGCGATATGAATAAAGCTGCTTCTACTTATGTGCTTGAGTCTCCTAATATTTGGCATGCTAGACTAGGACACGTTAACTATAAATCGATAAAGAAATTAATTAGTATGGGACTATTGCCGAAGTTTGATTGTCCAAATGAAAAGTGCCAAGTGTGTGTTGAATCTAAGTTTTCTAAGCCTCCTTTTCATTCTCGTAGATAATAGAGTCACGTAACCTTTAGATCTAATACACACGGATATTTGTGATATGAAAGCATTACCTTCTAGAGGTGGTAAGAAATATTTTATCACGTTCATAGATGATTGTTCGAGATATTGTTATGTATATTTGCTTAGCAAGAAAGATGAGGTTGTGAATGCTTTTAGAACTTATAAGTCCGAAGTTGAAACTCAGTTGAATAAGAAAATCAAAGTGATAATGAGTGATAGAGGAGGTGAATATGAATTTCCTTTTGAGGAAATTTGTACCGAATTTGGTATTATTCACCAAACCACCGCTCCTTATACGCCTCAATCTAATGGTGTAGCGGAAAGGAAAAACCGATCGTTAAAGGAGACAATGAATGCATTGTTAAATAGCTCCGGTTTACCGCGGAACTTGTGGGGGAAGGCTGTCCTGACAAAGAAATCTTATTTTGAATAGAGTACCCCACAAAAGATACAACAAACGCCCTATGAGAAGTGGAAAGGCGGAATGCCTAACTTGAATTATCTCAAAGTGTGGGGGTGTTTGGCTAAGGTTGCGGTTCCTAAGCCTAAAAAGGTTAAAATAGGACCAAAGACTGTTGATTGTATCTTTATCGGATATGCTCGAATAGCAATGCATATCGTTTTCTTGTTCACAAATCGAGATCCCGAGATATACATGTTAATACGATCATTGAATCAAGGGACGCTTCGTTCTTTGAAAATATATTTCCGTATAACATAGTATATGAGCCAATTGAAAATAATAAGAGGTCTCGAGATACTACATCTAGAAGTGATCCGATGGAGGATGAACCTAGACGTAGTAAAAGGCAAAGGACTTCTACGTCCTTTGGACCTCGAGTTTCGACATATTTGTTAGAGAATGAACCTCGGACATATAAGGAAGTCTGTGACATCTCCGTAAACATCGCTCGGAAAGAAGCTATCAATAGTGAAGTTGAATCCATCTTGTCAAACCATACTTGGGAATTGGTTGACCTTCCTCCTGGCAATAAGCCATTACAATGTAAGTGGATATTTAAGAGGAAAATGAAAGCAGATGGTACTATTGATAAGTATAAGGCTAGGCTTGTCGTAAAGGTTACAGCACAACGTGAAGGTCTGGATTATTTTGACACCTATTCACCTGTCACGAGAATTACATCTATACGGATGTTAATTGCTATAAAGACCTTGTATAGACTTGAAATTCATCAAATGGATGTCAAAACAACTTTTCTAAATGGGGATCCGGAAGAAGAAATATATTTACAAGAACTCTGAAGGGTTCACTGTTCGGGACAAGAGAATAAAGTATGTCGGCTTATCAAGTCACTATATGGCTTGAAGCAAGCACCAAAACAATGGCATGCTAAATTCGACCAAGTTATGTTGTCGAATGGTTTCAAAATTAATGAGTGTGATAAATGTGTATACGTTAAGAACACTCATAATAGCTTTGCCATATTATGTTTATATGTAGACGACCCGCTTATAATGGGCAAGTGATAGTGAGATTGTCAAGAAGATCAAATGCTTGCTCGCAAGTAAATTTGATATGAAAGATATGGGAATCGCAGATGTCATTTTAGGAATTAAAATCCGTAAAACATCCGAAGGACTATCTCTATCTCAATCCCATTACATTGAGAAGATTCTTGAAAAAGGCAAGAATCTAGGCATATCACCAGTAAAGTACACCAATAGATGTTAATTTACATCTTTCAAAGAATCTTCGGTGTAAGTAAGGCTCAAAATGAGTATGCTAGTATACTAGGCGGTTTAATGTATGTCATGAACTCGCACTAGACCGGATATCGCTTGTGCGGTAAGCAAGCTAAGCCGATTTACAATTAGTCCAAATGAAAATCATTGGAAAGCTATGAAACGTGTATTGGGCTACTTGAAGCATACTCAAGATTATGTTTTGCATTATACGAGTATCCAATTGACTTGGAGGGATACTTGTGATGCAAATTGGATAACCGGCACTAAAGACACAAAATCAACAAGTGGATATGTATTCACACTGGGCAAGCAGCGATGTCATGGAAATCATCCAAACAAACTTGTATTGCTAGATCCACTATGGAATCGGAATTTATAGCTTTGGATAAAGCCTGGTGAAGAAGCAGAGTGGCTTCAAACTTCTTGGAAGATATTCCTAATTGGCCTAAACCGATACTGCTGTATGCATACATTGTGACGATAAGCGGCAATAGGAAGGGCAAGGAATGTCATGTATAACGGTAAGTCTCGACACATACGTCGAAGACATGACATCGTAAGACAACTTCTTTCTAGTGGAATTATCACAATTGACTATGTGAAGTCAAAAGATAATATTGCGGATCCACTAACAAAAGGCCTAACTAGAGAGATAGTTGTGAAAACATCGAAAGGAATGGGTTTAAGGCCTATAAATAAGTCCACATAGCGGATACCCTACCTTGTTGATTGGAGATCCCAAGATCTAGGTTCAAAGGGACAACCAAGTTATGAAGATCGTAGTAGAGTACTATAATTTATTACTCATTCCTAGATGAAGACAAGACTAATATGTGAAGGTTAAGCGAAAAGCTTTTAATGATTATGAATTGAGTATGTGATATACTATATGTTCGGAAATCACCTATGTGAGTGTGAAGTGAGGGCCGCTCACGTGAGAATTGAAAAGGCCGAATTCTCTAAAACACTCATGAGACCAAGCGGTGTTCATGGCCAAAACGAACACAACAAAGTGAGAACTAACTTTGTTCGAGAGAAAGTTATGTGATTTTTATTGTCTAGGCTTACACCAAAGGTCGACAGGTTCAAAGACATCAAGTCTACTGATTGACCGAGTAAGTCCGATAGATTTCACTAGGGAAAGTTCAAAGTTTCGGACTACTTATCCCGATGTAACTATCTCTCAAGGAATAATCGCACATTGCATTTCATGCATATACGAAGAGTCGTGATGTCCGAATATCTCATTCATGTGGGGGATTGTTGGGAATTTATCCCTCTAGAGTGAATGAGAAGGAAATGTGGGAGTCCCACATATAGGATGAGAGGTAGATGAGAGATGGGTTTATTAAGTGGAACCTCACAAATGGGTTTGGGCCCCAAGGGGCACCCCACTTTTGCGAAGGAGGGAGGACCCACGCAAATGGATCTCGGCCCACACGCTGCGCGCCGCCGCCGCCGTCCGTCCGTCCGGCTCGGTCGGGTCGGGTCGGGTCGGGCTTGGGCTTCTTGTGTTCCATTTTTTATTTTTTCCCATCGGTTATTTATTTTTTTGCCAAACGAATGACGCATTGGTTCGAAACAATTCTTTGAACAATTGTGTTTGTTCAATAAAGAATAACGAACGGATGCGTTTGTTCGTAAAAAGCAATTAACGAATAAATGCAACTTTTCACGAGGAAGTCGTTCGGTGATTCGTGAACCTTCGTCCAAAGTCAAGCTTCGTGACTCTTCGTTTCTTCCAAGTTGTTTTCAATATAAAAGTCTTCGAAAGAGTTATTTCGACGCGCGTTTTTTCGATTGAAAATTCTCTTCGAACTTGCATCCCCTCATACATTTCTCTGCGATTATTTCGCAAAATTGCGTTCGCGGAGTCCTTTGGAGAAGTACCGGCCGGAGGAACGCGATCCGTTCTATCCCGGGAGACAATTGTCCAACGTCCATTGGGTGCCGATCGAGGGGGCAAATTTGTCTTAAGGACACAACGAAATAACGTTGGGCTCGGATCAATCTTCTCGCATACACATTTTCTCATTTGGTTAAAGGTTCGTCTTCCAATCTTATTTTTTGTTTATACGAACTTACACGAACGAACAATTCCGATAACAATAGACTCATTTCGTAAACCCCGGTGTATGATGCTTAGGCGTTTGCATCGTGATGCCTAAATGTACATTGTTTATTGTGGAACTCATCGTCCTACATCAAAGCCATGAAATGTTTTTGACACTACATTGTTTGATGCATGAGGTAAACTATGAATCGAGGAAATTGATCGCGTGATATCTAATCGGTGAAATCGGCGTTGAACTACTTTAATCACATATCATACGGAATTAATTGACTCATTCAATAGATTTATATACTTTTGGAGTTGAATCTCATTGATGTGCTCGATTGCATTCTCGTGTAGGACAAAAAAAAAAAAAAATCACCTCATTGCTAAAGTTGTCATCAATGATTGAAACTATTTTTATTGTCAACCACAAATTACAGCATAGTGTTTCTTGGGGTCCAGCTCCAGTTGATGGTGTCATATAGAAGGATTCATCTGCGACATACTCATTTTCATCAAAATTAATAGCTTCCTTCGATTATCGGTGACATATGTTCGGATCATTCAAATAAGGAATGGTAATTCATATGTAGCTCTCTCAAATTCTTCAAAACAATGTTTCGATATCCTTTGCGGTGGAGATAAAGATGGGTTTCCGTGCTTCGATGTACTTGGCGTCTTTTCAATCGGGAATATTGTAAGCGTCCTATCTATTCAAGTCGAATATTTAGCAAGTGTGGTCTATCGATTCAATCGATGAGTCCTCCTTTCCTTGTTCTTGCTTCTCATACAAGCAGTTTTTGTTGTTTGGCCCGAGGTTAGCCTGCCTTACTATTGGGTTTTCGCTCTGTCCTAGGAAGATTGAGAGAGCCTATGAAGATCTTCCCCTTTCCAAGCAAGTTTAATCCAAGTCCAAGGGCATTGCGAAGCCTTAGTCTAGACTTCATAATAAAATTTACTTGGAGGGCCAAGATGTTTGTCACATTGTCCCGCAATATGATGCCGTCAAGACAATTGGGAAAAAATGTACAACGTAAATACCAACTTAAAGCAACAATTACGGAACTAAATAGCATGCATATAAGGAATCACAAGTACGATTAACTTTAAAACGTGAAGTCATGACATTGCCTTTGGTCACCAAACAATTTTGTGACGAATTCGATAAGATGATGATTTTTGTTATCATATGTCAACTTTATTGCGTCAATCTAATGATCGACAATTGTGTATATATCGACAAGTTGAATATGTTAGTGTCACAAAAGGTTAACGTGGTAAATATACCTAGTACTCCTATTAGAGTGGTAAATATACCTAGTTCTCCTATTAGAGTGGTAAATAGCTATAGGTCAATATATTACATTCATGTGTGATTCAGTTTAGTTTAGATGCATTATAGGCAAAGTAGTCGACGTCCGAGCTAGAGTTGATTAGCTTTAGAGAACGGTGCAGTTAAGCTCTTGAATTTGAAGTGATAATTTAGCACTTGTAAAAGTTGTGGCGCCCGGAAATTCGGCATCCGTTTAATAGTAAAATTTAGTTTATGGAAAGACCGTGAATTCAGTTTATTGCTCAAGTTTGGATTTCAAGGAATTGAGTGTTGGAAATTAGAAATTTCCCGAATCGTCGATCGAATTAGATTAAGTTTCGATCATTAGTCGCCGTGCATTAGAATTGGAATTCTCATGCTCGAGCCTCATTTTGATCGAATCGGCCCTTGAAAAGGTTGAATTATCCTCTCTTGGATAGCCGGATGTCCGAATTATCCTTGGTTGCGAAATTACCAAAATACCCCAGGCCAACTTTAGAAATTACAATTTTGTCTCTAGGGTTTTCATGAACTTTAAGACCAGCAAATTTATGATGTGGGTCCCACCTCATCTCATCCCTTCCTAGTCAAAGTCGGTCCCCCTCCTCCCTTTCTCTCTCTCCTTCCACCGCCTTTCCTCTCTCTTTCTCACACACACCCTCTCTTCTCGCCTCTTCTTCATTTTCTTCTTCTTCTTCTTTGTTTCTTTTGTTGAGCCGAGCAACGCCCACTCTTGCTATCACCGAACCCCCGCCAACCTCAGCCCACACCTTCAACCACCTCGTTCGGCCCCGTACGTCCATCGCCGGCCACCTTCGGGCCCCGTAACATCCTCGAGAAGCCGACGCCAGACCCTACCTTGCCTCCACGTTTGCTTTCGCTTTCGGCCAAGCTGGTCTTTATTCTTCGCTTCACCTCAATCCGACCACCGTCATCAACCCGACACCCCTCCAGCTTCCCCTCCGTCAACCGCACACCCCAATTGAGCCACCGCCAACCTTGCAGAGCCCCGAAACCGCCGAACCTCCTCTGCTCCCCCGTTTTTGTGACGGTTCCGCCGCTATTGCTATGCTTGTAGTCCCGACCTCCTCATCCTAGCTCCACCATCCAACGACCACCCCTGCGCCTATCCTAACACCCCCAAAAGGCCTCGGTTGCCAACGAACCCGGGAAGCAACCCCGAACCGATTCGCCCTACTCTGCTTGCCTGCTTCTGCCTCACTTCCTCCTCGCCAACCGCTGTCGCCTTATTCTGACTCCCTCGACCACGGCCCGCCACCTTCGTCGTCAACCTCGGTCCCTTCGTCAACCCCCTGCCTCGCCGATCACCCCACGACCCTATGAGTTGCCAAGAAATCCTCGAAACAACCTCGGCGTATCTGTTTCCCCTATTTTGGCGCCGCCCTATTTCGATCGTCTTGCCGCCGCCCTTGCCGGAGCTCGCCATTGTCCATCGGCCTCGGCAACCCTTGTCGGACCTCGGCTATGAACTCCAATCGCCACCGAGCTGAGCTGCGATCCTTTGCTCGTTGAATCTTGGCCAAAAATCGAGGATCACGCCGCCGCAAACCGCCGTCGTCGTTCGAATATCGTTCGATTTATGAGTTAACCTCTAACCCTTGGTTAGGACCTTAATTGCGTTCTAAATTAGCTTAATTAGATAATTAAGGTGTTTAGGTGGATTAATTAGGGCCAGTATAGGTTAGAGACTTGGTTTAGTTTAAATGGCCCTAATTAGTTAGGATAATCCGATTGTGACTAGTTGCAACTAGATTGATTGATTGATTGATTGATTGATTGACATTGCTTGATCACGAGTGAGAGATAGGCCAAAGATGAGTGAACGATCGAATGACAAATCGATCGGTTAATAACGATTTCATGTATCGGTTGGAGTTATATATGCATAGTTTAATTGAAGGTTCGTAGTTGGGTGATTGGCCTTTGTAATTGAATTGATTGGCTTTGTTTAATCGATCGCCTATATCGATTGCTTGATTGAAAGTCTCGATTGATCGCCGATTGATTTGGACGTCTATTTGAAGGTTGACCACCATGTTTATAGATGCAAAGTTTAGTGAATAATATGCATGCTCGTGTGACCTTATGTGGACGTGAATTGTGTGTTTAGCATGAAAAGGCCCGTGGCTAGGTCTTCAACAAGCTTACCCGATCATTTGTCTTGAGCACGTCCGCCCGATCATTTGGCTAAATTCAAAGGTAAAATGGGTTGATTAATGATCGTGCTTGAGTGTTCACATGATGGTATTTTCCCCAACAACGTCGTGCCATGCCGATCGGAATCCCAAGACTTGTCGGATGCACGTCTTTTCGTGAAACCGGATTGAGTGGATGCTAGTCGCAGGCTTGTGACGGACGAAGACCCTACAAGGATTCCTAGTAGTTCGTGCCGTGATGATCGAAATCACACGGACTATTAGATGCCGTCGCCAAACGTAAGGGATGAAGCCTAGTCCCGCCGGTAGACACTGTCGGTTGTAGTGTGAAGTCACATCGGTCGTGTGTAATAGGTCAAATGGCGTTAATAATTGGATCACGTGTAGTGTCCTATGTGCCAATTGATATGATGCCTATTGATTGTTATGATTGTCATATTGAGTCGATTATTGCATACTTGTGTGACTTTTGACAGTAAGCTTGCAAGTGATCGAGTTATCTACTCTATGATATGTAATTGATTGATAGGGTGCTCGAACGAATCAACGCCCTAGCCGAGCTTAGGTGTTGACTCACGAAAATTTTTATCTCATCTCGTTGTTAAACATTTTCAGTCCATAGTGATGTAGCAACCCGTCGATTCGGGGTCCCAGTCGACCCGGTCCTACGATATCGTGTATCGTCCGAAACCCGACACGAACAGGACTTGAGAACTTCACATCACCACAATCGGGTGGATGAAGGCCTATCACATCGAGTGGTATATGTCTTCAAAGCCTAGTTTTGGATAATGGGGTGGATACTTGGGGCCCACTGTGGACTCGAGGGGTCGCCGACTCGGTTCCATCTTTTCCGTCATGGGTTCCGATGGAACTCGATACGTCGGACGGGGAGATCGTAGACCCTCAAGACGACTCCGACCCCGACCCTAACACGATTAAGGAAGATATCGTTGAGCCTTCCTCCGAACAATCCGACCTCCGATTGCGACCCTTCAACGTGACTTTGAGAGTTCGTAGTCCTTTTTACGATCTTCGCGTGAGCTATATTGATATGGTTCTTTTTGGAGTAGATGAGAGCTTAACCCTACCCGATTCCTTGTCCCTTTTTGATAGTCTTAGAGAGCCACTTTGAAAAATGGGGTTGTATATGAAAATAACTCGTAAGGTTAATTATCATATACTTTTAGGTATTGTATCGACACTTACATTTTGTTTTTTTTTTACCGTATGGATAATCCTATTTTTCTATCCCTGTAATAATGGTTGATTGGGAGTATACACATTTTTGCTTGCGTATTATGGTATCGTAGGTCGATAGCATACTTGAAACGTTATCCTTCATGACCTAAGATTATTTGGTAGGGATGTCACGTGCTCGAGAGTCGAGGCGTGACAAAAGTAGTGTAAATGAATACTATAAAAAGAGTGCTCGTGAAATGCGCAAGCACTCTTTTCCTTTCTTGTTTCACACTCCATAATTTCAAGTGTTGATATTTGAGTTTGGATTGTTGGTATATAAATAGCATTGATAATTCTTGTAGCTTGCATTGTGACAAGTGACTATCAGAATAACCTTCTTTCTATTGTAAGATGAAGTAATTAATGCATTGGATTTCTTGACGCAAACATTTTAATTGGAGTTCATTCAATGTCCGAAGAGCTTTGCTTTATTGAGGCAAAAGGATACTAAGAGTATCAATATTTGTGTATGGCGCTCATTTAGTGCCAATATTTTTTTGGATTACTTAAGTGCTAAATCGGAGAAAAACGATTACTAAAATACCAATTCCGATCAAACAATAGAAGAGACATTATTTATTTTTATTTTTTTAAAAAGTCAATCCACATGGCGTCCACGTGGCAATATTTTTAAAAAATAATCAGTCCACATTGATGCCACGTGTAATATATTTTTACAAAATAAGCTAAAACGTTTTTTAAAAAAATTAATTTAATTTAAAAAAATTAGCTAAATAACTAAAAAAGAAAAAAAAATATAAATTGAAAATCTATTGCAAAGAATGGGCAAGGGGCGGCGAGCGTGGGGATGGCCGGTGGAGGTCGCCCAGTGGCCGGGGTGAGGCCAACCTCGCCCGGCCGACGTACATGCCCTCACCCGGATCTACGGCGGCAAGGTTTCCAAGCCCTAGCCGCTGTAACACAATTTTTTTTATAATTTTTTAAGCTTATTTTCTGGTTTTTTTAATGTTTTTTAACTTTTGAATTTTTTTATTATTGCCGACTTGGAAGTTTCGGCAAGCCACGTAGATGCCACGTCGGATTTCGGCGAAGCCCACTAGAGTTGGCCTTGAAATAACCATTTTTTAAAAAAAATTGGCATTTAAGTGATCTAAAAAAATATTGACATTAAAGTAAGCGCCGTACACAAATATTTACACTCCTAATGTTCTTTTGCAATTTTATTGAGTAACTAAACAAAAAAAAAATGCATTCAATGGTATCTAAATGGATGGACTACAAATTGCCTCATCTTGCATCCTAAGTAACACCGGCACGCAACATGACACATCACGACACACCGACATGTCCTTTGTAAAATAATAGAGTTTTTCGACATGTTGGGACACGTTATATATTAAATATATAATTACTATTTCTATGATTTTTTACAAAAATAAAGAATAAATTTCCTACTATGGATACTCCCGTTATTTGAATTGGAGTCTAGACATTTGACAGACTAGACAGAACACACCACCCCCTGTCCCCGGGGCTCCGCCCTTTACTTTTTGAAAAAATCTCTTGCACGCTTAGCCAAGTGAGCCCAAAGCAGATTTTCGAAAACCTGGCTTTTTTTCTCTCTCCTATTAATTAAGAAAATTGAGCTTTGCATGAACCCCGTGCACTGCATGGTAGACAAGATAGAAATGCTCTCTCTCCTCTCTCGTCTTGCGACTTCTCCATCCCCTCTCTATCTTTATTTTTTGTAAAAATCTTTGCCTCACCTCTCCCTCCTTCCTCTCTGTCTCGCAAAGGGAATGATGACCCCCATGATTTTGGCTTCCTCATCTCTCTTCCGATGCTCTCTTGCTCCGTCCTCTGGCGCTCTCCGCTCTCTCGCTCTAGCACACTTGAAGCCCATTCTCCGCTCCGGCGCTCGCCACGTGTCGCCGGCTCTCTCCCCGATCTCTCTCATGGCCAAAGATGCGAGACAACTCCTCCCCCTATCCCCCAATCCCCGCCCTCCTTCCTCACCAACTCGCATGTCCCCAAAGCATGTCACCGGGCGTTAACCTAGTGTCGGAGCGTGCCGAATGCTTCTCCGTGTTCGACACCGTTGCAGCACCTCCCTCGGCGTGTCGGTGCTTAATAGCTTGCACCCACCAAGTTGAATAACAATGTTAATATGCTTAGGTATGCGTTGAGTGGCAAGCAAAACCACTCAAAGCTGGTTCATGTGGCATTTCTATGTCAATTAAAAATATACATTAGCAAGGTGACATGAAAAATTATCTTCAAAATGAAATCTTTTTTTTTAATCAGAAAATTGGGAAAACTAGGGACGATTAAGGATGATTTTTGGATGGAGGGCTAGCGAGGATAGATTTAGGACAAGACCTACAATTGAGGGGTTTTTTTAGACAAAAACCACTTTGGCCAAATTTGGGACTTGACCCAAAGTTACATTTTTTTTTCAAGACAAAAAAATCCAAGATAGAATTGAAATTAGATCTAAAATTGATTTTTTTTTTCCAGAGAGTTAGGCATTTTATATTGATAGGTATCGTGTTTGGCTAAAGTCGCCGAACCTTCTCATTAAGAAAAATTAATATCAATATTTAGGCCTACTTTCGCTGGAAAATTGAACATTTTCCTAGACAAGCAGCGCATTGACTCGAGGGCAAGGACAAGAAGAATAATTTAATCAAAGATAAACGTAGCAATACTACTTTTCCAGGTTGATCAGATATATGTTCTCCATTGTTTAGACATGTTTGTGGGAGCCTCTATAGCTCGAAATAGCTCGAAATGAATGAGAGTGTGCATCTCATCTTTTGATATCTCGAGACTTGCACCCACGTCCCTATTATTGATCAGTTAATTAATTAGTACTTAAGCGAGATGTGGTTTATCCACTTTTCATTTTGAGGAATTTAACATTTTACTCTCGTTTAACCATCACACGAAGAGTGAATAAGATCGCTTTATGTTTTTTATTTGGATTATCTAAGGAAATGAACTTAATTTGCCAAAGGGTCAAAAGAGTTTAATCAATTTAACAAACATGTTTTTGACTAGTTTTGTCGCTAAAATAAATTCACAAGGATTAAAATTGTGAACGTACTTCCTTACAAGGTTTGTGCTTGTAGGCACCACGTAAGCTTGTACAAGTGAGCTCGTACTCTTCTAGATTAACATTTTTGTCTAAACACAGTCATAAATTCATCTTGTAACAGTCAAGGGCATGATAGTTTCATAAAATCAGTACAATGCATCCATCTCTCACGAACTCGCAGGTGATTTTTGGGTTGGGGTTCTGCAAGCATGTGAGTGAAGCAGTGACCACAAGGGAAAGATCAAGGACCTGGAGCGAGGGAGACGAAAAAAATTGTGCAAAGGTCGAGGAAGCAAATAGAAAGAGTTACCGCGGAGTTTAAAAAAGTCTACCTGGTAAAAAATTAAGCAAGAGGAAAGACAAATGTATTGAGCATAGATGTGTGATTTTTTCTGCAATCCTTTAAATAAATAATAGTGATCGATGCATCAGCATGTGTTTACTGATTCTTACTCGACATAAAATTATAATCTAATATTTCTTGTCCAGATGCATCAGCATGTGCTTACTGATTCTTACTCGACATAAAATTATAATCTAATGTTTCTTGTCCGGATGCATCAACATGTGCTTATTGATTCTTACTCGACATAAAACTATAATCTAATGTTTCTTGTCCAGATGCATTGCCTTTTGGTCGCCAAACAATTTTTGTTACTCTCGTAAGATTGGGTTATTTGCAAAAAAAAAATAGATTTTTGAAAGTTTTTAATGATGCAACTTATACTTTATAAAGTGTTTATTATGCCACTACGCATTTATTTTTAATAAAGTGTGTTAATATTGCTAGTGTTTTTTGTGAATATGAAAAAGATGCTCAATTAACTCCAACTATTATAGCAATGAAAGCAAAATAGCTATATTATTATGCTTGCATTCCTCTTGTTTATTTGGTTGGTATTGTTTTCGATTCACGTACTAATTTAGATAGTTTGTATGATTATCCGAAAGATTATTATTATTATTGTTTATATTTGAATGAAACAAGTAGATATTAAAACTATATAATGAGATGTTAAAGACGTTATAGTAGCATTATATAATGAATTTTGTAGTAGATACGATTTAAGTGGTAGTGGATCTTTTCAACCTAGTGCCTTACAAAGGGAGGAGAGTGGTAGACTTAGTAGAGGGTACAATCTGCTCATTAGTAAGCATAAAAGACAAAAGGGACTAACAAGTAATATTTTCGAATTAGAAACTATTTAACCATTGCTTTTAAGTTTCGTGATTCCAAACACAGCACATATTTCAAAATTCTAGAGTGGTGGAAGACTCATTCAACTCAATTCTCGGTCTTCGCTCTCATCGCAAGACGAGATGTTAGTTACCCCTTCTTCTTGTGATGCAGTTGAACAAGCATTTAGCGCTGGAGGATTAATTTTAGACGACCTTGTTTAAAATTAAATTCGGATCTTTGTGAAGGCTCAAGCTTGTGTCGATAATTGGACAAAAGCTAACTTTTCACAACAAGAGCTAGATCGAGACGACGAATTCTTTAATAATGATGGTGGAGATACCATCGCGACGGGTACCACAACGGCTAATGACGATTAACGATAATGTAAGTTGGGATTATCAAAGGTAAAAGAACTACATGAGTTTTGATTCTTCTATCCTCAAGAAGATATGTAGGGATTATCAAAGGCCGGTTCCGGTTCAAGCATGGCCACGAATCGAAATTGGCGGTTCACGGCCCATGGCCATGTCTAGGTCGAGATATCAAGCCAATAGGGTTCACTATATTCCTTACTACTAAAATAACTATGGATGCCAATGAGGCGTTAGTTGAGTTGGTGAGATCCCTGAGGCCTTAAATAGTTAGGGCGACGAGGTCCAGGGTTCAAATCTCTCCGGCACACATCTTGGGAACTTAACTAGTATCATTAGCGTTCATATCTCCATCACCTCGGGGAATAGTCCATTGCGGATCGAAAACTTCGGTTACCGCCAAAAAAAAAAATGGATCCCTAAGTTAAAGTAGATATTTGCGAGAGGATGTCCATAATGTACGGTTTCAATGTACAGAGGGGTAAATTCCTACGTAGCATCAAGAGTTTTAAATGTATTCAACAAAAGTGCATTTTCTGATGGAATATGAATTTAAAAAAGAACAGTAACGATCAACGGGGCAGCCACTGTCGTGACGCTTCGTATGTATTTATCAATTATGAGCACTTGTCTATAGATGATAACTGCAATTGTTTTTTATTCAAAAGTTCTGCATCGAAACTTGCTCACATGTGCATTGAAGTTCCCACCACATGGAGGCAACGACCATAAACGCGGGGTTGACTTATGGGTTCAAGATTCTCTTTGCCAACTGGTTCCATTATGCAAATCAACCCACAGGAGAGAGAGAATGGGCAACAACAAGGCCATTTCCTGTTTCCTGAGAGAGGCATTCTGGTTTTTCTCTCCGTCGGACCTGAAAGTGAAAGTTAAGCGCAGAGTCAGAGCAAAGCCGAAATGCATCGACCCATTTTTGGGTATTCTTTCGCCGTGCTCGTGGCACCCATCCTTCTCTCCGTGCTCGCGTTCCGTTTTCTCAATAAGAAGACGGCTGGTGCGCGTAGAAATGAAGAAGATGCTGACACTGGCGCACCTGGTTCGATGACTGCGCCGACGGAAGCTAATTCTGATGGATCTAGTTCGTTGCCGATAGAAACTACTAATGGTGCATGTAGTTCGCCTCCGACGGCAACTAATAATGGTGGATCTAGTTCGCCTCTGACGGCAACTAATTCCGGTGGATTTAGTTCGTCTCCGACACAAATTAATAACGGCTCGTCTAGTTCGTCTCCGACAGAAACTAACAACAGTGCATCTAGTTCGTTGACCGCAGCTAATGGAAACCGCTATGAGGTGTTCTTGAGCTTCAGAGGCCCAGATACTCGACATGGCTTCACGGATCACCTCTACCATGGGCTCCTTAATGCTGGAATTGATACTTTCAGAGACGATGATGAGCTCTGTCAAGGTGAGGACATCAAACCAGTACTTACGGCAGCCATCGCTAGCAGTAAGATCCTCATCCCCATTTTCTCCGAGAGTTATGGTGCAAGTGATTGGTGCCAGGATGAGCTGGTTCACATTATGGAGCGCAAGAATAATAACGGCCAGATTGTGTTGCCTGTATTTTACAAAGTGAAACCATCTGACGTAGGATATCAGAAGGGAAGGTTTGGAAACTTACTTCACGAGCGAGAGGAGCGTTTGCTTGAGAGGGGTTTCGACCCAACGATCTTGGAGAATCGGAAGAAAGCACTCCTTGAAGTCAGCACCTTGAGTGGATACGAAGCTGATGGGTAAAATTTTCCATGAGTTATTCTCCTTTTTTCTTTTTTGTCTTGCGCTTTAATGACGTTGACCAATGTAATCATAGCTTTTGTTATCATGATCCCATTGGAAAAAAGATCTTTTGAATAAACTTTTAACTTTTACATTTAAAGATTTTGTAACATTGTGCCATTTTGTTCTTGTTTATCCTCATCACACACTTTTCAAATTACGCATTTATTCTAGATTGATAGTACAACTCATTGGCGATTTTTTTATTTAAAGCTCATAACATCATATATCGTGCATGTTGATTGTCAAATCCATAATTCTTTATCTTCCCAAGTTACAAATATTGTTGATTAGTTGCTATTAAACTTATTTTTACAAAAGAAATGTTTCATTGGTGATATATGGTGATGGTAAATATAAAAAAGGAGAAAAAAACGGATTGTTTTTTTTATATGTTTGTTTAAATCATTTTCAATTCATTTTCCTATCTTCAACAAGTAATTTCTATCTCATGCACCTGCATATATTGAAGCAATGTTCTTATTTTGGGTAAAAACTACTCTTCTACTTCCATATAAAACCGGTAATAGACGCTTGCAATGAAAACTGATAAGACCACAAATCTAGAACGATACAAAAATTCACAGCACGAGTAGAAACTTGCAAGCGTGTAGAAGTGAGCAAACAAGGATAAAGCCTCTCAACTGCAATTCAGGTTGTTCACAATATCACACTCTGAACAACTTTTCTGATTGGTATCGCAACACCTGAAATCACCTTGTATCAAAAGTTATAACTTGTGTTTGCTTATTCAAACGCTCTACAAATTTTCAAAGTCACGTCCACGTCATCCCTCTTATCTTTAACAAACAACAAGTTCAAAATTTGACTCAAATCCATAATAGATAGAGTATTTAATATTCATAACTCATATCCTCAAGTTTTTTCTGGCTTAATAAATTATTTTGGAGTAACAGTGGAATTGGGCACGCCATGTGAAGCGACCACCAATATCTGGAGGTGTGAGAAAAATGATTTTTAAAGTTTTTGAATCAATCCGCAGATTTATTTATTATTGTGTTCTCATTTGATAAAAAACATAAAATTACTGTTGCCACATAACTGAATTCTTCTCACATTTGACAGGTCTGAAGCACGCTTGGTGGAATCGATTGTCCAAAAAGTGTTGAGCGAATTGAAGAAAAATTTTGAGTTGGATATTTCTGTGAATTTGGTCGGAATTGATAGTCATGTGAAGGAGGTCATGGAAGTTGTGGATACTAAAAAATATCATGCCACCCTATTTGTTGGCATCCACGGAATGGGAGGCATTGGTAAGACTACTCTTGCCAAAGCCATCTACAACAAGCTTACCAATCAATTCAAGCACCGTAGCTTCATTGCTGATATAAGGGAATCATGGAAGCGTAATGGCGCACATTACTTACGGAATCGGTTAATCTATGATATATCGAAGCACAAAAATGAAGTTCATAATGAGGATGAAGGGACTAAGTTCATCTCCTCCAAGTTTAAAGGTAAAAAGGTCCTCCTCCTTCTTGACGACGTGGATGCTGCCGTTCAATTGAAGCGTTTGGCTGGTAATCGTGATTGGTTTTCTTCGGGAAGTATGATCATTATTACCACTAGAAACAAGAGGATTCTTGAAGATTTTGGAGTGGACTATGCCTATGACCATAAAGAAATGGATAATGATCAATCTTTGATTCTATTTAGCAAACATGCATTCCGAAGGGACTCTCCTCCAAGCGATTTTGAGGACCTCACTCATGAAGTTGTATCCACCATCAAAGGGCTTCCCTTAACCCTTGAGGTTTTAGGCTCATTATTGTGCGGACAAGAGCTAGCATTCCTGGAGAGGTACAATAGACAAGTTAAAAAAGTGCCTCTTAAGGAAGTGCAAGAAAAGTTACGGATAAGTTATGAAGTATTAGAATATGAACAAAAGCAAATATTTTTGGATATTGCTTGTTTTTTCATTGGCATGACAGAAGAATTGCATCCTACATGTGGGATGCCTGTCCCTTCTTCCCCGAGAAGGAAATTGAAGTATTGAGATTCATGTCGTTAATAAAAATTGGAAATGATCATAAGCTCCGAATGCATTGACCAACTGAGAGATCTTGGTAGGGAAATAGTTCGCGAAGAAGACCGGCAAAAGCCTCGGAACCGTAGTAGGTTATGGGACTCAGAGGAAGTCAAGAAAGTGCTAAAAGAAAATAAGGTAACCGTTTCGTTTGTTCTTCGTACTCAGTCCATGTTCTACTGTTAGAGTAATGTTGGTCCACTACTCAGTGCTTGCTCTACTATTATTGCAACTTGAATGTTTCATTGACGAGATTAGAAAGTAGGGAGGTTGCTCTCTCTGAGTAAGTATTGTAGTGTTAAGATCATGTTTCTACATTTGCATCACTTACGTCTTTAACAAATGCAGTAAATAACTTGACTAATGATAAATCATAGAATCATAAACTCAAGCGGAAAAACAAAAACAAAAGTTTAGGTCTGAATTAGCACAATTGAATAGGTTTAAGACTTTTTTTGGTAATTTTAGAATACTTTAAATGGATATAGTATTAATGGACATTGAATCGTTGCATATAGGGAACAGGAAAGATTGAGGCCATTGATATGACTGAAGGCAGCTCAAAAGGCTTCGGCAAAATAGTTGAGCGAGATGACAACATTTACACAGGAGAACAATTCAAGAATTTGACAAGTCTAAGATTCCTTCACATGGAGGAAGGGGCATATCTCCGTGGAGATTTTAAGGACTCAATGAAGGGGTTAAAATGGCTTCGATGGCCAATATGCCCCAGAATTTTTAAAATTGAAGAGGTACATTTTTCATATAGTTACTTCAGTATTTTTGCATGAATCCATTTCACTCTTCACCCATAGTATCATAAAAAGAAGCATAGCCTTTTGCATATGGGCCGAAAATAACATTACCTTTCAAACTCATGTTTTCATGCATGAGATAGAAGTGACATCCACCATCAATTTTTCCTATTCTCAGTTTAAATTGCTTGGCATCATCCTTGCCATCGCTGGGTGAGCTTGGCCTCGCCGCTAGCTCTCACGTCTCACCGAGTCACCAATCCCGTGACCAGCGGGAGGAGGAAGAAGAAGGGAAAAAAAAAAGAGAGAGAGAAAAGAAAAATAGTAAAAAACAAAAAGAAAATTGATATAATAGTAATTATTACAATAAATTGCCACATCGAGGCCGTAGGTCAAAGTTGGCGAGATGGATTGAATTGACATAAACGCAAAGGCTTAGGATTCGATTAGCAAAGAAAAAAATTTAGGATTGAATTGGCACAATTGCAATAGATTTATGACTTTTTTGATAATTTTAAATTACTTTAGTTGGATATAATATAAATGGAAATTGAATCGTTGCATATATGGAATGGGAAAGATTGATGCCATTGATATGAGTGAAGGCAGCTCAGAAGGCTCTAGCAAAATAGCTGAGCAAGATGACGACTTCTACACAGAAAAATAATTTAAAAATTGACGAGTCTAAGATTTCTTCAGATGGAGCTGGCACATCTCCCCGGCTATTTTAAGGACCTAATGGAGGAGTCAAGACGGCTTCTATTCGAAGAATGTCCCATGAATTTTGAAGTAGAAAATCTTCACGCTACAGAATTAGTTGTACTGGATTTGTCAAGAAGCATGATAAATGAGAGATGGCAAGGGTGGAGTTCTTTAGTGGTAAGAGCAAGTCTTTTTCTTCTTCTTCTTTTCCCTTTTATGTTTCTTTTTTTAGTCTTAATCACCCTTGACAACCATTTCTTTTTACCAGATGGCAAAGGAGCTGAAATTTCTCGACCTTACAGATTGTGAATCCTTGGAAAATACGGACTTCCTCTCGGCTTTTAAGAAATTAGAGGTTTTGATCCTCAATGATTGTCGGGGACTGCTGCAAATCGACTCTTCGATTGGAGACATGAAGGACCTCGTTCGCTTGGAGTTGAGCGGCTGTTGGAGCCTCACGAAGCTTCCAGAAGAAATAGGTAAATTGAAAAAACTGGAGCAACTCCTTTTACCGTATACTCGGCAGCTTTCTGCATTACCAGAAAGCATAGGATCTTTGCAGAAACTAGAAATTCTAAATATTAATCTCAGTGGTATAGAAGAATTACCCAACGATATTGGAAGGCTGAGAAATCTCCGAGAATTACATGCTGATGGATGCGCAAAATTAGGAGGAAAAATTCCAGAAAGCATAGGGTCTTTGCAAAATCTAGAGATTCTAAATATTGCGTTCACTAATATAGAAGAATTACCCAACTGTATTGGAAGGCTGGGAAAGCTCCGAGAGTTAGATGTTGCAGATTACAGTAATCTGAAGCGGGAAACGTCAGAAAGCATGTGCAATCATTCTTCCCTGCAACGCCTTGATTTTCGTGGCTGCGAGAAGCTCCAATCGCTGCCGGACCTTCCTTCCAGCTTAACATATTTGGGAGTCACCTGTCAAAGTCGCAAATTGCCTTCACTCTCCCACCTAACCCGTCTCAAGGAGCTACAAGTTAGTGAGTGTGAATTTATCGAGTGCATCCAGGAGCTTCCATCTACACTACGAAAGAATTCAGAATGCTCCCAACCGACAGGGGTTGAAGATTCGGAATTACCACAATCCCTAAACACTCCCTTCAAGTTGGAAATCTTGGAAGTCAGTGGATGTAAATCTATTGAAATACTGGACGTTTCACAGTTTATCCATCTAAGGACATTATATGTCGATGGTTGTGGGAATTTACTTGAAGTTCGAGGTCTTGATAAATTGAAATATTTGAAATGCTTGACTGTTGAAAATTGCAAGTCAGTTGAACGGTTGGAGCTTCCAAAGCTGGAGGGTTTGAAGGTAGTGAAAGTTGAAAATTGCGACAAATTCGTCGAAATTCAAGGTCTCGATTGCTTGGAAAACCTGAGTATCTATCGGTGCGCTTCAATTAAAAGGCTGGACATTCCAAAATCCGGGAGTATGAAGATGTTAGATGCTGGATATTGCGAAAGCTTAGTCGAAATTCAAGGCCTTGGTATTTTGGAGTTCTTGGAAGAGTTGAATCTCTCTGGGTGCGCTTCGTTTGAAAGGCTACCAAACTTATGTTGCTTTGGCCACTTGAAAAGTTTGAATATCAACGGCTGTGACAAGCTTCAAGACATACAGAGCCTAGAGAGATTCCCATCCTGCAAAAGTTTATGTATTGAAGATTGCAAGTCCTTAGCAAAATTACCGAATTTGTCAAGTTTTCATGATTTACGAGAATTGTTCCTGTCAAACTGTCATGAACTTGAGAGATCCAGGGGCTTGAGGAGTCAATATCTGTAGAACGTATTACTATCTCAAGATGTTCCTCGATTGAGATCTTACCGGATTTGTCATCATGTACCCGCTTGATGAGGCTGATTGTGCAAGATTGCGAGAAATTGACTGAGCTTCGTGGGCTCAAGAAATTGGAGCAACTAGTGGAATTGGACATTTCTGGATGCAAGTCTCTCAAAACAATTCCAGAATTGTCTGGAACGCAGCTTTATCAAAATTACAAGGAAGAGCCAAGTTCATATGACAGAGGCATAGAATTTGGATAGACTCCATTCAAACAAACTCGGATGAGTCAAGATAAGGGAGATGATCCACATTTTCTAACAAAGGTACATAAAGCGGGTAAGTTACCTTTGCTCTTTTGAGATCTACCTCCCAATTGTCATTTGCAATTTCTTTCAAGATTTATCATCTTCTCATAATCATTTCCTGGTTGACAGTGTCATCATTATTTTTGTTACATGAATTCAAGGAATCTGGGGGAGATATTCATGGAAATTAATGAGTGCTTTGGCAAAATGATTCTTCTTATCGTGCCAGTAACGGAAATAGATGAAAAGGCTTTCTAAGCACATCATATGTTTGGGTAAGATCCTTCATCCTATGCAGAAAAACAATTATTCGTAGAGTTTGATTGTTTCTGGATTTCTGGAAAAATCTTAGAAAAACTTATGTATACATGCATTTGATAGCATGCCAAATGTCATTGTATAGGTTGAGAAGGAGGACACTATATGGCAGTCCTGGTTTGAATCCATGTTCATTTGTTTCGGATCCAGGATATACCTAAAAGTCCAAGGCAAGTAACAGATTACCAAAAGAATGCGTCTTGATGTTTGTAGAGTTGGTATAGCCATCTGTGAGATGCCTGAACATTTGAGCCAATCAAGACATTAACTAGAATGTGGTTTTACATGATTGACTGTTCTTCCCTTATAGTGTGCATAAGCACTTGTTAGTTCATTTACCTGCTGAAAAGAAAAACACCAGAAGCATTTCCATAAGTTTCCTGAGGAGAATTTGTACTATATGCCTTGTGAAAACTGTCTTGCATTATTTCTAATACATGAATGGCAAATGTTGACAAGGAAAGAATCAAACTATATCCCACAAGAGCAAGCAACTTGAGTTGAATTCACTGTACTAACTTGCTCAAAGCTTCTGTGGTTGATGATGTTAGATGCCCCATTAGTTGGATCCAAAGAGTTCAAAAAGAATATCGAGCTTGACAAACAGGGATCCCTAAACTTCGGAGTGTTATTAGGAGTTCTTTGATATTAGTTGCTTGATTGATTTCATCTGACTCACTGGCAGGTTTCAGTTATCATTCCACTGGTTGATGTAGATGCTGAAATATGCAAGAGAGCTTTTGCAAGGCTTTTCTAAAAGGAAACAAAATCATCAAAGGATGAGGAGCTCGATGGTTCTTGAACTTCTTCAAAGTCTGACAATGCGTCCTTGGAATGGTAAAGGATGTTTGCATGCCGTCATCTCACTTTGCCCTGCTTATATTTAGCAGAAGCTTTGCCGAGCTGGAGATGTCTGCCTCCGCTCGTGTAATCAAGTCTCTCTCTTCCTTATTTTCTCTCCCACCTGTTCCTCTTCTGTAGTTTTATTCATGCTACTTTCGGACTCGAGGAAAGTCTAGCCTCGAGCTTTCCTCTGGGTTTCGAGCACAGATGAAGGACCATAGCGCATGCTTCCGTTCCAGCTTCAGTTCAATAAACTGCCGCCTTCTCAGGTTCGGCTCCCATTCAGCGTTCGTTTGCGACCTAATGGGCAATCATCTCAATTGTTTCGACTTGGTTTTGTGAAGTTTGCTTGATTTCTGATTGGCAGGTGAAGATCGCAGGGTGGAATCTGGAGAAGGATTTGCTGGCAATGGTCATGGAGGACCCGAAGGTGTGCTTCATGGCTTCAATTGGTAGAGGCTGTAGACAATCTCTCCTGGTAATTTCTTGAAACAAGAAAGTCTCTCCTGGTACTTGCTTCAACTAGAGGAAGTTCTCTTTTTAAGTTAGCGTGTTCATTCCTTCAACAATGGCTTGGTGCGCCCTTTGAGTCATTGGTCTTATCTCGTTTTACTTCTTTCGCTCTTCCTAAATATGCTACGCTTCCTTCTCCCAAGAGGAACCACTGTAATTGCCAATCTAGCTCGATTTGCGGTTGATGGAGAATTTGACAAATATAAAAGTGAAGTGCTTGAAAGTCTAAATGCGAACATGATGTCGAATTGAGGAGTTCCCTAACTTAATCGACAGTCACCTAGACCAACCGGAAGTGTACCATGCTGTATTGCCATCTTGTTTCCCTTCTGTGTACACCAGTTGAAGTGTCCATGAAAATAAAGAACTTGAATTGGAGGGGATGTCATTTATTCTAGATAGACTAGCTATATCAGTTGCAGAAATGCTTGATGCCCCCTTGGAGTTGGTAAGTTTAGGCCCTGCAGAATAACATCTCGACGCTGTCAGGCATCTATATAGTTTCCTTGGATTTCTAATGCTGACTCTCACAATGTAATGCTACTTCTGGCTCCTCTTCTTCCTCTTTTTTACAGATTGAGAGTTGCCAACAATGAGATATTTACCGTATACTAGATTGCAGAGTATAAGCTGGAAAGTTTCTCTCATTTTGTACCACTTAAAGTTAATTTATCTTCTTCTGATTATAGAGGGGCTTGCATCGCATCATTTTGATTAATCAAGCTCGCTGGTGGGAATCTAACTTGTTATCTCAAGCCATGCTGCATACTTGTATGACAATCTGGTCGAGAGGAATGGAGTCAGGGATTGGAGAAAGCGCAGAACTAGGAGTGTAGAGGGAGCTGCATCCAAGTATGTTAAGTTCTTATATGACTCTAACTCTTGGTAATTCAAATTCGTGAGGACTTAGGATTAGATGCCTAGCCTTGGCAGTTCTTGACATCTATTCTCACTGGAAAAATTTAGAGAGGAGGCATCTTTTCTCCAGAAACATCTGAAAGCTTCACGCATCATATGGTCTTCTAGATTTGGAGAACATGTTGAGTGCACTATAATTCTTGAGCCAACCTTTGAATGGTTTCTGTTGAGATCCTAAGTTGTAGGTACTAGTACACTTGTGATCCTTGCCTGAATCCACTCCACCTCAAGGTTCGATAGCGGAACAACAAGATTCATTTTGGGATTGTGATAATGGATTGGAGGCTGCCATAAAGATATATATTCCCGTCACTTTACATGACCTGCTAGCCCAAATAAATCCCACATGAAGTGACCGATACCCCTCTCAGTTGTCTTGCACTGTTACGATGCTTAGCCTCACTTTAACAAATTTTGATTTTCTCGTTACTGTGCGTTCTCTATCTTCCCTCTTATGGTAATTTTGTTGTGAAGAAATTACTCGTTCTTTTTCACTCTGTTGTTTTCTTTGCACATTCATTGTGTCGTCAATACTGGTTTCTCATAATTATTCTAATCTACTCCAGGTGAATGTACAACATCATTATGCTGGCTCGTCCTGGTGGCAAGACCGCTGTCTTGGGACTTGAAGATGGTACAGTTTCACTGCACAATGTAGAAGTAAGTTTTCCATGCTATTGCCGCAATGTTACCCTCATTAATTCTCAACAAGAAATTCACCCTGCAAGAATCCTTTATCATCAGAAGGTGTTCTTCTGCGATCTCTCTTGGGAAATATTCTGAATTGCTCAAAAGCAGCATGATGCAATGCAAACAGCAAGCTTGCTGAATGAACAATAAGTTAAGATGTTTCTGAACTACTGAAAGTCTAGCCAACTCGTTTGATATAATGGCCGACTAATCGGACGGTTGTATCTTAACTCGGCATCGTAGTTGACACTTGTATCGAGGGTCTATTGGAGTCTTTATTCAAAGAGAGCTGTTTGTGATTCAGGTTTGCATCTTCATGCTAAAGTGGAAGCAATTCGGTCCGAGGTAGAGATCTTAGTGGCGTTGATTTTGCTGTTAGATTGATGGGGGTTTGTTGGCTAGTTCCGCCTCTTTGTGGGGTTCCGCTAACATAACATAAAAGAAAACGAAGAAAAGGTTAAAAAGTCAAAAACAAAAAGAAAGAGAGGGGCTGTTTGTGGAGTGAAGAGTGGAGAGAGAGAGAGCATTCCCGGAGAAGAACGCACGAGACGAAGGAAAAGGGGCAACGGCTTTCCGGTCCAGATTCAAAGGCCCAGCGTTGTTCTGACTCAAATTTCAATGTATTGTTACCGAGACTTACAAGTTGATCGGTTTGGTTCGTTGAAATCCTTTTCTAAATTATTTCTTGTTTTCTCCAATCGGAGTTAGAGTTTCTTGCTCCATTTATATTAATCCACTTTCATGATGATGAAATGTTGTTGTATTATTAATGTTGAGCCTCTAGTGTGTGACTAGAGAAGAACTTTTGTGTATCTACTATTCTTGATGATTAGTGGAAGTTTTTGAGCAGGCCGTGGTTTTTTTCCCTCATTGGATTTTCCACATAAACATCTTGGTGTTTGTTGCCTTGTCTCTTAACATTTCAGCATTATATTTTACTTATTTTGAGGTTGTATTGCTGGAATATACTTCCAGTTGTTGCTGGGGTTAAGTCGATTTTGGTCCGTTTAGTTTTGGATAAGAAATTGATTATGAATTGGATTAGTTTTGGTGAATTGTTGTCCACGTCTCCCCAACAAGGTTGTTGGAACCAGAGTTGAAAATATTTCTAGTGTCAAGAACGAGGTCGCTCGAGCCCAATTTGATGTGCATTTGAGATCGTGCTCCTATTTGGGATATCGAAGCTCGGTTAGTATTGCTTTAAGCTTTGTAACAAAGAATCAGCTCTCACAAAAGAAAAAATGACAAAATTTGTGCATGAACTTTAACTCAATATGCAACATCGTCTTTGGACTTTTAATTTGGCCAATGTGATCTCCTGGCCTATTGATAGATGTTCAATTTAGTCCTTAGGCTATATGAAAATGTTCAATGTCGTCATTTCGTTAATTCAAATTTAATGAAATATACTCATATGGCTTCTAATCCGTTAAATTTGAATGGTGGACAAAAAATAGATAGCACGTGGATTGTTCACATAAATTTTCATCTCCGCATATGATAATCGAGCTCATAATATGATAATGTCTATTATGGAACATTCGTCATCAAATAGTGTCTTAGTATTTATAAATGATTGTCGTCCTTGAATAAAATCTACCTTTCATAAGATATCACAAATTTTCTTTGGACTTCCATGGGAGGAGCTTCTTTTGGCTTCTTCAATGTGTCTACCCATCCAAGTGAGGGAGTACATGATGGGTCTTCAAGTTCTTAAATTATGATCTCTCTGCAACATTTCTCGATAAACCTTTGGAGACATTCATCTGATATCAAGACATCCTACATGGGATATGAGGTGATGCTAAATTTAACCAGCTGATTGTGAAATCTTGACGCCTACTGTCATTTAGAAATTTGTATTTCAACATTGCAGCAGATAGTCTGCAATTTTGGAGCCTTTGCTGATCTTGATCTGGGGGTATAAACGGACTAAACGCCACCGACACAATTGCTCATGGCGAAATAAAACATCACTTGCAAAAGATACTTCAAGACCATCTCCTAAGATGGAGAATCGCCTGTAACTGCAACAACTACACAAAGCATGACCAAATCTGCAGCAATGAAACAACTAACTGGAGTAGCATTGAGACTGACTCATTCTTCTGATATAAACATTTGGTTTCACTGGCAAGAAAAGGGAAAGGAAAAAAAGATTAAGAAATAAATATTTTAGAATAGTCTTCCCTCTCTTCTGTAGGAGAAGATAAAATAGGATGACCTTAGTAGTCTGTTCTGCGACGGTAGCGAAAGAAAAAAAATACAAGTCAGCCATTGCCTCACATAAGTTGGAGCAGAATTCAGAAGCCAACAGGCAGTTTGTCTAAGCAACAATCAAGTCTAGCAAGCCATGTGTGTGAGAGAGAGAGAGAGGGAGCGAATCCAAACTTTGTGTGAAGCTAAAACAAAGAATGATTCCTGCTCTGGTTTGTGAACAAGAGTGCTATATTCACTCCAACTTAAGGAAAAAACTTCAAAACTGCACAACTTCAAAATCCGAATAGCATATTTCTGGTTAAGCTCAAAAGCAGATGAGGGTTAATTACAAGCACCAAAGCATGCGCAGGAGTGTTTTCTACAGTGAGGGACCAGAACCGTTCCGCTATCCTTGTTATTTCTGGCTTCTGATCAACAGTAGAATACGCTGAACCGTAAAATCTTCTTGTCTTGGCTTATCCATGCCATCAGTCTTGGTGAACTTCCTCAGAAGGAGGGGCTGGCGAATCTTACGGCCGCGGGCCGTGCAACTTCCTCAGCAGGAGGGGCGGCGAATCTCAAGGCCACTGGCCGTGCAACCACAACAGCCTCATCAGCAAATGGGACCTTGATAAATGATGGGGTTCTTAGGGGCCAACGACCCGTCATCCGTGGATAGTGTGTCTTCAAGAAAGTAGTAGGCATGACCAGCTATCATTCCCTGCATCGTAATGTATTGAGCACAAGGACCAGCACAACAGAAAATTAGACTTCAGTTTAGTTAAGCATTTATTGATATCTGAGAGCAAATTTTCTAGGAAAACCGATGATCTGTGTGCTTCTGGTTAACTTCTTTGACATGGGTTAATAATGTAAAAATGCACCATCTATGGAGCACTGTCGCAATAGTTTTGCTTCAAAATGGTTTTCCAAAGTTGTCGGGTCTTTTTCTTCTGTTTCTTGCTCTTGGTGAACTTAGGTTGCCAGAGTTGCAGGCATTTACTGGTATTTGGACGTGCAAGTTTTCAGTAATTTTGAAGCCAACCGGTTGATGAATAGCTGTTGTATCGACAAGAGAGGTAAAAAAATATGAAAGAACAACTGGCTTGTTGCTACAGGGGATTGGGGGAGGTGGGAAGGCAAGAAATTTCTCATTGATCTCTTTGTTTTTCCCCCTTTATATGCACATGTTAGAGCTATACAAATCAGAAAAGTTACTAACCTATGTGAAAATGTATCAAAAGGAGGAGGAGGAAGACTGATTAATGCAGTATGTACTATCAATTTGTAACACATAAAACACTCATTTCTATCCTAATCTTAAGTTTGCTGCCCATCGATTTGTACGTCTATATGAGATCTGTCAGCACTAAGGGCATTCCTGGATGGTAGACATAGATGTTTTGAACTCCTGCCTCCGTTGGTCTGTTACATCCATTTCTATTGTGATCTGAAAGTAGCAAGTGGTAGATGCACAGAAGTGGTAAAGTCTAATAGGTTGCTGCTGTTTAGTTACTAAACTCATCGTGTACATGCTCCTCGAGTCACCCACCATTGGAGCTGCTGCAAAATTCTCTGTTCACCTTCTTGCTAACTGTCTTCGGATGCCCGACCAAAAAAAAAGAACTGTCTTCGGATGAAGTGTCACAAAACCAGTGCGTTGAAGGAATTGGACATATACAGCTTACTCTATTACGACAAACCATATGTTGAACGCGAGCATTAAGAAAACTTGGGAAGAAAGCGAAAAGGAGTCTTTGACCTCATTTTAATTATGTTGACGCATAGTCTGCATTCTCTTGCAGGTTGGATCTGTCACAGCTATATGCTTCACCTGTTTTATTATCAGGTGTTCAGTGGTAAGCTCCAATTGTGGGATAGTCTTCCATTCTGCTAGCTACAATTTCAAACCTGATGCACATCCTTACTAATATTTCTTGTGCCTGTTTAATTTAAGAGACTTGACTTGACCAAAAGAAAAGGAAAGTCAATTAGATCACTTTGTTGGTCAGATCAGCTGCCTCATATGGCTAGTGCCCTCGGTCACTTTGGGTTCAGCCCGATGGGTATTGAACCCAGCAGACCCCCTGAGCCCATCCCCACTCTACCAAAAGGACTGAATTGCCCGTTGGCTTCTATTACAAGTACTAGTAAGCAGGACCGCCCCTACAGCAGTAGAGTTTAACCACCAACTTCGGGATGGATTGGCATGGGCTGCCCCCAGCAGAAAAGATGGTGAGAACTTGGTGCGACCTTATAAGCGAGGACAATTGTTAACAAATATGCTAAGACATACACTCTTTTTGGCTTCTGTTACTGTTTTTTTGTGTTCTAGGTTATCTTATCTCATCAGCTTGGTTATAATCCAAGTCCTGTGATTCACTTGTAAGGTCCAACTTACGAGAGAGGGACTGTTAACCAGTATGCTGGTGTGCCAGATTCATAAAAGTTCGAACTTCTAAGAAAAACGATACATTTACGGCTCTTTTTGCCCAGTGCAAGCCAATAAATATGGACACTTCAGTTGTTTTCATCTCTATCCAATGGTTGGCTGGTAAATTTTTGGATTACTTGTGTAATACATAATGGCGGTCAGTTTTTTCTTGCTAATTTTCTTACTAACACTGGCTTTATTAAATTTTCTTGAAACTAGAGGTCAAACAATTGAACGGCAGGTTCCATTGCTCATCACATCATCTAACGAAATGCAATTGCATTGATAAATAAGAAAGGGTAAATCACTAAGTCGGCATATAGGTCAGCTGGACCGAGGTTGTCAAATGTCAATAGTAGACATACATGAGCTTTGAGGCGTTTGAGTTGTATCTACCATGGCCTTGTCATTGACTCTTTGGAGCCATAGAAACAAAGATTAGACTAATGTTGTGGCATTTGTACGACGAAACATAACATGTTGACGCGAGATTGAACTCTCTTCTCCTGTGGGATATCAGGGGTTCGGCATCTGATTAATCATTTGAAAACTCGGCTCAGTTGAATCGGGCTGATCCAGTTCGATTTTGAACCCGGTTCAGCCTGCTTCTCGGCCAAATTGGCTTTAATGATGAACCTGGACTGGAGTGCGAACCAATTCCTAATTCAACTAATGGAAACGGCTGACCTTTTCCAGTTTGACGTCACTGGCTTTGGGGGTATTACTCGACGAACAAATTGAAGTGCTCTGTTTTCCTTTAGGATTTGGGTTGGAATCTATAAGCCCCTGGCGAGCAGTCATACCAACCATGTCTTCTTCGGTGCTTCTAATTTGTTCAAAAATAAAGAGTTGACTACAATTGAATGTGAACACACTTTGGAAGTTGAGGAAGGCTGTCACTTGAAAGAACTGGGAGTTTAGACTCTTAGTTGAAAAAGCTCAAACCCAGTTGGAGATTGCCATAAACTTGACTTTGCCAAAGAGCTTCGAAAGTGTCATTGTACTTAATCTCCAGGAACTACTAACTTCACCTCTTCTTAAGTTAACCAGAGAATCTCACCAATTATCGACCCAGATTGGAGACTGTCTTGCCCTTGGAATACTACTTTGTCCTCTTGGTTGGGACAATGTCAATTTCTTCCCAACCTGTATGGTATGATTGCTGGGCTAGACAAGAACTAAACTGTCAACTGCATAATTTGGAATGAAGCAATCACATGCATTTTGCCTTGCCGATGACACCTTGACGTAATGATGCATTGCCTCTTAATATACAGGTTCTTGTATCCAGGAGGACGGATGAACGGATAGATTCCGCGAGTTCATCAGCCTGTGATTACCCGTCCAGCAGTTGTAATCGCCATCTTCCTAATGATTTCCCCCACCAGCAAAGCCCAGATTGCCGTCCACCAGCTTTCTTTCAAAGCTGGATACGAAGAAACTCCAAGGAAATTCTCGCACCAGCAAAACCAACATGTGAGAGATGCATCCGATCGTCAATGAAAGCGAACTGGGAGGATATACTTAGACCTAGGAAAGAAGATCATCGACAAGAGCAATTGCGCAACTGCCCTCAAGCTGTGCGTAATGATACATCTCTGCCATAATTTGATGAAACAAGGCATCTATTACATTGGAGATTTAATATGATGTACAGCAGTTAATATATCTTAGCTGGTTTATTAGCTTAAGTTTTTGAATGAAAGTGAGTTTAACTAGATAAATCTTAATCACAAGAAAGAGTCGTGTCTATCAATTTTTGAAACTACTCACCAAAATAATGTACATTCGAAATGAAATTGACCTAGTGATTCTTTGAGATTTGGATGCCAACATAACTTCCAATTTTTGGGTTGGGGGGTGAATTTTGCAGGTTGTGCCATCAATATGAACTGCTTTTATAAGAAGGCAAAGCGCATACCAGTGTACTGACCAAAATATGTAAAATGCCATCTTGATTGAAACAACCTTTCAAATAACTCAAAAGAAAGCACGGAGTTTTACGTTTTTGCACAATACTAACACTATTTGTCAAACCCTAAAAAGAAAAAAAAAAGGCATAATTTTCACTCAAGATATTTTTGACACAATGTTCATTTTTTTTTAAAAAGAAAGAACGATGTTCTACCAAGTAGAACAAATCATGATTAATTATTGTTGAAAATTCAATCGTGGCAACCAACGGACAACTGGGGACAATCATGGTTGTCGTGTCAATGTACCAAGTAGGTAAAATATTTGATCCTTTTAATAAAAAAAATTTTGTTTTATGACAATAGCCAGATTTAGGTTTGGACTTAAGTGAAAAGTATACGTCTTTTATTCATATTGCTAATTATCGATGATGGCATACAGAGTCATACCGGAGATGTATCATGAGAAAATAAGAAAATTCACTAGTTAATTATTATTATTTTTTTGTCTAAAATAGTTAATTAATTGAAAAAATGTTTTCACTTCATGTTTTTTACGGGACCAACAACCCAAGCCGTAAAGCCCATTGCAAGCCCACCGCGCTTTCGGTATAGCACGCGTCAACAGATGATCTCGTCATCCGAACCAAAACCTGACCATGCCTTGTTTGGTTCGGATGACCGTTGTCGGTCCCTCCTTCGCGACCGCCTGCCGGTATATAGCACTCCTCCACAGATGATCACGCCATCCGGACGGAAGCCGAACCGAAACCTGACTCTGCTTCGGTTCGGATGACCGTTGCCGGTGTCCCCTTTAAATAGCCGTCCCCTTCTGTGCGTCGCCATCTTTCTCTCCTCTCGCGTCTCTGGTTTTGCTTTTCCGTAAGTTCGCTTCGCTCTCTCTCGATCTCGATTTGCTTTCTCGTCCTTTCTTTATAGTTGTTGTTGATGGTGCGACTGTTTTCTGGGTTCGATTTCTGAAGCATCTTGGCTTTTTAGAAACTAGTTTTCTCTCCTGTGGCGGAGATATTCTGAAGGTTTGGCGGGGTCTCTTCGAGACTTAGACGTGGTTTGTGGGAATCGTTTGCTCCTCCTTGATCGTTTATCGATTCATCTGCCATTCTGATATTCGCATTTTACTTGTTCTACCGTCTTACTCTGGCTTTTGTTATTCAATTGAACTGGCAGTGGCTCTGTTTTTATCGATCATTTACTTCTTGTTCTACCAAAATTGAAGGAAACCCATGAAAATTAAGTTAAGAAAAGTCGATTTCTTTTTCCAAGTTCCAGCCTTTCTCCATCGTAAAAGCTTGGAATCGCTTTTTTTACTTTGCCCTGTCGATCTCATGCGACCAAAATCTTAATATGCTTCTCTCGTCCACCCACGTGTGTCGTCTTGATACGCTCTGCTTTCCCATTTTCCTGGTAAATCCCTTGTGTTTTTTGTTTTTTGTGTTGTTTTGTTTTTTTTTGCAAATGAAGGTGTTCTTTTTCTTGTTGGCTTTCTTGATTCTTGGAAGGGGAAGAAAAAGACTACTTTTTTCTCTGTTTCTTTACTCGGGTTTCGCTCGCGTCGAGCTTCATTTGGGGTTTCAATTGTGATTACTGTGATCGAGCAGCGTTCTGATCTGCTGTTCAGATTCAGCACGCCTTGTTGTGAGTGCCATCAAGAATTGCTAAAAGAACTTACTTTCTACAGGTTTTCTTGGATTGTTATTCTGTTACTGAACTACATACAATTGTTATGTGATCTGTGTGTATTTATTTTTCCTTTGTATTTCTTTGGGAGCGCACTGAGCGGCGAGGTCTACTCTTCTTCTTCTTCTTCTTTTTTAACAGAAGATGGCGAAGAAACCAGAGTCCTTTTAATGAAGTTCCCTGGCAATTTGGAGAGACATTGCTTGGATGCAAACCATTTCCAATGCATCCATCTCGTTTGGTAATCATATCTGCCAAGTAAAATTCAAATTCTTTGAAACTTTTGACTTGCTGTGCCGGTTCTGGAATTTGGTCTTAGTTGAAACGACGACTAAATTGTTTACTGACGTGCCCAGTTCGTCTTTTGTTTTTTTTTTTAACTTTTAATCATGTGTCCTTTCGTCCCCCAAATGAAAGTGTTGATGGGTTATCACATGGGTGAAAATCCGTGGGTCTTGTTTGAAATTTGGCGTTTCTCGGCTCTGTCAATCCATCCGAGTACAAACGGTTCTTCTTCATCAAGTTCATAACTTATGATTTGTCTGCAACATTTCTCGATGAACTCAAAGGTTTGGTTGCATTAAAAAGATCGTGGTGGTTCAATAGACGTCCCACTGATGTCGCACACCCATCCAAGGAAAACGGTTATGCTTCCTACTTGAGAACGAGAAGCTACTTAATAACTGGGCTTCTTGCAGGGTTCGGGTTGAGACCCAGCTCTGCGGAGGCAAGAAAACGTTGGTGCTGGAGGAATGCCGAGGAACACCGCCCTCATGCCAGTGCCGTTCTGGAGTTGGGTGATGTTGGAGGAGGCCTGCCGCTGCGACTGGCTGGAGCGAAGGCCATGCATGCAGATTGGGGCACGGTACTTCTTCAACTTTGTCTTTTCACAACGAGCTTCAAGGGCGTGTGTTTCCAAGCGAACCTGATCGAACAGCATCAGGAAAGCGACTGGTGCAGCTCTGCGGAGGCAAGAAAACGTTGGTGCCGGAGGAGTACCGAGGAACACCGCCCGCATGCCAGTGCCATCTCCAGGGTGATGCTGGAGGAGGCCCGCCACTGCGACCGGCTGGAGCGAAGGCCATTGCAGGCAGATGGGGGGCAGGGTACTTCAACTTTGTCTTTTGACAGTGAGCTTCATGAGCATGTGTTTCCAAGCGAACCTGATCGAACAGCATCAGGAAAGCGACTGGTGTGGGTACACAAATAGACATTGAGAGCACGTTGATGTGTGTTTTTCCAAGCGTACTCTCGAACGGGGGGACTCAAGGGTTCTCCGCCGGTGGGAAAATTGACAGCGCGCGTGAGTGGGCAGAAAGAACTGGTCAGCCCATCTTGTTTGGACACACCTTTGGGCTTCTTGACCCCCGCTAAAGAAATCGCAGAGTGGGCAGAGTGAGTGGGCCGGGAGCGAGTGAGAGGTTCGAAGGGCTTAATACAGTTGTATTACAGGCTTCGCGAGCGAGCGAGGACAACGTCTCGAGGGAGGTCGCCACGGCCCCTTGCCTGGCAAGAGGTGAGGCGAGGGCCGGGCACTGGCTTTAGGGGGCTGAGTGAGGACAAACCTTGCCCCTGGGCCCTCACTTGGCGAGAGGGCTGCCGCTGCCAGTGAGGGCTGTCCTAGGCCGAACCTGTGGTGTCTGGCAGTGAGGGCCTCTCGGGCCAAGTGGGCTGCCGTTCGACACACTTGGCCCTCACACGGCACGCCCGGGCTTGCCTCGCCTCGCCTCTCCAAAAAAATCAGGAAGGTCGAGGGAGGGTTGCCTCGCCTAGAAGGTGGCTTCAATGCATGGCGCCCAGGCGTGTCAGCTCAGCGTTGCCCAGGGCCGATAAGGACACCTCGCCTCAGCGGGGCAGGGCCTATGGTGAGGGAGGACACCCCACACCCCTCACCTAGCTTAGCCTGCATCGCCTCACCAAAAAAATCAGAAGGCAGCGTCCGGGCAATCCGAGCATGCCAAGTGGTGTTGTCACTTCGCCTAGGGCAACGAGGGTCAACCCCAGATGAGGCTCGCAAGGTGGGTCAAGTTGAGAGGCTTGTGTCCTTTTTGGGGGAGGCTAACCCTTCTTGGGATGGATGAGGGCAGTAGCACTCGGCCCTGGCCTTGCGAGAAGGGCCCACTTGCGAGAAGGGGAAAAATTTTATGCAAACATATAAAAATTGGTACTTCAGGCACTTATTCGAAAGTTTTCCCAAAAAACCCCAACTTATGTTGGGTTAAGATCAATCAATCCTTGATGACGTGGCACTTTTATTTGATCAGTAATACACGTTGCATAAGAGAAACGAATGCTATACTAGGCGCATAATCCAACCTTGACCTCATCTTTCAGCCAAGACAATGTTCTTTTTTCAACAATGTCGAACGTCGTCATCCATGTAGGCAAATTTTTAATGGTGCTCGTTGACAGAGGATAAATATGTCATACATGTATAAATTTGAAATTTTTGTTGTGAAATTTTTGTTGTGAAAGATGGGTGTTTGTTGTGTGTTAAATGGTCCCTTCGAAGGTTGAAGTGAATCAACGAAATGTTAGAGGAAAGTGAAATTATTCGAGACATGGTCAAGCGCATTTGCTTGGAAGGAAGCTCAAGGACATTGAATACAATCGGAAGATATCTCCAACAAAACTGGACATTGAATACAACCCAGTCGGTGCTTCTCAAAGCCCTGATAATTCTCAAGTACCTCGACGAGACATGGAAGCAAGACCCGCTTCTCCTGCAAGGGCCATGGCGCGACTCTGGGCCAAATTTGGCAACGAAAAGGTAATTGATTATGCGCCTAGTATAGCATTCGTTTCTCTTATGCAACGTGTGTCACTGATCAAATAAAAGTGCCACGTCATCAATCTCGAAGGAACTCATCGAAATCGTTAAATCCTTGGTTAACAAGGATTGATTGATCTTAACCGTCGGATGAATCTAATCACCATGGTAGGATTACTGTGACGAGAATCACCATCCTCTACCGTTAGATCAAATAAATCTCCACCCTCGGATTGACTAGACGGGGATTGACTTTCTCTACCATTAGATCGTAGTAGATCGGCGGTTATAATAACAGGCTCTCTAGCATCAATAGAGGAGCCATTTCCCTCATTTGGATCATCTACTTCAATTAAGCAATACAAATATTTTAAAGCTTTTATCTCTAAATTTTCTCTCTACGATTCGGTGATTCGAGCAAAAAGCTTAGCTTAGGTGCTCCAACGATCCAAGGGAGCATAAGTCCCGCAAGGATCGACCCTCAAAAGTTGCCCATGACACGTGCACATGGATCGCGCGAAATCGTCATTGACTCGACCTGTTTTCTTCTGTTGGAGGGTGTTAAGAGTTGTGCTGCTGTCGATTTTCATCTTCATATTCCTAAACGACATGCTGCGCTTACTTACTCATCTGCTGAATCAGTTTGCCCTTCAACTGTGATACAGTTTACTAGCCCAGACGATTGATATGTATCTCCATCTATCTCCATCTATACAGAGAGTAGTGTGCCGGTAATACGATTTGGTCAGGTGGAACGGCGTTTTTTGGTTTTTGTTGACATGTCCGCGTCGTCCTTTTACTCTTGCCGATGCATCTTTTGTACAAGTCAGACTCTAACCATGTCACATACCACCTTAGAATGTAGGTAAGACGAAGAGCAAGCATCTTCAAAGATGACTAAGTACAAGAAGGCTTGTTTCGTTTAAGGGAGTCATACGATCAAAGCAACAATATGGCAGAGGAGGTGAAACTATTCAAGACATTGTCGAGCCCATTTGCTTTGAGGGTCGATTGCGCCCTGCAGCTCAAGGGCATTTCAAATTGGAAACCGTCCTGGAAGATATCTACGACAAAAGCGACCTCCTCCTTCAGTATAACCCGGTTTATAAGAAGATCTACCAGTGCTCCTCCCTCCGGATCCTTGTGTGAGAGGGACATGGCGTGATTTTGGGCCAAATTCGGTGACGAAAAGGTAGTCGACATGTGCCGTTTAGCATTTGTTGCTTCTCTTCATGCACCACGCACATGGATATATGCCGATCACAAGAAACAGTTTTCTATAGAAGTTGGACAAGGTTAGAAAATAGCATTCGTTATGTGAGCTTCGAAAAGTCTTTTCGGAAATACTCACCAAAAATAATGTATAATCGGAACTAAACTGTCCTAAATTATGATTACATGTTGGCTTGTGGGGGCGTAGGTTATGCCATCAGTATAGACTGCTGTCATAAGTGAAGGCAAAGAGCAAGCAGCAGCTCTTGCAGAGGCAAGAGAGAACCTGCGGAAGCTGGAAGGAGAGCTTAATGGGAAGAGATTCTTTGGCGGAGACAACGTTGGATATCTGGACATGGCACTTGGATGGTTCATTGCTTGCCGTCAAGTGAATCGTACGAAATCGTCATTGACCTGACCAATTTGCTTTCATTGGATGGTGTTAAGGGTCGCGTTCGTTACTGTCAATTTTCATCTTCGTTTTCAAGAATTACTGTCAATTTTCATCTTCGTTTTCGAGAATGATCTCTCTGCAACATTTCTGTATAAACCCAGGTGACATTCATCTGACATCAAGATATCCAACATGGGATATAAGGTGATGCTAAACTTAACCAGCTGATTGTGAAATCTTGACGCCGACTGTCATTTAGAAATTCGTATACTAACATTGCAGCAGGTAGTCTGCAATTTTGGAGCCTTTGCTGATCTTGATCTGGGGGGTACAAACAGACTAAACGCCATCGACATAATTGCCCATGGCGAAATAAACCATCTCTTGCAAAAGATACTTCAAGACAATCTCCTAAGATGGAGAATCGCCTGCAACTGCAACAACTACACAAAGCATGACCAAATCTGCGGCAATGAAACAATTAACTGGAGTAGCATTGAAACTGACTCATTCTTCTGATATAAACCTTTCGTTCCACTGGCAAGAAAAGGGAAAGAGAGACAAAGATTAAGAAATAAACATTTAGAATAGTCTTCCCTCTCTTCTATAGGAGAAGATAAAATGGGATGTCCTAAGCAGTCTGTTCTGTGATGGTAGCGAAAGACAAAAAAAAAAAAACACAAGTCTTCCATTGCCTCACATAAGTAGAAGCAGAATTCAGAAGCCACCAGGCAGTTTGTCTAAGCAAGAATCAAGTCTAGCAAGCCCCCCGCGTGAGAGTGAGAGAGAGAGAGAGAGAGAGAGAGAGTCCAAACTTTGTGTGAAGCTAAAACAAAGAACGATTCCTGCTCTGGTTTTTGAACAAGAGTGCTATATTCGCTCCAACTTAAGGACTCAACTTCAAAACTGCACAACTTCAACATCCGAAAAGCATATTTCAGGTTGAGCTCAAAAGCAGATGAGGGTTAATTACAAACACCAAAGCATGCGCAGGAGTGTTTTTCTACAGTAAGGGACCAGAACTGTTCCGCTATCCTTGTGATTTCTGGCTTCAGATCAACAGTAGAATAAGGTGAACCGTAAAATCTTCTTGTCCTGGCTTATCCATGCCATCAGTCTTGGTGAGCTTCCTCAGCAGGAGGGGCTGCGAATCTCATGGCTGTTGGCCGTGCAACCACAACAGCCTCATCAGCAAATAGGACCTTGATAAATGACGGGGTTCTTAGGGGCCGACGACCCGTCATCCGTGGATACACGTCTTCAAGAAAGTAGTAGGCATGACCGGCTATCATTCCCTGCATCATAATGTATTGAGCATAAGGACCAGCACAACAGAAAGTAGTACCGCTATTTCCACAGCCTTTATACGTTAATGGACCAAATTAGCCTTCGATTTAGTTAAGCATTTATTGGTATCTAAGAGCACATTTTGTAGGAAAACCAATGATCTGTGAGTTACTACTTCCATATCACGGTTTAATTTTTTAAAAAAATTCTTACCTATTCTTTCTTGCACCGACCTTGAAGAGAACAGTTGACTTTTACCTTTAAAATAGAAAAAAAAATGTAGGACTTGAATTCATTTGTTCTTCCTAATCGTAAAACCATGAAGACTTTTTTTAAATAAATAAAAAAAGGAAGGGAAAAATCAAGACTTAACTTTTCTTTATAGTTCAATCAGGAACATAGTTATCAACATTGCTCGTGAACCATACCCTATAATTTTCTTCCATGAATAAATATAAGTTTGAATATGAAGGATCTACAACAAGCCAGATTTTGACTTCCATCAAAATAATCAAAACTTAGAAAAAAGAAAAATTGTTCGATTTTCTAACTGTGAGATTTGATGGAACCATTGCCAATTATTCTAAAAACTTAAACTATTCGATGAAGGTGTGATTTAATAATTAATATTCCAACACTCCCCTTACGCTTAGCCTGGTCTTTTTGCCTCGTACAACGTGAAATATTTAATTGGGTAGACAAATAGGGCCTAAAAAGATTTGAATTCGGGACCTCGCTTAGTCTGGTTCCTTTTGCCTCGTACAACGTGAAATATGTAATTGGGGAGACAAATAACACCCGAAAAGATTTGAACTCGGGACTTCCTGTTACGGTACCATGTGAGATTTGGTGGGACCATTGCCAATTATTCTAAAAGCTTTTAAGCTATTAGATGAATGCGTGATTTAATAATTAATATTCCAACACTAACAACTCAACTTTTCACAACATTTTATCTTCAACAAACTAATGGATTCCTGATTGCCAATAGAATATATGTTTTTAACTTCAATACATAGTTTTAACTTTGAATAAAGATATCTTTCAATTTTTACTATTTCAAAAGAACACCGGAGAAAAGTTAACCTATGGCTTTTTGGAAACTTAGCACAAATACAGTATGTGAAGGAGAGAGATAATGAAACTAATCTTATTGAAAGAGAGAGGGTAATGACAATTATTAATATTGAACCAAATCTAGTAACTGAAGGGTAATTTGGTCAATTAACATAAAATGGTATGTTTTGGCCACAATGGGTGTAGTAATAATGCCGCCCATCAATAAAGTATGGTGATCTTGGTAAAAAGGCAATGGGATATCCTTATTTTAATGCTGGCCACCAGACGGGAGCTTTCACAGACTAACGAGACTGTTTATGTGTGTTTATTATTCATGATAAGATCAATATTTCAAGCCAAAGGATGTGAAGCACACTCAGCGTTGCTTGATCCCAGATTGTTGAGTTCCGTTGATTTTAGTAGATCTTTACTCCTGAAGAGGGTGGGATGATTCTACATTGTGCAAGAAACTATAACACTATTGACTAAGAGCCTAGTATTTATCTTTCACTCTGCAAAAGTTGCAGCAAAGTATAACTGCAAAGTAAAGCCAAACCAACAGCTCCTCCAAGCAGAACATGAACATTAAAAATCAAGTCTCACTCAGCTCAGCCTAATAGAAATTCAACATTCAGACTGCATCCATCCAAGCACTCAACAGCATCAAAGTATTACAGAAATAGAGTTTTACCAATAAATCCACCCAAGCACTTGCACCTACAAGGACTGAAAATCCCAGAAGAACCTGCAAATAGAAAACACAAACTCAATCGCACGTGCATCCAATACTCCAAGTAAATGACATTCGCTGAATGAGAAATTGGAGGAGTTTATGAATAAATATTACATGTACTCGAAATAAATGCGTAATCGTTATAACAAAAGAAGTAAAATTGAACCCTGGCGTGGAACATCTGGTTAAGTAAGCTAAATCCCCAGATGTCGCTTTCTTTTATTCACTGAACAACTAGAAACATATTTAAAACCTGATTAATCATGTCTCATGCAACAAACCAACAAGCAATTTCCTATCCCACTGTCTTGGAACAGTTTCTATGAGTGAAAAATAAGTATTTTACTTACCCATGGTAGGTAAGCTGCTGTAAATGTAAAGAGACCCAAGAAACTCATATGTATAAAAGGATTTTGCTTGCTCCACACATAAACCTGCACAAAATACAAAAAGTAAAAGCACGCATTAGGACATCATCAGTCCACTTAAGTCATGATTGGTAATTGCACAAAGAGAGCAAAACTCACCATCATGAAAGTCAGTGAGTTGCTAAGAAATATAATTTTTGCAAATGATTCTGATACATAAGGTACCATTCCTCCAATAAGAACGATTCCAGTTAACACAGTGGCGCCAAATAAGAGCATGTAAAAGAAATCAGCTGTCCTTCCCCTAAAAGAATTCTCTTCAAGAAGCTTGCAGTACCGAGCCAGAAAGAACATGTGGAATAAGAAGTCCAGATCTGCAATTAAAGGGGAAAAAAGAGGTAAAGCTCAAATTAGCGGAGTGGCAGCTAAATTTGTGATGCATAAGTAAATCTAAGATCCTTTGAGAACTCTTTAAATGATCCGTGATGAAAGCCACTGCTCCCAAGAATCTTCTCAAAAGCATTGACATTCAGGAGACAGGAAAAACCAAAGTGAAAGCAACCATTTTGCCCAATCAAACGTCTAAAGTGACTGTCTGTCCGATTTCGCCAAAAGATAACTGGAGTTTGTAATACCCATGAATGATGAATGTATGTCCAATTTCAAGGATGATCCCACAGGGAAGTGTTAAGCTGATTCCTTTTCAGGGTTCTTTTTTTCTGCTAAAGGCAGTCAGTAGCACATTCATAGGAGCCACACATACAGTGATGAACAGAATAGATCATGCCTGGATAGAGCATGGTGCAGGTTAAAGAGTTCATACATTTTTCCTTCAAGAAACTGGGTAAACCATGCCTACTGACCGAGAGATTGTAGATTCTTAGAAGATACTCGAGTTACTCAAGCGTAACATGAGGTAATAAAGCCCCAAGATAAAGGACGTGTTCTCTAAGGAATCCATTTCGATACTTCATGAAACAAGATAATGATGACGATTATGATGGCAAAAACATGAAATTTTTAAACTCAAAACTTTACTCCAACTAACATCATTAACTGTGTTGTACTTTCGCATCGTCGTAACAGTGCCAGTTCACCCACATCTAACATATGCGGACATGAGCTCAGGACTTTACCCATCTTGCGGAAGTACAAGAAATTGGTGACGAGGCGCCATAACTGATATTGCTTGAACACAAGCCTTGGATGCAAGTAAAGGTTATAAGGCGATATTATCTGCAGAATCCGACAGAGCAAAACTACCATCAAACACAAAATCAAGTTACCAATCAGGAACATAACTGGTTGACCCAGGCAGAATTGTAAGACAAAGATTGACACCCAAACCTCCTTTACAACCCAAAGCATCATCATTCACTCACCGAACAGCTGGCGCTCCGCATAGAATTAATTGATGGAATCACCAAACTCCCAATCACCCATTTGAGCAACAGACACAAAAACCGAAGCTCCACATACGAAAAATCTTCAAAACGTAACAAACCCACCAAAGATCAAACTCCAATCCGTCGACCCAGCTCAAGAAACCCACAATTAACAAAACAATTCACGAAGAACGAATCACACCCAACCCCTCACGACCCAAAAAATAAACAAATAAATCAGAAAGAAAACAAGAAGCAGCCAATACAATCTTCATTTAAACAATAAGAGCAGAGGACGCCAGCTGAAAGGAGAACCTCGAGAGAGCAACCGATGGTGGTGACGATTGCGGCGGTGAGGTAGGAGCGAGTGATGATGGGCATCTGCTTATACCATTCCTCCACTGCTTGAGCCATCTTTCCCCCCAACCTTCCAAACCAAAAACCCACTCCTTATTTTCCCCGAACTTGACCAACGACGATGACCAGCTTCGATTGTTGTTTGATTCGTGGGTCGTCGCGGCCGAGGAGGGTGTCCGGGCGGAAGGACTTGCAAAGAGTCGAGGGGAAAGAGGGAGAAGGGGCTCAGAATCACGAAAAACGAAACTCGATTTGTACGAGATTCTAACTCTTTTATTTTTTTCCTTTTCGCCTTTGTTTTTGTTAGAAAACTAATGTATAGAGCTTCAGCTTTATCTCGTACTTCCCGATAAAACAGAAGCGGAAAAATGACGACCGATGGCGAATGAAACCGCGCGTGTCGCGCACGAGCCAATAGAGTTTAGGAGAGTAAGCAAATAATAATTATACGGGAGTTTCAATACCTAATATTACCAAATATATATTTTCTTTGAGCTATTAAATATGCGTTGGAATTTCTTTCCTCACGCAAAATTAATATCCATCTTTTTGTCAGAATGCAATATCAAAGAAAGAGATATGATGGAATAACCGAACTATTCTTAAAATAATTCGTAATCATCTGAGCATGTAAAAGTATTGAAAATCCTAAGGATAAGCTGTGTTTGGTAGTCGGATTTCTAATCAAAATAGGATTGGATATGATAAAATAAGAAATCTGTAGAGATTTGATCATATCCTATCTCTAATTTAGTGAACTCGCGAATTTAAAATAAGATTTCTTTAATCATATCCATTATTTGGTAGAAATTAGATATTAATATAATGATTTTTGATTTGAACCATGCGGAAGATCTTCTCTGGAGCCGACGCGGTGGAGCTTCGGCCGATTGTCGGGTCCGTCGGGACGAAGCTTGAGGGGGACGGCCACCAGGAGCTGGTGAGATTTTAAGACATAGTAGCATAAGTAACAAAAAAAAAACGATATTAATATGTGTGTCCATGGGTTTGTTGAGATTTCAAAGGACCAAAATTGAAGAAGTTGCCAAAAATTTATATGTGTACTTTAAAAGTACTTGGAAAAAGGTCAATAATCATTTATAAAAGCATGGTTGCAAAAACAAGTGTCATAATTAGCCAATGACCAAGGCCAGTAAATGATTTGGCCAAACTTATTAACCATCTATGTTAAGGCGGACGAATCACACTTTACTGTAAATTTGGCGCAGATGGAAATATCTTCAATTAATTCTTCCACAGATTTGTATCGTCGGATAAATGCATAATTAATAATCCTATTCTACCTATCGCGTGCATTAATATTGATATCTAAAATTTATTCATTTTATAAACTACTTTACAAAAAAAAATCATTAGACCTTGTAACACTTTTCTCTTTCCACATGTACGCGCATATTTCCCCCATTTTGTCGTAACAAATTATTTCCATTGGTTAACGAGTTGAACTGCTCCCTAATGAAAAGGGGCTTGCGAGTTGGGCTTTTGCAACATCGGGCCGGGTCCATTCCAAATCAACAGGAGAGGTACGTGATACGTGGGCCAGGCCCATTCGAAATGAACCAGAATGGTAAGTGATACGTGGGCCGGGCCCACCCAAAATTAACGAGAAAGGTACGTGGCGCGCACGAGACAGCCTTCCGCATTTTCCGATATGTCATTTCAAGTTTCATCTCTGCGAATTTTAAAGCCAAATTGACTCGGATCTTGCCAAAATGGAAACAGAAAAAAATAAAAAAAATGAAAGCACAACAATAAATTAGCGTAATCCAAGTCTTAATTTTGTTTGATCTTATTGGCCGCCTTGAAGGCTTAAATATTCATTTTCTATCCATTAGGTAAAAAATCTCATGATTGGAATCGAAAATGAGGCTAGCACCTCGAAGATTGGCGAGGACCAGCTATTCTACTTCCAGCATAGGGGGATCGACTACGACAAAGCCATGACCTCCATGATCTCCGGGTTTGCCGCGACGTGTTCAATGAGCTCGAAGCTCGAGGTAAAATCCTGGTCTTGTAAATTTTGGCTGTAACTGTTACTTACATATAGACTGTGCATGTAAAAATCACCTATGTGATCTTCCATTGTCTGTGAGCTTCTGATTAGCTTCTTTGGCATGGGTTAATGATGTAAATGCACCATCTATGGAGCACTGCCACAGTCATCTTGAATCAAAATGGTTTTCCAAAGTTGTGGGGTCTGTTTCTTTTGTTTTTTTTTTTTCTTCTTGGTGAACTAAGGTTGCCAAGAAATCTCTCATTGTATCTCTCTGTTTTCCCCCTTTTATATCCACATGTTAGAGCTTACACAAGAGAAAGAAGTTACTAACCTATGTGAAAATGTACCAAAGGAGGAGGAAGACCGATAATGCAGTATGTACGATCTATTTGTAACACATAAAACACTAAATTCTATGATAACGTATCGTCATGAAATCAATCATGAGGATATCTTCCTCAATTTGAAATATTTGTATTTGAATTTCTTTCCTTGATTAATTTTCCGATTTGAGGGATTATTCTTTTCTTAATTCGAGGAATCACTTTCGTCCTCATCTGCAACCATATATCTATTTGGACTCATTCTGTACATCAATTGAAAGATAAGGAAAATCATATTTCAAAGTTTCTTTTACTCTCTTTATTCTATACTAACTTTAGTTTGATTCTTTTGGCTAGGTTCAAAAACTAATTGTTTTTTAGTAAATTTAGCACTGGACAATTTTTTTTTATGGCATATGAAGATGTTGAAATGTTGACTTTATCCATTGTTAGCATTTGAAACTAGCATAATGCAGGGTAACATATAAAGCAGCAGTGACGTTATTGGGCCTCATGGCAACACAGTGCCAAGTGTCTATGTCACGTGACAAACACATGAGCAAAGAGAAGTGTCACGTGGCGAGCACAGAATCAAGCACTATTTCAATGGCTGGTTTAACCATGTACAATAGAATTGTTTTAGTACGAGGGAGATTTAACTTGAAATTAGAATATTCAAGATATTAACGAAATTATGTTATTGCCACTCGACACTTTTAATTATCATTTGTGCATTCTTAAAAATAGATATTCATTGCCTATCGATCCGTAGGTTTTCAAATTTTTTTAAACTTGAAATATGTCGTCGAAAGTACTTTTGAGTCTTACACTACGGAAAAATAAATCCCATTTAGACAAAATGAGATCATTATAGGAGGTACAACAACCAAATCGAACTAGGGGAAAATTATCATGGTATTACACGTTTTGCCCTTAAAATGTGTGTTTACAACTTTACGTGTCAATTAAACCTATGTTTTATTTGAGTCAATAAAAATTCATATATTCAAGATTAATTGCTGTGTTTGACCTCTTAGATCTGTCCATGTCCATGACAATAATTTTTAGGGTTAATGCTGCAAAAAACTCTAAATTGATATCTCTGATAAATTTACCAAAATCTATTTTTTTAACCATAAAAAATCTCAACCTGGTGCACTTTTGACAATTTTACACCAAACTGGTACATTTGTGATAAATTTACCCTCGGTTAGTTTTCGTTAAATCTAACCGTTAAAATGCTAAGTTGTATGACACGTGGCGGTTGACGGGTATACCAATTTGAGATATTAACTATTTGTTTGTCACACGCGTATCGAGTTTGAAATTTTTTGCAGTATTACTCGAATTTGACAGGAGGATAAATTTGTCACGTGTACACCAGTTCGGGGTTTTTCGTTGTCAAAAAACTAGTTTATGTTAAATATGTCACATATATGCTAGTTTAGAGCTTTTGGTGGTCAAAAAATAGTTTGGGGTGAATTTGTCATAACTGTTCTAGTTTTGAGTTTTTTGCAGTCAAAAAAATTGTGTGGGATAAATTTATCACTTGGTATACCGGTTTAAAATTTTTTATGATATTAACCCTAATTTTTATAATCCTTCTGAAAGATGACGTGGCTTATTATTATTGTGTTTTTTTTTTTAGGAAGTGTACGTGCTAAATGACGAAATCAATCTATCCACATGTGAGATTCAAAAAAAAAAAAAAAAAGCCAGAAACTTTCTGCACAAAATTCCAAACGGAGTTAGGTGGATTCATTCTTATCCAACCCCCTCGGGTCCTCGAGCATCTTCAATCACGCCTAATGCCAAAATATCCACTTGAACACCAAATTAGACAACTTGTTATTACATATCGGACCATATAAATATAACCTATCTGGATTTTTATTAGATCCTCGGTTATTCCAATAGATTGCAGGTTATATTTCTCGCCGGCACGTGATTTACCAAACGACACCATGTCCAAAAGAGCCCGACACCCTCCCAGAGTCTCGATCTCTCCTCCCTGAGCGAGAGGCTTGCTCAGTTCGACACACCCGCCGCCATTTCTAGCCCCGATTCGCCTCGCGTGCCACCCTTGTTCCTTTGGGAGGCTAGCGCCACGCCGGGTCGAGGCCGAACGGAGGTGGAACGACCTCGATCTCTGTAATTACCATCTTCGGTTTCTTCAATAGGTTTTGAGTTATATTTCTCGCCCGTGCGTAATTTACCAAAATTTTTCCATTTGATTTACCAAACTACACCACATCGAGAAGTACTCCACATCCTCCCGCGGTCTCTCTTCCCACCGCGAGAAGGAGAAAAAAAATATTAAGCCCTAATCCTACTCGTGGCTGAGAGTGACTTTGACGACACTCAGAAATTAGAAGTCTAAAGGCTGAGGCATGCAATTTTTCACGTTACGTTTTCAAGTTGCCTTCTTCACTTTTTTTTTTTCCAACTGAGACAAAAGAAGAAGCTCGAATCTTCAACAAACTAGTTGAAGACTCTTAATTCATGAATACATTATTTCCTATTTTGGGAAAACTATCAAAATAATCACGAATCTATTGCAATCGTGCCAATTCGTCCTAAACCTTTTGTAATTGTGCCAATTCAATCCATCGGGCGAATTTCGCCCGGTCGGCGCGGACGTGGACGCCGGTTGGCCGGCGATATAATTTTTAGGATTTTTTTGGGTAATTTTTCCTCTTATTTCTTCGAGACTTATTCGGTGACCCTTTCTAGAGAAAAATTCAAGAGATGCCAACTTTGTCCATTGCTTTTTGATTATTGCTGCCCATGATCCCATCCCCCTCGAGTTAAACAACATTTCATATAATTAGTTATCTATTTTATTTTGAACTTGAGAGTATTTCCAACGTTTGATTATTCTAGACCGTTCCTATCGTTTCGGAAGGTCGACGAGCAAAGTCAACCACAATGATTTGCGTTATTTAATGTCGAACGTTTGGTTCTCGATGTTGTGGACATGCACGCATGCTCTTGCCCGCCCTTTCGCCGTCACTCACTTTCTTTTTTCTCCTCAAACTTCGATTAGACTAATGTCGTGTTGATGCGGGCAATTTGAAATGGGGAAAGCATACGGTGTTCGTAGTGTCTTGCCTAAGCATTAGTTTTGTATACCATAAACAAAGACCACTCGAGACCTGGAGCATCGTATGGAGAATCGACGAGGGACGTACTGATTAACGTATCTAAATTGACGAAGACAAACTTAATTCACTCACGAACCCTTGGAGTAAACCCGTCAAACATGCAGGTTTGGTCGGATTTGAGTCGGGTTGAAAATGATCCGACTCAAATTGTTCCATGTAATCCGTTTTGACTCGTTTTAACGCAATACAAATCTAATGTCTTATACCCCGTTTGACCCATATTGTTAAAACACTTCTATATTTAACCCAATCTAGAAACATCCATACCAAATGCCTTGAATTGAAAAGGTGAGTTTCGTCTTGAACAAATTCCAACCGATAGAATGAATCAAAATTGGAAAAATATTCAATTAATTAAACGACCGACATAAAATGTTACGAGGAAAATTGTCGCTACTTGATGTACTTTAGTCTTTACCATGTTCCTTAAATGAATAAAATTAGGTATCAAATGTTGTGTAGATAAGGCAGGTTCTGTAGCTGTGTAATTGCAGGCCGCCCGGGCCAAATGCCTCCTTGCTTAGATGATATCGGACCACATTGGCTTTCCCAAGGACTTGGCCATTCGCATGGACTTGTTGACAACCGCACTCGTGGCCAAACAAACGCAACAATAATGGTGGTTGACTTTGCTTCCAACTCTACAGGTTTAACATATTCATTGAAAGAAGAGAGGACAAAACAAACGCAATAATAATAGTGATTAAGTGCCGTCTTGGTCCGGCCAGGTTCAATTTCTGTTTAAGGCTACGCTTGGTAGTCGGGATAAAAGTCGGGATAGGAAAGGATTTATCCTATCCCGTGTTTGATTCTTCTTAGGATAAGATAAAGTGGGACATAAAGGGGTTATAGCTTGAATAAAATTATCCCATGGGGAGCGGCAGGATAAAGGTGGATAGGATTTTTTCTATTCATGATATAAAAATTAGTATTTTGAATAAGAAACTTCTTAAACAATAATAATTAAATTTAAATAATATTTGAGTTCGATGCTAATAATTATATTTAAATTATATTATTCATAATATGATATGAACATATCCGACTTTATACGGCGATTCACCAAATAAAGGATATGATATGACAAAATCCTCCGATTTCACATCCTATCCTGGCTAGAAATCCGCATGACCAAATGCAACCTTGGGAGCGTCTACATTGGAGACTATCGGGTTCATAGTTTCCCCAGCATACATGCTATTCCAATTCAAAATATTATGTGCCATTGACAATATTGGACAAGTTCATTTCAATCCTACGATTCCACGTGTTTATATCGTTAGTAAATGTGGATGACTATGATCCGAAAAACTTAAGACCCATTGAAGAAACTCAGGAGAAGAAAAGAGTACCTATTGAGGAACCGATGATATTTTCGAAGTCGAGTGTCCATTGATTTATCCAATCAACATCTGTTTTGTCTTAAAATTGAAGTTTTCGGTCAAACATTAGCACCCAAATGATGTAAGATAAGTTTAGTTATTTTTTCTCTCCTTATTTAATGATGTATCCTAATGAACATGAGTGCACATGCATTGTGCCTTCATCAACTGATGCAGTGTTCACCTCCTACACCCTGTATAAGAACCAGCTGGTCTCCCCCTCCTGGTTTCAACTCCTCCAAAATACACTCCTCTTCAACCTTCTTATTGCCAATTCAACCAACAAGCTCGATACAAGGATCAACAATGGCTCTTTTGAAGAAGCCATATGGATACACAAGGATGGTTTTTGAGGACCCGGAAGAGGAAAAGCACCGGAAAGCGCAGTTCCTGATCTACAAAGTGTTGGAGCGAGCCGATGCACGTAGGAGGCCTTCGCTCCTGAGAGTGAGGTTGTGCCGGTTGAAGGTGAAGATCGGGCGGCGGTTGAGGAAGCCGAGGAAGAGGATCGCGGTGATGATTTCCAAAGTGAGACTCGCCCTTTATAAGCAGCTCATGAGTTAATTGAGGAGCTTGGAAGCTCTGGTGTGGCCTTGTAGAGACCAAGTTATCGATCATCCTCCAACCTTATAAACTCTCTCTTGCAGAACTACCACGTAGAAGTTTCCTTTCATTTTGGTGTCTCATGTTGTCTAGAATCTTTTGGGGGGGGGGGGGTGTTTGCTGAATTTACCTTTCTTTGCAGCAGGGAAAAGGGAGGAGGAGTGCATAGCACAGAGATCATACCGACGAGGATGTTTCGTTTCGGTTTGAAAGTTTATGAGATCATCAGCTCATCAAACTAAGTTCATTGTTCGATTTTCAGCTTGCCATTTTCGTGGTGGTTGAGAAACAAATTGAAGTATTCAAAGATTAGGTTCAAAATGGAAGCAGAAATAACCAAACTAACTTGAATAGTTCCCCACACTATGAAAATCCAACTACTTAGTGCGCAAACGAATTTGGTTTATTGACTTGTAGGATTGGTGAATCCTACTGTATGTCGAATCGAATGAGACAAATCGTACTAGCTTAGAACGGGTAAGTTAGTCAAGCCGACTTTGCTTCAGAAGGATTGATTTCATCTTCGGTAGGTGGCTATCATGGATACAGAAAGAACATTGGGGCAGTTTGCATCGTTTCGACGTGCCTGGAATATGGGTACCGTATATTACATATAGGTGTAGTTGAAGGCGGCCCGGGCCAAATGCCTCCTTGCTTGGTTGACATCGGACCACATCAACTTTTCCAAGAGTTAGGCAATTCATATAAACTAGTTGACAAGCACACCATTTTAATTTGCGTCGGGAAAAAAAGAAATGTGTATAATCACGCATTATTCGATGTGATGATCAAATCAATCGCATTAAAAGAGATGTACGAATAACTTATGTATATATAATTTTATTGGAATAAACGGTAAAGATATCATAATTTTTCGAAAGGTGGTTGCAATAATTCAATAGAATGAATTTCGAAATCCTTTTTTCCAAGGGTTGTCTCCTACATATTTGGAAAGAGTTGTTCTTCTAAGCATTGTAGTTAAGGATTTTCAATTAAAATGATGAACCCTGTGTTTGATAAATAAAAAAGATGGCATGCCCTATGTCTCCCACTTGACTTTGCTTCTAACTCTACTTTCGACATTATTCAACATTGAATAAACGATAGCAGAAACATTAAAAACAGAATAAAAATTTAGGTGCCATCTTGATCTGGCCAGGTTCAATTTCTACGTAGGAGTGTCTACAGCTGGAGACTATTGTATTCATAGTTCAATCAACATAAATGCTATTCCAGTCTAATGTTATGTGTGTCATCATAATAACAACATTTGACAAGTCCATTCTAATCTTGTGATTCCATGCGTTTATATCATTAGTAAATGTGGATAACTATGATCCATATATTGAACACGGTCCGTGAAATTGGAAGATCGAACAATGCAACAGACTATATCCAAGCATTTTAATAAACAAGTTGTATTTATTAACGTCCAAATAAGTGTTTGCTTATCTATAAAGATAACAACTTCCTAGATTGGCTTTCTTAATATAACTAGCATTACTCTTCATCCGGGAAAATTAGACCCGCGGAAGAAACTCGGGAGAAGAAAAGGGTACCTGTCGAGGAACCGATGATGTTTGAAGTAGAGTCTCCGTTGATTTGTCCAATCAACATCAATTTTATCTTTATAATCAAATTTTAGGTCAAATTTTAGCACCCAAAATGAAGTGAGATTTTCAGGCCAAGTTTAGTTATTTTTTCTCTCCTTATTCAGTGATTTGTCCTAACGAGCATGAGTGCGCATGCATTGTGCCTTCATCAACTGATGCAGTGTTTACCTTCTGCACACTCTATAAAAACCAGCTGGTTTTCCCCTCCTGGTTTCAACTCCTCCAAAACACACTCCCTTCTCTTCGACATCTTCGTTGCCAATTCGACCGGAAAGCTCGATTTTGAGGATCCACAATGGGTCTTTTGAAGAAGCCGCGCGCGTATACAATGATGGATTTCGAGGACCCGGAAGAGATAAAGCACCGGAAAGCGCAGTTCCTGATCTACAAAGTGTTGGAGCGAGCCGAAGCTTGGAGGAGGCCTTCGCTCCTGAGAGTGAGGTTGTGCCGGTTGAAGGTGAAGATCGGGCGGCGGTTGAAGAGGTCGAGGAAGAGGATGGCGCTGATGATCTCGGCAGCAAGAGTCGCCGTTTATAAGCTGCTCATGAGTCAGTTGATCAGCCTCCAACCTTTTAAACTCTCTCGCAAAACTACTACGTAGAATTATCCTTTCGTCTTGGTGTCTCATGTTCTGTAGAATCTTGGGGTGGTTTTTGCTGAATTTGCCTTTCTTTGCAGAAGGGTGTATAGTGCATAGGAATCAATGATGTTTCGTTTCGTTGTGAACTTTCTGAGATCGTGAGCACATCGACCTATACTTGAAATCTTGATTTCTGCTTGCCATTTTCTTGGTGGTTGAGAAATAGATTGAAGTAGTCAACCGATTAGGTGCAAATAGAAGCAGAAATAACCAAACTAATTTGAATAGTTCCCCACACTATGAAAATCCAACTACTTAGTACGCAAATGAATTGGTTTATTAACTCCTAGGATCGGTGAATCCTACTGTATGTCGAATCGAATGAGACTAATGATAATAGCTTAGAACAAGTGAGTAAGTCGAGGCGAGTTTGCATCAGAAGGATCAGTTTCATCTTCAGTAGGTGGCTATTATGGATAGAGAAACAACATTGGGGCAATTAGTATAGTTTGCATTGTTTCCACGTGCCTGGAATGTAGGTACTGTATAATACATATATGGTGTATATCAAGAAGTTATTACATGGTCCATATATGATGTGAATCGATATCATTTAACGTAAGTCCAAGAAAGGGACCTATATGATTAACGGTTCAAATAGACTTGATTTGAATGATCTAAACCATGAAATGCTTTTTGAGTGTGTACAATATCTCTTGAAAATGCAAGTTAATCTCTTTAAATAGAGGTGGCAAAATGGGTCTACATCCCATTTTTAAAGATGTGGTTCGTAAATGAGTTGCATTAAGTTTTAAAAACAAGCTTATGTGGATCATAAATGAGCTATTTAACAAATTAATGGGTTTTAAATTAATCATGAATGGGTTATCTAACTATCTTAAGGGAGTCATAATAAACAAGTCATTTTTTTAATTTATTAATAATGTTTTATTTTATTTTTTCTTTTTCTTTTTTTTTTTCTTCTACCAAATTCCGCGAGGGTTGATGGCTAGCCCTCACCCATGGTCGGCGAGGGCATCGCATCCCTCACTAGGTCTAGGTGATGCTTCGCAACCCTCGCCCGCAACCCTCCCTAGGTCTAGGCAAGGGTTGCCGGCCCTCATTCGTGGTCGGTGAGGATCACCGCCCGACCATCCTCGGATTTAGAAGGAAAAAAAGGAAACGAAAAAAAATAAAATTATTCATTTTTAAATTTTTTAAAATTATTTTTTATGAATTATAAAAATTGCCCATAGTGTTTTAGTAATATAATTCATTAAAAAAATTTATAAGAAATAAGTTTTCCTAAATTTGGTTAAATATGAGCGAGGGCTCCATGAGCAAGGGCTACGAGCCCTCGCTAGTCGTGTTTTAGATATATGGGTGGGTTGAGAAATTTACATTGTAATAAATGAGTCTAATTTGTGTCGGATCATTTATGACCCGACTCAAACTCGACTTCACTCACAAGTTTGACACGCCTACTTTTAAGACTCAAAATACCTATCGTAATGGCTTTCACGTTCGGCTTCGTGCTCAGCTCCAAGTCAAATTGCGCATCTGTTCTTAGTTGTCATCGTCCAAGGCAGATGATCATATTTCCTTTGTCCCTTTTTCTTTTGCCCCTCCATATGGTGGAAAGGGGAGACCGAGCAAGGAGGGGAAAGTGCTTAACCTCCCCAAGAAAAGGGAATTGCTAGGCCGCCAAACCCATGTTGCGCATGCTATTTGCCATGAAAAGTTGACGACTTTCACATTGCTTCCCGTCGCCGCCGTGTGAAGGAGCTAATAGCGGGAAGTAGTGGAAGAACTCGAACATACACGATGACTCGATCGCATGGAGAAGACGTGAGGATGAATTCGCGAAAACTCTGACTAAACCTACCTCAATCCCTCAAAACAACCAAGTATTACGACACGAATGTATTTCGTGGCCTTGTAATTATGGATTGAGACATATCAATGTAATTGCGGCCTTTGTCAGTGCGGTCTCAACCGTTGCGGTTGGGATGGATAGAATCCTTACCCACCTATGAATTGACTATCGAAGTACCTCCTCATCCATCTTTCGTATCGAGAAAGATTTTTGAAAGTTGAAGGTACACGAGACTTTGCCGAGAAGAATCCTTAATATGCTAGCTCTTTAGCATTTCAATCACTATCTATCGATTTACGGTATTTGGATACTTCCTTCGCAAGCAAATCGGGCTTACTTTATGTACTTCATATGGTCCGGATCGAAGACGGCATGGTAGGGATCTTGTGGCATCGCTTGTACGTTGTACCAGAGCTCCGAGATCAAATCCCGGAAAACTCGCATCAAATAGAGGGAAGCTAGAGATTGGATCGTAATATGAACAGTAGGATATGCGGGATGACCATCTCTTTTGTTGGAGTCCAATCTTCACTTTCATCCCTGATCTTTGAAGACAGGATTGTTGAAACACCTCTATTCTCTCTTACTCTGTTTGAGATTTCGGCTGTCACGAACATCATGCCGCAACAAGTGAATCTCATCGTAATGCATAATATGTTACGCGCATGGCTAGAGCGATACATGAGGTACGGACCCACCATTCCCTGAGCCATCGCTCCATCGAAAAACCACCGACTGCCACCTCCGCCATCGCAGGATAGCTACTGAGATCACCTCCTCTATCTCCGTCTTCCATCATGCCTCGTGCCCATGCATTTACTTGCAACTCCCACCATCATCTCCGCTGTTAATAAATGTTTCGAGCTTACGGCCCGACAAACGAAACTGGATCCACATTACAGTATGTCGAAGCCCGAATAGGAAAGTACGAGGTTTCTTGGGCGCTCGGGTTTGCGGTTGTTTCCATGTTCAATCGGACCAAGAGGTGGTTTTTGTCCCATCTCTCTCCCCGAGCCCCTTATTGAAGTATACCCACGTTGAAACCGACTTCACCAAGATATCTTGCTAAAATAAGGCTGCATTTGATCGTCAGAATATGATACGTTTTATTATATTATGTGTTTGGTAGTTCTTCGGGATAAGATAAAGGGGGATATAGCCATGGTTAAAATATCCTAAGGAAGGAGGTGGAATAGACTAAATTAGAATTTCCCAAGAGAGCAGACACGATGAGAACCGGGTTTTTCCCATAATCACCACCTCTTCTCCGCATTAGGTTGCCTCTCCACAATGCCGATCTTCCTCTTTGTCAAGGGGTTGTCTCCCCGAGGGCGGGGGGTTGGGGTCTTCGGCCGCAAAATCGGATATCTCCATGACTTTATTTTTTAATTGATTGTTTTGCATGATATAAGATCACGCCCCTTGTTTTATAACTACTTGAACATTTTCAACATTTGAAAGAGGTTTCGACATGCTATGAAGAATACGAAGTTGATCATTGACTTTCAAGGTAGCTCACTTGAACGACTAGCATGAGTGCATCTTCATCTTTTATAAAAATTGGAGACAAGGTTTTCTAGGGTTTTTGAACTGGTTGATGGGGCTATAGTTTTGATGTCTTCTTTTAAAGATCCACCATATAAAATAAAAAAAAAGGGAAACCCGAAACTCAATTCGAACCGAACCTTCAAACTATCCAAATTCCTTGACTTATTACTTGAACTGAACCGAAAAGATCCGAAATTTTCGATTCAGTATGGTTCAGTTATTTTTGACACCCCTAGCTCCCATGTACATACGGAGAACAAAAGAAAGAGAAAAGGATGAGAAAAGTTCTTTTAGTTTGCCTCGGAAATACTTTCCAAAGCCGGTCTCCATGAACGATGACCAACCTGCTTTGTGAAACCCGACCGATGACGATCGAGACAATACTTGTTAATCACAAGCGGCAAGACACTTTCTAGAGATAGTCCTTGAGCGTCGATTCTCTCCACCAACTTCTCTAGCTCCTCCTTACTGATCTTGATCTTGATCTCCCTCCTGCGCGAAGAAGAAGATGAAGAACAAACTCTCTTTCCATCGGCATCGTCGAGAACCCTCTTCTTGCTTTCTCCTCCATCTTCAAGGACCGAGCTCCAATCCTCGCCGGCCCAGATAATGGACGATGATGAAGATTCAGCTCTGCAACAGTTTCCCATTCTTTTTTCTCTTGAAATATCAGCAGAATGTTAGCTTCTGGTGAGAGAAGATTGAAGCGATGTTGAACAAGTGTGGGTGACGAAGGAGAAGAAGAGAAGGCCAAGGTTCATGACTTGGTTAAAGAGAGGATAAAGATGGAGAATTGAAAGAGTGAGCAATCTAGGGGAGAGAGAGAGAGAGAGAGAGAGAGAGGTGACACGTAGGACGATGGAGAGAGTGGGTCCCACCTGGGACGGCATTTTTTGACCGACTGATCATATATCTTCTAATGCATGAGTAGCATGGAGACAAAGTCAACGGCTCAGCTGCTAAACATGCTCGAAGCTCAAGCCCCATTTATATGTGTTATGATAAAGCATTATGATATAGTTCCAAACTATTTTCTAGATGGCTAGGCAAGTTTGATGTGGTATGGGCCTTCAGCCTAGAGGATGACCAGATTGGGAATGTTGCCAAAATTCAAAGAAAATCAAGCGATGTTTATGTTGGGGGAAGAGCTTGAATCTAGAAGTTGCCTTGAGATCAAATAGGGTAAGGTGTACCAAACCTTGTGATTATTGGACATAATGTAGGCAATAGTGTGTTTGATTCTTGGACCAGGCATAGACTTAGTATCGATTTACCCTCTTAAATAAATCTCATATGAACTTAGGGAGAGTTACCAAAAAAGTCTTCAACCTAATGCCAATTCGGTCTTATACTTTTTTTTTTGCCAATTGATTCTTAAAATTTTTTGCATTTGTGCTAATTCAGTTTATTCGGCCAATTTTAACCGGAAATCGCTAAAGTGGATACCAGCCGTCCTATATGACAAGCTAGCGCCGACGTGGAAATTTTTTTTAATTATTGTGATTATTTTTCATAATTTTAATTTATTTTTTTATTATTGTACTTCATTTTGTTTTATTTTTCCCTTTAAAGTGGCCAGCAAAAGGGCTGTTACGCCCTTGCTCGTAGCCGTGATGGCCTTATCCAGTTTTGGACTAGGTCGAGCCAACATCGCCCGGCCCTCGAGCGTTGCTTGGCCCTCGTTAGCCACAATAAAAGAAATAAACTAAGAAAAGAAAAAATATAAAATTTTCAAAAGATAATAAAATGTTATTAAAAATTGTCCACGCCAAGTGTTAGCCGCACCACGTAGGACAACGGATGTTCAAGCCAACAATTCCGGAAAAAATTGGCCGAATGCACCGAATTGGCACAAATGCAAATAGTTTAAGACTCAACTGGAAAAAAAAAAGATTTGTGACTAAATTGACACAATTAAAGGGATTTAAGACTTTTTTAGTAATTTTTCCAAAGTAAATAGAGATTTGAACCCAATACCTCATACTCTCATATCATGTAAAATTTCATGAAACCACGATCGTACTATAAAAGTTTAAGTTATTAGATGATCTTGCGTTGGCTCAACCTTTTTTCCCTGGACTTAATGATCTAAAATATATAAGAGGCCTCCTCGATCTTTGATTATGTATGGCTTTTCTTGTCCAAAAAGACTTGATCATATGCAAAACTTTTCCCAAGCTAGAATCCTTGAAGTACCTTCATATTTAGACCAAATGTGGCAATGAATGTGATTTTCTGTTTCATTTCCTATGGCCAATTAATCTCACGGAGCTCGTAAATTGCTGGTATATGTGCACTGTGGCCACACTTGAAATATGGTCTTCGATGCTAAATTAAGTTCAAGTTGGAAAATTAACGCGTTCCGTTAGAGTACACCGTTGATTTCGTAATCTCTTACATATTGAGGGCTTAGAGAATAATAATAATAAAGAATTGATTATGTAATAGTCTTTGGGCGACTGTTATGCTAACAGCCTATCTTTGGCCACAAAAAATAAATAACAATTGACTAAAAATTACAATGGGGTCCACCTCGTTAAGAATTTATCTATCGTTGTTCTCACAATCATCCAAAAAATGTTATCCACGTAAAGTGCATAACAATATGGACCGAGCCGCCAGACGAGGCTCATTCCAAGCGGCTCAAGCCGAGCCGAATTATCATGGCTTCATACGTCTTTTGCCGAACCAAGCCCGTCCAGCCGAACTGGAGGTGTGAAATGCCGAGGAAATCGCACCTTCTCTCTTTTTTTTTTTGTTGACGCAAAGTGAATGTGAACTTGAGTTTGTGAAGGCATCTTTGACACAAACTTGAATTTCCCCTTCCGTTTTAACCCGCACGTGTGACTTTCTGTCCATGGTGATCTCGTCTTTGAACTCTTCGAGCACCCGATCAATCTTCTCATCCGAGGAAAGAGTACTCGATGAATATCTCAACGAGTCTGTCGTCAATCCCTCCTTGTTGAAGATTGTCAACTAACACCCTTTGATTATTTCGGTGTGAGAGTTTTTCTTTATTGGCGATTGTGATTAAGACTGATTTACATGCATAAGCAAACAATTGATTTTAGGGGCGTATGTTCCATGACCATCAATTTTCTATAAATTGGGACTCTACCGATCACTATCATTTCAACAAAATGAACTTTTTTTTTTTGCAACCATCGAAATTTAACTGGACCAATTGGGTCCTAAACCTACTGTGTTGATATCAATTGAGTCCATACGATCGGTTTTGACCGAGAAATCTTTGACATGAAAGTTAGCACTATCGGTGCGGACGTGGATAGATTTTACGATATTTAAATTTTTATTAATTCCTTCATCATTTTTTTTTCTTTTTTCTTCTTTTTTTTCATTTTAGCAGGCGAGCCGCAAGGATTGAGTCCTCGGGGCCTCGGCAAGGGATGCCTCGACCGTCGAGATTCTTCCTAGTTACGAAGAGGGATTGGCAGCCCTCGCTCGAGGTCGACAATGCTTGGGGCTCTTGCCGGCTAGATAGACATAAAAAAAAGGAAAAAATAATGAACTCAAAAAAATTTAAAAATTGTGAGACTATTCCACGTCAGCCTCAATTGTACCACGTACCACATAATTAACCACTTGAGAAGGAGCAGATTCTATTTTTTCCAAATTCTCAATCTCGGTTGATTTTCTACTAGATCCGACACGAGCACGTCGTTTAAAAAGCTCTTTATGTTCAAATTCCACGTCACACAAATCGCTTGCCACTTGTGGTTCCCCGTCAAACAATCTCAAGGGGACATTGGACAAAACCTAATGGGGAGTAGATTTGTCATGGGTGTGTCGATTTCAGAATTTTTTTGTGACCCGAAATTTAATTTTGAAATGTGTGTCGCGGTGTACAAGTTCGGGATTTTAGGATTCGATAGCACGGATCAAAAGTTTTTAAGGCGTAACTGCATTTCCAGCGTTCCATTGATAGATTTTGCGCTATATTTCTCACCCACTAATAATTAATTCATCAAATTGCCAATTTTTTCCCTAACTTCACCGCATTTGAAAAAACCCAACACCCACCCCCGCTCTCTCCTCCCACCCGGGAGGCTTGCTCGATTCAACGCAGCCGCCACCATGTCTTCCCGTGATTCACCACGCATGCCGGAGCCCTGCTAATGGATCTTGCGCAGCCCTCGAGCCTGTTGCAGAGGCTTGCATCGGCCGTGTGATAATTTATATTAACGAGGTCGGACTTAGACTCGCATTTTTGACCCACGAGATAGCACGTTTTTGCCAAGAAATAAGCGAATATTTTCTTATCATTGAGCGTTTTTTTTTTGTTATATACGAAAATCTAACTTGTAATAAATTTATTATATTAATTTTCGACTCTAAAACTAATAGTAATAAATTTACTTTATGTTAGTTTTCGTTAAATTGGGTTAATATCATGAAAAACTCCAAACTAATATATGTGTGACAAGAAAAGGTTAAAAACCCCAAGCTATACCCTTCAACCGTCACGTGTTATCCAACTCATCAATTTGCCTGTAGAATTTGACAAAAACTAACGGATGGAAGATTTATCATAGGTGTACCAATTTGAAATTTTTTATGGTCAAAAAATTATTTGGAGTAAATTTATCACACGTGTACTCAATTTGGAGTTTTTCATGATACTATCCATTTTTCTTGTTTGTCATATCTACTGAAAATATCACAATTCGAAAAAAAATAATCCTGAACTAGTTTAGTGACCGCTATTAATCATTGCGCGATTAATATTATTTGGACTCAATTTAAATAAATGTATTAAGTCAATCAAAGAGCAATGGAGCACCAATGTGTCACAAACTGAGATTGGCTTGATGTGTCCCTTCCCTACCTGTTAAGTAGACTATTGTTTTTCAATGTGAAACTTAATCAGGACGGCACAATCTACGTACGTGCATGAATTGGCTCCCTCAAAGGGTTAGTGAACTCGGGAAGGTTATGACTTGTGATCCTCAACATGTTGGACTTACATCTGGAGAAACCATACATTTTTCTGGGCTACCCATGCTTAATTCTAAGACCATTATTGTCATCTAATAATAGGGTTTGTCATAATTCCAATGAAGAATAAAAATTGTTGCTAGTTCATATTCTTTATAATATGCCTTAAGTGAATGCCTCCTTGCTGAGTTGATAATGGACCACGTTAATTTTTCCAAGGATTTGGCAATTCATATTGAATAGTTGGCTAGCAAACTTAGTGTAAGATTATTCTAATTTGCATGGACAAAAGTCATGTAGAGGGTCGCGCGTCGTTTCCGATAGGTGATCGGATCAATCACGTCAAAAGAGATGTACGGGTAGCTTGTGTATACACATATATTTGTATTTATTGATGGGAATAGTACGGATATCCTAATTTCCAGAACGGTGATTGGTCCAATTCAGTAGAATAAATTGCGAAAACATTTTTCCCGAGGATTGTCTCCAACAAATTTGGAAAATCCTGTTCTTCTGAGCATTGTCATTAATGATGGTCATTTAAAAATGATGGGCCTTGTGTTCTATGGCATGCCCCATTTCTCCCATTTGACTTTGCTTCCAAGTCTACTAGCTCCACTTTATTCAACATTAAGTGAAGGATAAAAAAAATAAAACAACCTTAAAGGAGAAGCACAAAAATTAGGTTGCCGACTTGATCCGGTCAGGTTCAACTTCCACTTAGGGGTGTCTACAGGTGGAGACAATTGCATTCATAATTTCAACCAACATTACATGCTATTCCAATTCAATATTACGTGGGTCATTGACATAATTTGATAAGTTCAACCCATGGATGAGTTGTATAATACATAATTTACACTGAATTAGAAATTTGCTTTATCTATAAATGTAGCAACTTTGTTAAATCGGCATTCTTAACATACTTTGCATTACACTTTGTCCCGAAATATCATACCCATTCTTAGAAACTCGCGAGAAGAGAAGAGTACCTATTGAGGAACCCCATAATGTCTTTGAAGTGGGAGTCTCCATTGGTTTTCCAATGAACATCAACTTTATGTTATCATCAAACTTTAGGTCAAATTGATGTCAGATTTTCAGGCTAAGTTTCTTTATTTCTTCTCTGCTTATTTAATGATTTGTCCTGTGCAAATGCGTTGCGCCTTCATCAACTAATGCATTGTTCACCTCCTGCACACTCTATGAAACCAGCTGGTCTCACACCCATTGTTTCAACTCCTTCAAAACTCACTCCCTTCCCTTCGACCTTTTCATTGCCATTTAACCCGAAAAAACTCGATACAAGGATCAACGATGGCTCTTTTGAAGAATTTCTGTACGCATACACAAGGATGGGCTTCGAAGACCCAGAAGAGAAAAGGCGCCGGAAAGCACAGTTCCTGATCTACAAAATGCTGGAGCGAGCCGATGCTCGGAGGAGGCCCTTGCTCTTGAGAGGGAGGTCGTGCCGGTTGAAGGTGAAGATCAGGCGGCGGTTGAAGAGGTCGAGGAAGAGGATGGTGCTGATGGTCTCGGGCAAGAGTCGCCATTTATAGGCAGCTCATGTATCAGCTGAGGAGCTTGGAAGCTCTCGTCTGGCCTTGCAGAGTCCGAGTCATTGATCAGCCCCCAGCCTTTTAAATCTCTCAGTATGCTTCATTTTGCTTTATACTCTTTCTTGCAAAACTACCGCTTAGAAGTATCCTTTCTTTTCGTTTTGAGTTTGAACTTTTTGAGATCATTTTTTTATTTTCCCAAACACTTTGGAAATCAAACAACTTAGTTCGCACATGAGTTTGTATATTAGCTTCAAGGATTAGTGAATCCTTCAACTGGGTGCGGGTTGAATCGCAGCAACTTATATCCCTTCGAAAGATCGGTTTCGGCTCGTGTAGATGGCTCTTATGGATATAGAAAGAACATTGAGGCAATTCTGGTTGTTTGCGCCGTTTTATCGTGCGTGGAATACTGATACTATGTAACAGATGTGCAAATCACGCATCACTTAAACCATTAATTATGTGAGTTATAGTAAGGAGATCACGTGATCAACTGTTCAGATGGGCTTGGTCTGCATGGTCTAGACCATGTAATACTTATGCGGTGGATATTGCATCTCTTAAAAACGTAAGTTAACCTCATTTTGACCACTCAAAATTCATATCGTGACGGCCTCAAGTCCGGCCTTGTTCCCAGCTCCAAGTCAAATTGCATATCTTTTCTTAGTTGTCATCGTCCAAAGACAGATGATCATCTTTCCTTTGTCCCTTTTCTTTGGCCCTCCATATGGTGGAAAGGGGAGAGGAATCAAGGAGGTGGAATGGTTAACCTCCCTCAAAATGGTCTACAAGAGGATAGATCTAATCAATGAACAGGCCGGGGCCGGGCCGGTCGGACCGAGTAGAGAGGGTCTTGAAATTCCTTTTTCAAGCCCGCCTCCAATTTAAAAAAAAATACTAATAAGAACCTAACAAGGCGGCTAGGTTCAAAAAGGGAATTGTCTTATCCAGATCCGGCTATTTTCCCCGTTGGCCGACCGAGCCCACTAGACCGCCAAGCCCGTGATTACCTCTGATGCGCACCATGAAAAAGTTGATGATTTTCACATTGCTTGCTGTTGTTGTGGGTGAGCGAATTGAAGAAGCTGCTGGTCGGAAGTGGTGGAAGCACTTGATCAAAAAACAAAAATCGCCACCTCCGCCGTCGCAAGATAGCAGCTGATATCGCCTCCTCTATTTCCACCTTCCATCATGCCACATTCCCATGGAATCACCTGCAACTCTCACCATCATCTCCACTATTAACATATGTCTCAAGTTTTTCTAGCCCGATATACAAATTCCGACCCGATTTAAAGCACATGAGGGAAGATTTATTTCTCATTTGGGCTAAATTAATTATTATAGTAATTAATTAATTGGTCTAATAGAGTTAAGATATAGAGTTTCTTATTTAGTCTAATATGAGGCTGGTTAGTGTGGGCCAAGTTAAACTTTATCCGTAATGAGAGGGTCGGGTTATAAACTCTATAAATGAAACTTAAGTCCCACTCTAAACCTTAATGCACAAATAACCTCACATAAAGAGTCGTCTCAAGAAGGGATACGTGAAGAGCGGTCTCATTGAAGCCAGTGATTCAAAGGTTATAGAAGAAGAAGCTCTTGAGTATCGGATCGTCGTTATTTCGCATAAGACACGATGGATCCCAAACAAGGTGCGTAAATTCCTCTACTTTTTCGATCAAGAAAAAAAAAAATCCCTACTTTGACATTGTGATTTGTGTATTTAATTATGGTAATTGTCGGATGTCGCTTAAAGGTAATAATTGCTGCTTACACATGAAAGCTCAAACAAGAAAGTGTGGGATTTCTTGTACGCTCGAATTCATCGTGGTTTCCTAGTTCAAATTAGACTCTTGTTCGTGTGCGAGATGTCTTGGTGAAGTCAATTCCAATGTAGGTCCATGGCATTTATATACTTGGAAGAGGTGGTTTTAGCTTTTTCAGTTGTTCTGTAGCCGCACAAAAGAACTTCACAGGCCGTTTGAATATACTTGCAAGCCGCGAAGCAATTCTCCGTTGTCTACTTTATCGAGCAATTACATGAGGCTAAACACTATGGATTTGAGTATAATCTACTGTGAAACACTTGAACAGATGAACGACGGTGACTTTGTAATTCTCTCAACTGATCAATAGGTTCCTTATGGCTGGCTCTTATCGTGGAGTGGAAACTGATATTCCGACCGAACAAGTAGGTATCTCGTGCTCTTTATTATTCCTTGCTGATTTCTATGATAATTTCATGATTTCGCGAATTATAACACGACATCCACCCTCAACCAATTTACATCTGTGTTATCCAAAATGTTAGGTCCTGTACCTCTTGCCCTGACCCAACAAAAGATCTCTTCTTTTTTAAGAACCTACATTTTTGTATTTGAAATGAATATGTTTGTTTTGTATATTTGAAATGACTACCCAAATTTTAAATGTTAGCATAACCAGTCAAACCGAAGTGAAGAATGATTCCACAAGACTATGATTCAACCCTTTCTAGTGACGGTCATATGTTTTCAAATACAAAAAATATCTCCCGATTAAATCATGGACAACGTTAATACATCTAGTGTTTAAAAGTACATTTTCACAAGCCTACCAGAACCTACGAATTAGAGGAAATCTATGCCTTGTCCCATGTACATACAAAGAACGAGAAAACCATCAGAAAAGCTTCTTTTTAGATGGTTTCTGGAATACTTTGCAGAGCCGGCCTCCATGAACGATGGCCGCCGTGCTTTGTGAAACCCGACCGACGACGATCAGAGCTGTTCTTGTTAATCAGGAGAGGCAGGACTTGCTCTAGAGACAGTCCTTGAGCCTCTATTCTCTCCACCAACTTCTCCAGCTCCTTCTTACTGATCTTGATCTTCATCTCTCCCCTGCGCCGAGAAGAAGATGAAGAAGAAACTCTCTTTCCATTGGCATCTTTGCCGAGAACCCTCTTCTTGTTTTCTCCTCCCTCATCAAGGAGTGTGTTCCAATCGTCGCCGGCCCAGATCGTGGATGATGACGGCGAAGATCCTGCTGTGCAACAGTTTCCCATTCTTGGAAATATCAGCAAAGTGTTAGGCTCCTGTTGAGAGAAGATCGAAGCGATGTTGAACAAGCTATCGTGCTGTGTTTTTTTTGGTGAGTGTTTTCTTGGTTTTAGGGTTTATAAATATGTGTGTGTGGGTGGTGAAGGAGAAGAAGAGAAGGTCAAGATTCACGACTTGGTCAGAGAGCAAGAGAGAGGATAAAGATGGAGAAACAGTAAGCTATTAAGAGAGAGAGAGAGAGAGAGAGAGAGAGAGAGAGAGGTGACACGTAGGACGATGGAGCCAGTAGGTCCCACCTGGGACCACATTTTTTGACTGACTTAAAACATATACCTTCTCATGCATAAACGTCAACGGCTCAGCTGCTAAACAAGCTTGAAGCTCAAGCCCCACTTTGTACTTCTTCAGAAACTATATAATAAAAGATGATAATGAACTAGGAAACTATTTTCTAGATGGCTTCACAAGTTTCAAAGAAAATGAAGTGATGTTTATGTTGGGAAAGAGCTTTAATCTAGAAGTTGACTTGAGATCACATAGGGGTCAGGAGTACCAAACCTTGAGATTATTGGACAGAGTCTAGGAGAAATTAATTTGTTCGAATCTTGGACACGTGCTCCACTTAGGGTTGATTTTTCCCGTTACATCAACTTATCACGGGTCCAATGATCATTTACTAACAACATACAAAGCTCTAATTCTCGAATTGAGAGGATTTCGCCACCCAAAATTCCTCGATCTGTTTGTGACAACCGAACATGCCTGTAGTCACCACCGGTCTCTGCTCCTAATCATCGGCATTCATGACGGTACCAATTTCTCCTCCAATCGCAATTATCATCAAACCACCCCCGCACCCAACATATGCGCGAAGTTAGTAAAAAATGGACCATTCTCAACTGCTGGCGATGAGTTCCTGCAGTTGAATTTGATGACTTGTAGAGTTGTAAAGAGAGAGAGAGAGAGAGAGAGAGAGAGAGAGAGAGAGAGAGAGTTTGTGGTCCTTAAGAATGGTCTCTAGCTCCATCCGCCATTGAAAATGGATCATACCTGACGACTTTACAAGTTCAAACTAATAATATGTATATGTGAATTGATGTTTAAATATTCTAACACTCTTTTATATGCATACGCTAAACTTTGATTTAAGACAAAATGTAAATATATTATAAAAAATACAAGTAGGGATTTAGAGCGATTTGAACTCAGAACCCTTCTTCGTGCCGAGGGACCAAGTAGGGCATAGTTCGCGGCATAGGAGCCGACTCGGAATCAGCAAATTTGAAATAAGGTCAATACTCACCTTAGACACTTAGGGAAAAAAAAGAAAAAAAGCCTCGCCTTGGACTCTTTCAATAAAGTACACTGTTGATTTCATTATCTTTTATATATTTACGTATACGGAGAATCTAGAAGCAAGCCGCCAGAGGAGGCTCATTCCAAGTGGCTCAAGCCAAGCCGAATCAGCATGGCTTGATGCGCCTCCTGCCGGACCAAGCCGTCCCAGCCGAATTGGAGGTGTGAAATGCCAAGGAAATGGCATCTTTTTTTATTTATTTATTATTATTTTTTTCTTTTTTGAGTTTGGACACAACGTGAATGTGAACTCGAATTCGTGAAGGAATCTTTGACGCAAACTTGGATTTTCCCTTCCGTTTTCACCCGCACGTGTGACTTTCTTTGCATAATAATTATGTTTTTTTATATAAAGAAAATTATCCAAAACAAAATTAAAAGGTATTATATTTTTATCAATTTAGTCATAAGCATTTCTAATTTTACCAATTGAATTATTATTCTTTTTACGTTTTCCAATTGAGTTTATTGGCCAACTTTGACGTGAAAAATCATTGTTGTAGGCGATCGACCGTTTTTACGCAAGACGACCGATATTGCAATTTTTAATAACATTTTATTTTTTTATTTTTTTTCTCTATTTTCCTTGTTTACTTTTTATTTTTATTTTTATTTTCCCCTCCTCTCGCCACCGTTGGGCCTAGTCGATGACCCAGAGAGGCCGCTAGCCTCGGGAGAGGGTAGCCTTTTGCTAGACCGGCGAGTGCAGCCCTCGCTAGCCCAATCTCCGGCATCCCTCGGTCGAGGCCGATGGGTGAGGCTCGACGGTGTTCTACCTGAGAAAAAAGACAAGGAAAAAAAGTAAAGAAGGAAAATTGGGAAAAAAAAAAAAAAATATTTAAATTTTATTAAAAACTATCCACATCAACGTCGGCCGTCCGACCGTGCTACGTATAACGGCCCGACGTCCATGTCAATGATTTGAGCCCAAAATTGGCCTAATTGACTTAATTGACAAAATTAAAAGGCTTATGATTGAATTGACAAAAGACTGATAAATTTAGGATTTCTTGGATGATTTTTCCTGTTCTTATAAAGTGGGGATGTCAAAATATCAAGTGAAATTTTTTTTTTCAGCCATTGAAATTGTTAAGCCTTAATATTTTCTTCCTTTGACGTGTACAATCAAATGAAATTCATGTGACAAAACTACATGTGCTATCAAAATGTGAAAATCCGATGGTCCATTCATTTTTTCCAATTCGCTATGTTAGACATGTGATGAATGAAGCCCACAGGAAGCATAAGAATGCCGTGATTCAAGCCCCTAGAAAAAATTTGATGGGTTTAAGGAAACAAGCATATATCATGTTCGACCTAAGTCAAGGAGGGTGAAATAAGCCATGAATGAAGCAAGCATTGATATATACCATCATAAGCAAACCCCAATCTCACCACCACCACCCGCCCGTTTGACTTCGAGCCGACTCCGCGTCATCCTCGTTCCGGGCAGCATTGCGGCCGCCCTTCGGGCTTGCGCCACCACATTCTCCAATATGTTCCCTCTTTCTCTCACTTGCTTCCCTCACCCATATATATCTCTCTCTCTCTCCCCTAACGATTGCCACAACGCGACATCCGACAACCACGGTGAGGTCACTAAGGCGATTACTTTCCAGCCATTGAGAAAAGCTGATTTTATGTGTGGAGATTAGATTATCATTTAAAAATAAGACTGACGGGTCATGCTGAACAAGTAAATGTCCTTTTCCAAACTTGAGCAAATCAGACCCTTTCACTTGGTCGAGTCTCCGAGCCATCGGATCTATATTCCGGTCTATGGAAAGAAAAGTATGCTCCTCATGACATAAGAAGAGGTGTTTTGTTTGATAACAAATTCTAAAACCCATTAGAATATTCTTAAACTCGAGCTCAATTAAGCCCTCCGAACTTGATGTTCAACAGATGAACTTGTGCTGCTTTCAATATCTTCATCTAAGCTTGACCTTTGATATATGTTTGTTTACTAAGCGATTCTTATCCACATTCTATTGCCTCCTTCTACAAACTTCCCTTTGGCGGATAAGCTCTTGACATCGCCTCCTCCCGACAGGGACATGGCTAGAGTCAGTGTTTCCATAGGAATTAACAGTAGAAAAAGTTGGAAAAAATTGCAATTTCTTTTTCATGTGGCGGCCCATGCGCAATTGACATCTGAAAGTCGAAATTAAAGAAGGAATTACTAGAAGATCTAGAGGAGGAACTCAATGGTGGAGACCCAAAACCCTCCTCAAACCATGGAAATATTAAATTAACTATTTTCGATGCGACACGAGTAGGGAAATCCGAGGAAAATTATCCAAGAAAAGCCCTAAATCTACTGTACTTTTGCTAATTTTGTTCTAAACCTTTTTAATTTTTGCCAATTGAGTCTTAAACCATTACACGTTTTACCGATTGAGTTCATCTTGTCAATTTTGGATGGAAATCGTTAACGTGAACGCCTGGAAGTCCATGTAAGACGATCGGCGTTGACGTGGATAATTTTTAATAATATTATAATAAATTTTTTTATTTTTTAATTATTTTTTTATTTTATTTTCCTTTATCCTTTCTTTCATTCATTTTTTTTAAATAGGTCCATAGGCCGACAGGGCCACTGGGTGAGGGCACGTCGGTCCCCGCAAGGGCCACGAAGCCCTCACCGGCCATAGCGAGGGCGGGCGAGGGCCACGACGCCCTCGCCCGGTGTTGGCGACCCCTGTCGGCCCTTTGAACCAAAAAAAAAAAAAAAAAAGAAGAAAAGAAAAAAGAAGATAAGAAAAAATTATTAAAAATTAATGAAAATTTTGAAAAAAATAGTAAATATAATTAAATTTGTTCACGTCGAGCTAGGTTGTGTTACGTAGGATGGTGACTTTCACGTCGCGCTTTTCGACCGAAACTTACCTGGACGGACTCAATTAGTAAAATGTGAAAATTTTTAGAACTCAACTAGCAAAATTAAAAGGTTTAAAATTGAATTGGTAAAATCGCAATAAATTTGGGATTTTTTTTGAATAATTTTCTCGAGCTCGTGAAAGTTTGATTTTGCATAAAATACCCCAAGCAAAATTTGAGGAGCAGAGGAACAACACAACATTACGAGGAGAGTCGACAGCGAACACCAAAAATAGAGAAGGTTCTTGCGTCCAAAAAAGCCTGTTTCATTCGGCTTGCATGGTCAGGCCCGTATCGAATTGCTACAACAAATCAGACAGGGTCGGGTCGGGTCGGGTCCATCAACGCTTGCCTTCGCTTTGCCGCTTTCTGTTGACGGACAAGCAAAGAAGATCGGCGGCGAAGACCGCTGCGTCAGTCTGCCCCGTCGAGTCTCCGATTCGACTCACTCCGAGACTTCAAATCAATCAGACGAGCGCACTGAGCTGCCTCGTTCATCTGGACTGAGGTACCTCTCTCTCTCTCTCTCTGCGATTTTTGACCAGCCGTTTTGAGCTAGTTACCCGTTACAATCGGGAAAGGATTAGCAATTCGGAAGCTATGTATGAAGATTTTTGGGGGCTTGTATGGAGCTTGGGTTTTACTATTCGTTGTTTTTTTTTTTTTTTGCGTGGCGGAGGAGAAAATTGCCGGACTGAGAGGGCGGCGTGCCTTTCGCTTGCGATGGTTGTGGTAAACCACCTTGGGTTGTTGTTGAACACATAGTAAATTCCCCGTCAGGAAAATCGTCTAATCTGGAGGTTAAGATTGATTGCTCTTGTTCAAGACGTTGAAGCTTGAATAGATAGCTTGCTATGGTTTAGCTTAGCTCGATGTGTATATAAGACTACGTAGTGTAGAGTTGGTGGACTTGGGTGGGTTCTGTTTTATGCTTCATATAGGCATAAGCTGGTTTTGTTTGCGTGCTGGCTTTAGAACTTAGAAGGGACTGACGGCGTTCCTGGGAGGAACTTTGAAATAAGGGCGTGACTCAATCAGCATACTATGGTTTCCAAGATGTCGACAATCTGATTTCGGAGGTGATCTTAACCGATTTATGTTCTCAGGTTTGAAAGATTGCAGTTGCAACAGGACAAAGGAGGAACTTTACATGGGTGATCCCGCGCAGCTGTATGATCTGAACAATGGAGAGGAATTGCTTAGGTAGTTCATGTGCAAGGTCACTTATGTTTTTTGACTTGTTTATGATCATGCTATGGTTGGGAACCATGATCGTTCCAGTAATTTTCACAAATCCTTTCATGGATAATCAGCGCATTCTCTTTCCTTTGTTTTGGCTTGTCAATGCGGTTGAATGTTAATTTAGGCTTCTTTCATTCCATGTCCGGATTAACTATTAACTAGTGGAAATAGAAAGTATATTCTGTTCCCGATATCACACTGCATTTACTCGGGTCTTTGTGGTCATGCTTTTGGTAGTGTCAAAAGCGATGATTGCAATGCAGCAATCTTGCCGAAGAGGAAGGATAAGAAAGGCCTGACTCAGGTAGGATAAATGTCCTTTAGTTTCCTCTTCTATTCTCTTTCAATGTCATCGAAGGAGTTCTAATAGTTGAATCTTCTATGCAGCGGCATGGGAAAATAAAATCAAAGACTCTGCCTCGTCCTAGTATATCTCAAAAGAGAAAGAATAAGAAATTGGAGGTGACTTCTGATGTTTGTCTTTTGCTTGCTTATAGTGTACTATATTATGTTAACTGAATTTGTTCTTTTTTTCATGTTGTTATAGGAGGAGAAGCAAAAGGCCGTGCTTCTATCGAAAAGCATGGAGATGTTGGAGTATGTAACTGCCATTTGCTTTTAATGCGGATGACTGATGATTACACTTAAAGGCTTTGTCTACTTATTGATTATGCCATAATTTCCTCCTTCAGGAAGCACAAGATTCCAGATTCTGCATACTCACTGCTGCAGTCATCGCAGAATATTGGAAGGGTATTGTATTGTATTTTTTACCCACTTGTTGCTAGCTAAAATATTTTTAGGCCACTAATTAGCCAGATGCATGTTTTCTCTTTAGGCCGAAACTATGCGCGAAAAACGTTTGAAGGTTGTGCAATTTTCCAAGGCCGGGCTTAGAGCTCCCCTTGGAAGCAGAGATGTTGGCAATGCTGCTACTGAGAGTGAGCGTGCATCGGACAGTTGTCAGTCACTTTGTGAGCAAGATATTGGCAACAATGGTATTTTGGAGCCAACTAAAGCACAAAAGAGATGTTTAGATAGTGGATGTGCTCCTTTTGGCTCTTCTCAAGAATTGCTTGGTAGCAAAAGTTTTGACACTGGTGAGGAATCAACTGAGCAACTTCCGGTTAGAAAAGCTGCCTACAGTGATACATTCAGCAGTGGAAATATGCAAATTTCCTCACACATAACTCGCAATCATGATGACAGAGAGAATGCTTGCTGCTTGGTATGCTCGAATCTGGTTTTGCTAATTCTGCATATGAGTTTTGTGGGCTAAGGTTGAATATGCTAATTTTGAAACAGAATTTTCTGAGTTGAGATGTCCCTAGCATCCGGTAGCTTTTGCTAATTCCAAATAATTTCCTGACTTGTTCGGTGTCTAGAATGGATACCGAGTTTGAAATATTTCTAATTACCAATATGGTTCAAATTAAGAATTTCAGTGTGCACGCCTGTCCATGCATTTGCCTCTACACAGTCATGTCCATGCATGTTGTGCACACGCCAGTGTGCCTATGGGCATGTGCTTGTGTATGCATTCACATGCAGGTGGGGCCTGTGTTTATGGGTGGGCATGGGGTGTAGTTATGTCTTCGCGTAGGCAGAATTGTGCTTGGGCTTGTATATGTGGATGCACGCCTCTGCTTTGTCATGTATTGAAGGTATTCAGAGGTATCTTAGAAGATCCTGAACTGTAGGAGTTTTACAGAGTCCTTGCTTTCTCAATCATAATATGCTTTTACCCCGTTGAATTACTGGAGAAGTAATCCAATGAGATTAGTGATGTACATATGCGTCTTTTTTCAGATAAATGTTCCCAGGAACATGTTACTGACTTACGATATGCACTTGCTCTAATGTAATCTTGCAACATGAACAGGTCCTTCTCATCCTTTAAAGTTTTCTAAATAACCACGCAGTGCCTTCTAGGTACATAAGTATGTGAAGAAACAGATTGGCAGCTTCATGCTGTTTGTGAGCAAAAGTTTTAATCACTGAAATTCTTCCCCTCGTCATTGACTCAATAATTTCCTAGCAAGTTGTGTGTAAGTTTTGACCGGATATTTTCCAAGATCACTTGTTTTCCTGTGGTATGTAATACTTTACATGATGAATCTCGATTGCATTCTCTCTTGCACAGATTACTGTGTTTATTACTATGGAGAATGTATGATTATGAAATATGCAGATTCTCTCCTTGTAACTTTTTCATGGTCGTTGATTATAAGGATTCTGGGTTTTGAATGCATGGCAGGATAGGGCAGAGGATACTTTGAAATCAGAGTTTGACAAGACCAGCCTTTCATGGTTATGTGGGCTAGTGACTACCCCTACTATAGTGCATGTATCGAGGCCAAAGGAAGTTGAAGACAAGAGGAAAGATCTTCCAATAGTCATGATGGAGCAGGAGATAATGGAATCTATTAATTACCATTCCACTGTCATTATCTGCGGAGAAACAGGCTGTGGTAAAACAACACAAGTTCCACAGGTAAAGTAAGCTTTGACTTTGTATTACAGCGAAGATGTTGTGCTTTGCAACTTATTTGAGTGATTTAGACAACACTTGCTTCTCCAATGTCTTCAGTTTTTGTTTGAAGTGGGATTTGGTTCAAACCAGTCTAATTTGCGGAGTGGAATAATTGGTGTAACTCAACCACGTCGGGTTGCCGTCCTTGCTACTGCAAAGCGTGTGGCATATGAACTTGGTCTTCACTTGGGTAAAGAGGTGGGCTTTCAAGTTAGGTATGACAAACGACTTGGAGATGGCTGTGCCATCAAGTTTATGACTGATGGAATCTTATTGCGAGAAGTTCAGGTTCGCTTTCATCAACTCTGCATACTATAACCAAGTCGAGTGATCATACATTTGACTTGCTTCTGAGTATCGGCTTATCATTCTCTTTTTTTCCTTTTTGCTGGGTTTTCAGAATAATGTACTGCATATGTATTGATTAGTTGTTCCTTCGTCTCGTTTTCGATCAAGCATGTGCCAAATGGGTGTGAAAATTGAAGCTCATCTTTTCCATTGATTACCTAGTGAAGTTAAGTCGGAGAAATGAAAAGTGGACTGTAATTGGGAGAATCTTTTCTTTTTTAATCTGATCTGTCTCTGAAGAATAAAATTTCCACATTGAGTAGGTACGGATGCTCTTGCCCTGCTGTTCATTTGCGAGAGTCCTCTGAGATGTTCCAAAGTGTGATAATTTTGTTGATATAAACCTGGCATCAGCCAATTTATACTTCCATACTACTGGTGGTTTTGGTGTCTCCCATCAGAATGAGTTCTTTTACAAGCATGCTTTATTAGGTGGAGAACATAGTACAATTGCTTTATCAATTTCTTTATCAAACTTCTTCATGTGCAGAATGACTTTTTGTTGAAGCATTACTCCATCATTGTTCTGGATGAGGCTCATGAGAGAAGCTTGAATACAGACATACTTATTGGAATGTTATCACGCATTGTACAATTACGTCAGGTGATAATTGTCTTGTAATGATTCATTCTTGATCTATAGGATATCTGTGTCTTTTCTAGAGATTGCTAAACGATCTTTTTGTTGATTGTAGGATCTGTTTGAGAAGCAGCAGAAAATGTTACAATTAGGACAATGTCTGAGTCCTGAAAGCATGATTTTTCCACTAAAACTTGTGTTAATGAGTGCCACCTTGCGAGTAGAAGACTTTGTTTCTGGAAAAAGGTTATTTCGTGATCCTCCTCCAGTGTTGGAGGTTCCTACTAGGCAATACCCAGTCACTATACATTTTTCAAAGAGAACAGAAATTTTAGACTATATTGGTGAAGCATATAAGAAGGTAATTTCAATAAACAAGAGGCTGCCACCTGGGGGCATACTAGTTTTTGTTACTGGACAGAGGGAAGTTGAGCATTTATGTCAGAAGCTTCGGAAAGCTTCAAGACAGATAATTAACAAAACCTCCAAGGAAATTGGAGTGAATGATCTCGATGCAGTCTCTGAGTCAGGCAATACTGAGGGAGTCAATTTGAAAGAAATTGATGAGGCATACCAGCTTGATACTAACCATGTGCACCAGCAAACTGACAGGTTTAGTTCTTATGAGGAAGATCAGTTTGATGTGAGTGAGGAAGAGTCAAATGTGTCCCAGGATTCGGGTTCAGATAGTGACTGGGAGACTATTGATGATCATGCTGGGCTTCCGTTGGACGAGAAAAATCCATCAGATGATGGTGGCCTTTCTGAAGTTCTCGGGGAGGAGGGAACACTTACTTCACTAAGAGCTGCTTTCGAAGCTCTGGCTAATAAAGTTCCTTCAAACTGCAAGACAGAATCGGCAAACTCAACCAATCAGGAAGGACACTTAGATGGGATGGATCCAAGTATGGGGAAGAATGGGGCAGATAATGGTTCTTATGCATTTCCGATGCATGTCTTGCCACTTTACGCAATGCTTCCTGCAGCACAACAGCTCCGTATATTCGAGGAGGTCAAGGAAGGTGCACGACTAGTGGTAATTGCAACGAATGTCGCTGAAACTTCTTTAACTATTCCTGGCATAAAGTATGTAGTTGATACTGGAAGAGAAAAGGTGAAGAGCTACAACTCTTCCAATGGGATGGAGACGTATGAGATACGATGGATAAGTAAAGCATCAGCTGCCCAGCGTGCTGGAAGAGCAGGAAGAACTGGTCCTGGTCATTGCTACCGTCTCTATTCTTCTGCAGTCTTTAATAACATATTGTCGGACTTCTCCGTAGCTGAAATATCTAAAATACCTGTTGACGGGGTTGTCCTTCTCATGAAATCTATGGGTATTGATAAGGTAGGACTTGTGCAATCCTGCTCTACTAGATAATAATTTGATTTTCACGATGGAGTACAATGATGTTTGCTTCTGCATTGTGAATGTCCATGCATCACCTTTCATCTTGTGCAACATCGCTACATTAAGCTGCCTTTGTAAGGTGTTGCTGCATGCCCCTTTTTTTATCTATGTGTGTGTTTATTGAGTACATAGTATATTCATGGCCACGCTCCTTATGCCACTACATCCACATGATGGTCATTTTTTTTAACCTTACCACTGATCGTTTGATTATTTAGTGTTGGGCCTTAGATTTTGCTTATAGGGGTGAGCATGGTTTTAGTTAGAAAATGGAACCTGAAACCGGACGGTTGGGAACCTATCGATTCCAGGTTCTAAGGTATGTAGGATAGGTTCTAGGTTCTAATAACAAAGGAACCTAGAACCTATAATCTGTAATAAGTTTTTGTGTTTTTCTTAATATATGTCTTCATGCAATCCTGCAGTATTCCTTGACGTCCAATGATGAGTGCGTAATCTGGAACTATTAGTCCGAATTTCTATTTTTGGCGATATTTATGATCGAAATTTTTACTTTATTAATGTTTCATATTTATTCGTATGTCTATATTTTAAGTCGTGGTTTATAGATTATAGCAGCAAATGGTGGTCACTAAAGGTGATGATTCACCGCAATCGTTTAATTAAGAATACATGTGGAACTCGGGTAGACCCCGAAACCTATTATAGGATAGGCTCCAGGGTATGCAAGGTAGGTTCCTGGTTCTAGAAAAAATGAAAAACCCGTTCCAACGAGTGATTCCAGGTGGAACCTATATGGAACCTGGAACTAGTCACCCTTATTTGCTTATTCAGGTTGCAAATTTCCGTTTCCAACACAGTTGGATGGTCATTTTTTTAACCTCACCACTGAGTCTTTGATTATTTAGTATCGAGCTTCAGATTAATTGCTTTTATTCTTTGCTTATTCAGGTTGCAAATTTTCCATTTCCGACACAGCCCGAACATACAGCCTTGCTTGAAGCGGAGCGCTGCTTGAAGGCTCTTGAAGCACTCGACAGTAGTGGGAAATTGACGTCCTTAGGGAAAGCCATGGCTCGTTATCCAATGAGTCCCCGCCATTCTAGGATGCTCCTAACTGTTATACAAATTGTGAAGACGGTTGATAATTATGCTCGAGCCAGCTTAGTTCTCGGATATGCAGTTGCAGCCGCAGCAGCCTTAAGCTTGCCAAATCCTTTCATCATGCAGCTTGAAGGGAGTAAATCGGATGGAGAAGGGTTGAAGAAACCCGAGGAATCTGCTTCTTTAAGCAGGGAACATAGGATGGACAATCAAGAAAAATCCAGGAAAAAGGAATTTAAAGATGCTATTCGAGCATCACGTGCAAAGTTTCATAATCCATGTAGCGATGCTCTCTCCATTGCTTATGCGCTACAGTGTTTTGAATCTTCCAGAAGTCAAGTTGCTTTCTGCGATGAAAACTCTTTGCGCCTTAAAACAATGGAGGAGATGTCGAAGCTGAGAAAACAATTGCTTCAATTGGTCTTTGCTCAAAGCATTGACTTGGTCCCTGAATTCTCATGGACTCATGGAACGCTAGACGACGTAGAACGTGCTTGGAGGGTTCCCCCAATAAGCACCCTCTGCAATTGAATGAGGAAGAGGTCTTGGGCCAAGCTATCTGCGCTGGTTGGGCAGATAGAGTTGCAAAACGTGTTAGAGGAGGTTCATCAGATGGGGATGGAAGAGCCCGTGCAGTTCGGTATCAGGCTAGCATGGTTAAAGAAACCGTATTTCTCCACCGTCGGTCCTCTCTTTCTAACTCGGCGCCCGAGTTTTTAGTGTACAGTGAACTGCTTTATACCAAGAGGCCATACATGCATGGAGCAACGAGTGTGAAGTCAGACTGGCTCGTGAAGTACGCTAAGTCTTTGTGTAGTTTTTCCTCTCCTCTCACAGACCCTAGGCCGTATTATGACCCCAGAGCCGACCAAGTTCTCTGTTGGGTGGTCCCTACCTTTGGCCCACACCTTTGGGAGCTTGCTTTGCACAGTGTGCCTATTCTTGATGATACGCATCGTGTTGCCATATTTGCCTATGCATTACTCGAAGGTCAAGTTCTGCCATGCCTAAAATCTGTGAGGAAACATATGGTTGCTCCACCTGCTAACATTCTGAGACCAGGGGCTTCGGGCCAAAAAAGGGTCGGTAATCTTCTTTTAGTTTGAAAAGTAGGATGATTGACTGTTGTGCTCGGCTACGGGTGGTCTGGAAGGAGAATCCGATGGAATTGCACTCAGAAGTCTCAGACTGGTTTCAGGTAAATTTTCAGCATCAGTTTGACGGACTCTGGTCCCAAATGCTGTCTGAGGCAATTTCAGAACATCGGGGACAGTTTTCGAAGAGGGCAAAGCGTGAGAGAAGATAAAGCAAACTGCTTAAAGAAGAGCTCTGGCGAGTACAATTTTGTTCTAGTGATGTTGATCTTGAGAGGCTTTAACCTGTACGTATGATCTGATGATTCTTAATTATAGGAAATTGTACTTAGCATTATTGTGTTGTATTATGATTGGAGGCAATAGACTTGATAGTGCATTTTTTACTTGACGATGATCGCAGTCTAGCTCCTTTTGTTCCTTCTATAGACAGTTAAAAGTAGGTTTGCACATTAGATTGAGAGAAGTATCCTTGTGCCGCGGGATAAGTCAGGGTTGATGCATAATTTGAGAAAATACGAGGAAGTTGCAGAAGTTTTTGAACGAGTATTGAAATGACAGAGACCAGAAAATAGGGAAAAGTACAGTAGAAGGGTTGAAATTATTGTATGGAATACAACCTTAAGTTCTAAAACTTGTCCAACAATGATTAAGTAGTACAACTTTTTTTTTTTTTTTAAATAGTTTACTTCAGCTAGTTTTCTCTTCGGAAAATTGCATGTAAGATCATACCGTGACACTTATTCTTCAAATAGTCCAATGTGGCAATTTGCGATCTTGATTAGGTTTAAACGGTACCATTTTTTAGATTCAAACTTCATGAACAGTGATGGCCCGTCTTCTTCCTTGATCCAAAAACAACTTAAGCAACAACATTGCTTCAGCCAATCTCGGAGATGTTGCAGTTGGTTGAGCTGACGCCTAAGGTGAGATTGTGACTGCTGATGGCATTGATGCAGGCCACAATAGCTGCCGCTGAACCCTAGTTTTTGCAGGACCAGTCGATATGAGACCCTTTCTCCTTTGTTTGCTGTGAAATTTTGTGTGCTTAGTCTGGTCTTTTTGCCTGGTACCAAGCTTTAAAATATTTAATTGGAGAGACAAATAAGGCCGAAAAGATTTGAATTCGGGACCTCCCGCTTTCGATATCATGTGAAATTTTGTGGGACCACCGCCAATTATTCTAAAAGCTTAAACTGTTAAATAAATGCGTGATTTAATATTTAATTACTCTAACATTTGCACTTAACAAGAACTCTGGCTTTTACATATGTTATCTAGGCCAATTGAAGACTGGGTAGAGATCTTCAGTTGTTTTGCATAGGGTTGGAGAAAACATCTAGATTTAAGCGCCAAACAGGAGTGTACTGTATTTGAGACATTGAGGAAAAACATTTCTCATAGGTAATGGATCTTTGCCCTCCAAGAAGTTCTAAATCCAATCTCGAATTCAAGATTGAGCTTATTGAACATTTTTTTCAATTGGGGTTGTCCGAACGTTTAGAGTACCCGGTTCTTTCTTTCGGAGTTGTGCCATGCTAGTAGCCTAGAAAAGAGCTGCCTTCTTTTGCATATATCACCCATACGATCGAGTAGGTCTGAACTGGAGCGCATAGTTCAGCAACTGAGATCATTTGGCTCATATGCATCAGGTGCATGCAAGAGAAAATTTCCTGAGTACATATGATTGAGTTCACTCTGCCACGAATGGCCAGTTGCTAATACAGCTACACAGTGCTGATATTCTTTCCCGCTTGCGTGTTCATTGGCTGTGAACTTTACTTCATAGATTCTGTCCAGTTATGGAAGTTGGTTTTCTGTCTTAGTGTTGTTCAATCAAGTCAATACACTACTTCTGTATTGTTGATCACCCTCAATCACTTTCGGCATCTTCCGCCCTTAAGTCACATCATGCTTTTCTCTTGGATGGAACAAGATAGAAACACTCATTCCTAATCAACCTCGGGACCCAGATTTCTTTTGAGAGGAGTAGCTTAACTTGAAGGATGTGGAGATAAACACGGGCACTGTCATGTCGTGCATGATTTTTCTATTGGTGGAGTCAAATCACTGGATGCAACAGATTAGCAGTCGATGCAGTTTTAATTTTACGTGTACTGAGAGTATCTTGCCTTCTTTATGGGTTTACAATTGCGATAGTGTTCTCGTTTCATTTAACGCCGACTTCTAATGTCACTTTCTGTCATGATAACCGAACAAAGCTTCGATTTTTCACCACCGGTTATACCGATACATTGCACTTGTGGATAGTTGTTCGTCTCATCGCTTCGGTTTTGGAGTTGAGCTTTCTAACGATGTGGGTGTCAGATGAGCTAATGTTTCCAGTTGACATGAATTGTCAAGAGGATGGGATAACTGATAAGAGGAGGATCCCTAATGGGGTATCTGTCAAACCTTCATGCATCTTGATCAGACCAGGAAAAGCTTTTATGGAAGAGTGGATTGGCACTTGGGACCCAAAATGAGACGTAAGTTGATCTGTCATGGGGTCTAGTAAACATTTCATGTATCAGATTATAAGATGCCAAGAGTGCACAATGTCTCTTCTTCTTCTTTTTTTTTTTTTTTGGGTTCTTTTGGCAACTCTCTCATTCAGCCAAGGCAACAACAGTTAATAGTGCAACACTTTCATGATTCAACAGAGCCCACACAAAAGCAGAAATGGACCATCCATTCATGCTAGAGCCACAAATGTAAACATCAAAGCATTGCAAGTGGGCGGAGCACTTCACAGTGCTCCCAACTTCATGTAAAGTCCTTGGCTTCTGTAACTGTCATTACAACTGAAACCGGGAGTAACAGTTAGCATAGCGACAACTGACAACCATAATCGAAAGAAAGATCGAAAACAACCTCTCATTGCGCGAAATAGGCGGGAAACCAATCAAACCATCAATCGATTCATTCATTCAATACAAGACTAAAGGGCACTAAGCTTTTTTTACCATTTGAGAACAAAGTGCCTGTAGAGCTCTCAAGTTCTATTTCAAATTATTGTTGGGCATAAGCATGCTAAAAGTGCCAAAGTTTGTGTATGGCGCATTTACTTTACCAAAAAAAAAAAAATTGGTTACTTAAATGTCAATATTTTTGAAAAACGATTATTTGAATGTCAACTCCGGTGAGCTTTGCAGAAATCTTACGTGTCATTTTTTTATATTAATAACCTAATTCTTCGTGACTCACGGGAGGATCCCTATCAATACTTAAAAAAAAAGCTAAAAGTTAAAAAGGCTAAAAACTCCACACAAAAAAAAAAAGAAGGAAAGGGTTACAATGGCCAGGGTCGCTGGCCACTAGCTGGGCTCAACGAACCTCGCCGGCCATCCCCCACCCTTGTCGTTGTGCCTAGCCCTTTTTTTTTTTTTTATAGCTTATTTTATGAATTTGATTTAATTCTTTTTAAAAATAATGTAGCTAATTTTTTTAAAAAATTTGCCATGTAATATTAAAAAATTAATAATAAATATCACATAATCGGTTTGGCCGGAATCTCGTATTGTTGGCACTAAGTGAGCGGGCGAAAAATTTGGATATTAAAGCGAGCGCCGTACATAAATTGTGACACTTCGATATTTTTCTACTGTTATTGTTGGACAACAATGCAGAAGCATGTGCACTAATGGCCTTATGATAGGGTCACTTTTGGTTTTGGGAATCTGTGATTCTACTACTAGGTTTTATAGCTTTAAACTGGGAAGGACCATGAGGGAAATGCTTCTAGAATTACTAATCTCATGACAAACAATGGTTAGGTGTGTGTCTGATAATCATTGCAGAGCTGAATAGATTAATAAGCTGATTGGGAATCTCTTCACTACACAGAATAATGTCATTGAAATTATTTTAGTCAGTCTGATACAAAAGTCGCATCTCATTAGTGAGAGGAAAATGCCCCTTTGTAGTTACCACAAGTATCTTCAAGCTTGGCATTGCCTCAGTCACGCACAGCAGCTGGATAGATGCGCTAATTTTCTCATCGAGGTGATGTCCTACAGGCCAAGATATGCATTCTAGGACGTGATATTCACGCGAAAAACTTCGATTTTCCAGGGAACTAAGCATAAGCTGCGACCGGCTTCTTTTGGAACCCGAACAGACGCCGAAACTGCGTAAAAAACAACCGGCTTTTGGCCGTTCCCTTATGTTCATTTCATTTACGATAAAATGAAGTGTTTCCTGATAGTTTTCCGACTCGTTCTTTCTACCAACACTGGGGAAAAATAACGCACGATATCTAGCTCAGGTTTTGCAGCTCCTGATTAACCGCTTGCAAGTTTTTACTAAATTCTTCCGTTGCAGCTGGGCGCAGATGCTGTCAAGTCTCCAGGGGTCATACATAAGAAGATAAGATGAGCACATGACGGCACAAGGTCACTGGCCCGGCATGAGAGCGACCTCACCACAGAGGGACTGATAACGATATAGGAAATCCTGTCTGAATATAGAAATTTGGTCCCGCCACAACAGGCAACACCAATCCGATTCGGTCACAACACAACGCAAACCGTAACTAGATGTCTGCTTCGACTTCCAGTTCGTTTTATTGCTATAACCGGGGATCTAAGTTAAACGCGATTGGATAGTTGAGATCCCATAATGTCGCTATTCCCGCAAGATCAGTCTCTTTAGTTTCATTTCTGGTTCAATTGTAAAGCAATGAAGATGGACGAAAGCAATAGACGTACAGGACCATAAATACAGGAATAAACGGCCTGCCTTGACCATATCCTTATCGACGAAATCGAGTCGAAATTAATTAATGGGACATTACCCCCACTAATGATGTGTTTTATCCTTCCTTAATCATAGCTGCTTCCCTAGAACTCACTTTGAAGAATCTTCTCATCACATTTGGGCAACTAGCAAGTGTGTCCTTGAGCACCCTTCTGAAGATCTAACCCTAGTCCGTGTCCAAGAGCCAGTGGTCCCCCAATTTGCACATCCAGGAGTTCATGCAAAAAAAGAATCACATTGGAAATGGCTGACAGCACAAAACCTCAACATAAACAGAAGGAAAGAAAAAAGAAGAAAAAGCTCTGATTCTTTCCTAGTACATGCAGACCACATTAAACTCATGATGCCACTATGACTCTTCATCTTCCCACACATAAAAAAATGCCACCCCCATGGTCAGTTCACAGTACAATGATTGCTGCTACAGCTGATCCAGAGGATCTACATGATGAAATACAATATAGCCACCAAAATGAGAACAGGTTGAATCATGAATTATAATGGAAATCCAACAAACTCACCCATCTGGGAAATAAAAAAGCAAATAAGCTGATCGCATGTGAAGAGAAAACAAACATGGTTTCTGGGTGAGCTCAAGGCTAAGCAGTAGTAGCAGGTGAGATTCTGATTCTGAGAAGATGACACCCAGATCTTGCCCTTGAGCTCCAATCCCTCTGGACTTTCTTCTCCTTCTGCTTTTATTTTTTTTTGGCAATTTTGTTTGAGAGATGCTGCCATGCTCACAACACAAAAGACACAAAAGTGTGGGTCATGCACTGTTTTTTTGGCCTCTTGGGTTCACTTATTTCACTTTACTGCGGTGATGTGGGTGCACATGGCAACACTTACGTTTTAAATCAACTTCCGATTAGAAGTTACTTTTTACTTTTAGAGAGAAGTAATTTTTTTTTACTTTTTTGATTGGCTCCAAAACTACTTTTGGAGCAAAAAAAAAAAAAAATGTGCTCTAAAAATAAAAAAATAAAGTGGCGTAAATAAACATATTTTTGCTCAAGAAATATTTATGGAGCAGAAATTTTACTCTAAAAGTATTGTCATGCGCGCTCGACACTTACTCTTCCCCTAAAAGATATTGAAATAAGATATCAAGAATCTCCATCTGATCTTGGACTCTTCCTTTTGGAGGCCAACCTCAAAACAAAGCCGCCAAGAAAATATATATACACGCACACACCATGCCCTACCAAAAAGCTTCTGTCCATTTGTGTAGAGGAAGCGTGAGCGAATGTCACATTACAAATTATTTCATTCCTACACTTGTTGTTGGCTCTTTCTGTACATCTGTTCTTGCCACTGTGCGTTCTTTCCAACTTGCTTGATTCTTTATTTTCATGAAAGATGGAAACATGGCCGCCGACGTTTCCTCGTGCATGCAAGCGCTGGAGCTTGTTTGGTTTTTTGGATCGTGGGAGGGAGTTGCGTAGAAGAAACTTCACCTACCGCAACAGGTATGCAGTGGAACAGATGCATCACAAAGTGTGTGCAGATATTTCCGGTGAGATTTCGAATCGGTTGCTTCTGAGCTCAAAAAAACATCGATGTACACGGTTAGGTCGATGTTCGATAAGAGCATTCGTGTTAGATCAGGCAATACGGAGTATCAAGCATGACATGTCGAATGATGTCACTGATGAAGGTCGGTATTCACCTGTTTCGAGGACCGAGACTCTCATAGTTCCTTGTCGAACTAGGAGCTTGAGCAATGACCATAGCATACAGATTGGTAGCTATTGGTTCGATTCGATCGGCATAACTAGAGGTGAGGTCGATGTCGAGAGCAGAGCGGGGGGCCGAACTCTTCAATGGACAAGGAAATTAAAACTGGAAATGCCCCTATGCAGGTAGCTACAGGCAAAGCATGCACAGTGCATAGGGTGCTCGACCAACATTGATCCAGTCAGGGTCCACTGACTGGCGAACCCAAACAAGCTCCGGGTAGGTCCCTCGGGTCCATCCTGGGTCCACGCCGACCCTGGCCCCGAGCCCATTGAAGGGTCCTTGAGAGTGAACTCCAACAGTGTCGTATTGCATCAAAAGGGTTGTCAATTTGGATACATTCGAACTCAAACAAGACTAGTTGGGAGAGTCGCCGGGTAACAATGTTTCGAGAACGTCCTCGGCACGACACGACTCGAGATCAGACGAAGTTACGATCACCGCGACAGAGCTCGCGATTCCCAGCATGTAAAAAAAAAAAAAAACAGACTTGTCGCGAAAGGGCGACCGGGAAAACGATCTCACCTTAGTCGGTAAATAGAGCGGGGACCACGCAAGCAAGAATTGGGCGGTTGCGATGCGTTTGATTTGCAATGAAATTGATAGTGAAAGCCGTTCGTTCACTTCACAAAAGACAAGATGGGGCCCCACCCCCTCTTCTGGAGACACTCTCGACCGTCCAATGTGCAAAGGCCCTTCCTTTCCCGCTTTGCAATTTCGTCCTGGCAACTGGGATTGTATTAACTTAAACCTTTGGAGAAAAACAAAATCAAAGGATGAACACCTCTCAATTCAACATCCTCGACCATCAATCATGCAGAGCTTTTGCTCATGATGATGGCATGTCACTGTTCATACCAAGTGGCACGATGGTCGAGAAAAGCTCGGTCTTCGATCTCGGGTCGCGCGACGCGACGATTCGGGACCTCACTTCTTTCGCTTAAACATCGTCGATGTGGATGTGCAATCGGAGAGGCGATGGACGGGAGTATCGCGTCGAGGATCGGTGTTTAGCATGTTGGTTGGATTCAATTCGATTCAATTAAGGGCTTCGTTTTGTTTTCCGAAATATGAATGGTTTGGAAAATGTCTTTACTAAAAGAATAATTGTTTGTGTAGTTTGAATTAATTCACCAGTGAAAATGCCTTTATTATCTAAAGATAATTTATGTATAAATATTTTCTTGGAAGATGAAAATATAATTTTTATTTATTTATTTATTTTTGCAGCGATATATCTAAATCATTCATTCTCACCGTTTTCATGTGTGATTGGCTTGTTGGCCCTACCTGTTTGGAAGTACACGTGTGTAGAGGTAAAAGGACAAAATTGCGAGAAGAAAGCGTAGGTTGTGCACCCACGTGGAGAGCGGGGCCCGCGCTCTGGTGGTTAGAATCTGACGTGGATAGATCTGAGAGGAGACTCTCGACGTGAAGAGAGGAGCGTGCACACCAAACGCCGCCATGACGTTGACAATCTGACACGTGTGCCTGCATTTTAGGTGATATAAATAGTTGCTGCGACAATTACTTATATATCCCTCTATGAATTTCAACATTATTTTAATTGCGGCTTGACTTTTCACGAAATTATAAAGAAATTTTCCAGAAAATTATAGGAAAGTTATGCTCAAATTCATAGAAAATTAGGCCTAATACAAAAAAAAAAACCTCAAATTTTAGCATTTATGACAATTATATCCAAAAAAACTTTTTTGTCTTATAAAAACCTTCAACTTTTACTTTTATCCCAATTCTACCGTTTTAATATCCAAAAAGCCATCAACTTTAATATTTATCCCAATTATATTCCAAAAAAATTTTTGTCTTATAAAAAACTCTCAACTTTTAATTTTATCTCAAATTCTACTCTTGTCAATCTTTCATCTATAATCACCGTTAGTTAATATTACATGGCTCGAGTTTTCTCGCCGAATTTATCAATGAATCTTCGAAATTTAGAAACAGTAGGTTGTAGAAGATTATGAGATTTTAGATCGTTAATCCAAATATTTTCATGTCTAGCCCTTTTTTGGTTCTTGAGTGTCGAAGAAAGATACGATACATGCCATCTTTAGTGATTATATATCTTTCGGTAATGATATGGGTATCAAACTACGAAGAGAAGTTTATGAGTTTTTTTATGTCGACTTTCTTGATGTATAATTCATTAATAACATGAAAATGAAACATAAGATTAACTAAAGCTAACGATAAGATTATGGACGGAAGGCTAACGATATTAGAATTGAGACAAAAATAACAGATAGAGTTTTTTTATGAGAAAAAAAAAGAGTTTAGATATAATTAGTGACATATACTAAAAATGAGGGTTTTTTTTGTTTTGAATGCCGGTAAAATTGGGACAAAAACAAAAGTTTTGGGTAGAATTGGAATAAATATAAAAGTTGAAAATTTTTTAGGAGACAAAAAAAAATTTTGGATGGAATTGTCACAAATGTTAAAATTGAAGTTTTTTTTGGATATTAGGCCTAGAAAATTATAGTAAGATGGCCGACATGTTTTTGTCTTTCATGGTCAAATAGGTAAACTAATCTCACTCATGTCTTCGCCGAAGTAACTCCGCTCCCCTTGTCCCGCAATCTATGCACGCGAAGGAGACACTTTAATCTGTCATGGGTGAAACCACTCGAGCACAAGAAATGAACACTCCACAATATTTCAAAATAAACAAAATCGTGTGTGATAGGAGTGCTCGATTATAAGGTGGATTAGTGCCCGAACTAGAATTGAGGATCGAATCTACGACCCTCGGTTTTGAAGATTGGAATCGAAACCCATCCTATCGATTATTACTTCCAATTCTCGATTTTATCCTATAACCAAATCTTTTTATGTATTCAGTGAAAACTTGAAATTTTATTATTAAATGTGAAGATCGCATTATTTTCATTACGAAAAGTACAACTTGATTACGTGATCACACGGTTAGTAAATCACTATCGAACAATGTGATTCACATCGAGAGTGGTGCCAAAAAGGCTTCAAAACAAGGTAGAAACCGACCGACTCGAGACAATGATTGCCCTTGGTCAATCAATTTCAGCCCCAGTGACCCAAAATCGGCAAGTCCCCACGCGCTCTACCCCGCGCGTCCCCAACCCGATCAAGCTCATCTCATCTTCCTTTCATTTTTCTAATTCCCAGTTTCGTGCGTATTCCATCCCTTCTTCTTCTTTTCCATTTTTTTATATTTAATTTCGGAAATAATGATATAAATAATCTTTAAATTCTTAAGTCGATATTCAATATAATTCATTAACTTTTAATTTGAAAAATATAATCCATATAATTTAATTTAATATTTAATATGATCTTTGATTTTTTTAAATTTGATTAATATGGTCTCTAAACTTTTGAAATATATTTAACTTAGTCTTTGACTTTAACTCAATGTTCAATATAATAATTTCATTGATTCAAGCTCAACGTCGATACTCGAACATTTTCTTATGGTTTAGGGGTTGAGTTAAATATATTCTAAAAGTTTAGGAACTATATTGAATAAATTGAAAGTTTAAAAATCACATTATATATTTGACTAAATTTTAAGAATCATGTTAATCAAATTAAAAATTCATAGATCATGATGTTATGTTACATATAAAATTAAAGTTCAAAGAATCATTTATGCCATTTTCTCTTTAATTTCTTCCCCTTTTTTGTTCTCATTATATGTGACCGCAGCTTGTGGCTTTCGATAAATGCAGACAAAATGAATCTCAAATTCAAATGAAATGAAGTGGGGACCTTCTTCCTCCGAAGAACCACTATATATACGCGTTCGCTTTGTCAAATTCACTCTATGTGAATCCCCTGCTCATGGATTGTTCTTAGTGTTCTTTAGCTTCCCGCATTTTTTTCGTTTTTTTGCCCTTTTTTCAAGTTCTCTTTTGAATTTCTGATTTTGGGTCGGCGGAATTTTGTTCCAATTTGCGCAAATCCGGCGGCTTCCGATGGCCAAAGGCCGGAGACTGACGTTCAGCAGGAGTGAGCGCTTGTTGGGAAGCTACGGCTACGGAGCCAACGGGAACGAGGGCGCGGAGTTCGATGAAGACGACGTATGGTCGACGGTCGACGACGGGGCGGACAGAGGGGAGGGCGGCACGGAGAATCCGCAGCTGGAGTGGGCCGCGCGCGCCCCGGAGGAGAGCGACGGGAGGGGGCGGCGGACCCGCCGGGTCCCGCGCGGCGGCCTGTCCTCGGCCTTCGAGGACTCAGCGGTCAGGCCGTCCTCGAGGATCGTGCACCAGTTCCGCGGGAACGACTCCGCGGCCGTGGGGTCCTCGTCGCCGCGCGGGCACGGGCACCACATGGCTACGTCGGCTCCAGTGAACGTGCCCGACTGGAGCAAGATCTACCGGGTCGACTCGGCGGAGTCGATGCACGACTCGGACGACGGGCTCGAGGAACGCGACTCCGAGATGGTCCCGCCGCACGAGTACCTGGCGCGCGAGTACGCCCGGAGCCAGAAGGCGGCCGCCACGTCGGTCTTCGAGGGCGTCGGCAGGACGTTGAAGGGGAGGGACATGAGGCGAATGCGCGACGCGGTGTGGAGCCAAACAGGGTTCGACGGTTAATACTCGATGCAACCATCATTATCGCCGCCCCGCCGCCGCCATGGCCATATTACTGTGTCCACCGCCGACGAAAAATAGAATCGTAGGAGAAAAGGGATTGGGAGTTGTATTCATCATTGTGAAAGGTAAAAAAAATTTCTCGGGCAGTGATCCGGCCGAGTCGACTCGGGTTCGGGATCGGGATCGAGTCGGCTCGGAATTGAGTGAGCCCTAGCGATTGAAGATTTTCTGTGTCTCCTCTGTTTTTTGTTAGGTTGAAATTCAAGAGGTCTTCAAATTTTATGTCTAAAGAAAGAGTCATCCGTTAGCTATAGCCAAATCTCAATGTAATGGATTGTGGGCGTAGTACTACTTTGGGAGAAAGAGAAGAAAGAGAAGAAAGGCAAAAAAAAAAAGGACTAAGCCTCATAATTTTCTTAAATTTATAACCAATAATTCTTATTTAATATTCTTTATTTTCCCTTTTTTTTTTCCAATGCAGAATTAATTTCTTCCCAACTTTTGGGAAAGTTGCTGTGAAATTACAGCAGTCAAAGGACGTGAATTGAATGAATTGGAAAGGGAGGAGGCAATCCTTTAATTAACCAGATCTTTTCCACCGAGAAGGATCGGTTGCTTCTATCCTATATGGACCTTTGCAAATGTACACTCTTGCTTCCTATGGGCAACTTGCGAGCGCTTTTCTTGACCCGTGCTCTTGAATTTGTGAAGTTATTTTTCAGGATCGAAGTGGACATAACTGCAAACGAATCAGACGATTTGATGGCTTTAGACTCACGATGTCGGACATTTGACCCAATAGGAGCTCTTGTAACTGGAGGAAAATTCTTCTTTTTGAATAGATTATGACTCTCTGAATCGATACGAAAGTTTACTTCCACGGATGGTGCTACCTATCAATACCCAATTAAAAGCCCCTGAACATATATGATAAAAGAAGGTTACATACATAAATTAGGGTGCCGACGTAGGTTTCTAGTGAAGTGCCGAGGTATTCTCCCCGTTAAATGCTTGAGAGAGAAGAGGAAGAGAGAGAGATAGAGTCAAGAAAGACCCAATATTCTTTCCTTTCCTTTGTAATTTGTGCATGCAAAACTAACATGGCCAGATTCAAAGCCTGACCAACAAAAACCTTAAGGCAATCAAATTTTTAATTTCTTCCTAACAAAGAAGTAATTTTGATTAGTTGGCTTAATCACTAGTATTAACAATTTTGTGAATTGAGGAAATGGCGACCTGGGGGAGAACCCAAAAGATCCTCTGGACAAAATATTCACTTGCTCTTCCTTCCTAAACATTCAATTCAAAAAGGAGAGAATCTGGTCCTTTGTCCCACCCCCTTTTTTTTTTTTTTTTGGGTTTCTCTCCTTCATGACCTAATTTGATTTTCCTTTGTATAATTTGGTCAAGAATCTGGGGGAGAAAAAAATTCATGAAGTATGGTCCTGATTGAAAACAATCTTTTGGTGGGGGGCTGGAGGAATAAAGTGGACAAGGAAGGTGACGAGGGTTTGGGCACAAGTTGACAAATCCTTCTTTCTTTCAAATTGTTTGGAGATTGTAGTGAAAGATGAGACATCATTGAGGACGGATCCAAACCCTAATGGCTTTGCCTTTTCGAAAGAAAGAGACACCACTGGCTCTCAATTTTTTTTAAAAAAATTTAGGAAAATGGGCAGCCAATTAAAAGGGATATTGTTGATTTTTTTTTTTTATTGTAAGGCATGATGGGCTTTTGAAAATTTTTTTTTTTTTTTTTTGGGAAGGGGGGGTGGGTCAAAAGATACGATTCCTTTCGTTTCCTCGAGTGAATCTAGAATTTACAAACCGAATGAGTCTCGGGCATGATCGATTTTTGAATGCAGGACGCGAGAGATTCTTTTTGACCGGAGGACAGCATCTCTCTTGAGGAACAGATGTGGTGGTACTCTTGCTTTATATCAAAGGTTGGCAATTGCTCCAAATCCAGAAAGGAAAAAAAAATAGAGCTCATCTTTTTTTTTTTTTTTTTTGGGTTTGTGGGGGACTAATAAGCCCAATGAGGGTTATTTGAATTGGTGAGATCCTGCGCCTTAAACGCTTAAAGCGATTGAGGTCCGGGTTCGAATCTCCCGTCGCGTCTTGGGGAATTAACCGTAAAGATTTAGGTCATACCTCCACCACCGAATAATCTATCAGACGTGGGAAATCTCGATTATATAAAAAAAAAACAAATTAAATATGGGATATGCGATTTGAAATTGGGCCACCTTTGTACATTGCAACTTGCAAGGGGTGGCCCAAAAGGTCCCACGGCACGAAATACTGCTCCAAGCCATGCGCTTGGAGGGTGAATTCTCACCACTAAATTATAAATGGAACTGAATTCTATAGCTGTGTACAAACTTATGACAAGACAGCTTGTTCCTCTCTCTCTGTGGTTTTGGATTCGAAGTCTTGTTGAAATTAAAATCGTGAGCGCACTCGGCCGATGCAGGCGAGCGAAACGGACGCTCCGAACTTTAAGTACGCGGAATTTCTTATGTTGAGCCTAAAAACAGGAACCTGTGGCTCATTGCGGCAGGTCTGCGAATCAGACCGCTGGTTGGTTAGCGAAAGCAATGAGTTCAGACTCTTTGCCGGTATCATGGTTATCTAATCCCCCCCTCAAATTCTTTGGGATCTGCTGTGTGTTGATGTCCCCACTTTGGGTGTGGCTGTCATGAACTCTGGATGATTAATAAAGGAATTTTACTCTGACCCAAAAAAAAAAAAAAAAAAAAAAACCCAAAAACAGGTCCTGAACCGGTTGGTTCCGATAGGTTCTCGGATACAAAACGTGGGGAAAAGTGTAAAAAAAGTCATAAACCTATTGCATTTATGCCAAGTCGATCATAAAACTTTTATTGATGTCAATTCGATCATAAACCTTTTATATTTGATACTAATTCGGTCTAATACTTTTGAATTGGAACCAATTGAATGCTAAACCTTTTGCATCCGTGTTAATTGAGTCTATCCATTCAATTTTGGTCAAAAATCGACGTAGACGTGTGCGGTTCTACGTGACACTATTTAAGACTGACGTGAATATCTTTTAATATTATAAATATTATTTTAATATTTTAATGATTTTTTTATTTTTCTTCTTTTCCTTCTTTTTTTTCTTACAATTTTTTTTATTGTCGCTATGGCCGGCAGGGGCCGGCTGGCAACCCTTGCCAACCCCCAATCAAAAGGAAAAAGAAAGTGCAAGAAAAAAAATTAAAAAACCAAAAAAATACAGAAAAATATAGAATAATATTAGAAATATTTTAAAAAAATCCACATCGTACAACCGTGCCCTAGAGGATAACCAACGTCCACATCAGTGGTTTTCAACCAAAATTGACCGGATTAACTCAATTGACACAAATACAAAAAGCTTATGACTCAATCGAGACAAATACAAAATACTTAGGACTTAATTAAAATCAATAAAAATATTTAGGACTAAATTGGCACTAATACATTAGGTTTAAGATTGAATTGGTATCAATGTAATATATTTAAGATTTTTTTTTTTTTGCACTTTTCCTCCAAAACGTGGACCGTAGCTCCCCCGTAGGTGTCGAGCGCTTCGGATCGGAGGTATAACCGGGGCTCGAAGCCCAGAAGAAAGATGTCATCGTGTCTGGACTTTTGGCTGCTTCAAAAGGCTTCGAAGCCCACATTGGCCGGTGCTTTGGAAGGCTTAAATACTTTTTGAGGAATTCCTCTCTTATTGCGCCTATTTTACTCTTGGAAATTTCCTTTCCATGAGGAGGGGACCGCGTCGATGCGAGACGAGAGCGCGACTCTTGACCCTGCCCCAAGTTACTGTAGGGAAAATTTTCCTTTATCATGACACGGACTATTCAGGTGTCCTACTCGACTCGCTTCACGAATACACATGCGAATCGTCGCCCCCGTCCCTGCGTATCAAGTAAAGCTTTCGAGTGTGAAGCGGCGGGCGTCGCCTTCCAAGATTGACGTGAGATCGTGACTTCGTCATCCGATCTCGTAATCTGCTTCATCCAAATCAAGTGTTTAACCGCGCCTAACCGGCCTCCGAGTGGGTACTAATTCGATATTGGTTCCAAAGAACATTTTGAATATTTTTTTTTTCCGAAAATTCCATGGGAGTGCCGGGCGGGTTTGGCTTAGGGATATCTCGAAACGCAAATTGGACAGGTTATATTGCTGAAAATTTATGGTACTTTCGGAAGGCACTACGCTATCTAGGTAACTAATAGAAATGGACTATCAATCTTTATTAAAACTAAGGTTCCAAAAATAACCCGCCGTTATTTTTCATGATTTCTCAACCCACGCCCCAAACCCTCCAATGGGTTACGGTATTAAACCGAGCGCCGAACCGGTCAAGGTGGGTTCTCCAATCTTTTACCGGAGAACTTGCTCGGATAAAAGTGATTCGATTCTCGAGTTAAATTGGCCCGATTACTCGCTAATGATTGATTCAGACAAGTTTCCTGTTCTCGTTTTTTTTTTTTTTTTTGGGCTCCCAATTTTTGGATTCTTTCTTACTTAGGCTTAATTTGTCTGACCTCGATATTTATGACAAACAGATCATCATTTGACATGAATTAATTTGAAGAACTCTTGACCACCCTTCTCTTTTTTTAAAAGCCCCCTGATCTCACATTCCATACATACACGACTTGTCCACAGCTCAGCCAAGACTGACACTAAAAAACTCAGTCAAGTAAGCTCCGCCGACCAGCTGTTCAACATTCCTAGGCAACCAATTACTGGCGCAGTTAATTCTCAAAAAAATTACTGGTGCAGTTTACGACTTAAGTTGCATCACAAGCTATAAACAAAGCGATAGCTCATTTGAAAAAATAATAATAATGAAATGCCTTTTGACCCTTGACACGGTCAAGAGATTTAACACTTGAAGCTATTTTTATTTCGCGTAAAATAAATAAATTGGAAAATATTTTCCAAAAAAAAAAAAGTTCGAAATAATTAATAAATGAAAATATATTTTCATTAATTACGTTAATTCCAAGTGATATAAGCGATCATTTTCATAAAAATATTTTTAAAATCATTCATTTTTTGCGAAATAATCGAGGCTGAACTTTGTATTCACTCGACCTGAATCTTCTATGTCAAATGTTGTTCTGTCATGCCAGGCTGCCACCTCTTTAGAACAGTTCTCAGAACCCCTTTTACCTATGACTAACATTCTGTCTTGCTCTCATATGTGAGTAGAATATTTAAGGAACATTTATATACCTTGGAATATCAAGCCCGGAAAATAAGCCCATGAATCAGAATGATGTTGGGAAAGTTAAGGTTTTGGCTATGGTGGAGTTTTCCTTATTGGTCATTTCCAGGCTACTTTTGATTCCAAGCACATGTGGCCCCATTTCATTCCTCAGTGAGTCACGAAAAAGCAAACTGAAACTCCCAAACTGCATCCTCAAACTATGTGACCTTTTCCTGCCAAATTTTGGAAAGCCAGCTTCAAGTCCATTGAGTAAGAAGCAGAAGATCAAATTTTTTTGATCTGTATTGATAGCCACTGTTCCTACAGCCCTCGAGCTCTGAAAGTCTGAATCTGTGAATCTCTCACCTCAAAATTCAATATATTGTCTCTTTCCGTGAAGAGATTTTGGATTGCATTCCGAATTTGCTCTCCAGCACAGCAAGCAATCAATCAAAATCCCAACTTGATCCTCTTTTCCACACCCAATCACTGGTCAGAAAAATGGGTTGCTGTGGAAGCAAAGAGAAATCTCCGCAATCTGGTGCAAATGGGTACTCGAGCACGACTGTCTCAGGGCAAAACCAAGCTTATCAACAAGGACCTGCGGTTCAGACCCACAAGGTGTCCGCTCAATTGCCTCAGCCAAGACCGCAACAACGACCAGGGAGTAAGCCTGCACCGATGAGCAGTGCGGTTGCTCAGAAGACGGGCAATACAATTCTGGGTAAGCCATTTGAGGACATTAAGCAACACTACGCTCTCGGCAAGGAACTGGGTAGAGGTCAATTTGGCATAACGTATCTATGCACCGAGAAGTCTACTGGCCACACTTATGCCTGCAAATCTATACTGAAGAGGAAACTTGTGTCGAAAAGTGATAGGGATGATGTGAAAAGAGAGATTCAGATTATGCAACATCTTTCCGGTCAATCCAATATTGTTGAGTTCAGGGGTGCTTATGAAGATCCTCATTCAGTTCATGTGGTGATGGAACTTTGTGCTGGTGGGGAGTTATTTGATAGGATCATTGCCAAGGGTCAGTATACGGAGAGAGCTGCTGCTTCCATTTGCCGCGCGATAGTCAACGTGGTCCACATTTGTCACTTTATGGGGGTTATGCATCGTGATCTTAAGCCTGAGAATTTCTTGTTGGCAACCAAGGATGAGGGAGCTATGTTGAAGGCCACTGATTTCGGGTTGTCCGTCTTCATAGAGGAAGGTGAACTTCTATCCCTCTTCCAGATCCACTTCTTTTTATGCAAGAAATGATTATGAGATTCTTGTGGTTAGGATTTTCAGCGTTTTAGCTTGAAAATTGTTTGCTATGGGACTATGACCCCACTTATGTTCCACAACAATATTACATCTTCTGGGGATAGTTTGGAGTTGGACCGACCAATCATCACTAATAATTGATTATGTACCCTGGTCTTCTGAAAGAGATGATCATTAATTGGAAAAAAGGATATAGCCTGGAACCACAGTTTAATTCAATAATAAGCTCTCCAACTGAAAAGGAGGGCTGTGATAATCATTCATTGCTTTCGGAAAGTTGCTTGTACTTGAGTCTGCTTTGATGGGCAGCTTGAGAGCAACAAGTACTGCTAAACAATGGCCAGTGGTTAGGTTTTGGGACGAATGGCGACCGTTTGAAAACCACTCGATTGCAAAAAAAATTTCATGGCCAAGCTAGCTCCTTGCTATGCTGTTGACACTAGGCACGCAGTACAGTGGAGTATATATCTGGTGAACTTGAGGATGTTTTATTTTTATTCCCTATAGCAAACTGTTTCTTCTCCTTCCAAAAGTAGTAGCTGCAGTTCCAGTTAAGTCCTTCATGAATCTGTTCCCTGAAATGGATTCCTTACTCTAACCAGACTTTGGTCAATCCCTTCTTCGCGTTTGCTTGCTTTTCATGGGGAGAGAAGAGAGTAGAAACAAAGAGGGGAAGAAAGAGAGGGTGGGGCAAGGTGGAATGACAGTTCAATAAAATTTGCAGCCCTGCGACCTTTGTTTTATGAGTGGTGCTAGCTAAAGGTTAATTGCAGAGCAGCATGCCTTTTCATTTCCTTTGATAATTCCATTATTATTATGATATCAGCAATTTCTATTTCGCAAGTGGTGATCTCCCTATGCTGTTTCTGTATTATCAATTCTAAAGTATGAGCACACTAAATATGTTTCTCAAAGTAATTTACTTGGCATGGGGGTTGTACTTATCATACTTAATATGCTCGTGGTGCTTTTTTCCTTTGTTCAACTCAGGAAAAGTGTATCATGATATAGTGGGTAGTGCTTACTATGTTGCCCCTGAAGTACTGCAGCGCAGATATGGAAAGGAGATTGATATTTGGAGTGCTGGAGTTATCTTATACATTCTACTCAGTGGTGTGCCTCCATTCTGGGCAGGTAGATTTTACCGATATTTTGCAGCTTAAATGAAGATACTTATTGCACAGCAGTTGATAACATAAAGCGCGCCTTAAACATCTAATTTATATTGCAGAAACCGAGAAAGGTATCTTTAATGCCATACTGCAAGGGGAAATTGATTTCGTCAGTGATCCATGGCCATCAATATCAGATGGAGCCAAGGATCTCATCAGGAAAATGTTGACTCAGGCTCCTAAGAAGCGGATCACCTCTGCCCAAGTCCTTGGTAATAGAACCCAAATCTCTCTGTAGTTCATCGTAATGTTCAAATCAGTAGGCCTTACCATGGCTATAGGTTGCTCCCAGTATTATTTGTTGGATCTGCTACTGTTGAATATCCTTTAAACTGATTTATACGTGTACATGCGTTAATAAGCCTGGATATTCACTTTTCAGGGTACAACACGTTAATTGTTTTCAGGCTTTTCAGTTATCATGTTTGTGCTGTTGCTGGGGATTTGATGCGTCCTTTTTAATTTGGCATTCAAATTGGTTCATGCCATTATAAAAATGACAATTATATGTTTCTGTTGTTGTCACTATACAATAATCCACGGATTTAATGGTGTATCTCATCTTCAATTTCTTTTCATTCTTTCTTAAAGAAAATGTGGCACTCAGATATTTGAGTATACTTTGACCTGGGAAACTGATGACAAAATATGGTCCATATTCTAGTCACCAACACTGAGATGTGATGCTTGTCATATTTAGAACATCCTTGGCTCAAAGAAGGCGGAGAAGCATCAGACAAGCCAATAGACAGTGCAGTTCTATCCAGGATGAAGCAATTCAGGGCAATGAATAAGATGAAGCAGCTTGCATTGAAGGTAAACCATTTTTATAGGTGCACAAGCAATGTTGAGAAGTAAACATCATGAAATCTGTGAGTTGATACTATGTCATGTTATTGTACTTCCTCTGAGGCACTTTGACTTCTGATAATGTATATTTCATCCAAAGTGAAACCGAAATGAAGTTCTGTTTAATGATTATTGAACCTATAAAATTACAAATTAAACAGGATCCAAGTAGAGGTGTTTCTGGAACAAATTCTCTCGTCACTTGTTTTCAGCAGTTCGAGGTTGGAAACAAATATTAGGCCAATGTTATCCTCGGTAGTTTTTCCAGGAATGATTGCCTGTAGCAAGGCAGTGGTTGCATGGAATAGTTGTTTTATAAAGCTCGCTATGGTAAAGATGCTTGTCATAAATATACCATCGATAGCGTAGAACTTGGTTTCCAAAATTGCAATTTATCCAGTGGGTCTTTTGGGATTGGGCTTCTCTTACAGATGAAGTAATTTGTTGTTAGGTTACTTTCAGGAACTTCTTTTGCACTTCTATCCGTTTGCTTAAGCAGAGATGGCTGCAATTCATGAGAACTTGTAAGGAGTCATTCTGTCCAGTTGATTAGAAAGACTAGCTCACTGTGCTATACTTAATATCTGGGCCATTTATACTGACGGTAGACCACCTTTTTGGAATGATGTACTCATTGATGGTATGGTTCGTTCTATTCTAATCATTTCATTTGTAATTTGTCGATAGGTAATTGCAACAAATTTCTCCGAAGAGGATATCAAAGGTCTTAAAGCCATGTTTACGAACATGGACACAGACAATAGTGGTACGATCACCTTTGAAGAGCTGAAGTCCGGTTTGGCTCGACTTGGATCTCGTCTCTCAGAGACTGAAGTAAAGCAACTTATGGAAGCTGTGAGTTATAGAGTCTTAGAAAAAGAACCTTGATCACTGGATGTCATATCTTTTTGTGCTTGTCAGTCTAATCCATCTCAACATATTTTTCAGGCTGATGTTGATGGAAATGGTTCGATTGACTACATTGAATTTATATCGGCCACAATGCATAGACACAAGCTAGAGAGAGACGAGCACCTGTATAAAGCTTTCCAATATTTTGACAAGGATGGCAGCGGGTGAGTGAGTTATTATTCTCTTGTACAGATGTGAGCAATTTATATCAAATTAGTTTCCTTTTTGCAAGCTTTGCTTCATTTAATAATACTTATCTTCTTAGTAAGGTTTTGAGATATCTGTTCTCCAGCGGTCATGTATGTCCTGTTGGCCCCTTCTAGCTATGAGTATTAGGCAAGATATTTTCTTAGTTCATCTTCAGCTTCTGAAAAGAAGTGAGTGAACTTAATGTATTCTTTTAAAACAATATAATAAGAATAACGATGATAAGTAATAATAATAACAATCACTTGTATGATTTGGTGCTAATATTTCATCGTTTCGGAAAATATCGTGAAGAATGGCTAGAAAGTATAGTTTCTATTTTCTACATGAATCAACATGGTCTTGGATAGCCTGTGTTGATGAAAACTACCACTCAAAAATGATGTGACAGTTATATTACGAAAGATGAATTAGAAGCTGCAATGAAGGAGCATGCCATTGGTGATGAAGCAAACATAAAGGATATCATTGCAGAGGTGGACAAAGATAATGTAAGTCAGCTTTGTGGGCGATTCTGATTTTATTGCCATCTATCTATTTTAGCTGATGTTTTTGGATTGTTGTTATGTAGGATGGAAGGATCGACTACGATGAGTTTTGCACAATGATGAGGAGTAAAACTCAACATCCTGGAAATCTTTTTTAAGTCGCATAGTTAAAATGCTCTTTGTTGGCAGAAGTATATTATTTTTTCTTTCAGGTGAGCTAATGATATGTTCTATAAATCAATCTAGAGTGGAGTGATGAGGAGAGCTACGGTCCATCGCATCTCGCTTTAATGAGTCCATCTTAGCTCTTGCTCACATCTCTGCTATTCTCATTCTCCAGGATGATGCTTGATTGCCTCTCACTCCATATGTTGCAGTTGATGCCTGCTCGGATATCATGTATATTATGTTTTGGGCGTATCTGAAGATGAAGAGGAAGTCTTATTTTGCCAGTAGTGTTTGTTGTCATTGTACCTTAGATTGGCTAGCACGTTCTTCTAGCTTCACTATCGCTCATGACTTTCTGCATATGACTATGCATTTTTTTTTATTAATATTATGTGTACATTGGGGAGGTTGATTTCTAGTGAGAGTCTAAGTTAGCCTTTGGATACAGATCCCATCATATGTTGGAAGATCTAAGGCATTCATGAATTGAGAGGCTACCTTTCTAATTGGTGCATTTCCCTTCATATTTCCTAGAGAAATGTCTCTTTAAAATGTTCATTCAGTTCATTTCTAAGCATTCACTTCTGTCACTCACATGGTCAATTGATTAGAGTCAATTGTGGCTAGAGATGACAGTGACAAGCTCCTAAGAAGTCAAAATGGATGGTGACATGCTGACTTGGTGGTGCATCTGAGAATAGATTTTCTGGGGGCAACTCTTGGCCTAATGATGTTGGAGAAATTCCTTATTATTCCTCAATTATGATGGATCTGATGCATGGCCCTTATCATCCTGTTGTGAGATCTGAAGTCTTATGATCTCCCAGTCCCCACCACTGACGTTTGGTCCTTTTATTAATCACCTCCCCCACATAACCTAACAGACATTTAACTATGAAGGCAAATAGCTTAAACTCTTTCTGCTGACATGAAGGAATCTCATCCTTTATATTATCCATAACGCCTGCTCTTTTTTTTTTTGGCTTACTTTTAGAAGCAATATGGGCTCATTTTTTTTAAGAGTCTCTGCAGAAAATTCCCCATTTAATCCATTATCACGACAATAAGAAGAAAATTAACATTGAAGTGCATGAGTCACCAACAATTATCACCACTGAAATCCATGCATCTTCCACCTTCAACACCATCCAACCAGTACGTACACACACCCTCACATCCTTATTGAACACATTAGATCCTCAGACAACAGTAAAACTAGACAAAGGAGGGAAAGGAAAGCTAGAACAGCCACAGTCCACATTTTCTACCCAGACTCCATTAAAACCGAACACCGTCTTATTCAGTCCTCTCCATACTCTTATCTTCCTCTCATTAACAAGGGAGGAATAATTGGCCATGGAAAGGACTGAGCCTGCCCCACAGATCATGGAGCTTCTTCTAGTGGTGCTTGTTGGCCATGTTGCACTGCCTCCTGATCTCACCCTGATCGCCAGTAAGCGGGTTGTTCTCAGAGAGGATGGTGAGGGCTCTGGCGAATTCCTTGAAGAAGTAGTTTTGGTTCTTGGCCATCTTTTTCACGTAGGGCTTGGTCCTCTTATCTACGACTAGCTGGTGATCCACCAAGAGCAAGCCCTTGTTGTCCAATAAGTTCCTGTAATAGTTGTTGTCGAATATCATGGGGGTGCCACGGTCGTTCCTCACGTATTGCACAGCCTTTGGGTCGGGGATCGGGTCCGGGCACTTGTAGAGCATGTGCTCTACGTGGTCGGGATTGAGGGCCGGATCGACCTCTGGGTATAGCCGGTGAACCAGCTTGACGCAGTGGGTTCGCCCCACGCTGTGTGATCCTGTTGGATGCGACATAAGACATGATTAGACTCCATCGATTGTGGGCAATGGACTCGAGCGAGGATGCATCCGGGTTGAGTAGGAATGCCTGAACTCAGACACTAGTCAGAAGCTTAGAATTAATTCTAGGAGCATGAAAATGAAATGTACCTAGCAGGGCAACCACTCCAGGAGTGTCAATGCCCATCTTGGCAAATCTTTCAAGCACAACAGACATGCTCTCATTGTGGTCTGGCAAGTATTCCTCAATGACATCCGCTCTGCTCCTCCTCCCATCTCTTCTTCCAGTTTTCAGAGGAATGTAAGGGCCTCCTAGCTGGTGAGAAACAGGAAATAGTTCATAATAAAGTTCAGAAAACAGATCTATGCCAGATCTGCTTAGTTTAAACAAAAACCCACTGATTTTCTTCTCTAGACAGTAAAACCCTCATCAAGTAAGATCTGTTAGACCAAAAACAAAAAAAGTAAGATCTGAAGTTCATGCAGCTGTCCTTTTTTATTCTTATAATCAAATCCTCCCTAAAGCTGAAACTGTAAATCCTGTGATAGTTTTCTTGTTTGTTTGGCCAGAAATGAAATGGTTGTTGCAGCGATGAGTCAAAAGAGCATTTAATTCAAAGAAAAAGGGTAGCGAGATCAAAGGTCAAAAATGGAAATTTTCCCATATCCAGGGTATGATACTGACAGGGATGATAGATACCTCAAGAAGAAACCGAAAGGGATCAATCACAACTAAATTTTCTTCCCAGAAATGGAAAATATTCTTGAAATATCTACTATCGTCTGTTTCGTTTTTTTCACAGATTTAGCAAAAAGTTCAGAATGTCCTGAACCAGACCCATCTGAAAATCTTTCTCAAAGTCGCATCTTTGAAACGGATACAGTCCTAGGAAATGACACGAACACCACATGCAGGAGAAGAAAATTGTTAATTTGGAGGGAGAAAGATTCTTCAGTACCGCAACAACGCCATCTCTAGCAGACAACACCAGAATGTCTGAACAAGAAACAACTCCAGGGCACTCTCTCTCCACAGCCTCCTTGATGGTGTCGAGGTACCTGAAGTTCCTCATCCCAAAGCTCCTGTCTGTCTCCTTCTCGGAGAGATCCCTCCTCGTCGAGTCCAAGAGCAATGAGGCATCGCAAGACTGTGCAACACCCACATGCCCAAACAGCGAAAAGATAAAAACTTTAGCTTCAGAAGGCAGCATTTCTTTGGATAAAAAGAAAAAGGACAAGAAAAGTCGGAACAAGAATGCAACATCTTTACCGCCAATTCTCGGAAAGGAAAACCAAAGGGAAAAGACAGATGAGGGAATGGAAGGAGAGCTAGCTCACTTGGACAGCACAGTCATGGAAGATGTTCCTGAGCCAAGAGAATGCAGTGTTCTTGTGGCGCTTGTAGAGAAGCTTGACTTGCTCCGTGATGATCTCCTCAGCCTGAGGACAAGTGTCCTTGTAGAAGTTCATCACCAGTCCCGACCCTGCCTCAGCCTCACCGTCTGCAGAAGCAGAGCTGATGATGGTGGCTGAGAGGGAGAAGAAGAGAGCAGCAAAGAAGAATGGAGCTCTGAAACCCATCTCTCTCTCTCTCTCAAATTGGTCACTGACCGGGACCTTGCATTTGGCTCCTCTTGGATACTTCCTTAAATAACGCAAGGGGATAAAAAGGTTTTCAGCAAAATGATTAAAGAAAGGGACGGTGTCGTATTAGGAATCGCAGATCTGATGCTTTTAAGCCTTTCTTCCAAAATGGGTGTCCAGCATTTACTGCTCAAGGGCCCCAGCATTTACTGCTCAAGGGCCGGCCCTCGGCGCCCGCGCATATGTATATCTTTAAATAAGGATTGCGTCACCGACAAAATCGGTTTCAAAACATTGCGTGAACTATACAGGAATTGAATCTCTGATGATTTACCTCAAATCCAGAATGCTATTATTATACGACGTTACTTTCAGTGGTAGCTATTCGAAAATGATATAAAGTCTATCTTCTCCGCCATCATCCTTTCAAGTTGACAAAATTATTTTTTTTCTTTCATTTCAAATAATATCTCAAAATTTAATTTTAAATTTTAGAGTTCAGACGAAGTAATTTAAGAATTTTACAAAAATCCAAATTTCTTGCTGAAGTTTGGAACAGTTTTCCAGAGAGAGGGTCCGGCAACATCGTGAAGAGACATTTATGGAGATGAAGGTGTTGACCATGTTTGTTAGTTCACTGTCATAAAGCCAAACTGACTGTCATTGCACCCACCAAATTAAGGGTACTTACACGCCCTTCACTTATTTGTGAAGATAGATAACTAGTAAAGATTAGGAATGATCGATTTTCTGTTCAGTCTGATCTCACCTTGGAATTAAGAATCGGATCGGGAGGACCGGTTTCCAGTTTCAAGAATCGAATTGAATTGGTGGGGGGGTGTTGGCGATTTGATCTTTATATTATTTTTGTTTGTCGATAAATTTTTTCGTTAACGACATATTTATCGATCATCTCTCGTTAATTATCTCACATTGTCCATAAATTAGAGAGTTATACTAAGCATCCTAAACATTTTAAGCTTAGGTTTAAGTTTTCTTCTTCTTTTAAATATTTATCCGGTCCGAGGGGTTTAATTCCCCTTGAAATCGAGAAACAGACTAAACTAGCCGGTTCGGTTTGGTCCAAACGATTTTCGATTCGGTTGGTCCATTATATTCAAACCTCTAGAGTAAACGTGTTTTTACCGAAATCTTTATTTTACCAATCTTTTTAGTTGATTTTGAATCTACTCTAGTCATTCAATCACATACTTGTGTCAAGAAAGTGGAAAACTTGGGTGACTCTAGAATCGTGAGGCTCCTAAATAAGTTGCTCTTTGAAGTAGGGGTGTCAAAACTGAACTAAAACTGAACAGAATCTGAACTGAACTGAATCGAATTGAAATTTTGTGCATTTTCAGTTCATTTCAGTTTTAGTTCGATTAATAGTCAAAGAACATGGATAATTTAATAGATCAGTTCAGTGCAGATCAATTCGGTTCATATCACGATTTTCTCTATGCTCTCTTACTGTTCACTACTATGCACTCTCTATCACTCCTCCCGTTTCTGTTTTATTCTCTCTTCCGCTGTCTGCATGCGCTTTCTCTCTTCCCTCCTTTTTCTGCTTTATTCTCTCTCTTCTTCTATCTTCGTGCACTCCCTCTCCCCCCCTTTTCTACTTTATTCTCTCTCCTCTTCTTCTCTCTCCCCCTTTTCTTCTTCGTGCTCTCTCTCATCGGAGCAGTGAACCGCTTCCCGCTGCTGTTATTAACATTAGTCCAAGGTTTTGCTTTCTCGCTTGCGTTTCCTACGTTCGCGATTTGTCGCGTCGACCGAGGCTTCGGGTCTGTCTATTCCCTCTTTGCCCTTCTTGATCTCGCCCCGGGTGTCGCCGTCGTTGTCGTTGTCGTTGCCGAAGGGGACGATGTTGCCGCTCTCGCTGCCTAGGTTCTCCGTGCAGAGCTCCAAGCTCCGTGGGCTGAGCCTGAGCAAGGAAGCTCTCGCTAGAGAGTGGACGTAAGCGGGTGATTTTTGGTCGGGTTTGGTGGGTTCTCAACAGTTGGTGGTCGAGACGGTGTGTAAGAAGCTCCAACCACCACGACCCAGACCCATGTTGGGATTTGATGATGATGAAGAGATGGGATCATGATGTTGATGACAGTGAGGAGCACTTGGGGAGCTCAAATCAAGAAGAGAGGGAGCGAAGCTATGGTGGTTGGTGGTGGTTTTGGGGGAGGCCAGCTTGAGCCTCAGGGTGGCCATTGGGTCATGCACAAGGTGGGTGTCTAACTGAAAATCGAACCAAACCGAATTGAATTTTTCGGTTTAGTTCAATTCGGTTTAAGACAAATTTTGGTTCAGTTTAAATATATTGACTAATGGTTTAGTTCAGTTCGATTTTTTAAAAAATTGAACTGCACTGAACCATCGACACCCTACTTTGAAGTGATCACCCAAAGTTCAGATGCATCCATGCCCTACTTTGAAGTGATCACCCAAAGTTCAGATGCATCCATGACCGACAGTGTCTCCTTTATCATCTTTGACTTCCCCAACCATTTTCCCATGTCATCCACAGAGCAACCGCCGTTGACTTTCCTCCCCCCCCCCACCCCCGGGGACAGATAACCCATGTCATAAAAAATACAGACTTTGACTTTTTTACATTGCCTCTCCTTTCTTTGTGCTACTAATACTAGAAGCGCCAAGAACCAAAAAATCTATAATCCCATTAGAAAGTAGCAAACACTGCATGCATCTGGAGGCAGTAGCTCTCAAGCCATTTGGATATTTGCTGTGGATCGAAAAATTAATTCACAATTTTTTTTCTCTACTTTTTATTTCCTTTTTTTTTGAAGTTCTGCTGTTGAATCGGACAGAGATTAAGAACAAAATCAAAGACATAGTCACATGTGTGGCCCCAAAAAGGCAATAACAATAATAATAAAAGAAAGGAAAAGACAGTCGCTTGGAGGAGAGCATGTGTCTTGGGAGTCCTGACAAGCATAGGGCCTGAATACTTCAGCTAGGAAGAAGAGGGGGAAGGATTCCAAGAATTTTCTTTCTCCCGGAAGCGATGATTTTTCCTTTACGTTCGTGAATAGTCGGGAATATGAGGCTTTGAGAATCGGTCTGATTGCTCTGTTCGTTCTGGAATATGTGATGAAATTTTTCATTCTCAACAAGGTTTCACAACAACAAAAAAAAAAAGGTTATCTGCCTTTTTTGTTAAAATTGAACTAATCAAGAGACCCAATGTTCAATGAATGCCAAACCGACAACCAGTAGATTCAAAAGAATCTGGGCCATTTTTTTTTTTTTTTGGGGTGGGACACTTATCCTAATTTTGAAAAATTTTTTTTTTTTTTGGGTACAACATAACCTGAATGTATTACAACATGACCTATTTGATCTCCTAGAACCAAAGGAAATAGAGCAGGAGAAATGTACTATCATCGTCACCATTCAATCGATTGCTCGCTTCATCATCTTGTACCGAGTCGAGCGCAACACGGCCTTTTACGGGTTGCTCTCTAGCAAATCGACATTGATAACGTATTCACGATTTATAACGATCATGCAATCGTGTTGGAATAACGGTTCGGGGAAAAGAAAAATCGATAAATTTTTTTTCTTTTTTTGGGTTGCGCCGAAAGAGCTATGAGATTTCAAATTAGATCCCCACACGACGTTTTGGGATCAAATCGAGAGAAATTAGTAACTTTAGCTTGAGCATCTTATTTCAATTCCAAAGATCTTCCTGTGATTGAGCTAACAAGAAATTACAGATTATACCCAAACTGATCTTGAGATCCAATTTAGAGCATGGCTCAAACTCAGCTAGCTAAGCCGAATAATAAGCCGACACCGACACTAATTTTTTTTTTTTTTAGACTCGTTTGGCTCTTTTGATATATATATATATATAAGATCCGTCTTAAGATAAGGTGGGCCCATCTTCATAAAATAACGTGGGCTCTTTTCCTTGTCCCCCCTCTGGATAAGTCATCATACCAAATTCTCAATATAAATCATGCGGCGAATTGCGATTTTAGCCTTTTCTTAATTCGGCATGCTTGTGATTTTCACAAGATGAATTCAATTCATTAAAACGTAAATTGTCGTATCATTTTTCACGAGATTTTTCCAATTCCAGACCGGAACTTGAATTTTCACCGGGGTTAACAAAAACCATGGGATGACCTCGAAATTTCGTCAATGATCTTCGTGATCGGGCGCGTTTGTTTCATGAAAAAGTTAAAGATTTAGAGAATATTTTCTGAAAAAATAAACGTTTGTATCGCTTCATAAAAATAAACGAGTGCAAAATATTTTCATTGCTCATGAAAATAGTCAAGCGTAAATTGTTATCGATAATAAAAATATTTTTTATCGACTCTAATTTTTCTGAGAGATATAACCAATTATTTTATGAAAAATGCTTTTTAAATTTTAAAATTTTTGTGAAACAAACGCATCTTTAAATATTAGTTATTGGCCTGGGAAACGAAGAGAACTTGTCAATCCGCTTGCTTTATTTAGAAGAAAGATTGGGAGGACGGACAATGACCTAGCCTAGCCACTATCAATTCTTTTTCTCACTGGTGCTAAAAAAAAAAATATTTGCATAGAGATCCACATTGCGTGCAGGGCATGCCACTTAATAGTCTTGACTCAGAGGGAAGACGTACACGTTCGGGGAAACGAGCCACATGATCCATACCCCCGTGCAGACCAGAAAAATACAGGCGTGCCCGGGAACTTATTGCCTGCACCAAGATCTTAAAGGGCCCGGTGCGTGCGATTCATCACATCATGTGAATCATGAAGATCCGGTACACATAATTCATTCGATCATGTAAATTTCAAGTTACATCACATGATCAAATGTCTCATTTGTTGATGGTCAACTTTTTTAAGTGTAGGCATCACAGCACCTTATGCAGTAGATACGACGACAAAATGTACGTGACAACGACTGATCGTAATCGATCGGCAAATCGATCTCCTGGTGAACCCATAGAAGGTAACGGGTGTACACATTCTGAAAAATTCGGTAGTTTTTTTCGGAACACATTGTTATGGATCTCAACCCTCTTGATAAATTCATGTAGCGATTGAAATGCAAAAAGGAATCATTCATACATCCGGAATGTCTATAAGAGTTCTACTCGATATTAAGAACAATCGACTTATCAGTCATATCCAAGAACCGACATTGTCTTATAGAGGCGACAATTTTTGACCCAACTCGAGCAATTAGACAAATACAAAGCTATGGCCATCGAATTACAACATTGGAAGAAGGGATGGAGCGTGATAAAAGCAATACTGCTCAACATAGGAGAGAAATAGAAGCAAAGGATGCTATTACGCTACACATCTTCACTGGCACCATGCAAGAACTCAAACCCAGAGTTTGAGCAGTGCCAATATGGACTGCCCCGAGAGAGAGAAACCTGGAGGCACCTCAGTTAACAAAGTTGAAATAGCCCGCGTTTTCACATGTATAGAGAGAGCCCTAATCACAGCATTAAGCGGCGTTCGCAGAAAATACGAAATGTCGATAACCGAGTTAAAGTTAGCCGGCAACAGTCAGGAGTCCAGATTTGCTCTCTTCCCAACAGTTTAGGGCACATGAAGCTCGCCTCGACACTTAAGTTGTACAATACTTCTAGCATCGCTTTGCTCATCGTATCTTTTATCATCCTGTTGCCTTAGGATGTTTTTGTCACGATGGTTGTCAAATCCAATAGAGCTAATGACGATGTCTTCTACAGCAAAACCTTTTCCTTCCAAACCCTACCGGCCTCCATGTCTCTCCCTTGTTGAGCAGGGTTGCCTTCTTAAAACTCTGTTTATGTCTAGTTCAAAGTTTTCGATGCATCTCGTTCCTTGAGAATATATTGAAAATTTTCGGTGCTAAATGCAATAATTTTCGCCATCCAACATCACCTTTGTTGAGGTCTCTTGGAGGTCATTGACTTACTGCAAAAGAAACAACAAATAACTAATGTCGATCACCACACACTCAAAGAATTATGTAATACATGCAAACTAAATCACTTAAAATCCACCACAGGGTACTAAATAGAGAGTTCAGCGTGTTCCCATTCATGATATGCGAGTAAGATTTCTAATTAAATGATAAAGTTATAGATAAGAATTCCTATAGATTCTCACATCAAGAGTTTTCATATAGAGAGTTTTCATAACAAGAAAATGCTATTTGAATGAAGAATGAGTCCTCCAAGAATATTTCCCACCGAATCACAATACCATCAATACCACTCTTATATTCCACCATAATTTTAGTAATTTATTACATCCGAAAAGTATTTTATTTTGGTTTTGTAGTAATGCCAAAATAGATCACATGAGAATATTCTTGACTAAAAGAAAAAAAAAAGGAATTCCATAGGCAGTTATTACTACAGCTAACTCTACTGTGGTGCACCCCAAAACACAAGGCATGACACATGCCTGTTACGCACCATAATCAAATTTTAGCAAGCACTTGATTAGCATAACTCATCATATTCTTGTCGGTGTTATAGTGGAAATCCATAGAAGTTATAGCCCAAGTTTGATTACATCAAATGTACTAATTTCAAGTGGAAACCATGATAAGTAATTGGACAAACATGGGGCAAACATGGTAAAGCATGCTTAAATGAAACATGAAGAAAATACTTTTTTCTTGAGTAAAAGCACAATAATACCATGACAAATCCTCTTCACAAAAGCAATTGATAATCCAGTGCAACCGCATCCTCTCTTTTCACTCTGCCTCTACCTACCTATCTTCTCACATCAAGTAACCTAAACTTTCATTCTGAAACACCGAACATACCTTGTATGATCATGACTAACTCTGAATATGTCTGCATCTAACGTCGACAACAAGATGGCGAATGTGTGGTGCATACCACTTCACTCTCTCCACATGTTCTATTACGATTTCCCAAGAATAACCTGAGAAGAACCAGCAACTACAACAATGTTGGCTCATATTCCACATTCAACTGATCTTTTAGTACAAGTACTTACCTTCAGTTTTAGCAATGTCATGCATTGATTGTGAAACATACTCCGCCCATGTACTCTCCTCTGAATCGTTTACATTTCCATGCACATGTAGCGTCCCGCCTTCCTTCCTACATTGACGAAACTGACTTTATGTGGGTAGACTAAAAAACTCATGACTCTACTCAAGCTTAAAAATACATTATCCATCACATGAATCATAAAAAATATGACAATGTCGTACTTGACAATCTAGTGCAGAACATTTGATGCTGAACCTAATTTTCTAATAGTGCATCGCATTCAATTTTATCCAGCCTACGCTGCACTAAACATCAAACTCTCACAGGGGGTGATTTTCAAAACCACTCAAGTTCAGCTCATGTCACATGATAATCAGTGAATTGAACAAAACAAAGAAAAGCAAAAACCCAACCTTTTTTCTTCACTGCAATGAGTGTCCTATATGTATATCCTGAAAACTATGCTAAATATCTAAGTAAACTACCCACTCCCTCCAATTGCCTCCTTCCGCAACTCTGCTAGTGCCTACCTCCCATTTATGTCACTAGTAAAGACGACCTCCTTTTCCAAATTGAACAAGCTAATGCAAGTGTCCATTGTCATTGCATAGTGGATTGTCATTGCATGAGATGAAGGATTAACATGCAGAAAGAACCAAGTCCATACCATTCTGATCAGTTACCTGCATGAATGAATGATCTTCAATGTTTCAAATCTATACTAAGAGCACGGCTAATACTTGAAAGTCAAACATTAAATTTGCTTCAACATCAACATCAACATCAACATCACCTTTAACCCAAACTAGTTGGGGTCGGCGGTCGATGAACCCAAAAAAGCAAGACCGAAAGAGCTATAAAATAAAACAAAATACAATAACATAGCTATAGCAATATAAAGAAAACAAAGGGCTAGGACTCGAAACGGCAATCGGGAACATAGGAATTTTTGCCCCTCCACAATGTTAATCGCTTTCCTCCACTCGTCCTAAGACAAACAAAGACGCCAATCTATGTCCCACTCCAACAAATCTTGTCTTACTACTTTTCCCCAAGTAAGTTTCGGCCGACCTCTCCCTTTCCTCATGCCATGCTCCCTATAACACACTGTTCTTACCGGAGCATTTAGGGGTCTTCGAAGAATATGTCCAAACCATCTCAAACGATGTTCTCTCATCTTTTCGGCCACCGATACTACTCCAACTTTTCGTCGAATATCCTCATTTCTTATTTTATCCATTCTTGTATGGCCACACATCCACCTTAGCATTCTCATTTCTACTACTTCCATCTTATGCTCATGTTGCCTCTGTGCCGGCCAACACTCGCCCCGTAGATCATTGCGGGTGTCTTACGGCTGTTCTATAGAATTTTCCTTTTAGCCTAAGAGGGATTTTGCGATCACACAAAAATCCTGATGCACCGCGCCATTTCATCCAACCCGCTTCCGATTCTATGGCTTACATCCTCATCAATCTCTCCCCCTTTTTGCAATATTGATCCTAAATATCCGAAAGTATCTTTCTTGGGTACCTCCTGTCCGAGCAAATTGACGGGTTCATCTCCCCTCTTGCCTTGTCGAACTCACACTTCATGTATTCGGTTTTATTTCGACTTAACGTAAACCCTTTGGACTCCAACGTACTTCTCCATAATTCTAATTAAGCGTTAACCCCCGCCCTTGTCTCATCGATGAGCACAATATCATCTCGCAAATAGCATACACCACGGCACCTCATCTTGGATATCTCTTGTTAGCTCGTCCATAACCATGGCAAAAAGATAAGGACTCAAAGCCGAGCCTTGGTGTAAGCCCATTGTGATTGGGAAATAGCTTGATGTTCCATTACCAAGCATTCACACATGTAGTAACTCCATCATACATATCCTTGATTGCCTCTACATACTTTTGACGGTACTTTTTTCTTCTCAAGCACCCACCATAAGACTGTCTTGGAACCCTATCATACGCCTTCTCAAGATCAATAAACACCATATGTAGATCTTTCTTCTTTTCTTGATACCTCTCCATCGTTTGTCAGTATCAAGAAAATAGCCTCCATGGTAGACCTTCCCAGCATAAATCCAAATTGATTTACGGATATCTTAGTCTCTAGTCTCAAACGATGCTCAATAACTCTCTCCCACAACTTCATAGTATGGCTCATAAGCTTAATGCCTCTATAGTTGGAACAATTCTGGATATCTCCCTTATTCTTATAGATAGGCACAAGCATACTTTTCCTCCATCCATCATGCATCTTATTAGTATGGAGAATCTTGTTAAAAAGGTTAGTCAACCAACGTATTGCCACAACTCCTAAGCATCTCCACACTTCAATAGGGACACCATCGGGTCCCAAGGCCTTACCGTCTTCATCTTCTTTAATGCCTCCTTAACTTCGTGCGCTTTAATTCTATGCACAAACCTTCTATTTGAATCATCGAAACGTCCTCCAAATCCATCTCCATGATATCACTCTCTCCATTAAAAAGCTTGCGAAAATAGCTCATCCACCTTTCCTTGACGTCCGCATCTCTTACTACAAGTTTTTGATTTTCATCCTTGATGCATCTAACATGTGTCAAGTCTTTACTTTTCTTGTCTCTTATCTTTGCAAGCCTATAGATACCTTTTTCTCCCTCTTTGCTCCCTAGTTTTTTGTACATGTCGAAAAAACCTTGCCTCTAGCCTCTCGCACAGCCTTTCTTGGCATTTTTCCTCGCTAATCTAAACTTTGTCAAATTCTCTCCATTAGGGCAAATATGCAAACGATGAAAACACTCCTTCTTCGTTTAATCGCCTCCCGCACCTCGTCATTCCACCACCAAGTTTCCTTTGCGTGATGTCCGTTCCCTTTACTTTCCCCTAGTACCCCTCTTGCCACTTTTTGGATGCAATTAGACATCTCGTTCCACATCACATTTACTTCGTCCTCTAGTTGCCACGGTCCTACCGAAACATTCTTTCCTTGAAATCTATTTGTTTTTCCTCTTTTAGCTTCCACCATCTTATTCTCGGAATCTGGACACCTCTTTGCGGTTTTCGTGCTTTGTTATACCTAACCTCCAAAACCACCAACTTATGTTGCGTAGCTACGCATTCTCCAGGATAGACTTTGCAATCTACATACGAGGCCCTATCATCTCTTCTAGCAAGGAAAAAGTCAATCTGGCTACAATTTTGACCGCTGCGAAAAGTAATCGGATGTGACTCTCTTTTCCTGAAGAAGGTATTTGCCAACATCAAATCATAAGCTAAAGCGACGCTCAAGATGTCCGCATCACCTCATTTCTAGTCCCATAGCCAAAACCTCCATGAACTCGTCAAAACCTCCACTACTCGTCCGACATGTCCATTTAAATCTCCTCCTATGAATACCTTCTCCTCGCGTGGTATTCCCCTCAAAATCTCCTCCAACTCTTCCCAAAATCTGTTCTTATCGGATACCTAGGCAAGTCCAACTTGAGGTGCATACACACTAAGGATATTCACAATTAGCTCTCCCACTACTAGCTTAACCAAAATAATTCTATCTCCCGATCTTTTGACATCAACCACCTTATCTCCGAAACTTTTATCTATCAAAATCCCAACTCCATTTACACTCTTTTTTGTGCCTGTGTACCACGGCTTGAATCCGTGCCTTCCACCTCCTTAGCCTTTTCTCCAACCCATTTAGTCTCTTGCGGGCAAGCAATATTCACTCTTCTTCTAGCAAAAGTATCTCGTTAACTCCCTCAATTTACCTGTCAAGGTTCCTATGTTCCAACTCCCTAGTCGAATCCTTACCCCCCGGGCCTTACTTGCCCCCCACACTCGCCCATAGAAGTGTGAGGACCCTCGCTCACTTCTCACCACACCCGGCACCGATGTGGCGCATCACTCTGGGAATGATGGCCCAAGGCTAGCTTCCTTACCCCTCGCACCCGCCTATCTTGGTGCAAGGACCCTTGCCCATTTTTCGCTACATCCGGCGCCGATGCAACGCGTCGCTAAGAAGGGTACGCTCCAACGAAATATCAATAGGGTTCATCTCATAAAAGGTAGCTAATTTTTTATAGCCGGCTCGCTACGCCCGACGCAACCCTCCTCCTTATCAATAGGGTTCATCTCAAACATTAAATTTGCTTGAGGTAATATAATGAAACTGCTCCTCCACATGGTCTGCTTAAGCAAAGACTGCAAAGGTGACAACCTGTCTCATGATCCTCGGAAACAGGAGATAAAGGTAGCAAGGAGCTTGGGGGAATGAAAGCATCACACAATATCTTCATTTGAAAGAGACTTCACCAACGAATTTAGGAATATGCTCTAACCATAAAACTTTCCTATCATAGGTGGTTGCAATCCCCTTTTGAATTCCATTTGATGACAATTCAATTCACAGGTAAAAAAGAAATACATTCAGTAAACATGTGATTACTCCACGATGATGTTCATAATTTCTAGCTTCAGAAGAACATTAGTATCCCTGAAATTGTGCCACACAAACACTTTTGACTCAGAAAGCATAAGCCCGAGAAATTTTCAGCTTCTCATCATGCAAGATCATCTCTCAATATTCTTCTGGACAGCTAGTGACAATTATGGAGAATATAGTGCAAGGAAAGTCAAAAGTCACCTTAATGCCCTTATAGCAGTTACCCAACTGCCCTCACTCGATGGAAGGAGACCAAGACACACTCGATCAGCAACTCCCTATACGAAAGCGTCAACGAGTCAATATCAGACGCAAAGTTTATTTATACGATCCACAGTATCTCCATATGCTTGTTCCAAAAACCATAGGTTAGAATATCTAGATTATAGAATACAAACAAGCCCAATCCACAAGAGGACACTTCATCAGCCAATACATCAGCAATACACATGGTTAGTCAATTATAAACAAAAATGGTTATACCTTTTAAAGATAAATCTAATGCTTTACAACAAAGAGAAGAACCTAAAGCATTCACAAGTAATTTTAGAGTAACCAAGATTATGTAAGTTGACTAGATGAGTCTCATCAAAAAAGAGTTGCACAATGCAAAAGTTTAAAGTAGCATATTTACTCTGTGCAGGATATGTAAAATCAACAGCGAACCCATTCACTAATTGAGAATCAAACTCCAAGCACATACTACTAACCAGGTCTGCCTGACAGACCTAAAAGATGCCAAGTCACATTTGTACAAGAAACATGATCCCTACATAAATTGAAAGCAAATTCCAATGTATTAAAGACTTCCAGGAATAGTCCCTCCAAGGTCAGTATCATTCAAATCTTCTTCAGAGTTCAAACTCAGTAGAATTAGCTATTAAAAGTCAGCCATAACTTTTCAAATGTATTACATGAAGTCAAATGGAAATCATTCATAAATTACCTCCTTAACTTACTTCAGAGCAAGTGGATACAGGATTACACTAGGCAAACGAAAAAATACATATTAAGTAGAAATAAATCCCACCTTGGGTGCTGTGATCCGATTATCTCCTTCAAGAATGACACAGCGATCATCAACCGAATTGGCCTGCAAATTCTGACGAAGAGCCTCAATGGCATGAGGGTTCCACTCACAAGCATATACTAGCTTAGCCTGAGCCCTGATCAACAAACAATCTTGTGAGAAGCACATAAAATTAAAAAGAACTTAAAGTGCAAGAGATATAAATACTAATTATCACAGATTCCATGTTGGCAAATAATCAGCATGAATGACCTCACACTGTCAAAATCTATGAGATTTATATTGGTAAGATATTGCTGCCCTATAATGAAAAACTTCATTTTTTTTCCATTTTCATGATACCCACTGCCAAATTGAAGGTGAATAAGAGTTGATCATACCTAACAAGGAAGGGCAACACAAAGTATCCAATTCCAGCGAACAAATCAACAACAACTTCACCTCGACAATCTAGACAAGCCATGCGAAGCTTCTCGGAAAGATTGCCCCACGAGAACATGCACTTAGTGGCATCAAAAGAATACAAGATACCATTTTCACGGTGGGCAACCCAACCATCATCACCAAAGAGGATCTTCAGAGCACTGTCCCTTGTAGAAGTGCGTGCAACATAGCCCTACAAAAGCCAACAAAATTCATTCCAAAATCAAAGAAAAGAAACACAATAAATGCACCAGAAGTTTTCAAAACAAGATGAATCGTGATTTTTAATTCAGCTAGTAGAAGAGAACCAGAAGGGGCGCCCCCCCCCGGGGGGGAGGTTTGGTTGGGGGGGGGGGGGGGGGGGGGGGGGTCCCACCCCCCCCCCAAAAAAAAAGGAAGGAGAAAAAAAAAAACCCCCCCCCCCCAAAAAAAAAATTTAATTCGAACTTTAGTAGAAGAGAACCAGGTTTCTAAACATCGGAGGACAATCTGAGAGGCATGTTTTGCAAAGGCATTTCCAGCTCTATGGCAAACGAGGGTGACAGCTTCAGAAAACCGGCAAGATATAAAGGGAACAATACCCCAAAAAAAATGTTACTATACATATGCTACATACTTTCTCAATTCAGATTTTTAACATATACAAAGAATGCACTAATTATAGATGCACTTCTTGAAGCCACCTTCAGAACCCCAAAAAGGATAAGGAAGGAGAAACCAGTAAATATCAGCACAAAACTTACCTGGCGAGCAAGGCGACGAGTATTGAGGACTTTGGCAATAATGGGCCAAAGCTCCTCACCAATTGTCTCCCAAATTGGATCCTTCAAGGATGTTTCTGGAAGAACAACAATATCTCCCAGCCGTTCCCATCTGAAGCAGAAAACAGAACACAGTTGAGAAGATGACATAAAATTGAACTCACATTAAAAACACTCTTGAAGAGATACAAAGAACAATACGGGAACATTGTGTGCTTTGATCAAGTAAACTGATAGTCAGACACCAAACTCCCAAGTCTTTCAAACACGAACCTTGTGGGAAGCTGCTCAAGAAGTTCTTCCGATAACCCTCTCTGCTTAACTAGCACAGCAACCGCTTCCCTCATCACAGCATATGGAGATCTAGCAACTTTTCTGACCTCTCCATTTCTATCAACCAGCGCACTTGCACCACCTTGCTTTAAAAGATTCAAGGCAGCTGACAAGGGATTCTGATTCAACAAGACATCCGATTCTAATGGTTGTTTTGAACAATAGAGCACATTTAGCTCCTCAAAAACATCTGCTCGATGATCCCGTTTCTCGTACAGAGCATAAAATTTTTCAGTCACAGGGAAGCAAATATGTGTCCCATCCTCACAGGCATATACCTTCCTCCCCATGTCCAACCATCCAAACTTCTTCAATAAGTCCTTTGCTAGCTTTGCACGGTTTCTTTCAACTTGTAGAAGCCAATTCATGGGATTTGTCTGAGGTCCTGCCATATTAATTGCTTCTTCAAATTTTAAGTCAGAATTCTCACCTAAACTTTGAGCATGCTTAAGTTGTAGACCTTGACCCTGACGCAGACTATGTGTTTCCTCAGTTATCTCTCCTTGAGGGCAAGGGCGCTTGTCTCCATCGGACAGCCTACTGTGACTTGAGCTATCTAAGCGGATCAGGTTAATTTTCATGGGTTCACTAAACATTGTTCCAAATGCATAACAAGATGCCCCACCCCCAATCATGACAAGATCATCGCCAACGATGTTCACTGTAGTACGCACAAACAAATATCTGCTGACCGAATTGAGTGTCACAAGCTTCCAGCTTTGCAGCTGCAGATCAAGCAGTGACAACTCTTGAAGATGCCGTTTGACAGGACAACCGCCAATGATGCCTATATAATGCTTGTAGACAAACATTGAATGAGAGAACCTCGCATGTGGTCCTTTGCCCAATGTCTTCTCCCTTTGCCAAGCACATGCCTGAATGTCAAAGCTGTATAAATCTTCCAATGCTTTTTCACCATCATAGCCTCCAAACATGAAAACCTTTGATCCATATGCCACCATAGAGTGTGAATGACGAGCACATGGCAGATCCCCACCTACCGCACATTCTTCCCAGCATAGATTGCTTGTATCCAAGACAAAGCAGGATGAACAGATCGATTCATTGTTCATTCCACCATATACAAAAATCTTCGAACCTAAAACTGCCGCTGAATGGCGATGCCTGTTCAATGTTTGGATTAATTTAAAAGCTAAGTATGATAAATATGTGCTTTTGGAGAAAACGCACGTTGTAGGCATGCACGACATGGATAAAAGCAAGGATGATGTTCTGTAAGTATTTGCATGTAGATCCAAGTTCAATTATGTACATGCAGCAAAAGAAAACTCCAAAGCTCTCAAATTAAACTCAATTTTGAGCAAGGTATTAAAAGGAAAAACAATCCGAAGAATGATAACTACGCAACCTTAAAAATTTGGTTCTGTACACTTTATAGTGGGAAAAAGGTGGTGTTGAAGACTTAATGATATCAATGCTAAATGCCAAAAAGAAACTCTCTTGCAGCAAATCACTACTTGGCAGTACCTTGGAGGAAATACATGACCATCGCAGTTTAACAATTTCCATTCATTAGTAGTTGTGTTGAAGACCCATACATCACTTAGAATATTCAATGGATCAGTCCGGCCACCAATGACAAACATTTGATCTCCAACCACTGATGCTGTATGGCCCATTCGTGGAGATGGAGCACTTCCGACAGCAATAGTCTCTATCGTGCAGAATGATGGATCAAGAAGTAAACTGTCGTTTCTTCTTGCATGCCTCCCCATTCCTCCAAAACCACCAAAAACAAGAAGTTCTTCACGGTTTCTCCTATCCACTGTGCAGGCAGAGTGACCCCACAGGAATAGTTTCTCATGAGGTTCACCCAGAATTTTCAGGGGAGTAATAGACAAGCTGCAATCCTGATGCGCTGTAGGCCCTGCCAATTGTTCAAAAACTCAGACTTGCTTGCATCTAATAGGAAAGCTTCCTGCAATCAAAACCAGATTAATATACAGTCACTCCGTAATGGATTTCAATAGACACGACCTAAAAACTTTAGCTCTCCACTCACAATTTTGGACTGTGCAGCCTTTATCATGTGAAACATGAAAGGATATAGGCATAAATTGTAGAGACTGCATTGGCAACCGACCTCTTAAAAGCAATTTCTTGTGAACCATTCAATTATAAGAAAAAGGCATCTATACAAATAATCACTTGCTATATAAGAAATTTCTTGCTTAACTGGTTGGCGATAAGAAAATTTGGTCTTTATTATAGATGCCTACAAGTACATTTATTGCTCGCTGTAGCTCCTGAATCATCCTGAATCCATCAAATCTAGATGCAAGTTGTATCTTTGTATCTTCTCCACATATACAAGCTGATACTTAGACAAAGCATAGATGATAACAAACAAGGCATCCACAAAGAAACTAGCACCAGAAGCAGAGTAGCATATGATAAGATTATCCCTCGAACTGGCAATTCGATTAGCTTTTGTTTTTTTTTTTATTACGAAAAGAAAAAGAAAATGTACTAAGACATTACAAGTGCGATCAGTAGGCTTTGCCATTTAATGTGACACAGTTGCAGCAGCGACGCAACATGAATGTCACAAATACTAAACCAGTTGATTGACCGAAAATAGCCAACCATCTATAAATGTCATCGAGCATCAAAAGCGAATGAAGTTCGGCCTCGATCATTCACTTTTGATTTTACCGGATTCATTTACACCAAAACAACATTGCAAGCAATTAATCGCAACCGAATCACAGAACATGTAATGAATTGGAGGTCTCACCATCTCTGGCATTTCCATCCAAAGAAGCACCACCTTCTGAACTCCCAACACAAGTAACAGTCTCACACTCACACTCTTTTAAACTCTCAGCATCCGTTGACACACTATCAGTCTTCTCATCACCAGCACCATTAACTTCGCCCTCTGAACTCCAAATCGTCCGCAACGCTTGATGGAACTTCTCGGTCCTCCTCCTGTTTGCCTCCATCTTCTCGTTCGCCACTCCGACGAGGAACTTCACATACTCACGCGACACTACAATCTCCCGCGTATCTCCCAACGGCACTTCCATCCGAATCGAACACCGGATGGCGACGATCACCCTCTTGCTCGCGCTGGTGATCCCCGACTCCCGGAACCCGTAGGCGATGGCGGTGGACACCAGCAGCTGCGCCGAGCTCAAGTCCCTGCAATCGACCGCCACGATGAGCGGCTCGAACCGAAACACCAGCTCGGACAAGTCGCCCCGGTTCGGCTCGGCCGGGAAAAGCGAAGACAACACAGAGTCGGGATCGGCGGGGTCGTGGGAGATGTAGAGCCAGGTCCCGCCGCGAGCCTTCTTATTCTTTGCGGCGGCGGCGGCGCGGGAGGTTGGGAGAGGATGGAGATGCGGCCGCTGCAGGAGCTGGTGGTGAAGTAGGAAGGGTGGTGGTTGATGGTGGTGAGGAGAGGGACTATGGGAGCGTCCAACGAGCCTTTCGGCGACTTGTCGGTCTCGGAGCAGCCGAGGGACGCGAGCGCCGCCGCTTTCCTCTTCTCAAACTCCATCGTCGGCCTCAGTCTCTCTCTGTTTCTCTCTCTCGAAGTATAACCTGATCAGTCAAACACCGTGCTAGGGGTAATCAACGGGCCGGTTCAATCCGGGGACCGGCCCCAATCGGCCTTTCTTGGCCGGTTCAAAGTCAGTTCACAGAGAGATGGGTCCGGACGAACCGGCCTTGACCGATTGATTTCCAGTTATACGCTCTGAATCGGCTGGCTGGTCTACAAAAAAAATTGAAAACTAGAAACAGCAAGGCCGGTTTCAAGGTATAATCTGGAATTGAATTGATTTTGAACTGCTTTAGTGATAACTCTAAAGTTGTGTTTGTTTTGTAAAAAATGAATTAATTTGATTTTTTTTAAAAAATAGTTTGTATTATCTAAACAAAAAGTATTTTCATTGTGAACTGGACTAATTATTTTTTCAATTATTCATTTTTTACAAATTACTTCTAAGGAAATTCTTTTATACTTTTTTTAATATATAAAAATGTTTGCTAAAATCAATTATGTCTGACATACTATCCTTAAGTAGAAAAAGATTATATTAATATCTAACACATGCATACTATACATGTAATAAGATAAAGCCCTGGTCGGTTCAAGGCTTAATAGAATCGGTCTATTTCCAAAAACTAAAAACCGGCCCGGGTTTACGTCTAAAACAGTAAAACCTACTCACTCTGAAACCGATCCTCCTTGCTGGGTGACCGGAGAGCGACATATGGGCCAAGCAGGAGGACAGCGTTTGGGCTTGAAGAGACCAGGCCCATCCCACAGGCCCAACAACCAATAAACTCCGCCTTTGTCAGTAACGGGTCTCTCTCCCCCTCTCCTATCTGCTCCGCCCCTCTCGTCTCCTGGCAGCACGTAGACGCCAAGTCGCCGCCAATGTTCGCCGTCGCCGGGCCTGGCTCGCCGATTTGCCGTCGAAAACAAGGTGAGCCTCGCTCCCCCACTCCGTGTGCTTGCGTGTGCGCTTGTCGGATCCCGGACCGACGCCTCGACCTTCCAAATCCTGTTTTCCTTAATGCGTTTCTCTTAGGCACTCCCTTCACGCCATTCGGTACTGAACCGCCTCGTGCCCTAATTAAAATAGTTCGTTCTTGCGTGAATCGCAATTCTGGGATTCACAGACAGTTCTTGGCTGTATGCATGAATGTCGTGATCCAAGGTGATTGTTCCTGTAATTTGAGTCCCCCTGGAAAGACTCTATCATTGGATTGTGACACTTGAGCACAATGCAAGTATTGTGTGTTTCTCACTCGTGTTTGTCTATACAGTTGTCGTATGCTTCTTATGAGCTATTGATTGAGTGGGTAATTCTTGCCTGTGGCAATGATTGTGGGTTGTTTAATTGTCTGTTGTGAGGGAACGGTGGAGGATAACCATGTGTTGTTTGTTTTTAGACAATCCGAACACATGCACTGGTCAAAGCTTTATGCCTGGAGTTATGTCAACATCTAAAGTTGTATCTTTTGTGTTGCTTTCGTGTTCAGGGAATGGCATAATTCTTTTGTCTTCGTCTACTGGACTATTGGGACTGTCATTGCATTAAGAAGAAAGATTATGCATACTTGTTGAGCATTTATGTCGCTACAAAATTGATGAGATGCCGTCTTGTGCGAATTCTCCTGGCAAAGGTGGCCATCCTAGTCAAGCTGACATTGAGCCCACCAGTTCAAACTTAGATGAATGGCCCAAAAGTCCAGCAAAAGCTGATGAGGAGGAAGACGAGGATGAAGATGTAGATTTCAATCCCTTTCTAAAGGAAACCCCTTCACCAGATGCTTCATCAAGTCTGAGCTCTGAAATTGAAGGAATAGATGGCGACGTTGTGGAAAATGGGGTTAGACCATTACAGACAGCAGAAATTTGTTCATCAGAGTTGACTGATGAGGGTCCGAGTTTTGTTGTTGAAGATTCTGAGCATTGTGAGGGGGGAAATTTGGTGCTGGATACCCTTTCTCCTAAACTAGTATGTGAGCAAGAATTGCCCGAACTTGTTGCCGGAAGGCTCTCTAAGACAGATTCAGAGATCCTATCTCAAGCTGAAAATGGGCATTTACAAGGAAAGGAAGATTATATGAGCAGCAGACCTGACTCCCATGTTGACATGGTTGAGGAAGCTACAAATAGCTGGAAACTGTTAACGCACTCTGATGATGAGGATGCTATTTGCAAGCGTACAAGGGCTCGTTATTCTCTGGCAAGTTTTACTCTGGATGAACTTGAAAGTTTTCTCCAAGAGACGGATGATGATGATGATATTCAAAATGTTGATGATGAAGAAGAGTATAAAAAATTTCTTGCAGCTGTTTTATTAGGTGTAGATGGCGGTGGTCATCCAACTCCAGAAACTGCAAATGTCGATGATGAAGATGAGGATAATGATGCTGACTTTGAGATTGAACTCGAAGAGGCACTTGAGAGTGACCTTGATGACAGACCTAGTGATAAAACCACAAAAGGAAATTATGAGTGTTCCAGAAGGCGACCTGAGACAAGGCAGAACAGAGGTAAAAACACCTCTGCAGAGTGTAAAAAGAAGTTTCTTCAACATGGGAAGAGGCCATTGCGTCCCCTCTTACCATTAGTGCCTGTTGGATCAACTTCATATTTACCGGCATTGAGCGGACAACCTTCTATGGCTGATGCTCCTCTGAACTATGCATCTTCAACAGCCAATGCTGGTTGCATAAATGGGTTTGCTCCTAATCAGATTGGCCAGTTGTATTGTCTAATACATGAGCACGTGCAGCTTCTTATTCAAATATATTCTCTTTGCGTTCTCGATCCCTCTCGGCAACACATTGCATCACAGGTTGAAGTATTGATTTTGCAAATGCTTCATAAACGTGATCAGATGGTAGCTCGGAGAAGCATACCATATCCCAGTATATGCTTTTCCCCTGCATATGTTTGTTCATCAACATCTGAGGGTTCTAAAAGATCAAACATGGCACAGCACACTTTGGTATCTGCTCCTACACTAGAAGCTCAGAGGGTTACCTCTTCCACGAATAATCAGATGCTGGCAACTCTAAATGATTCCCAGGGTCAAGGACATGGGGAATATGCTGGCAGTCAGGTTGTAGGTTCTCGAGTGGCAGAGGATTCTGTTTGGTTGCCAAATATAAGTGGCCCTGTTCTATCGGTTTTGGATGTAGCTCCACTCAATTTAGTGAAGAATTACATCGATGATCTGCATTTTGGTAAGCTTTTTGCAACTTAGTTGTTCTTAATCTATTTGGATAATAGGTTTCAGTAGGATATGAGGGTGTTCCCAAATCAATTTGGTCTCTTCTGGAGAGGTTTCAAACCGAATCAATTGCGATAGTGTGGAGTTCTAGATCGAGTGCAAATTTAACTGTAGAGCTTACCAAACTGGGAATGTTAGATCTTTAATTTAAAGGTGGTGTTAAATGTGAACCGCTTATGTTTGCAGTAAGGTTTAGAATTGAAGTGCATAAACTGCTGCAGCACAAAGTTGATTCTGGCTTGGCTACAGCCTTATGTTCTAATTGGCAATTCAGTTCAATGATTTGTCTTTTCTTTGACTGGTTTGTATTTGATTGGGATATTTTAGATGAATCCCTCTTGTCAGCTGGAATATGGTGTTGTTGTTTTGGTAATTGTGCTACTACTTGGATTTTGGTTGTAAGTGATGGCTTGATGTATTGTGGCTTGTAGTTGGATTGAACTACCCACTTTGTTTGATGAAGAAATGAAATTGACTTACCCATAAAAATGTGTGAACCATTTAGTAGAATTGAGATTCTCTCATGTTGTCCAATCTGAAGAAGTATTGCATACTTGGTGAGTTCAATATATGAAAGTCTAAGCTATAGAATACAATTGTTCTTTGTAGATCTGTATGTGGTAGGATATGAATGGAGTTGTAAGCTGTTTCCTTTATATACAACCTAGGTAATGTAGATGACTAATGAAATAATGCACATTATTAGTTTTAGTTTTTTTTTTTTCAGTAAGTTAAACAAAAGTTATACCAACTTAATCGGCTTGACAATTTTTAAACCGTAGGTAACAGACTAATTAATAAACAACAGCCTATTTCCTCTGTCAGGGATATTGGTTTTTGTTTTCGTAAAACCCATAATAGGAGAGAGAGCTTATTTTAATTGGCTTGTATTTATTGTGATAGTTGTCCGGGAGCAGCGGCGATGGCATGTTGAATCTACCTGTGATATCCGCTCTGAAAGGGAGCCTCTGTTCCCCATTTCCAGCTCTTTGTCGGCTGTAGAAGTTGATATTCAAGTTTTAAGTGGAGCTTCTCCATCAAATGCTCGGACTGGTTCCCCTTCCTCTGGTCATCAACCACTTAAGAGATCATTAGCTGCGGCAATTGTGGAAAGTGCAAAGAAGCAATCAGTTGCCTTAGTTGAGAAGGATGTTGCCAAGCTGGCTCAGATATTCTTTCCACTGTTTAATCGAGCACTTTTTCCTCATAAACCACCCCCTTCTGCTGTGGCAAACAGGGTGCTTTTCACTGATGCTGAGGATGAGTAAGTTGCCTACTGCTGTTTTGGTCATTTCTCACTAGTTTAGAGTGAATCTTTTTAAGGTAGAAGAATGGTAAGGTAGGTTTTATGCAGTAGAACTGTAAACAGAAATTAACTGGAAATTGATTGGGGCAGAAAGTAACTGTGAGTCTGTGTCTGCTCTATGTATACTTGTTTGACATCTGTGGAAGTTTTACAACTTTACTGTTGTAATGTCAGAAGTCACAAAAGTTTTGACCCCACTATGCATGATATTGGTGCAGGCTACTTGCATTGGGGATAATGGAATTTAATACGGATTGGAAGGCAATTCAGCAACGATTTCTTCCTTGCAAGTCTAAGCATCAGGTACTTTTTGGGCGGCCTTGTGGCACTTGTTATATGGGTAAAACCTTTTAGGTAACCTTTTTCCCTGAGCAGAAGTTATTCTGGAATTATTTACTCATTACAGCATGTTAAGCTGGTTTATTTATGAAAGTTCCGACGGTTGATGAAATAAGTTTGTAGTTTTTTATTGTGATTAGTGAGGAGATGTTTTGACTGAGTTCTGGGCTTTGTATGCCTGTTTAAGTCTATAATGGCATCATCACGAATGTATCTGTTGCAGATTTTTGTCCGGCAGAAGAATCGCTGCTCATCCAAGGCTCCAGAGAATCCCATAAAGGTGTGTGTTTCTACAATAGTCAACTTATGATTCATAGTTATTGATTTGTGCACGGGATACGTGGCTAGCATTATTTAGTGACCAAGGGGCGAAATCGAGACAATTCATAAATGAGGCAAAAGTGACATTAAGTATTAGATTATTATTATTTTTGCATCTCTCTTACTCTGTATGCCTTTTTCCAAAATCAATAAGTGAAACAGATGGATTTGTCTTGAATTAGATTGACAATAAGCTATTGTAAACTGGACAGTTTGTTCCTTTTTTAGAGGTGTTACGGAGGCTATTAACATGAAATAGTTAAAAAAATGTAAATGTATAATTTTGGAAGGAGCAGTGGTTGCAAAAGTATAATTGGGCCTCACCTGAGGTTTCCATTTTAAGGAGATTATCTTATCAGGGCTCAAGGTAGCAACTGTTAGTCAGGTTAAAGCAGAGTTTATTTTACTCCAGAACTTGAGATAATGGATGTAATCAATAGAAAAGAAAACAGAAAAGAAACAGATATAGACCAGAAATGATGGATGTCATTTCGTGTCTAGCACATTGGTATCAGAACATACAATCAAGTAGTTGGAAGTATTTCTGATTGATGTTACAGTAGTGATTTGGACTTCAAACATCAATTGTATTGATTTTAAAAGCGTTGTGTCTCGAGACCTGGTTCACTTTTCTTTATGCAAATGAAATAAAGAAAAAATCAAGGGAAAGAGAGATCTTTAATGCGAATCTCTGAGATATCTCTTTCTATTAGTAGCACGTTATTTTGACCCTAATAACCATTTGTAGGCAGTAAGGAGGATGAAAACCTCTCCATTGACCACGGAAGAGATTCAATATATACAGGAGGTAAATTCTGAAGTTGTTCATCCTGTGGAATCTGCTTGCCTTTTTATAGAAAGCCTTATATGACCTGTGACAAATAATTCCAGGGGTTCAAGATTTATAAACTTGACTGGATGTCAGTATGCAAATTCATTGTGCCACATAGAGATCCATCCTTATTACCTCGTCAATGGCGAGTTGCCTTGGGAACTCAGAAGTCATACAAACAGAATCCAACTAAAAAGGAGAAGAGAAGGGCATATGAAGCAGAACGGAGAAGGCGCAGAAGTGCAGATCAAGCAAGTTGGCTAAATGTGTCTGAGAAGGTCTGCAAATTTCACTTTTGAACATAGAACTCATTTGTGTATTTTCAATCGTTCATTCACATCTGTCCACTTCACAAATATGCTGCTAATATAACAGTCTTGCAAGTGGGTATTTGTGGAGAAATGGCTTTTGATTACATTGTACTCATGTGATGAGTCTCAGTTGGTGCCATAATCTAATTATGTGGTTTGTAGTGCCTTTAGTAAGAAAAGCTTCCGTCCATATTCAATGTCTCCAATCACGTTGGGACTATTAAGTGGAAAAGAGCACACATTTAGTCTTAAATTTGACGAAGGAGCTTTCATCATATGTTGATAAATTTCTGCCTCCCTTTGCATTTCTTTCCATAACAATGTTCAAGGGGATTTGAACTGTGTATTGGCCATTGGTTGCAGGACTATCAGGTGGAGCATGCTGGCGCGGAGAACAGTTGTGAAGACGATTGCGTTGATGACCCTGAGGAAGCTTATGTACACGAGGGATTTTTAGTGGACTGGAGACCAGGGCCATCATCTCACACTTCTTTCAAACAACCTCGCTCTTATGTGGGAAAAGGTGGCCTCCATGGCACGAGGGAAGAGGCTGCTTATGAGATACATTGTGAAACACAATGCCACGCTGGAAACATGCATCAGTTTCCAATTGCATCAAGTTTTCAGAATACTTATCCTGCATCTCGTGTCATCCATAATAATATGCATGGTGCCTTGGTACCATTTCATCCAGTTTCTGACACAAGTTTTACGACACCCAAATCTCCATTCAGTCTCCTTTCACATAGAGGTCGTCAAACTGACAACGCACGCTTAGTAAAATTAGCACCAAACTTGCCCCCAGTGAATCTTCCTCAGAATGTTCGTGTTATTTCTCAGTATGCATACCTAAGCCGTGATGGGGCAGCTTCCACTATTACTGAGAGTGCAGATAATCGACCATGTCATGCAGCAAAGGTTGGAGACATGCCAGCTACCCAACAGAGCAAAAGCAGGTCTCTGAATGATTCTGTTGCGCGTTTCCCACGAGAAGAATCAAGAGTCTTCAAGGAGAGAACCATCAATGAGGAAAGGGGCATTGATTCTGATTCCCAGATGCATCCCCTACTCTTCCAGGTCCCTGAAGATGGGCGACTGCCTTATTACCCATCAAACTGCAATACCCTTGCTCCTGCCCCTATAAGTTTTTCTTGTGGAAGCCAGCCTCAATTAAATCTTAGTCTTTTCCATAGTCCTCACCAGCTAAACAATGACAGATCTTTTAGGCCCAGGGACTCTGCTTCCGACATAGGTGTCAGTGGAATTGACTTCCATCCACTACTTCAAGGAACTGAAGAGGTGAACACTGATTTAACATCTGCTAATTCAACGGCTCACCAGTCTGTTTCTGATACTGTCCTGGCTAAATTGCCAGCCAGTGGTGGCTCATTGACTCCTGGCACTGATCTTTCTTCTTGTGTAGATAGAGCTAGTGAATTGGACCTAGATATACACCTAAGTTCATCATCCATATTGGGAAAGGCAATAGGAAGGAATGCTGGGGCTGCTCATAAACTTGTACTGCCGATCAAGCATTCAACAAAATCTGGAACTTTGCTTAAGGGCCAACAAACAAGTGGTCCTTTTGATGAGCAGCCTGAAAATCTGTCTTCGGTTAGAAGTGACTTGGTTTCAGGATCCCAAATGTCGAGCAGACCAAATGATGCTGTTCAATGCAACATGGATTTGGCGGGGGATGAGTCTCATCCGGGAATTGTTATGGAACAGGAAGAGTTGAGCGACTCTGATGAAGAAATGGAAGAACATGTAGAATTTGAATGCGAGGAGATGGCTGATTCTGAAGGAGAGGAGGATTCAAGCATGGAGATTGTTGCTGATACATATAACAGGGTGCAAACTCATTTCTGGCCTCTTCATATCAAGTTGCTTTCTAGTGCTTAGGGTGCAGAATTTGTTGTTTATGCTAATCTGATATGTCACGACATTCATATAGTGTATAGTAGGTGTTAATATCATTCCTTTGGTTTGGTTATAACCTAGTACATAGGTCTTCCAGACAGTTGCTTGTCTGGTTTCTGATATACAGTTGATTATAACGATGTCATGTTGCTATCTTCATTCTTTATCCTCTCACTTTGGTTGACTTACACCGTTGGAGCATTTCATAATGTTGCAATTACATTTTACTTTTAATTTGGTTCCTGATTATTTTCTTTTGGCAATGTCCTGCTGAACTCTTATCTGATGTTCAGCACTAATTTTTTCCCTCACTGTCTCATGCATGCGTATTAAGCTTTCTTTAGTGATGTGAAATTGAACGTTTCCATAATCTAAATTGTTATGCTAGTGTTCTGAAATTGTCTTTGGATGTTGTAATGGCTTCTTGCTAGGATGTCCAGAGCTCTGTGGCAGAGAAGGTGGTGATGGAGCCACAAGATCATCAGCGTGAACCGGGAAATGGTTGTCTTAAATCCAATGATGCTACACCTGGAAACAGCAGCCTTCCTTCCTTAAAGTTGGGTCTCACTTGCGAAGGGAGGGACACAGCAAGTAAATCATGGTTGAGTTTGGATCCAAGGTTGCGAGGCTGTCCAAATCCAACTGTTGAAACTCAGGCTCGTAAGAATTGTTCTCCTCGTCCGAACAGATCCTGCAAGAAGACAAAAACATGCATTAGAAATAATATAGAGCAGGTACATGACCAAGCTACGGAGGCAGCAAAACAGCTTGATTTGGGCACTTCCACCATCCCCAACAAGCGGCCTCGAAAGAGGACGTGCAGGAGCAATGCAAGTTCAGAAGTAGGAATTGCTATGTAGAGTGGTTGATTTGGACGCTGTAAATAGTAAAGAAATGTCTGTATCCTCCAATTTTGTACTACTCTCTGTGCACAGCATGGATGGAATGATGTTCAGAGTTGCCCAATTGCCCTAGTGGGGGGATGACGGACAAATCACCATTTATGTGAGATTTAAGTACAGTGAAAATGCTGGGAATATTTTTTTGATTTAGGACGGGGCTTGAATGCAAGTCCTGCTGTGTGAATATCTCCTCGACAAAAGGCATGAAGAAATGAACATGACCTCTTACATCTTGTTGTCTCAGAGCTCTCTCTCTCTCTCTCATGGATTTGTTTCTTCTTTATGACAAGTGAATGTTTTTAGGTTGATATTGTTTACCGTCCACGGTCCGACTACATTGCTGAGATTACATCCCGCAAGGCATACATTCAATTTGCGTGCAGCTCGTGATACTAAAGATTATGAGTTGGTGAATTTGATTGTGGCATGGTATGAGCTCTTTTCAAACTCATACTCATAGTAGTGGCCTGTCCCATTTGCTTATGAGATTTTGTTCGGGTGAACGAGCTGTCCGTGCTCCTGTGTATAGTGCACATTAGCTTGATATCCTTGACGCTCATGGAGCTACTTGGCGTGTAATGCATTTTGATTACTTACCATCATATCAACACTAACAATCTCACCTCTGATCCTGCAGGTTGTAAGAGGGAACAGCGTTGTAACTGTGGGAGCTCTTGAACCGGTGAACGAGACTCAGGTCCATTTAGTTCTTGTATTTCGTAGATGTTATGAACTCCTTTACTTGCTACAAATTCTGGAGGACCTGCAAGTAAGATGAGGGGTTTGTCCCTGACCAGCTTATATTTGTGTTATAGTGAACTTGATTCAGGTCCAGCTTGATGTGGTTCGATGATTCCGGAATTAGACTTAAGCAGAGCGAATGATGGAGCTTAAACATGAACTTGGATTCATTTCGTGAAGGTAAAGAAACTATTCATGTGGGGGACTACATTTTCACCGTAATTTCAGATAGGTTATCCTAGGAGTGAGACCGGGCCTTGGTGTAAATATTTCCCAGGGAAATCTCAAAGTTCATTAACCAAGAGACATGGTGCTTCGTGAAGAGCGAGGGAAGGTTGGGGTTTGACCTTAGTGTGAAGGCTAGATTTGATCCCTAAAGTGGTGCCATTTAGGGTGGGCTAGGGCATTTCTAGTTCATAGTAATAGGCTAGTAGCTTACCATAAACCGGGCGACAATTTTTTTCCCCTAAACTGTGACTTCTTCAGTAGGGGCAAGGTCAAACCCCAACCTGCTCACTCTCTCTCCGCGAAGCACCAGGTCTCTGGTTAATGAACTTTGAGACTTTCTTGGGAAATATATACACCAAGGCCCGGTCTCACTCCTAGGATGACTTCTACTTAAGATCATATTAGTTTTACTTTCGAATGAGAATGGTAGGGACAACAGGAAGGGTGCTTCAATATATTACCAGATCCATAAGTTACTTGGGTCCTTATTTTGTGTGGAAACATCCATTGTAAAGCAACTGTGAGTTAAAGTAGTGTTCGAAAAAAAAAATTGCAAAGGGCTTTGGCTTTAATTTTCTGTTTGCAAAAATGAAAATAAAAACTCTCTGGCGAAGGGCCCGGGCTGCTGGTGAGCTAGATCTGGCGCCAACGGCCGTTGGCCGAGGTTGCATGACCTCAGGCCACCCCCCGGCGAGGGTCTTGCCTAGGTCGTGCGACGTCGTCGCCTGGGTCGTGGAACCCCGGGCATCATGCGATTTGCCGGTTAGATCTGGCCTCGGCGGCCTTTCACTTGCCCTTCGCCGACCACCCTGAAGAAGAAGATGATGAACAGCAGCAATCTAGAATTTTACTTTTAAAAATGAGTAAAAATGAATTTTTAATAAGGTTTTAAGGGCAAAATAGGTAACTGATTAATTTTCATTTATGTAGCTTTTAGCATTCCGAAAATGTTGAAATTTCAATTTTGGTCCCTAGCAACATTGAGCTTTTCAGCTGGCATTTGGCCAAATGCCCCTTCAAAAGGCTTGCCAAACAACCTAGCATGTTTTTGACGGGGCTTTGGAGGCCAAAAGCCTCTTGAAAAGCGGAACCAAACGCACCCATAATCCCGCATGCTTCACCCTTCACTTGGCTCCAAAGAATCTGAGTCGTTTAGCCGCATATGCCTTTTTTTCTGCTCTGGGAATCATTGGATCTCTCCAGCATAAGATCTTAGTTTGCTCATTTCCATGACCAAAATAAACAGCTGAGCTAGCAAATTAGCCACCACTCAAAATATTCAATTGGACCCCACAAGGAATTGGTGATAGGAAATGCTTCAAATTACACTCCCCATGCAATCTCACACGAGTCAAAAACCTTATCCCAAAACCTCATCCGCTCTCTCCCTCTCCCTCTCCCTCCACTCATTCTCTCTTCTTCCATTTACCAGAAACACTAAATTGGACACATTGAAGATAAGCCTTTGAGCAGAAAGAAAGGATTCATCTGAAGAGAACTCATACCCACACTGCCAAACTCCCTTCTCCTCACCTGCAAAACTTGTCAAGAACATGTCTTCCTCCAATCTGACAATGTGGGTGTCCTCGAAGCCTTCTATTTCCGACGCTTCTGCGCTCTCCTTCCGCTCGTCCGTCGGCTCATTCATCCAGCTCCCTTCCTCTGGGAACCCATCTAGAGCCAACTCGGCGGCCCCGATTCAGTGCAATCTCCGAGAGCTCCGGGACCGCATCGACTCAGTCAAGAACACCCAGAAGATCACCGAGGCCATGAAGCTTGTGGCGGCTGCCAAGGTCAGGAGAGCCCAGGAAGCTGTTGTCAATGGAAGACCCTTCTCGGAGACGCTGGTCGAAGTTCTCTACAACATCAATGAGCAGCTCCAGACCGACGACATCGATGTGCCGCTCACCAAAGTGAGGCCTGTCAAGAAGGTCGCCCTGGTGGTTGTCACCGGTGATCGGGGCCTCTGCGGCTCTTTCAACAACACCATCATCAAGAAGGCCGAGGCGAGGATCGCCGAGCTCAAGGATCTCGGCCTCAGCTACACCGTGATCAGCGTTGGAAAAAAGGGCAATTCCTATTTCCTAAGGAGACCTTTCATTCCTGTCGACAAGTTCCTCGAGGGCGGTTCACTGCCAACCGCGAAGGAAGCTCAGGCCATCGCCGACGATGTTTTCTCGCTATTCATCAGCGAGGAAGTCGATAAAGTGGAGCTCCTCTACACCAAGTTCGTGTCCCTGGTGAAATCCGACCCTGTGATCCACACCCTCCTGCCTCTCTCGCCCAAGGGTGAGATCTGCGACTTGAATGGGAACTGTGTGGACGCGGCCGACGATGAGTTTTTCAGGCTGACCACCAGGGAGGGCAAGTTGACCGTAGAGAGAGACGTGATCAGGACGGAAACAGTCGACTTCTCGCCCATCTTGCAGTTCGAGCAAGACCCGGTTCAGATTCTCGACGCCTTGTTGCCCCTGTACCTCAACAGCCAGATCCTGAGGGCGCTTCAGGAGTCTCTGGCCAGCGAGCTCGCCGCCAGGATGAGCGCCATGAGCAACGCCACCGACAATGCTTCGGAACTGAAGAAGATGCTCTCCAGGGTGTACAACAGACAACGCCAAGCCAAGATCACCGGTGAGATACTGGAGATCGTTGCTGGTGCCAATGCTCTCTCCTAGAGCGATAACGAAAGATTCGAACCGCGTCCTTCGGCTACCCATACTGGTGCTCTTATTTGTGTAGGTATGTTCAAGCATGTTAAGAGAAAAGACCCTCTTCTTCATTCATTCAGATATGGTTTGATCCAGAACTTGCAGATAAACAAGACCGATTTTTGTTGTAATTCTCCGAATTTCTGTATAAACTCTGCGCACGAATGAGGATTGAAACTGCGTATTACTTAACTCGCATCTCATCAAGTCTATGTATTAGTACCACTAGCTTTATCTGAAAAACAGAATCTATGTGTTTACCTCTAGCTTTGTCTGGAAAAAAAAAAAGATTAACCAAGCGACAATCTCTGGAGCTTACTCTAGATACAAAATAAGAGTTTGCACAATGCTTTTCAGGATACTGCTTTTAGCTTCAGAAAGCTGTAGGAGTTCCAACCAACGAGGGATGTCTCTAAAGATCCTTAGGGAACTGATCCTCAACCCCTCGATCGCCATAAATAAAAAAAAAAGAGAGAGAGGGAGAAAATATCGCCCGTCGATCGTAAAATATTTAATGCTTCCGTGTGTTACGATAGTTTTCATTGGTTTTTCGAAAAAAAAATGCAAGGAGTTACGACCCGTTGCAACTCGAGAACGATCCGTTCCTCGACGAACCAAATCGATGCTCGGCTGTGGTTTTTTTGCAGCCTTTTTTTAACAATTAAGCCTTGCTTGGTCCAATTTTTTAGATTAATAAAATTTACTCAGGGAATGAGAATAATTCTAAAAAACTTTCCATGCTTGCAAGGTCCATTCCCAAGATTGTTTCTATCCAAACATAAAAATTATGCTAATTGGATTAACACTTAAAGAATAATCCAATTTCAGAGGTGAATCAAATGAGGCCAAAAGCACTCTCCACAACCTGTTTAAAAATTAAAACGTGATCTAGACTGAAATGATTTGATAAACATGAGATGCGAAAAAATTGTCCAAAAAGTCCTAAGCCTATTGTATTTTTGCCAACTTAGTCAAAAGCCATTTAATTTTGCCAATTTAGTTCTAAACCTTTTCAAATTTTGCTAATTGAGTCCTTCTAGCCAATCTTGGCCGGGAATCGCTAATGTGGACACTGGCTGCCCGCCGACACCGACGTGAAACAATTTTTATAGTGTTGTAATAATGTTTTCGATTTTTTTTATTTTCTTTATCCTTTTTTTCCTCTTATTCCTCACTTTTTTTTTTTATTGTGGCCAGTAAGTGTCACCAAAGCCCTCACTAGTCACTAGGCGAGGGTCACTCGAGCGAGGTTAGTCCCACCCAAATTTGGGCAAGGTTGCCTCGCCCGCAGCCGGCGAGTGCCCGATGACCCTCGTCCAGTGGCCGGTGAGGGCCCGACGACCCTCCCGGTCACAATGAAGAAAAAGTGACAAATAAAATTAAAAAAATTAAAAAATTAAAAAGAATATATTAAGATATTATTAAAATTTCTTCACATTAGCCACTCTGCGTAATGCAGAAGCCAAGATCATTATTAACGATTTTTGGCTAAAATTTGGATGAATGACTCAATCAAGAAAACGTAAAAGCTTTTAGGATTGAATTTTTAAAATTAAAAGATCCATGATTGAATTGTGCAATAGTGCAATATGTTTATGACTTTCTAGACAATTTTTTTTTCCATGAGATGCAATTGAAGATTAATGAACATATTACTTGCCAAATCTAAAGTAGAGTAATTGCCATGCAACATAACTGAGAAAAAAAAATTAAAAAAATGTTCATCAATGTCCCATTAAAAAGCACAAACTTCTAACGCTTGAGAACCGGTTGGAGGGTCTTCTTCTTTACATCTCGAGGAAGAACATCTGCTGTTAATTTTCCCTTTCCAAGAGATTTTAGGGTTTCCTATTTTTGTTTCTCTCTTTCGCTTCCTTTCAATTTCGTTCCGGGATGAAATTGAAAATCTAGGAGCGAAAAAGGGAGAAAATAAAAAACAAAGAATGTCAATGAAGAGCAGAGGATCGGGGGATTCAGCTAATTCCAAGGCAGTAGTGATCACAAGGAAGTGTGTGTTCTTCCTTTGCCTAGTCAGTTTTCTAGTAGGGATGTCCATCACCAACAGGTATTTTCTTTCCCTTCTTTCCAAGAAAAAATACTTTCTCACGAATTTTTTTTCTTTTAAAGAAGAACTGCCGTAATTTGTTTGACGTGATGATTTTCTTTCCGATGAATAATTTAAACATACACGGAAGCGAACGTGAGAGGCGCATGCATCACTTTGAAATCGATTCTCAATTTCGCGCATGGTGACTGTTCATGCGAACTTTCGCAGAAAGGTAACGGAAAAATCGAGGGGTCCGATCATCAAATAACTAACGGAGCATCGTTCTCGTATCGTGTTAGACTGTTAAATAGAGCTAAGAGTCCGCGAATAGTTTGATTGGACATATTCATATGTGCATGCAAACATTCTAATACCGTAGAATAAATTTTAACGTCTCTCTTTTTATTTACATGCTATGAATGAGAGTAGCAATCTTCTCATCTCTTGCAAAATGCTAACTCATCAGAGGCAATTTGTGCCTAGAATATGGATGATGCCTCCAAGTAAAGGAAGAAAAAGCACAGCCTTGGCTGAGCCCAAGCCTCAAGCAAAGGTCTCCATAGGCTGCAATAAGAATCCGGTGAGTTTACATAAATTATGCCAAAAAAAAAAAGAGTTTAATAAAGGGAAAAATTGTGATTTGTGTAATGTTGAGAAATTAATCTAAAAAAGAGGACCTTCAAAGTATCATTGTTTTCATTAGTGTTAATCTATTACTTAGGAACGCGTTTTTTTAATGATCTTCGAGCGGAAATCTGGTGTTATATTAAAGGGAGATTTTAGCGGATTTTTAATTACGCGCGGGGGATAATAATGTCGATTTAATTTCCAAACCTTGTTCGAGTGATGATATTTTTTTGAATTTCTTGTGCACAAGAAAGGTCATAAATCATCTAAGCAATGGCAGCCGAGCGGACACGTTGATGATCAGCAAGCAATCCAACATGTAAGTAATTCAGCTTAGTTTCTCATTTTTTCTGTTTTCGCTTTTTCGCAATTCATGCATTCAATTTTTTTCGATAAATTTGTCGCATGGATGAGTTAATATTTGGATTAGCTTTACTAACCTTGAACCTTTCGTTAATCGCGGGACGACGGATCGGGACCATCACGGAGTTTGAGGAAAAATTGGCGATGGCGATGGCGAAACAAGAGGCCATGGGGGACGGATCTCCGAAGTCGGCGACTCGGATACCGCGAAATCGGCGAAAGCCAATAAGTATTTCATGGTCATCGGAATAAATACCGGCTTCGGTACCGTAAGGCGAAGAGATTCGGTTCGCGAAACGTGGATGCCACAAGGTAAATTGCGTGAATTGATTTTTCGCCTTAATGTTCATGTGTTTGTGTTATGTTCACTCTGATAAAATGCTTCATCTGTTGGGTAATACATAACTTGATGAGAGGACTTAACAATGGCAGGAGAGAAGAGAAAGAAGTTGGAAAAAGAGAAGGGTATAGTCATACGTTTTGTTATTGGTCGCAGGTGACATTCTTGATCTCATATATATTATTATTATTATTATTATTATTATTATTATTATTATTATTATTATTATTATGTTTGTTGGAAGTCCTAAACTTGTCACCAAACTGTATTTAAGTCCTAAAACTCTTAAAAAGTACAATAAAGTCCCGAAACTTGTCAATTTGGTGTAATCAAGCCCTTTCAATAACTCCATCCAACTTGACAAACAAAAAATGCCGACGGGTTTTAGGATTTAATACCACCAACTTGATAAGTTTAAGTTTAGTGCTTTTGTATTGCACTTTTTGAAAATTCTAAGACTCAATTGCATTGTTGTGACAAGTTTTAAGACTTGATTGCACATTTTGAAAGTTTTAGGACTCAATTACACTTCTATAACAAATTTTAGGACTTTCAATACATTTATCCTTTTTTTTAGTCGAGCAAAGAATAAATACATTCATTTATCATTTTTTTTTTATAGTAATTTGCATACGTTGAAATAAGAATATATAGACATAAAATGGATAAGTCATAAATTGGATGTTGTCAAGTAACCAAGGTAATACTTTATTTATAGTCCTTCAAATGCAAAAGAACAATAGGATATCTTCTAACAAACAGTTTGTACATAACTCGTCTCGACTTGATTATTAAAGAGTTACTTCAATCGCAAAATCGACCTTCACCTAAAGTCCCGAAAGTGTAATGAAAATGAACATTCGTATATGTATAATTCATTTGCCAAAAATCCCGCATTAATCAAGAAACAAATTACTTTGACGAGCTCAAAAGAGTTTACATGAGTTCTCTACTTCTCGATCTACGTATTAATCGAGCTACCTTAACCAAAAAAATAATTTATCCGAACTAAAGTAGCATGACAACCAAATTCGAGTAGCTTTCGCGTTGCATCCTTATAGGCTCGGTTAGAATTTTTCGGCAAATCGCTATGCCTAAATGTCGTTCTTTCCTATTAGTTTCGTTGATTAAGTTTGAGGATATTGACCCAAGCCTAAACGAGAAATATGTAATTGGAGAGACAATCCGTAGGACTACCGTAAACTGTTCTAATTATGCCTAAATTTCTTTTTTTAATTAGTGGTATATTTTATGTCCTTAATAAATGTTATATTAATGGTACATTTTTTAACCCTAATTAATTTTATTTTGGTTATTAGTATTAAACCCGGTGGTGCTTTGGATCAAGCTATCGACGAGGAAGAAAAATTTTACGGTGACCTTTTGAGACTGGTATTACACAACTTCTAATCAAATATTAATCTCCATATCATATTATATTTATTTATTTAGTTAATCTTCTTGATTATTACAATGTTTTGTTCGGGCAGGATCATGTTGAGGCCTACCTAGAATTATCAGCCAAGACAAAGAAATATTTTGCCACCGCCGTCTCGTTGTGGGATGCCGAGTTCTACATCAAAGTGGATGACGATGTTCACGTCAACTTAGGTAAATAAATCACTTACTAATTATTCTTGAATTGGAAGATAATCCACAGGTTTTGATTTTCGTAAGAATATTGCCTACTATTGGGTTGGGGTGATCGGTTCCCGATCAAGAATCTAAAACCTACCTGGTTGAAGCTGGTTCCTAATTTTTCGAATTGAGAGCCGAATCGGTGGACAATGGAACCGGCCTACCTTTTTTTTTTTTTTTGTATGTTTCATTTATTAATTTAATTGCCCTATCACGCGCATTGTTTCGCAAAAAAATTCTTAATTTTGACATAATTATGGCATGCTTACGTTGGAATGATTAACCTCATTATTTTTGGCCATAGTCTCCAATTAAGATACATGTAGGATTTGATTTAAAACCAGTTCCAAGTGTAGAATTGGCCTTGAAATCGGTTCCAACCTCATTATTTTTGGCAATAGCGTCCAATTAAGATACTTGTAGGATTTGATTTAAAACCGGTTCAAGGGTTGAATTGGCCTTGAAATCGGTTCAAAACCCGTTCTACTAGGGAACCAGCCTCGATCGGTTCAATGCCAAGAATCGCGAACCGGATCGGTCTCTATGTAAACTGATTTGGTAAGACCGATTCGGTTCGGTTCGGTTCGATTATCGGATTGAGCCAGCTCGCTCTGTCGTTCACCCTTTTGATATGGCACACAATCTAACTCGTCCCGCATTCGGTGCAGCGACACTTGGCATGATTCTAGCAGGACATCGTTGGAAACCTCGTGTTTACGTTGGTTGCATGAAGTCTGGCCCCGTCCTTGCTAGAAAGTAAGTTCATTGAATTACGATTTTTTTTATTTGCTAATTTGATTTCCTACTGAAATTTCTAAAGTCAAACCCCAAATTTTTTTTTTTATTATGGGAACAGAGGAGTGAAATATCACGAACCGGAGTTTTGGAAGTTTGGTGACATGGGCAACAATTATTTTCGCCATGCGACCGGACAATTATATGCAATTTCAAAGGATTTGGCTACTTATATATCCACAAATCAGTAAGTTTGCTATTCAATAATGTTTATATTTTTCTAGTTGATTCATTTTCCGGAAAAAAAACGACCAATTTTTTTTTTTTTTTCAATTTATTCTCGTAGTGATGTGTTGCACAAATACGCAAACGAGGACGTTTCGCTTGGGTCCTGGATCATTGGCTTAGACGTCGAGCATGTCGACGACCGCCGGCTCTGCTGCGGCACTCCACCAGGTGATTAACTAAACATTGCATAGTCATATTAAAATAAATAACAGCCGCACCCTCATCGACTAAGTCTGTCACTTATCGATAATAACGAAAAAATAAAATGAACGATTTCGTTTCAGATTGCGAGTGGAAGGCGATAGCTGGGTCGACCTGCGCGGCGTCGTTTGACTGGAGATGCAGTGGGATATGCAGCTCCGTGGAGAGGGTGAAGGCAGTTCACGAGCTCTGTGGAGAGGACGAGGATGCCTTGTGGAGTACCAGCTTCTGAAGCCGGTGTGTCGTTCACAAATTTAAAACGTTTCAATTTATCATGAAATTTTTCTCGAAATAAACACGGTCTAAGTTTTCCCTAGACCACCAATCTCCGGTCGTAATACATTTCATTTACAGTTTATGTCGATAACAGTCACGACGGCGTTGTTTCGACCCGAAAAAAAAAAAAAAAGGTGGCGATGCTTAAGCTCTCACTGTCCTCGTGAAAAAAAAAGATGTCGAGTTTGAGATCGTAAAGGTCGAGTTTGAGCTCGTAAAGGAAGCCCGATTCAAGTGGATTTTCTCAGTTCGAGTAAGTTTCATGAAAAGGGCTTCCTACTTTGGATCCGTATAAAATGTGGGCGTTGGTTTCTGCTCTCAAGGGAGCCGAGAAGCATTTGGCTGTAATAGTGAATTGTACTGCGTGTTCGTGGATTGCATCCCGAAGAACTTGCAAGTGTTTTCGACATTGAAGATTGTTTTTGGAGCCTCTAAATCTTGCGATGATATTTATGGATTTCGCCGTGAGATTGAAGATTGTTTTTCGAAGCCTGTAAATCTTGTGATGGTATTTACGAATTTTATTGTGAGGTTGAAGATTGCTTTTGTGAGAAATTGCAAGAGCTGAACGCTATTGGGTGTCACTAGAGATTGTGAACTACTGAGATTGTTCGAACGATTGGAGTATGGTTTCAATCTCTATTGCGTCGCTCGTACGTTGCTCTCCTTATAGAGTAGGTCTCATTAATCAAGCCACGTAAATTCGATGTCCAATTTGTTTATTTAGTTGTTTTATTATTGCGTTCGATGGGTTGTTCTTCGCAACATACACCGGTTTGTTTTGATGTGTACACACAAGTCGACTGGTGATCTGTTTCGTTAGGCAAGTGAGGCGGTGATAGGTCCCATCTTGCATCTCGCCCCACTCCAGTATGTCTCCCCAAGGGGTCGGAAAGACTACTAGGATTCATTTATTTCACGAAAAATAGCTTTTAGGAAAATATTTTTTCAGATTTTTCGGCGTTTCATTTATAGAAAATAAATTAGTCAAGAAAAATATTTTTCGACCTTGAAAAACATTTCAAAAGTGGGAAAAATATTTTCCCTCATCTTTCTTTCCTTCATAATTGTTTTATTTATAATTTTTTCTTTTTTGTTTTGTTTTCTTTACATTTTTTTTTTTTTGGGGACTAAGGCCCCGAAGGATCATTGGCCGACCCTGGGTGAGCGCGTCTCGGCCCTCGCCAACTAAAGTGAGGGCACGCGACCCCTCGCCTAGATTTGGCCTACCACGACACCCTAGCTTGTGGCTGGCGAGGATTGGTCGGCGATCCTTGCTAGCCTCAATATAAAAAAAAATGCTATTTTTGGCAATTTTCTCAAATTATCACATATGAAGTGTGAGAAGGAATGCGCGATATGAAAATGCTATTATTTCGCCAGATAAGTGTTGTGAAGAATCGTGCTCTGGTGTGGCGTCGTTGCAATGGATTCAAAATTACCATCAAGACATCATTCTGAAATGAGCACGCTTAGAGATTGCATCTCGAGAGCCAGCGCGTGTGCGCGACACTCACCGACTGCTTGAGCAAGAACAAACAACTTTCGCTATCAACATACATATGAATACAGAGTTAAGTGTTCGCATCGAAAAACCAGCGCCGGTCAATTTCTGTCGCCATCAGAAATTGCCAGAATCCTGTCCTTTGGTTCCCCGTAGAAAACCATGATTTTTCCCTCTGCGTGCCAATAGGCGCGTGCATTCGTCTCCCGTCCTTTTTGCCCCTCCCAATCTGTCAGTCGTTGAGTCCAACCCGTCTCGTCTTGTGCTCTGCTCTCCTCATTCCCATCTCCAATCTCGCCTTCTTTTGTCCCCTCTTTGGCAAAGTTCCTTTCTTTCTTCTTGGTTTTCTCAAATTTATCTAAGACGCCCTGTTTTGTAGTTTCCATAGATTTTGGCTTTCTGGGTTGCGTTCGTGATTTGTTGTTCGGAATTCTCAGGGAGTGGTCGCAGTTGGGCAGCAGCTGATATGGCCAATAGTGATTTCAAACTTCGACGCCCCTTTGGTCTGTTCTCGACCCCCCCTGCTTAGTTATTCTCTGTCTCTCTATTATGTGTGTGCGCTTTACTTTTTCACATAATTCCTTTCGTACGTGCTGCTGGTTTCGCTTTTGCTGAATTGAGGTTTGAGAATGCTGTGGATTTCTTGAAGTACTGGTTGCTGCTACTTACTGAAGCTGAATTGTGGGTTTTAGGGATCAGTAGTTAGTAATTTAGATGAGCACAATTAGAATGGATATGCTGAGGTTGAAACCTCACTTGCTCAGATTATACCTGGTGGGGTTTCTCGAGCTGGCATGTGATTGGTATTTCATTCCCAGCTGCAGTAATTAAGGCTTGGACTTTACTGATTTTGAAGTTCTTTCCCTGGAATAATTTTCTTCTGATGAATTTGAATTGGTAGGTATGGTTACGTGGATGGTTTTTATGGAGAGATTTCTTAGTTAAGTGAAGGAACGTGAGGTTTGCTGGGGGCAGTCCATTTCTTTATATGATGTGTCAAAGTGAAGCAGTAGATATATATATTTTTTGTGTGTGTGTGTGTGTCCTTTTGATCATAGATTTTCGGCTTCATTGGTCATTCGACCTGTCTAAAGCTTCTGACCCACCACAAGACGCATCGACGAGTCCTTGGTCTTGATTGTGTAGCAGTCTATGCCTCCCTTGGGTTTATCACTCTGGTTTTAAGTTGTTGACTTCTCCAATATCAGAAATGAGGCGAGCAGAAGCTGCTCGGATCAGAGAGAAGTATCCAGATAGAATACCTGTGAGGATATTTTGGGCAAGCCTCTAGATATTGACTCCTTTCATTGGTTTTGCAATCTGACACTATGCTAGTCGTATATGCCATGCAGGTGATTGTGGAGCGTGCTGATAGAAGCAACATCTCTGACATTGATAAGAGGAAGTTAGTTGCTTCTGTGCTTGTATTACAATTGCTTTCTTTTCCACAGACATGATGGCTTCCTCATTTTCTCTCTTTGTGTTGGGATTTTTATGGTTGACCTGTTGATTAATCCTTTTCGGTATGCACTCCTTTCACACAGTGAATTTGTAAAAACTTATAACTTTCGAACTCTAGCTATGGTTCTGTTCATGTGTTTTTCTCGAATTTATAGTTATCAAATGGTGACTAGAAAGAGGTAGCAACTGTGTCATTACATCACAATTGCATCTTCAATTTTTAGTTGTGCATATTGGGCTTAAAACACTAACTTTAACCCAAAATGATAAACGACTATTATATATGAAAACCAGCAGTTCTTATCACCTTGCAATTACTTAGTAAAATCCTCCTGTCATGTTCATTCTCATCTTGCATTTGCATACCATGTGAAGGAACAGACAACAGAGTCATTTTCCTCTCTTTTAACTTTCCCTTTGCCAGTTCTACCTCTAAATTTTGATATGGAATGCACTGCATCATGTGTATAATAAGAGAATATGCCTCTTGTGATGATTGCAGATACCTTGTCCCTGCTGACATAACAGCAGGGCAGCTTGTTTATGTTGTGCGCAAAAGAATCAAGCTCAGTCCTGAGAAGGCTCTGTTCATCTTTGTCAAGAACACTCTTCCTCCTACTGGTAAGTAGTGGCACAATGCATCTTCTTGCAGTATGTATGTACGGTGAGATTCTATGACCGAGAACTCGTGTTTCAGCTTCCTTGATGTCAGCGATATATGAGGAATTCAAGGATGAGGATGGTTTTCTTTACCTGACTTACAACGGAGAAAATTCTTTTGGATTCCATGCAGAGTAGCTTGGACGAGTACAGATACTTGAAAGTGTAGATATTGGTCGATGCGCCGATTCATTAGTTCATTGTTGGCTTAGATTCAAGGTGATATTATCTTTTCTTCTTAATAGTAATACTGTCTGCTTAATCTGTCTGTAACTATTGCTTGGACTTATGAAAACTGGACTGGTCTGTTTTCTATGAAGACGAATCATGTGTTACGACCAATGGATCTGCTGCAAGTAGAGTGAAATTGAAGAGAGAGAGAGAGAGAGAGAGAGAGAGAGAGAGAGAGAGAGAGAGAGAGGGAGAGGGAGAGGGGTAGGTTGGCGACATTGACGGAACAAATTTGAAGCTTCTATGCTGCATAAAAGAGGATATAATGCAGATGCTGCAGCTATATACTGAGAGACAAATGTTTTTTGCAGTCTTCATTAATGTGGATAGAACCATATTGTTCTTCATTTGGATGAGCCTTTTTTCTGACACTGATTCTTGATCCATTTGATGCTACTCGATGTCCCGTTCTTGATCTTCTGTGCTCCGGCGGCGGCCGCCGCTTTTGCCTTGGTAAGCGCGGCCTTGGACTCGGCCTTCTTCTGATTGCTCCCTTCGTCCTTCTTGGCGCCGTCATCCTCCATAGCCCCGAAACCGCCGGCTCCCCATTGATCAGCCCAGCTCGGCGCTTCGCTAGCCATTTCCTCAAATCGTCCTGCGAGTCGAATACACGGAAAAAGGCCCTCCTCCTGAAACACATCTCAGCAATCAAGAACGGCCCTTCTCTGGTATTTTGACCATTGAATCAACAAAAAACTGCTAAGCTTCAGAGTTAGGTCTAGATAAACAATCAACATAATGCCTACTTCCCTGAACCATTACAGTGCAGAAATTTGATCCCTTTTTTGGGTATTGGAGGCTTGTCGGTGTTTCATATCTGTTTGTGCTTGAAATTTCAAGATTTCTACAAATTAAAACACAAAAAAGAGAGAGAGAGAGAGAGAGTAAGTACCTGGAGATGTCTGATGAGAGCTCTGCTTGATGAAAATGGTGATGGGATCTTAGTATAAGGTTGGAGCACATAGTAAGGAAAGCCTTGGATGGTAAGAAAGGCATGTGGGTAGGCTGTCTGTTGCCAACTTTGATCCTTCTCATCTATTTTTTAAAAAAGGACTTGCCAACTCACTCCTTTCCAACTTGTGAACCACCTTCCTTTTTGGCCATCATTTCTTTAATGATCTTAGCTAATCATGTACCATTCACTTAAAATATTCTCTCAAGTAGGATCCATGCAGTGAACGTATGCTCAAGTTCCCAACTTTTAGTGGCTAAATTCAATTGAATTTACTACTGTTGAATATAATAATATAGTTCCTTCCTCTTATCCCAAAAAAGCACCCAAAAAAAAATGACAGCTCACCATTTATTATTGTGCTAAGAATAACTAATACGCATAGGGCTGGTTGGTGGAGTAATTGAATCTTCCATTCTTGGTTTGTTTATTGAGCATCCACCCCCGGAAAATCAATCCTTCCCTAGTGTTGATCTCGTCTTGGGGTCCAGTTTGGGCAGATTGCAAATGGGGTGATGTGAATGAACGCCTATAAAAGTCACTGAGATGCCGAGGTGGACGAGCTCTAGCGAAGACATCAGCTAGCTACTTAGATCCGCAAAACCGGAATGGATGATTTCGAAAGTTAGCTTTCCATATTGGGGTGGCGCCGGCCGCTGAGTTGGGTTTGCCGCGGAACTCGCCGTGCAAAATGGTTTGCGTTCAATCCATTTTGGATCCGACCCGATTCATGCAGTTTATTTGGGGTGATCGGTTCTTGATTCTGTCTGGTCCCACCCATAAACCGAAAATCGGATCGGAAGGATCGGTTCCTGGTTTTAGAGATCGGAGAATCGGACCGGATGGTCTTGCGATTGGTCTAGTCCGGTTTTAGGCGATCCAATAGAATCGATTAATTATTAGATTCACGTTTAAGAAATGAAAATTAATTAAAAAAAATTGGTCTAGGTGGTTTGATTTCCTTTAGAATTGAGAACCGGAACGAAAATCACCAATTTTAATTTTATAGAACGGAAAATCAGACCGAATTGGCCATCATTTCGGTCCAATCCAAACGATTTTCGGTTCAATTTGTCCTTCTTGCTCACCCTTGCCTTCTCTTGGATCGGATTCTGCGAATTGATCTGCTAGCAATTTTAGAAGCGACATGAACCCTAGCGTTGACCGTGTCAGCAGTCAACACAAGATCTGAATCTTGGGGGAAGAAGTTCTTGAGAAGGAAGAAGAACGTGGGCTCCAAGGACAGCTTGGTCTTCCATGCCATTTGTAGTACTCTCTGAACATGTGAAGAAGTCCGACTTTTTTTTTTTTTTTTAGGGGTCGGAGAAGAAGTCCGACTTGACCACCTTGGAAAGCGACCAGCTTTGTCTTTGTTCGTGTCAATCTGATGCCAATTTGACTTTAAATGCCACGCCATTTCATCAGCACGTATTGTTAATTTGTTATTATAGTGCGAATATAGTATGCTTCGAAAGTAGGAAGACGAGAAAGCGAAGCCTCCAAGGAAAAATTGTACCTTCTGTCCCTACACTTTCATGCATTTATTCTATTTTAAGTCCCTGTACTTTTAAAACTCCTAATCAAGTCCTTCGACTTTTACAAACATTTCAATCAAGTCCCTCCGATACCAAACACATTTGACGCGACCATCGATGAGGTGCTTCCTTGGATGTATGCATTTGCTAAATTTCATTCATGTCAAACTCCGACGTTGTCTTGATTGGTTACATTTTTCCAACCACGTCCACGTGGACAAACCATGTATCCGATATTCAACATACTTAGGTGTCGTCGACGGGCGCGCCAATTGAGTTTGGTCAAGATTTGGTGTTGGAGGGACTTGATTGAAAAATTTGTGAAAGTAGAACTTGATTTGACAAATTAACCGTACAGAGGACTCGATTAGAAAGATCGTGGAAGTACATGAACTAAAAGGGCGAAAGTTCTCAAAAAGAACGAGAAGAATATCCGCCGATATGTGCGAGCTTTCCTCCGATCGCGCACCTTCGCCTTTAAGAGGAGTTTATGTGCTTATAGGAATATAGAATAATAATGTCATGTGTCATATTGACGTGATATAGTTATGGATAAGTCTTTCCTACCTTGAGATAGTGCGTTTTAATTGCTAAAATAAATAGTGAACCAAAATACCCAATCGATTAGTGCTAAGCATAGAAAATGTAGTAACAGGGAAAAGTGTCAAAAAAAGTCATAAACCTATTACATTAATGCCAATTTAGTTATAATCATTTTTTTATGCTAATTCACTCCTAAACTTTTTGTGCCGGCCCCAATTTAGTCCTAAATTTTTGTATTTATGTCAATTGAGTCAATTCGGTCAATTTTGATTGAAATTCGCCGGCATAAACGTCAATTATCCTACGTGGCATAGCTAGCGCTAACGTGAACATTTTTTAATATTTCTTTGATATTTTAAATAATTTTTTAAAAATATTTTTTATATAAAAAATACTTAAAAATTATTTAAAATATTAGAATAATATGAAAAAAAATGTACAATCGATCTGCCGTGTGCACGTGGGACAATTGACGTCTATTTCGGTGATTTTCGGCCAAAATTGGCCAAACAAAACTAAAAATATTTGTTCTCCGAACTGCATAAAAAATTATTAAGAAAATAAACAGAATCAGTTAACGAAGAGGAGAAGGGAGGGAGAGATTTAGGTTAAACTCTCCCCTCCATGAAGATCGAAGAAGGAAGTTGTGTGGAGATGAGAGCGAGAGGAGAAGAGGGGGCTGGCCACCAGCAACCGAGGCTTTTACTAGGCTCCTGAGGCTAGGGTTTTGCCGCTCTAGCTCTGAAAGTCTCAACTAGTTTCTAAACCTTAGGATTCTCACTCTCATGATTTCTTTGAGATGATTTACGCTATCTCAGGATAACAAGATACAACTCCATCGCTTCAAAACTTGGATCGTGAGATAATAAGTAAAGCTTATTAGTCAACAGCACTGGCATACATAGCACGTTAGGATTCATTCATCCGAGTCGTCACCACACGACACGGCACGGCATCACCCGACATGTCGTCACATGGTTAATCATCGCACGGCATGCCATGTTGTTATACGAAACTTGCCTCGTTGCTAGGCATGACACGTCATCGAATGGGCAAGAAAATACAACAACTGCCTCGCGTAGAAAACGTAGGCTACAAGAGAAATTAGTCACTGGATTCAAAGTCTTCGAAAGGAAAGAAAATCCCCAAGGAACGAAAGAAATCCGCCGGTTAGTGTAGAATTTCCCACTACCACTTTCTTAGTCAAGAAGTATGTTTTTCGTCATGTGAACTTTGACACAAAACCGGCATGCCACATCGAATAGTCACATCCGCTCTCTTAAAGGCACGATCCCAACACATCATCCTTAAAATGGGTGTTCGTTAATTTACTCCAAATTACTAATTCTCCTGGAAATTTCTAGGAAATTCGGGAGGAAGCTGGTTGTATTAGGGTTTGACAATCAATGGGGACCGCCTTCAACGTTATACATAGACAGAGGAAGCGACTCTAATCCCCATAAGACCAAAAAGCTCCGAAAAGTTCACTCTATTACTTACTCAACACACCTTACCCGTCGTCGCCGCCGCAGCCGGTATGAATCTCTTCTCTGGCTCGTTCTCAGGTTGCCTCGCCGGTGACGCGAGGAAGGTGAATTGAAAAGAAGAAGACCACATGCTGTTCGATTTGAGAAGCGGCATAGATCACGTCTTGAGCAAAGAGGAAGCGAAGGAAATCGCGAAGAAGGAGCCCAGGTCTCCGCCGATTCTGGTGCCTTATTTCCCCGAAGGATCTCGGCTCTGTCCTCTCTGAAGAAATGACAATCGAAACCACTCTGATTGCGAGCAATAATACGTTCTGATTCTCTCTCTTTTGTTCTTTGGTGGGGGAGGAGTATAACGTAACATTTTTACTTGTTTTTACTGCGGCTTCCTTCAATCTTTGCGGGTTAACAAAAAGGTTACGAAGTTGTGACTTTTGGTAAGCCAACCACATTAATGACTTGACACCACGTTAGGACAACATACCAATTGACAACATATTTTAGAACAAGTTACCAACCTTGAATATGGCACTCATGAACTTTAATGACTTGAAAGTAACAGAATTCGGATAAGTTTCGATCCGTTTTGTCGTGAAAAGGAAACCCTCCATCTCTCCATCTTATTAAATCAAGTTTATATGATCTTGGCAAGGTTAGAAACGATACAAGTAATGGAGACGAATGCCAAGTAGGGGTTAGGCTTGGATGGGGCATGAGTCGGATCCGAATCGGATTGGGCGTGAATCATTTAATTTTTATCGATGAGTTGGTTCTGATCGGATCATTTTCGAGTAAAGACTAAAGAGTGTAGTTTAGTAGATCGGATCATCTTCCTCGTGTATCCTCTCAGATGATTTACGCTCCCGAATGCACCCGATAACAAATAGGACTCCTTCGTGTCGAAACCTGCATCCATTCATGTCATGACACAAAACATCGTCAGATGACGTGCCACGTAATCGCACGACACGTCATCATCATATGATGCCCGAATCGTTGTGGGCCACGATACGTCATCGACCGAACCCGTGGTCTCGTGCAGCAAGCACCTCTTGATATGCAGCAAAAACACGTGGTTCTCAAGCTGTGGAAACGTGGGATACAAGATGGAATTAGTCTTTAGATATTCAAAGAAGTTGAAGCTTCCTCCGTGACCCCATCGAAACCGACAACCTCGTCATCCTTAAACTTGGCCCCTAGAAATTTCGAGGAATTACAGGATGAAGCTGATTGAGTTAGGGTTTCGCAATTGGCATACTGATCCTTTCACTCTTAGTCTTGAGAACCAAACACCTTCAACATCATATATAGAGAGAGGAAGAGACTCTGATCTGCATCAGATCAAAAGCTCGGAAAGGTTCACTATATTTTTACTAGACCTCTAAACAATCGTCGCCGCCGTCGGTATTGGTAAGAGTCTCTTTGCTAGCTTGTTCTCGGGTTGCCTCTCCAGTAATACGAAGAGGGTGGATCGTGAAGGAGAAGATTGCGTGTGGTGCTATTCGAGAAGTAGCGACGATCACGTCGCGAGGGTGGAGAAAACGAAAACCATAACAATGAATGAGACATTCCTCTGTTGTCATTCAGAAAATAAAAAAAAAAGAATCGACCCTTCGTCAAGTATATTTCAAATATATATCATATTGAATTATGGATACAAAAATCTATTTCTGATGGATCAAATGTAGGTCTCCAATAGAGATTAAAGAAGGTACGTAAGAAATTCATTTCCCAATGCATATCGGCTTCTCTCCTCTCTGAAGAAAACAACCATCTCATCACTTGATTGCAACCGATTTTGGTCAATCTGTTCTGATTCTCTCTTCTATTCTACTCTTTCTTGTTTTGGTTTCCTTCGTTTCTTTTTTGCAGAACTCAATCCTTCATCCGCTTAAAATAATTATCATCGCGAGATAGCGCTTGACAGCCCTAGATGTAACCCACATAGTTTTGATGTGCTTATCGCTAGACAATGTAATTCATGTGTTTCTGTCTATGATGCCAAAGATACCGAAATGGAAATTGAGATTTTGTCGGACCTTTTTGCTTTAAACTAAGCGTGGAAATATTTTTCAATTGGGAATGTAAATGGACCTGTCCGGACCTTTGATATCACGTGAGATTCGTGGGATCGTTGCCAACCTGTTCTAAAAGTTTAAACTATTAGATGAAGGCGTTGATTAATATTTAATCATTATATCTAGACATGGCCATTTGGGCCCGTGGGCCCGGAACCGGCCCGTTGACCGGGCCCACGGTTCCAACCCGATTTTTTTTTTTAAAAATTTATAAAAAAAAGGTAAGAGGCAAGGGGAAAAAGCTTAGGAACGGCGGTTCCAAACCGGAACCGGAACCGCCGGTTCCACCTTTTTCCGGAACCGAAACCGCCTGTTTCCTGAACCGGAACCGGCCAAGTCTAATTATATCACAATTGCCTTTCAATTTTTTTGTCCTTCTCCTTCCTTTTTTTTTTTTTTTCCTTTTTGGTCCTAATTTTATCCAAATAACGTATTCACACGAAGAGCTTAAAGTGAAGAATACGAATGTGTATTACTAAATGAATTGGGTCCTAGTTAGGTTGAGTGTGGGCTATTCATGAATACGACTCAACATGGGACAAATGTGTCAATTTAGCTTCAGGTTGAATCATTCTCGACCAGATTCAATCCACCCATTTGGCGAGCCTAATGGGTATGAAATTGGCATGCCACGTTGAATAATTCTTTGTACTCTCTTGGAAAAATGATCCCAACACATCATCCTTCAAATTAGTGCTCCTGATTTTTCAGCAAGTCACGTAGTCTCCTAGAAATTCCTAGGAATCGTTTTGTGGAAGCTGATTGAGTTAGTGTTTGACAATCAGCACACTGTTCCTTTCACTCATGGGACCACCTTCGACATTATAGATAGACACAGGAAGAGACTCTGATCTGCATCAGATCAAAAGCTCAGAAAAGTTCCCTATGCTTCCACTAGAGATCTAAAATATTTGTGGCAAAACCAAAAAAAAAAAAAAAAAAATCAGTCTAATTCCACACACCTTTCTCTATTCATTGAAGTCGATTGCCGCCGTCGCTGATGTCGTCGGAATGAGCCTCTTCTCTGGCTTGTTCTGCTGTTGCTTCTCTGGTAATACGAAGAATGTGAATTGCGAAGGAGAAGATTACGTGCGATCCGATTCGAGAAGCAACAAAGATTAGAGAAATCAAAGGGAATTGTGAAGAGGAAGTCCAAGTCCCGCCCCCATCATAGTGACTCATTTCCCCGGCGGATCTCGGTTCTCTCCTCTATGAAGAAATAACATTGATCATCTTCATCTCACTTTGATCGGCTACTTGGCTCCCAAGTGGGAGCTTTGGAAGGACAGTCACGGGGTGCTCCAAAAGCACCTAATAAATTTTTGTTCTAGTCCATGATTACATTTTTCAATATTCTTACGTTGTTTAATTTACAAAAAAAAAATCTAGTAATTAACCCGTAATTACAATCAAAACAATTTAAATCGAAGCGAATTGCACATCAAAATTAAGAGTAAATTTGGCACTCAAAACTAAAGAAATTACAACGTACTTTGAAGACACCTCGTAACATTTTGAGCGATTTTTAGGTACCGGTGAAGTAGGGTAAGTTTCTATCAATTCAAGCAAATACAAGATCAATATGTACTGGACAACAATGGAAATATAGGTGTTAGAACGATTAAATATCAAATCACTTATTTATCTAACAGTTTAAATTTTTAAAACGGTATGTTACCATTTGTCATGTACGCTTGTCTTGAGATCATAAAATATGCACAAGGGCTTTTTTTTTTTTTTTTGTTTTGGTCGTAATGCACAAAGGGTTGTATGTATGCAAAAAGTGGGTAAAAAAGCACCAAAAAAAATTTGAAATTTTAAACTTGAAATTTGTAAGATATAAAATAGAATTACTCAATTTGGGATTTGGTTCAATGGGGAGCATGTTCCCATCCTTTCGACTCGAGAACCAATAACCGTGAGTTCGATCCCTACCATGGGGACTTTAAATTTAAAGTGGTGGTCATGGCGGCGGATTGTTGTGTTGGTTACTCTCTCGATACTTGGCTAATTAGGACCGTGCCCCTAAATTATTACAAGAAACAAAAAAAAAAACAGAGACTCTTTCAACATTTCAATTTTGGGACACACGGCAAACATGGGACTGTTGTAGAAAAAGTATAGGAGCACAAATTGGAAACAACTACTTTACGTGTCCAAGAACTGGTCAACGTCACGACTTTGAAAATTGGTCTCGCTCTCAAGGACACATCACCAAGCCAATAGCATAACGATAAAAGAAGGAGGAGGAGGAGGAGGAGGAGTTTACCAAATCCGCAGGACATCGGTTGGAAGAACCCTAGATAGTTCCAAGAACCTGAGGATCCTCCCATTTCTTGGAAGCTAATGCCACGTCTCTTGAAAGCTTTGTCGATATGTCTATATATATTGTGAAAGAATTGTGAATTTTCTCACAGCAACTCAGCAGCAAAGTTAGCTATTGCAACAGCTTCACCTGTTCTTCAAGAGAACCGGCCCAAGTACAGATTTCTCAGCCTCTTCTGCTCGTAGTCCTCATCTTCATGAGTCTCTTCTCCAGCCTTTTCGGTTGCTTCTCTGATCATTCAAAAGGGAGAGTGATGAGCTCAGAAGGAGGAGAGGATCGCCCGAACAAGAGCCATTCCATGGGCAAACACGGCCGTGTCGAAGGCGAATGCGAGTCGAAAAAGAAGAACAGCTCCAGGAGCAAGTCCAAGGCTCCTCCAATACCCATGAGCTACTTCCCCGTCGGATCTCAACTCTCCCGTCTCTGAGTCCGGCCGAAACCTCAAGATCATCAATGATCATCTTTTTTGTGCAAGAGGGTTGGCAGAATCTGCGTATTGCTTCTTTCATTTGTTTCTTGAGAAATTGTTTGGGAACAGAATACACAACACAGAGAAATGTTCTTTTGTTTTTTCTTTCTATGAGGTTAATGTGCAGTATTTTGTTCGAGTATCAATCATCTTTATGTGCAAGAATAGTCAAAAGCTGCTTTTTCTATATTTGTTTCATTAGTCCTCTTCCCTTTCAAATTGCTTGCACTTAATCGAATGTTAAATTAACCTTTGGAATAAACCATCCATCATATTCATATCTGATGGAAAGTATGTTTGCATCACTAACAATAGCCAATCAACGTACAAGCAATCTAAAATCTTAAAAATGAGTTTACAGAGCACAATAGAGGGTGGAGGTGGTATCACATCGATATTTATGTTTGATCTTCATAATTAGACTTGCAAGTCACTTGAACAGGTTATCGCAAAACTTGAAGGAAAAGTACCAAAAAAGTCCATGGACAATGCACATATAACAGCAGAAAGGACATAACACTTCCCGATTTTACACTATTGAAACCCGATTTCAATAATCCAGCCAGCAATTTTCACCACGAAACCAAAGTTCTATGCAAACTCAACCAACAAGAAAGAGACGACCCAATACCCAGATGCCGGTCCCTTCAAACCCTGCCGATTACGAGAAGCACGGCACGTACGAGGTGATTGGCCTCCCTTTGAGCTATGAGACTTGGTTCGTCGAGCCGAACGAGACGAAGACCAAGTACTCGACTGTCATCGGGGAAGCGAAGTGAGCACATGCCGGTGGCGCTCGGGGCGGCGGGAGTCAAGGCGGTGGTGGTCTCGAGCTCGGACTGCTGCGCCCGGGCCAAGTACTCAACTTGGTCTCCGATGCTTAGGTCTCGAGCTCGGCCTTGGGGTACTTTGGCCTGGGCGCAGCAGTCCGAGCTTGGTTGTCGAGGTCTTAGATACTTTGGTAGGCTCACCTCACGGCCGCCAGAATATGGTGAGCTCGAGCCTCGCGGGCCGGTTGTCAGCCTAAGAAGAAAGGAAAAAAAACCTGGACAAGGCCACATAGGTCTTGATTTTAATTCCCCTACCATCTTTAAAAAGATGAAGAATAATTGTGGCTAGGCAAATGGAATGAATGATTCAAGGGTGTTAATCAGAGATAGAAATAGAGATGCAGAAAAATAGAGCGTAAAGAGATATGAAAATTGTATATTTCGATTTTTGAATACGGTGTTACAATGAATAATGACTCTCACATATATATGCACTTAAAAAGAATCTCAAGAAATAAATATCGATAACAAAATTGGTTACTCAAGAAATAAATATCGATTACAGAATTTGTAACCATAATATGAATCAATTCCAGATTGCTAATCACGTAAATATTCTGATTGTGATTTGATTTCGCCATGCAGATATTATGATTGTACTTTGATTTTGGTGCGAGTTGGAGATAACGTTAACAATAGGGAAAATAACCAAAAAAGTTTCAAACCTATTGCAATAGGAGCCAGAGGATCTCGGCCTTCTCCTTCCGGGAAAAGGCAAGGAAAATCGAGATGTAGGCGGACTTGATCATAGCCCGGTGCAATTGATAGATAACAACAAAAACATCGTTCGACATGATGAATGGAAGGCTGTACCTGCAAATCGATGGACTGCATCATGACATTAAACCAAGAGGATGCTGAAGAGAGCACCGCCACTCTCTCTCCCTTCTCCAGTTCGTGAGATATGTGATGTACTTCACCTGTCAAGAATCGATTCAAGTGCTGAGCGTTGTCATCGAGGAAAGAATTGGAGAGTTCAATCTCCTCTCGGGTGTTTTGTGGTGCGTTCTGGAAAAAGCAAGTGCTAAGTTTCCAGCTCATTATACGACCGTGACACTAGTGTGTCTCATGGCCAGCATCCAGTGTGCAGCCGTTGGTGCAGCCACCGGGCGCCGTATCGCCGCATGGTCACTGAGATATGGAATCCGGCTTAGCTCAGCTCTTTATGCGATACGGCGTCGTGTTCTTTATGCGACGATAAATTATTGAGAAAGTTTGTGCACACAAGCAATGCTAATTGGGATTTAAATTCCGGGTCGCATATGTTCGGCCATGGCATTTTGCGTTCCGTCATTGTGCAACGAAAGTAAGGGCCTTCTCCACACTGCGGTCTTCACCCCTTTGTTGCTAGTCATCACAACCATCTTGAGCCGTACACTTCCGAGAGAGAAATTGTTCGTCCGAATGTATGTATTCGACAGTGCTATAAGGTGCCCAAATTCTAGAATATTATTTCATTTTAATCCATCTCCCAAACCAACAACAAAAAATATGCTATCTTACGTGCATCGGCCGGGAGAATGTGCCTCTCACGTGCCACTTTCGAGCATTTTATGTGCCACTTCCGTTTACGATTATAGACGCCGGGGCACGAAAACGAACTTTGGGGAGTGAGGCGATGATGTATTTGCAATAGACCTAACTAGGGGAAAAATATCCAAAAGTCCTAAACCTATTACACTTTTGCCCATTCGGTGCAAAACCTTTTAATTATGCAAATTAAGTCCCAAACCTTTTCACGTTTTGCCAATTTGAGTTCATTTGGTCAATTGTGGCGGGAAATAAGCGACGTGGATACCGTGCGCTACGTACGCACAGCCGGCTCGACGTGGATAATTTTTTCGATTGTTTTATTTGTTATTAATTTTTATTTTATTTTCTTTTCTTTCTTTTTTTTTTTTTTTTACTATGGCTGGCGAGCCTCGTCTACGGCTCGCATTCCTCGCTAGACATTGTAAATAAAAAATAAAAAGAGAGGAAAAGGAAAAAAGAAAAAAAAAAGTAAAAGTAAAAAAACTAAAATTAAAATATTACTAAAATATTTCCACGCCAGTGAGAGCCGTACCTTGTAGGATGGCACGTCCACGTCCACGTCAAAATTGGCCGGATGAACTAAATTGAAAAACGCGAAAATGTTTAAGATTCAATTTGCACAATAAAATGTTTAAGACTGAATATGCTTAGAATTTTTTGAATAATTTTTCCGAGTATGCTATAATGTTCATAAGTTTACAAGTTAAATTACAAATTGTGTATTTCATTCTTTAAGCATATTACACGTAAGGAATTTCACTTGGTACACTGATTATGTCAAAAAAAAAAAAAAAAAATTCACAAACATACTTCGGCAGATGAGAGTTTCTACTTTATGACTACATGTGTAGAAAACATTCTTAACACCGATAACATACTTCATATATAAACCCTAACTTCGAGCGTACATTGCATGCGGACACAGTTGGAGGAGTTAAAGAAAGGAACAAGACGACATGTTCCTAGAAGTAACCTCGTACCTTAACCACCATTAGAAAAGAAAACTACATGTCAAATTCGAAACCCTAACATCACGGGGTCAAGGACTAATCTTAAACCACGTGGTAATTAGAATTGGTCTCGCACCAAATATTTTCATTTTCATTTTCTGGTGCACATCACCAAGCCAATGACGTGACGACGCGTGGACCTTGGTCAAGAAAATGAAAATGGGATGTTCATAGAAGAATCGTAGACAACGTAGGCTCCAAGGAAAGGAGATGGGGGCTCCTCCAAATTTAATATGATCGAAGCTTATGGTCAAACGCCCTCGACCCCACGACAAAGCGACTCCAGGTCCTTTTCGTCATTTGATTTTTGGGACAAATCGAGTGGCTAATTTGAAAAAAATTGCGTAGAATTTTGGACTCTATTATATATTAGCGAAATCTTGCCATTAAGTTTAATTATCTAGGAACTATTTGGTCTAATCAAGAAACATGATCTGTACATCAACGCCGATTGGGTTCATCAAGATGTTCGTTAAAGAAAGAGTTGGCAATACCTACAACCAATGAGCTTCGACGTTCGGCCACCTGTTCGAATCCAATCGCTTCCTCGATCTCGGAAAATTTCGGTCCATTTGTAGCGTAGGTTCGCCTTGTACGCCAAGCTTAGGATAACTCCGGCCTTATTCAACTCACAATAGTTGTTTTTTACCAAACATCTGCGGATCTAATCATAACTCACGTGATGTGACCAGTGATTGCACCCGCTCGGAAGAAGCGGTAGCTATAGTTCAAACAGAACGTTCCGATCACATCGGTCTCTTTGAATTATTACCTTTGGCCTTTTACTAAATCAAAATCTTGCGATTCACGCGCTTTAACATTTTTTTTTTAAATACGCAACATAAGAAAAAATTCCATAAATTGCAAATATAGACACGTAAAAACATATATAATTTTTCATTAAGTTATTGGAATTTAAATATTATTACTGCTTGCTTTTGCTCAAGCTGAAACAAAAAGACAATGTAGGAATTGGTGGGTCAAACCGTCAAAGCAAGAAACGCAGTATGCTCCAGCTCTGATTGACTTGATCAAACGTGCCGCTAAAGAGAAACAACGCGTTTGAATTCTCTGCCTTTTTTATTGGAAGCTAAGGCCAAGGCTCTCAGAAGCTTTATCACTATATATAGTTGAAGAAGAATCTTGGGTTTTGCACCAAACAACCCAGAACAGAAAGTTCACAACTACAATTCCTCCAATTGCTCTTAAAAAAAATCAGCTGAAGTATTGAATTCTCAGCCTTTTTTTCGTGCTGGCTCATAGAATTTTGTTGTTCTCATCCTCAATCATGAGCCTCTTCTCAAGCCTCTTCAGTTGCTTAGCCGATCATTCCAACAGTAGAGTGATTAGCTGTGAAGGCGAGGATCGCTCGAACAAGAGCCGTTTGATAAGCAAAGACGGCAGTGTCGAAGGTGAAGCCGGACTGAAGAAGAATAGCTCCAAGAGGAAGTCGAAGCCACCTCCGATTCCGGTGGCTCACTTCCCCATTGGATCTAACCTCTCTCGTCTCTGAGTCCTGCCAGAACTGAACACCATTGAGGATCATCTTTAGTGTGCAGAAGGGTTTCTAGGATCTGTGTATTGGTTCATTCATTTGAATATAAAGCAGTGGAACGTTTTTTTTTTTGTCCTTTTTGTGAGGTTAATATAGAGTTTTGTGTTCATGTATCACATTATCTTCATGTGAAAGAATAGTCAAAAGTTGCTTTCTCTATGCTTGTTTCATTAGCCTTCTTCCCTTTCAAGTCAATTCCTCAGTTCTTAAGATCAAGACCAGAACATGACTATATGCATGAACGCACCATGTGCAGCAACCCAATTGAAAAAAAAAAAAAAGCCAAAACAAAAAAGAAGGTCGGCCTTAAGGCCCTATTTGGTTCAAAGATTTGGCCAAGGGACTTTAAGAAAATGCAAATACCTTTGGGTTAAAGGTCTTTTCTAAAATGTAAGTATTATTTGGTATAGAGTATTTTAAAAACACAATTGAAAAGCAACTTTGACGCAATATTGTTTGGTAAAAAATGAACTTTGTAAAGTTTTTTTACTTTAAAAAAAAAAAAAAGCGGTGGTCGGCGGTTGGTGGTCGGCGGCGGCGGGCGGCGGCCAATGGGTGATGGCGGGTGGTGGTGGGCGGCGGCGGCGCAGCAGGTGGGTGGCGACGGGCGAATGTGACAAAATTAAAATAAAAAAAATTATTTGCATTTTGCAAAAATCCTTTAGTCCAAAATACCTCTAGAAATACTTTGTGCTAAAGGACTTTGGAGAACAATTGAGATGCAATTGCATCTCCCCAAAATGAGTTAAAAAAGTAGCCAAACACTTTGCATTTGGCCAAGGTTTAGAGCCTCAATGTTCATTTCCAATCTTGAACTAAACAAGGCAGAAATCCATAAGTAAATTAGACTTTGGAATAAATTCTTTATCATATTGTCTTGAGTCAATATTGAAATACTTGAGCCGGATTCTATTGGGCCTAATTCCCTATAAAAAAACTTTAGTTCAAGTCCCAAATCTATCTCAAACTTTTTTTTTTTCGATCTTAGAAAAAATCTCCAACTTTAGGTCTAGTCCAAAATCTATCCTGAACTCTTTTTTGTCTTTGAAAAAAGCCCAAAATTGTAGGTCCAGTCCCAAATTTACCTCAAATTTTTTTTGTCCAAGAAAAATCACCAATATTTACTTTAATCTCATAAAAATTACCGTTAATCTTCCCTAATTTTCCTATCCTAGAACAATTTCATTTTGCTGAATTTCTTTATAGGGGTGGATTTGCTATCCACATGAAAGTGCCACGTCGATCCATACCTATCACCCCATTTCTTTGCTAATGTGGGTTTCTTTTTATACATGTGGAAATGTCACTTCATTGACAATATATTGAAAATTTGTGACTTTTTTTAGATAAACCAAAATTCAGGGTGGATTTGGGATTGTACCTAAAGTTTGATGTTTTTTCCGAGACAAAAAAATTTGGGCAGATTTGGGACTAGACCTAAAGTTGAGGTTTTTCTAAAACAAAAAAAAGTTCGCCATGGATTTGGAACCGAGCATACACCATCCGCGTAAAGGAAATTTGAGATAAGTTGCTTATCTACCGTTGATTTGAGGATGGTAACTACCCTCTCTCTAATCAACGGTGTACAAAACCACATGTGTTAAATATTTCTAACATACACCACGTGGCAAACAAAATTGGTCTCCCACGGATGTTATGTTCTCCAGTACATCAAGCCAATGATGTAATGACACGTGGTTCTCGGTCAAGAAAATGCAAAAGGGAAGTTCGTAGAAGAATCTTATGAACGTAGGCTGCAAGAAAATGTCGTTCTCCAAATTCAATATGACACGTGAAAGAATCCTTCATTTTCTTGGAAGCTAGCTAAGGCCACTTCTCTTCAAAGCTTCACCGACATGCCTACAAATAGCGAGAGAATCGTGAATTTTCTCAAAAACAACTCAGCGAAGTCAGTCATTACAACTGCTTCAGGTGTTATCACAGAGAACCAGCCAAAGCATTGATTTCTCAGCCTCTTCTGCTCTTGGAGTAGGATTTTCGATTTTCGTCCTCATCGGTCATGAGTCTCTTCTCAAGCGTCTTCGGTTGCTTCTCCGATCATGCCGACAGCAGAGTAATTAGCTTCGAAGGAGAGGGACACTCGCACAAGAGTGGTCCGATAAGCAAAGACGGCCATGTCAAAGGCGAAGCCAGATTGAAGAAGAACAGTTCCAAGAGGAAGTCCAAGCCTCCTCCGATTCCGGTGGCTTACTTCCCTGCCGGATCTCACCTCTCTCGTCTCTGAGTCCCGCCGAAATCTGAATACCATTGGCGATCATCTTTTCTGTGCTGGACGGATGATAGAAACTGTGTACTAATTCATTCATATGTTCTTAAAAATTTGTTCGGAGCTGAATATAAATCAGCGATAAATATTTTTTTTATGTTTTGTTTTTCCTTTTTATGAGGTTAATGTACAGTATTTGTGCTCAGTATCACATCATCTTTATGTGAAGAAATAGTCAAAAGTTGCTTTTTCCACGTTCGTTGCATTGGTGCTCCTCTTTCATGTCAATTCCTCAGTGCTTAAGATCAAGACCAAAGGATAACCACATGCATGTACACACAATGTGGAGCTTAAACATTTAAGATTAGTCGCTCCACCCAAATGGAAAAGAGAAAAAGGAAGGGCTAAATCTGTCTGTGTTCTTGCCATCAAGGGTAAAACTAGATTTACCCTTTATTGTGTTCCGGATCACACACAATCTTTATGGAGCCTAGCTTGGCGGACCGTCCATCGTCATTTTGACCGTGGACAGTCCAATGCCAGCCACAAAAGACTTTGTAGCTAGCACATAGAATTAAAAAAAAAAAGTCATCAATAAAACAAACATAATATTTATAACCAGAAAGAGAAGGAATAGGGGACAGACCCTAAACATCAAAATAAACTAGCTGAGGAGGGGAAGTAGCCCTAAAATGGGTAGAAGGGTGGAGATGGTGATGGCTTTTATTAAGAGCACATGCTGTACTTATAGAAAAGGGAGAACGTAAAAAACTAGTTTTTGTTGAATTTAAAAGATGAATTATAATATCCGATGAGGCATGTCCCAAACGATAATGCCATGTAGTGAGTGAACTGGTGCGAGAAGACATAAAAAAACAGCTGGAGAAGTTGCCAAGGCTGGAGGCCGAGACATAGTAGAGGCCGGAATCAAGGTTGCCTGAAGAAGGATTTGACCCATACGTAAGCACACCGCAAGAAAATATGTAGGGTAAAAACAAGCAAACGCAGTTATTACCGAAGGAAAATTGAGAAACAGATAATAACTTTTTGGTGATATTAGGAACAAGTAAAACATTCTTGAGGACATAGGAAGGAGACGTGGAAGACACCAAAATATCTGTGTAAATGATGGGAAGAGAGACGCTATCACTCACAAGAGTTGTTGTGAGTCTGTACAAAGAGTGATATTGGTAAGGCCAACAGTACTATCCGTGACATGATGGGTAGCATCGGAGTCAAGGACCTAGCTGGAAGCAGCATGGGGAAATGGAGGTTGAGGCAGAGGAACTGAAGGTATTGATTATAGGTGCTGGTAAGGAGCTGTAATATGTATAGGGAGGTAGAGAATGGGCGTGGGTAAGTAGGAGTAGAATAATGGGTATGTGGGGGCACGTGCAACATAATGAGCCTTAGGAAGTGGAGTGGCCACAAATTGAGAATTATATCGTTCAAAGTAGGTTGTAGCATAGTGACCCCGACGATGATAAATTTGACAAAAAGGAGCCCCATGGCGACGACCCCTGCCGGTCAATGACTTGTACGTGATCGATGATAGCGGATTGGGTAGTAGACCAGTAGAATTCCAGCCATAGGCTGGTTCTAGTTGGCGCGGTTGTGAGCTCGAAAATTACTAATTTGGCTTGAAAGATGCAAAAGTTGGTGATGTACCGTGGACAGCAAATGCAACCGGAGGTGGTTGACTAGCATACAAAGCCGAAAGTTCTAAACGGCCCTCTAGAGACAATAACAAATTGTGTAGCTCATTCTTAGAAAGAGTGGAGGACTAGGTATGCATCGAACTAGTCGAGAGAGCAGTCGCCAAAGTTGAGTATTCGAACCTAGACTTTGGAAGAGGTGGGTCTAGTATTCTCCGGCAGAAATAGTTTCTCCAATAGCTAGCAATTGATCGACAATCCGGGTAGCCTCCTGTATATATTCAGTCACACTCCTATTGCCTTTTCTCATAGATTGGAGTTGCATTCGAAGAGAAGAGGAACGAGCACTAGATTGAGAAACATATGCATCCGCAAGGTAGGACCAAACCGATGCAGAAGTTTTGTGGCCAATGAGTTGTGATACTATGGACTTGTTGCTGTATTTAGGATCCAGCCAAGAGTTGTTTGATCCCCAAGGCGCCAGGCTTTGTAGGCGGGGTTAGGAGTGAGTATGATTTGGCCATTATTTTGTGGGTCTGGTTGAGAAAGATGCATAGGTGGTGGCATTTCGGTGCCATCTATCACATAAAGTAGTTTAGAGACTTGAAAATATGGTAGAACTCGCGTGCGCCAAATCACATAAATTGTTCCATCCAGGACGTTCTCCGACAGATGGAGAAGAGAGGAGACCGGAGATAGTAGCTACGGGAGTTGTGGGAGTTGCGGGAGTTGTGCACATAATATTTTCACGCCAGCGGTGGCCGTACCTTGTAGGATGGTACATCCACGTCCACGATTTTCTGTCAAAATTGGCCGTATGGACTCAATTGAAAAACGTAAAAATGTTTAAGATTCAATTGGCACAATAAATGTTTAAGATTGAATATGCTTAGAATTTGTTGAATAATTTTTCCGAGTATGCTATAATGTTCATAAGTTTACAATTTAAATTACAAATTGTGTATTTCATTCTCTAAGCAAATTACACGTAAGGAATTTCACTTGGTACACTGATTATGTCAAAAAGAAAAAAAAAATTCACAAAAGAGGGTTCAGACATTGACATGCTCTTCTAGAGTCTTTAATTTTGGTGAATGAGCTCGTTCCTTCGGCAGATGAGAGTTTCTACTTTATGACTACATGTGTAGAAAACATTTTTAACACCGCTAACATACTTCATATGCAAACCCTAACTTCGAGTGTAAATTGCGTGCAGACACACTTGGAGGCGTTAAGCAAAGGAACAAGACGACATGTTCATAGAAGTAACCTCGTACCTTAACCACCAATAGAAAAGAAAAGCACATGTCAAATTCGAAACCCTAACATCACGGGGTCAAGAACTAATCTTAAACCACGTGGTAAATATTTTCATTTTCATTTTCTGGTGCACATCACCAAGCCAATGACGTGACGACGCGTGGACCTTGGTCAAGAAAATGAAAATGGGATGTTCATAGAAGAATCGTAGACAACGTAGGCTCCAAGGAAAGGAGATGGGGGCTCCTCCAAATTTAATATGATCGAAGCTTATGGTCAAACGCCCTCGACCCCACGACAAAGCGACTCCAGGTCCTTTTCGTCATTTGATTTTTGGGACAAATCGAGTGGCTAATTTGAAAAAAAATTGCGTAGAATTTTGGACTCTATTATATATTAGCGAAATCTTGCCATTAAGTTTAATTATCTAGGAACTATTTGGTCTAATCAAGAAACATGATCTGTACATCAACGCCGATTGGGTTCATCAAGATGTTCGTTAAAGAAAGAGTTGGCAATACCTACAACCAATGAGCTTCGACGTTTGGCCACCTGTTCGAATCCAATCGCTTCCTCGATCTCGGAAAATTTCGGTCCATTTGTAGCGTAGGTTCGCCTTGTACGCCAAGCTTAGGATAACTCCGGCCTTATTCAACTCACAATAGTTGTTTTTTACCAAACATCTGCGGATCTAATCATAACTCACGTGATGTGACCGTGATTGCACCCGCTCGGAAGAAGCGGTAGCTATAGTTCAAACGAACGTTCCGATCACATCGGTCTCTTTGAATTATTACCTTTGGCCTTTTACTAAATCAAAATCTTGCGATTCACGCGCTTTAACATTTTTTTTTAAATACGCAACATAAGAAAAAATTCCATAAATTGCAAATATAGACACGTAAAAACATATATAATTTTTCATTAAGTTATTGGAATTTAAATATTATTACTGCTTGCTTTTGCTCAAGCTGAAACAAAAAGACAATGTAGGAATTGGTGGGTCAAACCGTCAAAGCAAGAAACGCAGTATGCTCCAGCTCTGATTGACTTGATCAAACGTGCCGCTAAAGAGAAACAACGCGTTTGAATTCTCTGCCTTTTTTTATTGGAAGCTAAGGCCAAGGCTCTCAGAAGCTTTATCACTATATATAGTTGAAGAAGAATCTTGGGTTTTGCACCAAACAACCCAGAACAGAAAGTTCACAACTACAATTCCTCCAATTGCTCTTAAAAAAAATCAGCTGAAGTATTGAATTCTCAGCCTTTTTTTCGTGCTGGCTCATAGAATTTTGTTGTTCTCATCCTCAATCATGAGCCTCTTCTCAAGCCTCTTCAGTTGCTTAGCCGATCATTCCAACAGTAGAGTGATTAGCTGTGAAGGCGAGGATCGCTCGAACAAGAGCCGTTTGATAAGCAAAGACGGCAGTGTCGAAGGTGAAGCCGGACTGAAGAAGAATAGCTCCAAGAGGAAGTCGAAGCCACCTCCGATTCCGGTGGCTCACTTCCCCATTGGATCTAACCTCTCTCGTCTCTGAGTCCTGCCAGAACTGAACACCATTGAGGATCATCTTTAGTGTGCAGAAGGGTTTCTAGGATCTGTGTATTGGTTCATTCATTTGAATATAAAGCAGTGGAACGTTTTTTTTTTTGTCCTTTTTGTGACGTTAATATAGAGTTTTGTGTTCATGTATCACATTATCTTCATGTGAAAGAATAGTCAAAAGTTGCTTTCTCTATGCTTGTTTCATTAGCCTTCTTCCCTTTCAAGTCAATTCCTCAGTTCTTAAGATCAAGACCGGAACATGACTATATGCATGAACGCACCATGTGCAGCAACCCAATTGAAAAAAAAAAAAAAAGCCAAAACAAAAAAGAAGGTCGGCCTTAAGGACCTATTTGGTTCAACATTTGGCCAAGGGACTTTAAGAAAATGCAAATACCTTTGGGTTAAAGGTCTTTTCTAAAATGTAAGTATTGTTTGGTAAAGTGCATTTTAAAAACACAATTGGAAAGCAACTTTGACGTAATGTTGTTTGGTAAAAAATGAACTTTGTAAAATTTTTTTACTTTAAAAAAAGAAAGCGGTGGTTGGTGGTCGGCGGCGGCGGGCGGCGGCCAATGGGTGATGGCGGGTGGTGGTGGGCGGGCGGCGGCAAAGGTGGGTGGCGAAAGCGAATGTGACAAAATTAAAATAAAAAAAAAATATTTGCATTTTGCAAAAATCCTTTAGCTCAAAATACCTCTAGAGATATTTTGTGCTAAAGGACTTTGGAGAACAATTGAGATGCAATTGTATCTCCCCAAAATGAGTTAAAAAAAGTAGCCAAACACTTTGCATTTGGCCAAGGTTTAGAGCCACAATGTTCATTTCCAATCTTGAATTAAACAAGGCCCAAATCTATAAGTAAATTAGACTTTGGAATAAATTCTTTATCATATTATCTTGAGTCAATATTGAAATACTTGAGCCAGATTCTATTGGGCCTAATTCCCTATAAATAAAAAAAACTTTAGTTCAAGTCCCAAATCTATCTCAAAATTTTTTTTTTTCGGTCTTAGAAAAAATCTCCAACTTTAGGTCTAGTCCAAAATCTATCCTGAACTCTTTTTGTCTTTGAAAAAAGCCCAAAATTTTAGGTCCAGTCCCAAATTTACCTCAAATTTTTTTTGTCCAAGAAAAATCACCAATATTTACTTTAATCTCATAAAAATTACCGTTAATCTTCCCTAATTTTCCTATCCTAGAACAATTTCATTTTGCTGAATTTCTTTATAGGGGTGGATTTGCTATCCACATGAAAATGCCATGTCGATCCATACCTATCACCCCATTTCTTTGCTAATGTGGGTTTCTTTTTATACATGTGGAAATGTCACTTCAAATTGAGACTACGGGATAAATTTGACAATATATTGAAAATTTGTGACTTTTTTAAAGATAAACCAAAATTAGGAGTGGATTTGGGATTGTACCTAAAGTTTGATGTTTTTTTCGAGACAAAAAAATTTCGGGCAGATTTGGGACAAGACCTAAAGTGAAGGGTTTTTCTAAAACAAAAAAAAGTTCGCCATAGATTTGGAACCGAGCATACACCATCCGCGTAAAGGAAATTTGAGATAAGTTGCTTATCTACCGTTGATTTGAGGATGATAACTACCCATTCTCTAATCAACGGTGTACAAAACCACATGTGTTAAATATTTCTAACATACACCTCGTGGCAAACAAAATTGGTCTCCCACGGATGTTATGTTCTCCAGTACATCATCAAGCCAATGATGTAATGACACGTGGTCCTCGGTCAAGAAAATTCAAAAGGGAAGTTCGTAGAAGAATCTTATGAACGTAGGCTGCAAGAAAATGTCATTCGCCAAATTCAATATGACACGTGAAAGAATCCTTCATTTTCTTGGAAGCTAGCTAAGGCCACTTCTCTTCAAAGCTTCATCGACGTGCCTACAAATAGCGAGAGAATCGTGAATTTTCTCAAAAACAACTCAGCGAAGTCGGTCATTACAACAGCTTCAGGTGTTATCACAGAGAACCAGCCAAAGCATTGATTTCTCAGCCTCTTCTGCTCTTGGAGTAGGATTTTCGATTTTCGTCCTCATCGGTCATGAGTCTCTTCTCAAGCGTCTTCGGTTGCTTCTCCGATCATGCCGACAGCAGAGTAATTAGCTTCGAAGGAGAGGGACACTCGCACAAGAGTGGTCCGATAAGCAAAGACGGCCATGTCAAAGGCGAAGCCAGATTGAAGAAGAACAGTTCCAAGAGGAAGTCCAAGCCTCCTCCGATTCCGGTGGCTTACTTCCCTGCCGGATCTCACCTCTCTCGTCTCTGAGTCCCGCCGAAATCTGAATACCATTGGCGATCATCTTTTTTGTGCTGGACGGATGATAGAAACTGTGTACTAATTCATTCATATGTTCTTAAAAATTTGTTCGGAGCTGAATATAAATCAGCGATAAATATTTTTTTTTATGTTTTGTTTTTCCTTTTTATGAGGTTAATGTACAGTATTTGTGCTCAGTATCACATCATCTTTATGTGAAGAAATAGTCAAAAGTTGCTTTTTCCACGTTCGTTGCATTGGTGCTCCTCTTTCATGTCAATTCCTCAGTGCTTAAGATCAAGACCAAAGGATAACCACATGCATGTACACACAATGTGGAGCTTAAACATTTAAGATTAGTCGCTCCACCCAAATGGAAAAGAGAAAAAGGAAGGGCTAAATCTGTCTGTGTTCTTGCCATCAAGGGTAAAACTAGATTTACCCTTTATTGTGTTCCAGATCACACACAATCTTTATGGAGCCTAGCCTTTTGGCGGACCGTCCATCGTCATTTTGACCGTGGACAGTCCAATGCCAGCCACAAAAGACTTTGTAGCTAGCACATAGAATTAAAAAAAAAAAGTCATCAATAAAACAAACATAATATTTATAACCGGAAAGAGAAGGAATAGGGGACAGACCCTAAACATCAAAATAAACTAGCTGAGGAGGGGAAGTAGCCCTAAAATGGGTAGAAGGGTGGAGATGGTGATGGCTTTTATTAAGAGCACATGCTGTACTTATAGAAAAGGGAGAACGTAAAAAACTAGTTTTTGTTGAATTTAAAAGATGAATTATAATATCCGATGAGGCATGTCCCAAACGATAATGCCATGTAGTGAGTGAACTGGTGCGAGAAGACATAAAAACAGCTGGAGAAGTTGCCAAGCTGGAGGCCGAGACATAGTAGAGGCCGGAATCAAGGTTGCTCTGAAGAAGGATTTGACCCATACGTAAGCACACCGCAAGAAAATATGTAGGGTAAAAACAAGCAAACGCAGTTATTACCGAAGGAAAATTGAGAAACAGATAATAACTTTTTGGTGATATTAGGAACAAGTAAAACATTCTTGAGGACATAGGAAGGAGACGTGGAAGACACCAAAATATCTGTGTAAATGATGGGAAGAGAGACGCTATCACTCACAAGAGTTGTTGTGAGCTGTACAAAGAGTGATATTGGTAAGGCCAACAGTACTATCCGTGACATGATGGGTAGCATCGGAGTCAAGGACCTAGCTGGAAGCAAAGCATGGGGAAATGGAGGTTGAGGCAGAGGAACTGAAGGTATTGATTATAGGTGCTTTGGTAAGGAGCTGTAATATGTATAGGGAGGTAGAGAATGGGCGTGGGTAAGTAGGAGTAGAATAATGGGTATGTGGGGGCACGTGCAACATAATGAGCCTTAGGAAGTGGAGTGGCCACAAATTGAGAATTATATCGTTCAAAGTAGGTTGTAGCATAGTGACCCCGACGATGATAAATTTGACAAAAAGGAGCCCCATGGCGACGACCCCCGCCGGTCAATGACTTGTACGTGATCGATGATAGCAGATTGGGTAGTAGACCAGTAGAATTCCAGCCATAGGCTGGTTCTAGTTGGCGCGGTTGTGAGCTCGAAAATTACTAATTTGGCTTGAAAGATGCAAAAGTTGGTGATGTACCGTGGACAGCAAATGCAACCGGAGGTGGTTGACTAGCATACAAAGCCGAAAGTTCTAAACGGCCCTCTAGAGACAATAACAAATTGTGTAGCTCATTCTTAGAAAGAGTGGAGGACTAGGTATGCATCGAACTAGTCGAGAGAGCGATCGCCAAAGTTGAGTATTCGAACCTAGACTTTGGAAGAGGTGGGTCTAGTATTCTCCGGCGAAATAGTTTCTCCAATAGCTAGCAATTGATCGACAATCTGGGTAGCCTCCTGTATATATTCAGTCACACTCCTATTGCCTTTTCTCATAGATTGGAGTTGCATTCGAAGAGAAGAGGAACGAGCACTAGATTGAGAAACATATGCATCCGCAAGGTAGGACCAAACCGATGCAGAAGTTTTGTGGCCAATGAGTTGTGATACTATGGACTTGTTGCTGTATTTAGGATCCAGCCAAGAGTTGTTTGATCCCCAAGGCGCCAGGCTTTGTAGGCGGGGTTAGGAGTGAGTATGATTTGGCCATTATTTTGTGGGTCTGGTTGAGAAAGATGCATAGGTGGTGGCATTTTCGGTGCCATCTATCACATAAAGTAGTTTAGAGACTTGAAAATATGGTAGAACTCGCGTGCGCCAAATCACATAAATTGTTCCATCCAGACGTTCTCCGACGGGATGGAGAAGAGAGGAGACCGGAGATAGTAGCTACGGGAGTTGTGGGAGTTGCGGGAGTTGTGCACATAATATTTTCACGCCAAGCGGTGGCCGTACCTTGTAGGATGGTACATCCACGTCCACGATTTTCTCGTCAAAATTGGCCGTATGGACTCAATTGAAAAACGTAAAAATGTTTAAGATTCAATTGGCACAATAAATGTTTAAGATTGAATATGCTTAGAATTTGTTGAATAATTTTTCCGAGTATGCTATAATGTTCATAAGTTTACAATTTAAATTACAAATTGTGTATTTCATTCTCTAAGCAAATTACACGTAAGGAATTTCACTTGGTACACTGATTATGTCAAAAGAGAAAAAAAAATTCACAAAAGAGGGTTAAGACATTGACATGCTCTTCTAGAGTCTTTAATTTTGGTGAATGAGCTCGTTCCTTCGGCAGATGAGAGTTTCTACTTTATGACTACATGTGTAGAAAACATTTTTAACACCGCTAACATACTTCATATGCAAACCCTAACTTCGAGTGTAAATTGCGTGCAGACACACTTGGAGGCGTTAAGCAAAGGAACAAGACGACATGTTCATAGAAGTAACCTCGTACCTTAACCACCAATAGAAAAGAAAAGCACATGTCAAATTCGAAACCCTAACATCACGGGGTCAAGAACTAATCTTAAACCACGTGGTAAATATTTTCATTTTCATTTTCTGGTGCACATCACCAAGCCAATGACGTGACGACGCGTGGACCTTGGTCAAGAAAATGAAAATGGGATGTTCATAGAAGAATCGTAGACAACGTAGGCTCCAAGGAAAGGAGATGGGGGCTCCTCCAAATTTAATATGATCGAAGCTTATGGTCAAACGCCCTCGACCCCACGACAAAGCGACTCCAGGTCCTTTTCGTCATTTGATTTTTGGGACAAATCGAGTGGCTAATTTGAAAAAAAATTGCGTAGAATTTTGGACTCTATTATATATTAGCGAAATCTTGCCATTAAGTTTAATTATCTAGGAACTATTTGGTCTAATCAAGAAACATGATCTGTACATCAACGCCGATTGGGTTCATCAAGATGTTCGTTAAAGAAAGAGTTGGCAATACCTACAACCAATGAGCTTCGACGTTCGGCCACCTGTTCGAATCCAATCGCTTCCTCGATCTCGGAAAATTTCGGTCCATTTGTAGCGTAGGTTCGCCTTGTACGCCAAGCTTAGGATAACTCCGGCCTTATTCAACTCACAATAGTTGTTTTTTACCAAACATCTGCGGATCTAATCATAACTCACGTGATGTGACCGTGATTGCACCCGCTCGAAGAAGCGGTAGCTATAGTTCAAACGGAACGTTCCGATCACATCGGTCTCTTTGAATTATTACCTTTGGCCTTTTACTAAATCAAAATCTTGCGATTCACGCGCTTTAACATTTTTTTTTAAATACGCAACATAAGAAAAAATTCCATAAATTGCAAATATAGACACGTAAAAACATATATAATTTTTCATTAAGTTATTGGAATTTAAATATTATTACTGCTTGCTTTTGCTCAAGCTGAAACAAAAAGACAATGTAGGAATTGGTGGGTCAAACCGTCAAAGCAAGAAACGCAGTATGCTCCAGCTCTGATTGACTTGATCAAACGTGCCGCTAAAGAGAAACAACGCGTTTGAATTCTCTGCCTTTTTTTATTGGAAGCTAAGGCCAAGGCTCTCAGAAGCTTTATCACTATATATAGTTGAAGAAGAATCTTGGGTTTTGCACCAAACAACCCAGAACAGAAAGTTCACAACTACAATTCCTCCAATTGCTCTTAAAAAAATCAGCTGAAGTATTGAATTCTCAGCCTTTTTTTCGTGCTGGCTCATAGAATTTTGTTGTTCTCATCCTCAATCATGAGCCTCTTCTCAAGCCTCTTCAGTTGCTTAGCCGATCATTCCAACAGTAGAGTGATTAGCTGTGAAGGCGAGGATCGCTCGAACAAGAGCCGTTTGATAAGCAAAGACGGCAGTGTCGAAGGTGAAGCCGGACTGAAGAAGAATAGCTCCAAGAGGAAGTCGAAGCCACCTCCGATTCCGGTGGCTCACTTCCCCATTGGATCTAACCTCTCTCGTCTCTGAGTCCTGCCAGAACTGAACACCATTGAGGATCATCTTTAGTGTGCAGAAGGGTTTCTAGGATCTGTGTATTGGTTCATTCATTTGAATATAAAGCAGTGGAACGTTTTTTTTTTTGTCCTTTTTGTGAGGTTAATATAGAGTTTTGTGTTCATGTATCACATTATCTTCATGTGAAAGAATAGTCAAAAGTTGCTTTCTCTATGCTTGTTTCATTAGCCTTCTTCCCTTTCAAGTCAATTCCTCAGTTCTTAAGATCAAGACCGGAACATGACTATATGCATGAACGCACCATGTGCAGCAACCCAATTGAAAAAAAAAAAAGAAGCCAAAACAAAAAGAAGGTCGGCCTTAAGGACCTATTTGGTTCAACATTTGGCCAAGGGACTTTAAGAAAATGCAAATACCTTTGGGCTAAAGGTCTTTTCTAAAATGTAAGTATTGTTTGGTAAAGTGCATTTTAAAAACACAATTGGAAAGTAACTTTGACGTAATGTTGTTTGGTGAAAAATGAACTTTGTAAAATTTTTTTACTTTTAAAAAGAAAGCGGTGGTTGGCGGCGACGGGCAGTGGCCAATGGGTGATGGCGAGTGGTGGTGGGCGGCGGCGGCGCGGCGCAGGTGGGTGGCGGCAAGCGAATGTGACAAAATTAAAATAAAAAAAAAATATTTGCATTTTGCAAAAAATCCTTTAGCTCAAAATACCTCTAGAGGTACTTTGTGCTAAAGGACTTTGAGAAAGCATTTGAGATGCAATTGTATCTCCCCAAAATGAGTTTAAAAATAGCCAAACACTTTGCATTTGGCCAAGGTTTAGAGCCACAATGCTCATTTCCAATGCTTGAATTAAACAGGCCCAAATCTATAAGTAAATTAGACTTTGGAATAAATTCTTTATCATATTATCTTGAGTCAATATTGAAATACTTGAGCCGATTCTATTGGGCCTAATTCCCTATAAATAAAAAAAACTTTAGTTCAAGTCCCAAATCTATCTCAAAACTTTTTTTTTTTTCGGTCTTAGAAAAAATCTCCAACTTTAGGTCTAGTCCAAAATCTATCCCGAACTCTTTTTTGTCTTTGAAAAAAGCCCAAAATTTTAGGTCCAGTCCCAAATTTACCTCAAATTTTTTTTGTCCAAGAAAAATCACCAATATTTACTTTAATCTCATAAAAATTACCGTTAATCTTCCCTAATTTTCCTATCCTAGAACAATTTCATTTTGCTGAATTTCTTTATAGGGGTGGATTTGCTATCCACATGAAAATGCCATGTCGATCCATACCTATCACCCCATTTCTTTGCTAATGTGGGTTTCTTTTTATACATGTGGAAATGTCACTTCAAATTGAGACTGGACTACAGGATAAATTTGACAATATATTGAAAATTTGTGATTTTTTTAAAGATAAACCAAAATTAGGAGTGGATTTGGGATTGTACCTAAAGTTTGATGTTTTTTCCGAGACAAAAAAATTTCGGGCCAGATTTGGGACAAGACCTAAAGTGAAGGGTTTTTCTAAAACAAAAAAAAAAGTTCGCGATAGATTTGGAACCGAGCATACACCATCCGCGTAAAGGAAATTTGAGATAAGTTGCTTATCTACCGTTGATTTGAGGATGATAACTACCCATTCTCTAATCAACGGTGTACAAAACCACATGTGTTAAATATTTCTAACATACACCTCGTGGCAAACAAAATTGGTCTCCCACGGATGTTATGCTCTCCAGTACATCATCAAGCCAATGATGTAATGACACGTGGTCCTCGGTCAAGAAAATTCAAAAGGGAAGTTCGTAGAAGAATCTTATGAACGTAGGCTGCAAGAAAATGTCATTCGCCAAATTCAATATGACACGTGAAAGAATCCTTCATTTTCTTGGAAGCTAGCTAAGGCCACTTCTCTTCAAAGCTTCATCGACGTGCCTACAAATAGCGAGAGAATCGTGAATTTTCTCAAAAACAACTCAGCGAAGTCGGTCATTACAACAGCTTCAGGTGTTATCACAGAGAACCAGCCAAAGCATTGATTTCTCAGCCTCTTCTGCTCTTGGAGTAGGATTTTCGATTTTCGTCCTCATCGGTCATGAGTCTCTTCTCAAGCGTCTTCGGTTGCTTCTCCGATCATGCCGACAGCAGAGTAATTAGCTTCGAAGGAGAGGGACACTCGCACAAGAGTGGTCCGATAAGCAAAGACGGCCATGTCAAAGGCGAAGCCAGATTGAAGAAGAACAGTTCCAAGAGGAAGTCCAAGCCTCCTCCGATTCCGGTGGCTTACTTCCCTGCCGGATCTCACCTCTCTCGTCTCTGAGTCCCGCCGAAATCTGAATACCATTGGCGATCATCTTTTTTGTGCTGGACGGATGATAGAAACTGTGTACTAATTCATTCATATGTTCTTAAAAATTTGTTCGGAGCTGAATATAAATCAGCGATAAATATTTTTTTTTATGTTTTGTTTTTCCTTTTTATGAGGTTAATGTACAGTATTTGTGCTCAGTATCACATCATCTTTATGTGAAGAAATAGTCAAAAGTTGCTTTTTCCACGTTCGTTGCATTGGTGCTCCTCTTTCATGTCAATTCCTCAGTGCTTAAGATCAAGACCAAAGGATAACCACATGCATGTACACACAATGTGGAGCTTAAACATTTAAGATTAGTCGCTCCACCCAAATGGAAAAGAGAAAAAGGAAGGGCTAAATCTGTCTGTGTTCTTGCCATCAAGGGTAAAACTAGATTTACCCTTTATTGTGTTCCAGATCACACACAATCTTTATGGAGCCTAGCTTGGCGGACCGTCCATCGTCATTTTGACCGTGGACAGGTCAATGCCAGCCACAAAAGACTTTGTAGCTAGCACATAGAATTAAAAAAAAAAGTCATCAATAAAACAAACATAATATTTATAACCAGAAAGAGAAGGAATAGGGGACAGACCCTAAACATCAAAATAAACTAGCTGAGGAGGGGAAGTAGCCTAAAATGGGTAGAAGGGTGGAGATGGTGATGGCTTTTATTAAGAGCACATGCTGTACTTATAGAAAAGGGAGAACGTAAAAAACTAGTTTTTGTTGAATTTAAAAGATGAATTATAATATCCGATGAGGCATGTCCCAAACGATAATGCCATGTAGTGAGTGAACTGGTGCGAGAAGACATAAAAACAGTTGGAGAAGTTGCCAAGTCTGGAGGCCGAGACATAGTAGAGGCCGGAATCAAGGTTGCTGAAGAAGGATTTGACCCATACGTAAGCACACCGCAAGAAAATATGTAGGGTAAAAACAAGCAAACGCAGTTATTACCGAAGGAAAATTGAGAAACAGATAATAACTTTTTGGTGATATTAGGAACAAGTAAAACATTCTTGAGGACATAGGAAGGAGACGTGGAAGACACCAAAATATCGTGTAAATGATGGGAAGAGAGACGCTATCACTCACAAGAGTTGTTGTGAGCTGTACAAAGAGTGATATTGGTAAGGCCAACAAGGTACTATCCGTGACATGATGGGTAGCATCGGAGTCAAGGACCTAGCTGGAAGCAGCATGGGGAAATGGAGGTTGAGGCAGGAGGCTGAAGGTATTGATTATAGGTGCTTTGGTAAGGAGCTGTAATATGTATAGGGAGGTAGAGAATGGGCGTGGGTAAGTAGGAGTAGAATAATGGGTATGTGGGGGCACGTGCAACATAATGAGCCTTAGGAAGTGGAGTGGCCACAAATTGAGAATTATATCGTTCAAAGTAGGTTGTAGCATAGTGACCCCGACGATGATAAATTTGACAAAAAGGAGCCCCATGGCGACGACCCCGCCGGTCAATGACTTGTACGTGATCGATGATAGCAGATTGGGTAGTAGACCAAGTAGAATTCCAGCCATAGGCTGGTTCTAGTTGGCGCGGTTGTGAGCTCGAAAATTACTAATTTGGCTTGAAAGATGCAAAAGTTGGTGATGTACCGTGGACAAGCAAATGCAACCGGAGGTGGTTGACTAGCATACAAAGCCGAAAGTTCTAAACGGCCCTCTAGAGACAATAACAAATTGTGTAGCTCATTCTTAGAAAGAGTGGAGGACTAGGTATGCATCGAACTAGTCGAGAGAGCAGTCGCCAAAGTTGAGTATTCGAACCTAGACTTTGGAAGAGGTGGGTCTAGTATTCTCCGGCAGAAATAGTTTCTCCAATAGCTAGCAATTGATCGACAATCTGGGTAGCCTCCTGTATATATTCAGTCACACTCCTATTGCCTTTTCTCATAGATTGGAGTTGCATTCGAAGAGAAGAGGAACGAGCACTAGATTGAGAAACATATGCATCCGCAAGGTAGGACCAAACTGATGCAGAAGTTTTGTGGCCAATGAGTTGTGATACTATGGACTTGTTGCTGTATTTAGGATCCAGCCAAGAGTTGTTTGATCCCGAAGGCGCCAGGCTTTGTAGGCGGGGTTAGGAGTGAGTATGATTTGGCCATTATTTTGTGGGTCTGGTTGAGAAAGATGCATAGGTGGTGGCATTTCGGTGCCATCTATCACATAAAGTAGTTTAGAGACTTGAAAATATGGTAGAACTCGCGTGCGCCAAATCACATAAATTGTTCCATCCAGGCGTTCTCCGACGGATGGAGAAGAGAGGAGACCGGAGATAGTAGCTACGGGAGTTGTGGGAGTTGCGGGAGTTGTGCACATAATATTTTCACGCCAAGCGGTGGCCGTACCTTGTAGGATGGTACATCCACGTCCACGATTTTCTGTCAAAATTGGCCGTATGGACTCAATTGAAAAACGTAAAAATGTTTAAGATTCAATTGGCACAATAAATGTTTAAGATTGAATATGCTTAGAATTTGTTGAATAATTTTTCCGAGTATGCTATAATGTTCATAAGTTTACAATTTAAATTACAAATTGTGTATTTCATTCTCTAAGCAAATTACACGTAAGGAATTTCACTTGGTACACTGATTATGTCAAAAAGAAAAAAAAATTCACAAAAGAGGGTTCAGACATTGACATGCTCTTCTAGAGTCTTTAATTTTGGTGAATGAGCTCGTTCCTTCGGCAGATGAGAGTTTCTACTTTATGACTACATGTGTAGAAAACATTTTTAACACCGCTAACATACTTCATATGCAAACCCTAACTTCGAGTGTAAATTGCGTGCAGACACACTTGGAGGCGTTAAGCAAAGGAACAAGACGACATGTTCATAGAAGTAACCTCGTACCTTAACCACCAATAGAAAAGAAAAGCACATGTCAAATTCGAAACCCTAACATCACGGGGTCAAGAACTAATCTTAAACCACGTGGTAAATATTTTCATTTTCATTTTCTGGTGCACATCACCAAGCCAATGACGTGACGACACGTGGATCTTGGTCAAGAACATGAAAATGGGATGTTCATAGAAGAATCGTAGACAACGTAGGCTCCAAGGAAAGGCGATGGGGGCTCCTCCAAATTTAATATGATTGAAGCTCATGGTCAAACGCCCTCGACCCCACGACAAAGCGACTCCAGGTCCTTTTCGTCATTTGATTTTGGGGACAAATTGAGTGGCTAATTTGAAAAAAATTGCGTAGAATTTTGGACTATATTATATATTAGCGAAATCTTGCCATTAAGTTGAATTATCTAGGAACTATTTGGTCTAATCAAGAAACATGATCTGTACATCAACGCCGATTGGGTTCATCAAGATGTTCGTTAAAGAAAGAGTTGGCAATACCTACAACCAATGAGCTTCGACGTTCGGCCACCTGTTCAAATCCAATCGCTTCCTCGATCTCGGAAAATTTCGGTCCATTTGTAGCGTAGGTTCGCCTTGTACGCCAAGCTTAGGATAACTCCGGCCTTATTCAACTCACAATAGTTGTTTTTTACCAAACATCTGCGGATCTAATCATAACTCACGTGATGTGACCGTGATTGCACCCGCTCGGAAGAAGCGGTAGCTATAGTTTAAACGAACGTTCCGATCACATCGGTCTCTTTGAATTATTACCTTTGGCCTTTTACTAAATCAAAATCTTGCGATTCACGTGCTTTAACATTTTTTTTTTAAATACGCAACATAAGAAAAAATTCCATAAATTGCAAATATAGACACGTAAAAACATATATAATTTTTCATTAAGTTATTGGAATTTAAATATTATTACTGCTTGCTTTTGCTCAAGCTGAAACAAAAAGACAATGTAGGAATTGGTGGGTCAAACCGTCAAAGCAAGAAACGCAGTATGCTCCAGCTCTGATTGACTTAATCAAACGTGCCGCTAAAGAGAAACAACGCGTTTGAATTCTCTGCCTTTTTTATTGGAAGCTAAGGCCAAGGCTCTCAGAAGCTTTATCACTATATATAGTTGAAGAAGAATCTTGGGTTTTGCACCAAACAACCCAGAACAGAAAGTTCACAACTACAATTCCTCCAATTGCTCTTAAAAAAATCAGCTGAAGTATTGAATTCTCAGCCTTTTTTTCGTGCTGGCTCATAGAATTTTGTTGTTCTCATCCTCAATCATGAGCCTCTTCTCAAGCCTCTTCAGTTGCTTAGCCGATCATTCCAACAGTAGAGTGATTAGCTGTGAAGGCGAGGATCGCTCGAACAAGAGCCGTTTGATAAGCAAAGACGGCAGTGTCGAAGGTGAAGCCGGACTGAAGAAGAATAGCTCCAAGAGGAAGTCGAAGCCACCTCCGATTCCGGTGGCTCACTTCCCCATTGGATCTAACCTCTCTCGTCTCTGAGTCCTGCCAGAACTGAACACCATTGAGGATCATCTTTTTTGTGCAGAAGGGTTTCTAGGATCTGTGTATTGGTTCATTCATTTGAATATAAAGCAGTGGAACGTTTTTTTTTTTGTTGTCCTTTTTGTGAGGTTAATATAGAGTTTTGTGTTCATGTATCACATTATCTTCATGTGAAAGAATAGTCAAAAGTTGCTTTCTCTATGCTTGTTTCATTAGCCTTCTTCCCTTTCAAGTCAATTCCTCAGTTCTTAAGATCAAGACCGGAACATGACTATATGCATGAACGCACCATGTGCAGCAACCCAATTGAAAAAAAAAAAAAGCCAAAACAAAAAAGAAGGTCGGCCTTAAGGACCTATTTGGTTCAACATTTGGCCAAGGGACTTTAAGAAAATGCAAATACCTTTGGGCTAAAGGTCTTTTCTAAAATGTAAGTATTGTTTGGTAAAGTGTATTTTAAAAACACAATTGGAAAGTAACTTTGACGCAATGTTGTTTGGTAAAAAATGAACTTTGTAAAATTTTTTACTTTTAAAAAAGAAAGCGGTGGTTGGCGGCCAATGGGTGATGGCGAGTGGTGGTGGGCGGCGGCGGCGCAGCAGGTGGGTGGTAGCAAGCGAATGTGACAAAATTAAAATAAAAAAAATTATTTGCATTTTGCAAAAATCCTTTAGCTCAAAATACCTCTAGAGGTACTTTGTGCTAAAGGACTTTGGAGAGCATTTGAGATGTAATTGTATCTCCCCAAAATGAGTTTAAAAAATAGCCAAACACTTTGCATTTGGCCAAGGTTTAGAGCCACAATGCTCATTTCCAATCTTTGAATTAAACAGGGCCCAAATCTATAAGTAAATTAGACTTTGGAATAAATTCTTTATCATATTATCTTGAGTCAATATTGAAATACTTGAGCCGGATTCTATTGGGCCTAATTCCCTATAAATAAAAAAAAACTTTAGTTCAAGTCCCAAATCTATTTCAAATTTTTTTTTTTTCGGTCTTAGAAAAAATCTCCAACTTTAGGTCTAGTCCAAAATCTATCTCGAACTCTTTTTTGTCTTTGAAAAAAGCCCAAAATTTTAGGTCCAGTCCCAAATTTACTTCAAATTTTTTTGTCCAAGAAAAATCACCAATATTTACTTTAATCTCATAAAAATTACCGTTAATCTTCCCTAATTTTCCTATCCTAGAACAATTTCATTTTGCTGAATTTCTTTATAGGGGTGGATTTGCTATCCACATGAAAATGCCATGTCGATCCATACCTATCACCCCATTTCTTTGCTAATGTGGGTTTCTTTTTTATACATGTGGAAATGTCACTTCAAATTGAGACTGGACTACGGGATAGATTTGACAATATATTGAAAATTTGTGATTTTTTTTTAAGATAAACCAAAATTAGGAGTGGATTTGGGATTGTACCTAAAGTTTGATGTTTTTTCCGAGACAAAAAAATTTCGGGCCGATTTGGGACAAGACCTAAAGTGAAGGGTTTTTCTAAAACAAAAAAAAGTTCGCCATAGATTTGGAACCGAGCATACACCATCCGCGTAAAGGAAATTTGAGATAAGTTGCTTATCTACCGTTGATTTGAGGATGATAACTACCCTCTCTCTAATCAACGGTGTACAAAACCACATGTGTTAAATATTTCTAACATACACCTCGTGGCAAACAAAATTGATCTCCCACGGATGTTATGTTCTCCAGTACATCATCAAGCCAATGATGTAATGACACGTGGTCCTCGGTCAAGAAAATGCAAAAGGGAAGTTCGTAGAAGAATCTTATGAACGTAGGCTGCAAGAAAATGTCATTCGCCAAATTCAATATGACACGTGAAAGAATCCTTCATTTTCTTGGAAGCTAGCTAAGGCCACTTCTCTTCAAAGCTTCATCGACGTGCCTACAAATAGTGAGAGAATCGTGAATTTTCTCAAAAACTCAGCGAAGTCGGTCATTACAACAGCTGCAGGTGTTATCACAGAGAACTAGCCAAAGCATTGATTTCTCAGCCTCTTCTGCTCTTGGAGTAGGATTTTCGATTTTAGTCCTCATCGGTCATGAGTCTCTTCTCAAGCGTCTTCGGTTGCTTCTCCGGTCATTCTGACAGTAGAGTAATTAGCTTCGAAGGCGAGGGTCACTCGCACAAGAGGGGTCCGATAAGCGAAGACGGCCATGTCAAAGGCGAAGCCAGATTGAAGAAGAACAGTTCCAAGAGGAAGTCCAAGCCTCCTCCGATTCCGGTGGCTTACTTCCCTGCCGGATCTCACCTCTCTCGTCTCTGAGTCCCGCCGAAATCTGAATACCATTGGCGATCATCTTTTCTGCGCTGGACGGATGATAGAAACTGTGTACTAATTCATTCATATGTTCTTAAAAATTTGTTCGGAGCTGAATATAAATCAGCGATAAATGTTTTTTTTTGTTTCCTTTTTATGAGGTTAATGTACAGTATTTGTGCTCAGTATCACATCATCTTTATGTGAAGGAATAGTCAAGAGTTGCTTTTTCCATGTTCGTTGCATTGGTGCTCCTCTTTCAAGTCAATTCCACAGTGCTTAAGATCAAGACCAAAGGATAACCACATGCATGTACACACAATGTGGAGCTTAAACATTAAGATTAGTCTCCCCACCCAAATGGAAAAGAGAAAAGGAAGGGCTAAATCTGTCTGTGTTCTTGCCATCAAGGGTAAAACTAGATTTACCCTTTATTGTGTTCCATATCACACACAATCTTTATGGAGCCTTGCTTGGCGGACCGTCCATCGTCATTTTGACCGTGGACAGTCCAATGCCAGCCACAAAAGACTTTGTAGCTAGCACATAGAATTAAAAAAAAACAAGTTGTGAAATTTTTTATGGTAAGCATAACACGGCCTCGCTGTCATGCACAGTGTGACCGTCACGCGATCATTTTCCATCTTTATGTGAAACATTAGTCAAAAGTTGCTTTTTCTATGGTTTTTATGAGCCCTCTTCTCTTTTAAGTCCAAACCTAAGTGCATGAACACACATCGTGGAGCCACCCAATTGGGAAAAATCCACAAGGGTTAGCCTAATTCCTGTCTGTTTTCTTGCTATCGAGAGCAAAAGTAGCTCTAGCTTTTGTAGAAAAGATTCTACACAGATGACGTCACCTCCATAAGTCGAATGTGTAAACCCTAACTTCTAGGGATAAATTGCAGGCAGTGGAGGCAGCAAGCAAGGAACAAGACCAGATGTTCCTAGAAGTAGCCTCGCACCTTGACCACTATTAAAAAAAGAAAATTACGTACCAAATTTGAAACAAAAACATTACGAGTCAAAGAGATGATATACACCACTTGGTATAAAATTTGGTCTCGGACGGACATAATATTTTCTAGCGTGCATCACCTAGCCAATGCCATGGCGACACGTGATTCTTCGTTAGGATTTTTTTTTTTAAACGGGGATGTTTATAGAATAATCTCAATCAATGTAGGCTCCAAGCAAATGGTGGTCCTCCAAATTAAATATGATTGAAGCTTGTCGAATTTATAACAACACGCTCTCTACCCCCATCAGAAGTGACTCCTCGTCCTTTTTATTCATTTAATGTTGGCCCGAATTGATGAGTAGCTCGTTTGAAAAAGTATTGTACAAGTGTCAATTCAGTCGTTATATTTTTAATTTGGCTGTTTTAGTCCTAAATGTTTTGGCGTTTGTTAATGTAATATTGAATTATTATTGAAATCGTTGACGTCCCATAGTGGAAAAATAAAATAAAGAAAAGAACAAGATAAAAAATATTATAAAAAATTAAAAATATAGCTATATATATAATCATTAAATTGTCCACACAAGCAAAGATTGTCCGGCCATGTGATGGGGGACGGTCGGCATCTACGTTAGCCATTTCGACTTTTAATTTTGCTGCTTTAGTCTTAAATGTTTTAACCATTTTCTAATGTAGTCCTGAAGTATGGCTTGAAATCGATGACGTCCAATAGTGGAAAAAGAAAAGAACAAGACAAAACAATTATAAACAATTAAGAAACATTACATTTGAAAAGTATAAAATTTTTCATGTCAATGCTTTGGTTGTCCGAACTTGTGATGTACGACGGTTGGCACCCACGTTAACGACTTTCGACTTTTAATTTGGCGATTTTAATCCAAAGTATTTTGTTGGTTTGCTAATATAATCCTGAGTTATGGTTAGAAATCAATAACTTCCCATAGTGAAAAAAGACAAGAAAGAAGAAAAAGAAAAAGATAGGAATATCATAAATAATTAATAAATATTTACATAGAAAATTACAATATTATCATGTCGGCATCATTGCTTGGCCATGCGACGTGGGACGTCGGCGTCACATTAGTTAGCGTTGTTCGATCAAAATTGGCCGGGAGACTATATTGGCTAACAATCGTAAAAAAATTTAGGGTTAAATTGATCTTTTAACTAAAAAGTTTATGATTGAGTCGACATCCGTACAATAGATTCGGAATTGACTATGTAGTTTTTTCAATTTCAAACTTTAAGTTTGCAGAGCACGATAAAAAGAAAAAAGTAGAATAGAAGTAATATCACATTCGGTATTTCTGATATTTTAAATTTGACCTTCGTTACAAAAGTTGAGCCCAACTTTTAGAGGGTACTTACTCTGGACTCAACTATGATCATGTGATTGGATGTGGGACGTGTTTCCAGAAGTAACCTCGTACCTTGACCGATAATTAGTCAAAAAGAGAAGTTGCATACCAAGTTAGAAACAAAAGTACCACGAGTCAAAGAACTAATATAAACCACGTGGTAATTAAAATTAGCAACCCCGTTCAAGGAACTAAATTAGGAAGAAACAGAGCATACGCCATCCGCGTAAAGGAAATTTGAGATAAGTTGCTTATCTACCGTTGATTTGAGGATGATAACTACCCTCTCTCTAATCAACGGTGTACAAAACCACATGTGTTAGATATTTCTAATATACACCACGTGGCAAACAAGATTGGTCTCCCACGGATATTATGTTCTCCAGTACATCATCAAGCCAATGATGTAATGACACGTGGTTCTCGGTCAAGAAAATGCAACAGGGAAGTTCGTAGAAGAATCTTATGAACGTAGGCCGCAAGAAAATGCCGTTCTCCAAATTCAATATGACACGTGAAAGAATCCTTCGTTTTCTTGGAAGCTAGCTAAGGCCACTTCTCTTCAAAGCTTCATCGACATGCCTACAAATAGCGAGAGAATCGTGAATTTTCTCAAAAACAACTCAGCGAAGTCGGTCATTACAACAGCTGCAGGTGTTATCACAGAGAACCAGCCAAGGCATTGATTTCTCAGCCTCCTCTGCTCTTGGAGTAGGATTTTCGATTTTCGTCCTCATCGGTCATGAGTCTCTTCTCAAGCCTCTTCGGTTGCTTCTCCGATCATGCCGACAGCAGAGTAATTAGCTTCGAAGGAGAGGGTCACTCGCACAAGAGTGGTCCGATAAGCGAAGACGGCCATGTCAAAGGCGAAGCCAGATTGAAGAAGAACAGTTCCAAGAGGAAGTCGAAGCCTCCTCCGATTCCGGTGGCTTACTTCCCTGCCGGATCTTACCTCTCTCGTCTCTGAGTCCGGCCGAAATCTGAATACCATTGGCGACCATCTTTTTTGTGCTGGACGGATGATAGAAACTGTGTACTAATTCATTCATATGTTCTTAAAAATTTGTTCGGAGCTGAATATAAATCAGCGATAAATGTTTTTTTGTTTTGTTTTTCCTTTTTATGAGGTTAATGTACAGTATTTGTGCTCAGTATCACATCATCTTTATGTGAAGGAATAGTCAAAAGTTGCTTTTTCCATGTTCGTCGCATTGGTGCTCCTCTTTCATGTCAATTCCTCGGTGCTTAAGATCAAGACCAAAGGGTAACCACATGCATGTACACACAATGTGGAGCTTAAACATTAAGATTAGTCTCCCCACCCAAATGGAAAAGAGAAAAGGAAGGGCTAAATCTGTCTGTGTTCTTGCTATCAAGGGTAAAACTAGATTTACCCTTTATTGTGTTTCATATCACACACAATCTTTCATGGAGCCTTGGAGCCTTGTTCGGCGGACCGTCCACCGTCATTTTGACCAGTGGACGGTCCCAATACCAGCCACAAAAGAATTTGTGGCTACCACATAGCATTAAAAAAAAAGTTGTGAATTTTTTTATGGTAAGCATAACACGGTCTTGCTGTCATGCACAGTGTGACCGTCATGCGATCATTTTCCATCTTTATGTGAAATATTAGTCAGAAGTTGCTTTTTCTGTGGTTTTTATGAGTCCTCCTCTCTTTGAAGTCTAACCCTAAGTGCATGAACACACAATGTGCAGCCACCCAATTGGGAAAAATCCAAAAGGGTTAGCCTAATTCCTGTCTGTTTTCTTGCTATCAAGAGCAAAAGTAGCTCTAGCTTTTGTAGAAAAGATTCTACACAGAACACACAATGTGGAGCCACCCAATTGGGAAAAATCCAAAAGGGTTAGCCTAATTCCTGTCTGTTTTCTTGCTATCAAGAGCAAAAGTAGCTCTAGCTTTTGTAGAAAAGATTCTACACAGATGACGTTACCTCCAGAAGTCGAATGTGTAAACCCTAACTTCTAGGGGTAAATTGCAGGCAAGTGAAGGCAGCAAGCAAGGAACAAGTCGAGATGTTCCTAGAAGTAGCCTCGCACCGTGACCACTATTAGAAAAAGAAAAGTACGTACCAAATTTGAAACGAGAACATTACGAGTCAAAGAGATGATATACACCACTTGGTATAAAATTTGGTCTCGGACGGACATAATATTTTCTAGTGTGCATCACCTAGCCAATAACATGGCGACGCGTGGTTCTTGGTTAGGAATTTTTTTTTTTTTAAACGGGGAAGTTTATAGAATAATCTCAATCAATGTAGGCTCCAAGCAAATGGTGGTCCTCTAAATTAAATATGATTGAAGCTGGTCGAATTTATAACAACAACCTCTCTGCCCCATCAAAAGTGACTCCTCATCCTTTTTATTCATTCAATGTCGGCCCAAATCGATGAGTAGCTCGTTTGAAAAGGTATTGTATAAGTGTCAATTCAGTCATTAAATTCTATCTGTTGCTCTTTGCTGCCAAGGGTAACATTGGATTTACCGTTTATTGTGTTCCAGAATCACATAGTCTTTATGTGAAAGATTAGACAAAAGCTGCTTTTTTTTTAAAAGTTTTTATTGGTCCTCTTCTCTTTGAAGTCTAGTCCTAAATGCATGAAAACACATTGTGGAGCCGACAATAAATATGCTAAACCTTTTGCACTTATGTTAATCCAATCATAAACCTTTCGATTTGATCAATTCTAAATATTTTGACGATTTCTTAATTGAGTCATTCTAGTTAATTTCGATCAGATGTAGGCGACGTTGACGTCGATCATTCTAAATGACCCACCAACTTTGATGTGGATAATTTTAGCAATTTTTTTAATTTAAGAAAAAGAGTTATAAACGAAGATATTTGGAGTCAAATTACGTGGTAATCGAAATTGATCCCTCACGGATATTATGCTTTCCAAGTGTACATCACCAAGCCAATGACATGACGACGCGTGGTTATGGATGGAGAAAAGTCAAAAAAGGAGGGGAAGTTTATAGAAGATTCCTTTACAATCGTGGGCTGCAAGGAACTGGTGGTCCTCCAAATTAAACATGATCGAAGCTGCTCGAACGCGTAGGCTAACGCTCTCGAACCCATCAAAAGTGACTCGTGGTCCCTTTTATACCTTAATGCTGGGGCCAAATTGATGAGCGGCTAATTTGAAAAAAGTAGTGCACAAATGTCAAAATTAACAATTTTTTTTAAATCTATTATAATTGTCTCAATTCAATCTATCCTATCAATTTTGCGGGAAATCGCTAATGTGACATAGCAAATACTGACGTGGACGTTTTTAATAATGTTTAGATATTTTTTTGAATTTTTTATCAATTATTTATTCTTACTTTTCTTTTTTGAATTTCTTTCTTCCCTTTCTTCTTCCTCTTGCGATCTCCGGACCTTGGCGGCCAACTGGAGGAAGAAAGGAAAGAAAGAGAAAAAATAAAAAAATAAAATTATTATTAAAAATGTCCTTGTCACGTCAATGATTTTCGATCAAAGTTGATCGGATAGATCAAATTGGCCCAATGCGTCTGGTTTGACACTCGATTGAAAAAAAATGGTTTAAAACCGAATTGGAACAATTGATATAGGCTTAGGACTATTTTGGTTATTTTTCTCTTATTAGTTTGGCTGATTCGGTCATAAACTTTTCGACGATTTGCCAATGTGGTCCTACATTTTGGCCGAAAATCGCCGACAACTACATGATAAAAACTGTTATATAAATTTAAGAAGTTCTTGTACAAAAATTATGAAATTATCCACATCAGCGTTGTCAATCCGATCGTGCCATGTAGGACCGCCGTCGTCCACGTCGACGAATTTCGAACGATATTGACCAGGACGGACTGCGTTGGCAAATAGTTAAAAAGGTTTAGGGGTCATTGGTCAAATTGAAAAGTTTGAGATTGAATTGGCATTCGTAGAATATGTTTGTAACTTTTAAAAAAAAAAAAAAAAAAAGCCTAGGCATTTCCAAGAGTCTAAGGGGAAAGAAGACCGAGTAATGACAATGACACTGAAACCCTCCAATTTCTTGGAAGCTAAGGCCGCGTCTCTCCAAAGCATCATCACCGTGTCTATATATAGCGAAAGCACCGTGGGTTTTCTCAAAACAACTAAGCAAATTAGCCATTGCAACAGCTTCAGGTGTCCTTCAAGAGAACCAGCCAAAGTACTGTTTCCATCCTCATCGACCATGAGTCTCTTCTCAAGCCTTTTCAGTTGCTTCTCTGATCATTCAAGTGGTAGAGTGATCAGCTTCGACGGAGAGGATCACCCGAACAAGAGCCGCTCGGTAGGCAAAGACAGCCATGCCGAGGGCAAAGGCGGATCGAGGAAGAACGAGTCCAAGAACAAGTCCAAGCCTCCTCCGATACCAATGACTTACTTCCCCGTCGGATCTCAACTCTCTCGTCTCTGAGTCCCGGAGTATGGTGGACGAGTCATCATCTTTTTCCCATCATGCACGAGAAACGATCGACCGACGATTGCAAAGCACAAGTCTTACTGTGTAATGTTCATACCGAACGGCAAGCTGACCTGGAGGCTGGGGCCATATCTCCAATCGAGACTGTATTCTTTCGCTTTGATGTTTAGACATGTGTTGGAGAACCATTGCCATTCAGATGGCAGAGGTCCCATTCATGCTTTTCATTTCCATTCTAAACGACACTTGTAACAGTGTTTAATCTAGTTGCAAATATTCAATTTATCCAATTGAGCCCTTTACAAGATCATATCAGTCCTTCTTTACTATTTGTGAGTTATCCTAATTATGCTATTGCCAAGATTTTAGAATATCTTTCCATTTGAACCCATTTACTAAATTCATAAAAAAAAAAATAGACTTCTTTTGTTAGCTTTTTTTCTCCCTTTGGTCTATATAAATATTATGATAATACAATTCAAGTATATTTTAGCTTACAATATTTATAATTGTACAAGTGGAATCTCGTTCACGATTATATCGGGTTGATATTCCTGCTATTTTTAGGAATAAATGTTTTCACAAGGGTATCCAAAAACTATAGTAATTTATAAATAGATAGTCGTACTTATAGCAATCTAAATCTTGTTCCCAATTTTTTGATAGAAAAACAAATTATGCTTTTGTATTTCGAGTTTTCCTAATTAAAGTTTGTTACTTCTATAAATTAGGAAATTGAAATAGTAGAAATATCAACCCGATGCAACTTTAAGTGAGACTCTACTTTTACTAGTATCGAGACCATAAGGTAAAATGAATTAAATGGAACTAATATTTATAAAGGCCAAAAAGGTAAATAAAAAAAAGAAATAAAAAGACAGCATATCTTCTTTTGATTTCAAAAATGGATTAAAATGAAAAGATAATTCTAAAGCCTGGGTAGTAGTGTAATTATGAAAATTTGTTAATAGTATCAAAGATTAATTTGATTTTGTTTTGCAAAATTAAGTTATTAGATTGAACAAACTAAAAATTTAGAAACCATATTGAAGACATCATATCTTCTTTGGATTTGGAAAATGGATTGAAATGAAAAGATAATCAAGGTCAATATCAAACAAATTAAAAAATTATGGATGGCATTGCATATCGACCTAAATTTAAAAAACTATCTAGGGCCATTTTTCCCTTCCGGATAATAGCTATGTCTTTATGAATATGCCTACCATATACAGAAAATGAATTCAACAACTTTTTCCACTTCAAAGTGGTCAACAAATAAAAAATGGGGAAATTGTCACATCAGTCCTGAATTTATTGTACGTAATACGCATACTAATTTAGCCCTAAACTTGCTAATTTTATCAATTTAGACCTAAATTGCTGGGCGAAGTTCCAATGTAGTCTTTCCTGTCAATTCTTGCCCGAAATCATTGACGTGATAGTATGTCAATGGCCGGTGATGACTGGACTGCCACGTGAGCGGCTCTTTTGAAAATTGATCGAATAACCACATTCGCGATAAACTAAACTGGCTAAATTGAAATGTTCGGAATTAAATTAGCAACTAAAGACTTAAATAACTGGGTAATTTCGAGGAAATTAACAAAGAGACGTTGGACCAGCTTACTTGTCCAAGACATGGTACTAGATGGTGTTTACCACGCGGTAGTTGAGAAAAGTCTCGCACGCAGGATGATAAATGTCTGGTGCACATCACCAAGCCAATGGACAGGCAGCAACATTCAAAGTGCCGTAAGCTCCAAGCAAATCTCGATCCTCCAAATTCAAATCCTTCGACATCGTTGAACGTCCTTTCATGCACGCGATGCATCATCTTCAGCGCCGCCGCGGTGGATGAGGCTTGCTCCCACGTGGTTTGGAGTCCTGCTGGACACCGGTCCGAATCACTCAAATCGCTTTCCGAACTCGAGAAAACCACGATTCATCCGGGACGTATGTTTGGCATGCGCTTGAAGCGCAGGATAACTCCGGTTTCTATTCCAACTTGCGTTCCGATGGATCGGTCGTTATCCGGGCTCGCTTAGAAGAAACAGTAGTCATAACTCAAATCGAACGTTTTGATTGCGCGAGTGAAACTCTTGTTGTGACGTACGGGAGGGTCGGTACCGTGCATCCCTTCTTACCTTTCTTCGCTAATAAAAACTTTTGTTAAGTAGCTATGAAATCTTGGAGTATGTTTCGTGGAGCATTCCACAAACTAATACAAATTGTTGGCGGGGACTTGAGGAGGAAGACTGAGTCATGATAGTGACCCCATGACTCCTCCATTTTCTTGGAAGCCGGCCATCGTATTTTAAATCTCTAATCTAAATTTATAATAGAAGACAAGAAAATGAGCTGAATTAATTTTTGTACACGATTAATTATTATTTGTACCTTTATTGATTGAGGAGGCTAAGGATAGAATCGGATCATGCGACCATACCAACGTTGACGAATATGTTAGAACTCTCCCCATTGTTCTTAGGCTGCCCCCAACCTTCATAAGTTGTATTCGTTTATTGGTTCTTCACAAATTAGGATTGCTTTGGATATATAATCACATGCATGGAGGCATGAATTCGTTCGTTAAGTCAACCCACTAGAGTCATGCTGAGGTTTCATTTGTTTCGCTAAAAATAAATAATTTGAAAATATTTTTTTTAGAGATCTTAAATTTATTGCAATTGTGTCAATTCAGTCTTACTTTTTTTTTTTCACAATTGATTCTCAAACATTTTGAAATTGTGTCAATTCAATTTATTTGACCGGCCGGCGCTAAAGTAAAAAAAATTTAATAGTATTTTCTGTGTTTTTTTCTTCTTTTTTTTTTTTTGTTAGGGCTGGAAAGCCCTTGCCCCGGCTACGGGCGAGTGCTTGCGACCCTTGCCTAGTAGCCAGTGGCCTCCTGCATGCCCTAAAGCAAAAACAATTAATAAAAAATTTGAAAATATTGAAATGTTATTAAAATTTGATATGTCAGCACCGACGATACCATATCAATGCCGGTTGGTAAAATGGATTGAACTTTAGGGATCAATTGGCTAAAATAAAAGTTGATGACTATTGTCATAATTTCAATAGGTTTAGGACTCTTTCAATGATTCTCCCCACCTAAAATGCTTCTATCAATGAACCAGAAATTAAGAAATCCTCCCTAAAGATGAATTCAAACATGATTTTATCTCATTTCTGGAGGTGTCATATAGACAATTAACTTGCATAGATCTCATTTAGTTCCATTTTTTTCGCTCAGTTATTTGCGAGAAAAGTATGGTGCTACATTCTCCATCTGCAGTGTTTATCTGCTTATAGCAGAAGTCCTAACTCTTATTTCGATAATGTACTTGAGTCCTAGAATTTTTATTTCGTGCATTTAAGTCTCGAAACTTGTCACAGTCATCCACTGCCATTCCACTAGTTTCGTTAGGATTTTTGGAGGATGGAAAACCTGCTAGGCGTTTTGTTTATTACTGCCATGTGGAATTGATAGAATGATGAAAATTGTCTTGTGTCATTTCTCATCCGTTTTTTTAAAACGACGGAGTTAACGGAAGGATTCAAATGCATCGAAATTGTAAGTTTTATGGCTGAAATAAACGAATTGAAAATGTTAGGATTCAAATGAATTATCACGATAAATATTAGGACATGTCCAAATCATTGTCCCCTGTATATTTAGCTTTATTAAAATCTGGATTGCGTATGCTAGATCATTTTTTTCTAGTGAGCTCAATTTGACTCTTGGTGATCAAGGAAAAAAAAACAGCAAGAAAATATATTTAATAACGTGACAAGGTGGAAGCGCACTGGGAAGGAAGAGCGTAGGGTCCAGGAAGACTCCAGTTCATTTCCATAATATTCAAACCTAAGACGGCTCTGACCCCAAAAAAAAAAAACTAAGAAGGCAAGAATGACCACAGAATTGCAGCCACATTTTGCCATCTGGGAGTAAAAAATTGTGACTAATCCCATGGTTGACCTTTCTAATCTCCTTGCAATTAGACAAAAACTTGTCATGGTTAGCTTAATCCTCGTGGCATAAGCATGTTGCCCAACTGGGGGAAAATTTTTTATTACTGTAGACACGTCATTTTATGAACAGGGCGATACACAAAATCAACCTTGAAGTTCGGGTCTAATGTGTGGTTCGGTCTACCGTAGCTTAAGATATTAGGGCTGAGCATAATAAATCGAGAACTGCTCGGACTCGCACGAACCCGGCCGGTTCGGTCCGGCTCTCGGGGATCCGATTCCCGGTTCTATAAAATTGGAACCGGCTAGGATCGGACCAACTAATATATTTTTCTTTTAGATTCGTAATTGCAAACATAAACCTAAGATGCCTAGAATGCTTAGGATAACTTTCGGGTTTAGCAACAACGTGATGCGGTTAACGAATGGTGATCCGGTGAATATGACATTAACGAAAAAAAGTAATGATAGATCACAAAAAGAATGTGACGGGTCCAATATGATTGGGCCATTCGGAAACCGGATCGAAAATTGATCAACCCAATGAGATATAGGGACATGTTAGGACCGAGACCGAACTGGTCCAAACCGAAGTTGGGTGGCACGGGTCCTTTAACCAGTTGGTTTGCCTTCTGGATCCCAACGAGTCCAAATGGCAGCCCGTCCACTACTTAGAACTATCCGCATATACTACGTAATGCCGGGTTTTGAGTAATAACTTTTTCGAGAGCACCATTTTTTTTTTTGGTTTGTTTCTATCATAGCCACACAGTGTGTGTTTATGTCGTGTGCATGTTGCAAAACCTCGCCCCTGCTTCACGCATCCTCACCCCATTCTCCTCGAAGGTGGAGATTTGAACCCCTCACCCTCTTCCCAAATGGGAAGAGTGGCCACTAGGGCAATACGCCAGTAGTTTTTATTAATGAATTTTTTTTTTTCATTGATGAATTGAGTAGGTATAGCATGATATCTTTTTCGAGGACATTGACTTTGAACTCTTGGAGTATACTATACCGCACATGTTGGACAAATTGGAGCCCTATATTCTTCAATTATTCTCCTTTAAATTGATAAGTAAATTCGCGTGGAACCCAAGCAACAGCTCTCTATATAAACACAAGGGAAGAGCATGTAATTTGCTTCACAACAAAAGCAAAGACTCACCAACTTCCAGTTGTGATTGTCTCTGCTTTTCAGCTTCAAGGGTCATAGAAAGAAACGAGCCAATCCAAGACTCGAACACTATAAGTCCGCCATCGCCGCCGCCGCCATCATGAGAATCTTCTCAAGCCTTTTGGGATGGTTCCGTCACTCCGGCAGCAAGATCAATTGTGAAGGTAAGAATCAATCGCAGAGCAGCTCAAGAAGCAAAGGCCGGGTAAAAGATGAAGAGAAATCCAAGAACTCCTCCAAGAGGAAGTCAAAACCTCCTCCGATCCCAATGACTTACTTCCCCGTCGGATCTCAGCTCTCTCGCTTGTAATCTATCCACTGGGGCAACAAAATAAAACTTGTTCTGTTGCGGAGAAGATTGCGCTCGAAATTTAAAAAATTCCAAGTATTTTTTGCAATTTATTCATCTGTGTTTCTTCATATCATCACGGATGTTCATCATCGCAATGCTCCATTAGGATCTTCTGTGAAGTTTTATCGATTTGCGGGGGTAAATTCAAATGAAAGGACTCGTTATAGACTTGATTGTGTTTTCACTTGATCAGTCCAGCTAGCAGCTGCTCTTGGCTCGAGATCTTTCATCTCTCTAAGAGCCGGAATCCGTATTATGTGAGGAGAAATTGCTTTTGCTAATTCGAATCGAAGGGTAACGTAAGGTCGGTCTATTTCCGGCATCATATCCGCACGCCTAATGTAAAATCTTGGTTTGGACTTGGGCTTGCACTGTTGACCTAATCTGTATTTTTCTTTTCCATCCTTTGTCAACCTTAGGCCCAAAGATTGTTGCGTGCCCTTTCCCTTATGATTCATAACATCATAATCGTAAGCCTATGAAATACCTTGCTACTAACCACTTATATCGAGTAATACACGCAAGCCAAGACTTGAATCTGGAGATTGTTTGCATGAAATGTGAGGACAACATGTGCAGAATGTCTCAACGGCACACACAAGCATTTTTCTAATGACCAAGTTAATCTCATGAGGTTACGAAGTACCATACTCCTTTTTTTTTTCTCTCCTAGGACATTGTCGGAATGGACTTGTTGTGGTGTTGTAGGTATTCCCCATACGCCGTGACTATGGGTGAGCATCAAAACTCACTTCAATCTAAGAACCGGCTTGAGCCAGAGTGCATCGGACGGTTCTTAGGCAAACCAGATAGGCTCGTGCGTAAAAAGCTTGGGGGCCGGGCCAAGACCGGTTTAGTTCTCGGGCTAACCCTCTAAACCGCCGGTTTTATACGGGAATGGGCTAGCCAAGCCAATTCCAAAAGAGGCCTCGAAGTGCTTCCAGCGTTTGGCCAAGGCAAATATAATGTACTAGTTATGCCAAAAATGAGTTTAATATATTTGAAGTACGAAACAAAAACTTGGGACCCGGAATCCATCGGTTCAATTTCAGGCCAGTTCCAAACGGTCCTGGTTTAGTTTAAGTTCCAAAGACTTGAAACCAGTCTTGACTGAATAGGTTTCATGCTCTCGGTCGAAAACATGAAATGAATTATCCCTGACACGAGACAAGGACCTATCTCATCCATTAAGAGGGCGAGGAAATCGGCGGGATACCCAGCACATCGCTCTTTCAAGGGAGGCTGGCCGCCTATCCTCGATCTTCCCATTTTCCAGAAGACCTCGGACTAATCTGGCGACATAAAATAGTCAATCGAAAGAACCAGAAAGCGGTAATCTTATGCTGGTCGCTGAAGGCACGCTTTAGTTAGGTGGAGAATTTATCTAAATCAATGATCGCAATCATCAACTAAAAGCAAGCATAAAGTCATGGTAATCTAAATCAAAAGCTCCTTCTCTTCTGCTTAGATACATTGTAACCGGATAATAAAGGGTCCAGTCAATTCTACTTTTCCCCGCAATTCTGATTTTTGACTTTCATCCCAATGGGGACAGGGGCGATTACGTGATTTCATCTTTTTCATTGGTTTAACACTATGGAATTCTTACCATCTCTCTCACCGACAAGAAAGTTAGGCGTTTGATTCCACTTGGACCAGTTCAAAGTTGGCTTGAATGTCTGTATCAACGTTAGTGAAATCTGATGACAAAAGTGTAGACGGTGATGGGGACAAGATGCATCCACAGCTTTGATTTCTGAACCGTCCGTCCAATAGGATCTAGTCAAATTTATTTGAGAACATATTTTAAGACCATGGGCTTTTCGTCTCACCAAAAATAGGATTATGACAGGACAACGTGTAACAGGATTGTCCCTTGTAGGGAAAATGGTTGCACACTAATAAGCTATTTTTGTAAATTTAGACGATTTGTTGAATTTTTTTTTTTTACTAATACTAGGCTCCGTTTGTTTCGCAAAATGTGAATGATTTGGAAAACATCGTCTTAAAAATGATCGCTCGAAATAATTAGTCAATGAAAAATATTTTCATTATAGACAATAATTTCAATTTAGATATATTCGTGGGCGAGGAAAATATTTTTTGTTTATTTATTCATTTTTTGTAAGTGTGTACATGCGATCGGTACGTAGTTAAAAAAGGACTTGTGCGGTGTGATCCCCGATCTAGCTGCGCTCTATGAGCATTATTATGATAGTTAAAAATAATAAAAATATATTTTTCATTTTCTCACGAAAATTTAAATTATGGCTCGTGTTTTTTCCAACTCTTTTTGGTTTCTAAAACCCTCTACCACCTTCTGACCAAAAAAAAAAAATCCTCTACCACCTTGAAATGACCATGTTATCCCTTGTGGGTCCTATTTTGATTTAATATTGTTACTTACCTTTTTTTTCCTATTCCATGTAATCAAAGTAACGATAATATTGTCCTATAAAGTTTTGGAGAGCATTTCATTTTGAATTTGCATAATAATGATGGATATTTAGAATTTTTTAATGTAATTAACTTTATCATATCATATAATATTTTTATAAATTCGTCCAATGATGACATGAAAATTAAACAAAAAAAATGAACTACACATTTAGCGAATAAAATGACAATTGAGCAGTTAAAACACACGGACGCAATGACGAATATAAAGTCATAAATAAATCAAATGCATTCATTAAAATACGTAGATGATTCTTTTCTCTCATATCTGTGCTTAGGTTATTTTTAGAATAATGGTTTCCTAGTATAAAATAAAAAAAAAATTTGAAATATAAAACTCATTAATACAATAATTACTTGGTTGTCTGTCAAATAGACTAATTTTTTTCAAAAAAAAAAAAAGGTGGGACCCCAATTTCATCCCAAATGGGAAATAAAAAGAAAAAAGAAGAAACCATAAATGAATCAAAAAATGTCACAATTAATCTTATATCAAGAGTTGGTCCCTTGACCTCCATTTGTCGCTTGAAAGGGGCATAGGTAGTTTTGTCCTTTTAAGTAAAATCACAACTAAGAAAAATGAAGAAAAAAATATCAGAAATAATCTTAAATCAAGAGTAGGACTTACAAGAGATAGTGTGAGCGATTTAACGTGATAGAGGGCGTTAGAAGCCAAAAATGGGGTAAAAAAACACGAGCCTAAAATATTATCCAAATCAAAAAAGAAAAAACAATGACAAAATCCGCAAGTAATTTTACATGAAAATACTCGCATCTTGTGAAAGTTTCTAATAAAGAAAAATTCTAAGCGTGTTAGTTTCAAAATTTAAACGAGGCAAAGGATAATTATAAAAAGAATGTTTAGACACTAGTTATTGACGTGAGGATGAAACTGTTGTTGCAGTAAAATGTTACGGAATCTTTTAATATCGAATTTTCGTGGAATTAAATCAATCATCGCGATGTGGTTGGCTTGTCTTTAACTGTACTAGAAGAGGCGGTATGGATGCATTCTTTATTTTAACGTGCCGACACCTTCGCGCCTTACACCCTCAGTTCCTTTTAAATTGTTTTGTCTTTCCCTAGAGGGAGAAAAATTACCAGAAAAGCTTACGGAAGACTTCTCTTCCATCTTTCCGTCAAGCCTTTTTAAGGACATACTCATGTCTAGACTCACTTTGTTATGCAAAAATTAGTCTCAATGACCCGTACTTTGTATAAATTTATCATTTTTTTTCTCTAACATCACCTATTTTTCTGTTGGTGGTATGTACCAATGGAGTCATTCGGTGTGTGTGGAGAGAAATTATTGATTTACGTGGAGTGAATGAAGTGTATAGAACGATGATAGAGTTAACATAGGAGGAGAAAATTCTCATCAAATTACGGTGATGACCCACAGGACAAAACTGGTGGATGAGCTGAACTCTTCGAGGATAGGTCCACCAAATATTGATAATGGTGCCATTTTTAATTGGTTCCTAGACGGTCGTGTGCCACATGTTTCTGTTGAATCTGTGGAAGGACCCAACCAAGTCCTCAAGGTTGATTGAAAAACGTTGTCGGCTCGTGCATGGTCCATGGTCGTGGCGATCGACGAGTTGAAAATTGATGTTTCGGTTGCGAAATTAGATCGTAATAAAGTGATTTCGAATGAACAGTCGTTGGCTAGAAGACGATGCCGTGATTCGAATATCGAAAGGCGGGCGGAATTGACCGGTTAGGTTTCGAACGATTTTTGGACAAAAATGGATGATTAGCACGATTTGTAACTAGATAGAAAAGTTTAAAAGAGTCGGAAAGGAAGTTGTCAAATTGTCCAAACGTGAAATATGAGGACATTGTCACTATTAGAGGCATAAATCTCTCCCTCCTTAATTGTTTTACATTCTTTTATTATCGGGTTCGTTCGTTTGGGTAGTCGGAAGAAGATACTTAAAAAAAAAAATAGAAGAAATTAAGTAACATATAGTTATATAAACCGTCAATAACGTCTAGATATGGTAACACCTCGAAATCGAAACGATTGTATAGGTTATAGGTTTTAAGTCCAGCAGAAATTATCATTAACAATAAAAAATTTCCTTAAAAGCTTACTCCAACACAAGCCCCCAGAAAAAAGAAAAAGTTAAAAAAAATAGGGAAAAGTATATAAAAAAAAAACATAAACCTAATGAATTAGTGTCAATTCGGTTTTAAACTTTTTATATTTGTTGTAATTGACTCCATCAATTAATTTATTTGGAAATCGCCGACCGAACGTCGATTGTCCCATGTGACACTATTGGCGATGTGGAAATTTTTTAATATTTTTTTTATTTTATATACATTTTTTTTAATTGAGGGCCCACATGGGTCGCCGACCCCTGCCCTCCCCAAGAGACGACCACGGAGGCGCCTTCGCTTAGTCAAACTGGAGAGAGCGTAGCGGCCCTCACTAGATTTGGGCGAATGCTTGCAGCCCTCGCTAGCCACAACGAGGGCCCTCAAGTCCGAGCCCGGAGCCATCAAGGGCCATGACGCCCTTGCCGGCCTTCAATAAAAAGGAAGAAAAAAGTACAGCTAAGAAAGAAAAAAAATGCAAATTCAAAAAATTATCTATATATATATATATATATATAAATGTCAACATAAGCAATTTTCGGAACTTTGACCATCTAACCATTCAAATTATCTAAATATTCAAGATAAAAGCAAAAAGATTAAAGTGTGAGTCAACACGTATTCTTCTACGTTCAAAACTTTGACCATCTAACCATTCAAATTATTATTCACAAGTCAAAACCTAACTTCTCTCTGCTCGGAAGCTTTCTCTCCAGGAGCAGAGAGGGTTGTTGAATTTTTGTTTGGGGGTTTGCATTCTTTTGAGAGCTTCAACTTTACAATTCTCCCCTCAATTTTATCAATTTATGTCTTGACTATCATGCTTTCAAAGTTGCTTAAGAACTTTCATGTCATACAATTCATCCTCAGACTCCTAGCTCAGGAAAAAGTGCAACTTACAATATGTGCATAAGCTATTGTAAATGGGGCAATCTTAGGGTTTTGCAAATTTCTTTAGCCATTTTGTCCTAGTTGGCAACATGACCACTTTTATATCTCCCCCAATACTCCATTTATTAAGAAAAATTCTTCAAAAAGTTCCAAACCTATCACATTTTTCCAATTCAATCATAAACCTTTTGCATTTTCATCAATTAAGTCCTATACTTTTTTGCTTTTTGCCCATTGAGTCCTATTGACTAGAAATAGTTGATATAGACGCCGGCTTTGCTACGTGGCATAGCAGGCATTGACTCGAGCGATTTTTAATAATATTTCAATATTTTTTATATAATTTTTATTTTATTTTTCTTTCCTTTTAGTTTCTTTCTCAATGGTCATAGCCTGCGAGGGTTCCGCGACCCTCACCGGTTGCCAAGAAGGAAAAATAGAGGGAAAAAAAGGAAAAGGAAAGAACGATAAAAAATTAATATAAATTTTAAAAACATTAAAAATTATTCACGTCGGCGCCAATCATTGTCATGCCAGGATGACCAAAGATCCACATCGGCGATTTCAGCCAATAGGACTCAATTGAAAATATTAAAAAGGTTTAGGATTGAATCGACAAAAGTGTAATAGATTTAGAATTTTTGGATAATTTTTTTCCTATTTATTATATTTGCTCCTTTCACTCTCCTAACTCCTCATCATTTAAAAAGTGTGTCTACTGCAGAATATCAAAATTCCTTTTTTTATTTACAATCATTTTCTGCCTCCTCAATTTCTTAGCATTCTTTTATGACCAGGTCTGTTCCTGTGGTTTGTCAGAAGAACATACTCAAAAATAAAATAAATAAATTGAATTACGAATAACGATATAACCTGTGAAAACATCTAGAATTTATAATAACAATAGCAAAATCATGAAAAGCTTACTCCAAAACATGCCCAAAAAGGAAAGCTATCAAGTGCTTGTCTTGAAGTTCCCATTGTTAGGTGCTGTATAATTACCAATTATGGCAAATCCAGTAAAGGAAGTAAAATGGTGTCAATCTTGCCATGAAATTCTAGAGCACATCTTAGTCAATGGTTGTTGGCATATTTGATAGGAGGATCTCAACCAAACCAAGGAAGGGGGACATCTGTGTTTCTCCTGTGCTTATGATTTGAAAGTCTAGGAGCTGATTGAATTGTTCATTAGAAAAAAAAAAATTACACATTTTTAATTTGGGTGTCTTCGCAATCTCAATTGTGATAATAAAACAGGACCATGCTCCCTACCCCGTACCCTTCACCGCACTCCACATCCTCGCCTCCACGCACCGTGCTAGCCAGATGAAATTTCCCTCACTAACCATGTACAAGATGGACATTTTAATGGAGGTCATGTTGGATCGAATGTGCACATTTAGATCACAATGCATTCTTGAAAACTAATGATCTACTAATGACATTATAAATTTCGTGTGAAATCCAACACCATGAATACTTTCAAAAAATAAATAAAAATCAGATGGGGTATTTTTATACAAATTCATTTGACCAACCAGCCTTTGAACTTGTCATCATCAGGCATCAGCACATACATTTACGTCAACAAACTTTCTCCCAATGATCATTTAAATATTCATAAAAAAAAGTCACTGTCAAGTTTAAATGCAGAAAATTAGTTGGATGAGTTCTTCGATGCTTGGCTTAGCTCGGTTGGTTCCTTAATTGCGAGGGCAACAGCAAAAGAATGGAAATTCCTTTTTGAACAAGTGACTTAGACCCTAAATTTGGAATTTAGAGCACATGTTAACCTAACTCCCCTCACCTAAATGTTGCCTTGATTCTAATTAACTCACCTAATAACCTGCTTTAGTCATTCACCAGGGTTGGGAAAGGTACATATTTTTATTTCCAAACTCGTCGAAAGCATACATTATATTTGCCAGAAGTGCACATTTTAAGAGATTTACATGGATTTAGTCACAAACTTTTAAATTCATAGTGGAGTTAAAAAAGTGCATTGATGCAAAGGAACACTTGATTTCTATGCGTAAGCTTAAGCTTAAGTTTAATATCAAATATTATACCATATCTAAATCTATCGGGCTAAGATTTAAGAATAATTGACGGTGATATTACAAAATCTACCTTCCTTTTCGATAGGATTACACATTCAATGTTGAGCAAAAAAGGGTAGGAAATAAAGGGTTGGGAGTGGGACAAAGATAAAAATGGGATTTTGAGCCTCTAGATTGACATTAAAAAGTACATGAATTTGCAAATAGAGCAAGGGGGTTAATAGTAATGTATGAATTGTGGTAATTCATAATGATCTCTTCTTTCAAAATTAGTCCATTGCATAAATAGTCTTTCAGCAAAACCATCCCTCTTATAATCATAGAATTATTGACAAAAATGTTGGTTATCAATTTAGGCCGCGTTTGCTTCACTCAAAATTTCATGATAAAACAACATATATATATTTTTTCATGTAAATCATTTTTAATGAAAATTATTATTTTTTGTATAGTATAGGGAAAATGGTTTCCTTCTTGTTAGAAAGGGAAACCGTTTTCTTCCAATTTAAATATATTATTGTAGATCCATGAAAGTTATATCCGTATAATAATTAATTTTACGTCATCCAAATATCGAAGAACGATCTTCTGAAAATGATTTTTCTTCGAACAAACATACCTTAACTTGTTTGCAAAAATGGGAAGTTGTCTATACTTGGCAAACAGAAAAGATCACCAAGCTTCTTCTTTTATGGATAAGCTTTAAACTCAAAAACAAAATTACAGGTTTTCCAAAAAAATAAAAAATAAAAAAAGGAAACTTGGACATGTGCAAACCCGCAGACAGGGAAGTAAGAGCTTAACCTCTCTCTCTCTCTCTCTCTCTCTCTCTGGTTCTTATTATTGTAGCCCAGAAAGCGTCACACAAGCACAAAAACTTGCTCTGTCTCCATCTATCCTTCTATGCATTCCGAGGAAACGTGTAGCCAACATTCCGCTCACCTACCCTCCTTTGTTCTCTCCAAGAAGTTCTGATCAATAGACGAAACACACGAGATCCCCACCCCCCCCAAGACTTGTCCTTCCGTTTCCCAATCAGCAGCCGCATTTTTGCACACACATTTGCGAAGGGAATTCTTTCGCGCTGGTTGATGATTACGTACACCTACACCCGCCTTGGGGTCCATAGCCTCACCACCATTTCTTGATTCCCTTCCGTCGGCAATGTCCCACCAAACCCACCAGCACGTGGTTGCGCATTTGCGCGGTTGTGCGAATTGAACGGCGTCGATGGCTTCGAAGGGGGCGTTGTCCATCTGGGTCTGTGCGAAGACGGCGCAGCTTCAAGTGGGTTGCTCAGATTTGGGGGCTAGGACTTGTGGGTTTGCTCTGAATTTGAGTGGCAAGGGGGATTCAGAGAGGCCTAGGAAATGGGAGTGCCTGAGTGTTGGAGTCTTGGCTCAGAGAGCTATCACTCCTGTTGAGGATGAGAAGCCTCAAACTTCTGGGTTGGAGTCGTCTGGGGCTATTGAAAGGACCCAGCAAGAGGAGGCCAAGGTGTTTCACAAGGACTTGAATCTTCTTCCAAGTGAGTAGTTTTAATTCTGCCATTTTCCTAATTTGTGCTGGTGAATGTGAGTTCCTTGTATTTAGTTATAGTTAATGTAATTTGGAAGCTTTTGAGAGTCTATGCAAAATGAGGGAGAATTTATTCATCAATGTCTGCTGGAACATTAGCCTCAATTTGGAATTGGACAAGATTGATCTTTTCTTGACTGTGTTTTGAATTGAATTAGCTTGCAGAGTATAGGACTTTTGATGGGGAATGCAGATTGACTTTGGGATTTGTTATGTGATGCTTGGGGTCTTTCATTTTGGGTGTTGTTGGATCTGTTATGGTTTAACTGGTTTTGCTATGGAGAAGGTGATGATTGAATGGATAATTGTGTAGTTCGTACATGCGGTGGATGTGAAAATGAAAGAAAAGAATTCTTTCTCCTGAGTATGTGGATGGAATTCATGATAGTCACATTTGCCTCAATAGATGCTGATGCATGTAGTTGAGAAGTTCTTGATCAAAGTTAAAATGCGAGTTGTTTCAGATTGGGAATCGCACCCTTGAGTCTGAACTACATGACTTAGTTGGAGGGGATAATGATGTGTGCTGTAAGAAGTAGTAGGTATAGGAGATTCTTAAGTGAACTAATTTTGATTGTATTTGGAGTAGGTGTTTACCTATGCAAACTTGATTGCTTAGAAGGAAAAAAAGAGTTAGCCTGTTAGTGCTGCCAAAGCTTTGTGCTTCCGAGATAGGCTATTTACGAGTTAATGACAATAAATGACTTTTTATTACGGAATAAATTGTTGGAAGGGTTCTAGATTTGCTCCCATCTGCAAATCTCTCCATTCCAACAACTAATGGGGAAAAAGGAAAGAAAATCTTTTCAGATGCATATTCACGATTCTTGGAGACCATTTTATTGTGCTTAACCAAACGTTATTGATCACTTACCAAATCAAGTAGCCTGCCATTGGAACCTAACAGTATACTATTGGCTGTTATAATGTCTGTAAGTTGATGAAATTAAGATTAATTGTTTTGTTATTAAATTTCCAGCTCTCTCCTCTGTCTTTTCGACGATTTCATAAATTTGGTCACATGCATAAATGGCAGAACCACTGTCTGCGCTGGACCTTTATTCTAATTCCAATGATGGTTCAAAAGTGCGAGTTGCTTATCAGGTACAGAACCAGCTTTCACTTATTCTTCCCATCATATTTTCAGAATGCTGTATTTTTGAACTATGATGTCATCAATGCAGGGTGTACCCGGAGCATATAGTGAGGCTGCTGCTCTAAAAGCATATCCAAAGTGTGAGACAGTTCCATGTGATGAATTTGAAGCTGCATTCAAGGTTTAAGATACTGCTACAGTTTATGCTCAATTGCTAATTATGCAGAACCAAACCTAAATATGGTTAAGTGTTTTCTTTCAGGCAGTTGAGTTGTGGCTGGTTGACAAGGCAGTCCTACCCATCGAGAACTCTGTAGGTGGAAGCATCCACCGTAACTATGACTTGCTTCTTCGTCATAGATTGCATATAGTGGGGGAGGTGCAATTGCAAGTTAATCACTGTTTATTGGGTTTGCCTGGCACAAGAAAAGAGGATCTTAAACGGGTTTTGAGCCACCCACAGGTCACTTTTTTTCCCATTTTCACCTTCTCCTTTTCCCTGGTTCCTTAAAAGGAAGGCTGTTTAACTGTATGACCTGCTTGTGTACAGGATATGAGTAATTATTTCAACTGATTATGACAAACTATAAAACTTGACCAATACATACGATCAGAAATCAATTGTGATGAAACTATTAAACTATCTTTCAGTTGTAGGTTTCTGCGCTGTTATTACAACCTTCTGTTCAATCATGACCTTTTGGTCGCCGACTAGAAATAGGAGCTAGCTGCCAAATCCTAGTTACTTGACTTAAGCATCTCATATGCTGGTATTTACTATAATTCTATCTGATGCTACCGACTGTATTGGACATTATGTACTCTTAATGAAAATGTACACGATCCTATTATTCTCCAGTCTAAAATTTAATTTATTTATTTCAGGCTCTGGCTCAATGTGAGATGACACTAATGGAGTTAGGTGTTGTCAGAGTCAGTACTGAAGACACTGCCGGTGCTGCTCAGGTAACAGTGCTGAAAAGTCATGCATCTCCTTTTGACGTCATGCTAAATTACTGATGTTATTATGATTCCACACAAAAATATCCGAATAGATTGTCGCCTCAAATGGTCTAAGAGAAGCTGGAGCTGTTGCAAGTTCAAGAGCAGCAGAGATTTACGGACTCGACATTCTTGCCGAAAAAATCCAGGTAATGCCTCTTTTTTTTCAGGGAATATAGAGGAGTTTGCACTGGTCGGTGCATATGCCATAGTGAATCACCTGTTAAGAATATTAGTCAGTCTGTTTTCGAATATTTTCTGCGGCAACTCACTGTGATTGTGCATTTATTACTAGGAATCTTCAGGATAACAATGCAGCCCAGAAGTTTTAATGCACCAGCGTTGAGATATCCAAGAATTATCCCACGCCATTACTAGCATATATTAAACCCTTTAATGCATCCCTTATGCACATCCATCATGCATCAATCATCAGTGTATATGTAAAACTACCATACCATACTCTGCTCCTTTTACATGGCATTAGTCTTTGAGGTTTGTGTAGTACGCATTTCTTTTGCATTTGTCTTTCTCATGATCATACTTGATTGGGCTTGTTTCCACTTAACATTTATCAGGATGATGACGATAACATCACCCGTTTCCTTATACTTGCTAGAGAGCCTATCATCCCAGGAAATGACAGACCCTTTAAGGTATTACATTGCTGCAATGACGTTTTGACGTACTTCTATTGATAGTACCATCGACAATACTTTCTTCTTTTCCTTTTTTACCTTTTTCTTACATCTTGCCATCAGACAAGCATTGTTTTCACTCTTGAAGAAGGTCCTGGTGTACTATTTAAAGCCCTTGCAGTTTTTGCTCTTAGGGACATTAATTTGACAAAGGTACGTCCTACTATGGTCGATTTTGGCCTTTGCTCGTAGCACCAGAGGAGACATTTTTCCATTACATTCTCTACTGAAATTTCAGATAGAGAGCCGTCCTCAGAGAAAGCGTCCATTGCGGGTTGTGGATGACTCAAATAAAGGCAGTGCCAAGTGAGTGGTCTCATTGTCAACTGGTTTTCCACTAGATAGTGATGATCCAATTTCTGGTTTCTGAAAGAGTAGGGTTTGTCTTCCACTTTTGGGGGATGCAGAGTTTATTAGAACTTCCATGCTTTGTCATTTGACTATTTGATATTGAACATGGCAGGTACTTTGACTACCTTTTCTACATTGACTTTGAAGCGTCCATGGCAGACCCCCGGGCCCAACATGCCTTGGGACATCTGCAGGTTTGTTGTTTCACAACTTACTAGAGATCGGTATTTTGGGAATTTGATCTTCTCCAGAGTTTAAATTGTATTATAGTATCAATTCCTAGGAAGCAATCCATTGTCTTATTCTTTGCTGTGTCCAGTTTTTCAGCTTACTTCCCGATCTGAGGGTGTATTGGTTCAATGGTTTAGCCATAATCAGCTCTCTCTCACTCTCATTCTTCTTTAATGTGTATGCGGAGCACTGGCAAATTCATACTAGAAAGTGCAAGAAATGTAATCTTCTTTTTTTGTTTGCCCGAATTGTTTGCAGGAATTTGCCGGTTTCCTCCGTGTCCTTGGCTGCTATCCATCGGATATTATTCCATAGAGAGATTCTTTGAGTACCTGAATGCAGATTCACATTCTGGACGTAAAACCCGCATTTTGTTGCCAACTCTACCTGTCCATCTGCGCATGTCTGTACTCCAGAAGCAGGGGTCTAAAGACAGCATTTGCCATTCTTATATAGAGTTATTGTTGGTAGGAGCTTTCCTTGTTAGGATCATTCTTCGGCAATTCTTTGATCCTCTTCATGACAGCAAGTTTCATGTTATTGAGATTTGCAGGCGTCACCGAAAGGCCCGAGATTAAATCATCCTAGTATGCCTCATCGGGCATCGTGTCTATTGTTTAGATGCAAATAAACTTGCATTGTCTAGCGACGCCGCCGTCATCAGTCCATAGCATTTTCTTAAGGTTCATTCTCGGAAGCTCTCTTGATTTTGACTATTGCATTATTCAAGCAGTTCATTTGTGGCGACTTGGTTGAAGCGACTCGGTTGTGTTTACTGTACTCTTGAATTACCAAATGAAGAAAAGATTGATTGTTTCTTCAGTTCTCAAAAAATTAGTGTATCTATTGTTTGGGTTGCCAACAAAATAATTATGAATATGAGCTGTACATGATTGAAAATTGATCATTGCTGAATGGTTGCTGGAAAAGTGAAATATTGCAGGATTTGTTGTACACCATTTTGCTCTTGCATGTGATTATTTCATGGACAGAGTTACTAGTTCCTGACCAGGATGATCGTCGTGGTGATCGGTTACTGTTTCCCAGATTGAGTCTAGTGGTGCTTAGTAGGGATGCCGAAGGTTTACTCGAATGATTCGAGAATAAATTTGGGTGTATTTGAATGGCAAGCGAGACGGGTTTGTCAGTTCCGGGATCTGATTATGTGGTTGAACAAGGTAAAGAAACGTGACGCGCAAGTCGGCGGGACGAGATGGCTGGGGAGGTAATGCATTTCGTTCGCGATTCATGTGCATCGCACGTGCTTTTGATCGTGTCGTCTGCCAATGTACAGTGTTATGTCCTAAGAAAACAGAGAGAATTAACACTAGCAAGTAGCACCCAAGCCCTAAATTGATACGGTAAAACGGTATGTCTAAATAAAAATGTGATTAAAAATGAATGTTGTAATGTTGCATGAGAAAGTGGAAGACATGAGAAGTTATAAGAGACGTGGATAGACCGTGTTGTTTTTATGATATCATTATTCGGGTTAATAACACCAAAAATTCTAAACTGGTATATATATGAATTGATTTTTGTGTTAGAAAAAATCTCATTCCGGCACACATGTGCTACGTTTACTCTAAGCTAATATTTATGTCACAAGAAATCTCTATTTGGTATATCCGTGTCATATTTATCTCAAACTGATTTTCGTATCACGAAAAATAATCGAGGTTGGTACACTCGTGATAATTTTATCGTCTGTTAGTTTCATTTCAACGCCCTAGACAGATTGGAGATGTGGAAACACACGTGGCAAACAACTTGAATGGTCGGTATGTAACCTGGATCCGACGTATAAATACAACATAAGAAACCGACGCCATTTTGGGAACGCAAATTTGAAGAAAATGAATCAAGGTCGAGAATTATGGCAAAATTAGACTCCTCTCTCTCTCTCTCTCATATCATCAATATCTTAGGGCAAAATTGAGGCAAAATCAGGGATTTTAGTGGTTCTTTGACACACGAGGAGCTCTAAATAGATTTCTAAACCCCAATTCATTTTCTTCAAATCTAACTCCCTAAAACGATATCGTTTGAGAGATCCGTTTATATTGAATATCCGTGTCATGTTCCAATCATTTGAGTCATTAATTACATGTGCTTTCACATCACCAATTTGATTGAGGATGTGGACGAATCGCTAACGAAGGGTAAATTTATCGGTGGTGCACAAATATAATATTTTTTTCGACATGAAAATTAGTTGTGGCATAGGTAGTTTGGGATAGATGGGGCAGAGGTAGTTTGGGATAGATGTGGCACATGAATATCCCTTTAGAAATTATTTTTGTGACACGAAGTTAATTGAGGATAAATACGTTACAATTATACCAATTCAAGATCTTTTTTTTTTTGGTGGGAAGTTCAAGATTTTTGGTGTTATTAACTTTTGTATATTTTTATTTCGAAATGATTTTGGGAGAGTCAAAAAGTGAGATCAAGCTCACTCTTTTCATTTATTAACTAAATTAGATACATAAGACAACTTCGAGAATTTGTCAACAGATATAGTCTATTTATTTATCGAAAACGAGAAAATTTGAAAAATATTCCCTTAAAAATAATAGATAACATTTTTAAAAATAAATGAACATGGACGGCTGTTGATAATAATTTTTTTAATTATTAATTATTTTGCATGGTAGAATTGATCGATTTTAAGAAAATACTTTTTGAATTTTGTGAGAAACGAATTGACAAAATAGAAGGGGCTAAATGGAGTTTTCACCTTCAAATGGTTGGTGGGAAAAAAAGCGACATTTCCGACCGAAGATCGCCACAAAGCGAAAGTCGCCCACGTTTCCATCCAAATTCCAAACGCTGTATGTCCATTGTCCTTCCCTTTTCTCGGTCAAACAGCTTTGCATCGCATCGCTCGTTTGAAGTCCAGAAGTTGCTGCTGGGATTTCCTTAATGCAGGCTGCTAATGACTGTCTTGATCCTTAAACTATGCCGAAACTCCACATCTAGCTCCAACTCTCTCCCCTCAGTTTAGCCAAACCCAGATTCGGCATTCAATAACGAATGAACTTTCTCTCGCGGTCCCCTTATTACCCCCACTACTGTTCGATGTAATGCCACTGTCAGCAGCTGAAGCTGAACTGGACGATGAAGAAGCGCGCGCAAGCCCATTTCGGTAATGGCGAGCTTTGGGATGGTTTCTGTTTTCCTCGTCGCCCTCTTCTCTCTCTGCTCCGGGATCCCAGGTAACAGGACACTTGAGCGTAAGGAATTCAAGGAACCACGGAGGATTAGATTTTAACTGGGTCTCTTTCTTGGTTGTCTTTTAAATTGCTTCTGCAGCTGGGTCATCTCCAGTCGCACAAATTAAGCAGACCCAGGACCCGAAAGACGAACCCTTTGTGGGGTTGAACGTAGGCACGGAAGTTTCGAATCTTGTCTCCCCAGAAGCGTTGGTGTCGTTTCTCCAAGTGCAGAAGATCGCCCACATACGTCTCTACGATGCGAGCCCGGACATTCTCACTGCTCTGGCTCGCAGTAAAATTCGGGTGACCATCAGTGTTCCCAATAACCAGCTTCTTGCAATTGGGTCCTCGAATGCCACGGCTGTAGCTTGGATTAGCCGAAACGTTGTTGCGTACTACCCGAAAACCCTAATTACAGGCATTGCCGTTGGGGATGAAGTCTTGACCACCGTACCCTCTTATGCTCCCATTCTTGTGCCTGCAATTGAATTGCTTTACAGTGCTTTGGTAGCTGCAAATTTGCATAATGAAATTAAGATTTCGACCCCACACGCCGCGTCTCTGATTCTTGACACATTCCCACCTTCTCAAGCTTTCTTTAACCAGAGCCTTAGTTCAGTGATAGTCCCTTTGTTGCAGTTCTTGTCTAGGACCAGCTCGCCGTTGATGATGAATTTGTACCCTTACTATGTGTTCATGGAGAATAAAGGTGTAGTTCCTCTTGATAATTCGCTCTTCAACCCAATAGCTCCATCCAAAGAAATGGTTGACCCCAACACTTTGCTTCATTATACTAATGTGCTTGATGCAATGATAGATGCTGCCTATTTTTCGATGAAGAATTTTAACATTACGGATGTCAAGGTTCTCGTGACTGAGACAGGATGGCCTTCGAAGGGTGATTCAAAGGAGCCTTATGCAACCATTGATTATGCAGATACTTACAATTCAAATTTGATCAAACATGTACTTGATAAAACTGGTACTCCTCTGCACCCGGAGACCACATCCAATGTGTACATATATGAGTTGTTCAATGAGGATCTTAGATCACCTCCAATATCTGAAGCCAATTGGGGGTTGTTTAATGGGAACTTGACGCCGGTTTACTTGCTGCACGTATCAGAAACCGGGGGCTTTTTGGCCAATGATACAACCAACCAGACGTACTGTATTGCAATGGACGGTGTAGATTCAAGGACATTGCAAGCAGCACTGGATTGGGCTTGTGGTCCGGGGCAGGCAAATTGCACAGAGATTCAGCCAGGAGAGAGTTGTTATAAGCCAAACAATGTGAAAAGCCATGCTTCGTATGCATTTGATAGTTATTACCAGATGGAAGGGAAGGTTTCCGGGTCTTGTGATTTCAAGGGTGCTGCTATGATCACCACTACTGACCCCAGTAGGCATCATTCTTTCTTTTTCCTTGTTGCTTTCTTGAACTGCATAGATATTGGATTTGTGTCATGCCCTGCTTGGCCAAGCTTATAAGGGGCTGTGACTTCATTGGCATAAGGGTGGAATGCTTTTCCCTATTATCGAGAAATGCCTCCTGTCTTAGTAAGAAGTATGACTAAATTGGATGAATTTTCCCCTCTCGAACTCGAGCTCGTTTTCTCCTAAGAGTGCACATCCTTCCTAGTGGTCGCTGCAACTAAAGGGTTTGTGAAGTAGTAGTAGCTCTTGAAGTTGGGCATTTGGACTTCCTTGTGAATGAACATTTCCTAAGCTCTAATCTTTGAACCAGACTGGTCTTAGAATAATAGACTAGTGAGTACTATTGGTCAACCGAACTTCTCGATCTGTCATTTAACCGTTCACCTAGTCTCTGTGATGATTCTTATCTTCCTAATCTGGGTTGAGCTGGAAGACTCCTAAGTGACGATAAACTTAGTACGGATGCCTCATTTCGTGGGTGATGCTTGTAATTATAAAATAAGCATTCACAAGATCTTAATAAGAAAACTTATTTTCCTGTTTGTGTTATCTTCTCTGTGCTTCTGAAAGTTTCTAGAGCTCATCTGACGATTTTGTTGTTTCATTCAGGTTATGGAGACTGTATCTTTCCTGGAAGGTGAGAAAGGCCATTTCTTCAGTACTTTCTTTTCTTGTGTTTATAAAGACGTGTTGGCAAACCTCATTTATGTACTCATAGAATGTGTTAACACTTAGAAGATTCCTTGATTAGAATCCTTCTACTTTGGGTGCAGCAAGAAGGAAAGCAATAACACAGGGCAGGCAAATTCAACCGAGCCAAGTGGTGCAGCCAACAGATTAGGACTCATCACCTCAAGAAGTGGCGGGGTAGTTGCATTGGTGAGGGCATTTCAACTTCTTTTAGCCACACTTTTCTCCCTTTTCGTTTCGATTCCTATGTTGATGCCGCGCTAAGTTACAGACCAATGACCATGGATCTTTGGTTGGATGAGATTCATTCATTCGTTATTTCCCCCTGGTTCAGATCAGATTCTTTTAAGCATTCGCCCCCAATTTGACAAAAAGTGATGGCAGAAATAGGTTGTAGATCAGTGTTTGAGGATTCCGAATGCTCCCTTCTATGTACATTATGTAACAAGTTTGTTCTTTGTAATATGGAATTTCAGGGTCATTTTCCTCTGAACTTACCATGGCTGTTTCTTTCTATTTGATGCTTTGCCTTTTTTTTTTGTTCTTTGCCCTATATCGGACACTCAGGCTCTTTCTTTCAAGTCGAATCATAATGGTAAAACTCTGTTCTGTGTTATGCGTTCCGCAGCTTGAGATATCGCTGCTCGAGACTATAAAGTTGATGACTGAAATTAAAAACTCAAAAGCAAGGAACGAATACTTCATTTTGTATGGTACGTTCTCTCTTTGGGACAAAATCTGAGAAATCAGTGAGAACTTGTTCTTTAATTCTCAAAAGTCTCAATCATGCAGGAAGAGTGGCTGTACTCCATATTTGATATGCTTGAAAGTGAAACTTGATGCCCATTTTCTTGCCTCTTCTAGAGTGGGAGTAGTTGAACCCTCATCCATATCAAAGCCCTATATGGTCACCTAAGCTAAGTAAAAAGAACAAAAAGCAACATGGGAAAAAGTAATACAGACAAAATGAGGAAGCAAGATAGACACTATATTTACATGTATAATAATGTTTTCCTACATACCAAACGCAAAAGAGTTGTCTCGAGATGGCATTTCCCATGAGTACCAATTTGAAATCCCAAGAGAAAAGACTGGCGATTTTACAAAGAGTCTTGCAATTTTAGTTCAGCAACAATTTAACTCACCCCACTTAGACTTTAGCGTGGCAGTCGAATTCCGCAATTATGATACTAACGTCTCCCTCTCCTCCCAAATTCTTTTACCAAGCAAGACCGCATGCCTATTGACCAATTTTTATTTAGGCCAGTGGCAAGATGGCAAAACTATGGAAGATACATACAAGAAGATTCAAGAAAAGTTAACTTTCCGACAAAAAATAACAATTTTTTTATAAAATAACTGAAAATAGAAGAGACTGTGAAGTTTGATTGCTGCTGACCTCACCTATGGTGGAGACAGTAAGAAAAAGAACACGAGAGACAGTGGGATCCAACCGGGAACAACATATCTTTTGTATATTCTAACTTCTTTTTTTTTCTTTTCGTGGAATCGTTCCAAATTTAATATAAAAGTCAATTGATGTAGACCCAACAAAAAGACTATACTGAATTTAACTAGAGAAATTCAACTGGTTTCATGAATGAAATGTTAAAACTTACACCCATAAAAGACTTCTTCCCACAAATAACTGATTAAGGAAAATGAAGGGATTAAGGGATTGTGTCTGTGTGTGATGTGGTTGAGAACTGGGAGAGCATGTATTGGACCGTCCTTGGCTTGAATGTCTACTCCACCGATTTCCCTTTGAAATTAATGGACATGGACCACCGCAATTTGTCTAAACAGCAGATTCCATTTCTAGCTGCTTATATATATTAAGAGCTGAGAGGCCTGGGTTCAACAAGGCCGAGTAAGTTCGGCTTGACTCAGTGAAGCTCTCAAGCCGTTAAGAACAATGAACAGATTTAACAGAGCTCTTCTCCTTGCTCTTCTTCTTTCCATTGTCATTGCTTCCACGAGTACTGTCGACCATGGCATTGCCAGAGAAACTGATCGGAATAGCTTTCATCGTCGATCAAGCCATAGGAAGCTTATGGTCAACAAGGAAGATGATGATAGGATCTGCTCGTTTAGGAGTTGGCGGAGCTGTGGAAGTTTCTTTGCCAGGTGGCAAGAGTTTTGGCAAGGGAGGTAATGTGAATGGTAGTGCCCGATATGGAGGCAGCAGCAGTGGACGAGACGGTGGTGGAGGAAATGGCGCGTGTGGCCATGGAGAAGGTTGTGGAGGAGGGGCAGGGGCAAGTAAGGGTAGTGGAGATGGAAGAGGAGGCAGGGGTGGTGCAGGTGGTGGTGGTAGAGAAGGTAGCTCTGATGGAGGCTTTGGCCATAGAAGTGGGTTTGGTGCTGGCGGTGGTATTGGAAGTGGAATTGGCGGTGGCGCTGGAGATGGCGGCAGCGGTGGTGGAGGTGGAGCATATGGCAGCAGTGGCTCCGGTGAAGGGTCTGGTCAAGGAAGTGGCTACGATGCTGGGTTTGCTTCAGGAACTAATGGAGGGGGAGCTGGTGATGGAGGCGGAGGTTGTGGGTATGGAGGTTCCACCGGAGGGTACAGTCATGGGAGTGGTTTTGGTGGGGGCTTTGGCATGGGAGGACTCATTGGTGGTATTAGAGGAGGTGGCGGCACTGGAGGAGGTAGGGGTGGTGGCGGCAGTGGACAAGGGGGAGATTCAGGGGAGGGATGTGGCCATGGTGAAGGCAGAGGTTTCGGAGCAGGCGGAGGCATGGGCGGTGAGTTCAACGGTGGCAAAGGTGGTTTCCACATTATGACCATGACAGTTTTCACCAAATTCGTTCTATTGGTCATACAAAGACAAGCATCACTCCTATCATTTTCAAGTGCCAGTGCAAATGCAGAAGGCAAATAAGTGATGTAGAAATGAGAACTAATATCTTTCTCATTGCGAAGGTAATCTGAACCTTTGTATGAGCTAAAAAGAACAATGGCAGGGCCTAGACCAAATGTTTGAGCAAACATATTCACAGATTTACATAATTATTACATACATTAATATGTACTAAGATTAGTAAAAATTTCTGGGTCACTGAACATTATGGAACTTCTAATCTACACAGTTCTTACAAGGGGTGATGTGCTTGCACCTCAGTCAGGAGCACTTAGACTCTTGGCCACTGTGGACTCACTACCTGCACAGGCCAATAAATATCTCACCAGCAGAAACACATCAAATAGATGCATCTATCAACTGAAAATCCGTCGTCGTCATAGAACTCGAACAAAAACACGAAAATCAAATGGCCAGTGAAGAAGTTTAGTGTATAATGGTCGAAAGCAGGGTGTCAATCCATACTTCATGTCAATTATCTTCCTGGTTTAGCATCTAATACACGCAATAAGGTCACGTCAGTCAATGTATCACTCACAAGGAAAAATGCATGGAGATTGCATGTAGTGGAAGGATATGAGACCAGGATATCCACTGTGTTTCACTCCTTCAAACTTCAGACGATGCATTCTGTGAACATTTGCGCAGAAATGGGAAAAGCTGCAGTAGAGTAGGAGCTGACCTCGAGCGTACTAAACACCAGACGCATTCGGCTAGCAACTACCGATGGCTCTTCTGAACAGCCCATCACAGCCATCTGCTCCAGTTGAAGAGTTTTCACCGGAAGCCTTAATTTAGTCATAGAGTTGAAAACCGGTATCAACATGAGATACCAAAACTAAGAGGTGGCATGCGAGGACAAGAAAGCAAAAGCTCACCATGCCATTCCCTTTATATAATACGCATTTGCTATGAGAGCACAGAATCCTTTCCACTGGAGTAGTATTTCCTCCGACACTGGCGGGGTAGATGACCATCTAACAACTGTTGGTTGTGGCGTGCACAAGATGGTAATGAATATGATGCTCAACCACAGTATGCACTCATCAATCTGCAGATAATGAACACCAGTGGACATCTTAAAATAGTCAAACATACAAATGTTGGAAAGGGAATGAACTAAGAACAGGACCATTAAAAAGCCCCAAAAGTCACCAAGAACACTGGAATGCCGCTATTATTATTAAGTTCATGAAGTTTACAGGTTCTAATCAGTACTTACCTCCTCAGATATGATATTAGATTTTAAAGTGGTGTTTCCACCATAAGCTTGCATCGCTTCAATCTCGACACCAGATTCCTTCATATCGGTAAGTTCATCCCTCAATCCTTCTTCGGTGCAGCCGAGTGCATATGCATTTACCCCAGCACTGATGAACTCCTGATACAGGGAAAAGGTTTTGACTTAGAACAGACAATAACTCAAGCTCACCGATGAAAGACCCAGCAAACTATTGAATATACTTTTAAGTTGTGACCTCCTCCACGATCAACAGCATTCCTGTACCGCCTAAAGAGACTGATAGCTATGTTTCGGGATGAACGATATTCATCATCAAATGAACTGGAGTCACCCAGTCGGCACTGTAGCATCACAGCAATTGAGCAACCTTTAGCATCAGAAAGAACTAAATCGAGATATTACATAACAAAGTAGAACTCGGGATAGAGAACATGCATACTAGCCATCTCTTGAAGCCACGTGGTAAAAGGTCTGAAGTTGAGTGCGTCCTTTGTCGGAAAAGGAAGAATTCAAAACGTTACCAGTGCTTCTCACAGGAACGAAAACTGCAGTTTTATTGGAGCAAATCACATGGTTAGCTCTGCATGAAACAGTCTCGTGCAGAACTGGATTCTTTGGAAGTGCCTGATAATTGCTAACACCACCCGTTACAGTAAGCATGGTTGTACCATGTTAATTCTTCATTCAGCAGTCCATTCCAAAACAAATGACTGTAAACCTGATGAGCAGTTTGAACAATCAACAAGACCAAAGTTCAGCAACATGGACAGAAAAGGACTTGACTTTCTCCATGCCCAGAAAAAAAGTCTGCAAATCCATAATGGAATTTGCTAACATATTTGGAAATTGCCCTGACCTAATAAAATTTAGCAATAAAGAACTAAAAACCGTGATTGTAGAAAAATTCGTCGCCCAAAAATCGAAAGAAAAACATTCACATGATTCCATACCAGCAAATGGAAACTCCAATGCTTCTTGTCTACTCTCTTTTCATTGTTAAACGCCAGTATTCAGGTGAAGATAGACTAGAAAACAAGGCTGAAACTTCACACTCTTATGTTCCTTCCACCTAAATTTGCATCTAGAAACAACAAAGATACAGTTGCATCAGCAGGTACAAGCTTGCCCCCTAATTGACAACGCCCTCATTGGTCGCCTCGACTCAAAAACACATCATTCACGGCAAAAGCAACCAAACACCACAAAACATGTTTGATTCTAGCAATTCTACCGATGAACCCGGAAACTCGAAATGACCCATCAATTGAATACGCGAATCAGCGGCAAAAAACTGATCTGCAGGGTTACCCACCTCGTCAGCAACGAGACGAGCTCATCACATGGGAAATGGAAAGAGAAGCTGTCTTTCCCCGCAAGCAGCAGCATCCAAACGAGAGGCGAGATGAGGAGTATTCGAGCGGATAGACCCAATAACTAATCAAAGATCTTGGGAAAGAATCTGTTCTCGGCCACCAATTATTTGCATGGCTCTGGAGATTCTCGCGGATTCTCCCTCAAATTCTCAGACTTTTCCTTTGACAAAATTGTGGCCGCCATGAAAATTCACGTGGGGGACTCTCGTCTGTTTTGTCCTCTCTTCTTCTACCGCTAGTTTGGGGGAGAAAAACGGCGCCGTCGTTGTGCTATGTTCCTAAAATCTCATGAGGCAGAGGTGGCAAACCAATGTGCAAAAGTAGGGCCAAGAAATTGTGGTTAAACCATGTTTTTTGTTTTTTCTTTAAGGACAATTTCAATAAACCCTTTCGTTTCATACACGTGATAATAACTATTTATATAAGCATTGTAGCTAGGGAGAGTAACCGAGCTAGTTCAACGTGAGAATTCAAAGTCTGGTTCACAAGGTATCCTATTCGATTCCCATTCCAAAATTTGGGAACCGACTTTGATTGGTTCGATTGCTTGGTTCTATACCCTAGATTGCCCGATTCTACTCAAGAACCTGAAACCCGAAATGTTGATTCCAAACTAGAACCAAAAACAAAATCGGATCATCACTTATTTAAAGTATTTTTTTTTATAACTTTTTTTTAACGGATAATAGTGAAAATTGAATATATTTGACATATTATCGTCATATAGAATTTTTTTATGTGTATATATATGGTAAAATGAAACCAAAAAAAAAAAAACGAACAAAAGCGCTAACCAATTTCAAGGTCAATAAGGTTGGTTTCGAGTTCCAAAAAGTTGAAATCGATTCTAAGATTTCAAATTTCAGATCTGGAAATTATCTAATCTATGACCTGTCACCCATAATCGTAACACGTCTTAAATTATTTTGCGACATCATGACATTTCTTAGTAACCAAGTACAAAAGGATTGTGAAAAAAAAAAGGGGTTGGACGTGCATGTTAAAAAATTCTGGTCATCAAATGTCACCTTCTGTAACTTATTTCCCTTTGTAGAAAAAAAAAAGTCCTTTGTTTGTTTCCACGTTGGTGTTGGAACTACCCAGTTAACCCGTCGGATTCTGCCGATAATCCAGTACATCCAGTTCTAACTTGGAAGATGACACCGCCCCTCATCTTCTCTCAAAAGCCAATCACAGGATCTATCTCCGGTAAGAACCCACTCACGGATCACACTGATTAGTCCGGTTTTCGATTCTATAAAATTAAAGTCGGTAATTATCGGTTTGGCCTTTTTGGACCGGATTGATTAATTTTTTCTTTCTATTTTAATTTTACTTCTTAAAAATCTTTAGAGTAATAATTTAAACTCTTAATTATTGGAGCTAATTATGTGTATTTCAAAAGTATGTAATTGATTTTATTGGATCGTTCGGGAACCGAACCGGACCGACCGATTTATTCCCATTACTAACATCTCGAATCCGGTCCTGATTCCGCAAATTGAAAACCAGTCTCTCAAGACCGATTCTGGGTGGAACCGAACGGTACCGACCATCCCTAATTTCTGGACCATGGATGCTTGAAGAACACGGTGACATCATAGGACTTAGCAACACAGGAACACCGAGGAAATGTGATGGGGTTGCTCCCGTTGCGACCACCACTCAGTAACGATGGGTTTTGATTAGGGCTGAGGAACCCTCCTCCACCCACTGCGCACTGTCGCTCACCAACCCAAAAAGACAAAGAAGAAAATAAAAAACCTGCCCTTTGTTAATTATCCACCATATCGTTATCTCGGCACCCTTCCATATGAAGCGCCCATAAAGGACATTCTTTTTTCTATCACCAACCTCGTGCATTGATGCCCATCTGGGCTCTCTGAGATTTGGTTGTCTTTCGTCAAGAAGCAGGGCATCTTCTCGGGTAAGTCCTCTCTCTGTATGCAAGGTATTCGCTTAAATGTCTGAGAGATGAATTGGGTTTGTTCTTTTTGATCAACTTTTGGTGAAAGGATGGTGCTTTCTGTATGGAAATCAAATCCTCTCCGTGGGACACGTTCTTTCTTGGCCTGCGGAAGTGGCTTTTTGATAGGATCTGAATGTCATTCTGTTCTTTTGCTGAAAATGAATGTCATTTTGTTGAGAATGGAATGATATTCAGAGTTTCCTCTACCAGTTTTGAGACCATGAGGTGTATGTGTGTGCAATATGAAAGTCATATCTATCTTGATTTGTTGTTGGTGAGTCAAGGCATCCACTATTATTGGATGGGTTGATTGTGTTTCTCATTGAATCTGAAGCTCTTACATTTTTTTTTTTTTGCGAGTTTCTTTGGGCAATATGGTTGTTCTGCTCGAAATGAACTTCTAAGATTTAGACGGCTGATGACCATTGTCTTATATTGTGACCTTACATTTAATGACAGCCTGAGGTGATATAGATCTATTATTTGTTCTTTTGTTGCGTGTTTTTGTCTGGGTTGTGATGTTGTTCATATGACATTTTACATGACTACATGCTCTAAATGCTGCCAGTTTCCTAGAGGAATATAGCTTCAGATTGGACTTTCATGAAATGCTTGAGCTGCTTATAGAGTTACTCGTGCAAACATGGAAAATCTCTGTCAAAGAATGTGCTTTCTTTCCTCGTTTTATTGTTTTGATGATGCATCATTTCATCCTTTTGCTGAAATATTCAAGTCACTATATACACTTGCCAAACCAATGCCCATCATGACTTGTCCTGATCCAATTAAAGCTGTTGTCTGGAGAATGGGAACTGAGGCGAGATAGGGAAAAAAAAAAAACTTAAATTTCGCTATGTTCCGACATGGCAAGGATTCTAAATGAAGAGAAAACAATCTCCATCTCATTTTTGCTCAATTATCAGCCTAGAAAGGATGGTAGGCCTAGGCTTAATGTTGCGATCAAACACAATAGTAAACACAAGAAGGAAATAAATCGGACACCGGATTTACGTAGTTTGGTCGGTGGAATCTACTCCACAGAGAGAGAGTATAGGATGCCACAATAGATCAAGGTATATTATAACCATACTTAAACGCTCTCCATGCTTCCCAACCCCTAATCACTTCAAATAACTCAAATAGTGTTTAGCTCCTCACAAATTACTCGTGAACTATTTCTTGATCTCACTAAGGAATCCACAAATCTTATAACAATATTCATTGGTTTGAACACCAAAAGCTCCTCTTAGATGCATCACGAAGAAGACCCTTATATGTACGACATTTGCATCCAAATGAGGAAACTCCTTTTAGGAAATCTACTCAAACTAGGAAACCATTCAAACTAGGAAACATACTTGTATCTGCTTTCTTTTACGGGGTTATTAATACGTGCTCAGAGACAAATCTCCTTGTCTAATGTCCTTATCTTCCTCCGGTATCTTACTTGTAACGTCCTCTATTTCTTTGACCAGAATTTTCTCATCTAAACATGAGAGGAGGAGGTTTGTGGCAGCTTGGCCAGTCAATCAGTCGCCGCCTTGCTCAGGCTGATAAGAAGGCTGTAGCACGTCGATACTTCGCAAGCGAAGCTGATCTCAAGAAGACAGTGCTTTATGACTTCCATGTCGCTCATGGGGCAAAAATGGTGCCTTTTGCTGGGTGGAGCATGCCCATTCAATACAAAGACTCAATTATGGACTCCACAGTGAACTGCAGAGAAAATGGTAGCCTCTTTGATGTCTCTCATATGTGTGGGCTTAGCCTTAAAGGGAAGGATTGCATTCCTTTCCTTGAAAAGCTGGTCATTGCCGACGTTGCTGCACTAGCTCCCGGCACAGGGACACTGTCTGTATTTACTAATGAGAAAGGAGGGGCAATTGATGACTCTGTGATCACCAAAGTCAAGGACGATCATATATACCTTGTGGTGAATGCGGGGTGTAGGGATAAGGACCTGGCCCATATCGAGGAGCATATGAAGGCTTTCAAGGCCAAAGGCGGGGATGTTTCGTGGCACATTCATGATGAAAGATCTCTTCTTGCTCTCCAGGTTGGTCTTACTGAACACATCTTTCTCCTAATTTCACAGTTTTTGGGTGCACATGTGGTTTTCACTACTTGTCTTTATTCTTAAATAGATGGTTATTTTTTTGTACTCGGAAATGGGCCAAGGAGATTGTCTTATCAACCTATCCTTATCCTTTATATCAAAACTGACACTAATGATACTAGAATCAAAAGCTTGGTTTAGGATAAGATCGAAAAACTCTGAAAGTATCATTTTTCGAGTAATCAGGCCTTGCTTTGTTTATTTTTCTTCTTATTAATAGTTGATACTTCTGATTGCATTCATAAAATATGGAGGGACAAATGGAAGGTCACGTGCTGCAGTTTATAAAAGAAACTATTCTAGACTAGATTGTAACTGGGGGACTGTTCTTTTCTCTATAGCTTATCTGTCATGATTTCTGAATTCCAAAAAAAGCTTGATTTAGAAAGGAAGTTTAAATGTTCCAAGTGTCTATTCCAGAGACATAACTATGAGTCCTCCTTTCTTCTTTGGTGTAGGGTCCTCTTGCTGCCCCAGCTCTCCAGCACCTCACAAAAGAGGACTTGAGCAAGATTTATTTCAGTGACTTCCGCATCATTGATATCAACGGTGCTTCCTGCTTTCTCACCAGAACAGGGTAAAAGAAAATTTTCTCAGTTGATCCTTTTATTGCATTTTACTTCATGGAAATAATCATTATTCTTGTATCACCGCTATCAGCTTGTCCTCCTACATTTAGTCCTGAAAGATCATATGCCTTGTGAAGGGCCTCTCTTGTCCTTCTATAATTGTATGTTCCTTGCAAATGAGCAAAGAAAATGATCCAAATTTAAATAGTTGGCTAGAGCGATAGTTCCGATTCTTTTCGTTTTTATGCCACTTCCGTAACCTCATCCAACTAGCATGAAAGCCTATCGAATGGTTTTTTGTAATTTGCAGTTACACTGGTGAAGATGGATTTGAAATCAGTCCCTTCCGATTCTTTTCATTTTTATGCCGCGTCCGTATCCTCACAAATGAGCAAAGAAAATGATCCAAATTTAAATAGTTGGCTAGAGCGATAGTTCCGATTCTTTTCATTTTTGTGCCACTTCCGTATCCTCATCCAACTAGCATGAAAGCCTATTGAATGGTTTTCTGTAATTTGCAGTTACACTGGTGAAGATGGATTTGAAATCTCAGTCCCTTCCGAGCATGCCGTGGATCTGGCCAAAGCGGTCCTGGAGAAGTCAGAAGGGAAGGTGAGGTTGACCGGCTTAGGTGCTCGGGACAGTCTCCGTCTCGAAGCTGGACTTTGTTTATATGGCAACGATATGGAACAGCACATAACTCCGGTGGAAGCGGGACTGACGTGGGCCATTGGGAAGAGGAGGAAGGCTGAAGGCGGCTTCCTCGGAGCCGAGAAAATCCTCAAGCAGCTCGAAGAGGGTCCGAAGATCAGGCGTGCCGGATTCATCTCTTCAGGCCCACCCGCCAGAAGTCACAGCGAGATCCAGAACGACAAGGGAGCAAACATCGGCGAAGTCACGAGCGGAGGGTTTAGCCCTTGCTTGAAGAAGAACATAGCCATGGGGTACGTGAAATCGGGGTCGCACAAAGCTGGGACCAAGGTTAAGATCCTGGTCCGGGGAAAGGCCTACGACGGCGTCGTCACGAAAATGCCGTTCGTCCCCACAAAGTACTACAAGCCATCTTAGTTGTTGGATGGTAAATGAGCCCCCATGGACTTTTTTCTGTTCTTCCTGATGTTCTCTCTCTGTTTTTGATATGCTTTGAATAACTTGACAGTGACAGTTGCAATCAATGATAATCTTCATGTTCATACTTGATTCATATGTAGGTCGAATGATGTGGTTCTTGCATTTTTTTTTTTTTGCCGGGAATTTTTCTTGATTTTCGAAGTTTAGTTAAATTAAGGTAGATTTTGTTCCTCAAAAGTATGCGTCGCTTATTCAACTAATAAGATTAACTTCATTCGGCCTCTTTGACATTTTCAAGCAAAGCAGGCAAAAGCTGAGGAAGAAGCAGAAAGTCAAATTGACCGAAATTCAAGTTGACTTGAACGCCAAAATAATGAACTCAAGCCAAAATAACTGACCAGTGCCGGATTGAAAACAGACCCGACCCAAATCCGATCCTTACGTGAGCCCGACAAAACCCGTTTCAAGAAATGGTCGCCAGGTAATAGTAAACGCTTTCCTAAATTCATTCTATTTGACCAAATTAATCTTAAGATTTGCTCGAATCAAAACGAAATCAATAATTTTATCATGAAATTTTGAGCTTAGTGGTAACACTATGCTAATCATCGAATGTATTCATCCACCTCCTGTATGTTTTCCGTGAAATGCTACCATTCATTTCACACCCTCTGTTTCATGCGAAAGTGATCTTTCATGGGTATTGCCCAAAAGTAAAAGATGCCCAGATTCTCAAAATCACTATAAGAAATAACGTGTCAAATTGTCCATCTCGAAATTGAATATGACTCACTTGTTTGAATGTTCACTTGCGATATGTCGCGTACCTATAATATGTCAATTATGTAGACGGAGTTACAAAGATCGGGATAAGTGTGCCGGAGAGCCTAAACATTGTCATAAAAGTGCAATTGAGCCCTAAAACTTTTAAAAGTATAATCAAGTCCCAAAACTTGACACGCCGGTCTGCAATTAAATTTTAAAATTTGTCATGAAAGTGCGATTGAATATTAAAACTTTCAAAAAGCGCAATCGACGAAAAGATTCGATTTTTCCAATTTGACAAGTTTTAGAATTTGATTGCACTTTTGAAAGTTTTATGATTCAATTGCACTTATTGACAAGTTTTATGACTTAATTGCATTTTTTTTAATTTTTTGGATTCAATTGCAATTTCATGAAATATTTCAGGACTTCCAATCCACTTACCACAAAAAAAATAATAATCTAGTATTACTATGAAAACATATGTAATGACGTATGTCACGCAACAGAGGTGGTGTAACATTTTTTTTGTCGTTCAAATGTACGTAGCATTTGGATGTTTGAAATGTACAAAATCAGAAAATTAGAAAAGGTCAGCCTCATGGGCTGAGTCAACACCTTGCGTTCTACAGTCAAATTTTCAAAAACTACGACCTCTTCATTTTGCATCGCGTCCCTGGCGTATATAAATACGCCACCCAACTGAATCTCCAACCTCCATAACCAAAACCACTCCAACCCTCAAAGCAATCCTCTCAAAACCATCACCCCAAAAGATTAACAGCGACCCTTAATGGCTGCGTTACAAGCTTCCTCTCTCTTAGTCTCTTCCTCTTCTTCTTCTTCTTTCGCTTCAGGTCATTCTTCGAGGAGAACGATCACCGCTTCGATCCAAGTCCCAAAGCCCTCAAAACTCGGCCTCGGTGATCAACCGAGCGCTGCGATCGTGAAGAAGCTAGTCGAGGAATTGAGCACCAGGAATGGCTATGCCTTCGCAGAGCCACTAAAGATGGACGTCGTCCAGAAAGATAGGGTTTTGGATCCGCGCCTATCACCTACTCCTTCTGTCGAAACGATCGTGAAGCTCTATGCGATCTTGGAGGCTGTCGAGGATAGAGTGGAGATGCACCAAAACATCGGCGAGCAGCGAGACAACTGGAACGAGCTCCTGTTGAACTCGGTCAACATGATGACTCTCACTGCCACCACCATGGCGGCGATGGCTGCGGCTGCGCCGGCTCCGTCGCTGAGAGCATGCTCTGCTCTCTTGTTTACAGCAACCACCGGGATGTCGCTTGTGATGAGCAAAATCCAGCCCTCGCAGTTGGCCGAAGAGCAACGCAAGGCCTCTAGGTTGTTCAAGCAGCTCCGGAGCGAGATCAAGTCGATGCTAGCTCTCCAATCTCCGACTGAGTCAGACGTGGAGGAGACGATGGAGAAGGTGCTAGCCCTTGATAGAGCTTATCCGCTGCCTTTGCTCGGATCGATGATCGAGAAGTTCCCAGCGAAATTTGAGCCTGCCGCATGGTGGCCTAGGGTTTCCAACAACCGCCACCAATCCCGAGGGCGGAAAACCATCAAGAACATGGAGCGAAACGGATGGAGCAAGGACCTAGAAGTGGAGCTGAGAGCCATCGTTCAAGTCCTCAAGAGCAAAGACAAGCAAGACTACTTGAGGCTCGGGAATCTGGCGCTAAAATTGAATAAGATGTTGGCGGTTTCGGGTCCTTTGCTAGCCGGTATTGCCGCAGCTGGCTCGGCCTTTGGAGGCTCCACAGCCACGATAGTGGCGGCCATTGCCGGTGCGATGGCGGCCATCATCAACAGCTTCGAGCACGGTGGTCAAGTCGGTATGGTCGTGGAGATGTACAGAAACTGCGCGGGATTCTTCGAGCTTATGGAAGAGACGATCGAAGCGACGCTCGAAGAGCAAGACTATAGCAAGAGAGAGAACGGAGAGATGTTTGAGATGAAGGTGGCGATGAAGCTGGGGCGGAGCTTGTCGGAGCTCCGAGATTTGGCAAGAAAATCAATGGCTTCTTGTACAGAAGGGACTGAGGTGGATGAGTTTGGAAGCAAGCTTTTCTGAACTCATTTGAACAAAGATAGATAGGCGTACATACAAGACATGTACAATTTGGCTCATAACATGATTCCTTCGTTCTTTAAATTCTTGGTGCATATTTTGTAACTATTAATCCCACCAAAAGAACATTATAAAAACGTTTATTCATATGCGGGTCTGATTTCACAACCACATTCCATTCCATTAATTAATTGGCCTGTTGGTATTTTAAATTTTAAATTTTCCTTTGGTAATAAATTTCAAACATACATTCTTTTGTTTCATATTAGGGTAGCAAAATTTGGTACTGAAGGCTTTAGTAAGACAAGATGAGTCCACCACCATTACACGTAAAGTGTAAAAGACCTGTGTATCTTACTCCTTGAAATATCGACTAAATGAAAAAGTTGCCGTCGGACCCCGGGCGAGGGCCATGAAGCCCTCGTGGCTGCTAGCGAGGGCACCTAGCCGATTTGGCTATGGCAAGCAAGCCCTCACCGAGATCCGGCCAAGGGAGGGTGGGCGAGGTCCGCAACCCCTCGCCGGCACCGGCCTCTAAAGGAAAAGATAAATACAAAAGTAATAATACATTTTGAAAACTAGTAAAAGCTACCACGTCGGTATCGGTGGTGTCATGTAGGATGGTCGCGTCCACGCCGCCGATTTCCGATCAATAAGAATGAATAGGCAAAAAGTGAAAATATTTAGGTTTGAATCGGCAATGTTAAAAGGTTTGGAAAAATTACCAAAAAAGTCCTAAACCTATTGCACTTGTACCAATTCAATCTTAAATCATTCAATTGTACCAATTCAGTCCTAAACCTTTTGACAACTTACAAATTCAGTCATAAACTTTTCAATTATGCCAATTTAGTTCGGACCCTAATTATGTCAATTTAGTTCTAAACCTTTTTTGAAATTTTACCAATTTAGAACTGAATTGGCACAAGTGCAATAAGCATAGGACTTTTTGGACAATTTTTTTAAAAAGGTTTAGGACTGAATTGGTAAAAGTAAAAAAAGTTTTGGATTTTTTTTAGAATTGTCCCCTGTTGACGCCTAAATTTTGACTAATTTATTTTTTGCATAAAAATTAGAACTAATTTTAGTTCTAAACAAAAATCATCTCACATATTCATTTAGCATTGGCATATAATTTGAGCTTAATTTAACGGGCATCTGGACTAGGCATGGGGTGGAAAAATGCACCGAGAAGATTCGGGCTTGAAAGAAATATTTTTCTCGGGGACTCGTATTGCAAATACTGGAACTTCGGGATTGTATGTGCAAATACTTGAAACTTCGGGGATTGGATTGCAAATACCAAAAGAAGATGGGGAAAGGAAGATGGTAAAGAGAAGATAATGAAAGGAAGATGAATATGAAGAAAAGAAGATGAAAATGGAAGATGGAGAAATGAAGGTGAAGAAGAGAAGATGAAGATGGAGAAGAGAAGATGAAAATGGAAGGTGGGGAAATGAAGATGAAGATGAAGAAAAGAAGATGAAAATGGAAGGTGAAGAAATGAAGATGAAGAATGAAGGATGAAGAACTTTGCCTATAAAAGAAGAAGAGTTCTTGAAGAGAAGAGGAGAGTTTTTTTTGGGGAGTGGAAGAGAATTGAGAGAGTTTTTGAGAGGAATTCTTTAGAGAGGAAAAAGAGAATTCTTGAGAAAAAATTTGGAGAGAGTTTTGAGAAGACTTGAGTGTTTTGAAGCTCGGTGCTACCATTGCCAATTTCTGCACCCATCAACACAAGCCACAAGTTCATCACCATCGTTCAAGTCGCTTGCAAAGAAAAGAAAGTTAAGTGATTCCCTAACTTTCTTTAATTTCGAATACAAATTAGCTCGGATTTTCTACACTGATTTTTCTCTCTATGTTTTTATGATAACAGTTGCATATCAACGATGAGACATCAATGGTACAAGAATAGAAGGAGAGCAAAAGGGGAAAATATCAACGCCGGATTGCGGTCTCATGAAATTCTAGCGAGATGAGAAAGAAGCGTGAATGAGAGATAGGACCAAGAGATTTCTCGGTCTAACGAGTCACCAAATCGGTCCAATGGTCAAGACAAGCCCGGAGCACAAGTTTGGTGCACGAGTTCAAATTGGGGAGTAATCTTGAACCTATTTCATCCTAATTCCATGTAATTGATTTATTTCAAACAAATGTCAAGGGAAGAAAAACAAAAAAAATTGATTATTTGATCTTCAAGTAGAATTCATCAAATTTGTCAAATCCATTATTTTTTCATGAATTTTAAGGTACCGAAAGGGCATTAGTTGTAATTAATGTAACCAAGTCCCCGGACTCTTAATCTACGGTTCGCAGAAATAAGATAGTTTTCTCCCGCTATTTTATTTAGGTTTCTAATCGACCTACCGAAAATGATTAGTGGCGACTCCAAATTCAAATCACATTGCATGTTAATCATTCGAACCTTAAGTTGCGATTTGGTATGGACTTGGGAGAGTCCGAGTTAGGTTAGTTAATTAATTAACCTAATAATCCATTAGCCCGAAAATGATAACCTGTTTATTTTTATTTTTTTTAGGTCGCGACACTTGGCGACTCATTGGGGATCCAAAGAGGACTTAGGCCGGATAAGTTCATGAAAAGGAAAATTACTTGATTTGGCAATCTTGGTTGAATTTTAATCCCTAGGTGTTAAATGATTTTGCGGGAAGGGAGTTATAAGGGGAGGAGTCCGTGGCTAACCTCTGTTTTGCGAGCTTGGTGATGAGAGTTTTAATTTTTGAACTATCGGAGTGCTGATTGCCTTTAAAATGTCATGTATGCCCCTAATATAATTGCACTACACCACCTTGACTTGTGACCGAACCCGGGTCACCCGATAGTTTCGGGATGGTATTTATGTGGTTCTTTAACCTTGGCGGTAAGGCTTCGCTAAAGGTTATCCCACTTGGATCCCGAGTTCTTCAAAAAATGGCTCAAGGGTTGTTCTCATGCACGTGAGGCTATGATGCATGAGAGTTGCCATTGTCGACCGAACCAAGCCGAGATGATTGGACCCGACTAGTCATGACTATGTATGCAGGCGGCAACTAGTCATGATGAACGTGCGCGAGGCTGCGACATGTCGTTACGTCTTTCATTTCATTTTTGCTAAAAGAACTAAAATCGAATCCACGATTCATGCGCATGTCTTTGTGATTGACATTTTCTTCCTATGAGCGGTAATTTCTTGTCTCTTACGCCCTGTTATCTCATTTTTATTTTGGGCTGGTCCATGGTTTAGGTTGATTGTTTATGAATCTCATTGTCTTGTTTCCAATTTCACACTTTGCTTCGTAGTTTTTACAATTTTATCGGTTGTCCTCAATTCTAATTTGGCTTGTTCCTGTTGTACGATTTTTTATTAAATTCTACGATCGAGTTTTGGGTAAGTGCCAAACATGAAAGTTGTAGACGTATGTTTCAACTAATATCCTACAAAATTTCAGAATTAAATTCATAGTTTATGATGGCCTTTCGTTTTTTTAACTACCTGTGGTTATAACAGTTTTCTGAATGCGATTTTTTGGAAAGACACATTAAACTGATTTGATCCGCTCATTTCTAGTCCGATTGGTCAATGTAAAAATTGTTCATCATCTTCTCAACTATAAGCTCGTAAAATTTGGACTTATTTTGACCAACGTGTGAATTAATACGGATTTTTTCGTAAAAGCGGACAAACTGAAAATTACATGTTTCAATTCTTTGGTCATAATCACTTTGTTCGTTTGAGTCTAGAGAGATGCCATGGGCCGGCTGGCTATTCTCGCTCCCTGTACTCATTTTTGATTTATTCTTTGCGTACGGGTAATTTTTCACGGATCCTCCACATATTACTCGATCGGTCGCGGAGAGGATGGCCGACATTAACGCCACCGCCGGTCTTGCCCTAGACGAGAAACTTAGCTCTTTGATTGAGCGCTTTGAAGAGATGATGTCCCGAAAGATTGAGGAAATGATGGCCCCTTTCTCCGCCAAACTTCAATCATCCACCTCTCAGCCCGCCGCTAACCATTCTGCTCTAATTCCTCCTACGGACAAATCCGGTAAAGCCTTGGAAACTGCTCTCTATCGGACAATGCCGCTAGAAGATGTGATCTTCACGGGCGTGAGCTCGAGCACGCCGCTTGTAGTCCCAATCTCCCAAACCAACCCGATGACGATAACCAACAACTAACGAGTTTGTCATCATGGGAGATACATGAGGAGGGAAATCTAGTGGATTCGAAGTATACGACCTAGATGAGTTCGGTTCGGATTATGAGGAAGTTCGTCAAGATTTCGAACGACATGAGGAGATCAAGCCCTTGACCGGTGAACAAATTATCTCGGTCGGCCTAGGCGATGCGGAAAACCCTAAAGAAGTTAAGATCGGGGCAAGCCTTTCCTCGAAATATCGAGCGCCTATCGGACTCTTGAAGGATTATCGGGACGTTTTTGCTGGTCCTATGCGAGATATGCCCGGTCTTGACCGCTCCATTGTCGAGCATTGTTTCGATCGATCCTTTGGCTAAGCCGGTGGTGCAAAAGTCAAGGAGGGCAGGCCGGAACTAGTGCGGAAGATCAAAGAGGAGGTCATGAAGCTTCTTGATGTAGGATTCATCGAGACTACGGAATATTCCGATTGGGTCGCTAACATAGTCCCTGTCATGAAGAAAGACGGCCGCATTCGATGCTGCGGGGTTTGAATTGTTTTCATTCATGGATGGTTTCTCCGGTACAATCGGATCCTGATGAATGTCAATGACAAGTTGAAAACCACTTTCACCACACCATGGGGAATGTTCCATTACCGGGTAATGCCGTTCGGTCTCGAAAGCTTTGGAGCCACTTACCAACGAGCCATGGTTGCCCTTTTCCACGACATGATGCATAATGAGATTGAGGTTTACGTCGATGACATGATAGTAAAAATAAGGCATGGAGAAGATCACGTCGAAATCTTTGAAGAAATTGTTCGACGGACTCCGAAAGTACAAGTTACGCCTCAACCCCGCCAAGTGTGTCTTTGGGACCAGCTCGGGCAAGCTACTCGGATTCGTGGTAAGCGGTAAGGGCATTGAAGTCGACCCTTCGAAAGTTAAGGCTATTCGTGAGCTTAAGCCGCCGACGACGGTTAAAAAAGTTCGAAGTTTGATGGGTAGGCTAAACTATATTGCTCGATCCATCTCTCGGTTGTCGAAACGCTAAGCCATTTCTCAAGCTATTAAAGAAGAATGCGCTAGTCCAATGGGATAGCGAATGCGAAGAAGTTTTTGGAAAAGCAAGCAAAGCATCTCATGAATCCACCCGTGCTTGTTCCTCCAACGCCTGGAGCAACCTCTAATCCTCTACCTCACAATCCTTAGCGAATCCTTGGGTGCTATGTTAGCCCAAGAGAAGCGGGGAGGACGGGAAAGAACGAGCTATTTATTATCCGAGCACGAAATTCACAATTTCGGAAATGAACTACTCCGAAGTAGAGAAAACATGTGCGGCGTTAGTGCAGGTCGCACGGGCTTCGGCAATATACCTTGCATCACCAAGTGCTTCGGTGACGGAATGTGATCTTATCAAATACTTGCTTAATCAACCCGCCTTGATTGGTAGACTTGCCAAATGGCAAATCCTCATCTCCGAGTTTGACGTTCAATATTTGTCCCAAAAAGTCAATCAATGGACGAGCTTATAGCGTAGATGTCCTAGCTTAAAATCCGGGGCAAGATGATGATGCCTATCATTCGAGGATCGAATCATGTCGGTGGAGGATTACATCGGACTATGTATTTTGACGGAGCTGTCAATTTATCGGGGTCGGGCACGGGCGCGGTTCGATATCTCCGGGTGGTCGGCATTATCCTGTGGCAGCAAAATTGGTATTTCCTTGCACAAATAACATAGCGAGAATATGATGCATGCATCCTCGGTCTGCAAGCTGCGATTGAAATGGGGATAGCCCGACTTAAGGTGCTCGGAGATTCCGCTTTGATTATCCTTCGATCTGTTGGAAAGTGAAAAACGAGAGATGCTAAATTGCTACCCTACCATGAGTATCTGGATGAATTGGTGGAGGAATTTGAAAATATCTCATTTGAGTATCCGTCCCAGGACTCATAATCGATTCGATGATGCATTGGCTACCTTGTTTTCAATGTTACAAGTCGCCAATGGACTTGAGGTTGACCCACTGAAGATCGAGGTATTAAAAAACCCGGCATATTGTATGGCCGTGATCAATGAACCCGATGGTAAGCCATGATACCATGACATCAAGACTTATATTCGAAAGCGGGAGTTCCCTGAAAAAAGTACCGTATCGACCAAAAGTACATAAGGAAGATGGCCTCGAAGTTCTTCTTGAATGGAGAGAATTTGTACAAGCGGTCATTCGATTCTGTCCTACTAAGATGCGTTGACTCGATCGAAAGCGGTTCGTCTAATAATGGAAGTACATGAAGGGATCGTGGTCCACACATGAACGGCCACTTGTTAGCTAAGAAGATCATGAGGTTAGGTTATTATTGGCTCTCGTTGGAAAACGATTGTATTCGGCATGTTCGAAGCTGTCACAAATGCCGATTCATGGAGACAAGATCAATGTTCCTCCAAATGAATTGCATCAGTTGTCGGAACCATGGCCATTTTCTATGTGGGGCATCGATGTGATCGGTCCGATCAACCCAAAAGTTTCTAATGGACATCGATTTATTCCGGTGGCCATTGATTATTTCTCTAAATGGATCGAAGCCGCATCCTATTTAGCGGTCACGGCACGAAATATCGCGAAATTTATCCGCCGGGATATCATTGCTCGATACGGTTCACCTGAAGCCATAATCACCGACAATGGCTCGAACTTAAACAACAAACTAATGGACGAATTGTTTAAGGAATTCAAGATCAAGCATCCGAACTCTTCCCCATATCGTCCTCGAGATGAATGGAGCAGTAGAAGCCGCCAATAAGAACATTAAGAAAATTTTAGCGAAGACGGCTGAAAATTATCGCGATTGGCATGAGAGGTTGTCATTTGCACTTATGGCGTATCGGACCTCGATCCGGACATCTACCGGGGCAACCCCGTATTCTCTTGTATATGGAATGGCATTGTTCTACCAGTTGAAGTGGAAATTCCTTCCTTACGTATCTTGTCTCAAGCTAAGCGACGGAAGCTGAATGGATCCAATGAGAGAACAAGCCAATTGAATCGATCGACGAAAAAAGACTTTAAGGCCGTATGTCATGGCCGGTGTTATCGGCATAGGGTTGCTAAATCATTCAACAAAAAAGTTCGGCCTCGATATTTTCAAATCAATGACCTGGTATTGAGAAAATTATTGCCAATAGTCCCACTCCCGAAGGGAAATTCGCTCCAAACTATGATGGTCCATATATAGTAAAGAAGGTGCTCCCTGGTGGCGCTTTGATTCCGGCCGAGATGGATGGTCGTGTCTTTACCAATCCAGTCAATTCTAACGCTGTAAAGAAATATTATACTTGATTCACTCGATGTGTTCATAATCGAGTTATAATATTAATACGGATTCACGAGTTGTTCACATTTGAGCATTCGTTTGTTTCCTCGCTACTAAACTTTCTTTGAGAGATTGTTTCGAATGGGGGAGCCTCTCGGCCCAATTGAATTGACCATCGGGAGCGTGAGATGTACATATTTGCGAGTAAAAGGGGTTATCTTGCGAAAAAAATATGACGACCAAGATGAAATGAGTAAAAACTTGCATTCATTTCATTCATCGGAAAGTCCTTACAAATAGATCAACGGGGTGGGAATGTAAAGCCAAGCGAGCCCTAATGAGCATCACAAAGGAGTTTAAGCGACTCTCCATACGGTTGATGCTCCTTTACACTGATCGCTCCGAGAATCGAGATCCGCCAACTTAAAGAGGAGGAGCTCACATTTCTCTTTGAGGTTGGCTATCTTGTCCTCGTGATGCTCAGAGCAAATTCCAGGTCATGGATCGGCATTCTCCCGCGGGCTATATCGAGGGTCGGATCGTCCGGCCTTTCTTCCAGCCATGTGCATTGAAATTTTAAAACAATATTGAGCGGATCGCGCTCAAAGATGGTCCGGGACATGGCCAAACATCCCACCAAGTTTCCCCTCTCACGAATCGGCGGGGAGACTTGTTCATTACCGTAGTCGAGGGCCTTCTTATAATTGTCGGCTACAAGACTAGCCAACACCAAGCTGTCCGGCCGATCCCGATAGCGTGCCTTCACAAGGTGGGCCAAAGTAACATCTTGATGAGCAACATGGTAAGCCTCCGGGAAGTTAGTGAAGAGGGTGGGGAAGATCCTGTATTCCTCCTCTAACTTGGTACCTTCAATAGAAGCGGTGTCCATATCCCTAAACATAAGACGAATCTCGGTTTCGGCCTCCGGATGGTTGGCAATATAAGAGTAGCCCTGGCCTAGGAGATTATAAAGTTTCTCCCATTTGGCCAAAATTTCAGCCGAGAAGGCGTGTGCGGGAAGGGAAGCCATTGTTGTTGAAGGGGCTAAAAAAGAGTGGATGCAAAAGAATGCTTAGAAGGTTGGAGATGAAGATATGAAAGCGGTAATTGTCTCGGCGTTATATCCTAATTTAAAGGGCGGGGAAAAGCTATAGCAATAATTATTGTGGAGGCCGAGTTAATTATCTGGGCAAAACTACATGCGTTTCTTCCGTGAATCACGGATCTACCATCTCAAGCCTCACAAATCCGAAAAAGTTACGAAAAGATTTGAGAACCCCACCATGTTGAAAGCGAGTGGGAGACAAGCATACTTTCCGAGAGAAGAAACAGCAATTCTTGCGGAGCCACGTTTGTTACTCGGGTAAAACTACGGGCGTTTCGTTCATTAGATCCTGGATCTATCGTCAATCCGTGATCTCGAGCCTCACAAATCCGAAAAGTTACGAAAAGAGTTGAAGTCCCACCATGATTGAAAACCGAGTGGGAGACAAGCATGGTTATCAAGAAAAGAAAATCGGTGCGAGTGGATTCGGGGTCCCATCACGTTGAAAAAATAAGACAAAGCGGGAAACACGAAATCTTGGGAAAAACGTCGGCTTAGTGATTTTCATCCGTGTTAAAAGGGAGGCTTTGGAACATACCCGATTACTCGAAAGAATTTGGAGAGAGTAAGCATACAGCGGAGAATAGAGTGAACAAAAGGCGGTAAGAGGTATTTCAATCCAACATGTTTAGAGGCCATCAGCACTTACTTGGAGGCAACTAACCTAGACATCCCCGAAAGTGAACTGCTGGATTTCGAGACCGGATCCAACGCTGAAGCCGTAAAACCCAACTCTCTTGGCGGTGAAATTCAAGATCTCGACAGCAACAACAATGGCGGCGGCACCACAAATCAACCCCGAAAAAGAAAATATCAAATCAAAGTGCTCGAAGCTGCGCTTCAAGGAGTGCTCTTACGTGAATAAGAGACGCAAAAATGAATTGAGCCGGATGATAGGAATGGAGCCCTTGAAAGTCAAGTTTTGGTTTCAAAACAAGGGGACCCGATTGAAGGTTAAAAATGAAAGTCATGAACTTGCGTTTCGAGGGAAGAAAATGAAAAGCTTCGAGCGAGAGAACAAGAGGTATAGGGATGCTATTAACACCTTGTTTGCCTATGCCCGTAGCGGCCCCATCTCCTTTGGTGACATGTCCCTCGATGAGCCACATCCGAGCATTGAAAATGCTCATTCACCGATTCATCACCCGGAGCAAGCTCTCGTACAATCCGATTTCGTTGGAGATACATCCCGAGAAAGTCGGTCTTGCAGAGCGGAACCGATGCCCTTCGAGGGAAGAGACATGCATCACTACAATTGGAGTTTCCTTGATGTCACGACCAGCCAATTCAACGGCGATGGAACTCCGAATGTGTAGCCTACATGAAGCTTTAGTTTTTTATTATGGGCTCTCAAAATATCGCTTTTTCGAGCATTACTAGCCAGCCCTTACGAATCCTCAAGAGAAGTAGTGATATGTATGAATTAATGTCTTGTTTGTTACAAAATCCCCATGTGAGACATTCTTCTTTTAATGCCTAGAGTTAATCCAGGGGCAAAGAACAGTACTATCCACGAACATCATCATGCTTAAATGCGTGAATTCCTCGCTTGATTTGACTAAGCATTGAAAGCCTTCACGTAAGTAAATGCGAAAAGATTTGAGGAGGCAAATAAGCTGCCTCGTTCGTAGGAGAAAGCGAAATGATTTGAGGAGGCAAATAATCGCCTCGTTCGTAGGAGAAAGCGAAAAGATTTGAGGAGGGCAAAAATACGCCTCGTCCGTAGGAGGAACCGAAAAGATTTGAGGAGGGAAATAACTATCTCGTTCGTAGAGAAAGTGAAAAGATTTGAGGGCTCCTCCATGTCGGAAAAGTAAAAAAGAACGACGGATTGAGCGAGAGATAAGAGTTATTACGAAATGGATCTAAGGCACTAAAGCGAAAAGGAGAGAAAAGGCACTGCGAGACTAACGGATCGGGAAAAAGTTTATAAAGAACTTGAAGTTTCCATGCACCTCCGAACTCGTCACGAAAGGCCATCATCGCTTTTGTGATTTTCTGGCAATTTATCTTTGCAAGTCCAAAGAACATCTAAAAGCCTAGTCTCTAGTCGAAACACCCATTTTTCGGTCTACATATGGAAGGTTTTGAAAGGAAAATAAGTATGCGTACATTCCGGGCGGAAGTATGGGAAGCCTCCTATCCTGAGGATTCTGCGAGTCATGGCCATTGATGGCAACCCCGTTTCCTCTCGATCCTCGTTGCCATTTGAGAAAGTGCATGTACGGGGTTTCGACTTATGTGAAAGCAACGGAAGCCTTAGAGGAGCGAGGCGTACAAATATGATTTTGACATCGTCGTCACAGCCATGGTAGGGATCAATATGGACGGTCTCGGTCTCTTAAAGATCATTGATTACGAGTTGAATACACCGGTCGTCATAACATCGCAAGTGATGATCAACGGTTAGTAACGAAGGCCATATTGCATGGTGCTCGGGACATCCTAAAGAAGCCGGTCTACGTTCAAGTGCTCCAAAACATTTGGCAACATCTTGTAAGGAAGCAATTACTCGAACAAAAGAACTATGGCCAAACTTACTACGACGATTTTGTCGGAAAGAAAAGGCCCTTTTGTCCGCCGAGCTTCATTCTATATTCATCGGAGCGGTTCGACGGCTAGGAATCAATTCAGCACGACCAATGGCTGTACTCAAAATAATGAATATAGACGGACTCACCCTACGAAGTGTCACAAATCACCTTCACGATTTAGAGATAAGGTTGAAGAAGCACGATGTAGCTTGGAACCAAGGCGACCGGAGCAAAGTTGATTTGGAAGATTAATCCCGGGAAAACCTACGGAGCAAAAAGTACCCGACCACTTCCCAATCAAGAATACGGCCATACCGACCTTTCCGCTGGTGGTTCTAGCGGCGGACCGGTTAATCATCCCTACGAGTTCTCGGCGACGGTGGAGGCTCAAGTTCAAGGAGTCGGACCGCTCACGATAAAAACAAAGTGGAAAATCTGTCGCCAGTGTTAGCAAGTAACAATGCCAAATTCGAGTATCAATTGTCCGAAAAATCATAAGGTTACTTTGATGATGAGCTCACCGCCTTGGTCGCCCGGTTCGGAGTGAAAGACCTCCGAGTTATGATCCGAAGCAAGTGATTATGGATCCTCAAACAACGATCGTTGGTGTATGATCCAAGACAAAATCAGCCAATCATTGGAATAGCCTGAAAAAGAAGTGGAACCAATATCGCATGAATACTCCTTTAATTCCATGTATAGTTCCCCTGCGTGGGATACTTTTACTTTCTAGTTGTCTAGAATTTGCCTAGAGTTAAAAGGCGAATTTTTCTCCTCTCTTATCAAATGCGTAAGTTCCTTTATTAAGCTAGGCCTGTAGCAAATCAATTTGTGGACGACGCCCCGAACGCCCATAAAGAGAGATTCCGAATAGCCTTACTTGGGAGAATGCAAGAAAAAAACCAAGCGAGGCTCAAAGATGGGTAACTCCGTATCGTCCCAATTGGCTCTCGGTAGTTTCAAATTCTAAGTTAAGCTTATTTTATTCTCCACGGGAGGTTGCCAACTATTTTGAGAACAATATAACAAAAGCGAACCACCCGTGGACGCCAATAACACCACAAGCATAGTGGTTGGGAGAATGACGGTGGTCCGAGGCGTCCCGGGGTCGATCCCGGGATTTGGCATCAATGTACAAAGATTAATAAAAACTTTTTGCTTCGCGGATCGAAACGCACCTGGACGGTTCTGGAACCTGGAGAGATAACATCCCTAGACATACAATTCGATCAAGATGAATCGATCTTTTCAATTCAAAGTTCGCGAGGAATACGTACATGGGTAAAGTGGTATCGTTTCAACTCTTTTTAGAATATGAGGACATACATTGATGCTTTCCCTTTTGATTTTTACGGGGGTCACTACTTGTCCAAACGAGAAGTATCCCTTCTCCATGAAAAAATTAATGAAATGAGAAATTCTTGGAGCCTTTGACAATCTCATGTCTCGAAAGCGGACAATGAAGTTTTGCAACGCATTTGCATGAACAGGGGGCAACTCACGATCCACGCCCCTAAGAATTTTTTATGTACTTGCGAACTTTGTCCGCCAAGATAAAAAGTTGCTGCATTTTATATGCTCGAAAACACTCATACTTGCATGGTTTGCACATGATTGTTCCTCATGTTTAATTTACCAACTCGAATAAGGAACATGAACTACATAAGATACATCAAATCTACGGAAGGGGGTATGACGGGATGATGAAAGGCAATCCTTTCCCAAACACGTCCAATTTTTTCGGGCGAGATGAACGGTGGCAAAATTCGTATTCGCCGAGGTAAAGAGTTTTTTCGCGAAAGGTACGATAACCGAAGTGATGGGAGCATTCATTTCTCTACCCTAAACACTGCAAGTTATCCGTTGATCAACCCATTTGAGCGGAGATTTCACTTCCACAACCTGTCAAGAACCACCCCACATTGGGGCAAAACAGAGGTAATTCCATCAGCATCACGAGACAAATGGTTAGAAATCTTCTTGCTTGGACTAACATCAATTTTCGGGTGGTTCTTTGCATTGTACTTGCGCTTTAATTCAAGTGCCTTAGGGTGACGAAGAGCATTTTTTTTTCTATCCCACACATCTATATCCATTTGCACAACCCATTTGAGCCTGCAAATTCGTTTCTAAAAGCCCTCATTGGTGATTATTGTTGTCCCAAAGCAAATATGGCCTATCTTTGAGTAGAAGGACACGAAAAGTTGGATCCATAGAAAATCTCCCAATGAACTCATCAAGATACAATCGTAAAAGAGAGTTGGGAGTATAAAAAAAAAGGAGAAGAAAGAGGAAAGGCTGATTCCACAAAAATTCCTAGACATTTAAAAAGCAAAATGCATACCAAAAGCAAGGCCAATTCCCTTTCAATTCATTGTTCATTTGTAGAATATTTCGAACTTAAATGCACAATTTTTCTGTATATCCTAAAAGGGTTGAGAGAAAAATCTCCATGAAGTATCAAATTGCAAATGCAATCTTCGGTTCATACCATCCTCGAGCAATGATGGTATCCTAGAAGGCCACGATCGGTGATAAGATTGTAGTGATCACCAACATCAAGCCCCTTCTCAAACATCTTCGAGCCAAAACGAACCCTTTCGTTTCTCGGTTCCCAAATCATTACCTCCATTACAACCCTTTAAAAGCCTTTTCTGACTATGGCACTTGAATTAATGTGGAGTTCGGTGATTTTAAGCATCACTCGAAGAAGTTCGAGCAAGATTACTTCTCTCTCATTTTTGCGGGGTTCTTGACTTGTAAACCCGGAGAGATGACGAAGGAATTCATTTCGTATCCTTGACTCAACTAGAGTCCCCTTTGTAAACCTTTGACCTGGCTCTCATTACGGTCCCGATCAAGACCTCCCGGATCGGCTCGGTCGTATCAATTGCGAGATTACTCGGATCCTTATCGAATGCGATGATGGAAAGATTGAGTGATTTCTTTTGGATCCCTGGGACGGGATAAATAACTTTTCTTGAGAGTGAGAGAAAACCCTCTCGGACCGAAGTCCCCCCACTCAGCTCACATTCGAGGTATTCATAATGTGAGAACATCCTTGGACGAGGGTTGGTAATGCAAACTTGATAGAATGGTTATGCATAAACCATGGTATGAGTGATTGCATTATATACATCATTGCAAGCTCGGTAGGATAGTTTTGCATGAACTCATTGTTGAATATGTTTGCGCATGTTACCTCTACCATTCTATGATGGGTAATACATTCCCGATGTTCGATGTCCCTCCCAAGGTCTCGAAATTTATCCAAGGATTATTGAATGAGCAAGTTCTCCTGGCAAATGCCTACCATGTATGATGCGACGATCCGTTTCGTTCTTTGATTAATCGTTCGGAGAACCCGGGTAAGTTTTCTGAACCCATTTTCAAATTAACAACTCCTCGATGATAGTTGTTACGATTCAATTCAGGCGATATGCCTCTCCTGTCGAGTCGTGTAGACATATGCACTGGCGATCTTGACATCTTATCAAATCATGACGACGCAGCTCTTATGATTTCGGTCTCGGATCACGAAGACATATGCACGGTGATCTTGACCTTTAGTCGGCTCATAATGACATAGCTCTTATGATTCTCGGTTCTTTTATCAAATCACGAAGACATAAGCACCCGTGATTTTGATCCAAACCAAATCATAACGACGTAGCTCTTAAAATTTTGATTCCCTTTGTCGGATCACGAAGACATATGCCTGGTGATCTTGACCTTTAGTCGACTCATAATGAAATAGCTCTTATGATTCTCGGCTCTTTTATCAAATCACGAAGACATAAGCACCGTGATTTTGATCCAAACCAAATCGTAACGACGTAGCTCTTAAGATTTTGGTTCCCCTTTGTCGAATCGTGAAGACATATGCTTGGCGATTTTGACATTTAATCAACTCACAACGACGTAGCTCTTGTGAATCGATTCTACTTCTTTCGACTCACAACGACGTAACTCTTGTGATCGGAAGAATACACATATCTTGCTTTGTCTCGCATTAGGGAGAAGTCTCGATAACGAGATAGGTCGAATACCTTAAGGTCCTCGTGTTTGCAAGAAACTTGAAAATTAAGGGAATCACCAGCTTATGAGATATTTGGTAAAACAGGTATTCTCGTATGCGATCCATGTGCGAGTTTCTCTAACATGAAAAAGAGAAATTATGACACATGTTATTTCTGACCTTGCATATCATGCATCACTTCATTACAAAAAATGGGATTAAAACTCCTGCAAAAAAAAGTTCATCCATAATTTGCACCGTCAAAATTCGGGATTCAATTTTATCTTTGAGCGGAACCTCTACGAGCCTCCACTCAAAGAGGGGCCTATTGACGCCTAAGTTTTGACTAATTTATTTTTTGCATAAAAATTAGAACTAATTTTAGTTCTAAACAAAAATCATCTCACATATTCATTTAGCATTGGCATATAATTTGAGCTTAATTTAACGGGCATCTGGACTAGGCATGGGGTGGAAAAATGCACCGGGAAGATTCGGGCTTGAAAGAAATATTTTCTCGGGATCGTATTGCAAATACTCGGAACTTGGGGATCGTAGTGCAAATACTTGAAACTTCGGGGATTGGATTGCAAATACCAAAAGAAGATGGGGAAAGGAAGATGGTGAAGAGAAGATAATGAAAGGAAGATGAAGAAGAGAAGATGAATATGAAGAAAAGAAGATGAAAATGGAAGATGGAGAAATGAGGTGATGAAGAGAAGATGAAGATGGAGAAGAGAAGATGAAAATGGAAGGTGGGAAATGAAGATGAAGATGAAGAAAAGAAAATGAAAATGGAAGGTGAAGAAATGAAGATGAAGAATGAAGGATGAAGAACTTTGCCTATAAAAGAAGAAGAGTTCTTGAAGAGAAGAGGAGAGTTTTTTTGGGGGAGTGGAAGAGAATTGAGAGAGTTTTTGAGAGGAATTCTTTAGAGAGGAAAAAGAGAATTCTTGAGAAAAAATTTGGAGAGAGTTTTAAGAGGGCTTGAGTGTTTTGAAGCTCGGTGCTACCATTGCCAATTTCTCGCACCCATCAACACAAGCCACAAGTTCATCACCATCGTTCAAGCTTCGCATGCAAAGAAAGTTAAGTGATTCCCTAACTTTCTTTAATTTCGAATACAAATTAGCTCGATTTTCTACACTGATTTTTCTCTCTATGTTTTTATGATAACATTGCATATCAACGATGAGACATCAATGGTACAAGAATAGAAGGAGAGCAAAAAGGAGAAAATATCAACGCCCGATTGCGGTCTCATGAAATTCCAGCGAGATGAGAAAGAAGCGTGAATGAGAGATAGGACCAAGAGATTTCTCGGTCTAACGAGTCACCAAATCGGTCCAATGGTCAAGACAAGCCCGGAGCACAAGTTTGGTGCACGAGTTCAAATTGGGGAGTAATCTTGAACCTATTTCATCCTAATTCCATGTAATTTATTTATTTCAAACAAATGTCAAGGGAAGAAAAACAAAAAAAATTGATTATTTGATCTTCAAGTAGAATTCATCAAATTTGTCAAATCCATTATTTTTTCATGAATTTTAAGGTACCGAAAGGGCATTAGTTGTAATTAATGTAACTAAGTCCTCGGACTCTTAATCTGCGGTTCGCGAAATAAGATAGTTTTTCCCGCTATTTTATTTAGGTTTCTAATCGACCTACCGAAAATGATTAGTGGCGACTCCAAATTCAAATCACATTGCATGTTAATCATTCGAACCTTAAGTTGCGATTTGGTATGGACTTGGGAGAGTCCGAGTTAGGTTAGTTAATTAATTTTAACCGATAATCCATTAGCCCGAAATGATAACCTGTTTATTTTTTTTTTTTAGGTCGCGACATCCCCCTTTATGTCCATTTTTTTTTTGGTCGAACCCTTTATGACCAATTGAAATTACGAATTTGATATATTTTTGTTGAGGACAAAAGAGGAATATAAACGTTGGATGTGTAAAGGAACAACGATGGGCAATGCGCCGCACCTTTCTCGCGATGCGGACACAATCAAATGGTTGAAGTCTTAAATGTCTCCTACCGCACAAACGGTCTCCACGCGAATGGCTTTTGTTTTGTTCTGTGTTTTTTTTTTTTTTTGCACCCTAGACTAACAATTTGAGCTATGAGTGTTACAAACCTCAACCCAAAAGCTTAAATCTACGGATGGAGTGAGATCACATATACATCAAATAATACAAATCCATGTACAAGCGACGTGAGATAATTAACACCATGGATCACGAACGTCACATGAAATTTGGCGAATAGGGACCTTAACGGGAACCGGAGTAGGACTCGACTACGATACAATGTCAAAATGTCCAACAAAAACTCAAGCTGATTTGTATTGGGAGACCGTACATAGATAAAAAGCATATAAACCCCGTGCACAAGAGACGTGAGGTATTTAATACTTAGCCAAAGTGTTTTGAGACTTTCTATCTTTTTCTATATTTCTTTTTATCCTTTTTTTTTTTTTGCTTCAGTCTTTTGTGTTGTTCAAATAACCACATTGGTTTATATGCTTTTTTATAGACATGTGTTCTCTCTCTATTTATCAATTTAAGTTTTTGGGTTGGACATAATAATATGTGTCAAATGGCATTATACTGTATTGTCCTTAATCCGAATGTTTCTTAAAATGCTTGAGTTGCTTAGATATAATTTTAATTCTAGCTTTTTGCTTTTAAGCATATGATGTTTTGAATTTATTCAATACTTAACAAGTTGATGTTAACTACATGTACTGTATCATTTGAAATAGTGTGAATGTAATGATCCGGTCCAACGAAGGGGGTGTTTGTCGAGGCTAGATGATCGGATAAGGAGTGGCTCCTAACAACTTATACGATGGCAAATGAGAAGGGAATGAACTAAATTGGGCATAAAACATAGGAGAAAGCATTTATGGGATATGTGTGTATGCGCGTGAAACTTGAATTAACTTACATGATTTTTTTTTTACGTAGTGACAATGTTAGCATTGTAATTTTATGTTAAGCGTACTCGTGAGAGCACTATCGGGATGAGTGATTTCTGAAAAAGTGACCACCTAAAAGCTAAAGGACAAAATTATGAGGCTCGGTATAGGATGGATCAAAGAGGACATATATCGAGTGAGTTAATTTAAATGTGTCACAATATGGTATCAAAGCGGAACCCTCTACCCTAAGAGTGTGCTTCGAGGACAAACCACACGGAAGCTAATGGGCCTATAACAACTCGGGTTGGGGAGGGTGGGGAGTGTTCGCCGGAACCATAGGGCCCGGTCAAGTAGCAAATCCAGACAAGCTTCTAAGATGGCAAATTGAGTAGAAATGAAATGAATTGTGCACCCAATAGGAAGGGAGTGCTCTTGAGACATATATGGAAGTTGGAATTAACTAGCAAAAGGTTTTTTTTTTGACATATTAATAATGTTTAGCATTAGAACTTTAAGCGTGCTCAAATGAGGGCATTATTAGGTTGTGCAACCTCCTAGGAAAGTGCCATCTTGTACACCAGATGACAAGATAGTGAGGTAGGTAGCGGATGGGTTAAAGTAGATAATACCTTGAGTGAGTTAATTTTTTTTTTAGACAATAAGCGAGTTAATTTAAGAGTGTCACAATATAATTATAGGAGGATCGTCTCCCATAGGTATACGGTTCGAGGATGAATCACGAGGAAGCTGATGGGCCTATAATGATTCGGCTTGATGGGGGGGGAGTGTTCACTAGGGCCGGAGAACTCGGACAACGGGTGACTCTCGACAAGTTTCTAGGATGGACAAGGGAGCGGGAATAAATCGAATTGTCGACATCGAACTTGGAAAATATATACATGAAACTGGAATTAACTCACAATAGGATTTTTTTAACTAACGGCAACATTTAACATTGGGACTCTCATGTTAAACATGCTCGGGTGAGGACACTATCGGATGGTTGACTTCGTAGGAAACTATCCATAAATACGCCAAAAGACAAAACTGTGATACTCGATATTAGATGGGTCAAAACGAACAATCTCTCGGAGTGAATTAATTTAGGAGCGACAAAGTTTAAACTTTTCAATAATTTTTGAAGTAGTTTTTTCAGTTTTGTGTGTCAGTTTATGAGGGACTTATAATATTATTTCAAAAATGACTATCAAAATAAGCCTACTTCTTGCTTAAACATATTTACGGACTGATGCCATATCGTTAAAGTGGGTCATCAAATAACCATGACATTAATGACGTCACTCGTTTGCACGGCTTTGCAGTTTACTTATTTAAGCTACATTGTCTTCGTGAAAGTATGTGTCGCGCCATTCGACCTCTTTACATTTTCAAGCAAAGCAGGTAAAAGTTCAACCTACATTGGGTTGCCTCGCTTCCACATTACAGCCAATTTGAAGGGAAAACCAAAAGGTCAAATGCCCGAAAATTAAGTTGACTCGATCGCAAAAGTAAGGAACTTGAGCCAGAACCGACCAATGTGAAACTGGAAACTCACTCGACCAAACCCGACCCAAAACCCGATACTTTGTGAAGCCGAGAAAACTCCATCTCAAGGATTTACTCAAATCAAAACTAGATTAATAATTATATCACGAAATTGGAGCATTTATGACACTGATTCTCGAACTCATAATATCGAATAATGTGGCAAATTATCATTTTGAAAATTGAGCACGACTCGCTTGTTTAAATGTCAACCCGTAACAAGTCACAATTCATTAATGTACTAGTTGTGTTAATTGATTTAAACTGCGTAGTACTACGATGAAAACTATATGAAATGACTTATTACTACAGTTAATATCGATTCTATTTGATCGGTCACGTATGTATGAGGCGACGAAACAATATTTACGTAGCATTTGGATGTTTGACAGTTACAAAATCAAATAATAGAAAAGGTCAGCCCCCATGGGCTGAGTCAACACCTTGCGTTCTACAGTCAAACTTTCAACAATTCCCACCTCTTCATCTTGCGCCGCGTTCTTCACTTGTATAAATACGCAACCAAATGAACCTCCAACCTCCATAACCAAAAACACTCCAATCCGCAAAGCAATCCTCTCAAACCCATCACATTCACACACTCGAAACACCCACCGAGAGTTAACAGCAACACCAGACTCGCCGACTCCATTAATGGCCGCTTTACAAGCTTCCTCTCTCGTAGTTTCTTCTTCTTCTTCTTCTTCTTCCTCCTCTTCGGGTTGTTCTTCAAAGAGAACGATCACAGCTTCGATCCAAGCCCCGAAGCCCTCCATACTCAGCCTCGCTGATCATCCAGGCGCGGTGATCGCGAAGAAGCTAGTCGAGGAATTGAACACTAGGAATGGTTACGCCTTCGCAGAGCCACTACAGATGGGCGTTGCCCAGAAAGACAGGGTTTTGGAGCCACGCCTATCGCCTACCTCCTCTATCGAAATGACCACGAAGCTCTATGCGATCTTGGAGGCTGTCGAAGATAGAGTGGAGATGCATGATAACATTGGCGAGCAGCGAGACAACTGGAACAAGCTCCTGTTGAACTCGGTCAACATGATGACTCTCACTGCCACCACCATGGCTGCGATGGCTGCAGCTGCACCGGCTCCGTCATTGAGAGTGTGCTCTGCTCTCTTGTTCACAGCAGCCACCGGGATGTCGCTTGTGATGAGCAAAATCCAGCCCTCGCAGCTGGCTGAAGAGCAACGTAATGCCTCGAGGTTGTTCAAGCAACTCAGGAGCGAGATCAAGTCCAAGCTCGCCCTTCATTCTCTGATTAAGTCAGACGTGAAGGAGACGATGGAGAAGGTGCTGGCCCTTGATAGGGCTTATCCACTGCCTCTGCTTGGAGCGATGATCGAGAAGTTCCCTGCAAAATTTGAGCCCGCCTCATGGTGGCCTAGGGTTTCCAACAGCCACCGCCAATCCCAAGGACGCGAAACCGTCGCAAACGCTAAGCGAAATGGATGGAGCGAGGACCTGGAAGTGGAGATGAGAGCGATAGTACAAGTCCTCAAGAGCAAAGACAAGCACGATTACTTGAGGCTCGGGAATATGGCCCTAAAATTGAATAAGATGTTGGCGGTTTCAGCTCCTTTGCTAACCGGCATTGCCGCGGCGGGCTCGGCCTTCGGCGGTTTGACAGCCACGACAGTGGCGGCTATAGCTGGTGCTATGGCGGCAATCGTCAACGGCTTCGAGCATGGAGGTCAAGTCGGTATGGTGGTGGAGATGTACAAAAACTGCACGGGGTTTTTTGAGCTTATGGAAGAGACGATTGAAGCAACGCTAGAAGAGAGAGACTATAGCAAGAGAGAGAACGGAGAGATGTTCGAGATGAAGGTGGCGATCAAGCTGGGGCGGAGCTTGTCGCAGCTCCGAGATTTAGCAAGAAAATCAATGGCTTCTTGTATAGAAGGGACTGAGGTTGATGAGTTTGGAAGCAAGCTTTTCTAAACTCCTTCGAGCAAAGATACATAGGGGTTACATACAACAAATGTACAATGAGGCTTGTCACATGATTCCTTCATTCTTTAATTCTTGGTTCATATTTTGTAACTAAAAATCCCACAAAAGAACTAATTATAAGCATTAATCGACATGCGGGTCTGATTTTTCACTACAACATTTGATTCCTTTGATTAATTTAGCACGTTGATATTTTAAATTTTTCAGTTTCCCTGTGCAAATAATTTTTGAAATGGGCGTTGCTTTTCTTACATAATATGGTCGCAAAATTTGGAACTAAATAAGACAAAATGACTCCATCAGCCGTTACATTTAAAATGTCAAAAATCAGGTATTTTACTTCTCAACATATTAACTAAATCACAAGTTGCCAGTAGGACAAAAATGGTTCCCAAAATGTGGCTTAACATATAATCATGAAGTATATACTGACAAGAGTCACATGATTCTATGTGCAGGAATTGTCAAACCTTAATTAAATTCTAGTCTGGTTTCGACCCATATAAGAATAACACATCTTTTCTAATACTAATCTACTTAGATATAAAAGTTTAGCTATTCTATTGTCGTGCTATACGGTTAAGCATTTTCAGAAGGCCATGTTTTTAAATTTTCTAAGTTGACATGCTCAAGACGAAGGTGATTTTCTTTATAACCAATTGAAATTATGAATATGACAAATTTTTGTCGAGGACAAAAGACGGAAATAAACGTTGGATGGGTAAAGAAAAAACGAAGGGCAATGCGTCAGACCTTTTTCACGATGCCGACACAATCAAATGGTTGAAGTCTTAAATGTCTCCTACGACACAAACGGTCCCCATGCGAAAGCGGCTTTGACTTTTCTTGAAGAGTTGGCGTCATTGATGCATGCAGATTCTCTTTGCCCTTTGTTCTTGGGCATTGACTGATTCCTTCTTCTTCTTTTCACCCTGGAGCAGCAATTTGAGCATAGTTCTTAGCGTTACAACACCCAGCTCAAAGGCCTGAATCGATAGGGCGGAGCAAGATCACATATATATGAAAAGCATACAAATTCATGGATAAATAATGTGAGATACTCAACACCACGGTTCGAAAATGTCACATGAAATTTCACGAATGGAGGCCGTAACAGGAACTAGAACTCAACTCTGGTATGTTGTCAACATGTCCAATGAAAACTCAAGCTAATAGATAAAGGGAGATTGTATGTATAAAAAAAAACATATAAACCCCGTGCACAAGCAATGTAAAGTATTTAACACTTAGTCAAAGTGTTTGAGACATTTTATGTTTTTCAATATCTCTTGTATATATATAATTGTGTTGTTGAAATAACCACATCGGATGACTACAAGGTTCATATGCTTTTTATATACATGTGTTCTCCCTCCATTTATCAATTTAAATTTTTGACTTGGACATATTAATATGTGTCAAATAGCTTATGTTGTAGTCCTTAATACCGAGTGTTTCTTAAAATGCCTGAATTGTATAGATTAAATTTTATTTCTAGCTTTTCACTTTTTAGCATATGATGTTTTGACTTTGGTCAATACTGAACAAGTTGATCTTGAAAAAAACATTTATAGTGTCATTTGCAATAATGTAAATGTAACGACCCGAGTTTCAACAAAGCGGGTGTTTGTGGAGGCTAGCGGGTCCGATAAGGGGTGGCTCCTAGCAAATTATATGATGGCAAATGAGGCGGGAATTATGCACCAAAAATGGGAGAAAGCATTTATGGGATGTGTGTGTATGAAGCTGAACTTAACTTACAAGATATGTTTTTTGGCATAATGACAACGTTAGCGTTGGAACTTCAATGTTAGGCGTGCTCGGGTGAGAGTACTACCAGGTGAGTGACTTCCTAAAAATGTGCCCACCCGAATGCTAAAGGATAATATTGTGAGGCTTGGTATAGGATGATCGAAAAGGATCCAATACAAGCGTGCTTTGAGGACAAATCATACGGGAGCTAATGGGACTATAATGACCTGATCAAAGGAGGGCTGGAGTATTTGTTGGACCCGAGGCTCGGGCAAGGAGCGATTCCTAATAGGTTTCTAAGATGGCGAATGGAGTAGGAATGACAAGAATTGTGCACCCAAGAGTTTTCTTGATATATGTATGATGTATGTATGTATGTATGTATGGAAGCTTGAATTAACTCACAAAAAGTGTTTTTCGACGTAACAATAACATTTAGCATTAGAATAGTTAGCGTGCTCGAGAGGTGAGCACTACCAAGATGGGAGACCAATTGGGAAAGTGCCATATTGTATGCCAAATGACAAAACAGTGAGACTTGGTATGTGATGGGTTAAAGTAGACAATGCCTCAAGTGAGTTAATTTAAGAGTGTCACAAGTATAATATAAAAGGAGGACCTTCTCTCGTAGGCGTGCCATTTGAGGATGAACCTCGAGTAAGCTAATGGGCCTATAACAATCCAATTTGATAAGGGCGAGGAGTGTTAGCTAGGGCCAAATAACTCGAATAATGAGTGACTCATGGTAGGTTTCTATGATGGCAAAGGGAGTAGGAATAAATCAAATTGTGCATGGAATATAAGGAAATTCATTCTTGAAAAATATATACATGAAACTGGAATTAATTCACAAGAAGCTTTTTTGAGGTAAGGACAACGTTTAATATTGAAACTTTAATATTAAGCATGCTCGAGATGAGAACACTATCATGATGGGTGATCTTTTACGAAAGTGCCCACATGTACGTTAAAAGGCAAAACCGTGAGACCCGGTATGAGATAAACCAAAACGAACAATATCTTGAGTGAATTATTCCGGGAGTACCAAAGTTATAAACTTTTCAATAAATTTTTAGGTAGTTTTTCAAGTTTATTGTGTCAGTTCATGAGGGACTCATATTATCTCAAAAATGACTATCGAAATAGGCCTACTTCTTGCTTAAACATATTTACAGACTGATGTAATAACATTTTGTGGGCCTTCGAATAACCATGACATTTATGACATCACTCGTTTCCATGGCTTCAAAGCAAGCAAAAGTTCAACCTACATCGAATTGACTCGCTCCCACATTACATTATAGCCAATTTGAAGGGAAAAGCAAAAAGTCAAATGCCCAAAAATTAAGTTGACTCGATCAAAAAAATAATGAACTCAAGCCAAAACTGACCAATGCTAAATTGGAAACCGACCCGACCCAAAACCCAATATTTTGTGAATCCAAGAATCTCCATCTCAATGACCGGTCAACCCTCAAACAACTCAAAATTTGACTTGACAATTCTCCACAATTCTATAGTTTGCCAATAAATTTGTCATCCCAACAATATGTATGTAGTCTAGCAAATCAATTTCAAACGGCCATTCATAACAAGAGCATATCATATGGAATTTGAATTGGGTTTGCTAACAAAAATGTTTAATTAATTATTTATTTCTATAAGAAAAATTCCCAAAAGATAATATATGTGAGTTATAAGTGGGAAAGGGTAGAGAGGTCTAACTATTGGGGCTACAGCCAGGTTGACAAAAGAGGCATAGGCTCACGAACGGATGGGGCATGTCACATATGGTAATAATAAACACTTTTCTAAATTTATTCTATTTGACCAAATTAACTTTAGCATTTACTAGAAAGAATAGGTAAATATATCATGAAGTTCGAGCGTACGATGGCCCCGATTCTCGGAATTATAATATCGAATAATGGGACAAATTGACATTCTAAAAATTGAATACGACTTCGGACGTTTAGATATTTATTTGAAAAAAGTCGTAATACATTAAAATATTAACCATGTAGATAGATTTAAAATGCATAGTATTACAATGAAAAGTACATGTAATGACTTATTTCTATGCAATCTTGGAGGCGACTTTTACAAATATTTACATAGCATTTGGATGTTTGACATGTACAAAATCAAATAATAGAAAAGGTCAGCCCCCATGGGCTGAGTCAACACCTTGCGTTCTACAGTCAAACGTTCAACGATTCCCACCTCTTCATCTTGCGCCGCGTTCTTCACTTGTATAAATACGCAACCAAATGAACCTCCAACCTCCATAACCAAAAACACTCCAGTCCTCAAAGCAATCCCTCTCAAAACCATCACATTCACACACTCGAAACACCCACCGAGAGTTAACAGCAACACCTGACCCGTCGACTCCATTAATGGCCACTTTACAAGCTTCCTCTCTCTTAGTTTCTTCTTCTTCTTCCTCCTCTTCGGGTTATTCTTCGAAGAGAAGGATCACTGCTTCGATCCAAGCCCCGAAGCCCTCCATACTCAGCCTCGCTGATCATCCAGGCGCGGTGATCGCGAAGAAGCTAGTCGAGGAATTGAACACCAGGAATGGTTACGCCTTCGCAGAGCCGCTACAGATGGGCGTTGCCCAGAAAGACAGGGTTTTGGAGCCACGTCTATCGCCTACTTCCTCTATCGAAACGACCACAAAGCTCTATGCGATCTTGGAGGCTGTCGAAGATAGAGTGGAGATGCATGATAACATCGGCGAGCAGCGAGACAACTGGAACAAGCTCCTGTTGAACTCGGTCAACATGATGACTCTCACTGCCACCACCATGGCTGCGATGGCTGCAACTGCACCGGCTCCGTCATTGAGAGTGTGCTCTGCTCTCTTGTTCACAGCAGCCACCGGGATGTCGCTTGTGATGAGCAAAATCCAGCCCTCGCAGCTGGCTGAAGAGCAACGTAATGCCTCGAGGTTGTTCAAGCAACTCAGGAGCGAGATCAAGTCCAAGCTCGCCCTTCATTCTCTGATTAAGTCAGACGTGAAGGAGACGATGGAGAAGGTGCTGGCCCTTGATAGCGCTTATCCACTGCCTTTGCTTGGAGCGATGATCGAGAAGTTCCCCGCAAAATTTGAGCCCGCCTCATGGTGGCCTAGGGTTTCCAGCAGCCACCGCCAATCCCAAGGACGCGAAACCGTCGCAAACACTAAGCGAAATGGATGGAGCGAGGACCTGGAAGTGGAGATGAGAGCGATAGTACAAGTCCTCAAGAGCAAAGACAAGCAAGATTACTTGAGGCTCGGGAATATGGCGCTAAAATTGAATAAGATGTTGGCTGTTTCAGCTCCTTTGCTAACCGGCATTGCCACGGCGGGCTTGGCCTTCGGTGGCTCGACAGCCACGACGGTGGCGGCGATAGCGGGTGCTATGGCGGCAATCGTCAACGGCTTCGAGCACGGAGGTCAAGTCGGTATGGTGGTGGAGATGTACAGAAACTGCGCGGGGTTTTTTGAGCTTATGGAAGAGACGATCGAAGCAACGCTAGAAGAGAGAGACTACAGCAAGAGAGAGAACGGAGAGATGTTCGAGATGAAGGTGGCGATGAAGCTGGGGCGGAGCTTGTCGCAGCTTCGAGATTTAGCAAGAAAATCAATGGCTTCTTGTATAGAAGGGACTGAGGTGGATGAGTTTGGAAGCAAGCTTTTCTGAACTCCTTCGAACAAAGATACATAGGGGTTACATACGACAAATGTACAATGAGGCTTATCACATGATTCCTTCATTCTTTAATTCTTGGTGCATATTTTGTAACAATTAATCCCACGAAAGAACCAATTAAGAAGTAATTTATGTGCGGTTCTGATTTTCACAACAACATTTGATTCCATTGATTAATTAGCATGTTGTTATTTAAATTTCACATGATATCAAAGTAAAACTTTTGTGTTCAAATCTTTCCAGGCCCGATTTGCCTCTCCAGGTAACTATTTTCAAGCCTAATACTTGACAAAAAGGACAGACTAAGCGTCAAAGATAGTGATAAAATATTTAAATATTAAATCATGCGTTCATATAACAACTTAAACTTTTTGAATAGTTGACAAAAGTGATCTCACAATATGCTCCGAGTTTGGTTTCGTCCCATATGTGTGCTTTAATTCTTTATAACCAAGTGAAATTATGGATATGATAGATCTTTGTTGAGGACGAAAGAGGGAAATAAACGTTTGATGTGCAAAGAAAGACGAAGGGGAATGCGTCATACCTTTTTCCCCATGGGGACAAAGTCAAAGGGTTGAAGTCTTAAATGTCTCCAACTGCACAAACGGTCTTCGCGCGAAAGGGGCTTTGAATTTTCTTGAAGCGTTGATGACATTGACACATGCCTTTGCCCTTTGTCCTTGGGCATTGGCTTTTGCTTCTTTTCCACTTCTAGGGCAGCAATTTCAGCATATTTCTTAGTGTGACGATGCCCAGCTCAAAGGCTTAAAACGATAGACGGAGAGAGATCACATTGCATATAAATCCGTGAGCAAGTGATGTGAGATAATTAACACCACGGATCACGAACGTCACATGAAATTTGACAAACGGAGGCCGTGACATGAAAAGGAAAATAATTCGACTCGGATACCATGTTAGAATGCCCAAGAAAAACTCAAGTTGATAGGTAAAGGAAGACCGCATGAGTATAAAGAAAATATAAACCTCATAGACAAGCGATGTGGGGTATTTAACACTTAGTCAAACTATTTGAAATTTTTTATCTATATCAAAATCTCCTCTTTTTTTTTGTTTTGCTTCAGTATTTTGTGTTGTTGAAATAACCACATCGCTTGACTATGAGATTCATATGCTTTTTATATAGATGTGTTCTCCTTTCATTTATCATTATAAGTTTTTGAGTTAGACATGATAATATGTGTCAAATAGCTTAAATGGTTCTATCCTCAAAACTAGTGTTTCTTAAAATGCTCGAGTTGTTTAGACTAAGTTTTACTTGATAGCTTTTCACTTTTTAGCATGTGATGTTTTGAGTTTGGTGGATACTTAACAACTTGATCTTGAAAAAAAATACGTATAATGCCATTTGAAATAATGTTAATGTAACGACTCCGTCCAACAAAGGGGAGTCTTTATCGATGCCAGAGGACTAGACAAGGAGTGGCTGCTAGCAGACTTATACGATGACATATGAGGCCGAAATGAACCATATTGCGCATTGAACTAGAGGAAAGCCTTTATGGGAAATGCACACACACACGTGTGTGAAATTGAATTAACTTGCAAAAAACGTTTTTTGATGTAACAATAACGTTTAGCATTGGAACTTCAATATTAAGCATACTCAGATGAGAGCCTGCCGGGATAAGTGACTTCCTGGAAAAGTGCCCACATATATGCCAAATGAAAAAATTTTGTGGCTCGGTATAGGATGGGCCAAAGAGGAAAATATCTCGAGTGAGTTAATCCAAATGTATCGCAATATGGTATCAAAGCGGGGCCCACTCCAAGTAAGAGTGTGCTTCAATGACAAACCATACATAAGCTAGTGGACCTATAACGATCTAGTCGGAGGAGAGTGGGGAGTGTTCGTCGGGACTAAAGGGGTCGAGCAAGGAGCGATTCTTGACAGGCATCTAAGATGGCGAGAGGGAGGATGAAATGAAATGAAATGTGCACCCAATAGGAAGAATGTGTGTGTATATAAAACTGGAATTAACTCACAATTTTTTTTTTTTTTTTATGTGTGCTCATATGAGAACACCACTAGAATGGGTGACCTCTTGAAAAAGTGCCATCTCGTATGCCAAAGGGTAAAACAATGAGATTTGATAGAATGGACAAATAGTTTATGGCTAAATCGGCCAAAAAAAAAAATTAGAACTAAATTGGAGCAGTTGCAATAGGCTTGAAAGTTTTTTGGTAATTCTCCCTTGGAAAGTGACCACATGTATGCTAAAAAACGAAATCATGATATTTGGTATGAGATCGATCAAAACTGTTTGGGAGAAACAAGCAGCACTTCGCCTCAAACTAAACCAATCCATGATCAATATCTCTCTCTAGACTAAACCGACTTAATCCAAGCAACAATCAAATATACATATACATATATTTTATATTTATATATTTATATATCTACAAAAACAACCTTGCAACATGTAAATATAATTGCGGAATGGTAAGGAGACAACACACCAAGATTTACGTGGAAAATCCAAAATAAAAAAAAACCACAAACGGACAAAAAATTTGGACTAATAACCAAGAATAGTAGGTACATAACAAGGTTACTCTCTAGTCACATACTAGAGGCTTTAACATCAAGATTACATGAGCATTTTCTCACCACAAAGGGAGAACAATACAAAACTTGTAAAATTTAAAAATTCAATTTTTTTTGAAGTTGGGGAAAAAAAAAAGAGAAAAAAAAAAAAAAAAAAAGGGGAAGTGGAAAAGTTTTTGGAAATTTATATAATGAAAAAAGAGGGTTGGGTGGTGAAGGATTTGAAAGGAGAATAATACAAAGGGGACAAAAAAACCCTAACCTCGGTTGGAGAATTCGGAGACGAATCTCAAAGAACGAAATCGATCAACTCGTAGCCCTCGATCTCACAAGTAACGTACTAAAATTTGACCCAATTCCGTCTCACGTTTTGGCCTTCACATCGCCGCGCGCTCTTGTTTTCTTCTTTTTCTTTCCCTCACAGTTGAGCCCTCCTCCCCTGTTTCACTGCCTCTCTCTCTCTCCTCTGAGGTCACGCACGAAGACAGACCACTTCTTTTCTTCCTCTTCGTCTTTTGCTATTTTTACTTTTTAACTTTTCTTTTTCTTTGTTTTGCTTTTTCTTTTTATTCATTTGCTAGCTGGGCCCCACAAGAGACGGACCCGGTCAACATAAGCGAACAATATCTCAAGTGAATTAATTGGGTATCAAAGTTTAGACTTTTCAATAATTTTTTGAAGTAGGTTTTCCATTTCTGTGTATGTAGGTCAAAATAGGCCTACTTCTTGCTTAAACATATTTACAGACTAATGCAGTAAAATTACAATGGGTCTTCACATAACCATGACATTTAATCTAGATTGTCTTCATAAAAGTATGCGTCCCCTTATTCAACGACCAAGATCGACAAGAATATTACTAAAATCTGACCATGCCTCTTAGTTTGTATCCACCCTTTTATCAGTCGTCTTCCTGACATTTTCAAGCAAAGCAGGCAAAAGTTCAACCTACGATCGAATTGAAAGTCAGATCCCCGAAAATCAAGTTGACTCGAAATAATGGACCCAAGCCAAAACTGACCAATGCGGAATTGGAAACCGACCCGACCCAAAACCCGATGCTCTTTGAATATGAGAAAACTCCGTTTCAAGAAACGGGGAAGCCTCTCGATCGGTTTCGAGATTTTGCTCGATAGTTTTTCTCCTCTATTCTATCGTTTGCCAATGAATTTCTCATATAACTAATATGTGTATAGTTTAGCAAATCAATCTCAAAAGGCCATTCATAACAAGTGCATGTCCCATGTAATTCGAATTGGAATAAATATGAATAATTAACTAGTAAATAGGAAGAACGAGCTAATTATTTCTATAAAAGAAATCTCTAAAAAGATAACGCATGTGAGTTGTAAGTGGGAAAGGATGGAGAGGTCTAACTATTTGGGCTATCCAGGGGGACGACAGAGGCATAGGCTCACGGGCCGATGACTCATGTCACATGTGAGGTAATAGCGAATGATTTTTCTAAACTCATTCTATTTGACAAAATTAATTTCAGGATTTACTCAGACCCAAATTAGACTAGCAATTATATCATGAAATTCGAGCATGGGATAGACTCTGATTCCCAAAATTATAATGTCGAATAATACGGAAAATTGTCATTCTCGAAATTGAATACGACTCACATGTTTAAATGTTTATTTACAGCATGTCGTAATTCAAACGCGTAGTATAAGGATGAAAAACTATATGAAATACTTCTCTGACGGTATTGTTAGGAACGGCACAATTTCAACCGTAGATCCACACACCATCACCGTGAATTTTACATAAAACACTCATTGATTAAGAGATCTTGTGATAAAAAATAATTGACGATATTGTCAAACCTGTCAGACTTGCAGCTTTTTTTCTATTTTCATCGGTCACGTATGTATCAGGGCATATAACAAATATTCACGTAGCATTTGGATGTTTGACATGTACAAACTCAAATAATAGAACAGGTCAGCCCGTAGGCTGAGTCAAAATCCTGCGTCCTGCCGTCAAATTTTCAACAATTCCGACATCTTCATTTAACACCGCGTACTTCACGTATATAAGTATAACTCAAATGATCCTCCAACCTCCATAATCAAAACCAGTCCAATCCTCAAGCAATCCTCTTGAAACCTCCATCAATGGCCGCTTTACAAGCTTCCTCTCTCTTCATCCCCTCTTCTTTTCTTCTTCTTCTTCTTCTTCCTGTTCGGGTGGTTATTCGAAGGGAAGGGTCACCGCTTCGATCCAAGTCCCAAAGCTCCCAAAGCTCAGCCTTGCTGATCCAAGCGCTGTGATCACAAAGAAGCTAGTCGAGGAATTGAGCACCAGGAATGGCTACGCCTTTGCAGAGCCGCTACAGATGGACGTCGCCCAGAAGGATAGGGTTTTGGAGCCACGCCTATCGCCTACTTCTTCTGTCGAAACCACTGCGAAGCTCTATGCGATCTTGGAGGTTGTCGAGGATAGAGTGGAGATGCATGATAACATCGGTGAGCAGCGAGACAACTGGAACAAACTCCTGTTGAACTCGGTCAACATGATGACTCTCACTGCCACCACCACGGCCGCGATGGCTGCGGCTGCACCGGCCCCATCACTGAGAGTGTGCTCCGCTCTCTTGTTCACAGCGGCCACAGGGATGTCGCTCGTGATGAGCAAAATCCAGCCGTCGCAGCTGGCTGAAGAGCAACGTAATGCCTCGAGGTTGTTCAAGCAACTCAGGAGCGAGATCAAGTCCATCCTTGCGCTTCAATCGCCGACTAAGTCAGACGTGAAGGAGATGATGGAGAAGGTGCTGGCCCTTGATAGGGCTTATCCGCTGCCTTTGCTCGGAGCAATGATCGAGAAGTTCCCTGCAAAGTTTGAGCCCGCCGCATGGTGGCCTAGGGTTTCCAACAACCGCCGCCAATCCCGAGGACGCAAAACCATCGCAAACACTGAGCGAAATGGATGGAGTGAGGACCTGGAAGTGGATATGAGAGCAATAGTTCAAGTCGTCAAGAGAAAAGACAAGCAAGACTACTTGAGGCTCGGGAATCTGGCACTAAAATTGAATAAGACATTGGCGGTTTCGGGTCCTTTGCTAACCGGTATTGCCGTGGCCGGCTCGGTCTTCGGTGGCTCGACAGCCACGACGGTGGCGGCAATCGCCGGTGCGATGGCGGCGATCATCAACTGCTTCGAGCATGGAGGTCAAGTCGGTATGGTGGTGGAGATGTACAGAAACAACGCGGGGTTCTTCGAGCTTATGGAAGAGATGATCGAAGGGATGCTTGAAGAGCGAGACTACAGCAAGAGAGAGAACGGAGAGATGTTCGAGATGAAGGTGGCGATGAAGCTCGGACGGAGCTTATCTCAGCTCCGAGATTTAGCAAGAAAATCAATGGCTTCTTGTATAGAAGGGACTGAGGCGGATGAGTTCGGAAGCAAGCTTTTCTGAACTCCTTTGAACGAAGATATTCAGTGTACATATAATACACGCACAATGAGGCTCATCAAACTAGATACTTTCATTCCTTAATTCTTGGTGCATATTTAAACATCTTGTGGCAGAGAAAGAGATATGATCAAAGTATAAAGATTCTTGTTTCCCTTTTAATTAGTGAAATCCATATATGTTTTAAGCTAGCTTGATACAATTTCCTTTTTGATTTCACGATGTGGACGCAATCCAATGGTTGAATTCTTGAATGACTTCTACTGCAAAAAGGGTCTCCATCCGAAAGCGGCTTTGAATTTTCTGAAGCTGTTGACCTAATTGGCACATGCAGACTGTCTTTGCCCTTCATTGTTGGGCTTTGACTTTTGCCTTGTTGTGTACCCCCTTAGGGCAGCAAATTGGGCATCTCGTGGTCCTTGCGTAGTCCTTGATTAGAGTGTTTAAGATAGCATGCCGAGGGAGACCGCGCGCATACCCCGAAGACAAAAGACGTCCGGTACTTTAACTCATCTTTCCGTGCTAAAATATCCAATTCGAAAGTTAAGCGAATAAATGAAAGGAGATCAGATGTATATTATGAAATATAGGCTTAAATACACTTCAAGTGCCATAACTTGTGTACGGCGCTCATTTTAATACCAAAATTTTTAAATCGATCATTTTAGTGCCAAATTTTTGTAACTTCGATCACTTCGGTGCTAGGTGCATACGTGGCCGTCGAAAAGTCTACGTGGAGTCTATATGGATTTTTTACATTAAAAAAAAAAAAGAAGAATGTGGCTCATTGGAGGCCGACTCAAGCAATTTGAAGAACAACACGACGTAGAAAATACTAATTTCGCCCAACATAAACTCTAAATGCCCAGATTGAACCCCAAATTAGAAACCCTACCACGACGAAGTGAAATTGAGTCCTCCATTTCGATTTCGCCTCAAAATTGATAGCCCTAGGTCGAAATGGAGAGAAGGAGCTTCGGTGGCAGGTCAAATTTGGTTCAATCAACTAAAGAAAATGGTACAATTTATCTGTTATTGTGAGTTACCGAGTCCAACAAGAACGTCTTGGACTCGATTGAATCCTGGGAGAAGATTCCATGGATGTGGCGGGTATAGAGAGGGGTTGAAGTGCAAATATTTCAAATGGGTTGATAAAAAATTCTCCGATCGATCCACGAAGGTGATATTGGAGTTTCTTGAAAGACGGCATGAACCTCTACGTATATTCGTAGACGAATTGGATGATGTTGATTCAAGGGAAGCCGAGATGAATGCTATAACATCTTTGGCCGATCAATTGAAGAAAGAAGTGTCAATGATGCGAAAACAAAGAAAGCGTGATCGAGCTTTAATTATCGTTTTGTTATGTTGTGTAACCGATGTAATGCTCAAGTATAAGGTATATGATGAGAGGAACTTTTCTGTCTTCCGTAGGTGAAGTTGAGTTTGATATGTATTTGTATTCCATAATGTATAAGTAATGGATGATTTTTCTATAGACGAAGGAGCTTGCTGAAGTATTTTGTTAGAAATGGAAGGTTGTAATGTAGTGTTCGCTTAGTTTTTGGTCAGTTCTTGGACTAGCTATATATTGTCAATATCTTTTTGCAAATTTTTTTGTTTAGTCAATTGGTTTGTTGCAAAAGTGGCTAGTAGTTTGCTACAGGTTTTTTTACCTATTTTTGGTGGTGTTGTTGCATATATTTGGGGAGATTTTTGACATGCTTTTTTGTTGATGCTAGTACATATAGAGGTTGTTGTTGGTAGAGGTCAGCGATTTTAGGCTTCACATGGAACTAGAACCTATCGGTCGGAATCGTTTCTCCATTTTTTGGACCTTGAAATCTATGTTGTGTTGTGACCATGCTGATTTGCTGCAAAGTGGTTGTCACTACAAATGAGGTGCTCATTTGCTACAAGTTGCCGGTTTGCTACATTAGTTGCATTTTGGTTTGAGTTAAAGCAACTTGTAGTTTGTTAAGTGTATTGTCCAATATTTGTTTATAAATTTTGGTTTCGTGTATGGAGCTATTTAAGGTTCCAAACATCTGCATTGTTGCAAGTAATTTTTGTGTGGTTTGCTTGCAAATGTTGATTATCGATTATAATCTAAGTGCCATAAGCTGTATATGTTGATCACTTAAGTGCCAGTTAGGGTTAAAAATAGATCAATTTAGTTTCAAGTATTTCTAAAATAGATCGCTTAAGTGCGGAGTTTTTTTGAAAATAGTCACTTGAGTGCCAACTTGTTCCGAAAGCGATCGCTTAAGTGCATCTTCAAAACCCGCAATACCAATTCATGCAAGCGGCACCTCAATAGTGCACCCGTCACATGCGGATGTGACGAAATGAAGCAACTCATGCACTAGCAAACCCTATAGTACCATTGTGCACAACCAATTTACTTGGTGCACTACAATGTATATATCGTGCACCAGCAAGCTGGTGCATTCCCAAATCCGCAACAGCAATGTCTTTGGTGCACCAAAGAATGTCCTAGGTGCACTAGCAAGTTATTGGTGCACTCCCAAAATTACACCAACAACTTGCTAGTGCACTAGCAAAGTGAACCGAGTTGCACTAGGAAGTTGCTTGGTGCATTACCATTGCACCAAAGAAGTTACGGGTGCTCCAAAACCCGCAGTTCTCAATCTATACTAGCAAAACCTCGTACCAAAACCTACACCACCCACGACAATCAGCAACTATAACGAGCTGTCAAACAACCAACAACTATAATCACCCACCACAACCAGCAAGTATAACTAGCCACCAACAACCGGCAATTATAGCCGACCTCCGACAACATCCACAAACAACCAAACAAGACAATAAGAAGCGAAATCACAGCAATGTAAATGCATAATTCAACAACAACAAGCTCCATCGTCATTGAACATATAGTTTACATAACTTGAATAAACAATCATGTCATTCGCATCAAAATGACAATACTAAATCGGTACGAGTTCCCAACAAAAATAAATACGAGTTCCATTCTAATCCTACATTCATATCGATCAACATTGACAACCCCTCTAGCTTCTTTTCCTTTTGATGGCTTTTTGATTTGGTTTATGATTCTAGCATTATTTCTAACATATGCAGGTTTTGGTTCTTCAAGTGGCGTATTGGCGACTAGTTGAGATGGAACTCTTACCGGCTTCTTCCTTGGTGGCTGTTTGGGACCTGCGGCTTTTGTCCTCTTCTTTTGCAAACTCTTGTTTCGAGCAACCATTGACTCTTGGGTTGGCTCACCTTCAGAGATAAGCATCTCCGAGCTTCTCCCAAACTACAACAACATAATAACGAAGCAAATTATTCAAAATTTTTTAAATCATTATCATTAAATGAACAAGTCCTACGAAACTTACATGCAAAATAATTATTCCAAGTACATTCGTCCGTGAATTGGCCATAACCATATTTCTTCAACCTCTTTTCAAGAGCCCTTCTTATTAGCCGGGAAAGTGGTGACCGTGCAGCGAGCTCTTTTGGCTCGGGAAGTGATGGTGACTAGGTTGTTCTCCGAGTTATTAATTTTCTGCTCACTTGAAGTGTGGAAACAAGGTTACGCTATTGATCATAAAGTAACACAAACAAACAATGTACATCTTACTAGATATTTTCTTCTCATTTGCTCAACGGTAGATTCGGTGTGGTCTTCTCTTGGCTTTCCACCCTCCCCAACTTAATTGGCATTGTCCTCAATGGCACGAATAATTAAAGAACAAGGAGGAACAATACAACTTGGGGGAAAGTAAGCTCGAGTCCGCATGTGAAAATTTGGAGAGAAGCTAACATCTCAATTTGCATAAGCCTTGTGTAGATGAAGCCTTAAAAAAAATGCACATGTAATAAAAGTAAAGAAAAATAATGTAAAAATAAATACACAAACCATGGGTTACCTCCCAATGGAGAGTTGACTGTAGCCAAATAATTAACAATGTGAGCAAACCAGGGAGATAGAGAGCTAGAAATAGCAAAGAATTGCTCATTAGAAAAAACATTATGAACTAAGATAGTAGTCGATTGATCAACAATAATGCAAGACAAGTGATTTGCGACCATATTTGATTTGCCCTTCTTGTCTTGGATCTCTAAATCAAATTCCTACAAAGAAAAGAATCCACCAAAAGCAATCGAGGTTTGGTGTCATTCTTTGCTAACAAGTGTCTCGGGGATGCATGATCAATATAAATTATCACTTTAAATCCCAACAAATAAGAGCAAAATTTATCTAAGGCAAAGACAACAGCTAACAACTCTTTTTCAGTAGTGGTATAATTAACTTGAGTTGTAGAAAGAGTTTTGCTAGCATAATATATGACCGTAGGCTTCTTGTCCAGCCTTTCACCTAAAATAGCCCCTCTTGCATAATTTGAAGCATCACACATAATCTCGAATCATGTGATTGAATCATAGGTGCTTGTGTCAAAAGTGTGCGGAGTGTGTTAAAAGCATTCAAACATGCATCATAAAAAACAAAAGGAGCACCTTTTGCAAGCAAATTACTCAAATATTACTAAAAGAATGAATGAATCGCCTGCGTAACCCAAAGATGCCCAAGAAATGATCTAACATGTTTCACCGAATTAGGAGGTGGCAAGTTTTCAATAAGTTCAATTTTCGCAGGATCTACCTCATGCCATGCTATAACACTATGTACCCTAAAACAATACCTTGATGCACCATGAAGTGGCTCTTCTCCTAACTAAGGATGAGATTCGCTTCTATGCACCACCGCAATACCATCCTCAAATTCTACAAACAAACATGAAAAGAGGACCCAAAAATAGAGAAATCATCCATGAAAATCTTCATACACTCACCAACATGTCTCGAAATGCTATCATACAAAGTCGAAAAGTGGCTAGGGCATTATATAGCCCAAAAGGCATTCGCTCAAAGGCAAAAGTACCAAAAGGACATATAAAAGTAGTCTTTCATTGATCTTCTGGATATACCGGAACTTGATTAACCTGAATAACCATCAATGAAACAAAAATAGTTATGTTCTATCAATTTCCCAAGAATCTGGTCAATAAAAGGTAAGGAAAAATGATCTTGCTTAGTAATAGCATTCAACTTACTATAATCAATACAAATCTTCCAACTCTCGTAGTAGTATGAGTTGGGACCATATCTCCCTTCTCATTGGCGACCACAGTAATGCCACCTTTCTTAAGAACTAATTGTGTAGGACTCGACCCACTCACTCTCAAAAATAGGGTAGATGTATACCGCTTCAAGCCATTTGACCACTTCCTTATTTACCACTTCATGCATGTTTGAGTTCAACCTTTGTTGTGCATCACAGAGTGGCTTTATCGCATCATTAGTATAAATGCGGTGTATGCAAATACATGTGCTTATTCCCTTAAGATCTGCAACCGACCACCCAATAGCTGTTTTATGTTCTTGAAGCACCGCAATCAATTGACTTTCCTGCTCACTAGTCAAATTAGAAGCAATAATAATAGGCAAGTTGCCGCCTAGACCCGAAACACATGTTTCAAATTGCATAGAAGATATTCAATTCTAAAGTAAGAGGTATCTCAAGAGAGCATGGAAGAGGTGCGAACGATAGTGTAGGAAATAGTTCATATTTAGGTATCCAAAGGTTTAAATTACTTACCTCTTCCTCAATGCTGTCCTCTCTAGCGATTCTTGGCCCATCTCGACAACCATTGGGACATGCAATCCTCTACCTCTGCATCAATTAAATCTATTGGAAAACATTCCTCTTCTTTTGGAGGTCTCATGGCTGCATTAAAAATATTTTGGCGGAGCTTTTTGTTTCCAAAAGAGAGGTCCATAACTCCCGACCTACGGTTAATACAAGCATTAGGAGTATTCAGGAATGGTCAATCTAAGATAATAGGAGGTTGTTTACTTGGGATTGACTCCATGTCAAGCACTAGAAAGTCAATAGAAAAATATAAATCATCGATCTTGACCAAAACATCCTCTAACACACCTCTATGTTCTTTCACAAATCTATCACCAAGTTGCAATATCATAGTAGTTTTTTTCAACTCACCCAAACCAAAAGTATCATACATAGAGCTAGGCAAAATATTCACACTTGCTCCCAAATCAAGTAAAGCCCTCTTAATCTCAACATTTTCAATGAGACAAGAAATGATTGGCATACTTGGGTCTTTAAATTTAGAAGGAAATGTTCTAAAACGTACATCATTGACCTGTGCCGACACGCGAACTATATGTGTGTTTCTAATATTCAACTTACGCTTGTGAGTGCACAAATCATTTAAAATTGTGCATATGCCGAAACTTATTTGATTGCATCAAGGAGAGGTAAATTGATCTCGCACCTACTTGAAGAGATTCATTATCTCCTCCATCTTCTATCCTTTCTTGTCTCCTCTCAACAAGTTCGGTGACATCAAAGCTGCTGGAAATGATGCTTTTGATACATAAGTACTTGGTTCAGCTTCCCATCTAGCTATCTTCTCTTTCTTCTTTGGTCGGGTTGAATTTTCCTTCACTATCTCGGTATCTTGGTTGGCACCTCTTTCCCATTTGCACAAAGTTATGATTGATTTTGCTTGCTTGTCCGCACTCGACTATCGGGCTGGTTATTAGGGTTACCAAACACTTGACTCGGCAACTTCCCCTCTTCCCTTTGATTGATCTTGATGCTAGCCGGCCCCAACTTAATTGACATTATCCTCAATGGCATGAATAATTAAACAACAAGAAGGACCAATACAACCCGAGGGAAAGTAAGCTTAAGTCCGCATGTGAAAATCTATACGAAGCTAACACCTCAATTTGCATAAGCCTTGTGTAGATGAAGCCTTAAAAAAATTTAATTGATAAGGTGGGGTCCGCATCTTAATTTTTCTGTCCTTTAGTTCATAAAACCTTAGGGGTAATTTTGTCATTTCGAAAATTGGGTGGAGGCATTTTGGTAATTTTGCATCTAAGGTAATTCATATATCCGGCAATCTAACTCGGGGGTATTCTTGTGACGCCCGGGAAATTTGAATTTTGTAATTTTCCCGAATTCGATAAAAAGGAAGAGAATTGAATTTTAGTCGATGCAAATTTCGAATCGTAAGGACAAAAGTGACGAATTTTGGACGATTTTCGAAATGTCGTTCGATTTCAATTGGGTCTCGAAATCGTGGTCACCGAGAGTTAGGATTTTAATCCTCGCGCCTAGACCTTTTTCCGGACCAAACCTAGCCTGTGAAAATCCAAATTTTATTCCCAATCGATTGAGCCAAAAAATCGTGCAGTCCCGATTTGTCAAATTACGACACCGTCCTCGGATATTATGCATGTGGGACGAAAACATTAATTTGGATGAGACCTGTGGACCCCACTACCAGTCAAATCTCGATCAAAATCGTTAAAGTCTCTCTCTCTCTCTCCTCCCTCTCTCTCTCTCTCTCTCCCGTTTGCTCCCCCTCTTCCTCTGTTCATTGCGCGACACCACCCCCCACCGCGCACCTCATCCTCCTTCATTGGTCTTCATTTTGTGCGACCACCTCGCCCACCACCTTCAGCCACCTCCGCCCGCCACTCGCCTTCCGTCCGGCCGCCGTTCCCCTCGCCCAAACCCGCCGGACAGCGGCTCGAAGCCCCGCCCGCGCGCGCCGCTCTGTTTTGGAACCGGTGGGCTGTTCGGGCTCCGACCGCCCTTGCGGCCACTTCCGACCACGACTAGCCACCACGTCATCTTCCCCTCGACCCCTAGACGCCGCCCCCACCGCTGTGCGCCTCCCGGGAGCCGCCCGACAGCTCCGAACGTAACCGAAGCCCACTTGCCCTGTTTTCCGTCGCCCGGGCTGCCGCGGCTGTTCCAGGCTGTTCCGCCTAGACCCATCGCCCGCCAACCACCCCAAGCCGTCGCCCTCCACCTCTAGTCGTCCCCGGAGCCATTGGATGTTGGTCGCCACCCGTAGAGCTCGGATTGAGCCCCGGCCAACCTCCTCTATTTTGACCCCGAGCCTCTCCTATTTTGCGCCGGTTCTAGCCGCCATTGTTCGGCCTCCTCCGGTAGTCCGCTGGCGCTGTCACCGCCACCTGCAGCTTCCCGGAGACCCCCGACCATGGCCAAACCTTTCCCCAGCCCTTGCACTACCCGAATCCCCCAAAACAGCCCCCGACGTCCAATGTCCCGCTTTGTTTTCTCTCTCGCTCGATCACTTGTTCACCGCCGGCCAGCCACCGTACCGGCCACCGATGACCGACAGCCGCCACCTAGGGTTTCGTGCCCGTGTCCCGAAGTGTCGCCACGTCCTTTGGACTATCCCGAAGCTCGAGTTGGATCGCGGGTCGCCAATAGTTGTCGTCGTCGGGCCGGGCCGAGTTCGTGTCGCCGTCGCTCGAGTTGAGACCGCCCGAGCTAGTTAAATTGTGAGTTAGCCCCTAACTCCTGGTTAGGACGCTAATTGCGTTCGGATTAGTTTAATTAACTAATTAGGGTGTTTAGGTAGATTAATTACGGTCGGGTTAGATAGAAACATTGTCTAAGCTAAATGACCGTGATTATTGAAGACTAGTCGATTAGCTAAGTGTCTCGTGGCTTATTGGTGAGTAGAACTGAATGATTTGATTGATTGTGTCGATTGATCGCGAGCGAGCGATAGGTCGAGACGAGCGCGTGATTGATTGTCAATTGGAATTGAATTTGGGATTAAAAATCGACTAGCTGCAATTGATTAATTAATTTATGAATTATTGAGTGTGAATGTCGAGTTCTTGGTGATTGTCATGGGGGTCCGATTAGAAGTTAATCGCCCCGAATTATCTCGATTGAATGGATTGACTACTCATTGATCGATTGGATGCTCAATTGGGGGTTAATCACCCCGAATTATTTTCAAAGCCTAATTGACAATATTACGCATTCATATGACCGCGTGTAAACTCAACCGCATATTTTTAGCATGAAAATGGCCGAGGGCCGAGTCTTTGGGCACGATTGCGTGAGCATCCGGCGGTACATAAAGATAAAAATTGATTGATTGCCGAATGATTTGAGTGGTCATATGACGGAATGGTGATGGGATTCCCGACAAGTTCGTACCAAGTCCCTACCGAGCCAATTGCACGAAACCACACGACTTGTCGGATGCACGACAATCCATGCCCCGTGCCGGTCGTACGGATTTAAGGGATTATCGGATGCCGATCGCAGCTTGTGATGGACCGACGCTCCTTATTGGAATGCCTGTTTGCTATGCCGCGCCCGCCGCGCTGGATACATAGCTTTCGGCCGCCGTCGCCGAGAGGATATGGGACGATGCCTGGTCCCGCTGAATGACACGCCGGCCGTAGTGTGGGACCACACCAAGTAGTGTGAGTGAGTGTCACACCGGTCGCGTGGGTCACCGATTAATAAATGGACTACGTTTGGTGTCCTGTGCATGCAAGCGCGGTGATGCTTTGCCAATGAATTTAATTGATTTGACTGTTTAGTCGTCGCATCGCATTATGCCCGGGTCAAGACCGGTAAGCTTGCATGTGGTTGAATTATCTCGCTCCGTGATATTATGGTTGTTCGTTAGGATGTCGAGCGAATCAACGCCCTAGCCGGGCTTAGGCGTTGACTCACCGAGATTTATTTATCACCTCGTCGTTTAACCATTTCGGGTCCCAAGTGATAAAACCCGTGGATATTAGGGCTTGGGTGTTAGAGCAGATTTTTGGGAGTAGATGATGGCTTAACCTTACCCGACCATGTATGTTTTTGAGGTCCTAGTGAGCCGCCCGAAGAATGGGGTTAATTATGTTTTACGTAGCTTAGTAGGGTTAAGATTCATCTACTTTGATTGTATGAATGAAATTGCATTTTGTGAAATGACCGTTGTGGTGTTCTACTTGTACTATCCATGCCGATCTTGCATGTTTGGGATTGTTGCACATTCCGCATGCGCCGTAGGTTCGTAGGTCGATAGTATACCCGGGACGCTATCCTTCATGACCTGTGGCGATTTGGTAGGGATGTCGCGGGCCCGGGGATCGGGCGTGACAATTCTAGTCCAATCTCAAGTCGATTTGGTCGAATGAGGCTCGAGGCACAAGGATTTCTAATTCTAAAGCGCGACAACTAATCAATCGAAACATAAACTAATTCAATCGACAATTTCAAGAAATATCCAATTTCCATTGGTTAATTCCCGGGAATTCGGATTTGAGCAACAAATTGGAATTCACACGGTCATTTCATAACGGAATTCTACTATAAATAGATGTCAAATTTCTAGGGCGTCACATAATCTATACCAACACCGTCGCCGGCACCCTTACCAATGCCCTCGCCCTAGACAAAACCATCACCGGCACCCCCCCTTACAGTGCCCTCACCATGACTAGCACCTTCACCTAAAGCCATCTTCTAGAGGCTTCGACGATACTTAAAAGAAAGCTTTTCAAATTACCATTTGCCCCATCCTCTGTGATGAATCTTTCATAACCCATTGAGTTGATATCTACATATCCTAGATTAAAAAAAAAGAGTATATTAATGGAGGGTCAATATAATGACACGCATGAAGACAATTGGCCACAAAAAATTTGCACTAATAGTATAATTCAAGACTCTGTTACGTCTAAAATTAAACACTCTTTTACGGCCAAATATTTAAATCTCTCAAGTGATATCCCTAATAAAGGAATTTCATGAATGATTGAAAAAAAACTATTTGGAGTAGAATCACTTAGTTTACAAGAAGGAAATCGATTCTTTTGGAACCAAAACCACCATAAATTCTACAAAAAATAATAATAATAATAACGAGCCATGATAGAAAAGAAAAGGAAACCATGCCCTTTATGTGGTTGGTCCATAAACGAGCCATGACAAAGCAGAATCACTTAGTTTTCACTTAGTCATGACAGAACAGAAGCTCTTACTCGAGGGAATAATCTTTGAACAAATGAGAAATGATCCAAATGTCGAGGATCAATGCAATATCCTAAATAAACCTCTTAATTCGTCTATCAAATCTCCAAAGAGGTTGTTGTGACCTAAAAATCGAAGCTTTCCAATTTTAGGTTAATGGATTACCAGATTAATTAATTAAATTAACTAACCCAGCTCACACTCTCCCAAGTTCTCGCCAAATTGTCACTTACAGTTCAACCGATTATTAAGTAAACGATTTTAATTTTGGGAGCCGCCACTAATATTTTTTAGTAGGTCGATTAGAAACCTAAGTAAATTAGTGGGAGAACTAAATTACTTCTACGAATCAAAGATTCTAAGTTTGGAACTTGGTTACATTAATTTTTTAAATTAATGCCCTTTCGGTACGAATTTCATGAAAATGTTTAGCTTGACAATTTTGATGAACTCGACTTGAAGTTCAAGGTACAATTTTTGGTTTTCTTTTTATGGATTTTTTTTTGTATTATTTTTCAATTTTCGAAATTAAAAAATTAATGACAAGTGAGAGTGAATTGGTTTAGATTATCTTAAATTTTTCGGATTTAATTTTCATTAATTCCCAAATTTTTAAGAAAATATTTTAACCTTAAGCGTAGTTCTTTTTAAAGATTGAAATGGATTCGAAAAGATTTTTTATTCAAAGATGCAATCCATTAGATAGGGTTCTAAAAAATCCTATCTTTTCTAAAGACGATGAAATGTGGTTTTTAAGAAATCATATATTGCTATATCCCTTTTTTGAATTTTCTAAGATTTGGTGACATGAATTAAAGTTGAGCGATCACGATTTTTTTTTTTAATTTTCAAATTTTCTGATTTTTTTTGCTATTTTTTTTTTTTTTATGAATGAACTTAAATTCAAATTGCAAATATTTTAGTTTAAAGGTAATTATCGCAAAATCTTTCGAATTAAGTTTACATCCGAAGCTTGACAGATCGACCTTAAAATACGAAATACCCACTATGGAAATAATTCTATCTAAAGCCCGATAGATAGACATATTCTCGTGCGGTTGTGGCTTAGGAGATCTCCCTAATCAATCACATTTTGAAAAGATTTTGATATCTTGAATATGTTTGATATATTCAAATTTTCTATATTTAACCAAATTATCACTAAGACTAAAAAAATATCTCAATCAAATCACAATTTTCAAATTAGGCAAGTACATGATATATCGCAAGATTTATTCAGAATTTTCGATTTCTAAATTTAATGTGCAAATCTTTCAATCAAGGCAGCAATTGAATATTCAATCTTGCAAAACAATTTTCTCAACATGGTAATCAATCAATCGATTTTGCAAGCAAATATTCAGAATATTTAAATTAGGAAACATGCCTAGGTTGCGAGATTTGTTTTCCTTTTTGAACTTGTACGAACTTTCACTCCAAGCTTGCAATTCTCGGACCGATCGACGGGAACTCTTCACGGCTTGGACTTCCTTGTGCGCCACTGATCAATAGGATTGGCGAGGGTACTCGTGGACGTCGGACAATAGCCAACTAGTTTGAAAAGACCCGTCATTGTAACTAGCGAATGAGTTGTGCAAATCGTGCAAATCAGGATCGAAAAATCTTTGCTTAAAACCAGACTTGTACTTTGACCAATCCCCTTGGATAGTCCAACAACCACCGCCTGGCACCTCTTCAATTGGGATTAGTGGTGCATGTGATCATGATCACCTGTGGTGGTGTCATTCTCACATTAGAAGAGGTGGGCAACTAATCAAGGGAAGGTCCAATACCTTTAGGCTTTTTGGCTTCTGGAATGGAGATCATGGCTTCGTCTTTGTGCCAGAAGAAAACTGCAGCAGGCGTCGTTTAGCAAGGCTCCATAGGACTCGTCGTGGCAATAGGATCGTTGGACTAGTGTTGGAGGCGTCGGGGCTGGTATTGGAAGTAGACCAGCGGTGCAGGAAGCAAAGCTTCGCCAAACAATAGACTCGGCTGAAGGAACTCTTTCGACGACTCTCTCTCTCTTACTCTTGCCTTGAAATTCTCCCGTGTCTCTCTCTGATTCTCATCCTTCTCTGCTCCCCCTTTTTTTTGGACAAAGCCCCCAATGTGGTCCTCTTTTCTGTCAACCCCCTTAAAACGTGAAGAGCTCTCTCATTCTTATAGAAAATGTCCCTCACGTATCCCCCAAAAATATGCAACCGTGCGGTTGTTTTGATACGTGAGAATCCCAAGAATATCTCCATGCAATCTTTTATCCTCCCATTCTATTTTACTCATATTGCCGCAAACGTGTCCACGTTCACTTGCCATCCGCCGCTGGTCCGAATAAAAATGCATACTAAAAATGCAAAGTGATTAATGCTGAATTAAACTAATCTAAGTAACAACTATATGAAAAATGATTTTAACATTTTCTTTGGGGACTAATGTCAGTTCCTAATTTTTATGCAATAAATGATTAAATAAAAAATTAAAATTTAGGTGTCAATAGAGGTTTCACTCAACACTTAGCATACGAGCTTCATTCCCTGATAAACTGTGAAAGCGATCGATGTAGCGATCGTAAGGGCACCAGACAGAGAGACATGCATTCACTGGACCAAATTTGCTTAATCGGAAAGGAGATTCAAAATTATGAAAACTCATCTCTTGACTCTTTGGAAGCTGAAGTAGAATCGGCAACACTAGCTCAAGTCGATTGGGGGGAGGGACTCACTGAGTCGTCTTGGTGCGAAAATCCCCTAGTGCATCGTGGAGCGTCGTCAAATCATCGCCAATCACCCGATGTCGAGGAGTCAAGGGCTCTGTTGGTGAGCATATTAGTGTAGTATTGTGAAGGGATAAGCGCGGTCGATCATCCGACGGCCGACGAGAGTTGCCATGAAGGGAGAAGCGTCGTCGAGAGTCGTCAAGCATCTATTACCCGTCCGTCGTTGAGCAAATTAGGGTTCCATTCGGGTTTTGGGGTTGGGTGTTTTTTGATTTGGCAATGTTCTGGTTTGCCCAAAAATGAAACGCAATAAAAGGGAAAAAAAAACGTAGCCATTTTTATTTCTTGGTGTCCACGTTAGCACCTAACCAGCCACATAAGATGGTTGACGCTAACTAGGAATTCACGTAAGCATTTTTTGAGAGCTAAATGGGTTGTAAGATTGAATTAGCAAAAAAAAAAAAAAAATTAGGATTGAATCAGCAAAATTGAAAGGTTTAGGAATGAAATGGGAAAAGTATAATAGATTTAATACTTTTTTGACAATTTTCCTATTGCATATATTATGTAAATGAGATGGTATTTTTTAATCGCAAGACCTTTTCTACTGTCTAAATTAACATCGTGGTATTTACCCTCAAACAATTGTAAGCTAATTAAAAGCATCTCCCTTAGATTAACTTCTACATTTTCAGTGTTTAGCATATGATGCTATGACAATACTAAGCAACTGATCATGAAAACTATATTTGAAAAGATGTTTTAATATAACAACCCAATCCGATGAGGGAAGAGTGTTTGCCGAGGCCGAGAGCCCGGATAAAGAGTGACTCCTAGCAAACTTTTAGGATGATGAATACGGCAGAGATGAATCACATTGCGCATCGAAAAGGGGAAATTGTTCTTGAGATATAAATGTGAAATTATAATTAACTCACAAGAGATGTTTTTTTAATATAACGATAACAAGTAGCAATGAAGCTCCTGTGTTAAGCATGTTCATGTGAGAAAACTACCGGGATGAGTGGCCTTCTAGAAAAGTGCCCACCTATATGCCAAAGGATAAAACTATGAGGCTCAATATAGGATGAACCAAAATGGATAGTACCTCAAGTAAGTTAATCCAAGAGTGTCACAATATGGTCTCAGAGAGAAACCCTATCCAGTAGCTATGTGGTTCGGGGACAAACCACACATAAGCTAGCGGGCCTGTAAAGACTTGCTCTCATAAGGACGGGAACGGTTCGTCGAGGCTAGAGAACTCGTGCAATCATGAAATTGGAATTAACTCACAAAAGGTGGTTTTTGACGTAACAACGTTTAGCATTAGAACTCCACAGGTAAGCGTACTCAAGCGAGAGCACTACTAGAATGGGCACTATTCTGGAAAAGTTTCAAATAATACGCTGGAAGACAAAATCGCAAGGCTTGATATGAGATGGATCAAAGTAGATAATACTTTAAGTGAGTTAATCTACAAGTGCGAGACCTTTTCCTTGTAGATATGTGGTTCGGGGAGGAACCATGAGAAAGCCGGTGGGCTCGTAACGATCCTATCCGACAAGAGTGGGGAGTATTTGCCTGGGTCGGAGGGCCTAGACAATTAGTGACTCCCAATAGTCTTCTAGGATAGGCACAATTATTTGTACAAATGCGTGCGGGTATAGTGAGGTATAACCCACTTATCCATTTTTCTATTTCAAATACTATAATAGCATTCTAACTAATGAAGTGTCTTACACTTTCCTATCTTTCCTACGTGAGACAAGGAAAATGCAATTTTTGTTTATTTTACAAATAAACTTTCAACGAGATATAATTAACATCTATCTATACTTTTGTCTATGCTTGTATCATCGGGAAAATTACCAAAAAATCCTAAAACCTATTTGTAATTGTGCCAATTCAATCAGTAATCTTTTTTTTTGCCAATTAAGTCATAAACATTTTGCATTTGTGTCGTTTTGGCTGGAAATTGCTAACATGGTATGGCCGGTTCTAACGCGAATATTTTTTAGAGTTAATACCACGAAAAATTTCAAACTGGTATACCTGTGACAAATTTATTCCAAACTAATTTTTTTACTACGAAAAACCTCAAATTGATACACCCGTGATAAATTTACCCCAAATTATTTTTTTTTAAGGCAAAAAACCCTAAATTGATACATCTATAATAAATTTACCCCAAACTAATTATTTTGATCACCAATAACCCCAAACGGGTACATATGTGACAAATTTATCATTCATTCATTCATTTTCATTAAATTGAATTAATACAACGAAAAATCTCAAATTGATACAATAGAGGGTAAAAACCCCAAACGTGTACATCCGGCAACCGCCACGTATCATCCAACTAAACAATTTAACGATAAAATTTTACAAAAAATTAACGGAGAGCAAATTTATCATGGGTATACCAACTTGGGCTAAATTTGTTAAAGATGTATTAGTTTAGGATTTTTTGTGGTCAAAAAAATTATTTGAGGTAAATTTATCACAAGTGTACCGGTTTTGGATTTTTCGTGATACTAATCCTTTTTTAATAATATTTTAATATGTTTTGATGACTGGCTAGAGGAAAAAGGAAGGCAAGAAAATAAAAAGAAAGAGAAAGAAAATAAAAAATAAAAAATATATTAAAATTAGCCATATCAACGTCAATCACATCACGTCAATAATTTTCGGTCAAAATTAGTTGGATGGACTAAATTCATGCAAATGCAAAAAGAGTTCCACTTCATCTGTCACGTATGTCGTACATGCGAACTATGAAGTGATGTGCTATAACTATATTCACGTAGCATTTTGATGTCTGACATGTACAAATTCAAATAATAGAATAGGTCAGCCCCATGGGCTGAGTCAACACCTTACGTTCAACAGTCAAACTTCAACCATTATGACCTCTTCATTTAACACCGCGTCCTTCGCATGTATAAATACGCAACCAAAAGAACCTCCAACCTCCATAATCAAAGCCACTCCAATCCTCAAGCAATCCTCTCAGAACCATCACTTTCACACACAAAAAGTTGACAGTAACACAAGACTTCTCACCTTCATCAATGGCCGCTTTACAAGGTTCCTCTCTCTTAGTTTCTTCTTCTTCTTCTTCCTCTTCTGGTTGTTCTTCGAAGAGAACGATTGCCGCTTCGATCAAAGTCCCGAAGCCCTCGATACTCAGCTTCACTGATCATCCAGGCGCTGCGATCGCAAAGAAGCTAGTTGAGGAATTGAGCATCAGGAACAGTTACCCCTTCTTCGAGCCGCTACAGATGGACGTCGCCCAGAAAGATAGGGTTTTGGAGCCGCGTCTATCGCCTGCTTCCTCTATCGAAACGACCACGAAGCTCTATGCGATCTTGGAGGCTGTTGAAGATAGAGTGGAGATGCACGATAACATCGGCGAGCAGCGAGACAACTGGAACAAGCTCCTGTTGAACTCGGTCAACATGATGACTCTCACTGCCACCACCATGGCGGCGATGGCTGTCGCTGCGCCAGCTACGCCGCTGCGACTATGCTCCGCTCTCTTGTTCACAGCAGCCACCGGGATGTCGCTTGTCATGAGCAAAATCCAGCCCTCGCAGCTAGCAGAAGAGCAACGCAACGCCTCAAGGTTATTCAAGGAGCTTCGGAGCAAGATCAAGTCGATGCTCGCGCCCCAATATCTGACTGATTCGGACTTGAAGGAGACAATGGAGAAGGTGCTGGCTCTTGATAGGGCTTATCCGCTGCCTCTGCTTGGAGCGATGATCGAGAAGTTCCCCGCGAAATTTCAGCCCGCCACATGGTGGCCAAGGGTTTCCAACAACCGCCGCCAATCCCGAGGGCGCAAAACCTTCACAAACACGGAGCGAAATGGATGGAGCGAGGACCTAGAAGTGGAGATGAGAGCCATCGTCCAAGTCCTCAAGAGCAAAGACAAGCAAGACTACTTGAGGCTCGGGAATCTGGCTCTAAAATTGAATAAGATGTTGGCGGTTTCTGCTCCTTTGCTAACCGGCATTGCCGCGGCCAGCTCAGCCTTTGGTAGCTCAACAGCCACAACGGTGGCGGCGATTGCCGGTGTGATGGCGGCGATTGTCAACAGCTTCGAGCATGGAGGTCAAGTCGGTATGGTGGTGGAGATGTACAGAAATTGCGCGGGGTTCTTCGAGCTTATGGAAGAGACGATCGAAGCGATGCTCGAAGAGAGAGACTACAGCGAGAGAGAGAACGGAGAGATGTTCGAGATGAAGATGGCGATGAAGCTCGGACGGAGCTTGTCGCAGCTCCGTGATTTAGCAAGAAAATCAGTGGCTTCTTATATAGAAGGGACTGAGGTGGATGAGTTTGGAAGCAAGCTTTTCTGAACTCCTTTGAACAAAGATATTAAGTGTACATACAATTCACGATTCTTCCATTCTTTAATTCTTGGTGCATGTTTTATGTACATTTTGTGGTAGAGAAAGAAATATGATCGTAGTACAAAGATTCTTATTTCCCTTTCTTTTTTTTTTCACGGTATGGACGCTACCCGATGGTTGAATTCTTTGAATGTCTTCTACTGCAGAAAGGCTCTCCATCCGAAAGCGGCTTTGAATTTTCTGAAGCTGTTGACCTAATTGGCACCTGCAGACTGTCTTTGCCCTTTGTTTTTGGGCGTTGACTTACTGCTTTGTTGTGTACCCCCTTAGGGCAGCAATTTGCGTGGTCCCTGATTCGAGTGTTTAAGATAGCATGCCAAGGGAGACCGCGCGCGTATCCCGAAGATAAATTACGTTTAATACTTTAACACATATTCACGTGCTAAAATGTCCAACTCAAAAGTTAATTTAATAGATGAAGGGAGATCAAATATATATAATGTAATATAAACATAATAGATAAGTGAAGTCGAATGCTTAAAATCGTTGGTCTAACTCAAAAATTAAGCTAATAGATGATGGGAGATTAAATATATATAATGAGATATAAACATAATAGATAAGTGAAGTCGAATGCTTAAAATCGTTTTTGCCCTCATGGCATGTGGTCCTTAAATGCTCGATTTACTACTCGGTTGTAGCTCAAGCAATCCACTAGAGAATATTTGTTTCTAGTAAGGCTCTGCATGGCAACCATTTTGATCCGGAAAAGTGATTCCGATTAAAATGATTTTTTTTAATTCAAATCCCTGAATGAGTTTTTAGAGAATTAGAATACATTTGGTAATCGCATAAATTTTTTGTTCCCGGGAGCGAAATGTGTTTGGTAAATGCACATAATTTCTGTTTCGAGAACAATTATTCTTCCCAATTTTTGTCATTTGCGACAAATAATTTTATAGTTACTTTGTGAAATTTCATCCTACATTTCAAATTAATCGAAGATTAATTCATATTGATTCTCTTATATAATATATTGCATATTGAAATGTAAAAATAAATATCAAGAATCGTCACAAGTCATTTTCACTATTTATTGTGAGGTTTCATCCAATTCTTTTGAGCGAGCGGACAACCAACACAAGCAACACCCTCATTTCGCAAGGAAAAATGCACTGCACTATCCCGCATTGGTGTGTGTTTTCGGTTCAAGGAAGTGAAATCTTAGTCATAATTCATCCAAAACTTAAGAACGAGAGCTTGCTAAGTGTTCACGCTAGTTATTTTGTCTTTTTCTAGAATTTTATAAAACTAGACTAAGTCTAAAGTACATAAACCTACGCAAATCACAATTAATGAAATCAAGTGCACAATTAAGAAATCATGGCATTGATGAATCACATCATAAAACCCTAACAAAGCTTCAAGAGCTCGGAAAAATGTGGTTCGGATTTAATTTCAAAAGTGCTTATGATTTTTCTAAAAAAGAATAAAATCTATGAAATCTAAGAAATTTATGAAAATGAGGCCAAACTAGCCTAATCTAAGCTTCTTCTATTTTTAGGGATTTTCTAAAAATTTTGTGATTTTTTTAGAAATTTTCCAATTTTTTCGAATTTTTTATTTTTATTTTATTTTTATTATGTTATATTTTTTTTAAAATAAGACCTCGTTGTTTTGTTTTAGGTTGAGGAAAAAGTGACTTCATTCAATTTTGTAATTCTCAAAAGTGATTCTTTTTTCAAAACCAACTATTTTTTGTTTCTTATTTTTGCTCTAAAACCGATTGTGGGAATAGAATTAGAATCGAATCATTTACATTATCAAATAGGGTTCTCATCTTTTTTCGTTTCGGTGAACGTAATCACGAACGACAGAATGGTTGTCATGTAGGCCCCGACTTTTTGCCCAAAAGCTTTTTCGTATATCTTGTAGATGAGCTAGTATTTTTTAGTCGCAAGACCTTCTCTACTGTCTAAATTGACATCATGGTATTTATCCTCAAACAATTGTAAGCTAATTAAAAGCATCTCCCCTAGATTAACTTCTACCTTTTCACTTTTTAGCATATGATGTTTTGACAATGCTGAGGAATTGAAATTGAAAACTCTATTGAAAATGATATTTATTGTAACAACCCGATCCAAGTGATGGGAGAGTGTTGGCCAAGGCTAGAGAGCCCGGATAAAAAGTGGCTCCTCATAAATTTTTAGGATGGCGATTACAGCAGAAATGAACCACATTGCCCATCCAAATTGGGGAAAGCACTCTTGAGCTATAAATGTGAAATTAGAATAACTCACAAGAGATGCTTTTTAATATAACAATAACATTTAGCAATGAAGCTCCTGTGCTAAGTGTGCTAATGTGAGATAACTACCAAGATGAGTAACCTTATGGAAAAGCGCCCACCTAAATGCGAAAAGACAAAATTGTGAGGCTCAATATAGAATGGGCCAAAGTGAATAGTACCTCGAGTAAGTTAATCCAATGCCGTCACAATATGGTATCATAATGAGACCCTCTCCGAGAGGTATGTGGTTTGGGGACAAACCACACATCGGCTAGTGGACCTGTAAAGATACGTTTTGACGAGGTCGGGGAGTGTTCGTCAAGGCTAGAGAGCCCGTGCAAGGAGCGATTCTCGGCATGCTTCTAAAATGACAAAGGGAGTAGAAACGATCTAAATTGTGAACCCAACAAGGTGAGACAGGCGTTCATGAAATCGGAATTAACTCACAAAAGATAGTTTTTTGACTTAACAACAAGGTTTAGCATTAGAACTCCAAAATTAAGCGTACTCAAGTAAGAGCAATACTAAAATGGGCGACATCTTGGGAAAGTTTCAACTAGTATGCTAAAAGACAAAACCACGAGACTTGACGTGGGACGAGTCAAAGCTGATAATACTTCGAGCGGATTAATCTAAGAGTGTCCCGATATTATATCGAGCGAGATTCATGTGGATGAGTGGTTCGGGGAGGAACCGCAAGGAAGCTAGTGGGCTTGTAATGACTCCGATTTGACAAGGGTGGGGAGCGTTCGCCCGAGTTAGAGGGCCCGGACAATGAGTGACTCCCGATAGTCTTTCGGGATAGCGAAGTGAGCAAACTGAATTGTCTTCTTATTTAAGGTAGTGGGTGTTCAAATAACCATGACATTTATGACATCACTCACTTTCATGGCTTCGAAGTCTACTTATTTAAGGTAGATTGTCTTCTTAATAGTGCATATGGTATTATTCAACGACTAACATTAAAATTAAACATAATTTATATCTAACTATGATTTACATCCACCCTTTTCCCATTCGACCTCGACATTCTCAAGCAAAACCGGCAAAACTTCACCCTGCATCGAATTGACTCGCTTACACATTATAGCCTCTTTGAAGGAAAAATCCAAAAGTCAAACACCCCGAAGATTTAGTTGACCAGATCGAAAGGACAATGAACTCAAGCCAAAACTGACCAATGCGAAACTGGAAAACCACCCTATGAATCCGAGAAAAACTTCATTTCAGAAATGGTCAGACTCCAAATAACTCGAAACTTGCCTTTACAACTCCGCTCCCCCATTCTCTAGTTTGCCAATTAATTTTTGACGGAAAATTGTTAAAAATATCCTAAATTTATTGCAATTATGCCAATTTGATCCTAAACTTTTTTTTATCCAATTGAGTCCTAAACCTTTTGTATTCATACTAATTCAGTCCATCCGCCCAATTTTTTTATAATGGTGTGACCAACACTAACGTGACGCGGCTAATAATGACGTGGACAAAATTTGATAATATTTTAATAATGTTTTGATATATTTATTATTTATTGGAGACCGGCTGGAGCAAGAAGGAAGCAAAGAAAAGAAGAAAGAGAAAGAAAAGGAAAAAAAAATGGAATGAATAAATAAACAAATTGAAAAAATATTAAAATACTATTAAAATTGTTCACATCTATTTGGCCGATCCACGTCGGTGATTCCCGACCAAAATTAGCCAGATTGAATTGACACAAATGTAAATACTTTAGGACTCAATTGTGAAAACAAAAAAAGTTTAGGACTGAATTTGCACAATCGCGATAGATTTAGTATTTTCTTGGTAATTTTTCCTAATTCCTCGTATAAGCAATATGCATATAGTCTAGCAAATCAATATCAAATGGCCATTCATAAAAGAGAATATCATATGCAATTTGAATTGGGTTCACCAATAAATATGAATATTTTATCGATTAATTCCAAAAGATAAAAAAATAGCATATGTGAGTTATAAGTGGGAAAGGGTGGAGAGGCCCAACTATTTGGGCGAATGAGGTTTGACAAAAGAGGCATAACGCCCGGGCCGATGGCGCATGTCACATGTGGTAATAGCAAATAATTTTCTAAATTCATTCTATTTGACCAAATTAATATTAGGATTACTCAAATCAAAACCAGATTAATCGTAAGATCATGGATTTCGCGCATACGATTAAACTTTTTAAATCGAGAATATAGTCATACATGTCCATGTAATGCTACCATTCATTTCGTAGAGTAGGGACACGTTCTCGTCATGCGAGAAGGATCTTTCATAAGTATTATTAAATCAAAAGATACTAACACTGATTTTCAGAGCTATTATATTACGCAATGTAATATATTATTGTTCTCGAAATTATTTACGACTCGCCTATTTAAATATTTACTTGCAATAGATCGTATTCATTTACGTATTTCCACCACTAATGTGGTGATTCTACTTACATCAGTCGCGTACATATGAACCACGAAGTGTGATGTTACTATCCCCGTAGCCGTAGCGTTTGGATGTTTGACATGTACAAATTCAAATGATAGAAAAGGTCAGCCTCACGGGCCGAGTCAACAACTTGCGTTCTACAGTCAAAACTTCAACAGATACGACCTCTTCATGTCATTTAACACCGCGTGCTTCACATATATAAGTACGCAACCAAAAGAACCTCCAGCCTCCATAATCAAAACCACTCCGATCCTCAAGCAATCCTCTCAGAACCATCACTTTCACACAGAAAAAGTTGACAGCAACACAAGACTTGTCACCTTCATTAATGGCCGCCTTACAAGCTTCCTCTCTCTTAGTTTCTTCTTCTTCTTCCACCTCTTCGGGTTGTTCTTCGAGGAGAACAATCGCCGCTTCGATCCAAGCCCCGAAGCCCTCAAAACTCAGCTTCGCCGATCATCCAAGAGCCGCAATCGCCAAGAAGCTGGTCGAGGAATTGAGCACCGGGAACCGTTACGCGTTCGCAGAGCCGCTACAGATGGATTTCGCCCAGAAAGATAGGGTTTTGGAGCCGCGCCTATCGCCTGCTTCCTGTGTCGAAATGACCACGAAGCTCTACGCGATCTTGGAGGCTGTTGAAGATAGAGTGGAGATGCACGATAACATCGGCGAGCAGCGAGACAACTGGAACAAGCTCCTGTTGAACTCGGTCAACATGATGACTCTCACTGCCGCCACCATGGCGGCGATGGGTGCGCCTGTGCCGGCTCCATCACTGCGAGTATGCTCCGCTCTCTTGTTCACAGCGGCCACCGGGATGTCGCTTGTCATGAGCAAAATCCAGCCTTCACAGCTAGCGGAAGAGCAACGCAACGCCTCGAGGTTATTCAAGGAGCTTCGGAGCAAGATCAAGTCGATGCTCGCGCTCCAAAATCTGACTGAGTCGGACTTGAAGGAGACAATCGAGAAGGTCCTTGCTCTTGATAGGGCTTATCCGCTGCCTCTGCTCGGAGCGATGATCGAGAAGTTCCCCGCGAAATTTCAGCCCGCCACATGGTGGCCTAGGATTTCCAACAACCGTCGCCAATCCCGAGGACACAAAACCATCACAAACACGGAGCGAAATGGCTGGAGCGAGGACCTAGAAGTGGAGATGAGAGCCATCGTCCAAGTCCTCAAGAGCAAAGACAAGCAAGACTACTTGAGGCTCGGGAATCTGGCTCTAAAATTGAATAAGATGTTGGCGGTTTCCGCTCCTTTGCTAACCGGCATTGCCACAGCCAGCTCGGCCTTCGGTAGCTCGACGGCCATGACGGTGGCGGCGATCGCCGGTGCGATGGCGGCAATTGTCAACAGCTTCGAGCATGGAGGTCAAGTCGGTATGGTGGTGGAGATGTACAGAAATTGCGCGGGGTTCTTCAAGCTTATGGAAGAGACGATCGAAGCGACGCTCGAAGAGAGAGACTACAGCGAGAGAGAGAACGGAGAGATGTTCGAGATGAAGGTGGCGACGAAGTTGGGACGGAGCCTGTCGCAGCTCCGAGACTTGGCAAGAAAATCAATGGCCTCTTGTATAGATGGGACAGAGGTGGATGAGTTTGGCAGCAAGCTTTTTTGAACTCCTCCGAGTGAAGATGTACAGTTTTTTTTTTTTGTTGTCGAAAAGATGTACAGTGTTACATATGCTTTAAGCTAGCTTAATTATCCACTATGTTCAATTCTGAATAGAATTAGATCTTTTTTACCAACAAATGAGCAATAGAAACGCCGTACGTGTAAAGGACAATTCGTACTACCTTTTACACGATGTGGATACAATCAAAGAGGATCTCCATGCGAATTGTCTGAAAAAGAGTTGACGCCATTCATATGCAGTTTCTGCTTGCCAATTTTTCTGGGCGTTGACTTTTGCTTACTTTCCTGTTCTAGAGCAGTAATTTGAGCAATTTCTTATTGCCAGCATGCCCAAATAAAAAATAATTTATAAGTAGAGGAGAATTGCATAGGTTATAAGATTTTTAATACCCGAATCAAAAGCGGCACGGTCTGAAAAAAAGAAAATTCGGTAACCGCACTTGCTTAAATGGATGAATGGGGGAAGACCGCGTGTATATGAATAACATATAAATCCATGCATGCGAGATACACCGCGTCTGCGCGGCACGCCATTAACACCCCGCATCGGTAACAACACATTAAATTTGAAAAATGGGAGGCCGCACGCGTGAAATAAAATGGGGTAGAACCCGGTTCGGTACCATATCGAACGTCTAACTCAAAGTTTAAGTTGATAGGTAGAGCGAAACCATTTACATACGAAGAGTATATAAATCCCGCAAACGTAGGACATATGATGCTTTTAACGCTTAGTCCTTGTTTAGTACAAGGAAGAATCTGCAAAAGTTGTCACAGTAAAAGTATGTTTTCTTAAGATGGAAAACGTAATTTAAGGCCTATATGTCCATTCCACCCAATTTTGGATATAGGGAAAATTTCAATTAAGAGCCCTCGGTGCTCTCTTTTTTCAAATGAAGGCTATTGACACTTAAATTTTTACTATCTTTTTAGTCATTTATTTTGCATAAAAATTACGAATTAATTTTAATTCCTACAAAAAATAATCAAATCATTTTTTTATATTTATTTTTAGCATCATTTTGCATTACATTGCATTTACATTTAATCGGATAGGCGGTGGAAAATGGATTGAAATCGAAGAGCAGTGGACCAAAGCTCAAAGAGCAGAATTCGGCCAGTTAGGGGGCAATTCCGAAAAATTCATCAAGGTCTTGACTCTTGAGGTCTAATTTGAGCTTAAATCAACCCATTTAATGTTTAATTTGGAAAAAAAGCCTTTTAATTAAAAATACCCATTAATTAAGAAAAAAAGCTTTATGAAAAGAATATTTTGTCTCCGAATCAAATTACGATTATCCAAAATCGATGGACAATTTCACAAATAATGAAAATAACGTGAAACCCTAGCTCATTATAATAAATAGAAGCTTTACGGTTCACATCAAAGGGGGCTCACTTAATTCACGGCAGCTCTTGAGAGAGAGAGAGAGAAAAATTCCAGAGAGCTCTCAGGGATCAGGGCACTTGTACATGTCCATTAGTCAACCGGACGAAGAAAGAATAGACAAGGAGACTTTTGGGGGCATTCGAGAAAAGCTTCGGCAGAGAGCTTCACACATTGGCGCCACGAGCTTCACCATTAATCACCAAGGAGAGAAGTTAACCAGGTTCATTGGCCAGTGCCTGCAAATTTTCCAGCAACTTCAATAGCTTCGTGGAGGTACTCGAGTAAATTTTTAATATCAGCAAAGCTTCCGAGCTGCGTCCATTGGTCCATCCGTCGTCGATGATCAGCCGAGCGGTCCTTGTCCGTTAAAGCCATTGAGCCGGCGACCATGCTTGCCGTTTTCGATGTATTTTGCAGAAGATCGAATCGCCAATCCAACGGATATCCTTCTCTGGCTTTTTCTTTGTGGATTGTGCTTCCTGGTCTTAATGCTCTACCTTTTTTTTTTTTGTCTAAACTTAATGTTCTACTTGTTGCATCTTTTGTTCCTATTTTTTTGTCGCAGGTTATTGTGGACGTCTCACTTCTCAAAGAGGTCCCTTCATGTTGCGGTGCTAACGTGGTTAATCCATAGCTCACAAAATGACGCTCGTATTCAGTCCAGCTCTAGATGATGTTCATGTCGCAAATCACAGGCACCATTACATCGATTAGCCGTCCCGAAGCGTGCAACACCGTTTCATTCGTTTCCTTGCTGTGAGATGCAAATCCATCGAGAAGTCCCTTTCATCCATCGTCGATTCAAATTTGGGAGCTTATCCGAAAATTAGGTAACGACCCTATCCGGGAAATATTCTGAATATTTGTTGTATCATTTGAAATATTTGCATATCTCATTGGATAAATTCCATATTTTTCTGAATTAAAAGATCAAAATTTAAATTAGGAAAGTTGTCTTTCCTAATAGGCAACGTTTATGTTAAGTTGGACATATCTTACCCGTCGCCATTCGGGTACGATTCTCTGGCTTAGTAAAAATTTAGGATTTAGATCCGATTCGCTATCTTCATAAGCCGATTTTAGATTTTGGTATCTTAATTTTCAAAAAAAATTCAAAAAGGGTTATTCATGTTGATTTTGGATGATATGTTACCTTATTTGGAATTTCAGGATATTCTCTTATGGATATTGCTTTGATTTCAATTACCTAAGATTCCTAAAGATTTAGTAAGATATGGTTTTTTAGAAACCCTATCTAATTAAAAATTTAGGAAGATAAGGTTTTCTTAGAAAATCTCATCTCATTGGATAATTGAAAGTTAAATCAAGATAATGAAAATTCACACATTTCTTGCGTTGCTGAAAACTCAAAGGGGAAGAGAATAAAAATCGACTCATGCCATTTTGCATTATCTCATGCATATTTTGAATATTTCATCATCTTATCCATGCGTTATCTCATTGCATATACATATCTCACATCATATCTCTCTTGAATATCTCACGGCATCCATGCATATTCTTGCATTATCTGATGCATATTCTCCATATCTTATTGTATATTCGGTCATGTCTTGCATATCCTTTGCATATTTCAAATATTTCATGTATCTTGTCATTCTCATGTCATATTATGCATATCCCACATATATTTGCATATTTTTTAGAATCATTGCATATTGCCTATCCTTGATCTTCGAACATCACATATGTTTGCATTTCATATTTTCGACTATCATTGCATCATCTACAAAAAAAAAAAAAATTGCATAATCATACATCATATTTTTGAAAATCATGCATTGTATATCGTTACTTGTCACGTCATCTTATTTGTCACGATATGCTATGCTATTTAGAAATCATGCTTGCTCTTCATGCATCTTAAATAATTCATTTCGATTTGCAAGTTTAGTGCATTTGTTCCTTTGATTGATTGCATGCTAGAAATAAAATGTCATTGCATGTAGTTAATGTCATTTATCATGTTTTAATTTATTAGTTAATTTTTTGCATATAGGATGAATTGACTTTTAATTTGCATGATTTCATATCATCCAGTCATTTAGATAGTTTCATGTTATTGTATTCATATTCATTCATGCATCCATCTAAGAAAGTGAAAACACAAAAATACCTCTTTCGAGCTTAAAGTGAATTTAATCAATTTTGAGTTGCCAAATCTATGATATCTCATGGAATTTAAGGTACCGAAATGGCATTAGTTTTAATTAACTAGTGTAACCAAGTCCCCAAATCCATAATCTCGATTCATAGAAATAAAATAATTCTCCCGCTATTTTATTTAGGTTTCTAATTAATCTATCAAAAATGGTTAGGGCGACTCCAAAGTTAAAATCATTTGAATTAACCTAAGTTGCGATTTGGTAGGGCATGGGAGAGTCCGTATTAGGTTAGCTATCTAATTAATCGATAATCCATTAACCTAATATCTTAACCGATTTTTAGGTCACGACAAGGGCCTGAAGTGATCATTGTTTCAAATAAGGGCCTAAAGTGCTTTCTTTATTTTAAACAAGGGCTTAAAGTGATTATGCCTGGTTCAAATAAAGGTCTCACTTCGCCGGCTAGCTTGCCTAAATATATTGGCCTATCAAGGGCATTTTCCTCAAAATTCAATTTTAATTCAATTTTTCTTTTCGACCCTCGCCATTGGTCCGCAATGGCTACCCCGACGACAACCGCCACCACCACACCAAAGGCAACACCTCCCGCCTACGTGCTCTTTTTTTTATTTTTTATTTTTTTAGAAAACTAAAAGAGGAATAAACAAATAAAAAAAGTAAATAAAAATTTTAAAAAGTAAATAACAAAAATCCCCTAAATCAACTAGTAGAGGCTCCTTTTTGAGATCGATATGGCCACTTCATGCCCTTATTTGAAATAATATCCATTTCGGGCCTTTATTTGAAATAATGAGAAGACTTGCGGTTCTTATTTAAAACAAGGTGTATGGCCCTTATTTATGAAAATACGAGCACTTGCGCTTAATTGGGATTTTCCCTTGAATATATGAACAGCCATGGAGAAATAAAGGGAAAAAAAAAACACAGGCGTACGCGCACGTGTGTTCCCCCTCACGTGTTAAACATAAAGTGGGTTCGAATAATTCGAGGCACATGGCTAAACTAAATGACTAGCATGCCATTTCTGACTGGAGCGTCGTCGTTTTCGCGTCCGTTCCCAGAAGATTCAACGGTGCACCGCTTGTTGCTTTCCCCACGTTCACATTTTGCATAAACTCGTTATTAGACCACAGGAAAACATACTTGCCACCACGCGGCTGTTTTTCTTAAGGATTTTTGGGGAGACGGATCCTCGATCTCTTGATGACCGTAGGATGGCAAGATTGAAAGTCAAATCCGAAAACTCTAATTAACGAGTGGAGAGATACTAAATGTATATAACGTGCATATAAGGCCCGTTGTCAATCGATGCGAGATAATACTTCAACATCCTTTTTCACTTGCAAGTCGGATTATGATGAAAGAACGGAATTTGACTGCTAGAGGGAGGACATGCATTCGCAAATGGGATAACATTGGCTCTAATACCATATTAAAAAAGTCCAACTCAAAAGCTTAAATTTGGCGGGCGAAGGGAGACCACGTGAATATAAAAAGCATATAGAGCCCGTTGTCAAGCGATGTGAGATAATACCTCCCAGAAGTCGAATTACGAGCAATACATGGAATTTGACCTAGGGGGGCTGGATGCACATTCGCGAATGGAATAGTACTAGCTCGATATTCATGTTAGAATATTCGATCCAAAAGATTAAGGCGATAGGTGGAGGGAGGCCACATGAATATAAAAAGCATATGGAACCCGTTGTCAAACGATATTAGATAATACTTCAACAAGAGTGTCACAACATTTTACGCAGAAGATACGAATCGTTACCATAGATCACGGCTAATTAAGACCCAAGGATCACTTTCGAGGATGTCGGTCTATAAGGCCTTTTAGGAGTTCATTTTCCTTCCGACTTTCCGTAATCGATCGACACTAGTATACTTGGATTGCATCGAGGGTAGGCAATAAGAAGCATCTTAATATATGGACATATGATACTTACCAACTCTTTCCAAAATCTACCAGCACGGGAAAAGAAGTGTTTTTCTTTTAACGGGCAATGGAATTTCTACTGGATGAATAAAAGTATATGTTTCGAGTACTGAAATTCATAAATCTACAGGCCAACAAAGAATATAATATATCCCCAAAGGCGATTCCCATGGGAATTTCAACGAATAAGTCTTAATTTAGTTAATACAAGATCAAACCAAGATGAGCATTTTATGCTCCTTTCTCCTTTGTTACATCGTGTGCACAAGACATGTGCCAAGGATTAAGGAATGAAAGAATCATGTTAATGAGCCTAACTTGTGCATGTACGTCATGTGCCCACTGTCTTTGTCCGAAAAGAGTTTCAGAACAGCTTGCTTCCGAATTCGTCCACCTTAACGCCCTCTAAGCTTGAAGCCATTGATTTTCTTGCCAAGTCTCGGAGCTGCGACAAGCTCCTTCCCAGCTTCATCGCCACCTTCATCTCGAACATCTCTCCGTTCTCCCGTTTCTCGTGGTCGCTCTCTTCGAGTGCCGCTTCGATCGTCTCTCCCATGAGCTGGAAGAACCCCGTGCTGTTTCTGTACATCTCCACGACCATGCCGACTTGTCCTCCGTGCTCGAAACCGTTGACAATCGCCGCCATCGCGCCGGCGATGGCCGCCACAGTTGTGGCCATCGAGCCACCGACCGCCGAGCTGACGGCGGCAATGCCGACGAGTAAAGGACCCGAAACCGCCAACATCTTATTCAAATTTAGCACCAAATTTCCGAGCCTCAAATAGTCTTGCTTATCTTTGCCCTTGAGGACTTGGACGATTGCTCTCATCTCCACCTCCAGCTCCTCGCTCCATCCGTTTCGCTCAGCGTTTATAAAGGTTTTGCGCTCTCGCGATTGGCAGCAGTTGTCGGAAAACCTAGGCCACCACACGGCGGGCTCGAATTTGACAGGGAACTTCTCGATCATTGCTCCGAGCAGAGCCAGAGGATAAGCTCTATCGAGCGCCAGCACCTTCTCCATTGTTTCCTTCACGTCTGACACAGTCGGAGATTGGAGAGCTAGCATCGACTTGATCTCGCTCCGGAGCTGCTTGAACAACCTCGAGGCATTCCGTTGCTCTTCAGCCAGCTGCGAGGGCTGGATTTTGCCCATGACGAACGACATCCCAGTGGCAGCTGCAAATAAGAGAGCAGAGCACGCTCTGAGCGATGGAGCCGGCATGGCAGCCGAGATCGCCGCTGTGGTGGTGGCGGTGAGTGTCATCATGTTCACCGAGTTCAGTAGGAGCTTGTTCCAGTTGTCCCGCTGCTTGCCGATGTTCTCGTGCATCTCCACCCTATTTTCGACAGCCTCCAGGATCGCGTAGAGCTGCGCACTCGTTTCAACAGAAGCAGTAGGCGATCGGCGCGGCTCGGAAAGCCTGACTTCCTCCACGACCTCCATTGGCAGGGGCTCCGTGATGGGGTAACCATTCCGGTTGCTAAACACCTCGACTAGCTTCTGCGTCGTCACGGAGCTAGGATCGGAGATGCGGAGGTTAGGGAGCTTTGGGGCTCGGGTCGAAGCCGTGATCATTCCCTTCGAAGCACGAGCCATGGAGGAGGAAGAAGAAGGGATCAAGAGAGAGGAAGCTTGTAAAGCGGCCATCAATGGAGGTGTTTCAGTCTCGAGCGTGCTTTCAAGTGTGTAAACGTGATGGTTTTTTAGAGGATTGACTGAGAATTGGAGTGGCTTTGGTTATGGAGGTTGGAGGTTCGGTCCGGTTGCACTTTTATAGGGGGGAAGCTAGCGAAGAAGAAAGGATGAGAAGAAGTCGCGGATGTTGACAAACGTTGACTGAAGAACACCAGGGGGTTGACGGAGCTCCATAGCTTTGACCAGTTCCACGTGGATATTTTCTTTGGCGTTTCACTTCAGCTTCAGCCGTCAAGTTCAACAACTACGGTTGCCTGGGTCTGGGGGTCTGATCTCTTCTTGCTTTTGCATAGAATTACCAAAACCCATGACCCCCTAGGCACGAGTTAGACCTAATCCAAGATTAGTAATGGTTCAAACACTGGATTGCACATGACTAGACGAGTTCAAAATTAGTTTCATACTCTCCCCTTATTTTACAGAAAAATTTGATATTTTCGGAGAATTTTTTCTAAGAAATTATTTAACCGGGAAATGACAGGATTTATTTTGATATTTAGCTGTAATCGAAAAACTAATGGGATATTATATTCCATCAATGGAAAGTGTGTTTTGATTTTCCTAACAAACATGGCACTACTCGGAAGCTAATTAATGACAGCCAGGGAGCCGCACCGATATACGGGTCTGCGACACTTGAATTTTGACTAGTCATTTAGTCATTAATTGCATTTGAAAGTTAGGGACTAAATTTAGTCCCTAACCAAAAATTAATTAAATGATATTTTTTTATATAGTTCGCATTTTAATGCTTAGCATTTACCGCACTACATTTTGCATTTAAATTGGACGGACAGTAAGTGGACTCAATTGAAAGGGCATTAAGCTTAACTGAACCGATTGGATTAAGTCACTGGACCGAAAATTGCATGTGCACGGCTCATGAGACACATGTTTGAACTCACGGTTTGGCAGAAAAATAAATATGGTTTTTTCTTTCCCTGAAAGATCTTCATGCAGAAAAGTCGGAGAAGGAAGTGACAAAATAATGTAGGAGATTTTTCTTGCATGTCCACAGTAGGGAAATATTTACAAATTAAAAATTAGATTCAAATATTCGCGAAATATTTCAAAATATGATTTGATATATCCACTTTCTTGATTGAATTGATTGACATATTCACTTTCGTAATTTATTTTTAATTGCTTAATTGTCATTTTTTTAATATATCCATCGCATGATGAAATCTAGAAAATTTTAAAAAAGATTGCATTCATTTATCTTCTATATTCGAAAATTGCGTATCTAAAAAATATTAGCATGTAGATAATTGCATATCTAATCTTTTTTATAGATAATTAGATCGGATTGCATTTTAGGATAGAAATTGCATGTTTATATAGAATTTTATGTTTAAAATAATCTATCTTAATATATTAGGGTTTAGGTCAATTTAAAATCTAAAATATTCAAGATCATTGCCATAGTTCTATTTTAGGAAATGAATTCATCCGGAAAAAAAAAAAACATCATTGCCATTCTTGCCATGTCATCTTTGCCACGTCATCATGCATTTGCCATGTCATTTGCCATATTGCATAGAGTCACATGTTTAGTTTAATTAATTAATTCTTACATGCTAGGATTGATATATTTTTAATTGTATGTCATATAGAGTTAGTCATGTAGTTTAATTAAATTCATATGCATTCTTAGGATAGTTTACATTTATTTATGCCATTGCATTTAGAATAGAATTCATGGGTCTCATTTACATTAGACTTCGTCTTTTAAAAAGCGAAAATCAAAAAGTGATAACAATAATTCCGTGGCGCATGCTCCCTTGATTATATTGATTTTTGGATATTCAAGTAATTGATATTGTACCGTATGATAACCTTTGATAGTGACTTAGGTTAAAATCAATTCATCCGGCCTTCTCAAATGATTTTTCATGAAATAAAATGGTACCAAAATGGCATTAGAATAATTTAGCGTAACCAAGTCCCCTGGACCCTTAATCTTTGGTTCGTAAAAGTAATTTAGTCCTCTCGCTAATTTACTTAGGTTTCTAATCGACCTACCAAAAAATGATTAGTGGCGACTTTAATTGAAAATATTTGCATGTTAATCACATTAAACCTTAAATTGCGAAATTGATTGGGCTTAGGAGAGCCCAAATTAGGTTAATTAAATAATTAACCCGATAATCCATTAACCTAGAAATTTTCCTAATTTTTAAGTCGCAACAAGGTCTTAGGTTTGGGGCCACGGAAGTCAGGCTAAAGACCTTGGAGCTCGTGCTTGGCTCTTGATCTTAGGTCCATGGAGGGCAAGCTCAAGTGCATGGAGGCCAAGTTTGGGACCCAAATAATAGAGGTTAGGACCGAGTTCATAAAGGTCGGACTCGGGACCCCGGTGCCGGTTGCATGGGACCCTAGAGCCTATACCTACCTCCATCGAGCTAGGGCCCAAGTTCATGGAAGCCGGGTCCAAGAACCTCGTGCCTATGCCTAGATCGACAACCCTCGAGCTTGGGTCTATCGAAACTAGGCTCGGGTCTATAAAGGTACGGTGCGAGACCTTAATTTTGTACCCCTATTTTCAATGTGGTGCTAAGGATCTCAAGAATGCTTCGGCTTAATGGACCTAGGATCGGCATCCGTGGACCCAAGCTCAAGCACAGGCACCATAGTCTTGGGCCCAACTTCTATAGAGCTGCCCTGCCTCAATAGACCCTGGCTTGGGCACTAGGGACTCTAGCATGGGTGTTAGGGTAGGCACTGCCTCAATGGAATTGAACCCAACCTTGATGGACAAGCCTGGGCTGTGGGGACTCGAACACGGCATCAAAGACTCGGCTATGAGCGTCGGGGTCTCAAGCCCGGCCTCTAAGGACCCAAACCCGGCCTCCATAGACCCGGGCCTAGGCATCTAGGAGCTAGGGCACGGGCACAATGGTCTCGGGCTCGGCCTTTATGGATTTGAGCTCGGCCTCTGTGGATTTGATCGTAGCTTTAATGGACCTGAGCACTAGGGACTAGCCATAGGCACTAGGGTCTTGGGCCCCACCTCCGTGGACCCGAGTATGGGCGCTACGGTCAAGGCATGTTCTCTATGGGTCCAGGCACCGGGTATGGCCAAAAAATGAGAAAAATGGTATCCGAGAAAAAAAAACTCGCGAAACAAACGAAGCATTAGTGTGTTCAAAGGTAACGTAGAATCAATAATTATCGCGCTCCGATAGGGCGGAATGGAATGTGACTCGTGGGATTAGATTGATTGTTGTAGTATGTTCGAGTACGCCTACCTAACATTGTGGATAGTCAGATTTCACGTTGTTCTATTTGATTGGACGGAATAGCATGGATTGCACGTTTACACAGAAAGTCAGATTTTCGAGCATGTTTTAGCTGAAGATTTCATTCGACAAGCAGCTTGAATTTGGTGCATACCCGCGTTAGCTGCAGCTACGAGGTGTAAACTTTTTATGGACAACAAAGGGAAAGTCTTAAGGAAGTTTGACGTGGGTCGGTAGCTAGCTAAGACAGATGGAGAAGGTTGAATTGGCCAGCAATCCACAATCAAGTTGGTAATCTTCATACTTTAAGAGCAAGCACGCTGTATAAGGACGGGCATGGCAACATTTTTTGCTTCAAAAATTAATTTCTGATCGAAATTGATTTTTTTACTTCTACTCAAAAGCATGAGTTGATCTTTCTATTTCTACTCCGAAGTAAATTTCTAATTAAAGAAATTCGTTTGATAACGGTTGAAAATTTCTACTTCGAAATATTATTAATACAAATTTTGCTATGAGAAGTTATTATTTGGCGGTCGAAAAATTTCTACTTCATTTTTAAAATTTTTAAATTTCTTTAAAAAATATTATTATTAAAAAATATTATTTATTTTTTACTCCAAAGAATGGAGACGGCGACTCGGCGACAACAACGGAAGAGGTCAATGGTAGACTGCAGCGGCAAGGGGCGCGGTGGTCAACAATGCGAGGTGGTGGCGGTGGTCGGCGGTTGGCGGCGGTCGATGGTGGGCGGTGGTCGGCGGTGGCAATGGACGGTAGTCGCAGCCGGTGGAGGTCGGTGGTCGTTGGCGATGGTGGTGGGTGGTGGTTGGCGGCCGTCGACGGTGGGCTGTGGTTGGCGGCGGCGGTGGTTAGCGATTGGCGGTGGTCGCAAGCTACAATGGGCGGAAGTCAACGGGCGGTTGGTGGTGAGGAGGCAATTGGCAAATGGCGATTGTCGCAAGAGGCGGTGGACCGCAATCGGCGGAGATTTATGATGGGCGGTGGCGAGCAATGGTAGCGATTGGCGATGGTCGCAAGAGGCAATGGGCGGTGGTCGGTGGGGGTAGCAAGGGTCGTGAGCGTCGGTGGTCGGCGGTTGGTGCAACGGAAATCCAGAGGCGGGTGTGGTCAAAAAAGAGTGAGAGCATAATGAAGAGAGGATCGGGCAAGAAGTATTTATTGAAAAAAAATTTGATCTAAGAAGTACTTCTTGAGTTGAGAAGCAATTTTTTAACTTCTCAATGGGGCAACCTTTGAAGTGAAAATTCACTGTATAAATTTTTAAAACGGATTTGGTTATATTAAATGGATTGACTTTTGGTAATTACTTTAGTGTTTGGGCACCTTAAACATTTTCCTTGTTCGATAAAATTAAAGTTCTTAAACATATTACTTATAATTAAACTTTTCATTATTTATTTAAATTTTTTCAATGTAGTCCATCCATAAACTTTGGCTGAAAATCGCCGATGGAGACGCCATCGTCCCATATAACACAACTTGCATTGATGTGGTCTATAATTTTTTTTTTTGGCTCCTTTTAATATTGTTTGTATTTTATTTGTTTTTTTCCTTCTTTTTTTTTGCCTTTTTCCTCCGTCGATCACCTTCGCCGGGCCTCGGCGATGGTCGGCGGCCAGCCAAAAGGGACTATGGGCAAGGGTCGTAGCTAGTGGATGGTCACCACTAAGGCCCGACGACTACGGAGGAAGAAGCAAAAGAAAATCCAAAAATTATTCAAATATTAACAAATTTTGTCCATGTCGGGGGAGATACCCCAAAAAAAAGCGACATCCACATCGCCTATTTTTAGTCAAAATTGGCCAAATGTACTATATTGAAAAAAAAACATAAAAAGATTTAGGATTAAATTGGCACAATTAAAAAGTTTTGCACTGAATTGACACTGGTACAATATGTTTAGGAAATTTTTTTGGTAATTTTCTCCTCATTATGTGAACGCGATTCTGCAATTTTTTTTTTTTTTAACGACTCCTACCTTCACCTACAAAGGAGATGGATCACACCATGTTTGGCCGGCGTCATTTGAAGGGAAAACACGTAGAAAGGGCATTGATGAGACTTGAGTTATGACGTTGTTCGGATGTTGTCGGCGAGGCGGGAAAAAGGGAGACACAGGATGCATTATGACGTAGGATATCTTTTTTTTGGGGAATTTGTAAATAGAGGTAAAATAAGGGTCCAAGCGAGAAAAAATTAAAAATTAAAAATTAAACGAATGCGTTACGACGTCTTATGGTTTCATGTAAAATAGGGGTATAAACGATATATTGATTTGGATTTTATGGATATCTCAAAGGGAAAACTCTTAACGCCCAAGGAGACAAGCTTGCAAGAAGATTTAGAAATTTCTCGGCCCCCCACGGCATCGCGATTTCGTGGGGGTGTCCTCCTAATATATTTTCAAGATATTTTCGGTGAATACCTTTTGGTTTAGTGTTTGCTTTTTAAATTTTTCTTTAACCCTTTTGTTCTTTTCAATTTTAATTGAAAAGCTCTGACTAAGTAATTTGCCACGTAGGACAGTGGCGATGATTGGATCGCCACATCAATAATTTCTGGCAAAAATTAGCTGGAATGACTATATTGAAGTTTTGAGAAAAGACTAAGTTAATCAAATTAAAAAGTTTGAGATTGAATTGACATCCGTACAACAAATTTATGACTGATTGGATAATTTTCTCAACAAGTTGCGAGGCTGTTTGCATTTATGGATCGATATCAAATGCAAAGTCCGTAAAACCTATTTTTATTTTTATTTATCATTTTTTTAATTAATCGCCTCCCAAGGTCAGCCATATGTTCCGACCGAAATCTTCCCGCAAACGTTGACATATACTCCAAAAAGGAGTTTGGATCTGGCTCGGAAGAAGGCGTTGAAAGTGGATCGAGTCTTTCGTATAGCAAAAGTGAGCTTGGTTTTTTTCTTAATGGCTTTCCCAAATTACTATCACATCAACTAATAAGAGAATAATAAAAACGTATAATTACCATTTTCAATAACCTTCATTTTGTCGGGAAATTGCCCAATCAGTTACAATCCTATTGTACGGAATGTCATTTTAATCCTAAACTTTTCAATCTTATCAATTTAGTCGTAAACCTTCGTGCAAAATTTCAATTTAATCTTTTCGATCTATTCTCTTGCGAAAATAGGCGACGTGACAACATGCCAAGTAGAACGACCGGCGATGATTGGACCGTCGGTCCAACGTGGCATGCCACCATGCCAATGAGTTCTTGGAGAATATTGAGCTGGAATGAGCCATGTTTATCAATTTAGTTCCTCGCATGACATCCCCACGTTCTCCTCTTTTATTTAATTAATTATACTTTGATTGAGACTTTCCTGGTTACACGGACATAATAATAATTAATTAAAAAATCTACATAATAATTAATAACATTGAACATCTTTATGTGTAGATTTGATAAAAATTAATCTTTAGTGCTGACCTGGCACAAAGCTCGCACCCTTTGTGCAGGAAGGCAATCATGAGCGCACGAAGTTCCCAAGCGTCCACGAATTTATTAATGTGTAATAAGTTGCTCAAAAAAATTATTTTAAAAAACTAAGATTTGATTTTCAAAATTGAATTATAAAGTAATGTGTTGATATTCTAAGGGTAAAAAATACAAATGGTCTCGAACCGTGATATAATATGCAATTTGATTCCCGAACTTTAAATTTGCTCAATATGATCCCCGAACTTTATCTTAATGTGCGATGTTGTTCTTGAACTTTTAATTTATTCAACGTGATCCATGCACTTTATTACATGTTCAATTTAGTCCCTAGAATGTATGAAAATATTCATTGAAAGCATTTCATTTGCTTCTTTGTGATAACCATTTCGTACATTCAATATACTCTACGGATAGAGAAATACATAGAGTTGAATATAGTAAATTAAGAAATTAAAAGATTTCATTGAAATTGTTCGTTTGGAAATTTCTTGAAAAGATAATCTTAGGTTTTTTCTTTTCATGGCAAATAATCATAGGTTCTTCTCTCTATTGGAACAATAGGGCCATTATACTCATTACTAAACTTGTTGAAGAGATGAAATGTAAGCCAATGTATACCTTCTTTTTTTTTCCTAGAGGTTGAATCCATCGTCAAAAGAAGAACATAGACATTTTACATGCGGTCCAAGGACTAACTAAACCGAACATTTAAGAAAATACATAGATCACATTAAATAAATTAAAAATTTAGGGGCGGTAAGTACATTAAGTTTAAGGATCACATTGAGCAAATTAAAAATTTAGAAATCATAGTACACATTAAGGCAAAGTTCATAAATCATTTGTGTCATTGTCTCTTATTATAATCGAGCGATGAATACATCTCACTTAGTAGATCAGTACTTTAAACGTTCTTATTATACCTACTGGTTTTGTTGTTGTTCGAAAAATACAAATTGTAAACTCGCAAAGTAGAGGATGTAAATTGACATGCGGGTGAAAACTGAAGATGGTCTTTCGACATTTTTTGGCATACGAAAATGAAGTGGCTCGTCATTGTCAATAGAGAAAGTGGCCCATGTGATGACTAGAAATCACTAGGGTGACAGACCTCTAGCTAGGCTACACTTTTCGGTAAATAATTAAAAATTTGATTATATTTTTTCGTGGCAACTCGAGACTCGATCACGCCAATTCAAAGATTTAAGAAATAGCTGCCACGAAACAAATCTCGACTTTATATTTATGGTAGCAATCAAAGATTGCTCTTTCAATCGCGGTTTTGTCTACCAAAGATGGACTCTAGACATTTCCAAGAATGTCATTAGAGATATCACAAATGTCCCAAACTTATGATGCCTTAGAATCAAATGTCAACAAATAGCCTAAAAGTCGGGGAATCGCATGTACTAATCTCTCTAATTCTATTTACTAAATCCTTGTGCTTTATACTCACGGACTTGATGCTCATTAATTACGAAAGAAAAAACTCCAATTAACCTCATTAATTTAGTGAGACACGAGTCGATAATTGTTTACACATGATGGTATGGAAAATCCAACATGTGCCATATTTTTTTATCAACACAGTAATATGTCATTCTCTAACCACTTCACGCATTTTTCTTTTGTAACAAAGCAATTAAGTTTCTTTTATTATTAGGGCCTATTGGAATTAAACCCAATATATTTATGCTTGACCTTTTATTTTTGGAAGGGATAATAGCACGAATAGTCAATAAAACTTTGATTAAATGTATAACGTCGTTCCCGAATCTTTAATTTGTACAATGTGATCTCCGAACTATGATCCAATATGCAAAGATAGCGCTATCCTTTTAATTTGTTTAATGTAATCCCAAAACCATATTAAAATGTTTAAAAGTTTATAAATCGCATTGAACATTGGACCAAAATTCGGTGACCACATTGAGCAGATTAAAGTTTAGAAATGGCATTGCATATTGATCAAAGGTCAAAGACCTTTCTTTTTGCAATTATGATCTTTTTTAGGCAACAAGTTTTTTTTGATTAAGTGAATGTCTTACTCAATAAATCAACTCAATCGTGGGAGTTAGACGCTAGTTAAACATGAAGGGGGGGCCGCTCTAAAGTCTCAATCGCCTCAACCTAAGAAGAAGGAAGATAATTTCGGGACCAAGCGCGGCTATTAAATTAAGCTGACCGGGAAAAAAAATTATTTGCATTAATTGGAGATGACAAGAAAGCTCCTTAATAAGAAAATGGATAAAATCATAATTTTAAAGAAAAATTTGCATGTATCTATAATTCTCGGGAAGAAAAAAATAGTACAAATGATTCCCGAACTTTAGTCCAATATATAATTTCTTTTGAATGTAATCTTTAAACTTTAGGTTAACGTGTAATGTCGTCCCTGAACTTTTAATTTGTTCAATGTGTTATTCGAATTTTGATTCAATGTCTAATACGATCTTTGAACTTTTTAACATTTTTATGCAGGTCAAGGACTGCATTCAACAACATAATATTTCAAAAATTATATTGAACAACTTTAAAGTCAAGGACGACATTATACGTTGGGTTAAGATTCATGAATTTTTAATTTGTTCAATATGATTTATCTAACTTCAATCTAATGTTCAAAGATTATATTATATATAATAATACTTCAAAAATTATATTGAATAAATTAAAAATTAAAAGATAATAATAAATGTTGAGTTAAAATTCAGGAATCAAGTTAAAAATTTGATTAAAGTTGATAGACCACTTGTACAGTTAATTTGCGAAAGACGGCAACCTTTTCTTCTTTGGGTCTCCGCTGCAACGCAGATCTCGTCGCTCTCGCTGTTCATCTCCTCCTTCTGTTGTCTCTGTTTTTCCTTTGTTTTTCTCCAGGTCTGTTCTTGTTCAGCGCCTCCGTCTCTGATCGAACCCGTCTCTCAGTTGGGCCCCACCTCTGACCTCCTCTCTTCTCCCCCCTGCCCAAACCCCCTCTTCTTTAACTCGAAAACCCATCATGATCCCCACGCTCTCTCTCACCCTCCACTCCTCCTGATCTGTAGCGCGCACGCACACCGGCAGAGTCTCTAGGAAGCTAGAGACGGAGCAGCGATGATCCAGCTTCTGTTCGCGGCGATATCCGCCGAAGCGCTGCTGATACTGCTGTTGCTGTTCAAGACGCCGCTGAGGAAGCTCGCGATGGTGGGGTTGGATCGGGTCAAGCGCGGGCATGGCCCGGTGGTGGTCAAGACGGTGGCCGGGACGGTCTGCATCGTGCTGGGCTCCGGCGTGTACAGCATGGTGAAGATCCGGAGGCGTGGGATCGAGGAGGGCGGGGCCAATCCGACGGACCAGGTCCTCATGGCCAAGCACCTGCTCGAGTCCACTCTCATGGGTGAGTGATTGGTTCTTGGGATTTCTGGTTTTGATTGGTGAAAATGCCATCTTTTTCCATGTGGGTGTGTGTGTGTTTCCGAATGATAGTCGCTAAAGCGTCCGCAATTTGATGGCCCGGTTTGTGAAGTTTGGTAGCTAGATTCGGGTTGGATTCGATTCAATGGAGACGTCTTGGTGAGACCAGTTATTCCCCAATGGTGGGTGCTGGTTTTTGAGCGAATTGGAGAGGTGCGGAAGCGAAGGCCAATAGATTGAGAAGAAAGTGAAAGGGAAGGGTTGATTTCTATGGAATTAGGTGCCTAGTTTTGATTCTGCTTTGGTTTTGTCATTGGCATTGGTGGATGATCTTGTTTGTGCATTCTAGCCATGTTTTGATTCTAAACCTCATTCTGTTTGAGTGAACTGGATTTGATGGTTTTGGTGGTTTGATGGAAAAGATGTGGACCTCTGATCACACTATATTGCCTTTGCATCTCCATGAGCCCTTCCCTTACTGTCCGTATCTGTGGGTTGTCTTAATTTTTATCAGGACATACTTCTGTTTGGAATATTCTTAGGCGGCATCGTATCGATTTGGCCACTTTTAGCAAGGATGGGATTTCTTTCGCAGGACTACAAATTTTTCCTTTGGAAAAAGAAAAACAGTGCCCAATCGAATTCCTCGCTGCAATGTCCAATGCAGCATCTCTGTTTTCAATTTTCGGACATGATTGTCGGAAACCTTGAACAACAATTCTAGCAGCATATAATCGAAATAATTCCATGTTAGTCATTGAGGAATTCGATATTATTGTGCTAGTAGTACCTGGTAATCAGTTGATTATGCCTTGTTAGTTTTACAGTATGAACCTTGAAGCTGTTGAGTCGTCTTTTAATTATGTCATTTTGGTAGTAATATTCTCCATAGGAGGATGAGGATTAGCAGAGACAACGACTGCGTCTGTGCTAATGTAGAAAAGAAATGTCTAACAATTTGAATCGGTCTTTAGGGTACCTCATATTATGTGTATTTATGTCTCTCTACTAGTTCTGTATAATCGTAGTTGTGGATAAATCTACAACATGATTAAATCATATATAGGCTTCTTCTGAGTTACTACACTGTCCCTTTCAATATTGTCCCTGCAGCTCGTTGCTGGTGTACTGCTTGTCATGAAAGTGATTCATCTGGGCCATTATGTCTCCCTCATATCTCGTGTTGTGCATTGGCCTTTCGCTGCAGAACTTGTGTTTCAATGGGTGTTTTTTTTTTTTTTTTTTTGCAGGAGCCACCTTGTTCCTTGCTTTGATGATAGACAGACTGCATCACTACATCAGAGAGCTCCGATTACGAAGGAAGAGCATGGAGGCTGCGAAGAAGCAGACCCGAGCCTTTGAAGACGGGAAAAAGGGGAACTCAGAGGAGCTCAAAAACTTGGAGGAGGAAACAAGAACCTTGAGAGAGAAAGTGAAGCTGCTGGAATCGGATCTAGAGAGGAGGACCAAGGACGTGCACGCTGCGGAAGCCAACTCGGTCGCTCTGAGGAAACAATCGGAAGGGTTCCTTCTCGAATACGACCGTCTGCTCGAGGAAAACCAAAACTTGCGGAGCCAGCTGCAATCGCTGGATCAGAGGTTGTCGCGTTCGGGGAGCAAGAAGAACACCTGAGAGGCTAACTAATATTTACGGTCTAGACAAAAACTGTTCATTTTAGTCTGCTCGGTTTCGTTTTACTCTGTTATTGTTTTCTTAGTGTGTAAATTTTGGAAGCCGAGGCATTTGTTCAGGTTGGTTATACCTGTGGTTGAATCACATTTGGATTGTGTTAAGATGAAGAGAATGACAAGGGAAAATGGGGGACAAAGGTTGGAAAAAGGATGACACAATACGAATTTATTTTTCCTCTGCTTTTCTCGGTGCCGGATTATATTTCTTGTTTGGTTCATTACCCTTAAAACCTTGAATGTAAGGAATTTTCTTCTTCTTTTGTCTGTTCATGTCTCTCATTTTGCTCCTCCTCATCTACTTATGTGGTCTCAGATAGTGAAAAAGTACGTCGTCCCTGGCTCTTCTACGGGCTCTCAAGACACTGTTCTGTAACGCGCCGTGTTGTACTCGAGCTCGCCACTGGGCAAGTTTGTTTGGACTAGACATGGCCACGGGCCAATTTGGGCCCGAAACCGGCCCATTAACCAACCGGCCTGTTAATTGGCCCCCGGGCAGGCCCTCACGGGCCGGTTCAAGTTCTCCATATTTTGAAACCGAGCTATTGGCCGTTGGACGATTAACGTTCAAGATTACATCCGAATTGGTGGAGGCTCAAGCTTGTTTCTATGATTGGTCGAAAGCTCAATTTCGACAACAAGAGATGGATCGCAACGCAGAAACCGAGTTCTTCGATGATGATGATGGAAATACCACCGCCACGCTCGCCGAAATGAGTAATGATGATTGACAATGAGGTAAGTTAGGATTATCAAAGGTAAAAGAACTACATGGGTTTCGATTCTTCTATCCTCAAGAAAATATGTAGATGCTTAATGATAATTCATTAAGTTCAAACTTCTCCAAATTTGATTATAATGTACAATTTAATTATAATTTATATTTGATTATTTATTATTTTTTTATTTCATAATTTATTATTTAAAAATTAACTATAAAAATCGGAACCGGAGCCGCCCCTTAAGGGGCCGGTTCCTATTCAGGGTGGCCACGGTTCGGAACCGGCAGGTTCGAACCGTGGCCACCCCTAGACTACTTTGGACGCTTAGTTCACTTTGAACGACATAATTAACCTTCATTCCAGTCTTGACTCTTTGAAGAGTTTCGGATTCTCCATCACCAGTACACAAAAAAAGGAAAAGGTCTGATAGCTGCTTCTTTCTCCTTCAAGCTAGCTGATTCTATTCGCTCAGGTGCCAAAAAGAGACAATGTGGTTCATGATCTTCAACCATTGAAACCTCTTTTTTCCTCTGCGTTTTCTTCCTTGGGAAGAATCAGACAAGAACACGTGAATGATGCTGGAGATGATTTGGTCCATCAGTTCACAGGAAAGCGATCGTTTTCATGCCTACTTATGCCCGAGGAATGCTTCAGGAAAACCGTCCATTTTCGCACCACCTGCAGACGATTACCCCTCAAAAAAAGCGTACGTCCTTTGTTGAGATCCGATCTCGTTGCTGTCATCGGACGAGAATCGACGAGCTCATATCAGCGGTTCATGGGAATTCGGAGCGTGTTCGCTGCTGCGCATGAACATGAGAGGGCTTTTCAGAAGCACTCCGAGCCGAAGGCGGTCGTCCGCGGACTCGATCTGTGTGGTTCAGCGTGATCACGTTCATTAATCATGTGGGTCTCATTGAGGTCCGATGGCCATGATGATCAGGTTAGTTCGGCCACATGATACGCGTCAAAAGAGATAATTACACGGTACCAACAACGTGTTGGCCCAAATGATAATGGAATTTATTATGTAATCATCGTGATGTGCCGGAATGCATACGAAAATTATCAAAAAAGTTTTAAATTTATTGTAATTATGTCAATTCGATTACAAACTATCTCTTTTTTATGTCAATTCAATCCAAAACTTTTGTATTTGGGTCAATTCAATCCTAAACTTTTGTGTTTATCCCAATCTAGTCATCCAATCAATTTTGACAAAAAATAGTGGACGTGGCATTGCGGCGCTAACGTGACAATTTAAAATAATATTTTTATTTTTTCCAATTTTTTTATTTTTTATTTTTTATTCTTCTCCTTTTCCTTTTCTTTGTTCTTTTTTTTTCTCCTATCTTCTTCTTCTTCCAGCCCGGTGACCGACCGGAGGCGAGGGCTAGCGACTCGCAGGCCTCAAGCAAAGTTCGCCCTCACCAAGGGCCGGCGAGGCTCGCCCTCGCTAATGGCCGATGAGGGCGAGCTTCGCCTAAGGGCGGCAAGTCGCCCACCCTCATCTCTTGTCGATCACCGGGAGGAAGACGAAGAAGATAAGGAAGAAAAAAAATAAAAGAAAAAAATATAAAGTAAAAAAAAATGGACAAAAATATTATTAGAATATTCCAAAGTTAGGGTTGACAACAACACGTCATCAATTTTCGAAAAAATTGGCCAAATTGACTGAATTAGCACAAATACAAAAGGTTTATGATTGAATTGAAAAAAAAAAAAAGAAGGAATGACTGAATTTGTACAATCGCAATAGGTTTTGGATTTTTTTTATAAATCTACCTACTATGCAATTGTGTGGTTAAACGCAAATCAAGCTTGTGGATTCATCAAACCCAACACACGACTGGCTTTAATCAGACCCCTTATTTAAGTCTCCCTCTCTATATGCAAAAATTGCAAAAATTTCCAAGTTAACGTTGGTCAACCGCCCGTCGGTCGTATAGGCCGGCCGACATTGACTAAACTAGTTATTTCTAGCCAATATTAGCAAGTCGTCAAAAGATTTAGGACAAAATTTTGGCAAAATTAAAAATTTATAGCTGAATTGATAGCTATACAATATATTTATGACTTTTTGGACGATTATCCCCATAACTATAATGGACTATCATAAGATGTCTCATATATAGCAAGTCCTTGTTTGGCAAACATAAGGCAATTGTGCTATTAATGGCTGCCCAAAAAAAAAACCCATCTAACAAAGCTCTTTTTTTTTTTTTTTTTGGTCAGACTAACAAAGCTCATTTACGTGCAAGCTCTTCGCCAATTTTATTTTGCTACTACTGCTCTGTTTGGTTAGAAGTTGGGCGGTCTTGGAACCGAGACATAAAGTTTTTCCGTCACATTTTGTGACACAAATACCCATCCTCTTTTTCTTTCGGGCTTTGCTAGAGTAATAACCTTTGGGCCACTTGTAAGAATAATAGCATATTGTGACCATATAATCCATGAAAAAATGGACCCCACAATAGTTTACATTTTTTTAAATTCAAAAGAGACTGTCATTAGATCAAAGATAAGATCCGGATCAGCTAACATTGAGATTTTTGTGACATACGTTATATTACTTAAATCGGGTAGTCCAAATGAAAATGAACAGCCTGATTTGAGCCACGTTTTAAATTCAAAATTTTTCAAACCCCAAAAAAATTCCAACCCACATTTTTTCCTCCCTTTCAACACATGACGTGACTCAAATCAGGTCATCTATTTTTATTTGGAAGGCATAATTTGAGTAATATCACGCATGTCACGGAAATTTTAATGTTAGGCAATCCAAATCCCCAAAGATAGTCAGTTAATCATTTCTTTTTTCTCTTAAGGCAGAGAGAGAGAGAGATCCCTCTGGTGGACAATTATGATTGCTACCGTGACAGAAGACAAGAGTGGAGATCCAAACTTTTCACGCAATCTTTGCAAGAAGTTAGATGTTAATTTCGTAAGCGGGTGGTTGATTTTGCCATGCATATGTATTAAGACGTTAATAAAACCAAAACATGGGAAATTTCCATTGATTGGATGACAGTTATTGTCATCTTGTTGAGGCCAGTTGCAATGTTGAAAGATGGGCGGAAACCAGTCCATGCATGCAATTCTCTCAAGCATAAGATAAGAATGTTAAAAGGACATCAGCTTTGGCTCCGCTCTATAACTCCGTTTTAGTAAAGTCAACTTTTCTCAGGCCTAGCAGATCTTTTAATTTGATATTCACTCTAGTTTTGCTTGTTGCTATTAGTTTATAGTTAACTCTTGTTAGTTTGTGCAGTACGCATCCGATTCCCGTCACTTCCAGTTCATATCGCATCTGAAAGTTTCTTGTTGTGTTTCATATCTGCACGGAGATTTTGAAACTGGAGACAAACTTGATGCGAAGGCTACGAAATGCAATTTCTTTTTTCTTCATTGGATATGGTTCTAATTATTTTGGCAATAGGCTTTGGGATGAACAGAATAGGAAAATTACAGAAGTTGATGATGCTAGGGTCAGTGAAAAAGCATATTGTCCAAGGACAGATATGTGGTAGAATCTAGTGTGAGGAAACAAACAAAACCAATCAGAGAGATTGAATTGGAGGAAGTTTCTAAGAACGTTCTGGTTAAGAATTCTGAAACTGTTGTTATAGACTCGATCGAGAACCACAACGAAAAACCACCTACGTATGAACCCACTTTAAGAACGTGACAAAACATTTATAATGTGCTTGACCTCGCTCGTGAAGTAAATCGCCGCACTTACGGTCCAATTCTGTGGTTTTATAGGTAAATCCAAAATGCGAAATTATGTGGAATTTTTTCACATTAATTGGGTGACAATACATGACAATTTGTGGTCAGCTTGTTTATGCCAGTTGTAACATTAAAGATGAACAGAAACCAGTTCATGCGTGTACTCTTCTCAAGCAAATCATATATAATAAAAAAAAACCATGAAAAGGACATCAGCTTTAGCTCCATTACGAGACAATATTGGCAAAGTCTACTTATCTTAGGATTAAATTGCTCCTTTAATTTTCTATTAAGCCTGTCCCTATTTGTTACTATTAGTTTAATATTTACTCTTGTTTGTTTGTGCATTTCCTCTCCATGACGGTACCTTCGTTCCCTTAATTCAGCATTATTTTTTTCTCTGTCGTCATTTTGCATGCACCGACGACGTCCGTTTTAAGGAATTTTTTCTTGGACCAAACTTTCAAGGGTTTTTAACAAATATTTAATGTGCAGATGTTTCGCGATCATACTCTTTGACAATATATACATAGTTTTCTTTGACGAACGAAGTCATAAACTGGAGTTATTAGGAAATCATTAAAAGGTTGCCTGTGATAGGTTAAATTTTTCAGTGTATCCTTCTACAAAAGCTTTTTCCTACGTAGGCCATGATGTTGTAGTAGCCAATGTTACTTGCCGTTGTTTGCTTGTGCATTTCACATAAATAACAATGCAGGATTAGTTGGATTCATTCGAGAAGAACATAACTTGGGTAATGTCTTGAGTACCATTTGGGGAAGTAGGCATTGCAGAATAAGTTCAGAGAAGAACTGATAGCAGCAAGAGGTACAAAGAAGGTTTTCTGCAAAAGAAAGGAATTGATTACACAGATGTTTTCTCTATATTTATAGAGTTGACTACTATTAGGCTGGTGTTGAGTATTGTTTTTATTGAGAATTTACATCTAGAGCAATTAGATGTGAAGACTACACTCCTTCTTGGTGACTTAGATCATGCTATTTACATGGTATAACCAAAAGGCTTTTAGGTTCCCAAGAAACAAAACTACGTCTGCAAGCTAAATAAAAAGTCTGTAAGATTTGAAACAAGCTCGTAGATGGTGGTATAAGAAATTAAACTCTTTTATGTGCGGTAACAAGTTCACTAGATGTGAAATGGACCACTATTTTTACTTCAAGAAATCTAATTGCTGCTATACTATTTTGCCGCTATATGTGGATGATATGCATGTTGCAAGGTCTAGCATGTGGATGATATGAAGAACTTGAGATCAACAAATTGGGTTCTAGGGATGAGGATCATGCTACATAGATTAGTAGGAGCTAGAACGTTGTCTCAAGAAAAATACATCGAGAATGTGCTGAATAGATTCAGAGTTCAATATACGTAGCGCACTCCTTGGAGAAGTCACTTCAAGCTTTTGAAGGAACAGTCACCAAAGATAGATGAAGAGCGGGATCCATGGCTAAGATACATTATATGTCAGCTGATGTTAGTTTAATATATATTATAGTCTGTACTAGACCTAACATAGTTAATAAGGGGAAGTTGTGAGCAGATACATGGTCAATCTAGGAATGAAGCATTGGGAAGCTATATAAGAGGCTACTAAGATACCTAAGAGACGCTTTAGGTATGACACTTTGTTTTATGAAAGACAATGTGACTTTACAAGATTTTATCGATACAAATCTCAGTGGTAATATGGACAATAGGAAGAGCACCCGGGATTGTATTTTTATCTTAGGTGGCACTACAATAAGTCGGATATGTCCCTATCAACCAAAGTCGTGATATATTGTTCTATTTGTAATATACATAACAAAGGTGCCACATAGCCACGTTTGTCGGCTTTGTCGTCCCAACACCATAGCCATATCAATTTCTTTTGTTGTCACCTATACGTAGCCATGTCGGCCTCTTCCGTTGTCGCGTAGCCTACACCGTAGCCGTGTCAACCTATTGTGGCATAGTTTGTACACGTCAATCAATTCTTTCTTCAGCACACATAACTACTTAGGCAATCCACCAAGCGGTATTTCAGGTCTTTTATCCAAACTTCAGTTCACTTCTTCTTAGAGATAACTAAGATATTTTCTTTGATTCTCTATATCACTCAAGATTACACATATATCTCCTTTGATTGCGCTTATCTCTAGTTGATGATAATTACTAAAGTCTATAAGAATGTTCTGGTATTCTTCATTATCACATATAGACGCACATAGAGATATACAATAAATTCACAATTACCCCTTCCGCATTATTCTTATCCGTCAGCTTGTTGATGCCAGTCGCAATATTAAAGATGAGCCGGAACCAGTTCTTGCATTCTGTCTTCTCAAGTATAACACAAGACAATGGAAAGGACATCAGCTTTAGCTCCATTCTACTTTTCCTAAGACCACGTCGATCTTCTAATACATTATTGACTCTAGTTTTTTTTTGTTGCTATTAGTTTGTCATTATATCTTGCTTGTTTGTCCATTTCTTCTCCATTCCGTCACCCTCGTTCCCTCAGTTTATTATTATTATTTTTTGTCCACTTGCCGTCATTTTGCATGCAACGACGTTCATTTCAAGGTTTTTCTACTCTTACCAAACTTTCGAGGTCTTATTTATCATATATGAATATTTAACGTCTATATGTTTCGCGATCATGCTCTTGGACAATGCACATAGTTTTCTTTGACCAACGAAGTTGACAACTGAAGTTATTAGTAAAGTATAAAAGGCTTTGCGTTAGTTAAGTTCGTGTTTTCTACTAAAAAGGATTTTTCACACGTAGGATGTGACCTTTTAGCACATGCCGTATTTAATCAAAGACTGATTAAACATTGCTTGAATATTTCCATTTGTTAGAGAGACTAGAGATTTACACCAAGTATCGATGTGGAGCTTGATCTAAACACACAGTCATTAGCTAAATTTGTTACATAATATTGATACCATCTATACAGCCAATCTTACTTCCTCGATGACCAAAAGATATAGCCCGAATTCGTTTTATTAGATTGCGTGGGAGATAGTTATTATAATTTAGTCTCCGTTAGAATATTCGCTAAAAAAGGCGGAAGGAGAGCACATGTATATAAAGGGTATATAAACTCCGTCGATAAGTGATGTGACATACTTTAACACCTTCTCTCATGTAGAAGCCTAATTAGGAGCGGAATTAACAAACAAGGGGTCACATAGGCAAAATAATCTGAGGCGGAACTTGGCTATAAGATCACGGTAGACTATCTAACCCAAAGCACAAGCTCATAAGTCGAGGTAGGCCACATGTACTTAAGAGCACGTAAACCCTGTGGATTGGTGATGTGAGGCACTTTAACATCCGGGATTAATGTTATTTAAACTTGACAAAGGCCACATTTGACAAAGAGTTTTCGTGGGATCAACAATCTCTTAACAATCAATGCAATGTTTGCTTTAGTTTTAAGGGAAGAAATTGTGATTGCAAACCCTATGGCTAATTTATTTTTAGGTAATCTATTAATGGATGGACAAAATATATTTGAATCTCTCCTACCTATTAAGGACTTGAATCAAGAAATTAAAGATGCTGATGGTAGAAGAAACGAGTTTCCTTAGTTCAAGTTCGAAGTATACACTCGGATCTATCTCGCATATGTCACGCTAGCAGAAAGAGAGAGAGAAAGAGTCAGACTACTAATATTTCCTCAGATAATAAGAACACATCCACTAAGATGTCCCGGATGAAACACAGTCAGCTCTGCGAATGACCTAAAGTCACAAAATCGGCATGACGCACGTCTGTCGATAAATGCGAATAGGAAAACCGTCTGAGCATCTAATTCCTCGCCCTCTTCCCCTTGTCGAAACGCAGGATCGGGTCGTCCTCGCGGAAAAGCCTCTCAGTGTTGAGCGCGGTGAGCAGGATCAGGCCGAGCAGAACTAAGGAAGAGAGCGCCGACAGCACGAGCATGAGCCCCGAAGCGACCGCGCCCTTCAGTTGCTGCGCGTACTCCGACGATGCTAGGGCGAGAAAAGTCAACGGGAACGAGTAGGCCCACCATGCGACGTTGAACTTCCTCATAGATTTCTTGAAGAGCGACGGTCTGCACGCCTGTTCCGTCACCACAAAGACAAACCCTAGTTTAATATTTTAAGTTTACCTAGATTTCGTCGAAGAGGACAGGACAAAAGATTATCGGACTATTCTTAGTTTAATATATGCATATACTTCATATATATATATATATATATATATATATATATATATATATATATATATATATATATATATGTGTGTCAACTGAATTCCCTATTTAGTGGTCATTTTCGATATTGCGTCATCTCTTTCAAAAGCAGCTAGCCAAAGTTTTAACTATTTGAGATTGTGGAGGTAAAAATAAGTTATAATTAAAGCTTCCGATAGCGTGCCGCATAATCTCAACAAGTAAATCCACATACTATCACTGCATGCTTTGCAAAAAGCACTTATTAATTGAGAGATCGTGTCTTAGAAATAACCGACAAGATCTTGTTAGATTGTAGGCTAACAGCTTCTTTTTATAATTAGGATCAAAACTCAAGCGAGACAATTGCGTAACCTAGTTACACAATTTCCACGGACGAATATGATGAACGGGACAAAGAGAGAGAAAGGAAAACAAAGGTTGCTAAGGAGACATCATAGGAAAATATGTACCCACGTGATTTTTCCTAGTCGCTCAAAATTGAAATGTTCCTCGTCCGAAGAAGGGGAAAAAATATTTGGTCGAGCTTAATAACAAGTTTTTGTCTACGTCATTATCAGATACGCTTAACATTTTTGGCAAATTTGCTTCCATAAGCATCTTCTACTATTTAAAAATGTTAGGCAAATATCAAACATCTAGCGACGGATCGACGCGATTTGGTCCCCGGATCGATTCTCTGTCTTAATCTAAAGAACAACTCCCTTTAAGTTTCTTATTTCCCTATGTTTGTTCTGTAAAAATTTCATCGAGTTAGCTAAGTTGAAGGAAGGTAAGCATGGATTACCAGGGAGGTAAACAGAAAGAGGGAGAGGAAGAAGAGCATCTTCGACCCGATGTCGAACTCCCCAGAGATGGACTTCCAGGCGACGCTCGCCATGCTCGGTGCCGCGAAGAACAAGAAGAAGACCGGCCTCAGCATCGCCGGCAGCTTATCGCCGCCCGACAGCCGCTGGTACAAAGTGACGAACAGCACTAGGTAGTGCGCCATCCCCAGGGAGAACATGCAGACCGCGCTCTCACGCCACCCCATCTCGGCCGCGGCCCGCGCTCCCACCAGGTTCCCCACCACCGAGAGCTGGCTTGTCGGGTTGGCCACCATAGACAGAAACCGCCTCTCGGTCGTGAACCACTGGCCATAGATCTTTATATCGAGCAAGATCACCGGGACGATGAGGACCCACCAGAGGACCAAGTACAACGTCGTCTTCGGCAAGTCCGATGAGAACTCGGTCGATTGGAGCAGCACCAGCCACGTTATCCACGGCGCGAACAAGTAGTTCACTCCCACGTGGTGCTGGAACTCCGCCCTCACCAAGCCAAAATGGAAGAAGCACCGGAGAATATAGAGGAACGAGAGGGAGATCTGGACTAGCAGAGCGAAGCCCCAAAAGATCATGAAGGTCAAGTGAGGGATCACGTGAGAGAGACGCTCCAGAGGCAGCGAGTGGTCGGCCGACGCAGACGGGCTGCGGAGGATCTTCCACAGCAAGGCTTGGCTTGCGAGGGAGAGGCTTATGCGGAAGTAGCCCGCATGGAGCCGGGTTAAGATGGTTGATTTGAACGGCTTGGCGACGGCGACGAGATGGCAATCCGGGGTCCTTGCGCGTGAGGCGTCGATCACTGGTTGGAGCGGTGGCTCATACCGGAGCTCCGCCGATTCCATTCGATGCGGGAGGCTGTGGTGGGGGAAGTGTTGTCTTCTCAAAGGTGTTGGACGGTTTGGGTTCTTGTTCAGGTCTTGATGATAGGTTTATATAGGGAATCAAAGTCCAGTACGGAACGTGTTGATAGTTTTGCCTTTTGATTTGTCGTCTTTGAGTGCAGTTTAGTCAAACAAGTTGATCACAGTTTTTGATAGATTTTCAAGAATATATGCTGCCGAGGAGGCCAATGGAAATGGACGTTTCGCTCGAGAGCAGTATGATTCGGAGATCCTCCCGCCCTCCGGTGAGTATTACCGCACGTTTCATTTATGCGAGACCCAAGTGCTAGGTCGTGCCTAAGACTCCGGTCCCCGTGCTCGAGTCCATCGAGGCTGGGCTCAGGATGCTAGCCCCGATAACATCGAGGTCGGGCTCGGGTCCTCGGTGCCTGCGCCTCGGTCCATCGATGTTGGACCCACACCTCAGCCACCAGGCCGGGGTTCGTCAAGGTCGTGCCTGAGATCCCGGCGCCTAAGCTTGGGTCCATCAAGACCGTGCCAGGGACCTCGATGCCCATGTGCCGGTCCTCGGTCGACCGACCCGTGCCCAAGACCCCAGCCACCCACACTAGGTCAGCAGCTAGGACCAAGTCCCCAACGTTCGGACTCAGGTCCGACCACGGCCATGCCATTGACCTCAGTGCTCACAATCAGGTCCATTGAGGTCGCGCTCTAGACCTCAGCGCCCGTGTCCAGGTCCCTGGCGCCTAGACTCGGGTCCGTCGAGTGGGGACTGGGTGGGGTTGGGTGGGTTTTGGGGGGGGGTGTTTACATAGCATTTATCACCCCAGTTTTGTGCCCTCAGGAATTGTCAGCCCCATGGTTCTTATGGAGGTTTAAAAAAAAATGGTCGTGCCAAGGACCCCGGTGACTGTACCTGGGTCTATCAAGGCTGGCCCAGGTCCTCAGCACCTGCGCTTGGTTCCATCGAGCTTGGGCCTGGGACCCAAATGCCGGTGCCAATGCTTGGGATGCCTGACCCCAAGTTAATTGGGGCCAAGCCCCAAGACCACAGCGGCGCCCGAGCCACATAGGCCAAGCTCAAGATCCAAGTGTCCTTGCCTGAACTCGGTCGCCGAGTACTTGGGCTCTGGTGCTAGGGACCATGGCCCGATCTCAATAGATCGGGCACGAGTGCTGGGGACTTAATGGACCGGGTACAGGCACCTGGGACCCTGTCCCTACCTCATCGTCATTGTCTACTTCATTCAACATGGTATGATCGATCACTTTTGTTCCACAAAATGAACGATTGAATGTGATCGGGACTCTCCCTTTTAACGGACTCCTAAACCCACCCACCCCCCCCCATTTTGAGATATGTTATCTCTTCAATCTTGTTTCCTTGTCCCTCGAAACTCTAGTGAGCGAATGAATGAACTTTCTCTTCCACCCAAAAAAAAAAAAAAAAAAATTTCTAGGATTCGAGTGAGCATATGTGAATTTCTTCTATTGACCACAAAAAGAAACCTCGGATTTTCCTTCGATCGGGAGTTCAATTCTAGGGATGAGATAAAGATTTAGTTCAAGATATCGGCCCACGGCAGGCCTAGTGATTTGTCTAGCCTACCCAAAAACTTTAGGATCAGCTGAAGTTGGGCCAGCTCATCTATGTGACCATTAAGGGTCCACTAATCATGATTAAAAGACCGTACGAAAATATTGGGAATGAAAATTTTATCAATGCATGCCAATCCAATAATCTATACTTTCATCACATCACAGTAATTATTTCACTATCTTATATGGTAGACAATTGTGAATTTCATGTAATATAATGTTCTAGGTCTTATAATTGTCCCGGTTCAACAACCAAACCACACAAAAACGAGCGATCATAGATAGATTTCCGCATTTTGATCCTATCTGATCTATGCAGCTCCTTATGGCTCCATTCGTTTTGCGAAAAATGGACGATTTGAATTTTTTTGTTCTGGAAATGATCGCTTCTATCTATTGAAATAATTAATCAACGAGCAATTTTTTTTTATTGACAAGAAATTATGTTTCAATATTTCCGTAGATGGTAAAAGTATTTTTCGTTTGTTTATTTTTGCACGTGATAGAAGCAACCGTTTTCAGGAAAATATTTTCCGAGCCATTCATTTTCAAGTGAAATAAACAGAGCCTAAGAATACTAATCAAAATCATGAAACCAAACCTTAGCACATTGGAATGGAACAATGCCAACTTATGCTGATTAACCTTTTGCTTCCTCTCTTGAGAAAATTACCAAAAAAGTCCTAAACCTATTGTAATTGTGCCAATTGAGTCCTAAATATATTTTTTGGGTCAATTGAGTACTAAGCCTTTTGTATTTATGACAATTCAGTCTATTTGGCCGGCCGGGGCCGACGTAGTTAATTTTTAGCGATATTTTAATATATTTGGAATTTTTTTATGTTCTTTTTATTTTCCTTCTCTCTTTTCTTTCTCTTCCTACTGGCCGGCGAGCTGTGGCTGCGAGGGTCGCTAGAGCTCATTGGCCACTTTGGACGAGGCCATCGCGAGTGATGCGAAGGCGGCCTCGCTCGCAACCGGCAAGGTCATGGCCGTCTTCACCTGCCGCGCGCCTCGCAATGTTATTCCATGGACCATTCTCAATAACCCACTCCCAAGCTGTAGCTATGGGGAGTTTGAACAAGAATAGTCCATTCTGAATCTCACTACCCTCATCTCTGCCCTCTCTCCCCCAAGGCAAATCGGCAGTGGAAGAAATCACACCACACTGAATTCCTTCCCCGAAGACTTTCTTGGCCAACAAGAGCAGAACCCCAAGTTTCAACTCCTTTATCAACAACAGCTTTCGGTACCAAAAGCAATTTTCTCCCATCAACAAAATCCGAGATTCACAATTACCTCATAGCCTGAGCTTTCTAAGATTCACCAACAAGCACATCCGTTCAATCTGTACCCACTACAGCATCAAACTTTTATATATGGCAATGGTGAATCTGATATCGGATTCGTATATCTACTATGAACGGTGGATGATAACTTAGATACACGATTACGAACATTATTACCTTAGCAAATTCTCGGTAGATGGACATCCCATCTACTTTTTAATGAGTTAAAACTTAGACTAATTATATCTTGTGATCCTCTAATATTTTGGTTTTTTATATCTCACCAATTCTTTTGCCCTAATTTAACTATTTACATCTAATACCCAGATAAAGCTATGAATGCATAACATAAATATTTGGGTAGAATGTTGGGGTGTGGTTCATACTCCCTATCGATAGAAAAACACGGACGGGGATCTCGCTTTTATAGTTTGAACACATATTTTACAAATAATTTGGGCTTGGCCTATGAATAGTCTGTTACTTATATATATACTTTTTTTCGCTTATAATCGAGTAATGTAATAGAGACGTGCAAGATGCTAATTATAGTGAAATCATTTGTTGTATGTAGCTCTAGTTTAAGGGTGAACTAGGATATATATGGTGTCTCAATTTCGTTACGATTGTATGCTGAATTCTAACAAAAAGAGCTAACCTAAATCTACCATATGAATATTTCAGCTAGAATCATGGTAGTGTATATATGCTAGTATGTATTTATTGATCGGCCATCAAAACAAAAAAAGTTGATAAGATCACCAATCACAACATAGGTTAAAGTATTATCTATTGCTTGAAAAAAAAAAAAAAAAGGGACCTCCACTGCTTTTTAACTTTTTGCTTTTGAGTTCTTACCAATGACCAATATTCACCTCAAACCTATGAATGTTTTCATAGAACTAGTGACATGAAAAGGGGTAAAAAGGGAAATGATCGTACACTACAAAGATACAGTTTAATCTCTTGATTACGATCTCCAATTCGCTCAAACGCACATAATAATATGATAAGTCCACTTCCAAATGTGTCCACATCATCTACTTTCATTCAGGAAACTAAAAGGGTTCGAAAGGACATAATCTAAAAGCAAATGTAAGTTCACTTTTGCATGATCAAATTTAAAATTTACCCACTATTGCCAAGCTTTTGGCCTTGGGCATCTTCACATGTCACAACAATGACAGACACTTCCATCACAGGTTGTGCGAATCTAGCCAAGTTTTTGCAATCTACAAGTTCACACTAACCATCCCTCGGATGATCACTCTTACATCAAGAACTCTCTGAGTCACTGGGGAAACCTAGAGAGGGTTCCTCATCTTGTTCTTCATCCCACAAGAGCTGGTCGAGTTTGAGCGCGGTGAGGACCAAGAGACTGAGGAAAACCACAACCGACAAGGCCGATAACGTGAGCATGAGCCCTTTTCTTCCGATCCCTCTCATGTCGTGGGCGTATTCAGCTGAGGATAGAGCAAGGAAGGTGAGAGAGAAAGAGTAAGCCCACCATGCGACGTTGAATCGCTTCATGCATCTCTTGAAGAGAAGAGGCCGGCAAGCCTGGTCGAGATTTTGGAGTCGACCAAATCAAATCCAAGAAAGAGTTAGTTGAAGTTTCAAGAAAGTTTTTAGAATATGGACTTGCTCATCGGAAAACAAGAAAAACAAGGTAGTGCATGTTTCATCCATCCAACTTGGTTACTGACGTACAAGATGCCAAAGGTAGTAATAAAGTCGCTTATTAGGTCTTGGTTCATCAACCAATGATGTGAAGCATTGAGAATATATGCCTTGCCTTATCTTCGGTATTGGGACATACTCAAATAAGCAAAATTACTTACATATTCCTATACTAGGAAAAGAAGCATGGTGGCTTAAAGTTCTTAATAACATTTTTTATCCAGCAAAGTTGGTTTAGATATATATAACTTGTCAATCTCTAACGTTTAATGTAGTGGAATGTCTACTCGCGAGCTTGATTAATTTGTTTAAATTTATGAGCCAAAGCAAGCACTATAAACTAACACCAAATGGCTTCAAGGAAATTACCAGGGATGCGAAAATGAAGAGAGACAAATAGAGCATCATCTTGGAGGGTGTGTCGAAACTTCCTGAGATGGATCTCCAGGCGGAACTCGCCGTGCTCGGCACGGCGAAGAACAAGCAGAGAGTTGGCCGGAGGTTTGGCGGGGAATAGTTTTCACCAGATAATCTCTGGTATAGGGTCACAAATATCACCAAAAAGTGAATTATCCCTAGCGAAAACATGCATAGAGCACTCTCCTTCCACCCCATCAGCGCCGCCGTCCTCGCGCCCACGAGGTTCCCCAAGACGGTCATATGGCTCGCTGTGCTTGCGAATGCCGACAAGAACCGCTTCTCCGTGGTGAACCATTGCCCATAAATCTTCACATCAAGAGCTATCAAAGGAGCCACAAAGGCCCACCAAAGCAACACGTACGGCGTGCTATCGGGCGAAACCCATGGAGATGATTGAAGCAAGAGAAGCCAAGAGACCCAGGGGGCAAACAGGTAGTTCACTCCAACATGGTGCTTGAACTCTCGCTTGACCATGTTGAAGTGGAGGAAGCACTTGAGTGTGTAGAGAAGAGAGAGGAAGACTTGTGTTGGAAAGGCTAAGCACCACAGGAGAAGGAAAGATAGTGAAGGAAGCTTGTGGAACATGTGATGGGGGCCCTGAGAGCTATTCACTTGGCTGCTCAGTATCTTCCACAAGAGAGCTTGGGATGAGATGGAGAGGGTTATGCCAAAATAGCCTGCGTGGACTCTGGTTAAGATTGAAGACAAGGGCTTTAGAGATTTGCTGGTGAGGGCTTCTTCTTGGATTGTATATACGGAGGTTCCCATTACAGGTTGGATTGAGGGTATGTGGAATGATTCTTGGTGTTTGCCCTCCATAATTGAGATTGATTTCTGAGTGGGGTTTGGGTTTATAAGCTGATGGTTTATCTTGGGGATGGATTGCGCACCATAGGTGCTTTGCTTTTATAAGAATGGTCATAAGTGGAGAGTGAGAACTAGAAGGAAGAGAAGTTTCCCCGTTGCCAATTAGGATTTGCTGATAAGACATGCATTAGGGGACTCATCTGACAGGCAGGTCCAATGCTGAACTAAAAAGGCTACCATCCTTTCCAAAATATTGATTTATAACATTATCCATGAGACAAAGGTGAATCATTCTTGCAATTGAGAGCACCCACTAGAACTCCCGTGCCTTTATCCGAAAAGATTGCCAAGAGAAACTTCACGTCCGAATCCATTAACATATTTATTTGAGGCTCATATTTATTCAAAAGTTTAAGCAAATGAGTTATAGGCCTACTAGGATGTATTAACTACTCAACGCTACCTCAATTTTCTGATATGAAAATTTTCTAACACAACTCATATGTATATCTCGAAACTCATAAGTAGTGATACGGAACAAGCACATGTCCATTATATGATTAAAACCAAATACATGCAACTATATTTTTTTTCTTTTTCCATGTAGGTGGTATCAAATTCACTTTCATGCACTAAATTAAGATCCTCTCTTCGATTTTTGGGAAAATTTCAAACAAAAACCTGAAGTGAATCTTATTTCAAATAGGGACATTATTTTCTCAAATAAAGATCTAAAGTGAACATTGTTTCAAATAAAGGCCCGAAGTGTATTCACAATTTCAAAAAGGGCTTAGTCAAGGGTATTTTTGTCATTTGCATTTTTTTTTATTTTTTCCCCTTTCTTGTTTTCTTTTTCCTTTTTTCTTCCCTTCCTTTTTGCCAATGGCCGGTCTCAAGCAATGGCCGGCCATCGGCGAGGGTTGCGCGGCCTCATCAATAGTAGGCGAGGCGAGATCTAGCGAGGGCTGCCCTCACCGGCCTTGCCTTGCCCCGACGAGGCCACACGGCCCTCCTTGGTGGCCGGCTATCACCCGAAACCGACCACCGGCGAAAAGGAAGGGAAAAAGAAAAAAAGATATAAAAAAGGAAAAAAATAAGAAAGTATAAATGACGAAAATACTTTTAATCAAGCTCTTATTTAAAATAATGAGGTCCTTCTTGATTTTTATTTGAAATAAGATTCATTTCAAGCCCTTATTTAAACATTTCCCTTCATTTTTTATGCCATGACTTGAGGATTCGCAATGCACGCGTTACTACATTGAGGTCGAGCCCAAGTGGCTTGGATTTGGAGCTTGGACTTTTATTTTCTAGGTTTTTGCTTTATACTAAACAATTTTCCAAAAAATATAAAACAAAGAGAGAGAGACAAGTAAAAGCCCAAGAGATTTGAATTGCTAATAATACGCGCCTAACGCCCCCAACCCAAATTGTTCATCTCGCAACTCTTTGCTACTTTATGAATAATTACAACGGAACTCCGATGACAAGTAAAAGCCCAAAATTAACTCCATAAAACACCGGCTCTAGCTTCTATACCAGTTATTGTCAAACAACAAGGAAGTTAACTGATCTCACAATGCGAATCTGACGCGAGAAGAAGAAATTATAAATCAATAGGAATGATAAAGAACACCAAAAATCTATGTGGTCTAGTCCCTCATGAGTGTAGTACCTACTTCACGGAGAAAGCCAACCGCAATGAATTCACTATCAATTGGAGAATTACGTGATCACAATAAACCTACCCTGCTTGTGTTTCCCAATTAAATTACGTCTAGGAGATCCCCAGACGTGTTAACTCATAATCTCTCATAATACTCTCATGGAGAAGATTTATAGAGACTTTCAAACGCTACGTCAAAACCTATATGTGCTATTCACGTTGAACCGTATCTTAGACGTCGCACACGGACACTACTCTCACGCGACAAGGCTTTGCTTCACCAAGGCAGAAAAAGGAAAACAGCAAACATCGGTAGGCACACCCTGCACCAAGAAGGATCTCAAGCCATTCTTCAGCTCTACATGATTAAGCAGACATTCGAGGCGGGTCGAGATATCTACGCAAAAGTCCGTAAATCTCCACTTTTGTCCCTTCGACGTCATCGGGCTTCTCCCGATAGAAGTCCAGGGCCGATTCGATCAAACGGGCTCAAGCTCGAGACAAAATCTAACTCGAACGCATACTTAGCAGGGCTTAGACATGATCTCCGGATTCACATTATTGGAACCTCTAGTCAGCACAACCCTATCTTCCACGGCTCTATGAGAGGGCTGACTAGAGGTTCCAATTTCTTTGGTGTGCTTTTCCTGAGTGCAAAGGTTCCTCCGTCGTCTGATATCAGTTTATCTCTTACGTACAGAAGTGATGCGTACATGACTTGCTTTTCCGAACTGCCCTTTTTTGGGCGCACCCATTTTGGGACGTGTGCTTGTGTCTTTATATGGATTTGTCTGTATATTTTTCTTTTGAGTCTCGTTAGCATAATAACGTGAGAATATAACGGTGAAATATTGAGCATAAAATCATATATGAATCCCGTAATAACTACTATCTTTTTTTGTCACTCACATCACTTGTAATAGAGATTATCTTTTACTCTTTTTTTCTCAAATCATTCTTTTTTTTTTTTTTTTGGTAATGAGAGTTTTGTTTGGCGTAATCAATCCGTAACTTGCGAAGTCGTTGTCATTTCATGCAAACACAAAGGTATTTTCCGGAAGTAAGTTATTCAAATAGGTTTTGATTTAATTACAGCGAAATTTTGCGAAATTTTCAAAGAAGGGTATCATCAAATGGGACTATTTTTTTCAAAAGAAGCGACGAATAGATCTCATCTCGAATAAGAACCTAAAATGGTCTCAAATAAGGGCCCGGACTCGTCCGGTCGTGATCTTTAGTGTTCCAACTTACATAGAAAGAAAACATTTTCCAAGGGAGAGTAATCGAAAATATGTGAAATCTTCTGCAGCACATGATTCCTCGAAATCCCTCCACATGGACGAATTATCAATGCAAAATAAGACAATCTTCGGTCCCTTTGTTTGCGGTTGTATTGATTACGACACTCGTTTGCTATTCGTATATTGTTCGTTTATTTGGTCAACATATATAAGTGCAAAAAATTGTCAAAAAAATCCGAAAGCTATTGTATTTTTATCAATTTAGTCTTAAATATTTACACGTTTTGCTAATTAAGTTCATCTGGCCAATTTTAACTAAAAATCACCGATGTAAACGTTAGCTATCCTACGTGGCACGATTAACGTTTGCGTGAACAATTTTTAATAATATATTAATAATATGTTATTATTTTTTTAATTTTTTATTGTCTTTTGTTTTGCTTTCCTTTTTTCTTCATTTTCTTTTTTTCTTTTCTCCGCTGGCTATCAGTGAGCCTAGCAACGGCCGACGGAGGTCGCTAGTCTCGGTGCGAGGGCTAATCTCGTTAGCCCAAGCGAGGGCAACCCTTCGTCAGATCGGGCAAGCATTTCCCTCATCAATCCAAGCCCGGGCTTCCCTTGCCTGAGACCTTCGGAGGAAAGAGAGGAAGAAAAAAAAACAGTAAAGGGAAATAGAAGAGAAGAATAAATAAATAAATAAATAAATTGAAAAAAATAATAAAATAAGGTTTTTTTGCCGACAACAGCAACTTGGGCCAGAAAAGTTCTTTTTACCGACAACAACAACTTGTGCCGCATCGACATCCCCCACTTGATTTGACCTAAACTTTACTCACTTCGTTTAAAATTTTAACAATATATTGGGCAGATAAGAAGGCACTTTTGTTTTGGAAAAAATATAAAACTTGACCAGTTCTTGGGCTAAAAAGGTTCTTTCTACCTACAAATTGTGCCGTCCCCACATCCCCCACTTGATTTGACCATCAAAAATCACAAATTAATATGTATATAACAAATTTTTCCTATTAATTTTTGTTAAATTTTACCATTGTATTGCTGATTTGAATGACATGTAGCACTTAACGGGTGTACCAATTTAGATTTTTTACCATTCGTTTGTTATATGTGTATCAGTTTGAAATTTTTCGTTGTATTAACCCAATTTAACGAAAACTAATGGAGAGTAAATTTATAACAAGTGTATCAATTTGGGATTTGTAATGATCACAAAATTAGTTTTGAGTAAATTTATCGCAAATATACCAGTTGTGATGATAAAAAAAATTAGTTTATAATAAATTTATCATAGCTATATTAGTTTGAAATTTTTTGCGTTATTAACACTAAACTTAACAATATACTGGCCAGAAAAAAGGTACTTTTATTTATAAATAAAAAAAACAAAGATAGGGTTTTCAGTCCTTTGACAAACCCTATTGTGAAAATCATTAAAGAGAGTGACTATTAGCTATTACAGCGATTATTATTGTTAGAACCTCTTATTGAATGGCCTAATTCACTAAAAAAATTCCCAACTTCAGAACCAATCCCACTTTTTCCCCGAACTCTTTTTGTCTAAAAAAAATCCCCGACTTTCACTCTAGTCCCACATCTACCCACACGTGAAAAAATTGTCACTTGTTTCTTTAGAATTATCAATATCATATTGCTCCATACAAAGTTGAGTGTGTTGTTGAAGACGCGGGTTTCGATAATGAATCGTTAAGCGGCCCTCATATTTACATTCATGAAGAAATTAGTAGTGATCTTTGAAAGCTGGTAGATTTGGGATGGGTTAATCACTAAAAAAAGTCTTAAACTTATTACAATTTTGTCATTTGATTTCTAAACTTTTTTTATCAATTAAGTCCCGAAAACCTTTTTTGTCGATTCGATCACTTTACCGACCCGAGCTGACATAAATAATTTTTAATAATATTTTTTTCTTTTTTTCTTTCCTACTCCTAATGTGGTCAGCGAGGGCCACAGCCAAGGCCATGGCCACCTTTGCCCGTAGCCACGCCTTGCAAGGGTTAGGGATCATGAGGTGAGGCTAGCCTCGCCCAAGAGCCGCCAAGGGTAGCTAGAGCTTGCCATCCACATAAGGAGTAGGGAAGGAAAAAAGAAAAAAATTAAAAAGAAAAATTATTGTGAAAATATAATTAAAAATCATTCACGTCGGCGTTGGCAACGCCACATCAACGCCTAACCGGCAAAGTGGATTAAATTGGCACAATTGCAAAAACATTTAGCCAAAAAAAAAAAAAAGGTTTAAGACTGAGTTGACACAATTACAATAGCTTTATGAATTTTTTGGTAATTTTTCCTATTTGAAATTGTAGTGAAATTTTGCTTTTTTTTCAAAGAAAAAAAAGAGGGGCAGAATTAAAATTGGACCTAAAATTGGTTTTTCTTTTCAGGAAATTAAGTCTGGGTGGTACAAAAAAAGTTGATTGAGAGAGTGAACGTTAGCTATTAGAGGACAAATTGTTGATTTGTCAGATTAACCTCTTATTAGATTGGGATTGACGTTTACTATTAAAATAGAACATTTCATGGAAATTAACAAAAATCGATGACAATTTTCAATGACCACACCACACTGTAATAAAGCCCAATAGGGACTACAAGGGTGTCCTCATGTCCGGTCGGCCCTCTCTCGAATCCAGAATGAGGAAAATGTGTTCTGACATGAACGAGCCCGGCCCATTCAATCATACCTAAACTCCTGACGTTCTCGCCTTTATCTCGGCCACGTGCCAGCCCACCTGCAGCATCTTTCGATTGCTAGTAAACGGCTAGCGTCGGCACGTGCCGACCTCGCCGTCTCTTTTCTACACCGAAGCTGCGTTATCCTCTCTAAACAAGTATGTCGAGCTATTTCTTTCTTTCTTTTCGTAATAGGGTAGACATGGCCATAAATCGTGAACCGTCGATTCGGTTCATGAACCGATGGTTCCAGTTCATGGCCATACTTGAACCGGAATCGACGGTTCCCGCCGGTTCCAACTTTTTGTGAAACCGTAACCAATGGTCCCAATCAATGGGCCTGTTCCATTTACGGGCGGTCTCGATCAACGGGCCGGTTTCGGTTAGTCCACCGGCCCGATTTTGTGCCCAAATTGGCCTATGGCCATATCTATAATAGAGCCTTTCAATTAAAGGTCCAAAACTTTTTATTATAGATGGAATACCAATTTGGTGTTGTTTTTTTTTTTTCATACAAATCGAATATTCTGCATTTACTTGGTTTTCTTTTTAATTATCCTCTCTCTCACTCTACCTTTTTGAAGTATGCGAGAGTCGAACCCCTGCACATATGATACTTAGCGTCCCCCAATCTCTTTACCAGCAGCGGTCCATGCCTGTTGGCGGCGCCAAAAGAATGAACATTCTTGTAAATAACCATGAAAAAAAAACACACACAACTAAGCGCGTCAAGTGAAGACTGAAGAGACGGCAAATGCAACGGGTTCCCAAGATGGCTTCTTGGCAGAGAACGAGCAGGAAGGAGGAAAGAGAAAGCCTAGATGGAAAATCTGCAATTTCTAATTCAATTTTCACAAATTTCGTAATTTCACACGAACCAAGAAGATTACATCCACAGGCCTCTCGCTCCCAATCGGAGCTGTTCTCTAGATGTCCGTGTCTGCAAGAAACCACCACCACCCCGTCGTCTTCTTCTTCGTTGGCATTTGCTCTGCCACTGGTTTCTGGTGCTTCTTCGCTCGATTCGCTGCTTCTGACCGCGACCCAACTCTCATCCCCTTCCCAATTCGGCATTTGAGGGGGAGAAATCGAATTCGCGCTCCATTCGCCGATCAGTTGCTGGATTCTCTGGCTCGGAGGACAGTTCAGAGAACTTCTCTGAAGCAGGGCTTGACAGGGCTCCGGATCTTCAGTTGATGACCAGATCGCTTGCTCCAACACGCTGGTTGGAGAGTTGGTTTTCGGGATTTTGAGTTCAGTTTCCTCCGAGAGGAAGTCGGGAGCTTCGCCTTTGAGAAAAGCGTGGCCAAGGAGCTCGCTGGCTGACCACCTCTCCGACGGGTCTCTTCTCAGGCACTTGCTCAGAAAGTCCCTGCATTGCTCCGACAGGAAGCCCGGAATCGCCGGCGAGTCGGCAGAGAACCCGATTCGATGGATCGCCGATATGGGGTCGGCCACGTCCGTCCACGGCGGCCGCCCCGTCGCGATTTCGAGGACCGTGCACCCGAGGGACCACACGTCGGCCGCGAATCCCGGCAGTCCTCCTCGCGCCACCTCCGGCGCCATGAAAAGCGGCGTCCCACCAACCGGCCCCGCCACCCCTCATCGACTCGACGGGCTAGGCCAAAGTCGGCAATCTTAGCCCCTCGCTAGTGACCAAGATGTTCTGGCCCTTGATGTCGCAGTGCACAATGCCCCTGCGGTGGATGTACTCGAGCCCGCGGAGGATCTCCCGCGCGCACGGCCGGACCGCAGGCTCCTCGAGGCGGCCCCCACGCTCGCGGGCTTCGTCGGCCAGCGTGCCGCGGGGGGCGTACTCCATGAACAGGTTGTACACCCGCTCGCCCTCCTCGCGAGTGACGTCCCAGCCTCGGTACGCCACGACGTGAGGACAGTCCAAGGCAGAGAGGATCGACTGCTCTCTCCGGAGGGTGCCCGAGCTGGAGACCAGGGCCGACTTGACGGCAAAGAGCTCGCCGGACCCATGAGCCGCCGCGACCGAGACGGCGGCGAAGGACCCGCGGCCGACGATCCGGCCTCTGGTCCAGCTCATGGAGAGGAAAGTGACTAGGTTTCTCTAGCTGTGTTGGTACTTATATAAGTTCGGTGAAATTGGAATTTCATGTCCTTGGCTTCTAATGCAAGAAGCTGGGCCTGTGATTCCTTTCTCTTTTGTGGCCAATGGGACGGCCGCCGTTTTTTCTCGTCCCTGAATTAGGTGGCGACACGTGGCGAAAGGAGGAAGGGTCTGACGGCTTTAGCCGCCCATCCTAATTAATGCTGATTACTTTATTTATTTATTTATTTATTTTTCCATTTTCACTTTGGTTTTGGGGGTTCCTTCTAATTGGGAAAATGGACTTTGAAATGTTCGCCTGGCGGCACGTGAGCACGTGCGTGGAGTGCGGGGGGCGGCAGTCAGGGTTTGGGCATTGTTCTTGTTGATGGGGATATTCGAGTTGGCTAACCTGAACATAGTTTGAGTTCTAGGACAACAAGTCTTAATTGAGTATTTTGGAGATTTGTCTTCTTCACCTCGCCGTAAGCCGGCGAATAATGCCATCTTTTCCCCCATTGTTACAATGGGGCGAGGAAAATCCCGATTTAGTAACGAGAATATGCGCATAGTGATTTTGACAGTGCGATTGGACTAGCATATACCGCCGCGGGGATCAGATGATCGTTTCTAGTTATCACCAATAATTGACGAAGGTTGTGCCCTGAAAATGCCTTATTCGACACCGTATGATCATCCCATTTTCAATAACCAAAGCCAAAGGGTTTCGACGGTAGTTTTAATGTTCCCGATGGATAAAATGCGCATGCACTTGTTTTGCTCAAATTTGTCTTCTCTTTATAAAGAAATAATACTCGCCTTGCTACGTAGTAAGAATAGTCGATCTTCGGTGACGACTTAAATGTTGATAATTACATACCACCAAAGGGCAAAGTACATTCTTGTGGCTGCTCACACTCTCTCCAAGAAGCATATTTGATAAAAACGACGTCGGTAAAATCATTTAAAAATATTGTGAAATTGTTAAGTTTTTCCCCAAAATTTTAAACCACAAAAATAGATTTCTTGGTAATAAAAGAATTATATACAATTAAATTAATCATAAACCTATTGTACAAATATCAACTGAAGTTCTAAGTTTTTTTTTTTTAATTTTGTCAAATCGATCCTAACCTAGAGATGACCGCACATCCACGTCGGCAATTTCGATGAAACCGATTGGAATGACCGTATTGAAATTTGGCACAAAAGTTCGATACCAAACTAGCAAAATCGAAAAGTTTAAGATAAAATCAGCAATCGCACAATAGATTTAGGGCCGGTCGGATGTTTTCCCGCAAATACGTGCGTCAATATTCTTACGCAACGAAAGGCACAAGCTATTTTGACGTAAATGAAAGTCGGATCGCAAGATTGGCGGCAATTCGAGAGATTAAAAATAGAAATTAACCCGGAAAGATCTTGCAAACCTGTGATGGAAGGAGCATCTAATAATCCCTGGTACATAGGTCACAATGCGAACCCTGATGATGCAATCTTTTGGTCCAAGAATCAAAACTTTGGGTCCCAAAAAAAAAAACCGGTTTCTTTTCGAAAAGGGCATCTCAGGAACTCCCACCCACAAAACGTTCGAATCTTCTTTTTTCTTTTGTCTTGAATTGGAGGTGAATTTGAACATAAATTGCAAAAGATGCTAATAAAAACAAAACGGAAAAGGAAAAAAAAAGAGCAAAGGGTTGTGATAAAAAAAAAAAAAAAAGAGCTGGTAAAAAAGGACAGCTGCAGTTGGAACTTTAAGAAAAGAAAAAAACCACCTTCGTAACTAAAACACAAAGCCACAAAGCCACCAGGCCCACCACCACTTCCATCTTCACGCTCCTGAGCCGACCCACCAAGGCACCACCAACCAACCTTCTCTCACTTTTTGAGTAGCCTGAGTTCGTCGTTAAAAACACCCTAATTCCTTGAAATAGAAAACCCAATTTTAGATCCGATCCCAATTCAGTCTCGACCCTATCGGATACTCTCACTCTAGTCCCGAATTTGCCCTCATTTACTCTATGCCGAAAATCGCTGGCTTTCTCAAAATTGTCAACATGATGATCGTTTTTAAGGTTCATTGTCGTGATCCCACGTCATCGCCAGATATCATCGCCTTTGTATGAAATAATAATTACCCGCGCAAGGAGGGTAAGCGGGGCGGGTTCGGAATCAAAGCGAAAGGTGATGATTTCTTTTTGGACGAGAAAAAAATCGGGACAGAATTGAGATTAGATTTAAAATTTGATTTTTTTTAAGGGGATTAAGGCCATAAAGAGAAACACCCAGCTTCTTAGCTGGTTAAGGAAAGCTTAGTCAGATCAGATCTATAAGACTTGTGACTTGACTTGGTGTTATGGCACGATGAGAATTTTGTACGGCCGAGATCGCTTTGCGTGTGTAATAGAATAGTAGTAGCCCTTTGGAATCTGATGCCATGTGTCGTCCCATAGAGATAAAAGGAAAGGAAATCGATTCCTTTTGTCACGCCCGCCGCAATTTTGCTCGGGCACATGTGCTCTTCGTGACGACGTGTCGCCATTTCTTTCGTAAGTAAAAAGCATAAGGTAAACCACTAATTTTTTTTTTTTTTTTGGGGGGGTCAATGTCTCTACCGTATCATGCTAAGCCACCTAGTCCAAACAAACCCGAGGCTCGAATCCAAGGGTTGAGGCTCGATGGAGCCTCGGCTATCTCGACGAGACTCGATTGAGAGTTGTCGAGGCTCGATCGACACGATCAATGGCACGGTGGCGGAGGGTAGAGGACCGGCGAAGGTGGAGTGGTGGTGAGGGGAGGGGAGGGGGATGGTGGAGAGAGAGAGAGATAGAGAGAGAGAGAGAGAGAGAGAGGGGTGGGGGCATTTTAGGAAATGTCAAGTTGAGAGAAAAGGGGTGACGGCTATCGAAAGAGGGTCTAGAACAAAGTGGTGGCGGATAGCAATGTGGTGGCGGCGGACGGTCGACTGAGGTGAGATGAGAGGAGAGAGTGTGAAACAAAGTCAGGCCTAATTCCAAAAAAGAAAAAAAATCTCAAACTTTAGGTTTAATCTCAAATCTGCTCTAAATTTTTTTTGTCTAAAAAAAAAAATATCAACTTTCAAGTATAGTCCCAAATCTGCTCCAAATTTTTTTTGTCTAAAAAAATATTGTTTAGCTCTCCGTAAAAAATAGCCATTAAGTCTTGTGGCATGGCAATTCCGCGTTAGCGAAAAAATCCACGTCGCTCGAAGTGGAAGAACTTAACAAAAACGTTGACGTTCTTGTTGTGAATACTAGAAACAAAGTTAGGACATGCTTCTTCTTTTCTTCGACTCACCCTCGACTCCCTCTCCGTACCTTAGCCTCTCGACTCATTTCGATAGAAGGAATTGATTGCAAACAAGAGGAATTACTCCGTGAATCGACTCTCGTACAGGCTCGCGCTCGATCGCTTCACCCGGTAAGGAAGCGACCAAGATTAGAGAAATTGAAGAAATTTTTGTTCTTCAAAATTAAAGCTGCAAGTGATGTTTGGGGAAATCGCTAATTCAGATGAGTTGGAAGTGAAGAGCCCTAGCTACTGTTTATCTGAAGATTGACTTTGATTAAGGTTTTATTAATGATTTAATGATTTTCTGATGATTTCGATATATTTTGGGTCCAAATCCTTGTTTTATCTTTGCTTCGACAATCCATAGCCAAGACGCCTACCGCTTGTTTGATTATATTCTTGAATTGGATCGATGAGAATTTCATGTCAGATTTCGATTGAGAGTATTTTGTCCATTGTTTGTTGTCTCCTTCATATGAACTTTACTTGAGTTCTGTGTTTCTTCATCGAGTCCCGTAGCTATGCACGTAGATTTCACTTCTAAATGTTATGATTTAGATGCGCATTTATATTGTTCGGTTTTTGCTATTCTTGTTACGACCACGTGTTTGGGGCTTGCTGCTATTGTTTCCCCATGCTGATTGTTACTTAGCACCTTTGTAAATGGGATTCGTTTTCTTGTGGTTGTCAATGTCACTTCCAGTTGGGGAAATAACAAACAATGTGCTTAAAGTCCTCAGGTTCTCGAATAGAATTCAATCCAATCACAAAAGAACGTTGGTTGATTGTTGTGGTAGTCAATTATTCCTAGGATTTGAATTGTGTTGTTCATAATTCGCTTCTATCAGTGTGATGTGTTTGACATTGGACTTGCGGGTTGATTGTCATTTTGCTCGCAAGTTTTGCTCATCGATAATTGGAGTATTACTAGGTTGAATCGAAACCAACAAGTGAGTTCATTCAAGGGTTGACTTTTTATGTTTGAATATTGTTTTTAGTTAGCAATTAATGACTTTGTGTGTGTTTTTAGCATAATAAAAGTAACAATGATGATAGTTCATTAAACTGGAGTGATGAACCAAATATATCGATGATGAAGAGTCAATGACAAGGGAGATGATGAAAGAATTTGAAGAAGCAAGAATGGAGGAGGAGGAGGCATATGATAGTCGAGCTTTAGTTTTAGGTTCCACTAATATACAAAGGAAGGAGGTTGATGATTGTCGAGATTTAGCTTTTTATGAACATGAAACAGCTAATGAAGACTGTGATTTTGGTAATGAATCTCTAAGTGGACTTGATATTGATGACTTTAAAGAAACCATAGGCATATCAAGCCTAATGGTTAACAGGTATGATCCTAATTGTGACCATAATGAGAAAGTGTTTAGTTTAGGCATGAGGTTTGAATCTCATGAATAGTTCAAGAATACTGTGAAAAGGTACCTTGTAATTAATTGATTTGATATTTTTATGGAAAAAAGTGAATATAAAAAGAATGGAAGCAACGTGTGTAAGAGGATACGGTTGGAGGTTGTATGGCGGTTGGAATCGGAATGAGAAAACTTTTGTCATAAAAAGAGTTGGATGTTCCCATAGTTGCAATAGAAGTCTAAAAAATAGGCAAGCCTCTTCTTCATGGCTTGTTCAAGAGTACATGCCCAAGATTAGAGCCAGACTCACTCACTGCGAAATGCGAGACAGATGCAAGAGAAAGGTTTGCCCTAACATTTGACAAGAAGAAATATTACAGAGCAATATGGAAAGCTCTTAATGATATAAGAGGCCCAATCAAGGAGCAATATGACATGCAGAGATCTTATTTGTTAGAGCTCAAGAGAGTTAGCAAAAATGGAATGTTTGATATAGAAGTCAACCCAAAGCAACCAAAGTTTTTGAGAGATTTTATGTGGGCTTTATTGAGTTGAAAAGTAGGTTTTTAGCAGGATATAGGCTTGTCATAGGCTTAGATGGGTGCTTTCTTGAAACTGGATTGAAAAGTATGTTGTTGTGTGTCATAGGACAAGATGGAAACAATCAAATGTTTCCAATAGCTTAGAGCAATTGCGGAAGTCGAGTTTGAGGCATCTTGGACTTGGTTTCTTACCTTGTTATTCACGAGACCTAGGTGTAGGTAGCGGCGATGGTTGGACTTTTATCGGTGATTAGCAAAAGGTGATATCTCATCTTTTTTCTTCATTAGTTTTTACATTACAATAGTACAATTATTAACATGATTTGTTTGTTTTTTATTGGCTATTTTTTTTTTGTTATAGGGGCTAATGAATGCATTTTCTTGCCTATCTCCACAAGTGAAGTATCAAAATTATGCAAAGACACATATATGCCAATTGAAAAAAAATTGCACAAAAAGGACGCTCTCAAGAATTTCTTCTAAAGGGCTGTGAGGTGTACATTTAGAGCTGAATTTCACCTAGCAATGACGGATTTGAAGGAGGAGTGCTCTAAAGTTTATGAAGACTTTATGAGGCAATGTCTTGAGTACTTCTATAAGGCTTCATCAAGACAAGTACCAAGTGTGATGCGGTTAATAATAACTTAAGTGAGACCTTCGACATATACATTTGCATACCAAGAGCAAAACTCATACTTGAGATGCTTGAAACAATAAGAACTATGTTGATGGAGGGGATGGCAAAGACAAGTCAATTAATGGTGGATCAAACAAATCCAATTTGCCCAAAGATTATAAAGAAGTTGAAGAAGACAAAATTAGAGTCCAGGCATTATATTGCTAGAGCGGCAAATGGAGAATAACTTTGAGGTTCAAGTATTTGACAAAAGATTTGTCGCTCACTTAGTTGGGAAGACTTGTACTTGTTGGGAATGTGATATATCTAGAATAACGTGTAAACATGCAATATGTTGCATTAGTTTCATGAAGTTAGATATTGATGATTATGTTGATGACTGCTTCAAGAAAGATGCTTACGAGAGATGTTATCAATTTACCCTCCCAACCATGAATGGACAACAAATGTGATCTAGAGTCAGTGGTGAGCCAATCAACCCCCAACCTTATAGAAGCAAAAGGGGGAGAGAAAAATAAAACAGAATCAAGCATAAGGATGAGTGAAGTAGTGATGATAAGAAATTGACGAAAATTGAAGTCCAAATGCGATGTTAATATTGCCTTTAGTATAAGCATAAGAAGAAAACATGCAAGAATCCTACGGCACCTAGGCCTTCCAAAGTAACTTTATTTGAACATTTTGTAACTTCAAATAATAATTTTTTGGGGGCTATCATAATCGTTAACGATACTGTATCTTATGTTTTTTTTTTTTTTCACATGTAGGCAAAAAGAAGAAGGCCAAAAATAGTTATTGGTGCATAGGATTGTGCGTAGGCCAATAGACCATGCGAAAGGGACTCCACTATCATCATGAAGGAGAGAGCACAAGTTAGTATGTTTTAGCCACATTTTATTCTCACAACACTTGCATATATTGTGATTAATGTTTAATGCTCATTTTGTATCTTTAGGCTCAACAAGGATATGGTCACTGGGAATTCGTATTTGAGGGTAATATCTCCGCAACGCCATAAATTATACGTATATCAAAAAGAAAAACAAGTTCAGATGTCATATTTTTTGTAATGCAGATGTCTGGTAGTGATAGAATTATTGACATTGGAGGTCCATCCTTCTCCAACAGACAAACAAGAGCAATGAATGTTCAAATTTCAGCAAGCCAATTCTCAATTGATGCCTCGGAACCTCCATGCACTCAACAATCTGGAATTGGTGGTGGATTTTGAAATTGTGGACCCAAAAAGTGCTAGTTTTTATGTTTTTGTGAATTCATCTTTTGAATCGTCTTTCGACCTTTTTTTTTTCTTGGAATCCTCTTTTGACTTGGGTGATAGATTTCGAAACCATCTGGAGAGTGGTGATCTTTTAGTTGAAGTTGTAAATTTTTGTTTGGTTGAACGATGTACATTGGATTAGAAGAAGAGATGATCTTTTGTGTTAGATCTGCAAGTCATATGCAATGAGCACTCCTCCTGTTAAATCTGCAGTATCAATATGTACTCTGAACTTCGTCATTCAATTCAAGGCATAATTTGCTCATGGTGCTTATGCAGCTAAACCCCAATAAATAAGATACAGAGCTCTGAACTTTGTCATTCAATTCAAGGCCAAGGCCAAAAACATTGTTCGTACTCTTTCTTTGCATTACAACATTGGTCTTCCCCTGAAGCAAGCGGAAGACATACATGTTCGGAATACGTAGATTTACAGTTTCTACGTAGTCTTCCCTACTGAAATTCGTATAATGCCATGACTCGATGAAGAAACAGATTTGAACTTGAGTAAAGAACATCTAACGGACAAAATACCCTTAATCGAAATGCGACATGAAATTCTCATCGCTCCAATTCAAGAATACAATTAGACAAGGGGTAGCCGTCTCGGCTATGGATCGTAGAAGTAACCATAGAACAAGGATTTGGATCCGGACTATATCGAAATCATCAAAAAATGATTAAGTCATTAATAGAACCTTAATCGCTGCCGATCTTCAAACAAAGAGTAGCTAGAGCTCATCACTTTCAACCCACCTCAATTAGCGATTTCCCCAAAAATCACTCTCAGCTTTGGAGGCCACTGCTTAGTCGGCTCATCGCATAAGCGCCGTCGGTGTTTGTCTTCAGAGCTCTTTGCCTCGGTGGTGTCCAAACGAGCGGTAATTCGCTGTTCGTCGAGTTGAAGTTCGTTTCTTTGGGGTTCCGCTTGCCGAAATTGTTGATTATATCGAGGGCCGAAGCGACTACGAAGTTATTTCTGGCCTTCTATATGCACCAGAGAGTTGCTGCAATTGTATCAAGGGGAGGTGAGTAATTTTGCCTTTCAATGAAGTTTAGAAGCCAAACCTCAATTCGTATAATGCCATGACTTGTAATCTGGACTTGGATTGCAGGATTCGTCCAGCTCGTTCGCAGCGATGGCAGACCGACTCGACATCGCATAGAAAAAAGTAAGCTTGCTCTTCTTTCTCTATACTGCGCTGGTTCTGTCTGCCTCTGCGCCTCTTCTGCGGCAAAAGCCGCGTGAATTCATCTGGGCTCTCTTGCTTGACGCCTCTCTCAACACGTTAAGCTGTAATTTTAAGCTGTAATTTGGAGCGCGGAGTGGGCCTTTCACGTTTTGTGGGATACCATGATTCCCGGTCTGAAGCCCAGATACTGTTTGATGTGAGTTAAAATTTACCTGAAAAAAGGGTGTTTGAAAATAATAGTGTGACCGTATTCCCCTGCTCAACGCTGTGTCTGGCTCTGCGGAAAGCGTGTCTGTGCGAGTTGTTGGAAGAATTTCTTCTAAAAGAATGATTTTGCGTGGTTAAATCATTCTTGGGATGGTTAATTCAGGGCAACCTAGGTTCGGTATCCTGGGAAGTGTCAAGTTTCTTGTTTTTCTAGTGTTGGCAGGTTCTTGTCGAAGTAGTGAAACTGGCCCAGAAACGGGGAATGAGTGGTGCTAAAGGAGTGTGGAAGGATTTTTTGAACAGTTATGACAGCCAATTAGGGGCCTCTTTAAGTGATCCCTCAAGGAGGTCCAAGGAGGTATTGGTTGCTTTCTTGAAGACTTTCACTGATGAGAGCGATTTGAAGGTAATTACTGTTGGAGAATTGCTTTATGAGGCTTAATTTAGCTCTCCACGATAGAGTGAACAATTAAGATGACCGCTGCTTATGATTTGGTTTGTGCAGATTTTTGCCAAAGTTATTCAGTGCCATTCGAACCGTGCCCTAACGGTGCTATTCAAAGAGGAATCTCCACAGCATGAGTCCCTGGAGCAGGTATGATCTGGTAATTTTGGGTTTTAGTGCTTTGTTCTCTTCTGAAGATGAATGCTACATTTATGGAAAACTCTATGATCTTAGAGTCCTAACTAGTAGGTAATGCGCCATTGAGCCACTGCATCTCTTTTGGCTAGAAGTAGAAGTTACCCTATTTTGTTTGTTTTTCCTTCTCCAGACAATTGTTGAATTCTGCCTACTGTTGCTTTATTAGATTTTATATTGTAAGGTTACAATTGTTATTCTCTTTATGTATATTTTGTCTTGGATCTTTTTAGGTGATAGAATGATTGAGTTTTGTTTGAAAAAAATACTTATATTCTCAAACTGCATGCAAGAAGTGATATTTTTAATTATTTAGTTGTGACGACTAATTGTGGATGGTAGTTCGTTCACTCTTGGAACATCCACAATACCTGTCTTTTTCTGTGGTTAATGTATATTTGGAATATTCTTTCCCATCATATGAAGAGGTTTGTTATCATAACTGCTGGTTTTCTTTTTAGTGCTACTTGGCAGCAAGTATTCTGAAGTTTTTTTTTTTTTTAAAGTATTCTGAAGTTCGCATTATCATTTGTTGCTGCAATATAATGAGTTATGTGCAGTGGTATAGAATATTGACTTGTGAGACTGAGACGTTCACTGACGTTCTTCATTGAATTGAGTTTCCTAGTTTAACACTTGAATCTGCGGAAGTCCTGTCTTAAAGTGTCAAACCTTGGTTTTATATAGGGTGACAAATTGTCTGCAACAACTAGTCCTAGTGTGGTAAGGAAGGCTCCATTGACATCAAGGGCTCAGTGGGCGTAATTAAAATCTAGGCTGACTATAATGGATGGTAGCAGCAGTGGCCTCTTATAATTCAATTCTCCTCATTCTTTCTTCTGCTCAAGATTATAAAAAGGGAAATTAAAAATCCAACTTGTTTTAGATTTGGAAGATCTGCAAAAATTACGGTAAGCTAGCACGTCTGCAATGTTAATCCCTTTGATTGGGGCTTCCAGTTGAGTGTGGCTTAGAGAATGGGTGTGGATGTCATAACATAATCATTGTAAGTTGCAGGATTAATTTATCCAGGGCATCTCGTTATGTGTGTGTGCCCTTGTGGGCCTTTCAGTTAGTAAATATAAACTTGAACTATATGAATATCTGTTTAAAAAAAAAAGAGAGATGCTGATGTGCAAATGGGTTGGTGGGATCTCCTCCACCCCGTATCAATCATGCATTTTCTCAATTGTCTGTTCAAATTTAAGAATGAAATTTGCGTCAAATCTAATGTGGAACAACCTTCTTTTGATGTATTTCATGCTATGATTGCATTGAGAATCAAGAATCATTGTATATGATATAATATTGTCTAAAGCACAGACATATTTCCAGTATCAAATGGATAATTTATTATGCAAATTTTGGGGACAAAAATGATGATGCTGTCCCTTAACTCATTAATATTTTACCTTTGTTGCCTTAGCCAAGGCAATGGAATCGCAGTAATGCAGATTGCCATCCTCATGTTCATCCTTGCATCCTTCAAATTGGGCAATGTCCATGAAATTGCTATATTGTGATAGGCTGTTGGGGTCGAGATCCTTTTGAGGCAGAGCTTACTCTACTGCTCCAAATTCCAAAGTAAATGTTTCTAATAGCTATCTACATTGCTGATGAAGATCTTCCACTTTTAATCTAAGGACAGGACCACTAGTGATGAGGAAAGGAGTGCCTTTTTTGGGTTAAGTTCGGTCTAAGGGTACTTTTATGTCTAGCCTAATTTTCATCACGAGGGATTACTAAGCGTAAGTTATTAGAAATTTACTGTCATAACACTTATCTGCAACTAAGAGAAAGTTAGAGTTTAATGCGAGTTTTAGAAGGAACAACAGATTATTTGTTGTTAGGAAGACATAAATTGTAGTAATATGCTGTTTTGATCAATTAATTTGTTTTGCTAAATATGTGGTTTCATATTGTCAAGTTCATGCTGGGTGATGTTACGACCAATGAAGTTATTACTTTGGTTGTTTTTCATTCCCCAGACAATCCGAGTTTGCAACTTTGTTGCTAAATGTGCTGCACGATTGATATGTACGTTATGCTTTTCTGCGTTGTCTTTTCCCCTAATATGATTAGATGGTGAGGCAGGAATGGGTGGTTACAACGCTCAAGAAAAAGTCCAAGGTGATGAGGTCAACCGATGTGGTTGCTGTCGACTGTGAGACAGTGCTTTGTGAAGATGGCACTGAAGCTTGTGTGATCGTATGTGTTGTGGATCGCAGTCTGAAGGTACTTGTTTGTTCATGGTCACATTCAATGATGAAGCATGATGGCTGACAGGCCTTTGAAGAAGAAAAGAAACATAAAGCCATGCTGTATTTCTCTCCTTTTAGTTTTAACTTGCTGCACTTTTTGCTTTCTCTTTCTTTTTTTTTTTTTTTTTTTTTTTTTTTTTTTTGTTTTTTGTGGGGTGGGGGTGGGTTGTTGTGGAGCTTTTGTGTAGAGGGAGAGGGAGAGGGAGAGAGAGGGAGAGAGAGAGATGCAATTTCCACTCTAGAAATACTCTCACTGGAAGGAAAAAAAATGTTCTCCCAAAGTAGAAGGCTCAACAGTCCTTTCCAAGATCTGTTGTTGTATATTTTGAGCTTCATTGAGACCTTTGTTGTTGCAGGTCAAACTTAATGAGTTTGTCAATCCTGGTAAAGCCATTGCAGATTACAGAACTGAGATTACAGGAATCGTTGCATAAGATTTGGATGGAATTAAATGCTCATTGTCAGATGTACAGGTGCATCCTCTGCTTGCCCTTGCATACTTCATGCTTAGTCTACATAGTTGCGTGCTACTTCACTGAGACAAAGTTGGCTTATTTTGCAGAAATCTATGAAGAAGCTATTATCACATGGAACTATTCTAGTTGGCCACAGTTTGAACAGTGACTTGCGAGGTAATTGAGCATTTTGACTTGATACATTAAAAATTTGCTGTTTGCCAGTACTAGAACTTTGAGAAACCATTTAGTATTGGTACTTTTCCATTTGGTTGCAATACTCTTCATTCTATATCTTTGGTTTCAGCACTGAAGCTGGATCATGCGAGAGTAATTGATACCTCATACATCTTCAAGTATCCTGATGCATCTTTTCAAAGAAAGCCATCTTTAAATAATCTGTGTAAGGCAAGTAACTTGAAATTTTGATGTATCGTGTCCACTTTCTGTGCCTATCCAGTAATAACTTCTACATCTACTTTCTAGTGTTTTAAAGCCAAAGAATCTAGTTATTCTGACGTTTCCACTCAAATGCTTACATTTGAGTTTTCTGCCTTTTGGATGTGGTATATACTGCTTACAAGTCTTACTTCTCCGCTCTTATGTTGGATATCCTTTTGGCAGAATCATAGCACGCAAAAGATGCATTCTGTGCATTATTGATGATTTTAATGTGTCATTTTGGCAGTCTGTTCTGGGATATGAAGTTAGAGAGAAGGGGGCACCACATAATTGCCTAGATGATGCTTCTGCTGTAATGAAGCTTGTTCGTGCTGTTATTGAGTGTGGATGCGATACAAATATTCTGTGTCTCCATGATGACATGAGTTCCTATACTTTTCTGTGATGTTGCAATTGCTAACTTCCTTTCTTAATCTCTTGATTTTCTCCTTTTCCAGGTACCTGATTCCAAAGTGGCAAAGCTGCTTCTTCACAGGATACCTAAAATTGTGCTCTATAGAGCGATACCTAAAATTGTGCTCTATAGAGCAATACCTGGGGAATTTACAGTTGAACCAAAGGTTTGAATTTGAGAGACAGTAATACGTAATTCATAAGGTTATATCATTTGCGCCATCTAATGTAGTAGTTAAACCCGCGTTGTTGGGTATTGGTGATGTTTTCTCTGATAGTTTTGCTTGTGTATGCTTTCTCTTGTCGCTTGTTTTCTGTCGAACAGTTAGAGAAAATAGCATGGCCTATCTTATCTCAACTAAATGTTCAGACATGTTACAAGTTTAACTTGGCAAGCAAAACTGTTCCTATATTGGTATTCTCGGCTAATTCATTTTATTCTCTACAGACATGGGATATTATGGAAATAACTGATGACAGAACAGTGCATGCATGCTTGCATGTATTCATTATTTATTATGACACACTTGTTAACTAGAAAATATTCTCTATATGGTACTGTCACCTCGCCCTCTGGAAAATAAATAAAGTTGGGATGGAAGAATTTTGCAGTTTCCACGAGTAATAGCTGTTCAGTGATAGGCTATTGGATAAAGGGCTCTATACAGCAAGGTTTCAATCTTTGTTCTTTAATTTTAGCCTTTAAACTATTTTAAGCTTGCTACATTTGATGATTTGCTGAAGTGGTCTGGGGGTCAATGAGATGAACTGGTATATTGTCGTGTATCTAGATGTGTGGCTGGACGTGCTATTACGCCACATCTTGTTATAGCTTTGATTATGTTTGTTAAGTGGTGGATCATTTCTTCCTGCAGCCATCTAAGAATGCTCGTGGGGATACATATTCAGCTTTGGCCGTTTTCAGCAGTATGGAAGAGGCACATCGAGTCTATGAAACTTTAGAGGGCACTTTAGAGAAGGTACATTTTTCTTCTCTTATCCTATAAATGATCCATGAGGGGATTTGTTTTTCTGTATTCTTTTCTAGATGAGGCCCTTGATAATTGCTCATTTCACTCTTAATATCCAAACCTAATTGAAATATTTTGTCGTGTTACTTTAAAGGGCTCGTATGGACGGTCTCAGAAAGTAATTACATTTCATCTCAGTACTGGTACTGAGGCTAATCTATGTGTGCGTAAAACAACACGCGACAACTCCCTCGGCCAGTTTTTAAAGAAGAGAGCAGCCGAGATGTTGGAGTCTGGGGAATTGAAAAAACAGAAGGCTAGCAAGATCGGAGAGATTGAGATGGCAGGTGTTAATCAGTGTGACGATCATTTGAAAGAGATCGAGAGATTGAAGGAGGAGCTGAGGCGAAAGGATCTTCAAATAGTAAGTTGTTGTGAAGACCACTTGCAGGATTGAGATTAGCAGCAAGAAACTCAGATCTCTGTTCTATTTGGCAACAAGAAAGCAGCTGGAGAATAAGAAGTTGTAAATCGATCTGATAAGAACAGTTGATGGCTTAGCGTATGTTAATTGTGCTCTACCATTGCCAAGCACAATGACAGATTTTGCCTTCGAATGGTGCAGAAATCCAATTTGGGCAATGACGGAACTGGGCTTAATTATGATAAGCTGTGATTTTATTGGCCCTTTTGTTTTGGCGCCACGTTTTGGGATGAGGTGTGCGATTTAGCTTTGATTTCTTTTTCACAAAACTTGAATGGAGTTTGTATTTGAATGGGCATGTATGAGAGACATGTTAGTTAAAACATGTTGGTTGTTTGTTGTATGTATAATGTAAAGAAGGTATGTATGTATTTATTTTGGGCACGGGCTGATCTTTTCACTCTGTTTGTTTGTGGTTCTTGAGCTGTGATTCATTTAGAGTGACGGTCATCGGAAGAATCTTATATACGACGACTCCGTCTTGGGGTTTGATCCGACATCTTGTGGCTTTATATGACAATGGAGCTCAGGTTAATATGACCCACAAGAAGAGATGCTCGTATTGTTTTCTAAACGAGATTATGACCTTGTATTTTCCTCGCAGATAAATGTCTGTACGAAGCAGAATTGCATGACAAAGGTAGTACGGAATCAAATTAGATCCGTAAATCACATTTTTTTTGTGGAATGAAGCCCACAAGCAAGCTGATCTCATCTCAAGATTCTCAACAATCTAATCTGCTGACTTAAGTTGCCCAGATCAAAATGCTGTCTCACAGAAGACACTGACCCAGAATACATTCGTGGAATCCTAGAAAAAGGAATAGACAGTGTCATTTAGCAGGAATTTGAAACGGAGTGGATCCACCATGTGCTACCATTAGGATGAAACTACGTAATTCCTCACATCTTGGAAAAAGAAGCAGACCAGGTCATGGATGAGAATTCCAAACAATGGAGAGTGACAACCTATCTGTTGTCTTCCCATGCGGAGTTAAGATCCGACCGTGCTTGCAGTTAAGTGTGTGTCGAATGATGCATACATACTGCATGTCAAAGTAACCGATGGCTAGTGCCGAGACACTGCAAGTCGAAATTGTCCTTCTATTTTCCTCTATTGCTGTTCGTCGACATCGATCCTGCTCGACTGTGGGGCTGTAAATTCTAGACCAGCAGGAATTGAATTCATCAAGATCGAAACTCCATCGTCATATTCTATTAATTAAATGGTACAAGCAACTATAAATCGGTCTTATATAGTGATATCTCCTGCTTTCCTCATTCGAAATTTGATTGGACGATGGGAGTCTTAACCGTGGTACATAATACATGTGGGTGCGAAATGATTATAAGTAATAGCCTACAAACTCAGGAAATCTAGAGATGTCAAAAAGATCCGAATCGATTCTAATCGAATGGATCCGATCCGCGCATTGGTGGGGAGGAATGTAGGGGAATTTTTCTTGGAGAGCTAAAGCAATTTGGCCCCTTTCTAGGACCACAGGTGAGCTGCTCTAGTTCGATTTGTGCTAGTGTTTAGTGTCCGCCTTCATCTTTTTCAGGCCCTTTGGACAACACTGAAGTGAAAATGAAGCAAACTCGCCAGGCTACACGCTCGGCGTAGACCTTCTCGATTGGTGAAACAATAATCCTACTCTGCTCAAAACCTTATCCGTGGTCCTCATTTCTTAGCATGAGAGAGAGAGAGTTTACGCACGTCATGTGTGACTACGATTGGGGATGAGTAAAAGGAACCGCTTGAACCGAACCGAACCAGCAAGTTCTAGGCGGTTCTCAATTTCTAATATTAGAATCGGTGAATATCGATATAGTTCCTAATTCCTGGTTCCAGGTGTGGATACACCCACCTGGACTGGAGTTTTTCATTTTTTGCTATTCTTTCTAAAAGTAAAAGAGTAACCTCATAAAGTAACTTGGAAACTAGAGAACTCAAGAATATTCTAGTGAACTTGGAAACTAGGGAACTAGAGAAATATCTGTCTTATGACCCCCTCAGCCCCTTTGGAATATTTTGTGCTCGAGTCACTATATTTGCATTGTATGGAAATTGGTCAATTTGAATCGGATCATTATCGACTCAACCAAACGCGACCCAAACCACCTGTTGATGGATCTAATCAAGATATGTCCTCGGATCCGAATATGAACTTATTTATGCTCGCTAGTATGGTTTGAAAACAAAGAGTACTACCTCGTCTTGTCAAGAGGAGATCGGGCATCTTCTTCATTGAACTCACGTGCGAGTGTCACGGATCGAGATTTTTGTGATGCAACCGACCTATCACATGGCCCGTTGAATCTCATGACTTGAAGTGTCTTAGTCTCTATGATTTTCTAAGGTTTTCTTGAGTTCTCTAGAATATTCTTGGGGGCGGTAGATATGGAAATTGGTGCCATATTCTAGAACTCTCTTATTTAATGACGATAATTGTTAGATGGGGAGATGCCGGCATAGCCATTAGATCCAGAGATAATCAATGGTTGTAATAAGATGCATTCTAGTATAAATAGAGTAGTGCTCCCTTTTATTTGTATCCATCCAACACTTGAAGCAATACAAAGCACCGTCTCCCATAGCTTCTCTTTCAAAACACTTTCTCTTTACAATTCGAGTGAGTAAGCGAGTGATCCTTGGGAAAAGCTTAGCTTAGGCACTCGAATGATCCAAGGAAGAAGGTCAACCTACAACAACCTTCTTAAAGCTTAGATTAGGCACTCGAATGATCCAAGGAAGAAGGTCAACCTATAACAACCAAGGAAGAAGGTCGACCTATAACAAATGGTATTAGAGTTAAAGTAGAGGAGAGCTCTTCAAAGGGGGTCGAGGAGCACATCAACTAGTTGAGACAATGTCAAACCAAGAAACTGCTCAAGTTGTTGTGGATGGAGAGGCTGCTTGAGAGAAGGTCGCTCAAGAGAAGGCGGTCCAATAGAAGACCCGTGGAAAATCAAAGAAGAGAATTATAGAATATGAGAACAATTACTATATTGTCCGCACTTAAGACTATTTTGGAGAATTCAAGAAAATCTTAAAAAATCCTAAAGACTAAGACAAATACTTCAAATTTTGAGATTCACCCTGTCCATGTAATCGATCGATTGAGTTACGAAAATCACGATTTGCGACACAAGCATGTGCACTTGCCACTATTGAAGAAGACCACATCAAAGTTGTTGGCATTGTCAGACCACCATCATCTTTCTTCTCCTCCTCCAATGAGAAGAAAAAGAAAGAAAGAAATCAAAGTGAAAAAAAAAGTAGCACATTTCTCGTACGGTGGATAACGTACGGTGCGACCCCACGATTCAAAAAATTTGTTCTCCTTACGTGACGTCGATCCATTGATTTCTTCTTTTGCATGCAAAGTCAAACGACGTATAGGAGTCGTCCACCAATATCAATCTCGTAATAATAATGCACGAAACGACTACCACTCTGCCACCTTTCTTCATTGAATGAACTTGACCTACAAACCCCATTATTTACTTCATTATTTTTTCACACGGCTGTCTTTTTTCTTTATGATCGCGATTATTCCGCATCACTCATTACAACTACCGGAAGAAATGATTAAATATTGGAAGGGTCGAACTTCATGTGCGTGACTATTCTTATTATATAAAAGATATATTGCATTTAAGACGATCACACGAGCACGTAGTTGCCTCAAAGTCTTCGGGAAAAAAAAAGTCTACTGCTTGTCCGGTCCGGTGTTCGGCCTCGGCATTAATCTAACGTGGCGTGTCAACAAGGGTTGGCCGAATTCGTTGACTCCTAATCGATTACAATCTCACACGGAATCGGAATCGTGACCCTTCTTTTGTCATCTTCCCAAGAAAGAAAAAAAAAATCTCTTCTTTCGTTTTGTGGATTCTTGAAACCAAAAGTTGGAATTTTAAGATTATTTCTCGTAAAAGCAATAGAAAGAATGATGGTATGTTCTAATTCCTCCCACATAGTAAGAACCGAAACCTATGGACATGTAAATCTCATTCTTATCCGACCAAGAAAGGAAAAAAAAAAAAGTTGGAAAAAGATAAAAAGGGATTGACATGAGCTAAAAACAAAGGAATTGTAAGTCGAAAATGGAGATGGACCCAGCTCTAATTTCCTGGGAAGCTGCTCATCATGTTGTTGCTTGTGCTGGTGTTAGTGTTGTTGTTGTTGTTGTTGTTGCTGGCGCGGCGGCGGCGTGGTTGTTGTGGTGGTGCTGTTGTTGGGATGCGCACCGCCGATTATGGAGGAGATGGCGGCGGCGAGCGCTGCAGTGAAGTTGGGGTCGGCGGTGATGGCGGCCGTGGCGGCACTGAGCGTGTCGGACAGCGAAGGAGGTGGTTGTTGTTGTTGGTGTTGGTGTTGGTGGTGGTGGGCTTGTTGTTGCAGATGTTGTGGTAGTGAGGCAACTTGTTGACCTAATTGGGAAGAATTGGCCATTTCTTGAGACAATTGGAGGCCTGAGAACTTGGATTGATTGTAGAGGGCTTGCCCGAAGGCTTGAGGAAGTGACTGTGAAGGCAATGAGCCGAAGCTTTGGGGTTGGCCGGGGAAGGGGACTTGGAGTTGGGGGTGGGGTCTTTGGATTTGCAATGGATTCGGGGAGTGGGTGAGGTCGAGCGTGACGGTCGGGAACGGGGCCGAGGCCGAGATCGTGGCCATGCTCGACGAGCAAGGCAGGATCGCCCTGGCCAGCAAGTTCGGGTTCATGATCCCGTCGGCGCTCGACATCGAACCCGAGAGCAACATGCTGACCGCCGCCGTGGTGGTTGAGGCCATGGCAATCGCCGCCGGCGGGAGCGGGTGGTTGTGGTTGCCCTCGTAGGTCGTTATCAGAATCGACCGGTCTTCGGCGCATCGTTGGACCTGTAACCCAATGCAACATGATACTGGATTAGAACTCTTAGCATCTCTTTATGGAAGCCAACACATTCAAACGTGAGCCCTGAATTCCAATTATCAGTCTCAGTAACCATCCTGAATCGACGGCGACGGAGAGAAGATTAGAACTCACTTGTTTACGAACCGGGCAACCAACGGCCATGGTGCAACGGTAATAAGCTCGAGGACACGGGTTTCCCTTCGCCATCTTCTGTCCATATTTCCTCCACTGGCATCCGTCTGTAATCTAAGACCATCGTGTAACAAACAAAGATTAGTTTAGTGAACCGAACAGAATTTCGCACCAGATCGAGCGAGGACGATGATGTAACTCACCATGGGAGCCTCGGATCGAGCGCGAACGGAGACGCGGGCCTTCCTCATCGTGGCTTCCGCGGACTGATCGATGCTCGTCCTCGCCGCAGCGTCCAACTTGGGCGCCTTGCTGGGAGCCCAACCTTGAGTTTCCGAGTCGTCGGGGCTCTCGTTCCTAAAGCTTCTTTTACCGCCGTCTCTAGCGCCGGAGCTATCTTGGTCGACCTTGCTGTTGTGAGCCGCCACCGCCGACGACGCGACTTCCACGTTGTGCGGCGGCGACCTCGAACCGTCCCTCGTTCGCTCTTCCGACGAGGAGTTCGAGATCTCGTCGGCCGATGCCGGGCCCAGATCAAGAAACTGCCTCGGGACCACCGTTTGGTTCTTCTTGATCATGCCCTGCGATTTTTCGAACGCATGTCGTGGGAACGATTCAGAAGAGCGATCACATTTTGAATTCCCCATCAATATCCCAAGAAAAATAAACAAACCTCGTGGTCTTGCGTAAGCTCAGCTCCATTGTTCTGCTGCTGCTGGAGCAGCGAAGAGAGGTGCAGCTGCAATGAACTGTAGTTGCTCGTGACTTGGCCGAGCATCTCTCTCAACCTCTGGTTCTCCGCGTTCATCCTCTGCAGCTCCACTTGCAGGTGAGCCAACTGCTAAAGAAGAAGAAGTAGATGAAGATCGTCAAAACTCGTTCTGATTAAATGAACTAAGAATCCTAAGTTAGACAACCATGTGCGGGTCTGATCTTGACTAGGTTTTTCATTTTTTACCTCGTTCTTGGCTCTTTTGTCCTCGACATCAGATGAGAATCCGTCCTCCACCGTTGACTGGTCACTCCCGGTGTTAGCAGTGAGGAGGCGCAAACCAGTCTGATGAACAGAGAATTTTCACGATAAGAAACAATTTTTTTTTCTTTTTAGCGACGAAGATCAACGTAGGATCATCCGAGAGGTGTTACTGCATAGACCGATCGCATTGAAACCGGCAAATTACGCCAAGATTTACTTATTCTCCCGGGTTTCCTCCAAAAAGGAGGAGGAAAACTAAAGGAAGGACAATTCAGCTCGAAGTTCTTACGTTCACGTTCATCTCCGACCTCGCACCGGCGGCGGCGGCGGCTGCAACGGAGCTCTCCTTCTTGACGCTCACACTGGTGGCCCTAGCCTCCTCGCCACCGGCGGCGGCCGCGGAGGCGGCGAGAGACGATCTGTTCTTGCTGTCGGAGAAGAAGTCGACCTCGCCGACGACGACACGAGGCTCGTCCGCCGCCTCCGGCTGAGACGAAGACGAGGGGTTGGGGGCGTGGCGGCCGAGGGTGGCGGAGAAGTCGATGGCCGGGAACATCCTGGCGGCGACGGCGGCGGGGTCGCCGAGGCCGGGGGAGGGGGTGGGGTCGCGGTCGCGCTTGACCTTGAGGAAGCCGGAGGGCTTTTTGGGGAAGAAGGAGTCAGAGGAGGAGGAGTCGAGGGTGAGGCCCCATCCGGCTGTGTCCATAAATAAGGGAGGGAGATGGGCCGAGCTCGAAGGAGGAGGAGGAGGAAGAGGAGGGAGGATGATGGTGGCGATGACGATGGTGGAACGAAGAAGGATAGAGAGAGAGAAAGAGAAGGAGAGAGAGGAGCTGATGTTGTGTTGTTGAGAAGTGTGTGAAGTCTTTGGCCGAAGCAACTGGAGCGCCTATAAAAAGGGTTTGGACGAAGACCAGAATTTTGGAGAGAAAAAAAAATTAAACATTAATAAAAAATGGATATTTTTCTTATTTTTATTTTGTTAGAAGAAGGGATTTTCGGGATCTGCGCGTGATGACGTCAGGTGGTGCATCAGCGCGACAAGCGTTATTATCCGCTGTTGAAATGAAAATTTCCCCCAATATTTACCCACTTCGCATTTTTTTTCAATTGGGGAGTTCGCGGCTTTTTATTTTTCATTTTCATCTCATTACAAGCATTTCGAAAAACCAAAAGAAATTAACGAAAATGCATTCGACCCTTTTTCGAATTTTCGGTGAAAAAAAAAAACACGATTGATGATTTTTTTCTTCTTTTTTTTTCCTCGATGCTGAAGGCTTTTTTCGGATCATTCCCGATCATCGCTTGTTGCGGAGTTTATTCGTGCTTTAACTGTATCTTACTTGAAACATCATCTTCGCCACTAAATTCATAAATTTAAACAGTCGTGTATAAGGAAACTAGGGAAAGGATAGATCAAATTTTGGGATTCTAGAAATCGGGAAAATTCCAAATTTTATAAATAAGGAAGAGAAATTTCACCGGCCAAGCGTGGCCCTTTGACACGTTTAGTTAGAGAGAGAGAGAGAGAAGTTTCCGAAGAGTTTCGTCAAGAAAGGAGGTTGACTCGTTCGCAAAATCGGAGGGAAAAAAATTTGCGAGCGAGCCACCGCCCCGACAGGTGCGGCGCGGTCCACGTGAGGGAAAACGAAAATAATAATAATAATAATATATTATTAAAAAAAAAGAGAAAAGAAAAGGGGAAAAAGAAGGGAGGGGCGATAGTCAATAGTCAACGGAATTGACGGCCCGGCTCTCTGCAACCGGCGACCGGCTGGCCCAGTGCCTGGGTCTCCGACTGGGCCCCGACCCTTTAGCTGGACGAAGACCACGTTTTTTTGCCCAATTTTATCGGTTGACTGGTCACCGGCTGGACCGAGTTACCAGCTTTGACTTTTCACTCCCCACCCAATCCCACCCCCCCCCCGCGCTCTAATCAATCTTAACCAACCTCCGCGCCTCGTCCTAACAGCCGGGAGGGGGTTCTTACGTTGCAAGAAAAAGGGGGAAGAAGAAAAGAAATTAGGAAAATCACAAGAAGAAGAAGAAGAAGAAGGAAAAAACATAAGGGAAAAAACAAAAAAAAGTTAAGAATAGCCTTAGCACGATATGCATGTGGGTAATTCAGGCGAGGGAAAAAAACCCCACCAAAAAACATAATCCTTAACTATTTGCTCATCCTAAGACTAATATCTCGAGATTATTTTTCCGGTATTACTGATACCCTAAGCTTGTACAACAGTGACAAAAGTACCATGCGCTTATGAACAAAAGACCGTCCACTGTGGCACCAATACCCTTTAATTTTTTTTTTTTGTGTCACCCATACCATAAACTTGTGTCAATGAACCACCACCCCCCCTTCCAAAAAAAAAGAACCCTTTAGTTACAGTTCTGTCCTAGACGGCCGGTAAAAATCCGACGTGGTGGCTTGCGTGGACGACGGCAGACAAACAGGATTGACGTGGATATGGCGTCAAACATAAAGTTTGAGGGTATTTTTATAACATTTGTACAAATTTAGAGGATGTGATGACATAAAAAAAATTTGGAGCAATGGCGTTGAAGTGAGCATATTTATGCTTTTTTGGAGAAAAAAATTGGGGTATTAATATCATATTGGACTTATTTAGAGTTTATAGTGATGCGACAAAAGTTTAAAGTATTGGTATCGTACTAAGCACAGTTTAGGGTTTAAGATGATAAATATTGGATGAAAAATTCAGGTGAGAGCACTCCTTGTCGGAGGGTCGACGACAGCTATCGGGCATTCGATGAGGCCCGGTGGTGGCCAAGCAGAGGGAAAAAGTGAAAAGAAAGGAAAAAAGAAAAGGAAAGAAATGAAATGAAAAGAAAAAAACACAACATAAAAGTTAAAAAAAGGTAAAAATTGTCAATGTTAGTGTGCCACGTAGGACAATAGGGGCTGCTAGACCGCCATGTTAGTAATTTCCAGCCAAAATAGATGGGAATGACTAAATTAGTAAATCATTAAAATGTTTAGGATCAAATTGACAAATCATCAAAATTTATAAGACTAAATTGGCGGGGTTGGAAAGTTTAGCACAAAACTAGCAAGTTGTCAAGAGGTTTAGAGCTAAACTGGCACGATTTGAAAGGTTTAAGGCTGAATTGGCTTTTGTACAATAAATCTAGTTATTTTTGTATAAGTTTCCCTATCATAGCTAGCCAATAGTCAAATTTGGGGAGATGGGTTTCCGAAATCAGACTTGTGTGCGACCTAATTTGCTCATATAATTCCTAAGGGGGGCTTCATTTTTTCCATGAGCTATACATTTCAACGGTGGAACTTATCCATACATTCAAGACAAGACTTTTTTGGCATGCCCACAGAAAAAGGAAAGAGACCATGAGCTTTCAAATGACAATGCTGTGCAACATCTCTTCAATTTCCCTTTTACTAATACTCTCTCCCTCGTTCTTTCCCCCTTGGTACACAAGTTTTCAATATCAAGGGACTATTTTTTTTCTTTTTTTCCCAACAAGTGCTCCCTTATGAAAGATGATATAACAAGACAAAGAAAGTGATGGTCTGGACAGAATCCCCATGACCTAGCATTCAATAATATCTTTGAAAGAAGCTTTCAACATCGATTCGACCCCACAACTGGGCTGACTTGGCGGTTAAGGAATCGGACTTTCGTGCAATGATACAAGCACACGACACCGGCTCGAATTGCCCATACCGTCGGATACCCACAATATCATATCGAGGTCACTGACAAGGAGTTAAACTTTAGTCTTATCCGATCTATACTGTTGATAAAGTTCTTTCGATGATATAGAGCATCCTAACTTTCCCGCTTAATAAATCCAAAATGATCGTGTTGAATTCGCCTCGCTTATGTACATGTTAGTTAGCTATACCTACGAGGCGGCGAACTGTATGTCATACGTTACTTTAAATTAGAAATACCGTGATTTAAACATCAGATCTATTGTACTCAAAATCACTCGCGAAGCTCGTAAGTGTTGACCACTCGGCCAGTCCTAAGAAGGTAAATGTCAATTACCGGAGCAATAGACGGATCGAGGAGCTTCCATGTAAGACCGACAGCGGAAGAGAAACTTTCAACATCAAAAACCCTAGCAAAAGCATGCACGCAATGGGAAAACACCCCCACGAGCCTAAACTTGACCAGATCGAGTTGTAAAGGATGTTTGGCGCTCTTACTTGTATGACTGGACCAGCTACAACGTGGGGATGTGATTGGTTCTTTTGTTTTTTCAAAGGTTTTTTCAAAGGTTCGGACGTGGAAAAAGTGGACGATTCTTCCTTAGGAGGAGGGTGAGGGGGAACGGATTAGTCACTTTGAGAAATTCGTGGACACGAAGAAGAAAAAGGGCAGAGGAAGCTTAAGCTTTAATGGCGGACGGTCAATTTCAAAATTCCAAAAGCAGACGGCGCCGGAACAAGGAAAGAGAAAGGAAGGTTGGAGTGTTGGAGTGAAATTAGCCCCGGTTTGATCCCATTCAAAAGGTTTACCTGCTTCGTGCGACTCCTGGTATAAAGTAGTATTTTGTTTGTTAAGGTTAAGGAAGCAGGCCGAAAACGTGTCCTAAGGGGGGTGGAAAAAGCCGAAAAATCATTCGGAAAATATCCGATTTTTCGAAGAATTTGTGGTATTTATTGAAGGGGGAAAAAGTAGTGAAACATTGAGATGGAGAAAATAAAATTTTTGTGTAAAATGGTCAACGATCAATGCGTGACATTATGTAAGTAGTCCAATCTAAGATAATAGCAGTCAGCGGATGCAGGCAATATATACTTTGCCAAACCGTCTATCAAGGCAGGACCACATAAAACTTTCCTGGTCTCCAATTGCAACTGTAAGTATAAACGCTCAAAAGTCTCAATTTTTATCCATTTTCCATGCATGTTGTAAGGGTTTTTTTTTTTTTCCTCTCTTTTCCTTTGGAGCAAGGAAGCCTTTCTCGTTATGTGGATCTCAAACTCGTGGAATACCTCGGCGATCTCATCGATCACGGAAGATGCTAGTCAAAACCCTAAAAAGCGGTCTTTAGATGTGATTCGTTTAACCTAACGAATGCATTGTCATTTTTAAGATCAATCTAGGATGTGATCGACGGATTTCTGTCCAAACCTAAGACGGTCTCGATTCGAAAAGCACGAGGGCTTAAAGTACGAAGCTAAATAGTCCAATGAATAGAAACGTGTTTTGAAATTGACAACAGAGATTGGATTTGAGTCTACAAATGACCTCAAACATGTTCCCGCTCCGCTCATTGTATAGTGCTATAAATGACCGTTCTCCAAGCCTCATAACTCCTCTCGGATCAAAAGTCACGCTCTGTTCACCAAATGCAGCGATTAATTTTTTCCAAGCCACCCTTTTGAATCTTCGCCCGTTCGAACGCTTTGAAAATTTCTCAACAATTTCAAACATGTGCATACGACAGCTTGAACATATATATACTTATCTCTATATATCCCCGAGCCGATCGCGAAATTTCCACTGAACCTTATTGATTAAGTACCAATTCTAGAAACCTTCACAATGTTTGATGCATCGTCCCCAAAATCCGATCACACGGTCATTTGAAACCAGTGCTTAAGTTATCCTAGGCAATGACCAAGTATCGAAAGGATCAAGTTTGAAGCAAGTGCTTTCGTTGTCAATTGTCATCAACTAACCCTATTTTTTAACCACCACTTCAAACTTTCTTTATTATGCCCTAATTTGTTCCTTGTTTCATAGCATCGTAGCATGAGTTCGTGGACAAGAACAAGAAATTATAATATATCAATCAGATAAATAAAAAAAAATCCAGCAAACGAAGAAAAAGACAGGGTTGACTGAGATTTCCATTGACCATGTGATCCACACCCACGTGGCTTACTTCCATGACGTGGAAAAATCGACCCATGGTTAGGTCGGGCAGCTACTGATTAAATTGTATTAATTAATGGCAATAATGATGTTGAAATGGGAGAAGACTAACGTAGAAAACGCCATTTTCTGTGAATGTTACATGGTGACAGCTTATGATGGCGTAGAGCCGCAAGAAACGCAAGGATGCTTTTCACATTATACAAATAAAGATTAGAGAGAGAGAGAGAGAGAGAGGGAAGTAAAAACAAAGAAGAAGGAGAGAAAGAAATTGTGGGTCAAATCTGCTTTCCCTCTGGGGTCAACGATCCGTCTTCCAATTCTAATTTGTCCTTTTCATAAGATTAGAATATGACATGACATCCAACGTGAATTTAATGAAATAAAGTTATTTGAAAAACTGTGGTTTTCGTGGTGGGAAATTTTCGAAAATAATATTATCTCAAATATTAATCTTTTTCACCCCAAGAAATAAGAACAGCGCGGCAACATTCAAATATTAAGTTGCGCCTTCGATCATTAGCTTAAGCTTTCGGACTAATTGTCGGTGTTCTCACATAATATTAGTAGGAGGCTCCAAGTGAAGATCTTTTTAGGCTAAGGTAAAGGCCGATCTATGCATGAGTCGGATCGGTTAACGGTGATCCCGTAAAATTATTTTGGATAGATATTTCTTGCCGACATATAAACATATGTTATTATATTATATAAACAAAATTTTAGCTTTTTTTTCTTCGTGCGGCACAACAATTTTGTCCATTTAAGTTTGGCAAATGATCAACATGACGGGAAAAGAAGAGGATGATTAGGGTTTACTAGTAGAAAACATTTGGCATTTTCTTTATTAGGAAAAGTCATCGTTGATTGGCTTTTTTCTTTTTTTGGCTTTTTTTTTTCTTTTTGGGTGAATATGAAAGTTTGTCTCCATCAAGATTTTTCCTTGGTTTGGATACGAAGTTTCAAACATCTTTCTCTTCATTTCAAACCCTAGAATGACCGACGAATCAAATCGATATTAGTCGTATGCATCCGTTCATATTTTTGACCTACCAACCCTTCAACATCATGTGAACACTCACCATTGGTAGAGAGAAAATCGGTGGGGAGGAATCGAAATCAAGCCCATCACCCGATGTGAACTCAAGGGGGCCAACGCCAGACATGTTCATATGAGTTTCCCACTATTCAATCCAGAATTTGGCAAGAATCCTAGAACTGAATTTCGACAAAAAAAAAAAAGAACTATGATGGATTGAACGCGATTAGCGATTTGGCAGTTTTTTGTCACAGCTGTACTCTTTTGAGGTTAAAAAAATTAGTTTGTGGTAAGTTTGTTAGTGTAACATTTTGAAGATTTTGGCGTTCGGAAAATAAGTTTGGCATTTGTTACATTTGTACCAATTTGAGAATTTTTTGTGATATTAATCCTTTTATTTATTATCAAAGAGAAAGTTGCATACACAAGAGAATAATATATATATATATATATAAGAGAGAGAGTAAAAATCCTAAAGATATAGTAATAAAGATAAATAGAAAACCATTGAAAAACATAAAGAAAAACTCTTAAAATATTATCTACAAACAAATCAAATAACTAATATAAAAAAATGAAAAAAAAATTAACTAAGCTCACGGAGTTCGCCCATGTTCTCAAATATGGACTCGAAGTGGATCTTGTTTCAAATAAAAGCTTGAGAAGTGCTCTCATTATTTTAAAGAATGGTTTGATCAAGGTATTTTCATCTTTTATATTTCTATTTTTCTTTTTTTTTTCCTTTTTTTCCTTTTCTTTCCCTTCATTTTCGCCCGTGGCCAAGTGGCCTCACCGACCACGAGATAAGGCTGACCCTCTCCTAGACAGAGCGAGGTGAACCCTTAGGGCCACAGGCTAGGCCCGATCTAGCGAGGGCTGCCCCTTGGGGCCCCAGCCCACGGCCATCAACGAGGCGTTAGAGGAGAAAAAGAAAAAAAGGGAAAAGAAATTAGAAAATGTAAAAAGATGAAAATACCCTTGGTCAAGTCATTCTTTGAAATAATAAGAACACTTCATGCTCTTATCTGTAATTTTTTCGAAAAATATTATTACCCAAATCTCTAAGATAGCAATCTATATTTCTAAGATCCTAGAAACAAGGGAAATAAATTGAATCTTGATCTCCAAGCTTATCACGTCCTGTGACATTCTATCGCACCAGGAAAAATTCGTCTTCTAGCTGTGTAAGATTCGAATCACGTTTTGCCACATTCGATTAGCAAAATCTCACCATGAAGTGAAGGCTTAAACCCTTGAAAGTTCTCCCGGGAACTGGGAAATCTCTCTTCACAATTGATGACTTTTTTTTTGATGACGTCCCACGCCTCGGGCGTAGGATGTAAACAATTGATGACTTCAACACCAAACACATTAAACAATTCACTCGCCACGCTAATCACCTCGTCTTCTAAATAAGAGTAATCTAAGCTCCATTTATTTCGCGAAAAATAAAATTTTAAAAATATTTTCCTAAAAATGATCATTTATATCGCTTACGAGAAATGAATATACAAAAAATATTCTCATTGTTCACGAAATTTTTTGATATAAATTACTATCGACGATGAATATATTTTCTAATGGCTAATGTTTTTGTGACCGACAATCATCGTTGGTTATTTCTAACCATAGATCCATGCACCATCATCGTGTGTTTTGCATAAAACACTAATTAATTAGAACATCGAGATGTCGAAATAATAACAGATCTTGTCGGACTATCGGGTTAGCGGCTTCCTTTTTCAATTGACTAATTATTCTAAGAGGTACAATCAATCATTTTTTGAAAAATATTTTCCAAATCATCCATTTCCCACGAAACAAATTGGCTCCATTTATTCAATGAAAAATGAATGATTTGATAAATATTTTCTTAAAAATGATCACTTCTATTGCTTACAATAATTAGCCAATGAGAATATTTTCATTATTGATAATAAGTTATATCTAAGCACCTAAATTTTGAGTTTGAAATTCGAAAGGTTCATTTTGTGAAACCCTATTTCATCAGTACGTTTTTTTTTTTTTTTTTTGGGGGTCAGACTTTCATCAGTATGTTTGCCATCCTCACCTTAAGCCTCCCAGACAACCTTTTGAAATTTGGGAATCTCGGAAGCATCAATCTTTGTCAGATTGTCATTGGGAACGTCTAGCGTTTAGGGTGTCGCCTGCTTTTCATTCCGAGTGCAGTTCTGGTCCTCAGGAAGGTATTGGCTGGAGTTTCCTAGCGAGAAGCTTTTTGCCTTCAGGAATGTTTCAATCTTAGACCAAGTTATCGCCGCTGCTTCACCGTCTCTCCGTCGCTCTTCCTGTGATTTCTCTCGCCATAACCTATCATCAACATTGACCTCCGTAGCGATCACGCATGCCCTAATCTGTCACGGCCGGTGTCCACTGCAGCCTCTATGGACTCTGTGGTCCATATTCGTCGTAATCAACCCGAGGTTTTCTTCGACCACGACACTGGCTAGTCCCGTATGAATGGTTGTTTCTCCAGGTAGACTGGACGTTTGTCATCCCACACCACCAGATTAGGTTATTGATCGGTCGGTCATGGGCTTATTCCGCCCCGGTTAACACGTCGTTACCTTGGCGAAAAGCCTTGTTTGATGACTTGTTGAGACGCTCGGAGACTCGAAGAGCTTATGCCTCCCAATCTTCCACGGCAAGATAGTTGTCCTCGACTCCTCGCAACCCGCTCGACTGAAATTCGCCCGAATAGCAACTCGCAACATGCACTATAGGCTCACGGAGAAGAAATTGTTAATTTTGCCAACACGAAAAAAGATAACTGCTTATGAAGGGGATTATTACAGATATGCACACATGTATTCCAAAAAAAAAGTCTTAAAGCCTATTATAATTTTGTCAATTCAATCATAATTTTTTTTTATGTCAAGTATAATCATAAAGTTGTTATATTTGTGTCAATTCGGTTCATCTAATCGAAAATCGCCGACGTGGCATGATCGATCTTGACGTGAACAAATTTTAATATTTTTTTAAAAAATTTTAATTATTTTTTTGTTTTTCCTTTTTCTTTTCTTTTCTTTCTTCCTTTTTTTTTCCATCTTCTTCCTCCAGCCAATCGATGGCCTTTGGCAAAGCTTGTCTTTGCCGTCGTCGGCCAGTAGACCTCTAGTCGAAGAAGAAAAAAAGAAAGAGAAAAGAATCAAAATAAAAAATAAATATAGAATTAAAATTAGCAACACAAATAAAAAGGTTTCTTTTTATAACCAAATTTTTTAAAATAATTATTTTCAAGATGGTGGGGTATCACGGTTAAGTCGACGGGACGGAGGAGATTCGAACTTGGGACATCATCAATTTAACTGTCTAAGGTCCATGGATCTCACCAACTCGCTAACGCCTCATTAGCCACAAATACAAAAGATTAATGATTGAATTAATAAAAAAAAAGATTTAGAACTAAATTGACACACTTATAATATATTTAAGACTTTTTTGTAATTCTCCTATCATTACTTACATGCAAATACGTGCTTAGGACATGTTATTTATGATATGATTTCAATCTTTCTATTTTTTAGTAGCGATATTGATTAAGTGGACTGTGGTTGTATTACCATCTGGACGGTTTCTTCCAATGAGACCATGTCGACGGTTGACCAAAGTGGTTCTCCTCTATTCTTCGTACTTGCAAAGATAAAACAATGAGTATGACAGGAATCGATCTTGTTAGACATACTTGTTTCACCCCGAATTCATAACCTCTTCAACTGAGAGATCAAATGGAGCTCGATTAGTTTCTAAGTTGCTACTTAGCACGCGCCTCTTTGATTTGGTAGCTATCGTTTCAGTTCTTCATTCCAATTTTTTTTTTATAATCGAGTCATGTAATGTAAGTTTGATGTTCCAATTTTAAAATCGGTTTGCCTTAAAATCGATCATTGGTCGTTCGGTTTTTGTTTTAGGGTAATACGATGAATACTGCCAAAAAATATTATCAAAACGGTATTTGCTCTAGTTTAAACAAGTTTTGTCCGATAGAAGTCTTCCTTGTGACAACTGACAAGACAACCATTAAGGTCCACATCCAAATTTATTTATCATTGCTATTGCTTTCATGGTAAATCGTTTTCATCATAATTCAGATGCCCTACTACTCTAGTAAGTAGTCCTGATCTGACTTCACTCTCTCTCTCTCTCTCTCTCTCTCTCTCTCTCTATTATATAATATGATACAAATATAATAAAGTAAAGATTTTTCCACTAATTAAGAACAATTTCACATCTCCCGAGGGCTTATTCAATTTGGCCTCCATTGACCTTTTTACTAGCTCTATTTCTGATTATAAGTAATTTTTATTTTTATTTTTATTTACTGGATAAGTTTCTAAACAAAGACACATTTGATAACGACACAAAATTTCTGTTCTCCCAATAGAAATTCTTTTGATAAAAACATAACATTTATGTTTCCAAACTAAAAATTCGTTTAATAACAGTATAAAATTTATGTTTTTAAAATATAAGCTTGTTTGATAAAAACATAAAATTTCTGCGATTCTTGATCATTGGGTCTTGGCCGGCCACCGATGGACCGGGAGACCAGCAGCCTATGGCCCGTGATCGACATATGGCAAATGGTGAACATTGAAGTTTGACTAGGGGATGGCGAATGGTGAACGGGAGCCAATGACTAGCGACCTACCAGCGAATAGCAATTGCGCGAGGCCGGTGGCCGACGATTGACGGTAGGGATGCGAGAGAGAGACCACACGTGGTGGGAGTGAGCAATAAGAAGAATTATTATTTCTGTTTCTGTTCCAAACCTATTACCCATAATAGAAAAATAAGGAATTAAAGCTATTCTCATGCGCACCCTTAGAGGCCGGCCCGAGTGAACTGTTCAGTGAAGTATTATGATTTACTTAAACTATTAGGGCTTATTAAAGTGATGAGAATAGCAAATGAAATCCTTAACTGCCCCTTAAACGTAGCTTTTCTTTACTCGGAGATCCAAATGATAGTAAGAGCCAAAGGAGTACCACCTTGTACAAGTAAGGGTGAGCAATCGGGTCGCTTCAATTCGAAAACCGATTTGGTTTCAAGGAAAAAAAAAAACTTTAGAAACCACCCCGACCGGTTCAAACAAACTGGAACTAGAAACCTACAATAAATCTCTTATGGTTAAACACTTTCTACTTTCTTATGTTGAAGTATTATACTGGGTTTTTTGGTCATTTTTATATAGAGAATTTGTACATTACAAGCACGAAATAGACACCTTTGATTGAAAAAAAGAAAATGTAACGAGAAAAGAAAAAATGTAAGCCGGTTTTTGGGTCGACTCTATAATCGCCCAGTTTGGTTCCAGGCTCGACCGATTCGTTTCCCAAAATTGAAAATGAACTGTGACGGAGTAGGTTCTGGGTTTTGGACATGGAACTTACCAATTCCGAGCAAGTTTAAGGTGGTGTCGTGATTGAAGATAATGGACGGAACGATCCATACAACTTGGATATCAAGCTAATTAGTTATCTTATCTAAATAATATCAGAATACTTCTAGTTAGGAAAATCACGTCCTCTTCTCTTCTGGGGTGCAAATTTTTGCCATCAAAATCCCATTTATGTCTAGCTAGAGGTCTAACAATCATAAACTATGCGATGTAGGCCAAACGGCCACGCTGATCGATTCATTCGGTCATATTCCGACGAGATTTCAAAGCGAGTTTTCTCTTGTTCTAATTAGTTCTCCGCCACTCCGTTGATTTATTTATTTTATCTTCATTTCTAATTGTTGGTGTCTAATTCTCGTGTCGTGTCGAGAACTATCACCTCCGCCAAAAGTTTTAGTATTGATTTTTTCGAAAACGGTTCGATGGATTTGTGGACGCAAGCTTGGAAAACACTAGCCCGAAAACGAAGAGCAACCGGCCCGACGGACTAGACATGGAGTATCTCGGGCCGGGCTCGACTTGGCCAAATATTTGATCATTTCTATAATCAAATCACGATCTCAGATACTAATCTATTAAGGTTGGGACCCATGGTCTTTTTTTTTTTTCCTATGTAATGGATCAGCATCACTTAATTTATAAACGATTTTGTCTACTGTTAAAGTATCCCATAATATTTGTGGTCAATGGGTAATTTATAAATTGTGTCCAATGTAATATGCAATAAATTTTTGAAAATGCGTTTTTTTTTCCAATGGGAGTTCATATTAGTATCCCTTGAACGGGTTGGTTCGGTCTGATCCCAAGGTCGAATCGAACCTAGTACTCATCCTTTGCTGTTCGTGGCTAGTCAGATCTACATCGAAAGCAAAGATAATCTATTTAATACACCATCTATATTATAATTTGTGCAGAAAGAAAAGATACATGTTGAGTCTCATGAAAAGAAGCAATTATCCAATTTGTCTCTGCTGGGGACCTTCTCATTACTTGCGAGGAGGCTAAGGCACAACATAACCTTAAACAAAAATTGATACTAAAGTACCTGAAAAAAGAGAACAAAAGGCATAAAAAGCTGAAGAGGGTGAACCCCACAGCAATGTTCCTGTCTTGGCACTTTAACTTTTCCTCGAGCAAGATGGAAAGACAACATCAACCCAATTCAAACCTTTAACTTTCCACTATACCCTTAATCGCTCCACATCATTGTGTTACGCTACAAAAACACAAGATGTCTTTTGCTTTTATGGTGCCTCCAATGGCTTCCCTCCTCACCATCAGATCACCATCCTTACATTTCCAGATAACTCGACTTTTGGTTTTGTTAATCATCCTCACACCGGCTCAATCGATTAGCCACTGTAGAACCTCATGCGGAGGCGTTCCGATACGCTACCCGTTCGGCGTGGACGACGGCTGCGGCAGCCCTTATTACCGCCGCCTCCTCGTTTGCTCCGAGACCGGCAATTTGGAGCTCCGGACCCCTTCCGGCCGGTACCCGGTTCGCAACATAAGCTATACCGATCCGCACATCCTGCTGACCGACCCGTTCATGTGGAACTGCCTGGACCGCGACAGCTTCCGCCCCACGCGCGCGTTTAGTCTCGACACGAGCACGCATCTGTCTCTCTCCCCGCAGAATGATTACCTGTTCTTCAACTGCAGCGAGGAGGATGTCATCATCGAGCCGAAGCCCATGTTCTGTGAGCGGTACCCTGACCGGTGCGACTCGTCGTGCGACAGCTCGAGCTACCTGTGCCGTCACTTGCCGGAATGCACCTCGGCATTGCGATCGAGCTCTTGCTGCTCTTATTATCCGAAAGCCACTGAGTCACTTAGGCTCATGCTCAAGTACTGTGCTAGCTACACTAGTGTGTACTGGAGGAACATTGGAGCGGGTCCTTATGATCAGGTCGCGGAGTACGGTATTAGAGTCGATTTCGACATTCCTGTGACGACTCGGTGCTTGACATGCCAGGACAATTTGAAGGGCGGTGGGACTTGCGGGTTCGATACACAAACAGAGAGCTTCTTGTGCATTTGTGATGGTAGGAATGATACTGCTTCTTGTAAAGGTATGTTTCAGCTTTCCTGAGTCTGTCCCTGCAAATATTTTGGTGAACATTTGACGTTACATGGTGCAAAACCTGATGCGAGGGATAGATCATCATTTTTGTATTCAAGTCCTGATTAATTTCTGTAATCAATTCCACGGTACGAGTTTATGGGTTCAATTGAGCGTCGTTTTGCAGATCGCGGCTTTTCGGGGCACGGCAAGACTGCAGTAATTGCAGGTAATGGAAAACCGACATAGACTTATGATTTTGTTTCCAAATTCTTGATAATGAACCTCTTCAGATAGCATTTGACAGTGAAATTTGAGTTCAGATTATGAACTTACAATGAGCTGAATTCCAAAATTTTCTTTTGGGTATTGATTTTGGGGCTTTGCACAGGGACCGTAACTGCAGTTTCAGGAGCAGGAGCCATAGGAATTGGAGCTGGAATTTGGTTCTGGAGGAAAGTGAGGGCAAAAGCACCGGTCACATGTGGAGTCCAAACCAATGACAACAGACTCTTTTAGTAACACTAAAGCAAAGTGAAGGAAGACAGACATCTCCTCTCTCATTTGCTTTTCTTGATCCTAGATTTATGTTGTGCTTATTATCATTCTTGAGTCCTCTCTGATTCCATTTGTTCGCAATACACAATACGGCGCTGTTGTTGTCGGACCAATCCGTACTCGCTTTTTGCACTCGGTGTGTCACTTGATCCTGAAAAACTTCTTAAAAGGACCTGATTTGTCGGAGATCACGTAATCACAGCCGTTGGATGATGTAAAACCCATGTAGGAGTCACTATATTAGTGATTGAAATTCAATCAACCACAGTAGTTAACACTGCCAGTTCAAGCATCTCCCAAATCCATTGGTCATGCTAGTTTAGGCAACCAAATGAATCACCGATGGTCGAACGAAAAAGGGTGAGTCGAGAGATGATTATCAGGTTGGGCCTGTGGGTTCACTGCCCATAGTCGTGTTTGCTTCAGATTGATATGCCTGAGGCCAAATCCGACATGCCGGTGCGGTCATATCTACCACCATCGTTCTCTCTCTCTCTCTCTCTCTCTCTCTCTCTCTCTCTGCTGAGATCTAGACGGTGCTCATCTAGATGTCCGGTGACGAGATCCACTCTGTATCTAGGGTGGTGTCGCCGCCCTTCACCGTCATCCTTATATTATGTTTATGCCTAAACTCGCGACTCAATCTCCATGTCGTCTGAGGTGGGTAATACTGAGTCATGTAATCACCATTAAGGTCCTTGTTGGAGAGAGATAAAAGGAAACTATAGGCCATACTGATAAAGTACGTCGCGTTCACAAATATAAGTACTCCATTCAGGGTAAGATGATGTTTGATACTCGCATACCATCTGCTCCTTTTAAGAGATGGCAAGCAACTTGCTCACAGGATCGACGATAATTCTCTTAAAACACTTGAATTGGAGACCAATTTCGCGCCCTACCTTAATCCTGATCATTAAAGATGAATAATATAACTCTTATTACATTTAAACTAGCTTGAACAACTACAGCTTTGTGGGCAAAGTCCAATCAAACACGATGATGTTGGCCTTGCCTTTATTACCTTCAGTCATATATAGACACATCTAGACTTTTCTGCATAGTACCTCGTCTACAAATGAACAAAGTCACCAACAAATTCACTTAACAAGATGGTAACTGCACAATTTGCTTCAAACCCTTTTGATTCCAAATCTTCACACCTCCTTCAAGTTCATGCATAGCTACACATCCCATAAACGCAAGAAGAGGAGGAAGAGCCCTTCTTCCTGTTGCACTTGTTGTTACAACCCCCACAATGCTTCTTGTCCAACATGGGGTTCACACACTGACCACTACAGCATATCTCCGAGTACTTGCACTTGTGCCCGCACATCCCGCAGTTCAGCCTGTCGGCGCTCACGTTCACGCACTTCTTCTTGCAACAGTCCGGCCCGGGGCTTCCCTTGGCCCGGCAGACCCTTGGGTACTTGTCGCACGTCGGCACGGCCCTCGGCCTAGCGGCCTGTGCGAGGAACCGGCCTGTGCCTCGGAGTGAAGCGGCTGGGTCCAGGGTTTCGAGGGACGACTGATCATGGGTCTCGCCCGAAACGCCGTCTTCTTCTTCTTCTTCTCCATAAGTAAGGTACGAGCCGCCTTCTGTTGAAGACGATAAGAATGCAGATGCAGCATTGAATGCCACTATTGCCATGAGCAATACCATGAGAAATACTTTCCTTAGGTGCTTCATTTTCTGTGTTTGATTCAGAGAGAGAGAGAGAGAGAGAGAGAGAGATGGTATTGGTGGAGAGGAATGGAACACAACGGGCATATTTATACAATGCATGGTTCGTTCGACAAGACAAGGCATCGTCGATTAGGTGGAGTGGAATGCTGTCTAACTTTTTCAATGTCCAAACAAGCTCGAAAGTAAGCGGAGTTAGGCTTTTGATAAACTAAACAAGAAAACTAAACTCACGGGTTTGAACGAAGAAGGATTAGGTCAACCTTGACTTTCGATCAAGTCGAACGTGATATCTGGGAAAAAGGGCGGCGATGAAGTTCATCAAAATGAGCGAAACATTAATTCCAAGAAATCAATTTAAGACACATTACTACACAAAGTGATATCTATGTACCAATACTCAATTGAGCTAAGCAGTTTTGATGCATGTTTACTTTCGACTGTAATACGTCTTATTTAGGGTCTTGGTATCTAGTATTTTCTCACCATAGAACACACTATTAAGGTTTCTCTTATTAATGAAAACATTGTATGTTTGACCCCTAACCTTGGAATTCTCGATCCACCATTGCCCACCCCTAGTACCAGCTAAGTCCGAACTAAGTACGCATGAGAGGATTCGAACTCGACACGCAAAGGCGGGATCGAACCAACACCTCTTGGCACTCCTCGTGTCGTGAGGCAAGATGATCACCCGAATATTATTGGTTTCTTACCAGGCATGGAATTTTGATTATTATTAAACAATTTTGGCAACACGATTGCTAAGATTCTAATTGGCAGCAATTACTTTTTCTACTTAATAATTAAGTAACCCCTTCCTTTCTTACTCCATAAGTGAGTTTATGACTTAATTGAATCTTTTAGCTAAACGTAAGTTATAGTTATCTAAAAAACTTAATCTCATTAAGGCTGAGTTTTTTTTTCCCATTTCAGCATTTAATTGGGTTATTAAAAAAAAATTAAACAGGCCCAAATTTTATCTAAAGTCGCCATGAGGTTATTGCAAATTAAGACCTACACCAAGTGTTGATTAATCTACTTTTTATCTACTTTTATTGCAAATTAAGGCCAATTCATTAAAATGCTTTGGACTTTGTATCTCAAGGAGCGTGCATTTTCAGGTTATGATTCAGAACCGGTGCAGTCTCTTTAATTGCACCGCATGAAAGCAAGAGACGGCACCGGTTTTCTTTTAGGATTGCATTTCAGTATTTATAGCATTTCGCAATATGCAATTTATCTAAACACCTCCAATGTTGTACAAGCATATGCAAATACAAATAGTAATCATGGAAATGCCAAAAGTACCTAACTTGAAAAATGTCTGGCAAAAGAAGATTTTAATAAAAAAATATTCTTGCATTAAACATAAATATTAAACCCTAGATACTTTCTTTGACGGTCTCAGTCCACACTTATATTGATACTCTGGAATAAGCTAAAAAAAAAAAGGATGTAATTAACCAAATTAAGACTCTTTGGCAATGCAAATCAATTGCGATTTGAAACAAATGAGACTTTGACAAGCAGCGTAAATTGTGGATCTATTGGAGAATAACAGCTATTATCCATCGAGCCACCGATTGCATATTCACTGCAGCTTACAAATTTCCATAGAGAAATGAAACATGAAAATAATGAAGAAGGTTCTCAAAATAATCATAAATGCCCAAAAACTGGTACAGAAGCACGTCGAGGTTTGACCAAGAACTCGTGTGTTTGAGGTTTTTTTTTTTCTTGTCTTGGTTTTTGACTTCCCATTAAGACAAAACGTAAGGAAACTTTGGGGTTTTTGTTGACTAATTAATCCATTCTCCAGTTTTAGCATGCGATAAAAGTCAAACAGAAAGCTACAGGACATGTTTGTGCGACCTTGTAGATCTGACGTTTGTGAGTTGTTTTTAGAGCTTTCTTGTTGCTCGTGATCAAGACTAATTGACTTTTGCATTTAAAGAATGGCCAAGAGGAACAAACTTGCGTTTTGAGCTCGATGCGGTTCAGATCTTCTCATGATTTGTAACATATACTGGATCAACCCCTATGACTTTTGCGATATCGACCAATTCATGTGAATCGGGTATTGGCTGCACCCGATCTATGTAGATTCGATTCACATGATCTGTTGGATGAGATGGGTGATAGAATGGAATGTTTCCAGGTGTTCAAAGAGGTTTTCAAGCACCTATCTAATCTCTTAGCTAGTGACAACATATATGTACATTGGCCTTGCATTAAGTTTGATGTAGCAGAACGAGATGTGAGGCCATAATATTGAAACCCTCTTGATATTTGGCCAAAAATTAGGAAACCCTTTTATCTTTTGGGTGAAACTGTCGTCGAGCATTACCACACGGAGAGTAAAGAGAGGTAGTTGTAAACATCTAATTTTCTGCTTAATGTTTGACCAAGATTGATCGAAAATAATACTTTATTAAAAGTCTGATCGAAGGGTAAAATTGGGCCACACTCATCAAGAGCTTTCCAAAGGTACCTAATTAGTTTAAATGGAACGCTACAATTAATTTATCACATCTTTCAATCATGAACTCCAGATCGTGAGGTGTCGGGAATTGTATGATTGGTTCGATTAATTAACTCACATCCTAAAGAACAAGTCATAAGCTTTCTAACACCACAAAAATCATTGTGATTGGATTTTTAATGGAGAAAATATCCCAACTTTTTGCATCAGCTGTCCGTTTGGTCCGATTCTCGGAAATCCACTATCTCAACAGTTGTTTGAAGATCAAATTTCATTTGTGGAAAGTTCAAGTCGTGAGCTTTTCCGGGAGTGCACATATCGATTTAATCGATCATCGGATGGCCAAATTTGAATAAAAATAAGTAACAAATACAAAATACTATTTTGAAAAAAAATAAAATTGGCGGTGACCAACTGCGGCGCCATCGGCAATCGCGAGGGTTGGACCGCCGCTGCGCAAGAGCCCCTGATCTTTCAATGGGCAATTTTGGCCCATCAAAAGGTTAATTTCACTCCTTCGAGGGGCCCGACTAACCCATGGTTCGACCCTTCAATTTTCATTTTCAACAAAGAAGCTCATTCCAAAACTTTCTTTCAATTACACCCTCTCGAATTCTCTTTGCTGATCATATTGATCTTTATTTTGTAAGGGAATTCCGGTGAGGGTCACGCTCGAAGATTCCGGCGGATCCTTGGAGGATGCCGATTGAAGAAAATTGTCGTGGCCTCAACCCCATTAATATCGTTACAGTGCTAGAGTTAGGCTAGAATTCGTCGAATAAAGAAGCCATTACTTTGTCGGTTTGAAACTATGCGTTTCATGAATAAATAGACCGTTGTAATGCCTAAGTACATTCCTCCAGATTTTTTTATTTTTATTTTATTTTTTTCATTTTGCCACGTCATGTGGATTTTCTGGTCTTTTTCTCTTCCTAGGAAATATGTCATATAGAATTAGTTGCATCAATTCCATGCCACATCATCACTTGCCACGCCGTCGTCGTGTCATAATTTCTATGCCATTTGGTGATTACTTGTTTAGGGTAATGCCAGAATAGTTTTGTGTTGATTTTACTTGCGATTGAAATTAGGTCATGTTGCGCGTTATTAGTTTAATAATTCATGCATGTTATACTCAGGTTAAAATCACATATAGTTTAGTTTCCATAAACAAGAGAAACCCAAAGGCTGCGTTCGGATAAAATCCAGGATAGTCTTATCTTGTATTTGATAATTGTCTAGGACAGGGTAAAAGAGATATAGATGGGATATAGGGAGATAAAACTATCCTAGGGGGAGGGATGAGATAGAGCCGGATAGGATTTCTTGATCTGACCATGATAATCATCTCGTGGCCTTCGAGGGTCCATTTACTTCTTTTTACTGGGGCATAAACTGCTTATTTTGAACTTCTTACGGTTGATCGGGATCTTACTGGTTAACAATCTCTCTTGCTGGGCAGTAATAGAGTACGTTGATTTGTGCCCCCGAAGCTTCCTGTGAAGATTGGTTTCTTCTTCACCATTAACATGCAGGATCACAATTCATTTGTTGGGAAAAAGATTGGCGTCCGTACATGACAAATAATGCCCACGATTGGAATAATGTAACTCTAGTAAGATAAAAATTTAAACTTTTGTTTTTCAATCTACCATGTACAAGAATGGAACTATTAGGATTTAGTTCAACGACTAAATTCTGTATTACTCCACAACAACACTTGATTAATTTTTTTTGTTCTTCCATGAATTCACAATGCAGGTGTACAGTGGGGACCTGCAAAAGAGAGTGGGCATAATAACTGCGGGCATACGCATCCTGATCCAGAACAAGCCGGAGAAGAAAGGGGACCCGCAACGAGGCCATCTTCAGCTTCTACTTCGAGGACTACGGCCACATTGTGGTCCGAGGCCCTTGCTTGACCTACGAGGACACGTGCCTGGCCATGATTCTGGCGGGTCCGGTGGCGGTTTCCTAAGTGTAACACGAACTCCGACCCGACGAGCGATCGGAGATCCGCTGTGTCGACTCTAGAGAAAAGCCGCCGGATGGTACGAGTCGAGAATCATTATATTGATATTCGAACTTCTACTAAATAATGGATAAAATAAGATAAAAGATATCCGACTTTACATCCATAGTTCATCAAGTGAGAGATAGGATATGATCAAGTCCATGAATTTCTTATTCTATCATATTATGTCCTATCCCGACTAGAAATCCAGGATAATCAAACTCAGCCTAAAGGAATTAGTTAGAATTGCATGATCATGTAGAAGGCCAACGTAGGGAAGTTGTGATTTGTTTTGCATTCTTGGCACTTCATTTATTGCTTTGGTTTATTGAATGCTACATTATTGATTGCGCATTAGCATGGATCACTCTTGTATGTTACTGGTTTAGGCTTAAAATTAAGCAATATTGCTTACAAAATATTTTTTAAAATAAAAAGAAAAGATATCAAAATCCCTTCAGATTTTTTTTTGGTCGAAATCAAAAGGCCGTCGATTAATCTAACGTAATTAAGTCTCCGAATCCACTAAATCTCTAGTTCATAACTGATTAATCACACTTTACTTAGGTGTCTAATCGACATGATTAGTGGCGGCCCCTCATTGAAATAACCTGCATGTTTTTTTTTTTATGGTAAAAGTAAGATATATATTGACTTTAACCAAAGCGCAATTATACAAGAGGAAAGGGAACCCGACACTATAAAAAGAGGTCTTGCACTCGTGATGACACTAGTAAGTGCCATTAAGAGTGCAAGAGTGTCATGGATCCAAAAGAGGGACAAGGGGCCCTAAGGAAAAGGAAAAGGAAACGGCCAAAATAACTCGGCCAAAATACAACCGAGAAAAGGAATATGGGACGACCCTCATATCAACCAAAAATAGTCGGATCAATAGCCCATCCGGCTTGCATTCTCCTGTTGCGAGGCGTGTCTTCAACATTCTTGAAAGTCGGCGCTTTATTCTTCACAACCTTCTCAAGATGCGTCTTAATGGCAAGTAAATAGAGAATCTGGTTACGGAACAAGATTTGATTTCTTATCTTCCAAATGATGTGGCATAGTGCTCCAAAGGAGAAACAGGCTATCCGTTGGTGGAAGCGTGGCCACCGATATGTTGCATGACCCAATGCGGGTTGTCCCGCCAAGGCCTATTATACCATACAAGATTGCACTTGGCTGCCCAAAATGAAGCAAGAGTCGCCGTGTGGTGGCAACCAAAGTACGAGATGATCAACACTATCCGGTCTACATTGACGGAAGGCACATCTTTGCGTCCGAAATCCGATTATAACTAAGCGGTAACACCTGGGTGGGCAATTGGTTCCGCGTGGCCAACCATAGATGGAAAGAATGTCTAGGGGCAAGAGAACGATTCCAAATGAAAGCATGCCAATGTACCTCTTGTCCTTTCGGTCTCATGATATTCCAAGCTAAGGCAATGGAAAATTCACCAAACGAGTGGCCAAGCCAAGTAAAGTGATCGAACAGCGCTAGTTAAGGGGCGGGAGCTGCTTAGGCCATGCCTCAATGGTGGCCACAATCTGTGATTGGCGACCGGGGAAGGCAAAAACATCAGCAACTATAGCTTTCCGAGGAATGCCGATCGGTAGATGTCCATGTTAGAGAAGACTTTGTTGAGCGGCCCACGTGAATGCCAAGAATCAAACCAAAAAGACACATTACATCCGTTGCCCAATCACCATCTAAAGAGATGCGGAAAATCCACCCTCAAGTCAAGTATCTTTTTCCACGCCCACGAATAGAACGTTGGCTTAGTGACTATCCAAAAATTATTGTTCTTTAAGAACGTGGAATGAACCCATTTGCACCATAATGATTCCTTGTTAGTGAACAAAAGCCATATGTGCTTAAGCATCGCTGCCCTATTGCAATCAAGAAGTCTCCTTATCCCGAGACCCCCTCTTCTTTGGGAAGGCGGACATCATCCCATGAGACTTTTGCACCACCAACACCAAGTCTCGGCCCCTTCCAAAGGAATTGCCTTAGGATTTGTTTAATTCGAGACAATACAATCTTAGGTAGTATAAACACATCAGCCCAATAAACATGAATCGCATATAAGACCGACTGATGAGTGAAGCCGACCCGCGAAGGATAGGAAGCATTGAGTCCAGGATTGAGCTCTAGCCGTTATCAAGTTCACCAAGAAGTCGCAATCCACTTTTGTCGGCCTTGAGGCAATAATAGGGCCATCTAAGTACCGGAATGGCATAGCACCTTCATGGAAGCCAAAAACATTGAGGATTGCTCCTTTCGGGTCCGTGGAACCCCCCGAGAGAAGAATATTTCACTTTTGGACAGATTCGGCCTAAGACCAGCCCATGCGAGAGAATCTATCTAGGCCGACCTTCAACAATGAAGTCATTGCTAGGTTTGCCTCCGTGAAGAGTAATACATCATCAGCAAAGAAAAGATGTGTGAGTTGGGTAGACTTGCACCTCTAGAAGTATTTAAAACCTGGCTGCCGAGTCCGCAACTTAAGGATGCCCGTGAAAATTTCCATGACTAGCGTGAACGAGATAGGGCGATATAGGGTCCCCTTGTCGAATACCTCTCCCAGCAGAGAAGAAGCCATGTAATTCTCCATTAATAGCCATAGAGAATTTGAGGGTCCGAACACAAATCATGATTAAGTTGGGCAAATGTTTCAGGAAATCCAAAGGCTCGCAATACCAATTCTATGAAGTCCTAGTCTACCTTGTCATAGGCCTTGCGAAAGTCCACCTTTATAACACATTTTGGTGAGTACGGTTCATGATGGAACCTGCATGTTTAAATTGATTAAAATCTAAATTAGTGGGTAATTTAGAAATATATCTATTTTCCTTAAAAAAATTCCTGAAAATTAACAAGATTGTTATTTAAAATTTGAATAATAAAAAGACTTAACGACTCTACATAGTAATAATTATGCACTTTTAAAGGTTTTAGGCGCATGATTTTGACTAAGTGAAAAGTTTCCAATCTACAATCTTAGAAAAAGTAAAATACGTGTTACAAAAAACCAACATATAGGGATGAAAATTGGAGTCTTGTTTTCGATAATATTAATGAAAGTAAAAAAATAAAAAAATAAAACACCCTTTTATATATTTTGAGTAAATTTGGACTAGAGCTTTCTCCCTCTCCTTCTAGGGTTTCTGTCATTTTTTTTATAAGTGAACGAAAGTCATAAAACTTATCACGAACATATAATTAAATTCTAAAAATTTTTAAAAGTGCAATCAAATCCTAAAAATTGACAAATTAATTCAATCAAGTCCTTCCGTTAGCCCTGTCTAATTAAGCTAACGGGAAAATGCCGTCATGTCTTATTTTATCATTTTCTTAAAATACGTGGCAATGATGTGGCGTCCACCAAGCGACACGTCATAAAAAAATATTCAAAAAATAAAAAAATACAAACTAATTTAGATTTTAAAAAAAATTTAATTTTTTTTTTAAAGCACAAACTAGACTCAACAGTTGTTTAAAAAAAAAAACTCAACAGTTGTGGCCAAGTCCTTGCCGATGGCTACCGCAGGGAAGGGTCGGTCGAGGTCGCCTGGGCCTTTCGGAAGCCCGATGATCGTCGCCGGCGTTCGGCGAGGTCCTGTTGGCCCAATTCTAGTAGAGGGCATGACCCTTGATTTTATCAAACACCCTTATATTTTTCTCAGTGGACTTTAGAAGTCCCAAAATCCTGGGAAAGCTTAACCAAACACACCCGGTGGCGTTTGGTATAGCTTCCCTTCAATAGTTTGAGCTTTCGAAAGAGGTTTTGCGGCCGTCCACCGCTTGTTTTAGAAGATGTTTGGCAGATACCTCACCACCGCCGCATCTCCCGAAGAAGTAACTCCGCTCAACTTTGAGATGCTTTCAAAATATGTATTATTACATAAAACAGTTAGAACGCTGCCCAACACATTACACCACAAAACATTCTGCGCGAGTACAGTTCGGGGCTACAGTCATACCAAATCAGCTTTAAAGTATGTTAGGAGAAAATTACCAAAAACAAATCATAAATCTATTACAACTATGCCAATTCAATCCTAATTTTTCTTGTCAATTGAGTCATAAGCATTTTGCGGTTGTGCCAATTTAGTTCATTTGGCCTGCCGACGCTAACATGACGCTGATGGCGATATGGCAAGTTTTAATATTTTTGAATTTTCAATTATTTTTTCTTATTTTTAAAATAATTCTTTTTCTGTCTTTTTTTTTTTTTAAGGTTTGGGCCGGTAGCCTCCTGCCACCCAAAACATAATTGAAAATTCAAAAAATATTAAAATATTATTAAAAATTTGCCACGTCGGTGTCATTTGGCCAAATGGCTGGATTGGCACAATAAGGTTTATGACTCAATTGACACCATTGTAATATGTTTAGGATTTTTTGGATAATTCTCCAAGTATGTTGGAGTCATGTAAATTGTCATGGTGCTCATCACGGCATTCACTAGATCTTGACGGAGAGAGAGAGAGTTTCTATTTCTTTCATAACGTAAATAATGCCAAATAAAAAGAATACATACATTTATAATTTATTAATAAGCGTACGCCACGTTAGCCTCTATGCCATATTGCAATAACATTGCTTGCTTATTGCATTCAATCACACACACGTATCTAAGCATCATGCGTACCTAGTTTGCTGCTAACTGTTCTGTAATAGCAACCTTATTGTTTTTCCAAATAGGAACATGGTATAACCAATCTTCACCTGTGGATAAATCAATGAAGCCCTCCTTCTTAAGCATAGTTACACAAACCATACACACAAGAACTTCCTTTCGAGCACTTGTTACTGCATCGCCCGCAATGCTTCCCGTCGACCGATGGGTTCACGCAGCTCCCCCAGCAACACATCTCGCTGTATCTGCACCTCTTCCCGCATGCCCCGCAGTTAAGCTGGTCCGCTGCCACATCGACGCACCGCTTACCGCAGCAGTCGGGGCCGGGACTGCCCTTCACACCGCAAACCCTAGGGTACTTGTCGCAGGTCGGGGTCGCACGGACGCTCTCAGAGAGGAAACGGCTCCGCGGGTGCATGGATCCGGCTTTGTGGCCTGATGAGGTGATGCTTGGAACTTGTCATGCTTGGTATCTCGGAACTAACAAGCGCAAAACAAAGTAGAACCAGCGTAACACAAAATAAGTTTGACAACTTCATCGTTTGGGCGGATAAAGAGAACTAGGGAGGCCAGAGGAGGTTGGTGACTTGGTATACATGCAAAAACAAAGGAGAATGAAGTTCCCATTTATAGAAAATTGAAGGTCGAAGGCATGTGCCACTCATGGGTAATGAGGATGTCTTTATCAATCATTCGATTCAAATTTCTAATAAAAGGAAGTTGGGATTCCAACTAGTGCCAAGAATTTCAAATGAGGAGAACAATATGAAGTTGGAGAAAGGCCAAGAACAAGAGAATAGCGCATGTGTTTGATTTGACTTATGCAAGCGACGCAACACCTCGACGAAATTTCATGTTAATTTCTTTAATTGATTTTTTTTATTGACTTGTGATTTTTTTTTTTTTTTTGGTGTGTTTGTGTGATAATTCCATCCCAGAAATTTAGAACTCGCGATCAAGATTAAGGAGTAGAAAAGAGGGATTCTTTGTGAGATTCACTGCATAACGCTTCCATCTTTGTAGCTTGCACTAAAACCTATTCCTGAGTCCTAGCACACACCAAGAGGTGATGCGACCTTGCACTTTGGAGCAACAAGTTCCACATCATTGGCATTTAATTATGCTTGCTAGTGCTAATAATGGTGATTATAGTAATGACTTGGTCCGACGAGGGCAAGGAGTGATCGCCGATGCCAAAGGGCCTAGATAAGGAGCGACTTCTAGGACGGCAAATGAGATAGAAATGAACCGAATTAAAAACCAAACTGGGCGAGTGCATGCCTAAGATATATATATAAGCTGGAAATAACTTATGGTAGCACTTTTTGACATAACGACAATATTTCGTTGTGAAACTCCAAAGTTAAGCATGATTAGGCGAGAGCACTACCGGGATGGTTAGCCTCTTGAAAAAGTATCCCCTTGTACAATAAAGGACAAAACCATGAGATTCGGTATGGTACGTGGCTCGGCCGGCTCGATGTGGATAATTTTTAACAATAAATTTTAATTTTTAATTTTTGAATTTTTATTTTTCTTTATTTCTTTTTTCCTTCCCTTCTTTCTCTAACCAATCACCGGATCTTGGAGACTAGCCAAAGGCGAGGCCGATGAGCTCGACCTTGCTAGTGGCATGCGAGGGCGAGCCTTGCCATTGGCTACATGAGGCTCGCCAACTTGGCAATGACGAGCCTGGTCCAACCCCTGGCACCCAAGAAGGGAAGGAAAAAAAGATAGAGAGAGTAAAGAAAAGGAAAAGAAAAAATTGAAAATAATTAAAATATTATTGTAAATTGTTCACGTCAACGCCGACCGAGCTATGTAAGATGATCGGCATCCATGTCGGCGATTTTTTAGCCAAAATTGGCTGGATAAACTGAATTGGCACATATACAAAATGTTTAGAACTCAATTGACAAAAAACAAAGAAAGATTTAGTACTGAATTAGCACATCCGCAACTTTAGAACTTTTCTGGCAATTTCTTCCCCGGATGAGAACTCGGATTTACACGAATCAAGAGTCTTTCGCTATTACTTGACCAAACTGGATAAGCCCAATCGCACGTTGTCAATTTGACGAAGCAAAACGGGTCTTCTTCGAATGTCTGGCATCCAGAATCAGTTAAACTTGCACTATCTTTCGGAGTTATTCGTTTCTATGGAGATATTGTACACGTCTCAATTCGCCTACTTTGACTGCACATTTGGGGTCAGAATCTGTGTCAACCCACATGAACTTGAAAATCCGGTCGATCGGGTCGATGCTATCGCTTGTTGGGTCGGGTATCAATCCCACCCACTAGACATAAAAAAAAATCCCTTTTTTCCCTCTATGATTAAGATTAAAGAGGCCAAGAAAACATTTGTTCGTCTTATTTTCCTCGCTCAAAAAATATATGTGTATGTATAGAGCCGGTTCTTTCCGAAACTGAGAATGGGGTTGAAACCGACCCAATAAGGCTGGTTCGGTCCGCTCCCTTGATTGAATCGGCCCTTGCCGGAACCGGATTCCCCAACATTGCTTGGCAATGTTAAAGGTGACATGATAAATCCGATCCTCCCCTTCCGCTACATCGTGGTCGCGGACATATTGAACTTCAATCGTGTTCCACAATCTACTGCTTCTCCCCTCGTTTCCGGGTAGGGTTTGTGGAGGCAAATGCTCCGGCCTGCATCCCAAAAAACGATTCGGGTTTGACTTTAGGGGTTCTTTGTCTAATGATGATTTGGCAATGAATGCCACTTTCCTTTATTTATGGAAAACGCCATTGGTTCCTCCTCCTCCCCCCAACGCGTGTAGTCACAAAACTTTTGGTTGGTTTGAGACATAAATGGAATAATGACATGAATGTGAATCCTAAATTTTAAATTTATTCGATGTGGTTTATGAACTTTAGTCCAACTTACAATGTCACTCACGAGCTTTTAATTTGTTCAATGTGGTCCTTTGAATATTGGTACATATTCAATTTAGCCCTTATATTACATTTGATAAAGTTCTTTAATCGTCCTTATTTTGCAACAACCAAATCAGCAACTTCATCCATATCCCATCTCGTTCTCTTTTTCTAAATTTTGACTGAATATTATATATATAATATGTATGTACGTATGTATGTAGAGTTATTGAAAGAATAGAAGAATGTCCATTCGAAGTTTGCTTGTTTGCCATTGTAGGTCTGTTTGACAATAAGTTGAATCAAAATCCATACCAATTTTATGGATTACACTTTTTTCCAAGTCTATATGAAACAGAGAAATTGTCAATCACTTCTAACGTGTAGTGTGGATGCCAATTCAGTCATTATCTTTTCAATTTTACTAATTTAGTTCGAACTTTTGTGCGAGAATCCAATCCAGCTTTTCGGGTCAACTTTTTTCGGAAATCGCTAATGTAACGGTCTAGTCATCTTTGGCCGTCCTATGTGGCAAATGGTCACATTAATGATTACCAGCGAAAATTGACTAGAAAGATTACGTTGAAATTTTGTGCAAATGTCGATGACCAAATTGACAAAATTGAAAAATTTAGGCCTGAATTAGTATCCATACAATAGATTTAGGACTGATTGGGTAATTTTCCTTATATCAAACTAATTCACAAACCAATAATATTCAAATTCTAAGTACCATTTGGCTCGATATGTCTCCTTTTGCCATATTACCACATCATGAATCTTGATTTATAGCTTATTTAGCATATTATGCATCTTGATTTATAACATCTCGCGCTTCTTGATTTACTTAAAGTGATCTAAAATTTATGTACTATGTAAAGTCTCCCACCATGAGGAGTGTAGGGAAATAGACTTGGTTTCGTCCAAATTAATTCACAGTTTGTGCTACTTGTTGCGGTGTGGTTCATAATACTCCAATTGACAGGAAGACATGTGGGTCCCCTAAATACCATATGGGTTTTGCAGTTTGAGCTCAAAATTTTTCATTAGTAGTTTGGGCTTGAACCTATAAATAGCTATTATTATATATACTCGTTTTCGCTTGTAATTAAATGATGTAACTAAAGGTGCAAGATGCTAATTATTAAAAAAAATTCTCTTTGGACGTAGCCCTAGTTTAAGGGAGAACCATGATAAAATCTCTTGTCTTGATTTCTCTTTATCTCTTTATCATTTTACGCTTTACTTCATTGTTATTGTGTGGCGAATCCTAACACTACTTACATACTTAGTAGGGCTGAGCATAATGAATTGATCGAAGCTGGAAATCGCCCGAACCGAACCGAATTGACCGGTTTGGTTCGGTTCCCAAGGGATCCGGTTCGGTTTCCGGTTCCATAGAATTGGAACCGATTACGATCGGTCCGGTTCTCGATTCCGGGGGAATCGGGCCGAATAATATTTAAAAAAATCATAAATGTAAACCTAAACCTAAGGTGCTTAATATGACTTCGAGGGTTAGCGACAACATGATGCAATTAATGAGAGGTGCTTTGGCGAATATGTCGTTAACGAGAAAAATTTAATGTCAATTTACAAAAAAAAAATGCCCGATTCCCGGTTTTAGGATGGGACCAGACCGGACCGAGAACCGATCACTCCTAGTACTTAGGCATAAATATTTCTTGCCTGACATTGGAAATTATGTCGTGTATTACGGACCATAATATCTAACAGAACATCACCGAATTCATCTTTCTGGTCCGTTGATAAATTTTCTCGTCTTGCCGGACTACACATTTACAACTTACAACCACATTATTGTCGCAACAATCAAAACCAGTCTTTCCATAATATGATTTTTATCCTCTTAATACGAAGGATTTTATTTTATTATTTACATTAGCAAACACTCACGTAATAACTGGGAGATTCTTAGAAGATCTTACAAGACCCTCCTTTCTTATTAGCATCATCAAGTGGAAACACATAATAAGACCACGACGATCCAAATTTTAAGTAAAGTACTACTCTTTTTTTTTTGGGTCGTGTGTAATCCGCAGAACTATACAGTAAACCCTAAAAATGAACCAAACGAAAGCTCGGTTTTCGCTTTCCATTCTTGTTCATCCATACCCATCAAGCGTAATCGCACATCCCATAGAGACAATATCCCCCTTTCTTGCACTTTATACCGCATCCGTTGCAGTTCTTGCGATCGAACATCGGATTCACGCAGTACCCTTTGCAGCAGATCTCATAGACCCGGCACTTGCGCCCGCACGCCCCGCAGTTCAGCCGGTCGGCCTTCACGTTGGTGCACGCCTTCTTGCAGCAATCCGGCCCGGGGCTGCTCTTCGCTCGGCACAGCTGCGGGAACTTGTCACACGTCGCGGCTGCCCGCACCCTGCTCTGCTCCGGGAGGAACCGCCGCGACAGCATGTCCGGTTCGAAGCCTCCACCGTTGCCAGGATCTGCGGTGGCAGAAGCATTGGTGACTGTGGCCACGGCGACGAGAACGAAGAGGAAGCGCAGGAGCGAGCTCATGCTCGAGGGCATCGTGTGCTCCTTGGCTTCGAGCGAATGTGGAGATCTACTTTCGTGCTGCGAGGGTTAAGATAGGAGCGTGTGAATTAGGGTTTCTTATATAAGACAACGGAGGGAGAGTTGACCAGAAGAAAGGAGGAAGATGTGCGACGTAAGCCATGCGTGCATGCTTTTTCCTCCTTTTTTCCTCAACGTGTGGTCTCGATGCATGAGGCTGCTTGCGTTGCAATGAAAATCTCTAAAGAAGGGAAATGGCGGGATTGGATGAAGAGCATCTAGTTGCAATTCTGAATCCTCCCCCATAAATTCTGGGAGTAATATATCAATTGGTTGAATCTATGTAAGGTGAACGTTCATTGAAGTCAGCCTCCTCTTTGCTTAGGGTTTGAATTGCGTTGGAAGGTCAAAAAGAGAAGCTCGAATACTCGAAGGTAAGAATTTGTCATATGTTATATCAATTTGTGTCAAGTTAAAAGGGAAAGTTTATCGAAAAATTTCTAAAGTCAATGGGTACGAGGACACTAAAAGTGTCAAAAGTTTCGTACCGAGTTTATTTTAGCAGCAAAAGCTTTTGTCTGCTCACTTAAGTGCTGTTTTGGAGAAAAAAAGATCACTTAACTACCTCCGACAAGAAATTCTGACAAGAAAAATTTATGCGACTTTTATAAAAGAATTTAAACATTACTTGGCATTTTTTTTATTAAAAACGAGTCCACGTGAACTTCCTAAACAATGCCACATGAAACGACATGACTTGGCTTGCCTAAAAACAATATCCAATGAAGCCCAGATCCGAAAACATGTAGACGATGTCGTTCAGGGGTATATATACTTACTGGGCACACACTAGCGAGCACGATCGGAGAAATTAACAAAATATGGCCATGCTGGATTTCCGATTACGCAAATCGAAGTTGGTATTTAAGTGATCATTTTTCTTAGATTTTTAAAGTAGTACTCAAGTGATTCAAAAAAAAAAATTGGCACCAAAGTTATTGTTGTATGAAATTTTTGGCAAGTATCATTATGTCAAATCTATTGTACTTATGTCAATTTAGTGTTAAACTTTTCAATTGTAGCAATTAACTCCTAAATCTTTTGACGATTTGCCAATATATTCTATCTCGGCCAATTTTGGCCGAATATTATTGACGTGAATATTGGCCGTCTACACGACCAGCGCTTATATTTTTAATTTTTTATGAATTTTTTTTACTCTACATTTTTTTTGTTCATTTTTTTGGCAAGGGCGTCAAGCCCTCGGTGCGATGGTGGGCCAGCGACCTCGTCGGCCTACGGTTGTGAAAAAGAAAGAAAGAAATAGACAAAAACAAAATAGCAGTAAAAAATTTTAAAAAGTTCACATCAACCTTTGTCGTGCCACGTAGGCGATCAATGTCCATATCAGCAATTTTCAGCCAAAATTGGCTAGATGGACTATATTGACAAATCGTCAAAAGGTTTAGCACTCAATTGACATAATTGAAAGATCTAGAACCGAATTGACAAAAATATAATACCCGAGTCCTAGCTATGTTATTCCAGGCCATTTGCAAAGCACGGGAGTAAATGGTTGGATAACATTTTCACCCTATTTAATAGGGCTATACTGCCAATAATTTCCGGATAAAGATAATCCATCCTACAATCCCGCACGGTATTTTCAAACACACATGAAATTAGTCTCCAAAAAAGAATATTGAAGATATTCAAACTCTGCGCCATGAAATTTGTAATTTCGTCCTAGACGTTGAAGCACACTTTTTGTTTTCAACAATAACATCGTCAAGAGAGAGCCTAAATCCGAGCCTGTCAACATATCAAGTTGGACTCACCTTCACTCAAAAGCTTAAGTCAATAAGTGACGAGCTAACTAAGATATATTAATTACTCTACACCATATCAAATCGACGATATGGGATTTCTCTAATATAAACTTATACGCGTATCCTAACATATGTATGGATGTATGTATGTGATAATGTCAATATATATATATAGATACAGACATATATATAGTTTTATCGTGAGCGTTGATTCTTAGGATCCCAAGAGGTATTATGGTGAATTTCGACACAGAGCTGCCTCCTTGCTTTATGTTGAGACTGTCTTTTTTAAGTGCTCAAGGACAATCCAGCCTAGTGGTTAGGCCAAAACTTGTAAATTTAGGTACAGTAGTAATTGCCAATTGGACTAGTTGGCATAAGCAATTCATTATCATATATCTCTTAGGAAACAATTAATGTAAGAGATTCTCCATATTTTCGACAACTGGGGCACATATTTTTCTTGATTGTGCATATCCTCATTGAAATATCTTGCTACTTCAACTAATCATATTATAAACTCTATAAATAAATCATATACTCTTCAGTATGAAATGTACAGAAATTATACAATTCTATCTCATGTGTATTAATATCTTGGTATCAGAGTTAAGCGATATCGAGGAATTTTTTAGTGCACCGTGTGCGCACTCAAATCATACCTCGCATCTCACATCATTTTCCTTTTGAATTACTGCTGACACCCCTCTCTCAACTTGATTCTTTCTCAACATTGTTCGTCTCAACCTGATGGTAACGTCAGCAGCCGCATCAACTTGTTGTCGTGTAACCTTCACACGCAAAACTCAAATGTGTATCTACAATGTCATTGTGTTGTAGCATAGCATGCAAATGTCATATTCAAATGGATACCTGCTATGTCAACAATCACATTAACATGTTGTAGCGTAGCTTGGACATGTTAAACTCAATTATGTATCTACCACGTCAGCATTTTGTCACATAGCTGTCATGCCCCGCACTCGTCGAGCGCGACAACATCCCTTCTCGGTCGAGAAATTGTGACGACCCATGACACGTCACCCACCCATTAAATTTTGTCTTTCAATTAAGTGCATGCGGAAATGATAAACTTCCCCGGACAAATATAATCGTAAGGATATTCGAAAGGAAACCAGCAATCAGCAAACATTAAAAGTTCTTTTTATTTAATTACCATTAACCCTTGGGAGATTACAATATATCCAGGCCTAACGCAAGGCCGCTCCTTAGTAAACCACATGTACAAAAAGGGATGGAGGTTAACCTAACTTCACTACAATAAGGGCAGCCCAAAAAAAGATAAGCATACAGTACCTATCACTACGACTTACCATAATCCGGGAGAGGCTCGGGTCGGACTCCTCTTCGTCTCGCGCCGAAGCCATGCTATTCGGATCGATCATCGGATCGCCAACAGCTCCGTCTGGAGGTCTTGATCTATAGGATCCCAAATCTCTTCTCTAGTGCTGCCAACGGGAGGTCCGTCGAAACCTCTAATCGGACCATACAGGTCATCCCCTTCCTTAAGAAACCAAGTTAAAAACTCATGCGGTTGCCACAACTCAAACCCTTTCATCAGCCTAGAAGGTTGTCGAATGCTTCGATACCACCTATTTGGTCCCAAGTGGATAATCCACCACTATTGTACCCATGTCCATGGGCACACCAAAACGAGTAGGCAAGGGCGATCGATTCATACTCGGGGATCCGAAAGCAATTTAGACAACAACAATGAGAATAATCTTAGCAAGTTAATGACTTAAGCCTCGATTAGGATATCAACTCGGTTCGGATGCAACAAAACTTGCAATGCAGCATAATATACTTGAGTATGCCAATACACAATCATAGGCAACCTTACTATGCATTGGCATGCGCCTTGCACGTTACAAACTTCGTATATAACATAATGCAATAAATAAATAACACAATCGAACACCTGCTAACATCCTCATGCACTATGCCTTGGCATGCACCTTGTACATTACTAACCACTTGTATACAACGTAATGCAATACATAAATAACACAATCAGAGCACCCGCCAACATCCTCATGCGCAGTACACTCAAGCGTGACCCAATTATTACAGCCACTCGGGCATGCCCGTCCTCACGCCGGGGTCTTCCAGCTCTACCGGACATTTATTCATTCGATCAATTTCAACCAATCGAGGGCACGCCCATCTTCGTGCGAGAGGATCTTTTGGCTCATCCAGGTATTTGTCCATTCGATTTATTACGGCTGATGGAGGGCACCTCCGTCCTCATACTGGGGGTCTTTCGACTCATCCGGACATTTATCCATTCGATCAATTATGACCGATCGAGGGCACGCCGGTCCTCATATAGGGGTCTTCCGACTTATCCAGGTATTTATCCATTCGGTCAATTACGACCGATCAAGGGCACACATGTCCTCGTACGGGGGTCTTCCCAGCTTATCCGGGTATTTCTCTAATTAATGCAACTCTCATGCTAAAAATGCAGTAAATAAATCCAACGTGACCACATTCACATGATTAAATCATCAAACTTTGCATACTACACTACCCAAATATCATTGCCATATTTAACTCATAAAATTTGATATATATATAAACTCGACACCTCGGTGTTGTCGCGACCTAAAATCAAATTTTTTTAGGCTAATGGATTATCGGGTTAATTATTCAACTAACCTAACTCGGACTCTCCCAAGTCCATACCAAATCGCAACTTAAGGTTCAATTAATTAACATGCAATGTATTTTCAATTCGGAGTCGCCACTAATCATTTACGGTAGGTCGATTAGAAACCTAAATAAAATAGTGGGAGAACTATTTTATTCCTACGAACAAGAGATTAAGAGTTCGGGGGACTTGATTACGCTAGATTACTCTAACGCCCTTTCGGTACCATTTTATTTCATGAAAAATCATTTGAGAAGGCAATATTAATTGATTTTAACCTAAGTCACTAACAAAGGTCATCATGCGGGTGCACAATCAATTAATTAAACATCCGGAAATCAAGATAATCAAGAGAGCATGCGCCACACAAGATAGTTCTTCTTTTAATTTTCGATTTTTAAATGAATGCATGAAATCTATCCTAAATGATGCAATGTCATGGTTTAAATGCAAAGCTAGGCTAAATGACATGCAAATATACGAAATAAGACTAAATTTTAATTAACTAAGTTACGTGCAAATTAATTAAAACCTAAATGTGCAATTCTATATGAAGTCCGAGCTAAAATGCAAACTAATATGACATGGCAAGAATGATGACATGGCAAGGAGGACGTAGCAAGGATGAATGCTTTTTATTTTTATTTTATTTTCGGATGAATTTATTCCCTAAAATAGAACTATGTCAAAACAATATTTATCTCGCATATTTTAGAGTTCAAATTGACCTAAACCCTATATATTAAGATAGATTATTTTAGACATAAAATTCTATTTAAAAATGCAATTTGTATCCTAAAATGCAATCTAACCTAATTATTTACAAAAAGGATTAGATGTGCAATTATCTACATGATGCTATTTTTTTGAAAAGATATGCAATTTTCAACTATGAAAAGTGAATGAATGCAAATCTTTTAGAATTTTCAAGATTACATCATACGGTGGATATATTCTAAAAGATATGACAATCAAACAATTCAAATCAAATGAGGAAAGTGAATATGCCAATCAATGTCAATCGGGAAAGTGGATATATCAATCAAGTTTTGAAATATTTCGTGAATATTTGAGTCAATCTTTAATTTGTAATCCCACGATTAACGATTGAACTCAAATCCTTGCCTAATCAAGTATTCCATCAATAATCTTAAAGATGGACTTTCTCAATTATACGACAAGTTGCGGATTAGGAAAAGAAATTTTCCCGATCAACCTGTATTTTTTTTAAAAGATATCCACTTTGATGCAAATATGCAAGATATGACAAGATATACAATATATGCTCCAAGATTTGCAAAATATTTCAAATAAGACAATTGAATTATTTCGAATCAATTAAGATGAGAAATATTACCTTATCCGATGAATATTTTTCTTTCCGAATTTTGAGCTTTGGACTGGTCGTGATGATCTCGGGATGGACTTGCGGACAATGCACATTGTTTGCGGATCGCTTACAGAATGGCTGCCCCTTAGGATCGCTTATTCACGGACAAGTTTTCGAATTGTTCTCGGTGAATTTTGGTGAAAGGTGATGACCCAGCAAACTTGAAACCTTCTCCTCACCAATCAAATCTCACTTTTACCTTGACCATGCATTTCACTGAAGTAGCGCAAGACTGAGCAAGGAAGTCAAAGCATATCTGGCTTCATTGCTCAAGAGGATTTCTTGCCAGAGATAGCGGCTCGATCAGCAATGTCTTGGCTCGGGCCTTCTTCTTTGTAGAATGGCAAAGAGATGGCTGCCAGGTGCAGCGACGGGTAAGGGACAAACGGCGGATGGCAGCGGCTAAGGCTCAACTGTGGACATGCGGGGCAACAACAATGCTTTAATGACGGTGCGATCAAGTTGGTCTCGTCTCGGAGTTCCACTGGCGGTTCACGGTGGATTCTAAAGTTCTACACAGAATTGAGGACGTGATGATGAAGAGACCACTAGCAGTCAGAATTTATGTGAAGCTTCGTCGTCACAAGTCAACTCCAATGGGTGTATCACGGAAGCTTTCTCTCTCCCTCAAGCTCATGCGTGTTTTGATTTTTCTGAGCCCCCTCTCCTCCTTTGTGCTCCGAGCTAGAGGTCTCTTTTATAGGCAAAGGGAGTGGTCTGCAGATTATATTTCATTGAAAATATATTATTCTTTCTTCGCCATATGGACCGATTCTCTTCTTCGTGGGGATACCTTTTCTCTCTTTTTTTCATAAGAAGGTCAGCTAAATGCTATCAAGGAAAAGATTACACCCACTTTCTTTGTTTAAAAGATTTGAGAATATTATTTTTTTTGTCTTTTTTCTTCTGCAGCTCCTCCTTTATTGATCGGCCCTTTACACAATCCACGGATTCCACTTCCTCGGATTATTATTCACGTCCAAGATTTTTTCCGTTCATGTTAGTAATTTCCCACTCAAGCATGCAATTTTCGGACGAGAACGAGAGATTCAGCCATATCATCGCAGACTTAGTCCAATCACTCAAGTTACTTTTCAAAAACATCCACCTCTGGTCTAATGAAAAATAATATGCAGATAATTAAACTAAAATGCTAATTTGATAAAAAAAAATTTGCTAGGAACTAACCTTAGTCCCTAATAAAAATCAAAATTTAGGTGTCAACACCATTCATATCCCATAATTCTTTCTTTGAATATTGCCATTCGATTTATTTAACTATACAAGCCAATTTATATGGCTATTCCCAACGTCGACATCACAATTTAATATAAAAAAGTACACCAAAATACCAGTGAAATATTAATATTTAACTTTTGAAAATTAATTTATTTAATAATAAAGTGTTAATTATCAAATAGTCCCATAACTTATTGCCTAAATAGTGATAACTTATCACTAGTCAATGATAGCTTATCACTTAAATAGTCATAGCTTATTACTCAAAATCCGATAGCTATCATTAAGTCCCCGATAGCTTATCTTTAAATCCTCGATAACTTATCATCAAAATAGTGATAACTTATCACTAACCACTCCGATAGCTTATCGCAGTCTTGATAACCTATCAAGTCCACTAGATGACTTTTCAACTAATCCCTAATTAATTAGTACTAAGCTTACTTAGCATAATCTAAACTCATCTTAATTAAGTTTAACATATCAATCAAGGGATTAGGGCACAAACTCACCCGATAGCAATTTCGAAGACACGGGCGCGACGGCGGTGGCGGCGAGGGCTACGCGTGGCTTGGTCTTAAAACGACACGTAACAATAATGAACGGCTAGACAAAGCAAGAACACAGCCGGTGTGGGTTGTTTTGCTCAATGGGGCTAGGATCGATTGCGGAAATGGCTTGAACGGGTGGAGCACGGCGACAAGAGGTCACGGCGGCAAGATAGCATAAAAAAGGATCCAAGATGGTGTTGGCGGTAGCCGGCCGAGAGGAATGAGAGAGGGGGCGCCGGTTGGAAGAGAGAGAGGAGAGTGAGAGAGTGAGTGAGTGAGTCCAAGTGAGATATTATCTCATTGAACCTTCTTGAGTAAGCTTATGATCAAGAAAATATCCACTCATTAATGCCTTGCCCCTAAAGTCTTCACTATCGTCATGGCTTTTTCTCTCTAGTTCATAAAGCTAGAGAGGCATTTTGGTAATTTCACAAAATATAAAAAATACTATACGTGTATATGAGTTAGTATTTTGTACAGATTCGTATAAATCGAAATTGGGTTCAAAAGGATAGGATTGGGCTTTAGAATGGCTCATTGGGTTCTAAGAGTTGAGTGGGCTTAATTGGGCCCAATTGTACTTGTGTTAGGCCCTAATGGTTGAACCATATTGGGCTTGAGGCCCAATGTGCCTTCGTCGGTCCACTTCTTCATGGGTTTCAAATCTCGGCCCGATAACTCATTTACCGAGGGTCTCAAGCAAACCAATAAATAGGTAACTTAATGAGTCGACATCCAATAGTTTAGTCTTGAAATCCTCAAAAGTTCGATACCCAAATTCAGATTCTAATTCATGGTCAAAATCAATTGATTTCAACTTTAGTACGCCTTGACCTAACGGGCGGCTTTTAGGAGTTACGCGTATTTGACCCGTGGTTGATTCGACATCAATCCATGTTTGAGCTTCTCGAGCTATGGATGACATCGGTTGTCATGTACTTTACGAGGGGTCAATCGTAGTTCAGGCATACACGATCATTAGGAATTGGTTTAGAGTCGTTCACAATCCAAACAATAGTTAAGCGAAATCACCTGTGATCCGATTGTATACTATTGGCAAAACATTCTATGGCCGTTCCTTAATCGGTCTAAAGTGGCTCAAAATTATCTCTCGTCAATCTTTATGGTCAAATTTTCAATCCATGGTTGAGTTCTCGGATCGTGCGTACTTAATTCCTTGATAGCGTTTCCCTCTCGGTTAATCTTCCATAAGTGATCAATTCGGAGCGAGAATTACTAACAGTGCATTGATTAAAATCATTATTCATTACATCTTGAATAGGGTCAAATATGAGGATGTCACAATAGTAGAGAGAGTTGGTTTGTGTGGTTTGCTAGACTTGTTCTCTACCATCGGTTGATTAGACTATTGATGTGAGAGATGTATCTAGGAGATTCTTCATATCTCCATTGACCCATTGACTAGACTCAATTATGTACCTCTCAAGTGTATATGTCGCCATGATAGAGTATGTCTCTAATTGATTAAAATTAGTATTGCCATATCTTGTTAACTTAAGCGATCATTTTGTAAAGTCTATAAATAGCACATGTACTAGAAAGGGTTAATACCACGAAAAATCTCAAACTGGTACATTCGTGACAAATTTACTCCAAATTATTTTTTTGACCATGAAAAATCTCAAACCGATACATCGTGATAAATTTACCCCAAACTATTTTTTTGACCATAAAAAATCCTAAACCGGTATAGCCGTGACAAATTTACTTTAAACTAATTTTTTTACCACAAAAAATCCCAAACCGATACACATTTGACAAATTTACCCTTCGTTAAATTGGGTTAATACCACAAAAAATCTCAAATTGATACACCGAGACAAACATAGGATAAAAACCTTAAAGTGGTACACTCATGAACCTGTCGCGTGCCATCTAACTCAAGCAATTTAATGGTTAAATTTAAGAAAAATTAACGGAGGGTAAATTTGTCACATATGTATCGGTTTGTGATAAATTTATCATATGTGTATTAGTTTAGGATTTTTTGTGTTAAAAAAAATAATTTAAGGTAAATTTGTCACATGTGTATCGTTTAATATTTTCCATGGTATTAACCCTACTATAAAATACTATCTAGGCTTTGCAAGATGACTATATCAGTTAACAAATAGTAGTCAAACTTAAGGGGACGTAAAAAATATAGAAAATTAAGGGAGATATGGATAATTTTCTAGATATATTTCTGATGTGCCCTCAAACTTAATGGGACGTAAAAGACGTCGATTGGTGCTTGAAGAACAGATTAAAAACAAAAGTAGTGGGCGTGGATGTGTCTTAGTGAGTAATTTGATCAAGCGACAATCGAAGCCAATCGAGCAAGTTACGCGAACCAACTCAATCTACTGAAAAAAGTATATGCTGAAAGTATAGGTTGGGCATCAACATTCTAAGGTGGTTGTCGACGTGGCAGATACGCGTTTGGGTTTGACATGTGCAGGCTACGCAACAAAAGGCTAACGTAGCATGTATGCATTTGAGCGCCTGTTTGGTTCAAAGATTTGATCAAAAGATTTTGAGAAAAAATACATATACCTTTAAACTAAAGACCTTTTTTCAAAACGCAAGTAGTGTTTGGTAAAATGCATTTTAAAAATATATTTGAAAAACAATTTTGACGTAAATGTTGTTTGGTGAAAAATGAATTTTATAAAGTATTTTTTCTTTTTGAAAAAAAGGCGGTGGCGACATGGCGGGGCGACAGGAGGCGGCTAGCTACGGGAGACGGGCGATCGGCGGCGGCGGCGGCGGCCGGCGGCGGCTCTTGTACTCTAATGTGACAAAATTATAAAAAAAAAAGTTTCATTTCGCCAAAGGACTTTAAGGAAGCATTTGAAATGCAATTGCATCTCCCAAAGTGACTTAAAAAAATAGGTAAACAACATTTGCATTTTGGCTAAGGGACTTTAGAGCTCCAATGCTTCATTTGTAATCTTGAATGAGTCTTTAACGTGACAGATACGAGTCCGACGCATGCAGGCTGCACGACATCATGGTAACGCAATCGTTGATTTCCCCTTTTAATGAGGTGAACAATGCTGGGGATCCACTTCGAGATAGGGATACTAGTGGTAAGTAAAAAAGTGGATCACACAGACGTGAGGCATACTCTAATTTTCTTGGGATTGCATAACTCTAATTATCGAAATTTAAAAGTCAAAATCATTTCACATAATTATTTGCTTAAATTTTAAAAATCAACACAAGAAAGCACAAAATAAATACCTATTTTTTTAAAAAATAAATACCTACTTTTACAAGTTCGTTTTAGACGGAAAAAAAGAGTTAATTTCATACATCCTTAGCGCATATTAATTATCATTAGTTGATAAATTGTGCTAGAAAGAATAAAATAAAAATAGCCGAGTGAAAACGCAACCATTGATGCGATCAAGACTCTACCATTGGGGTGAGATTGCGAATCGAACCGAGAACCGATCGGAAAATGGCCACGTCCACCGTCACGGAGGCGCTCCGGGCGGCGCTCCACCGGGTCGGTCAGGCGGCGGAGAGGTGCGACCGCGGGTCGGACCGCGTCCGGGTGGTGGCCGTGAGCAAGACGAAGCCCGTCGCCCTCATCCGCCAGCTCTACGACGCCGGCCACCGCTGCTTCGGCGAGAATTACGTCCAGGAGATCGTCGACAAGGCTCCTCAGGTTCCGGACTCTAGCTGTTCCAAGTTTGATTTAGCCGCGTTCGGTGTTCCATTTTTGGTTGAGATGGTAGTTGATTTTATTAAAACTCGGAGGCAAATCTCTCGAGTGCGCGGGAGGGATTTGGATGATCGGTGGTTAAAAGGGGAACTGAAGAATCTGACTTCGGTTTCTTCTACTGTGTTTGTTCTGAGCAGAGTATGTAGTGACAAGTTCGAAGTGACGCTAGTTAGAAGCCAAAGATGATCAAAGTCTCTGTTTTTGGGGGATTTGCTTCTATTAGCTTTGGCGATATGCAAAGAGTATCGAGTTTTTGCAAAAAAGTATATTCTTTTCCTATTGTTTGATTCAATTCTTGATTTGCAATTGCAGCTTCCGGAGGATATCGAGTGGCATTTCATTGGGAATTTGCAGAGTAATAAAGTGAAGCCTCTTCTCAGTATGTTTCGATTAAATCCAAGTCTGGTTATTTTGCGCCTTCTGAATTGAGAAACATTATTGGGCACCTTTGTATTTGTATCTAGTTCTTTCTGCCTTCTTTCTGCCTCATTATGTCCCATTAACTCTCCAGTTCCGATCACAGAAAAGAAAGATTCAGAAAACATTCTTCGAAAAAATGATCGCTTGTATCGCTTAAAATAATTAGCCAGTGGAAAATGTTTTCATTCTTGACAACAGTTTATGTCTACTTGAGTTCCACACAGTTTATAGGAGCCACATTCTAAAGCATTAGCAGTAATTGAATCTCATGGAGTTTTACTGATCCTCTGGAGAGACATTCGAGTTCAGTTTCGAAAGTAAGAAATGCTGCTGTTGACATGCTTGCCCTAGGATTTTAGTATGATATACTTTTTTCTTTTCTTTTTTTTTTAAATTTGGATGGATCAGGTTGTCATATATAGTTGTAACAACTAAACTGCAATTATCATTTGGTTATGAAAGGCTATTTCTCATATAGCAATTCGATACTATATCATGTACGGATCCTCTTTAACTGTAAATTGCTATTTGTGGGCTTCCTTCTATCATGCTAGAAACTTCATAAGTTTTTAAGGTTGCCCTGATACTATTACCAATCCTTAGTTCTCTTTCAGTTGTTCACAATGTTGTCCCCAGTCCCTCTTTCATCTTGATTGTCTATGTAACATGTCTTATTTTTGCAGCTGGTGTTCCCAATCTTGCGGTTTTAGAGAGTGTAGATGATGAGAAGGTTCTAAAATTCACTCCTTGTTATTTTTTTGAGGAATCTGAAGTTTGTGAATCCGCATCTGTATCTAGAAGGCTCTAGCATAATTAACATTTGCCTACTACCCTGACACTTTCAGATTGCCAATCGCCTCGATAGTTTTATGGCAAGTGCTGGAAGAAGTCCTTTGAAAGTCTTTATCCAAGTGAATACCAGTGGCGAAGAATGTAAGCTATTTAATTTTCTGAATATTTGTTGAATTGATAGGCCATAATTCTTGTCCCTCATGCTATGATGATATCTTCTTGACTACTTATAGATTAGGATAGAATACATGTCTTTTTTTTTAAATGGATATTATAAATAGGGATAAGTGCATCGGAAGTCCTAAAACTTATTACGAAAGTGCAATCAAATCATGAAACTTGTCAAGTTGGCGCAATCAAGTCCTAAAACTTAGTAGCATTTTTCGTTTGTTAAGTTTGATGGACTTTATGGAAAGAATTGATTGCATCAACTTGACAAGTTTTAGAACTTGATTGCAATTTTTGATAGTTTTAGGACTCAATTGCACTTTCATGACAAGTTTTAGGACTTCTAGTACACTTTTCTCTTATAAAATACTATCTTCTCAACTGTTTGTTCATATGGAAAACTGCAGTTTCTGATTTTTTTTGTTAGCAATTCTTCATTAGTAACTGCTTTGCCCTTTGTAATGATTATCTCACGAGAACTATTCAGATATCGTTATGAATCCACTGATAGTCAATTTCCTTTTGAGAGTTTGAACCATAGATCCAAGCTGCTTCATTTTCCACTTGTATGTATCTATGTCGAACTTTGTGTTTTGGATATCTTGCACTGCACCTTCTGTTTTCTAACTCCTGGAGGCAAAACACTTGGAAATGCTTGAGCTTGGTGTAGAAGTCATTTAATGGATTGCGTCCTCTAATTATTGTCCTCAACCAACAGTAAGACTAAGTTGCCAATTCTTTACAAGAGTGTTTTTATGATGTATGGAAACTACAGAATACCATGGATATATTTTCCTTATAAAAAAGGCATAATTTAGCTAAATCAACTTACTAAGTCAATACTTTTATCTCTATATTAGGTTGCATTTGTCTTCACCTCATCTCTATCTTTTCATGATTTTCTCTCTCCTCTAAATATTATCAAATATCGCTTAATTAGAACAGTTATTCCTTGCATGCGTAAAATATTTTCTTTCAAAACTGAAAAATATAGTGATTGGGTTTTCCTTTTTATTTTGGTAAAATCTTACAGCGTATTGGATAGAAATGTGAAATTCATCTCCATGGGGTAAAATTATATATACATTCGGGAGAAAGTTTGAGAAGTAATTCAGGTAAAAAGTTGTGAGTGATAATTGTGTCTACACCATTTAGCGGGTTTTTCTTTTAGACTTCTTTTTTGTTGGCTTAAATTTCTGAATCTTTCTAAAGAAGTGACAGACTTGTTCTTTTATTTCAACGTCGTGCATATAGATCCTAATCATTGACAACTAATTTTGCAGCAAAATCTGGTGTCGAACCCTCAGGTTGTGTGGAGCTTGCAAAACATGTGAGCCAGAACTGCTCGAACCTGGAGTTTTGTGGTCTAATGACAATAGGGAACCTGGATTACACATCAACGCCTGAGAACTTTAAGGTGATATAACCTCTGACTCGGTTTTTGATGATTTGCTTATTTTTTTTTGGTCGGATATGATTTGCTATTGAGAAGCTGGTTTTTAACTGCCACTTAATAGTAACATTTTTGGTAATTCTAGACATTAGCGAACTGCAGAAGTGAGGTCTGCAAGGCACTTGAAATACCAGAAGAAAAATGTGAGCTGTCCATGGGAATGTCTGGTGATTTTGAACAAGCTGTAAGGAACCTTGCAATTCCCGATTTTCTTGCTACAACTATTTCACATATTGAGTAGGCATAAAATGTGCACTAAGAGATTTGTCAACGTCAGTTGCACCCGTATGCATAAACTTCTTCTGAGGCCTTCTCTACTAATTCCTGTCTAGCAAATGGTAATGCTAGGTTTTGCTTATTGTTTGCTAATTTATGCAGATCGAAATGGGAAGTACAAATGTAAGGATTGGATCCATCGTATTTGGTCCAAGGGAATATCCTAAGAAATCAACGAATTAGTGTCCTCCCAGCATCCTGAAGATTTTGATCACTTGTACGTGTTTAAAAGCCTCGAAAAGTGTAACTTCTTCAGCATGGATGATCAGAATTACAGACCTAATGGTGAGAGAAGAGTTCTTTTGGATCAATTCATTGTTCCCTTGCATTGGGAGTGGAAGAAGTTCTTGAAGCATCCTCATAAACATTGGCTTGTCCGGCTTTAATCTCTGAAACCAGGAATAAGTTCATTTTGCCGCATTAGATGTCTCTGTGTCCATAGTTCTCTTCAGCGTGTGAATTTGAAGAACCCTGATGGTAAAGGAAGTAACCTGTCTTATTTTCTGCGAAAGACGAATATCTGCTAACATGGCCAGATTTTGATCAATCATTGTACCTACCAGACCTTAAGATGAAGAATCATGCCATGCCAGACCTCTTAGATGAACTTGCCCCTGTGCCCAAGGGAGAGTGCAACGCGGAGGTTTTCGTAAGAACTTCGTTCTCATGCTCTGCATCGGTTCATTTTGCTTGCCGAAACATTTCATTCATTCACTGTGCTATATCCTTAGCTTGAGTCTATTCTCTTAACTTGGCTTTAGTTAAAACCCTTTGGTCGCTCCGGTTTATGTCGTTCGACCTGCGTGGTGTGTAGATCACAACTTTGGTTCGCATAGTGTTAACTGGCCGGTGGTTCTTTGTCAAATCACTTATATATGTGGCAACTGTGGAAAACAGTCTTATAACCACGTGGGTTCGGGTTCTTCTTCTTCTTCTTCTTCTTCCTGTAACCACCATTTTCGGCGCATTCTAAGCATTCATGGCCAACTAAATCGCCACCAGTCAACTGATTCCTAATCCATATCATTAAGTAGAGAGCGCGAAAGGACGTTTGCACAAACGTGAAGTCTATCATCATCGATCTTGGAAGGATTTCCTAATATGCTGACCCCATAGAAGCGCCCATTTAAGTAGGACCCGAACCCACAAAGACCAATGCATATCCATGAACATATAAACATATAAAATTCATGTGCCATTTTGAATTATTTGCTTGCGAAACATAGAGGAAAAAAAAAAAAAAGAAGAGTCAGAGACTTTGAACTTCCAAACAAGGGGCAAAGGAACTTTCACCTAATCGGTTTAGCTCAGATGATTACGAAAGGCCCTCAACGAGGAAATAAGCATTAAACCTTTCTAAAATGCATTTAGTACGTACAATATGTTAGTAACTGAATCTTAAATGATTTAGCACCATTTGTGCCTAGCAATGGCATGGCGTTAGGTCCAATTCCCCTATCATGCAACTTGTTTTGGGTCTCGTCGATTATGTGGATTGCGAGACGGTCATGCACGTTAAACTCTCGATTTCTAGGATGGATTTTAGGCAAGTTTTGAAGATTGCTAGCTCAATGTGAATTTCTTTGACAATCTGTTTAGCTTGCGATATTAGCAGCATCACGTGCCAACGAATTCGAAAGCGACTTGGACCTATGTCGTCCAATTCGTGATTTGAAGAGTTAGTTGAAAACAACACAATTATGGGAAGAACTTTCCGCATCACACGGAGCAATTCTAGCTAGATGGCTCGTGACTTGACTACCGACATGCACCGCCACTCGGTAAAACCACATTTCGTATTGTCTCCTTGTAACATTTTACGATACTTGCTGACAACTATTCTAAAGTTGTGGGTTGAAGATACTGTTAAGTGCTCTAAAATTAATATTTGAGGAGGCAAATACGGAGACATTGAGAAATTCGAACCCGAAAGAGAGCGCAACTATTAAGCGTTGGCCCATGAATCCAACCCTGAAGTTAAAAACAAGTTGAAGGGGGTATAAATCACTTCAGTGGGAGATCACAGCGAGCTTTTAGCATCGGTGGCCAACAATAGCAACTCTGCTGCTGAGGTGAACGATAAGGCAGTCACGAAATTATTGCACTGCATGCCTAGAAATGGGAATGCCCCTATGGGTCTGGTTGCATTAACTCTCTTCGCCCCCTCCCCCCCCCCCCCCCCCCCCCCCCCCCCCCCCCCCCACATGCTCCAACCCCGAAGCTTTCCTTCTCTAACTGCGAATCTTACGAAGGAAGAAGAAACATGAAGCGGAAGATCATGATGAGGGTGATCAGAAACGTCATTCACATGGAGCTTGCACTCTTTCCGATCAACCCGTTGTGTCAGGCTGTTGAGAGCGAGGGAAGTTCGAAGTACACACGCTTATCAAGATACACGCGAGTCATGTTAGAAAAATCTCATGTCAAAAATTGATATGATGTGATGGGTTGGAGCTTATATTCTGTTGAGTGTTAGCTTGACTTTTTTAAAAATTTCCCTCTGTAGTTATCGGACTACGTGTCACTGAACTCTTGTACGCACCAGACAATGAGATTTCGTGCTCCAATGCCAACTCTTTCTATTAGAAAATCCAATCTAAAAGTTTAAGTTAATAAGTGGGGAGAAACCACATGAATATAAAAAGCATTTAAGATTATTTGTCAAGCAATGTGAGACATACTTCAATACCCCCTCTTAAGAGCAAACCGGATAACGAGCGGCGCATTGAATTTTGACTATACACGTTCACATGAAATTTTACCACGCACATTCGCGAAAGGGATAACACTGGCTCTTGTTGATAACCCGAGCTTTCTAACACTAGTATCGTAGCGAATGTGCGTGGTAAAATTCCATGTTGTGTTATCTCTTTTGCGAATGTACGTGGTAAAAAAATATTCCTCAAAAACTTCATGTAGTCAAAATTTCACGTGCAACTCGTAATTTGATACCATATTAGAAAGGTCAACCTAAAAACCTAAAAGCTTAAACTCTTGTTGGTAACCTGAGCTTTGATATCGGTGTTAGAAAGTCATTAAAAGTTTAACTGATAGGTGAAGAATAATCTAAAGGGATTTAGAATGCTTTGTGTGGGATATACTTCACACCCCACTCACATTAGCGGATTACTACACGTGAAATTTTGAAATTTTGACTACATATTCACGTGAGTTTTTAGGAATATCATGTTAGAAAGTCCAATCTAAAAGTTTAAGTTAATAGATGAGAGGGAGACCACATGAATATAAAAAGCATTTAGAATGCTTTGTCAAGTAATGTGGGACATATTTCAATATCCCCCACGGATCACATGGAATTTTGCGAAAGGGTAACATTGGCTCTTGTTGGTAACCTAGGCTCTATGTTAAAAATCCAACCTAAAAGTTTAAACTTTTATCACGTATTCACGAAGCTCTATATCATGTTAGAAAGTCTAATCTAAAGCTAATAGGTGGAGGGAGACCATATGCATATAAAAAATACTTAGAATCCATTGTCAAGCAATGTGGGACATATTTCAACACTTCCTCTCACGCGTAAGTTGGATAACGAGCGGCACGTGAAATTTTGACTATGCACGTTTAGATGAAATTTTATCACGTATATTCATGAAAGAGATAACAGTGGCTCTGGAAGGTCGGACTTTCTAAGACTTTTCCTCTCACTTGTCCCTTGTCAGCCCCATTTATATGATCTCACTCTCTCTTCTAAAATCCTCATCTTCATTTATTTCCTCCAACCGTCATTCACCTTCGTTCCCCTATATAATTCTAAGGTTGGAGAGAGAGAGAGTCAGAGAGAGATGGGGGAGTCTCAGTGCCGAGGAATAGCAGCTGCAGCAGCAGCATTATTGATGGTTGTGTGGGTTGGGTTGAGTGATGGTCAACTGGCTTATGATTACTACAAGACAACATGTCCAGATGCTGAAGACATTGTCAGGAGAGAGATGCTGAGCTTTGCTCTCTTGGATGCAACTGCACCTGCTGCCTTCCTCAGGCTCATGTTTCATGACTGCCAAGTACAGGTATAGAGAGAGAGAGAGAGAGAGATCGTACAACTCATGTTCTTCGGTATGTCAACAATTATTGAACAACCCTTTTGAATGCATGTTTTTAGAGTTGGTATTGTATTGAGAGTTCCTTTTCTTTTCTGGGGGATGCTGAGAGTTTGTCATGCTTCAGTCAATTGATAATATCTTGAGTTTGTCGCTTTCTTACGTCTCATATTGTAAGGGATGCGATGCTTCGATACTTCTCGACCCGGTCGGCTTGAAGTCGGAGATGAGATCGTCGAGGAACTTCGGCATCAGGAAGCTCGAAGAGATCGAGCGCGTCAAGGCGGAGTTGGAAGCTGAATGCCCTGGCCAGGTATCTTGTGCAGACATAGTTGCATTAGCTGCAAGAGAATCGGTGGCTCTGAGTGGAGGACCGCACATTGTCATTCCACTTGGAAGGAAAGACTCGAGAGCTAGCAATGACCAGCAAGCCGATGCTCATCTCCCTTCTCCAAGTATTTCTGTCGATGCATTCCTTCAGACCTTCATGGCGAAAGGGTTGAATCTCGAGGAATCGGTCGCGATCTTGGGTAAGAATCAAATATCATTAATTTCGATAACGAGAGACTAAGTACTTAGGTCGAACTTGTCCTAATCAGCGGCATTAATGCATCTGTATGTGCATAGGCTAAGCTGATAGACACTTGAAAAGGAGATTCTGGCAGTTCCGGCTAGTCCGGTATCGGGGTACGGTTTTTGCATTAGCTCATGTGATACCGACATGCTTGTTCTGCGACGTACTTGTTCAAAGAAGTGAAAAAGAAGATTAGACCTGCCCTAATGTTTTGGGACATGAGCTCGAGCTTCCATAACCATTTTATGAGAGCAAATCCTCACGCGACATGGAAAGCGATCTTAAGAATTCTGCAAGACTTGCACTGATCCGTGCCAACAGCTGAAGTTTCTCAATCAATCCCTGATCTGATCCGAAATATTCCATGTTATTTGTGAGTTCAATGGGGAACCGCTCTTTGCAGGTGCGCATACTCTAGGCGAGGGACACTGCCTGAACATCGTCGACAGATTGTACAACCCGAAAGCCGACGATCAAATGAACCCGGTGTTCGAAGCTCGGCTCAGACTGCAATGCCCAACTCCAGCTCCCCTGACAAATCTCACAACCGTATCCAACGACATAACCCCGACAATATTCGACAACCAGTACTACAGGGACATATTGTTGAGCAAGGGCTTGTTTCTCATCGACTCGGGCATCTCGAGAGATCCTCGCACTTCCGATCTAGTTAAGCAATTCGCCATCGACCGGGACTACTTCTTTCGCGCATTTTCCTCGGCATTCGTCAAGCTCTCCTCGACCAACATTCTCAGTGAGGCAAGGGGCGAAGTGCGGAAACAATGCGGTCGGGTGAACTAAGTGCACACAGAATTTAAGCATTTCCATTTCTTATCACAGTGAATGAAGTATATTCATCACAGATTTACTGTATGTGTGAATACTGGAGGGTGATCCTTAGCAAATACTTGTGGTGTGATGGATTGAAGTCAAGAGGCTATATTAAATGAACTCACATGCGATTGTTCCTCAACAACCAAGGCCACCGAGGGCTCCGCTTGCAATGTGCCGACTCTCATTTAGCAATCGGCTACCTAAGCCATTAACTCGAGCTATGAAATTTGACATTTGTGTCTTCAACTGCCAAAATGACCTTAGTCGTGATGTAAGTTGAACTTGTGTGGAAGCACATATTCCTTGATCGGGATAAGCACGGTCCGAGTGAGTAGGTTCCAGACCAAAACCTAGAACCCACCCTATTATAACCGATTCTCAATTTTTGAAATCTAAAACATACCATTTTTGTCCTCGAACTTATTTTGGAACCTACCATGTTTTGTAGATCCGATTCTAGGGTCTATCCGAGAATCTGTTTTTTATTTTCTTTCTTTTTTTGGTTTCATTTTTTTCGAAAAAATAACATGAGTAGCAATAAAACGATTCGAAGTAAAAGATGAATAACAAAACTTAAAATCCGCCAAAAGCAACAATCTCTAATATGAGCAATAGAAATTACAATCCACATACAAACAAAAAAAAAGTGAGGTGAGTGAGAGTAGATTTTTTTTTTTATAATAATAGCTAAAAATCGGTTCCAAAATCGATCCGGTTACACGAGTGAGTCTTCACTTAAAACCCGTTGACACCTAAATTTTGATTTTTATTAAACCATTCATTTAAGTATAAAATGAGAATTATCATAGTTCTCACAAAAATTAATTTCTCATGCATCGCATATTTATTTTTTGTCGGTCATGCATATCATTGCATTCGGACCAAAGGCGAAGCAATTGAGCTCAATTTGACAGAGGACCGGACTAGGCTTAGTTTGGATTTTTCAGCAATCATGAGGGAGTATGTGCCGAAAATTAACAAGGCTATTAAAATAATTTTGAGCTTAAATCAGCCCATTTAATATCTAATTTGGGAAAAAGGCTTTTAATTAAAAATGTCTATCAATTGAGAAAAAAAAAAGGCTTCATGGACGAATATTTTGTCTCCGGATCAAATTGCGATTATCACAAGTTGAGAGACAACTTTGTAAATAATGAAAAAAAAAAGCGTAAATTCTAGCTCATCGTTATAAATATACAGGTAGGGTTCACTTATAGGAGTATAAGTTTTACACACGGCAAAAGTGAGGGTTTCTTTCTCTGCGGGCTACAGAACTCACGCCATTATCAAAGGAGAAGAAAGAGCTTCCTTTGAGGAGGGTGAGGCAGGAGAGGAAGAAGAGACAGAGAAGACTGGTTGGTGGAGTTCCCTGTCTGTGGCTGTGTACCTTCCAGATCCTGCAAAGCAAATCGAGGGGTGCCATTGGTGTTTGGTTCCTGTACGAAGAGAGAGAGAGAGGAAAAGAATAAAAAAAGGATCCTTCGTCACGTCATCACTAGCTCTCATTATTCTTTTGTTGACTTTCATTTCCTTTGCAGGCACATCATAACCCCACCAGTACATCCACGAATTCTTGGGTTCGGCGCTCGATGGTCAATTAATGTAGCAAGCAAAACCGGTCGCCATTAATCTTCGTCGATCAGTTCTGCTTTGCCACCGATGATCAGCCCCGGTTTTTGTGCTACTTAGGCGTACAGCGGTTTATAGTCCTTTTTTTATAGGAGTTTGTTTTTTTTTTATTGATTCTGCATTTAATTTGTTAGCATAGCATTTAATAAGAGAAAACCCTAAAAAAAAAAATCAAATCACCAAATCAAAAAAATTTCATGAATATTGATACCGAAAATGCATTAATTAAAAATTTAATGTAACCAAATCTCTGAACTCATTTTCTCGGGTTCGTAGAAATAAAATAATCATCCCGCTATTTTATTTAGGTTTCTAATCAACGGCTCCAATTTAATAAATTTTTCATTAAATGAACCTAAATTGCGATTCGATAGAACTTGAGAAAATCCGAATTAAGTTAGTTAATTTAATTAATCTAATAATCCGTCAACATGAAATTTTCTAATTTTAGATTGCAACAGAACCAAGAACCGGATCGATTCCAACCGGCTCCCAAAAATTAGAACTTGTACCAGGCGGTTTGAACATGAATCGGTTCCTGGGCCTATTTTTTGAATGATCCGATCCGATCCGATTTATGGGAGAACTCGGTCCGGTTGCACATCTCTATATGCTCGATTTAAAGGTATCAACCATACCATTTCATTATACAGAAGGAAACTACCATAGACCGTATGCAGAGAAGACAGAATTTTGTCGGTCGTACTATTCAGAAAATTCAATGACAGCCTAAGTTGGTACAAGTACTACCCCTGATAAAAAAAAATTGTACATAATTAAGATCCCTATCAGAACCAAGAGACATGAGGTTGAGAACTAGTATAATGAACTGTCTGGGGGAAATAAAATAACAATAAGATAGGTGTGTGCGCATGTGTGTGAACTCATATTTCGTACTTCTCCGTGTCGTTTTCTCGAAATCCACGAGTTATAGCCGCTGTCACAAAATTTTGGTGGTTGATAATGTAATGCTATCGTCCGACTATATTACCTCTAGGCTTTATCTGCATAAGTTCTAGCGGGGTGCTCCACTTCGCCTCCAAATTGTGTTGAAGCTGGTCAGTTGTTACTTGTTAGTGACTCCTGGAGCCTCCGGAAATAACTAGCAGTGCAGCCGATCAAGGAGTCGAATCTAACAATGAGGAAGCATCAAAACGACCGACCACCCCCTCACTCAAAAGGCGCATGGCTGCTCCTTTTGAGAACTTCCTTGCAAACAAAAAGCAGGGAACAGATGACGAATTTGCACGGCACCACTCTGTCCGAAACTCGGTCTCATAATACACGTGATTGATTTTCTGCAAAATTAATGACAACAGCTATGGATCAGAAAATGAGATATAAATGGAAAAAACGGGAAATCAGGTGGAAGAATGTGAATTAAGTACCATAAGCAGTTTTAATTGAAAGACGTAAATAAGATTAAACAGTCAAACCAAGAATTTGGTTGGTTGGAGGGAGGGTTTTGTGATTCTTCACAATTAGTTACCCAAATACCTATGTAGCAATCGAATGATGCAGAAGCTGATGGAGATAAGAAATTTATCACTTTGTTATTATTTGCTTAGTGAAAAACTACCACTTCAGCCGCAGGGAAATCGATCATGGAAATAAACAAAAATTTAAGCAGCAAAAGCTGGCAACTAAAGCACTAAGCAAGATTTGCTGTAGGACAAAGAGAAACATAATTTTCTCACCCTGTCACAACTTGATCTTAAAGAAAGCACCTTCATTTTCAGGGAATTAAAACTATTAAGGGAAATATGCTCAGGACTGACCTTTATTCCCAGGATTTGTTGCGGACTGGCATTTGCATAATTAAATGTAACAGGATGCCAGCCTTTAGTATCCATCTTTGTAGCCGACTGGTTCCATGAGGTATACGTTACCGTTCTTCGTTCAAGTTCAGTTTCAAGCCCATTCAACTAGCAGAACATACACAGTAAAAAACTTATGAGCCACATGGTATCCATAGTTCAGTAAAAAGGTACTTGCAACAAGAGCCTTAAATAATAAAGCGGTGTTTATTAGCAACAATTGAAGCAGAGGTCAGCCAGGTATAAGATGGTTAAAATGACCAATGTAGTGTTAATGGGATGTAACTGTAAACATGAAAGAAGGTAAGTGAGTAATGATGAATATGTTTCTTACTGCAAGCAACGTCTGGACATAATGTTCATCTGGAATACAGTTGTGCTGCTTCTGAAGTTTCTGCAGTTGGCAATGGATCTCATATTAGAATAACTAGCAGTTCAAACTGACAGTTTTAAACAATCTAGGAATGGATTTGTAACCAACAGATGTCCCTTTTAGAAGCAACTGTGAACATCATGCATCAACTTCATAAGTGCCAAGAAACATCGAAATCACTTATTTAGCCACATTTAGATCCTTCAAACATGAAAACTTTCGAACATATTCAGCTCTATGCTATTAGACAGCATGCAGTATGGAGTATTCAATCAATGGCAACCACTTTTCCTCTGGGATTTGTGCGTGAGAATTGCTTGTTCCTTAAAGAGCTCACACTGGTTTGTGGATTAATAGTTTTAAACATTTCATCATTCCGTCTAATATGCAATTCAGCATTTAAAGTACGATCCTAATGTTAAATTAAAACTGGCTATGCACAGACAAAGCAATCCAGAAAACTACTAGGGGGCACAGCTTCAGAAAACTCTAGGCTTCAAACATATATCAGATGTATTCATAATTCCCAAACTTGGAATTCTCAAAAAAAAAGTGGAACGTGAGAAGAATTAAGCCTACATAACAAAAGTCCCAGTTTCAAAAGGATTATAGAAAACATGCAGAGAAAAGTTAAGCCTCTAAACAATGAAAGCAGTAACATTCCTGTGTCTTAAAGAATACTGACAATTATCAGGACACCACCCGCAGTTGGTTGATCACGTAAACCTTTAGCATTTAATCAGTGCGACAGCTGGGAAAATTTTATATCATCCAATTGTCAACATGGCGAGGGTTGGGAGCAGGGATTGATCTCAATAACAAACCAAGCAATCAAAAGATTGAAAATTTCACATAAAGTCATAACACGTCAGAAAGTATGGAAATTGATAGTCTCTCTATGAGGGGTCAAAAGACTTGAAAGTCACTCACAGAGTTCAGCTTTCCGTTACTGGCATCTACAGGTGGTCGTCGCTGGTAGGCAAGCAGCAGTAAATTTTGTGAGAAGCACAAAACATAATAAGAGTGAGTGTAAACCAATTATGCATTACATCATCAACCTTGCAAAATTTCTTGAATGCTGGATAAACAACCTCATCATCGACAACCACCTCTGCATGCCTACGAACTAAGGCGATCCACTGCAATCATAGTAGCAACAAGAACATTAATACAAGGAAGGCCACGGAAAAATGCTGGTCTCCATCAGCACAAAATATCAGCTCAATGGATGCATTATCCTCACAATCACCAAAAAAAACCCAAAAAAAAAAAAAAAAACAGAAATGGAACTTGGGAAATCAAAGTGCAGTTCACAGACCAAAGAGAGGGTGATCCAGGTCGCCTGGATATATGAAATATAATGATAGCTCCGAATAACTTGATAAATCTAAAGAAAATATCAACACAACAAAAGCTCCAGCATGTAGGTTTCAAAGACAAACCATACACCAAAGAAGGCTCTAGCATGTAGATGGAAGTCGCATTTATTTATCTATGTTTCCTTATTGCTGATAACAAAGACTTTCAGAATATATATGAACAGAGACAAGTTTAAACTATCTGGGGCATTCAATAGCTACAACAAATGCTCATTGAAATATCAGCTGATACATCTCTCGGGGACAGAAGACAAAAGAATAAGACAAAACACCTGTGACCCTTTTCGCCACCTATCTTTTGGAATATCTGGAAACATTTTAGGGTTGTACCGGCCTTCCTTTGCATCAAGAAAGCTACAAATTGCAAGGAAATGCATGAATAGATGGATGCAATGTATCAATCAAAGCATGAAATCACCATACACAGAAACAATGCTAAGCACCTCAACTATCAAAGGCCTCCATCTACCTGTCTACAAAACTCCTCGAGGAAGCCATGAGATAGCTGTATATGTAGCTGAAGTTGTACAAAGGAACACAACTGCAGCACCAGGAAAAGAGAAACTTCATATATGATCAAGTTTTGCGAGAAATGGACAAAACAATCCTATTTGACTGGATAACGACCTTGAAGAACTAGTTCAAGCCACTGTAGAGAACAACACGAAGCACACGTCTTTCTATAAAGAAAAAGAAAGGCCAAAGGGTATCTAGATGACAACGTTATGGCCACATTTTAGTGCAAATAGATAACAAACTAAAATCTTACACTCTCTGACCATAATGAAAAGGATCACATTCAAAATTATATCAAAGGAGCAAACCATTTATAAGCAGCAGCTAGAATGGCTTGGATTGAAACTCATTTATGGTATGTAGAAATTTAGAAATTGAAAGATGCTTTCTGCAAATTCAACTAGCTTACAATTAGATGCTTATTAGAAACATTCAAGGAGAGTTACTTATCCTCTGAAGAAAAAGGCACAATGGGAATAGTTTGAGCTCTTCATTGAATAGGTATTTAATAACCACGTTACTTGTAGCAGAGACAGCATAACGTTAAATGCCGCTGGTTTAAGAAAATGATTGTTTGCTCGCCCAAAAAGAGAAGGAACAAAATTCAGAGTCACTCATCCTTAGTGCAGGGAAAAAAAAAAAAACTCTTAGCCTGCAATGCCTATGGGTAAAAATTAATTTATTCTACTACAAAGGACATCAACCTATCGGAAAGGAGAACAAATCTTTGATTTGCTGGATCCTCAAGTGCTGCAGCAAACAATAATCTCTCTGCTTCGATCATACTTGACTCTCCCCATGCCACCTGTTAAATTGCATGACATCCAAATAGATTCAACTTATCATGACGGACGAGTCACCACCAGAAACAAAGGAGGAAAACAGCTTGTTGAGTTCAAGAATTGCCTTATTGTAGGCCCACCTAATCGCTAAAAACATCAAAAGAAAAGCATCACTCGACTTTGAATCAAGCACTAATTTCGACCAAAATGCCCGAAAAGAAAAAAAAGAACATACAGAAACATCAAGCCTGGTGATGATAGTTTCATTAAAACTGCAGACACTCCACTGTATTTTGTTCCATTCTTCTCGTCTCCAGCGACTAGATGGACAGTTAAAAATAAGGATTTTGGGGAGACAACGAAAATCCCATCAAACGAACTACAGATTCAACCTCAGGGAAGATAAACTTTAAGCTGAAAATTGTCATGTTTGAGAGAGAAACTGAAAAATGAAAACCATGCATTCCCTCTGAATTCCATGAATCACCTGAATGCTCTCTCTCAACTGGCGACCATAGAAGAAATGCGACCTCGTCGTCGATTCATCGAACACAAACCCCGGCTCCGAATGGATGTATATCGAGAAATTCGCCACGTCAGCATCCTGCAGCAAAGAGAACACACAAAAAGAACTCGTCGGTTCCTGCTCTGCACAGGCAAAGGGGACCAAGAAATCTGACAAGAACACAGAAAAGGAAGACGGAAGAGATCATCGAAACCTCGAAGAAGCTTCCCCAGAGGAAATCGAGCGGGAGATTGCGGCGAGCGAGATAAAGGAAGGCGAGCTTGGGATTGCCGACGAAGCCGGCGTCGCGGAGGGAACGCGATCGCGCGCGATAAATCTCGAGATACGGAGACGAGGAGGAGGAGGAGGGAAACTTAGGCTGGTAGTGGAGCCTGAAGAGGGCGAAGAGGCAGAGAGAGATTGAGAGGAGGATGACCAGCTTCCAGCCGGACCAGAGCACGTGCAGGGTCGGGGCTTGCGTGCACTTCTTCATCGTCTTCCTTCCTGCGAACAGCGAAGACATGAATTTTACAGAGCAGAGCAGAGCAAAGAGAGAGAGAGAGAGAGAGAGGGAGAGAGAGATCACATTTGATTGGAGAGAGCTGGTCAAGCAAGGAAAGCATTTGCAGGAATTGGAGGATTTGAAGCTCGCACGCAGAGAAAAGAGGGAGAGAGAGAGAGAGAGAGAGAGAGAGAGAGTGGGGAGCTTCGAAGGGAAACTCGAGGCAGAGCTCGAAGCTTTGGTGGGGGGTGGCGGTCGTTCGTCGTCGTCTTCTTCCTGGACGCTGAAAAGTGACGTGACGAGAACGTTTCAGAAGAAAACGATGCGCCCCGAACCGACGCCCCGTTTCGGTTTCGTTTAGTTCACGTTCATAAGCCAACGTGGCGTGAAAGCCCAAACCTCCTATTTCTGAAAAATCCTTGGGATACCCTCACTTAGTCCCACTTCATAAATGTTCAATCAGGAGACCAACGCGTAAACGACATCTTAATCTCTAATCGTGTTTCAATTTTTTAAAATTCAAGTTATCTCTCTGTTACCCCCGTAAATAACTTTGTAAAAATAATCGAATCGTAAAATTATCTCTTACTAAATACACGAGAATGATTTGTAATTCCTTTATACCGTATCAAAATCATTTTTTTCATTAAGACAGCGCGCACGTAACTCGTGCTGAGTCGACTTTGCAGGATGTTTCAATTGTCAAATTTTTTGAGTGCATATTTCTTTGTAATACTAATTCATGACGTTTCGGACAATTTTCCCCGAAATTGGTAACAAAAGTTGCCATTCCTGCCAGCCACACGTGCCACTCTTTCTCCTTTTGCGTACTTGGGGGTTAAGAACAATGATTAAACGGCGCCGTCCAAGAATGACAAAGGGACGTGTCAACGAGCAGGGGAGAGAGACTAGGAAGATGGGGTTTGTTCTTTGTCAACAAAGAGGTGGGAAAGCCATCAATGTCAGGAAATTAGTTTGAGAGTTGGAGCTGTCTCGAGAAATTTGACTTTGTGAGATGCAAAAGGGTGTCCGGTGAGTGGTCAACCTACTACTGTACTTTGATTTTTGCCTTTTCTTGGAGATCAAATCACCTCCATATCTTTGACCCTTTCCATCTCTCTCTCTCTCTCCTCTCCCCTCTCCCTCACCTAAATGCTCAGCAAAAGACCATTTTGCAAATGATTAAGAGACAAAGCACAGATATGGATTTGCTGTTGAAGGAGAGAATTCTGCTGCATAAAGCAAAGCTTTAAGCACTTTATACAAGCTGTTCCTCAGTAGAATGTACGCTTAGATACATCACAACCTGCCTTATGGCAGCATCACCACCGCCTTATGCCAGTCTTTGCTTCGCCAAATCTGAAAAAAAAAAAAAAAAAAAAAGGTTACTTCTCTCTGGGGAGTGCATACCCGCTCTCGGGATTTGAACAATTGGAATCAAGACTGACGGCAACGTGTATGCATTCCCAAGTTAAACACCTACCACCACAACGCCAATGCAATGCTTCATTCTTGTTTGTGAAATAATAGCATAGGAACCACTCTGAGAGATAATATATTGTCGGCGACCTAGCAGATCTCAACAGCTCTATATCTTCTTGTCCGTTGTTCGCTCTTACGAAATTATCTGGGATGTTGAGAGTCGGGTTTATCAGCAGAACAAAATATCACAAGACAAAACTTGAGTCTCTTTAATGGAACATGACTCTGTCCTGACACTGGCATATAACCAATTTTAAGCTCAATACACACCTTGGCATTTACTTCTGTTGGCGCGAGATGACCGAGGACCAACTCCATAATGCAGTCAAAGTGACTATTGAGCACCGACCTTAACATTTTGGCGGTCCAAGATGACATTTAGGATCCTCCCAGGGACAAAGATCCTTTTCTTGATGGATTTTCCGTCCAGATACTTGGAAAGTTTCTCGTCTTTCGAAGCTAATATGAAAGCATCCTCCTCGGAGCACCCTTCTTCGACCTGGATAGTACCCCTCGTCTTGCCGTTGATCTGAACTGGTAGCGTTATAGTCGACTCCTTCAAGTAATTGGGATTAGCCTGCCATTCAAAAACAGAACTAGGGAATGAATGGTGACTCGTAATTGAGCCCAAATATCCATGTTGGATCATGATGTTAGAGACCACAAGAGAGTCGATCAGCGATATGCTCATCCTTAATTTCTTTACATCTTAAATAGGCCATAGTCTACTCAGGGCTCTCACTACCATATAAGAACTATGGATTTTACATGTTCTGAGATTACATACAAAAAAAAAAAAAAAAAGAAGAGGAGGAACAAGAAGAAGAAGAAGAAGACTCCTAAGTTGAAACGCTATTTGCATGAGCAACAATATTAGCAGAATTTTACTCCTTAAGTATTGTCATCTCTCACCTTATTGATGGCAGAGCATCAAGCAATCACAGAGATGATACATACCTTTGGAAAATTTACATAAGCCAATGAATCTGAGTGCCCCAAGCGGGACCAAAGCTCCTCCGCCATATGAGGAGCATATGGAGCAAGCAACAAAACAAATGCTTCTGCGACTGGCCTTGGCAGCTTTTCCCACTGAATGTAAGAGAAGAAAGAAAATATAGCACTGATCTCACAAAGAATAAATGCCATACTAATCAAAGCTGAGAAAAAGGAAGAAGTAAATAAAGCAACACTAAAAAAATACTGGGGGCATTTCATTTGACAGTAGAAAAACAACCTTGTATGCAGCATTAATAAACTCCATCATTGCAGAAATTCCAGTGTTGAACCGTGTCCCTTCTATCTCCTCTGTCACCTGTAAATGGTAGAGAACTTAAATTGACAACTCCAGCATTCTAATGCCATGTCATCCTTTACATGTACATGCTGTCGTCAAATTCCCACAGGTCCTCGTAAAGAAATTTAACCACTTCTAGTAATCTATTTGTCACTCCAAAACAGAATACATGTGTGAATTAGTAAGAACTTAGCTAACAAGCCAGAAACCAATAAGGCATTCTAAAAAAATGACAGATGATGCAATAGAAGTGACCTTAGCAATACATTTATGGAGAGAACGAAGCTGTTCTAGACTTGGTTCTACATCGATTGCCACCGTTCTGCCCTTGAATGTACCACTAGGTGATGGTGAACCAATAAGCAGCCTCCACGTTCTCGCCAGAAACCGATGAACACCCTCAATCCCACTGGTGCTCCAAGTTTTTGAGTCTCTGGAAGCCAAAGGAAACAACAGAAACTTGAGGATGCCTCAAAATGATAGTAAGAGCCTAGATAATAGGATCTAGGGGGAAACAGGAAACTGAAGGTATATGAATACCTAAACGGTCCCATGAACATCTCGTACAAGCGAAGAGAATCCGCACCATACACGGAAACAACATCATCTGGATTGACAACATTTCCCCGGCTCTTACTCATTTTGTAAGCACGAGCTGTTAGATGAATATTAGGATTGTCCTTCAGTACGAAAAATTCCCCAGATTTTGTCACCTAAGCAAAGGAGGTGGTATTGCTTAATGCACAAGATAATGTCGTGATTTCTACCTGAAATGCCAAAGTTGATGCAGGAAAGTAACTTACTTTTTCTTCAGTAACTACTTCTTGAGTATATTCACCCAATGAATCTGCAGCTTCTGCAGATACATAATTTCCATCAGCATCTCTGTATGTTGTATATTGAACCTGCCACAAATGCCATTTAGAAAAGCACTCATTGATGGGAGAAAATACGGAGAAACAATTATTACTTACCTCGCCAAGAATGATTCCCTGGTTTATAACACACTTGAAAGGCTCTTCCGTGGAAACAACACCGATATCATATAGAACCTGAAACATATCCAGCAGACAAGGATAAGACTGAAGTAAATAATATCAGCATAACACCAAACCATATTCCGACTGATAATAGTGCACATGTTCCACAACCTAAAAGGCCTTCCATACCAACTCAACCAGCATAACTACCCAACAGAGCGGATCGAGGTAAATCTAGGCCGATAAGACCCACTCAATTCCAGATATCTTAAGTCTTAAAATCTCTAGACTTTCCTCATATGGCCTCTGTATAAGACCAAGACTGCCGTAGGAACCATCTTCCTACAGAAAAGAACTACTTAAAATCAAGTTACGATGCCTTTGGTCAAGGTAATTTAGAATACTAAAGGGCATAACCACATAAGCACATGGTTTTTGGCATAATCCTGTTTCTTACCCATTGTTTCTTTCGTTAGTTAGTTAGTTAGCATTAGACAACATAGCCAGATACAAAGGCGAGAGAAGTCCAAATCACAAACCTTGTGCCAGAACCTAGAATAAAGTAAATGGAGTACAGCATGTTCAGCACCACCAACATACACATCAACTGGGCTCCAGTACCTGAGACAAGATGGTAATATGAAATTTAACATGGTAAAGCAAACGTAAGATGCATGATCCCTGCATTAGATCAATCAAAGAATATTAAACTGGTGGAAGAATATGAAGTTTAGAGGTTGATCTTACATTTCTTTCTCCTTAGATACTAAATCTTTGGAATTCTTGGGATCCATAAATCTCAGATAATACCTGGTTGAAGAAGGAAATGCACAAAGTCAAATCCCAAGACTTTTACAAGACGATTTGATACCTGCACTTTACAAGTTCAAAAAGTTGCGGCAGACCACACCAAAATCATTACCAGCAAGAACCGGCCCACTGCGGCATGGTGCTTGTTTCTCTTCGACCAATTTTTCCAGATGATTGATCCCTGATTCGAACCTAACAAGAAACAAAATTCAGCAGAACCCTAGTGGAATAAGTAGGAAAAAATATGTTTCATGAGAGAAATAAAATAAAATAGGTGACAGAAAACATACCCACGCCTCTGCCTTCGATAATGGTGGTTCCCCGTCCCCGTGGGTGTAAAGTCCTCTAACTCAGGAAGCAAAAGAGGCAGGTCTGTTTCGCTGAGTGGGACACTCTCACTGGTTTTGTCAAAGAAAACAATGGGTATAGGTTCCCCCAGTACCGTTGCCTAGCAAAGAGCCAATCCCGCAACTTGTAGTTCACCTGCAAAACTAAAATTGTAAGCAAATACAGGTATTCCAATCATTTCACGGTCAATTTGAACCACCCCCAGCCCAACCCTTCTAATCACATGGAAAACGTATTAAATAAAGAGACATTGCACCTTCTTCTTCCCATTGCCAGTCTTCTCAGCCCATTCAGTGACACTGGAAGCAGCTTCACTGCTCGGCAAACCATTGATGTCAAGCCCAGACGTCGAGTCCGAGGAATTAATAATTATCCCTTCACCTGAGTAAGCCACCTTAGAGTCAGGGCTGCTTTCCCCATCAGGAGTCACAACCCAATGAATGGGGATGTCATACTTTAGAGCAAACTCGTGATCCCGCGTATCATGTGCTGGTACGGCCATTATCGCTCCTGTACCATAACTGACAGGAGCAGATAGTGTAGGTGATGCACATATTTTATGATGTGCTCTCTGGAAAGAGAACCAACTTGAAAACACAAGCAAACATGTCGACAAGAAGTAACAGGGAATAAAATTATTGAGACCATTTTCCAGAAAAATGCTTCCAACATTTTACTTTGGCAATGAGACATTCTCTAAATCTTCAAAAGAGGTGAAATTAAACAATCGACTAGGACTCATACCTCCCTAATACGTAATCTGCAACCCATATAGGGATTGCTTCTCCATTAGCTGGGTTTATTGCTAAGCTACCGCTAAAGACACCAGTTTTTTCCTTCTGAAGCTCAGTTCTCTCGAGGTCACTCTTTCTCGATGCTACATCCTTGTATTCCTCCACCTATAGCAGCCAAATACAAAGTATAATTCCACTTACCATTAAAAAGAAACAAATACGAATTCAAAATCAGAAGACAATGAACGTACATCACCATGTTGGGCTTCAGAGACAAATGCAGACAAGAAGGGATGCTCAGGTGCAACAACCAAGTACCTGCAAGAAAATGGCATGGATGAATGCATGCCATAATCCAACCAAATTCAGTATGGAAGGGTTCCTGTACAGTTAATATGAGGAAGAAGAAGTCTTACGTTACTCCAAAGATTGTGTCAGGCCTGGTAGTGAAAACAGTTAGCTCTAGATTTCTTTCCATTCTATCACCAACAACAACACGGAACTTTAACTCAGCACCTTCTGATCTCCCTATCCAATTTCTTTGCATTTCTTTGACGCTTTCAGGCCACTCGAGGTCATCTAGATCTTCAAGAAGACGGTCAGCATATTCAGTAATCTTGAGCATCCATTGCCGCATTGGCTGCTTGTAATAAACAATGACACTGTAAAATTATGAAACCCTTCAAAATGATGAAAGATTGTAACCAAGCTAAAAAGGTCTTATTGTTTCCTAAAACGTGGCATATCATTGTTTACCTTTCTTATGACTGGATGGCCGCCACGCTCACTCACACCATCTATTACCTCCTCATTAGCCAATACAGTACCAAGAGCAGGGCACCAATTAACTGGCACTTCAGCCTGAACAAGTAAACACCCAGACAATGAACATTTCAAACAAATACTGAATATTCAGACAGAAGCAAGTGGTTTTAAGTACCTGATATGCCAATCCTCTCTTGAAAAGCTGAAGAAAAATCCATTGGGTCCACTTGTAATATTCTGGTTCTACAGTAGAAATTTCACGATCCCAATCATAGGAGAAACCCAGTGATTTAAGCTGCAATTCCAAATTACAGTGCAAGTGCCCAAATGTAAGACCATAGCCCACCACATACTAGAAGCTTAGAAACTGCTTTAAACAGAGTCAATGATGAAACTCTAAAGTAGTAGCCACAAAAGTTTTCCTGCATCAGAAGTAAACGGAGAACATATATGAAGAAGCGTCTGCCAATGCTCTTACTTTCATTAATTGGATGCTCCATGAAAACATCCTAAAAAGGTTTAACTTTGTCCAGTCCTTCTCGAATATTCTTTCAGATTGATCGAGGCTATTTTAGCTTTTCTGACTACCACTAATAGTACCCTAGAACTATCCAATCCACTTTCTAAGCAATAAAACCAAACAGCTAGCAGACCTCCCAGATGACCAAACCTCTCTTTGCAGTGTACTAGGACATGTGACTACGAAGCCAAAACAAAGTGTCTTCACCACAAGAAAAGAGGTCAATTTTTTTTTTTTACCCCAATGGCCGGTGTAGACCCCAGATTCTTTCCCACACAACTCGAATCAAGACCAGCTAATGCAATTTTATGATAATACACCTACACTAAACGAGGAAGGTAGTCACCTGGGTGCGAAATCGGTTAATGTTCCTCAAAGTCGTGATTTTTGGGTGGGTTCCAGTCTGCCAAACACATAAGCAAAGTCCTGTTACAAACCACTACATGACTGCAGAAGAATCTTTCAAAAAATGCATGTAATCATCAAGCCAAAATCGAAAAGAAAACCTCAATCGCATACTGCTCTGCAGGCAATCCAAACGCATCCCATCCCATTGGGTGCAAAACGTTGAAGCCTTGCATTCTCTTGAATCTAGCAAGAATATCAGTTGCAGTGTATCCCAGGGGATGCCCAACGTGTAATCCCGCTCCACTGAATGGAAAACAATCAAATAGCAAATTAAAAAAAAAAACTCACTTCCAAGAACACAACATGAAAACCAAGCAATACAATGAATTCAGTCCGAATGGATAAACTTAAAATTATTGAACTGATCACAACCAACCCCAGTTGCTCAAGACACTCAATTGAATTGTGCTTCCCAATTCCCATCCTTGGCCTAGTGAAGTCGCCAACTGTGACATCACAATTACTCACAAACGACGACAACAAGAAACTAGAGAGAGAAACCTGGGATAAGGGAACATGTCGAGGACATAGAACTTGGGCTTAGACGTGTCGATCTCATCTGGGGTTCTGAAAGTTTTGTTCTTTTCCCAGTATTCTTGCCACTTTGGCTCAATCTCATGAAAAGGGTATGCTCTGTTCACCAAAGGCCCTTGCCTCTGCTTCTGCTTCTGCTCTTCAACCTCAGTCAATTCGCCACTGACCTGACTCCTAATTCTTGCTCCACCACACGCATTCCTTCTACAGGTTGTACCGTCGAAGTGAATACCCAATAATTTGTTCTTGACGGCGTTTCTGGGGAACAGTTTTCTGGGAAAGACTGGTCTATCGCCCCGAGTGAAGAAGGGAAAAGCAAGAGGCCGATAAGGAGACTGTGAAAGCAGCTGGTCTTGCAAACATTGAGAGCTTGTAATCATCTTCCTTGAGGGAGTGCGCTGAGAGCAGAGGAAGGGGGAGAGAGGATGGAAGAAAGAATCAAGATAACGCAACCAATCCAATCGTTAATGGCGGGTAAAAAGCCTTGGCTTTTTCTTTTATCTGTTGTGGGTTTGCCTCCACATTTCAAGCCCCAAGCTTCAGCATCTCAGCCATCTGGGCTTTTTGGGCTGTGGCGTTTTGCGTTCGACCAGATAAAGGGACGAGAAGGATTTGGACTGTCGTTTTGGGAGCCATTTTAGGGGGAAAAAACTAAATGAAAGGCTGAATTTCGACTTCATTAGCTTCCATAGAAATCTACAAGCAAGATCCTTTGATCATTTGCTAAATTAGTTTCATCAAACTTCTTGGTATTGAATTATATGATAATTTATTACAACTGACGCATGGTGGTGCTCACGTGACGTTTAGTTGGCATCAGAGATAATTAATCCAATATGCAAATTTATTTTCAGTTTATCCCCCACGCTTCTCCAGACCCAACAAGTTTCAACGAGTTGCATTGGGAGCAATTTGTGTGCACGTAGAATTAGGCCCCTTTGCACCTCCGATCAATAAGGTGACGGCGCATGCGTGCGTGCTTTGCTTCTATCTCCATCCATTTGAGGGGCGGGAAGAGTAGAGACCTTTGGTGTCTCCTTCACTTAGACATGACAAATGGATGGACTATGTATCGAACCTACAAGTTCTTATACGAGAAAATGTTATGTCCTTCTTAACAAGGTGAACGAGCGTAGGTAGATCTGATCGAACGTGTATGGTTGGAGTTGGGTTCAAGAGAGACTAAAGCTTGCTTAGGTCGGGCCGTAGGTGCTTCGGGCTTGATGGGCCCAAGTGGGCTCTACCTCAGTCAAGAATTGAGGCCTTATAATCTCTAATCAATATGTTTTTCTCCCGCGTAGAACCGACACGACACGACACGTAACACGTGACACAACACGATCCGCCGATACGTGATTTCTCAAAAAATAAAAAATTTCGACAAGTTGCTACGCATTGTATATTAGATACATATTTTTATATACACATATGATGAAATCATCAGGTATATATAACAATTTTAGCGTTAAGTTTCTTTTTTATTCATTACGGATTCACGAATAGATTTTTTTTAGACTGGCTGGGTATATTAATTTTGTAGTGGTGAAGTATATGAATTAAGAGTGTGTGTGTGTGTATTTCTAATAAATTAAAATTGACTCTTAATTTATTAAAAATGTTTAAAATTAACCCATGTTTGTCGAAATGATGTGTCGGGATGCCGGATTTGTGTGTTGTTGGAGTGCCTAGAGCGCTGGTCATGTATCGATTGCATGTTAGAGAGTGTCGAAAAATATCCGAGAGTCGGACACGACATGTAAGTCCCGGAGAGTGTCGGTGCTACATAGCGTTTCTCATATGCTCACTTACCATAAAATCCTTCACAATAGTATGTTTTCTTCTCTTTTTGATTCTTTAACTTCCGACTTCCTACATCTTGTAAACTTTGGAATTTGGATACTTTTTGACTTTTTTAGGCAAAACACCTGAAGCCTTTCTGAATATATAAATATCGACACGTAAAAAAGATGTGATTTTTTTTCATAATAGCTGAAGTCTACAACATTGGTGACTTGCGGAACAAAGTTCATAATCAAAAGTCAAAACCAAAAGTTTTTGGCTGTTTCACATTGGTTTTACTGATTCTTTTTTGGCGAAATATCGGTTTCATCGATCGACAGAGAACGCGAAGAAATGATCTCTCATTTCAAGAGAAATTTGCAGTGCATGATTTGCATGATCTCAAAGTAAACCATTATGACTAACTATTAAAAGGTGAGAGGCTTACAAATAAAACTGCAAAATGCCCAGATGTATAGAGCAAAGCAAGCATATATTCTGCTACCTTTCTTCTGCATAAACACCTATTGACAGAAGGGAAACACTATTGACCTTGAGTCTCTTCAGGCCAAGCCAATGTCATCCTACTTAATATAGTCTATGATCCTGAACTTAGTAATATATAGCATATGCTTCTCTACAGTTGCATCTCGAACTTCCTCTTTCAGCTACATTCGATCTGAAGACGAAGACAATGGCAGGAAAAAGGTACTTGGCCTATGCTGCTCTATACAATGTTCACAGAGGACAGTTCATTCCAACAGCACGCCGAGTTGGGGCTTGTGTTCATGAAGCATGGTGCTTCTTTTTCCGGATGCCTCTCTAGGTACTACCTTCCTGACATAAGACTGACAGAGGAATGGGTTTCACAGAAGGAACCAATGTCCCAATCATCTTCCGTAGAACAAAGTGTCGTCAGCGCCACCACAACCGACCTCATGGTCGGTCGAAGTTGTGGATTTGCTTGGGTGCATGCCTTAGCAAGTGTGGCCATCTGCAATGCAAACACTTCAAAAGAGTTTCGGATATGTGGACAATCATTTTAGTGAGATAGTTGAGTCCAATTAAAAAGCCTATGTCAAATTCCATAGAATACCTTTCACCATTATTATCAGCTAAAGAACTATTTAGGAATTAGCTAACAGCCCGTCTCCTATCGATTTAACCTTTTGGGAAAAACGGTTTGTCTAGCACTACCGAAGTACCTTATAAACTGAGTCCAGCGGGTAAACGTCATCCAGCCTGGGGTCGACGAGTTTGCTGAGGCTATCTTTTGGATTAGGCTGATTTAGAACGTCCTCAAACTGCAAGACATTAGTTGTCTTCAGTGCAAGAAAAGCTGTTGTGATGGTTTGGACGTTACTCCTTGTAGAATATAAGAGAGACATGAGGGCGTGGGGAAAAGAGGACCAACCAAAGCAACAAGTCCTTTTGCTTCACTCGCAGATCCATCCGACTTTATCACAGCTTGTTTGGCAGATATGAGTTCGTAGAGCACGACGCCAAAAGCATATACATCTACCTTTGGGGAGACATCGCCATATTGAGCGTACCTGCACAAAAGCATTGCCGGTGAAATCCACACTTCAACCACAGGATCACAGACATTTCAGTCAGCAATAGCGTTTGCGAATCTGCAATCTTTGGCCCTTTCAAATGATGAAATTTGCGAACGTTTCTGATAAACATGAATAGCTTGAAAGTACGTCTTACTCTGGCGGCATATATCCGAAGGTACCCACCAGACGACTGTGTAAAGAAACGCTTCCGTACTCGGTCAGTCTCGATAAACCGAAATCTGCAACCTGTAGACATAATTATTGCTTCAACTGTGGAGAGAATTTCATGTCACAAACACATTTGGAGCAGAACGTTTTCAAAACCTTCCCCCGAAAGTCTCTGTCTATCAGAATGTTCGCCGATTTGATGTCCCTATGTATGTAGACCGGGACAGTGTTCTCGTGGATATACTCGAGTCCTCTTGCAGAATCTAAGGCAATATTCATTCTAGCCGGCCACGGTAATGGCTTCTTGTCTGTTGAAGAGAGCAAGGTTATGAGAAGAGAATTGAAAAGTACAAGATGTCCAAGCCAAAGGAATCTGGAGGATCGTCTTACCTGAGCCACGCAAATGTTGACATAAGCTCCCATTTTCGAGGAACTCGTAGACCAAGGACAAGGAACCTTCAATACAGTAACCTATTAAGCGTACCTGTAAAATGTTTGAGTGCATATAAGCATGCTACTTAGAAATCGCCAAACATTCTGCTTCATAGAAACTCAGCATTCGAAATCAAGCAGACCAGAAGCTTTCTGTATTTTCCTTATCACAGGCTTAAGTAATTTTACTGCTATCCACCAACTACGATGATTCAACTCTTGAAGCAAATATCTTAATGTTCATATGGTGATGTCAAGTTCGTGTCTAATATTATATTTGAAAGTCGACATTCCCAGTAGCTAGAACAGGATATACACCGAAGTGAAGTCTCTCAACCAGAATCTCAAAGACCAATCCCATTTACCAACATTAGATCCGCTTCAGCCGGTACAGTAATTGACTAAGTTGCTATCTTTATCGATGAACTCCTCGAATTCTTTTAAGGAGAAAGTGAGTGCAAAGACCCCCATTTAACAGGGAAGAAGAATATTCAAAGTACCGAGTTCACGAAATGATCAATTGAAGGGAAATCTCCTACCAAGTTCAAGTGATGAACACGGGTCAGAACCTTTAATTCCGCGAGGAATTCATTCGATGCGTGCATATCCATCTTCTTGATAGCAGTTTTCTGCATGTCAGCAGTAAAAAAAGAGTAGAACTTCATCAAAAGAGACCAGAAGCACAGCTAAAATCGGAAAAATGAGGAAGGAACATAACCGATCCAGCACATAAGTAGAGTTAGAAGCATAAATTTCGCTAAACGTTCTATCCGCATTTACTCTCACGTCTAATATCAGTGCTATCATCAGCTTCCATTAAAGATCAGTCTCATGACTCTTGCCAATCTAAACTTGCTGTTCCTTAATTTTTGGTTCCCAGTTTTGCTGAATTCTGATGTTATGTTTTTCAGAACGCCTTCCACATTTTGGATCAGCTTTTTTCCTGCTGCTTAATTTGTGATAATGATGTTGGAGTGAGCTACGAACCTCGCCTCTCAGTTCAGCATAGTAGACAGATCCGAAGCCACCTCTCCCTATCACATTAGCCGCACTAAAGCCATTTGTGGCCCGGGCTAGCTCCTCATATGAGAACTCTACAGATCGGTCCGTGATACCTGAGAGCTTACGAGAAGCACCAGCAACAAGCTCCGATTCCAAAGTTTTTCCTTCTGAACCTAGATCACATGTTATTGAGAATACATAATCAAGGATCACACGGAACTCAGCGCTTACAGATAAGACATCCGTGACAAATATGATCTAATTATTGACGTAGCATTTGCTGTTTCATGTGAGATGATCAATTGGAACCAGAATTATTACCTTGTCTGCGCTTGAAGTAGCTCTCCTCAGATGCTTTGAAAAGAGTCAATGTCTCCACCACCTTCTTCTTTCGATAAAACCCGGTGAAGAAACAAAAAGCGGCCAATGCAAACACGGCTACCCCTGCAATTGATATGCCGGCGATAGCTTTGCTGGAGATTCCTGATCAAAATTGGACCAACTGTTACTTGCAGGATAAATTAAGGCCTACCCCGACATTTGATCTCAAGCAATAAGAGATCAAGGCAACAATAAGGGAAGCAATGCTCATAAAAGATCCAACAACCTTGTCTGCAAAAGAGAGAATAGGAACTTCAGATTATCTGTGAGAAACTAAGGAAGCATTGTAATGAAGCTCTAAATTCACTCTCTCAGACTCTGTGATACTATGACTCACCTTAACTTCAATGGAGGATAGTTCCCACTTGGATCTGCAACATTCACGCGAAATAGTGTCAGGTACAACTCAATGAGAAACTGAGGATGAAAACCAATACCTTAATAAAGAAGAGAATGCATTCTCCTTATAGTCATAAGATCAGATTATACAGCAACACTTCAGGAGATCCTATAATCTCTAAGCTTCTTCTCGCTTCGAGTTACAATCAGCATCAGCAATCGAAAATTCTCCACTTCCCGACATCATTTTCATTTTGGTGAATAGTATACTCAGCATAGGCTGCATTTCACATATGTTAAAAGTCTTCCATTTATTTGTTATGTGACCCAGTATGCAACAGAAATGGAAAAACCAGAGACTCGTTTCTAGGACTAATTGCTGAGAACCATGTTCATGGGCTCAGCTGAGCTTTATCCAATGTCAAACACAAAAAGTCCCAATCTTTTCTCAGGCAGCTTGGAACATGGATATCCATGGCCGTGTATTTCAGTTAACCTATGTGGAAAAGGAAATAATGCAGACCAAAAGGCATGTCAACATAAGAATTTTGTTCACGAATTCATGAGACATTAAACCATGATGCTTTTCCGGGGCAATTTGGTTGCATGCGCACTCTGTTTTTATCCACACTGTTCGATCCTGTGGACACCTCGTGAGACACATGTGATCTAACAGCTAAGACTAATTGGGCACACATGTACCCGTTCCACCCGACACGCCAGTCTATTGGATGTTACCTGTTTTCCATCCACGCTATCGCTTTTTACGGCAACTGTCAAGTCTTTTATGGTAAGTGATATCTGATGATAGTATTGATTAAACTGAACTTTACCACGGTCTATTAGTAATGCAAGTGTGTTCATAATTGAAAAGACCAAATAAAGACACAACCTTTAGCCGGCACAAACACCAGCCCCGTCCCTCCACTAAAGTCTGAACACGGGTTGTACAGCTCCAGCAACCGGGCAGGTGTGCCCGAATCCGCCGCCAACCCCGACAAGTTGTCCCCCGGCCGGAGTGGGTACGTCACGAAAGCCCCATAACTCCTGGACACGCGACGTTCCCCGCACGTGCAGTTCACCGTCACGTTTATCACGGCCCCGTCGGGTATCTGGGTGGGGTCATACCCGTTGACCCGGACCATCCACTCCACGGTCGTCAAATTGGAGTACTTGAGCGTCGCGACCTTATGGTACGTGTCGTCCGACTGGGTCACGTACGTGAAGGTGTGGCCGAGGAAGTCCCCGTTCAGGCAGTCGCAGGCGAAGGGCACGTTGACCCGTGTACCGACGGGGACGGCCTCCCCCCGGAGACGCTGGGGTTGTAGCGCTGGACCTCAGGGACTGGCTGGTTGAAAAGGTTGCTAATGTAAGTGAGGTTCGACGCCTCCCACACGTAGTACGACGCGACGGCGAGCTCGCAGCCGTGTCTGCACCTGGCCTCTGCTCCGAAACAGAGAATCAAAACGAGTTGGAAGGCTAATATCATGAACCGGGTCGGCGTCGTTTTAACCGACGGTCGTGCGCTGATCATCTTTGCGGAGCGAGTGGAGCTTCGAGCTCGGGGAGCAGTAGCATTTGCTTATGGTGAGTCCACTGAGCTGGGGAGAGTTGACTCGTGGCCAATGAAGGCTTACAGGGGAAAGAGAAGGTCAAGGATTAGCAGGTCGAGTGATGTTTGTCGTCACCTTGGTCGATGATTCGGTCTGAAATCTGATGTTTGAACCGCTCTAATCCTCTGTTCGGATTTGATATATAATGCAAGAACAGGAATCGGGGGACATCGCGATGATTGATACCGTCCAAGATCATGCATATATTTTATATTATTTCTGTAAAACAATCTTCTTGGCATGCATTATGAAGAATAAAACAGCCTGTTTTGGCATATCCTCAGTTCGTGACTTTTAGGTCCAATGGTGGCCTGGAAGATCCCTTCAACCTATGTCATGACAGTGAGAATATAAAGTGGGACAAATCAAAGGCGGTCTCCACTGCAATTTTTCATATCGTGATTAATTTTGTTCACCACATTTTTTTCTACTTGTGTTAAGGATATGATAAAACGATTCTTCTATCACTAGAATGGGAGTATGAGAAATGCATTACAGTTTTAGCCGACTGTCAAAGTGTTGAATGTTCGAGAAAATCGGAACTTATCTATAGGATGAGCATCTGGTTTTTATTCGCCTCTCATGATACGCGAAATGAATTGTTCTAGTTATGTTCAACTCCACCAAGTGATGTTTTGCTCATTAGAGGATGTGATAAGGACAAATCTAAATCTTTGTATCGATTGACGAAACAACAAATCTTGGGTTCGATATGATTCCAAACCATGAAAAATGAAAAATGGGTAGAAAGATATGTACAAGGGTAGAACATCCGTTATTGCTGAAGTCATGGGAACCAAACACCCTCCTCATTGCTATTAGTTCAACTCCTGCACTTTTCGGGTTCGAATTCGTGTGCTCTGCTCGAATGGGTTTCAGAGGAAGCGATTCGCCAATCGGCAAATAATATCGGCTTTGTTTCTGACGTGAAGGTTGAAGCTAAGGGTTTCGCCTCCAATAAGATAGGGAGGGCGAGAGCGACTCTAGATCTCTCATCCCCATTAGGAATCTGGAGTCATAACTAGCAATTAAGGGAAGAAAATATGAATAGATTTTAAGCGCGAGAGACTTCCCCATTTCTGCTGTTCTTGAGAAAGATGAGACATTACGCCCCAACATTGTGAAGAGGTGGCTTATAATGTGGATAGATTTTCCTCAGAAAATGAATGCCTTTTTCGGTCAGTGGCTCAAGCCAGATGTTCATGGCTATAGTCCCTTTTAGAGGTTGTTTTATGGAAGAAAGGATGAGGAAAATACTGAAAATGAATTCTTCCCAGAAACTATAGTGCATTCGGCACAACTTGTGCCTTATGACAGAGGTAGATCCAGCCCACAGAAACAGATGAACAACCGGACCCGGACGGACTAGGTAATGGTAAGTTATCTAGCCTGACTCCTTTCACTGAGCTCTTAGCCAGTCAGAAAGAAAAGGAAAATGTGAACTTGTTCACTGAGCTCTTAGCCAGTCAGAAAGAAAAGGAAAAATGTGAACTTGTTGAGGAATTCTACAATCATCCCCTAATATGTATCCCCTAATAAGTATTTACATCATCAGCCCAAGCGAAACAAATGTATCTACGGGGTTTTCCATCCCCGTCACTTCTAGATCATTCAGATGAAGATGAGCTGTAAGTTACCAAGTCATCATCTGAGCTTCACTCTGCTCGCTGCTGCTGCTGCTGCATGATGAGACGCGGGCATGTTTTTCAAACACTCACGCAAGTTCTCAGTTATCCCGCCAAGTCCAATGGATGTGAAGAAGTTGATGGAGAATCTTGTGTTCTTTGGATTGTCTACAGGGAAAATTGATTCAAAACAGTCCCGCATCCATGGATCATGCGGGCGTTCATTAAGCAAACCGAACCCCGGACGGCCTGACAGCTCCTGAAAGAGGATTTTGATGAATATGCGCGATGAAGAAGGGGTGTCCTCCCCAGTCAATCGTATGTAGGCCAAGACATGCCATGGGAGAGTATCTGTGCTGAGCAAATACGCGAAAAATGTGCAACATTTCTCAGTTTGTTTGTCTCAAGACAGTGAATCATTGAATATTTCTGAGCAAAGCATTTCTCAAAATTCTCCTGGTAGACTTTGTTGATCATGCAAAAACGCTGCCCCAGCCAACCATCGTAGTGGTGGTAAGTTCTCTCTTGACTGCAACACTCCAACAGCATTATACATAACACCATCTCTTGTCCAGCCTCTAGTTTAATCTTTAATAACTTTCACAGACCCTTGTCTTAATTTATTTTTTGTTAACAACGATTATGAATGCCAAAGGAAAGTGACGATGAATTGAGCAAAAGGACCACAAGCCTCGTACCTCAATGGGTTTTGAAGCTTGTTTTGAAAGACAAGTGAGGCGAGACACGCAATAGATACATCGCAAAAATTCCACCGACCCTTGATTTTTTAGTGAAATTTTCCGAAATAAGTCATAAATAGTGAAAAAAAAATTGTAGACTCATCGATTGCAAAAGTCTAAATTGAACATATATGAAAAGCTCATATACCACATTAACTAAATTGACACTCGAGTACAACATTACGTATTGAATTTAAAGTTTGTAGGCTATATTGCAAACTGAACAAAAATTCTGTGATCATTTATGTCAATTTTTTTTCTTATTGAACGTGTTAAATTTCTTGAGAATATTACCGAATTATTACTTAGTCCAATTTTTTTCCCGTGACACGTGGAAAATAGCATGGAAAGTGTCTAGAAAGAAGCGCACTTTCCACGTGGGCACTCGAAGATATTTTCGCAAGATCAAAGGCCGCCGCCGATATTTGCAGTGGCAACTCCAGCACAAGATCACACGCTAAAGATAACGAAAAGTTCCAAGCTTTTGAGCTCCAGACCATCCATGGAGTCCTGCACGATCCTCCCGTTTTCTCGGAGTCTCTCCGTGTTTTCTCGGAGATCCAACAGAGTCGAAGCCTGCCCGGCTTCATCGCTCTTCAAGCGTCGCAGCTCTCGCCCCACTCGCATCCGTTGCCAGAAGATGTACGTCTCCGGTAAGACGTTTGCATACTCTCTCTCTCTCTCTCTCTCTCTCTCTCTCTCTCTCTCTCTCTCTCGGTCTATCATTTCAATGGATTTGCCTTGCAGGGTTCGGAGAAGCATCGCCGGAGAAGAAAGCCGCGAACCATCTGCACAAGTTCTTCACTTATATTGCCGTCAGGATCGTCAGCGCGCAGCTTGAGGTTCTTCGTTTTTCATTTGCTTTACCAGCTTGAGACATGAGACTTTTGACTGATGCTGTATAGTCTTATCGGTGAACTCCGCCTGTTCTAATTTTTCGATAGATTAACAATGATGTCGGCTCAATTCGAGGGTTGTAACAACTACCGAGTGCATGTGCATGTTGGTCTCTGCTGGACCTTCGTGAAGATAATGGCGTGGATAAGTGGTTTGTTGGGTCAATCCAAGTTCATGTTTTTAAGGCAATTATGAGCTTTCAAGAACTTTAAAACTATCAGAACTGCGGAATTCTACGCTTTCCCTGTTAAGAACTGTTGCAATTTTGTGAAGTGCCATGTATGTTTGGGGCAATTTTATCTGTTACTGGTGATTTCCCAGAGCAGAGCTATAACCGTGAAGCATACGACGAGCTGGCGGAGTTTTTGAGCCGGCACTCTTTGAACGACGGGGACAAGTTCTGTGCCGATCTGATGAGGGAATCCTCAAGGCACCAGGCCTTGGGTTAGTTTCTTTCTTAATCCCTCTAGATCAATCGGTCAAGGAAATTTATCTTCCCGCCGACGTTATTTAGCTCAGACTCTAGGAAACTGCATCGGATGTAATGTACGTCTGTGTTTTGGTCTGTCCTGCTTCTGATATTGAACTTGACTTGAGCTTTGGTTCTGGTGAATGACGGTTTGCCTTCCGAACTGCAAAGCTTTGCGCATTTTAGAGGTAAGCCGATTCGCTTCTCTCTCTTCTTTCCTTTCTTTTTTTTCTATTTCACCATTTACCTAATCGACTAAGACAATGTTCCAGGTTCGATCGGCATATTGCAAGCAAGATTTCGAGTGGGATAACCTGAAACGAGTAGCTTCCAAGGCAAGGCAATTTTCTTCGAATGTGTAAGTTCCCCATTTTGTAGGCTGGATCGATTTCGATGATTCATGGGTTGGTGATTGTTGGATTGGCAGATGATGGATGAAGCTAACACAAGGCTCATGAGGGAGTACGTGTTGGATCATGTGGAAACTGAGAGTGGGAAGTGATCAGTTTTCTGGTCCATTTCACTTGTGTTTTTCAGCCATACACAAAGGGTCCTGTTCGTCGCCATCGTACTATATGTATGGCGATTTTCAACTACGCATAGAAGGAGATCAATAGATGAAGATTCTTACTTTCCTTTCTCCTGCGATAAAGTCCAATCGAGCTACTTCTGCTTCCAAGAAGTAAACCAGTGAAGTTATTTGGAGACGATTTGAAGTATCAATTGAATCAGTGCCATAAAAGTTCTCGAAGTTTGGAGGATTGGCGACAATTTGAGGTCTTCGATGAAGAAATCGGTTTGGTCCTAGTTAGATTTGAAAAGCTTGGAGGTTACTATTTCATCATACCCCATGCCTCTGTCACCTTAAAACGGTACTTGTTAAGTACCTCAAACTTGTCTTAATGTAACAACACTTCTAAAGCCTAACAAAGCTATATCAACAGCACAAGCTCGGAACTACAATGTACTATGGAGGGCAGAAACATCAAGTTCCTGTCTCAGCATAAAAAGAGATGCTTCTACTCTGAAGAACCATCCAAAAGAATCTGCCAAGAGCAGCAAATATCAGATGATGAAAACGTTGTTTTGAGAAAACGTAACAAGGCTACTTGGAACAATCTTGCTACTTGCAAGAAGATTCTTCCCAATGTTGGATATACCCATAACTTTTTGCAGTCTCTTTATCATGAAATTCCTCTTTTAGAAGGATAGATTGTCATAAGGAACCGTTTTCAAGACAAATTCCTCAGTGCTTCCGAAGAACGTCATTTCGTCCACTCAAGTCAACTTGATTGGATGAGGTATTGTCTTCTCATATGTAACTAATATGACTCATGGACTTCTCTCGTCCAATTGCTAGTTTCTGGAGAACGTACTTTAAAAGGTCATATCTTAAACCTCCAATAATCGTGTGGAGACAATGAGAAGTACTATAGGCACCTTGTTTACTGTATTGCTTCCAAAGTTAAATGTTGCCAACATACCGGCGAGTTGATTGCGATGAGCAATGCTCTTGCATAACTAAGCTTGCTCATGTTCTCCCTAGGACGCGAAAAAACAACTCCGTTCTCATGGAAGAATACTTGGATTACCATGCAACCTTCCCAGCTGCACTATTCATGCCTCCACTCCCTATAGACAAAAGCAGATCCACAAAATAAGCAGACAGGAAGAGGAAAGCTTATTGGCAAACCTCGAGCTCTCAGTGCTGATAAATGCAGAGGACATGGTAGTCCAAGGAAAAAGAATACTACCTTTACATAGTAAAGAATGTCATCTGAGGAATGTATTTGCCCGGTACTGAAATATGACTGAGCATATTCCTCAATGTTCTCCAGCCTGCAGTTGATAACTTCACATCACCTTTCTTAAAATGATGACCAAATGAAAAACACTGAACTCGACACATAACTAGAAGTGGTAAAAACAAGTGCAACCCTATTTGCTGTGTTTTACGCTTTATGCAGTTTATTATCATCGGGCATAGAGGGATGTAATCGAGTCGAGCCAAGCCTACACAGTACTCGATCGAGCTCAAGTTACTCGGACTTGAGCTCGATCTAGTACTTTTTTTCGTCCTTGAACTCAACTCAATATAAAGCTTGACATACTCAAGCTCAACTCGGCTCGACTCGATTTAAGGACATAAAACTCAATATATTCTATGTTCTTTCCAGCTTGATCGAACTACTTGACTCGGCTCAGAATACTAGCACTCGCCATTTTTGCTTGTGTTTAAAACTATATTAGTGGGTGAAGGGTAATTACATAGTAGAAAGCAATATTCTAAGTATATTGAATATCATATCATATAAAAACATGAGATACTCGATCTAGGCTGGCGATCCAATCGAAGTCAGGTATCTTTAACCTTGAACTCGACTGACAAGCTACTCAAGCTCGAAGTAAATGGAGCCTATCTCAAATAGGTGACGAAGTCGAGCATAAGGAGCTCACAAGTAGCTTGACTCACTCGCACCACTAGGCATATGCAAAATCTGGAGTGAAGCCTGGTTATATTCTTCAGGCGCTGAGAAAATATCTCAGATACGCTTCATCGTCCTTGAACTGCACTATGACGTAAAAAGTTTCAGGGACATTGGTTTGAGACAATTACCTATACACATAGTTGACCATAACCCCACCACTTTGACGCAGTCCTTTCTCGGACCTATCTGCCATCCAATTTATTCTCTCAACCATCTGTTCCTCGATTAATGACAAAAAAGGAAAGAGCGAGTTAATAGAAAATTTTGAATGCTTGTTTTACTGGACCATTTAGAAGTTTCACCTCTTGTACTGAGGATATAAGTTGAACAACTTACCGCTCCATTTTGCAAGTGAAAATTGGCCACAGAATCTAATGCTTTGCCTCTCTTTTTCTCTTGCAAAAGGTACCTGCAGTCATTCAACCAACTTTCATTAATTTTATCTGCAAATGCCACCACTATCTGCACAGAAAATGAAACTGAATGGCAGATAGTTGCACTTCACCAATTCCAGAAAATGACTGATTGTTACCTTTTGCAAATCACTATTGTTCACAATATTACATTATCTTGTTTTCCACCATAAAATTGATTTTATGACAACACCAGCCACATCCTCGAGTCTGGAGAGAAGAAAAATATACCTTGCACAGAGCCGCATGAGCGGAGGCTTCAATACTGAAAGCGTTTCAGGTGAGTTGATCCACGTATAGCTATTTTTGGTCAGCAAATTAAACATCACTTCCATGCCATTTTTCATTGCTTTGCATTCCCTGCAACCCAACCCAAAGAGTTCATCTTGTGGTGCACAACAATTTATTATCATGAATAGAGAGGATAAAAAGACTAAGACGAGCAATTTATTCTGAAAAGGACATTACCAAACCATAATCTGTTGATTTAGGAAAAAAATATCAGATAAGCAACTAAAATGCTCACGAAAAAGAAAAAACTGACTAAATTTTATCAAGGATGGACCAAGAAACAACAACGTTATCCGACAGAAAAAGAGATCACCCTAGAACGTACAAGGCTTCCAAAACATTCGTCTTTTAAATATAGCACTGATCTATGATCAACTAGTTAACTAAATATTTCCAATTAAGAGGCAAAAAATCATTTAACCATGGAGGAACTCCGAGGTTTAAATATTTCTATCTTTTACTGTTGCACAACATGTCAAGTACTAAGTAGAGGATGAGTCGAAATCTTAATCACAAGAAAGGATCCCACATATTCAAACATTGCTTAATTGCATCTTCTAGTGGCATATCTCAAGTTCTGGGTCAATTTACCATTGCATAAAATAGTATTGATTGGACATAAATCATGAGATAAGCTCCTCGAAGCTGCTTTAAACATGAACAATCTATACTTAAGACCAACCCATGTGTATGATATAGTACAACAAAATCGATGGATCGAGTCCACACACGATGCTTCAGAACAGTACTTTATGTAATTAGGTGATGACAGAAGCATGATGTTTCATCATCCGTGCAAAAGCATCAGCAGAAGCTTAACGAGATTACACTTGAGGTTTCACTAACTGAGAAATGAGTGCACTAAAAGCTTACGATAGGGCAAAAGAAAAGGCTTACTCAGACAAGTTCAAGAGCGCCCTTTCCTCTTCTGGTTCAAGTATATTCTCCCAGAATGATGAACCAGATTGATCAGATGCACGTGTGGCATCATCTGTTTCAGCAAGCTTCGATTGAGATGCCAATTTAGAGAGTAGCCATTGCATGTAGCCTGGGATTGGGCTGAGAGTAGCAAATGTCTACATGGAAAAGTAATAGGCTTCACGAGGTAGTTCAAAACATCTTGGGGTAAAAATGATCAAACTGAAGAGCAAAGGGAGACAAAATCTTTCAAGAAGTTTTAGTTCTAAAGGGATTGGTTAAAGATCAAGATCCTTCTTCTTTGCTGTTTTGAGGGTCATTAGCGTGGTACTCTTCAGAGGGAAATTTGAAAAATAAAATATCAATCCACTTTCAGCACTCACGATTAGGGATTTATCTGATATGAACCTCAAGAAATTAGCTTAAAACTGCTTTCTGCAGGAATGTTACTTTATTTGTCGATCGATTGAAGATGTCGAATAACCGATGCTGGTACTCTTTGACTGTCTAAATTACGAGAAAAGAACTACTTTTGATTATGGAATGTAGATGATTTTGGGGCTTGTACAAAACGTGTGCCATGAACTCTAGTACTATCTCATCGATTAATTCAAACCTGGCTCAAGCTCACCTAGTGTCAGTCTACTAAGTAAAGCTCTCTATACAGCATTATAGCCACTTCTTGGACTTGTGCCCATCATGAATAAGAAATTCCTATCCTATCCAATGCCAATGAAAGATCTTCATAAACTTTTTATCTATAGTTTCTAGCTATAGCAGATTAATGTGAATTGGTAAACGACTTCTCATGCAAAAGACTGTAAAAGCCAGAAAATTATGGAGAAGAAACAAACTGAAGCAATTCAACATTTTTTCAATATTGGGGCCAAACAATTTAAACATAACAGGTAACACAGTGATGGAATTAATCGACTGACCATTTCTTCTCTAAACCAATTAAACCCAAGTAAAAGAGTACAACATTGGTTATTCAACTTCTCAGTCCTGCAGATTGAAGAATAAGCAAACACTCCCATAGAAAACATCTATAAGTTCTAACTGATACTGGAAATACTCACCGAAATTTGAGGCATGTCTTTTTCACCAGTGTAATAACTCGTTTAATAAGAAACTTTCCAAGGTTGATCCCTGTCAAACCAGGCTGCAACATTTCCGAGTATGCATATTATTAGGCATGTAAAAGCGTCTTTCGAATTGGGTGATACAACAGTTGATGCTAGTATATTCAGTGAACTGCCATAGTGGTATTTTATCATATGCATGACTCACAGCTGCTTGGTCAATCCCCGGCACCAACTGCCATGGTTCAACCTACCCACTTCCGGACTTTTCTTTTTTTATAGCAAAAACTCAACCCATGGTAGTTTACAATTGACTGAAAAGCCATAACTCCTATTGGCAGATCCCAATTGTTAAGTTCAGGCATCCAGATAAATCCGGATACATGCTACAAAGGTCAGGATTGAGGTGAACATGATATCGCCACTAAATCCTGTTGATAGGTATGGATATTGACAATCACATGCTTCCTGTTAGTGAAAACTCAGGAACAGATAAGCCAACCTGAGTTGATGATATAGAGTAAAACAATGCGCATGTTGCTTCATGTTCAAGTATGGGAGGATCATCCCACAAAACCTCCTGTCATCCGAGCAAAGAGGTAAAATACAGAGATCTCGGAAAATAAGGAAATTCACATCATCTAAAACATGCCACCTGTATTGTCTGAGCCACATTTTTCAAAAGTGCAACTTCAATGAATATGAGAGGTTCTCCTGCAAAAGATCGCATGCAGGGCCAGTAACTTCATCATTATAAATAATTTGAGAGAGAGAGAGAGGAGGAGGAGGAAAGATTCTCGCTGAGATCACTCCAGTCTGCCTTAACACCCGGAGACTCAAATTTTCATGCACTTGTCAAAGTTATCACATTTGGAAGTTGGAGATCATCAAAATGTAAGTAAGCGATGCTAAATTGCTTTGGAGGAACGAGGCACAAGGGAGAGGTACATTGCAACCAACTAATTAACAAACTGAGGATCCTTAGAAATAAAATATCATTTGATGGTTGAATTGACAATCTTTGACTGTTAGAATGCCCCTGTAAAACTAGCTGTGGAGAGAGCTATATAATAATTGCATCAAAATGTAGTCAAGCAATGCAATTTTTTAATCTGTATTGCTGATGGTGCATAACTAATAAGAAATGCCACAAAAGTGCTAGCAAAGTAAATTCCAACTTAGGAAATCGTATACAGTTTTCAGTGCTAGCTGTAATTTTGTAATCGCCACGGAATATGAGCAAAGAAACACACAACTGGTAAATAAGTGCAGCAAAAAGGATAAGATACGCAACCAGTTGTTGAAGATCTAACCAGGTATTGCTGGATGTAGATATCCAAAACAACGACGTCCAATGCCCAACCGTCTCTTAAGATCTAGAAGATTGCTGATAGGATGCACAGCCTGTAGCCCAAAAAAAAAAAAAAAACTTGGAAAGGCTCTTAACTATCACATTCCAGAGGTAGGAATAGAATAAGATGAAAAAACCTCGTAGGCCACGATCTTTTCGAGCAAAGAAGCAGGATCATCCCATGTGATTTGATGAAGCTCTAAAGCGGCAGGGCTAAGCCAAGTGCCAAGTTTTTCCTTCAAATAGGAATCCAGTGCTCGCAACGACGGTATGTTTTCCTCTCTGTTTTTATGAAGATTATACCAATCAAAATCAGATATCCCAGTTAGGCCAGGAGCACTTGTCCCCTTTACTGGAGACGTCTGTACCTCAAGATATATAAAAATTTTAAAGTTTAAATAGTAAAAAGTGCTATTTTACTGCGCAATAGAGTACAGACATCAATTAAACTATGTGAAAGAACAGAGTTCACCAGAAATTTAGAAGTTGTCCAGGCCATACATAAACAAATCGTTTACGTAACATGAACCATAACCTTACGCGAGAATCGACAGAATATCAGCTCGAAGGATAGACAAGAACTTCAACCCTCCAGGATGCGTGTTCAATCTCTCAAAAAGAACTTCATACATTGGCTTAAGAGCATGTCTCAAGTTTCTCTCTATTCGATAGAAAGCAGAAAGCGAGCTCTCCTCCCTGACATTACCCTCTTCAGCTGCATCAGCTGACATGTCAAAGTTCCAAACCATCGCTTAATTTCCAACAAGAGCACATACAAGAAAGATGATTACTGAGAGATGCATGCAAACCAAATTGCTAACCTTTTGGAAGCTCAAGTCCGAGATACTGCTTAATCAATTCCCGCACTTGTGCTCTATTAAGATCATACTCTTTGGCAAGCGAAAGCAGCAATGCCTTACGGCTTTCTCCAGAAAGGCCAAAATAACCCTACATTTGCATCTTTGACACTGTGAGAACCAGATAAGTATCAACAGTATATTGCCTCGCAAATTTGATTAAGAACAGGTCAAACCACTCATCCCACCTCTGTGAAATCATTGAGCACAGCATCCAAAACCTCTGTTTTGTTCATCGATATTGCCGAATGCATCGACTCCTTCACAAGCTCAAACGGCCTGCCCGCAAAAATCACAACACTATTATCTCTTCATCCCAGGTTGAAGAACTCGACAATGACCACGACAACCGAAAACTGAACCTTATCCCACCAAGAGGGCGCCAAAAAAGTAGACTCAAAACCATTTCTTTATTTTCTTTAACCAAAGAGAATTAACAGAAAACCTCTTATTTCGGCATGAGAAGTGGGTCTGTTCATTTCCTTCCTCTGAAGCTGGTTCCATGCCCCTGCCACCAGATTGATTTGCTTGATTATCAGGCGCCACCCGGTTCAATGTCTCCTGTTGCGTAGTCAATTCAAAACAGAACAGCTTCGTCATCTTCTCAAATCACCCCGAAACAAGAACAAGGAACAAAGAAAAAGTTCAACTTTTGCAAGGCACGTTCCAAGAAACATCAAAAGAACTTCGACATGAGAGAAAGATTGGGAAGTGATTACGGCGAGAGGGGAGAGAGAGAGCCTGCTGGAATCACCGGGCCGCATCCGGGCTCTCATGAAAAGGGCCAATCCCTTCTTGTTCATGCTTCGGGTGATTTGACTGCAACTGCTGCATGTGAAGAGGTTACATTGATTGGTATGCTTCAACAGCGAGCGCAAGAATTCGACTTTCTTGGACAGAGCATCTGTCTGTTCACCCGTCGTTTCCTACAACTGCCATCCCGATCATCCGCTGAAATAACTCTCTCTCTCTCTCTCTCTCTCTCTCCCCGTGGCAATGTTCTTCTTTTTTGGAACCTTCGGATTTTACTCCCGAATTTTGAGAAATTTTGCGCTTCACTGGGCCTTTTATTACTGGAATGATACCACATTAAGTAATGAGTTTTGGTTTTTCCTCTCACTATTCATGATTTGTATTGCTATTTAGAGGAATTGAGACTACCGAATTTGTTGTGGACGACGTGTGTTTTTCCTCGAATTTCGATGTTCAATTTGTAGAACTCGTTCATTCTTCATTTGCTTTTGAAAAAGATTGGATAAAAACCATGCGGAATAAAGTGAGTTATCGCACCCAATTACTAGTGTGTAGAGATATACACCAGCATGAGGCGAAGCTATTTCAAATTCACGGAGAACAAATCCAATCGAATTATCAAACTTTATCCTTTCTTAAATTTACTTGATTGGAAGTAAAGATGCGTGATTTCACGCCAATAGTCACAAGTTATCATGATTTCGAATGTGCTTTAAAATTATTGAGCCATACAAATATTCCATAAATCATACAACCAATTGGTGATATAAAAAATAAAAAATAAAACCGCCTGCATTTGCATTCTTAGATGCTAAATGGGGTCCATGGCACGCCTCGAGTGGTGTCATCGCTCATTTGGTGGGTTTTTTTTCAATTTAATTTTCAAAAAAAAATATTTACGAAATTATTTTTAAAAATATATATATACAAATTTGGGCCTCGCTCGGCAGTTGGGTTGCCGAGCGGGTTGGGCTTTTTTAAAATTTCATTTTTGTAAGTGTTTTAATTATTTATACTTATAATATTTAATTTATTTGTATTTTTTTAACATGTTTATATTTATTTTATTTATAATTTTTTCCTTGTGAAGCTTATCTTTATAACATAATTAGTAATATTTAATATAAAAAATTATTAAGATCTATAATTAATAAATAATGTTGTAATTATGTAATTAATTAAAAATATTCATAAAATAAAATTATTAAGATATATGAAATTAAAAAGGATGAGGATCCGGATGTTATTTCATAAATATATTTTTTTAAAATTAAACTGAAAAAAAAACCCTTCTTTTGCCCTTTTCCCAACTGCCTCGCTCGGCGGTTGGGGAACGCGACTCTTGGGGAATGTAACGAGGGATTCTGGCAAAACTACAAAAGCCGATAAAATTTGTCATTTTATGAAATGTAGGGAAAAGGGCAAAAGAAGGGTTTTTTTTTTTTTTGGTAAGGTAAGTATGTATTGATCTTTCAAAAAGCTAGGTACAAAAGAAAATCGAAAAGAAGGTTTTTTCTAATTTAATTTTCAAAAAAAAATATTTACAAAATGACATCCTGGATCCTCGTCCTTCTTAATTTCATATATCTTACCAATTTTATTTTATGAATATTTTTAATTAATTACATAATTATAACATTATTTATTAATTATAGATCTTAATAATTTTTTATATTAATTATTACTAATTATGTTATAAAGATAAGCTTCACAAAAAAAATTTATAAATAAAATAAATATAAACATGTTAAAAAAATATGAAATAAACTAAATATTATAAATATAAATAATTAAAACACTTAAAAAATGAAAATAAAAAAAAAAGGCTCAACTCAGCTCAAATGCCCAACCGCATAGCGAGTGGATCGCTTGGCGATTGGGTTGTCGAGCGATTGGGGCGAGGCCCAATGTTGCTAGCGGCTCAATTGCCGAGCAAGCGCCCAAACTTGTAAATATTTTTTTTAAAAATAATTTGGTAAATATATATTTTTAAATTAAATTGATAAAAAAACCTCATTTGGCTTTATTGGCTAGCGTGATTTTTACTAAGTGAACACTAACTTGAATATCAAATCATCGATTGAAAATTACGATAGCCAAGTAAATGTCTTTTTAGAGGTGATGACATTCAAAGTAAATATTATTTCAAAAATTATGACATTTAAATTATTGAAAAAAGGTTGACAAATTGGGTGTCATTTGAAAATTATGATATCAACAAGGACTAGACACCCTAATCGTTTACGGCGTTTCCCTCCTTTTCAGTGCAAGCTCATTGCCTTTGATGAGACTGTCTCCACGTGTCTCTACCTGCGTCCCCAAGCAGACAATAAAGATCGTAGATTTTCGGACAAAGAAAGAAACCGACCACACTTTGAGCTGAATCCGATTTCCAAAGAGCCCCCCACCTCCACTCAAAAACCCAAAGCGAAAAGAAAATTTCTCATTTGGCAATTTGCCATTCTCAAGTCACACAGGCATACTGATGATGTTTTGACACCAGATCCTGTAACAAAGACACCACCCGCATCTATTGCAATCTTGTCCTAGGAAAGAAGACCCAATCCTCCGAAAAAGTCAAATCCTTCAGGTCTCAGCAAAGGACCCTTCGCTGCGATCATTCCAGATCCAAAACTATGAGATGGAAAGGTCGAACGGTGCAATCAGTGATGTACCCGATGAAGAAAATCGGCCCGTCTCGACCGATTTCCGGGCCGGCTCGCTCCACCTCAGGTCCCCGAGGAGCAGCCCAGCAGAGCCGAGCAGCCCCCAGCCGAGCCGGTTCTCGATCTCCGACCCCACTTGCAATGGCGGGTCCTCGTTTTCTTGCGTAAAGATGAAAGCTTTGGAGTTCCTGTGGGGCCGTGATAAGGAGCTCTCAAAAACTCAGCAGAGGGTGAAGAGGAAGATGGCGAGAAGGTGGAACAAAAGAAGGGGGGTTGTTATCGCGATTGGGTTGATGGCGTGCTTTCTCTTGGGGAATTGGTTGATGCTCTTGAGCTTGCAAGATCGAAAGATAAGCATTGAAGGTGGAGTTTCTAGGAATTCGTCTTCTGCTGTTTCATTCCATATCAAGGTGTGCGCAGCTGCTGTTGAGATTCAATTCTTCGAGAGAGTTTTATTTGTTGGATTGTATACATGAGCATTTCGTGGTTGTGAAGCTTCTCATTTGATGTGTCACTAAAAAGGGAATGCTGGGAAGATTTGAATGGAATAGCTTTGACATGTTCCTAATGCCACTGATGAACGTGGGAGAATCCTTTATAGTGTTTAATGGATGAATTCTTCTTGAGACCTTGTAATCGGGCTGTCACTTATTATTGATCCATTGAGGGCAGTAGTACAATGAACCTTGGTGGCTATATTAGTGTGGTATTTGATTCTGCCAAGGTCCAGTGTTGTCGTCCAAGAATTTGCATTGCATTTGTGTGAACTAGCTCACAAGCGTGGTCTCTTGACACGTAAGGATAATCCTAACAAAATAAAAAGTTATTGTAGTTGGAGGGAAGCCAATGCTCTGAAAGTGCCTGGGAGGGTATTCTATGTTGAAAATCTTTTTTTTTGTTCTACAAAGAGGAAGCTCGCCTTAGTTTGGTAAAATATTATATAACAAATTTGCTTGTCCAGCTGAGATTAGCATCTAGATGGCAATGTAGATCATCGTTTTAGTCCATTGATCCTGTTTGCTTTTATCAGAAGGGAGATGCGAAAAGCATCCGGAAACGGGTGAAACCTTGGAGGGGTGTGTATGGAAGGTTGTTGGCTTTGGCTGCCCATGCCTTGGCAGAGGTACATTTGCACTATATCTTTACTTTTTCAGTTTGGCCTTCAGAGAGTGGAGAGCTTAATCATCTGATGGTAGCTTTGTCTCGTGTCCTCCGGCTATGTCAAACAGGGTCACAACAAACCTGAGCCAAAAGATTTATGGCAGGAACCATTTGTTCCAGCTTCTGCATGGAAACCTTGTTCAGATCAACGTAACTGGAAAGCTAGTGGTAAGCTCTGCATGTGTGCACACGCGTTTGTGTGCGCATGCACGCATGCGCAGATACATTGGTTGTGTGCACTGGAATGGTGAGGTTGTAAATGTGGAGGATGATGGTGTCGTCTTCTTTGTGCACATGAAAACCATTCGCGCACCATCATGAAAAATAAACTGTGAACAATGCTTGGGCTATCTACTAAAGGCATTATTACATTTCTCTACTTCTACAGGTGGAAACAATGGATACATAATGATCACTGCAAATGGTGGGATGAACCAGCAGAGAGTAGCTGTAAGTAGTCCCTCTACTAAATTGTGGCACTACTCTAATTCCAGTGATGGCCAAATTGTAGCAGCTTGTCTCTTTTGTTTACTAATTTCTCAACTTGGTTGGAAGCAGGTCTGTAATGCTGTAGTCATTGCAAGATTGCTCAATGCAACTCTTGTTGTTCCACGATTTTTATACAGCAGTGTCTGGAAGGATGTCAGGTAATTTGCTACCACCTCTTTCATTCGTTCTCTGCAAGTTACTTTTCTTCAATCTACACAGCCCTCTGTGATCATTGAAACTGATAGTTTGGTTTAGATATTAATTCGAAGCCTTTACCATTTAGGTGGCAGTTCATTCTCAGTTTCCGTCATCTTAAATTCTTTTATAGGAACTCATCAAATTACCTGTTTCTTCTAGATGATGTTATTTCCCATCTTACGAAATAACTTTTTTGAAGTGAAACTGTCGTGGAGGGTCACATTATGCAATCATCGTCTATTAGGGTGTCAATATACTATGCTTCTGGTGTTGATTCATTGTTGATATCCATGGTGAATGTTGATCAGCTACACTGTCAAGTCTGAAAGTTAATTAGGCTCAACATTTGCACAATATGCAATCTTTGTCAGATATTTGCCTCTCAATCCTTTTTCTCATCAGAATGTAACCCTTCAATTTCATTATAGTCAATTCAGCGATATCTATCAGGAGGAGCACTTTATTAACTACTTGACTCCTGATATTCGGATAGTGAAGGAGCTCCCTGAAGAGCTACGATCATTAAACTTGGAGGCAATTGGCAGCCTCGTGAGTTTCTCACTTCAAAACATTGCCGGTGGCTTTCTAATTAGCATTGTTAGGCATCATCTTTGGAGGTGCTAATTACATGGGCATTTTTCCAGATCACAGATACTGATATCAGAAAGGAATCAAAACCGAAGTTTTTATGTGAAGAATATTCTTCCTATTCTGATCCAGAATAGAGTTGTCCATTTCCTTGGATTTGGAAATCGTCTGGCCTTTGACCCCATACCATTTCAATTGCAGGTAATGGTTTAAGCTTAGACAAAGTCATTGTAGCATGACCCTGCGAGGGATTCTTTCTGAAAAGTTTTTTCATGCTCTGTAAAAGTTAATCTTACTTTACTTTTTATTGTTTCCTTCTTTATGCTTGCTCTTCCTAATTGAGGAAACTTCATCTAGAGACTTCGTTGCAGATGTAATTTTCACGCTCTTCGGTTTGTCCCAAAGATACAAGAAACTGGCGCTTTGCTTCTTCAGAGAGTACGACAGCGTCCGCGGCCTGGATTGCTAGATCATTATCTTGTCGATCCTTATGCAGAGTCAATGCTGAAAGAAAAGGGAGGTCATTCTGGGAAAGCTTCTAAGTATCTTGCTCTACACCTGAGGTTCGAAATTGACATGGTGGCTCATTCCCTGTGTGAATTTGGTGGAGGCAAAGAAGAGAGACAAGAATTGGAGGCATTCCGTGAAGTCCATTTCCCTGCATTGACTCTTTTGAAAAAGACCTCGAAGTATGAGTTATTTTACATCCTGCCATAAATTTTATTTCTGTTTACTTTATAGATGGCACTTTCCTGGTTTCTGTTTGGGGAAACAGCCTCGCATTTTCCTTCTGGTTGGAATGACCATTCTCATTGACTAACTAAACTGTTTGTCGAGACAGGTTGCCTTCTCCTGCTGCCCTAAGGGAAGAAGGCTTGTGCCCTTTGACACCTGAAGAAGCAGTGCTTATGCTAGCCGCTCTTGGTTTTAAAAGACAAACATATGTATATGTCGCTGGAGCAAATATATATGGGGGGAGGTCGAGGTTGGTTGCTTTGAACAGCTTGTATCCTAATTTGGTCACCAAGGAAACTCTTCTTTCAGCAAGTGAACTGGAACCTTTCAACAATTTTTCATCTCAGGTATATAGTCTGCGTGAAGTAGTTGCCTGTAGCTCGATTTTATTAGCTTTCTCTACATTTTATTTCTCTTTCTTCATTTTCATGGGATGACTTGAGAAGGATGCAGTGATTTATGGGACTAAGCTCTGTCACATCTATTTTTAGTCTGATTGATTGTTGCCTTTCCCTGTAATTATTTAAATTTCTGCAGTTAGCTGCTTTGGACTTTATAGTCTGCACCGCAGCGGATGCCTTTGCAATGACGGACTCGGGAAGTCAGCTATCATCCTTGGTCTCTGGTTACCGAATATATTATGGTGGAGGAAAGATGCCGACAATAAGACCGAACAAGCGAAGACTCGCGGACATCTTTACGAAGAACAACACAATAGAATGGCGCGTGTTTGAACAAAGGGTGAGGAAAGCGGTGAGGCAAACTAAGCATGTTCAAAAGAGGCCAGTGGCAAGGAGTATTTACCGGTTCCCGCGCTGCAAGGAGTGTATGTGCATTACCCGATAATATATTCGAGTAGGTTCTGTTGATTGTTAGTTGTTTATTGTTTTAACAATCTTTTTCACATGCTAATTCAATTGAATTTTGTAACAACCATGAGCGGCATCAGACCAACTGAGAAAGTTCCTTAGAGATCTCCAAACATTTTTGGAGATGGTAGCATCGTCATTATTCTCTCACCCCCATAACATCCAACTTCTCATGCCCAATTCCTGCACTTGTTTATGCAAACGAACCTCTTTCCTCTTTCTGGTTTTTTACTTTGTGCTTCCTGAGTTATCACCTCGTCGTGTAGCTTTAGAGATAGTCATTCATCTCTTTATTGAGTCAGCAACTCACTTACACTTCGTTCATGAATCGATAGAGAGACTACACTTAACTCTTACTCATCACAATCTCTGAGAAAGTTAAGGCAACGAGGAGCAACATAATGCTGCTAGAAGCCCTTCCCGTGAACAGAGATCTCATGCCGAAGGGAGCACAGTGAGATAGGACCGAAGATTCTATTGTAGGCGGAAGGTTTGAGGTTTATGGGAATGGACAGAAGTTGAGAACTAGTAAGCCATGGGTACCCAAGACTCAGGTTTTTACACTTCTCTGATGGGTAAGTGCGCCGAGGATAGCTTGCATCATGGTGATGAAGATGATGAGAGAAGCCGAGACGACTGAGATAAATGTCCGTGATTGGGAAAGTAGGTGCGCTTCAAGGTTGCCCGGTTGCTGTAGCGGGGGGATTCTATATCCCTGAGCTGGTCAGAGAAAGATAACAATCATAAACATCCAACGTGGTTTTCTCCCGGGGTCTGCTTAAGCTATTGGCGACTAGCTAGAAAACGTCGTGACAATTCCATCTGAACAGAGAAGTGCAATGTCCCGTGGTTGGTTGACTAGGCAGCTCATGAAAGCTAGATAATCAGCACCATCTATGAGAATGGTGCTGGTGAAATCGTTAGATCGCGATGGACAGTATTTCCAACACGTGGTTTCAGAAACTTATCTCTAGGAAACTATTGGCTTTAAGCTTGACTCCTAATCACCTGAGGTCTGTTACACCTGCTATGGATTGCTCTCAAGGGGAAGGGCAAGTCCTACATTCGGTCACAGTCGATCCCATCTTATGGGAGGAGACTCCGATAGAACAAGCAAAGTGCGTGCCCAACCTTCAGATTGTCGCATTTCTCGGTGATCTCTAAGGGTCCTGGGGTTCCTATCACCAATTGCTTGTGGGATTGTACCCATGCAGCAATTCATGGCTCTTATGAAGGAAAGCTGCAATTACTAGGATGAGTGACTGAAAAGTTCGATTCATTTAATCCAGAAATTTGTGTAAGAACATCCGTTTGTACACTTCAACTCCTGTAATAGTCTCCGCCCTTGTGATAAGGGCCTTGGAAACAGCCTGGATGCTTGGCCTTGTTATTGATGCCGCAAAGGCAGTAGGAGTCTGAGAACGAACGTTCTGGGTCGGTTTCATTATTTTTGACCCTTGTTGGTTTCGTCTACATTAGCCCGCATTTTGATTATATCCCCAGTCACCGGTTCTCGCATCTGATGGACTGGGTCGCGTTTCCTTGTTCAGGTGGGCGGGACGACTGCAACAGCAAACGCTTTCCCTTTGTCTGGTCTCGGTTCATCGGGTGCTTGCTCTCTCTGCTTTTTTCACCGCAGGTGGAATATCCGTATTTCTGATGCCCATCACTCCATCTCTCTCTGAGCTCGGCACAAAGGGTTCGAATGAACACAGCAAGAGATGTATTCGGAAAATGTGCGGTCATAATTGACTGCTTCCAAGGACTTGCCTAGATGACTAGGGCTCCCTCTGACCAACCCAGGTTGTCGAGGATTTATTGAGAAAGTCATCCTTAATGATCTGCTGGAGTAGTATGTAGTACAATTGTATAGAAATTTGCTTCGGTAATGGTAAGTTACACTCAAAGTTCAGGGCCTTCTAGGTTTCTGACAGCCGGGTGCCTCAGTGCCCATTCAACAAATCATTTTCAAACTACTAGCCAAAAAAGGATTCCTCGATGACCAATTGGAGAAGAAATCAATAAACAGTTCCCAACCTCGACTGCCACCGGAGCCTCTTTTAATTTATTACCTGTTTGGTTGATTGATGCTTCTCAAGCCTTTTAATTTTGATCTTGGGAGTGGGGAAACTTAATTTCATTAATGTAAAGGAAGCGAAGAGCGATTCCACCGCGTAACAGAACCAATGGACTATGCAAACGACAACATACAACAAATTTGGCAGTACTAATAAGTTATTTTGAAATTTATCACAGCCTCAAAAGTGTATAACGAGTCAATAAAAGCAAGCCACAATAACATAACTGACACCCAGTACGTCCATTTCCTTGGTACTCTTGTTAGAGGCAGGGTCTAGAACTTCTGGATGACAACTGAATTGACAAGGCCTGCCTGCTCTATTGTCTGGTCGAGTTCAGTCAGGAGCTTGGGAGGAAATCCCATCATCTGCAGTTGGTAAGTCCTGGAAACCCCAGGTCTAGATGCATCAATGAAGGCACGGATGTCCCTGACCGTATGGTGGTGATTGAAACGTCCAATTGTCCGGGTTCCATCAGCCAATCTAAGCTGGATTGAAGTCGATGGCATCGTCTCGTCCACAATGAGGCCCAATGATGGGGCAGTAGCACTGTTAAGAGAAGCAGACGCGGTCTCAGGCGCTGCCATTGTGGGGGTAGAGCTGTTTCCTAGTGTTCTTCCAACACCCTGAAATGGAACATGACGCTTCTCTGGTTCCTGCAAGACAATGCAATTTAACTTGATAATTACAGAGTTTGAAAGGACTAGATATAGTCTTATGGTGGTGGTACCAAGGGGGTTTCTTAACAATTACCAAAAGCAGAAATACATGGATAAAAATACATGACTTCATGAAAAAGACTTATTTGTTAGTCTCCAGTATCAGTTAAGTATATTCCTCTCTATTGATACGAGGAAGGGAGACACTGCAATAAGAATGGCAGTAGAGAAATTACTCACAGGGCACTTCTCGTCCCTCCTTATGAGATTCACATGAACAGATGATCTCCTGTCCACAGGCTCGAGCTCTTTTGGACACTCAGACTTCCTAATGCTCTGCATAGAAAGAAATAAGAGATGAGCAATGCAGCACAAGAAGAACTGGAAAAATAAATGAAGTTCTATCCAGGAACCAACTATCCTTGAGATTACCAACATAGTTGTTATCCAGATCCAGGAATAAGATTTCCCAAAAAATCATACCAAGGCCTTTTGATTTAGACCAAAAGAACATCAGATACTCCTCGAAGTAGAACAATACTTAAGGCAAGAACTATCAAAGAGTTGGAACGGATTCCTGACCGAGTTATGGAGTTGATCTCCACCGACAGCATCAACAACTAGAAGAACAAATTGGCTCTATAGAATTTTTTACGCCGATGCACTGTATTATGTATCAAGTCTTCCATAAGAACTGATTACTCAGTATCAATCCTTCACGTCTCTTCCCACTTGGAGGAAAATAAAAGGTGCATACACACACATGATAAATACTTGGTGCTCCTGACAACAAAAAAAAAAAACTTGGTGCTCAAATTTCAATTAGTTTCATTGACAGCCTAAATATGTTAAACTGAAAATATATTATAGATATGCATGCAATGAAATGTATTATATTTATGAAATGTATTGAGAAAACAAAATTCAGTTTTTGTGTTCAGTTCAAGTAGAATTATCTGATCTTATACCTCAAGGAAAGATGCATTTTCAGGATCGTCCAATCTCCTTAGAGGGCCGTCATTCACAGTGAACCCATTGCTCCAGAAAACAATATTATGAATGACAGTCTCAGGTGTCTGAGGAGCCGACTGCACTGTTTCTCCTGAAAGTCGTCGTCCAGTTCCAGTAAAGCTCCTTGAACTTGAAGAAGGAAGAAGGTTATCTATAGGACCTTCTACAGCTCCCATTTCTCTAGCCTGATTAAAGATTGAATCCACATCATTGCCTTTAGAAGGATCTTGCACAAGCATCCCACTGCAAGTAATATATCGTACAGTGTCAGCCTTCAGCTGTGACAGTAAATAACATTGTGTTCTGATGCACACGCAAGTGCCAAATATTTCTTCAGACAACCCACTTGCTCAGTTACGAAAACAAACTGCTCAGTTATATAACACTGCAAACAAACCTGATTTATATAAATAAATAAATAAAAATTCATGTCCTTCTGCAGGAGTAATACCACCGCAGAATCATCAGCACATAAATATTCCATAAATGAACTAATAAATACAAGATCAAGAAAGCAGTTGATCGACACATCAGCCCTCAAGTTCCAGGTTGTTGCAGAGAAAAGTAGCCGGTAGCGTTCTCATGCATCCTCCATTTGTCCCTTAGCTAGCAGGAGCAAGCGCTGAAACCTTCAAACAAATCCTCTTCACTGACAACCTATATTCCTGTCCTAAAATTTATATCACGAAGACACCTATTAAACACTGTAGAATCGGAACCTCATTTGGAGGCTTCATGCTACATTTTCCTACAAGCCCAGTGCCTTTGAGCATATAAAACCAGAATTAGCCCCTCCCCCCCGCCACCCCCCACCCCCCAAAAACCCAACCAAACAACCCCAAATATAGGTGTGTAGCAAAACAAAAAAATGCAAGCACTTTGTCACTTGGCATGTAATTTCCCAATGAAACATGAAGCTAGAACAATTTCACCCTTTTTTTCATAGACCAATGTATCAGAATTGGTGAAATATATTACATCTAATCATCCTACCAACACAAGATCTCCCATTACAAATTTAAGTTAGTTCCACTGAGGTATCAAACTATTATCGGCCTTATGTAGCTAATGAGATGCCTGTTTCCTTTCAAGGGACTGCTTAACAACAGCAGAACCACATAATTTTCAGCATGACGGTTTAGTTCTCAATGATTAGCAAAATGACCCAAACAACCACCTCGCTGCAGAGAGACCTCATCCAGTATCTAATTGTGAACCATTTTAAATTTAAGTTGGTTCCACTGAGGTATCAAACGATCATCAGCTTTATGTTGCCAATGAGATGCCTGTTTTCTTTCATGGGACTGCCTAACAGACAGCAGAACCACAGAACTTTAGCATGACGGTTTAGTTCTCAATGATTACAAAATGGCCTAAAGAATCACCTCACTAGAGGTAGACCTCATCCAGTATCTAATTGCATGTACACTCCCGATTGCCTTGATGCTACTCCCCTAAAAGTGCTCCACTCTCTATCATTAGTCATTCTACTACTTTAACATCACTAAAAACTTTGAAATGGAGTTACTTCTATCTGTCTTTCAAAGAAAACAGAAAACCAATGTAGAAAATCTACGATGAGTACATCTTACTCATCCATTTATGCTGCTGCTGCATACAAACCCCAAATGCCAAAATCACCTCAAGAGCCAAATTTTCTCCCTCTGAACCAGCCCAACGCCATCACTACCACCACCACCACGTCATTATCGATTAGGGATTACCTGTCAATCTGCACATTCAGTTCTTCTTCTTTTTTCCTTCACTAGCATCTAATCCATTGCCTAGTGGACACAAACGAAGTTGGAACACCCCAAATTGACTTTTTTTAATAGAATAGCGCGGGCAAAATGCATAATATACTTCATGGAATGTCTTAGAGGCAGCGATGAAAACAACACTTTTGAAAACAACAAACTCCCAATCTTCATCCTCAGTCAGAGCAAGCAAAGTCTATCAAAGCGAATTCCCTCGGCCAAACACCTTAAGACGAATCTAATCTAATCGGAACAAACGGAGCCACATCAACAGAATCGAAACGGGGAGAGGACGGATTAGGGTTTCAAAGGAGAACCTCTTCTCGCCCCCGGTGTAGTACTCCTGAGGGTTGTCGGAGTCGCTGTCGGAATCGGGTCCGGATCGGCGGTTCAAATCAGAAAGGGTGCGTATGCCGCCGGCCCGGCTGCTGGACGGCTTGGCCGGTTTCTTGTCGTGGGAAGCCATTTTCCTCTCCCGCGGTCGCTGTTGGTCCGATCGGATCAGCGTGTCGCAGAGATCGAGAGAGAGGTAGGAAGGGAGAGATATTGACAACAATTCTGATTCTTTTCAGCTTGCTGCTTTGGCATCTATTTTAATTATTTTATTCATTTGGCCGAAAAAAAAATTATTATTAGGATATATTCGGGTTTTTTTCAATTTAATTTTTTAAAATATTTACAAAAATATTTTTAAAAAAATTAATTATTAGGGATATATTTTTTTTCTTTTAATTTAGTTTTTTTAATTCTTATAATATTTATTTTTTTATAATTTTTTCTTGTAGCTTATTTTATAACATAATTATAATAATTAATGTAAAAATTTATTAAGATCTATAATTAATAAATATTATTATAATTATGTAATTAATTAAAAATATTCATAAAAATAAAAAAAATATTTTCATAATATATAATTCGTCAACTTATCAATTATAACTAAAATAAATATTATAAGTATCAATAATTAAAAAAAATATGGGGTTTTTTATATTTTATTTTTTTAAAAATTTTAGGAAATTACTTTAAAAATAATAAAATAAAATTGGTAAGATATAAAAAAAAAGATTTTCATAATATATAACAATCATCAACTTACAAATTATAAATAAATAAAATAAATATTATAAGTATAAATAATTAAAAAATATGAAATTTAAAAAAGCCCACCCTTTAGGAGGGTGTTAGCCTATTAGCGAGACCTAAATCTGTAATTATTTTTTTAAGTAATTTCCTAAATATTTTTAAAAAATTAAATTAAAAAACCCCATATTTTTTTAAATTTTTTAATTATTGATACTTATAATATTTATTTTATTTATAATTAGTAAGTTGACGATTATTATATATTATGAAAATCTTTTTTTATTTTATGAATATTTTTAATTAATTACATAATTACAATATTATTTATTAATTATAGATCTTAATAAATTTTTACATTAATTATTGCTAATTATGTTATAAAGATAAGCTTCACAAGAAAAAATTATAAATAAAATAAATATTATAAGTACTAATAATTAAAAAAATGAAATTAAAAGTAAAAAAAAATAAAAAAAATTGATAATTAATTTTTAAAATATTTTTGAAAATATTTTTTTAAAAAATTAAATTGAAAAAAAAACCCAACATATTCTCTAGAAATATATTCGACGAAAAGTTAGAGTAGTATCGGGAAAAGATGAAGAACATCGTTTGAGATGGTTTGACATATTCTTGAAGCCCTAAATCAGTAAAAATAGAAGTGTGTTATCGAGGGGTGGGGGAGAAAAAAAAAAGGATAAGAAAATAAAGGGAAAAGTAAAAAAAAAATTTTGGGTCTTAGGAAGTGGAGAAAGCGATTAACATTGTGATGGGGCAAAAATTATATGTTAGTTTTTTGAATCATGCTTTTGTTTTTTTATATTTTATTATGTTATTTTGTTTGTTTTATTTTATATTCTTTTCTTGTTTTTGTTATACCGAAAATTAGTTTGGGTTAAAGGTGATGTTGATTTGACACTCAGAAGAATTTATCCCGAAAATATAATTCGAAGCCTTATATCTTCCTCATCCTTTTTCATTAGTCAAATTGAATGTTAATAAAAGACTCAACTTATCAATGAAAGCTTTATGCAATCGCAAGAATTTGAGCTAGAAATCTTAGGAGGCCTTTGAAATTCTCTCTTATGAGCTTTTTGTTCAACATTCTCAAAAGGCTTGAAATTCCAAAATCACTTGAGAAGTGTCTAACATGAGAGTTTGAGCTAAAATAATCTACAATTTGTAATTATATTGTACTTTGGGTTTTGTCTCACGAAAAATAAAATTTTTAAAATGTATTTTCTTAAGAAATCGTTTCTATCGCTTAAATAATTATTCAATAAATAATATTCTCATTATCATGAATGAGTTATGTCTAAATATTTTCGAAAATAATAAAATAAATTTTATTTATTTATTTTTATAAGTGATATAAACGATTAATTCAAAAGTATTTTTCTTCCGTGAAAAAAAAAAACACCAAGCCTAATCTTTAATAGTAGACCTTGATAATCGAGTTACAATCTACAAGATTTAGGATTTTTAACACAGCTATCTCTTTATTTATTCTTGAATTGTTAAGACTCGGTCGGTGACGTGGCACGCCGACGATGTACGGGACCGATTGAAAGTGGAAATGCGCTGAAAAGGAAAAGATAGAAGGAAAGCTTCGTCTTTTCATCCCAAAAGCAGCGTCGAACGGGCAGGCGCGCGCATCTCCACTCCCACTCCCTCCAATGGCGGATCCCTCCTCTCGGACCCCACCGGACAGAGACCCCGGCGGCTGCCTCAAAAACGCCGTCGACGCCGGGCTCTTCTCCGGCGCGCACACTCCGAGCGAGGACCCCGGCGGCGACTCGGCCAGCTCCGACGCGGCCGGTGAGTCGCCTCGCTGGACCGGCGTGGCGACGAGCTTCAGACTGTTCTCGGAGTCGATGCTGAGGATGGAGCTCGCCCAGGTGGAGATGGCGAAGGCCAGGGAGGCGCTGAGGCTGGAGGCGGAACGGAGGCGCGCGGAGCTGGAGGGCGAGATGACTCGGATGCTGCTGCAGACGCAGCTGCAGATCGCGACGGTCGTTGCGGGGAAGAGCCAGAGCGGCGGTAGGAAGCGGAAGCGGGCCGAGGACGAGGACAGGCCATCGGCCTCCATCAGGTAACGCACTGGTTACCCGTTCGCTACTCACTGTATATGAGTCGACTCGTGGACTTCGCTGAATTCGTGAATGTTCCTTCTTGGTTTCTGGGTGCGGTCAAAAATTGCAGGGAAGGAGCTCTCTTGCTCGGCTTGCTTCACTGTAATCTGTTCTTCTGAAGTTGGGTTGATGCAGGCAATTAGAAGAAGGAAGTGTTCTTCAGTTGCTACTTTTGTTCTCGTCAGTCGTCTGTGATAATCTACAAGGTTCACTTGAAAAAAAACATGTGAAAAAGGATGTAACTTGAAGCTTAGTTCATGTACATGTCGATGTCCCGAAACTATTGTGACCTCGGTCGATCTTATAAGATTCCGAAGTGTGCATTTGCCGCCCCGGACCAGAATGACTGTAAGAATTTCATTGTGGCCATGAGTAACTAGATGTGATGCATTTGCAGTAGAAAAGAGTAGTAATTAGATAAGCTGGACAAAAGAGTAGAAGGGACGCATTCCAGTTGGATTAACTCAAATCCAACTGGAATTTCTTCTTGCGGGAATCTCCGGCCCTCTCTTCCGTGACGCTTAGCAAAGCATGCCGCCGGCTCGCGGCGCTCCATACGTACTCTTGCATAGGTGGTAGAATCCCTTGCTCATCCTTGTTCGCCTGGCTGCGGATTATCTGCAAAATGTAACAAAATTAATTAGAAACACCGATTAAGTTCAATTTGTTTCCCCCCTTTTACGGCCTAGGAAAACCTTGATATCCAAAATCACAAGAGACGACGCCGACCGATACCTTTGAAGCCCATAATCTCTCTGCTTGTTGACACACATCTCTTATGTCCCTTCCAGACATCCTGGTTTAACAGAACATCCAGATGAGTTGAGCTTCACAGAAAAACATTTAAGAACGAATAAAAGGGAAGAAAGTAATCTCCAGTACTATGAATTAGAATGCGAAAATAAAAAATACGACGGAAGAAGAAATGGATTTCTTGCTCTAAAGCACAAAAACAAGAAGTTGCTATGCAAGATAAACTTTGATGGGACTAACCCTCCGGTGACTTTAGCGAATTCAACTAACTCAGGTTCTGTCAAGTGCTTCGCATACTGAGCTGCTATTTCCTGGCGGTTCCGTCGATCGGGAAGGTCAAAGGTGATCATTGAATCAAATCGACTGCAAGACCGTGAGTAGCACATCAGTACCAAATGAGTGGATCAACTTTTGGCGCTTTGCAGATGCATGCACCTGCTTTTACCTGATTAATGCAGGATCCAGGTCTTGCTTCCTATTTGTGGCGGCGATCACAACCACCTTCTTATCTTGTTCAAATCCATCAATCTGCAAGAAGGGAAAACAATTTACTGGGAGTCCTGCAATTGCTAGGAACACTAAAGGCAGGTGTTGAGAAAGCATATGACATAATATCTCGGCAAATTTTATAAAGTGACAGAATAAAGAGATAGGACCTTCAAGGGTTTACTTGTTTACGGTAACTTGCAGAATTGGCCTTATCATCAAGTGGCAAAGGATCAAGATGTTCTAACATTAAAGTCTGGATTATTCAGCTAAACAAACGTCTGACGAGAATGGTACTCTTGCAAATATAGGTTGATCTTGGTACTAGCGTGGATTTGTTTAGTCACATCTAGATCATCGAGCAAAAGTATTATTCCCAAATGATATTCACATTAGTGATATGCTTTCACACTGGAAGATCAGACGATGGAGATGCACGGGTTAGGCCTTTCTTCAAAAGTGTAAACCTAGGGAAATACACTCTCCTACCTGTCGCAATAACACTGATAAGATCCTTCTTGTAGCTTCATGCATTTCACTATCACGAGCTGCAGCAAAAGAGTCGACCTTCAAGGAACAAAGTTACCATAAGTAGGAGCTTGACATATTCAACTGATAGGACATAACGTGTACAAGATAAAGAAATATATGAAGAGTTGTGGTATGCAGGCTCTATGAGCTCTCTCTCCCCATGCTTGCTAGTTGTCTCTTCCTTACGAGACATAGAAAAGTATGATGTAACACACATGAACTCTCCTACAGAAATTTTCTTCCGCAAGAAGAGCTTTCCTATCATCCAGACATACCTCATCTAGGAAAATGATAGCACCATTTGGTAACTCATTGGCAAGTGAAAACACTTGTCCCAACAAGCGTTCGCTTTCACCATAGTACTTTGACAACACAATCTCCAATGGTACATACAGTAAAGGAACACCCTGCAAAGACATGCAGTAACCATTTATCGCTATACCAATTCAATCAAAGCCAGTCCAAAGATCCCACTACTATCGCTAGAAGGAAAACAAAACTCAATCCCCAACATTCCATACCCCTACAAAGAGCAGCTAGAATTTAGAGCAAATGCAACTTCAGCAACATAACTTCAATGAATCAGTATTAGACCAAATGAAAGAGAAAATCTCGCTTAACTCTCCTCTTACGAGGTATGCCACAACAAATGCACGCAAACATGCCACACAAATTATTAACTACTTAGCATAGTCATCATAAGGAGAGAAAAATATATTATGGATTGAGGGCAGCATTAAATACAACAACCAATTAACTGAAGCACGATGCAGAAAGCAAAAGCCATGTCACATAGGTAAGATAGCAGCTATGAATGTCCTTGTCAGCTGATGTGGTTTCATACTGCTTGATTGGCGATAACACGAGCACATGATGTCTTTCCTGTACCTGGAATTGGACATGTACCATAGTTAAGCTTTGCCAAACTAATATGTCATACTAAGCAAGGACAGAGTAAAGAGATACGCCAGAGCACTTTTTAATGCAAGTAATTTGTTCCAATGGAAGCAGCCTAAATTTTGGACAAAATAATTGATGCAACTTAAGGAGAATTTTCAACAACCCTCAAACTCTAGAACTTCCCTATTTTTTTCCATTATCATTCAAAGTGATGACAATGATAACTCAAGCATAAAAAAGATACATGCTTTATAAATTGTTCACTCTTTCTGCTGAATTTCGGAGAGTTTATATGTATTTTAATAACTCATGAAGCACTATTAGGAGAATTAACCCACTTGTTAGCTCAAGTGGTGACATTAAGAAGCATCGTATGCTTTATTTAGGGGGTGATACAGTCTAAAAATCTCTTTAATGTCAGCACTCGAGCTTGTTTCCAATAAACAAAGGCAACACCATTAAACGATTGGGAAACCTCAGCAGCTTCTTTAAACTTTTCATTCATAAGTGTCACTTAAACACTTGTCACGGACAAAAGTCATCAATAGGAAATCGAGCAAATTTAAAAAACTTTTTGCCAGGCTTCTACTATGGTCACGGCAACAGGCAGAAAAATACTGTTGTGCCAATTGTGCACTCTAGCACGGCCATTACATATCGCCGAATATACCCATTTTTATCAGTTCAAAGTGAAGTATCAATAATGCGCACCAAGGGTTGCCAGCCCATGTATGCAAATAAGCTTGTCGATTTAACAATGTCAACTTCTCATGCAGTAGCAAAATCTACTCTTCAACTCAGAGTGCATTATACGAGAATATCCAAAATCTGATTAGAAGTTTATTCCTTAAATGATCTCTGCTCTTATCCTTTCAAGTGAAACCCCGGCCAAATGTTGTTCAATAACTACTTCTCCAAGGCCCCAAAAATAAAAACAATCCCAGAAAAAAAAAAAAAGGAGGTAAGTCAGGGACCTTAAATGGTCAGTCTCCAAAAAAGTACGACTAGAAAGAGGTTAGTCCTCTGTCAAATGTCACTATCTGAATATCAACTAGTTCAGTAATCATTTGCCACAAATGCTAGTTCACTCAAATCCTTTTGACTAACTGAATCATATATAGAAGACAAACCTGGTGGACCCTCGAAGAGCACTGCTCGTGGCCTGTTTGACTCGAACTTGCGTCTCGTTCCACGAGCAATATCATCATACACCTCTGGACTATGTAAAGCCAGTAATATAGTGTCCTCTATCTCCCTTTACGACATGCATGTGAAAGATAGTGTACATAAGTAACACGTGACTCTGATGCTATCCAATGGAAAATGGAAATGATGCAATAAATTCTGATAATACACATATCAAATAGACTTCAACTGGTATCTTGCTCTGTAGTATAGAAGTTTTTTAGGATTCCATTGACAACATGATTCGATAATTTTCCTCAATGGACAAACTTAGATCATAAAACCTATGAATAAAGAAAATGCTGACAATGGTGAGCTGTCCTTGACTTCACAAATCTGTATCCTCTATTATAACATATGATCATTTTGCACATCCACTTGTACACGAGAAGTAGGACTGTGTCACTGCCTTCATTAAATGTCTGGAGAAAAGGCAAAGTGAAAACAGCTAACTACATCGATGTTAATCCATCTTTTACATGTCACACATCCATTCTATTGCTGTGGGCTAAAGCATAACGATTATGACACAAAATCTCCAAAATTTATAAGGTGTTGCATCAGCAAAGCATCATATAATACATTTATAAATTTGCATCTTCAAGATGGCCTCCCAATATGTACACAATAAGCTACACTGAAACTATATGAATGAGGAATTTAATAAATGTAATGCTTCACATACCGTTTTTGCTTTTCATACCCAGCAATGTTGTCCCATGATAACTTCTTGTTTTCCACATCAACAGGAAGTTCATCGATCCCATAAATTCTCACTCCCATTGACTCAAGACTTGTAATCGCCTTTTCTGGGGTTGTTTTCCTTTCGGTACCTTCCCTTGGTCTACTCTCCAAAAACTTATCCCTCCCCAACTTTTTACCTGCCAATTGCAAGACAGAAACGAAAGCTTCCAGCTCTTTTGTAGTCAAGCTTCCCGGCTTCATGAACTCAATTTCCTGCAACAGCTCGTGAGATAAATATTTTACTAGTTTTTCAGCTCCGATGCACAGTAATGAGACAACTACTAAATTCCATCAATTAGAACTGACTACTCACCGCTTTATCAGAACTGATAAGAGAGCGAAATATAATAATGCATAAGTCACCCTCCTGTTTCTTTATATTTTCAGCACAATCCTCTTTCTCAGCTTCTCTTTGCCTTTCTGGAGGATTGATCATCAGCTGCCAAGCAACTGCACTGGAAAAACATGCACATAGCATTCTTACGTAACTCATCGCAGAAACATCAAACTCCCAAAACAATACGAGGACGCGAAAGGAAACACTAAAGGAACTGCAATCAGTAATGAGGACAAGAGAAGAGAAATTTGTCCACCCGTCAAAGGCAATCAACTTACCTGTCCCAACCACGCAATAGCATGTCTGAACCACCACTGTGTTCCTCAGCCTTCATTCCAAGGTTGGAAACAAGGTTTGCAATTAGTTGGGATACTTCACACGCAGGAGGGACCTGAAACTTCAAAGTTACCTGCAGTACACAATCAACATCAACATCAACATCCTTTATCTTCTTTAACAAAATGGAACCAAAATAATTTTTTTTTTTTTTTAAGAACTTCAAACTATGCAGCTACGTTAAGATGGAATCGGGGTTCATGTAAAGCTCAACAGAGGTGAGGGCAGGACATCCCATAGAGCAACAAGAACATGTACTGGTAAACCATAAGTTGTGCCAAAGACAATAAACTTTTGTTCAATTAACGAGTAATCTTGTATGTTGAAATTACTTGACTATACAACCACAATTTTAAATTATAATGCATGCTGTAGCCAGCTGAATCTCAAAACCATATTTTCAACTCATTTTCAATTACATAGTACATGGTTGAATTCAACTTCAAAACCATGTATTTGAAGATAAGACAAAACCACGTATTCAAAGTTAAGTCAAAACTATATCCTTTACGCTGGAAAATACTATATGTTTTTCCTATTGTCGAAATAAGCTGAAAAAGTTCATATATCAGTCATAAATATGGATTGATTATTAAGTCATGCTACACCTCACTCTACCTTCTCCAAATCATACAAGATTAAGAACATTGATCCAAAGTCAACCATAAATCTTCTTCAGAAGTATCAATCAGTACTATAGCCAATGCCAAAAATCCTGACACGCTCCTTCAAGTCGGCCAGAATTTAATTCTTGAAACCACACTATAGAAAATAACCAGCGCTGTTATGCCATGAATAAGAAAAAATTATTGTGAAGAAAACATCCTACTGAATTAACCTTTTGACCTTTAACACCAACGGAAAATCTTGGGTAGGAACCATAATGCATTCCTTTGCCTTTGAGAGACTCTTCGACACGGCGTCGCTCTGTCCTGGCGATTTCCTCCAGCTTTGAACCACCTGAAGGTGTCTCTGACAGCAATGGAGGACTCTCGACAGGCTGCACAAAGCAAAATTAGGTTCTGTACAGTACTCAATACAGAATCATGTAACAAAATTTACACCATACTTTGGCAATTACATCAAGAACCTGGAATTTCAAGTCACAACTTAAATCTGATAAAATAGGTATTAACTTGGCAACGAGGCCAATTCTAGATGTGTCAGCATAAGCAGGACACATTGGTCTCTCCTAGCTAACTTATTCGCAAATAAAAATTGTCCTTCCCATCAGAGCATTCAAATATCAAAAAATACAGTCTTTCCTGATCAGACCTTATCAGCATCTGCATATGCTACTGCCAGAGCTCCAGCTCCAAAGAGACCTGCTAAGACGGCTGGCAATAGAAATTGTGTTCCATGAACATTGCAAGGTGAGTTAGGCTCCCAGATCTTATCCGTATTAAGATTAACAAGTTGCTGTAGTGCCCCTGCATGTGTCATTACCAGTGAAAAGCAGTACCGACAGAGATAATCAATTCACTGATTGCAGAGACACGGAAAAAGGATTTGATAGATCTTTTTATGTCATCAACCATGATAATTTTACTCTTGGTTCCTGAATACAAAGGTATGCTGTCTGCCGACTCGCATGCTGACAGACTAATTTATGTCTGGAATGAATTCACTAAAGCAACGCATATTCCACACAGTATAAGAAAATTAATTCAGATTCAAGCAAGTCATCAAGGTGCAAGCCAGACACTATAGTGAGAAAAGAACATCTTTTATAAGAAACTAAGTAACACAACTCGGTCGCGCAAACACCAAACTGAAGAAAGTCCAAGGAGATTTTGTGCTGCCGACCAACCGAAAGTTCGAAGCCGCAGACGGTAAAGGACTCAGTAAAAAGTTTGCACTTTTGACCCTCTGGTCAGAACGCGATTGATGCAAATTCTTCGTAAGAAAACGCCAAGACATAAAGCGCCGATAACCACAAGTATCCCACGAACATCCAGCAGAAGCAAGCTCATACAACGAAGCTAACAAGGACAATGACTAAGTCTCGAGAAGACTAAACGAAGCACTGAAAAAGATGAAAACTCCCCTCGCACGATCTCACACAACACATCGGAATACAAACTCGAAGAGAAGAGAGGAATTGAGTGAGTCAGAACTCAGGAGCACCAATCCCAGCTCCCGCCGAATTCAGCAGAAGCAGCGAGCCACGATAGTTTACACCTAAACGCGAGATTAAGCACACTCGTCGGAGGCTACAGACGAGTAATCGAAGCAAATCGAATCTGCACCATCACGAGAAAACGCGACGACGAGGAGGAGGAGGGGAAGGAGCGTCGTTACGTGGAGTGAGCGGGGGAGCGAGGTCGCGTGATCGGGCCGGAGACGGTGACGCTAGGGCTCTGGAGGAGAGCATCGAGCGGCACGAACGAGCTGAGCTCAGCAACTTCCTGGGAACCGACATGGTTTCTCACTCGCTGAGTCCCCGCCGGAGAAAATTTCAGCCGGTGGAAGAGAAGCGTAGAGAGAGAGAGGAGGGGAGAGAGTACTATTCTCAGAGACTCAGAGTCGGTCCGGAAGGTACATTCTTAAGTGGCAAAAATGTAATTTAGGCTTTCTGAGAATATTACGTATGGGAGTGAAGTTCCCGCTAATTCCGCCCCAAATCGGTTTCGCATCCACTTTTTCCCCCTGTCACTGGATTTGCTCAGCCTCGCTCTCTCGGCCCGACGACCCCCACGCCATTGTTGGCCTTTGCACGCTGCCTCCGTCGTACCCAACTCTCACTTGTCACTTGCCTTCGGCCCCCGGCAAACGGACATTCATGTACTAAAATAGAAAATTAAACTTTTAAATTTGAAAATTGCCTTTCTTAATTTTTTTTAATATTTACTATTTACTATTTATGTTGTATAATTATTTTTTTCTTTTTTCATTTTTCTTTAGCATCCGCCTATCGCGTGGCCTCGCGCTAGGACGTCCGGTGAGCTTCAAGCTCGCTAGATCCTGGCTGGAGTTTTTCAAACAAACTCACTATTTTTTATTTTTATTTTTTTTAATTTTTTTTTTTTATTTGATTGGACCTTCATAAATGGTGTTTTTGACATGTTTATGGCGTGCTGTCCTAAATTGGCGGCTTCCTCTGAGCGACCCTCCCTAACAAACACAAGGCTATTTGTTTATTTTTTTTTATTTTAACTTTTTTTTAAATCTTTTTATTTCTTCTTCGTCCGCCGATTCTCGAGCCTCGACGATAGCCAATCGATTGGCGAGCCTTGAGCTCGCGAGATCCCAAAGAGTTTGAGTTCAGCCAAGGCCATTGAGCCTTGAGCTCGCCCATAATCGCTGTCGCCAACTAGTCACCATGAAGGAAAAAAAAAAAAATAAAAATAATAAATAAATAACATTTTAAATTTTAGTTTTTTTTTTCCTAAGATAAAATAATGAGGCTGAAATCATTTTTCAAATGAGATTCAATCGTCTGAAAACATTTTTCATTACATATCGCCAAACAAAGGAGAACTAATCATTTTTCTAAAAAATAATTTTTTGAAAAGCATTTTCCTTCAGAATGAATTTTTCAAAAGAAGGTTCTTGAAGGAGACTGCAAGATATCCCCATGAAATTCAGACGAACGAAAAAAGATTAGGCAAAAACTGATCTAACTATTGGATTTGAATTTCAGTTCTGGGGTCGGCACAATCCGCGTCACATCAAGACCAAGGCACTATCTTTGGATGGGATGACAACGAATTAGTCATTCACTAAAACATCCGAAAACCAGCTGCGCTACCTATCGAAAGTTACCAACACATTCGAGAAATCGCGGCTACAAAATTTCCGTGCTGCCTATTGAACCGCTGACCGAAGACGTGACTCAGAATTTTACCATTGAACCGCTGCCCAAAGACGTGACTCAAAATTTTACTCTTGTACAAACCGATGCCAACCAATCATAAAGACGATCTCGAGGGAAAGTCTGATTGGCAGCTCATCAGGCATGCCAATATCATCTGCCTGGCATCGCCCAATGATCGATTTATTGGCTCAAATCACAAATTAGTTTCAGAGCTACAACATGAGCAAGTAATGAGTTTGTCACAAAGCAGAATGAGGCCATGAATCTGAAATGAACACCTATAGATACCAAGTTGATGCGAAAAGCCTTGGTGCCATCACACTTGGACGATACTTCTAGCCAACCTCTAAGTTCTACAAAATCCAATGCAATGACAAAGCAAACATAAAAAAATCACTTGTCGAGCCAAGCAAAGTTTGAGTCTCTCCAGGAACTCGTTGCCACGAGATTGTTCACTTATCTAAGCTTGAGCTCCAAGTTCCAACAATAGGGTGCGGTTGACTGCATCCGATGCTGGGCCAACAAATTGAATGGGACCTGCATTTAAATGCAAAAGGGAATATAACAAGGTACCAATAGAAGAAAGGAAATGCATGAAAATAAACGACAAAGAAATAGCAAGCATGAATCAAACAGATCGTGCGTAGTGACCAACTTTCTGAAAAACCACACATTCTTAAAGGGGGACAGAACCCTACCAGGACTGATATATCTGTTCTTGATGGCCCACTCATCCCGCATTGAGGCAAATTTCTTGAACGGTGCACCTATATCAATAGAACTATTGCTTAGAAGATTCAGGTTTGCACTAGCAAATTTAGTGGGTATACTGCACGCAGCAATTAATACCTTCAAGCTCCACCATTGCCTTCTTGATCACAGGCTTGAACTTACCTGGGATAAGATAAAAATTTTGGACTCAGCTTGAGCTGTGCATTTAAGGGCACAGATACACATACAATCACACGCGCAGGGAAAGACAGACAGGCATAACAGTCATATTTGCAAGCCAGAAAAGGTAGACAGGTAAGAGCAACAAACATGAGCTACTAAAAATAATGAACTGCTGGGATATTCGGATGGATAAATCAAAACTGAACCCCACTCAAAAAACCAGCCGAGCTATCAACGGAACAGGGATAGACCTAGTCCAAGGTCATTCTCCCCGTCGCTTCCATGAAGCACGCAATTACTAAATCAGAAGATCTAGCTTTGGTAACAAGGGTACTGCAACCATACAGTCTCAGAAAGGACAAAATAGGCATCATCCTACATGACGTTATCAAAGAATCTCAATAAACTAGTGTACCATGTCTCCTCTCAACGTCCATCAATGCTGTTAATGCAGTTCCACCAACAGTCCACTCTGAAACTGGGGCAGCTAAATTTGCCACCTGAAGACATTATGCTCGTGAGCTCCATCAGTTTTGCAGATGAGAAAGACTCAGTCAACTGAAAATGACTGGACCATCCTCAAATACAAGGCAAACTTTGCCAGGGGAAAAAGACATACTGAAGATATCAACCCAGTTTTCCCGCTCTGGAGGAGAGCTCCTGCAGCATAACCCAAAGCATAGCAATATGTAGAGTCAAAGTTGGTTGGCAGACCACATCTGCCTTCATACCTGAAACGCAATAAGCATGCATTAAATAAAGAGTAAAGGTAATATGGTCAAGGTCAAAGAAAAATCCAAATAGAATAACAACAGGTTTCACTTATTTTACAACCACCAGAAAAGAGGAACAATTACTAGAAACCCTACCTGAGTAGACCTTTCAAATAAAACCACAAAAGAAATGACACAATTTCACAGACAAATCCAGATTACCCGAAAAAATGGGATTGTCCTTTGAAGTTGCCCTTGTATGTACCTTCATGCTTCCTCTTCTCCAATTCAGTTTCAACCATTTGAATGAGCATCTTCTCTGTCTCAATTTTAGCAACCTAAACAAATAAACAGGTTCGACCAAAAAAAAAAAAAAAAAACAAAGAAACAGGTAAGAATGATGACAAAACCCAGAGGAACTGAATATTAGGTGAAACGGTTGAAGATGCTGACAATTACCTGTACATTTCCATGTGGGTCCCTTTCAAGCATCAGTTGTTCTTGAATTGCTTGAGGTAAAAATTCAAAGAGCTCGAAAGATTGATTGTTGAGTTTCTTCTTCCAAAGCCCCCCTTCATCCACGACATCATGGGCAAGAATTTCGTTTAGTTCTGAAATAAGCTGCTGCACCTGCAAATAGTACAGTTCAATTAGTGTCTACCATAGATGTACTTCACTAGTCCATTTGACAGTCCTAAGAAGAAAATTTAAAAGGTTTGCAGATTACATCTAAAAGAAGTACAAGTTTACCTCTGGAATGAAATCAATAAGGCCTTCTGGTATGAGGATGACTCCATAGTTGTAACCAAATTCCGCACGTTTGCAGACAATATCAACAATGTAGTCGGTGACATTTTTAAGAGTCAGCTTCTTAGCAGCAACCTGCATCAAGATGTAATCAGATGACTAGTCGTTCAGCAATTACCGGAACGATATTTCTACAAAGAAGGCTTGTTAATGACACTTTTACTTAGTTATTGTATGAGTATGTCCATGTAAAAGTGAACACTCAACTAAATTAGAAAAGATTTAAGTTGGAGAATCAAGTTGATAAAAAAGGTAAAGCCTGAAGTTAGTATTTATAAAGAAATGTTCTAGGACAAAAAGGACAAGATCTTCCAGAGTTAGGCTAGAAATCCGAAAAATTGCCTTAGAATCATCAGCAAAAATTCAAGAGCATCCTAAGCATGAGGGAAACAGGAAAAGCTTCTTCCAGTGCACATAAATGTACTAACGTAAAAACGCCAAAAATGCTTCAGGACATAGATTGCAAACTGATACACTCAATTAGGGGTGCACCATGTATTTCTCTTCTTTTCAAGCACCGTTAAGATGCCTAAAGCTGAAACTTTTTACCATAAAGTGATCATTATTGACAAAATCAGTCAACTGATGGGAGTATATATAAATATAATAGACAGAGAATTAAAGTGCAAGAGAAACTAAAACAATTCTTATTCCTCTCATCTAGGATACGCCATTCATATATCCAAGCAAAATGAAAGACAAGAAAATTACCTCTTCTCCAATAATTGTGATATTTGGATGAGTTTGCAAAGCACATTCTAGAGTGATGTGAGAAGCTGCACGTCCCATTAGCCGCACAACTGCATATGAAAGTAGAGGATAAGGGAAAAATAAGAGAAGCATATGAGAAAGGATCATGCAATGCATCATGACTCTGACAAGATAACACATCATATACAATTCTTAAATGAATGAAGACTGCAGATGCATTTAATTTGAGACCAGAACCTGAGGGAAGGAAACTGACAGTGAAAGCAAATGACAGTAGATATTGATTAGAGAGGACCACCATCAGCAATGAAATCGATCATACAAGAAATGGAGTATTGTTGTTTAGACTGAGATAGGACCATAAATAATAATAACTACAATCATTCCTAGAGGAAAAAGAACAGTACTGCAGCACAAAATATTTCAGAAAATGTGAATTGAATTTAGGAATGTCATAAAAAAAGGATGCAGAAGATGCATAGTTGCTGTCAGAACAGGAAGCAATTGTTAGGTTGAACAATGAATTCTCAAAAGGAAAGCTGATGTTTTAGAAAGTGACACCGAATAAAATTAAAACAATACAGGACACAATGAGTGTTTGATATTACAGGTGGAAAGAGAGGTGCCTGAAAGTCTGTGGGGAGAGGTTGAAAAAGGTTGGTGGTGCTTTGCTTATAATCGCAAGGAAATCAGCAATATCCTAAAACATTGGAGTCACCATATGAATTTGACATCTCTTTTGGATTGCTATAACTTTCAAAGAATTAAACATATGAGTAGAACAAAAGTAAGACCTGCTTGAAGTGATTGACCTGACCTGCTACTTATATGTTGTTCGCAATGTCCAGCAAATTTACAAATATTAAACACTGATGTTGTTTTAAAAGAGGAGACTGAGCAAAGTAGAAATTTCAAGATTGTCGACATAATCATATAGTAACTCCCACTCAAATGAGGTCCTTACAGTGGTAATATTTTCCTGTTGACCGAGCATCTACCATGACATTGCCAATCTGTTCGGAGTAGATCTGCATGATAGATATAGACCACGTGAGAAGCCCCTCCAAGATGAAATTACAACTGTCTATTCTTGTTGGATCTCTATCAAAGCATCCCACATCAGCACAATCAGCATATAACATGATTAGAACAGTTCATATAAAACATCAAAGTAAGAACAAGGAGTACAGCATCACATAGTTAGCTAAAGTTTACCTTGCATGCAGTATCAAACCCAAAACTCACGGGGACCTCTTTGCATTTGAGATCACCATCAATGGTTTTGGGGCATCCTATTACCCGAGTTTTCATGTTTTTACTCCTGCATGTACCAATGCCATCAAAAGAATCAGAAAATGAGTGAAAGAGTACAAGCAAAAAGATAACCAATTCCATAAGGCAATAATTACAACCAAAATCATAAGGAAAGCGTACCTGAAATTTTCAGCAAGGAGGCAAGCGTTCGTATTTGAGTCATCTCCACCGATGACAACAAGGCCATCCAAGTCAAGTTTTTTTGCCGTTTCCTCGGCTTGTTTAAACTGAAAACAGGTCAGATGTCGACAGCCTCACCTTCTCGCATAAATGATTATCCTATTAAACAAGAGAGTGAAAAGGACGAGTCTCACCTGCTCTGGAGTTTCAATTTTGTCTCTCCCACTGCAGATCATGTCAAAGCCACCCTAATTGAAGCAAGAAGAAAATAGTATGAAGTGTTTACCCAGCTTGCTCAAAACAACATTCACTTAACAAACATGTGCATGTGTGGAGCTAGAGAATGCATGACTATGCAGTCAAACTCTGTGATTGGTTTGCTGCCTACATTTTTAGATATATGCACATAGCTTCACCGTGCACAAAATAAACCAGCAGGCACCCAACTATATGCAGTCAAACTCTGCAAATTGCACTATCAGAAAGACTAATTTGCATATCAGACAATGGATGGCATCATTTCTTTTGTACAATTAGACAGCCTCACCTGGTTTCTATAAGGGTATATATACTCGGGAGTGAGTTCCACATATTTGCACTTCATGATGCCAGCAGGACCACCCCGGAAACCATACATGGTGCTGCCTTTTACACGATCTTGCAAGTAATCTAGCACCACATTTAAAAATTATCACTAGAGGTGCATTCCTAGAGACAACCATAACTGAATCAATCGCTTGAATGAAGAATCACACAAGAATCAACCAGAGCATCCTGAGGTTATTATGATTCTCACCGAAGATTCCAGCAATCACATTGTGCCCGCCAGGAGCTTGGCCTCCCGACAAAACCACGCCTATCTTCAACTTCTGGGTTGGCCCATCGGAGGTGGAATCACCGGGCACCACCACTGCCGATGGTTGCCCAAAGAGACACGGAAAGAGCTTCGCGATCTCCCCTGCAAAAACCACCACGCACACTATCAAATCCACTGCAACGGAATCTCAATTCTGAACAGCGCTCAACTAGCAAGCAGGCGACCGAAGGTGGAAGAAAACTACGTAACGTCAGTCCTCAAAATGCGAAGTGCTCAGTTTTCCTCGCAAATCACGCGCACGCAGAATAGAAACAGCACCTCTCTATCATAAACGAGAGCAATGCAGTCCGACAACTCGGATCAACAACTCCCTAACAATCGCAAACACTCTACTCTACAGCCAAGCTAAAATCGAGGCCTGTGCGCTAACATATCCCCAACTCCGACGACGGAAACTAACTGATCTAACAGATATATAGCAAGAGAAGAGGACCTGGATTCCCCGCGGCCGAGCTCGGAGGGCCATCGACGACCTTAATCGAGCGCTTGAGCACGGACGGTAAGGGAAGGTCGTGATCTATGCGGCTCGTCTGGACCTCGCTGTACACCGAGGCCACGCGGCCGGTGGTCGCCGGCAGACCGGACTTGCCGGCGGCGAGGTCGCTGTTGAACACGAAGCTCGGAGACATCGGGTTCGGGTGGACCTAACACTGCGAGACTGCGAGAGTGAGTGTGGTCGCGAGGGAGACGATCTTCTTCGGGGTCTCGTGAGACCGGAAAACGTGAATCTAGCGATATTTGTTACGCGTCATCGAGGGCAAAATGGTCATTTCAGGCTTCGGATTCTCCGCCGAGGGAAAGCGAGAGAACGTTGGTTGCCCATCCGACGCGAGGGTAGTTTGGGAATTTTAGGGGAAAAGTTGGACGGTTTGGTTGGTGCGCGTGCCACAAGATGCTGAGTAATTCATTTGATTTTATGAAAAAAAAAAGAAAAAAAATCTTGGGATTTAGCACATAGATTTTCATATGTTTATCTAAAGAAAAATAAATTAATTAGCAGTTACCAAATTTGAATGATCAATTGTTGGGAGACCCATTCGTAATTTGATGCGAATAGAGTTCTACTACGTTGGCCATCACAATATAAGCATCAATCGCTCGATATATTAATGTCCGCCATGAACTCGATCTCATGAAAATTATTCATCACGTCACTCGAAAAAAAATTAAGTTAATTCATTCTAAGAAATCGGTATTTCGGCACTTCATTTCATCTATGGATACTGCTTCAATCTGACGCGTCGGTTCTCCATGGGATGTATGTTCCGTTGCAGCACCAATTCGCTTGTAATAAAAGGATGGTTGATTGTGATCTATTCAGGCTTAATTGCTGGCCATGGTTTGGTTCATGGGTCAGTTTAGACCGTGACATGTGGGCTTAGTGCTTACCTAACCTTCCTCCTGGGTTGGTATGGAGGGCTTTTGAGAAGCAAGAAAAGGGAATATTCCTCGGGGATATCATACCATAAGATTTTTCTCTGGATAGAGGATTAGATTGTGGATTAATTGCCAAATTGGTCATGATGGTGCTTTGATCAGATCTTCTTCAGTGAAAAAAACTGCCTTTATGGTGATAATTGGGGTTGGGACTTGGGATATGAAATTGGGGGATAATTCTATATCAAATTGAGGTCAATTTAGGTGGGCCAATTTAAGATGAGATGTTGCTTTTCCTTTGTTGGAGATGAGCCCAATGACAAGGATAGGCAATTTAGTCGTTGGTTGTCTAGGGGAAATCACAAAGATGTTAGAATTTCTTGATTTAACTTAAGTTTGATCCACATTTCATGGTTTAGTTGAGATAGTATGCCGCAGCTTTCGTGACATAACAGTTCTCGTGAAAATAATAGATATATATTTTTTTTTTTTGGCCCATTGGCATCATGGGTGGGAGGACAAGAGTACCATCTGCGGCATTTTCTTATTCAATCAGCGATACGAGGATGTAAATCTCAAAAGAGTTTTTGACACTAGTAAAAAGGATTCGGCTAAGGAAAATATTGGTCTCTATCCTCGATAACAATTACGTAACAGAAAATAAGGTAAAGTGGATCCACGCCGGTCCTCGGTTAACTTTACAATTACATCATTGAACTTCGATTTCAATGTTCGAAAAACTGAATTAGTGAATTTTTGCAACCTTCTTAGACTGAACGTTAGTCAATTTTTGCATTGATGTACTTTGGTAGAATTTCGCCCTTTTTTTTCCGTACGTGTCCGCCACGTCGGCACTTCACCGGAAAAGTTGATCAAATTTTGGTGAAGTAGCGAAGCGCACCAATTGTAAAGAGAAAAAATGGTTTCATGGATTAGGTGATTGAAAATCAACACCTCCATTATTTTTTTAAGGAATTGGCTAAAAAATTACGAGTACAAAAGTCTTCCTTAACATTAGCTCGAATTAAATGTTACTTCTAAAAAAAATTCAAATAAAAATCCGAAGTGGGATCACTTTCATTTTCTCAAAAAAAAAAAAGGGGAGGGCTCAAAGTAGATTTGTTTTAATTAAGGGCCTAAAATAACCAAGTCAATCCCAAATAAGAGCATGAGCTCGTCGGTCAGCTAAATGTTCGCCGGTAGACATTTTCCGACGATTAGAACAGGGGCAATATTGTCCGAAATTCGCAATTGGGAGAAAAATGGAGTGAATTCTCATATTGAATTGGGAATCAGGTCTTCCCGTCAAATTTTCGCGTTTCCTCCCTCTCCCTCTGCTTCTCAAGCAAATCGCTATGGCCCCAGATGATAAAACTCGTTCATGAGGCGAAATTAACTAAAGCATCATTTGATTCGAATGTGGCCCATTTGGACTTCGTAACTCAACAAAATTCCCCTTAGAACTTCTGCTCAAGCCCTAAGAGCTTCACTAATCCTATCGTTTCCAAACCAATCACAACTTCCAGAAAGCATGCCACCAACCCCTACCCTATAAAGGGCATCGGATGCTTTGTGATTCGTCCACACCATCATCAGTCATCACAATCCCAATTAACAATCCACACCCCCTCCAATCCCCTGCAAAAGCTTTTCCTCCCCAACCTCAGCTTCCACTCCTTTTGAAGGGCATGTACCACAAGTTGAAGTTACCAACTCAAGACACAATGATTCCCAATGAGACCCACTTGCTATTTGTGCTCATAAATGGTTGTTTCTGCGAGAATTTCCTCAGAAAGTTCCTCCTTCATGACTTAGGATGAGGAGCTCAAGGCCATCCCTGAAGCAGAGGCTTCAGAGGAGAGGGTGTGAGTACTTGTGTTGCGGTCGCAGGCTCAGTGTTTCCTCGTCGGAAGAGGCTGATGAGAGCAGAGGCGGTTCGGACCGGGTCGGAGCAATCTCGAGCATGGCACACGCCATGGTTCAGGAGCGACTCGACCAAATGATAAGAGAGAGGCAAGAGGCAAGGCGTGCAGAGAAGAGGAAGCGAAGAACAGGAAGGACCGAATTCGTTTTAATAGTCGCCGTGGAGATGGAATCCGATGATCCTATGCGAGATTTCAGAGACTCCATGGTCGAGATGATAACAACAGCTGGGATCGTAGATGCGAAAGGCCTTCGGCGGCTATTGGATTGGTACCTCACTGTGAATTGTGAGGAGGAGAGCAGGAGTACAATATTGGAGGCATTTCATGAGGTTTGCTTTAACTTGTTTATTAGGAAGTAAATCAAATTGATGGATTTGTGTATTGTCCAAAGCGAAAGGCTCATGCCGTTGGGCCTACATTCAAATCATATTTACATGTTGAAATCTTTTGCTAAGAAAGAGAGGCATCCTGGTTCAAACACGAACTTAACCACCTGATCTTGACAAAGGAAAACAGAGTAGGCATGCATTGAGATCCACAAGAAATCATCGTGGGAAACAAGGTGAGGTCTAACGAGATTAACTAGTTGACGAATAACCTTTGAATCAAAATATAAATGCACAGCCGTTCATCTGCAGACCGTCACGCTATAGGATGAAAGATTATCAGTAAAGCATTTGCACAGCTGCAGAAAGAAACCTTTGCACTTGTCCAAATCAGGGAAACAAAGTAATATCAGTATCTTTGATCAGATTCATGGGCTGATAGATCAAAGAAACCTCATCTTCCAGGAGATGAATGTAGTGCATGGGTATCTACTGAGGTCTGCAGACCCATAATTTGAGTACATGAGTAAATTTGAGTAGTCAGGGCTTGCCAGAGTTGAGGACATTGATCCAAAGGACAAAAAACCATTGTCTTGTCCGAAATAAATTCATGAACAAAATTAGGTAACTGAGGAAGTGGAGGAGGTAAGGCTTTGAAACAAAGAATTAAGTTAATACTCTATCCTGTCTAAAACTCCTTTTAACTTTCAAGAAGACAAATGATCTGTAATATCGATATGAGTTTCACAGACAAAAGCTATAAGTTCGGCTCTTGACTACTAACAACCTCTTTGAATCCTTAGAGGACTGTGATCAGATGTCTTATTTCATAAATAATATCATCTACATACACCACAGCTTCAAAAATAGATAACCTCTCAAAAGAAGTACATCGAGCACTAAAAGGAGTCTTCACTTATTAGTCAATTACGGGGACAACAAGGAGCTACCTTCCTTGATAAGAACAAAGACGCTTCCACCATCTCCCCTTGAGATACGGAGTTCCTCATCAAGGTAGGTGGTCAATAGCCATGACTCGGCATTGCTGTTCGAAAGAGAGAATTTGATAGGCGGTCGGCTGGAGATGGTCTTTGCAACGGAGGAAGCAGTGTCTTGAACAGAGTTAATTAAACCTTTGAAAGGAGCGAAGTCGATCTTTTGTCCTAGAAACTCGACATTCTCCGGTAAGATGATTGAGTCGGTTAGCTGCGGAGTTCCAATTACGCCTTCTTCGAACTTGATCTGAAATAACAGAGAAGAGAATACATGACTGCAGTCTCTGGATGAAGGTAGGTCAGAAACATATTGAACAAGGAAGATATGATTGTTGATACCTAAGGATGTTGATTCTCCAGGAAATGCTTTTTGTTCAATTAGATGTCTATCTTTGCATGGAAATGTCTACTTTTCGTATGCTTGTATTTCACATATTCTGTCTTTTGTTCTCAATTTTGGTTGACATCTTTATTAGCACAAGTAGTACTACATGAAGCACTTTCCATCCCGTATTCAGTTTGTTTCACTCGAATGGAAAGCAATTTTTGCAGTTCCTTAATTTTCTTCAAGCAGGTAACTATTGAAACCCCTCAAATCAAAGGACCCTAGAGTTTTTATCAGAGAGAATAACATTTAGGAACCAAGAATGAACCTGCACGCGCTTGGGGCTTCGGACTTCAAACTTGGCATTGGTGCTAAAAGAAGTGGTTGCCAGTGGGCCAGAAAATAGGACAGAGTTCTGGACAGTGAAATTCTCCGAATCAATAGTCTGAGATATCTCCTCCACCCTCACCAATGGCAAAGTACCTCTTGCCAACAATGGAAATAATTGCGCAAAGGAGGTGTACCTGAAACGACATAATTTAGTTGAAATCATCACATACCTATGTGCACTTTGAGAGACAGCACATTGTCTATATGCAGAGCGAAGATGAATGGGCACTCCGAAACAGCTAAAATGAGGTACAATCTCAAAGAGGAAATTGAAGATACAACAGTTGATCTTATGAAACACTTCTGGAAACAGCAGAAGACAAATGGAACAAGTGCAAGCAATGGACAAGTACATGTGTGCACAAACACACAAATTTTATCTCTGCAAGTAACCATTTTAAGTCCTTAAACACGGAATCGGCTGCACGCAATACCGGTTTGTAGATCAACTGCTTTAGACTCCTCTGACAAACTTTCTCGGAGCTTATACCACTGTTATCACAGAACTAGAACTTGTTTTTAGTCTTGGTTCATCATATAAATTCATGAAAGTATGTAAAGCAAGCAACTCAAGGCAAAGTCTGCAACTTGGAACAGTTTCTCCATTTTCCAGCCTTGTCAGATGTCATTGCGATAAGGTACATTTCCTTAATGAAATCCCAATCATGAAGGAAAATTTTTAGCCACAGAAACTATGTAGACAATCCAAAGAGACACCTCATCTGGAAAACACAATAGAAGCACTATACTCAAGCTGAGACAATAGGATTGAATGCCATGAGTTCAAAACAAAGCAGCAGACGCAAGTATCAACTATAGCAGCTACACGAAGGTCAAAGGAAAAGGGAAAAACTAAGACATGAGCCAAAACTTTAAGGAAAGACGTCCAGCACTTGGATCTTGTCAAAGATATGAATGGTTCTATACAAAATAACCTGTTGAGAAAGGATCATTTAACCAACCTCCCATAGAGGAAAAGTGCTTATGTGCTCTTGTCGTAGAGTAGCTCCACGGCATAAGCATAATAGTCTTACCACGCCAGAATTTGATTGAGATTCTATTTACAGCCAAGCCAAGCAGTTTAATTCCATCATTACTCAAGCAACTGAACACAATTCAAAACATGATGGCCGTACATGAACCTAATATGATGTGGTACCCATTCTCTAATTCTTTTTATGAGAAAGTATACACCATGTTAGTGTTAGTGGTATAAATGATTGGTACCGGTAGATAGTGACTGGACATCTTTTGGTTTTACACACTGGGGTTTCTAGTAAATACTAAACGAACTTATGATCCTTTCTGGACACAAGGCATGTGAAGGTAAAGCCGTGTTTGAATTGCCAAACTCCTTCCAAATCATCTATTACAGATCACATGATCAACTTGATAGTTCTCACATAAGCAGCCAAATCATATGAACCATCAAAAGTAAGGTTGGATGAGCTGCTTTCCAAGACTCCAGTTTCCATTTTTCCCTGAAAGTTTTCTGAAATCTTTTTGTTTGATTCTGTGATTTCTTCAAAGCGCCTTGAATTCACACTCGATGTTTTGACAGAAATCTTTTCTTCAGTATTTAATCGAGTAACAACATACACTGGAATTCAATTAAGGCATTTCCTGGTTAAGACAAAGGGCTAACCACGATCAAGAAACACATTTTCCCTTCAACTCCAATCATCCAAACACGAAATGAAGATCAATTGTCAAAATGCAAACGCAAGAAAGTCACAAAAGAATTCCCACTCATCAGCCAATCCAATCCAATCCAAACAAAACCCGAGAAAAATTGAAGCTTACGCAAGAATCCACTTCCCGTTGAGCATCGTCAGAGCCTCCGTCGGAGCCGGAGTTGGGTTCCTCGCCTCGAGCTGCGTGATCAGCTCCACGATCTCCGCCCTCGTCTCGCTCGTCGCCCTCAACCCGCGGTCCGTCCCGTAGAACGAACCCACCAGCTTCTTCTTCAGCCCGCCAATCTCCGACACCTCCTTCGGCAGCTCCTCCTCCGCCACCGCCACCGCAGCACCGCCGCCGGCCTCTCTCGCCGGTTCCTCCTCCTCCTCCATCTCGGGCCCCCATTCCCCGTCCTCCGCAGCCCTGACCCGGAGCACGGGTCGGGCGCGACCCGGGTCGCAGGGCTGGATTCTTGAACTGCAGGCGACCGCAGAAGCGATTCCGGGGTTGGCGACGGCGAGAACCGCAGGCCTGGGGGAGAATCGGTGCTGGGGTGGGTTCGACGAGAGGGACGTGCACGGAAAGTGGATGAGTTGCGAGATGGTGGACATGTTGGACCAAGAATTGGATCCCTGACGATTCTTGATTTCCGGTGAGAAACAGAGGAGGTCCTCGCTGAGCAGAAACCAGACAGACGAAGAACAGAGGAAGGCCCAGAACGAAGGACGAGCTTTCGTTCCAAACTGTATTCGCGAGAAGACGAAGCGAAGAATGAATGACCGACCAAAGAGACCGACGACGATCGAAGACTTGGAGAGTTCGAGGTTCGAGCAAAGCAAGGACGGCGTGATACATAACTGCCCAAATGAGATATTGGGGGCTCCGGCGGAAAGACGATTTTGCCCCTAACTTAGGCACTCTATTTTTTTCAACCCTTTTATTTTTGGGAGCAATTAAAATGTTTGTCACTCTTAATTTGGTAGTCACACTGTCTAAGGTTGGAATGTTTTTTTTTTTTTGGACGGAAAAGGGGTTGGAATGTGAGCAGGTAGATAACGTGCCATCTGTTCTAAAATAAAGAAACCTATTTATGAAATATCTTATTAATTCACGAGATTGGTAGTAATGTAAGTGTCGATCACCCTTCATACGGTAACGATACAAATGTTAATCGACCTTAAAATGTAATGCGTTGCTCGTTGGCGGGAATGGGTAGATAAGGGTGTCGTCTTTCCTAAATAAACAAGCCTATCATGAATCAAAGCACTCCGAGCTAATGAAGGTTCTCAATAATTCACTAGATGAGAAACGCATTTGTCGAATACGAGTTAATGACCTGCCATGAAGTTGCATTTCGTGGTGTATAAAGAATTGAACATATCCGTGCACGAATTATCCTCAATTCAATTTGTATTGAACTTGCGATTTGAAAGAAGATGTGAACGGTGATTCGATGAATTAAGAAATTGTGAATTTGATGCTTAAATATGTCATTACGCAATTTCAATACCTACTTAAATCATCATATTATGTCTCTCGAGCTCTATTTTTTCACAATATTCGCCAGACATTTTATATAAAGATACCAAAAAAAAAAATTCACCAACTTTCATTCTAGTCTAAAACATGCCTATCATCCAAAAATTACAGTCGATTTCTTCAAAACTATTAACATCGGGAGTTTCTTGTTATTCCACACGTGGGGGAGAGTGTTAATTAAAACGCATAGTTCTGGTAATGAACCTCTCGCGGGCGCTAACGTGCTCATGTCGTTGCCTTTTTCTGGGAAGAAGAAAACGATGACGCAACCAAAATTTTGCCTGGAGGGCGTTTTGGTCATTGCGGATGAGGTGGGGACCCCCGAGATCAGCGGGAGGCTGGGAGCTCCTCCACGTGAGGCCTCGTGTTTTGACACGTGGACTGTCGAGCTTGGAGAAGAGGAAATAAAATGAAGAAGAAGAACGGGACCCACTTTCTATGAGCGGCTGGGAATTGACTTCGCAGTTTTGTATGAACCCGGCAACAATACAATGCCTTTGGCGTGACCATGAATTCCAGAACTCTTCAGGACTCCTACGGCAAAATATGATTTCTCCAACCAGGTTTCCAAGCACATCCACTCGTTCCCATTACTTATACATCATATTCGGGGAATGCACCCAGTTCGATTCGATTCGAGAATCGGACCAAACCGGCCTGGACCAATCGGTCGGAGGCCAACTCTAAGAAGCAACGGTTCGGTGAACATAGAACAGGCTCTCACCCAAGAACTTATTTAGACTAGTTCGACTATCTAAACTGATTTCAAAGTCCCTTTTGAAAAGAAAAGAAGAAAAAAAATCCACCGAGAATCAAACATTGGTTTTCGACATTAATGAATAACATAATCACTTGATCAAAATATGTTATTGTAGCGCAATGAAATGACTTTATATTTTACCATAAGAATTTGGAGTTTCACATAGGAGTTGATCCTTAACAATAGAACCAAGGAGCTGAATCAAGAACCGGGCAGTTCTCGAAATATGGACCTCATATAATAATAATTTTGAGAAATTGTATGGTAGCTCAAGAGTTTTACCACCTAGAGAGATAAATAAAATTATTGTCAGCAAAACCCACCCACGCTTGGCCGAGTTGGTTGAGAGCGTGTTATTCCTCATCGGTCACTGGTTCGAAACTCCCAACTCGACTTCGTGACTTAAGTGGGAGCTATGGGTGGTGGGCCTTGTGCTAACTCCTCCCGAGAGTATATTAATCTTTGAAGGGCGTACAAGCCATTGCGTAAACCTGCGGATCCTCGATTAAAAAAAAAAAAAATTATTGTCAGCAAGTGTTGGAGAAGGATGGGAAACTCCCCGTGGGAACAAGCCTATAGCTTTCATCAATGATGAAGGGATATACCAAACAACTAAATTAAGTGCTTGTTCACCATTTGTCGTATTATAATTGAACCTAATGTGGCTCAGCTACCAGTTTCAAGCGGATGGAGATTTGTAAGTTTATGCGTTTTACCATTGTTGAAAGCTCCTGTTGATTTTTCTACACACTCTCTTGCTAATTCCATGCCTCCTTCTGAACTTGATTAGGCTTCTTTCTTCGGCCCGCCATTTGGATACCATTTTCAGCCGGTCGGGTCGCGCCGTCCCGATCATGAAATTTCTCGAGACAGTCAAGGCTTGATTGAGCGGTTTTAGGGCCTGGTTGGATCTGCTCACACCGACAAATTTTAGGGAAAGTACAAAAAAAGTTATAAATATATTGTACTAGTATCAATTCAGTTCTAAAACTTTTAATTGGATCAATTTAGTGCTAAACATTTTTGTACATATACCATTTAGTCCATCCGGCCAATTTTAATCGAAATTGATGACATGACACGGTCATCCTACGTGGCGTGATTGGCGCTAACGTGAAATTTTTTAATTATTTTTTTCCTTTTCTTTCACATTGGCCGATGAGGGTTAGCTGGGCCTCAACGACTTGTGTGAGGGTCGCGGTCACAAAGGCCCAAGGCGAGGGCCTTCGAGACTACGATGACCTCGCCTAGGGCCACCATAGCCTCTTCGGCCGCACGTGAGGTTGCGAAGGCCCTCGCCTTAGCCTTCGAGGCCCCCGCTCGAGATCCGATGTGGGCCGCGACCCTTGTAAGTTGCAATGATCGCGAGGGCTAGCTAGCCCTTGCCAACAATCTTCGAGGGCTAGCCCACCCTCTCTAGCAACCAACGAGGGCTGGCTAGCCCTCTCCCAAGGCCTAGCGAGGGTTCGCCGGCAACCCTCGCAGGCAAAAGTAACAAAAAAAAATGAAAAAATAATTAAAAAATAATTAAAAAAATTTTTTTAAAAATGTCCATGTCGCGGTCATGCCATGCAGTATCTGACGGTCGGCTCCACATCAATTATTTTCGGTCAAAATTGGCTCGATGGATTGAATTAGTACTAATGCAAAAAGGTTTAGGATTAAATTGATCTAATTAAAAGGTTTAAGACTGAATTGGTATCAATCAATGTAATAGGTTTAGGATTTCTTTTATACTTTTTCTGTCAATTTTCCTGGGCAGCTTTTTTTTAAAAAAATGATAATTATGCTATGAACGGCCTTGGGTTTGGACACTAGAAGGTTGATCCCTAAGGCCTAAGCCCAACAAAACAATTTTTGCATGAAATGTTTCATGGCGGCCTCTCCCGAGCTCACGTGATAGGCCTATGAATAAAAAAGAGTTTCTTTTCTTCTTCTTTGGGAAAAGTCTATATGGAGATTTCTCTTTAAAGTAAAAGTGTGCAATTGGGCCTAGTCCTCAGAGAGAAAAGGCAAATTGTGCCGTTCATGTCGCCTGGTCCTCGAGCTTTTGTGTCGCTCATCTTTGTTGTCACCAATAATAATTTGGAATAAGGGTGATTGGTTTCAAATCATGCCGATTCTTAGGCTAGGATCGGGAATCGACCACGTGACCTCCGATTTCAAAAGATTGAAATTGAAAACCGAACCTATCGATCTAAGAACTGCTAGTTATATTATAATATGTTGAAATGTCCCACATGTCATAATTGTCGGGTTCATATACTTTTCAAATATGTGTGGAGTCCACCTATCAATTTAAACTTTTGAGTTGGACAGGTTTAACATGATACCATAGTCAAGCTCTATACCGATTTTATTTCGCTTGTATGTCCACATCTTGAAAGGGTTGAAAAAGAATTCTAAATGGGTTTTGAACCAGCTCAATCAACGAATTGGATTGGTTGAACTGGCGGTTTCTGCCTTGGAACCAAGAGTCGAGTTGGTTCTCCTTAGAATTAGCTGGGCCTAGGCTAGATTCCCGATTGAATCGGATCCGATGCCCACCCCTTAAATTTCGAATGCTAAACACCGAAAAATCGTTCCACGATCGGGGTGCATACGTTCTGTATCCCCACATGTGAAATTGACTTAAATCTTCTGGAATCAACATGTCATGCCAAGCTCCACATACGAAATTGGGCTATGGAACCTCCCCACATACATATTCCTCTTCGTGTCCTTAAATCCAAATTCACATCTTTTGGACAAAAGAGAAGAAAGCGGTAACGAAAAGGACCAGACAAACTCAATCCCAATCATTGGTTCCACGATGTCATCATCCTCTCCTTCGGCCCACCGTTGGGGAATCTCTTTGACCAAAGGCCAAAGCGGCAGGCCGTTTTGAAATTGAAAATTGGAGCGAGCGAAGACTATGGTGATGGAGAAGAGGATGATGCTGCCCTTCGTGATCAGATACGGTTCACGTCAATTTTTGGTAGGGCCAGTTTTCTTTTTTCTTCTTCTAAAGTGAAGAGATCGAGTGATTACTTACCCCTACGATTCCGGCGCTTTCCCTTTGGCTAGTCCCAACCCGGACAGTCTCTCTCCTAATCACATGGTGTTATCCATATAGTTGACGCTTAAGTGCCCAACTAAGTTTTTATATAGACGCGAACGCCATCATGGTAAATTCAACTCAAATGGGAATCGATAGCAACTGCGTAAATAGATGATGGAGAAAGATTAATTTCGTAGATTTAGAGCGTCGGATCGACGGTGTATGTGCGATTAGTAATCGCTCCGTTCTCTTTGAGCATATTGGTCAAAATAATCACCGATGCCGACATCGCTTGTGAGGATGGTTTGATTCCGCCGACATCGGTTGCGATCACTAAGATTTGAACAATGGTCTCCGCCCTATTGAAACTAGGTTATTTCGTTGGAAAGATGCAAATTTTGAAATATTATGACAAATTCGCAAGGAAAAAAACACTTCTTGATTAAGCTGTTACATAAATAGAATCAAGGGCTTTCGACTATGACGCGCCGAGGACATTGGCACCTACTAACGCATCAAATTTAAGGGAAGAACCATATATGATGATCTTGATTCATTTTAATATCTCTTTCTAATATTTATAAGGCGATAGTTAAGATACGTACGAGATGTCGTTAAATTAAGCCATTTTTGTTCGCTAATATATATGGGCTCAGCTCGAACCCTAGTTCGATACTCTTTATCTAAATTAACACTTCGACGAACATCCATCATAGAGGCATAATTGTCTGTTTCATGATACCCAAAGAGATTAACCCTACATTAGTCCTTCTATCGAGCTGTAATCAATCTCCAAGTATACATCCACATCTCAACGCTCCACTGGCGTAATATATCCCTGAATCTACACCACTTAAAATCTCGATAATTCTATATCTCTTTAGAACATGCTGGTCGATCGGACTTTTCCCGCCGCTCCCATCACGTGCTCTTACCGTCTCATTAAAGTGAAAAACCTTTTGGATTTGATCAAGAATTGTGCGTGGGGTATAAACACATGACTCCTAGAACGATGTTGCTTCGTGCATGGAAAACTCTCCAAGGACGAAACAACTTGAGTTGACAAACAAAAACCTTCCTGGCTGCAATGTGCACACAACTATTTATATCCACTATTTTGGTGTTAGACAGAAGGCACTAGTTGACATTGCGAGTACACTAGGCTTTTTGTTAAGTTCTATTCAAGCAGAGCATGCCCTTCATCTCGACGGTATCCTTTTCTTTTAATCCTTTTGGCTCCTTCAATGAATTGGCCACCACCACCCTAATCTATTGTTTTGAGAGCTCGCAAGTCAAATTAACCCACGAGTGTCGGAGTGACTTCGGGTCTGTTTGTTTCGCACGGAAACTTCTCGTTGCTCAAAAATATGTTCGGGAGATTCAATTTCGAGTAAGCAGGCCATTTTTCGGTGCTTGTTAGTTTTAGCTCTCGAGAAACATTTTTCGCTAATTGGATAGTATCCCTTCACCCAAAAGCTGAAGAAACCGAAAACAAATTTTGCTGAGATAATTTTCCGTCATCCAAAAGTCCTATTCAAGGGTCAACTAACATAATTGGGTACTAAGTCATGCAATAAACAAGCAAAGCATGCCCTCCAACAAATTGGCCTCCACCCTAATATGCTGTTCTGGAGAGTCGGTGACTCAAATTAACCAGCGAGTGTCGGAGTAACTTTGGGTCTGTTTGTTCAAGCTGAAAGCTTCTCATCACTGGAATACGGGCTAGACCATTTTCCGGCGCCCGTTAGTTTTAGCTCGCGAAAGACATTTTCTATTAATTGGATAGTATTCCGTCGTCTGAAAGCTGAAGAGGCTGAAAACAATTTTCCCGGAGGTAGTTTTCCGCCGAACAAACCGGCTATCGAGCTGTCTCTACAGGCGGCCACCTCGTTCATTCAATTCTTTTTTTTATAAAATTTTCTTTTACGTTGCCGTCAAAATTCTTACGAAGCAATTAAATAAGGAAAAAAAAAGATTATAGAATTCATGATGCAATGTAGACTTTTGAAAATTGAACTCCGCCAACCGAACGGCTTCGAACTAAAGAGGAGTCTCCGCAAAACGGACGATTCCATTCCCACGACCCACATGGCAAAATGAGGGGAGGGCGCCACGTGGCGAGGCCCCTCGATTCCAGAGCCGGGTTCGATGGCTTTTTGACCTCGTTTTCGGCCGGCGAAAGCTCGCATCTTCGGCGCGAAACCGAAACAAGAAACGAGAGGAAAAATGCAAGCGAAAACGTACGAAAAAGGAGAAAGCTAATCGATGGAGAAGGAGAGAAACCGAGGACGAGGTCAACAGTATTCTTCTTTGTCTTTACGTTTGATGTTGAAACTGAGCTCAACAATGTCCTTGAGCTTTCTCTCTCGCTTCTCTCGCTCCATGACAGACCAGCAGGAGATGAAACCGATTTAAGAGATTCTCTCTCTCTCTCTCTCTCTCTCCACCCTTCGCTTCTGTTTTGTCCTTTCTTCGCTCTCTTCCAACTTTTTATCCTCTCCTCCTTCCTTCCACGAGACAGAGGTGTCTCTGCACGACTAGCTAGTGCCCACCCTCTCTTGCTCTCTCTCTGAGTTAAAGCAGAGGTGGGCTCTGCTGGTGCGCTCCGTTCTGTTCTGGGTTGTGTCAATTTCTTGAAGGAACTCACGGGACTTCCACCGTAAGCCTTCTTTAATTTCCCTTCACAATCTTGCACTGACTTTCACTTTTCTTCGGTACATTTGTATTTTCCCCGAAAGATTTGTTTTTTCTTTGTCATGTTTGTACATTTAAAGAAGAGATGTTCGTTTCTGTTTATGGCATTCTTGATGTCTTTCGGCTTCTGGGTGTGAGCCAAAATGAGCCAACTCGTGGTGGTGTCGCAGGAACCGGACCCCAGAGAGAGACGGTCAACGACAACGACGATCCTTGGCCTGCTGAGGAGAGAGAAAATGGACGGCTTAGATCAGCGGAGGAGGAAGAAAAGCCTGACGGAACGGCTGGGATTGGAAGGCATGGGGTGCTGCGGCGGTCCAATATGGGGCTTCCGGTCCACCACCATCAGCGTCCGAGACGACGACGAGGGCGATACCGAGATCCACCACCAACTGCCCCAACAACCACCCCCGCGAAATTCAGACCCCACGAGCCTATCGGGTCCGGAACCGGCCTACGATACGATCGACCGGGTTCTGGATCCGGGCTGCGGAGTGCCGGAGGCGCAGCCGGCCGGTTCCGCCATGAACCTCGCGGCGGCGCTGGCGGCGGAGCGGCAATACAGGGCGTCGCACGAGCCGGAGGGAGACGCTAACGGGACAAGGACCCGGCCGGACCGGATCGCGGGGTTGACCGAGCCGGGCACGCCGCTGAGGGTGTCGCTGATGAGGCTGCTGGAGGAAACGGACGGCGGATATGGGGAGGAGGGAACGGACGGCGGGGATGGCGGCGGGGTGGGGAGCGAAGCGATGTGCTGCGTGTGCATGGGGCGGAAGAAGGGGGCGGCGTTTATCCCGTGCGGGCACACCTACTGTAGGGTGTGCTCGCGGGAGCTGTGGTTGAACCGAGGGAGCTGTCCCCTCTGCAACCGCCCGATCCTCGAGATCCTCGACATCTTCTGAATCGGACGGTCCCCTCACGCCTCTGTGTTCGCGATTGCGCCAATTTGCGGGGGATTTTATTTTTCCCTTTTTCTATTTTCAATTCTATTGATTTCAGCAAAAGTTGAAAAAAGAAAAGAAAAAAGAAGCCAATTTGAAGGCCAAAAAGAAAAGACATGAATGCTTTGTGGGTGAATTTGGCGTTGCAACCTTAAATTTGGTTGGACCAATCCCCTGTTCATTGTGGGAAGATAACGTATTAGGCTATTAGCCATGTAATCCGACCCATGTTGACAATATGCGAATTACATTGGATTGAAGTGATTGAAATTGCCAAGGAATTATGTTCGATTTAGTTTTCAATTCATAGAACCTTTTATGAAATGACATCTCGAGTTATGAAAGTCATGATATCTTATCCTTAAGTGATGCGTCGATATAAGATATTAGCTCACGAGAGAATAATTTCAAGCAAATTCTTTTATCTATTCGTTGATCGGATATGGAAAACATATCTTGGGTAGCTAGGCAAAAACCTAACCCATTAGAATTTCTCAATAAGTATGCGTATGGGGATATCGGTATTCAAGGTTCTGGAGAGTTATGAGTAAAGAGAACACCTTTTGGGGGCATTGCTACCATTATATTTCACGCTTAACTGTCGCCAAGAAAACAGGCAAGGAATCGAAGAAGTCTATCAATTCCTAGTCGTCAGGGGTATAGTGATTCATATACATAAGAAGTACTGCTTTACATAATTATGCAATGACTTTGAAAATTTGGATGGGGACAAGTGAGCGGTCAAATAATTTAATCCCATTTGATGTATGATGGCCAAATTCCAAGGCTTGGACCACGTTTTAGCGAAACGTTTGATCTAATTCCGTGATCGATTAAGAATTTTGAGTTGAAAAGTTACCAAAATTTATTTTATTTCTATAGTCAAGATGTTATATGGAATCCTAGGTACTAGATATGGTTTGGAGCATGCCTATTAGTATTAATAACTCTTTTGATGACGTCAGGCATCGGGGAAAGCCGAGAAACACACAGAATGAGCAATCGGGCACGTTCAATCCAGAAGCCAAACCAAACTGGCCATGCCGTCATTGACTATTGTAGACTCTTTGTTAGAAAAAAGAAAAATATGTTGGAGATGGATTTTGAGCTTGAGAAGATTAGGAAATCACCAATTATTTTCGCGGTATATGTTCCTAAACTAATAGTTACATTGCTTAAAGTTTGTTAAGCTAGAAAGGTTCACGGATGCTAGGATTGACTCGATTCGGCTCTGGGCTGATTCATTGATTTAACCGCCGATTTTAAAATCGCGAACAGACTTTTACATGATAGATTCTAAGCTCTAGATATGAAATTTACCCACTTTGAAATTAAAAAAAATGCCCAAAAAGTCCTAAACCTATTACACTTTTGTCAATTCAATCATAAACCTTTTAATTTTGCCAATTAAGATTCTAAACTTTTACGCGTTTTTCAAATTGAGTCCACCCGGTCAATTTTGATAGGAAATTACCGACGTGAATGTCACCCGTCCTACGTGGCATGACCGATGCCAATATAGATTATTATTTTTTTTATTTTGTTGATTTTTTTATATTAAATTTCTATTTTTTATTCATTTTTTCTTTCTAATTGTGAAACCGGCGAGGGTTGTTGGGCCCTCGAGGGCTGCGGGCTAGAGTCGCAACGCCCTTGCCTACGGCCTAGCAAGGGCCGGTGACCCTTGCCCGGTGGCCGACGATGTCCCGACGACCCTCACCATCCACTCGTAGGAAAGAAAAAATAAAGAAAAAATAGAAAATGAAAAAAAAGGAAAAAATAAAAATATTAATAAAAAAATTCAAAATTAGTATCAAAATATTGTTAAAAATTATCCACGTCGGTGCCTATCGTACCACATAGGACAGCCGGCTTCCATGTCGCCCATTCGGACTAAAATTGATCGAATTGACATAATTGGTAAAACGTGAAAAGCCTTATGACTTACTTGGCAAAATTAAAAGACTAAGAACAGAATTGATAAATGCGTAATAGGCTTAGAATTTTTTGGACAAATTTTTTCCTTCGAAACCGATCAAGTCCAAATACAACATATACCCGATCGTGGATCATTGGATGAGAATAGATAGAATTATGGGGGACAGCTAGGATTGAAATGTTTATGTATGCAAATTTTTCGCGAATTAATTTCCTAGACTTTCATGAATCTGATTTGCTGAAAATGATCGGTCAACGAAAAATCACTTACGGTCAAAGAATATATGCACGCTTCACGTAAGGGAAATGAGTTCCGTAATCTGGAAAAGTAATATGAAATTGTTCTAGGCCCAAATATCCGGGTCAGACCGGGCCTGGCCTAAGACCAGCTTATGGGTCATATCCAAGTTCACTTGTGACCCGAAAACACCTATAATCTTAATTTTGTTACAGAAGTATTTTCTGTTTTGACTAGCCCAATCTCGTCCATCTTATAAATCATGTGATTAAGTCGGGTCGGGCATAGCCTCGATGAGCCCCCCAAAACAGAAAAAACTATTTCATTTTCCCACTTTTGTTAGTGTTTTTTAAGATATTTTTTGTTGTCATTTATGCGACAATAAGTATTAAGTTACATATATGTTGACGCCTAAATTTTGACTAATATATATTTTGCATAAAAATTAGAACTAATTTTAGTTCTAAACAAAAAATCATCTCACATATTCATTTAGCATTGGCATACAATTTGAGCTTAATTTAACGGGCATCCTGGACTAGGCATGGGGTGAAAAAATGCACCGAGAAGATTCGGGCTTGAAAGAAATATTTTCTCGAGGGATCGTATTGCAAATATTGGGAACTTCAGGGATCGTATTGTAAATACTTAAAACTTCAAGGACTGTATTGCAGATACCAAGAGAAGATGGAGAAAGGAAGATGATAAAGAGAAGATAATGAAGAGAAGGTGAAGAAAAGAAGATGAAAATGGAAGATGGAGAAATGAAGGTGAAGAAGAGAAGATGAAGATGAAGAAGGGAAGATGAAGATGGAGAAGAGAAGATGAAAATGGAAGGTGGGGAAATGAAGATGAAGAAGAGAAGATAAAGATGAAGAAGAGAAGATGAAAATGGAAGGTAAGGAAATGAAGATGAAGAATGAAGGATGAAGAACTTTGCCTATAAAAGAAGAAGAGTTCTGAAGAGAAGGAGGAGTTTTTGGGGGGGAGTAGAAGAGAATTGAGAGAGTTTTTTTGGGGAGGAAAAGAGAATTGAGAGAGTTTTTTGGAGAAGGAGAATAGAGAGAGCTCTTGAGAAAAAATTTGAAAAGAGTTTTGAGAGGGTATGAGAATTTTGAAGCCCGATACTACTATTGCCAATTTTTGCACCCGATCAACACAAGCTCTTGGTCCATCCCCATCGTTCGAGCTCTTGCATGAGAAAAGAAAGTTAAGTGATTCCCTAACTTTCTTTAATTTCGAATACAAATTAGCCCGGATTTTCTACACTCGATTTTTCTCTATGTTTTTATGTTAAATAACATTTGCATATCAACGATGAGACATCAATGGTACGAGAATAGAAAGAGAGCAAAAGGGAAAAAATATCAACGCCCCGGATTGCAGTCTCATGAAATTCTAGCGATATGAGAAAGAAGCGTGAAGGAGAGATAGGACCAAGAGATTTCTCGGTCTAACGAGTCACCAAATCGGTCCAATGGTCAAGACAAGCCCGAAGCACGAGTTTGGTGCACGAGTTCAAATTGGGGAGTAACCTTGAACCTATTTCATCCTAATTTCATGTAATTTCTTTATTTCAAAAAATGTCATGGGAAGAAAAATCCAAAAAAAATTGATTCTTTGATCTTCAAGTAGAATTCATCAAATTTGTCAAATCCATTATTTGTTTCATGAATTTTAAGGTACCGAAAGGGCATTAGTTGTAATTAATGTAACCAAGTCCCCGGACTCTTAATCTACGGTTCGAGAAATAAGATAGTTTTCTCCCGCTATTTTATTTAGGTTTCTAATCGACCTACCGAAAATGATTAGTGGCGACTCCAAATTCAAATCACATTGCATGTTAATCATTCGAACCTTAAGTTGCGATTTGGTATGGACTTGGGAGAGTCCGAGTTAGGTTAGTTAATTAATTAACTCCGATAATCCATTAGCCCGAAAAAGATGACTTGTTTGTTTATTTTTTTTTCTAGGTCGCGACAACTTGGCGACTCATTTGGGACCCAAAGAGGACTTAAGCCGGATAAGTTCATGAAAAGGAAAATTACTTGATTTGACAATCTTGGTTGAATTTTAATCCCTATGTGTTAAATGGTTTTGCGGGAAAGGGAGTTATAAGGGGAGGAGTCTGGTGCTAACCTGTTTTTTGCGGCTTGGTGATGAGAATTTTATTTTTTGAACTATCGGAGGGCCGATTGCCTTTAAAATGTCGTGCATGCCCCTAATATAATTGCAATACACCACCTTGACTTGTGACCGAACCCGGGTCACCCGATAGTTTCAGGATGGTATTTATGTGGTTCTTTAACCTTGGCGGTAAGGCTTCGCTAAAGGTTATCCCACTTGGATCCCGAGTTCTTCAAAAAATGGCTCAAGGGTTGTTCTCATGCGCGTGAGGCTATGATGCATGAGAGTTGCCCTTGTCGACCGAACCAAGCCGAGATGATTGGACCCGACTAGTCATGACTATGTATGCGAGGCGACAACTAGTCATGATGAATGTGTGCGAGGCTGCGACATGTCGTTCGTCTTTCATTTCATTTTTGCTAAAAGAACTAAAATCCGAATCCACATTTCATGCGCATGTCTTTGTGATTGACATTTTCTTCATATGAACGGTAATTTCTTGTCTCTTACGCCCTGTTATCTCATTTTTATTTTGGGCTGGTCCATGGTTTAGGTTGATTGTTTATGAATCTCATTGTCTTGTTTCCAATTTCACACTTTGCTTCCGTAGTTTTTACAATTTTATCGGTTGTCCTCAATTCGATTTGGCTTGTTCCTGTTGTACGATTTTTACTAAATTCTACGATCGAGCTTTGAGTAAGTGCCAAACATGAAAGTTGTAGACCTATGTTTCAACTAATATCCTGCAAAATTTCAGAATTAAATTCATAATTTAAGATGGCCTTTCGTTTTTTTTAACTACTTGTGGTTATAATAGTTTTTTGAATGCGATTTTTCGGAAAGACACATTAAACTGATTTGATCCGCTCATTTCTAGTCCGATTGGTCAATATAAAAGTTGTTCATCATCTTCTCAACTATAAGCTCGTAAAATTTGGACGTATTTTGACCAACGTGCAAATTAATACGGATTTTTTCGTAAAAGCGGACAAACTGAAAATTACATGTTTCAATTCTTTGGTCATAATCACTTTGTTCGTTTGAGTCTAGAGGGATGCCATGGGCCGGCTCGCTATTCTCGCTCCCTGTACTCATTTTTGGTTTGTTACTACGTACGGGTAATTTTTCACGAATCTTCCACATATTACTCGATCGATCGCGAAGAGGATGGCCGACATTAACGCCACCGTCGGTCTTTGCCCTAGGCGAGAAACTTGGCTCCTTGATCGAGCGCTTTGAAGGGATGATGTCCCAAAAGATGGAGGAAATGATGGCCGCTTTCTCCGCCAAACTTCAATCATCCACCTCCAGCCCCGCCGCTAACCATTCCTGCTCTAATTCCTCCTACGGACAACTCGGGATATACGAGGAGGAAATCTAGTGGATTGAAGTATACGACCTAGATGAGTTCGGTCCAGATTATGAGGAAGTTCGTCAAGATTTCGAACGACATGAGGAGATCAAGCCCTTGACCGGTGAACAAGCTATCTCGATCAACCTAGGCGATGCGAAAAACCCTAAAGAAGTTAAGATCGGGGCAAGCCTTTCCTCGAAATGTCTAAGCGCCCGATCGGACTCTTGAAGGATTACCAAGACGTTTTCGCCCGGTCCTATGCAGATATGCCCGGTCTTGACCGTTCCATTGTCGAGCATTGTTTGCCGATCGATCCTTCGGCTAAGCCGGTCGTGCAAAAGTCAAGGAGGGCCGGACGGAATTAGTGCGAGAAAATCAAAGAGGAGGTCATGAAACTTCTCGATGTAGGATTCATTGAGACTACGAATATTCCGATTGGGTCGCTAACATAGTCCTTGTCATGAAGAATGACGGCCGCATTCGGGTTTGTGTCGATTATCGAGACTTAAACAAGGCCCGTTCTAAAGATGATTTTCCCCTCCCGCATATCGACGTACTTGTTGGCGATGCATCGGGGTTTGAATTGTTTTCATTCATGGATGGTTTCTCCTGGGTACAATCGGATCCCGATGAATGTCAATGACAAGTTGAAAACCACTTTCACCACACCATGGGGAATGTTCCATTACCGGGTAATGCCGTTCGGTTTCGAAACGCCTGGAACCACTTACCAACGAGCCATGGTTGCCCTTTTCCATGACATGATGCATAATGAGATTGAAGTTTACGTCGATGACATGATAGCAAAAACAAGGCATGGAGAAGATCACGTCGAAACGCCGAAGAAATTGTTCGACAGGACTCCGAAAGTACAAGTTACGCCTCAACCCCGCCAAGTGTGTCTTTGGAACCCAGCTCGGGCAAGCTACTCGGTTTCGTGGTAAGCGGTAAGGGCATTGAAGTCGACCCTTCGAAAGTTAAAGGCTATTTGTGAGCTTAAGCCGCCGACGACGGTTAAAGAAGTTCGAAACTTGATGGGTAGGCTAAACTATATTGCTCGATTCATCTCTAAGTTATCGAAACCGCTAAGCCATTCATCAAGCTATTAAAGAAGAATGCGCTAGTCCAATGGGATAGCGAATGTAAAGAAGCTTTTGGGAAACTGAAGCAAGATCTCATGAATCCACCCGTGCTTATTCCTCCGACGCCGGGCAACCTTTAATCCTCTACCTCACAATCCTTAGTGAATCCTTGGGTGCTATGTTAGCCCAAGAGAAGCGGGACGATGGAAAAGAACGAGCCATTTATTATCTCGAGCAAGAAATTCACAACTTCGAAAACGAAGTACTCAAGTAGAGAAAATATGTGCGGCGTTAGTCCTGGGTGCGCATGGGCTTCGGCAATATACCTTGCATTACCAAGTTCTTCCGGTGACAGAATGCGATCCCTATCAAATATTTGCTTAATCAACCCGCCTTGATTGGTAGACTTGTCAAATGGCAAATCCTCATCTCCGAGTTTGCCGTTCAATATTTGTCCCAAAAGTCAATCAAGGGACGAGCCATAGCAGATGTCCTAGCTGAAAATCCGGGGCAAGATGATAATGCCTATCATTCGAGGATCGAATCATGTCGGTGGAGGATTACATCTGAACTATGTATTTTGACGGAGCCGTCAATTTATCGGGATCGGGCACGGGCGCGGTTCCGATATCTCCAGGTGGTCGGCATTATCCTGTGGCAGCAAAATTGGTATTCCCTTGCACAAATAACATATCGAGAATATGAGGCATGCATCCTCGGTGCTGGCTGCGGTTGAAATGGGGATAGCCCGACTCAAGGTGTTCGGAGATTCCGCTTTGATTATCCTTCGATCGTTGGAAAGTGGAAGACGAGAGATGCTAAATTGCTACCCTACCATGAGTATCTGGATGAATTGGTGGAGGAATTTGAAGATATCTCATTTGAATATCTCGTCCAAGACTCATAATCGATTCAGCGATGCATTGGCTACCTTGTCTTCAATGTTACAAGTCGCCAATGGACTTGAGGTTGACCCATTTGAAGATCGATGTATTAAAAAAGCCGGCATATTGTATGGCCGAACCCGATGGTAAGCCATGGTACCATGACATCAAGACTTATATTCGAAGCGGGAGTTCCCTGAAAAAAAGTATCGTATCGACCAAAAGTACATAAGGAAGATGGCCCCGAAGTTCTTCTTGAATGGAGACAATTTGTACAAGCGGTCATTCGATTCTGTCCTACTAAGATGCGTTGACTCGATCGAAGCGGTTCGTCTAATAATGGAAGTACATGAAGGGATATGTGGTCCACGCATGAACGGCCACTTGTCGCCTAAGAAGATTATGAGGTTGGGTTATTATTTGGCTCACGCTCGAAAGAGATTGTATTCGGCATGTCCGGAGCTGTCACAAATGTCAAATTCATGGTGACAAGATTAATGTCCCTCCAAATGAGTTGCATCAATTATCCGAACCATGGCCGTTTTCTATGTGGGGCATTGATGTTATCGGTCCTATCAACCCTAAAGCATCCAATGGGCATCGATTCATCTTGGTGGCGATTGACTATTTCTCCAAATGGATCGAGGCCGCATCCTATTTAACGGTTACGGCACGAAATATCGCGAAGTTTATCCGCCGGGATATCATTGCTCGATACGGTTTACCTGAAGCCATAATCACCGACAATGGCTCAAACTTAAACAACAAACTAATGGACAAATTGTTTAAGGAATTCAAGATCAAGCATATGAACTCTTCCCCATATCGTCCTCAAATGAATGGAGCCAGTAGAAGCCGTCAATAAGAACATTAAGAAAATTTTAGCGAAGACGGCTGAAAATTATCGCGATTGGCATGAGAGGTTGCCATTTGCACTTATGGCGTATCGGACCTCGATCCGGGACATCTACCTGGGGCAACCCTGTATTCTCTTGTATATGGAATGGAGGCTGTTCTACCGGTTGAAGTGGAAATTCCTTCATTACGTATCTTGTCTCAAGCTAAGGCGACGGAAGCTGAATGGATCCACAGAGAGAGCCAGCCAATTGAATCGATCGACGAAAAAAGACTTAAGGGTGTATGTCATGGCCAGTGTTATCGCAGAGAGTTGCTAAATCATTCAACAAAAAAGTTCGGTCTCGATATTTTCGGATCAATGACCTGGTCTTGAGAAAATTATTGCCAATAGTCCCACTCCCGGAAAGGGAAATTCGCTCCAAACTATGGTGGTCCATATATAGTAAAGAAGGTGCTCCCTAGTGGTGCTTTGATTCGGCGAGATGGATGGTCGTGTCTTTACCAATCTAGTCAATTCGACTTTGTAAAGAAATATTATGCTTGATTCACTCGATATTTTCATAATCGAGTTATAATATTAATACTGATTCACGAGTTGTTCACATTTGAACATTCGTTTGTTTCCTCGCTACTAATCTTTCTTTGAGAGATTGTTTCGAATGGGGGAGCCTCTCGGCCCAATTGAATTGACCATCGGGAGCGTGAGATTTACATATTCGCGAGTAAAAGGGGTTATCTTGCGAAAAGATATGACGACCAAGATGAAATGAGTAAAAACTTGCATTCATTTCATTCATCGGAAAGCCTTACAAATAGATCAACGGGGTGGGAATGTAAAGCCTGGCCGAGCCCTAATGAGCATCACAAAGGAGTTTAACCGACTCTCCATACAGTTGATGCTCCGCCCGCACTGATCGCTCCGAGAATCGAGATCCGCCAACTTAAAGAGGAGGAGCTCACATTTCTCTTTGAGCTTGGCTACCTTGTCCTCGTGATGCTCGGCAACAAATTTCAGGTCATGGATCGGCATTCTCCCGCGGACTATATCCAGGGTCGAGATCGTCCGGCCTTTCTTCCGGCCATGTGCATTGAAATTTTAAAACAATATTGAGCGGATCGCGCTCGAAGATGGTCAGGGACATGGCCAAACACCCCCACCAAGTTTCCCCTCTCACGAATCGGCGGGGAGACTTGTTCATTACCGTAGTCGAGGGCCTTCTTATAATTGTCGATTACAAAGATCGCCAACACCAAGCTGTCCGACCGATCCACGATAGCGTGCCTTCACAAGGTGGGCCAAAGTAACATCTTGATAAGCAACATGGTAAGCCTCCGGGAAGTTAGTGAAGAGGGTGGGGAAGATCCCGTATTCCTCTTCTAACTTGGTACCTTCAATGGAAGCGGTGCCCATATCCCTAAACATAAGACGAATCTCGGTTTTGGCCTCCGGATGGTTGGCTATATAAGAGTAGCCCTGGCCTAGGAGATTATAAAGTTTCTCCCATTTGGCCAAAACTTCAGCCGAGAAGGCGTGTGCGGGGAGGAAGCCATTGTTGTTGAAGCGGCTAAAAAAGAGTGGATGCAAAAGAGTGCTTAGAAGGTTGGAGATGAAGATATGAAAGCGATAATTGTCTCGGCGTTAAATCCTAATTTAAAGGCAGGAAAAGCTATAGCAATAATTATTGTGGATGCCGAGTTAATTATCGGGTAAAACTGCTAGACGTTTCATCGGTGAATCACGGATCTACCATATCAAGTCTCACAAATCCGAAAAAGTTACAAAAAGATTTGAGGACCCCACCATGTTGAAAACTGAGTGGGAGACAAGCATACTTTTCGAGAGAAAAAACAGCAATTCTCACGAGCCACGTTAGTTACTCGGGTGAAACTACGGGCGTTTCGTTCGTTGGATCCTGGATCTCGTCGTCAATCCGTGATCTCGAGCCTCACAAATTCGAAAAGTTACGAAAGGAGTTGGAGTCCCACCATGTTGAAAACCGAGTGGGAGACAAGCATGGTTATCAAGAAAAAAAAATCGGTGCGAATGGATTCGGGGTCCCATCACGTTGAAAAAAATAAGACAAGGCGGGAAACACGAAATCTTGGAAAAAATGTCGGCTTAGTGATTTTCATCCGCGTTTAAAGGGAGGCTTTGGAACATACCCGATTACTCGAAAGAATTTGGAGAGAGTAAGCATACGATGGAGAATAGAGTGAACAAAAAGGCGGTAAGAGGTATTTCAATCCAACATGTTTAGAGGCCATCAGCACTTCTTGGAGGCAACAAACCTAGACATCCCCGAAGCGAACCGCTGGATTTCGAGACAGATCCAACGCTGGAGCCGTAAAACCCAACTCTCTTGGCGGTGAAATTCAAGATCTCGACGGCAACAACAATGGCAACGGCAGCCGGTCATTTTAAAAGAAAATATCAAATCAAAGTGCTTGAAGTCGCCTTAAGGAGTGCTCTTACGTGAATAAGAGACGCAAAAATGAATTGAGCCGGATGATAGGAATGAAGCCCTTGAAGGTCAAGTTTTGGTTTCAAAACAAGCGGACCCGATTGAAGGTTAAAAATGAAAGTCATGAACTTACGTTTCGAGGGAAGAAAGCGAAAACCTTCGAGCGAGAGAACAAGAGGTATAGGGATGCTATTAACACCATTGTTTGCCATGTACGTAGCGGCCCCATCTCCTTTGGTGACATGTCTCTCGATGAGCCACATCCGAGCATTGAAAATGCTTATTCACCGATTCATCCCCCGAGCAAGTTCTCGTACAATCCGATCTCGTTGGAGATACATCCCGAGAAAGTCGGTCTTGCAGAGGCGAGAACCGATACCCTTCGAGGGAAGAGACATGCATCACTACAATTGGAGTTTCCTTGATGTCACAACCAGCCAATTCAACGGCGATGGAACTCCGAATGTGTAGCCTACATGAAGCTTTAGTTTTTTATTATGGGCTCTCAAAATATCTCTTTTTTGAGCATTACTAGCCAACTCTTACGAATCCTCAAGAGAAGTAGTGACATGTATGAATGAATGTCTTTTGAAATCCCCATGTGAGACATTCTTCTTTTAATGCCTAGAGTTAATCCAGGGGCAAAGAACACGTACTATTCACGAACATCATCATGCTTAAATGCGTGAATTCCTCGCCCATTTGACTAAGCATTGAAAACCTTCACGTAAGTAAATGCGAAAAGATTTGAGGAAGGAAATAAGCGCCTCGTTCGTAGGAGGAACATTGAAAAGATTTGAGGAGGGAAATAACTGTCTCGTTCGTAGAGAAAGTGAAAAGATTTGAGGGCTCCTCCATGTCAAAAAAGTAAAAAAGAACGGCGGATTGAGCGAGAGGTAAGAGTTATTACGAAATGGATCCAAGGCACTAAGGCGAAAAGGAGAAAAAAGGCATTCGCGAGACCAACAGATCCGAAAAAGTTTATAAAGAACTTGAAGTCTCCATGCACCTCGAACTCGTCACGAAAGGCCATCATCGCTTTTGTGATTTTCGGCAATTTATCTTTGCAAGTCCAAAGAACATCTAAAGCCCGGGTCTCTAGTCGAAACACCCATTTTTCGGTCTACATATGGAAGGTTTTGAAAGGAAAATAAGTATGCGTACATTCCGGGCGGAAGTATGGGAAGCCTCATATCCCGAGGATCTGCGAGTCATGGCCATTGATGGCAACCCCGTTTCCCTCTCGATCCTTGTTGCCATGCTGAGAAAGTGCATGTATGGGATTTCGAAGCTTATGTGAAAGCAACGGAAGCCTTAGAGGAGCGAAAGTACAAATATGATTTTGACGTCGTCGTCGCGCACCCATGGTAGGGATCGATATGGACGGTCTTAGTCTCTTAAAGATCATTGATTCCCGAGTTGGATATACCGGTGATCATAACATCGGCAAGTGATGATCGGCGGTTAAATAACGAAGGCCATATAGCATGGTGCTCGGGACATCCTAAAGAAGCCGTGCTGCGTTCGAGTGCTCCAAAATATTTGACAACATCTGTAAGGAAGCAATTACTCGAACAAAAGAACTATGGCCAAACTTACTACGACGATTTTGTCGGAAAGAAAAGGCCCCTTTGGTTCGCCGAGCTTCACTCTATATTCATCGAGGCGATTCGACGGTTAGGAATCAATTCAAGCACGACCAATGGTTGTACTCAAAATGATGAATATAAACGGGCTCACTCTACGAAGTGTCACAAATCACCTTCACGGATTTAGAGATAAGGTGAAGAAGCACGATGTAGCTTGGAACCAAGGCGACCGGAGCAAAGTTGATGGAAGATTAATCCCGGGAAAACCTACGGAGCAAAAAGTACCCGGCCATTTCCCAATCAAGAATCTCGGCCATACCGACCTTCATTGGTGGTTCTAGCGGCGGACCGGTTGATCATCCCTACGAGTTCCCGAGCGACGGCGGAGGCTCAAGCTCAAGGAGTCGGACCGCTCACGGCAAAAACAAAGTGGAAAATCTGTCGCCGGTGTTAGCAAGTAACAATGCCCAATTCGAGTATCAATTGCCCGAAAAATCAAAAGGTTACTTTGATGATGAGCTCACCGCCTTAGTCGGCCCGGTTCGGAGCTGAAAGACCTCCGAGTTGTGATCCGAAGCAAGTGATTATGGATCCTCAAACAACGATCGTTGGTGTATGATCCAAGACAAAATCAGCCAATCATTGGAATAGCCCAGCAAAAGAGGTGGAACCAATCTCGCATGAATACTCCTTTTATTCCATGTATAGTTCTCCTGCGTGGGATACTTTTACTTTCTAGTTGTCTAGAATTTGCCTGGAGTTAAAGGGCGAATTTTTCTCCTCTCTTATCAAATGCGTAAGTTCCTTATTAAGCTAGGCCTGTAGCAAATCAATTTGTGGACGACGCCCCTGAACGCCCGTAAAGAGAGATTCGAATAGCCTTACTTGGGAGAATGCAAGTAAAACACCAAGCGGGCTCAAAGATCGGTAACTCCGTATCGTCCCAATTGGCTCTCGGTCGTTTCAAACTCTAAGTTAAGCTTATTTTATTCTCCACGAGGAGATTGCCAACTGCTTTGAGAACAATATAACAAAAGCGAACCACCCGTGGACGCCAACAACACCGACATAGTGGTTGGGGGAATGACGGTGGTCCGAGGCGTCCCGGGGTCGATCCTGGGATTTGGCATCAATGTACAAAGATTAATAAAAACTTTTTGCTTCGCGAGATCGAAGCTCGGCCCAGGACGGTTCTAGAACCTGGAGAGATAACATCCTGGACATACAATCCGATCAAGATGAATCGATCTTTTCAATTCAAAGTTCGCGAGGAATACGTACATAGGTAAAGTGGTATCGTTTCAACTCTTTTAGAACATGAGGACATACATTGATGCTTTCCCTTTTGATTTTTTACGGGGGTCACTACTCTGTCCAAACAGAGAAGTATCCCTTCTCCCCGAAAAATTAATGAAATGAGAAATTCTTGGAGCCTTTGACAATCTCATGTCTCGAAGCGGGACAATGAAGTTTTGCAACGCATTTGCATGAACAGGGGCAACTCACGATCCACGCCTCTAAGAAATTTTTTATGTACTTGCGAATTTTGTCCGCCATAATGAAAAGTTGCTGCATAGTTTGCGCATGATTGTTCCTCATGTTTAATTTACCAACTTTGAATAAGGAACATGAACTACATAAGATACATCGAATGTATAGAAGGGGGCATGACGGGATGATGAAAGGCAATCCTTTCCCAAACACGTCCAATTTTTCGAGGCGAGATGAACGGTGGCAAATTCCGCATTCCCCAAGGTAAAAAGTTTTCTCGCGAAAGGTACGATAACCGAAGTGATGGAGGCATTCATTTCTCTACCCTAAACACTGCAAGTTATCCGTTGATCAACCCATTTGAGCGGAGATTTCACTTCCACAACCCTGTCAAGAACCACCCCGCATTGGGGCAAAACGAGAGGTAATTCCATCAGCATCACGAGACAAATGGTTAGAAATCTTCTTGCTTGGACTAACATCAATCTTCGGGTGGTTCTTTGCATTGTACTTGCGCTTTAATTCAAGTGCCTTAGGGTGACGAAGAGCATTTTTTTTTCTATCCCGCACATCTATATCCATTTGCACAATCCATTTGAGCACGCAAATTCGTTTCTAAAAGCCCTTATTGGTGATCATTGTTGTCCCAAAACAAATATGGCCCATCTTTGAGTAGAAGGACACGAAAAGCTGGATCCATAGAAAATCTCCCAATGAACTCATCAAGATACAATCGTAAAAGAGAGTTGGGAGTAAAAAAAAAAAGGAGAAGAAAGAGGAAAAGGCTGATTCCACAAAAAAACTCCTGGGCATTTAAAAAGCAAAGTGCCTACCAAAAGCAAGGCCAATGCCCTTTCAATTCATTGTTCATTTGTAGAATATTTCGAACTTGAATGCACAATTTTCTGTATATCCTAAAAGGGTTGAGAGAAAAATCTCCATGAAGTGTCAAATTGCAAATGCAATCTTCGGTTCATACCATCCTCGAGCAATGATGGTATCATAGAAGGCCACGATCGGTGACAAGATTGTAATGATCACCAACATCAAGCCCCTTCTCAAATATCTTCGAGCCAAAACGAACCCTTTCGTTTCTCACTCCCCAAATCATTACCTCCATTACAACCCTTTAAAAGCCTTTTCGACTAGGGCGCTTGAATTAATGTGGAGTTCCATGATTTTAAGCATCACTCGAAGAAGTTCGAGCAAGATTACTTCTCTCTCATTTTTGCGGAGTTCTTGACTTGTAAACCCGGAGAGATGACAAAGAAATTCATTTCAGGCAGCCTTGACTCAACTAGAGTCCCCTTTGTAAACCTTTGACCTAGCCCTCATTACGGTCCTAATCAAGACCTCCCGGATCGGCTCGGTCGTATCAATTGCGAGATTACTCGGATCCTTATCGAATGCGATGATGGAAAGATTGAGTGATTTCTTTTGAATCCTGAGACAGGATAAATAACTTTTCTTGAGAGTGAGAGAAAACCCTTTCGTTTGAAATCCCCCATTCAGCTCACATTCGAAGTATTCATAATGTGAGAATATCCCTGGACGGGATTGGTAATGCAAACTTGATAGAATGGTTATGCATAAACCATGGTATGAGTGATTGCATTATACACATGTTATTTCTAATCATTGCAAGCTCGGTAGGAAAGTTTTGCATGAACTCGTTGTTGAATATGTTTGCGCATGTTACCTCGACATTCTATGATGGGTAATACATTCCCGATGTTCTATGTCCCTCCCAAGGTCTCGAAATTCATCCAAGGATTATTGAATGAGCAAGTTCTCCTGGCAAATGCCTACCATGTACGATACGAGCGATCCGTTTCGTTCTTTGATTAATCGTTCGGAGAACCCGGGTAAGTTTTTCTGAACCCATTTTCAAATTAACAACTCCTACGATGCTAGTTGTTACGATTCAATTCGAGGCAATATGCTCTCTCTGTCGAGTCGTGTAGACATATGCACTTTGGCGATCTTGACATCTTAATCATGACGACGTAGCTCTTATGATTTCGGTCTCGAGATCACGAAGACTTATGCCTTGGTGATCTTGACCTTTAGTCGGCTCATAATGACATAACTCTTATGATTCTCGGCTCCTTTATCAAATCACGAAGACATAAGCATCCGTGATTTTGATCCAAACCAAATCATAACGACGTAGCTCTTAAGATTTTGGTTCCCCTTTGTCGAGATCACGAAGGCATATGCCTTGGTGATCTTGACCTTTAGTCAGCTCATAATGACATAGCTCTTATGATTCTCGGCTCCTTTATCAAATCACGAAGACATAAGCACCCGTGATTTTGATCCAAACCAAATCATAACGACGTAGCTCTTAAGATTTTGGTTCCCCTTTGTCGAATCGTGAAGACATATGCAGCTGCGATTTCGACATTTAATCAACTCACAACGACGTAGCTCTTGTGAACTTGATTATACTTCTTTCGACTCACAACGACGTAGCTCTTGTGATGCGGAAGGATACACATATCTTCTTGTTTGTCTCGCATTAGGGAGAAGTCTCGATAACGAGATAGGCCGAATACCTTAAGGTCCTCGTGTTTGCAAGAAACTTGGAAATTAAGGGAATCACCAACTTATGAGGTATTTGGTAAAACAGGTATTCTCGTATGCGATCCATGTGTAGGTTTCTCTAACATGGAAAAGAGAAATTATGACACATGTTATTTGACGGTCTTGCATATCATGCATCACTTCATTACATAAAAAATGGGACTAAAACTCCCGCCAAAAAGTTCATCCATCATTTGCACTATCAAAATTTAGGGTTCAATTTTGTCTTTGAGCGGAACCTCTACGAGCCTCCACTCAAAGAGGGGCAGTGTTGACGCCTAAATTTTGACTAATATATATTTTGCATAAAAATTAGAACTAATTTTAGTTCTAAACAAAAATCATCTCACATATTCATTTAGCATTGGCATACAATTTGAGCTTAATTTAACGGGCATATCGGACTAGGCATGGGGTGAAAAAATGCACCGAGAAGATTCGGGCTTGAAAGAAATATTTTTTCGGGGAATTTGTATTGCAAATACTCGAACTTCGGGGATCGTATTGCAAATACTCAAAACTTCGGGGCTGTATTGTAAATACTTAAAACTTCAAGGTGTATTCGAGGATACTAAGAGAAGATGGAGAAAGGAAGATGATAAAGAGAAGATAATGAAGAGAAGGTGAAGAAAAGAAGATGAAAATGGAAGATGGAGAAATGAAGGTGAAGAAGAAGATGAAGATGAAGATGAAGTGAAGGGAAGATGAAGATGAAGAAAAGAAGATGAAGATGGAGAAGAGAAGATGAAAATGGAAGGTGGGGAAATGAAGATGAAGAAGAGAAGATAAAGATGAAGAAGAGAAGATGAAAATGGAAGGTAAGGAAATGAAGATGAAGAATGAAGGATGAAGAACTTTGCCTATAAAAGAAGAAGAGTTCTTGAAGAGAAAGAGGAGTTTTTTGGGGGAGTAGAAGAGAATTGAGAGAGTTTTTTTGGGGAGGAAAAGAGAATTGAGAGAGTTTTTTGGAGAAGGAGAATAGAGAGTTCTTGAGAAAAAAATTTGAAAAGAGTTTTGAGAGGGTATGAGAATTTTGAAGCCCGATACTACTATTGCCAATTTTTGCACCCGATCAACACAAGCTACTGGTCCATCCCCATCGTTCGAGCTCGCCATAACAAAAGAAAGTTAAGTGATTCCCTAACTTTCTTTAATTTCGAATACAAATTAGCCCGGATTTTCTACACTGATTTTTCTCTATGTTTTTATGTTAAATAACATTTGCATATCAACGATGAGACATCAATGGTACGAGAATAGAAGGAGAGCAAAAGGGAAAAAATATCAACGCCCGGATTGCGGTCTCATGAAATTCTAGCGTATGAGAAAGAAGCGTGAAGGAGAGATAGGACCAAGAGATTTCTCGGTCTAACGAGTCACCAAATCGGTCCAATGGTCAAGACAAGCCCGAAGCACGAGTTTGGTGCACGAGTTCAAATTGGGGAGTAACCTTGAACCTATTTCATCCTAATTTCATGTAATTTCTTTATTTCAAAAAATGTCATGGGAAGAAAAATCCAAAAAAAATTGATTCTTTGATCTTCAAGTAGAATTCATCAAATTTGTCAAATCCATTATTTGTTTCATGAATTTTAAGGTACCGAAAGGGCATTAGTTGTAATTAATGTAACCAAGTCCCCGGACTCTTAATCTACAGTTCGCGAGAAATAAGATAGTTTTCTCCCGCTATTTTATTTAGGTTTCTAATCGACCTACCGAAAATGATTAGTGGCGACTCCAAATTCAAATCACATTGCATGTTAATCATTCGAACCTTAAGTTGCGATTTGGTATGGACTTGGGAGAGTCCGAGTTAGGTTAGTTAATTAATTAACCTGATAATCCATTAGCCCGAAAAAAGATGACTTGTTTGTTTATTTTTTTTTTCTAGGTCGCGACAATATATTACTACGATATTAAATATTTTAAATTAATCTTCTTCTAAGAGCATTGCTGTGATTCATCTATTAAATTAGATTCCGTCCGTGTCACGATCACAATATCTCCGGCTCATTTGCCGTGAAAACCTCCATTCACTTTGACTCCATTTGTTTCACTAACTAAAAAAAAAAAAATAGAGGATTCGTAAAATATTTTTCCAAAAATAATCGTTTATATCGTTTGGAATAGTTGCCCAATGAAAAATGTTTTCATTATCGACGATAATATATGTCTACATATTTTTGTGCATAACAAAAACATAGTCCGTCCATTCATTTTTATAATCGATAATTTTCAGGAGAATATTTTTCACTTTGTACTCATTTTTCGCGAAACAAATGGAGACTTTGTTAATTCGAGGATCCTTTGGCAGCCGGTCTCAAAATGTGTATTGGTCCGCGACTTTACCGTGCACTTTAGGAGCACCCTTGAATTTAGCATGAAAATATGGCGGGAAAAGGACGGATTTTCTCACCTTTGATGGCACGAATTCAAACCCTCTTTCTTTCTTTTCATCGTCGTGCCAAGGAATCGACTCGATCGTGATTCACGCTTTCATTCATTGTCTGCTCGAAAAGAGAAGACAACTCGAGCGAGCGAGCAGTGATTATTGGATCGGCTAGACAAGTCTCTGATCCGCTACCACTTGGGTAATGGCTAACCTAATGCACATGAATGGACAGTTTATCTGTATTCCTAGCTATGTGGATCAGCTGAGTGGCAAGGTTCGAATACCCTATTATGAAATGAAAAAGAATAAAAAAAGATTTGAGGGAGGGGGGGGTCGACGTAGATCAAAAAAGAAAAAAAAACTTGTCGAGAGCTAAAACAAAAGCCATATGGACACTCCAAAGGGCAGAGCGAACACGATTCGGAGAGAGTAAGGAACAGATGTTTCGGGCATCACGCGCAAGGCATTGTGTTCGAGATATACGTAAAAAGCTCACTGCTTTAGGGCTTCGTGGGTCGTGTTGGAAGTGCATCGGATGTGTTCGTCAAGTCCAACTTTAAGGACAAAGAACAAAGAAGAAAACAGGCTTCTCCTGTTGTATTTTGTTCTCTCCGGTAGCCATCATGTTGAACTCAGCATTCGGACACAACAGTTGCTTCCTTTTTTCTCTTTGCTCTAATCTAATGTTGATGCACTGGTGTTCCTACAACGACAAGAGCGTTCGAGAGCTCGGCTTTGGTCTCTCTCTTGCAACCTATGTTTAAGTGCGTAGACAAGTGATATGCCACTTCGATATATCAATGCCAATATTCCCGATGGTACATTAATTGATTATACAAGTTCTTAAATAATAATCCTTGAGTATGAGATGAAGAAAAGCCAGTTAAAATTGTGGGGACATTGTTATCGGAATTGTTCGTTCGTGTAAGTTCGTATGAACAGAAAATAAGATTGGAAGACGAACCTTTAACCAAATGAGAAATCGAGTATGCAGAAGATTGATCCGAGCCCAACGTTATTTCGTTGTGTCCTTAAGACAAATTTGCCCCCTCGATCGGTACCCAAGGACGTTGGACAATTGTCTCCCGGGATAGAACGGATCGCGTTCCTCCGAGCGGTACTTTTCCAAAGGACTCCGGCGAACGTAACTTTGCGAAATAATCGCAGAGAAATGTATGAGGGGATGCAAGTTCGAAGAGAATTTTCAATTGAAAAAACGCGCGTCGAAATAACTCTTTCGAAGACTTTTATATTGAAAACAACTTGGAAGAAACGAAGAGTCACGAAGCTTGACTTTGGACGAAGGTTCACGAATCACCCGAGCGACTTCCTGTGAACAATTGCATTTATTCGTTAATTGCTTTTTTACGAACAAACGCATCCGTTCGTTATTCTTTATTGAACAAACACAATTGTTCAAAAGAATTGTTTCGAACCAATGCGTCGTTCGTTCGGCAAAAATAAATAACCGATGGGAAAAAAATAAAAAATGGAACACAAGAAGCCCAAGCCCGACCCGAACCGAACCGAGCCGGCCCGGACGGACGGCGGCGGCGGCGGCGCGCGCGTGTGGGCCGAGATCCATTTGCGTGGGTCCTCCCTCCTTCACAAAAGTGGGGTGCCCCTTGGGGCCCAAACCCATTTGTGAGGTTCCACTTAATAAACCCATCTCCCATCTACCTCTCATCCTATGTGGGACTCCACATTTCCTTCTCATTCACTCTAGAGGATAAATTCCCAACAATCCCCCACATGAATGAGATATTCGGACATCACGACTCTTCGTATATGCATGAAATGCAATGTGCGATTATTCCTTGAGAGATAGTTACATCAAGATAAGTAGTCGAAACTTTGAACTTTCCCTAGTGAAATCTATCGGACTTACTCGGTCAATCGAGTAGACTTGATTTCTTTGAGCTGTCGACCGTTGGTGTAAGCCTAGACAATAAAAATCACATAACTTTCTCTCGAACAAAGTTAGTTCCTTGTTGTGTTCGTTTTGGCCATGAACACCGCTGGTCTCATGAGTGTTTTAGAGAATTCGGCCTTTTCAATTCTCACGGAAGCGGCCCTCACTTCACACTCACATAGGTGATTTCTAAACATATAGTATATCACATACTCAATTCATAATCATTAAAAGCTTTTCGCTTAACCTTCACATATTAATCTTGTCTTCATCTAGGAATGAGTAATAAATTATAGTACTCTACTGATCTTCATAACTTGGTTGTCCCTTTGAACCTAGATCTTGGGATCTCCAGTCAACAAGGTAGGGTATCCGCTATGTGGACTTATTTATAGGCCTTAAACCCATTCCTTTCGATGTTTTCACAACTTTCTCTCTAGTTAGGCCTTTTGTTAGTGGATCCGCAATATTATCTTTTGACTTCACATAGTCAATTGTGATAATTCCACTAGAAAGAAGTTGTCTTACAGGTGTCATGTCTTCGACGTATGTGTCGAGACTTACCGTTATACATGACATTCCTTGCCCTTCCTATTGCCGCTTGACTGTCACAATGTATGCATACGGCGGGCCTTTGGTTTAGGCCAATTAGGAATATCTTCCAAGAAGTTTCGAAGCCACTTCGCTTCTTCACCGGCTTTATCCAAAGCTATAAATTCTGATTCCATAGTGGATCTAGCAATACAAGTTTGTTTGGATGATTTCCATGACTTGCTGTTGCAAGTGTGAATACATATCCACTTGTTGATTTTGTGTCTTTAGTGCCGTTTAATTTATTTGTATCCCTCGATCTCCGCATTTGGATACTACGTATAATGCAAAACATAATCTTGAGTATGCTTCAAGTAGCCCAATACACGCTTCATAGCTTTCCAATGATTTTCATTTGGACTAATTGTAAATCGGCTTAGCTTGCTTACCGCACAAGCGATATACGGTCTAGTGCGGTTCATGACATACATTAAAGCTGCCTAGTATACTAGCATACTCATTTTGAGCCTTACTTACACCGGTATTCTTTGAAAGATGTAAATTAACATCTATTGGTGTACTCTTGGTGATATGCCTAGATTCTTGCCTTTTTCAAGAATCTTCTCAATGTAATGGGATTGAGATAGAGATAGTCCTTCGGATGTTTTACGGATTTTAATTCCTAAAATGACATCTGCGATTCCCATATCTTTCATATCAAATTTACTTGCGAGCAAGCATTTGATCTTCTTGACAATCTCACTATCACTTTGCCCATTATAAGCGGGTCGTCTACATATAAACATAATATGGCAAAGCTATTATGAGTGTTCTTAACGTATACACATTTATCACACTCATTAATTTTGAAACCATTCGACAACATAACTTGGTCGAATTTAGCATGCCATTGTTTTGGTGCTTGCTTCAAGCCATATAGTGACTTGATAAGCCGACATACTTTATTCTCTTGTCCGGAACAATGAACCCTTCAGGTTCTTTGTAAATATATTTATTCTTTGAGATCCCCATTTAGAAAAGCTGTTTTGACATCCATTTGATGAATTTCAAGTCTATACAAGGCTGCTATAGCAATTAACATCCGTATAGATGTAATTCTCGTGACAAGTGAATAGGTGTCAAAATAATCCGGACCTTCAGCGTTATGCGTAACCTTTTACGACAAGCCTAGCCTTATACTTATCAATAGTACCATCTGCTTTCATTTTCCTCTTAAATATCCACTTACATTGTAATGGCTTATTGTCAGGAGGAAGGTCAACCAATTCCCAAGTATGGTTTGACAAGATGGATTCAACTTCACTATTGATAGCTTCTTTCCAGGCGATGCTTACGGAGATGTCATGACTTCCTTATATGTCCGAGGTTCATTCTCTAACAAATATGTCGAAACTCGAGGTCCAAAGGACGTAGAAGTCCTTTGCCTTTTACTACGTCTAGGTTCATCCTCCATCGGATCACTTCTAGATGTAGTATCTCGAGACCTCTTATTATTTTCAATTGGCTCATATACTATGTTATACGGAAATATATTTTCAAAGAACGAAGCGTCCCTTGATTCAATGATCGTATTAACATGTATATACGGGATCTCTAATTTGTGAACAAGAAAACGATATGCATTGCTATTCGAGCATATCCGATAAAGATACAATCAACGGTCTTTGGTCCTATTTTAACCTTTTTAGGCTTAGGAACCGCAACCTTAGCCAAACACCCCCACACTTTGAGATAATTCAAGTTAGGCATTACGCCTTTCCACTTCTCATAGGGCGTTTGTTGTATCTTTTTGTGGGGTACTCTATTCAAAATAAGATTTCTTTGTCGGGACGACTTCCCCCACAAGTTCAGTGGTAAACCGGAGCTATTTAACAATGCATTCATTGTCTCCTTTAACGATCGGTTTTTTCCTTTCCGCTACACCATTAGATTGAGGCGTATAAGGAGCGGTGGTTTGGTGAATAATACCAAATTCAGTACAAATTTCCTCAAAAGGAAATTCATATTCACCTCCTCTATCACTCCTTATCACTTTGATTTTCTTGTTCAAGCGAGTTTCAACTTGGACTTATAAGTTCTAAAAGCATTCGACCTCATCTTTCTTGCTAAGCAAATATACATAACAATATCTCGAACAATCATCTATGAACGTGATAAAGTATTTCTTACCACCTCTAGAAGGTAATGCTTTCATATCACAAATATACGTGTGTATTAGATCTAAAGGTTACGTGACTCTATTATCTGAGAATGAAAAGGAGGCTTAGAAAACTTAGATTCAACACACACTTGGCACTTTTCATTTGGACAATCAAACTTCGGCAATAGTCCCATACTAATTAATTTCTTTATCGATTTATAGTTAACGTGTCCTAGTCTAGCATGCCAAATATTAGGAGACTCAAGCACATAAGTAGAAGCGACTTTATTCATATCGGCTTTGGTTACAACGGTCATTACATTCAACTTGAACAAACCATCACTCGAGATAACCCTTTCCTACATACATCTCATTTTTGGAGAGTACAAACTTATCGGATACAAAAACCAACTTGAAGCCATTCTTGCTAAGGAGAGATCCAGGACACTAAATTCTTGCGAACATCCGGCACATGCGGAACATTATTTAGTGTCACAATCTTTCCGGATGTCATCTTCGAGCAATCTTTCCGACACCTTCAACCTTAGAGGTTGATGAATTACCCATATAGAGTTTTTCATCACCCCCCGCGGTTGTGTAGGACGAGAACATCGATACGTTCGCACGAGATATGACGAGTTGCTCCAGTATCAATCCACCACTCCTTGGGGTTTCCCACCATATTACACTCGGATATCATAGCGGTCGGATTGATATACGTCAACACCATTGGAAATCTCTTCCACCACATTTGCACGAGTTTTCTGTCTTTTCTTGGCTCTGCAATCTTTGGCTCGATGTCCGGATTTTCCCACGAGTTAAAGCATTTGCCAACAAACTTTTTCAGACCTTGGGTGAATCCCTCTCCCGAGACTTGCTAGGCATTTTCCTTTTCTGTTGAGATTCGATCTTTCTTCAACAACATTGGCCCTTGAGACCTCCAGATTTTTTCCAACTTTCTTCTCGGAAGATCTATTATCTTCCTCTATCCTCAACCGAACAATCAAGTCTTCAAGTGACAACTCCTTTCTCTTATGTTTGAGATAATTTTTGAAATCTCTCCGGGGACGGTGGCGTTTTTCTATGAAGGCAGCCACTTGAAATGATTCGCTTAGAGTCATTCCTTCAGCATGAATATCATGCATAATCACTTGAAGCTCTTGAACCGACTTAAGACGGTCTTTGAATCAACCATCTTGAAGTCCAGAAATTTACCGACAATGAATTTCTTCAATCCGGCATCTTGATTTTATATTTCTTGTCGGCTATCCCATAACTCCTTAGCCGTTTTTAGTGGACTATAGGCGTTATAGAGAGTATTATCCAGGACCGTTGAGGACATAATTGCGACACGGGGAAATCGGAATGCTTCCATGCGTCTCTTTGCAGCAAACCTTTCCTTGTCTACCTCTCCTTCATCCAACTTAGGAGCATCCTCATTGAGGAACCTTGCCAAGTTCAATGTCGTAAGATAAAACAACATTTTTGTTGCCATCTCTTGAAATCTATACCATTGAACTTTTCTGGCTTTTCTCCGTGATTCGGAATAGGGTTGACCGGAGTCGATGTCGAAGCCATATCTATTATACGGTGACAATGGACTATTAAGTATACGAACAGAGATACACGGAACAAAGATCAATCTAATCGGGAAGCATACGTCGAAAAGTTGAACTATGCAATAGAATATCATACAACAAGCATGTATACGATACGATAACGGTTGAACAGAATACTTTCAATAAAAATATGATACGAACTAAGCACAATGATCATGAATGAACGAACCAAAAATTTGTCTTAAGATTGTTATCGGAATTGTTCGTTCGTGTAAGTTCGTATGAACAGAAAATAAGATTGGAAGACGAACCTTTAACCAAATGAGAAATCGAGTATGCGGAAGATTGATCCGAGCCCAACGTTATTTCGTTGTGTCCTTAAGACAAATTTGCCCCCTCGATCGGTACCCAAGGACGTTGGACAATTGTCTCCCGGGATAGAACGGATGCAAGTTCGAAGAGAAATGTATGAGGGGATGCAAGTTCGAAGAGAATTTTCAATTGAAAAAACGCGCGTCGAAATAACTCTTTCGAAGACTTTTATATTGAAAACAACTTGGAAGAAACGAAGAGTCACGAAGCTTGACTTTGGACGAAGGTTCACGAATCACCGAACGACTTCACGTGAACAATTGCATTTATTCGTTAATTGCTTTTTACGAACAAACGCATCCGTTCGTTATTCTTTATTGAACAAACACAATTGTTCAAAGAATTGTTTCGAACCAATGCGTCGTTCGTTCGGCAAAAAATAAATAACCGATGGGAAAAAAATAAAAAAATGGAACACAAGAAGCCCAAGCCCGACCCGACCCGAACCGAACCGAGCCGGCCGGACGGCGGCGGCGGGCGCGCGCGTGTGGGCGAGATTCATTTGCGTGGGTCCTCCCTCCTTCACAAAAGTGGGGTGCCCCTTGGGGCCCAAACCCATTTGTGAGGTTCCACTTAATAAACCCATCTCCCATCTACATCTATCCCATGTGGGACTCCCACATTTCCTTCTCATTCACTCTAGAGGGATAAATTCCCAACGAGACATTACCCAAAAAAAGTCGTAAATCTATCACACTTATGCCAATTAACTCCCTAAACTTTTCAATTGTGCCGATTTAGTCCCAAATCCTTTTTACATTTTGCCATTATTTTAATAATTTTCACATCGGCGTCAATGGTGCCAAATAGGACGATCGGCGTCCATGTCATCAATTTTAGCGAAATTGATTGGATGGGCTCAATTGACGAAATATGAAAAAGTTTGGGAATAAATTGGCACAATTGAAAGGCTTAATATCTTGAATTGTTATGAGTGCAATAAGTTTATGATCTTTTTCGTACCATTCCCTAAAATCGTAATTGTACAAAATAAAATGGTACATTTGTCCATGGCCGAGAGATTGTACCAAAAAATTTTGGAAACTTGCATCAATATATAACTTTCTTCGTTATCCATCTTAATGTCCAGAGTTTAGAGCCTAAAGTTCGATTTCGATCCGTTGATCTCTCCTCTATACGAGTTTTCACACCATATGCGGTGAATCGTTTTCCATGAGACAAAATCCGGGAGAAAATATGATCAACAACCAGCAAGTTGATCCACAAACATGATCAAAGGCGTAACGATCGCGCGTAGGCGAAATTCGGGAGAAAAACTCTCTCAATGCGTTTACAGGCAACCTGGTAATAAAAGAGAATTTAATGAAGGAAACAAGGTTGAAAATGTCCGGCGTAAAACTCACTCGAACACCTCGAGAAGTTCTCAATAGGAATACGCTCATGGGACAAATTTTTCATCGATTGATATTGACAAAGCACGTTGTCGGCCACAAAAGATCATTAAAAATTATTACGGGGTCCACTATTTAAGAACGTGTGGTCCACAGTGTTATTCTCGTGGCCACCTGAAAAAATTATTACGTTGACAAAGCCTTTCCAATAACCACATCATGATTTGTCAAATCCTAGGGGCTGAAATGTTAAGGAGGTAAATCGAGTCAACCTCATCCATTTAAATCGAGCCACACGTGTGGTCAAAGAAACTGGATGATCTCCAATTTTGGCCACACGTGTGGTCAAAGAAACAAAATCTACAACTTCGTGTACCGGCAGTCGAGCGGTCCACGGTCGTAAGATGGACCCCACGGCCACCATTTCAGAGGCAGTTGACCAAGAATAACCAAAGAAGCGAAAGGCCCAGAAAGACGGAGAAACTCAAGGAGCAACCGGGTTCGGCGTGCCTTGATGCACGGAGCCTTGAACTAGATCCAAAACTTGGCGAAACGGCACCACGTAGTTGAATAGAACGTCGACATGCGTGTCGTTTTTACGTGCCGGCCACATTTGCATGTCTTGACGTATGACATCTTGTTTAACCTAAGTCTGACTCTTTACGTATTATTTTGACTAAGGAATGTCTCGGGACGATCATAAATCTTGTTCACGTAACCTAAAAGACAGTAGGAGAAAAGAAGCACACATGGATAGACCTTTCATCTAGCAATGGAGCCACTTTCTAAGATCATATTTTTCTAAAGGATTAATATCGTGGAAACTCTAAATCAGTACATTTATGATAAATTTGCCTCGAATTAATTTTTTGACCACCAAAAATCTCAAACCGGTATATTTGTGACTAATTTACTTCACATTAAATTTCTGGTAAATTTTACCGTCAAATTACTAAGTTGGATGATGGTAAAGCTTTTATTCTTTCATCACTAGCGTACTGGGTTTGAAATTTTTTGTGGTATTAATCCAATTTAATGGAAAAACTAATCCGATAATAAATTTATCACAAATGCGTCGGTTTGAAGTTTTTGGTGGTCGAAATATGTGTTTTATGTGAAATTATCACATGTGTACCGGTTTTGAATTTTTGGTGGTTAAAATATTAGTTCGGGGGTAAATTTATCGCAACTGTAGTAGTTTAGGGTTTTTCGTGATATTAAATCCCTTTTTAAACCCTCTTTCAGCTAGTAACATAGAAAGACGGCAAATCATATCGAAGAACCTTGCTATGAAGACTTTAAACTTCTATGGATTCCGACGAATTTTGTCTGAACACTAACCCGTGTAAGGTTCGGTAATACTTAGTGGTAGACATAGTATTAGAGGTGACCGACTCACGTGAGACATATGTTCAGTGCAAAAACCCTAACCACTGTTTAGAAACATGCAAAAGCATGCAAATCGAAGACTTCTATTAGAATCGTGGCCCACCAAGAGAAGACTCTAGGGTTTACACATGACTATAGGCGCATCAAGACTCTAGGGTCTAGAAATCACGAGGATGGATTAACTTGCTATTGAAGTTGGATGCGTCCTTCCCTTTTTGGCTCCACGATTGGGGCTTAATTTGGCACAAAGAGGGCCGGTTGTCACGGCTTACGATAGAAGTTTTTCGTTGTAGGAGAAGGAAAAAAGTACGGCTAGGGCTACCGCATCGGTGGATGTTTGACTTAGCATATTTTAGGTTTTGCGATTTAACTAGAAACGGCATCTCTTTTGTCAACGACTTCAGACATGATAAAACGAAACAGAGTCACTTTGAAATTCGCTATGAAACGAGTCTCGAGAATTTTTTTTTTTTTTTTTTGTAAATAACTCTAGGCATGCTTACTTTTATCCAATGTCTGAAGTCGAGAGCAACTGGATTTCGGGAATAATGAAAATCTTTTTCTCGAGTCCACAATGATCAAAACAATTATCCTTCCCCATTTATTTCACTTGGCCATCCCACCTTTCTTCCTACTTTCTTGCTTCACCTCTTTGATGATTTTCTGCTTGGCATGCGTTGGTTTTCACTTTTTACTGTGTAGGCTTTCATGCGAGTCGTCACCATGGAAATCCCACGGAAGGAAAATCAGGGATCAAAAGAACAAGATTGGATCAGATCAAACTGGCAGTGACGGGACCTCCTTTGATCCAGGGTGTTTTGTTGCTCAATTATTGTCCCTATTTTCCAGAGTGGGGATGAAGACAAAGAGCTTGTATGGACACATCTCATCAAGAGATTCTTGACCATTTTAGGAAAGATGATCATACGAGCAAGAAAACTTTCAGAAAATAGAATTATCGCTTTGCTGGGGGGGCGTCGAAACAATAATGCTCCGGAATTCAACTTAACCTTTCAAATCAATGCTGTCTTGCGAATATACACGGTCATTAGGGTTTCATTTGTTTCGCGAAAAAGTGAATGCTTTGAAAAAAAAAAATTCAAAAAATAATCGCTTGTATCGCTTAGAAAAATGAACGAACAAAATTTTTTCATCGCCCAAAAGAATATTTAATTGTTGTCTACAATGAATTTTCTTCGTTAGCTAATTATTTCAAGTGATGAGAGCTATCATTTTTAGGAAAATATTTTCCACGTCATTTATTTTCGGCGAAATAAACGGAACCTAGATAATATGAAAGCCTCTAACATATTGATCTGAAAAAAGGTAACACGGCCTGTTTTATAACCCAATTAAGTGCCGAAAATTAAAAGTTCAGCACTTTAAGAGATTAAGCTTGATTGATATTGAATCATTGAATTGAGTTAAAATCCACTTAGCCTGGTAAGTAAGGAATGTTATGCTTAATTCGTTTACCATAAGAATAATCGAAGGTAATTCGGATCCATCCAAATATATCAATATGACTTACCAATATTGTCCATTTTCTATGTTTGGTAACCTGGGTGAGCAAAAAGAACTAACCGAACAAGGGAACCACGGGGGTGCGCCTGGTCTTGTTCCCGATTTCATAAAGTTGGAGCTGGCAATTGTCGGTCCGGTTCTCGGTCCTAGGGGTCGAACCACCCACCTAGACCGAATCGACTATTTTTCTAATTTAAATTTTATTTTTTAAAAATATTTGAAGAAACCATTTAAAAAACTCTTAATTATTAAGTAGTACTTCTACATATTTAAAATGTGAATACGTGTTTCAACTTTCAAGCACATGCAACCTGTAAACTCTTTTCCACACATGGACATCATAGACTCTCGGGTAGTACATATTTGAATTTAATCTCCAAAGAAAAAAGGGAATCGTGCCTTCGAAAAGGGATTTAAAGACAGACATGCATTAAATCATAAGTTTGTCTTTGAAAGTACGACTCTTACATTGATGATGCACTACCAAAGAAAAGGCTTAGAGAGCGTAAACATCATCTTGTTTTTTTCTTGATTAATCATGAATCGCGGTCTAAGATGTCCTTAAAGATTTATGGGAGTATCTCTGTTTTTGGTATTTCCTAAGATGAAGGGAAAAAAAAATATTTTCTCTCAACTTAAAACCGAAGGTGGGGAAAGTAAATTCTATGTCGACTTTGGTTGGCTACTGCCGGTAGATAGGTAGGTATAACAGCCTCCCCGAATCTGAGGTGAGTTATTGGAGTTTTGCTTTTTGTGAGGTTGGTACGTACGTCGCACAATGTTTGTTAACCAACTTGCTGGCTATAAACCCCAATTAACACTACTTTGCCTAGCTGATAATTGAAAAAGAACCAAAAAAAAAAAAGAATAGCTGCTCCCACGAAGGTCAATTTCCATTTGAACTTTATGTCAGAAACCAATTAATAAAAATCGAACTCCCTTGACAGTGACTGAGAAGATAATAATATAGCCGTCATGAAAACGTACATATCTCACCTCGCGGGCAATTTGCAACGTCTGCCCAAGGGTAAAACCTGAAAGTTCGCATCAATGGAAGGCAAAATGAGCATCCATGTTAAATTTTTTCATACCCATCTAAATGCTCAAAGAGAGAACTAGATGGGACTGGCTAATTTTCTATTTCTCTGACGAAGAAATTGAGGAAAAATACAAAAAAAAAATTGAAAATTACGCGAGGTCGACCCTCACTCAGGCTAGGGCAAGCCTTGTCGGCCTCGCCGACGCTCCCCCTCCGTCCGGTGTGGCCAACCCGTGCCTATGGCCGGTGGCCGGTCAGCCATCGACAATAAGAACATGGGGAGAGAAAAAGGGGAAAGAGAAATAAAGTAAAGAAGAATAATAAAAAAAAATTATTTAAAAATGATAATAATAAAAAATCATATCTAACGCCGGTTGTGTCACATAAGATAGTTGGCATCCATATCAACGATTTCGACCTAAATTGGTGGATGGATGCTGAATTGGTATCAATGCAAAATGATTTGAGACTAAATTGGTCCATTAGAAAATTTAGAACTAAATTTGTATCAATACAATAGACTTTTGACTTTTTTTGGTACTTTTCCCCTCACTTTTGACCTAATGACCAATTTACACACTTCTATGTTTGGGGTTCCCATTGACATAGTGTAAAGAACAAATCGCTCCTTACAAACTCATTTTAGCATCTCGGTTAGGGTTTAAGTGGTTTGATTTTCAGTTGATTTTGGGCGTTGGGTGGGCGTTAGAATTCAGGATTTGGGAAACGGGCGATTTTGGGAAGAAAGAAATTGCATTCTCGTAAATATGGACACAAGGTTAATTAAGGTCAAGGTTCAAAGAGGTGAAACTCAAGATTGGCCCCCTCCAACCAAAAAAAAAAAGGTAGAGATGAATGGTTCCCGATCCGGTTCCCAGGAGGTCTAAGGAAACCAATAGATTATTAGTAAAGGCGAGCCACCACGGACTTTAATTTTAATGTATTAATTAAAAATATGGTTTGCATTAAGAAATAAAAAAATAGCCGGCGGATTATTAGATTTACATTTGAGAGATAAAATAAATAAATAAATAAATAATAATTGATTTGGTCTAGTCTGGGCGGTCCAATTCCTCTCTGGAACCGGGAAAAATCCCAAAAACCTGGCTCATGCATGGGTAATGGGAAGAATTAGCGACTTTTTTTTGAGTAAAAGCCAACAAAAACTCTAGACTATGCCTATTGTGACATATTTATCTTAAATTTTTTCTATGACACCAAAAGTCCCAAAAGAAAATTTACCGTGAATGCGTCGTAAAGGGCATAGTTTGGAGTTTTCATGACTTTGCCCTTTTGTTTTTTTTTTTTTTGGGTTCGTGCACATTGAGAAGAAATAAGGGGCAAAGGGAAGTGAAGTGAAGTTGCACCAGAACGGGACCCAAGAAAGCCAAACCCGACAAGGTAGATCGACCCAACAGTGCTCTCAGCGACACAACATGGTCGAGGTCCATCACCCCAAGAGATGTGATCACGTTCATTCTCCACGAGTTCAAATTCCTTCCTTTTAACTTAGATTTGGAACCTGTAAACTTTTGCTTTTTCCCATTTTGATTCTGCCAATTGCTCAATTCTCTTCCCTTGTTGATCACACTCACTTTCAGTGCCTACAGTTCAAAAATATAAAGCAGAAGAAGAAACGAGGAATTTTAATATATTTTGATATATTGAAAAGAGTACATGAAGAGCTTATTTATAAGCTTTATTAGAGGACTGTTTAAGAAAATAGCATATACATAATATCAAATATAATCAATCAAGGGTTTGCAATATCAAAGGAGATATATACATAATTTTGACACATGTGCAGAATAAACTAAATATCTTTATATCATATCGCTAACACTTATAAACATCACCCCATTTTCGCTCAAATCTCTCGGAGCTACACAAGAAACTTCAAAGAGAGAGCGAGAGAGAGAGAGAGAGAGAGAGGAGAGAGATGGAGTCGTTCCCTGTGATTGATCTGGAGAAGCTCAATGGTGAAGAGAGAGGAACCACCATGGCCAAGATCAAAGATGCCTGTGAAAATTGGGGCTTCTTCGAGGTAATTCAGCTTTTGTTACGCAACCCATTAAGTACATTATATGAACGATTTCATTAAGACGAACTGTGTTTTGTGGGGTGGTGAATAACAAACCTTTGGATGTGCTGTAATGCTGTGTAGTTGGTGAACCATGGGATATCACACCAACTGTTGGACAGTGTGGAGAGGCTGAACAAGGAGCACTACAAGAAGTGCATGGAGCAAAAGTTCAAGCAGATGGTGGCAAGCAAAGGCCTCGAGGCCGCTCAGTCCGAGATCGACGACATCGACTGGGAGAGCACCTTCCACCTCCGCCATCTCCCGGTCTCTAACATCTCCAAAGTCCCCGATCTCGAAGAAGATTACCGGTGACTAACCGCCTTAACATTTCTTTTAATCATGCCTTTGGTGTCACCCAACATTGCTCGCTTTGGCAAGACATAATTCTATGTAATGATATGGAGTACACCCAGTTATGGAGTCCCTTAGTCCAAATAGTCATCTAACTTGATGTCGAAGATTCGAGCTCAGATTCAGTTTAATTTCAAGTGGCTCACTCTCTCTTGGGTGATTCAAATCCTCGTAGTTATGTTCGATTTCGTGGACGAAACACCTTCCTGTACCTGAAGATCTTTATTTCGTCACGTTTTACTTGAATTGGCAAAATTTTTTGTTCTGATTCCTTATGAACTCTTGACAATTTGAGTATTTTGGGACTAATGATATGTCCTTATTTGTGATTATAATGAACAGGATGGCAATGAAGCAGTTCGCACTAGAGTTGGAGAAGCTGGCTGAGCTGCTTCTGGATTTGCTCTGTGAGAATCTTGGCTTGGAAAAAGGTTACTTGCAGAGAGCCTTTCATGGGTCTAAAGGCCCCACCTTCGGCACCAAGGTGAGCAACTACCCGCCGTGCCCGAAGCCGGACCTCATCAAGGGGCTCCGGGCCCACACTGATGCCGGCGGCATCATCCTCCTCTTCCAGGACGACAAGGTCAGCGGCCTCCAGCTCCTCAAGGACGGCCAGTGGGTCGACGTCCCGCCGATGCGTCACTCCATCGTCATCAACTTAGGCGACCAAGTCGAGGTATGTCTACCATAACACATTAGATGCTCTTAAGTTTGAGATCACAAATCAACTTAACTTTGTGGCAATCATAGGTTATTACGAACGGCAAGTACAAGAGCATCGAGCACCGGGTGATCACGCAGACCAATGGGAACAGGATGTCCATTGCATCGTTCTACAACCCCGGGAGCGATGCGGTCATGTACCCGGCACCGGAGCTGGTGGAGAAAGAAGAGAAGGGTCAGGTGTACCCCAAGTTTGTGTTTGAGGACTACATGAAGCTTTACGCGGGGCTCAAGTTCCAGGCCAAGGAGCCGAGGTTCGAGGCCATGAAGACCATCGAGCCATCCATCAATTTGGGTCCAATTGCAACTGTTTGATCATATTCCCCAGTGGAACAAAAGACTCGTCTCTTCACTGTTTGCTTATATAAGTCCATGTGTCTTAAGTGAAGATCGCTATATACGTGGGCGTCTGCTTTGTAGAGTCTTGTACTAAAAGTTTGCCTTGTTCATGACATAACCTAATAAAAACGGGGCTTCCATTGTTATAGGATGTCGCCAAACTCGATTATTGGCCTAGTTCTAATCGACTGAATCCCGTGCATGTCGCATTATACTCGCATCGCTTATGGAAAATAGTTTTTCCAAACTTACGATCTATCGATCGAATACTCAAATCATCTTATAATGAACTTGTTGTGGCTATTTTGATCCTAAGAATCTGGATCGGTTCGCCATCTAGGAATTGCCATGTCGCTCACACCGTACATGCTTAAGAAATAAGGAGCAAGACAAGAAATCACGATTCTCCTTTTTTCTTTTGCAGCTGAGTTGGATAGATTCAGCTTATGATTTATCTAACCAAGAGACCCCACTGTGATCGCACGCACACTTGCTTTTTCCTACTTTTGCTGATGTTTTAAAGTCATCCTTTTGTCATCGGATTCGTCTTACCATGTCTAGCGTGCAAACTGTGCACGGTAAAAGTACCAAAAAGGTGTTAATATTGAATTGGCATCAACTTAGTACAAAATCTTTTAATTTGATCAATTTAGTCACAAACCATTTTGCATCGGTACCAGGTTGAGTCTACCCGGTCAATTTTAGTCGAAAATCGTTTACGTGTCGCGACCGTCCTACGTGACTGCCTTGTGATGGCGTGGACATTTTTAAATAATATGTTTGATTTTTTTTTATATATATTTTTAGTTTTTTATTCTTTTTGTGATGCCCTCTCTCGATCTGGGCTAGGTGAGCGACCTAGCCAGCCCTAAGCAAGGGCTGTGACGCCAAGATCAAGTGAGGCTCTTGCATGTGGTCGGCGATGGTTGGCCGGCAGCCCTTGCCTCGGAGGGAAAAAAAAAGAACAGAAAAAGAAAACAAAAAAATTATAGGAAATTAAAAATATATCATAAAAAATGTCCACATCGGCGTCGATCGTGCCACGTAGGATGGTTGATCGTCCATATCAACGATTTCCGGCCAATGGACTTAATTCATACCAATGTAAAGAATATTTGAAACTAAATTAGTTTAATTAAAAAGTTTAGGAGTGAATTAGTACCAATGCAATACATTTAGGACTTTTCCTATACTTTTCCCAATTGTGCACCAACATCAATTGATTTGTTATTCGCTTAGGATTAACTTCTTGCATTACAAGTGGAGGGCTAAATCCCATGTCCGTTAAATACCCCAACTTGCATTACAGCATCTTCGATTCACATGTCAAGAAAACCTTCTTCGGCCTTGTTGACTCGACGACTCTTTGGCAGCCGGGTTCAAAATGAACATTGCGTACTTTAGGAACACCTTCAGTTTAGCATGAAATTATGGTGTGTAAGGACGAGTTCTTAACTACGTGGGACAACAAGTAATCACGATGTGTGTGGCAATTCAAAATGCTCTTCGTTTCGTACTCATGTCGAAGAATCGACTCTATTTGCGATTCACGCTTTCATTCGATGTCTACTCAAAAGAGCCGGAACATTGCTTCGATCTCTTCGCGACAACAAAGCCCCAGAAAGCATGTTTGAGCGTGCGCCGAGTGTGCCAACAGTAATGCATCAAGGAAACTAATTTGATCAGTCACGCCATACTCGATACCGAAAAAGGAAAAGAGAACTCGTCCGGGAAACACTGTGAACAATGCGGCACACAAGAAAAAGGGCAGAGCGAACACGATTCGGACAAGAGCATGAAACAGATGATTCGTGGGTAACGTGCCAGGCATGTCTTGTCTTGATGACATATATACGTGAAAAGCTCTCCCCTTTAGGGCTTAGTGGGTCATGTTGGACGTGCATCGGATGTGTTCATCAAGTCCAACTTTAAGGACAAAGAACAAAGGAGAAAACAGGCTGCTCCTGTTGTATTTTGTTCCCTCCGGTAACCATCATGTTGAACTCAGCATTCTGATACAACAGTTGCTTCCATTTTCCCTTTGCTTTTATCTGATGTTGATGCACTGGTTTTCCTAGAACGACAAGAGTTCGGGAGTTTGGCTTTGGTCTCTCTCTCTCTCGCACCTATCTTAAGTGCGCTCGTGATTCGATTGCTTATCACCCGTATGCGATTCCCGAACACACTTGAATAATGTCTCGATATGAAAAGCATATCTCGAGATTTGCATCAGAATGTAAGTCGTAAGCTCAACTGTTTACTTCTAGGGCTTAGATTATTAGGGGTGTAAGGCCTAGTGCAAAGAACCAAGTAACTGGAGTCCTACGAAATATCTTGCAAAACATATGGACTAGTTAAGTCTATGCATTTGGCTTGTGTAGGTGGCCCTTAACTAGACAGTCACACATTGCCGGGATATGAAATAGCCGACATCTAATTCTCGAGTTGGAAATCCCTCGGCGTGAATCAGATTACACAAATTATGAGCTGGGCATTCAGCTAACCACAAGTAGTTTCAGGCCTATAAACTTCTTCCATTGTGCCATTGGTTAGACATTTACCTTCTATTAAAGATGGGAATCCTTGGACCATTGGTTAGACATTTGCTTTCTTCTGTTCTCGCATCTCTCGCAATTCGATTCTTACCGCTGAATTGTCCATGGCTAAGATCTTCTTGCTTTTGGCAAGAGGTTGTTTCGTCGTCAGTGAGGAGACCTGAGATTTGTGTGTATTTGTAAGCACTGATTTGATTGTTGCTTTCGGAGGGTCCCACAAATCAGGGACAAAATTCATTTCTATCACGTGGGATAAAGCCAAAAAAAAAAAAAAACAAAAGACAAAAGACAAAAAGAACCACAAGAAAAGGAAGTGGCCAAGCTCGATATTGTAACTCCTGAGACCTGAGAATGTACTCGACGAACGGCTGCGTTAAGTAGTTCAGCACTTTGTTTTTTTGTCGAGTGTCTCGCGGTTAATATTTTGCTTAAACATGATTAATCTTACCGTACCACCTGCTAAGCGCGATCTATTTATGGAATGATTATTTTGAGCTGAGAAATGTGGTTCATACTCATCATTGATGGGGAAGCGCGATCTAATTATAATGAAATCCTCTCTTTGGATTAGTTCTAGTTTAAGAAAGAAACTAGAAAAAACATTCGCGTCTTGATTTCCTTTTCTCATTCTCTTTGTTGCCATTATGATTGTGCGGCGAATCCTTACGTTTTGGTCTATCACACTAATTCATTTATCGATCAGTCCGAAATTCTTTGGGACGCTGAAATTACCGTTTCGTCACTTATTTGTGGCGCAAGATCAAACTTTTTCCAATGCTTGCACTTGAAAGTGCATAAGGTATCTCGTGGCGGCTTTCTTATCGACTTCATACAATGTTTAAGCCCTACTTTATCTTCAAACTAGGGTTTAATAATCTTTACGCGCACCGATTCTTGTTTCTTGCAATTAAATAGGTCGGGTGGGATAACGCGTTACGCTACGTTCATCGCGACCCTACGTGCATGGATGGGGCCGGCACGAGGGCTACACAACAAGGACACCATGAGAAGAAAAAGCCCTAAATGTTGTGATTGGTACGCACCAACGACTCTGGCTCGACTTCCAGCTCGACGATATGAAAGATCGAAGAACGGTGATTTTAATACCCTCCGACAATCTCGGCATGTTTGACCGTAAACCTAATACTGAGAGGAGGAGTGCTCCTGGTCGTGCCACGTGGCAGGGCTGGAAATAACAACTGTTGGAACTTCGAGAGAGGAGGAGAAGAGGAAGAAGGAGAAGAAGAAGAAGAAGAAACATGTCATGTTCTTCGCACGTGGAGCTTACTTTCTGAGTGTCTCCCACATAATGGGACTCTCACGAATGAATCCTCTCAGTTACAAAGAGATTCGTTAATGTCAAAATCAACTTCTTGGATTAGAAGTTTATTAGAAGCTTATCTACTGGAGGTAAAATTCATTGTATGATGAATATTATTGTTTTTCTCTTGGCTATGAGTAGAAACCTTTTAACTCTTTTTCGAGATCTGTCTTTTAGTTTGGTCAGAACGGTATAGTACGATTGCATTTTTTCTTCTTATTATTTTTTTTTATTGTTATTCGAGTTCAGGCAGATGACCTAACAGTTCATGTAAAAGTCACTTTCTTCGCCGCCTGTCTTTGTGGCCAGAGTTTTGATCCTAAAGTTCGATTTTGGCCCCTCGATCTCTATCCCTCCTCGGCCGAAGGAGGAAGGTGTCGCCGGGACACCGGTCATTAATGTATCGGCCTCTCGGCACGACGAAATTCGTTTCGTTGAAAAGATTTCGGCATTAGACTGTTAATGCACTCGAAGGGGATATTATCACCAAGAAATGTGGTCGTCATTATCGTGTTTGAGGAGCATTAACTGAAGTCAAAGATGATTGGCTTGTCCAAAACAAGATACGATGATCCGTTCTATCCTCGATAATTGATTCGAATGGATAAGAAAGAGCTGTGCTCCCAGAGTATCTAAAATCTTATCTAACTTGTTCGTGGCTCTCTCTTCTTCCTTTTTATCTTCATTGGGGAAGGATGGATGGAGCAGTTGAAATGGGATCCACCTCACCTCATGGCACATGGAGAGAAACATGCACGTTCCCACTTTCATGGACTTGGGATCTCCTTCTCTAAAGACAAAATAACTTACACCTTTCCAAATATGGGACGACAGCCATGCTGTGCTGCATATGCTTCAGATATGTCCAAAAAATCCACGTAGGATAACCGGCGTTTACATCGGTGGTTTTTGCTAAAATTGGCGGGATGGATTGAATTGACAAAACTTGAAAAGGTTTAAGAGTCAATGAGCAAAATTAAAAGATTTAGGATTGAGTCGGCGTAAGTCTGATAGGTTTAGGACTTTTTGGACAATTTTCTCGAAGAACAGGAGTTGACTAATTCGTTCAAGTTCAGTACTTTTTTTTATTTATTAACTTTTCCGAGCTCAATAGCATGAAAAACGTGCTGATTTTGATATCTTCTCATGGAGAAAAAGCTTAAGGAGATGAAACGAGTCAATTCGCCCTAAACCTTACGGGTCAAAAGGAATTAGACGATCCTTTATTTGTATGACACGTCCACTATGGAACAAGTTGCGGGTTTGCAATTTGAGCCTCACCTATCGCCAAAGAAACAAAATCTAACAACTTTGTGTGTTGGCAGTCAACAAGTCCACGGTCTTAAGATGGACCACAAGCCATTATTTCAAAGGCCAGGTGACCACAAATAACCAAAGAACGCATGAAAGGCCAAGAGCTGGAGGAACTTAAAAGCAATGGGTCCGGCATGCCTTGATGCACAGAACCTTAAACTCGATCCAAACTCGGTATAACGACACCACAAACCCCAAGAGATGTGAACACCGCACGATCGATTTTAAGGGAAATATCGTGACGATCATAATCTTCTTGATGTAACAAAAAAGACAATAGGAGAAAAGAAGCACTCGTTTAATGGTCCATGAATGATGAATGGCCCTGTCATTAAGCAAAACGAGCCATTAAAATTCACAATTTCATTGGAAGTCACTTTCGGCAATGATGTTGTACTAATTCCTCTTTTGAATGGTAACATGGAAAGACGACAAATTATTCCGAAGAACCGTATTACATCGAAATTCAATCTCTATGGAATAAAATGAATTTCAAATGAAGTGAATTTAGTAGACAACGGTCTCATTTAGAGATAGCCGACCCACGTGATACTTTTGTTTTGTGGAAACCCTTTATTTTATTTTTTTATCGGAATGGAAACCCTAGTTATCGGCATGCAAAATCATGCAAATTGAAGACTTATATCAAAAAGGGGCCAACCAAGAGTAGTTTTTTTTTTTTTTTTTTTTGCAAAAAAATTTAGAACAACCTAGTGGAAGTGTTTTATGTTGTCCTTGCTTCTTGCAGGATAGCACGTGTGGTCGGATAGGGAATCCAATTAAATCCTTTGACATTCATTAGGGATCGAAAGTTACGGGTCACATGCAATGGAAGCTCATCAGAGAATGCTCTCGAAAATAGAAATGGATATAGGAGCATCAAGACTCTAGGGTTTATGAATCACGAGCATTGATTAAGTGATCATCACAGTTTAAAATGTTTCTTTTTTCTGTCTCCACAATGGTGTCTTAATTTGGCACGGAGGAAAAAGGGAAAAAGAAATGACTGCTATAGTGATAGATGTTTCACTTTGTATATTTTAAGTTGGACTTTCTTATCCGACGGTTTGTGATCTTATTATTATTTCGACCCCATTATTTTTCAATTAACGAAGCTTTAAGCAAAACAGCTCGGTGATGGTGTGTGGATTTATGGTAAAAATATAATAGCAATCTTGTCAAATTGTTATGGAAGCATTTTCTTTTAAATTTATGTGAGTAACTAAAAACGGCATCTTTTCTATCAATGACTCCAAAGTGATATTAAACGAATGGAAATAAGATACAAATGGAATATTATGGAATAGAGCCACTTTAAGATTCCCTAGGGAATGACGCGTGGAATATATATTGCGGAAATAACCTTGGACCAGCTTGTTTCTTGCTATTTATATTTGAAACGGAGAGCAATTGAATCTCGAGATATTATGACTTCATATTAGAGACCTTTTAAAATTTACGTAGTAGTTTCTCCCCCGCAATTTGATCGACTTCAGTTAGGCCATGAGATAATTTAGCAACGTGATAAATTCAACTTCATGGTGTTGAGGCTAACAAGACAACCTAAAATGTGGGTAAAGAAGCTAATGTAGAAACTAAACAGATCTATGAACATATTTGAAATATGATATACAAGCGTTTTTATCAAACGGACGTAGGCAATAAAAAGCAAATAGAAGATTCACGTGTGCGCATATACATAGATATATATATTCATTCTTTTACCACTAACAGTCGCAGCACATTCCGGAAATCCACTTATATTCTCAAGAGGGCTACAACATAGTAAGAACTGTTTCTATAACATTATAGACCACGCTATTAGAACTCATGTACTGCTTTTATACACGTACACTTCTCTAATCCTCGGATTAATAAGGTAACAAGGACTCTACAACTGAGAGAATACAAACAAATAGGACGTTGGCCAAGAGGGAATTGTGATAGCAGAGTAAGCTTTCTCAAATTCCACCAATCCCTTCAACTTGCTTCGATCCTCTTTTATAGACGTTCTTTCTCCTATATTCCTTGGAAATCGACTCGCAATTTCCTATCCATTGATCTTCCGGGTTGTATCACCTACCAAGATTCTACTCAGATGTTTACCTTCTTATGGTTCTTCCAAGCATATTAACGACCGTGGTTTCACCCTGCTGTTTACTTATCCATGGAGTCTCCAAATCCTCACATAACTTCCCCAGTCCTCCTGACTTGTTCACCTTCTATCGAGTCCATCCAGCTTGTCAACACTTCAACTCATAGCATCGTGTTCACCATCTGTCAAGGTATTCACACTTTGTAGATATCTTTAGGTAATCCATGATACATTCACGGTCTTCCGGAAACCATCTTTACTGATTTTGAAAAGCATATGCATTTATCAACTAAACATTAAAATAGATAGTTTTGGCATCATATCAACCTCATATGGAGGTATTCCCAAACCGTGGGAATCCTGTTTTATCCATACTTGAGATTTAGAACCATTTGATACGACCGACTAAAGATGGTCAAGAGGGTTGACCTAAATATTTTCGTTTTTCCCTTCAGATTAAATAAAACTGCATTGACATGTGTAGAATTATAACTATTGAATGAACATAGATTTTTGGAAACAAAGACCTTGAAAATGGTATGAAGTCTCAATGCGTAGGGGTGCATTGATGCAAAGTTATTAAGTCTAAGGGATTGTGTGGAACGAAAATAGTTTGGGGTTACATTGTGAAAAGAGAAACACTTGCGCATAACACTACCATTAACTTGCAAAAACGATGGTCAATCCTCAGCCGCTCATTTTTCGTGATAAGAGGAAGAGACCTACCTGTGTTTTGCTTGGAAACTTCCACGCCCTTTGTGTTAGAGAAAGGAAAATTTTGTGGCCGTCGTGCTAGCAACCCTCTTGTGAAAATGACCCAACTTTAGAGGTCTCGTTGTTGTTGAAACTTTTCTTTGATATGTAGATTTTAAAAATAAATAAATGAGTGACCAAAATGCATCTTTCTAATATGATTCAAATACGATCTTTAGTGAAATTCATATTTACTTAATGAAAATGCTACCATATCGATAAGATAATCTTATCGTCATTTCCGATCCCATAATTTTTAATTAATGAGTGATTTTATGCAAAATACGCGATGATGATGTGTAGATCTACGATTAGAAACAACCGACAAGATTGTCGGACCGTCGAAAAAGTCATTTCCCTTACGTAATAGTTAAAATTATTTTGTTATTGTTGCACCCCCACCAAAACAAATGAAAAAATCTTTTCCCAGACCACAATGATTAAAGAGAGTTGTCCTTCCCCATTTATTTCACTAGCCATCGCACCTTTCTTTCCCACTTTCTGGTTTCACCTCCTTGATGATTTTCTGCTTGGCATGCGTTGGTTTTTTTCTTTTCACTGTGTGTGCGCTTTGCCGTGATGTTATAGTTGGTCATCAGTCATCAACATGGAAATCCCATGGAAGGGAAAATCAGAAATCCAAAGAACAAAATGATTGGATCAAACTGGTAGGACCTCCTTTGATGATGATGATGATAGCATTGTATCCAGGGCGTTATGTTGCTCAATTATTGTTCCCATTTTCACATAGTGGGGATGAAGGCAAAGATCTTTCATGAACGCATCTCTAGGGATTCTTAGCCATTTTGATACAAGTTATCACTTGTTGAAAAGTTATTCCGAGCTTCAATTTTTGCTCGAGTTCTAATTCTGACCGGAACCATTTTTTTTTTTTTTTGTGTCGAATGAAAAAGCATCAATATAAAATCACCGACGTTCAGTCGATACTCGAATTTGTCCCCCTATCAAGTATCCTATCACGGGGTGGTAACATAACAGGGTGGCGGATTTGAATATCGACTGAAAGTTGGCGTTTTTTCGCGGATCAAGACTCGGCCTAAATTGTATGCCTTTTTATGTGACTGAAGAAAATGTGCGGGCTAGGTTTAAGATAGAGAAAAAGGAATTATAATTAAAGGGATAATTCTAAAAAAATACAACTTAACCTTTCAGATATATATATGCGTTTAAAGAGGTGGAGCACAAGATGAGATCTAAGCCATGCATCCATGCAGATACATCTGTCGGACCCCAGTTAATGCAAATCGACCCCTATACCTGGGAAAAAAGCATGAATAGCTGTCATGAAAACGTAGATGTTTTGCTGGTTGGTTCCTTCAAAATTTAATTGGGTCGTACTCAGCAACCTTAATAACAAATAGCTCCTTACTTCCCACTGAAATGCTTAGAGATTATTGTGTATTATTACTGTTATGTTAACTTCATATCCGGCTGAGTTTAAAACATGAAAGTTGGCATCAATGGAGGGTAAGTTGTGGGTCTAGATGTAATCTCTCCGTAGTTCATATATCATGTAGATATATGTGAAGTTACTATGTGCATCCTTCCGAAAGTTCAAAAAGATAAAACAGATAGGAGAACACAAAGAGCATATCCCGTGCTCGATTCGATACCTCTAACAAACACCTTTCAGATGCCCTCCGAGCGAAAACCCGACGATGGAAAGACCGGACGGTGACCGCCCGCAACCTCATTTTGGCCTCTTGTTTTAGGGTTTGGGTGGCCTGGTCTTTAGTTGGTTTTCGGTGGTGTTGGGTGGGTGTGAGAATTTGGGCAATTCCAGAAAGAATTTTGTAAAATTTTTTGTTGCTTGGTCATGGACATCCAGAAAAAGCAGAAATTAGAAGTGAAGTTTGCACCCAGAACGGGACCCAAGAAAGCCAAACCCAACAAAGAAGATGACCCAACAGTGCTCTTAGTGACACAACATGGTAGGGGTCCATCATCCCAAGAGATAGTGATCACATTCATTCTCCACGAGTTCAAATTCCTTCCTTTAAACTTAGATTTGGACATGTAAACTTTTGCTTTTTCCCATTTTGATTCTGCCAATGCCTCAGTTCTCTTCCTTGTTGATCACACTTACTTTCAGTGCCTATAAATATCACCCCCATTTCACTCAAACCTCTCAGAACTACCTCAAGAAGCTTCAAAGAGAGAAGAGAGAGAGAGAGAGAGAGATGGAGTCCTTCCCTGTGATTGATCTGGAGAAGCTGAATGGTGAAGAGAGAGGAATCACCATGGCCAAGATCAAAGATGCCTGCGAAAACTGGGGCTTCTTTGAGGTAATTCAGCTTTTGTTACAGTACACATTGAGCATATTACATTGAACTATTTCATTAGGGCAAACTGCTTTTTGTCTGATGGTCTGCAACGATCGTTTTCCTATGTGCTGATTTTGTTTTTGATGCTGTGAAGTTGGTGAACCATGGGGTATCACACCAGCTGATGGACAGTGTGGAGAGGCTGACCAAGGAGCACTACAAGAAGTGCATGGAGCAAAAGTTCAAGCAGATGGTGGCGAGCAGAGGGCTCGAGGCCGTCCAGTCCGAGATCGACGACATCGACTGGGAGAGCACCTTCCACCTCCGCCATCTCCCGGTCTCCAACATCTCCGAGGTCCCCGATCTCGAAGACGACTACCGGTGATTAATCACTGAACATTTCTTTTTCTTGTGCCTTTGATGCTTTTAACATTGCTCACTTTGGTAGGACATAATTTGCATAAATCATGATGCATCTGAGTCCTTTCAACTTTTCCCATAAATTCGGATATTCAAATCGTCATTTAAACATGGCACCGAAGTCTCAAGCTCAGATTTGGTTTAATTCGGAATGCCACGATCTCGATCGGGTGACCAGTGCTCGTAGTTGAGGTCGATTTCGCACACGAAACACCCTCCTATATTGAAGATCTAAATTCACATTTTACTCGAATTGGCGAAATAAAAATTGGTATCGGCCCATGTCCGCACAATTCTAGTATTTTGATGAGTAAGCCTACGTCCTTATTTTTGTGATTATGATCAACAGGAAGGCAATGAAGCAATTTGCACTAGAGTTGGAGAAGCTAGCAGAGCTGCTTCTGGACTTGCTCTGTGAGAATCTTGGCTTGGAAAAAGGTTACTTGAAGAAAGCCTTTTATGGATCTGAAGGCCCGACCTTCGGCACCAAGGTGAGCAACTACCCGCCGTGCCCGAAGCCAGACCTCATCAAGGGGCTCCGAGCCCACACCGACGCCGGCGGCATCATCCTCCTCTTCCAGGATGATAAGGTCAGCGGCCTCCAGCTCCTCAAGGACGGCCAGTGGGTCGACGTCCCGCCGATGCACCACTCCATCGTCATCAACTTAGGCGACCAACTCGAGGTATGTCTGCTTCGACCCATTAATAGTTGAGTTCCTCTCAATTTGAGGTCACAGATCAACTTGATGGTCTCGTGGCAACCGTAGGTCATTACGAACGGCAAGTACAAGAGCATCGAGCACCGCGTGATCGCGCAGAGCGATGGGAACAGGATGTCCATCGCGTCGTTCTACAACCCCGGGAGCGACGCGGTCATATTCCCGGCGCTGGAGCTGGTGGAGAAAGAAGAGAAGGGCCAAGCGTACCCCAAGTTTGTGTTCGAGGACTACATGAAGCTCTACGCGGGGCTCAAGTTCCAGGCCAAGGAGCCGAGGTTCGAGGCCATGAAGACCATCGAGCCATCCATCAATTTGGGTCCAATTGCAACTGTTTGATCATATTCCCCAGTGGAACAAAAGACTCGTCTCTTTACTATTGTCTTAAGTAAGTCTTTAAGTGTGTTCGAAGATCAGCACATATGTATGTCTCTGGTTGTACTTGAGTTTGCCTAGACATAACAAAATAAAAATGTGGTTTTCTAGGATGCCATCAAACTCGTTCTAAGCGACCGAACATCGCACTGTACTCGTATCGCTCGTATGAAATAGTATTTCCATTTACGATGAATGTAAACCATGATCGTCTCAAAATGAACATATCTTGCCGATTTCGATCCTACATATTTTTTTACCTCACTTGGATAAGAGTCTACACCGATCCGCTCTCTACATGTTGCCGAAGTCAGCTCGGGTCCATGCCCACTTGATCGTGAATCTGCGTTACACCACACATTGGTTAAGATCGTGCTAGTTTCACTCCCGGAGTGCTCGACTTAACATAAAGTCACGCTTTTGTTGCGCCGCTGCCGCCGCCACGCCGAGCGATGGAGCTTTGGCCCCCACTACGCGACTGAGTAATCGGATTTCACTCGGCACGCTGCTTCGAGTGAAAGAATCTCCGATGTCGTGAGCAAAGATTGAAGCAAACCAAATCTCCCTTTTCTCATCATTGGATTGGCAAGTTGAACGAGTCTTTTCACTTGTCTACCGGAGAGCTTTGCTCAGGATTTTGCATGATTTGAGTCATTGTTGGGGCCATCCAGCAAAAGCCGAAGGAACCGGCTTTGATTCATCCATCAACTTCCGCCACCGCCGTGGCCGAGCAGATGCTGCAAATTTGTGCCGGCCCAAAACTCACGAGCTTCGTCCTTCTTCTTTTTTTTTATCAATGCAAAACGCGAACGGCAAAGGTTGTATCAGCTGAAATAATTCAATGAGCAAAATAAGGGCATGTTGGGTACCGCTCCAGATTTTTTTTTTTATTCCTGTTCTTTTGTTCTCGGGAACAAAAAAAAATAACAGATGTTTTATTCCTGGGAACAATATTTTTGTTCTCGGGAACAGCAAAAAAAGCAGCTTCTCTGTTCCCGGCAGCATTTCTGCTTAGAAACTGTTTCCGGGAGTAGAATCGTTATCGAACATGCCGGGTTATCATGCCAAAATCAAGACATCTCATTGCTAGCAACTCGGTCCTTTTAGGGAATAGCACAAGTCCATCATCTTTGTTTACGTTAGCCTGTGGTGGGGCATTTTACCCCGATATTCATCATACAGAACTCGGAGTGGCAGGAGCGGATCGCGGCCAATCTCGAAAGGAAAGAGTGTCACGCACCCTAAATTTATGCGTGCACATTGTATCCATGTGGTAGAAATGATCAAATTTTGTTGTTTAAGTATCACAATAAACATGTTGGAATCCATCAAGTTTCACACCTCCTCATCTCTCTAACAACATAATTTGACTCAAACAGGTCCAATAAGATCACCTCATCAAAGCCCATAAAAAGTAAGGCCCCGTAGTACAAGGCCCAACAGGTTGAGGGTATACAAGTGGTTTCGCTTCCACAGGCCCAATACGATCACCCCATCAAAAGCCCATAAAAAGTCAGGCCCAATAGTACAAGGCCCAACAGGTTGAGGAGGGTATATAAGACGTTTCGCTTCCGATCATCGCCTATCATTATTAGGGTTTTGCTTGTGACGGCTCGCCCAGCCCCGAGCGAAGCCCTTGTAGCTCCATGAATGGTATTTACTCTCTGAAAAACCGAGTTTCTCCGTTTCGTGGAGAAATCACACCGTTCATGGAGATATTAGGGTTTCTCTGATCGGAGTGGGTGCCGAGTTTTGAATGTCGTGAAGCTTCGTGCTTTAGTATAGTAGAGATTGTTTTCGCGTTTTCGATTAGTATGTTCTTTCCAAGCCCTCTCCGTTCTTTCCTCATCGAAATGAGAATCTGCGATGGAAAGTGCTTCTTCCATCGCCGATGAACTAGGAGGAGAGGGGAAATCAATTCGAAAGTTTGGCCGAGAAATCGTTTCATCCGCCATTGGTTCTCTGGATTGGCGGTATGGTTGTTGCTCGTCTACATCCGCTTATGTCGATTCTCCTTAGGATTTTTGCCGGAGCATGAGATTTTGGAGTGCAGAGGACGTGTCGTCGTCTCTTGTGTTCCTTCGCTTTGAACTGATTGCACTCTTCTTCAAACCCTTTTCATCACTTTGCCTCCATTAGTTCTATTGATTTCTGGGCTGTGTTTGTTTTTTTTTTTTTCTGGTTTGATTCGGTCTTTCTTCGGACATTGCTTTCGGGTCGGAGTGATTTTTCGTTCGGACATTTGCTTGCCTCTTTGAGTAGCCATGTCGAAACCCAAGTTCGACACTGGGCTTAGTTAGGAGGCAAACATGAACCTGGAGGGGCAGAGGTTCATTTCTCTGGTCTTCCGACGGCTAAGGCCTTCTTGAAGGGACTGTTTTGCTGCTAAACCCAGATCGATTGTCCCCCAAGCAGCCTTGGACATTCGACTGAACAGAAAAATGTGTTGCTAGATTGTAGTGGTTTTTCGCAGTAAAGGTCGGTGATTGATCTATGGAGTGATGTAGCCTCCAGAATAACCGGAGGGTGAGATCAATGTGATGCCCTCTGGTCCAGACAGAGGCTGAAACTAAATGGGAATCAGTTTGAGGGGGAGGAACGAATTCCCCGATTGTTCTTTTCCTAGATTGCTTCCCACATGGCTGTTCTTTGTCCGTTTAGTTTGCTAGTATGTCGGCGGTTAGCAAATCAAGAAATCAATTTTCAGGAAAATCTGGTGAATTTCCTATGCTGTTTGGTATAGAAAACCGATTTCTGTTTTTCGATGGGGATACATTATTGGCAAGATTATCGAGATTTTTAAGTCCGGTTTCTCTGAGGTTTTTTCACAAGCAGGTGGTGGGCTTGTTGCAATGCAAAGGGCATGGGCATCACAAATCCAATTTGATCTCTCAGGGAGAAGGATTTCAATGGATAGGATCGGATCAGGATGGAGCTCCACGAAACGAGAGACAGAGAGAGGAGATAAGCCCACATCCAGACAATTTGTTAAAAGCTGGGAGGAAGGCACCCTGGGATTAAACAGAACAGGGCAGAGAGAATGGAACAATAAGATGCCCTTCTCAGGCCGGAGAGCTAGAGAAAATGATTTCCAAACAAAAGAATATAATGAACAGGTGTGGTGTAGGGTTAGAATTTAAATCGCGTAATACCCCCTGCTCAAACTTTCGTTAGGGTTTTTTGGACTTTAGAGCAGAGGCCCGACGTATTTATATTGTAACAAAGACACTAGTTTTCACATATAATTAAGTTAATTAGTCTAGTGCACATAATTACGAGTTTTCCCAACGAGGATGTGTACAAGAAGATCTTTGCCGATTCCTATCAACATGGTGCGCCTCTCAGTAGAGGGGCGTGAAAAGACCGTGGAGACTTTGACTGAATGAATAGGGATAGGGATCAATTGATAGACATTTTTTTTAGGAAGGGAATTCGATCGAGAAAGATCCAGATGTTGTCACAAGAATAGTCTAGTTTTTATAAATAGAGTATGGCCTAATACTCAAAAAAACTTCAATTTTAGTATTTATGACAATTCTACTCGAAATTTTTTATGTCTCATAAAAAATCTTTAACTTTTACATTTGTTTCAATTCTATCTTAAACTTTTGCTTTTACCCCAATTCTAACGGCTTAGTACCCAAAAATCCCTCAACTTTAGCATGTCTCAATTATATCCAAAATCCTTTTTTTGTCTCATAAAAAATCTTCACTATTACTTTTGTCTCAATTCTATTATCGTTAGCATTTCCATAATCACTATCAATTAATCCTACGTGGCATTCTCACGTTGTTAATGAATTACGACTTAGTAAAGCTTATATGAAAAAAATCATAAATTTTTCTTACGTAGTTTGCTTCTCCTATATATTCTTTGGGAGATATAATCACTCTAGATGGCGCGTTTCATATTCAGTTTAGCACTCAACAAAGATAAAAAACTATTAGACATTGAGATATTTAGACTAATAATCTAAAACATCGTCGTCTCTTAAATCTATTATTTTTAAATTTCAAAAATTCATTGGTAAGTTCGGCATAAAACTCAAGCCACGTAAGATTATGGACGGAAGACTAACGGTGGTAAAATTAGGATAAAAGTAAAAGTTGAGGATTTCTTATGAGACAAAAAAAAATTTGGATATAATTGAGACAAATGCTAAAGTTGAGATTTTTTTTTTTTTTTTTGTATTAGAATGATAAAATTGGGACAAAATTAAAAGTTTGGGGTTTTTTATGAGACAAAAGAAAATTTGAATATAATTATCACAAATGCGAAAGTTAAAGGTTTTTTTTGGGTATTGAGCCAACAAAGTATAGATAGATTGTAACATTTGGAAATGGAGAGTTCAAATTTAAAAAGGCCCCTGGAGGGTCAGATCTTGGCTTATATTAATGCAGTCCGATTATTTAAGGCGATTCGACCAAAGCTTTTGATCCCAAAGGAAGATTATCATGTGCTATGCATCAACATACAGGGTACATCGATGCTCTATGAGCCGTCTGCCGATCCCCCCGAGCAATCATCATACGATAAATCCGCTCGCAAATGACTAAAAGAATCTGCCCTTTTACTCTGGTTTAATCTCATCACATTCAACCTTCTTGTATGGGTGCTCGATCCCATTAGCCCGGGACATGAAGCAGTATTAGCCTGATACAAGCCGACTACGAAATTGCGGATACATTCCATACCAATAGCAACTTCTAGTTTTCGAGAGGCCTGACCAATGAATTGAACAAAGGTCAGCAAGAAGTGCGTTTCCAGAAGGAAACGATCATGTTAAGTCGTCGCTTTTCTCACTCTCTTTTTTTCCCTAACCACACTGTTCATGACATGTTAATCATGTTAATTGTTTGTTTTTCCCCTCCCCTCAATTTTTTGCTCGGCACGTGAAAACACGATGTTGACTCCGTTCAAAAGGGTTCGACCCAACACAAGTGCTCGACAAAGCTCATAGGGGAGCTCTTTCTTTGTGCGTGGTCAGTCAACACAAGCCCGCTGTAGTATGGCAAAGGCCCATGTTGATTCACGAGGGCATTTCCAAGTCAAGATTCTCTTGGAAAACGTGCCTTGACTTGACTTTGGCTTTACGCAACTCTTCTTTCTTCGACGCTAGCAGCAGAAGAGGCCGTGCGACGCACGAGGATTTCGAAGTCAAGTTTCTCTTGGAAACCGTGCCGATGACGACGAATCACAACAATCTGTACGGAGAAAAAGCCAAAGTGGTGGCAGGTCCAGATGTGACAAGTGTGCTATCTTCTCGCACTTTTACAATGGAGCAGCAGATTCCCAGAGGAAAGGATGTAATGGTAGGACCCTGGCCGACTTAGAAAGACCGTCACCTATAAATCTTTTGGTCCGACCCACTCGCCAATTCAATCACTACAGTGGAGAAGATGTGGACGGCAAAAGAACTCTTTAACTAAGTACACAAGAAAGCCAGTGAAGATCAAAGAAAGCCGGTAAAGATTAAAGAAGTGAGAACACTAGTATCATTAGTGCGAAATTTACTTCTCGCGCTTTTGAGTATCAAGTGCAGAATTCAAATTTCATCTGAAAAGAGAAAGAACGAAAATGAGATAAAGAAGAGTTAAGAGATCAAAGAAAACCTTAGAAAAAAAAATATACACGAGAAGGAACTGCAACTTCGCTCCCGCACATGCTTAAAAAAGATGGAGCAAATAGATAGATTCTCATGCAGGAGCCGGATGCAACAGGCCGTACACTACTAGTGTCAAAATACATTCGAACCATTTGATCCAAAAGAAAAAAAAATTATACACTCAAACCACAACATGCATTTAGAGTACACTCCCGAGTACATCAGATTCACATTGGGCGATTACAATGCAGACCTTCAACGATCCTTCCAACGCTTTTCATGAAATCCAACACCCAACAAACGACAATACAGCATAGAAAATTAACATTGCAGAAACCGACATAAACTCACAGATCGCATCAAATCAGGTGCACAAACCCCCATTCTAACAGGACAACATTTCAAGGGGAAAAAAAGAACATTCGCACTCGATGTTCAATCTGTACATATGAAAGATCCCGCAAAAGTTGACGTCATCAGGGTACTCTTTCCTTGGAAACGAGCTTGAACCCCAATTCATCAGAAAAAGCTTTCCCATTAATTAACAACATTGCACGACATTCCTCACGCTCACGCAATTTGAGTGCCTTCAACAATTGCCCTCAACCCATAGAGTATGGACCGTATAACACTTCCGGTATAGAACAATGCTTCATAAGGGGGCTCTTTCCTTGGAGAACAACTGACTCCCGATTTGTCAGAAAAAAACCTCCCATTAATCGACAACATTGCGCGACACTCCTCTATCTCAGGCAATCGGAGTGCCTTCAACCCCATTCGATATGGAATGTTTAACAGACCTTGTTATAGAGCAATGCTTCACATGGATTTGGTCTGAACTAGATTGGCATGGCCGGGCCTTGATAGGTGCTCCGTTTTAATAGTGTTCCCAGGCACTATCATAAAAAAATGGCCGCAGCAACTTTCATGTGTCACATACTGCCACTGAACTGTATCAAAAGCAAACTTCCTAGCATAACGTACCAATATGGCACCAAGCTTATGGATTAGAATCGATATAAAGCTTCTTCAGCTGCTAGAGCCAGCATCATCCACTATTGTTACCCATGCTTCTCTCCACAAAACTTACAAGTCACCTTTTCCTCTTGGAAGACAAGCACTCGAGCAGAGCTTGTTTTCATTTTGGCACTTTGATCAATAAAAGCCTGCAAGCATATGCCATTGGCATGAAAGGAACCTTTCCTCCACTGATCGTGAATGCTCTCAGGTTCCACGAAAATGTCATTTTTAGAAGATGGCTCTGCTCATCCGCTCTACATAAACTTGAGACAATCCGTACTAACAAAATCTTTCAACAGGGGCCTATGATCCATCCATTTGGAGCATGTTTATAACCCCAAACCCTGCCACTGCTGCAGTCAATTGAAATTTCAATAGAGGACATTCAAGTATTCTTGGGGAGAATGTTGCAGGATCCACACCTCACATTCCTCCTCCAGCATCACAACCTCGTAGTGTTCTAGAACATCCATTTTCCATAGGGGTCGATAATGATGTCAAACGCAAGCTAGCTGGTTGAAATTATAGATACGATAATAACTATCGGTTCAAGTATAGACACTCCTCTCTGAAGTTTCTCCGTAAGATTCAAGATGGGCAAAGTGAGCAATAGTTCAGTAGAAGGCTGAGCTTAGACAACTATAGTAAGGGGTGAACGAGTCATTCGGAGCCTAAGTGCCGCACAGTTCACGATCTCAATTGTCTGCCCGTGACAAATGGTATTAGATTTGAGTTGTAGAGAGCATGGTTCAGAGAGCTGGTGTGGTTGAGAGAATGTCAGAATCAGTTGTAACCCCTATTGCTGTTGTCGGAGAAAATCTCAAGAGGAATCATGTGCCAAGAGAACTCAATTAAGGGATATCATGTCCTCCTTCAACAAAAATCTCACCAAAGTGTAGTTGGCCGTGGGCAAATTGAAGCATGGGTTCAAGGATTTGAAGGGGCATAATCAACGGGGTCAACTTATTATGCCCTATTCTAGGAATATTGCAATCCATAGCTTGAATTTCAAGTTGTATGGTTCTTGTCAACGGGCTTGTCTGATAGTAGGTTCCTTACTTCTGTTAATTAGTTCTTCTTTGTGTTACTCTCAAATCAGCAGTTTGATCTCCATGGAAAGGCAAAAGTACTCTCCTACTTGCTGGTTGAAAGGTAAGTTGTGCAGGTCAATCTATTATTGATCCATCCAACCATTGCTGATGATACGTAGGTCCATATCGCAGGAAGTTGAGCCATGAGTCTAAATACTGAGGCAAACACCTGTACCTCTCCTATTACATTTCCTTCATTGAATACTACACAGCACCTGGAAAAACCAATTGGCAGTCAAGGCAAGCCCTTGGGCACACAAAAGCATTCGTCAATTGTTTTTCAGATATGTTTTTCACAAATTAAAGGACAATCTTACACGCATAGGTTATATCATGAATTGGGAGAGAAAGCAAATCTCATGAAAGTTCCAAGAACACTACTAAATGCATCACTCTTTTAGAAATAATTAGAAATAAATCCCTTGGGCACACATGGAAACTCACTAATAGAATCCTTCAAGATCTCCATCATACTAGTTAGATATAGCTTTTTGTCACGTTTCATACCTCCATGAGACAACACCATGCGTCATCTTAGGATGGAAGAAAACCACTTATCTGAAGTTTAAGTACATTACTTAGATACAATTAAATGTTTGCCTCCCCCCAAAACAAGTGGTTTTGCTTTAAAAATTGACAACCCAAATGGAGCTATAATTTCTCAATTAAAGTCCTACTTTTTAAAATATCATGCTTGATAAAATTCGTTAAGCAAAGTCACTTATCAGAGTAATCACAGTTCATAGAGATAACTCACCACCCTTGCAAAAACTATTCCTCCATTAGCTCAGAGAACAAGCTTGAAACCCACTGAAAGGAAGTCATCCCTGGACAAGAGGGAGGCAGTTTCTAATCAACTAAACAATCAATGACAGTATTAAAGATGAGAATTACGAGTAAGCCAAGTCACCAATCAAAGTACCAGAGACATTTTGTTGCAGATTCTATATAACAGTGATTTTTACTGGTAGCTGTGAGTTCCCCACTACTAGACTAAGCAGACTGACAATTAAATCTACCATCAAGTAACCATAACGGTACGATGGATGGAATGTGATCAGAAATAAACTGACATCTTTTTCCCATAATTTTGGTAGTCTCAAAGCTAACATGTTGAATGGAACAACAATTGTGACGAGGGGAACTTTGTTCCTATTAATTGGTACAAATTACAGCAATGAAAACGTTCTGTTTTTCTTGTTTTGGCTGTTTTAGCTCTTAAATAGATGTTCTTTCACAGAAACCTTATTGAATGTGCTTTCCTGATGTGCATTATGCATAGACTCCTCTTCTACAACATGTATTCTCCTTTCAAACTTTTTTTTTCTTTTATGGGAAAAATATGGATAAAAAAACAGAGGAGCACACGACTGTTTTGTTTTGTGAAACATAATTTGGCATGTAGTCTTCAATTCCAAGAGTTATCCCGTCCACAAAAGAGAGGATCAGATCATCCTTCGCATCAATTGAACAACTCTTCTTCCTCTAGAAAGAGCTACCCTTTAAGTAGGACATTTATCATTTTCACATCAGTTTCCTTGTTCCATCCCAAAAGCTGTAGAAAAGTTTCTCTCGCTTCACCTTTTCACAAACACGCAAGAGGGAAGAAGCAGTACAAGCAGTCCACTACACCAACCGGGTTATTAAAGGTCTGTCTAAGAAGAATTTGAGACAGTCCAACACAAAAAAGCTTGCTACTTTTTACAAAGCAATTACCTCTTGTTCCTATTCTCCTTCTCTTCTAATTCCCGCTGCCTCTTCTTGGTGATTCCTCCATAATCATCGACCGAAACAAGGGTTCTCAAACAAATTTCTGCTTCAAAGGAATTTGGCATGCCACTTACATTGACCTTCTTGATGCACTTAGTCTCTAAATGATACCAAACAAGATTCTTACTGTCTTGTCTCACCAAAACTTGACGACCATTCTGGGAGTAAGCCAATGGCCGGACAAATCCAAGGGGCCTCGCAACTTCAGATTGAGGTATCGAGAACAACTTAGCCCATGATTCTTTCAATCCATAATCTTTCATAATCCACACATCGACACCCATGTGATTATCATTAATGCTAAGGCAAAGACACCCTCCCAGGACGGCCACATCCATGTCAAGCTTATTATCTATAACATCAGGCTGGTCCACCAGCTTAAAATCCTCAACACGAAAATCAAAAGCCACCAACAGGTTTGCTGAATCCGAGACCAGCTCCCGAGTCATTATCCAGTGCAGATGGCCGCATGCAAAAACCCCCATTTTGCGGGGATAAACCAGGGAGTAAGGCATATCATGGAGCCGCTTCCACGCGTTATTTTTCAAACTATAGATACTAACTTCAGATTCAATCGGCTCAGTGACGAGCTGAACCAGCCTCAACAACATGTAATCATCATTCCCATCGTCATACCCAAACCCATAAACGCAAACAGAGAAAGCCGATGCACGTCGTACCTCGACAGCCGAATAAGGCAAGAACTTATGCTTCCTAGTGGAGGGATTCCATATGACGACGTCGTCGGCCGCGTTGGAAATGCAAAGCAGGCCATGACAAGACCCCAGCACCTTGATCTGGTCGCTGTAGCACATGAGAGGGTAGTTCATCTCCACCACGCTGCGCAGCGACCCCAGATCGACGCAGTAGAGGCTCGAGGAGTGCCTGAGGAAGAGGCTGAGGTTGGTGCTCGACTCGACGGACCGGCTGAGGTGCGCCTTCACGAAGCGAGGGCTGTCTATCGTGCTACGCCACTGCTTGGACACGCACCTGAACCGGAGCAGCGACTCCACCGGCAATCGGTCCAGTATCTCGGTGATCACCTCGATCGGAACGCCCGCCATTTAACCCCCACCCACAGGGCTACTTCCAAAGAACCTCGCCCTCCTTACAGAGCTCGAGAAGACACGAACCGCGAACGAGGAAGATAACGACGAGAAAAACGCTACCTTTCTTAAGCGAATCGATTCACGCCGATCTGGAAGGAATAGGTTCGATTTGAGAGAATCATCGAGGGAAAAATGAGTATCAGAGCGAGCTGAGCTGAGCTGAGCTAAGCTGAGCTTACCTTTCTTCTTCTTCTTCTTCTTCTTCTGCCTTCTTCCTTGTTCTTGACAGGAGGGTAGAGAGAGAGAGAGAGATGGATTAGGTGTCCGATGGGTGGTGTGAAGAAGGCGACTTGGCATCCGAAGCGCATTCATATACCGCAGCATCTAGGGTTTTCCCCTGTTTATTTTCCTTTTACTTTTTGTTTTCTTTTTTTTAACCTTTAATGCCACTAAAAATAAATTTACAGATGTCACTCTCAAATTAATCTTCACGCCAAAGCAAAAAAAAAAAAAAAAAAAAAGGGAAGCATGCTGAACATGGTTCGAGAACCTACCCACGTTCTAGATTTCAGGATATGCTGGACCAACATTTTATCGGGTATGTTTTAGATTTTGAGTAGATGAGACTTGAAATAAGTTTTTATGTTTTCTCTTGATCCATATCTTTGCGCCATCCCGCAATTTTTCATGGTGTTCCATGAAGATTGTGTAATCTAAAATCGCTTTATTTTGTAGACTTTTATTTGATTGATGGTTCATATTATTTATTTCTATGAATCGGTCAGAACCACATTTGACCCGTATTTGATGGTGGTGGGTCAAAAATGGGTTTTAAATGTGAATCTTTTAATTTAATAATAAATATCTTAAGTGAATCATAAATAAGTTTTGTGAATATTTTTTAAAAATTCTATTTTTTAATATTTTAATAATTTATTTTTATAGTAATTTTTCTTTTCATTTTTTATTTTCTTTTTTCCTGCCTTTTTGTCTTGCTTTGGTTAATACCATTGTTATAAGCGATTCTTTCTTTTCCGTCAAAATCCCAAATATTATTTGAAACTTGAAAATGAAAAAATTAAAAGGATTTTGAGTTATATGAATGTAAAAAAATGACACATCTAAGAATGCGGGTAGAGGTGGTGGGCGGTGGTAATGGTGGGAAACGGAGGTGGCGGAGGTGGAAGGCGCGGTGGCGGGAAGCAAGCGGTGGTCGCGCGGCGCGGAGGTTTATGCGGCGGTTATAATAAAAAATTATTTTTAAAAATAAAAAAATTTAAATTTTTCGGAAAATAAAAAATTCAATTGCATATTTTAGCAATATCATTTTTCTTAATAAATTAAAAGAAATAAATATTTCATGATTTATTTAAATATATAAGTATTTAAGTAATGCGGGTCGGGTATGGGTTGGGTATGTCATTAAATTTGCGTTGGACGAATATGGGTCCGAAATCGGTTAATGCACCCCAGTAGCAAGTGATTGTCAATAAATGTGAACCTTTTAATTAATAATACATATCGAAGCGGGAAATCGATCTGGAATCTGTGACGATATGGGTTTTGAGTTCCAGAATTTGCGTGACCGATTCTAAGTTTCACAAAAAAAAAAAAACTTTTTCTAATTTTTAAAAAAAAAAAATAATCGAAATCGTTCACCTCTAATTTTATTCGAAATGTTTCGTTAAGTCGCTGACGTGAAATCCACCCGACAAATCGATTGGGGGATAGCGTGTGAAGTGGATTCGATGTGAAGGTCAAATACAAACCGAGCGTGTGAAGTGGATTCTAATTTTGCAGCAATTTTTACACCGAGAATGTAAAAATAAAAAATTGGGATTTTTGTTTTTCCCTCTTCGGCGCATGATGATGCGTGGCCGTAGTTCCTACGTCGGGCATTATACCGAGGACTTGCTGGGTGCTGATTTTCGGACAGCGACAAGAGGGTGGGGTTGGGGGGCAAAGTGGGCCCCATCCTCCTCTTTTCTCTCTCTCTCGCTCTCTCTTCAAAACCGCCAGAACGTTAGGTTTGAGTGGTCATTTGACAAAAAGACAAAAGAAGAAAGACAGATTGGGCATGGGTCATTAAAACTGCGTTGAAAATAAAACCAAACGGAAAATTACGATCGTATCCCAAATTTTTTAAAAAAATTACAATTGAATTCTAAAATTTCGAAAAAAACGCAATTAAATCTCAAGTCTATGCACAGCGTCTTGTGACCAGGGATACGTCGTTGATAAGTCGGTTGCAGAATATTGTGCAAAGCACGGGTTGACGACGCATGAAGTAAAGCTCCGACGACTCATCCCGAGCACAGAAGGCTACTATATCTACTTATTTGGAGATAGCCAAGTTGAAGTTGACGTGGAGTCTACCGCCCCACCGTCACCTCCCTAAGTAGTTTAAGGACGTGCTCATGTCCGATTTGACAAAAAGACAAAAGAAGAAGAAAGATTGGGCATGGTCATTAAAAGTGCGTTGAAAATATACAAAAAAAAATTATGAAAAATTACAATCGCGTTATAAAAATTTTAAAAATTACAATTGGATACTAAAATTTCGAAACAGTGCATTTGAGCTCTTCCGTTGATTACATTTTTGAAATTTTTAGGACTCGATTTTACTCTCGAGATAAATTTTAGGACTCAATCACGCTTTCGCGACAAGGTTTGGAACTTACAATGCACTCATCTCTTGATTTTATTTAGAAACCAATGCTTTCTTTCTTAATTTTATGTTTGACCGGCACATGTTTAATTGGTTTTTTCCACGGTTAGTCCCTAGGTCAGGTAGATCCAATGCGCAACATAGCCTCCCTGTGAATACATTATATTTTCTTACATTATCAATTACTCAACAACCTTCGAGTTATTTTATATAACTATCCATCGTAATCGATGACCCAAGCGCACAACTAAGCTGAGAATCTCAACCCCCCCAGAGTTTGAATTTTCTAGATTGTATTATATATTTTCGTTATCGATTTCGAGAGCATTCTATCGTAATGAAGTCAATGTCGAGAGAAACTACTTCATCAGACAAAAGCGAACTGGACACGCGGAGTCTACACAGCCGGCGCTCGATCCGACCCGGCTATGGCGACGACAATCTGATCCAATGGAAAAAAAATATTTAATTCCGCCAGGGGGCAGTTAAGGGTTGTCTCGAGAGGAACCTTTTTCCAATTTATGAGGTGCGACTAGCACCGGTGGCAAGGCGGCAACATCTTTGAAAGCTACAAACGCTAGATTACGAAAACGGATTTGCTCTTCATACATACGTACGTGTACGCATTTATACGTGTATATACGCAAAGAGTTGGAATCAGCACGGTGCATGAGTAAATAAACTTCGAATGCTTGGCATTTTGATATGGTTTCAAGTGAGAGCGAGCATGATTTCATGGTAGAATAAAAAACTAGACCGATAAAAATCGGTTCAATTTCGAGCTCTAAGATTTGCATGATAAGTTCCAAATTCTAAAAAATTTGGGAATCGATTCCGACGGGTAGGTTATCTAAAAACCAAAATAAGTTTTTTTTTATATTTTTCTTGTTCTATGTCTTTACGTGATCCTACAATATTCCATGATATTCCATGACGAGCGTGTAATATAAAATCACTACTACGAGTTTTCATTTCCGGCTATATCAATGTCCGAGACTTTTATTTTAATAATGCTTAATATCTTACGTGTCTAAATATGAGTCGATGTAATGAATTGTAGCCGCAAATGACGAATCGTTCAACTAAAAATACATGTAAAAATTGGATAGATCTTAAAATCTGTAACAGGAGACATTTCAAAATATGCGAGGTAAGTTTTAGGTTAAAAAAAATTAGAGAATCCATTCTGTCGGATAAGTTTTCAATCCCTTATGGAATCTAAACCTGCCTTGAAATTGCTGCTCCTAGTTTAAAGTGACGGGCTCGTCAATTGAGAATCTATGAATAGCATGTGAATACCCAAAAAAAAAAAAAAACATTTTGAATCAATCCTATCTTTTCGTAGAGCGGAAGCTACGTGGATCCGCCTTTCTCATTCTTTCGAGTTTGGATCTACACGCGTACCGCTTTTTGTGATAAAAAAGCAAAGAATAATGTAAAGAAGGGGCGACAGGGACGCACCAAGGAGATCTGGAATTATTGACGTTGGAGAACACTATTCTAATGCAAATTGAAGGAGCCACGCCGTCGAATGAGGGCCCCTGTCTCGACACGAAGTCTTAGATCTATTGAGATCGCTCTTGACCTTTGTGGCCGTCCCCGAGAGACCGGGTCCGGCCTTTGACCGTGGCTATCGTCCTCCTTTCCGGCAAAGACATAGAGGCGGCGGCCAGGAGTTACCCTTAAAGAAGCGCCACTGTACATTAACCTTTTGATGGTACCGTGTTGGAAAATTCGAACCAAAAACTTAAGAAGCCGGACAAAGTTATGATTTTAATATCCGGACAATTCTGAACGTGACGAGGACATTTAGGTGAGCAATCAAGGCTCAAGGCGGTTGGAAATGGTCACAACTCACCTAATTTTTTTCTTAATTGCAAGGACTGCATCCTCCTTTTCATTCTTGTCCAAGGTTGCCGGCAAGCTGATTAACAAGCTTGTGCGAAGCATAAACCAGCAAAGCAAAAGTCGAAATTCCAACGACTTACTCCAGGCATAGGAGGAGTTATTTGGCCCCGACCTATCTAGCAATAGCTAGCTGATGATGACACAGTGTCTACCTTCCCTGCTGCCCCTCCCTCTAATTCCTGACAAAAAAAAAATTTCCCTTGTCAGGAAAAAAAAATACCCTTAAATTTGAAGTCTTAAAAATTCAAATGAAGCCTTTTAAGGTCTTACTCAGGACCACCAAGGACATTTAGGTGAGCAACCAAGCTCAGGGAGGCTGGAAATAATTGCAATCCACCTAATTTTTGCGTAATTGCGGGGGCCCGAGTCGTCCTTTTCGTTCTGGGCCACGAGTCAAAAGGGCACTGATGCTAATTTACAAAGTGGAAAAGATATGCTGACAATTCACAAGATACTTAAGCCATTTGTATACTCATTTGCAGTCCGTCGCACTAGTTATTATACTAATATCTTTTCGTCATCCCTGACGTTCCCACCGCCAACCAAATCAGATTCCTCTGTCTCTGTCTCTGTCTCTGTTTCTATCTGTCTCTGTCCCACCTTCATATTCAAGTCGTATCGGGAAGAGGAGCTCACAGGCGTCTAAGTACTTTTTACAAAGACCAACCAGATTTTTTGTCGTTCAGCGGGTCAGCGGGCACCAGGCAAATTTGCCTTCGCGTGAAGCTAACCCAGAACCGCAAGCGATCGCCATGTGCGAGCACGTGCTGCTCGTGTAAAGTGCAGACATCACGAGAAATGGGCCAACTTGAAAGTGCGTGGAAAGAGGCCACCACCACTGGAGGTAGTTAAAAAGCTGAGGGGATCCAATCCCCACTAATGTCTAATGTCTAGCACTAAGGTGGTGGTCCTCCTCCAACAAACATATTAAAAGACCACCAAGAAAGGGAGCAACTTGAGCTAGAATCACGACATTGCGGCCCAGAAAACGCGTGAGGGTCGCACTCGCTGGCCCCCGCTATGAGTAGAGCTTTATCCGGCGTGGACACGACACTAGGATCGAACCGAGAAAGGATCGAGTGAAGAAGCGGACAATTCGGATGCCTCTCCTTGCAGAGGAGAAGAGAAACTACAGGACACAACACTAGCCAATCTCAGATAAAGTTCATGTACTCATCCGGGCAATGAACATCTACTTTGCATCCTATTCTGCTCTCAAAAGACAACGACTCTGATTCTCCTTTTCTTGATACCCCAGTGGTTGCTAGACGGCTAGAAAGTTGGCCGATCCGTTCTCTTTTCTTTTAAGAAATTGAGATTGGCAAGTGCCACCCAGCTCAAAAGGTTCAACTAACCTGACTAACTCCATGAGCTCTCACCAAAAAGAGAAGCTGAGATATCAACTAATACACTCAGTTACCTCTAACGAACAAACGGAAAAGCTAATACACGGACAGCAGTAGCGAATAACATTTGCTTTGCGCCCTGTTCTACTCTCAGATGTCCATGCAATATTCCCCAACAACTAACGTTATCTACTCTGCATACTCTACTCTACCCTCTAAGACAGTGTTAAAGTGTTAAAGATAGAAAGCATACTATGGCTCCACTTCAATATCGCGAGCACTCCTTTTGGATCCTTGATAGTTGGCAGCAACAGCTGGAATATCAACGTCATCTCTTTAAACAAGAAAATGACATTGGCGAGTGCTTCAAGCTTGAAATATCGAACAACTCTATAAATCTCTGATCCGATACTCTAGCTTTAGTTCCGGCAAACCTCTGGTACTCATCAAAGATAGAAGACAGACACCACCTTTGTAACTTTCTTAAGCATCCCACAAGACAACCGGTTCGGTGCTGCAAGCCATTGATGAGCAGATCGTTGGTCAACATTGGCTTGTACCTCAATCTTCAAGAAAATAATGGGTAAACAGGAAAAGAGGGGTACCTTCCCACGTCTGCAGTGGATTAAGACAGGGTGGTTCCTCACATCTGCAATCAAAAGGCAAGAACCAAATACTTGAGCAAATGATCAACATGCAAGCTCACCACTCATAATGTGAAGTCACATCATATAAGTAGTTATACCAAGGAGTACTTTCAGTGATTCACGAATTGCTTCCTGTGGAATATTGACGAAAGGCTCCTGTACAGAGTAAAATTGATCAATCACAGGAACTCTTACAGTATGTTAGGAATTGATCAAATATACCATTTTTTTGGTAATAAAATATGATTTTTCTACTACAGCCATGTATATTCTAAATATTGATCATCTCATGAGGACTTAAAAGGAAATTGTTGACATAGAAAAGAAAAACATGAAAGCATATAATCCACACATCACCTAGAAGATTCAGAAAACGTTGTTGCTTATTTTTCTTCTCCTTTTGGTGGAGCAAGAGAATTTTATTGCTTCAATAAAGGAAGCAGAGTGAATCTTACAAAAGGAACCTCAAAATGTAGTAGCAAGCCTCAATGTCCGACCAGAAATTCAAGTTTAATACCCCCTACTTACAATTCCTTAGTTTGTTACAAACCATAACTATTCACTGTCCAATTTCCCAATACCCTGCATTGCTGCAACTTCGGATTATCTTGCTATTATCCAATCTTGTCCGCCTGTTTCACATCTCAGACTCTCAACACTAGCAAGGTCCCATGGCGGGGGTTGGTTCAACCTAATATTGGCACCATCTGTAGTTCCAGCTGGTTTGAGAAGGACAAATAAAAAGCAAGTTCATCCATAAAATGAAACACAGGAAAGCCATGTGTATCTGCCACTAAAAGAGATTGTATCACACCCCAAGTGAGTGCAAATTACAGATAGAAATTGAAGCAATTTACTTCACATTCTCGAGTCTTGTGAGTAAATGATATCAATGCATCCACTCGACATGGATTCGAATTCCTAGCAGCAAATCACAAGTCACAGGACATTTGTTTAGGAGGCACAGAAGAGCAGGATTGTCATTGTCTTGCAAGAAGATTGATTGGGTTTCTGTGACTGGTAAGATCTGCTGAAGCATGACACCACATACATCAGATCCACTCAAAATGACCTAAGTGCAAGAAAGCAGCAGTGCTGGTTTCTTATGAAAGCAACACCTGTTCAACAATGCTAAAGGCCATCATTCTTCACCTTGATACATCAAAAGGATTGCACTCTTCGTAAAGCTGAGGGCTACCAACAACTACCCCAGCATCCATCTTTAAATAGTCTGGATTAGCAGTTTATCTTTTTGGCAGCTTTACTGGAGGCAGGATGATTCACAGGTAAAGTGTTCTGTTCTCATCTTTGTGTATTTACCCTTCTCTTTTTGCAAAGAGAACCGTGGGATGATGTGAATGGACCCCCAGCAAATGCTTAAAAAAGTAGCCTCTGATATGGTATAGAGTAGTAAACCATATGAAGTGGAGGTTGGACTGTCCTTACTCCATCCGACATGCAAGCAGGAGCATCAAGAAGACTCAGCAGCTAATTCATTGCCAAAAACCCATAGGCCATAACATTTTGAAAAAGCAAAATTCAAAGCCTATATTAGCATCAACTGACCAAACTTCATAGTCATGCAAAAAGCAGAACAAGGGTATCTCCGCAATCCAGATATCACTTAGCTAGATTTGTTTAAGAATCCTATACAGAGCGACACAAATTATCATCAACAAATACAAATTCCAACGGTTAAAACTTCTATCCCCAATTCCTAGTTTAAACCAACCATTAAATTTCGCTTCCGACAATCCGATTGCCACTCACTAAGTCACGTCATCTAAGCAAGGAGAAAAACAAAAGCCATTCCAGAGCATTACCTTGCATCCGTCGATCCCGAATTGGAAAAGCTGAATCCCGTTGACCTTCAGGAACTCGTTCATCGTCTCCGGATAAGGCTCGGGACACAAATATCTGCACAATCCCATAAACCACGACCACAACCACGATCAGCCACATTCAAGAACACACACACACACACACGGAAACGCTAATTTCACCGAGCAAATCGCGCCAAAACAGACCCGCGACGTCACACTCACATGACCGACCGGAGCCCGAGCGACTGCAGGAAGCCGAAGTTGGCGCCGTCCGGGAAGCCGGACCTGAACACGCCGCCATCCACCATCGCGAAGTTGAGCGGGGGCACGAACAGCTCGTCCCCGTCCCTCTCCCCCTCCGCCCCGTTCGCCGGAGCCCTCGCCGGCGAAAGCCTCCCCGTCGACGCCCTCCGGAGGCGGGGGCGGCGATCTGGTCGCCGCCGCGCACACCTCGCCGTCGAAGGCGTCGAGCGTCATGGGCCCTTTCGCGCCAAAAAAATTCAAAAACCAGAGGAACCAAGGAGCCAATCGCAGGGATTCAATCCCGGTATCGGGTTCGGGGAATCGGGATCAGGATCTTCGTGTGGAGAAAGGTGGAATTAGGGATTTGCTGCGGTGATCTGTTGACTTTTCTACGCGGAGGTCGCGCCTGCGTTTAGCACTCGCGCGTTTTCGCCGTGGACAAGGAGGACAAAAGGGGAAGGGGAGTGTCGAAATTGCAATGCTAAGTCGCTAACTGCTGAGTGGGCAACCCGGAAACCCGACCCAAAGAGGTCAAGCCACGCCGGCGAGCGAATCTCCCCCGGTCGGTCTATATTTCGAGCGTTCGTTGCCTTATGCGAAGAGTCTTTGCCGGGGCTTCTGACAATTCGACACGTAGGTGGGACTATCCCGACGGGTCCCTTGGCATGAATTGGGAGATCCGATCGAACATTCCATGACGGGTGCGAGATTCTAAGGATATCTGCCCGGTCCACCTCACCTTTTTTAATTTACGAATTGGAAAAGCGACCGGAAAGACGGAGAGAGAAGGGGATAAATTTTGTCCTAAACTTAATGCGGCGGATAATGCCGTGTGAAAACTTGCCGTGAATGTTGGGTGGGTGACTAATTTTTTTTTATGTTCTGCGGTTGGTCCGACCGACAATTCCTAGAAACTTGGGAAATTGGTAACTTAATCCGGTTGAATTTGACAGGTGGAGAGACCAGTCTCCTCTTATTTTAGGATGTGGATTCGACGAAGGTGGGACGAAAGTGGCACTAGACAGGCAAGTCAAGATGGCCCATCAATTTTTAATATGGTTCGCGGCTGCATTGAAAGTGAAGTCTGAGAATCGAATTTCCTGTTTCGCAAAAATTATGGCATTTATTAAATATATATATTTTTTAAAATGATAACATTTTCGATATTGCGTATGCAAAATTTTGATTTGATTTTCCTAAAAAGACATACGCTATTTGAGTGCTGGTAACTTACACATGAGCAGCCAAGGAGCCAAATACAAGCACTAGAGTCCCCTGGTGCGGCCTCGATAGACCTTGGCCCGAGCGTTGAGAAACGGGGCACGGGCACCCGGGTCTTAGGCGCCGAGGACTGGTATGATTTCAATTGTCTCAACATCGAACCGAACCGAAAGCTCGAGTGGAATTGAACCAAACCTTTAACGGTTTTCGTTCGGTTGATTCATTTCGAATCGGTTAGATTATATTAGGTTGACATAGGGACAATCATTATTATGGCGTGAGCGTAAAATCCCTCTTTTAGATATTAGAATCTGTTGATCTTTGCTCGGTCTCGGCCAAGGCTGCTCGACGGGCAAAAGGGCACCACGCTCGCGAATGCGAAAGTTTTGACCTCATTTTCCAACTCCATGGCGTGCATGAAAGTTGACAAGGAGAATTTGGCCATGCAAGTAAACTCGGCGTCCTGAGGGCGAACCACTTATGGTGGTACCTTTGGAGCTACTTGAACGTCAAGCGGATTGGTTTGGATGGTAAAAATTACTAAAATGTACTAAATTTATTGTATTTGTGTCAATTCAATGTGAAACCTTTCAATTTGATAAATTTAATCTTAAACATTTTGATAATTTGTCAATTAAGTCATTTTCGGCTAATTTTGATCGGAAATTGCTTAACGTGAATATCGGTCATCTTACATCACACGGTTTGGCCCTCGCTGCGACACGTGGGGCCACGAAGGCTCCTAAGCGAGGCCTTGATGGATTGCGAGGGCCATCGACACAATTTAAATAAATAAAAATGAAAAAAAGAAACGAAAAATTTCAAAAAATTATCTATGCCCACGATGGCTGTGCCAAGTAGGATGATGGGCGTCGGCGTTAATGATTTCCGGTCAAAATTAATAAGTTGGTAAAATATTTATGACTAATTTGGCACAAATATATATTTTTTTTTTTTTGTAATTTTCTTGATTTTGAATGTGGACCGTGTATGAGATCGCGACAAACACTCGCGGCTCGTGTGCTGGACGCTAGGCCCACCCGACCTCACTCGGAAAGTGGCTTTGGTATGGTTTTGTTTATAATTTACGTAGCAAGTAGGTGGAAGATCGCGGCTTCGCCGAAGTTACCGGCGACCTTGGGGATGGACCCATCTCTTATCCTTCTCCGCAGTCCGCACGCATCTCTTTCCTAAGAAGAAGATAGATGAAATGATCCGTGCGGATGACACCTTTTTCTTCCAAAGGGTCCTTTGCTTTTCCAACAAGAGTTCCTTGGGCTATGCCGAAAGAGTCCGGACACGTCTTAATGACGCCAACATACCCGAGACATTTTTAGGGATAACGCGACAAATAGTACCTAAACTTTATCTCAATATGTGATAAGATCCTTGGATTCTTAATTTGTTCCATGAGATTATTGGACTTTCGGTACACGTTAATTTAAGATTAGGAACAACATTGAACTTTTTCATATAACTTAGAGATTAAATCGAATATGTACCAAAATTTCGGAGACTACGTTGAATAATTGAAAGTTCATGGATCACATTGAACATTACGTTAAAGTTTAAGGGTTACATTGAATAGATTAAAAAGTTCAGAAAAACCGTATATTATACCAAAATTTTATGCACTATTTATCTCATTTTCCCAAATTTTTAAGGATTGGGTAGGATAAAGATCACATTCCCCAATGTTGGACGACAGTCAAGCGGGGGAGAATTGACGACTCAACGGGCCCGTACGGTGCCGTTTGCTTCTTCAGCTTCTTGAAGTCCAACTATTGAAAGCGCAAATACTACGAAGCCACAAACGTAGACAACGGACAAGGAAGTACCACCGCAGGCTCTGTCGTGGATTTTGGCCCGACCCGGCCCGGCCCATAGTTGAGCCTATCGCTTCACTCATGATGATGATTAGCTAAACATTTTTGGGAGCTAGAAACAATTCTCTCTTGTCTCTATTCAAAATGGAAGTTAGAGACTAACATTAAAATCTCGTTCCAGCGTTATCTGATGCCTAACAGTTCTGCATCCATATTGATGCGCAACCTTCATCACAATCTCTATTATTTTCTTCTTTAAGCTGAACATTCAGGCTGTATGTACCTTAATCGTACCTCGACTGCTCGTAGCTGAGCTATTGTTCTTCCGACTTCGGCACAAATAAAATACGAACTTGCATCCTCATCGGTAGTCTCCTTCCTGTCAGAAGAAGCAAACCGATGCCGATCGGTAGGATTGGTGATGGCCTGTGTAGAAACACCGATAATATGTCAATGAGAGATGAGCCATCATCAATATCGCCGACGATCCATGGTGATGTCACATATGTCTAACCTGGGGAGCTTCCAGATGTGAAACTTCTCGGTTGCATATAAGATCAAGATGCTGCATTGAGCATGTTTTGAGGTAAGCGTCAAGTCAGGTTATAACAAGCAAAATTTAACCAAAAAATGCACAAAAGGCCTGTTGATCTGTCTAGAATTTCATGTCCCAAACGGGAGTCCATTGGTTAATTCATAGACTGAGAAAAGCAGATACAAGCCGCAACATGAGTGCTAGACCCAGGATGGTACTTGACAGAACAAACATTTGCTTTCATGTAAATGCTAAGAACACTTACTTCCTACCTTATGCACCATATCTTGACCTGTTCAATTCAACAGAGTAGATCCAACCTTAGATCATAACTGTGAAAGCCAGGGGATGTGAAATGCATCTAGAACTTAATATACTCTTACATCTCCCAATGGAAGAACTTGTGCTAACAAGAAAATTATCAGAAACGGAAACTCAATGCTTTCAACAGTGCATTCAAATGGAAGGATTGATCGCATCATCGAACAGTGCGACATAAAAATCACCGAGAATTCTTTTTACACCTTGATCAGTTCACCCTAGAATTGGATTACCAATTTGGTCATGGTGAACCAAAAGAGGCCGAACACTAGTGCACCGGGGCTTACAAAATGAACACCCATTCACAAAGATACAGTGCAAAATAATGGAAAAGGCTCGCAAAGACATTTATTATTCTTGGCTATGACATCCGGAATGATTTTGCTATATCGTCTCTTTATACAATAACTATACAAAACCTTAAAATTGTAGCTTGTCGCTTCCCCTTTTAGCCTTGGTTTTGTGAAGGAGCAACAGATTTCTTTATACAATCAACAATACCCTCACAGTCTGCCTGAGGAAGTACGCAACCCAAGTCATCTTCAAAAGCATACTCTGGGTTTGAATGAGGCGACTGAAGCGTCCCATGCGTCTGACATGCCTTCATCGTCTTACAGTGTTCAGCTTCATCATCTCTGATGTTAAGGAACACGTCGTACAAGTTCTCTGACAAAGAGTAACAATACAGGAAAAAACCAAGTTCAGCTGATACATTCAAAATGGATCCTCAATGCTCTTTAGAGAGATTTAAAGCTAAAAATAGTTGGACAACCAAAACACCAGCAAGCTCCTGTGTCCTCAGATTATTACTAGTTGGAATAGACAACATCATATACGATCTTGCCAACCCCATTAACACCATTCACATGAAAAACAAACTACGGCCCACAGTGTGCCAGACAAGCTGTTGAACTTTTGTATGACTAAATATAATGTGACACTTTGTATCTACTTATCATGAGCATATGTGTTCCTTGTAGGAGCTAAAAAGGAAAAATCTTAGGCTCAGACATGCAGCCAGCAATCACTTACCTATTTTTGGCCTCCGAGACTGAGGTGGTCTGGAAGTTTGAAATTCATCTGAACAAATTAATGAAAGATGTTAATAGTTAACATGACAAATGACAAAACAAAGAAAATTGGCCATACAGCAAAAGGACAACAAATATAAAATGAACTTACCAAACAGGTACATGTCATCCCCGGTGTAGTATTTTACGGCGACCTCAGGTGCAGGCAACTTTTTCAATTCCTCTGCAATGAAACTGCCCGTCAAAATACAGTAGGCACAACCAGATCTATCGTGCATATATTGGCTAGAATTTACTCTTAAAGATGCTTCATGCAAAAACACGATCAGTGTCACCCATGAGACTGCCATAAAATGATCTAAAGATTGCACGAAACCTCGAATGTGATGTCAGGCAAAAATGAAACAATGCCATCCCCTGTCATGCTGTCAGTGTGATTTTTCAGCGATTCAAATTCTAACATGCAACACTCTCATTGCTAACCCATCATATGCAGTCTCAAACATCCACATAAGAATGTCCCTCCTCCTTTTTTCCTTTTTCAATTCAAATGAGGAACCCTCAGTTATATGACTTCTTTCTTTAAGATAGAGTAAGTCCGCCTTGTGTGTGCATCCATGTATAACTGCATCAGGATTGAATGAAAGAACAAATTGCAAGAGCTTCTGATCTCACCTCCCTCGGCCTTGAGAAATTTGTCATAAGTTGAAAATGCATGGCTCTCTACACATTCAGAAAAGTGATCTGGAGAACAGAAATTCCAAATACATAATTATTACAACCTGTTGAAAAATGATAATGTGCAACACAAACAACCCCCAACTACACTCTCCTCCCAATTGAACTCTTTCACCATTCAGGAGAAGACTTAGTCTGGAGAAAAGATATGCTCACTGAAGCAGTTACTTGTCAGCTCCATGAATATGATGACAAAGTTTAAACTATATAAGCAATGCTCTAGTGGCCACTGGCTTTGAGCAATCAGTAATCTCCAGAAACTAAGGCATGACAGTTCTATAGAAGATATTTGCAAACTTACATGCCATTCTTGGGCTTAATGCATACATGAAGACTGTCATCAAGTAGTAAAAGATGGCAATGTGTTGGGCAAGAAAGCGGTCAAACCACCAAGCATTCCCTCCTAATTCCTGTATAAAATCCTCAACCTTATCAACAAATTGAACCAACAACAAAAAGATATATAGTTCGCTTTGCAGAGCTCTTATCAGAAAGTCGGTATCTGATATAAACATTCAAAAAGCAAATAGAAAGACATTACTTCCATGATAAGCAAATGGTGCATTTCATTCCAGCTTTCAGCAAAATGGACTTTCAAGTAGTCAGCCCTCCTCCACCAACCAAAACTCTCATACATATGTAGAACTGACATGAAAGCTGCCAAAAGAAGAAAAAATTGATGTTAATCATTATTCCTATAGAGCATATACGAGAAAACTTCCCATCTCTTGACATTGGTGTGTGAAATTGTCATTTCAGTTCATCTCCTTATACACAAAATGCATAGTTAGTCCAGTCAATATTCTGATAACTTCATATATGCCTCAACCATTACACAACACCTTTCTCAAAATTTAAACAGTGTCGTCAGGACATAGAGCATATGATGGAATGAAAAACCATGGTCCTATTTTTATGAGCTTGACGACTCACCAAAATAAGGAACTCTTGCAATGGTTTCCAGTACAAAGAACCTTGCATAGTGCCGGTCACTGTACAAAGTATCCAGAATCTTAATCACTGAGTCCTGGAAAAAGGTTATAAGCTACAGATATTAGTATAACATTTGTGCAACTGTGAAATGAAAAATTAAAATGCCTCCAAAGTACTAACTGAGGCACGACGCCAGAAAGAATAACTACAAGACTGAAAACTCCATTTTTTTCTTCTCCTTCTAAGAATGGAAACCTTTTTATTTACCACTAAAGCTAACTATTTCAGATCAATAGTGCATCTATCAAGTTGCTCCTTCATCTACAGAGGTGGATGGAAGGCCTTACTGTAAGAAACATATTGACAGATTGCTCGAGCTTGATAATCCATCTTTCTAGGTCACTGGTAGAAGAACTCTCAGATGCACCATCACTGCTTCGATTCCTCTCCTTATCAAAGACGCTCTTTGATTCAAATGACTCCTCAATGACTACTTTCTCTTCATTGTCTTGCAAAAGTGCTGATCTTACAGGACAGCATTTTCTAGGGAATCATGAGAAACATATATAAGAAATCACTGAGATGAAGAAAAAGAATAAATCACCTATCTTGAACTAACCCTAAAGACAGTAAATACAAGTGACACTCATAGGAGCATTTGGTTGGTACATGATGGTGTTGCTTGAAATTTGGCATGCCATGACGACTAATGCTTTGCCATAAGCCCCAGGCATTCGGTGGAGCAACACCATCATGTACCAACCAAATGCTCGGCCACTTTATACATAATTGATTTGGCTTCCATGATAACGATAATGATGACATATGTCTGTATGCTTTGAGCATTTGGCACTGCAACACTGTCATGTGTTAGTGCATGCTTTGCTTGCCACGATGAAGAATTTCTTTTTCAGTATGCTTGGCCTAGCCATCCACTATGCTTGACAAACATGATTTTTTCCCTGTTATTGGACACCATTCACGATTTCTAGAAAACAATACCTAGTATTATTACTCAGAGGTATACGACACCTCAATACATATTTAACGAAATAATTGGAACAAATGCATAATTCTCATTGTCCCCATTTAAAATAATTTCAATCGAGGAAAACCTGCCTCCAATATTTAGGAAAGACCCCATTGTGTCCTCAAGAAGAGACGTTGGTCAAAGGACTAGGCTTGTGATTGAGTGATTTCTTTTAAACTCTTGACCTTAAACTCTTTTTCCAATTGAATATGACCTAGTTCACATGACCAGTGTCATTTCTCACCCAAACGTCTATGAATAATAGAGAAGTAATGCCCAACAAATACATAACCACTTATTCTGCCAAGCTTTTTGATTGGCGAATGACAAAGTTGTTAGGTCAAATGCTTATCTTTTAGCCAAGAATAGTGAAATACACACGATGACATCATATGTAGCGCTAATTGCTCTGGAACAAAATCATCATCACAGCATTCAAATGCATTGCCAGTCGCTCAACCAAGCAATGCTCAGTCAAGAAGAAGTGGAAAAAACATTTTTCCATCTTCTATCATGCATCACCTGGAGTGTTTGGACTTTTGGACCCTAATTTTACTCATCCCGGGACTTTTTGGCTTTGTTGACAGCACAAATAGTTTTCGCCAACCGGTGGCATTGGCGCTTATACCCCCACCACCCCGAGAAATAGTCTATTGCTGGGAAACCTTGGTTATTAAAAAAAAAAAGTTCTCGCCCGTTTATTTTTTTAGATTCCAAGTGGCAAGTATTGTAAAGGGCAGTTACACATGATAGAGGTGCACCGATTAGACTTTTTCCACAGTAAGTGGCCCTCCCAACAAATATTTGAGAGACTAAGTTGTTCGATCTCCTTTAATTTAGCACTTCTTCAGCTTAATTCAGATCCTTAGCACAGTTAACACAGTCTACTGGACTGTCCAATCCATGTGCTTTCCAGAAAAATTGGAAATCGGAAGCTGAGAGAAAAGACCACTTTCTCCATTATCTTGCATAGTTAGATTTGCCTGCATAAAGTTTTCACCGTACACTGCTGTTGTGACAATAAATTCGATTGTATAAGCCACACAGATATACATGGCTACAAATGGGCAAAACTCTTCATCAATTCAGTGAGAGATTGTATGGGCAATTTCATGCGTGGAAGTGGCAAACTGCTTGGTTACCCCCACAAACGGTCAAGCTGTCAAGAAATCATCTTCAATGTCTTAAAGATGAGAACGCAAACAAGGAGGACAGAATTCCCTTATAGCTATTCCACATTCTTGGCACATATCCAAGGCCAACAGCCAAAGCGAAACATTCAGACTCGGGTCAATCTTGGAGGTGATTAAGCTTCAAAGGAAGGAGCCCTAGCACCATTTTTCATTCTAAGGAAGAAAGAAAGAAAACGACGAAAACCCACAGGAATCGCTTCCATTTTCTTCACACTACCAACAAGGAACATACAGAAGGAGCAGAACAATCGCAACAGAAGGGCAAGACAAAGACCACCCGAAGCTGCTGATCTCCCGGAGAGAGATCACCGGAAAATGAAAGCGGGATTACCTCAGAACCAGCGCGCGCGAGAACAGAGGCTTGAAATTCAAAGGATCTCGCGCGCCAAGCGGAGGCGAATTCCTGCGGGCCCGCGTCTTCAACGGCGACGCCGACACCGCGAACGCCGACGAGGAGAGTGCCGCCGATGCCATCTCTCTCTCGCTCTCGCTCGCGCTCTCTCTGTGCGCAGCTCCGTGAGGCGGCGATCGACCAAATAAAAGCTCGAAGCAAGAGCCAAATGGGACTTGTCGTTCTTTAGACTCCGAAACTGGAGGCGCATATTCCCTCGTGTCGTGCGAGGGGAGTCCTGGAAGCTTGATTTGTCGTATGTATGACTTGTTCCTCCTCCTTTATCTTTTACGATGAGATGAAACAGGTCGTCAATAATAAGGTTGCCGGGGAGAATTGGATTAAAGAAGTGGTTAACAGGTTGTTAATGATAAGGTTACCACACGAAGAAGTTTTTGATAGAACCGCGGTTTCGACTTGGTCATCCGGCGGCGCACCACCGAACCTAGTCGGAACAAGGCCATACTGACTGTTTGAGTGTAGTTCACGCTCTTCTCATCTATGGAAAGGCACGGGTCTCATTGTCAATTGAGTGAGCGGGAATCTAAGGGTCGCCCTGGTGGAGTCTAAAAGGGGCAGCACCCTCTAAACGGTGTATTATATTAGTAGTTTGGATTTGGTTCATAAATAGCTACTATTATATACATTTTATTTAGTTGTAATACATAGGTGAAAGTTGCTAATTAATAAAATCGTTTTTTAGAAATAGTCATATTTTAAGGATGAATCAGCGTAGACTTTATTTTATCTCTCGATTTCTCTTTTTTGGATCAAATCTTTCTTTCATTGTGTTTATGCGCCTAATCCTAACATCGACGTGCCGGTGCTTGATCCCTAACTCGATTGCGCTCATTCCAAGTTAGGCCCATTTGCCCTCATAGGCCGGCTCATGCCCGATTTATTTTTCGGGTTTGGCCTCCTAATCGTTTGGTCCAATCTCAATCCAATTTCTCGTGCCCAAAAATTGAAGAATCACTGGTGATCGTTGGATAACAAAATTAACAATGATCATTCGTCCGGTGATTGTAAGGGAAAAAAGACTATCGATAAATATTTTTCGAGTTAATTCACAAAAAATCTCAAATTGACACATGTGATAAATATACCCTAAACTAATTTTTTTTACCATTAAAAACCGTCAAATTAGTAGACTTCTGATGAATTTACTCTTCATTAATTTTCGTTAAATTTAACGTCAAATTACTAAATTAGATGACTCGTGATCATTGACGGTTGTATGTTTGAGATTTTTACGCTATGTTTATCTCGATTTATCAATTTGGGATTTTTCGTGATATTAACTCATTTTAAAGAAAATTAATGGAGGGTAAACTTGCCTCGGATATACCGGGTTCAAGATTTTTTATGGTAAAAAAATTAGTTTAAAGTAAATTTATGACATGAAGTTTTTCGAGGTATTAACTCATATTTATTATTGTTCCTTAGTCCTCACTTGCATAACGCTCTGTAATCTTTACTATATGAAGGGTGGATCAATTTGATTTCCTCCTTTCTCCTTATAAAAATTCCAACTGCGCTTTAGATATCGCAATGGGAAACTGATAATACTAACTATTTCTCGCAATCCGAACTTCATTGTGCAATTGTCGAGGGAGTCCTTAAGCGAGTTTCGCGACAACAATGTCTAAGTGTTGGCTCTACCCTAGCAACCAACTGAATTTCGATGATGGCGAAACGTAACGACTTGACTATTGGAAGGAGTTGCACGGACAAATGCCGTTAGCTAAGACCTGCCTCAACGCTTCCCCATAGCGGGTGAGTAATGAGAGCTGCCCGGATCGGACATAACCGGCCAGTTCTCAAGAGGACGGCTTCGATTCCAATTTTTTGGAATCAATGATTTTCAATTCGATTCCCAATTTTGCGGGTATAACTCCTCACCCGAACTGCCCAAACTAGATCGGTCGGTGTTGTTGTTGTTGTTGTTATTATTATATTTCCTAAGTGTAATTTAGATAATAAAAAAAAATGTACCTTGTCTCATCGCAAAGTCGTGCTTGGAGAAAGGAATCCCAAACGTAGCCTTCGATCGGCGCGCATATCCCTACCATGGACGTGTGGAAGTTCTCGCCAAAGCAGCCCGAGAACATGGTCTTCAATCTCGAATTTATATTTTATATTTGCTAGTTTTGTTCATTTCGATCTGTCATTTCTTTGTCAAGATAACTCTTGTAATTTCACTTCAAGGTGAAGCGACCGGCTCCATTGGATCACTCGGGAATTGGACCGGACCAATTCCAAGATTATATAGTCCGATATTTCAATTTCGGATGGACTCGGACCGGGATCGGGAACCGATCACTCATGCTTCCTCATACGAAACCACTAGCTCGAAGAAAACCGCCAAGTAACTACGGCAACGGCTTCACAAAGAAGAATTTCCGATGTCCAGGGGGACATTTTGGCTCGTGGATCGTCGCGACCTAAAAAAATAATAAACAAGTTATTATTTTCCGGGCTAATGGATTATCAGGTTAATTAATTAACTAACCTAACTCGGACTCTCCCAAGTCCATACCAAATCGCAACTTAAGGTTCGAATGATTAACATGCAATGTGATTTGAATTTGGAGTCGCCACTAATAATTTTCGGTAGGTCGATTAGAAACCTAAATAAAATAGCGGGAGAAAACTATCTTATTTCTCGCGAACCGGAGATTAAGAGTCCGGGGACTTGGTTACATTAATTACAACTAATGCCCTTTCGGTACCTTAAAATTCATGAAAAAATAATGGATTTGACAAATTTGATGAATTCTACTTGAAGATCAAAGAATCAATTTTTTTTTGTTTTTCTTCCCTTGACATTTGTTTGAAATAAAGAAATTACATGGAATTAGGATGAAATAGGTTCAAGATTACTCCCCAATTTGAACTCGTGCACCAAACTTGTGCTCCGGGCATGTCTTGATCATTGGACCAATTTGGTGACTCGTTAGACCGAGAAATCTCTTGGTTCTATCTCTCATTCACGCTTCTTTCTTAACTCGCTAGAATTTCATGAGATCGCAATCCGGGCGTTGATATTTTTTCCCTTTTGCTCTCCTTCTATTCTCGTACCATTGATGTTTCATCGTTGATATGCAACTATTATTTAACATAAAAACGTAGAAAAAATCGGTGTAGAAAATCGGGCTAATTTGTATTCGAAATTAAAAAAAATTAGGGAATCACTTAACTTTCTTTTCTTTGCGGCGAGCTTGAACGATGGGGATGGACCAGGAGCTTGTGTTGATCGGTGCAAAAATTGGCAATATTAGTATCGGGCTTCAAAACTCTCATAACTTCTCAAAACTCTTTCCAAATTTTTTTTTTCTCAAGAACTCTCTCCATTTTCCTCCTCTAAAAAACTCTTTCAATTCTCTTCCACTCAAAAAAAAAAAAACTCTCTCAATTCTCTTCCCTTCCTCTCCAAAAAAACTCTCTCAATGCTCTCCTACTTCCCCTAAAAGACTCCCATTCTCTTCAAGAACTCTTCTTCTTTTATAGGCAAAGTTTTTCATCCTTCATTCTTCATCTTCATTTTCTCACCTTTCATTTTCATCTTCTCTTCTTCATCTTCATTTCCCCACCTTCCATCTTCATCTTCTCTTCTTCATCTTCATCTTCCCTTCTTCATCTTCATATTCTCTTCTTCACCTTCATTTCTCCATCTTCCATTTTCATCTTCTCTTCTTCATCTTCATCTTCTCTTCTTCACCTTCATTTCTCCATCTTCCATTTTCATCTTCTTTTCTTCACCTTCTTTTCATTATCTTCTCTTCATCATCTTTCTTTCTCCATCTTCTCTTCATCCTCTTCTCTTGGTATACGCAATGCAGTCCCCGAGATTCTAATATTTGCAATCTGATCCTTGAAGTTCTAGTATTTGCAATACGGTCCCCTGAAAAAAAATATTTTTTTCAAGCCCAAATATTCTTGGTACATTTTCACCCTATGTCTAATCTAGACGCCTGTTAAATTAAGCTTAAATATGCCAATGCTATGTGAGATGATTTTTGTTTAGAACTAAAATTAGTTCTAATTTTTATGCAAGAAAAAGGTTAATCAAAATTTAGGCGTCAACATTTGCCCCTCTTTGAGTGGAGGCTCGCAGAGGTTCCGCTCAAAGATAAAATTGAATCCTGAATTTTGACGGTGTAAATTATGGGTGAACTTTTTTGGCGGGAGTTTTAATCCCATCTTTTGTAATGAAGTGATGCATGATATGCAAGATCAGTAAATAACATGTGTCATAATTTCTCTTTTCCATGTTAGAGAAACCTCGCACATGGATCGCATACGAGAATACCTGTTTTACCAAATACCTCATAAGCTGGTGATTCCCTTAATTTTCAAGTTTCTTGCAAACACGAGAACCTTAAGGTATTCGGCCTATTCGTTATCGGAGACTTCTCCCTAATGCGAGACAGCTCAAGATATGTGTATCCTTCTAGATCACAAGAGCTACGTCGTTGTGAGTCGAAAGAAGTAGAATCAAGTTCACAAGAGCTACGTCGTTGTGAGTTGATTAAATGTCGAAATCGCCCAGTGCATATGTCTTCACGATTCGACAAAGGGGAACCAAAATCTTAAGAGCTACGTCGTTATGATTTGGTTTGGATCAAAATCACGGGTGCTTATGTCTTCGTGATTTGATAAAGGAGCCGAGAATCATAAGAGCTATGTCATTATGAGCCGACTAAAGGTCAAGATCACCGGTGCATATGTCTTCGTGATTCGAGGTCGAAATCATAAGAGCTACGTCGTCATGATTTGATAAGATGTCAAGATCGCCAGGTGCATATGTCTACACGACTGAGCGGAGAGGCATATTGCCCTGATTGAATCGTAACAACTATCATCGGATGAGTTGTTAATTTGGAAATGGGTTGGAAAACTTACCTAGGTTCTCCGAACAATTAATCAAAGAACGAAACGGATCCCTCGTATCGTACATGGTAGGCATTTGCCAGGAGAACTTGCTCATTTAATAATCCTTGGATGAATTTCGAGATCTTGGGAGGGACATCGAACATCGGGAATGTATTACCCATCATAGAATGTCGTAGGTAACATGTGCAAGCATATTCAACAATGAGTTCATGCAAAACTTTCCTACCGAGCTTGCAATGATTAGAAATAACATGTGTATAATGCAATCACTCGTACCATGGTTTATGCATAACCATTCTATCAAGTTTGCATTATCAATCCTGTACGGGGATGTTCTCACATTATGAATACCTCGAATGTGAGCTGAATGGGGGACTTCGGTCCGAAAGGGTTTTCTCTCACTCTCAAGAAAAGTTATTTATCCTGTCTGCGGGATTCAAAAGAAATCACTCAATCTTTCCATCATCGCATTCGATAAGGATCCGAGTAATCTCGCAATTGATACGACCGAGCCGATCCGGAGGTCTTGATTAGGACCGTAATGAGGGCTAGGTCAAAGGTTTACAAAGGGGACTCTAGTTAAGTCAAGGCCTTGAAATGAATTTCATCGTCATCTCTCCGGGTTTACAAGTCAAGAACCCCGCAAAAATGAGAGAGAAGTAATCTTGCTCGAACTTCTTCGGGTGATGCTTAAAATCATTGAACTCCACATTAATTCAAGTGCCCTAGTCGAAAAGGTTTTAAAGGGTTGTAATGGAGGTAATGATTTGAGACCGAGAAACGAAAGGGTTCATTTTGGCTCGGAAGATGTTTGAGAAGGGGCTTGATGTTGGTGATCATTACAATCTTGTCACCGATCGTGGCCTTCTAGGATACCATCATTGCTCGAGGATGGTATGAACTCAAGATTGCATTTGCAATTTGATACTTCATGGAGATTTTTCTCTCAACCCTTTTAGGATATACGGAAAAATTATGCATTTAAGTTCGGAAATATTCTACAAATGAACAATGAATTGAAAGGGCATTGGCCTTGCTTTTGGTAGGCACTTTGCTTTTTAAATGCCTAGGAATTTTTTGGGGAATCATCATTTCCTCTTTCTTCTCCTTTTTTTTTTTTTCCCAACTCTCTTTTACGATTGTATCTTGATGAGTTCATTGGGAGATTTTCTATGGATCCAGCTTTTCGGGTCCTTCTACTCAAAGATGGGCCATATTTGCTTTGGGACAACAATGATCACCAATGAGGGCTTTTAGAAACGAATTTGCGGGCTCAAATGGGTTGTGCAAATGGATATAGATGTGTGGGATAGAAAAAGAAATGCTCTTCGTCACCCTAAGGCACTTGAATTAAAGCGCAAGTACAATGCAAAAACCACCCGAAAATTGATGTTAGTCCAAGCAAGAAGATTTCTAACCATTTGTCTCGTGATGCTGATGGAATTATCTCTGTCTTGCCCCAATGTGGGGTGGTTCTTGCGGGGGTTATGGAAGTGAAATCTCCGCTCAAATGGGTTGATCAACGGATAACTTGCAGTGTTTAGGGTAGAGAAATGAATGCCTCCATCACTTCGGTTATCGTACCTTTCGCGAGAAAACTCTTTACCTCGGGGAATGCGGAATTTTGCCACCGTTCATCTCGCCTGAAAAAATTAGACGTGTTTGGGAAAGGATTGCCTTTCATCATCCTGTCATGCCCCTTCGTACATTCGATGTATCTTATGTAGTTCATGTTCCTTATTCGAGTTGGTAAATTAAACATGAGGAACAATCATGTGCAAACTATGCGGTGTATGAGTGTTTTCGAGCATATAAAATGCAGCAACTTTTTATCTTGGCGGACAAAATTGCAAGTACATAAAAAATTTCTTAGGGGCGTGGATCGTGAGTTGCCCCTGCTCATGCAAATGTATTGCAAAACTTCATTATCTCGCTTCGAGACATGAGATTGTCAAAGGCTCCAGGAATTTCTCATTTCATTAATTTTTTCGGGGAGAACGGATGCTTCTCTATTTGGACAGAGTGACCCCTGTAAAAATCAAAAGGGAAAGCATCAATGTACGTCCTCATGTTCTAAAAGAGTTGAAACGATACCACTTTACTCATGTACGTATTCTTTGCGAACTTTGAATTGAAAAGATCGATTCATCTGGATCGGATTGTATGTCCGGGATGTTATCTCTCCGGGTTCTATGCGAGTCTGGAGGTGCATGGAGATTTCAAGTTCTTTATAAACTTTTTCTATTAATCTTTGTAGCATTGCCTTTTCTCTCCTTTTCGGTCTTAGTGCCTTGGACCCATTTCGTAATAACTCTTACCTCTCGCTCAATCCGTCGTTCTTTTTTACTTTTTTGACATGAAGGAGCCCTCAAATCTTTTCACTTTCTCTACGAAGAGATAGTTATTTCCCTCCTCAAATCTTTTCGGTTCCTCCTACGAACGAGGGTTATTTCCCTCCTCATATCTTTTCGCATTTACTTACGTGAAGGCTTTCAATGCTTAGTCAAATCGGGGAGGAATTCACGCATTTAAGCATGATGATGTTCGTGGAGAGAGTTTCTTTGCCCCTGGATTAAAAGAAGAATGTCTCACATGGGGATCTTGTAACAAAAGGTACATTCATTCATTCATACATGTCACTACTTCTCTTGATGATTCATAAGGGCTGGCTAGTAATGCTAAAAAAGAGATATTTTGAGAGCCCATAATAAAAAACTAAAGCTTCATGTAGGCTACACATTCGGAGTTCCAGGCGTTGAATTGGCTGTTTGTGACGTCAAGGAAACTCCAATTGTAGTGATGCATGTCTCTTCCCCTCGAATGGCATCGGTTCGCCTTTTGCAAGATCGACTTTCCGGGATGTATCTCCAACGAAATCGGATTGTACGAGAACTTGCTCCGGGTAATGACTGGTGAATGAGCATTTTCAATGCTCGGATATGGCTCATTGAGGGACATGTCACCAAAGGAGATGGGGCCGCTACATGACACGGCAAACAAGGATGTTAATAGCATCCCTATACCTCTTGTTCTCTCGCTGAAGCTTTTCATTCTCTTCTTTCGAAACGTAAGTTCATGACTTTCATTTTTAACCTTCAATCGGGTCCGCTTGTTTTGAAACCAAAACTTGACCTTCAAGGGCTCCATTCCTATCATCCGGCTCAATTCATGTTTGCGTCTCTTATTCACGTAAGAGCACTCCTTGAAGCGACTTGAGCACTCGATTTGATATTTTCTTTTAGGGGTTCTAGGCTGCCTGCCATTGTTATTCTTTGTCGAGATCTTGAATTTCATTGCCAAGAGAGTTGGGTTTTACGGCTTCAGGCGTTGGATCCCGTCTCGAAATCCGCGAGTTCGCTTTCGGGGATGTTCTAGGTTGGTTGCCTCCGATAAGTTCGATGGCCTCTAAACATGTTGGATTGAAATACCTCTTACCGCCTTTTGTTCACTCTATTCTCCATTGTATGCTTACTCTCTCCAAATTCTTTCGAGTAATCGGGTATGTTCCAAAGCCTCCCTTTTCATACGGATGAAAATCACTAAGCCGACGTTTTTCCCAAGATTTCGTGTTTCCCGCTTTGTCTTATTTTTTCAACGTGATGGGACCCCGAATCCACTCGCACCGATTTTCTTTTCTTGATAACCATGCTTGTCTCCCACTCGGTTTTCAATCATGGTGGGACTTCAACTCTTTTCGTAACTTTTCGGATTTGTGAGGCTCGAGATCACGGATTGACGATAGATCCAGGATCCAACGAACGAAACGCCCGTAGTTTTACCCGAGTAACTAACGTGGCTCCGCAAGAATTCGTTGTTTCTTCTCTCGGAAAGTATGCTTGTCTCCCACTCGGTTTTCAACATGGTGGAGTCCTCAAATCTTTTCGTAACTTTTTCGGATTTGTGAGGCTTGAGATGGTAGATCCGTGATTCACGGACCGAAACGTCTGTAGTTTTGCCCCGATAATTAACTCGGCCTCCACAATAATTATTACTATAGCTTTTCCTGCCCTTTAAATTAGGATATAACGCCGAGACAATTATCGCTTTCATATCTTCATCTCCAACCTTCTAAGCACTCTTTTGCATCCACTTTTTTTTAGCCACTTCAACAACAATGGCTTCCCTTCTCCGCACACGCCTTCTCGGCTGAAGTTTTGGCCAAATGGGAGAAACTTTATAATCTCCTAGGTCGGGACTACTCTTATATAGCCAACCATCCGGAGGACAAAATCCGAAATTCGTCTTATGTTTAGGGATATGGACACCGCTTCTATTGAAGGTACCAAGTTAGAAGAGGAATACGGGATCTTCCCCACCCTCTTCACTAACTTCCTGGAGGCTTACCATGTTGCTCATCAAGATGTTACTTTGGCCCACCTTGTGAAGGCACGCTATCGGGATCGGTCGGACAGCTTGGTGTTGGCCGGTCTTGTAGTTGACAATTATAAAAAGGCCTTCGACTATGGTAATGAACAAGTCTCCCTGTTGATTCGTGAGAGGAGAAACTTGGTGGAACGTTTGGCCACGTCCGGATCATCTTCGAGCGCGATCCGCTCAACATTGTTTTAAAGTTCCAATGCACATGGTTGGAGGAAAGGCTGAACGATCGACCCTGGATATAGCCCGCGGGAGCATCTTGATCCATGACCTGGAATCTGCTTGAGCATCACGAGGACAAGGTAGCCGGCCTCAAAGAGAAATGTGAGCTCCTCCTCTTTAAGTTGGCGAATCTCGATCCTCGGAGCGATCGGTGTAGGCGGAGCATCAACTGTATGGAGAGTCAATTAAACTCCTTTGTGATGCTCATTAGAGCTCGGTTTGGCTTTACGTTCCCACCCCGTTGATCTATTTGTAAGGCTTTCGATGAATGAAATGAATGCAAGTTTTTACTCATTTCATCTTGGTCGTCATATTTGTTTCGCAAGATAACCCCTTTTACCCCTGCGAATATGTAAATCTCACGCTTCGATGGTCAATTTAATTGGGCCGGAGAGGCTCCCCCATTCGAAACAATCTCTCAAAGCAAAGTTTAGTAGCGAGGAAACAAACGAATGCTCAAATACGAACAACTCGTGAATCTGTATTAATATTATAACTCGATTATGAAAACATCGAGTGAATCAAGCATAATATTTCTTTACAAGGCTGAATTGACTGGATTGGTAAAGACACGACCATCCATCTCAGCCGGAATCAAAGCACCACCAGGGAGTACCTTCTTTACTATATACGGACCACCATAGTTTGGAGCGAATTTCCCTTACGGGAATGGGACTATTGGCAATAATTTTCTCAAGACCGGGTCATTGATCCGAAAATATCGAGGCCGAACTTTTTTGTTGAATGATTTAGCAACTCTCTACTGATAACCTTGGCCATGACATACGGCCTTAAGTCTTTTTTCGTCGATCGATTCAATTGGCTTGTTCTCTCTTGGATCCATTCAGCTTCAGACTTAGCTTGAGACAATATACGTAATGAAGGAATTTCCACTTCAACTGGTAGAACAGCCTCCATTCCATATACAAGCGAATACGGGGTTGCCCCGGTAGATGTCCGGATCGAGGTCCGATACGCCATAAGTGCAAATGGCAACCTCTCATGCCAATCGCGATAATTTTCAGCCGTCTTCGCTAAAATTTTCTTAATGTTCTTATTGGCGGCTTCTACTGCTCCATTCATCTCGAGGGCGATATGGGGAAGAGTTCGGATGCTTGATCTTGAATTCCTTAAACAATTCGTCCATTAGTTTGTTGTTTAAGTTCGAGCCATTGTCGGTGATTATGGCTTCGGGTGAACCGTATCGAGCAATGATATCCCGACGGATAAATTTCGCGATATTTCGTGCCGTGATCTTGCTAAATAGGATGCGGCTTCGATCCATTTGGAGAAATAGTCAATCGCCACCAAGATGAATCGATGCCCATTGGACGCTTTAGGGTTGATAGGACCGATAACATCAATGCCCCACATAGAAAACGGCCATGGTTCGGATAATCGATGCAACTCATTTGGAGGGACATTAATCTTGTCACCATGAATTTGACATTTGTGACGACTCCGAACATCTTGAATACAATCTCTTTCGAATGTGAGCCAATAATAACCCAACCTCATAATCTTCTTAGCTAACAAGTGGCCGTTCATGTGTGGACCACGGATCCCTTCATGTACTTCCATCATTGGGACGAACCGCTTCGGTTGAGTCAACGCATCTTAGTAGGACGAGAATCGAATGACCGCTTGTACAAATTCTCTCCATTCAAGAAGAACTTCGAGGCCATCTTCCTTATGTACTTTTGGTCGGATACGGTACTTTTTTCGGGGAACTCCCCTTCGAATATAAGTCTTGATGTCATGGTACCATGGCTTACCATCGGGTTCATTGATCACGGTCATACAATATGCTTTGGCTTTTTTAGTACTTCAATCTTCAGTGGGTCAACCTCAAGTCCATTGGCGACTTGTAACATTGAAGATAAGGTAGCCAATGCATCGAATCGATTATGAGTCCTGGACAAATACTCAAATGAGATATCTTCAAATTTCTCCACTAATTCATCCAGGATACTCATGGTAGGGTAGCAATTTAGCATCTCTCGTCTTCCACTTTCCAACGATCGAAGGATAATCAAAGCGGAATCTCCGAACACCTTGAGTCGGGCTATCCCCATTTCAATCACAGCCTGCGGACCGAGGATGCATGCCTCATATTCTCGCTACGTTATTTGTGCAAGGGAATACTAATTTTTTGCTACAGGATAATGCCGACCACCCGGAGATATCGAACCGCGCCCGTGCCGACCCCCGATAAATTGACAGCTCCGTCAAAGTACATAGTCCGGATGTAATCCTCCACCGACATGATTCGATCCTCGGAATGATAGGCATCATCATCTTGCCCCGGATTTTCAGCTAGGACATCTGCTATAGCTCGTCCCTTGATTGACTTTTGGGACAAATATTGAACGTCGAACTCGGAGATGAGGATTTGCCATTTGGCAAGTCTACCAATCAAGGCGGGTTGATTAAGCAAGTATTTGATAGGATCGCATTCCGTCACCGAAGCACTTGGTGATGCAAGGTATATTGCCGAAGCCTGTGCAGCACCCGGACTAACGCCGCACAAGTTTTCTCTACTTGGAGTACTTCATTTCCGAAATTGTGAATTTCTTGCTCGGATAATAAATAGCTCGTTCTTTCCCATCCTCTTGCTTCTCTTGGGCTAACATAGCACCCAAGGATTCACTAAGGATTGTGAGGTAGAGGATTAGAGGTTGCTCCGGCGTTGGAGGAACAAGCACGGGTGGATTCATGAGATCTTGCCTTCGGTTTTCCAAAAGCTTCTTCGCATTCGCTATCCCATTGGACTAGCGCATTCTTCTTTAATAGCTTGAGGAATGGCTTAGCGATTTCGATAAGCGAGAGATGAATCGAGCAATATAGTTTAGCCTACCCATCAAACTTCGAACTTCTTTAACCGTCGTCGGCGGCTTAAGCTCACGAATAGCCTTAACTTTTGAAGGGTCGACTTCAATGCCCTTACCGCTACCACGAATCCGAGTAGCTTCGCCCGAGCTGGTCCCAAAGACACACTTGGCGGGGTTGAGGCGTAACTTGTACTTTCGGAGTCCGTCGAACAATTTCTTCAGCGTTTCGACGTGATCTTCTCCATGCCTTGTTTTTGCTATCATGTCATCGACGTAAACCTCAATCTCATTATGCATCATGTCGTGGAAAAGGGCAACCATGGCTCGTTGGTAAGTGGCTCCAGCGTTTCGAGACCGAACGGCATTACCGTAATGGAACATTCCCCATGGTGTGGTGAAAGTGGTTTTCAACTTGTCATTGACATTCATCAAGATCCGATTGTACCGGAGAAACCATCCATGAATGAAAACAATTCAAACCCTGCGATCTTGTCGACAAGTACGTCAATATGCGAGAGGGGAAAATCATCTTTAGGACTGGCCTTGTTCAAATCTCGATAATCGACACAAACCCGAATGCGGTCGTCTTTCTTCATGACGGGGACTATGTTAACGACCCAATCGGAATATTCTGTAGTCTCAATGAATCCTACATCGCGAAGTTTCATGACCTCCTCTTTGATCTTACGCACTAATTTCGGTCCGGCCCTCCTTGACTTTTGCGGATCGGCTTAGCCGAAGGATCGATCAAGCAAACAATGCTCGACAATGGAACGGTCAAGACCGGGCATATCTCGCATAGGACCAGGCGAAAACGTCCCGGTAATCCTTCAAGAGCTCGATCGGGCGCTCGGACATTTCGAGGAAAGGCTTGCCCCAACCTTAACTTCTTTAGGGTTTTCCGCATCGCCTAGGTTGACCGAGATAATTTGTTCACCGGTCGAGGGCTTGATCTCCTCATGTCGTTCGAAATCTTGACGAATTTCCTCATAACTGGATTGAACTCATCTAGGTCGTATTCTTCCCGAATCCACTAGGTTTCCCTCCTCATGTATCCCCCATGATGACAAACTCGTTGGTCATCGGGTTGGTTTGGGGAGCTGGAATCGAGAGTGGTACGCTCGAACCCGTGCCTGTTAAAATAATATCTTCCAGCGGTATACCCCGATAGGGAACACCTTCGGGGCCTTCTTTGGAATTACTGCCGAGGGAATTAGAGCTGGCACAAGCGGCGGAGGGCTTGAGCTGGACGGCTGAAGCTTGGTTATGAAGTTATCCATCATCTTGTGAGACATCATCCCTTCAAATCGCTCGGTTAGAGCACCGAGCTGTTCATTCAAAGTCTCATGGACAGCGGCGTTAATATCGGCCATTCTCTTCGCCACCAATCGAGTAATATGCGGAGGATCCGTGATAAATTTCCTGAAAAGCGACAAGCCAAGAGTAAGTACAATGAGCGAGGATAGAAGGCCGGTCCATGACTTCCTTTCTAGACTCAATGAATGAACTAGACATGACCAAAAGACCGCATCGGGCAATTTTCAGTTTCGTCGATTTTTACGAGAAAATTCATCTTAATTCGTACATTAGTCAACACAATGCCAAAATTTAGGAGCTGACAGATGACATACCGACGAACAACTTTTGTGTTTTACTCTACGGCGGGTTTCACACGGATCAATGCAGTTTAATACTTCTTTAAACAAATTCATCCAGAAAATTGCTTTATCCGATTTCCAACAAAAGAACGGAAGACCTCTTTAAAAAAGAATTAGAGACTGAAATTTTGCAGGCTATTAGTTGAAACAACGATCTAGAATTTTCATGTTTGGTAATTCCACAAAAAGGCACATTTTCTAGTTCTAAATTGTAAAATGAATCTAGAGTCTGAAAATATGTGAAATTCTAGCCTACTCCATCTCGGCTATTAATTCCTTATTAAAAGAAAAATGCATCGAATTGCTGCAAAAGTTTTTGTCATGAGAGATTATGATCTTCCGAACATTTTTTATGAGGACAAGTTCTTTCAATTGTGAAGGGATATCATTGCGACCCATTCGTGTGCCAAATGACTCAACCTAGATCATGGACCGACCCAAAACAAGATAAGAAAAATAATGATAAAGCTCAAGAAATTACCTCATTTGGAGAGAAAGTGTTAAGCACAAAGACATGAGCATGAAAATGCTCGTGAGGTTCGATTTCTATCTAGTATGGCTTGACAAAAATGGAGCCCCAAGGATATCCAGACTAAACCACATCGGCTTGCGGTTGAACCAAGATCCCCGTAGACATCCATTTCGGCCAAGTAACGACCCACATCACACGGCGAATGATGGAGGTGTTAACTCTTAGCACCAATTTGAAATAGTTTGGGACTCGAGAAGAGCGACTCGGGCCGGACGACGATGGCCGAAGTATCCCTAATCAAGTACCATCCTAAGCCTAGCCATTCGGGTTCAATGGCGGGTTGTGTGTGTTAAGTGTAAATGTAAAAACAGTAAAAACATGCGCGGCGATTCATAGCATCCAACACTTCAATATAAACCATACACAATCTCCTTCAATCTACACAAAAAGGTTAGCAAACACTCGTCCCCTTATAACTCCCTTTCCCGCAAAATCATTTAACATCTAGGGATTAAAATTCAACCAAGATTGCCAAATCAAGTAATTTTCCTTTTCATGAACTTATCTGGCTTAAGTCCTCTTTGGCTCCCATGGAGTCGCTAAGCTGTCACGACCTAAAAAAATAATAAACAAGTTATTATTTTCCGGGCTAATGGATTATCAAGTTAATTAATTAACTAACCTAACTCCGGACTCTCCCAAGTCCATACCAAATCGCAACTTAAGGTTCGAATGATTAACATGCAATGTGATTTGAATTTGGAGTCGCCACTAATAATTTTCGGTAGGTCGATTAGAAACCTAAATAAAATAGCGGGAGAAAACTATCTTATTTCTGCGAACCGGAGATTAAGAGTCCGGGGACTTGGTTACATTAATTACAACTAATGCCCTTTCGGTACCTTTAAAATTCATGAAAAAATAATGGATTTGACAAATTTGATGAATTCTACTTGAAGATCAAAGAATCAATTTTTTTTTGTTTTTCTTCCCTTGACATTTGTTTGAAATAAAGAAATTACATGGAATTAGGATGAAATAGGTTCAAGATTACTCCCCAATTTGAACTCGTGCACCAAACTTGTGCTCCGGGCATGTCTTGAACATTGGACCAATTTGGTGACTCGTTAGACCGAGAAATCTCTTGGTTCTATCTCTCCTTCACGCTTCTTTCTCAACTCGCTAGAATTTCATGAGACCGCAATCTGGGCGTTGATATTTTTCCCCTTTTGCTCTCCTTCTATTCTCGTACCATTGATGTTTCATCGTTGATATGCAACTGTTATTTAACATAAAAATGTAGAAAAAAATCAGTGTAGAAAATCTGGGCTAATTTGTATTCGAAATTAAAAAAAATTAGGGAATCACTTAACTTTCTTTTTTTGCGGCGAGCTTGAACGATGGGGATGGACCCAGTAGCTTGTGTTGATCGGTGCAAAAATTGGCAATAGTAGTATCGGGCTTCAAAACTCTCATACCTTCTCAAAATTCTTTCCAAATTTTTTTTTCTCAAGAACTCTCTCCATTTTCCTCCTCCAAAAAAACTCTTTCAATTCTCTTCCACTCAAAAAAAAAAACTCTCTCAATTCTCTTCCCTTCCTCTTCAAAAAAACTCTCTCAATGCTCTCCTACTTCCCCCTAAAAGACTCCCTTCTCTTCAAGAACTCTTCTTCTTTTATAGGCAAAGTTCTTCATCCTTCATTCTTCATCTTCATTTCTCACCTTTCATTTTCATCTTCTCTTCTTCATCTTCATTTCCCACCTTCCATCTTCATCTTCTCTTCTTCATCTTCATCTTCCCTTCTTCATCTTCATTTTCTTCTTCACCTTCATTTCTCCATTTTCCATTTTCATCTTCTCTTCTTCATCTTCACCTTCATTTCTCCATCTTCCATTTTCATCTTCTTTTCTTCACCTTCTCTTCATCATCTTCTTTTCTCCATCTTCTCTTCATCCTCTTCTCTTGGTATCTGCAATGCAGTCCCCGAGGTTCTAATATTTGCAATACAGTCCTTGAAGTTCTAGTATTTGCAATACGCCCCTGAAAAAAAATATTTTTTTCAAGCTCAAATATTCTTGGTACATTTTCACCCTATGTCTAATCTAGACGCCTATTAAATTAAGCTTAAATATGCCAATGCTATGTGAGATGATTTTTGTTTAGAACTAAAATTAGTTCTAATTTTTATGCAAGAAAAAGATTAGTCAAAATTTAGGCGTCAACGGTGACCATTGCCAATGATGTGAAGAAGGTTGTTGGCATAGTGCCCGAAGCAAGACATGGCGCAAAGATGTCCAAAGTCCGGGAAGCTATTCAAGTGCAACATCAAATACCGAAAGCCCGCTCAAGTAAAGACCGCGCTGGCCCATTTGTTATCCACAAGTAACTTTCAAGTCTCTTTTAACTCTTGATTTACAAACAAGAGAAAACGAATTACGCATTGTTGACACCTGAGTTTTCACCTACCGATCAAACTTATAAAATATCAAAATTCGAGACAGGTTGTTAGAGAAGCGCTCGGGGCATGCGTACCGTATCATCATTGGGCACTGGACGACGAGGAATGCGAATTACATGATTGAGCTCTTACGTATAGGAAGTTCATATCACCGCATGGTTCTCGAAAGTGAGCTACGCCAAATACATGGAAAGAGGTGGGAGGAGAATGTCGGATCCTAAAGTCGTGGAAGAGCAAGGTTTCGGGTATTCCGATTTCTTCCGTCATGACTTGTAACCTTACGAACCCCATCGGCGATCGAGTACGGTCGGAATCCATGTTCGGTAATAGCCAATGGATTGTGGAAGAGAATAGGTGCAACTGGATTAAGAAATATGTAGAAATGGTTTATGTGTAGATGATTTGTTATTGCTAGAATTGACTCTAGCCGAACATGCCTAATGCGAAGCAAAAGGACAACGACCAAACATGGATATTCAAAGAATATTCGAATAAAGGCATGAAGTGCACCTATTTTTTTCAAATAAGGGTTTGAAATGATCTTATTTAAAAAAAGGACTGAAGTGCCCTCATTGTTTTAAAAAAAAACCTAACCGAGGGTATTTTCGTCATTGCACATTTTTTTTAGAATTTTTCCCTTTTTTTTCATTTTTTTGCTATTTCTTTCTTTCTCTCCTCTATTGAGGCCGGCGCAGCTCGTCAATAGCTGGCAAGCTCGCCCCCTAGAGGCGACTCTCATCCGCTAGAGGCGAGGTGGGCCCTCAACGGCCGGAGGCGGCCTCATCCCGCCCTTGTTTGAGATTAGCCACCGGTGAAAAGGAAGAGGAAAAAAGAAATAAAGGAAACAAAGAAAATGTAAAATGATGGAAATATCCTTGGTGAGGCACTTTTTTAAAATAATGAAAGCACTTCAAGTCCATACCGAACCATGAAATCGCCCCATCCATCGGACCGCGTTATTACACCACAATGCCCACCTTTACTCGGATCTCTTTTGTCGAAACCAAACCATGAAGGTTGCCTGAAAACCACATTAATATCATTTATTGGGAGCATGCAACGAAATATAATACTTTAATTTAGGGAAATCATCGAGAGAGAGCCATTTTCAAGGTAGTCAACATATCTAATTAGAACCAAATTTATCGAAAAAATTAAGCACGTTATGCATCAACTAAGTATATTAGCTCCTCCAAATCACATTAATTTTTTTTTTAATTGAGATTTCTTCTTACACAACGCATGCGTGTCTTTGAAAATCTAATTTATACGAGATGGGCTTCGACTCCAACCCATTAGCAAGCTGCACAGCATTACCCCATAAAGTCAAACAAGACGAAACTGCCAATATAAAAAAACTCGCCGTCCAATGCCAGTTGCGGCGGAGACCGTGGACACGGAACCTTAATCGTGGGATGCAATCTTTTTCGTTTCGCCCTCGTGCGACCAGACAAGTGCCGTGCCGTCAGTCGACCGTCGGCTCAGCCGTTGAGTGGGTGCGTTACCCTCCTCCTCAGTTTGACTTTTTAACTCGAAACATCAAATTAAACTTGCCTTAACATTTTTCTTACGGGACAAACACAAACATGCTCCGACCCCCCGGCGAATCAAGGGCCCTGCCACGTTCGTTCAATGCGTGCTCCATTGCGCCATTGAGTGATCACCATCCGATGCAGTCATTACGCATCTTTTCTCCCCGAGATAGTAACTGTTTCAAAACTACGACTTTTAATAATTCATGTTAACAATGGAGATGGACGGATCTCGTCACAGCATTTCTCGGCGGAGTTCTAAAACTCTTTAAGTGCTTCTTATCTCGTGAATAGGTTGAGTGGCTCGGGCCTTGTTTCAATTGCGGTGGATCAATACTCGAACCATGTCTTCCGAGACCGATGTGACTTGTATCTACGATTATGATATGACGAGACATGTGTGACTGTGTTGGATGTGTTGATTTTTGTTTTTGAAACAAAAACAAAAAAGATGTATTTTCCTTGTCTCACTTAGGACATATGAGAAAGTATAAGATACTTTCATAAGTGAAAGGCTATTTTAGATTTCAAATAAAGAAATGGGTTAAGTGATCTAGGCCCCGCTATATCCGCACGTGGGTGCGCGATTATTAGGTGAGCTTAACACTTGAAACTTTTGCACAGTCGCGGATCGAAATTGACATTAATTAATAATGATTTTCTTTATTTTTAAAATTATAATAATAAATCATTTATTGTGCCCTAGCGAAACAATGCGAGTTATTTTTATTAATTTTAATTCTAAAATTTTAATTAATTAGTTATGTCTAATGGTTATTAGAGGGTCTTACAACCTTTGAAAGGTTGCAATTTTTCAGACATGACAGTTTTCGGACATGGAAAGTTGTGTCCGAATTAACAATTTTCGGACATGAAAGATTGTGTCCTAATTTGTGATTTTTGGACATGAAGAGTTACGTTCGTATTACAATTTTTTCAAACATGGAAAGCTGTGAAAAGTTGTATTTTATTTGGAATAACATGAAAAGTTATGTTCTTCTCGCTATTTTAAATCTAATGATTCTATTCTTCCTCCATTTTTCTATCTTTCCAAAAGAGAAATACAGCTATTGTTTTTTTTATCATTTCTCTGTTATAGTTCTTAGAGAAATATCATAGTTGCTATATGATATTCTCATTTCGTGACTTTATTGTATTTTGGAGAATTTTATCGATAACCCATTAGCAACTTTGTGAGATAAATAATCTCTTGTAGATAGTGTCATCTTACTTTCTCTTATCTCAAGAGTAGGTTCCTAGTATTGGAAGCGTTCAAGCAAAAGTTCGATACTTTCATCCAAGGAGATCATCAAGAGAATTCAAATCCATTAATATATCTAGTTGGGCTCATATTAACTCAAAAGTTTAAGCCATCAAATTATAGGCCAACTGATATTAACTATTTCACACAACATCAATTGTTTTGACGAGAGACTTTTTCTAATACAACTCACATATATATCCCAATAATCTTTCATTCGCATGTATGTGAATTTAGCGTTATGTCTGCTCTCATTTTGTTCAAGTATTTTTACGCACTAATATTTCTCAACTTGAGTCTCCAATCTACAGCCTTCCAAGGATTGCAACTTTAGCAACGTACACATTCACCCCTAATCTCTCTCTCTCTCTCTCTCTCTCTCTCTCTCTCTCTCTCTCAGATCGAACGATGCAATCGCCTTTCATCGGACTACGTTGCTACACCACAACTCCCCCTTCACTCGGGTCTCTTTCATCGGACCGAACCAAGAAGGTTGCCTGGAAATCTCGTTAATATTATTTTTTGAGAGTGCGCAGTAGACCTTTGTTTGGAAAGATCATTAAGGGAGAGCCTATATCTAAGCCCTTCAACATAATTAATTGAATCCATTTTCATTCAAAAATTTAAATCAATAAATTTTGGATCAATTAAAATATATTAAATACTCCAAATCACATCATTTTTCCCCTGTAAGACTTTTTTGTAACCCAATTTAAGCGTGCAAGTCTAACTTTCCAGTAGATAACTTGATACCAGATGGGCACCAACTCAAACTCAAAAAGGCCTACGTGTAGCTCAAGAAGAACCAAGTTGTACGACATCACTAGGCCTCGTCAAATCATACAAGGCAAAGCTACCAATATGAGGCTCGCCGTCCAATGACGCGAGTGGACGGACAATATAAGGCAGGCCGTCCAATACGTGTAGCTTAAGAAGAACCAAACTAAGGACGGACAATTATTTTTTTTGTTCCACCATCGTTAGACAAGTGTCGTGCCGTGAGTTGACCATCAGCGAAACGGTTGAGTGAGTGAGTCACCCTCCTCCTCAGTTTGACTTTTTTAAAACTGTTTCATCAATAATTTCGAAACATCAAATTAAACATTGTCTTAATATTTTTTTCTTTTGGGACAAACCCATACATGCTCCGAAACCCCCCGCGTGAATCAAGTGCTTGCCAAGTTCCTCCGCCGGTGCTTCCATTGCCATTGAGCAGTCACCCTTCGGCAAGGGTCATTTCGTAAATTTTCTTTTTGAAATTTCACTTATCTTAAACTGTTTCAAAATTATCATTTCGTAACTTTTTTTTTTGAAATTTCACTTACCTTGACCTGTTTCAAAACTGCGATTTTTAAAGGTTCATGCTACTAACAGAGATGGACCTCTCCACAGAATTTCCCAGAAAAATTCTATAATTGCTAAGTGCTTCTTATCTTGTGAATTAATTGAGTGGTTATGGCCTTATCTCGAATGCGGTGGGTCAATATTCGAACCGTGTCTTCAAGACCGACGTAACTCGTCGCGTAGCGACAAGGACCCGCTGTTATGATACAACAATACATGGAGAATCTGTACTCACCTTGGTCAATATAAAAAATTTATTTCTTATAAATTTCTAATTTATAATGATTTAAAATTTTTAGATTGTGTTAAATTTGAAAGTATTCTAGTAATACGAGTCGGGTAGAGTAATGAATTGAATATGGATTGAAGCTGGTATGGATCATTAAATCTGTATTATAATAAATAAAATTATAAATGAGTTGAATGTGTTTATTTGGATCGGATCGTTCATGGCTCGGCCTAAATCCGAACCGACATATCCATGTGACGGTTCCAGTTGTTGGGCTAGGTACGTTAGAACCTCCTTTCAGTTTCCAATCACGAGCCAAAAAAGTTCCAATGGCAACAACAGCTAGCCCTGATGTTGGCTCAGCTCCCTCTTGACAGCGACCCAAGAAATCACTGTCCGCCAACCACGTAGCGTCGGAAGATGCAAGCAAAACCAATAAACAAAATGGAGATCGCCTCTCAGCTGTAGCTTTTCTCTGCTTCACATGGATCCCACCCGCCACCCTCTCTGATCATTACTCTGGAAGATTCAGTCCATCATCGTCTCATCATCACGTAAATCTCGGATCGTTCCACCGGTCACATGAAGTCTTCTTCCCCGCCATGGAAGATGAAGGGCAAGCGTTCGTGCCGCGGAGCAAGCTCATCTCGGGCTATTTCGAGCCCGTCGAGCTGAACAGATTCATCTCCTGCTTCGGGTGGGTGTGCCTCGATCAGTCCGATCTGTGGCGGGCAGGGCTGTCGTGGTCCGTCTTCTTCTTCTTCGCCGTCGCCGTCCCGTTGGCCTCGCATTTCCTGCTCCAGTGCTCGAGCTGCGACGCGGACCACCAGCGGCCTTACCACGTGCCGGTGCAGATATCGCTCTCTGTGTTTGCGGCGATATCTTTCGTCTGCCTGTCACGGTGGTCTCGTAAGTACGGGATCAGGAAGTTCTTGTTTCTCGATAAGCTGTGCGACTCGAGCGAGAATGTTCGGCACGGATACTCGCAACAGCTTCAGGTACATGCTGATTCGGCTTTGATTGTCGTTCTGTTCTTGAGGACCAACAGTTTTAATAGATTGGCAATTGGCAATTGGCCTTGCTCTTTTCATGTGTGTTGGAATCGTCCCTGGATATGTGTTAGTTAGATCATCATCAAAGTCGAAGAATTTCTAAGTGTTACTGTTGCATTTAAATTGCTGATTGAGGAATTTCCAAGTTAGATCATCATCAAAGTCGAAGAATTAATGACCGAACAAGCTTTTGATGATGCTAAGAAAAGGCGCGATTTTGGATTTAGTTGAGCATTCTAAATGTTTGCAGAGATCAGTCAAGCTGTGGTCCTGGTTTGTTTTCCCGTGTTTCGCAGTCGAGACGGCCTACAAGCTCTGGTGGTTCATCTCCGGATCCACCGCCATTCCTTATTACGGCAATCTCTACGTGAGCGACACCATCGCTTGCACGTTGGAGCTGCTCTCGTGGCTCTACCGGACCGCGGTTTTCATCCTCGTGTGCATCCTCTACCGGCTGATTTGCTACCTGCAGATCCTCAGACTGGAGGATTTTGCGCAAGTCTTCCAGAAGGAAACCGAGGTGGTGTCGATCTTGAAGGAGCATCTCCGGTTCAGGAGGACTCTCAGGATCATAAGCCACCGCTTCCGAGCATTCCTCCTATCGTCCCTCATATTGATCACGGCGAGCCAGTTCATTTCCTTGCTTATGATCACCCGTTCTGGCGCTAACGCGAATATCCTCAAAGCCGGAGAGCTTTCAGTAATCTCTCTCTCTCACCAAAACCCTATTTTGTCTTCGATTTGGGAATAATTACTAGTCTGCTGACAGCATAACATTGTTATTTTCTGTGTCACAACAGCTATGTTCGATCAGCCTGCTCACGGGCCTCTTCATATGCCTGCGCAGTGCGACCAAGGTCACTCACAAAGCACAGTCCATCACCGGACTTGCGGCGAAGTGGCACATCTGTGCGACGATTAACTCGTTTGACGAGAACGATGGTGAGACGCCCACAACTCAGGTAGCTTCCACCCATGTTTTCCCCGTGGATGCAGAGTGGGAGTCCGAGGAAGAAGAAGGAGACGGCGACGACGATCTCAACAATGCCAAAATAATGCCGATCTACGCACACACCATCTCATTCCACAAGAGGCAAGCTTTAGGTGAGAAGGCAAACTATGGAAGAGTTCTTTTCTTTAGTCCTAGTCTAATCCATCATAAATAAGAATAGCCCTAATGAAGTTGAGTGACATATCTTGCAGTGACATACCTAGAGAACAACAAAGCAGGAATTACAGTTTACGGCTTTACGCTCGACAGGACTTACCTTCACACCATATTCGGGATCGAGTTCGCTCTTTTCCTATGGTTGCTGAACAAGACGATCGGTATCTCGTGATCTTGCCGGAAAACGAAGGAGTTGGAAAATGGTATTGTCGTGCTCGATCCACATTCAAGATTTTGGCCCGGTCTGGGATGTAGAGCGTACAGGGTCATGAGAGTTCCTTTGATATACAACTTTCAGGAATAGATTGTTTCTGTAGAAAGTAAAGTCGACTGTCGATTCTCTTTTGCACCACCTCCCGACTACGGTTGGTCTCGGGTTCGAGAGTCGGCCTAAGAAGAAATTTCATCAATCTGAATTAAGAAAGTGCACTTGTGTTTAGGTGGATCATCTGTCTGTCTTGACTTCCACTATGATCAGATTCGTGCGTAGGGCCTACACAAGTAAGACCACTCTTCAGGGTCACAAGACTCATGGTGGATTTAACACTTTCCTTGAACTTCATGTGAACTTCCTCTTTAGCACAGGATCTCTGAGGATAGCTAAAAGAAAATGAATCACAAGTAGCTCTGAGACTTCAATCTGAAGTTAAAGGTATCGATAATTAGCAGTCACGAGTGCCGAATGACGGTGATCAGTGATCACAGCACTGAATGTCGTGCATGTCACAGAGGAGCAAATCAAAACAGGTATGACTATGTTCCAGCTCGGCTCCCAGAACTTGCTTTGCTCTTGAAATACACGTGCTATTTGGCAGTGCCAAATGGAATAACAGCAGAGCAATACAAGTATTTTCGAACCATGCTCAAGGGATCTGAATAGTTATGTCTGCGTTGTACCCGAAGAATCGGATTCTTCATGAAAAGCATCGTTCTGGCTCCTTGCGTTGTCTTGGAATTTAGATAACATCAGTGTTTTAAAGATCAAGCGTGAAAAGCCTCTCGGATTTGACGAAAACAAAGGCGAAGCAGAAAAAAGGGGACACTGCTAGTGCCACATTGTTTATTAATGGAGTCACCTGGGAATGCCTCCATAAACAAATCGACCAAATGATTTGCAGATTGTTAGACCAACCAGTACCATTCGCTGCGCCATGAGAATATGAAGCAAACGAAAATCGGCATTCAGACCATAAATAGAAGTCACCATCCAATAAGTTGCGAATCCGTCATTTGCGGTCTTCAGCAGTTCTTTATAGTTTTTTTTGTCCCTTTTCGCTTTGTTACTGTCTTTACTGATTATACAAGAACAAGAGGGCATGAGAATGGAAATGTTCCAAGGTTAACAAGATGTCACAAGGAATATGCGACTCGGCAACAAGGACATCGGTAGTGGAATCATCGAAGAAAAATTCATTATCTGATGTAGCCAAAGTTGAATCTAGTCCAGAACATGTCAACTTGATTCTCTTAAATCATGGTGAGTCCTCCTCCGGTGGAAGTTGGGAGCCACAGACGACTTCTGCTATGTCTGTAAGTAGTCTCTCGAGTTGATTGGCATCTTTTTTTTTTTTTTTCAAGTGCTCTGAGATCAGAAATTATTACTGTGTTAGCAATGCAAAGTGTACGGTCATCTTAGCATCATCGTTCTGCGTCCAGTCCGTCAACTGCCCTTGAATTAGATCTTCCATATTTGATTCTGATTTCTTCTGCCTGTGTTGCTTATTAAGTAGCCAGCCGATGGTACCATCGTGGTTATTCGAAGCCGTTGGTCAATTGACTTTATTGCTCCACTTTGCCCTTTAACAAGATTAAACTCAGTTGAACTTGCATATGCCTGTTTAGATCCCATCTGGAAAAATTTTCTATCCGTTTCTCAACAAATCGATAGCCATTGGAACCCAAAGCATATGGAGCATTGTCCTAGAAGAGTTCCTAAACTGAGCTGTGGACGAAAGAGCCGAGAGCATATTGTGATGTTTAACAGCCATAACTTCTGATTTGGGCCTATTGGGGAGTTTGGAAATTTATAATGGTAAACCTCGCACCAAGGTCGACAACATTCCGCATCCGATATGTGTTTGAGGTCAATTTCAAGGTTGAAACCATTCAATATCACGGGTTCACGTTGCCAGAATGGTTTATTTGTGGTTGGCGGGGAGGATTTGCGTGCCTTTTTTACCCTGAGTGACCAGGAAATGCCAAGCTTGCGGACCTAGACAAAGCCGGGATTCTTAAAGCCAACTTATGTATGAACTTGTGCTCATGGATCTTGCACTAGCTTGTTCGCATTTTGATCAGACTCCTAGATTGACCACACAGTGCCTTCTGCTAGAAAAGAATATTCAACTATGATTTGTAATTGTTTGTTCTTCTTCTATTAGACTAATGTTGTTGTGCACGTTCCTTTTGTTGAATAACCATCTCTGTAAATTCGGCCTCAGCATCGCTCCCACGTCCCAAAATTCGGCAGCTGGGACAAGGGCGAGGACGATGTTGGATACACGGCCTACTTCGATAATGCACGCCATGAGAAAGCCAGAGTTAGGATAAATCCTAATGACCCTGAGGAGAATCCAGAGGCCTTCATGCCTGGACCCGTTGGCGACGAGGGAAGGATTTTCCATTCAGTTCAAGCCGTTTCGTCCACGAAAAGACTAGTCGGCCAAGTAAGTGCCGGTGCCCATAGAAGAAGCCATTCCGACCAACCAAAAGCAGGTTACGCTCATGGCCTGTCTTCAACGATGCAACGAGGCCTGAGGTACTCAAGAGAAAGGAATGCAAGCGATCCATGTGATCATCCTGTAAGTTTCCTTTATGATTCAGAAGCTACTGTACAGTAAATACCAAGTATTCTTTCGGTGTATTGATAAGCGTCTGCCTTAGAAAGCAATCAGAACATGCAGGGAATTGAATCTGTAGGGAATGAAGTTTATCATCTCTAATTGGAGATTTGATCATGGTTCGGTCAGAACGCGAAGAAGCTTCGTGACTTATAAGTTAACTGATCCACAAACATCGCCTAAATTCAGGGCGTCATCAGAAGAAAACTGATATTGATTCTCAGCACAACATCATGTCCCTGACATCTAGGGTCCGATGTCAAATGTTTAACCATTGCGTTCTCGTTAAGTTATGTCCTGGTTTTTCCCTTGCATGATGCGCGGTCTCACCGCATCTAGGAAAGCTGCACTTCGAGTATACTGGAATGTTGCACAGATCTGTTTCTCGTATATTGCATGCTTTGTTCTTTAAGGAAATTGTGGTTTCATGCTCTCGAGTTGCAATCATTCAACCTTAGACATGAATTGGCCCCCAGAAACGTTTGCGTGCTCCCAAACATGGCGACTTGAGCAATGTTAGGATTCGACACGCAGCATCTTCTGGGAGCGCCTACCGAGACAAAACCAGCACAAAGATGAATCCAAATGACCCTGAGGAGAATCCAGGCGCCTTCCCATGGAGGACCGGAGGGACTTGTGGTTTCTTCCGTTCGAGTTCGACCAAATGGAGTTCGTCCCAAAGACAACTAGGCACCGGCAGTGCCCGTTCTCACAGGAGGAGCTTATCCGATGAACTAAAGAGAAAGAGCTTCGGCACAAAGAAGGCCTTCTCGCCATCACTGCAAAGAAGCTCAGGTCCCTCACGACAGAGGAACAGAGATCAACCAGTGGATTACTCTGTAAGTAATGCCCCGTTTGCGTCGTGTCAGCCCAAAAATTTTCCGAGAAAACATTTCCAAGACTGATTATTACATGACAGAGATTTCTCACTTCAATTTTTATCCTTTTTGCATTTTCCTTGCGTGAAGCTATATTATTGAGAGACCAAATGATGCTTATTACCTTTCTTTCGAGTGGCAGTATCTCGGAGCAACACCTGTGCCGGTGTTCGGCGACTGGGACGAGACTGATCCGAATTCAGGAGAAGGCTACACCGAGAGGTTCAACTGCATAAAGGAAGAGAAAGAGAGCGCCTCCTCCAACTCCCAACCGGTGCTCTCGATTCCGACTTACTCAGATAGTCCAACCAAGGAGCGATTCCTTTCTTACCTATTCAAGGTAGCATTTCTTGAATTAGTATTGCAAGCAAGGTAAAGGCTCTTTGTGCAACCAATTCAAAACTCGTTTTAGAAATCTAACTTGATAGTACTATCTTGGTATCCGATCAAAAACACCCTCAAGACATCAGTGTTTTTGCAATTCTAGTTCGTGACATTGGTCCGGCTCAATCTTCTGCAGACTTACTGTTGTGTGTTTTCGGGAAACAGTCGTTCACGAGATTCTGCCAGACTTCCCGAGGCCGACAAACCGCGATCTTAGTGCTGTCACGAAAGGGAAACCACAGTCAGACCGATGATTAAGATCGACCTGGTTGGAACTCAGAACCTTAGGCACATTCTCCATTTTCATGTCATTCAGTAGGAAAAGAAAAGAATCATCTGATATCAATGTAAACAATGTGAAGATGAATTTGCCAATTGTAACTTTTACTCGTCCAGCTCTTTTGTGCTTGATACTTTCGACTTCGATAAGACTTGTGACACCTGAAGTGCAAAATGTGACGGTTGATAGTCCGCAAAAAATGATTGAACACGAACAAAAAGGGTTCGTCAAGTAGGCAGGACAGTGAATTTTCTACCTCAACAGCACAAAGCTTCTTGTTCGATTCGAATCCGGTGTAGTTCAGGGGCTCATATTGAAAGAAAATGATTTTTCTTGAACATCGCATGCTTTGATGAATAGCTTGGTTGTCGTTGGACAAGCAGGGCGGACTTAATCCGGAGACGAGAGCTAATTGGCAGTGATTATATTGAGTGCACGGCGAAGAGAGAAGTAGCATAGAAAGCAAAGAGAAAAGTGATTGTTTATATCGTTTCCTCGCACCTACCTCGGCTAACATGCCTGTGGCGGCACAAAACCACCAACGGGCGATTGTGGCCGCCGGCAAGTGGAGGAGCTTGCCCTCCACTCCGACGTAGGCAATGAGCCTGGCGGCATGGCCAATCACTATCATTTGGACACCCTTTCGGGTAGAGGAAGAACGTCGCCCTGACCACGGGTGGCCGCCGCAGGAGGAGGAGGACAACAGCTGCTGCTGTTGAGCCCGTGGGTCGGATCAGAGGGCCTGGACTCGAACTCTCGCCGAGTTGCTGCTTTCCAGTGTCACCCCTCTTCACGTGAGCTCCCTTGGATTTGACACTACCTAACCGGTCGTCCCCGCCGGCCGCGTCCGAACCGTCACGCCCACCCCCGCCATGCTTATGTGGTTAACTGTCGCCTCTCAGTGCCGTTAGGCGATTCGTTACGGCCGCGGTGACCATCAAGATGAAGTCAGAGTTATTATAATTTTGTGGGTCTCATAGTTTGACATTGAGACTCTAATCTTGGAGAAATCGTTCTAGTTAGGCTAGGGCATATGCCTTCAATAAACGCCGGCACATAACATTCGTCGCCTCTCAAATTTTTTCCTCTTGTCGGGACGGTAGAAAATCGATCGAATTAATAAACATAGTACGATTTTTTTTTTTAAGTGTAAGATATAAAACCAAATTTAAGGACTTTTTTAGAACACCTACAGGTGCTTATTTAAATAACATTCGTACGGTGCTTATTTAAATACCGTAACCTTTCAACTTTTCATTTGAGTGTGATGACTATTTCACTGGAGTGTTGTCTTTCAATCGGTCAATTGAATCGCTATAAATATAAATAAATAAAAAAATTCATCACAAATGTCAAGCCATGTCGGTTTTTCGATGCTTGTAGTGAATGTTGTCCGAGTGTTACATCGTTAAAGTGATCTTTTGAACATATACTAACCATTCGACCCAAAAAAATAAAACATATATTAAGTAAACGCTTCCATTTATTTCGCGAAAAATGAATAATTTGAAAAAATATATATTTTAACAAAATGATCGCTCACACTATTTATAAAATTGAATAAACGAAGACATAAATTATTATTGATGATGAAAATATTTTTTATTATTTTTTTTATTTTTAATTATATGAATGATTATTATTTTTTTTTTTGCAAAATGAACAGAGGACAGCATTTCAGACACTCGAGCAAACGTCCAATAAAGTTATGACATATGTGGCGTCGTTTTTCGATGTTTGATTTTCTTTTTCCTTTTCTTTTATTTTGAAATTTTCCATTATATCCGTTTTCTCGATCGCTATATAATGGGAAGGACGTCCAACCGTCCTCGACGCGTTCATTAAAATTCCACCCGCCGTCTCCGATCTTTCATCTGCCAAATCTCCCTCGTCGCGCTCTCGCTCTCGCTCTGCAGCGAACATGGCGAAGATCGACTCCAAGATCGGGCGGAGGTTCCAAGGCAAAGTGGCCATCGTGACCGCTTCCACTCAAGGCATCGGCTTCGCCATCGCCGAGCGTCTCGGCCTCGAAGGCGCCTCCGTCGTCATCTCCTCTCACGCAAGCAGGTTTCTGTTTCTTCTTCTTCTTCCTGTTTTTTTCTCTTCGCTTCTCTCGCGGTAGTTGGCGATGGATGCGTGGTGTGCGAGTTTGAATTGTATGGATTTCTATGATGTCTTTTTATTTATTTATTTATTTTTTTAGCGGATGTGGTTTGTCTATATGATGTCTGAGGAGGATAGTGGTTACGCCTGAGTGAGCTGAGCTGAGTTGATTATGGTGACGCGCCTGAGTGAAACTGAGCTGAATTGATTATAGTGATGCGCCTGAGGAACTGAGCTGAGTTGATTTTTGGTTAGCTTTTCTAGCAGATGTACTCAAAATGTGGTAAATTTGAATTTTTTTTTTTGTGAGGAAAGGGTTCCAGGTGATGATAATTTCCCATATGTGTTATTATTTGGCTGGTAACTTTCTGAGTGTCGTAGTGAATTACGGTTAAGTCAGGCTTGGTTCATAACAAGTGTCTTATCTATGGAATTCGGTCCTCAGTACAGTGAGTTAAGCTTAAGCTATTTCTATAGATTTCTTGAGCAAATGAGACTCTATTTCAACTGGTGTTTGAAAAATTCCGTTTTTTCTCCATTTGAATTCACTGAAGTGAAATGGACACTTCAATTAATTATCTATTGCTTTTTCGTACTGAGTACTTGTACAGTGGACTGGAAGTAATTGGTTAAATTGGTGATCAGAAAAACGTGGATGAGGCTGTTGAAAAGCTCAGGGCGCGGGGTTTAGAGGTTTTGGGCTTGGTTTGTCATGTTTCCAATGCACAGCAGAGGAAATCCCTGATAGACAAGACTGTTCAGGTTAGTGATTGTGCTTTCAAGTGGTTGTCTTTTATACTTGATCTCACCAACACGGTTTGAATGAGTGTACTTGAACCTTCTCCAATTTAATCTCTCTATGCAGATTGCGTACAATCTCACATAGCTACTGGTACTATAATGACTAGTTAGGCTAAGAATTGATGGTGGAGCTTCTGATTTATTTAATTTTTTTCTGATTTTTTGCTTAATACTTTTCGGAGAAGTTATTGAAGTATCTTGAGCATTTTATGGTGGTGACATACGCTGTCCGTATGGACTTTGCCATAGTCAGTTTCCTCTTATAGTCCTCGTGTGTTGCCCCTTTTTCGGGCACCAATATGTTCTGTGATTATATCTGGATGTCCTTTACTTTTGGCATCTTGCTGTGCTAAGTTTAGCATAATATTGGATTGGAAGTTTTATGAAGACTGGCACTTCAATCAAGATGGTAGATAACAATTTCTCCCTGGTTTGGATGCCTTCAATCCCTATCAATATAATGATCAATTATTGCTATGATCTGTTAATCATATCGTCGTAGAACTCTATGGGTAATTGAGGAGAGATAAAGAGCTCAGAATAATAATGTCCTTGCTAGTGGGCTAAGTGTTCAAGATGAATGCCTTGCACCAGTGAATAGAAAAACTAGGACAATTTGGAAACGATATCATGGTAGCTTAATTTGTTAGATTAAACGGAAAGGTTAGATTCTATTCAGATTAATTTTTTGGCTCTGTTTGTTTTGTTACTCAACGTCCTTATTTTATGCTTTTTTGGTTCTTTTTTCCACTCACTTCCAGTGAAGGAAAATTATGAACAATTACTTGTCAAGATAAGTTTTACGAAGCATGTTCTTAGGTCCTGATTGATTATTCAATTGCTTTGGTTGCAGAAATACGGAAAAATTGATGTGGTGGTATTGAATGCTGCTGCTAATCCATCCGTTGATCCCATTTTAGAAACCCAAGAGTCTGTTCTGGACAAGTTATGGGAAATAAACGTCAAAGCATCTATACTACTCCTAAAGGTGACAATGCTGTGCCCAAGCATCTATACTAATGCTAAAGGACAATTTCATTATATGATCACTCCAGAGCATTGCATCTACAATTAGCATGTGATGGTACAGTGTCAGACTGGTAGCCAGTCTAATGCTGTGATCTGCCCTAAGTCAGCTGGCTGAGAATGTGTTTAGTCGTTTTTGTTAGTCTTAGTTAATTTTTGGAGGACTGTCTCTGGATGTCTATACATGGATTAAAATATTATCCAATTAGAGAACCTACTAAGAACCTTTTGTGGTCTCAGTACTGAGAACCTTTTACTTCTTTTGTGGGAGTGTTAGATTGTCAAAAACATTAGGTGCTTCTATTACTTGTGAGGCTGTCTGTATCTGCAAATTTACTAAATTAGTTTGTGTTGAAACAGGATGCAGCACCTCATTTGCAGAAGGGTTCATCTATAGTTTTTATCTCCTCAATTGCTGGATACCAGCCACAAGGTTCCATGGCTATGTATGGAGTGACCAAAACAGCCCTGCTTGGGCTAACCAAGGTGCATGGCATGTTGATCTTGTTCTTTCTTTTCCCATAAGCTAGCTTTAAGAATCTTGCGTATGTGCTGCATTTCTGGAAGCAACTCGCCTGTACTTTTATGCAAAACTTGGGACTACAATACAAGATTTTCTATGCTCGACATAAAAGGAATATGCATCTTATCACAAGCAACAGAATTCACAGGAAGCTGAGATTTCTCTTAAAAGAAACGAATAATGGTTGGCTGGCACAACAACTTCATTAGCAATTGCTTTTCTACTGCATCTCAAGCAGCCTTCTCCTAAAAATCGTTTTAGGTAATTTTAAAACATGGCTAAATGTCAACTCGCTTATCTGGTCACTCTTTCAAGTTCTTTGTAGGCCCTAGCAGCTGAGATGGCACCAAATACCCGTGTAAACTGTGTTGCTCCTGGTTTCGTGCCTACGCACTTTGCTGACTTCCTAGTAAAGAGCAATGCTATTGTAAGCCTATGTTTTCCCATTCTCTCTCCCCATAGATACTTGAAATACAACTGGTCATAGGCTCATTTTGGACTGGGATGCATTGTAGAGGCGTACTCTTAAGGAGAAGACGCTACTCGGCCGGCTTGGGACAACAGAAGACATGGCTGCAGCAACTGCCTTCTTGGCATCTGACGACGCTTCTTACATAACAGGAGAAACTTTGGTGGTCGCCGGAGGAATTCCCTCTCGACTTTAGCTCATTCCGATAGTTTCTGCTCCGATCAGTTTCTGTCTTCCATTTGTGCCATTGTAGCTTATCTGACCCCCAAGGCCGTCATCTGTATGGCAGATTTGAATAAAACCAGCAATAATGAGTTGATGCAGAACAAGTCCGTCGTCTTGTACCTGCCCGAACTTCTAAAGCACAAACATCAGCGATTGCAGGTAGCATGTAGTATCTGGCATTTAAAGTTGCATAAAGATGTAAGTGCATTTGTTTGACCATTGGAAACATGGGAAGGAAACATGTGAAGGGCAAGATTTGGGGGGTCATTCATCTTTTTTAAATGCATGATACCAATTCGAGCATCTAGTGCTCATGTGATTTCGAACCTTTGCTGTGTTTTCCTTTTCCCCTTTTGCCGCAGGATCTCATAGAACTTCACTTAAAGAGACATTCTTTATACTTTGGAATATCTAGGTACTTGGATCTGGCCAACTTGGTTAGTGCTTGAAGCCAACCTAAGTAGAAACGATAAATTGAGCGAACCCGAGATTTGTGTGAACCAAGGATTGCGGACAGGGCGATGTAATTGCAGTCTCGTTAACCTCCCAAGAATCGGGTTTCAAACGGCAAGAAGCAGTTGACAGTGCAGATAATATCAGCAGGAGCACCTCTGCCTAATTAGTGTAACCGGTCAACCTTACCAGTGTCGACTCCGATTTCGATGAGCAAAATCCGACCAAACCTACCCTATTTCTTTCATGTCTCTCCTCGTTGGTTCATCATTAACAGAAAATTTCCGGTATTCAATGAGGGTATAGTCAAAGAGTGCCTATCAGGGTGACTCTCCTTCGATGAATCACCTCTGCAATTTTGACTTTTCTTTCGATTTGAGAGAGAGAGAGAGAGAGAAGTTGAAAGATTCGTGACCTCGGAACTGGGTCAAGCTAGTAATCAAATCAGCTTGCACATCTTCCCATGTCTTTATCTATCAGATTGTTTTGAGCCAAAGCCAAAGCAAATTACGTCGAACGTAAGAGCACCTCTAAAAGGACAAACGAGCCAGTGATAGTTTCTCCATATGGTAGGTCACCAAACGGCACTGCCCAAGATTAGTATCCACTCAGAGCTTAATCAGGACTATACCGCACTCAAAAAGGAGCGGCCAAAAAGTTAAGTCTTTACTTGATTCGCCCAATGACAAGACAACCGAGATCTTCGCACTTTAAGAATCGCGAAACGCGAGGTTCGGTACAACACTCGGCAAGGCCCGTGAGGGGAGGGGATGCCGGACGGCCACGAGAGATCTATCGCTCGCCTCGGCGTCCTGTATTCCCGATGCGCACGACCGGCGTTTGATTGAATTACGGTTATTAGCAACTAGCCCTAGCTATCGAAACCAAATCGTGTCAGTCCACTCCTGCCACCACTAACATAGATGTGACATTAAGTAACATGAAAGGGAAAATCTTTCGCGCGCCTTTAACGGAAAAATTATCAATTTTGTTTAAAAATATATTATAATTATGTCAATTTAATTTAAATTTTTTTACTATTTTAATCCTAAACATTTCGTAATTGCGTTAATTTATTCCATTCGATTAATTTTAACCATCCGATAATATAATATTTTAATATTTTTTAAGAATTTTCTTTTTTATTTTCTTTTTGCCTTCCCTCTTTTTTCTCCGGTTGGTTGACAATGGTGAGGTCGGCCTCACTAGGGGCCGACGAGGGCGACCTTTCCTAGCCCAAATCTGACTAGGTCGAACCTTGCCAGTGGCGATCGGCTGGAGGAAGAAAAAAAAAGAAAAAAAAATTAAAAATTAAAAATTTTTAAAAAATATTAATATATTATGTCGCTAATCGGTGTCCACGTCGCGTAAAAATAGTCAAATTTGGTCGATGGATTGAATTGATATAATTACAAAAATTTTAGGATTGAATCTAAAAAAAAAAAATTATAACTGAATTTGCACAATTATAAAAGGTGTTTGGATACACATGTGAGTTGTTTGAGAAATCTCACATCGAAGAATTGGTGTGATGTAGAAGCAATTAATATATCCTAATTGGCACATAATTCATTGGTTTAAGTTTTTGAGTAAATGTGAATTCAACTTGATATATTGACAGGCTCGAGACTTGGGCTTCCTCTTAATGATCTCACTAGGCAAAATGTATTGAGTTTCTACTTGTGCTCTCCCTAACAAATTGATATCATATCGATTAAGTGGGGCTCCAAATCTATTCCGGTGTTCGGTTGGTGAAGTTGGGCTAATTTCCAAATAGTGGGCGTTGTGGTATAACAATGCAGGTTCGGTGGCACTAAACTCACACATGAGGGTGGCACAAAGCTCATTCATGAGGAGGAGATTGTTAAAATGCGCGTGTGATGACTCATTGGCTCGGCACCTTACAATAGGTTATCTACCACTCTATACCTTGGTTTGGCTAACTGAAGATTAAAAACTATAGCATACATCGTTACATTATGTCACATAGCAGAATGGTTTAGCCAAAGGCACGACGAGTGAGCTCTGGAAAAGATGTGGATCTGGCGATTTTAGCTATTGTCACACCGATTTTCCTTCCTGCGACTATGATAGCCCTCGTAACTTATCCGATCAAATGCAGGCCACCCGTGCATGTCAACACAAAGGAGTCGCCGTGACATTTTCGTCAGGACAAAGGACCCGTTTCCATTGCCCTCGGATCAATTTGCGATGTCTCCATCGTTGACGTACGTGGCCATCCGGTGGACCGACTTAACTCCTCAGCGAATACGTGTGCCAATATCTTATGGTCATTCTCAGGTCGGTCCTCCTGCGCGTGATCAACCTCTAGCGATCTTATTTATCGACCCAGCAGCCCCAAATTGAAAATGTAGCTTTCGAGGTGATGGATCAATTGCGTCCAATACGTCATAATCGTGGAAAATGCACGGCGAGTTTCGCAGAGCACACAGTGCTCAAGACTCGGTCAAGACAACCTCGATTTGGTGCTTGGAGAAAGATTGAAGTCCCTTTCACAGAACATGACATCAACCGACTGGAAACAAGCGGACGAATCTGAAAAGTACGACGTTCTCAACTCGCCTCCATGAGTTTTTTCTTTCTTTCTTTGTTGACTTTTGACTTGGTACGCCCCTTAAATGAATCATAATCTCAGCTCGTGACAAAGTCAATTCCGACTTCGGCAGCAGAGGAGAAGAGAAGCTCCAAACCGATAATTCCATGGTTAGGTATATTGTCCTTTCGGAGACTGTAGTTGTAGCATGCGGGTGCTTAACGAGGGTATTGTCGTCAACGCGGATCGCCCTATACTGATGCTAGGACTTGTCACAAGCGAATTTAGAAATGAAAGAAGTATGCCGATCTTTTTCTAGTTCGAAATGTTCAAAAGGAAACGCAAAATGCGTTATTTAGATAATTTATCCGGACATCGATCTCACATATAGTCTTTTGCATGCGTTAAGCGGTTTAGTGTAAGATTTTGAATCGGGCTCTCTCCAACACGATGTCGGAACACGGTATGCAAAATAATTTCGATTAACTCTATTAATATCGTCGCACTATATTTTTTATCGACACAAAAGCGTCATGAGATTGATAATTGTGTTTACATTGTTCTATTTACTAATCTTTGAAGAGTTTAATTCTTAAATTGTACAAATTGTTTAATGTTTTGAACAGTCTAATTAGTTGGAAATTAGAGTTTGCTTAGCAAGTAAGCATGTTTTTTCTTTGGGAAAAAAAAAATTGCAACTATGAAATTATAAATAAGTTACAAACAAAACAATTTGGGTCCGTTGATGTCAGTTTGGTAAATTTGTTGTAAACATGAATGATTTGAAAAATACTTTCCTAAAAATGATCAATTGTATCACGCATTAAAATGAATGAACGAAAAATATTTTCATCGTTTATGAAAATGTCGAGACATAAAATGTTGTCGATAACGAAAGCATTTTTCGTTGACTGACTATATCGATAGAAGCGACTATTTTTAAGAATATAATTTCGAAATCATTCATTTTTTCACGAGATAAGCGTAATCTTAAAAAGAAAATACTGTTGATTAAGAAGTAATATCAGAAAGAGGAAGCATTATAGATTCCTAATTCACATTTTTTTCTATATCTTACGGAAAATTCTCTAAAATAATTCACCGGGATTTAAATGTATAATGCGTGATGATTCTCTCAGTTTCCTTTTTTTTTTTTTGGCACGTTTGAATCTTAATTAGATGGAGAAAAAAATGACTATGATTCCATTGACCTAATGGAGGCATCAATGGGTGTATCTATCTGGTTAAAGGTGAATGATTCCTTAATGCCCTCATGATTTAACCTCAAATGCAGTAATAATGACAATGATGAAGCACTGACCTTGTATTTATTGCCCACCATGTTAGGACATTAATGAGTTCCTCAAGAAAGAAGGGAGGGGGGATCAAAAGTTTGCACAATCAAAAAGTGGGCAGTGAAACTTTGGCATTTGATTTTTCACTTCCCAATTTGTCAACAGTTTTCAAGTAGTTCCTGGCGAGCCATTCAGTGGTAAGATGATTGAGACTCTATACCTTTCCAAGTCAACAGGTTGGGTCGATGCATACACAACATGAAGTGTTTTCTACTGATTCGATCAAGACCAACTTGGAATTCTTGATCACCGATGCTGAAAACATGCTTGTTCTATCAAGGGGCTATTGAAAGTGTGATTCGAAAATGAACCGCTGACTAAATTTCCATATTCAATGCCATTGTATAGATTACCCCCATCAAATAAATTGAATAACAAATGCAATAATAAGGTTCAAGACATTTATCATTGTTTCGTTGGAATTGATTCGAAGTGAAATATTAAAGTTTTCTTGGTTTTTTTATAAGAGAAGACGGGTTCGAATATGAACTTTGTCAATGAAGCATAAGGAAACTAACATATACTCCGACGGAATCTAATCGCGTTAAGTATACAAAACTATATTATCTAATCGACAACAAAACATGTTGGCATAAAAATACCGGAAACGAAGTCTAAAAGCAATTCATTAAATACAAATTTAATCGACGATGAGAGTCTAGAAACTACAATTATAATATAGAAATTGAAAGATAACAAGTTTTATTTGTTTATTTCAGGTTTCAACCATGCCTTCAATCTCCAAAGCGTTTGGCTCCCCCTCTTCATGTACAACATATTATCTCCCCTCATCCAAGTAGTTTATTCATTTGAATTCACCTTTCTAGTCCCGATCCGTTGTGCTCCATTGTCTTATCCGCAAGCGGTTCCAAATTCAAACGCCGCTATGCCCGAACCCCCACGACCGGTTACTCTCCGATAGCCACGCCTCACCTAGTCTCGAGTCAGGTGCCTTAACATCGCGTGCCGATTGCAATGGCCGGGTTAGTTTTTGGTGTAAAACATCACCTATAGTTTTGTCTATGACATCATCCTCGAAATTAATTTAAAGTATAGTGATTTCCTCGATTGTTCTCCGAGACTTCCGGCGATTGTCCCCACAACTCGTACTCGCAATTATTGATTAGGACATTCAATGAACTCGATTGAGCCCAACAGAAAGTAAAAACCCTAAATCCGCAATTCCAAGATGCTCGTGATCTTTTTAGATTAGACACTTTCTTTTCTTATATGGGGAGTGGGGTAAAAGGTGATAAGACAAGAGTGCGAAATTTCCTAAAAAAGGCGATTGTTTTCGGTTCCCTCTTGCCATTAATTACTCACTTAATTAATTCATTAATTAATCTTTTCATATTATTGGAAAAAAATGTATAAAGACGAGATTATTATCTCATGTTGAAATGGGTTTATCTAAAAGGAATGGATCTTGCTTTTTTTTTTTTTCCTTGTCTATTTCATATCATTCCTAGTTATTCATTGAGAAAATGACACAAATAATCCTTAAATTTTAGACCAACGTGCAATATAATCCTTGAATTTTTAATTTGACTAATACGGTCCGTGAACTTTAGTCCAATATGCAATGTAGTCCATAAACTTTCAATTTGTTCAATGTGATTCTCGAAATTTTGAAACATGTTCAACTTAGTCCCGAATAATAAGAAAATATCCAGGTGTCGTCCTCGAACTTGAATTAATAGAAAGACTATATTGAATGTCTTCCTATAGTCGGGGACCGAGTTAAACATATTGGTTAAATTAAAAATTCATGGATTACATCTCTTATTGAGTTAAAGTTTATGCTACATATTAATTTGATTAAAAATTCAAGGATCACATTATATATCCAATCAAAGTTCATGGACCATTTATGTCATTATCTCTTATTCTTTTTTAGTACTTGTCACTTCAATTCAATTGAAACAATTATTTTCCAACTAATTTGCTTAATACGATAAAAATAAATAAACTATTAGATCCTTTATTTTTTTCAATAAATATTTCCATTTGTCCAAAATTGGAGAAACCAATTATAAATGTTGTTAAAAATTCCAACAAAATAAAGAAGCTTAAATGAATAAAGCTCATGAGCAAGCAACGTGAGATACTTAAACGGCTCCTGTCATGTGCAAATCGGACTTAGAACGGCATGTGAAATTAGCGAATTGAGAGCCTCGCTCAAAGAATAAATATGAGGTAGAATACGACTGTGATGCCATATCGAAAAAATCAAACTTAAAAAAAAAAATTAAATCGATAGCGGTGATAATTATTATATGCCGGGGGGAAAAGGATAGAATAAGATGCTCTTGGGGAACAACGGAAAGGAGTTTGGAAGGGTGGCCTTGGAGTTTGGATTGGACCAACCCCTCCTTTTCAAAAACACATACTTTGCTTTAATCAAAGCCAATAAACAAATAAATAGGAACCAAAACCTCTTTAATTAGACCAGTGGTCTCACCACAAAGACCCCTCAATTTTTGTTAAACATTTAAAAAGAACAAATAATTATTAAGTTAAGCTCACAGTCCAAGCACAATGGCGCAATTATCAGGGACGCGCTCTGTCACTGAGCTAAATAGTATAGCCCGGCATGAGAGCTTTCCATGGGGCCCGCTATGTCGAAAGCGAGAGAAAACCCCGATCCCCCTCTTTCCCTCTTTACACAAATAATTGTTTAAGTTAAGCATACTTTAGCAAGCATATTTATAGTCCATTTTCTTTTCTTTTTTTTTTTTTTGCTAGCTCCCAACACCAAGTACCCAGAAACGGTCTCTCGATCTCTGACAAAACGGCACGGCGTTTTGCGCACAACCTCGGGGTACCAGCCTCCCCCAAAACGGCCCCGTTTTGAAGCCACTAAAGCAGCAGCAATGAAACCCGCCTCAGAACTTTCATGGGACTAGACCGGTCCTTTTGATCCCCCCACATGTGTCGATATGTTGATTGCTGATGTCTCATGGGACTGAACCCCACTAATGTCCGACCAAAAAAAGAAGAAAACCCCCACTAATGACCAAATCAGCCGCCTAGATTTTGTTGTTAATTAATTGCTAATGTCTCAATCTAAAGTTTAGATCGTCACTTGAACTTGCAACTAAAACCTGTTTGCCAAAATTGAAAGGCAAGGCAAAAAAAAAAAAAAAAAATTTTTTGTAGCTAGCCATCTTTGAACTGCAAAGACTTCAAACAGAAGAACAAAAAAAAAAAAAAAAAAAAAGTCCCGTGGCCAATGGTCGGGTGGTGCTGCTGCTGCGGTTGCTTGCGCATCCGGTGCTGAGATCAAATCTCCCTAAAAGGCAATGTCTCCCCGATCTCAATCTGAGCGCGGCGGAGAGGGTGGCCGTGGTGTTGCCACGAGGGCGCCGGGCGGGGCGCCTGCCCCCTCCGACCCGACACCCCCAATTGAATCTCACCAGGGTGCAGGGGAGAGCGGGTGGCGACCCGCCGTCCCGTGAGGAGATTAACCGCCGCGGTGATCGACACAAGTAAGAACGACGCGAGATCTCCATGTCACAAAAAGAAAGAAAAGAAAAGGAAAAACCTCCAACACAGACTCTGCAACTCCATTTTTGAGAAAAGAAGCCGAAAAAAGGAGGAGAAAAAGCAAATCAGCTTCGTCTTCTTCAGGGAACTTGCAGTTAATCGAGAGCTCCTTCCATTCTTTACATTGCAAAAGCGAAAGATAAATATGTACAGAACCTAAAACCAAAAAGAAAGAGAGTGGGGGGGGGGGAGGAGGAGGAAACAGAAGGAGGAACGCTCACTACCTTGGGCCTTGCAGACTTGCAGTGAGTGAGAGGAAAAGGCGAAAACTTGAGCAAGCTCCGTTAATTTTTCTTCTCCAAAGATCAATTCCAAGCACCCCAAATCCTCTCTCCGATGAAGCTCACCAGCCTCCTCACCGACCCTCTCTCCAGCTCTTCCTCTCCGCCGCTACCCACCTCGCCGCCGCCGCCACAGTTCGCACCTTCTTCCTTGTCGGCCGACTCGTTCTTGGCCGGGCTCGGCTCGGGCCGCTCCGGCTCGGCGGCCGGCTGCGCGGCGCCGAGCCCCGATCTGTTCCTCCTGTCCCTGCCGTTCTTGCCCTTCACGCCCCTGTGGTGGTTCTTGCTCTTGTTCTTGAGCACCAGCCCGTCCTCGAAGGCATCGATGACCTCGTGTATGAGCTGGCGGTTCGGGGACGAGTCCCACCGGACCCAGTAGCTCATGTAGCACCGGAAGCAGTCGCAGGTGAAGCAAGGAGGGTGGTCGCAGTTGCTGCCCCTGTTCTTGCCGCGGTTGTTGAAGTGGTTGTTGTTGTTGCTGGAGACGAGATAGGCCAGGACCTCTCTGTCTTGAGGGGAGAGGGCGGCGGTGAGGGCGAGGATGGCAGCGGGGAGGAGGGAGAGGAGGTGGTTGTGGTCGGAGATGGGCGGCGACGGCGGCGGGTGCGGCGAGGGGTGGACGGTGACTGATCTGCGGTAGAGCTTCTTCATGGCGTGGGCCTTCCTGAAGCTCTGTGATGGAGGAAGGAGAGCAAGGGGTGAAAGGTCTTATCTGCTGTTCAAGAGGAAAGGCTCTTCGATCTTCTCGGACTTTGAAGGGTTGATGAATGAAGTTTTCTTGCTTTTATCATCTCGAAATTTAGAGAGAGAGAGAGAGAGAGAGAGTGAGATGAACTTTCTTTTTTCATTTATTTGGGGTTAGAATCTTTACATTAAAATAATTATAAAAATAACCGTACTTTGGATTAGTTTTCCAACGGTTCGTGTTACACCGTCTTAATTTTGGCTTAGAAGCCGCCAGCCTAACAAATTATATTATTGTCAATTATTTTAAATCATACGATTTTTTAATCAATTAGTATTTTATGTCAAATACACAAAAGTTACATGAGTAGTTTTGGCTTGAACGTAGTTAACCTACGGTTTATAACAATGTCAATTATTTTAGATCATACGATTTTTCATCCTTTATGCAAAACTTTTGTTTTTTTAGATTGTCTTCCTTGCTTTGTGTGCTTCTTTCCCCTATCATTGAAAGTGACACTTCCACTAATTTGCAATTTGATCAATTGCATGTCTAATGTGATCCACGTTAAATTTTAAACATGGATTGCATATGGAGTCATATTTACTTTAACTATGATAAAATGACATTTTTTGTTGTTGTTGTAACTACTCTTTTCATTGGTAGGTCATAAATACACAAATATCAACTACTATTTAGATATAGTTAAATATGGACGTGAGTGACAACCGTTATTTTGTCACCTACCGATGAAAGTTGCATTTGGTAGTCAGGGTAAAAGGCAGAGACAAAATTTATCTTATCTAGTGTTTGGTTCTCTTCGGAGACAAGATAATGCCTGATGTTAGATCGATATAACTCCGATACGAATATCGTATTTGATGGGTAAAATAAAAGTGGATAGGATTTCATAAGTCTATAATACAAGAGTTAATTTTCTCAAATAAAAAACTTGTTATATTAGTAAAAATTAAATATAAGCAGCGTTTAAATTCTAATACAAAAAATAAATTCAAGACAACAAACAAAGAAACAATTTTCTTTTTTATTTATCTCTAATTTTATTTATGTAATTGGATTCCTTTCTATTTTTCAATATACAATACACATATGCAGTACTTGTATATGTTGCATGTTTTAGATATATTAGTATAGTTTATTATTCAATTCTATCATGACTAGAAATTTAAGTGACCAACACGGCCTAAAACTATAACCGGAAGAATTGAAGAAAATATAACCTAAGAATTCTTATATTATATAACGATCTCCGCCCTTTTTTCCTATTTTTTTTTTTTTTCGAATTACTTTTACTTTTGACAACCGATGTCGCATTGCCAATCGCCTTGTCAGCACCCATTCACCACCTCATTGTCTCTTCCTTCTTTTGTCCAACACCTACGAGGTTAATGGTCATTCGAGTTTGGAATTCTTAAAGGAATTTGCAAATCGCCTATGTTGACCAAGAGCAAGGTTCCCACTAATCATCAGTTGAAAGAGAAGATGATCCCCGCTATAACATGTCATACCCAAATTCATAAATTCATCTAATCGCAATGTTCATATAGTAATGTATTATCTCACGAAGACTTGAACAATTTTTTATTGTTGGATATACAGATAAACGACGGCGATCGGGATTGATCTCTCGAGAGATTATAGAAGTGCTTAATTACTTATCTTGCCAAGATCGATGTCGTGAGATGCTCATATGGAACATTCTTGGACCTTAATTATGTGAAAAAACACACACACACACACACTCTTTCTCTCAATTCCTGTCCTTTTGCTGCGTTAAAGTCCTTTCCCAAGTCAACTTTGGTCGTCAAGTGCCACCTTGTCCATTTAAACACACGCACACTCTAATCTCTGGTCTCTTTTTTTTTTCCCCTCACAGCTCTGGTCTTCAAATGCTACCCTTCACCATGAAGGAGTTCGAACTTTGAAGGTGCCCTCCATGATGACAAGTCACCAAACCCCTCCTTCCCCCTCTTTATAAAAAAAAAAAATTGCTATTAGTAAACTCATTTATTTTACAAAAGATATGTGATTTAAAGAATATTTTCCTAAAAAATAATCGTTTGTATAATTTGAAATAATTTATTCATGAAAAATATATTCATTACCGACAACAATTTGTATCTATATATATTCGTACATTGTGAAAAAATATTTCTCGTTTACTCATTTTTATATGCGATACAAGCTATTATTTTTAGAAAATTACTTTCTAAATCGTTTGTCTTCCGCCGGACAAACGAAACCTAAGTGTACATTTGCAAAGCATAATTTTGACTCTATAGAAAGAGTTAAATATGTCTTAAACTCCATCGCAAATTGAAACTTTTTCTTTTTCCCCCCATGATTTGTAGGGTTAAGAATTTTTTGGATCAATTTTTTTATTATTTTTTTTATTTTGCTTTTTTAGTCTTTTCATAGACTGTCTTTACAACAATAAATATAATCTTTTCAGTTGTAAATAGAATGTGCTTCAACATTTGAGATTTTTAGAGGAAGAAAGTGTCCATACTCATGTATACATATCGCGACAATATAGTTTCATTATTTATGGTACCATTGGAAATATTATTTTTAAGGCCGGAATCATGTCAAACTTAATATAGCCGAGCATTCATCGACCACAAAGCAGCAAAATTCCAAAATTGGAAAGGTTGAAAGAGATGTTTTCCTAATATCGCATAAGACACATTACTACACGGGGGAAATTTTTTTGGATGTTGATATTGTCATGTCCGAAATCCGGCACCTTAGTAAATGCAAAAAATAGTCCGAAATTTCGATTACAAATTAAGTAAGCTCACAAGCTATTCCATTGCGACCTCGGTCACTGTTAGATCTTTGCAAACAATGTTTTGGAGTATTTAACCTGTTTCGGGAAAAATGATACAAATCGTCCCGTGTATAAAGTCAATCTGTACACTTTTAATTTGTTCAATATGGTCTCTTAATTTTGGTCCAATGTGCAATGTTACCATTGAACTGTTAATTCATTCTATATAGTTCATGAACTTTGATCCAATCTTTAATATGATCTTTGAACTTTTAAACATTTTCATATAATATATAGACTACGTCATGAACAGTTACAATAGTACCGGACTAAACAAATTAACATGGCCTTTGAACTTCTAAATATTTTCATAAAGTTTAGGGATTACGTTGAACATTTACAATAGTTCGAGATCACGCTAAACAAATTAAAAGTATGAGGACAACATTGCATGATTAGGCCAAAATTCAATTACCACATTGCATAAATTAAAAGCTTAGGGATGACGTTACACATCGGCCAAAATTACTACGCCCGCAATTTATTCATGTTAGTATTGTCATGTCGAAAATCCGAAATCTTAATAAATGCGAGATAGTGCAAAAATTCGATTGCACACATCAAGTAAGCACAAGCTATTCCATCTCGAACTTGATCATCGCTAGATCTTTTGCGAATAATGTTTCGGAGTATTTAACATGTGGAATGTTGAAAAAACGACACAAATCATCCTTGAACTTGCAATTTTAATTTGTTTAATGTGGTTCATGAACTTTGATCCAATGTGCGATATTGTCCCCGAAATTTTAATTATTCGATAGAGTCATCAAACTTTGATCCAATGTTTAATGTGATCCATAAACGTTTAAACGTTTTCATTTAGTTTAAGGGCTACTACGTGGAGTATTCATAGTTTAAGACCACACTAAACAAATTAATATGGTCTTTGAACAAATTAAATGCTTTCATATAATTTAAGGACTACGTTGGACATTTACGTTGGCTTGGGACCGCACTAAATAAATTAAAAAATTTAAGTACGACGTCGTACATCGAGTCATGATTCATGGATCATTTGTGCTTCGTTGTTGCAATTTAGGGAAGGGACACAAAAATGACATCCGTCCGCAAGTCATTTCAAGATACAAATTGTAATGGAAAATTGTTGGGTGGGCTTGAACTTCCCTCGTTCTAAAAATTAACTCTAAAGATGAGATTTTTCTAGGTACTTATAAATTCGATCATCAGTAAGCGTTCACAATCGAAACAGGCAGGCATGCTGAGCTGAGTGAAGAAGTGGGTGCGATCACCAGTTGGGTCGGGCGAAGAGCCGCAGTGATGGGATGGGACCAAGAGCACAGGGATCGGTCCCTGTCTGCACCGCTGTCTCTGTCCTCCTCTTTCTACTGATTTGATGAGGACGCTGGTGAGATCGGGAGAACGGACGACGTGTAATTCCAAACAGGGCGAATATTCCCCTGGGACGACTCTCTGTCTAGCTTGTGGTTTGGCTTGTTTTAGCCTATTTCCCCTTCCTCCCTCTGGCACTTTCGCCCACTTTCCTTGGCCATCTTGAACAGGCCCTTCCTTTTGGCCTAGGGCTGAAGAGAAGTTGAGATTTCTCTTTGTGCATTTCGGTTTTGATTTGACTCCCAAGGTCATGTCTTATGATTCACGGAATGTAACTTTGATTAGTCACGTGCCGTTAATGTAACATGCATCGATTTCGCGAACGTGAATTGCGTCGGCTTTTCACTATTTCTCAATAGGATCTCAAATCTCGAGCTTAAATTTTACGCAATTGTGTTAAGAGGCTATCCGAATCTTATAATTGATTTTTTTTTTTTATCGTTGCATGAATGAGATTTATGAACGGTGGTCCAACTTATCATGGTTATTACAGTGCAATTAGGTGTCAGTTTCCAATAACGAGGCAAGATTCAGCAATGAATCGACCCGTCCCTCTGACCACTAACTCGATCCTTACATCGTAGGCAATTCGATTGGTGGTTATATTGTGAGCTCGAGCAACGCTAGGTACTTAACAGTTTGTTTGACAAAACTAATTTTTTTTCTGGCCTAATTACAGTGAACGTTTAAGCACGTTGGTCTTGTTCTGTCTCTGACAAGTGTATGTTGCATCACCTACTAACTAAATTTTGTATGGCCGTCTTACTACAATCATTGCCCATCGTAAGATCAACAATTCGGTTTGGGATGGCCAGATGTACTCTCTCCGCTTATAATGTAAATTTGAGACATGGAAGAGAGAGAAAAAGAACAGAAAATGGTTGGAATCAAAGCTGGGAAGATCTGAAGGATGAAACAATCAGCAATGGGCCCCCTCTACCCCAAAAGGGTCAATCTCCAATTAATCCTAACTCAATTCAATTGGATCCTTCGACCGGAGGGAAACTTAGGCGGGTCCAGTTCATTAACGCCAAGTACGAATTATGACCATGACTTCATCATTCCATGGATGACAACAGTGAAGCCAAAACATTAAAGCTTTGCCCATAAGTTTCTGCAACTGTTGTATAGACAGTATAGGCGTCTGAAGAAGGAAGCAAAACCCAGGGCTACCAAAAGGAAAAGGACAAAGGGGGAAAAGGAAAACTAGCACAAGTTTCAAAGGTTTCGAAAAACTAAGATCGAGTGGAATCGAATCATTCATTTCCAGCCAACCGTGACTTTCGCCGCCGTTTCATATTGGCAAGTGATGGCGAGTCGGCATTGGTCTATATTCAAAGGAAAAAAAAAAAACCAAGTTGTTTTGCACATTTGAGATAAGATCCTTAAGCTTCTCTTGAAAATAAACATGCTGCAAAGGAATCATTGTGTCAAGAGTTTAACTATGTATCTCGTTCCACTAATATTTAAGTTAGCATCCCCAGCAAGTCCAGACTCAAAGAATAGATGCAAATCAATGTTTAGCAACTAAAATTGAACACAGCGCCCACCTCGAACTGACCAGAATGATCAAGAACTCAGGATAAGTCGGGTTAAAGGGCAGAGATGAAAGCTGACAGCTCATGAAAAAATGGAAGTCCTGTAGACTCTTGCTTGGGTCCGCAAAGGAAAGAAACCTCTGCTTTCTCCCTTTGCGTCAATGAAACCTGTAGATGTAATGTCGTATCACATCTTCCTGAGCTGCCAATCCACCACTTGATCTTATTTTCATTCCACATCATGGTTCCCGTCACCTGCCTTGAAACTCAAACTCAAATCCAGAGTGCTCTCATTCAGATCTTGCCTTACCCCTTTGTTATCATCCTGAGAGACATATACAAAGCAAAAAAGGAAACACACATGTTTATAATGTATTAATTATGTACGCAAACTTTTAAGTCTACTAAAGCCGACAAGAAACATGATATTAGTCCGCAGAGATGGCTGTTGTGTGACCAGGAAGGAAAAACTGACCACGCATATGTTTACGGGTTTAGGTCACTGCATAGAATCCAAGAACCTGATAAGGAAGCCTAGACTGACTGACGCGACTCTTTCTTTTTCTCTTGGCACACATTGAACTCAGTCCTAGGAGAATTACAAAGAAATTTGTGAAACAAATAATCTTGCTTGACCAAGCAGAAAAATACAAGTTACAAACTGACATGAAGCTTCCAGATGAAGTCTATCCTTCCTGAAATTAGTCCTTTAAAGGATAAACCAAGAAGACAGTAAAAAGAAACAAACACAAGATAGTCATAACATGTTACCTCGCTCACTTCCATTGGTATATTATTGATGTCTGGTTTTTCATCAGAACCACCATTTTTGTTGTTTGGTTCAACTGAGCTAAGATCATTTTCACTTGGCTTCTCTTCATCGTCAACATTTTCTGCAGCATTGATTTCTACATCCTCATCTTTCTCTTCTTCTAGTAAAGCAATCTGACTTGACAAAAGAAGATAAAATCATCCACACGCAAACCCACAACACAAGCACAATAAAATAATTTCCAGAAAATTGGTTTTCACAGAGCCAGCTCCATTACAGTGATTAAAACCAGCCTCTGCATGGTTTTTGCAGCATGAATTGTGCTAAGACGCCAGGAAAAATTAAAGAGCATCTTCATTTCCCTGGAAAAGGCTCAGCTTTGAAAATGGAAAAATGGATGTTCAAAATCAGTATCTCTTGTAATGAGTTAAAATCACTCAAATGGTAAAAATGTGCCTAGCAAGTCAGTGGTCTCACTAGTTTCTCACTAACTCTCATGCCTTGTTACACTCATCAATCATTTCCTCTCAAAAAACAAACTCCAATAATAACAACCAAAGAGAAACGCATTCACCCACTAAGCAGGGTTGACAATATATGACTTCTATTATGCCACTGCACTCGAAGTCAAGGACCATCGAGAACTGGCATATAAAAAATCTCATGCACACCCGAGGTCACAAATAAAATAGCTAATCTCTTTTTCATTCTATTATCTATTGTTAAGGTAAATAAGAAAAAGTGGATAAGATGCATTTTGGCCACTCAACTTACCACCTAATTTCAAATCAATTGCTAAATTTCATTCTATCTAACTACAGTTGCCAAAAGTTATGTTTCATCAAACGAGGAACTTTGGTTGGACTTGCAGCATATTAAGGATGATTGAGCGCAGTTAACAACAGTCGAAACAAGAGGAAATGATCACATTGGGTTCAATCATTCCCATTCACAATACTGACTACTATTTATAACTCAAACTTATAAGGAAAAAGCCCGAAGGTACTTTCACTCATTGCAACAATATGGCCCTACCCTATCACCTCTTACTTTACGTTTCTTTATCAACGGACTCTTCATATTTGGTATCATTCCACTTGGTAAATTAGGTTTGACATTCCTGCAAATGCATTTTAAAGTTTAACTGACAAGAAGTATGAAGGGGTTTTAGTGGTGCTGGTTGAGAAAATTTGATTGTTATTGGAGAAACTATAAGTTCCAATGGTCCATGGAGCAAGGGCTATGTGGTTGACTAGCAGGAGATTGGCAGTCAACCGACACAGCACAGTAAGTTGGCCACATGCTTTGATGGTCAACTAATTTAATTGCAGAAAATTATGTCGACAAAATGGTGAGTCCTTGTTCGCTTCCCTGGTGATCTAATATCCAGTTCGTTTTATTGTCTAAGGAAAAGAAAATGGACTACATGAAATCAAGTATGATCATGTAAATCTTATCTACTCGATCAACATTTGATAAAAAGACAATGGTTGAATAATATAAATCTCAGGCTGCTTCACCCACAATTGGTGTAATTGCAGGCTTTAACTGATTTATCGCCAATTGCGCACTAGCTCTATGCATAAATATGGCTTATTAAACTCTTTCAATGGTATCAGATATCCATGTGGATGATATTTCCCACAAAAGGAACATAAGGAGAGATCTTGATTGATACATATGATTCTTCAATAACAACTCATGACTCTTACTCGATATAACTGCTACGATACTTTGGTGCATTATGATCATTACTGTCCTTTTGAGGCAACCAGTCAGACACATAACCAAACCTATGAGGCTGGAAGCCTTACGAGATCCCTATCTACTGAAATTTTGATTTCTTGTGAGGAGTGGCTATAACGTAGGCTGAGACCCCTATCTACCAAAATTTTAATTTCTGGTGAGGAGTGTCTATAATGTATGCTGAGATCCCTATCTACTGAAATTTTGACTTCTGGTGAGGAGTTTCTGTTCTGTATGCTTTTCTTTTTGGTTCAAACAGTATGTGATGTCAACAATCTCTGGAATCATGATGCTTCCATACCGTAACCATCCGTGAAGGATCATGTGTCCATGTGCTCCATTGGATTACTAATCACTACTAGACATGTAGTTCCTTGGAAGTATAAGCATGAAATTGCTAAAAAAACTTATAAATCAAGTAAAATCAGCAGTATCATGTTACCGGTTAAAAAATGGAGAAAATATAGCATAATCAGACATCAAAGTAATCTGTCCTGACCATTTCAAGAGAATTTGAAAAATGAACACGGAAGCAGAAAAATGAGACGCAATGTGTTCATGAGCGTAAATAGTATTGTCACTATAGTAAGACCAGCATATTCCACATAACTCAAACATCTTGCTTTCTCCACAGAAAAAGGTGGAAGTTTCTCTGCTTTATTTGACATCACCTCCACATAACTTTCAAGCTTTGACGTCACTAGTACAACTGTTTCTTTAGAACACTGAATGTTAATGGTTTGGTTTGATCTGAAATGCCACTTTGCATAACGATGCCTAATTTATTACTTGTGCTACATCCAACGCCTCGATCTTTCCTCGTCTAGCCTATATCATGACATTTTTCTTTGGTCCCCAGAACAACAATAAGGGCACGGACACAAGTATCGCTGTCTTCTTTGCCAGCCTACATCCGAACGTTAACCATAAACACATTAAGTCAACATGAATTCGCATTTCGTTCATGTTGAATTCGCATTTTGTTCATTATCAACCCATCATTAATCTAAACCAATATTTCCAGCAAACTCAAGTATGATGATACGACCTCATTGCAAAACTTAAACTACATTTACTGTCAACCACTGCTTGAACAATCAAATCCAAGACAACAAAATGCATTGTTCCAACTATTCTTACATTAGGGACAATCTCATCAAGTAACATAGATTTAAATCCTAAAAGGAAGAGGTAAAATTTGAGATTGATTGCCCATGGAAAAGACACATGTCCACCTTGTCTAGGAGCATAAATACGCAATTTCTTTAGCTAATTTTGACGGAAGATGTCTCGCGACTCTCATTTGAAACTCTTATGTGTAACTCGTTTACAAAACATATGCAACAACATGAAGGTATGCCAAATTTTCTATCTACCGTCTACAAAGCTGATTTGTAATCTATCACAGAAAATCAAAAGCGCGAAAGTACTGAACAACAATACTACACTTATGCAGCGATCTACCGCAGCCATACCGGAATGTACTTGAATTTACGCCGCGGCGGCTCCTCCGCAGCAGCGTCGCTGTTCACAGAACTCTTATCAACACCGTTGCTCCTAATGTTATTGTTGCGCCGCCACCATTGGTGTTGCCGCCGCCGCCATTGGTATTGCCGCTCTGCGTAATCGGAGTCCACTTGTACAGAATCAGATGCGAGGCGTTGTTGCCGTTCGCCGCCGCCGCAGCCGTGGAGCCGTTCAGACCATGGCCGCTGTTGATGGCGCTGTTGTTGCTGTTCGAAGCGGCGGCGTTGGACGGAGGGACGTGGACCCACTTCTTCTTCCACTTCCTCACCGGGCCGGTGAAGACCGTGGCGGGGCCATACCGAGTGGAGGACCGGCCAAGTCGCGCCCCGACTCCCTCCATGGACCGGTGGCGGGTCGAGTTCGGCTCGGCGGCGGCCCGATCCGTGAGGTTCCGAGGAGGATTTTGGTGCGGAGAATGTGAAGAGTTGTAGGAGTTCGCTTTGTTCTCGCCGTGTGAATGAATGGATTTCGTCTGTTTTTGGTTTTTTCTCTCTCTCTCTCTCTCCTCAGAGAAGGGCGTCTCTTTTCTCCCTCTATCTTCCTCTTTCTTCAAGCGAGGACGAGGATCCACTGGAGCGTGCCCTAGCTTTCATGAACGCTACGGATGAATCTGGGCCGCAGAAATGGTGGACTATCTCCACTTTAAATGTTTGGAAAATCGCGGCCGTTAATTAGGTAGCGAGTTGAAATCGTTGAACGAGGCGCGATATGTTGACGCTCTCTAAAGCATCGTTGCATATCAAGTAATTATATCAGCCAAGGCCAACTTCCTACCGTTTGCGGTAACTTTTTTCACGTTAGGTAAAAGTAACTTCGTACATGCGGTGTATCTAATTTTATAATAACCATTAAAATAAAAGTTTTAACCTTTCGATTGATAAAAACGTTAATTCGTGTAATAAAAAAAAATTGCATTTCTAATTGTTAATATTAAGTATGATGCATTTCACAATTAGGCGTTGCAAACTACTATACATAGAGTTAATTGGCAAGAGACGACTGCAAAAATAAATAACATGTAGGATGTCATGATATTAAGAATTAAGACGGTATGAAAGAAATGCTAATTATCAAGATAGAACTGCCATATAGTTCGTATATATATTTTTTATATAATTTATTTTGGAGCTAATACTGTCAAGGATATACTGAAATTTTCGTGCCACTTTTATCTCGAACTAATTCGATCGCACAAAAAATCTCAAACCGATACATCCGCGACAAATCTACCGTCCGCCCGCTTCGTCCAAAGATCTTTGTTAAATAGTTGGCGTGGAAACACAACTCGGATGGTCGACCTATGACGCCGATCTATCTTGAAAATCCAACATAAATGAGTCTCCTCGACGATGCCATTCTAAAAAAGCCACATTCGAAGAAAAATGAATTGAGTGGAAAATATTCTAAAAATCTCTAATTTTGGTCTCAATTTCATCTTAAGATTCTTTATCACGGGTATGCCGATTATAAATTTTTTATAATACGAAAATTGGTTTGGGAGAAATGTAACATGTAAATACGAATTAAGAAAGAAGGCCCGGTCTGCATTTCTTCCCACGAATTGGATCCTTGCCATAGAGGCTCAATGTCGGGGATAACATAGAACAAAATCCGACCATTACCACAGGCTCCTCCTGTAAGAAAGAAGAAAATAGGCTCCTCCCGTAAGCATTACCACAGGCTTTGGGCAAAAAATGAGACGCCAAAACCAACCAAAGGAAAGCAAAGCTGCTCGCTCCATTATTTTAATCTCAAGTCAACTACAAGAACTCTAAGTTTTATAGATTCGTAAGCCCCAATCTTTGCCAACATCGATTCACTCGCCAAATAAAACAACTTTGTTTAGACTTTGAATCACCTCAATCAAAGAACCCCACCAGGAAATTCGAAGCATCTTACACATACCCGGCATACATTGGAAAAATTAGTATATGCATTAGAGAGAACAACTCACCTTGTCCTCTGTAGCTTGCCGTGTTGCTCCCCTTGCTTGCGACACTAGAAATCGCTCGGGCTCGAAGCTATTGACGTGCGTCCTAGACCCCTGGGGTCGGTGTCGGGAAAGTCGATGGCGGTTTCACAAAGGTCGGCGTTGAAGGGGACCGTCACCGGAGCGAAAGGAGGAGGAGGGACAACATTTGAGAAAGGAAATTTCGGATGACGTTTGAAAAGAAAGCAAATTGGGTTTTTTTTTATCCGAATTTCCCGCCCAAAATTTGAGCTCCCTCCTTTAGATGACGTGGCGAAATCTCGGCCGCCGGATTCAAATGGATGGTCGAATTTCGGTCTATGTTATTCCTGACATTAAGCCTCTATGGCAGGGGATCCGATTCCTTCTTCCCACTCCTTCCGGTACAGTCAGCATTTCTATGAAACTTCGTTGCTGACTCAGCATCTCCGTCGTCCAAGTCACATTTTTCAGTTGGCCTTTTGGCCGGAGAAAACGAATTTGTCCTGAATGTGTCACCGGGGAATACTACAGGGACCAAAAACTAATTACGTGATAATACAGAGACTACTTTTGTAATTTCCCCCTTTTCTTCTTGCTTCTACTTCCAGGTGGTCTGAGAACGATACTCCCTCTCTTCCGGTTCGCGGTTAGGGCAAACGGTGAACCTGGAGAGGTCGCTCTTCTTCTTCGTCTACTTCCTTGTTCATCGAAGAAGCTTGGTCTCTTCCTCCGCCCAACGTCGGCCACTGGTGGAGCTTCTGCAGCGACGGCAGTGACTTTGACTAAAATGGTTGATACTTCATGCTTACGATCGGATGAGGGGATTTTGGTTTTCCTTTTCTACTTCGTGCTTCGAAACTGCAATCAGTCGGTCGCTACGCTGTATCGAATGATTTGAATTCTAGAAGTTGTAATTCGAACTTGACAGAAGCTTGCATTTCGAAGGGATGATGGTTGTGGAGAGCTGACATCTATCAATGTTCATTTGCCCTGGAGTTTCCTCTTGAATAAAGCTAGATGCAATTTCTTAAGAATGTGCACGTAAAATAAAGTGTTTTGCTGGTTAAATTGCTTACCTTGAACTGGGTTTGTCTTGATTATCCAGGAAGTGTTTAAAAGGGCCATCCTTGAGCCTGGACCACCTGAGAATTTTGCTCTGTCGACAGTTCAAGAAGTTATAAAACCTCAGGTACTTCACTTGTTCTAGAACTGGGTTCTCCTTCTTCATGATCCGTAGCTGAATGATCTTACTAGCAGACATGCCCCAGGCACGGTGTTTGTTGCTTCCTCGCCATTTATTACATTTCTTTCGAGCGTCTTTACAAGTTATGTGGTTCTGTATTTCGAGCACAAGTTAATGAAATCTTGTGCTCTTATGGGTGTCTCGAACATGCCCGTTGCCTGGTGATACTTTATCATGACAAATGTGTTTGAATTTGAAATGATTGAGTGTAGAAATCCCTTTTCTCATCTTACCTCACACCTGCATTTATCAAGGATCTGATTTTCCCTCAGTTTCTGAGCCTGAGTATTGTGTGGACAGAAACAAACAAAATTGGCACAAGATGAGAATCAGCTGCTCGAAAATATTCTTCGGGCATTGCTCCAGGAACTGGTGGTATGGTTGAAATTCTGCTGCTTGTTTGTTGGTTTCTTTTGCAACACTATTTCAAACACATGCTATCATATATAGCTTGTATCCAGAGGTTTGGGATGGAATTTTAAAGTCATTACATGCTATCTAAGTAGTTGAGATAGTTTACCAGTTTTCGCTCTTCAAAGCCACTTACTCCTGAATGACAGGACATCTATTTTGGTTTAATTGACAGGCAGCTTCTGTACAATCAGGAGAGCCAATTATGCAGCACGGGCAATCAGTTGATGACAGCGAAATAGCTCAAGGACATATTCCCCGACTTCTTGGTAATTAGAGGATAATTTGTGCTAAAATTTTATCTAAATTTTGAGGGTTGTTTAATTAAGTTTCATAGTTCCATTTGCATGTTGTAATCTGGTGGTCGGTCGTCTTCGTAGGGTTATTGATTAGTATCTGTTGCACTGGAGATTTCATGAATTCTGTAACATACTGAATATGGTCAAATGAGAATATCACTGAATTGAGCGAATTGTATAAAAGGAAAGTGTAAAAAAGAACAGCTGATTAAACCAAGGTCCGAGGGGTTAATATGATGCAAGCTCAAGTAAAGTTTCGGCTGAATAGTGAAGAAGTCTAAGGTCAAACCTTAGCCTGTTGTATTGACTCTTCAGGGGTACCTTCTTGGTTGGGTTGTAGTTGAATAACATAAAAGCTTTGAAAGATATTAGGCAACTTTAACTGTGTTAATGAGATGGAATTCTTACTATCTTCTGGTATAAATCGGAAATTATAAAAGCAAGCATGCTCTTCCAGAAGTTGGAAATTTTCCCTCCATCACTTGTGATAGATATTTCTATTGGGCTTGAGTTTGCTGTGCAAATATCATTGTTGATAGATCAGCTGGAGCCATGAGGATGATGAAAATGATGTTGCACCAGATATTTTGTTGGTCCACTCTTTTCTTATGCAGGTTCTCTTTCCAATGTTATATGCTGGATTCTTTTGTTTGAATTGCTTGGGATGAACCCTGTTTCTTCTGTTCTGTCTTTTTTTTTTAGATGATGGCAATTTTAGTCTTGCTAGCCTTTAAGCAGGACAACCACAACTTAGTCTTTCTTAGAATTCTTCTGGTTTCACAATTTTATCGCTTAGTCTGGGTGTGCATCCATGCTGCCAAAACTGGAGGGACATTCTTGCTTGTTCTTTTCTTGACTCTGTGTCTTTCTGGTGTTTTCTAGACATTGTGCTCTATCTTTGTGAGAACGAGCATATTGAGGGTGGTATGATATTTCAACTGCTAGAAGACTTGACGGAAATGTCCACAATGAGGAACTGCAAAGATATCTTTGGTTATATTGAGGGTAAACAGGATATATTAGGGAAGGTAAGTGTTCTTTTTCTGGAATTAACTTTTGGATTACCTTTTGACCTTTTCTGCATCTCTAACGGTTAATCGTTTCAATACGACCCAGCAAGAGCTCTTTGCTCGTGGAAAACTCGTCATGTTGAGAACATGCAATCAACTTCTTCGTCGACTATCAAAGGTATCATAATTCACTCTACATGTCCTCTAAATAGTCTCAAGTATGAACACATGGTGACATTTGGACACTTATTTGTTGGAAACATAGAAATTAACAATTTGTTTCTTTGCTGTTGAATCCTCCCCCATTCTGAATGTTGTCCTTGCATTTTAAACCTTCGTATGATGGCTTTCTTGTTCTCCTATCTCCTTTCATTTTTGCCCTTTAAGTGAAAGGGTGATAAATCTATGTTGTTCATTAAGCATGTGCTACCATAAAGGAACTGCACCTGCTGCAATGATATTTTTAGGACCATTTCGTTGAGGTACTTCTTGTTATCCACAGGGATGACTGTGTTCTTATGGAAAACGTTCGTAATATAGTAGATAAAGGTCTGCCTTGTACTAGGAGAGGTGATGACTATGTTGGATATCTGCATTTATCTTATTTTATCATTTTTTTAGGAGATAGATCCATGATGCTGCCTTGATCTGTGGTGAATTGGTTAAGTTACTTCTTAGAAAGGGGAAGATGTTCTTTTGTATAAACTGTATGGGGTGAAATCTAGTGATCGTGCCTGTTCAACATTTGTGGGCACTTATCAGTCTGCGAAGGTAGAAAACTTGGACATTGCCAATAGTTAAAACATACTCGACCAATTCTTCCCTGCAGGCAAATCTTTTCAGTTTATCTATGGAGAAGAAATGCTCAATTATGATGAGAGATTATGGTTCTTGATTAATTAGAAGTGTAGTTTGGTCAGCAAGCAATAAGCAAATTCATTGCTTAGTAAAATTTTCAGAATATATTCTTTAGTTTCATTCAAGTGAAAATAATGTTCTTAAGACATTATTCTATATTTGGGTTGCTTATATTTTTTACTTATCTATCTATTCTTTGATATCAAGGCAAATGATGTGGTTTTTTGTGGACGTATTCTCATGTTTCTGGCTCACTTTTTTCCACTCTCAGAGCGTTCAGGTATTTTCCCATTCCTATTCAAGACAAATGCTTTCAACATGATTGTTTCTGTCGATAGTCGTTTGATTTCTGCTGCTTTTAATAATGTCCTCAGCTGTAAATATCAAAGGAGTTTTCAACACATCAAATGAAACAAGCTACGAAAAGGATCCTCCTGCTGGTAATGAAATCAATTTTTAATTGCCCATTTTTCATTTATAATGGAAATGCATTTTTCTTCAGATGAATTGAACATATTTTCTTGTTTTCAGGGATATCTGTTGACTTCAACTTCTATAAAACCTTCTGGAGTTTACAGGTGTGTACTGTAATGTTATTTTCAATTTGCAGAATCAAGTATAATGACTAAGGTAGGAATATAGAACCTTTTGGGTTTTCCAGTGTACTTACTTACAAAGGGATGGAACAGGAGTAAGGGTTGACATAGGCAGGTACAAAACCAAGTCTGCAGGGGTATACATGGTTCATGTTCAAATAGGGAGAAATAATTTAAGCAAAAGGAAGCTAGTGAAATTGAAATTACTCACAAATTGACACATAACGATGTGTCCAAAAATTAGTTGAACAAGGTTGTCTAAGGTCTTTTCAGCAACTTGACATGAGAACACGAAGCTCTTTTTTCTCCACTTAAAGTTCAATGTAATCAAGATAGAGTGATGCTCTTAGTAAGTGCAATGCCATCTAAGATCTGCTCATAATTTTCCAAGAGAGAACAAGCTATAACATGCACATTTGCATGCACCTACACCTATTAACCTAATACTTTGTGATGCATAGTTTCTGGAACTTCTTATATTCGTTATTAAGCAAAAAAGGGAAGTTCTTATGGATCGAAGTATGATGGAATATCGGTAGCACTTTGTATCTCACCTGTCTAATACTCCACCAGCTTTTAGATATTCTTGTACCATTTTTTTCTTGACGGGCCTACTTTTTCAAGGGTCCTTTTAAAATGAGGTTAGTGAAGTTCCACATTCATCTATACATACTCTTGCTTTATAGGTATAGGGTTACAAGTGACTTCGTAGCATGAGTTTTGTTTAAGTTCATACGCTCCGTCAGGCTTCTCTATACAACAGTTTTCAACTTTGGCCTTTGGATTAAGAATCATTTCCATTATGATTCATGGTTTTCCGTTCTTGTGCTAAAGCAATGGTGCTGCTTTATTTGTAGGAGTGTTTTTGCAACCCTCCTTCATTAATGAATGCTCCTACAAAATGGCAGAAATTCACATCCAGTCTAATGGTAAAATGTGTACAAAGGCCTATGTAAATATCCATTTTCTTTCCTTTTATTATGGGATTTACAATTCCACTTGTCAGTTGCCCCATTATACGTGTTCTTCCTTGAGTTCTCACAGGTTGTTCTGAGTACCTTTGAAGCTCAGCCATTAAGTGATGAGGAGGGAGATGCCATTAATATGGAGGAAGAGGCAGCGAATTTCGGCATAAAGTATCTAACAAGCAGTAAACTTATGGGTCTGGAAGTGAGTGTTGTATGGAAGTGAACCTGCATTAAAATGCTAAAGTTTGATTCAATGAATTGATTCTAGGCTCCTCTCTTTTTCGGCTACAGTTAAAAGATCCAAGTTTTCGTCGCCATATTCTTGTTCAGTGCCTCATCCTGTTTGACTATCTAAGGGTAACAATCACCTCAAGCTTTGTTTTTGTGACCCCTCTATATATTTGAGGCAGCATGATAACTGTACTTTTATTGCTTAGTCCCCTGGAAAGAATGAGAAGGATTTGCCCTCTGAAAGCATGGTTAGTGCTTTCCTACATAATAGGTTTACAATTTAGATAGCATTCTTTTACTTCTCAATACTTTCGTGATCAGAATTATGTAGGCCTAACTCTTTGAAAGACTTGAACTCTTCCCTCTTCCAGCAAGAAGAAATAAAATCTTGCGAGGATCGCGTTAAGAAGCTGCTAGAAATGACTCCGCCTAGAGGCAAAGATTTTCTTAATAAGATTGAGCATATACTAGAACGAGAAAAGAACTGGGTGAGCATCTCTTTTCTCTCTCTCTCTCTTAGCCGGTATGCTTGGAATATTACTTCAAAGTCTTGTGACTTGTATGTATCTTGGTTTTTCCGTATACATCTGCTCTCAGGTTTGGTGGAAGCGTGATGGTTGCCCACCCTTTGAGAAACAACCAATGGAGAAGAAGACAATACAAGATGGTATTAGAAAAAGGTATGCCATTTTGCATGATTTTCCCAGTGATCTAGAGCAAATATTCCTTGGAGACTGACCTACTGATGTGGTTGCTTTTTAGTTTGCTCTGTATACTTGCTTTGACTTTTAGTTGCGGTAGGGGAAGAAAAGGACCTTCATGGTCCGTCTGGTGTTTTTTTTTTTCTTTTGGTTGGGGGTGTTTGGTAATTATAGGTCATGGGTTGATCCCTGTGAAATGCCAAAAGAAAAAAAGGAACGACTAAGCACACTTGATTAGCATCCGGAGAATTGTTTCTTCTTGGACCCCAGTTGAAGAAACAAGAGGACAGTAACTCCTATACCAACGACTCAATACAGACTTTGACTAGCTCTTTTTGTTTCTTATAGAGAAAGGCCATGAGGTGTTTTACCAGCATGAGATCGGAACACCAAAGAAAGTGAACACAATAACCTCGACGAAAATATCATCACTTAGCTTCTCAACATTTCTATATTTTTAAGGTTTCTCTTGTATTAGATGTACGAAACTTAGTTGCTTCCAAATCTTTTGTTACTTATCAGCTAGCCAGTACCTAATTGCACAGTTAGCAGTATTGCTGTTGAGGTTATGCCTTGGAAGGTGTTCATATGGATTTATGCATGCTCATCATTGAGCTGTGTTGGAGTAGCGAAGGAATCATTCGTCTCTCCATTTTGTGGCATGGAATATACATGTGCAATGATTATGCCTACAAGTTTTGTTTGTGTGTAAGACAAGTTCTTTCACAAATTTGTACAATCAGCATTGAGGCTCTCTTTTTGGATCTATCTTGGTTAATATGCTAGTTCAAAACTTTGGTTGTATATTCAACTATTAAAGAATTTTGCTTTCTACAAATCTTTCAGGAGACCAAGGTGGAGACTAGGAAATAAAGAACTGTCACAGTTGTGGAAGTGGGCTGATCAGAATCCTGTATGTTAAATTCAATTTCTATGATTTCTTCTATGCCGTTAGTTAGCTTGTTATTCATGATCTATCATTTATCACAGCTTCTGCTGTGCTGACTGGCTTTGCTGCAATCTTTGTTCTTTTCTCCTTTTTAGAATGTTATTTAGCTTTCTTGCAACAAAAATGGTGCACATGAGGGTAGAGAACTTGTATATCTGTTACGTGCTACGGCTCTGTAACTGGATCCAAATGGCATGTTTAACCAGTTGTAGACCACTGTTCGGGCCAGTTAATATCAAACAGTGAATGGTCCTAAATGGGATTGAACTGGCATTGACCCCCACTGAGCCATGCGATTTTACTGGAATGAAGAAGTCAATAGTTATTCTGCATCAAACATGGGTTGCTGGCCTCCTTAGCACAATTTATTACCCAGCCAACTCTCTGACTTCGGTTGATTTTGAAAATGAATGTCTTTGAATAAATGATTAACTCGGTGGTTCATCTGGTTACTGGTTGAAATACGTAGTGGAGTGTGAAAACGCTGATAATTAGATTGGTTTTTTACAGAGTCTAAGAGCAAAAGAAGTTATTTCCCTTACTATAGTTTAAAGATTGAATAAATGAAGTGAGAAACGAAGCACAAATTGTCACATTTTTTGTGAGGAAGATCTGCCAGTAAGCATTATACAACGAGGGTGAAAGAATATTGGTGTATGGAGACCCTTTCCCCTATTATATTGTAAATGGTAGTCTCCAGGATCCCAAAGAAGTTCCTGAGAGATGAGGAAATTATTACCAATTTTGTACACTGACATCCTCATACTAGGCATAACATATTCTGGAGTGTGATTTGCTGACATATTATTGACTTGTACATCTTTATATTAAGATGCACATCATTATATCAGTAGTCTCGTAGCTTTTTAATCCTTTCGAACTCTATAATTGAAGGCTTACCAGCAGTCTTAGGTTTTGGTGAAAAGCCATAATCACTCTGTGCGAAATGTGCCTATATTTACAAATGAGGCATTACCACTGAAAGATACAGTGGTCTTTCCCTTTCATTTCTTTGAAGAGAGATTTTTGTGCTTGATTCAGGAGCTTACCATTTCTGTTTTACTTTGTTCTGATTCCTGTGCAATCATTATTTACCAGATATCTGGTATCAGTATTTGGAAAGTGAGTGATTTCATTCTTATGGAATTTGAAGAAAATCCTGAAATGGCATGTCTCTACCATCTGTGAGCTACTGTCCATTTTAATGGATGTTGATCAACTTATATAGCAAAAAATTTTAAACAGTTGAAAATTATGTCAATGTCAAGTCAATTCCGTGACATGATGAAAATAAGCTTCTGATAATGCAAAATACTTACAAAAGGATTACACAATGCCGTATGATTGATGTATCTTTTCTGCTTATCAAAGAATAACTACTCTTCTTTTGACCTGTCAAGAATGCATTGACCGATCCTCAACGTGTCCGAACTCCTGCTGTTATGGAGTACTGGAAACCCTTGGCTGAAGACGTAAGTCCTGGATATTGATGCAGTTATATCATCTTCCATTATCATTAAGCCTTGGAAAAAATTTCATATAGGTGTTTCTTTAGATTTTCTTTCATTTCAAGTTGTGAATTTTCGAGATGTCAAGGGCTTCCCTAATGCAGATGGATCTATCAGCTGGAATAGAAGACGATTATCATCACAAGAATAATCGGGTAAAACTTGTATCCCTTAATTTCGTTTCATCTCTTTTTGGGTGGAAAGATCCCATTTTGGTGCCTTTTTTGCTCTCCAAGATCCCTTTAATAATTTATTGGATGAAAACTTGCTGTACTTGATGCAGGTATACTGTTGGAAAGGTCTTCGTTTTTCGGCTCGGCAGGATTTGGAAGGGTTTTCTCGAGTATGGTGAATTGGTTAAACTTTACAATAGCTTAGGCATATATTTGTGTTATACTCTCAGTAACAACAGGGTCCTGTGGTTGTCCTCGTAGTTCACCGACCATGGCATTGAAGGGGTTGTGCCTCTTGAACTTTTGCCGTCCAACGTTCGTTCAAAGTATCAAGCTAAGCCAAATGAGAGATCCAAACGTGCTAAGAAGGAAGAAACAAAGATTACTCCTCAGCAAGCTGAAGAAAATCAGGTGCTCTAGATCATAAAGGAAATCATTCAAATATTTTGAAGGGCATGTATTCAAAGATTCTTGTTTCTTGTATACTGTATGTCACTTTTAGATTAAGCCCCAGTTAAATCACAGGCAAATGAAGACTTATACTTAAAAGCAATCTAAAATGTTCCCTTTTGTTGTTACTGAAAGAAACTTTGCTTGGTATGTGACAAGAGGAGCAAGAGATGTGGTATGCTTTGCCACGTATAAGGAGTCACCCCGTGGTACGCAGCTAAATTGTCGAGAAAGGTCATGATGGATTTGGGCTTGTGGTGGTTATGCTCATCATCACTTAGTGAATGGGATTGCACAGGGCAGTGCTCTATGACAATCTTAGGTTTATCCAAAGGAAAGTTGTGGCTGCCTACTTACGTATGGCTGTCAATTGATAGCTTCAATCAGATTTAAATTGATACATGTGGGATTCTCTTGTGGTTTTAGACATTGTGGTAATGCTGTGATAATCGTTACGTTAAACTTCATAGCTCATACCGGAAGAAAAAAGTGGGAGGAATGAGCATGCATGTGGATGGTTGCATCTTCACCTTTACGTTGCTATTTTACATTCTCTGGTGTCTATACTAATATTGCATCTTCTATCTATTTTTCTGGGAAGATTGCTACACCTGCAAGTGAGGTTGATGGTGAAGGGACAAGAGGGGATCTCGAAGCAACAGTGACACCCATGGACACAGACCCAACGACTGCTGCAGCTGTCAATGATTCCCAAGGCGGTACCCTGGCACTGGATGAACATCTGAAGCAGGGGTCGGACACAGACATCGGCCCAGAGCCAGGCCAGTTGGAAGCGGATGCTGAAGCAGAAGCAGGAACGGTGGATGGAGAGACAGATGCTGAAGTTGATCTAGATACAGTAGGATGAGTGCAAGCGAAGAGGTCTCCTTTGCAGAGATATATATCTTTTGTGTTGCTAGGAGTTAGCGCCTTTTTAGCATTGAAGTGAGAGAAACGTAGTAGGAAACATTAGCTGCAATACATAGGCATCATCAAACATTCTTGTAGCTGACGATAACGTGTACCTTATCCCAGCCTTTCCATCTTCAGAGGCCAGTCAAATGAAATGAGCTGAGTTTGGTAGGAACTTTAGATATAATTGCCATGAACAAAGCTTTTGGAAAAGGAGAAAACTACTCCTTATGCCTTCCAGATTGCCGGGGCAGCAATTGTTCCACCAATTAATTTCGAAGAGCACGAGGAGATAACCCGACGGTTCTTGTCCGAGATACTTAAAAGTAAATCAACTCAAATCAGTGAACACATGTATTGAATACCGTTAGGCGTGGTGCTGCTTGGTTTGAGTGCAATCCCCTATTATTTTACTAACATGTGAAATAATTGCAAAGAGGTCTTCCAGGAGCAATTAAACAGGATTAGAATCCATTCTTCTTAGCCTTTTTGTCCCGTTGCATTAAATTCAAGAGGGCAAATATTCTTGACATGACAGTGTAACTCATCTTCCGGATAACTTTTTTGGGCAAAATTTATTCTGATTATGCATAAATTTTTTTGAGATTTGAGGAATGTCATATTCGTAAATAATTTGATTTATCGGGAAGGTCTACATGGAGGTATTTTTCTGCGGTGATGGAAATAGAAAGATTTAAAATGGTGTTTATTGATTTGAGAAGGCGTATGATAGGGTTCAAGACAAGTCTTATGGTGGGCTTGAAAAAAAAAGTGCGTCAAAGTATGTAGAGGCATCAGGATATGTATGATGGAGTTACTACATGTGTGAATGCTTGTAATGGAACATAGCTATTTCAATCCAATGGGCTAGCTCTTTGAGTTTTAACAGAGATATCAAGATGAGGTGCCGTGGTGTATGCTATTTGCAAATGATATTGTGCTCATCGATGGACAAGAGCGGGGTTAACGCTAAATTAGAATTATGGAGAAGTGCGTTGAAGTCAAGGGTTTACGTTAAGTCGAAATAAGACCGAATACATGAGTGTGAGTTCGACAGACAGAGGGGAGATGGTATTTCGGGAGGTACCCAGAAGATACTTTGGATATTTAGGATCAATATTGCAAAAGGGGGAGAGATTGATGGGATGTAGATAGAATCGAGGTTGGATGAGATGTTTTTGTGTGTCGAAAATCCCTCTTAGGCTAAAAGGAAAATTTATAGAGTAAGACTGGCGCTCAAGACATGAGATAAGATGGAAGTAGCAAATGAGAATGCTAAGGTGGATGTGTGGATACAGAATGGATAAAATAAGAAATGAGGATATTCGACGAAAGTTGGAGTAGTATCGGTGGCGAAAGATGGGTCGTTTGAGATGGTTTGGCATATTCTTGAAGACCTAAATGAAGAGTGTGTTATAGGGGCTGATGAGGAGGTCGGAAACTTACTTGGGAAAAGTAGTAAGACAAGATTTGTTGGTGGGCTGTTGCGTTTTTTTCTTGAATAATTTTTTTTATTCTTATTTGTTTTGTATTTTTTTTTTTATACTCTTTTTTTTGTATTTGGGTTAGGTTGTTGTGTTGATGATAAATTTTTTTAGAGGAACGTCATAAAAAGAACGAAGTTTCTCGAAAATAGAAAATTCAATTTTCAGTGACCTCGACTGGCAAAATTGCATATACGCCATGTAATACTCATATTCGTAGCGTGTCACCATGATTAGCAAACCAATCGACTAGGAAAATGTCCCCATTTCCGAGACACGAGCAATGCGACCAGATCATTTGTTTCCTCAAAGAGGCCAACCTCCCGGAGCAGCATCAAGATATAGATCAGAGCAAGTGATCTTCATGTATGAATGCTGAGAGGCCTTGGATTCAGCCACGAACGCGTCGTAATACGGAGTAATGCACATAGTGGCAAGACTCGAGAGGAAAGAAATAAGATTTGAGAACACAGGTCAGAGTCTGGTAGGAGACTAATACAATCTAGCTATTGGTGTGAAATGATGCCCCAATATGCTACTTCTGGCCACAGTCGTAACAGATATCAGGAGGAAGAGGCAACCATAGCTAACTACAACAGTGAGTGAGTTTATAAAGGCTCAAGATTTTGACCAGTCCATCAAGTTCACAGCCGTGTAACACGCGACGGGATAACCATACGCATCACATGATTCAAGAGGTCCTGCTTGTGTCGCGAGTAACTGATCTGAAGACCTTTCGCCCAAAGTGCCTGACTTTTCTGCAACAGAGAGAGTGCTGGGAGTTAGTAGCCAACAAGGGATAGCATGGAAAGAGAAGGCATTCAAAAACCAGCTGTTTCCTGAAGAAGGCAATCTCGCCTGCATGGGAAGATGGAGTTTAAACTCTGGTGGAAGTTCCTCTTAGGAGTAAAGGAGGTCCGAGAAATAGATTCTTCTTAGACGGCAGTTTGCATGTACCAGCACTCTCAATGTCTCGACATAGTTGGTTCCGTATGCTCTCCTGGTCAAATCAGCCAGATTTAACTGGATCTGATTCCATCCTTCATCCAGCTTCAAGAGCATGGTGCAAATATATGGCTTTACCCTAGTCACAGCCTGTAATGCAAGACCGAAAGGTTACATGCAATGCCAATTCCTTAGTGTACATGACTCATATAGAACTTTATAGAAGGAGAGGGCGTTATATGCAACATGTCATATAATGGAGTGCATACTAAAACCATTTCCCATTCCATTAGGGAGAAAGGGCTTCTTATCCAGCTGATTCAGAAAGTGAGTAAATGAATATCAAGTTGTCCCTCCAATCTCCACAGACAATTATCTCGGTATGAGCAATCAATCAGCATGAAGCCAATTACAGGCTGTAGAGTTCGCATGGAACCTGTTCCTGCATAGGTGGTTCAAATCTATTGATAGCTACAAGCTCTCTCGCCATTTCATTAACAGCACAGCTTGGGATTGAGAGATCCATGATTTTCCTTTTGCAAGTCTCTTTCCTCCGCATTGCGATTACACAGTGTAGTATAGAACAACTGAAACTGCAGAACCATCGGTTTCTAAATGCCAGATGAAATCTCATTTCAAGTCCAAGGACCATTACAGGCTAGAAATTTCCACCTATAGCCATATGGCATGATCTGTCTATCTGTTCCACTTATAGGGCCAATAAAATCTAGTAACAAGTTGTCCAAACCAGAGAACCAATATAGCAATACGGGCAAACTTACACACTTGAAAATTAGAAGCACGGAAGCGCCGCCTCAAGTATTTTTTCAGATTCTTTAAAATCATAACCAAGAATGGCAGTTTTATGCCGAGTGTTGCAGCTGGATCTGCTGGGCACGTGACATTTGTGGACTGAATATTTGAGCCAACAAACAAGGACATTTTACTGAATGTCTTCATCTTGCGGACGTTTTACATGACCATTAACCACTGCAAGTTGGATGCCAATACCAAAAAAATTAGTCATTCGAGTCGTCCTTTTGGTTAAACAACAAGGAACCAAATTTATGTTTGACAGAAGAAATTGTAAAAGACCAGATAATTAGTCGTATTTGGCAGGACTCAATACAATGCAATTTTTGGGAAATTGAAATCTTTCAAGCAAAGTATGGCGGGACAGATATGAAATTGATGCGAGCATTATCAACGAAACCGACAGGCAGTCCGTACTAGTATCGTGGCCATAGAACATCTAACCTTCATGACAATGATTTCTAAAGAATGCCCTGTTCCCCAGAGGACAGACCTGAATAAGGAGAGGGCACAACAAAGATCAACATAAAACGATGCAATGACAGTATCATGCCAAAGCACGAATTGAACATAACAAGCAGCATCAACAGCACTATCCGCCTTTTAAAGCAGAAACCGCCTTTACCTTCTTTATCCCAGATCTGCAAGGGCTTGCTCCTGCAGAAACCAAGAAGTTTATACACATTTTCAGTACAGAAGCGACAATAAAAAGGTCAAAACTAGATTGAGAAACCAAAGAGCCAAAGCCCAGAGGAATTACCCATGGCTGTACAAGACGGACAAAAATCCCGATTCGAAAGTGTTCTTGAACATCTCGAGGTGTTAATTCTCGATCTGCAGGCGCAAGAACCAGTTATACACACCGACCACATACAACACAATTAGTACAAGACCCTAAAAGCGTCATGCCGTGATTAAAAAAGCAAGCAACTCAAACTGACGTCGCCTTCTGATCTTGACCAAACAACATTTCGTGAACAATCGATCGACTTCTCACGAAAGAACTGTTTTACCGACAAAGGAGAATCCGGGTGTCGCCTGATCACGAAAAAAGCTGCAATCTTTGACGTCGGGGCTACCAGAACAGATCAAGAAGAACTCCGGTGGGGATCCCAAGCGACTCCGGCGGACAGCTCCGGCACACAGCAACCGAGTGAAGAATCGAAAGACCCAAAACTTGTCGCGGTCGAGCTTCGTATCGCACCTGTTTCCTTTCTTCTGTCTCTGTCCAAAGAAATCTCGCGCATTGGCGGGTGGAAGAAGAACAAACTAGTGAGTAGCTCTGGGTTGGATGGAGGTACGCCCCAAACCATGACTGGATCAATGCTCGTGGTGGACCTGCCCAAGGAACGAACTTGCAGGCCCGATGATTGAGTGCGGCCCAAGACTCTCCTCCTCCTCTTCTTCTTCTTCTTCTGCTTCCTCCTCCTCGCCGGGAGTTCTCGGGACCTCGTTCGTGAATCCGACGTGAGTACTTCGTGTTCAACAACGCAGTAATATCCATTCGAGGCATCAATCAAGCTTCTCCGGCAACCCAATTCATGCAAGGGACACGTCACTTTTTACTTCTCCGTTCAGACTGCATTCCCAATCTGTGCTTGCTCGTTTATGGGAGGCTTGTCCTCCTCGCCGACGCCATCGATGACTCCTCGAGTCCTCTTCTTTACATCAGGCCCTTAAGAGCAGGACGAAGGGCATCGACTCAAAGTTTTCGCTCATACTCGAAGCCTTTCCCAGAGCTCATTCTTTTCGCCCCCGCCTCCATTCCGAACCCCCGTTACTTCCAGTTTTCACCTGCCCGTTGCACGGCATTCCTTGCCCAGGCCCTCGTGCCTCGACGCTTACTCTCCGCCCTCCGTGAATGATTTGAGAGGATCGGCGGATCAATGTGCGGTTAATGAACATAGCCAGAAAGAAATTCACGTTAACTTGCGTGATAACTGTCCCATTAACCCCATAGATTTGTGTGACGACTGCCTAACAGTCATGATTACTGTTTCGATGATAGACTTTATACGAAGGGGTTGCAAATGGGAATATAAAAAGAGATCTAAGTCAAACTCCCTCGTTACCAAAGAAGACACACTATCGACATTTTGAAAGGGCAATTGGCCAGAAGTATCCGTTCACTGACGTTCAAGGCTGTGCTAATCCGATTTGTCAATCGTCTCTTCTCGTGCTATTAACCTTTCTTAAAAATGGTTGCGTGCCAACTTCAAAATGGAAATCTGAATCCGATTCTTCAATTTTTCAACAATCTTCTGTACACAATGTGCTAAAATCTGTACAATCTTATATACCAACTGGCATGTCCCCATCACCCAGAAAACTAACTACAAAGACAAGCAAGAGGATCTTCACTTCAGGCCATTGTCTTGGACCAAAACTGGATTGTGACTGCTCTTCAAAAAGAGTTGGAACTGATTGATAAAAGCTTTCGAAAGCAAAAGAACCCGGCTGCTGCGATCACGCGCCACTCCCTTTGCTGCCGCCACCGCCGCTGAAGATCTCGCTTAAATGCCCGGCTCTCGGCCTCGTCTTGCTCGAGACGTCGTCCTTGCAGCGATATGATATCTCGGGCAGACTCTCGTGCCTGACGGCGGCTACTCTTCTCGCACCTGCAGCCTCGTTGGGAGCCGTCCTCTTGTGGTTACTGAACCACTTGGCCTTCATATAGCTTTTCTTCCTCCATGGGGGAGCAGCAGCCCTGTGCTCCGCAAGGATTGCTTCATCGCCGCGCACATCAGCCTGATCACCTGCTGGAGCTCTTCCAGCCCGCCGATGAAAACGGGAGGAAACGCATCGCCAAGCGACGCGTAGTGGTTGGAGGGCCGCGCAATTTGGAATTGCCCGGCGAGAGAAACCTCGACGATGTAGCGCATTCCTTCGACATTGACGTCCACGTACTCGTAGGCTCCGGCCAGACGCCTCGGCGTCCTGTCCCAACTTGATTCGCAGAGACCTGGTGGGATTACAAACTGGTCAGTAACTCACACGGTGTTGAGAAATTCTTGTACGGCAGACAATTAAAAAGAAGGAGGAGATAAACGGACCGGCATCAAAGCCCTTCAGACGCAAACTGATCACCAATTGACGCTTCAGGCCCCCCGAGAATCCATTCTCCGCAACCAACCCCCGCGCAGCTTCGACCTCTGTTCTGATCTTCCTCTTCACATCATTGGCAACGGCATCGCCGTCGTCGCCGCAGCCCCGGAACAAGTTGAGCAGCTTGTCCTTGGTCGTCTCGGAGTCGGACCAGCAGCTGCTCTCCGACTCTGCTCGCCTCATCTCCTCCTCGTCCTCTCCTCCTCGTCCTCCTCTTATCACTCCCTCCCTCTCGAGGAAAGACGCGACAAGGTCGGAGAGATCGGCGAGGCTGTCCCCCCCTCGCCCTCGCCCTCGCCCTCACGTGCACGCCCCGCATCGTTGAAGGCCGCCGTCAACCTCCTGAACCTGAGCGCGGCTCTCGCCATCTCTCCGTCTGTCCGCCAGTCCGTGAAGGGTTCGTGAAGGAACTGCGGAAGAAAGAGGGGGTGGACTTATAATGGAGTTTCTTGGTGGTGTGGCGATGATGGCGAAATGGTGTGCACATGGAAGGACGACTATGGCGAGAGGATGAAGTAACAATGGAGAAATAACGTGGGTGCAAGGGACGGCGTTAACGTGGTACCACGGTCGCTATTTGGACGATGCACGTGGTCGCAATCGCGGGTGAATTTCGACGAAATTAAGAATCTCTCCACAAGCAAAGGCTAAATGCATACTTTGGGTCCCACTTTAGCTTTGGACTAGCTTCTCACTCTCAATTATGGCTATGCTCTTATCTTATGTACCATTTTGTTTCATTTGTAGAAATATATATATTATATATATATATATATATATTTTAAAATTACCGCTCATGTTATTTGAAAAAATTGATGAAATTATTTGTTTCCATTTACTTTTGCAAGCGATTTAAACTATTGTTTTTTTTAAATATTTTTAAATAATTCTTTTTTTTGCGAAATTTAGTTAGCTCGCATGAGCAATCGAGACAGAGGATTGATTTGAACTATTTCATGAGAATTTTTCTGCAAGAAAAGAGGATATTCCTTAGAAGTTATGGATTTTATGTTGAGATCGGATGGAACGACTAAAAATGAAAAGAAAATTTTAGCATAGCAAAAGAGAGAGCATTCAAAATGATGGAGTTGTAAATTAAATACGTTTATTAAAATACGGATGAAGAGATTTCTAATTTTATCTTGTAAATTGGAGGATTTTAAAATATACATAAAGTAGGACTTTGTTTATTTTTGCGAAAATTTAATGATTTGATAAAAAAAATTTCCTGTTATTTATCAAAAATCATAATGAAAATATTCGATGCAAACGATCTATATTTTAAATTAATAATCTTTTTGGAAGCAAAGCGAGCCTCAATTCTTTCTCGCCATGTCCACATGCTATACCGAGGGCCGCTGGACTCGAGTGACCTTGACTGTAGTGGGTGGGCGAGCGATGACGGCGTCAAACGACCGTTTATGAAGTGCACGCTCCACCGTGAAGCGCCCGCGTGTTCCCATACGAGGAGACGCACCATTTGGAGATGTTCGATGACACGTGGAAGGGCTGAGTTCCACGTGGCATAGGAAATATTTTTGCGCTAGTTGTACACGTGGCAAAGGAACTTTTTTTTTGGTCGAAAGCAAATGGAGTGTTTTTTTTTTTTTGTCAAATAAAAGCGAAGGGAGTTCAAAATGCGATGTTGTTGTACACGTCATGCGATGTGGCAAATCGACGGAGAGCTTGAATCTTTTTTTTTTTATTCTGTCTTTTTGTGTTTCTTCTTCTTCTTTTTTTTTTTTTTTTAACAAATCCCTTATTTTTCTATCATCATGTGCCCGATTATCATATTTAGTTCGATCACTATCATTAATTTTTTTTGGTTTTCGCCATAAGTACGAGGAAGGGCGACCACATGTATAATCGTATATAATAGGATAAATCTCAAAGAGGAGCAATGTGCACGACTAATTCACACATGGTTGAGATTGTGGAAAGAAACCATGCGGAGTTGAATAAGTTATGAAATAAAACGAGCAAGGATCTACGTGTCGTGGAGTATTGAATATGAGGAATGGCTGATTTAAAGGCTCTAACGCCATCTTACAATAAGAAAGAACCACACACACACACTAGGCATTTCCTCATGTATAGAACAACATCCATTCATCTAAGTTCATTTATTAATTCAAATCTCGGTGCATGCTCATCCTTGAAGATGGATTCGGCAATTTATCGTCGATCTTGATTTGAAGAAGTCAAATATTTGCACTTTGTGCATTTGAGAGAGTTAAATTTATCAATTCAATTATCACTCTCGGTGGGCAATTACTAGCCTCCAATTATCTCTAGTATTCGCAAAAGCAAATTGTACAAGCTCAAAAGTGCCAAGGGAGGGATAAAAAACAGGTGCAATTCAACAAAAGATGTGATTGTGCATTGTCCATTAATAATTACACGCATCGATCACGTAAACAACATAGTAAGACGATAAATAAAAGTACGATAATGATAGCCTAATATAAAATTCCATATGATATCGAACAAAGAATACTACATTCCAATGTCATTAAATCCTTGAAACTTCGAAAAAAAAAAATTCTTGAGATGAAACTCCATGAACTATAGTCAAAATTGAACATGCACGTGACTTAGATTGAACAAGGCATGCTGCCTAAAATTGACCGGACCGATCTTTATTAAGCATTTCCATCGTATAAGAATGATGAATATTATCGAAATCCATTTTGATGTCATTGCCGTAGTAACGGTGGACTCTAGTGACTTTGACTGCCGTCAGTCAGCCGGCGATGTCTGCGCAAAGACGGCATCAAACGGCCGTCCACGTTTCGAAGCGTGACTCCCATGTTCTGCCATGAAGCGCCCCCGTGATTCCCCACCGCCAAGGAGGCGGATTGGGGATGTTCGATGACACGTCGAAGGTGGGAAAAAAGAATTTGACAAGTGGAAGAGCTAAGCTCCACGTGGCAGAGAAATCTCACATGCTTTATTCCCAACTCGTACACGTCATGAGATGTGGCGACTCGACGGATAGTTTGAATCTGTTGTTTTGTTTTCTTTGTTGTTTCTGTTCCTTTTTTTGAAACTACAGACGGTACGGAGGTACATGACCAAGTTCAATGAACCAGAATAGCGTCTAGGTTCAGGATAAAGAGCTCGTCATAAGGCTTGTGCTTATATTGCGAAGAATAAATAATTTAAAATTTATTTTTATAAAAAACGATCACTTCCATTGCTTATGAAAAATAAACAAAAGGAAAATATCTTAACTGTTCACAGAAATATTTAGACGTAAATTATTATAGATAATAAATTTTTTTTCCTGGCTAATTATTTTAAGTAATATTAGTGATCGACGATCGAATCATTTATCTTTCGCGAAACAAATGGAGTTTACGTGCATAATTTTCATACGACACTCTTTTAACTATCATTACTTTTTTTAACCACTAAAGTGCCACAATTTCGAAAAAAAAATCTCATTTGAATGCCAACTTTTTTTAAAAATTATGATGCGTAAATGATCAATTGAAAAGTTATACGATACTCAAGTCATCGAAAAAAAGTTACGGCACTTAAGTGAGTTATAAATATCAATCACGACACTCACGTGATAAAAAAAAATTACAACACTTAAAAGTAAGTAACTTACGAAAATTATGGCATTTGTGTTTATTTTTTCTTCCGTCTAGGTTCAATGAATCTCGCGTTCAATGATGGCTACGATATTGGACCGGAAACTTTTGGATGAATTACAAACTTTTTGGATCGTACTAAATGCTTTGAAGCACCGACAAGCGGAGGGAGTTGTCAAGTCGGTGTTGGACACGTGTCGGACACGGCACACGTCTGACATGCTCGGACACCTGTCGGTGTTGAAGGAGGGTTGGGATGGCGGAGATCTGGAGGGCAGAGGTCGGGGGAGAAGGGAGGAGTTGTCTACGTCTTGGGCTAAGAGAGATGAGGGGAGAGCCAGCCACGCTCGGGGGCGCCCGAGCAGAGAATGGGCTTCGGGTGCGCCGGGTAGAGAGCGAAGACTGCCGGAGGATAGAGCGAGAGAGCCTCGAAGAGAGATGAGGTAGCCATGGCGGTCGTCGGTTCCTTCGCGAGACAGACAGGAGGGGCGACAGAGAGGTGAGGCGGAGATTTTTAAGAAAGTAAAGAGAGGGGAGGTTGATAAGATGCAAGATAGAGAGGGGAGGCGTGTTCTGTGACTTCTGTCTAGTCTGATGTGCACTGGCTGACAAAGCTAATTTTTAATTAATAAGAGATTTTTTTTTTTGGGAAATCCGTTTTGGGCTGTGGTGATTTTTCAAAAGTAAATGTCCTTTTTTTGTTCCCTTGTCAAGTGTCTAGACTCTAGATCAAATTACGGATGTATCCATGATAGAAAATTTATTCTCCATATTTGTAAAAAATTATAGAAATAATAATTATATATTTAATATATAAGGTGTTCTTAACATATCGAAAATTTATATTTTTTAGAAATGATGTCTTGACGTATCGTGTCGTGTTGTGTCGCGTGTCCGTGTCGATGTTACTTAGACTAAGTGAGTGTTGTCCTCAAGAGTCAAAACACGCTCAAGCAACTTTAGCTGCTTTTTTTGTGTGTGTGTGTGGATTTTACCAATATTTTCACATCTCAATTTACCATCACGCATGTGATTCGTGCATTGAAAATTGCAAAGTACCGTTTGTCTAGCGAAAAATGAATAATTAAGAATGAATGGACAAAAGATATTTTTATCGTTGATGAAAATATTTAAATATAAATTATTATCGAGAAAAAAAATATTGTTCATTGGCTAATTATTTTAAGCGATATGAACGATTGTTTTCGGGAAAACATATTTTAAATCATTCATTTTTCGAGAAACAGACGGACCCTAAACGATCATTATTCAATGAGGAAAAACTAAAGGACCGAGGGACGTAAAAGACCTGTTTATATTAGGGTCGGGGACGAAACCGATCACAACCTTTGATTTGAAACAACTTCTAATATCAAACATCGGATTTCATCAGAAGTGAGATGATTGGCATGTGCCTATCGCAATGTATGACAATCAAATATACAAAAGATTGTCTACAAGCTGTAAGTACAATGTTACTATCGACAAATACTACTACACAAAGAGAAGATTGGTCGATGGTCTCTTTTGGCCTGATTAAGATGTCAACTTCCATTATAAGTAAGGTTACCTCTAAATAGACTCAGCCAAATGGTTGAATCGGGCCGATTTAAACATGTCCCATCGAATAAATTCATTTAACTTGATTTAACTCATTTTCATGCAATTTAAGTTCAATGACACATACCCGACTCAATGCATATTCCTATAATACATATATATTGACCCCACTCTACGTCACGTCCACATTGAGATGAGAGTGTACAACGAGTGAGCGTGAGATTGAGCTAGGACCGAGAAAGAATAAAGAGAAAGTCATCGAATGGATGAATCTAAGTAAGTTATAAATTCATTTATGACCCTCTTATGACCCATCTAACTTTCATATTATATTTAAACTAGCTTACGACGCATTTATTGAATATAACTAATTCATATAACAACTCGATCCAGTAACATATATGATAAGAAATTAATTTATGACTCATTTTAACGGCCTATCTCTTAGCTTAAGAAATGGTCGTGTATGGGAGTGATGTGTAATACTTTATCGCCCGCTCTTACATGCGAATTTGATTCAGATCGTGCGAAGAAAGTATGGGGTGTTGAACAACATTATGAAATAAAATGAGCAGGGATCCATATGCAGATGACTTATCGAACGTGGGGAATCATATGAGCAATTCATAGAATTTATATGACAAAATCCAAAATCCGACCGTCTAAGTTAATTCAGCTGTCTAGCTTAAATGCAAATTCAAAATTATCTCTAGTACTCACGAAACCAAAATGTGCAAGTTCAAAAGGTGGTAAGGGAGGGATAAATTTCATACCAATCGAGACCCAAGAATGGCTGTTGCTTATAATTAGGGGCTTACCCATTCCTGCGCAAGAGCCTTTTTGATAGGAGAAGAAGATCGTGAGGTAAAAATAATAATAATAAAAAAGTCATAAACCTATCGTACGGATGTCAATCCTAGTCCTAAATATTTATATTTGTCTAATTTAGTCATAAACCTTTTAACGAATAGCCAACGTAGTCATTTCGACCACTTACGACTAGAAATTGCTGTTGTGGATGTAGGATAGTCGTGCATTGATGTGAATTTTTTTTTTGTTGCATTTTTCAAAATAATTTCTTCAAAAATAGAAAATGAAAAGAAAAATGAAAAGAAAAAAAAATCAGATTTTTTTATACAAAAAATTGAGAAAATTATTCGATTGAGCGTCGAATATGCCATGTTGGATGACTAACTTCAAAGTCAATGATCTCCGGCCAAAATTATCGATATGGCTATTTGCAAATCGGCAAAATGTTTAAAATTAAATCGGCTAAATTGAAAATTTTCGAATTGAATTAGTATCCCTATAATAGGTTTAAGACTTTTTTTTTTTTTGTATATTTATCTAAAATCGTGAGATCACGGATCAATGCGAACAACACCTCGTCCAGGTATCATCAAATGGCGATGCTTGTGGGAATGCCATACCGACTCCGTGTGTAAAACATAGCTCACGCCCATCCTTGAAAGCGTGTATCGGATCTCTAGATAAAAACACAGCTACCCATCTTTGACTGGGAGACACGTTTTACAATAGAGATAAATATTACATCGATCGAGATCCATGGATAGTTGTATATTATTGGCAGGGGCTCAAACCTTCCCTGACCGGAAGGCCAAAGTGAGCAACACACACAAATCCCGACATTATAACAAAGGCTACAATGCTTCAAAGGATTACAAGATTAAGAAGAAGAAGAAGAAGAAGAAGAAGAAGAGAAACTAGAAGTCTTTCCTATATGCGCTTGTTGACAACAAAAAATAATCTAGACTAAAAATAATCTAGTCGTCTATAAACACATGCCTGGCACATGAATGGGACCAAACAAGTGAATGACACGTGTGCATAACTTTTCTATAGGAATGTCATGGAAAGAAGCAAATTTCTCGAAAATAGAAGGAACCATGCTATTACAATGTTTTTCTAGTCATTTGTCCTAGTTACATTCAATTTAAAAGGGCAAATTTTCTCGATAGTGTAACTCATCTTTCCGTCATGTTTTTTTGGTGAATTTTTTTATTATGAATAAATTTTTTAGAGAAATGTCATGGAAAGAACGAAGTTTCACGAAAATTGGAGGAACCATGCTATTAAAGCGTTTCTCCAGTCATTTCGACATTGTTATTCATCAATGCCTCGTATTCAGATCTCGAAATACAATGACGAATGGTTGGTAGGCATTGATATGAGAATCGACTGACGAATATTTATAAGAGGGATATTGAAACACCATTTTGAAAATTTAAATCGGCAAGCCAAATTGAGGTTAGGGGCACATGTTTTTGGAGGGCCCAATACAAAAAAAAAAACTCCAACTTTAGTATTTATGATAATTTTACCCAAATTTTTTTTTTTTGTTTCATAAAAAACCTCCAACTTTTATATTTGTCTCTAATTCTACCCCAAATTTTTGCTTTTGTTCCAATTATATTAGCCTAGTACAAAAAAAAACCCTCAACTTTAGTTTATGTCCCAATTATATCCAAAACTTTTGTTTGTCTCATAAAAAACCTCTAAGCGCTATTTTTGTTACCATCGTTAGCCTTCCGTCCATAATCATCATTAATTAATCCTATATGGCATTTTCATGTTGTTAATGAATTACACTTCAATAAAGTTAACATGAAAAAACTTCTAAACTTCTCTTACGTAGTTTGCTTCCCTACATATTGTGAGATATAGAGTCATTCAAGACGACACGTTTCGTATTTTTTGGCACTCAATAGCCCAAAAAATGGCTAGATATGAAGATATTTGGATTAACGATCTAAAATCTCGTCATCCCCGAAACCTATTGTTTCTCAATTTCGAAAATTCATTGGTAAGTTCGGCGAGAAAACTCGAGCCACATAGGATTAACTAATGGTGATTATGGACGGAAGGTTGATTGTGGTAGAATTGAGATAAAAGTAAAAGTTGAAGGTTTTTTATGAGACAAATTTTTTTTTGGATATAATTGGGACATATGCTAAAGTTAATGATTTTTTTAGGTATCGACTGGTAAAATTATGATAAAAGTAAAAGTTTGAGGGTTTTTTATGAGACAAAATTTTTTTGAATATAATTGTTACAAATACTAAAATTGAAGATTTTTTTGGGTATTAGGCGAGTTTTTGGAGGGAACAATTACCACTTTAAAGCAGGATCGTGAGACAGCGACTATTACGAGAAAGAAGATCATGGAGCAGTTCACACATGGCTAGGGAAACCGTTTGAAAACATAAGATCATTGTAAATGCCGTCAGTGTTCATAAGAAGCCCGCACATATCAAACAAGTTGACTTTATCTATACTTTCGTGTATCACACTTTATTTTTCATAATTGTAACTTTTTCAGATTCGCTTGGCCGATTAAATTCCGGCGTGTGTCTCCATCTTGAGTATTGTGTCGTCTATTAAATTTTGACATAGTACTTTCGAGTTCTCAAGTTGTGTTTTTGATTAAATTACAGCATAATTTCTTAACATCTGGTTAATTTATCTAGTATGTATTATCAAATCTTGCCGTCATTAAAGTCCGTCATTAAAGTCCGGCACGATTTGCGTCTGTACATTCCTATTTGGACTTGAATTGGTCGTTGTTCATTTGTCCGTGATACTTCCTATCCGGAGTTGGCCTAGGGATCCCGTCTTTCTTAATTGAAAGCCGAAAAACGACATTCCGCGATTATTAACTGTAACATTGTGGGCAATTTTTACATTCCAAACTAACAGCGTTGCTTGCAATGAAGCATGTATCATGCCAACCAATTATGTCAATTAGTTAATGGATTCTCACCCCCCACAAGCTGAGAATCCTCTATGAATACATCGATTGAGAACAAGGCATCTCAGCCCTTTTCGTTAGGATTCCAGACAACGACTCTGGATCTGGGATAGGACAAGAATGGATGGAACATAGCAGTATGATCTTTCTTGGGAGTTTGTTGTGTAAGAAAAACAAGAAAGAGCAAAGTTCGACATCAGTTGTCTTGTCTGGGATCCCACCCCCATCGTGAATCTACTTGGGAATCGTCTCCTTAACGCGTCCTGCGTTCCTTCTGATTCCCAATTGGCCAATGAATGGATTGAAATCCATGAGCAGAAGAATCTGAGGCACTGCCATAATCATCTTCGTCTTGCTCTTTCCGCCCACCAATCTATGCATCTGCGCATGCATATATAGCCTAGTCAAGAACAAATCTTTACTTGATCCATTCAATGTCATCTTGATCTTGACATTGGCACAAAGTAGTCCTCCTCAAATTTGGAGGAGACCCATCAAACGATGGGTGCGAAAGTAAGTACCTCCCAGCACCCAACAGCTCCCACAAACCCCATCAGCCACGGTGATCCAACCCCACCATCCTCCATCATCGAATTGCTCAAGCCCGAGTGCTTGAAAGTCAAGAAGAAGAAGAAGAAGCAGCTGCAGCAGAGACTGCTTCACCCACAAGGCAAGAAATTAACCGAAGCCGAAACGGTGACACTGGAGGAATGCTTGCTAGCTTCTCCTAGTTTTGATCAACTCTTTTCGGCCAACGCTGATGTTGGCGAAGTCTGTGTGCTTAAGCCAAGCAAGGTGCGCCCATCTCGCTTCGGACCGGTCGTCGGTGCCACTTTGCCCTTGAAGGCGAGAGACAGTTTGTCCTTGGAGAGGCCAGTGAACACGCACACGGAAGCCGAAGACGAGCGCCCTTCTGAAGCATGTAGCCTGAGGAGCAGCGAAAACGGGCGCTCAAGGAAGAGGGTTCAGTTCCGGCTGCCTCAGGAATCCGATATCATCGTGTTTTATTCTCCGCAGAAGCGATTCGAATGCGATGAAGAGAGTCGTGCCTGATTCTGTAGCTCTGATTAAACGACCGTTTTCATGCTTGATGTTCGTTGTAGTTCATGTGGTGGCGGTGTGGGGCGTGATGCTGTTTCTCCCTTGTTCTTTTTCTCCCCTGAACTCTTTTCCAACAATTCTGAACGTAAAATTTGAATTTCATCAAATGATGAAGATTACACAATTATTTTGAATGTGCACTCCGCGTTTCCAATTGACCGGGACAATTTCTCCGGTTATCATAGAGCCTCTAGGGGTAGAAGGAGGGAAAATTATAAAAAAAGTCTTAAAACTTTTTAAGTTGGCCGATTCAATCCTAAACTTTTTTACTTTGTGCCGATTCGGTCACATTTATCGGAAATCGCCGACGTGAATGCTTGGCCATCATACGTGACACCGTCGGCAACAATATTTAATCATTTTTTCAAAAATTTTATTTAAAAAATTGATTTTTTTTTGTTATTTTGGTTTGCTTGCCTCAAGGTTGGCGACCCCAACCGGATTAGGGCTGGCGGGGTCGCCGACCCTTGGGCAAGGACCTGCGGGTGTCGTCGGCCCTTGGGCGAGAGCCGGCGACCCTCGCGGGTCCTCGGGCTAGGGCCGCGAATCCCTCATGGGTGAAGCGAGGGGTCGCGGCCTCGCCCTTTCGAGCCACGTCTAGAGCATCACGGCCCTCGTCCGCCTTTGTCGTGGCCAGATCTAGATTGGCGGTGGTCGCCATGGCCGGACTCGGCCACAACGAGGGCGAGCGACGCTGCGGCGTCGCCATGGCCCGCGAGGGCGAGGGTCTCGATCCCTTGCCTTCACTTGCGACCCTCGCCCAAGGACTACTGGGGTCATCGGTCCTCATCGGATCTCACCCAAGGGGCCCTGGGCCCTAGTCCGGTGGAGGTCGTCGGCCATGGAGCTAGCAAACCAAAAAACGGAAAATAACAAAAAAAATTAAAATTTTTCAAATAAAAATATTTAAAAATTATCCACATCGCGTTAGCGTGCTTAGGTAAGACAGCGGGCATCTACGTCGGCGATTTTCGTCGAATAGGACCGAATCGACAAACTTAAAAAGTTTAAATTTGAATTGGTAAAAGTGTGAAAGGTTTAGGATTTTTTTGACAATTCCCCCCGCTAGAAGCACCCCAACAATGTTCTATTCTAGTAACAACAGTATGGACCGTATGGTTGCCACGACCTTCTCGTGATGAGAATTCCCGAGGGGATTTGATGAATTACAAATTAAGTGTGGATGGTTCCTCTTATGAGGTGAGGCTCATGCTTGGTTCCGGCTCTCCCGAACCCTACCGATCTCTACTCAATGAATTATGAAAATTCTATTTTTCTTTAGGAGTTGCCACTAATCCCTTTAGGGGCCTAACAAAACGTGGGTACCTTTTATCTTTGTTTGGAAAACATTTTATTATGCCAACTCTACTCATTTTAGAGATCCAAGAGTACGTTCATCAGTGCGACTATGCATTGTTAATCATCACACTGCACCCATCCATCACATAAACGACACACATGATAAACAAAGTACGATAATCACAGCATAATATAGTGCGAAAATAAAACCAGGTACAATGTCGGGCAAAGTGCATTAATACACCACCATGTTATTAATTCTTACAACGGGATTCCATCGAGCTACAATTAAAAAATTAAACGTACACGTGGATTAAAATGTCGATCCGATTAGCAATCATGAATTGGTGGGGGCTACTCCGGGCTCTCCTTGGTCTTCCTCTTTCATCCTATTTGGGCCTGAATCGGGCTAGAGAGCTTGGTGGGCTAAGAAATTAGGCTTAATGGGCTTGGTTTGGGTTAAAAAATCCAAATGGGCTTTAGCGTGAAAACCGGATTGGCCGAAGGCTTTGGTTGACTCCCGAGCCTCTGTCGGGCCAATCATAAACTGAAAAATTTCAGCGCTTTCTCTCGGAAGATATACGCCGTCCGTCATTCACTTATTATTTCCTTTGGAAGATATTAATTTTCACGTACTTCTCTAGGTAACCTTAACATTTTCTGACCAATTTAAATCAGGACACAACTAGCTGCGTCCCCCTTCTCTTCCCACGCCGAAAGATGCTCACATTTGGTCGAAAATCGACGAGACATACTAAAACACACACCTGCTTCTGAATGACTATCGTTTGAAATATTTTTTATGATAACATTTTCAATAACCATCAAGATTAAGCAGTCAAACGAACCCCATACAGGACATTGAAAAGGGCATTGACAGCAAAATGCCTTAGTGAACCTTCAACAGCCTAGCATTGGGCTTCTCTTCTTATGCACAATGTAGATAATTCGTTTTATAAATCCAATGAGGTGAGGAGCGTTGAAAGTAAAAGTAAAAATTCTCAACACCATTCCTAGTGAGGAAGTATTTCTAACCAGTTTCCCAAAACAGATGCCCCAAAAGGATAAAAATTAAGATCAAAAGGTGAAATGAAGGATGATCCTTATAGAGAACAAAAAGAACCTTCTTCCTGGTAGTAGCAAGACAAAGAATAGCCCAACCATAAACTGAAAAATTTTCAGCACTTTCTCTCGGAAGATATGCACAGTCCATCATGTACTTACGATTTCTTTCGAAAGATATCAATTCTCTCATACTTCTCCAGATAACCTTGACATTTTCTAGTCATGTTAAATCAGGACACAATTGGCTGCGTCCGCTTTTCTTCTCACGCCGAAAGATGCTTACATTTGGCAGAAAATCGAAGAGACATGCTAGAACACACACTTGTTTCTAAATGACTATCGATTGACATGTTTTTTATGATACCATTTCCAATAACCATCAAGATTAAGCAGTCAAACGGACCTCAGACAGCGCATTGAACATGGCATTGAAAGAGAGCATCTTACTAGCCAAATGCCTCAGTGAACCTTCAGCAGCCTAGTGTTGGACTTTTCTCTTATGCGTAGTGTAGATAATTCAGTTTGTAAATCTAATGTGGTGAGAAATGTCGAGCGTAGAAGTAAAAATTCTCAAACATCATTCTTAGTGAGCAAGTATTTCCAACCAATTTTCAAGAACAGGTATCCGGAATGGATGAAAATTAAGATCGAGGGTAAAACGAAGTATGATCCTTATAGAGAGAGCAAAAAGGACCTCCTTCCTGGTCGTAGTAAGACAAAGAACAGCCCAATCATAAACTAAAAATTTCAGCATATTCTCCCGGAAGTTATACACAGTCGATCATGCACTTATGATTTCCTTTGGAAGATATCAATTCTCTCATGCTTCTCTAAATGACCTTGACATTTTCTAGCCATGCTAAATCAGGGCACACTTGGCTGCCTCCCGCTTCTCTTCCCAGGCCGAAAGATGCTTACATTTAGCAGAAAATCGACAAAACATACTAGAACACACATGTTTCTAAATCGACAAAACATACTAGAACACACACGTGTCTCCCACGGCTTTAACTGCATGGTGGCCCGAGTCTTCCACTGCAACTATTTCCCCACAGTCTCCCATCGCGTTTATGTCCCTCTCTCTCTGTGATGTCTGTACAGAGGGGTCAGGCTTCGAACGGCTAGGAAGGGACACTGTCCTCTTTCCATTCCCTGCTCGCCTCACGCCTTCCTTACTCGGCTTCCACGAATGAATTTATTTGCTCGAGCGCTCGCGAAATGGGAAGGTGGCTGTATGTCTGTCAAACGATGGGAAAAGCCATTTTGGTAAATTAAAATCAAGCCTACAAATCCTTACTTAAATCAGTCACATCACTCATAATAGCTCGGATCTAAGTGAATCGGACATAAGAGAGGAATTGCTTTTCCAAACCCATCAGAGATTATTACATGCTGAATATTTTCTATGCATAATAGTTCAATTTCGACAAGCCGAAGTGAAGACGTGTTTTTTTTTTTACGATAACGATAAGACTATGAGCAGGGTCATAACTTTGAGGTCCTCATTTTGATGTCATAGCTTTTTGAATAATTTTTTCTTATAACATAACTTTTAAAAGCAAAATTACTTGCGTCGATTTTCTATTAGATGATTGAATTCTAAATGAGTGCCGCATAAGATTTTAAGGCAAAGGAAAATTAGTGCCGAAGCGAAGATATATGTTATTTTTTTACGATAACGATAAGAATATGAACGGTATCATAACTTCCGGGCCTTCATTTTGATGTCATAGCTTTTCATATAGTCTTTTGTCATAAGATAACTTTTAAAACTAAAATCACTTGAGTCGATTTTCTATTAGACGATTTAATACTAAATTAGTGCCGCATTATATTTTTAGGAAAGGACACTAGTGCGGGTTTTTTTTTCAATTTAATTTTTTTAAAAAAATATTTACCAATTGGGTCTAGCTCTGCTATTGGGGTAGTTTGAAATAGTAAGCAATATGGCCCTTTTTTTTCAATTTCATTTTTTTAAATTATTAGTACTTATAATACTTATTTTTTTATAATTTTGTTCTTGTGAAACTTATCTTTATAATATAATTAGCAACAATTAATGTAAAAATTTATTAAGATATATAATTAATAAATAATTTTGTAATTATAAAATTAATTAAAAATATTCATAAAATAAAAAAAGAGATTTTCATAATATATAATAATCGTCAACTTACCAATTATTTAAAAAATATTTTTCGTATTTTTTTCGAGAGGGTGGGCCTTTTTTTCTTATTTTTTTAAATTTCATATTTTTTTAATTATTTATACTTATAATATTTTATTTATTTATTTATAATTGGTAAGTTGATGATTGTTATATATTATGAAAATCTCTTTTTTTTTCATATATCTTACCAATTTTATTTTATGAATATTTTTAATTAATTACATAATTACAATATTATTTATTAATTATAGATCTTAATAAATTTTTACATTAATTATTGCTAATTATGTTATAAAGATAGGCTTCACAAGAAAAAAATTATAAATAAAAGAAATATTATAAGTACTAATAATTTAAAAAAATGAAATTGAATTATTAGTCCAATTAGCGAAAGTATGGCTTTTTTTTTTTTTTTAATTTCATTTTTTTAAATTATTAGTACTTATAATATTTATTTTATTTATAATTTTTTTTGTGAAGCTTATCTTTATAAAAAAATATTTATAATTAATAAATAATATTGTAATTATGTAATTACTTAAAAATATTCATAAAATAAAATTGGTAAGATATATGAAAAAAAAGAGCTTTTTCATAATATATAACAATCATCAACTTACCAATTATAAATAAATAAAATAAATATTATAAGTATAAATAATTAAAAAATATGAAATTTAAAAAAAATACGAAAAATAGGCCCATCCTCTCGAAAAAAATACAAAAAATATTTTTTTAATAATTGGTAAGTTGACGATTATTAAATATTATGAAAATCTCTTTTTTTATTTTATGAATATTTTTAATTAATTTTATAATTACAACATTATTTATTAATTATATATCTTAATAAATTTTTACATTAATTGTTGCTAATTATATTATAAAGATAAGTTTCACAAGAAAAAAATTATAAACAAAATAAGTATTATAAGTACTAATAATTTTAAAAAATAAAATTGAAAAAAAGGGGCCCAGTAAATTTTGGGCCTCGTTAATGCACCCTGTCGCTTGACCCCAAGCCGAGCAAGGAGTTGCGCCCATGCCCAATCCTTGCTCTCACACACCTAGTAGAGCGAGACCCAAATTGGTAAATTTTTTTTTTAAATAATTTTGTAAATATTTTTTTAAAAAAATTAAATTAAAAAAAAACCCCATTAGTGCCGCAGGTGAAGATATAAGTGTTCTTTTTTTTTTTTTAACGATAACGATAAGAATATGAACGGTGTCATAACTTCTAGGCCCTCATCTTGATGTCATAGCTTTTTGAGCAATCTTTTGTCCTAAAATAATTTTTAACGGCAAAATCATTTGAGTCGATTTTCTATTAGATGATTTAATACTAAATTTATGCCGCATAAGGTTTTTAGGCAAAGGAAAATTAGTGCGAAGTGAAGAAATAAGTTTTTTTTTAATGATAATGATGAGAATATGAACAATGTCATAACGCCCAGACCCTCATTTTGATCTCATAGCTTTTCGAGCAATCTTTGTCTTAACATAACTTCTAAAAGAAAAATTACTTGAGTCGATTTTCTATTAGATGATTTAATACTAAGTTAGTGCCGCATAAGATATTTAGGCAAAGGAAAATTACTACCGAAGTGAAGATATGTGTTTTTTTTTGCAATAACGGTTCAACCCTCATTTTGGTGTCATAACTTTTCAAACAATCTTTTATCATAACATAACTTTTAAAAGAAAAATCACTTGAGTCGATTTTCTATTAGACGATTTAATACCAAATTAGCATCGCATAAGATTTTTAGGCAAAGGAAAATTAATGCCGAAGTCAAGATATAAGTTTTCTTTGTTTTAATGATAAAGATAAGAATATAAATGGCGTCGTAACTTCCAAGCCCTCATTTTAATCACATTGCGTTTTGAACAATCTTTTTTCATAACATAACTTTTAAAAGCAAAATCAGTTGTATCGATTTTCTATTAAACAGTTTAATACTAAATCAATGTCGCATAAGATTTTTAGGCAAAGGAAAACTAATGCCAAAGTGAAGATATAAGTTTTTTTTTTTTAACGATAAAGATAAGAATATGAATGGTGTCATAACTTTCAGGCCCTCATTTTGATGTCATAGTTTTTCGAACAATCTTTTGTCATAACATAACTTTTAAAAGCAAAATCACTTGAGTCGATTTTCTATTAGACGATTTAATACTAAATCAGTGCCGCATAAGATTTTTAGGCAAAGGAAAATTAGTACCAAAGAGAAGATATTATTATTTTTTTAACGATAACGGTGAGAATATGAACGGTGTCATAACTTCCGGGCCCTTATTTTGATGTCATAGCTTTCCGAATAATCTTTTATCATAACATAACTTTTAAAAGTCAAATCACTTGAGTCGATTTTCTATTAAACGATTTAATACCAAATTAGTGCCGCGTCTTGGTACTCGCTCATGAGGTGCCCTAGGAAGGTGAGCGACTAACGAATTGACGTTTTCTTTCTTTGTAAGTTTCAGCATTCAAAGATCTTCAATACAATTTCAAAACCATGGACCTTCGCAATCGCGTTGGTAGTCTCTTCTATTAGTTGGTACATTCGATGGAACAAGATCATCACAAGACAAGAACCAACAATATTATACTAGCGATTACAGCTTAAGCTGTATTGTCGTAATCATCTTCGTTGTTGTTCCTGCCCGCCAAAGTCTCTCAATCCACGCATTTTGCTCATGTGTACATATAATCTTCTCGAAAACCATCATCTATGCGATCCATCAATTTCTTCTTGATTTTGTCATTAGCACAAAGTTGTACTCCTCAAACTTGGATGAGACCCATCACACAATGGGTGCAAAAGCTCTCACCAACCCCGTCAACCACAACGATCGCACACCACAAAGCAGCAGCAGCAGCTGAGATTACTTCACCCCCGAGGCAAGAAAATAAGGGTTCGTGGAGCAAGGTCCACCTGTCTTGCTCGGGACAGGACGACGGCGGCGCTTTGTCCTTGAGGGCAAGAGACGGTTTGGAAGAAGGTTCGGTTCCGGCTGCCTCAGGAATCTGAGATCTTCCTGTTTTGTTCTCCTGAGGGAGCGACTCGAATGTGCCAAAGAGAGGGAAGCCTGATTCTGTTTCCCCAACAAAATGTCCATTGTAAGGTGATGTGGTGGCGGTGATGGGCGTAATGCTATATCTTTCTCTTTTTCTTTTCTCTTTTCTTTTTCTCCCTAAACTCTTGTCCAGCAATTCCGAAGGTAAAATCTGAATTTCACATAATGCTATTACTCGATTATGATGCGTTGTTCAGGTCTCGAATTGATGACAAATTCTCCGGTTTAATAGAGCCTTTAGCACCTCTCCAAGAGATTATAGCAGCACCGCAACAATGTTCTAGGCTAGTAACAATAATCTGGACCATACATGACATTGCATACTGCACAAATCAAGGACGGCATCCAAATTGAATCTGAAGAGACTTTCCGATGACACCATCATTTTTTCCGTCATTTGTAAGGAAGTATAGCAGCAAAATGCCAGAATTTTCATTGACAGCATTTTCAGCAAGTATAGTTCTCAATCCCCTTTCTGTGTCATCATCCTCTTCTTTAACGTTTCTTACAAGCAAACATAATCCAAGCTAATCCACAACCAGACTTATAAGCTGTACAAAATCATCATTTATCTCGCAGCACAACATAGCTAGATCCATTGGTCTTCTGTATCTTGGATATTCTCCTCAAGATCTCCGCAAACGCATTCTTGTCCTGCATCAAGGAATTTTACCAACTTAGCAAAGAAAAGCTGGGGATACTACTTAACCTGCTTTCAGCACATCCCGAGAATTCGTGATAATGCAGATAATAAAAGAAATGGTTGTTTTATTTCTAATTGTAAGTTCAACATACGAAATGTCGGTAAAAACTGCCTAGAAAGTAGGTCAACACATGAACCCCAACTCACATGCTGTTTCTTAAGCATCATTTGAAAGTGTGAATAAAACCCTACTTCATATTGCTCTGAAATCATCCATATCCTAAATAGTTCACTCGTATGAGACTTTTCAAAACCTCAACTACTTATATAGTGACAGCAGTTCCAGAATCATTGGCCAAAGAAGAGGAAACAAGACGTCAAAGAGTGACCCAGTACCTCGGGGCTTTTGAGTCTTGCTTTGAATTTAGCGACAAGATCCTGTGTGGTAACAGGTGCCTTCTGCAAAATGAATGCTCTTATCTCTTCTTCTGCAACTGGTCCAGTTGGCGGTGTAGATGCACTCTTTGAATCTGACTGTGTAGCTTTAGACGGTATGCTGCTTTTAGAAGTAGGCACACTTTCATCTTTTGTGGAAGATTTTGTTTCCTGATCCCACAAAATCAATTGAGTCGACGGAAAATTACAATTTATCTCAGCTATCTATAGAAATTGCAAGTTTCATGTGCCCAGGGTAAAAATACCAAAGAAATAATACAGAAACCACACTACAAGAGAATAGAGTCAAAAGGCAACGAACATACAGTTTCCGTCTTCACCTTCTTTTGGGGTGCACCATTCGATGGTTTAGCATCATCTCCATTCAACTTCCTCTTTCCCTTGGCGGATTTGGAAGTAGGTGGAGTTCCCTTAGCAGATGCAGAAGGGATGGGTTTTGAAGGGCTCTCTTCTGCAGGTTCCTCTTTTGGGGCTTCCTTCTGTTTAGGGGCCAGTACAGGTGAAAACCCAACCTCATCTTCCATCTGCACAGAGTGAAATGAGACATAAATTCAAAAACAACAGACGTGGTTAGCTTCCAATTAGAATTTGATTGCCATCACAGCGACTATGCATCTCCTTGAGCAAAAGAAATGCCATGCTAGAGGGGCCCTGATATTTTTCTACCGAGCAGTCAATTTGAAAACTTACATCCTCATCGTCATCATCATCTTCTGCATCAGAATCATTGGCTCCACTAGCTCGTCCAAGCAGCTTCTTCAATTCTTTTCCAGATTTACTCAGTCCTCCTTCCTCTTCATTTGCTTCATCCTCATCCTCATCATCATCCTTTAGAATAAATCAATGCACAATCATCATAACCAGTTCTCATACGCATCAATTTGTAGACAACAGTTTTCGCTGCCCAACTTTGTGTGGAATTACACAAACCCCAACCCTCCCAACCCCAAGAGCACAAATAAATAAATAAATAATTAAGGGTTTTCACCCTTGTTATGACTATAAACTCTATGCTAGTCATAACTCTTCGGGTAACTTTTCACAAACCAATGAGTTCATTTGATTCCGAAATTAAGTGTAAACCGCTCAAGACTTTTTTGGAGTGGCGATTTAACATGTATCAAGAACTTGCCAATTCTGCAATGCTAGTTTATTTCGATGTTATTGATGCATGAATGTGTTCAGATGCATAAAATTTTCAGCAGAAGACTATTGCAATAGTTTAATCTCAAGTGAATAAACAATTTTATAACAAATAAGACGGATATGAAAACTGTCCTTGGCCATTGAAAATTCAAGGTAATAATATCACAATTTTAAAGTTGAGAGATCAAAGGGCGGAGTAAATTTGAAGGATCAAAGCTAACTTTCACCCTTAATGCTATCTACGAAAACCTTGAACAAAAATTTCATAAACTAAGCTAATGACCAAATTGAGCTTTGATACAAAAACTAATTAGGAGAAATCAAGAATTAAAAAATAAATAACTTCTGTAATTTGATGGCGTCATAATTAGGCCCAAAAGGACTCGGTTTTGGAGCAAGGAACAAAGAAGTGGTAAAAAATGGATCATCAATCTGAAGAAAACACTATATAGGCACTCTGCTTACTAAAGAAATGCCATCCTCCTACTATCTCGCCTTGCCAATACATCTTAGTAACCAAATAACACTTCATCGATGCATCTCCACAAACTATTTCTGGCATTTCCACAAAAGGCCTAGTTGCAGAAAGATAAGCATACATACTTTGATTTCTGGAGGAGGAGGAGCTTCAGGTGCCAAATCTTCTCGTTCATGAGGCTCATTCCCAACAGCTTCGTCATCATCAGTAAAAATCTCTTCATGCTCCCAGTCATCACCTAGAGCAAATAAACAGAGACATGTCAAACATAATGAACATCTGAACTAAAGGCATATTAGGGGATCTTGAGGAAATCACAGAAATGCTGGAAGGTGCAAAAATGTCAAACCAAGGAAGGAAAAAAAATGTGCTTTTCATACACAAGGAGTGAAAACTGATATAATGTTGACTGAAAGAGGATTACAATTGTAATCCATCATATACAGAAGAAAGAGTACTTCCTAAGGAGTCCCTGATTTCTCAATAAAAAACGGCCACTTGCTCTATTAGTTGAACTTCTGAAAAAATATTACTCTAATAAGAGAGGAGGAAAAGTCCAATATTAGACTCTAATTTGTGTTTTTCTCCCTGATTTACTCCTAGGTTTTTTCTTTTGGTTTTTCAATCAAGTTCTCTAACAGACTCCTCCATCTAGGATAAATAGAAAGAATCTGACCGTTTGCAACATAAAACAGCAGATAAACAGGACATCCTCTCCAAAACAAAAAAGGACACCCTCACCCTTTTCAATGTCATCATCGTCCAAATCCAGATCACCTCCCCTTGGGCCTTCTTCATCATCGTCACCGCCCCCTTTGTTGAGTCCTAGTCTACTCTTCCTTGCTGCCTCTTCTTCTTCATCTTCCTCTCCCTTGTCTGATGCGTTATCTTCATCATCATTGGCACTTGTCTTTTTACGTCCCCTCCCACCACCACCACCACCACCACCACCACCTCCTCCTCCACTACTATCCTTATCTTGAATTTCTCAACCTCACCAAAGGCAGCAGCTCCGTTGTTAGCAGCTTTCATCATCCACCTCTCATAACCATCAGCGGTTTTCTTTCTGTTCTTCATCTTCTCTTCCGCTTCCTCCAAGGTAAGTTGCTTGTACTGTGCAACTTTGTTAAAATTGTACCTGTAAAACATGTGACCGATTTGACACCACTACATTTACATAACATGTGACTTGTATAACAGGAGCATAATGCCTTGGCTTGACTAGGACAAGCTTAAAAGATTTGCAGCCTTTCTACAACAAAGGAAATAAAGGAACACTATCTGTCTCACAGGAACGCAATTATAAGTTCCCAATTTAACAATAGAATTTACATGGCATTGCAACTACATATCTACTCTTCCCCAACCAACCCCCAAACCAGCCTGCCCCACTTGCTCTACCCCCGTAAGGAAAGTGTCCGGTTAAAAACCCAATTTGCATGGCATGTTATCTAACATACCCAAGATGAATAATCCTTTTCCTCACTAATATGAGCAATCTCCAACTAAGAAAAATGACGTTACACTCTTTTTAATCAGAAACTACATTAAATTACCGTCAATCTTGCTAATAGTGCAAATATCCTGCCACTTGATGTAGTTTCTGGGGCATGTTTAACTAATTCACTATATTTGTCAAAGAAATTCACTTCAAAAGCCGTAAAAACACCATTTTTTCTCCAATTTTAACCACAAAAGGCGAATTTATCCAAAAATTATTTCCAGATTTGTTTATAAGCCAAGATCAGCAGTCTCAAGGAGTACAATTTGTGGAAATTGCAACCCCACCCAGTGTGCTAGAACCCTTGTATGCTGAAGAAAAGCCTAGATGAGAGGAAAATCACAAATTAAACATTAATTAGCAATGAGTTTTTCATACCAAGAACCAGCAGGAATTGCAACAAACTCCTTTCCTTGAAGCATTAATAGGTAGTAAGTAGCTGATTGGGAACCTTCAAGATGGCCGTGATACTGAGACTGTCCCGTTTCATCCTCCAAAAGCCAGGGTTTATTCTTATATTTCTCCTATGAGATGCAATTGTACCAAAGAACAACAAGAGCACCAAAGACAAAGGCAGCGTCAGATAAGCCGCGTCTATTAATTTGAAGGCAATTAGAACATTGTAGACCCTATCTATTTCATAAACCTTAGCATGCCAATATGAGCACCACGATAAGAATTTTTTAGAACCAAGATATAACTGAGTCAGATGCTTAAAACCATAATCGTAGACGCTGAAAATTTGAGAGATGAATACCTCAAAGAAAAAGAAAAAGTGCCTCCATCATCTTTCAACAGTTAAACCATGAGAGAACTAAAATTGAACCTATAAAATCATATGAGACCGCTTTAATCCATAATGACATACGCATAAGGAGGCCTATAACGGCATAGTGATAAATCACTGCAAACTCAAAGCATGTTACTCAACAAAATGCATCAGGAAAGAGGATTACAACCAAAACGATGATTCACTAAACAGAAGTGAGCACATTTGACTGATCCTTCAACTCCTATATATGGAAAAAGGCAGAGCTGATTGCAAAATGTGAGGTGCAGGACAGTTGTTGACCATTAAAGAAACAATCTACAGACTTTCAAAAATAGCAAAAGGGGAAGTCCATAGATGAGGAGAATCCAATTGTACCCGCAAGGCATCCGTAACTTGACGCCCCTGAAGCCCTTCCTTCTGTGCGGACCACCTATTCTCTGCGCTTTTCTTCTTCGAAAAATTCGGTAAGCCAGTGACAAATCTACCAATGAAGTAGTTCCTGTCATTGCCAGGACTCGCTCGGACATTATATTCCTATATAATGCACGACATACACAGCATTTCAGCTTCCATTTATGTTCCTTTACGGTGCACAGTACATGCTTCTCAGCTCCCAACAATATAGAAAAACCATAGACAGCTTGTAACCCTCCCTCACAAAAACTCAATCACAAACCGACAACCTTAAGTCACCTAAGTTGACCAACGAAACAATAAAACGAGTAACAAACACATCCAAATGCGAACCCACATGCACACTCAATCCACCGAGGGAACAGAAAAGAAGGCGAGAGCCAAACCCTAATCAGGCGAGTGAGGGTGGCGCCGCATTCGTAACACTTAGCTCGGGACTCCGCCATCGTCTTGCCGCAGGTAGAGCAGAGGGTCATGTGCTTGCAGTTGCTTCCGTAGAGATCCGCCGCCGACCCGCAACCGCCGCACGTCGGCTTCAACACCAGGTCGAACGACATCCTTTTTCCCCCTTCAGGTCCACTGAATCGCAGAATCCACCGGAAAACAACAGCAAAAGATGAGAAGATTTTCAGGAAGACGCCCCGCTAGGGTTTACGATTGAACAAGCGAAAATCCGAATTCGCGTGATCGATGCCTACCTTCGATTGGGAATTGGGATTCGGAGGTGATCTGCGTTCGTTCAATTCAATTGTTAGTTGATGCTTCGCTGAAGGTCATGAAGAGACATTTAACGGGAACGCGTCTGGAGAGAGAAGCGCGCATAAGAATGGGCAGGAGAATCCGATACGGGCGGGCTTGGTGGGAAAAGCCCATGAGGCCCATTTATTCCGGGCCGGGCCTGGCGGTGTCTCTTTGGGCCAAGTGGTCCGGTCCCCGCTCACGTCTTCATCGACCTTTTTTTTTTTTTGGTCGAACTTCATCCGCCCTCGGGGCAAACTAAATATTGCCCCTCAAGTTTTTTGGGTTGTTGCAAATTGCCCCCGATGTCTCAATTCTTTCATTTTGCCCCCGATGGCAAAGTTTAGATTTTTTCCCCGTTGCTAGGTTGGGTTGCAGTGTTAGCCGCAGAAAGCACGGAAGAGATTCATGGCGTTGATTTAGAGATGAAAGTATTCGCTACTCGAATTCAGTAGGAGTTAGTTGAGTGTGGATTGAAACATCGCAGAACACCTCTCCTTTTTGTCATTTTGTCGTGCCGCTGATATGTGCAGATAGGTGGAGTATCGGACTCCTCATAGATGAATCTCCAATGAGGGGTTGCGAGAAGTTTTGTTGCAGCCACGAGTGTTGGCTGTAGACCATCAAGATTACAGTAGAAAAAAGTTCATACGGCTGCTGAAAATGATTGTAAGCAGCGTGGTTCGATGGAAGAGGCAGGTAGTTGGTGCTAACTTTGGGGTGGGGAGATGCTCATCAAGATGTTAATATAGCTGTCGGTGTGTTTGTTCTCTTGTCATTCTGTGATGGATCTTTGGTGAAAATAGATTTCACTACAAGAATTGGCGGGGATATTTCGACATTCTTGCATCTGTTATTGATTTCAGGGATTAGATTATGTATTGTTGAAGCTCGGAGGAATCGGTGGTAATCCTGGCTTAGTTAACAATTTGAACGCTTTGGTGGTAAGCACGTATATCGATGGGCGCAAGAAGCTGGAGAGAATGTCTCTTCATCGGCAGATTCGTTCTTCTCATCCGCAGTAAAGGATACTACAAGGTTTATATCAAGGTAGATTCTGCTTTCAACTTTCTGCTTCATGCTGGGCACTAGAAGCGGGTGAACGTCATTCCTTGTGCCACAGTATTTGGCTGCACAACAAAGACATTTGATTGCTTGCATGACTACCCTTCATTGTGCAGGCGGTAATAACAAGGAAAAACTCTATGACTGGAGTTCATTATTTTGATGAACCAGCTATTTTTGCTTGGGGAGCTCATGAATGAGCTTCGTGGTGTATCTGGGTCATCTGCGCCACTTCTTCTGGTAGCTCTCTCTCTCTCTCTCTCTCTCTCTCAACTTCTGTGATCAATTGATACGTTTAGTTATTTATTGCTGATTTCCATGAATGACAAAACGATCATGTTGTTTGTTATGTCATTAGCTCATCCTTTTTCATCGTGTACCGTCAGTATTTCCATATTAACTTGAGTTTGTCATGCTTCCATCCTGGTCTTGTTTTTGGTTGTGTAAAAGGCTTGGATCACTGAGATGGCTGCGTATATCAAGAGCTTAGACCGAAGACACCTTGTGACGATTGGAGTTGAGGGATTTTATGGGTTACAAGCGCAAGAAAAAAGTGCAGTTAATCCTGGAGAATGGGCATCTTCACTTGGAACGGATTTCCTTAAGAACTCAGCAATTCAGAACATTGATTTTGCTTCTGTCCATGCATATCCTGATAGTTGGTTAGTAAACTTCACATGATGCTTGTAGAAACTAAAATCACTTCAATAATTGCTTCAAACATCACTCAAAGATGCTGCTACTAGAAATTAGTTTAAATTAGAATGCTTCTCCCAATACTGCTAGGCTGTGCTTTTTGGATATAGCCAGTGACTGTTTGCTTCCTATGCAAATTTTACAGTTCTGTATTCTGCTTTACTTTAAAATAATTCTCGATGATTGTAGGATCCCGGGGGCCAGTTTGGATGAAAAAGTGAAATATCTTTCGCAGTGGGTTGATTCTCACATACTTGATGGGGATGACATGCTGAAGAAACCGGTTCTTTTCACAGAAGTTGGGTCATCGTTGCATCAGAATCAACAAGAGTCAAATCAAAGAGATATATTCTTGAAGACGGTTCATGACAAAATCTATGAATCAGCAAAGAAGAGGCAAGCTGGAGCTGGAAGCCTTGATTTGGCAATTGTTAGTAGATGATATGCAAGGATACACCGACCAATTTTCGTTCGTGGCCTGGAATCACCTTTCAACCTATAAATTGATCATAGTACAATCATGCAGGCTGAGGAGAATGTTTGTGAAAGAAGAGACGAATAGCATATATCGCCATAATGATCCATGTCCCTCTATTGGACCTTGACGGCTATTGTGTACGAGTTAGAGCCAGTTGAAGTACCATTTTAATTTTGAAAGGGAGGGACGTATTTGGGCAAGTTGCTGCAATTGTGATTGTGTCCTCGAAATGGCGGGAAGAGACGTAAAGAGCAACAAATGCGATGATGCTTCTTCCTTGTGAATGCCGATGCGGGGAAAGTGAGAAATCGTACGATTTGAAGTTGTCAGTTTAAAAGGGTACACAACTAAGAAGCTTCTTGTAGAAGTTCGAAATTTGCGATGACTCGCTTGAAATTGCAAGGTTGCATCTCTATTGCCCCTATTGATTAAATTTATGTTGGTAGTCTTTCCTTCATAGGTTGATCCAACACTTGTACCCCAAGTCAAATGTTAAGAGCTTTTCTTTTTCCCTGTCACCAACGGTGGAGTGACATGCTGAAGTTGTGTATTAATGTACCATATATACTTGATTTACATTTAAATGAAATCATGTCACTTGTTCTTTAGTTTCCTGGACATCTTTCCTATGCTAATTCATCTGATTTGTACTGGCAGATTCTGGTGTGCCTCCATATTTCGTTTTGGATAAGCAATTTCAGATGCAGAAGCACCTATTTTTGGCTGAAAAGAATCAGAGCTTGAACTCCAATATGTCAGAAACCAAGTGCCAAAGATTTCTCGGGAGAGACCAGAATTTACACAATCTAAAGCCCCAGTTCCTCTCTTCAGAACCCACAGCAACAAGACTCTGGTAAGCTATTAAGCCTAGGCTATACAGCTGCACTTGCACTTGGACATGCATTTCTTGCAATCGGACAGTTTCGGTGTCCTGCCGTCGCAGTTGCACCTCCTCGTGCATTGGGCTTGCGACGACCCACCCCACAAGCACCGCCCCATGCAGCGGAGAACCGGCCCACACGACGGGCGACAGTGGTTCAGCTGGTGCACGATGCAGTCTCGGCACGCGCTGCCGTCCAGAGGACAAGCCGTGGCCCGAGGAGGGACCATCAGCAACCACAGCACCAACATTAGGAGAGGCACAAGAGCTGGCTTAGACATCTTCTCCACCTCTTGATGTATCCAATGGGATGTGCAAGATGCTCTCTCTGTTTGCTGATATATAAAGGTCTCTTGCTTCTGTTGTGGACTGTCTTCAGAGTGATGATCACTCTTCCATCTGCGACCCATTAAATGTCTGCCCTCCCTTCTTGGTTTGCTCAAATTTTATCTCATTGGGTTTGGTAGCTCCTAACACTTGTGTTGATATGACTGAACCTTGATCTGAACTTAGTAAATACTTGCTCCTCACTTTCTTACTAAGGAAGAGCAAGTATGCTCCAGCTGGGCTCTTTCAAGGTGTGATCTTGCATCCGACCAAAAAGGTGTGATCTTGCGTAGGGGTGTCAACGGACCGGGTCTCGGCCTGGCCCGAATCTGAACAGTACTGAGCTCGACCCGGCTAGATCTGGGCGATCCGGTCGAGCCGGTTCGAGCCTGATTCTTTTTTCTTTTTTTTTTTTTTTTTTTTTTTGAAATCAAAATCAATTCACGAACCCATCAAATGAAAGAATATAAAAAGAAAAAATAAAAATAAATTAAATTAAAAAGAAAATATGGGTGTCAAAAAAAGTTGGGTTGCGGGTCGGCCAAGGCCAGCTCGGCCCGAGTACCAAACCGCCCGAAAAGGTCGGAAAATTAAGTGAATTTTCGGGCTGGGTCCAACCGGCTAGCCAGCCCGTCTGGCGTGGGTTTTTTGACACCCCTAATCTTGCATATGCTCCACTTTGGCCCTTCCTGCATCGATGAGCTTCCATGAGCCCAAATAGCAACCTCAATTTACATTTTTTTTTCACGTAGATTTAGTGAATTATATCATGTTGTATTCGAATTTTTTCCTTAAAATTCGTGTTTTGACTCTTGTTGAGCAAACAATAAGAACTCTAATTTTGCTCAAGAAGCTTGTTTACTACACATGAACAAGAACGTGATCGTCACGATCAGCCTATCTATCGACTCGTTCCATTGCCCATTTATTCCTAAATTTGCCTACTGGTGTGGGACTCGGACGGAATCGATTATTACGAACGGATACAAATGCGAAGATGCGGGTGCCTGCTTGAGACTAGTGAAGATTGTTCTAAATTTTGAGGAGCGCCCGCGACACCTCGCTCATGGTTGGCCTGCGATTTGGATCAGCATCTACACATGAACATGCTTGCTTCACTATCGCTTTCACTTCATCCATGGTGACTTGATCCGCCGGAGGTGGAAGACGTGCATCTAACAGATCGTCTAGCTCCATGCTGGGCTCCGATTGGAGGGAATTCAGAGATAAACCGAGCTCCGCCGGGTGTTTTCCCATCATCACTTCGAGCGCCAGGACGCCGAAGCTATAAACATCGCATTTCTCGGTCAAGCTCATTGTGTATGCGAGCTCTGGCATCAAGCAACAAGGAAATCTGTCAGCAGACTAGTGATATGAAAAGCACAAGATCGTACAAATACTGTATTATAGCTACTGATATGCTGATAGTAATATAGTCCTGAAGCTGTTAACCACAGGATTAGAGGCTCAATTAGTATGATCTGAAGGCATGCCGAAAATCAATCCAATTATGCAGAAGGGAATGTGTGTAGTGACAGATGACGAATGATGCGTAAACTTGTAAAACACAGAGAAAGAGGCGTGAGAAGAGTTACCCGGAGCGACATAACCATATGTGCCTGCCACGGCCGTCCAATTGCTTGAATCGGGCTTTAAAATCCTAGAGATGCCAAAGTCGGAGAGAAAAGCTTCGTAGTCTGTGTTCAACAGAATGTTTCGGCTCGATATGTCTCGGTGAATCACGGGCGGCGTGCAATCATTGTGCATGTAACACAGGGCATGCACCATGTCCCTCACGATCTGCGCTCGCCTCCTCCAGTCGAGCCGTGCTGCTTCGCTGCTGTCCTTCAGGATACTTGCCAAGCTTCCCCTCTCGATCAGGTCGTACACAAGGAACTTGTGAAGCCCACTGGAGCAGAATCCATAAAACTTGACGATGTTCCGATGCCGTATTGTCGTCAACAGCTTGATCTCATTGATGAAGCTTGCTGTGATCTGCTCTATTTCATCGCCTTCCGAGGACCTGATCTTCTTTATGGCTAGGGCATGTCCCGTTGGAAGCAGAGCTCTGTAGACTCTTCCGCTTCCGCCCTCCCCGATGCAATACTTGTCGTCGAAACCCTCTGTGGCTTTGACGATGTCCTCGTAGATGACTTTCCCGTCATAGTTCAACACGGAGAAAACATTCCTGCTGTTCAGCCCGGCAATTCTTGCACTCGCGCTGTTCATTCTCCCGCGGGATAGGATGGATTTTCCGAGCAATACTACAATGAGGAATAGAACGACTGATAAAGAAACGCCTAGTATGATCCACAATTTGCGGCTTTTCTTCTGAACTGTACTTTCCGGTAACTTAGCATTGCATGGTTGGAAACCTTGGACCGGGCCACACATGTTCTTGTTGTTGCTGAATGCTGTCGGGGCGGAGCGGAGGAAAACTTCGCCATCGGGGATGGGACCTTCCAGTTCATTGTAGGAGAAATCAACCGATGTTAAACTGGTCATCCAGGCAAAGGATGGAGGGATTTCGCCGGACAGCCCATTGTGAGAGAGATCTAAATGCTCCACGGTCAACTTTGCAATCTGTGGAGGTATATTGCCGGTGAGGTGGTTATGACTCAAGTCCAATGAACCTTGCAGTGCTAGGTCTCCGATCCGAGGCGATATAGACCCGCTAAAATTGTTAGTCGCCAGGACCAGATTCCGCAGCTTCGAGCATTTCCAGAGTTGTTCGGGAATGGGGCCTTCCAGCTTGTTCGACGAGAGGTCAAGGTCCTCGAGACGCGACAGTTGCCCAATTTGAGGTGGGATCGAACCTGCAAGCTTGTTCTCTCCTAAATTCAGCTGATACAGAGAGGATAAGTTTCCTAGATGTCCCGGTATTAATCCGGTAATATGGTTAGACGACAGATTGAGCACACCCAGGACACTTAGTTTCCCGAGCTCGTTCGGAATCGTGCCGCCAATCTCATTTCCAGCAAGTTTTAGCAGTGTCAGCTTCGGGCATGACCCCCAGCTCGGGGAGAGGACCCCTCTCAACTTATTGTCGCTCAAGTCAAGATAGTTGAGGTTCGGATAGACATCAAAGTCTTGGTCTAGATACCCCGAAAGGAAGTTGCTCTCAAGGCGGACTCGCACGAGAGTTGTGCAATTTCTCAAGCTTCTAGGCATTGGACCTGCGAAGCTGTTGAAGGCGGCCGTGAATATTTCGAGAGGAGACTCTTGGCATACTTGCGGTAAGGGGCCGGAGAGATTGTTCACGCTGAGATGAAGCACCTTTAGGAATGAAAGGTTGGCGAGTCCTCGGGGTACCGAACCCGAGAGGTCGTTTTCATACAGCAGTAAATGGACTAGCTTGGCGCACTTGACAATGTCCTGAGGAATAGGTCCTGAAAGATGGTTCTGCTGCAAGAACAACATTGTTAAGTGAGTAAGATTGCCGATGGATGCAGGGATAGGACCGGTAAGATAATTCCCGAATAAAGCTATAGCATCTAAATGCTTCAAGTTTCCGATTTCACGCGGGATTGAGCCATTCAGACGGTTGTTACAGATAGCTAGCTCCATGAGATCTGTCAGGAGGCCAATCTCTGAGGGGATTTTGCCGGTGAAATTGTTGTTCTGGAGTTCCAGGAACTGGAGCCTGGTCCAGTTGGAAAACAGGCGCGGATCTAGTTCGCCGCTTATCATGTTGTTGCCAAGATAAAGCACGGAGAGACAAGTGAGGTTCGACAGCGTCAGAGGGAGACGACCAGAGAGAATGTTCCTGGAGAGATTCAGGTGCGTCAGCTTCAAAAGCGAGCCGATTTGAGGCGGCATAGGGCCCGTGAGGTTGCATTGGCTGAGGTTGAGGGAAACCAGGTTGCCGAACGACAAGAAGTCCAAGCCTGTGAGGTTTCCCCCTAGGCTTGCACTGGGGAGATGTATCTCAGCGACGCTGCCCTCCGTGTTGCAGGAGATGCCAAACCACTGGCATGGCCTTGCCGACAGGTTCAGGCCAATCGTCCCGCCGGCTGTCCACGATTGGAGAGCGGATTGGTTTGTGAGAGTCGACTTCCATGCGAGGAGCGCTTCCGCTTCTGAATTCGCTCTCACTTCAGCATTGAAAGATAAAAGTAGCAGAAACGAAAGCAAGATATGTGCCTTGAGGCTAGCCATGGTCAACAGCTTTCAAGTCGTATAAAAACTGCCAGCCTCTGATTTTGCTTTGCCTATTCCTAGTAACAACTACAAGAATCTACTTTTGTAGTTCCTTTGATCTGATTACAACAGCGGAAACAAATCACGGATCCGCAATTTTTTGTTGCTCGGTCCCGCCTAGATGATAGCGAGCCGAGCTGAAGCGATCATTCCGGCACAAATGACAGCTGCCGAAACGGTCCTAAGATGTCGATATCTCGACCCCCTAAATGATGTCAGAAGTAAACATCGCCGCCGTGCTTTGTTGAACTGTTGAATCGCGTCCGTGTAGACTGGGGTGGTTCTTCGTGACCGCCATGCTCGTCGTCCGTTTTCATGGGGATTGAGCTCTCTCCATCGTTTTCCTTGCACGGTCAAATGCGGGCTGTTGCTTTAGGCGGTCTAGACGGTCGCAATTTCAACAGTTTACCGCACGGCGGAGACGCTGTGGGCCGAGACGATAATGGGGTTGATGTTGGCTTTGATGTGCATCTCCTTTCACACCGTGTGGTGGGAACTCGCACTTCCGACATGGGTTGGAATTTGAGTACGCCTATGAACATCAAGTGGACGTATTTCACCAGTGAATTATGGCAAGATATATGGACCGCCGCTGACCAAATTGAACCCTTTATTGGTAGGCAAATTGACTGGACGAGAGTCAATTTCCAACCCCCGAGTCAACCGCCCCTTTGTTTGGGAAGTGAACTCTGTGGGGGTGCCGGGTAGGGGTGTGTAGGTGAACCGCACCGCTCAAAGAATCGGACCGGACCAAACGGCCTTCCTATTCCAAATTTTTTCAATTGGGAATAATCGATTTGATTATCAATTTCATATACGAATCCGAACCGCTCAAATCAATATATTTTTTTTCCCTTTCTTTTACGATGTAAAGAAAAGTAAATTGCCAAAACCCTAAACAGGATCCATCTAAACCGGAAACCGATCGGGACCGACCGATCCGTCCCATTCCCATTTTCAGCAACTTGGGAACCAGCCCTATTGGCCCGGTACCCGATTCTACGATGGAAGCGGCCTAACTAGGGAACCGATCACCCTTAGTGCCGGGATTATTGACCGAAGTCCCCTCAAGCCACGAAGAACGAATTGAGTGAAGCATACTTGCAAGCGATCAAACTTCACATGTGAGAATTATTTTTCCATCGAGTGTGTACATAAGAAATGTCCGATAACGAATATTTAAGAAGTGTTTGTTTCACCAAAAATTTCATGATAAATACTTGCATAAATCACTCTCAAGAAAAAATATTAGTTTTCATTTCTTTGGTGGTTTAGATAAAGCGAGTTCCTTCTTGCTAAAAAAAGAAGTCGCTTTCTCCAAATCTAAGCTTGTTGTTATCAATCTCGAGAAAATATCTTTTGTAAATCGATTAATTTTCCGTGATCGATGAACCGTTCCTCGAAGAGCGGTGACCGAGAAAGTAAAGATCTTATCCGTCCGTCGAAAACATTTCAAGAACTTGTATGATACGACACTCTGCATTAACCAATGGATTTTGGAGAGACCATAAAAATAAAGGCCGAGTTTGTCGTGGGAGACGAAAGTCCACGTTACTTAAAACTTAGATATTGAATTTCCATCATTCACGGAGAACACAAAATTCCACATGCGCCTGAAAAATCAACTCAGCGCCGTGCTTGACCTAAATGCTGACCTAGGGGCTTTTCCGGAATAGTGACATTATGACTTTTAATTTGTTTAATGTGATATATAAACTTTAGCTTAATTTACTTTGTCGTTCATGAACTTTTGAATTTGAATTTTTGATGCATGTTCAATATAATCTTTGAACTATATGAAAGTGTTCGATGTTGTCCCTAAACTTCAATCAATGGAAGAATAATATTGAACATTTTCATATATTTGGAGACTACATTGAACATGTACTCAAAAGTCCATGGACCACATTAAACAAATTAAAAATTTAGGGATGACATTGCACTTTAAGCTAAGGTTCAAGTGACCATATTGAATAAATTAAAAGATTCATGGATCATATTGCACATTGTGCCAAAGGTCATGGAATATTTGTGTCATTTTTTCTCTTTTATACGTGTCGTGCATTAGTCCTAAATTTTTTGACAATTTGCCTTAGTGCTTATGATAAATTTTGACTAAAAATAGCTAACGTAAAACGCCGGCTGTCCTATATAACATGGTTGGCACCGATGTGATCGATATTTGCAATTTTTTTTTATAAAAAAACCCCGATTGTCTTCTTTTCTTTTCTCTCTTCCTCCTTTGTCGCTGGAAGGATTACATCGACAACTCATTGAACCGTCATATTCAAAAGTTTAAGACTAAATTTGTCCAAATTTAAAAGTTTGAAGACTGAATTGGCATCCGTTAAAATAAGTATCCGGCTTTTTTTGGGTAATTATCTGGAAATGGCTTGCGAAACTCATTACAAATGCATTCCTTGATGACCAGTGTCAAGACCAATTTGGGCCGAGCAAATTAAACTAGAGGACCCCATTTGGAGTCTTGTTATACACGGCATGCGCTCGTCAATCTAAGCTATAACACCCTTACCTCGCATTGTCAAAGCATTAAGTGTGAATTCATGCTCTATATAAAACACCTATCGAGTACATGTCTTCTGAGAACTTGTAATAGAGAAGTGGGCACATAGAAATGGGTCATAACGGGTCGCTTCTTGCGGCCATTGTGCTCGTTCTGGTTGTTTCCTCCGCGCTCGGAGGCGGTGCAACGCGGGTTCTCAACCCAACTTATAAGACAGGTTCTCTCTCTCGCTCTCTCAGATCATACTCACTTTAGGGTCTCTCTGTGCTAGATGGATTTGGGAAACTATTCTGCTCTGAGATAAGAGAAGCGAGTAACATTCTTCGATCGGATTCAATCGCAGGAGGAAACCCGAGAGAGACCTTGGAATCACGGGCGACCCCGGACAGCTATCCTTGGGCGGAAGGTCCTGTCGAATACAGGGTCAGCGGCGCCGATGACTAAGGCTAGCTCCTCGTAGCAACAACCTATGATCAATTGCCATGTAATAGAATACTAAAAAGATACATCACACAATAAATGTACTACTTGCCAGTATTTAGAAAAAGTTGCTTTTTGATCTTCCGTTCCTTCTTCGAAGAAGGGAGAAGCATATGGGTTTCTATACTTGTATTGCGGCAACCGGTCCTAAATCTTTCAATTGTGACAATTTAATCTTAAATTTTTTGACGATTTATCAATTCAGTCCCAAATTTTTCAATTATGTTAATTTGGTCTTCAATCTTATGAAGTTTTACCGATTTAGTTCTGAACCTTTTAAAATTTTGCCAATTTAGTCCTAAATCTATATTAGCAAAAAGGACTATATTGACAAATTATCAATAGGTTTGAAATTAACTCTGGCAAATTGCCAAAAAGTTTAGGCCCTAAATTGGCACAGTTGAAAGGTTTAGGAGTGAATTGACATAATCGTTAAAAGATTTAAGACTAAATTGGCACAATTGAAAAGTTTAGTATTGAATTGACTCTCGTAGAATTGATTAGGAATTTTCGAGCAACTATCCTCGTGGCAGCCGCTAGCCAAGACCGCAATTTGGTGTGGTGGCATTTTTCAATGACCTTTTCCCTAGAAATAAAACTAAAGTTCAGAACATTGATAAAAAGGTGCAAGAATTATTTTTGCATCATCGACAAAGAATAAACTTTTGCTTTAACTATGTTACTGATCCAAAGAACACTAACCTATGGAAAATACGGAACAATTCAAGGACCACTCGCTATGGTAAGTAAGATGAATCTCAAGATGCTCCAATGCCCTTTCACAAACTCAGTAACCGCAATGGTCTCCCTCCCCGCCTTTGCGCGTCGCACCGCAGGAGCGGCGGCAGGAACAGCCAGAACCCTGTCACCATCATGAACCCGTCCATCAACACCCTTGATGCCTCTGCCGGCAGCCGCCACATCGTTCCACGCAGCGCCTTCTTTGCCGCCACCTCTGCCGCTTATGGCGACCCCGTGGAGGATGAAGAACCACGTGACCACCACGCGGGCCTACTTCCTCCCGATGTAATAGAGCATCAGCTCGTGCATGAGGGCCTACACCGCGAACGTCGCGACCAAGGTGGGCAGAACGGCCCACCGTCTCCTAACGAGGCGGCCCGAGGCCGATCGCAAGGGGTCGTACACACTCGGGCGCAGGATGCTCGTCACGTCGAGGTTCCCCCGTCGTCCCCAGAAGTCCTGGAGCGACGTGGCGAGGTATGGCTCGTCGAACGGTGGCTCCACTGCCACGCCGATGAGCCGGCTAGTCGCAGCACCGACAGCTGCCATAGCCACCTTAAGCCCGAGATACATGTGGACGGAGTACATCAACATGAGGATCTTTTCGTCTACTTAGTCTCTCCGCTGGTAGAGCTGGAAGAACGAAACCACCAATAGACAATTTGCGAGGTAATTCGCGGGCGACTTGAGGCCACCTCAACCTCCATTCTTGGATGCCGCTCTCGCCGTGGAAGGGCTGATCTTGATTGGAAGCGACGCAAGGGCGATGAACAGCGGAAGAGAGAGAGGCAGCAACGGCGAGGGCGGCGGGGCTAAAGGGCCTCTGCCATAAGCAAGGAGGAGGAGCTTGAAATTGCCGAGCCAGGCAACGAAGATGGAGGTGAGGCTGCAGAGGGAGATCGTGGCGAGACGGAGAGGGAGGCGGAGGAAGAGGAGGATGACAGGGAGGAAGAAGAAGAGCCTCTTGGATCTGGTGGGGACGAGGCCGGAGACGTAGCGACAGTGGATTAGGGCAGCGACGACGGAGATCCAGACGAAGACGAAGTTATGGAGCTCGGTCGCCATGTTTTTGGGGGGAGATGGTTCTGTCTAGGTCCTGGTCTCTTCTACTTTTGATCAAGCACTTTGTAGTGTTGTGTTTATCTTTAATTAGGGAGGCGTGGTTAAAGACCTGTCAAGGGTAGATGGGACATGTGAAGCAGTCAAAGGTACATGGGACAAAAAATACAACTACGTATATAAATGATTTGACAGTTTGCTGAGATTTCAAAATGAACTTTGCTAAAATAATAATTTTTTAGATGATTACGAGAGTAACGATATGTTTATAAATTTTGAATAGAAGAAGTAGACTGCACAATAATTCTTAAATGTTGTTATTTGTTATTTTTTTGTGGCCCAAAACTTATTGTTAATTTCACATAATCACATGATCTCATAGTAGATTAAAAATCATTTCGCTTCCAAAACATGTTAAAACCAAGTTGCACAACACCGTGCAGGCCCTTTCACGAACCTTTTAAAAAAAATTACACATTTTAAACTCAACCAAACAAAGCAAAGAAACTATATTATGCTCACCTCTAATCAACACAATATATTAATGTTGCAAGATATAATTGTTTTGTACAACTTCCTCTATAGTTTAAGAGTTTAGGGGAAGATTAACACCCTAACCCTGAAGGTGGGATTAAAACATTGAAGACAGGGAATTATATTGATAGCTTGGACAGGGAAAGGCGGGATTAAAATCTTAAAGATAGGGAATTATAGTAATACCTGAGACAGGGAAAGACTAGATTAAAACCCTAAAGAATACAAATCTCACCTTAAAGGCAAGACTAGAACTTAAGCTCTGTTTGTTTCGCGAAAAATTACCGATTTGAAAAAGTTTTTCTATTATTTACAAAAATGGATGAATGAAAACTATTCTCCCCATAAATAAAAATATTTTTTTAACGACTAATTATTTCAAGCAATATAAGTAATTATTTGAGAAAAATATTTTTTAAAGCGTTAATGTTTCGCGAAATAAAAAGTCGATTAAATTATACCTCAGATGCTGAGAAGAAGGGGTACAATCATAGGAAGTGACAGGATCAATGGCTGTAGTAACGGGAGAGGGGAAGTGGAAAAGCAAATCAACGTCTGTGGAAGCACCCTCCATGTAAAAACTCCAAAGATGAGAACGAACGAGCCATGTGCTGCCTTTTTCTGTCAATTATTCGCCGACAAGAACACATTTTTGCAATATACAAATCAACACGACTTGACCTGAAACCCAAAATGCGTAGAGTTTCCAACAACGTTTGATTCTGCCAGACCACAAATGCCATCCCGTGTGGTGTAGGAACGAGCTGGGGTTTGACCATGCAGATGGTATAATGTTATCTTAGTCGAAAATTCAGTCAAAAAAAAAAATCTTAGTCGAAAATTTAGCTTTCTAAACATGTCAAAATGGGTCATTAAATCCATTTCTTAACTCATATTTGATGAGTTATGTTGTTTGTTATATGTGCTAGGTATATTCAATAAATTAGTCATAAATATTTTTACTCAACTCTATGGATCACATTGACCCAAAAAAAAAAAAAAAACCCTATGGGTCACAAATGAGTTTAATATCGATGCTAAAAGGGTTCATACTTTCTTAGGACCCAACCAACCTCTTGGCTCTCTCTCACTCTCATTCGATTTCAAAGCTTGCTCACTCTGTCCTTTCACCTTAATTTGGGTATGATTTTTCCTAAATTAGATTGATTAAAGAAGTATTTTAGCGATATAGATAAGGCCGACTATGGGCTACTAGATTTGTATTGTACGAAAAAGGGTCAAAATCGATTAAATGGGCCATTTTTTTTTTTTTGTGTCTCCAAATGGGCTAGTTTGGATCATACCATTTTCGATCCGATTCACCCATTTGACTCATGCCTAGAGGTCTAGTCGGGGTCCAAGTCTCCTAATTAAATAGGAGCTTTGAACTTTTCCACGACATAGGTGCGTGGATTCCATTAGTAAATCAAGTAGAAATGACTAAACTTTTCAAGTGGCGGAATAAGATTAAATCATAAAAAATTAAAGTTCACGAACAAAATTGAAGATCGAATAAAAAGATCCAAAGAATTATTTTTTGCAATATCGAAAAAGATGGAATCTTTACGAAATCCGCCGTTACTAACCCAAGGGCGACTAATCAAGGACCGCTTGCTACGTCAAATGAGATAAATCTCAAGATGCTCCAAAGCCCTTTCACAAACTCAATAACAGCAATGGTCTCCCTCCCCGCCTTCGCCACCGTATCGCACCGCAAGAGCAACGGCAGAAACAGCCATAACCCTGTCACCACCACGAACCCCACAGTCAACACCCTTGACACTCTGCCGGCGGCCGCCACCTTGTGCCACCCAACGCCTTCTTCGCCGCTACCTCAGCCACCACGGCAACCCTGTGGAGGTGGAAGAACCACGATACCATCCATGTGGGCTCCTTCTATTAGAATTATCCTAGTGTGGTTTACATCAATTGAAATTAAAGTATAGGTTTCCATTAAAATATGATACATATTTTTAATAAGTTATGATATGAGTTGGTTTAGTGTAGGCCAAAGAGACATAACTCGTGATGAGAGGGTTCGCGCCAAAACTCTATATAAAGGCTCAAGTCCCCCTCTCTAGCCTTGAACTTCTAGAAATCGAACGTACATCTTCGTTCCGATGATGGTTATCTCATTTGGCCAGCGTTAACTAGAGGGAATAAAGGAGAATCGCTCGAGTCTCGATTCGTTGACGTTTCGCATCGTTTTTCGACGAATTCTCATAAAGGTGCATGCGTTCTTCTCCCTTATACGGAAACGTTTCGATTTCGGTTAGACGATTATTGGGCATGCCACATTCGTGGCCCGACATTTAGTCTTAGAGCCGCCTAATCTAGAACCGAAATGCATTTTGTTTTGTCGTGTTATTGTTATTTTCATCCGATAAAAAATTTTATTTGATTGAATATTTCGACTCTTCTCATTGACACGAGAAAATGGAGTGGTCGCACGCCCTCGGGGGATGCCGGAGCCGCCGCATGCCCCTCCACGCTCGGCGGCGAAGTCGGTGCGCGATGATCACCACGAACATTACTATTCATGTTTTTTTAATATATTTTTGTTCGCTGAAATTTCAAAATGATCACATAATCGTATAGGGCTTGTCGAGACGATCATTTTGAATGGCCGTCGGCCGCCGAAAGCCACCGGAAAGCGCTTCAGCGCCGATACGTGTAGTCGACGATCCGGGCATTGCGGCCACGTGCTTTTGGGGCAAAGAAACGCATCGGTTGACTTAGTCAATCGTCGTCGCGTCTGACGTCATCATGATGTCGGCGTGGCATTGTCGAGTTGTCCGAGATCCGACCCGTTGACCAACCCGATTTGACCGGTTAGGGTGAACCGGTGATCGATCGAACCGATAAATCCGGCCGGACCGGCCACCGGTGAGCCGTAATTTTTTATCCATAAAAGTTTCAAACATGTAATATTTGTTTATCACAATGTAGAGCATCTAAATACGAGTACATGGGTACCAAGAACGTCCAAAACGAACAATGGATGCGCCTCCCGAAGGTTAGGCATTTTTCTTGTATTTCCATTTGATTTTGGAAATAATGATATAAGCTCATATATTTATGACCACATATAAATTGTATAGAGCTAATTCATTGATAGGTATCAATGAATGGAGTAATGTAATTGGTATCACATGTGATTTTATGGACAAATTACTCTTGTCATCAAGTTTAAGATTACATGTATATAATAGATGTGATGCATAAGATTTATATCCTTGGTATGAGAGATTTTCAAAGATTCAATTAAGTAGTGACTACCAAAGTAGCATACTTGATTGGGTTTCAAAAATATCGGTCTCATATTGTGGTGGGATGTCTCTTGTTCGATGCTTGGTCATACTCTCAAAGAAGGCGATTGTATATTGGTTTATGGAGGGATATATGTACAATATGTACTTGAGAATTATCTTATCCTAGTGGTTCATACACTCAAAGGTGGTGAGGTCACGAAGATTGGAATATATTCTCATGGCCATTATTATGTTGAGAGTATATAATCTGCGTGTCATGTATTATGTCCAAAGGTCATTACATGATGATGCATGTAACTCTCAAGATGTGTATTTATTCAATCTCAAGTTACACATTATCTGTTCATCGAGGGTCACATGTACATCATATGATTGAGGTGTGACTAATTCCTAGTGATTCATACATCCAAAGTTGGTAATTCACATAGGTTGGAATATGTTCTCATGGTCAGTTGTTATGTGGAGTTTCTACACCACATGTCATGCATTTTGCCCAAAGGTGATTACATGATGATTCTTGTGACCCTCAAAATGTGTAATTGTTCGGTTTCGAGTTATATAATGCTCACATGATACCGATTATATACATTGCTTGTTTTAAATTAGTTACCTTCTCTCGTAATAGGCAATTCCATTAGGATTGAGGTTTATACTAGTTCAATTGTTAGGAAATAGGTAGAGGATTTTCTATTTTGAATGGAACTGGTAGATAGTCATATTGCTCTTACTAAAAATTAGCCAGTGATCTCATTGAGATCATTTTTGAAACCCCGTAAAGCGCATTTTGTGGCTTGGAAAAAGAGCAATCGGATTTATGGTTTTTTATTTATAAAGTGATCCATTAAGTAACAATTAAAAAATGTTTTGATGGTTTTGTTGAATTTAGAGATTATGTCATAAGAATGGTAGAACGGCAGAGTAAGAAGAGGTCGAAAATCATACTCATACATGAAATCATGAAATTACCTAGTTATTCATTGTTTAGATCTTAAGATAGCATCCTTTTATATATGATGATGACCGCTGCTTCTTTTGTAAAAAAGAAATGTCACATAAAGAAAGACCAAGAATTTTTAACACTCATCGTGAGCCGTATTTGTAATGGATTCTTCTACATTGGTTTGTGAATCCAACCTATAAGTAAGATTCATTCAATTTGTGATGGCTTGATATGGTGGAACCAATCATATTGCGTTCACCATATAGGGATTCATGAATTGGAGAAAGCTAAATCAAATTGAATCAGTACTCATTGTAGGAAATAACAATAAAAACAACGTTAAAGTTTTGGGAGATGTCATTTTAAATTTAGATTCTGGATTTAATTTTTTAAGTAAAAACAAATTTTGTGTACCTTCGTTTAGATGGAACTTAGTTTCCGTACTATGCCTAGACATTTATAGTTACTCCTTTGAAATAAGGAGCAATAATTTTTCTATGTTCTTTAGTTCAAATAAGGTTGGGTGCTGCAATGCGTCCATTTAATTATACATTTTGTGCTTAGATATATACGTTTACTTATACGTTGAAAAGTTTTTTTCAAAAGGATTCTATCTTAGAAACAATCTTATGCATTGTAGCATAAACGCCTTGGTAATATCTATAAGGAAAGAGTTGAAAGGCGGATAAATTGCCGACATCCCGCCTCTCGAAAATGTAACCTAGAGACTTGCGTAAATTATTATGGGGGTAAGATGACTAAGATAAGAAAGAAAACCGCAATCCGTAGTTTTCACTTGAGGTCATTTACACCGATATTAGCGGACCTTATACGGTAACTTAGTGTAGAAATTTTATTTATTCATATTTATTAACAATTGTTTCTAATAAAGTTTGAGTATATTAATGAGTTCAAGCTTTTTTTTCGGATAGAAGTCAAGAAACCGCTGGGAAAAGTCATAAACGTTATCGAATGTAGCGAGTTGGTGAGTATTATGGTAAGCATGGCAATTTTGACCAGCAAATAAAGAGCCGTTCCCCAAATACTTAGAGAATTATGGGGTAGTAGCAAAATTTAATATGCTTGTGAGTCCTTAAACAAAATGGGTGGTTGAATGGCACAATCGCGCCCTTATGGTTATGATGAGGAGTATGATTAGTATAAATCAATTTACCTGGTTTGCGGTGGTGTAATGCTTAGAAAGCAACCCTTTATGTTCTAGATCGTGTTTCAACCAAAGCTAGTCCATTGACTCATTTTGAGTTGGACGTAAGAATAAGATGAATCATTTTAAAGTTTGGATATGTTCCGCAAAATTAAAGTAATAATCCAACATTAAGTAAGTTGGACTTCGAAATAACTCGGTATTACGTCATAAATTACCTGGATCATTCGAAAGGATATCGATTTTATAATTTCCATGGAGGCATAAGAATTGTGGAATTACATGCGGTGAAATTTCTAGAATTTGATGTGGTCGAATAGGATAGCTGCTCACATATTATTGAAGGATATCGGTATGATGATGATTTGCTATGTCATTTTCTTTGCCTATTCAAGACAATCGTGGAGCCTCTCACATCATAAACCGATTCTCATTGGGATTCGGGATCTATTGTTGAAACAGATTCGATGAAGTTCCTCAAGCCCTATAGGTGAATGACGAGGTTGTAATAGCTCCACTTAGAAGATCTATCATGTAGAAACGATCAACCATACCACTTTGCCATATAGTCTATCTAAGAGAACATGACTTCGATATCGACTGTTTTGTTGATTCCAATGACTTATATGAGATACTATTTCTTGTCCTCGGTTAGATCTATGGTTAGGTATGATGAAAGACGAGGTGTAGTCTATGAAACATGATGGTGTTTGGGAGCTTATTGAATTGCTTGAAGGTCACAAGCTCATTGGCTATAAATGGGTATATAAGACTAAAATGGATTTCAAAAGAATATTAAAAAGTTTAAAAGCCGAACTAGTAGCCAAGTATTTCACTTAAAAGAATAAGTAGACTATGAGAAATTTTCTTTCTAGTCTCTTCTCGGATTCTTTTAGAGTGATCATGGCATTAGTAGCTCATTTTGATTTGGAGTGACACCAAATGGATGTTAAAATTGCTTTTCGATTGGAGATCTGATAAGGAAGTCTATATGACACAACTCGTAAGCTTTGCAGCTAATGATTCGGGTAAGCTTGTGTATAGACCGAAAAGTCTATATGTGGTATCAAGAAATCTTCTAGATCATGGTATTTGAAGTTTCATAGTATTAATACTTGATTTAGTTATGTCGAGAACAGAGTAGATAAGTATATATACTGCAAGGTCGAGTGGGAGGAATATTTTCTCTCTAGTGCTTTATGTAGATAATATATTGCATATGAGGAGTAATATTGGATTCTCGCATGAACCGAATCAAATGTTGTCAAAGCATTTTGACTTGAAAGACCTTGATGAGGCGTCTTTTGTTCTAGGCATTGAGATCCATTGAGATTGTTCTCGCCGATATTGGGTTTGTCTTAGAGGACATATATTGATCATATTTTGAAAAGATTCAGTATACAGTATTGCTAGATAGGAATTGCTCCTGTCATTAAAAATGATAAACCGAATCACATTACGGTGTCCCCGTATAGTTGTTGAGAAAGCCCAAATGAGGAATGCACCTTTTGCTAGTGTACTTGAAAGTGTCATGTGTGCTTAAGTTTTCAATAGACTAGACATTGCTTTTGCAATTGGACTTCTAGGCAGATTTTAGTTAAATCCATAACACGATCTCTAGGTTCTTGCCAAGAAGGTTTTAAGGTACTTAAGGAGTGCAAGAACTATATGCTGATTTATAGACATGTTGAGGGCTTGCAATTAGCAATATATTTTGATGCAGATTTTGCTAAGTATCGGGATGACAAGAATATGGTCATCTTTATGTTTGCAAGAGGTGCAATATCATGGAAAAATGAGAATTAGAAACATAGATTGACCTCTTCTATACAAATGGAATTTATAGCATGAGTTTTGGCTGCTACTCGACTATATGGCTCGAAATCTCATTAGGGAGTTGGTTGTATTTGATTTTGTGGATAGACACATACGGTTGTATTGTGACAATAGCTCTACAGTGTTGTCCGTAATAACAACAGAGGTCTTAAGGGATCTAAGTATCCGGCGGTCATGTTTTTTACCATAAAGGAAATAGTTGAGAATGGTGACATTAAAGTAGAGCATATTTTCACAAATGATATAGTTGCTAACCCACTAACGAAAGATCTTCGCCCTCGTGTATTTGAACGACATGTCATAAGCATTGGCTAAGAAGCATAATGGGATCTTTGTTATGACATGTCATTTGGATGGGCTTAAAAGCATCATGAGATGTTGTTATTCAGTGAGAGCTATTTTATTTTGCTATAATACTATTTACATATGTGTTTGTTACATTTAGTGACAATATTTGATATATTGTTTACATATGTGTTTGTTACATTTAGTGACAACATTTGATATGTATCAACTCTTTTGCGTGCAATAAAGTATTTATGAATGAGTTGATGTTAAATATGTATATATCTTGTGAAAATCTCAAGGTATGTATAAACCTTAAGTAAAAGTTAGGGGCATTTAGTTATTAGCCTTGAGTATGTGTCTCATTACACATAAAGTAAAGTTAACTATAAGAACAAGACATATTAGGTTCATTGGAACCATAAAGGATATTCTCCCGGTGGTACATGAGGTTTCGTGACACATAAGAAGAGAGAATGTGACCGACAAAGGAGATGAAACATTATGAATCACTATTATGTGAGTTGTTGTTATTTACTACACTACCATATTGAATCCATATTAGTAGAGTTAAAGACATTTGTAATCATGGAAGGCTCTATGTCTCGTTGATATAATTACCGCCATGATTTGGTATTTAAAATTTTATGGGATCGAATTGGCTATTAAGAATAATCACAAGACCAACATAAAGTTATGTACATATAGTACAATTTCAATTAATATAGCCTAAGTAGAAGAATGTTAGAATTATCCTAGTGTGGTCTACATTAATTGAAATTAAAGTATAGGTTGGTCCATTAAAGTATAATACATATTTTTAATAAGTTGTGATATGGGCTGGCCTAGTGTCGGTTAAAGAGACACGATTCATGATGAGAGGATTCGTGCCGAAACTCTATATAAAGGCTCAAGTCCCCCTCTAGCCATGAACTTGCAGAAATCGAACGTACATCTTCGTTCCGATGATAGTTATCTCATTTGGCCAAGCATTAACGAGAGGGAATAGAAGGAAAGTGCTCAAGTCTCGATTCGTCCACGTTCCGCGTCGTTTTTCGAAGAATTCTCATAAAGATGCACATGTTCTTCTCCCTTATACGTGTAGCGTTTCTGATTCCGGTTAGACGATTATTGGGCATGTAATATTTGTGGCCTTACACCTTCCTTCCGATGTAATAGAAGATCAGCTCGTGCATGAGGGCGGACACCGCGAACGTGGCGAGCACCGTGGGCAGAGGAGCCCACTGCCTTCCTATGAGGCAGCTTGAGGCCGAGCGGATCGGGTCGTACACGCTCGGTCGCAGGATGCTCGTCACCATGAGGTTCCATCGCCCCCCCCAAGAAGTCCTGCAGCGACGAGGTGAGGTACGGTTCGTTAAACTACAGCTCTACCGCCGCGCCAATGAGTCATCTAGCTGCTATGCCGATTGCCGCCAGAGCCACCTCGATCGCTATATACATGTGGACGGAGTTGGCCAACATCATGATCTTCTCGTGCACGTGGTCATTCCATCGGTAGAGCAGGAAGAGCGAAACCACCAGCAGACATTTTGCGACGCCGGCGACTTGAGGCTGCCGCCACCTCCATTCCCGGAAGCCGCGCTCTTTATAGAAGGGCTGATCTTGATCGAGAGCAACACGATGGTGACGAAAAGCGAAAGCGAGAGAGAGGTGTCGACGGCGAAGGCAGCGCTAAGGGCCTTTGCCATGGCCAATAGGCGAGGAGGAGGCGCTCGAAGTTGGAGAGCCAGGCGACGAAGAAGGAGGTGAGACCGCCGAGAGAGAGGGTGGTGAGACAGAGGGGCAGGAGGAAGAGGCGGATCACCGGGAGGAAGAAGAAGAGCCTCCTGGGTCCGATGTGGACGAGGTTGGAGATGCAGCGACAGTAGATCTGGGCAGTGATGGCGGAGATCTAGACGAAGACGAGGTTTTGGAGCTCGGTTTTCATGTTTGCGGTGAGATTGCCAGGTTTACGTCTGGTTTAGTTCTGATAGAGCTCCTTTATTAGATGGATGGTTAATTAATGCTGTTTAGTTAATTTGGAATGTTTTGTGGTAATCAAGACGTATGGAGCAGTCAAAACAGGATAAAGTTTTGGGCTCGAGGTCCAAAATAAATGTGATTAGCCTAGGTTGAAATCAAATGATTTAAAAAATATTTTATTAAAAACGATCGCTTATATCGTTTGAAATAATTAGCTAACAAATTTTTTTCATTATAGCCAGGTGTAAATATATAATGAAAATATTTTAATTTCATGCATTTTTGTAAACAATATAAGCCATCATTTTTTAAAAAATATTTTTCAATAATCATTCGTTTTTTGCAAAACAAACACATCAAATATGAATATCATCCCAGTTTAACATTTATTGAATATATTTATAAACATGTATATTCATAGTATGATTGTGTGTGTATATATAATACAATTTGAAAATTTGCTGAGATTCCAATTACCTTAAAGTTTAAACCAAACCAAATCGAACAAGGATGCGGTCTCATTAATAAATGGTTTAAAAAATTACCCTTCTAAATTGAATCAAGCCACTGAAACTATATTATGCTCACCTCTATTCAACCCGGCTTGACCTGAAATCTAATATTGGGATATTAATCGACCATATATAACTTTCAGTTGGATCTCAATTCGAGCCCGTTAATTTATGAGTTGAAGGCACTTTCATTTGTAACTTTAGATCTATGTGTATATATATATATATATATATATATATATATAACGACACATGTCTACACTACATTTCGGCGTTACGCGTGCTCCCTTTAATTCAAGTATTCTCATGCGCCACCAAATAAAGACCGCATTTCTTTACCGTGTTGTCAGCCCTCACTCATGGTTTCTTTTTAATAGATCAATCGTAATGACAATTTCTATTCGAAAGCTATATTGACTCGAAGATCTTCGAATTCAAATAGAGATCAATCCACCAATTAAAACAGAAAAAATGTATACTATATAAAATACATATACATAGAAAAAGAACATGTGACACGTGATGATGATCCAGACCAATAAATAAAAAAACGCTCCCCAAAGTTATAAAGTTTGGTGGGTGCAGGTGCAGCGGCTGGGCATTAAGCATTGATTGGCGTAGGGCCCACGCGAAGCATCGATTTTCTGAGAAAGACTATACTTTATTGTGGTTAATAAATTTTTAAAAAATGGAAATTGAAAAATCACGTGGGAAACTGTCTCACCGGCGGAGGCGGGCGTGTTTGACTGTTGGCAGCGGTGGCGAAGCCGTGGTTGAGAGGCATTGAAAATTAAAGGAGGCGGAAATGAGAGAGAGTTAAGCCAAAGTGATAGAGATATTGATGTCGAGAGATTTCTATTTTTGAAAAAGAAGTAATTTTTTTTTACTTCTAAAGTTGGGTCGAAAACAACTTATGAAACAAAAAAATTCTACATAAGTAGAAAAATAAAATTGCGTAACTAAATAAATTTCTACTTGAAATTGCGTTCTTAAATAGATTTCTGCTCTAAAAATACTTTTGAAATAGTGTCTTGAGAAGAGTTATCATGTGTGCCCTAAATAAGCAAAAAGAAATAATTTCCAAAACAGTCCTAAACCTAATGTAATTGTGTCAATTCAATCATAAATTTTTTCGTATCAATTCAATCCTAAATTTTTTGCATTTATGTTAATTCAATCCATTTAGTACGATCGATACTTACATGACATGCCAACACCGACGTGGCACTTTTTTAAAATAATATTATAATAATTCTTTTGAATTTTTATGATTTTTTTTTTCTTTAGTCTTTTTTCCCCAAACCCTTGAGTCGGTAAAGGTCGCCGGCTCACCCTCGCTAGCCACAAGCGAGGGGACTGTGGTCCTCGCGACCACATACCTTCATCGGAAAGTGTATTCAGAAAATTATATTATTGTATTCGTGGCCAAATTGTCTGGCTTTATACCTGTACTGCGGTGGCCACTAGCCAAGACCAAAAAAAATTATTTATCCTTTGGACGTTCAAATTGCATGAAAAATTCAGGTCGTGACAGCTACTTTGTTTCCCATACCTTCTTCGGAAAGTGTATTGAAAATAGTAGGGGTTGTATTTGTGGCCAAATTGAATGGCTTGATTCTTGTATTGCCTTAGCAACTAGCCAAGAGGCCCAAGACCAATCGTTTAGTTTACCCGCATGTTCAATGACCTTATGCCTAGAGGTCTCACGGTCCAAGCCTCCTAATTAAATAGGTGCTTTGAACTTCATGACGACCATGGTGTGTGGATTTTATTAGTATCTCAATTAAAAATGACTGAACTTTTTCGATTTAAGAAGAATACAATTAAATCAAGAAAAACTAAAATTCATGAGCGAAATTGAAGATTGAATAAAGGAAAATCGCTAATTTGTGATCGCCGATGACAGTCGCCGTTATTTCGACTATAGATCCACGTACCATCATCTCGTGTTTTTTAAAAGCGTTCATTAATTGAAACATCGTTGAGGTCAAAAATAATAACAAAGACTCTCGACTATCATCAAGCTAACAACTTTTTTGAATAAAAAGAAGTAAGAATTATTTTTTGCATTATCTACAAAAAAAAAAAAGGAATGGCATAATAGTTAATTATTAAACTGCAAATTCTTCGTTCGACCAAAAGAAAAATTAAATTTTATTTAATAATTTAAGCTTTTAAAATAGTTGGATTAGCCTTTAGAAGAAAGTTTTACAAAATCCGCCCCTTAAAAATGTTTGTAGCCCAAGGCACAACTAATCTTTACAAAATATGGAGCAATTCAAGGACCACTTACTACGTTAAATGAGTTAAATCTCAAGATGCTCCAAACCCCTTTCCCAAACTCGATAACCGCAATGGTCTCCCTCCGCGCCTTCCCCACCGCGTCACACCGCAGCAGCGGCGGCAGGAACAGCCAGAACCCGGTCACGACCACGAACCCCACCGTCAGCGGCCTCGACGCCTCTGCCGGCAGCCGCCACCTCGTGCCGCGCAGAGCCTTCTTTGCCGCGACCTCCGCCGCCACGGCGACCCCGTGGAGGAGGAAGAACCACGTGACCACCCACGCGGGCTCCTTCCTCCCGATGTAGTAGAAGATCAGCTCGTGCATGAGGGCGGAGACCGCGAACGTGGCCAGCACGGCGGGCAGGGTGGCCGACCCCCTCCCGACGAGGCGGCCGGAGGCCGACCGGACGGGGTCGTACACGCTCGGCCGCAGGATGCTCGTCACCATGAGGTTCCACCGCCGCCCCCAGAAGTCCTGGAGCGACGTGGCGAGGTACGGCTCGTCGAACTGCGGCTCCACCGCCGCGCCGATGAGCCGGCCGGCCGCCGCGCCGACAGCCGCCAGGGCCACCTCAAGCCCGATATACATGTGGATGGAGTACGCCACCATCATGACCTTCTCGTGCACGTAGTCACTCCGCTGGTAGAGCGGGAAGAGCGAAGCCACCAGCAGGCATTTCGCGACGTAATTCGCCGGCGACTTGAGTCCGTCGCCACCGCTGCCGTCCTTGGAAGCCGCGGCCCCCGCGGAAGGGCTGATCTTGATCGGAAGAGACGCGACGGCCACGAACAGCGGAAGAGAGAGAGGAGGCGACGGCGGGGCCAAAGGGCCTTTGCCACAAGCGAGGAGGAGGAGCTTGAAGTTGCAGAGCCAGGCGACGAAGAAGGCGGTGAGACCGCCGAGGGAGATGGTGGTGAGACGGAGAGGGAGGAGGAGGAAGAGGAGGATGACCGGGAGGAAGAGGAGGAGCCTCTTGGGTCCGACGGGGACGAGGCCGGAGATGTAGCGGCAGTAGATTAAGGCAGCGACGACGGAGATCCAGACGAAGACGAAGTTGTGGATCTCGGTCTCCATGTTTTTGGAGGAGATTGTCTTGTTCTGGTCTGATCTTAGTGTTGATCGAGCTCTTTGTTTTATGGTTAATAATGCTGTCTTTATTTTTTATTTTTTTCTAAAAGGTTGTCTTTATTTTAATTAATCGAGGAAACGTGAAGGCGAGAATAAAGCCGTTTTTTTTGGAATAATTGCTTTCTTTTTTTCTTTTCACTATAAAGAAAAATTGGGAATAAAGTGAAGGAGTCAAAGGTGGAGGGCTTCGTGTTCAACGTTGAAAAAAAAAAAGAGAATATTTTATGGATATGCATCGGCGGGGAACGGGAGAAGCCATTATTATAGAGTGAGTACGGCGCTCATTTTAATATCAAAATTTCTCGAGTGATCACTTGACCATCACTTTTGAAAAAAAAAAAACCGATCACACAATTGCCACTGTCGATTTTAGTGGTCGGATCGACGTGGCGTTCTTCGTGGTTTGCCGGCAAAGAGCCACGGCGTAATTAAAATCTACTTTGGACTTATTATTATTATTTTTATTCTAGTTGGAGATCGATTCTTTTTATCTTTTCTCAATTTTTTGCGGATAAAAGGAATCAATCCCATAAACATAACAGTGGATTACATGGAAAACATGCCTAAGAATAGCTTGAATGATTGATCGTAAACGGTTATATCACACGAGGGACATACCGTAATTTCCACAGATTAAGATTTACCATTGCGGCCTCGAGAAAGTCCTTCATCCGTTTGACGTTCGGGAGAGATTCATTGTCATTTTCTTCACTTGTTCTCACTTTTTCTCTCAAGTATAGTGAATCTTTGAAGCTACAACTAAATGATAAAACGAAGAAACATGATTCTTATTCACGTTCAAAAAATAATAACTGCCTTTAACAGTTATCTTTACGGGTAAAGAGGTGTGGTAGCCTACATGGGTGGACCACATAACTTCTCGTACACCCCATAAAATCCAACATCGCCCACTCGCCCATGATGGGCTCATAACTCTCAATTGCCACGAAGGGTCAACTCCCACTTGCCCACGAAGGGTTAAACATAATTTTCTCTCTTTTCTACAAAGTTCATATCAACAAATAATTCGTGCGACCAAAGATATCTGCGAGAGCTCGTTACCATACATCTGTTAGGAATACATGCAGTTCAAAATAGGCATATTAACTCGGAGTAGATGTAGATCCAAGTATACGGTACCCTAAATCAATCAGTCACATTTACATCATATCCGAACTTTGTAATCGATCGCCACTCGCCATCCGCCCGTCGCCGATGAGAAGTACTCTCTTGTAGAAAACCAAAGTCCTTTTGCAATCCAAACAAATCAAAAAAGGAAGCGGTCACTCGGAATCGAAATCCATCCGACAATTTCTTGCCATGGAATCAAACGAGAGACAGGAGAGTTTGGTGCCGAAATCAGCCGCTCTAAATTTCTAATGCTATGCGTTATTAATTTGACTCATCATGCTCGTCTGCCTAACCCTACGCCCTCTCGAGCCCGGTAAAGTACTTCCGAAATGATAATGCATTAAGGCAGTCCAAATTAATGAATCATACTAGAATACGAAAAGGTTTGGGAGTTATTTACCTTAATTCTTGTCTTGCGGTAGTCATGATTAGGGTTCCAATTTTTTCAACTTATTTGACTTGTTCCAATTAATGTCGCGGTAAGGTGAATTAATCTCTTTCGCAAGCGATAAGATTAATACAATATAATTTTCTCGAATGAAATAATCCACGCAAGGGATCTTGTTATATTGAAAATTGCCTTTTGCTGACAATAGAAACGGAGAAATTGATCCGATTTTTTTTTTTTTGGGTAGAAAAATTGATTCGATTTGGTGGTTTTTTCTTATAAATGATCTTGAAAACGTGCAAGGTCGGCCAAGTGTGGCGGCACTCCAAGTTAGACTCTACTTCATAGTTTATAGTTATGTTCGGGCACCATGGTGCTTGCCTAGTGGCAGTTGCCTCCCTTGTCTTGTCTCGTTAACAGACCATTTATTGGACTGACAGTTAAAAGCCTTTTCAAATATTAATGTGAGGGGCGATGGACTCGGAGGAAAAAATCATCATGATCTTAAACCCTTATTTATTTTTTAAATTTAATCAATTTAATTTTAATTTTTTTATCAATTTTAGTCAAAAATCAATGACGTGAAGGTCGGCAGCGACGTACAAGATCTTTTTTTTTATATATAATTTTTTAAATCAATAATGTGGATGTCAATCATTTTACGTGGCATAACCCTCATTTAGTGACTAGCCACCAGATATTGCCAAGGCTCCATTGACCTGTCGGCAACTTTGCATACCTCCTCTTGACGGTGGACAACGTCGGGCATGGTTGGGTGAGGGTGCTAGTGACCATGATGTTCCACTTGAATGCTATGACTTTGAATCAATCAATTGAGTGCTAAAACTGTTTTAAAATGTCCATCCAAGTGTCGAAAATTTGATGCGGCATAGCATTTGGACTGAACATTTTTAAAAAATTATAGCACTTAAGTGGGCTATGTACATAATTTATAGCACACAAATGATCGACAAAAAATTTCAATTCTCAATTCAGCACACTATAAAAATTATAACACTTATGGTGTCATTTTTCTCATTTTTTCAATAACCTCGTGCCTAGATGTGGATTCTCTTTGTAAGTCAGTTAGAAAGGCCTACACTTTTCGATTTCAAAAGAATTGGATTAAATCGAACAAAACTAAAGTTTAGAAGCGGAAAAGAATATCGAATATGTCGAAATATTGTCCCACATCGCTTGAAAACATGTCCTACCTAAATGCTTCTTTATTTTGATATGATCTTTTTCCACATATTAGTTTAAATTTTTAGATTATATTTTTTAACATTGAATCGAAGTCAATGCCGTCCCTCCATATGAAGGTTTGGGGTTGGATTTCCCGACAAAATAAAAGACGAAAGGATGATTTTTCTTGTTATCCAAAAACTTAGGATTTTTGCAAAATCCACCCTTACTAAACCAAGGACGACTAATGAGGAGCATTTCAAGGACCATTCACTATGGTAAATTAGATGAATCTGACAGTGCTCCCAAGCCTTTTCACAAACTCTATAACAGCAATGGTCTCCCTCCCCGTCTTCGCCACCGCGTCACACCGCAGCAAGGGCGGCAGAAACAGCCAGAAGCCTGTCACCGCCACGAACCCCAGCGTCAGTGGCCCAGACACCACTGCCGGCAGCTGCCACCTCGTGCCGCGCAGGGCCTTCTTCGCCGCGACCTCCGCCGCCACGGCAACCCCGTGGAGGAGGAAGAACCACGTGACCACCCATGTGGGCTCCTTCCTCCCGATGAAATAGAAGATCAGCTCGTGCATGAGGGCGGACACTGCGAATGCGGCGAGCACAGCGGGCAGATGAGCCCACTGCCTTCCCACAAGGCGGCCTGAGGCCGACCGGATGGGTTCGTACACGCTCGGCCGCAGGATGCTTGCCACCATGAGGTTCCAGCGCCGGCCCCAGAAGTTCTGCAGTGACGTGGCGAGGTACGGCTCGTCGAACTGCGGCTCCAACGTCACGCCGATGAGCCGGCTCGCCGCTGCACCGACCACCGCCAGAGACAACTCGAGCGTGATATACATGTGGACGGAGTACGCCATCATCATGACCACCTCGTGCACGTAGTTACTCCACAGAAGGAACGGCAAGAGCAAAACCTCCAATAGACATTTTGTGACGTAATTCGCCGGCGACTTGAGGCCATCGCCACCGCCATTCTTGGAAGCCGCGCTCCCCGTGGAAGGGCCGATCTTGATCGGAAGACACGCGACGGCGACGAAAAGGGAAAGAGAGAGAGGCTGCGACGGCGGCGCCGGCGGCGCTAAAGGGCCTTTGCCACGAGCGAGGAGGAGGAGCTTTAAGTTGCAGAGCCAGGTGATGAAGAAGCCGGTGAGACCGCCGAGGGACATGGTGGTGAGGCGGAGAGGGAGGAGGAAGAAGAGGAGGATGACCGGGAGGAAGAAGAAGAGCCTCTTGTGTCCGGCGGGGACGAGGCCGGAGATGTAGCGACAGTAGATCAGGGCAGTGACGACGGAGATCCAGACGAGGACAAAGTTGTGGAGCTCGGAGTCCATGTTTTGGGGTGAGATTGTCCATGTTTTGGTCGAGCTCTTTGTTATATGGTTAACTTAATTTTGTCTTAATTTTAATTATTTTTGCCAGAGATTGTTTTAATTAATCGGGAAAGCGTAGAATAACGACGTTCGCCGTAATAATTGCTTTCTTTTTACTAAAAATAAATTTGGGAAAAAGTCAAGCGGTCAAAGTTGGACAGCTTTGTCTTCCACATGGGAAAACTTTTGAGGACGTATGGAAAGCATCCCAATCTTTCTATGCAGATCGTATATGAAACCTATTGATCAAGTATTGATAGAAAAAACAGTTGATAAATTATGTATAAATTTAGACCAATTTTTTTTTGTATACATACGAGGGTACATGTGTAGGAAAAATAATTTTTCTAGTGTTAATCATCAAGATAAAACAAAAATTTTTCCTTTATTAACTTATTCAATTTGACCAATTTTCACTAAAAAATGGCGTATATATCAAAGAGAAATCTTTCGTGACAATATTATCGAAATGTATAATCTCCACATACTATTCCGCTTGTTTTGAATAACGCACTAATTGATTGGGAAATCACGTGGTCGAATAATCGCAAAGACTATGAAAATAGAAAAACTAAGACATATTTATCTCAACAATTGCCCCCTTACACGTGCTCCCTTAATTCAATAAGCAAAGAGATCTAAACAGCATATAAATAAATTGTATACAATTATTATGTATGAAATATATAAATAAAAAGAAAAAATATATAAAGAACTACATAAACAAGTATTACCAAAGAAGGGTATGAACTTTTACTTTTAAATAAATGAAATAGTGATAGTTTTACCTAAGCTGTGCAATTATTTCCCTTGAAGAAATTTAATGGGCCCTAAAGAAATTTTATATGCCCCAATTCTTTTCCACCATGCCCAAAATTTCCAAGTCTTCACGTGTTGTTCGCATGGCAACTGATGTCAGCAAAAATAAAAATAAAAAATAAAAAAAAAAATTGACACCAGAGAGGTCAACCGTCACTGACAATCAATAGTCGCAACTCCGATAAAATTATCTAAAAAGTCTTCAACCTGTTATACGGCAATCAATTTAGTGGGCTTTTTTCCAAATCAAGATAAAAAAAATTACCAAATCAAGTGTAAAAAAATTTTATTTATCAAATCAGGTGTCACTCGGCAATCTTGCTACCGAGCGATCCCTCACTCTGCAGTCACATGCAAGCCGGCCCCAAAAAGCAAAATTACCCGCTTGGCGGTCTGATTGCCAAGCGGGCAGTGTTTTTTCCTCGGCACTCACTCTTTTTTTTTTTTTTTTTGCGGTTTCATGGAAGTGCTGTTGAGTTTTGGCTCGTAAAGGTGCTAGTTCAGTGAAGTGCACGTGTGAACCAGTTCTTGTCCAGCTTCATTAAATAAGCCTAGCGCGCTCTCTCTCTCTCTCTCTACCCCCAAGAATAAGGAACACCATGCGCAGAAGCACATGCCTCTTTGCCTCTCTCCTGAGTAGCATGCCAGTCTCATCGAAACTGCAGAAGGCCACTTTAAGTGAACTGCCTTGACCTTCTCAACTCATCTCAATTGAAGCAACGCCAGTATGACCGTCGAGCAAGCATAAAAATAGCCTTCTTGAAAAAGGTTGAGTGAGTGCTTGGCAGTCACTGCCGAGCAAGCATAAAAATTTTAAAAAAAAAAATTACGTGCACTGCCCTCTCGACGATCAGGCTGCCGAGCGACACCTGATTTGGTAAATAAAATTTTTTTACACTTGATTTGGTAAATAGCTGACTAGAGATAATTAACCGGAAGAATTCCATTGAAATTTTTCTCCATTTATTGTACGTGTGTTGCAATTCTCTAATTTTATACAATGCCATGCATGGGTTACAATCGAAATTATTAAATTTCCGTTAAGATCTATTCCACCTACTAGGGGTGTCAAAGTCGAACCGAAATACCGAACCAAACCGCAAACTGAACCAAATCGAACCGAAATTTTTACACATTTCAGTTCGTTCGGTTTTCGGTTCCAATAATGAAAATAACTATTCTTTATTTTTCGGTTCGGATTATTTCGGTTTGGTTTGGTTTGGTTAACCGAACCGCGAAACGAAACATCTTCTTGCTACTTAATATTAGCCATTTGAAAAATAATAATAATTTTTTTTACTTTTCCTTTTTGTTTGCCCTATTTTGGTGCAAAGCGCCGACCACCTTGGATGAGGTCTAGTGGTCGGCGACCCTCGCCGGCCGTGGGCGAGGGGTTGCAGCCCCTCACCGAAGCTAAGATGGTTGGAGATAAGATTAAACCGAGAAACAGGGAGAGCTCGTGAGAGACAGAGAGCGAAGGAGTGGCCTTCTTCTTTTTTTGAGTAACGAGAGAGCTCGACAGGTCTTCTTTCATGGAGAACAGAGAGCCCACAAAAGGAGGGGGCTCATTCTTCAGTCCATCCTTAGTCCAATCTAAAGAGCAAAAATATTCGAGGGAAAAAGAGGGAGCAGCGTGAGCATGGGAGGTGGTCATGGGATCTACTTCTTTTTTAAAGAACGTGGGCTTTAAAGGAAAAAAAAAGGAAAAGGAGTTGAGAAAAGAGAACCAAAAGAAGAAAAAACAATGAGAAGTATAATTGAGATTTCACAAGAGAGCTCGAGAGGGAATTAAGATGGACGTCAAAATAGAACAGCGATTCGGACGAAGTAGAGATGGCTCTGGCTCCTGGATGATCGATCAATCGATGGGAGATCAAAGAAATCACGATCTTTCTTTGAAATGTGTGAAGATCAATTAAAATTGGGACGACAAAAAGTTTTTCAAAATGTATTTAGCAGATGCAACAGTAACAACGCCATATTTGAAACAAAAAAAAAAAAAGAAAAAAAAATAGACCAAAAAATTGAACCGAATCGAACAAAAAGAACTGAATTTTCGGTTCGACTCGTATTCGATTTGATTTGCAATTCGGTTCGACTTAACTATTTATTCTAACGATTAGGTTCAATTTGATTTGATTTTTCAGAAAAATCGAGCCAAACCGAACCATTTACATCCCTGCCAGCTGCTGAGGCGAACTTCACATCTCATCAAAATAAAACAAATTCTGAATTTCTGTGAATTTTATGGTACGGGAGGGAGGTCGACGATGACTTCGGAGACGCCGTCAGCTGCTCTGTTTTTTTTTTTTTGTCTGGTCACGGACGCACTTTAGGGTTTGGCCAGTAGTGATGATGCGTTGAGGGCTCCACTCAAGGTGAACCCCAACCCTCTCCCGAAGTCCCTCACCAACGCGCCTACCGCCGCGTACTCCTCGAACGCCCTCTCGTCCACCCTGCACCGGAGCAGCGGCGGCAGGAACCACCAGAACCCCGTCACCATCACGAACCCCACCGTCAGCATCGCCGCCACCGGCCTCGGCAGCCGCAGGCCCAGCTTGAGCTCCTTCTTCACGGCGATCTCCACCGTCAGGCACGCCCCGTGGAACAGGAAGAACCACGTGATCTCCCCCGTCGGCCTCACGCGCCCCAGGTAGTAGAAGATGAGCTCGTGCATGAGGGCCGACACCGCGAACGTCCCCACCACCGCCGGCAGCGCCGCGTACCTCCTCCCGACGGCGCGCGAGGCCCACGCGAGGACGGGTTCGTACACGGCCGGGCGGAGGATGCTGGAGACCATGATGTTCCACCGCCGCCCCCAGAAGTCCTGGAGCGAGGTCGACAGGTACGGCTCGTCGAACTGCGGCTCGAGCTCCAGGCCGAGCGCGGCGCGAGCCACGGCGGCCGCGACGGCCAAGATGATCTCGAGGCCGAAGTAGATGTGGCAGCTGTACAGGAACCAGACGACCTTCTGCGGGAGGCGGTCGCTGTAGTCATAGATGCGAAGCATGGTCGCCACAAGGAGGATCTTGATGCCGTAATTGACGGGCGATTTGTGGCCCCTTCGGGGCTTTTGAGGATTTGGGTCGTGTTTGACCCGGCCATTCTGAATCGGGTCGGCGTTTTCTTGGTAGGCTGTTTCTGGTGACGGGTCAGTTCTGCGGGTGGGTTGGACCTTGATGGGCAAGCAAGCCAGGGCGATGAACCGAGGGAGAGAGATGGAGGAGGGGTCGGAGGCCAGAGGGCCCCGGCCGAAGGCGAAGAGCAGGAGCTTGAAGTTGGCAAGCCAGGCGATGAAGAAGGCCGAGCTGCCGCCGAGGTGCACGGAGGAGAGGGCAAGAGGGAGGAGGAGGAAGAGGCCGACGACCGGGAGGACGGCGACGACCCTTGGCCCGCCTTTGGGGGCGATCTTGCCGATCACGTAGCAGTAGCTCAGGGCGGCGAAGACCGAGAGCCACACCTTGATGAAGTTGTATATCTCGCTTCCTTGTTCCATTTTCTTGAAAAGGGGAGGCTTTACTCCTCTATGTGACCCCAATGTTTCCAAGGGACACATAGTGAAGGCTTATATAGATTGGTAGATTGGTACATGTGGTGAAATTGGGATGTGATTGGTATGAGCGAGGGAGGATGAGCCACGTTTTTCTGTAGGCTCACCCCGACCTCCGGCATGTATCACCCCACGAGAACAATTAGACAATGAAAAATGCTGACTCCCGGAAATTGATACTATAAGTGGTGTGGTATCGATGGACTCCTATTGCTCTATTAGTATAGCCCCGTCTGATTAAATGTCCACTTGTTCGTGGCTCGGATCGATCCGTGATCCGGGATCGGGGCCATGGATCAAATTTTTAACTTGTTGTACCATACATACCCAAAGTTCTCCGTAATTTTTGGGCAAATCGCGTCGGCCGTCAAGCTTAGTCGTCCCCAAGTACCGGCTAGTGAGTGATTGTTACCATGGTTTTAGACTAAGGTCTCGCGCGTACCATGCCATGGAGACGGAAAGCAGGACCGCTATGCCCACTAATCTGGTTTCGATGGTTACGAGGTCAACTAGTTGGTACCCAAGAGATGAATGTGAGTTCCCGACATTTTATTCAACCAGACATAGGGCTGCACCTTCTTGACACCCCATGGAAAAGAAATGAACACGGCAACCTTGAACTAACATACCGGATGGCTAGGCCTTTGGGACCCCACCTGCTAACGGCGATGACCGCCAAATAATTAATCTCGCTAAAAAGATCAACACAATAGTTTAAGTTTTCAGAACCGTCAGTAGCGATTTCACAAAATTTCACGTTATATCCGAACAAAAAGTTTCGAGTTCGGATCTTTCCAAATTCTTATTCGCCTCTCCGGATCTCTAAAGTCCGATTGAAAGCTTCAGCTCTGTATTTTCAAAGGGTCTGAAAGAGCCTTGATTGGTGACCTCTTTAGGGGGCTAGTTAGTGGGCGGGGTCGTTTGTCTATTTGATAGGGCCTTTTCTAAGGTAATATAGGAAGAAAACAGGAGCAATCAAGCCGCGAAAACAACACTTGCCCTTTCCAAGTCAACAGCCAACACCATTTTAATAGTCGAGCTCGAAATTTTTGACTGGAAAGTTTGTTGCAGAGCATACTAGTAATAATCTCGAGATGCCCCTTTAAGTTGGATCGAAATCAACGCGACTCGGCCTCGCAAATCAGGGTGTGTAGGTTTTAGGGCCCTCGAATCTGACATATAGGCATCGGTTCCAAAGTTTTAGAATCTCGAACCTGCCATGCACGGGTTGAGAACTGCTTAGAACCTAAAACTTATTCGGTCATGCCCATGGGTATGATTCCAAACTTTGGTACATACCCACCTAAAACTTATTCGGTCATGCCATTGCCTGTCACTTAATTTCCCTGCACACCCTAGCTTAAATTTGAGTTGAATATCTCACATGGATGCTTACTGTAATTTTTTTGTACCGTTCAAACGCATCAACAAATTTCTTTAACTTGAATTAATAAAAATGACGATATTGAATATTTTCATATATCCATGGACTAAATTGAACATTTACCAAAAGTTTAGGTACATTGAACCAATTAAAAGTTCAAATTGCAATCGGGGCTAAAGTTCGGTGACCACATTATTGCAAATCAAAAAGTTCGGAGAGGACATTACACGTTGAGTCAAAAGTTTATGAACCATTTCGTCGTTTTCTCACGTGTATCGATGCTCAACATTAACTTCACCGAAAAGTTATAGTCGCCCTATACCGGACTGGAGCATCAACGAGCTTTGAATTTACGATAACTCAATAAACTCAAAATTAACTTCACCCGACAAATATATGATTGCCCGATGCTCGACCCGAGCAAGATCAAGCTCCGGATTTAAGATAACTCAATATCTTGGCTCACGTAAACTCGTCAGAAAGATTAGAAACAATCTATTCTGTTCATTGGGATTGTTTCAATCTGTTGGGTCAATCTTTTAAGTATTGAAAAGACATGGCGTAGGGAAAATTGTCGTCGGCTTCATCTGACTTCCTCTGTACTTAGTTACCCCGTATGACCCTTTACCGCGTTTACCATCATGAACAATATTGACCCCCGCATTCCTTCGCCGAGCTCGAAACTTTTGACTGGGAGCTACTAGCTCAGAACGTGTTAAGAACGGCGAGCACACAGGAAACGGCAGATCGAGAAGCACCTTTCGAGTTCAATCAACATCAATGCGACCCAATTGATTAACCGCTCATTGTATCGGGATCCCCTGCGAACACGGCTTCTGGGGAAAAGTTGTCTCCGGGCACGGCTTTGGTTGCGCGGTATCTCGTCCTCGAGAAATATCGGCGGTCCCCGGCTTCCCGGCATCGAATTTCTCTGGTACATTAGACTACCTGAGAGGAGCAAGGTGTTATTCTACATACAGTGATACCGACAAATGTGAAAATCAAGTATGTCTCGCCTACTTTCGTGACCTCCGTCTCGCTCTCGCCCTTTCCAAACAAATAAGAGTCTAGACGAAGAAGATTTCGCCGGCGAAATGCCGGCTAGAAGCAATGTAAAACCATAAACATGTGTAAGTTGAAAGGAGAGGGGATACTAGAGAGCACTTGATGGGTAGTGCTGCTCTTTCGCTGCTATTACTGAGATCCGATTGCAAAATCGACCTGAACTTTGCTGGATTGGGTCCGAAGGTCTGTTCGGAACATTTCACAGGTCTGTTGACCCCGCCGATCGCTGCTGCAACCACCGCTGGCCGCCGCAGCGGCAACCGCCGCTGTTGCCACCACCATCGCCGCCACCGCTCACCGCCGTGACCATCGCCGGCGGCCGACCCCGCGCCACCAACCACCACCCACCACGGACCTCCGCTGCCCCCCCCCGCCGCTAATCACTACCCTTCGTTGCCCACTACCGGCCACCACCAATCGCCACCCACCGATCATCGCCCACCGCCTCCCTTCGCCGGCCAATGTAACCACTGTCGGAGTAAAATAATAAATAATAATTTTTTATTTTTAAATAGTAAAAATTATTTTTTAAAAATAAATTTTAAAAGATAAAATAGAAATTTTTTCGTAGAAGATTTTGTGTTAATAATATTTCGTAAGTAAAAATTTTCAATCGTTACCAAATAAACTTCTCTTTCGGGAGTAGAAATTTTATGTTGCTCTAACACTCATCTAGAAACTAGAAATAGAAAAATTTATTTCTAACTGTAAATTGATTCTAGAAATAATACGATTATCATGAGCGCCCTAACATAGTGCCATCTCGAACCGGGTGCATATGCATTCTGCGCACGTGGCAACAATTCTATTCTAGAAATATAACTTCCGATCATAAGTTGATTTTTTTACTTATGAAGAAAATTAATTTTTTTTTACATTTTCAAATGACTCCAAAACTACTTCTGAAGAAATAAAATAAAATAAAATGATAACCAAGTTGAGCCTTTGAGGCCCTGGGTCCATTTGCAACTTGTGGGAGCTGCCCTCACGGGTCGAAAATGGGTTTTGACTATGTTATCCATTTTTGACCCATCTTATTTAACTTAATCTTTACCCATCCAACCAGGGGAAAGTGAAGACAAACTTGTTCCATTTAAAACACATATTCTCCGACGTCCCCTCGAGAAGTCGGGTTGGCCGGAAAACTCTGTTTTCTTAATCCTTGTCGATCAAACTGGTCCTTGTTCATGCATTCAATTTAGCTAGATACAGTCTCTTGAGGATATCAATCATACTCGTGATCGCAATTTTGTGTCGATCGGGACGACTTCTAATTCACAACAGATGGTCCTGCTCAACTTATCATTCTTCTTTAGCAAAGCCCATATGGCTTCTCTGACCAGTTACAAGGTTAAAGTTGCTCAAGCTCCTTGAGAAAACACTTCGGCTGTGCTTTGGAGAGCAGAAGGAGAGATGGGGAAAGCACATCTGAACCAGTTCTTATCTAATCAGATTAACTTCATCTGTAATCTCCAATTCTGAAACACGCCACACCAACCACGTCCAGACTCGAGGCTGCGGAAGTCGTCAGCTCCGAGACCCGGCACTTCCTTGAAGCGCGAAGCCGAGACCACGCCACAACAGTAGGATCATCATTCGAAATCCCGCTCCTCAGGCAAGCACTTTGACGATGCACCAACCCATGGGTCCAGAAATGTTGACTTTTATGGCTTGGAATCTGCCTTTCTTTCCTTGTCAAACGGGGATTTTAATTTGGGAAAGCGGATCCAGAAGCAAGCAACGCGCGACTTCTCTCTTTTGCTTTATTTGGAGGTGGCACACTCATGAAAGCACATTGCTTTTGCGCATGATTGCCTTGGGCGAGTTCATATTAGTCCCGCCTGTCCTGCCACTCGCAAATCACATTTTGCACCCCCAAGTTTTCCGCGCTCTTGCAAATTGCCCCCTCCGGTGTTTTGCAATTTCGCCCCCCGGATTACGATTCTTTTGCAAAATGCGTCCCGTGGCATTGTCTTCGGCGGAAATTTTTCCGGGAGCTTCGACCACGTGACTAATTACAGAAGGTAAATTCGTCGTACGAGTAACGAAAGCATAATTTAGAGATATATTGTATGTGAGATCATGCGACTATAGTTCCGACGAAAATTTTAGGGATGTGCAATCGGACCGGTTCTACTCGAGAATCGGACCGGATCACCCAAAAAACAAGTCGGGATGGAACCGGTTCCAAGTTTTTCGAACAGGTTGAAACAAGTCCAATTCCCGGTTCAGTGAATGCCCACCCAAGAATCGGATCGGACCGGTTATGGAACGTGTTTCAAAATCGGTTTTACAACTAAAAAAGCCAAACCCTAATATGTTTTTCCCCTAAAATCTAACCTAAACGCTCGCAACTCAACAAGAGAGTAGCACTCCTTCAACTTTTCTTTTAGGGATTGTTGATTTTGACGGATAGTGATTTTTATTATTCATCTTTTACTTTGAATTGTTTCATTAGCTACTCACATTATTTTGCTGGAATGAAACTGGAAAAAGGAACAAAATAAACATAGATTTTCAAGTAGACGCTAGAATGGAACCAAACTGAAAAATCAAGGTAGGTTCGAAACAGGTTCAACCCTGGAACCAATCGCCCCTAGAAATTTGACTAAAGTCAATGCCAAATGTACATCGATAGATAGCTTCAAAATATATTGTTCACTAGTCCTTATATTTCTTTTCGTATATAGATTATAAAATATAAACAATCTGTCTTCCATAACTAGTCACATGCAATAACATGATCGGATGTGTGAGAAAAAATATGGCTACAGTCAAAGCCAATTTCAAAAAGTCAAGGGCAAGTTGCAAAATTGAAAATGTCAAGGGGTTACTTGCCAAAATTCCTAAAACTCGGGAGGCAATTGCTCAATTGCTTCAACAAAACTGTTCTTTGGCAAAAGTAATTCTCATTCCTATCAACATTAACTCATTATCAACTGTTCATAATGAACATGGTAATGCTTGCTGAGTCATCATTAGGAAAAGACAAAGAGCAGCAGTGGAAGGGGACCACCTAAAAAGATTTAAGACTAACTGAATGATTATGACATCCAAACACCAGAGGGGTCTCACACCAAGTGAATTAAGAGACAAACCCAGAAATCTGCAGCTTCAAAGCTAAAGAAAACAAGATGGGAGATGTCTAATTTCTGCACTGCTCATTCCTTCACACACACAAAGAATCAGACTGCTCGGCTCAAGTTTTCGAATGGAGAAGACTATACTCCAACACGTAATGCGATTAGGAGAACAGAGCAGAGATAGAAGAATATTCAGATGAACCAACTCGATTCTCTTAACGAAAGAAGTACTACAAAATGATGTTCAGGTTCTAAATTCAATTTGCTTGAACTGCCTTTCTGATGTAAATCCTCCCCTTTATTGCTTAAAGTGACACATCCTACAACCAGAAATAGATTACACAAACTGAATTTTACCAGTCTCAAACTAGAAAGACAAGCAACATCGGTGCGAATAAAGCTGGAGAGAACAAAAACTCTGCCTTCTAACTACCAATCTTTCCGGATATCGAAGGTGTAGTTGATCTCCAAGTAGCACTTGTTGTCATCGTCGACAAACTGGAGAGGAAAGAAAGAGGTAAGTTCACAAGGGAAACAAAGACAAAACTATATCAGATTAGTTGAAAAAGACAAGGAGGCCCACACATTTGAAATTAGACACTGCCTATAATGCAAAAGCAGATGGCGCGACACCATCATCTGCTTGTATTTATTTAAACTAACTTGACTCGACACAATCCATCCAAATCCCGAAGGAAAGTGACATAAATGTAGGGAAGTTTTCAAATTCTCTATCTGCTGAAGCAAAGTTCAGTTCTTATACAATGTGAATCAATGCAAGTTTTTCTTGAAGACTCTACCATGAAAGATTCGCTAGGGGTCCCCACATTTCAGAAGCAACAACCAAATGCATTCACATGCTTAGAAAATGAGGATCAAGTGACAAATTATCTGTCTACATGATGTTTGATTATTCCTTTAGTAGCGAGGCATCAAAGGCCAAAGCACAATTATCAGGCCAAACTAACCTTGCTCCGAGCTGAGTATGATCCTCTAGCGAAAATTCCAGATGGTGTTGTCTCTTCGGGCATCTCATGCATGTAAGGCTCAGATTGTGGACTAAATGTTCCAAGCATCTCCTTTGTGCTGTCCACTGCAAAAACAAGACAAAAAGAACGGATTCTATTTAAAGAAAACGGTTTGGAGGGTCAAAGAGAAAAGAGGGCTATGGAAAAATGGCAAGGTGTAATTACCTTTGACGCCGGTTTTCCATACAGTATTAGTGTACTTGAGACCGGAGACAATGTTGTTGCTGACCTGAAATGTGAATTTGAGGCTATACCGACTGCCTTCCTTCAACGTAAACCACAAGCCCTTCGGCTTTCCATTCTCGGGAACCGAAAGAACTATGTCAGATCTCCCAGGAGATACAATTGCAAGGTTCAGGATCTTGACATCAGGTTCCAGAGTTTCTACATTGCATACAAGAGAGAAAAAGTAGCTCTATTTTTAGGGCATGGGCATTGCACACACAAAATGTACATGAAGCAATGGCACCAGAAGGGGGAAACTTAAGAACAAATTGCAGAAAACTTGAATCTCAAGATTCAACTTTTAAGCTCAACTGCAAATAAAACATGGGCAGATTACTGCACTGTGGAAAACATTCAAGAAGAGAACGAAAAAAACTAAGGGAAATTGGGCTAATTATGTGGCATAAATGAGAATTTGAACGTTAGACAAAGAAAGCTGCTTCAGCAATCACCTCCAATAGAATTCAAATCCACGCTTCCCAGGAGCTGTTCCTTCCATTTCCTCAAGCTCTCATCATCCTACATGCAAGAAATCATTACAAACTAAAGGAAAATCAAAAGATCAAAAGACAACACCAATAAAGAACAACAAAGCCATCTCAAATTCCTATAAAACGAGCAATATACAAATGGAGAATGCAGATTGTCAAATGAAACATTTAAGGGAAAAAAACAAACAAACCTTATCCTTCTCGAACTGTTCTTTGAGAGTGTACTGAGGACCCACATCAATCTTCCTTCCTTCATCATCTTCCTCATCCTCAGTGGCACAAATGGAGCTCTCGCTTGCCGATCTGTGAATCCTTCCCTCGGGTTCACTATCAGCATTCTCCTCAACCTTGGGCGTCTTTGCTCTGTCGTCCGCAGCAACGCCAGCCTTCTCTCCGCTCTCATTGTCCTTCTTGTCACGCTCGTGTCCCATGGTCTTGGAACTCGAAGTCGCTCCGACGGCCAAGGACATCAATTCAGCTCATCAACAGCAGCAAGAAAAGCCAATCTTTGAAGGGTACAATTCGACACTTTCTCTCCGTCTCTGGGTGACACACACACCTGATGTATTCGAACCGGGAGATGAAACAAGATTCTCGAGATCAATAAAACCACCAAGAGCGGCCAAAGTTAATGCCACTAGGGGAAGAATCTGTGTGACGAGAGACAAGAAAGGAGAGAAGCCCGATAAAGATCAAGATGGGATAAGAATGAAAAGGGGCTTAGCAGATGGACTAGAGGATCAAGAAGGAATCCCAGAAAAGGCGAGTACCAACAATCAAGAAACACCCACAAGGCATAACCTTGCAAACAAGAAAAGAACACACCAGAAACGATACGTGTAGAGAGAGAGAGAGGTGGGTTGTTGAGGGAAGTTCAGGAATTGGTCATGTGGTGATCCGAAAAGGTGAATCAAGTAGAAGAAAACGAGAGAGAGAGAGAGAGAGAGAGAGAGAGAGAGAGATCGTGAAGGTCACTTGGGCACGAAGGCCAAAATTCGAGGGAAAGTTTGGTTTTTTTCCTTTTCTTTATTTGATTTTTTCCACAGTTCAACACACGAATCCCACACAAAAGGTGGACATAAAAAGGGATACCCTTTTGACCTCTTCCCTCTTGATATGAAATCGGATACAAAATTGTAGACAGAAAGTCTTTTATTTTTTTTTATTTTATTTTTGGACAATTGTTTCTTCCATAAATATTTTCCTTTTTTATAGGCAGGGAGAGAAATTTGAGATATTGCGAGGATCACCGCTGCCAACCGTTCTGGATGGAGCCGCGATTTAATGTTTAATTATTCCATCAAGATCAAGTCGTAAAGTAAAAGACAAAAAAAAAATCAGTTCTGCAAGCAAAATTATGAAGTAATAAAATCACAGTTCACTGGGTTAGATTCTATGATACATGTTGAAATGTGTAAAGAAAAAAATACAAAATAAATCCAAATTTATTGACCAAAGCTTATCTGAAAATGTAAATGATCGATCGCATCCGTAAAATTTTAGTCAAATATGTAGGTCCAATAAGTTATAATCTATCGTCAGTTTTTTTTGGAAATATGTATAAGGAGGGGAAATAAAAAAAGAACTAATACTCTTAGCTCATAAAAAAAAAAGAGTACTATAATTGCTATTTATTTGGCTCAGTACATTAATTTAATTCACAATAAATAGCATAATTTAATGCAGCTGTGATTAGAGTTGAATAGGTGGACCACAATAGTGGTGTACATTCAGATGGTCCTGAAGGTATGGGGGCCGTTTGAATCGAGCGCCATTTACATTTTCGATTGAGCAATTTGAATACCTATCCAAAACAATATAATTTTAAAAAATATTTTCCTAAAAAATAATTAATTATATCTTTTGAAATAATTAATCAACAAAAAATGCTTTCATCACCGGTAATTAGGGTTTTTTATTTATTTATGAATGATGAGAATATTTTTCGTTGCTATATTTCTTAATTGAAGCAAGCGATTATTTTTAGGAAAACTCTATCCGAAATGCGGATTTTTCGCGAAACAAATGGATCCTTCCACCGCAATTAAATTCTAATTGTAATTTATGCAAATTCAATAATTCGTTAAATTCAAGCCTCGGACGAAGGTTGAGTCAATAATAGATTGAAATCACTAAGCATGGCGGTCCATCGATTGTATGTGCATATTCTGTCTAACTTAGACATGGCCACGGGTTGTGAACCGCCGATTCGGTTCGTGGCCATGATTGAACTGGAATCGGCCCTTGAAGGGGCGGTCCCGATTCCGATTCGGAACCGCTTGTTTCGGGCCGGTTCAAGGGTCGGTTCCGATTTTGAATTTAAAATTTCATTTAAAATAATAAATTATGAAAATAAAAAAATAATAAATTATTAATTACAAATTATAATCAAATTGTACATTGTAATCAAATTTGAGGGGAAAAAAGAGAGAGAGAAGGGGTTTGAACTTAATGAATTATTATTAAGCACCTACATATCTTCTTGGGAATAGAACAATCAAAGCCCATGTAGTTATTTTACCTTTGATAACCCTAACTTACCTTATCGTCAATCGTCGCTACCCATTATGGTACCCATGGCGGTGATATCTCTACTATTATTATTGAAGAATTCGTCGTCTCGATTCAAGCTCTTATTGTCGAAATTTAGCTTTTGTCAAATCATGGACATAAGCTTGAGCCTCCACAAGATTCGGATTTAATCTTGAACGGCGGTCGTCTAAAATTAATCATTTAGCGTTAAATGCTTGTTCAATTGTAACTATTGAAGAATACGTTGCTAATATATGTTTTGCGATGAGAGCGAGACCGAGAATTGAGTTGGATGAGTCTTCCACCACCGGAATTTTAAAATCATCTTTGTATTCGAAATCACGGAACTTAAAAGCAATGGTTAAATAGTTTTCTAATTCGAAAATATTACATGTTGCTCCCTTTTATCTTTTTTGCCTACTAATGAGCAGATTGCACCATCTACTAAGTCTACCACTCTCCTCCTTTTGTGAGGCACTAGGTTAAGAAGATCCACTATAACCTAAATCGTATCTACTACAAAATTCATTATATAATGCTATTATAGCATCTTTAACCTCTACTTGTATAATTTTAATATCAATCTTGTTTCATTCAAATGTAAACAATCATAATAATAATCCTTCAAATAATCATACAAACCATCTAATTTAGTATGTGGATCAAAAATAATAATAACCAAATAAATAAAAGAAATGAAGGCATAATAATGCAGCCATTTTGCTTTCATTACTCTAATAGTCGGATTTAATTGAACATCTTTTTTATATTCACAAAAAACACCAAGCAATGTTAACACACTCTATACAAATAAATGCGTAGTAGGATAATAAACACCATATAAAGTATAAGTTACATCATTAAAAACATTAAAAAAATATAATTTTTTTTTCAAGCAACCCAATCTTGCGGGAGTAAACTAATTTCGGAAACATTATCGAAATAAACGTACATAATAAATCTTTATAAGCAAAAGATTGATGAAGCAACTCGTAGGTAGAATTTCAACGAGTCGAAATATCTTTTGAAAATATTTTTTATTTTTGTCCATGTGATTTACAAAATATGTTCCATTCTTTCATAACTTGAGGATGACTCCATAAAAATTTAATTGCTCTCTTTTTTGGGGTAAGAAAAATCTCAAAAGTTCGTAAATCATCTTGTACACATAAATTTAAAACATGGCAAGCACATCTAATGTGAAAAAAATTGTTCGCCAAAAGAAGGTTTACAAATATTTTCTAAATCGAGAATGGAAGCGGTATTTGACGCAACATTATCAAAACCAACTAAAACAACTTTATTAATCAAATTATATTTTTCTAAAATTTGCATAATTATTCTATAAAATATTATTGGCCGTATGCCTTTCATCAAACACTCGAAATGCAAGTACTCTTTTTTGAATGTTTCAATCGTTACCTATCTAATGACATGTTATACCAATATAAGAATGAATTTGTCAAGAATCGCTCCAAATGTCGTTACCTATATACACACGTCCATTGAAGTCCTTAAAAATTTTTGCAAAGCCTTTTTTTATTTTTTATAAACCCTAAAAAGTTTGAGTTTAAGAGTAGTTCTCGGAACAGGTTTTTCTTAAGGAGTACATGCGGTGTTTATCAAAAAATTCAAATCAAAATTTTCACCAGGTAGTCAACGGTAAATGTTCAATAACAACATATTGAGCTAATATTTTTTTATAAAGTTCATCACTATAATGAAATAAAGGAGAAGTGTTAGGATTGGTGTACCCAAAAATTTGTTGTTGCCTGGTATTGATCCCCGCTTGCATTGCATATTTTTGCGTCGGATGCCGATCGTATGTTCCATAACCGTATCCTTTATTAAAATTGTATGACTTCGTATAATATTTAGAGTTTATATTGTACTTGTTTTCACTTATATGTACCTTGTTGAAGTGTTGCCATGAGTTAGATGTACTCTTTCGGGCTTATCGTTTCGACTCCTTTCTTTGTCGACGTTTCTTCAACACCGGTAGGAGGATGAAGACCTTTTTGCGTTGGGACGTGCACGACGTTGGGAACATAGTTGATATTATCATCATCGTCTATTTAACATGTAAACTTACGAGAATCATATTGATAATGAGATTGAGAATAATTGGATTCCCCCATCCCCATTGGCACCGGGCTCTTTTCCCTATCACCACTCCTCTTCTATTTGTCATTTTTGTTAGAGAATTGAACGGAAAGTCGATTTAGAAAATTAATAGAATTAAATCGGGATTGAGAGAATTTGAGATAATTGAGAATTGAGAGAAATTGTGAGAAAAAATGAAAGAGGGAAATGATATTTATAAAAAAAATTTAAGAAGGAAAAAAAAGGGGGATGTTTGCAACGGCCATAATTGCAACAGCCCAATTTTGGGCCGTAGGGGGGGGGAGGGGGCTTTTTATATATATATATTTGGGCGGTTTGGAACAGGACCGAAACCCCGGATTTCAGTTCGGTTCTGAAATTTTTTAAAACCGTAATTGGTCCATGAGGGGTCGGGCTAGTTCCCGTTCGGAACCACGGGTCCCGGTCAATGGGCCGGTTCCGGTTATTCCACAGGCCGGTTCCGAGCCCAAATCGGCCCGTGGCCATGTCTAGTCTAACTTGAATTCGAATTGAGATGGATGATTTGAGTATGGAACAATAATAATAAATAAATAAAAGGACATATGTTAAGTCAATTGGTTGCGTACTTCATGATTGGGTCATTGGATGATACATGCACAAGACATTTGGTCAATAACTTTTTAAATACTTTGATCACGTCATTCTTAATCATCCAAGGTCAATTCCTTAATAATTATTTCGGAAGATGAAATTGTTGGAGCAATCCCATGTTTATTAAGTCTGGACGATGAAAATTAGCATACCGAAGGGTGTAGTAAATTGTTGTCGATTGATGAAGGCGACTCACTTGTTTACCTGCCTACTCGTAGTTTGTCACATCATTTTGTATATCAATTTTATATATTGCTATTGTTAAAAAATATTCATCGACCAATCTTGACAAAAATGAATAAACGAGAAAAATGTCAAGGTGAAGAATTAACAAAGATTTTTCCACAATGGAGTAATTGAAATTAGCGTATAAACACAAGAGCCACGCCTCTACTAGGCAGCGTGTGGAATGGCCGAGAGCGGACTTGTTGACCCTTTTGCTTTTTCAAAGATACGAACGTATTTAAGTAAGAAATTTCGTAAGTAGAATATATTTCCACTAGCAATAAGCTATCCAAATAATAATGTACCATCTACAGTAATCACTTATCGGTTGCCCTAATAACATGGTCTTTTCATGTTACTAGGGATTTTTTGCAGACTGACATCAATTATTGAGACGAAACTTAATGCTCATCGGATATTTCTAAAACATTTTAAATTCAACAGCAACTTGTCCTATCTACTAGCAACACATAATATCACCATCATTAAAATGTGTTTACTAATTCAAGTCGTTTGCTTACCTAAAAGAGAGGGAAGACTAGGGTTGCTCGATCTGAAATTGCGGAACAAAGTATTACGAGGCCGCATGTTTTGGAACCTCAGTAATTATCCATCCTCTTCCCTATGGAGTAATAGGGTTCATAGTACCAAATCCAAAGGTACTCCAATTATGCAACTCAACATCAAGGGCAGTATGACCTGGAGTTGGCGAGTTCTTCTTAATTTGAGATCTCCTCTAACTTTGGTACCTAGCTCTAGGTACTGTTGTAAAGAGTTTTTATGACGAAGTCAGACAAGTGGCACCGATTGTGGAGTGGCACAACCTAATTTGGACTAGCGATATCAGCAAACATAATTTTATCATTTGGTTTCTTTGTACAGACAGGCTTCCCACATTTAAGATCATACGACGACGGATGTCTTGAGTCGATATCCAGCGCAATTTCTGTATGACCCATATAGAAAATTAAACACATACATTACTGAAAGTATATGGCGTAATATCTTGGCAGAACATGGGATTCAACGCTTTATAGGAGGATGGAATAATGAACTTCAATGGATGATCAGTGTTACTAGGGGCAAAGACTTGGTGACAAGGCTCCTCTAAGGTATCATCCTTAGCAACAATATATTGCATTGAGATGGAGCGCAACCACATACGTTTTCTAAAACAAGACAAATGATATCAATATTATTTTGGCTACAAGTATTATTAACTGCACTTTACAAAAGTATTGACTACTACGTGGAAACTTCCTATCTTCATCTTTTTACATAATTAATTTTATCTGTAATGTCGAGAGATGCCCCTAAGCTCCTGTACTTTCTCGTTTTAAGAGGAGCGACTATCAATGACCTACTTTCTTTAACTTTGAGCCAGCTCTAATGGGTTCCTAGTTTAGATTCATCAGGCAATGTTGATTACCAGCTGCTCTTGCACTGCCCACCACAAATCGGCCCAGTTGCCACTTATGTCAATACAGAAGGGCGGAGACAATGTCACCTTAAATTGAACAACTCATCACAGACAAAACAGCTCGATGAACACGACGTGTCCGAACAAACGGACATGGCTCAACGACCCAACTAAGGTCCACACTGTACGTGCACATTGACTCATGATGGCGATCACAGTTCCTAGTTCCTAGTTCCGGTCACGGGTCTGTGCCAAAAGTGTGTGGCCGAACACTTCCCACAGTAAATAGACATGGTCATATTCACGGGTGTGAACGAGGTTCACTAGATTGAACATAGGAGCAGAAAAGGCCATATGCATTTTCAAGCTTAGATGACCATCCACATACTCCTGGTGAATGATGTTCATCAGATTGAACATTAGGACTAGAGCAGTCGGTCTGCGAATCTGCATCCAACATGTGATGCAAACCGTGACTCACCGGGCCGCAATGTGAGTGAATCTTCTGTGACCTTGGAATCTAGTCTCAGAGTCTCTCAGCCAAACGCGCACGACTTGTTCTATCCATTAGCTATCTCGAATTTCCGTTTTTCTGCTCGCAACAGAAACTTTGTAGTTTCCTAGGGGAGTGCTGAGCTACAATGAACAGTACAGGTTTACTTGTCCTATCCATTAGCTATCTCGAATTTCTGTTTTTCTGCTCGCAACAGAAACTTTGAAGTTTCCTAGGGGATTGCTGAGCTACAATGAACAGTACAGGTTATTCACCTATCAGGTATGAGCCTGCAAAATAAACTGTTGTGAGGCATATTTCATGCGCTTGTCTCGCGCAATGGTCCTCGCAAAATCAAGCGAGTATTCAATAATCATACGGGTTAACAATAGAAAAAGCAATTACGTTGAGACTGGATAAGGTCTCCATGTACACAAGTTTAACTACAACAGAATGATAGGAGAACATGATTAAAAAGAGAATTCACAGAAAATATCACTACTATGTCTCAGCAGAAACCAAATTTAGAATGAACTGGCCAAGAATAAGAAGTAAGAAAAGCAATTGAACACAGTTCATAAGCAATCGAGCACATCAAACAGATTTGAATTCTCTTGTCCTTAACATGAAGCTCAAACAATTTTTTTTTTTTGCTGAAATGAGAAAAATCAAGCATGGAAGAATTTGTGTTTGTGAAATGAGAAAAATCAAGCGTAGGAGACTCTTAAAAATAGAAAGACTTGCCAAAAAATAATAATAATAATAAGGCAATTCAATTAACAATTTGAGCTTGTCCCCGACCACTACTATTCGAGAAAGTAGTTGCACTACCATGTCCAATGCACAGGCATCCAGTGATTTCATGCTGAGAAGGAGAATGGAGGAAGAATAACAGGTCTTTTATAGAAGAAGCCTTTCAAGGAACATGCCAAACACCCTTTGGTTTCCCTCCACCAAATTTGAAATCCAACACTGACTCGAGAAAAAGCTAAATAGCAGCCTTTAGCAGCTCATCGACTTTACCCACACGGCAGCCTTTTCTGCAATTTGGCCTTTGGTAAAGTCAAACAATGAGCGAGCTATGGCAGGGTGAGCGCCATAGAAAGGAATCACAAGACCATTCTTCATACAAGATGATAAGATAATCAAGCGCTTCCCCATTTTCTCAATACTTCTTCTTTAGCAGAGACACGTCTATGATTTTTGTTCTTTGGTAAAGCATCAAAATCAGCAGGACTACTTGGGGATAGTCTCAAGATCTTTGTGGTAACAAAAGTTAACGCATTTCTCGTTCCTCGCAATGCAAACAGCAGCGGATTCAAGACCATAGCAAGCATGACTTCTCCTTTTGCAATTAAGAGAAACTGCGAAGGTAAATAATAATGTCTGAGAAAGAGAGGGAGAGAGCAAAAATTATAGCACTATGAACCCCAACATTGAGAACTTGCACAAAAAGCTGCTTACCATGAGAATAATACCTAAAACAGCCAAACTAGTCTGCTTTGCTTCTTGCCAGAAATTATCGCCATTGGACCAACCAAATTTTCCGCCCCATCCAAACCAACCACCTCCACCAGCATCACCACCTCCTCCCACCTCTTCTCTCCTCTTGATCTCTTTATTCCATTTCTCAAATTCAATCTTCTTTCCCCCGAGCGCGCTTTCTAAAGCTTTTCTAGCTTGTTCCTGCAACCAGCAATATGGTAAAGCGCCATTTTGTCAAATATGGCATAAATAAGCTGGAATAAACCAAAGAAAATCGTTGCATGGATGTAATCTACCCAAAGGAGGATGTTGAATCAATGGGGAGAGCCGGACACAGGATATAGTCATGAAGAGATTTGCAAAGAAGATGACAGCAGAATACAAGGCAGAGCAAATATAAATCAAAACTCTCACATCCATGCTTGTGTCAATGCTTAATATGAAGCCAAATTGGACTTATTACATCTCAAGGAACAGGTTACCATCTGTTTTCAGTTATGTTCTAATGCTTTTGGAAAACTTGGAGATAGTTCATTTTGGCTACTTATTCAATATCACGCAAACCTATATAATAACATTTTTATCTGCTTATATGCACTCTGCAGGTAACAATTCAAGATAGGAAATCCAGACATATTTACAATATGCGACAATCTTTGATCAGCAAGTCCTTACATGCAAATTCTCTACTAGTTCGGGCCAAAAAATAGCCTAATTATGGGATATCTAGCGATTTCATCTCTGATCCAGGCATTTAAATATGTATATATGTATACGGGAGCAATATTAATACGACTAGAGACAGGCTCCCCTCATGCGTGAGAGTTTTTACACTTCTCATCTAGATTGGATTATACCTTTAATGTCACGAAATTTTGCACTCTCTAAGATTGGAGTTATTGGAGACACCAAGGTGCTGGCAAGATCATTCTAACCTGCCTAGTGAGCTCTAGCACTATTTATCAGGACCAAAGTTCTTAGTGAGATATCGGACATGAGTCAGGCTGCCCCAGAACCCACCCACTCTTTTCATTTTTCAAGCAATAAAAGCACCCTAGAAAGACCAATAGCAATGTGGAATTTCTCATCTATCCATACCCTCAACATGGTCGCTAGTCATCCTCTTTTAACAAAAGATTGCCATTTGGCCACCAGAAATTGCTCCTTCACTATCTTCTATAGCCATGATGACTGGCTTTAACCCATGTCCAATGCAATGAAAAGTGAACTTCATGCTAGATAATGTGGAAGAAAATGATCACTCTGACCCCTATCTGGTAAATGGAATGAATTCATCAAAGCACAGGCCCCGTAACTATTGATGAATTATTAATGCCCTCGATATAAATAGGTTGTAGCTCACCATTCCCAAGTCAAGTGCTTCAACTTGAGTCTGCATGAGACAATGCTGACAGGTTTCAACTAGGGGAATTAGGTAATTGGATGAACCCAATGTACAGAGGCAAAATTCACATAAGATGCTTTTTTACTTGTGCCTAACAGATCCCGGGCACCAAATCTGAAAAATTAGCTGGTGAAGTCCCACAACCAATATATGTACATAGAACTATGCACATTGGATTAACATCATCTACCACATGGGTTCATTTGGATAATGTGTCTTGAAGAATTCAACGCAGAAATGCCACTAGAAGAATTTCTCACACCAATTGAACTGGTTTTAATGAACGATATTGCTTGTTCATTGCTCCTTATCAGTTTTGGAATCGAAAAACACTTTGCTTGATCAAATTGACAGGGAGAAAGTAGCCAGCCCAACCAAGGCTCTGGTGACCACTAAGCACAAACTATCTCCATTAAGCTCACTCAGGCAAAGCAGCGAACACTTCGTGCGCATAAAACAACATTACTTTCACAGTATCCCAAAACACGGTGATGAAGTAAGAAACAATTCAGGTCGACATATAACTCAGGCTCCTGAATGTCTCCAGAGCATGACTGCTTTGCTCGCTTAAGCAACAAGTTCACCGTGCGCGATAAGAGGAATGAGTAAAGGAGCTTCTTTTACCTCCCTGCGATTGTCGGAGAAAAGGCAGGAGTATCTGCCCTTGCACTTGAGGCTCTGTCGAAGCGAAGTCCATTGACAGAGGTCGCGAGGCCGAGGCCGAGTCCTCGAGGGAGACGACAATGAAGAAGGAGGCGAGTCGGGGCGAGTCCAGGCCGAGTTAGGCTGGAGTAGAGCTACGTTGAGAACCTGCGCCATTGGGTCTTGGACCTCCTGCGCCTCCTCCTCCTCTTCTGCTGCTGCTGCTACTGCTGCCCTCCTTCACTTCCCCAATCGGATTTCGCAGTGAATGTAGCCCAGCGATAGCCCAGTATCCATTGATGGGCTTTACTCTTCGGTGCCCCATGTGACAGCCTGGGCTCATTTCGTCGTAAATACATGCAAATTGCTCTTCTATTCTAGCGTCTTTGGTGAAAGTGTTTGCGTTGTCCGGTCGCATGATCTATGTCCGAACGAACGTGTTCGCGAGGATTTACATGGTCCGAGCGAAGTCACAACCGCTCCACCAATTGATGGCTAGAGAAGAGGTAGGCTTCGACCGAGCTTTTCTAATAAGCCGTGTTTGCCGGTCTAATATAATTTCCAAAGAGCCGCTACTTAGTGATTAAGGAATAGATTTCTATGTATTGATCAAGTACCCGATATAGGTTCGATTTTCCACATCAGTAAACGCAAATAACTCCATACTTTAATCACACATAGATGATCGAAATTTTGGTTGACATCTTACCTCTTTTTCACTCTAATGAAAAGTGAAAACAAGGGGGGACTTTTGTAAAGATCATTGAGCAATTTGGCATTGTTTATAGAGTTGGCTAATCTAACCAACCAACAAAAAGTTGAGAGCTTCACCAAACCAGGCCACCATCCATCGCAATCACTAGAAAAAGAAACTCATGCTTCAACAGGAAACTTGCTCATTGCTTCTCCCCAAGGCACCAATGATGACAAGTAGTAAAACAAAAGCACCAAGGCAATAAGAACTGAAACCATTCTTTTTAGGGCAACTAACATTTGTACAAAACATATGTTCCTATGTAGATAAATTGATCTTTTGACAACACCCGTTGAATTGTCATGAAAGCATAAACAAAGGTCAAGGTATTGTCTAGAATGAACAATTATAGGAGCAGGACCCTATAAACATTCTACAGTTGTTGACCTACCCCATTGTCTCCCCTGCATCACAATCAAACTCAAGTTCTTTGTTTATCAATTTCTTCATTGATGATAAAAAAAAAAAAAAAGATCATACCTTATGACACTTTCTTAATCGAGACTATATGGCGACAAAATTTGATAGAATAGAAGTCCATGGATCTCACCAAATGAGATTTGTCTTGAACACGAGCTCTTCACAATCTCACTCTTTGTCTTTCTTTTACCGTGTTGACGACGCCGATGCAATGCCATCTTCTTTTACTTGAAATCTCTTCGGGCGCGATCTCTATAAGCTCGATAGCAAATAAAACCCGACAGACAACATCGATCTCATTTTAATCAACATCTTCCATTTCCGACGCTCTTATAGACAGGTGACTCTTCTTTCATCAGACAACTTAAACCGAAACAAATTCATTAAGGCAGCGAAAACTTTCTAATGGTCGGGGTATAATCCCAAAAGCTTCTTAAAGCGTCGCATGTTTTGGTAAACCAGTCTAAACTCGTTGACAACAATGCACATTTCCAAAAGAGGTCCACGATTGTCATTTGTCTCTTGATTTTGTCCACAGAACATGGTCAATCTTGACCTTCAAAGCTCTTTCTACCAAGTCCCATTCTCGTAAGACTCTGCATATACTTGAGAGCATCGGTGGTTGTTTTCTAGGTATTTGACATGGACTAGAGACAAAGAGAAAAGGTGCAAAAGAATATTGTGGGCAAGCGACCCACTTTAAATGCAAAGACAGATTCACTATTTCACCTTTTCTTTTCTACCCCTTTCTCTTTTTTTTTTTTTAATTTCTTTTTTTTTTTTTTTTTATTTTGTTTCTTTCTTTATAATTTCATTTTTGTCCTCCTTTTGTAACTTTAATTTAAGAGGGAGACAGCTGCAACTGATCATTTACATTCATACCCCATGCTCCTAAGCTTAAATGTGACATCACATTTTAAAAAAAAACCAAACAAATTAGTGACTCAACTAATGACCTAAACGTCTCTTACTTTAAATTCGAGTTTAAATCCCTCTCATTTTGTAACAAATACACTTAAGTTCCTAATACAATTCAAATGCTTAATTATTCTTTGTCTAAAAAACAACGATTGTCTATCTATTTTTAACTATGCGAATACACATGTGATAATGATATATAAATCGACTCGTTCAATAAAAAACTATGGACATTAAAATTTGTTATCGTCGAATTTCATTTCGTTTTTGGTGAGAAATATATTGGTACCGTGGGGTTAAAGTTTGTGAGATCTATCTTTGAAGAAATTCTAGGCAAAGTTGTCAGTAAGGTGTCACACAAATAAGAATATTAGGAATAAGAAGAAGAGTTAAGTATAGATTTAGTCCTTCGGGTTTTATGATTTGTGGGATTCTGTCATCTAAATTTTAGTTTGTGCAATCAAGTATTCTAATTGGATTTGTGCAATTAAATCATTCCATCAGTCACTCCAAACTAAACCGTCGAATCAATTGACGATGTTTAGATGGAGCCAACCATGTTTTAATGATGATCCTGCATAAAAGAGAGATAAAAGAAGAGAAGAAAAGCACTCAACTGATAACCAAGAGAAAAATATCTTGAAAATTTACGTCCACTGTGTTAAATCCCCCAATTCATCTTCTTCTTTTAGCGAGGATTTATTATCCTTTAGAGAGAGCAATAAAATATGTTACAATAATAAATTTGAAAACTACAGATATCGCACAAGCCAGCTATATTTCCTTCTATATTGGGGTTAGGAGTCCTAGGACAATTTGACATCTTTATTGTTCCAACACATTGCTTATGTGAAAGAACGCGCAAAGTTAATTTGTCGTCGAATGAGCAAAAACAAAACGGAAGAAAAATAAAGGAAAGAATTGTAATTTGAGTATTAGTTATTACACTAAATAAAATTTAGAGGCCTAAGTTGCACAAAACAAATAACAGAGGAGCAAATTGCACGAACCCCGAAATATAGAGAACTAAATCTGTTATTGACCCTAAGTTGATTCGAATTGAGATATGACAGGATAAAGTGGAGTTAAAAATGCTCCGATTGTAGAAAATATCATCATATGTTTAGTGCGACTCAAGGTAGGATTGAAAATCTTCCGTTGTGTCTAGTTGCTTCAACCTCCACCGGTCACTTTCGACACTCCTCGTAGTGCCCCGAGCTTGTCATCATCCCATCCCGAGCTTGTCATCATCCCCGTCCGTCGCCCTCTCGGCCGCGCAAGGGCTGTGACCCCTGTTTTACGTCATAGAGACGGAGAGGTAGAGTTCGTAGGGGGTCGATTCCGGTTGCCTTTTGGCTGGAAGCTTGATCTTCCGCTTGGGTCGTCGCTGAATTGCTCACTCGTGGACTTTCGAAATAGAATCTTTCACTCACCTCTGATGAAGATTGCGCGCCAAAAGAAGAGTGCCTACAAAGAAATACAAAAAAATTAGCCAAACTCTTTCGTTTGTGTGATCTGGGTGCAGATCTCTCTCTCTCTCTTTGGTTGGTGAGCAACAAGATAAAAGCCATTGTTCAGAAGCTTGCAAATCGGCCCCGTGGTCGGGGGTGGCAACGATGGTCGTCGTTAGACTCCTTTTTATCGTTAGTCGTCACTTGTTTGGACACGATTGGCTAGCCGCGGATTACAATGCAGAAGTGACGAGCGATCGGCTGTCGAGGTGGTGGTCTTGGCACGGTGGCTGGTAAACTATTTTCCCAAGGCGTTGATCCATCACTCCATCGTCAATTTTGTTAAGTTATTATTAATTTTTATTTGGTTCGTCCTTATCTCACCATTTATTTCGAATTTTTTATCCGACATTATATATTTGATCCGGAAGACAATCGCCGAACGATGAACATGATAGTTGTCACTGTGTTTGGATTAAAATCTGGACTACTGAATGCAACCTAAAATTCGACCCAAAAAAAAAAAAAAAAAAAGAAAATGTGACCTAAAAATATAAATGCAAAACAAAGGAGAAAGAAAGACAGAAAGGGCACTCTATTCAAAAGAAGGGAAAAATGCGAGAATACGAAGGGGCATTTTCGTCATTCAGAGCTCTAAAGAGAGAGATAGAGATAGAGAAGATAGAGATAGACGGACAGACCAGAGAGAGAGAGAGAGAGAGAGAGAGAGAGAGAGAGAAGAGAAGAGAGAGAGAGAGAGAGAGAGAGAGGAAGCGAGACCGTTTGAAGGAGCAGAGAGTTCGTTAATTCCGTTAAGCCCCCCGGACGATTAATGAATGTGAACGCGGCGAGCGCGAGGAGGATGGTGACGGACCTGGAGATAGCTCGCGGGGTGGAGACGGTGCTCCGGCAGTCGGACCCCAACTCCGTCACCACCATCAACGGTGTCGTCCAGCAGCTCGAGGCCAAGCTCGGCCTCGACCTCTCCCACAAGGCCTCCTTCATCCGCGACCAGATCGCCCTCCTCCTCCGCTCCCACCCCCTCCCCCGCAAAGACCCATTTGCCCCTTCCCAAACCCTCTTTCCTCACCAGCCCCAGCCCCAGCACCAGCACCAGCCCCAGACCCAGCCCCAGCACCACCACCAGCACCAGCAACTGTTCCCTTCCCATTTTTCCCTCCAGCCCCCGCAGGATCTCAATTTCCGCCCGGCTCATGCTCCGGCTCCGGCCCCGCGCATGGCCCAGCCGCAGCCGCTGGCCCCGGCCGCTCAGAACGTGGCTTCTTCTGCAGCATCGGAGAGCGCGAAAGAAAGGTTTTTGTTTATTTTTTGGCCATATTGTCTCCTTCCTCCGTAGGGTTTGTTCGGCGATGTGCAATTTGTCTCTAGGGTGTCATTTGGGTTCGTTTGAGGGTTAGGGTTGTGGGATTGAGGTTGATTTTTTTGAAACTTCGCGTCTGTTAGGGTTTACCCCGGTTCTTGTTTCTCTTTTATGTTGTACTAGTTGATAGTATTATGGGCTTGGATATGACCAATTTTTGGGGCTTAGCTGAAGTATGTGTTGGTTTTTGGAGATGACGCTGAGGGTTTTAGAGAACGATTGATGCACTGAGACTGCACTGAAAAAAAAAAAAACTATTGAAACTAATTCTCCGCAGAGAAGAAGTGGATTCTGGGGGTATATGGCTCAAACTATTGATTGGGTTGCAGATTTATTTTGTATGACTATCCTAGTGAGTTGCAAAATCTTATTTTTTTGTTTTCTCGGTGTGTTCTTGTGATAAGGGTTGGAAAGAAACTATCTTTTGAATATTCGCTCGACGTTAGTCATGTGTCAGGATATTTAACTTTTGTGGTGGGGGTCTGCTCGGATCTGTTCTTTCTATAGGATGCTTCACATGATTTTCTATCTTATGCTTGAATTTTATTTCCTACAACCTGAAAAAAGGTCTTCTCTTTTGGAGATTGGATCCTGGAGGCTCTTTTGCAATCTAGTTTTTTTGTCTATTTCTGTCATTGAAATTTGTTTGAGGGTGCCCTGTTTGCCATTTTCGATATACCAAGGTTTATTTAGTGAAGTGATATCTCTTTTTCTCCCTTTCTCTTTTTCACTTCATTAACAATGTGACAATTCAAATAGTATTGAGGATCCTGGGATGTTTCAACTTGAGCTTGAGAACATGGCAATGTAATGATGTTTCTTTCTCTCCTTGCTACTGACTGGTTTCTAACAAGGTTTTTTTTCTAAGTTTTGAAGAACATCCTAACAATCTTCTTCTTTTGAATGTGTGGCTCCCTCCTGCACAATCATTATTCTTTTGTCAAGTGATGTTATGGGTTGGATAGGAATGCAAATCTTACTAAGTTTTAGAGCATCAGTTGGTGTTTTTATCTACTGTTTGCTTCTACATGTGCCATAACTTACGCCATCGTGGATGATCTTATTGCAGTGCTCCAGCTGGTGCAAAAAGAAAAGGTGGTGCTGGGGGTCTGAACAAAGTATGCGGGGTTTCATCAGAGCTTCAGGCTATCGTCGGCGAGCCAGCATTACCTCGGACTGAGGTGGGAAATTACCCTTCAACTAAAAGGCTTCTGTAGTACCCACAATTAAATCTACTAAAGAACTCTTCTTTACTTTATCCAGATTGTGAAGCAGCTTTGGGCATACATAAGAAAGAATAACCTCCAAGACCCAAGTAACAAGAGAAAGATAATCTGTGATGATGCCCTGCGTTTGGTATTTGAAACAGATTGCACTGACATGTTCAAGATGAACAAGTTACTTTCTAAACACATTATTCCACTTCAACCTACAAGTATGTAAAATGTTCATAAAGTGATGCACACTCTTTTCCTAGTCCCTAATATGGGTTTTATTGAGCCTTTTTTCCACATTGTAATGTCTTCAGAGGAGTCAGGTCAAGCAAAAAGATTGAAGGTCAGTGCTGAGTCCCCCAATGTTAGTTCTCAACCTGGTCCATCTCCTGTAATAATATCTGAAGCACTTGCCAAGTTTTTGGGAACTGGAGAACGGGAAATGCTCCAGTCCGAAGCACATAGACGTGTTTGGGATTACATTAAGATCAATCAACTGGAGGTATGTAACTTTTAATGCGTACTTTTAGTTTTTGCATTGATTATAATTGTTGAATGTCTTTTGAAAGCTGATGGTACTTGCTTATGACATTCTAGCATATATCAGACTACCCTACTGCTTTTGTGTCGTATTTTCACTAGTGTTTGCCCAATTATGTGGGGTCAAGAAGTTCTTTTTCTTTGCTATTTTGACATGTAAGAATTGGTAGCTTTTGAGGAAGCCAAAACTGTAAATGTGTTGAATCTGGTTATAGTTAGTGTTCTGTTTCTTCTGAATTTTTGCTTCTCTTATACAGGATCCTTTAAATCCCATGGGGATACATTGTGATGCCAGGCTTTGCGAGCTTCTTGGCTGTGAAAGCATATCTGCATTGGGAGTACCTGAGATGCTAGAACGCCATCACTTATTTAAGCGATCATGATAGTGCCAGCTGGTGAGTGTTCAAGGTTCATTTTAAGCCATTGTTCCCTGTTGTTCCACAGTAGTTACTTTTTGGCCAAGAATTGTGGCTGTTGACATGTAGTATAAATTCAGTGAGTTCTTTTCTCTCTGTATGTTAGCATCTGCAGTGAGCTAGAAATTTGGTTTATGACCTTCATGATCATTTTTATGTTTGGAATGTCCCCTTGCAAAAATAATGCAAGCCCTGACTAACCTAAATATACTCGGAATGTGTTTGATCTATGAGGTATAATTCTTTGTGGAACTCATCAGCAGACTGGGTCGTTCCTCCGCCATAACTAAATTGACAAACATCTAGCATTCTGTTATAAACATATGGTAGGTAGTATGTAGGTGGTCAATTCTATGGGTCTGCGACTTGAAATTTTCTGTGGTAAAATATATGAACTATTCATTGGTAAGTTTCCTGATTTTTATAGTAATTCTCCTTGTATGACAACGTCATAAATTTTCTCATTTTACTATCATAGTCAAATATTTGTCGCAACTCCTATGAAACCACAGAAATATCCAATTTAGGTTGTTTTTCCTACATTTCTAAACCAATCTAACTAATGTGTACTTGAGGAAAATTTTACCCTTGACAGGACGAGTTTACTCTGTTCTTTTTTTGGGGTTCAACAAAAATGTTGCAGGTCTGACCAAGAAAATTATGTATATGCAGGTGCACTGACACTTTACCACCTGCCTGCCTGGGATGGTAGAAATGTTAGTTGAGCAGCTTCTGTTTAAGTCCTCTCTTAGGTCTTTTGTGCATTAACAAGGTTAGGTCATCTGATGTTTCATACTTTTGTCCTGGACCAGATGAAGATATGTAGCATGGGCTAATTGCAAGTAGTATCTGGTAGAAATGCTTTTGTTCTGATTTTAGGCTTACATGCCTCTGTTTTATTGCTAATTTTCTTTCTGATTTCCTGATCATAAATCTTATGGTGATGGATTGATGTGTTGGTCCTGAAATAGTCTTCAACTGCTTGTTCTATCCCCTTAACTGGGAAGACAAATCTGCAGGGTGAACTGTCGTCAAGTTGGTGTTCTTGTTATATGTGGTATCAAGCGATCTGTCTAGAGGGAAGTGAAGGACTTAAAAACCTCACATTTGAAATCTTTGTAGTGAATGACATGCTAAGGTTTTTCTTGCCTAAATTGTCATATATTGAGATCAGTGTAATGATGTCGGAAAATCCTCTTGCAAGCATGTAATCAAGGTTCATTGGCAGTTTCAAAAGAAAACTAGCAGTGGGACAGAAGCATCCTCAGTTGTGAGTTTTGGTTCATGTGGACTCAGGATAAGGTCGTTAATTTACTTGGGATAGACCCGAAAAAGAAAGAATTGACAACACAGGTGATCAGGTTTGGCTGGTGGATCTACGCAGAATTTGTCAAACCAACCATAGAGAGTAGCTCATCGGTCTGCCCAAACACATGCTCGTTGAAACACGCTCTTATGCTCTCGGATTTCTTTGGAGTTTGATTTTGTTCTGGGCTATTAGGGCACTCATAAAGTCTACTGATTTCAAAAGAGCGTGTATGGAGGCATCCTCCTGAAATGGTTTTGCTATCAATACAGAGAAATTGAAAAGCCAAACAATAGTCGAGTCCCAAGATCTCTATTCTGCTGACGCCATCTTCCGAAACATTACTATTGCGTAATTTGGCAAACCAAAATCATCAATTCATTAGACTAAACTACTACTTACTCGGTACATTTTCGGTGGCTCCTTTTACACGTTAAATTGGTAATTACCTTTCGAAATCACGTAAGATTACGCATCACACAAACATATTACTGATGACCGGTAGCAATGTGTATACTTGACAAATTCAAATAATTGGTTCGGTGTGGTATAAAGGTTAGAACTTTCTAGTTTTGATTTGCCTATGGTATTGCAGTTTTCCAACTTCTTGTGTTTGATATCACTTGAAAACTTTACCGAATGAAACCCATCACCTCTAGATTGAACCAGACGTTCCTAAGCCTAGGCCGAAACCCGGAACAGAATCCATGTAAGGCCAAATTCTAGCTTTCCGAAACAGAGAACCCAACTGGCTCTCCCGGAACTGGCCCAGACTTAGACCGACAACGCCCTGCTTCCCAGGTCGACCCGGACCGGTGCTCCACCCCTGGTAATGATCTTCCTGCATTTAGGGTTAAGGGAATCTGCCATGCATTATTGGGGGAATAAAGTTAAATGAATAATTTTCCCTGGAATATGTACTTTTCATGGCTTTGTTTATGGTACTTTGTACATGGGAAATTTACTGCACCACAGACTCAACGAATGAACTGATAATCTGTTGGCATATCTTTATCGCCGAAGTGGTTACAAAAGAAAGTACTTCCTTTATCCGATTGGCCCTACTGAAAAGGCCAAAATAGAATTCGAATGATACTAAAGAACGTCGACTTAAGTTAATGGAGATCGCGGAACATGGAAGGCATACGATGCCAATGCTTTAGTCACCTTCAAGATCTGCAGAGAAGCACACTGAAGCGAAGACACAGATATGATGCTGATGCGAGAGAGAGGTGGTCTCCACAGTCTGCCATTTCAACGTTTAGATGTCGCAAAAGTTGGCGACGGATGAATGAAACTTGCAATAAATTTAGTACAAGTTGGTTGATTTAAATGAAAGCCAGAATTTCCAGCTAGACATTGATGCATCGATTTGCTGATTTTTCTTCTTCTTCTTCTTCTTGCTTGCAAGGTTACTGTAATCTAGCTGTGATTCGACAGAGCCAGTCGATTCAAATAAGGATGTGCGAAATAACACATTCTGCGGAAAGTGATTGACAGTATGTCGGCTTAAAGATTGTATCACATATCTAGTGAATCAGTAGCGATAGAGATGGAAAGCGTTCACAAAATTTGAAAATGAAAAACTGATGTCGCCATGAACATGTGATAACTTCGCGTAATGGAAAGACATGGTACCTGATCACCGCATCGCCAAAACTGTTTAAAAACATCAATCTATTATCGCGTTGAGGCGGAATCGAGTACAATATAGAAACACTTCATGGGTCTCACTCTAACAACTAGACTATGATTGGTTTGGTCTATTGAACTGAAGTCAGACCATACTTTCTCTGGCCCTTGTATAGTAAAATTCACTTGGACACTTCTGTCTTTTTCCATTTATTCACAGCTCTTTTTTATCTTGGCCAACCATTCCCCACTCTTTTACTCCATTAGAATCTGGCATTCATCTCCCTCCCTCTCTCTCTATAAATAGACCTCATGCTCTTTGTTCTCTCTGCACTTACAAACTAAGCCACACTCAATTTCTTCTTTTAGTGTCCAGGCTTCTCTCAAACTACCCTTCAACTCAAACAATGGCCAGTGTTCAGGTACATAAGTTCAGAGCTTTATCTTTACTATTGTGGGGATCTTAAGTCCAGTTTTCATGGATTGAATCCAGCTCACTGCACTTCTGTTTTTCCTTTGTTCGTCGACGCAATTAGCACACTCCCTTCTCGACCTAGTCACTTTTAACTATACTCGTCAAATAATGCGTTGTAAAATAGCTTTTATGCCTAGACGAGGACAAGCATATACACAGATGCCCTGTATTCAAGACTATTCAATCTGCTGCCATAGCAAAATGAGGGGAAAAAAAAAAGGTTATTAGGTCCACAGTCCGCGCTACATAAAGAAAGCCGATCTGTGGGGGCATAATGATATTACTGCAAGAAGAGCAGTAGATAGTTACGTAAACTTAATTGAAATCATGAACAGCATTTTTTTTTTTATCTATCAATAGTTTCTTTTTAAGAGTACCTAACGACAAGCGTAACGAAATAGTGTCTGATTGGGTTCAGAGAGTTGCAAACCAACCTTAGCCCTTTATGGTGAATCAAATCGCTAAAACCGACAGCATCCACTGCATCAATCTGCATCGGGGTCATCTTTGCTTTATCATGTCATGTCCTGCATCATGTGCTGGTCACCATTGTAGCTGTCAGTTAAAAACATAACAGATCAGTTAGCCGTCCTGCTTGCTTGCCAATACTCAATTCTTGATCTTTCCTTCCTGTTGAGACAGAACATAAAATGTACGATCGAAATCAAATAGATAAAAAAGCCACCTGAGACAAATGAATTGCTTTCGCAGGTTTCAGGATCTCCGAGTGAATATGAAGAAATCGAAGCAGCTGACACAACAGAGACCGAAGAGACAATGGCAGGGTTGGAACCAGCCACTGATCACGATGGCAAAATTCCTGCAGAGGAAGCAATAGAGGAAGCCGATGAGGTTGAAGCCGAGGAAGAACCAGAGGAAGAAACCAAAGAAACTAATGCAAAATTCACTGAAGAACCTGCTGCAACACCGGATGAAGATGAGAATCCACTCGAAGAAGAGGAAGAATAAATCTTTTGCAGGAGATAAGCGCTTGGAATTTTCTGTTATACCCTATGTTTCCTTATCTTTCTTATCATTTGCATGTCAAACCTGGTGAGAGTGAGACTACTGTTGTTCTGGTTTAGTTGAATGAATGTGATCTCTATGGTTTGTTGTTTGATTAATTAACATGACGCTTTCTCCTTGATGTCATTCTCCAAGGTCACGTTTTTCAATATACCATTGTGCTATTTTCTATGTGATCTCTATAGTTTTACCATATTTCTATGCCAAAATCATGGCCAACTGAAAGAAACAAAGCTTCAAACTCACACAAGCACCCTGAAAAAATGAAACTTCGAAAAGAAGTTCAGGTTTCTCCAAGCTTTGCAACTTCATCATCTGAAGTCCATTTAATTGGCAAAGAGCGTGCGCACACTCGAACCCACAAACAAACAGGGATAAACACACATTTAAGCACATACTGAGAGAGAGAGATCACAACCTGTCCATTTTCCATGGATTACTAGGAACCATTCCTGTGTATATACTTTTTTGATACTGTCAATGTCAACTGCTAATACATTTGATCCCAAAGCTACTGGCGACATGTTCTTGAGTGACAAACTCGAGACGCTCTCGCATTACATCCAGCGAAGGATACACTGAAAGCAACAAATTCAGTACTTTCATGAACATTCATGTACATGACGGTAAATCCCATCTTTACAACTTCTCCAGCGAACGCAAGAAAGATTGAAATTGCGTGTGACAAATCGTTTCCTCCAGCTTTCACGGTAGCAACAGTAAGGGCCAAGTTTCATCCGCGATGGCCACCGAGTAAAGTGATGGTAAATTACTAGTTTTATTGCCATTGAGTAACATAACTGTCTAGTTTAATGGCTTAATATAATACCCAGAAAAACCTCTAACTTAGCATTTGTGAGAATTATATCCAAAACTTTTTGCTGTCTCATAAAAAACCATCAACTTTTACTTTCGTCCCTATTCTACAATTCTAATACCCAAAAAAGCTTACAACTTTAGCATCTGTTCCAATTATATCCAATTTTTTTTATCTCATAAAAACCCACTAACTTTTATTTTTATCCCAATTCTACCACTGTCAACCTTTCAATCATAATCACTGTTAGTTAATTCTACGTGGCTTGAATTTTCTCGCCTAACTTATCAATGAATTTTCGAAATTTAAAAATAGTCGGTTTCGGGACGACGATATTTTAGATAGGTCGTCCAAATATCTCAATGTCTAGCCGTTCTTTGGGCTATTGAGTGCCGAAGAGAATACCAAACGCTCCGTCCTGGAGTGACTATGTATCTCCTAGTAATATGTAGGGGAAGCAAACAATAGAAGAGAAGTTCGGGATTTTTTTCATATCGCCTTTTTTGAGATGTAATTCATTAATGAAGTGAAAATGCCATGTAAGATTAACTAGTGGTGATTATAGACAGAAAGCTAATCGTGGTAGAATTGGGACAAAAATAAAAGTTAGAGGTTTTTTATGAGACAAAAAAAAGTTCTGGATATAATTGTCACAAATGCTAAAGTTGAAGGTTTTTTTTTTTATATTGGGCTTTAGTTTTATTGCCTTAAGCAGTGGGTGTTATGCAGAAAAGTATTAGAACCCTTTAAAAACATATGTGTCGTTGAGATTCAATTCATTGTACTTAAGTAAACTATAAGCTCTAGTCTATTAGAGACTTCAAGCAACAATTGTTGAAGGCTGAGTCATACTAAATGTGACAAACTTGAGAAAAAATTTTATGTACTTTTGCACTCGGCAATCTATTAACTACTGCCTACTGTTCGTCTCTTTCCAACGACCGATGCGGTTTACATCGACTGAGACAAAAATTTCGACACAGGTAATTTACATTTTTATGTATGGCAAAGCACTGTGTCTGCTGCTGAAGCCATTAACCATGGAAAGCATAATGGGAAAGGAGATGACGATTTTTGAAACTAAATAAGAAGCTCTCGCAAATTTAGAAGGGTCATGGAATGAGTTCAACACTTGTGTTTGGAGAAATGGCGATTTTGCAATGACGAAAGCTACGCTAGACAGCGAAAGTTGTCCGCAGAATTTGTAAGAATCATCTACCGAGAGATCAACGGCATATTGTTCTGTTGATTGAGATATTTTGTGATCGAATTGCGTATACACTCATCTGATATAGGGTGAGGAAAAAAAAATAGACAAACGAAGATTCCTCTTAGGAGGCAATTGCTCGCGCCCAGCACGGGCTCTCCCAAGCCCTACCAGTCGCAACATGGTACTCAATTCAACATGCGTTTAAACTTGCCTTTTAGAAACGCCACTAATCGGTAGGGTTGAATAGACACCAAAGTAAAATATAACAAGTACATTTTACTTCTGCGAACTAGAGATTCAAATGGATCCAAAGACTTGGTTACGCTAGATTAATCTAACGTCCTTTCAGTAAATTTTCTCTTCATTTTGAAAATGTTTTTGCGGGCAATTTTAGTTGATTTTATCCTATGTCACTAAATATGACTGGTGCTCCTATGGGTGCGTAATCCAAAGTAACACCCACTAAATAAAGTAATAAATAGATTGCAAGATATCTAGAGAACCCAAATGCGCTATGCAAAGCGAAGCAAGTCACTATCCATCATCACGAAATTTCTGCAAACTACTACTCAGAAAAATATGCAAACAGGATGCAGGAATGGCTATCTAGTATGCAGCTTATATTATTTGTATTTTCGTTTATGCCATGTGCAATCCGGATGATGCACGTAATGATATAATTGCTAAAGGTTGATTCTAAATGACGTGCATTACATGATATGTATTGCTATGAGACTAATTAACTTTAAATCTACACGATTCTAATGACATCTTTTATTTGGTTTTTTTAGTGAAAATTATGGATTTTCTTAAATATATATGCATTTTAAAGTAACATGCAATGTTCTAACTATTAATGTGGACGATGCAATGTTGAGATTGCACTTATGATGTACATTTTTAAAAAGTTGTGACACTTAAGTGATCAATTAAAAAGTTATATAGCACTCAAGTGATCGTAAAAAAAGTTATGGCACTCAAGTGATTGAAAAAAAAAAAGTTATGGCACTCAAGCACCATACAAAAGTTATGGTAGTTCTAGTGTCCTTTTCCTCTTGTTAAACTTCGGAAATGATCTTCTATGATTAAACTTACCAAGTGTCAAAGAATGTTAATATGTGAAATACAATGCTAAGATTTCACTTGTCGTGTGTTTATATAGAAAGCTTATATATCTTTCTCTAATTATATATTCTTTAATAACCTGATAAATTTAGGTTAATGTTGAAAACTTGCCAGGTATTTTCAAAGGTAACATAATAGTAACTTGTCTCTTTCTATTTATCGTTTAAGGACCAAAATTTCGTAAATTCAAAATCTTTTGGGAACATATTAAATGGCGTTATTAGTTAATTTTCCCTTTTTTGAGTAAGCAATGTGAACATACTTGCCATGTATTTTCATAGCAAGCATACACGTCTTTTTCGATTAATACGTACTCTAGTGATTGGCTTTACTTTAGATACTGAAATCTCTTTTGTTGCATGTACTTAGAGTCAAGACAGGGTCAAAGTCGCTTCACGTAGACCATGCAGTGAAAAGTTTTGAGATTTACTTGCAGTGAAAAAAAGAGTGAAATGATAGGTTTGGAGAAATCTTGCGAAATTATGAATATTGGGATAAAATGACTACGTTACATATCTTAGAAACTTTGAATAGGGATAACAAGTTTGTGATGAGTGTGATATGATTGGATTATTTCTACTTTTGAATCACATATTATATATGATCTATGAAATTAGAGTTTTCTAGTGCATTTCATGGGCTTGTGGCTTATCCACATAAAAGCAGGCTTATTAGCAAAAAAATAAAATAAAATAAAATAAAAAGTAGACATCAACGTAGATACGGAATTAATATTGCGTTAATTGACTATATAAGGAATAGAATTACCATATTAATAATTGAGATATGGATTTTTCTTTTTTGGCATTGATTGAGATACGGAATCAAATATTGAATTTATTGGTATTTTGATTAGAAACAAAGGAAAAATTTCTCTATGGCTTTTCTATATATAAAGGCATACTTTTTACCCCTCGTTGTGTCATTTTTATTAGATCTGTGAAAAACTCAAATTCAATCTAGACTTCGGTCATAAGCTCGATGAGTATTGCTTTTTTGTTTGGTATACGAGTCTAATCATTAGTCAATATGCTTGATATACATTGTTGGTTAAGTGGGAGTTTTCAACCTACGGAGAGTGAGATGGAGGCCGATGTCGGTGCCGGGCTGAGGGCAACCACTTCTTCTTCAGCAGTGGTGGCTCATAGAAAGGAGATCCATATGGTGCTGACAAGAAGGGAACTCCTGCGTTACTTTTGCGGGGAGCAAGCCGGAGGCCGATGGCAGCGCCGAGGCTGAGGGCTGCGCTTCTTCTTCAGCAGTGGAGATATAGAGATAGAAGATCCACATGGAGTTGGATCTGAACAAGGACGATGATCGGTTGCGCCCACAAGAAGGAAACTCCTGTTTTACTTCCACGGCCATCCTTTTGCTTTTCTTTTTGTTTTTATTTCAAAATTACTTTATACAAAATACACTACATCTCGATTCTTCAATCGTAACCCGATCTAGATCTAGATTTGGGAGCCTGTTCAACCTGTTTCTAGCGTATCCGTAAGGTAATAGTTTTAAGGGCACTAAACCTAAGCGAGCACCTCCCAATGGGCAAGCCAAAGCTATTGGGAAAAAAAAAATAAAATTATGGTGTGTGCTTAATGATCATACAAGATTCGGTAATTGGCCGTCATTTCTCCTATTTTGTGGCCGAGACATACCTATTACTATGGGATGAGAGTATGTTATCACAATTTGGGCTTTATCTACTTTGTTGTTTGGATTGTGTCGGTCAATCTCGTATGATCTAATTCATCTCAATCGCTGCTTTATAATTTCAACACTGCATATTCGGCTCTTTTAGAGTTGTTTTGGTCAATCTCTTGTGATTTAATTTGTTTCAATCATTTCTTCATAAATTTATTTTTCAACTTTGCACAAATTGCCGGCTTATGATCCGACACATTATGGAGCATGTCACCTACGATGTACATTATAATTTCTTTTCATGCTCTAATTTGACATCAAGAGGAAAATGAAATGTATCTCTAATTGAATTGGTAAGGGAAACGAGATTGCTCAACTGCTTTACCTCGCCAATATTGCTTCAATGTTCTACACGGCCGGCTGTTTCTTTAGCATCTCAAAGAAGATGCGTCGACAGTCCAATATCGATAAAATTCTATAACTAGGACGTAAAGTTTGTACCTATCACCGCCATTTCAGAGATATATCCTCCATATCCTAGTTTCTCAATATTTCTTGGGATTATGCATTAATATCTGTTGATCGTACGTATCTTTGATTGGTCCTATTGATAAAGTCATATAACTTGATAGATTTTATAACTTATAATTGTGGATGGATGTTATGTATGTGAGATTTTACTTACCATGTATTTTGAAAGATGACATAATTGCAACTTGTCCTTTTCGCTTTATTATTTAAGGACCTAAAATGTCGCAAATTCGAAATTTCTTGGGTAGATATTAATTGGGCTTTTACTATTTCATATGTCCTTTTTTTAAAACATAAGTAGTGTCAGAAAATTGGCAAAGATCTTTTTCTATTCATCTTTAATGTCATGGTAAACTTGGAAAAAAGGCTTTCATATAATTAGAGTTACCAACTTTTAAAGAATATTAATACGGGCAATGTAGTGGGGAGATTTCACTTGTCATGTATTCTTATGGCTGGCCTATATATCTTTCTCTAGTTAGGTACTCTTCAATGACCTAATAAATTTGGGTTAATGTCGAAACTTGTAATGTAGTTGAAATTTTACATGCCATGTATTTTCGAAGGTGACATAATTGTAACTTTTCCTCTTCTATTTGTCGTTTAATGGCCTCATAAATTTGGGTTCATATTTGAAAATCAATTTCTTTCGGGAAACTTTATTAAATGGCTTTGCTTTCAACACTAAAATCTCTTTGTTGCATGTACTTATAAGTCAAGATAGGGTCAAAGGGACTTCACGTAGACCATGTAGTGAAAAGTTTGAGATTTACTTGCAACGTATTTGCAAAGAATTACATTGTAGCTTCTAGCCCAAAAAAAAAAAAAAAAGAATAAAAATGATAGGTTTAGAGAATTCTTGTGGAATTATGAATATTTGGATAAAATGATCACCTTACATAGGTTGCCAAGGGCCCGTTTGGCAACGATTCCGATCCGAAGAAGTAATTTTGATTATAATTGATTTTTTTTGTTTCTATTCTTTAGATGAGTTTTAGAGAATTAGAATGTATTTGGTCATTACACAAATTTCTATTTCTAGAACAGAAACACGTTTGGTAATTGCACAAAATTTTTGTTGCCGAAAATAATTTCTCTTTCAATTTTTGTCATTTAAGTCAAATAATTACGTAGTTACTTTGTGAAATTTTATTTAGCATTTTGAATTAGTTGAAGATTAATTCATATTGATTCTCTTATATAATATATTGCATATAACATTTTTTCCGTGCTATTCCGTCTAATTGTCGTGTCATAACTAGTTATTTTAAGCTTAAAAAAGGAGAGAGCATATTGGATTAGTGTGTGATTTCAGATTAGCTCGGGCTCTCCCTAGCCTATACAAAATTGCAACGACGAAAGATCAAATTCGATCTTAGTATGATCAATGGCATGTGTATGTATACATGCAAATGAAGTTGTCATCAATCTTTAATGAAGCTAGACCGGAAATTTTATCGAACGGTTAGGAGAAACCATTAAATTCTATGCAACAAGACAAATCTAGGGTTTAGAGACCTGGTTATGTTGGAGTTTTCAACCAACGCCCTTTCGGCACCGAAGTTGAGTGTTTTTTAAATGTGTTTTATGTAAATGTTCAATTCATTGTTAAACATATGAGTTAAGCAAATGCTAAATGTTCACGCAGATTGTTTGTCTTTTTTCAAATTTTCTAAAATTAGACCGAGTCTAAAGTACCTAAACCTAGGAAAATCACAATCAATGAAATCTAGTGCGTAATCAAGGAATCATGGCATTGATAAATCGCATCATAAAATCCTAATGAAGCCCTAAGGGCCTAGAGAAACATGGTTTAGATTTAATTTCAAAGGCATTTATGATTTTCTTTAAAATTGAAAATGATGCATCGTTCTATTTTGGGTCTAGAGAAAAGTGATGAGAGAACTAAAATGAAAAAGTAAGAGATGGAGGACTTCATTTTGTTTTGTGATTCTCTACAGCGATTCTCTTTTTCAAGAACCAACTTTTTGTTGTTGTTGTTTTTACTCCAAAATTGTTTTTAAAAATAGAATCATAATTATAATTATTTACGTTACCTAAACACGATTATCATTCTTTTTTTGTTTCAAGGAATAGAATCAGAAGATCAAAATTGTTGCCATGCATGCACCAAGTTTGTGATGAGTGTGACCTATGAACTTAGACTTTTCTGTTGCATTTCACGAGCTTGTGGCTTATTCACGTAAAGTAGGCTCATTTGCAAAAATAAAAAGAAGATATCAATATAGATACGGAATTAGTATTGCGTTAATTGACTCCATAATGGCTAGATTTATTATATGAATAACTGAGATACGAGTTCTTCTTTTTTTTGGCAATGATTGACATACGGATTCAGATACTGAATTTATTGGCACTTTGGTCACAAAGGGAAAAATTCTCTATGATTTTTCTATATATAGGGGCATAGTTTTTGTTTTGTTTTGCCATCACCATGTCATTTTTATTAAATTAGTAAATTAAGCTTGATTTAATCTAGACTTCCGTCATAAGATCGGAGAGCACTACGTTTTTCATTTCATATCTTCATATATGAGTCCGATTAACAGTTGATTATTAGTTAATATTCTTGATATACATTGTTGGTTAAATGAGAGTCTCAAACGTAGCTCCCTACTTTCGCAAGTCCAAAATGCCCTTATGTGGGCTTGCACAACCCTCACTCAGAACAATTTCTCTCAGATCTATCTGTCAGGAGGCTTGCCGAGGTGACGAGACCTCAGCATCACGTCGCCTAAGGTCGCGCGACCTTGGATTCCTCACTTGGGCTCGCGGTGGCCCTCACTGGTCAGAGAATCGTCGAGCCTGTTGAACATAGGGCAGGCGATTTTGAAGGCAACGATGGGGGAGCGAAACACAGGGTGACGGCAGTGCGAAGGCTGAGGGCAGCGCTTCTTTGTCGGCAGTGGAGGCTCAGAGGAAGAAGATCCACATGGAGTTGGATCTCAACAAGAAAGATGGTGGGTGGTGCCGACAAGAAGGAAGCTCCTGTGTTACTTCCATGGCCATCTCTTTTGCTTCTTTTTCACTTCGAAATTATCTTACACAAAATAAACCTAAAATCAGTTATCCAAACGCCAATTTGGTTTTAGTAAAATACAATTTGAGTCAAACATCTTTGAAGAAATGACTTTTTGTATTTGTCCAAAGCTCAACCAAACGCAGTCTAATTTCATTAGACCTTTTAGGGGTTTTTAAGTCAATCTCTTAAGCTTTTAGCTTGGGGGAAGACTAAGAGTGGGTTTAGTTCAATTTTCTCAATGGATTTTTGGGGAATGCAAATATCTTTAGCCTAAGGAGCATTGGGGAAATGCAAACGGCGTTTGGTGAAAAATGCTTTGAAAAGCCACTTTGGGCTACTTAGTATTTGGCAAAAAATTTTTGTAAATGGGCTTTCTTACAATGTTTCTTTTTCAAATAAAAATAATTAAAAAAATAGAAAAAAAGAAAATCAAACCTAAGACTAACACCATCGGTCGTCGAGAGTCATAGGGGTCACCCGAGGCCGCAGACCCTTAGCGGCGACGCGACCCTCGGTGGGCCGCCGCTGGGTCGCCCGAGTCTAGCCGACGATCGCTCTACCCAAGTGGCTCTCACCGGGGTCGCCCAACCCCTAGGACCCTAGGTTCTTAGGGCTATTTCGGGGTCACATGACCCTGGCGATGAGGCCCGAGGTCGCGTGACCCTAGGGTCATAGGCCATGTGACCCTCGGCAATCGTCGTTGGGGTCGCGCAACCCTAGCGACAAAGCTTGAGGTCGCGCGACTCGGCGACCGACACCTAGGCGGGCGCGCCTGGGGGACGACCGTCGGGGTCGCGTGACGCTAGGCGATCCTAGCTAGGGTCACCCGACCCTTGGCGACCTAGAGTTTGATTTTATTTTTAAAAAATAATGTATTAAAAAAATGTTAGAAAAAAGATAAGGGGAAAAATCGAAATTTAAAAGAATAAGTGATGATAGTTTTGGAAGAAAAAAATGCTAACATAGCATTTGGCCAAATGCTAGAAGCTCAATGCTTGGTAGGGACCAAGCATTGACCTTTCAGCTTTTCCAAGGCCAACTTTCATCCCAAAGCCCCATGTGAAGGATTGCCAAACACTCCATATTTTCTTCAAGGAGCTTTGGGACCCCAATGGACTTTAGGAAAAGCTGAACCAAACCCACCATGAGTAATTACATTCGGCTCTTTTAGGTTGTTTGAGGCAATCTCGTATGATTTAGTTTATGTCAATCGTTTCTTTATAATTTATAATTTCACGTCCGGCATCCTTCTATTGACTAAAAATTAATGATTTTTTGCTCTAAATTGCCACACAGATTAAATTTCCATCCGTTGGCGAACTTTGCAGAAATTAGTGCTTCTTCTTTCCATAGTAGCCTTGATCGGAATCAGACCTTTCTTAAAGGAGATTTCTTGCCGAGAACGTGGTCCTCAACAATGGCAAGTTGGACGCATCAAAGAACTTGATTTTCTGCAATTAATGTGTTCTGCTCAAGTGCTGCTGAGCAAAACACCCCCTCCAGAGAGAACTCACAGCCATAAAAATCATCGCACAGGGATGCCACCATAAAAGTCATTCCACTTCACGTGTTCCTAGTCTTACTTGAATGATAATTTGACCAATCCAAATCAATAGTCCACCTTCATGTCTTCCACAGTTTTTTTTTTTTACTTGAAAGGATATGAAGTTTCTATAACTTGATAAGATTTTCAAGTTCCAATCCACATCAATAGTAGATTGGCAAATATAAAAGTTAGAAACATTGCAGATATTCCCTCGATTCACAAGAATGGAAGTAGCCTGGTCAAATATGGTGGATCTACGCTGTATCATAAAATTACTGAGCTTCCCTTAACTAATGCCAACTGAAAAATAATTCTACTCCAAAAAAAACCGACAATATGACTACTGGCTACATATATAATGGTCTCAAAAAATCAACAAGACATACCTAAATCGGACATAATTAATGTGTTTGGGGAGAAAAAGGTTTTCCTATTGGCCCATTTTTCCTACGTGGAATTTGATTTTTACTTGGATAAAAGGGAAAGATTGTAGGATATCAAAAGTATTTTCTGAAAGTGCAAAAACTGTTGACCGATTTTCTTTTCCTCTTTTTCCATCTCTTCTTCAATTCTCCTGTCTAAACTCTCACTCCATAATATCCCAGACCACACTTCTTGATCTGCATTGGAGGCTCTGAAAAGACCCGGAAAAACGAAACGAAGAACGGTTCAATGGCCTTGGCTTTACTCCATTTCCTAAGTGGTAATTAATTAACAAAAGACTGATGGAGTGAGAGTTTAGACAGGAAAGATATATTATTTGTATTTTTGTTTATGCCATGTGCAATGCCGATGATGCATGTAACGAAATGATTACTAAAGGTTGATTCTAAAAGACGTGCATTATATGTTATGTATTGCTATGAGACTAATTAACTCTAATGCTACATGCAATCTACATGATTCTAACGACATCTTTTATTTGGTTTTTTTAGTGAAAATTATGGATTTTATTAAATCTATATGTATTCTAAAACTAACATGCATTGTTCTAGCTGAGATTTCACTTGTCGTGTACTTTTATAGGTACTTTGATATGCATTCTAATTACGAGGCATTGCACTTATGATGTATATTTCTAAAAAGTTGTGACACTTGAGTGATCATTGAAAAGTTATATGGCGCTCAATTGATCGTAAAAAAGGTTATGACACTTAAGTGGGCACCGTACATAAGTTATGATACTCAAATGATCGAAAAAAAAAGTTGTGGCACTCAAGTAAATACCATACAAAAGTTATGGCAGTTATGATGTCCTTTTCCCTTTGTTAAACTTCGGAAATGATCTTCTATGATTAAAGTTACCAAGTGTCAAAGAATGTTAATATGTGAAATACAATGCTAAGATTTCACTTGTCGTGTATTTATATAGCAAGCCTAGAATCTTTCTCTAATCATACATTTTTTAACAACCAGAAAAATTTAGGTTAATGTTGAAAACTTGCCAGGTATTTTCAAAGGTGACATTATAGTAACTTGTCTCTTTCTATTTATCGTTTAAGGACCAAAATCTCCTAAATTGAAAATATTTTGGGAACATATTAAATGGCGTTATTAGTTAATTTTCCTTTTTGAGTAAGCAATGTGAAGATACTTGCCATATGTTTTCATAGCAAGCATACGTGTCTTTTTCTATTAATACGTACTCTTTAGATACTGAAACTTTGTTGCATGTACTTTAGAGTCAGGAATCCCAGGGTTGCAAAGGTACTTCCCGTAGACCACGCAGTGAAAAGTTTGAGATTTACTTGCAGTGACAAAAAGAATGAAATGGTAGGTTTGGAGAAATCTTGTGAAATTATGAATTTTGGGATAAAATGACCACCTTACGTATCTTAGATGCTTTGAGTAGGCACAACATGTTTGTGATGAGTGTGATATGCTTGGATTATTTCTACTTTTGAATCGCATATTATATGATCTATGAAATTAGAGTTTTCTAGTGTATTTCATGGGCTTGTGGCTTATCCACGTAAAGTGGGCTGATTAGCAACAAAAAATAAAAAATAAAAAAAATAAAAATAAAAAAGTAGATATCAACATAGACACGAAATTAATATTGCGTTAATTGACTATATAGGGAATAGAATTACCATAGTAATAATTGAGATACGGATTTTTCTTTTTTGGCATTGATTGAGATACGGAATCGGATACTGAATTTATTGGTATTTTGATTAGAAACAAAGGAAAAATTTCTCTATGGCTTTTCTATATATAGAGGCATACTTTTTTCCTCTCGTCATGTCATTTTTATTAGATCTGTGAAAAACTCATATTCAATCTAGACTTCGGTCATAAGCTCGATGAGTACCGCTTTTTGTTTGATATAGTGTAATTATTAGTCAATATGCTTGATATACATTGTTGGTTAATTGGGATTTTTCAACCTATGGAGAGCGAGACGGAGGCTGATATTGGTGCCGGGCCGAAGGCAACCACTTCTTCTTCAGCAGTGGAGGCTCATAGAAAGGAGATCCATATGGAGTTGGATCTCAACAAGGAAGATGATGGGCGATGCTGACAAGAAGGAAACTCCTGTGTTACTTTTGTGGGGAGCAAGCCGGAGGCCAATGGCAGCGCCGAGGCTGAGGGCTACGCTTCTTCTTCAGCAGTGGAGATATAGAGATATAAGATCCACATGGAGTTGGATCTGAACTAGGAAGATGATCAGTTGCGCCCACAAGAAGGAAACCACGGCAATCTCTTTTGCTTTGCTTTCTGTTTTTTTTTCGAAATTACTTTATACAAAATAAACTCCAGCTCGATTCTCCAATCGCAATCCAATCTAGATCTAGAATTTGGAAGCCTGTTCAACCTATTTTTAGTGTGTCCATACCGTGATAGTTTTAAGGACACTAAACCGAAGTCAGCACCGCCCAATGGGCAAGCCAAAGCTATTGGGAAAAAAAGAAGAAGATTACATTTTGTGCTTAATGAAGATACGAGATTCGGTAATCGGCCATCATCTATCCTATTTTGTGGCCGAGACAGACCTATTCTTGTGGAACGAGAGTGTGCTTATCGCAAGTTGGGCTTTATCTACTTTGTTGATTGGATTGTGTCGGCCAATCTCATATGATCTAATTTATCACAATCGCTGCTTTATAATTTCAAAATTGCACATTCGGCTCTTTTAGAGTTGTTTCAGTCAATCTCTTGTGATTTAATTTGTATCAATCATTTCTTTGTAATTTTATTTTTCAACTTTGCACAAATTGCCGGCTTACGATCCGACACATTATGAAGCATTTCACCTACAAAGTAGGTAAAAATTTCTTTTCATGCTCTAATTTGAAATAATGAGGAAAATGAAAGGTAACTCTAATTGAATTGGTAAGGGAAACGAGATTGCTCAACTGCTTTACCTTGCCAATATTGTTTTAATGTTCTACACGACCGGCCGTTTCTTTAGCATCTCAAAGTAGATGCGTGTACAGTCCATTATCGATAAAATTCTATAACTATGACGTAAAGTTTGTCACTACCACTGTGGTTTTAGAGATAATATCCTCCATACCGTAATTCTCAATATTTCTTGGGATTATGCATATATGTCCTTGATTGTATGTATCTTTGATTGGTCCTATTCATAAAATCCTCCAACTTGATAAATTCTATAACTTGATAATTGTGGATTGATGTTATGCATTTGAGATTTTACTTACCATGTATTTTAGAAAGATGACATAATTGCAACTGCTTTTTTATTTTTTAAGGACCTGAAATCTCGCAAATTCAAATTTCTTGGGTAGATATTAATTGGGCTTTTGCTTTTATGTCCTTTTTTAAACATAAGTACGTGTTAGAAAATTGGCAAAGTCTTTTCTTTCATTTTTATGTCATTGTAAACTTGGAAAAAAGCTTTAAATTTGAGTTACGGACTGTCAAAGAATATTAATACGGGCAATGTAGTTCTGGGTTTTCACTTGTCATGTGTTCTTATAGCTAGCTTATATATCTTTTCTAGTTATGTACTCTTCAATGGCCTAATAAATTTGGGTCAATGTTGAAACTTGCCGTGTGGTTGAAATTTTACATGAACCATGTATTTTAAGGTGACATAATTGTAACTTGTTGATGTAGAACAATCGCTTCTTAGAAAACGTGAGCCAAAAATATAGGATTGTCCTATCTTAGATTGCACTCAAATTCGGTCGGCTAAACGAAATGGCCTTCGATCAATATACACACTATGATGTGATATATGTATTTTGAGTTTTTAGTCGTTTAGATAGTTTATAAGACTTATTTTAGGCACTTTTGCGATATATTATCACAATTTTATTTTGATTTGAATCTTTTATTTATTGGATTAGATTTGATTTGTATTATCTCTTTATTATTATCTTTAATTTATTAAGGAGTCCTATTATATAGCTTCGCCCTATGTATGACAATTTTTATCATTTCAATATCTTTAAAATTTTCGTTATTTTTTTCGTCACTTGTCCTCTTCTATTTGTCATTTAATGGCCTGACAAATTTGGTTCCGTATTGAAAATCAATTTCTTTCGGGAAACTTTATTAAATGGCTTTACTTTCAACACTAAAATCTGTTTGTTGCATGTACTTATAGCCAAGACAGGGTCAAAGGCACTTCGCGTAGACCATGCAGTGAAAAGTTTGAGATTTACTTGCAACGTATTTGCAAAGAATTACGTTGTAGTTTCTAGCCAAAAGAAAAAAAAAAAAAGATAAAAATGATAGGTTTAGAGAATTCTTTTGAAATTATGAATATTTGGATAAAATGATTACCTTACATATTTTAGAAACTTTGAACAAGCACAACAAGGGCAGGCATGTGAACGATTCTAATCCCAAAAGGTGATTTTGATTGGAATCGAATTTTTTTCGATCCTATTCCCGTATGAGTTTTAGAGAATGGGAACGTATTTGGTAACCACACAAACTTTTGTTTCTAGAACGTAAACGTGTTTGGTAGTTACACAAAATTTTTGTTGCTAAAAATAATTTCTTTTCTCAATTTTTGGCCTTTAAGTCAAATAATTACATAGTTACTTTGTGAAATTTTATCCTACATTTCGAATTAAATTAAAATAAAATCATATTGATTCTCTTATATAACTTATTGCATACAACATTTTTTTCGTGCTATTCCTTCTAATTGTTGTGTCATAATGAGTCATTTTAAACTAAAAAAAGGAGAGATCATTTTGAATTAGTGTGTGATTTCATATTAGCTAGGGCCCTCCCAAGCCTACACAAAATTGCAACAATGGAATATCAAATTCAATCTTAGTGTTATCAATGGCATGGGTATGTGTACATGCAAATTGAATTGTCATCGATCTTTGAGGAATGTAGATCGGAAATCTTATCTAACTGGTCAGGAAAAAATCGTTCGATTCTATGCAACCAAAGAAATTTATGGTCTAGAGACTTGGTTACATTAGTGTTTTCACCGATGCCCTTTTGGCGCCGAAGTTGACCATTTTTTAAACGTGTTTCATGCAAGTTGTTTGTCTTTTTCCAAAATTTTTAAAATTAGACTAAGTCTAAAACACCTAAACCTAGGTGAATCACAACCAATGAAATCAAATGCGCAATCAATGAATCGTGGCATTGATAAATCGCATCATAAATTTCTAATGAAACCATGAGGGCTTAAAGAAATATGGTTCGAGCTTAATTTCAAAGGTGTTTATGATTTTCCTAAAAAGAAGAAAATCTATGAAATCTATGGAATCTAGGCCCAAATTTATGAAAACAAGACCAAACTAGCCTAAACTAAGCTTCTACTATTTTTAGGGATTTTCTGAAATTTTTTTGAATAGTTAGAATTTTTTTTTCAATTTTTTTCGACTTTTTATTTTATTTTATTTTATTTTATTATTATCTTATATATTTTTATTTGAAAATGAGACCTCATGCTGTTTTAGGTCGAGAGAAAAGTGATGAGAGAACCGAAAGGAAAAAGTGGGAGATGCGGGATTTCATTCTATTTTGTGATTCTTTTTTTCCAAAACGAACTTTTTTTTTTTTGTTTTGCTCCAAAACTATTCATAAAATCAGAACCAGAATCATAATCATAATCATTTTTACCAAATATGATTGTCATCGCTTTTTTTGTTCCGAGGAACGGAATCGGAAGAACTAGAATCGTTGCCATTCAAGCCCCAAGTTTGTGATGAGTGGGATTTATGAACTTAGGCTTTTCTGTTGCATTTCACGGGCTTTTGGCTTATTCACGTAAAATGGGCTTATTTGCAAAAATAAGCATAAGATAGAAAAAGAAGATATTAGTGTAGATACGGAATTAATATTGCGTTAATTGACTCCATAATGGATAGATTTGCCATATGAATAACTGAGATACGGTTTTTTTTTCTTTTTCTTTTTGGCAATAATTGAGATACGGATTCAGATATTGAATTTATTGGCACTTTGATCACAAAGGGAAAAATTCTCTATGAATTTTCTATACATAGGGGCATAGTTTTTTTTCCCATCACCATGTCATTTTTATTAGATCTGTACATTAAGCTCGATTTAATCTAGACTTTGGTAGTAAGCTCGGAGAGCACTACTTTTTCATTTCATAAATTCATATATGAGTCCGATTAACAGTTGATTATTAGTTAGTATACTTGATATACATTGTTGGTTAAATGGGAGTTTCGAATGTAGCTCCTTGCTTTCGCAAGTCCAAAACGCCCTTGGGTGGGCTTGCGCAACCCTCCCTCAGATCTATTTCTCTCAGATCTACACGTCGGGAGGCTTGCCGAGGTAACGAGACATTAGCGTCGCGGCGCCTGAGGTCGTGCGAGCTTGGAGTCCTCAATTGGGCTCACCGTGGCCCTCACTGGTCAGAGAATAGTCCAGCCTGTTGAGCATAGGGCAGACGATTTTGAAGGCAACGACGGGGAGCGAAACACAGGGCGACGGCAGCGCCAAGGCTGAGGGCAGTGCTTCTTCGTCGGCCGTGGAGGCTCAGAGGAGGAAGATCCACATGGAGTTGGATCTCAACAAGAAAGATGATGGGTGGTGTCGACAAGAAGGAAGCTCCTGGATTACTTCCACGGCCATCTCCTTTGCTTTTTTTTTTTTTTTTTTTAACTTCGAAATTATCTTACACAAAATATACCAAAACTCAATTATCCCAACGCTATTTGATTTTAGTAATACACTTTGAGTCAAAGATCTACGTGAGACAAGGAAACGCACCATTTTATTTGTTCTACAAACAAACATTAAGAGTGAGGGGCCGAAATTCATTATGGCGTCTCTCCTCTCCATAAAGCCGATAGGCCAATTCAAATGCAGTCCACCACCAGGGCAAATTTTTTAATGCGGACATGGTTTAGAACGTCTAGATGTCTAAATGCCTAAATATTAATATTCTTGCTTAAGGGTCGGAGGTCAATTCTTAAATTATTTATTCAGTAAACGATTAAATATGCCGTCAAAATTTAAGGGCGCGCATGGTAACACTTCTCTACCGTAAATCAACTTCGACTGAAGTTGATTTTTCTACTTCTCTTCAAAAGCAAAAGTTGATTTTTCTACTTCTGCTCCAGATTGACTTCCGATCAAAGAAATTCGTTTGATAACGGTTGAAAATTTCTACTTTTGCAACATTATTAACAAAATCTTCGGGGGAAGCCGGCGGCGGGAGATCAAAAGGCGGCGGTCGATGGCGAGCGATCTGCGAGCCGAGGCGGGCGGCCGCGGGCGGAGGGCCTCATGGGCGGTCGCGGCCGGGCGGGCGGGCCGGGCGGCGGCGGCCATTTGCAAAGTCGGCGGAGGTCGGTATAGTTGAAGAAGGACTTGAAAGAAAAATTTTACTTCTTACAATTATTACAAAGCGGATGGCGGCGGTGCGCCCCGTCTTATCGCGGCGGACAAAGAGCTTTTGCCGGAGGGAGGCGGCGGGAGGTAATTCATCGGCCTCGGAAAAGAAGAGCAAGTTCAGCTTTGCTAAATTAGATATGCAAAGGCTTATGACCCGGGTGGAATGGGATTTTCTTTGCTGCATGCAAGGTTTTAACGACGGAGGTGGGCGAAGGCGATATTCGGCGGAGGTCGGTATAGTTGAAGAAGTGATTCTTAAGTGGAGAAGTAGAAAAAAAATTTTTATTTCTCCAAGTTGGTCAAAAATCTTGCCAGGAAGTTGAAAATCCTATCATAAGTCAATTTTTTTATCAAACAGATTTCTACTTTGGCAAGATTTTTACCAAACGGATTTTCTGCGGATTGACTTGGTAAAGAAATCCGACGGAAGTGTTACCATGAGCGCCCTAAGAGTCAATAAGCTCTTTCGCAATAACTTTTTGGATGGAGCGAACACAGATGAGTTACTTGTTTCCCTTTCTTAAGGCACAGAGGGAAAGATTAGACGTCATCTCCGACATAGGCGGAAGCAGTTCTCACAGTAGAACTCTAATAACATACAAAATCCGAAAGAGGGAAGTCAATCTGGGGATAAGATAGGGAGGAATAATTTAGCAGAAGAAGAATTGATTCAGATAATTTGTGTATCTATTAACTACATTTTGAGATTTCTATTATAATTGTTTAACATGGAGTATATAGTCAAACTATGAGCCTGTTTGGTTCAATATTTGGAAGGGCTTTGGGGCTCTAAAGTCTCTTGCCGAAATACAAATAGTGTTTAGTTCGTTTTTTGCTCAAACTTTGGGGAAATGCTAGGGGTGTGCAACCGGATCGGGTTTGCTCGAAACCCGAATCGGACCATCAGAAAAATAGATCCTGGAACCGGTTCTCATTCAAATTGGTCCGGGAATCGGTTCGAACCAAGCCGGTTCTCGGTTCCAAGGACCTAAGAACCGGACTGATTTTGAAATCGATTTTTAGCTACTATAAAAAAAAAAAAAATCCTAGTCCGATTCACCTCACCTTCTCTATTTTTAGTGGATTGTAATTTCTATTTCTCATATTAGGGGTTGTTGCTTTTGATGATAGTGAGTTTTATAATTCATCTTTTACTTTGAATCATCTCATTGTTACTCATATTATTTTGCTGAAAAAAAAAAAACAAGTTCGGGATAGATCCCTGGAATCGGGCCTAAAAGATAGGGTAGGTTCCAAAACATGTTGCGGGACAAACATGGTAGCTTTTGCGATCTTAAAATTTGGAACCGGTATTAACATAGTCGGTTTCGGGATCTAGGTTTGGAACCTACCCACCCAACCCATGCTCAGCCCTAGGAAATGCAATTGCATTTCCAAAAGTCACTAAAAGTCTTTAGCCTAAAGTAGTTTCGGAGGTACTTTGCAAAGTTGCATTTCGGGAATGCAACTACATTTTTTTATTTTTTAATATTTTTATTTTCCTCTTTATTTTCTTTTTATTTTTTTCTTTTCTCCTTCTTCCACCTTTCACCACCTGTTGCTCCTTCCTATGCCGAATGCGGACCTCGGCAAAGTCGGTCCCCCAACGATCAGCCATGACATGCGGGCCGGTGAGATCGGTGATGCGAGGAGGAGCTGCTGGATCCGGGCAACACAAGCCTCGGGGACACTGGGTCTCGATTGCGCGGCTCGAGCTTGCTCTCGATCAAGTAGGAGCTGCTGCTCTCGAGGACCGAGATGGGGCTTGAGGTCCGGAATTGCTAAGATGAGTCCTTGTTGCTGCGGCGGACCTCGACAACGCGAGCCTCGGCCTCACCGGATTTGACTCGCTTCAAGCGAGCGAGGCTTGCGTCGCCGGATCTAGTGAGGTTAGGGAGAGGCCAAGCCTAGCTTGTGACCGGTCGTCGACCGCCACCATGGCCAACGATCGGCCGAGAAGAAATTAAAGAAAGAAGTAGGAAAATAAGAGAAAATTTTAAAAAAAAATTTAAAAATAAAATAATAAAAAATAAAAATAATTAAAAAACCGAATTATTTACAAAGGGTATTTTTTTTTTATCAAACGGCATTTACGTTAAAGTTGCTTTCCAATACGTTTTCAAAATACACATTACCAGACACTATTTTCATTTTGGAAATCCTTTTTAGCCCAAATTGTTGTAACAAATGCAAAAAACAAATACAAAACACAAGGATTTACGTGGTTCGATCAAGGTGATCTACGTCCACGGACGAGGCAAAACAAGATTCCACTATAATTAAAGAGAGTACGATGATGATGAAGTCGGTCTTATCGATCGAACAAAAACACACGGCTCACAAGTCTATCATGTAATGAAAAAACCCTAGCCGCAGTATAAAATAGAACCCAAAAAATTTTCAGGCGATGAACCGAACCGAGTACATAAAATTCAAGACATATTTAACAGTATTTGCATTTTTCCAAGGACATTTCCTCAAAACTGAACCAAACAGGCCCTAATTTACACCTCCTAGAGGTCTGTGATGAATGCCTGAGAATAAACGTTTTAGGCGTGAAGAGTCCGACATGGACTAAGTATTCTTCAACGACATACCTCCCAGAACCAAAGTACTTGAGGATCGGTGTCTACATATCCGTTGTACTCTGTGTACGCCCTCCAGACTTCTGACATGTATGTCTTCTTCAGTCCCATAAAGCATTAGACCGAGATCCTCGAGCTCCAAATTCTTCGACGACATAAGTCAAGTGTTTGGTTTGCAAATGTTATTTTGGGAGCGAGTGACCATCGGATGAGACCGTGTGGGAAATGATGGCTTTGTGGTGGAGGGGCCAAATGAAGTGTTTGAGTCCGCGGGAGGTAAAGATGGAGCTTCAGCGGTTAATGATGGATCAGCAATGGAGGACGTCAAATTGGCGTTCGCTAAAGATGTAAGGCCATACCTTTCCTGCGTGTATCTCTTTCTAGACCGAAGAAAGATGAATATTTGAGTCATAGATGCTAAAATCAGACTTCGTGTTTGATATTTGAAGACGGAAACATGTCACTGCCATAACAAATGGGTAACATTCTGTCTTCATCCAATTCAACAATCCACAATATTCTTCACAAATTATCTACTAAATCAAGGACACCAGCTCTGGAAGATTAAGCAATTTTGGTCCATTTTGTTAATGGTTCTTTTGCGACTATTGCCATTCTCTCCTTTTTGATCCACATTGTTTGTCTTTTCACTACACTATGTTATGACTTTATTTTGGAAGAAACGGACGTTTGAATGTTTATGGACGGAATTTGTTTCGATCTTTATTTTGAAATTCCTAATTATATTTTATAATTGTTATGTTAATGTGAAGTCAATGTATCAAGATAACATGTGTGGAGAGATATGATGAGATGAGCCCAATCACGGAATTGAAATCGTCGGGCCATGAAGGTGAGAAGAGCCACCCGTAAGTGCGACAAACAATTGAAACAATGCAAACAAGACACCTGGTTATTATTCTAACAATAGTTGCCCTCAAATAGATGATTCACATATAAGAGAGCATAGAGGAATTGTCGACACATGTAACTCCAATCATAAGAAGTCAATGCAACCCTAAAGCAAGATCAAGAGAACGGAGATCAGCTAAATTCTTTCTCCTTCGTCCGGATAGCAATATCGGTTGTGGAACCATAAAGAATCGGCCTCTGCAGCAATTCCATCATCATTACGGTTCCAAGCGTAGTATGCATGTGTACGGTTCTTGATGTCGAGAATGGCATGCCCGAAACTTGCTTCACGATAAGCAGAGTAGTCTGGCTGTGGCTCCGTCATGCTGCTCCACACAAAATCATAATCATACGTTCAGTTTCTCAGGCAAAACAAATTTGGATTGGAAAATAAAAAGGTGTTTCTATCCTATTACTTGTTTGCTATGCCTTCTAGATTCCCTCCATCACCGATGGTTATGTAGACAGGCGCATTGGGATCACGGATGGGAGTAGCCAGGCCATTTGTAATGTTATATGCTATGTTCGATATGCGTTCCTGTGGATAGAAAAAATCATTACTATAACAAAAATGAATTGAAAACTTACGGTTCTTTCATAAGCATGTACATGACCGGTAAAATCATTACTTTAACAAAAATGAATTGAAAACTTACGGTTCTTTCATAAGCATGTACATGACCGGCAATCACAACATCGACCTTGTGCTCAACAAACCATGGCTCCAAAACTACTTCGCATGGATTCTCCTTCCATGTAGTGGTAATTGTAGCTATTGTACATTGGAGTGTGCATGAGAACGATCAGCCATGGTGTTTCGCTCCTGTTCACTTTTGGCAGCTCTTCTTTAAGCCACTGGTACTGAGGAGTGTATATAGCTAAAAGGATAAGGTATGATCATTAAAGTGACAAGCAGTGCAATGCATAACTAACAAGATAGAGGTTTTTCTCAGAAGTTCACAAGAGTCCGCGTTTAAGATGAAATATTCCGATGTCACTAATTCAACCGGTAAAGATCCTTACCATATGCTGAATAGGAAGACAATACTATGATGTGATAGGTTCACCTGAATACAGGGGAATATTCTGATCTTCCCAGAAATTTCAGGGAGATTTAGTTCGCCTGAATTTCATCACTTAGAAAGCGAATCGTGTTCAAACAGTTAACTTTAATAGAAAAGATAATCTTTTGATTGGGTCTATCCCGATTTTCCATGCGTTCCAAAATCTGCACTTGGATAATGGTGAAGTAGAAGTTTTCTGTGAATCTCTTTCCTTGAGAAATAGTAGGGGTGAGCATGGTTTTTTCGGGGAGGGCCGAGAATTGGAGAACCGAACCGGCTGTTCCCGGTTCTGTTCCAACTTTCGATAAACTAGGTTCCGATTCCCGGTTCCACATTTTTAGGAATCGCAAGTTCGGTTCATTCCCTGGTTCTCGATAGAACCGAGCCGGAGCCTGAGTGTCTAAAGTTCTAAACCCTAGTTTTAGCTTTCTAGTTTTTATTTTCATCGTCGTCTCTCTTAGTTCACTTTTTCCTCTCAACTCAAGACGCTTGATTTTTGTATCTAAAACTCTTGTTTCCTTGGCTATCATCGTCTCCCAAGTCCCCTCTGTTTCTTAATTCCTTGCTGACTATCACTACGGCCCTTTGTGTGAAGGCACAAGTGATGAGCTCCTTTACAAAGGTTTTACTAAAGGACGGTTCATTAAAAAAAAATAATAAACCATTTCGATTTTTACTTTAAGTAAAGAAAAGGCGAACTCAAGGAATTGGCATAAATAACCAGGACGACCGATTTCATAGCCCTTGGGGAAGGGGAAAACTTGCTATACCTCTCCTTTTCTCGAGTCATCGAAGATTTGAACTTCGAAGGTACTCTAGAGAGTAACAAAAATAATATTTGATGTAATCTAATAATATTAATTTGTTGTTTCGTTTAATTTTAGGTAGTTAAATTTCGAGTCTGTGCATCGGAAGGAAAACTCGAGATAAGGTTGTATGCATGTGGTTTTTCAATTAGCAATTTACGTTTATTTCATCACATCATGATTTGTGATTAGGATAATTGACTTACTATGAGAATGATGAAATTCGTGTTTATGGGTTAGAAAGATGTCAATGTTGAGTTTGTCTCGAAGGAAATTGGCGGGTTCGGAGTACCCCTGGAACTTGTGATAGGGGTATGTTCTAGGTTCCATGATATGCGGGGTAAGTTATAGGTTCCGAAAATTATTAAGGAAATTACAATTAAGGGGTAGGTTTCGGGTTCCAAATGGAATCTACCCCAACACCGGAACCGCTCCCCCCTAAGAAATAGGATGCTAATCGATATCAACTACAAGTGTTTGTAACCTTAAAATTGCGGTTAATGAAAATACTTAGTCTATGGTTGCGTTTATTGATGATGTATCAATCTACAATCTGATATTGACCAACGGGAGAACCATCATAAATTTGATAAAAATGACAACCATCACACACACCATCTTATCGCATGCTCTCTCGGATTAAACGAAACACACTCATCCTTACCCTAGAGCTCAATCTGATTCTGTCTTCAATAGTTTTCTTTAAATTTCTCAATTTGATCTAAAACTACATGCTCTTGTGAGGAATATTTGGTAATTCTAAGTATAAAAAATAATTTTTTTGGGAAATGCTTCCTTGACAGTCTTGTAAAAACGGTATAATCTCAATCGTAAATCCACATATCATCATCGCGCGTTTTGTATAAAACACTATTTGATTGAGAGATCGTGTGATCGAAAAAAAAAAAAGTATCTCGTCGAGGTTAGTAGTTTCCAATTTTTTTTTCTATCAATTATCATTTGAAAATGAATAGAAAAGGAATATCATTAACATACATGACAAGTGTATAAAAATACATGACAAGTGAAATCTCAGCACTTGGGCAATTCGCAAATTTGACAAGTCATGACCTCAATTCGCTCGAAGTTATGTTAACAAGTGTCAAAGGTCGTTCACGTGGGCAATATAGTGTCGAGATTTAACTTGTTAGGATTTTCATATGTAGCATAATTGCAATTGTTGTGACAAATGCAAAAAGCAAACACAGAACACAAGGATTTACGTGGTTCGATCAAGGTGATCCATGTCCACGAACGAGGCAAAACAGGATTCCACTATAATCAAATGGAGTACGGATTACGGAAGTCGGTCTTATCGGCTGAACAAAAGCATACGGCTCACAAGTCTCTCATGTAAAGAAAATCCTCAAGAAAAATCTCAACTGAAAAAGAAACCCTAGCCGAAGTATAAATAGAGCCGCACTCGACCCAACTCTCTGTCACGAACTAAATCTCAATTTTTTCTCCACTTTTGAGCCCCACAAAAAAATATGTCGGGTTAGGCGATGAACCGGACTGAGTACATAAAAATTCAAGACATATTTAACAGCAATATTTCCTTTTCGTTTCTCCTTTAATGAATTGACGAACTTTGAAAAATGGTTTTCTATAATTCGAGTTACCAAATGTCAAAAAATGTTAATATGGACAAGGCCATCGAGATATTACTTGCCATGTATTTTCACATAGCAAAGCATAAATGTCTTTTTCTTACTCTAATGGCCACTAGAATTTGGGTTCATATTGAAAATCAAGTTCTTTCGGGAAAACATTGTTAAATGGCTTTACTTTTAGGGCGCGCATGGTAACACTTCTCTGTGAAATCAACTACCGGAGGTTGATTTCTCTACTTCTCTTCAAAAGCAAAAATTGATTTTTCTACTACGCTCCATTGACTTCGATCGGAGAAATTAGTTTGATAACGTTGAAAATTTCTACTTTTGCAACATTATTAACAAAATCTTTGGAGGCCGGCCGGCGATCAAAGGGCGGAGGTCGATAACCGGGCGGGCCGCTGACGAGGCGTGGGCGGGCGGGTCGGCGGCGGGTGGCCGAAGGGCGATCGGCGGCGGGCGTATAGGCGGGCTTGGGCGGTTCATGTTAATTGCTGTTCGGCCAAGTGGCGGTCGCTAGCGGTCGATGGAGGTAGGTGGGCGATAGTCGACGGAGGTCGGTATAGTTGAAGAAGTGATTCTTAAGTGGAGAAGTAAAAATTTTTACTTCTCCAAGTTGGTCAAAAATCTTGTCGGAAGTTGAAAATCCTACGGAAGTCAATTTTTTTATCAAACAGATTTCTACTTGGTAAGATTTTTATCAAACGGATTTCCCTGCCGGATTGACTACGGTAGGGAAATCTCGAAAAGTATTGTTACCATGCGCGCCCTTAGATACTGGAATCTCTTCGTTTCATGTGCTTTAGAGTCAAGACAGGGTCAAAGGCACTTCACGGAGACCATGCAGTGAAAAGTTTTGAGATTTACTTGTATTGAAAAAAAGAGTGAAATGATAGGTTTGAAGAAATCTTGTGAAATCACGAATATTGTGATAAATGATCACCTAACATATCTTAGAAACTTTGAATAGGGATAACAAGTTTGTGACGAGTGTGATATGGTTGAATTATTTCTACTTTCGAATCACGTCTTATCTGATTTATGAATTTAGAGTTTTCTAGAGCATGTGATGGGCTTTGCGGCTTATCCACGTAAAGTGGGCTTATTTGCAAAACAATAAAAATTAGATGAAAAAGAAGATGTCAATGTAGATACGGAATTAATATTAATCGACTGCATAAGGGATAGATTTACCATATCAATAAGAGAGATACGGAATTTTTTTTTTTTTAATATTAAGCTTGACGAGCGCTGTTTTTGTTTTAAATCTTCATATATGAGTCCGATTATTAGTTGATTATTGATTAATATACTTGATATACATTGTTGATTGGATGGGAGTTTTCAAACTTAGCTCCTCGCTGTCGGACGTCCAAGACGCCCTTGTGTGGGCTTGCAGCGGCCCTTGCTCAGATCTATTTGTCGCTAGGCTTGCCGAGGTCACGAGACCTCAGTGTCCCGTCACCTGACAATGCGTGACCTCGAGCCCTTGCCGAGCTCACGGTGGCCCTCGCTAGTTAGACGAGGACGATGATGGATGGTGCCGACAAGAAGGAAGCTGTTACTTCCATGGCCATCTCTCTTGCTTTTTTACTTCAAAATTACTTTACACAACATATAATAATGCTCGCACTTTTTCCATTCCCACTACGACTTTGACACTCCTTTTTATATGTGTTTTTGACCATTTTATCTTTTGTATGGCACACCATTTCTGGTACAACTTTATATGCTTCCTTTTTTACTTCTTATTTTCTCAACTCTTTTGTTTCCTTTCTTCTTTTTCACAGGTCCCACTTTCCTGCTTTTTCTTCTTCTATCCTTTTCCACGCCTCCCACTCCTCATTCTTCTTCCAGAAACCCGACTCTCCTCTTTATTATCTATTATGGCAATCCCATCGCCCTCCCGTATCTCTATCCTCTGTCCTCTATTTTGATTGATGACATGTTCGTTCTCATCCATCCTTTCCATGATACTCTTTTGATTAGATTTTATTCTCGAAGTCGGAAACCACGTGGAAATTTTTTCGAATAACAAAGGCGGCATGAATCACTATAGTCGCAGTTAGTGGTCATAAGGGGATCCCACTGGAAACATTAATTTTAATCAAAACTATTAATTACAATTAGAAGAGTTTAGAAGAATAGATGTTTTCGGTCCTAGGACGAGCTAACACTAAGCAACTTAGAGCTCGGAGACGGGAGATGTAGCTGTTGACAATGAGAAAAGTGCGGGCTGGTTGGTGGGTGGTTAATATCCGATGCATCCAAGAGCTGTCTCAAGAGGTCAGCCTATAAGAGGAGGAACAAAAAGAGCTGAGTTTCAATACCATATGGATTTTCCTCGCACATGCTGGGTTTTCTTTTAAAAGACATAACTCATATCGAATAAGTAAGCATATCTTAAAATATTTCGAAGACGTGCCTTGTGCAATTTAAGTAGCACCTGGTGAGCGAAGTTTTCAATAGTGGCCAATTTGTCCATCGGAACAGCCATTTGGCCCATGTATTTTGCGACATTTCCCAAAGCAGTAGGACTCAGTATGGTCGAAGAAAGCGTGTCCAGGAGAGATTGCTATAGCGCTTCCATTCCCTGAGATAGAGCATCTTCGGCTGGTTGCGAAGATTGCTGCAAATTACATCTGACGGTCCAAAAATCATGCGGACAGCAAAGGATTAATTCCCACACCACCCTTCTATCTTAGTCAATGGGAAGGAGCTTGTAAAGAAAGCGATCGCCTTGTGAAGTTAAGAGAACAGAGAGAGAGAGAGACGGGATGACGACGGGATTGGTATCACAGGTAATAATCAGGGGACGTCGTGGTTTCTGGAACAAGGAGTGGGAGGCGTGGAAAGAAAGAAAAAGGAGGAGGAGTGTTGACCAAATCGATAGGATCCTCCTATTTTGGTAGTAGAAGATTATAGGATATTCTCCTGATTTGGTGTTCTTTCCTTGTTCAATTGTTACTTTGTATATTCTCTATATTTGAGGAAACAATTATGAACCTCTATCAATAAAATGGCAGTCCCTCTCTCAAAGAAAGATACAACTTTGAGAGAGGATTCCCGAGGACGTAGGCTTACTTAGCCGAACCTCGTTAAAATTGCGTTTGAGTTTTTACCTCTAAATTTATCATGGTATCAAAGCAGGTTCAATCCTAACCTGTTATTGTTTGTTTCGACTATTTTTCTAGTTACCTTGTTGCAGTGTTATCACCATGGATGGACAGGATGACGGCAGGAAATTGCCGACTCGCAAATCCTTCAACTTCTTCTACCAAAGGTCTTACGTAAGAATCTTATAGCCAGCGTCTCACCAATATGCTTCGAACGAAAGGAATTTTCTTCCTTGGTCACGAGCTGTAACCGTAGCTCTCGGAGGCCGTTCGAAACTTGGCCACATCAACGGTAAAATCAAAGCTCCTTGAAGATGATTCCGGATATGAAGAGTGGCTAGCCAATGATAACTCTGTCATGTCCTGGATCTTCAACTCCATGGAGCCCCAAATCTACGAGATTTTTGCATACTCCAATTCAGCTCAAGCCTTATGGGATGCGTTGGTTGGAATGTATGGGCAACTCGAAATGCCTCTCGGATTTTTGAAATCCATCAAGAATTGGCAAATTCAAGGCAAGAACAGAATCAATCATTTACCTCACATCTTGGAAATTTCAAGAGGAGGTGGGATGAGCTCCGACAATACCGCCCCGCCACTCAATTTGCTATTGATTATGTTCGCGCAGAGAGGAGGAAGATCGGATCTTTCAACTTCGGCTAGCCTTCGGCCGAATATGATGATCCTAGACGACAGATCCTCATGAGCCATGCCTTGCCATCTCTCAACGAAGTTTGTGCCGCAATTCGGGCAGAGGAAACTAGGCGTCGAGTCATGAATCCAGCATCGGCAAACACAAAAGAAATTGCTGAGATCTCGGCCCACAATGTCGTGACCAACAAATCGACGGAGGTGTCGCCCGATTTGCCAAGGGAAAGATGAAGAAAACGGGTCGATTCCATTGCGAACACCTGCGATCGTGACGGTCACACCAAGGACCGGTCTTGGGTCCTTCATCCTCATTTGCGGGTCGGCAGAGAGAAGGGGCCGAAGCGAAGTTTGCTGCCCAAAATGATCCCATTAACCCGACTGAATTCAAGGCTAAACTTGAGAGCCTAGCGAATCAATTTCAGCAACTTTTGCGAGAGCCAAGGATCCAACATTAAGACAACTGGATCAACCGGCCCATCCGTTGAATTAAGCCACATGGTACAAACTTACGGTGAGGTGTTCCCTGACTCGGTTCAAAAATCAGTTTATTATAGACTCGGGTGCCTCGACCATATGTGTAATTCGGATCAAATGATGGTTAAAATTATCTCCAATGATTTTCCTCCTATTACTTGTTGCTAATGGAGCACAGGTTCCGACACAAGGAGCAGGAAAATTCAAAATATTGTCTAAGAGTTCTAATGCTTTGATCGTACCCGATTTGTCTTCAAATCTATTGTCTGCATTAGTAAGTGTACGAAAGAATGGAATTGCAATGTCATTTTTTCTGCTTCTAAGGTGGTATTTCAGGATTGTATCACCAAGAGGACGATTGGTGAAGGGAGGCTGAGAATGGACTCTATGTCATAGATCAATACCGTCGGGCGTTGAATGCAACCCGAATGCTAAGAAGACATCGGAACTTTGGCTTAGACGAATGGGTCATCCATCCGATCGATTTTACACATTCTTGATAAATCTTTATCTCATGATTCTAGTTCATGTGATTGTTGTCATTTCGCTAAACAACATAGACTTCCTTTTCTTAAGAGTACACATTTCTCTTCGTAATTATTTGATTTAATTCATTCCGATGTCCGGAGTGCTCCCATTGAGTCTCGGGATGGCTATAGATATTTCGTCTCCTTTATTGATGATAAGTCTGCGCTACATGGCTATATCTGCTCAAAACCAAAAGTGAGGTTTTTATTGTTTTTCAGGAATTTTGTGCTATGATACAAAATCAATTTAAGACAAACATGAAAGTGTTGCGCACGGATAATGGGACGGAATACACCAATCAAGCATTTCAAGCTTATTTGCGCAACTTGGGTATTATTCATCGGACGTCCCTGTGTTGGGACGCCCCCAAGAATGGCATAGCGAGAGAGGAAGAATCGTCATCTTCTAGAAGTTACCCGGGCCTTACTTTTTTTCGGGAATATGCCCAAAACATATTGGAGTGAACTGTTCTCACCGGTTGCTATATTATTAATCGGATCCCTAGCCGAGTGCTTGATTACAAGATTCCGGTAGAAATTTTATATAGGAAGAAGTTCAATGTCTTGCATTTGAGGATTTTTGGAAATACATGCTATGTTCACTCGAACGACGGTAAACTCGATCCACGTGCTCGAAGTGTGTATTCGTGGGCTATTCTTTAGCTAAAAAGGGATACAAGTGTTACGAGCCCACCACAAAGCTCCTCTATATATCCCGTGATGTTCACTTTGATGAGACTAATATGTATTATTCGACGGGAACCAACTTCAAGGGGAGTACATCGAACTCTCGACAGATTATTCGAAGTTGCTCCTGTCCCTATTCTTGCTTCACCTGTGGTACCCACGAATGTACCCAATTCGAAACAACTTATGGAGGACGATTAGAACATGACACCGAGCTACAAGCAAAATCCAGAGCCGATGGATGAAACTCCCTCTAGGGATGAAATCATGACAGAAGAATTTGCATCTTCACCACCAATTCGCCGATCTATGAGGATTTCTAGGCCCTCTACTAGACTCGGAGATTTTACCACATATCACACGATACAGTATCCCATCCAAGACTATGTCAATTATGACAAAATTTCTCATCATTTCTGGAGTTTCTTATCTGCTCTTGAAAGTTCAAAAGAACCTAACTGATTATGAAAAAGCCAAACATCAATCGGTTTGGATTATAGCTATGAAGGAGGAACTTCGGGCGCTTGATAAAAATCATACTTGGGATGTGGTGCGATTACCCGATGGAAAACGTTCCGTTGGTTGTCGTTGGATTTACAAGATTAAATACAATAGTGATGGCTCGGTTGAAAGGTATAAAGCCCGCCTTGTAGCTAAAGGCTATACCCGGACCTACGGCATTGACTATAAGGAGACATTTGCTCCAGTTGTGAAGATGAATACGGTTCGTGTTCTCATGTCTCGTAGTGATCAATCGCGGGTGGTCACTTTGTCAAATGGACGTAAAAAATGCATTTCTTCATGGAGACCTTGAAGAAGAAGTGTATATGGATCTTCCTCCCGGCCATGCCTTGCAAAATGAAGAAAGGATGGTTTGCAAATTAAGGAAGTCCATCTACGGACTCAAGCGATCTCCTCGAGCATGGTACGGTAAGCTCGGTGGTGCTCTTATAAAGTTTGGGTTTGTGCGAAGTATGGCCGACTCATCAATGTTTACCAAATCTAATGAGGGTGGTATTGTGATTTTACTCGTCTACGTTGATGATATTGTTATCACTTGGAAGCAATAAATCTGGGATTGAGGCTCTCAAACAAGTATCTTCGTCGAGAATTTGATATCAAAGATCTTGGAAAACTAAGGTATTTCTTAGGAATTGAAGTGGCTAGCTCTCATAAGGGTTTGTTTCTCGTCGAGAGAAAGTATATTCTGGATTTGTTAAAAGAAACAGGGAAAATGGGAGCCAAACCGGCAAATGTTCCTATGGATTACAATAGTAAGTTTGCTGCCGATAATACTCCCGTGCAAGACATTGGAGCGTTTCAACGTCTCGTAGGCAAGTTGATTTACTTGACTATTACTCGACCGGATATTACTTATGCGATCAGCTACGTAAGTCAATTCATGCAAAATCCGACTCAAGGGCACTCGGATTTGGTTGATCGATTGCTAAGGTACTTGAAAGCTACACCAGGAAGAGGTATTTTAATGAAGAACAACGGCCATACAGATATTGTCGGGTATGCAGACGCAGATTGGGCGGGAAGCCCCAATGACAGGAAGTCTACTACAGGCTTCGCACCTTCGTAGGAGGTAATATTGTTACGTGGAAAAGTAAGAAGCAAAATGTCGTTGCCCGTTCAAGTGCTTGAAGCGGAATATCGAGCAATGGCTACTGCGACTAGTGAGATAGTTTGGCTACGACTTCTCCTCCGGGAATTAGGATGCAAACCAAGAACATCACCTACGAAGCTGTTTTGTGATAATCAAGTCTGCTTGCTCATATTGCCTCAAATCCCGTGTTCCATGAAAGAACAAAACACATTGAGGTGGACTGCCATTTTGTATGCGGGAAAAGGTTCAAGATAACACCATTGAAACTCCCTATGTTCGAAGCGAAGATCGGTTGGCCGATATTTTCACCAAAGCCCTTGCTAAAGGACCATTTCAAGACATGGTAAACAAGTTGACCTCTCGATGATATCTTCGGTCCAACTTGAGGGGGAGTGTTGACCAAATCGATAGGATCCTCCTATTTTGGTAGTAGAAGATTATAGGATATTCTCTTGATTTGGTGTTCTTTCCTTGTTCAATTGTTACTTTGTATATTCTCTATATTTGAGGAAACAATTATGAACCTCTATCAATAAAATGGCAGTCCCTCTCTCAAAGAAAGATACAATTTTGAGAGAGGATTCCCTGAGGACGTAGGCTTACTTAGCCGAACCTCGTTAACATTGCGTTTGAGTTTTTACCTCTAAATTTATCAAGGAGGAAAGTGGGACCTGTAAGGGAAAAAAAGAAGAAAGGAAACAAAAGAGTTGACAAAATAATAAATAAAAAATGAAGCATATAAATTTGTACCAAAAATGGTATGCCACACAAAAGATAGGATGGTCAAATAATTAGGTCTTGTCACTACAAAATCAACCTATACAACATCACTAATAAAATAAACATAGATCATGCATAATTCATAATTAGTCTATTTATCTCGTGGAGCACAAAGATATATGCAAAATCCTTAAAAAAGAACGTAAGCTCAATAGGCAATGTGCACTTGAATTTTTGCCAAAAACTTGCACTTAAACACTTCTATATTTAATCAAACCCATACCCGACCGATCCCAGTATTACTTAAGACTTCCATATTTAACCAAATCATGGCATATTTGCTTCTTATAATTTGTTAAGAAAAATGATATTGCTAAAACACTTTCATGCAATACAAATCTATAGAGTTTATTATTATTATTTTGTAAAAAAATATTTTAAATTAAATTATTTTATTATTACTAAATATTATTATTTATTATTTTTTGTTTTATTTTCATTTTCTTTTCCTTTTTCTCGGGGGACCGGCAGCGATCGGCGGTGGACGAGAACAAAGTAAAAGCCTTCTCACTTTGTTTATCTTGTTTCTAAGTACTTGGAATAAAGAATCAGCTTGTTTTTTTTTTTTTTTTCGTTTCTGCTCCAATTGTGTTCTTGGGAACATGATCGGTGACTTTTAAAATCAGAATCATCTATGTTACTAAACAGGTTTTCTCATTTTTTTTTTTTTGGTTTCGGAAATAGAATCAAAAAATTAGACTCGATGCCAAACAGGTCCTTAGAGTTGTTTCAGTTAATCTCAATATTTTTTTTTTCTCAGTCAATCTCATATGATTTAGTTTATCTCGATCGTTTCTTTGTAATTTATAATTGCACATTCGGCAACCCTTTCATTGATTAAGAATCAAGAATTAGTGCTTCTTTCCATGGTAGCCTTGGTCAAAATCACACCTTTCTTAATTGAAATTTCTTGCCGAGAACGTTGTCCTCAAACACGGCTCCCGCCCACCGCTCTTTTCTTGCCAAGACCTATGTATATATATCCAGCCCATATTGCCCTTTTGCTTCACCCATAAATCTTCCCAAGAATCGTACTTCCCAGCTTGTATTTAGCGAGAGAATTACCAAAACAGTGTTAAATTTATTGCAATTGTGCCAATTCAGTCCTAATTTTTTTCTGCCGATTCAGTCCTAAACCTTTTGCACGAATCCTTTTGCAATTGTGTCAATTCAATCCATTCGACCAATTTTGACCGGCCGATGTTGACATGGACGCCGGCTGGAGCCAACTGTATGGTGACATAATATTTTAAATATGTTATTAAATTTTTTATTTCTTTTTTCTTTTCTCTAACGCGAGGAAGAAAAGGGAAGAAAAGAAACAAGAAAGAACAAGAAAATAAAAAATTCAAAAAAGTTAAAAAAACAATAATACACTATGTCGGCCGTCCGGTCAAAATCGGTCGGATGGACTAAATTCGCACAATTGCGAAGGTTTAGGATGAATCAGCAAAAACAAAGTTTATGCCGAATTGGTACAATTGCACTAAATTCGGGACTGCTTTGGTAATATTCTTGTTGCGTTGGAAGCTTTACTTTCCCAATTTAGACATCACGTGAGATTCAGCCATGGGGAAAATTGTCGAAAAGTCCTGGGCCTTTCACTCTTTTGTCAATTAAGTCATAAACCTTTTAAGTTTGCCGATTCGAGTTCTAAACCTTTTCAACTTTTGTCGATTCAATCCTATTAGCTGGAAATCGCCGACGTGGATGCCGGTCATCTTACGTGGCACCATCGGCGTTGATGTGGATAATTTCTAATAATTTTATAAAAAAAATTATACTTTTTTTTTTTTTTTTTCTAATTCGAGTTCAAGGCCGGCGGCCTCCCTAGTTTAGGGTCGGTGGGGGTAGCTGGCCCTTGGGCAAGGCCGGCGACCCCGCCGGCCTTGAATCCTGATTTTTAAAAAAAGAATAAATAAATAAATAAATCGAAATTCTTTTATAAAATTATTTAAAAATAATTATAATTTGTCCACATCTCATACCGGCAATGGCACATCGGCGATTTTCGGCCAATAGTCTTGAATCGGCAAAAAATGAAAATGTTTAGGATTGAATCGAAAAACTTAAAAAGTTCAGCACATAATTGGCAAACATGCGAAAGGTTTAGGACTTTTTTGACAATTTTCCTCGGCCATGTTAGATTGAAGTGTGGGCTGGCTGAAATTCATTATGGTCTCTTTCCTTTCCATTACCCGAATAGGTCGATTCAAATGCCGACATGCTTAGGAATGTCTAAATAACTAAATGCGACAAAGTAATAATATATTTGTGAAAGGGTCAGAGCTCGATGATTAAATTGTTTATGTAGTCAATGGCTAAACATGTCACCAAAATTTGGGCGTTAAGAAGCTCTTTCTTGATAACTTTTTGGATAGAGTGAACAGTTAACACTAATGATTTATTACTCTTAATTAATTTTTTATGGTTTTCATTTTTCAATTTTTACTAAATTTCCAATTTTGGCTAGAGATTGAATTACGTTTGGCCCTTTCCGGTTCTTTCATTGAATTTCTTGAATTTGATTTATCTCAATCAATGCTTTACAATTTTTTTTATATTTAGACCAAATTTTCAATTTCGGCTTATGATCAGACATATTTTGAAGCGCTCGTTATTTAATTTATCTCAATCAGTGCATTATAATGGTGGTTTATTTTCAATTCTAACAAACCTTTCCTCTTTTGGCTTCTGATTTGAGAGAGAGAGAGAGAGAAGGGTTAATGACATTCGGCTCTTTTAGGATTGTTTCAGTCAATCTCTTGTGATTTAATTTGTCTCAATCGACTCTTTATTATTTTCTAATTACAAATTTGGGCTCTTTTATGATTGTTTCAGCCAATCTCTTGTGATTTAATTTGTCTGAATCGATTTTTTATAATCTTGTTTTTCAATTTTTTGCAAATTTCCTATTTTGGGTAATGATCAGACATAGAGGAAGCATTTGACCTACAAAGTGGATTAACTGATGTCTCTGAACTTGCTCTTTTTTTTTATGCTAGGTGTTTTAGATTTCATCATTCTAAATCTGCACTTAATGTTTTAGCCCATATCAAGACAAAAAAAGAAACTAACAAACAATAGATGTTGTCTTGGTGAATAATCACTTAGGCCCTTGTTTGAATCAAGAATGGCACTTCAGGCCCTTATTTGAAACAAAGACTACTTCATGCCCTTATTTGAGAAAATGATGGCACTTCGGGCCCTTAATTGAAAAATTTCCCAAATGTTTTGGCATTTTCTCATGTACCTGTTTGCGAAGTTTGGACTAGAATATGGAATAATAGATAATCTATAGGGGCAACCTGTAAATTTCTCAAGACAGGAGTAGTTGGAACGAGGACTGTAATGCCGTGATGACTATTGTGATGTATATAGTTATGCTGTGTAGCAATCACTTAATGGACAAATAATGTTACAAGATATTTATCTTACTAAAACCCATTGGACTCAATTAAATGTTGAATGTATATATCCAATAAACTAATTAAATCTATTATATGCGGACATCATTAATTAAGTGCAAGTATTCTTATGTTTGAGCCATAGGTGCAGTTCTTGAATGACATCTTATCTGACCATTGAGTTTAGAGTTTACTAGTGCATTTCCCGGGCTTGTGGCTTATCCGCCTCGAGTGGCCTTACTTTCAAAACGTGAAGAGAAGATATGAATGTAGATACGGAATCAAAATTGCATTAATTGACCGTGCAAGGAACAGATTGACCATATCAATGAATGAGATACGGATCAGATATTGAATTTACTGGCTCTTTATTCGCAAAACGACGGGAAAATCACTGTATGGCTTTTCTGTAAATAGTGGCATAGCTTCTCTCCAGCTGAAGTAACGTTCAAGCTCCATTCAATCCAGCGTTCAGCCATAAGCTTGACAACCACATTGTCATTGCATGTCTTGAGATATGAGTCTCATTATTGAATAATATGCTCGATATACATTGTTGGCGCAGTGAGAATCTTGCCGCATGCGAACAAGAGACCATCGAGAATGAAAGGTATCTGATTAGTTGTAAGCCTTATATACTATTGCAAGAGAGAGAGAGAGAGAGAGAGAGAGAGAGAGAGAGAGAGAGAGAGAGAGAGAGAGAGAGAGAGAGAGATAAGCATCTTTCATCTATGTAGTACACTTCAAACAATAAATTGGACAAATAAATCGGTATTTGTCATCACTCTTCGTATATGAAATGCAAGAAATGAACATAATTTTATTCTTCAACTGCAGCACTTGAAGACTTTTGTCCTGAAGGGAGCTGACGCTTCAAGGGAAGGATTCGACCAGGAAAGCGAAGAACGTCGAGTCGGTAGTGCCAAAGGGCATCACTCAATTGGGTGGAAAAGAAGGTCACGGACCAGAGATTTTCAAGGTGCAGTAGACCGAGGAGATTTCTAGGCATGCCTTTAACTTTCTACAAGAGAGGGCTTTCTTGAGTTCTTGTGAATATTTTCAGAGACATTATGGACAACGTACATTTCTGATTTTAGATAATTCTTGTAGTGGCAGCTTATAGATGGGGAGATTGAATCTCCACTATTAGATCGAAAGGAGATTTACGGTTGTAGTTGCACGCAAAATGCTGGATAAAAAAAAAAATAATTTTTCTCCTATTTTATCATATTTTTTACGCTTCCATAAATTTTCTGGTATTGATGACATGTGTCGAAGGCTCTTCACATAGACCATGCAGTGTAGTCGGGATTTTACTTGCCATGTATCTTCAAAAGTTATATTATTGCAACTTGCCTTTTTTGATTTAGGGATATGTTCACTAGAAGCCTTAAAACTTGTCACCAAAGTGCAATTAAGTTCTACAACTTTCAAAAAGTGCAATCAAGTCTTAAAACTTGATTAATTGGGGCAATCAAGCCCTTCCTTTAACTCCGTTCAATTTGGCTAACAAAAAATGCTGACATGGCATTTTCTATTAATTTATCTCTCCTACATGGCGGTGATGTGGCTGAAACAAGAAAAACAAGTCCAAAATGACGTCATTTTGGTTCAAATTTGATTTTTAACATAAATATTAATTAAATTAATTTAAGAAATAAATAAAATTTAAAAAGAACAACAACAATGAGGCCTCCTATTGGCCCTCTTGCCGCCACCCCCATCGCTACCGAAAGGGCCGGCGATGGTGGAGCAAGGGGTCGGCGGGGGTCGCGAGCAAGCGAGGGCCTAGGCCCTCGTCCAAATCTGGGCAAAGGTCGCAGCCCTCCCCCAAATCGGGCGAGGGTTATCGGCCCTCGCCGAAATCTAGCCAAGGGCCATCACTAGCGGGGCCGCCGCCTAGCCTTACGTAGCAAGCGGTGGCCCTCTCGCTCGGTTTGGGTAAGGGTCGGCGACCCTCGCTTGATCTGGTTGAGGGCTGCGACCCTCGTCTGCCGTTAGCCATTGCCCGAGGCCCGACGACCCCGGCCAACCCTCGCCCCACCATCGGATGTCCTTTTGATGATGGTTGTGGCGGCGTCAACGAGAGCCAGCGAGGGGCCTTGCTGCTATTGGCCTTTTTAAAATTTTATTTATTTCTTAATTTAATTTAATTAATATTTATGTTAAAAATCAAATGTGAATCAAAATGACGTCATTTTGGACTTGTTTTTCTTGTTTTAGCCGCATTAGCGCCACGTAGGAGAGATAAATTAATAGAAAATGTCATATCAGCATTTTTCATTAGTCGAATTGGACGGAGTTAACGGAAAGACTTGATTACCCCAATTTATCAAGTTTTAGGAGTTGATTACACTTTCTGAAAATGTTAGAAGTTCATTGCACTTTGGTGACAAGTTTTATGATTTTCAATGAACATATCCCCTTGATTTATTATCAAATGACTTGATAAATGCAAATTAACATGGCAAATTCAAAACAAAAAATCGGACACATATTAAACAGGGTTTTTCTAATTTATGTCCGTTTTATTTTAATTTTTGCATAGGTTATGTTAAAAAAGTTTCTAAGATTGTTCAGGTAGACAATTTAGAATAGAGGTTTTACTTGCCAAGTACTATCATAGGTAGCATAATTGCAATATGTCTTTTTCTAACTACTTTTAATGACTTGGTAAACTTGGGAATATTATATTCTACAATTAGAGTTGTCAAGTGTTAAGGAATGTTAAAGTGGGCAACACGATGCTCAGATTTGACTTGCCACATATTATTTTGACCATCACATATGTCTCTGTTCTTATTATATATGCTTCCATGACCTGATGAATTTTGAGTCAATGTTAAAAACTTATGACATTTCACTTGCCATCTATTTTCATAGCAAGCAGATTTGTCTTTTTCTGATTCATATTCTTTAATGATCTGATGAATTTGAGTCAACGTTGAAAACTTGATCTTTCTTTTTTTTCTTTGGAAACTGTATTAAATGGCTTCGCTGCATAGAAAGGTCAAAGAACGTTTATATTAGTTGCATGCAAAATGTGACTCAGAAGAAAGCAAACTCGTTCAACTCTCGCGGTGGAGTTTGACAAGGGTCAAAGGCACTTCACGTGGACAATGCTGCGAGAAGTTTGAGATTTTACCCGCCATGTATTCTCAATGGTAGCATTACTTAAACTTATCCTTTTCTAACTTACTATTCAATGGCCTGATAAATTTGCATTGATCTTGCAAATTGGAAAACAATGGGAAAATTTCTCTGTGGCTTTTTTTTTATAAGTAGTGGCATTGTTTTTCTCAGATGCGAGTGCTATTTTCATTCAATAGGTAAATGAAGCTCTACTCAATTTAGAATAAGGTTCTAAGTTCGACTATTGATTAATATGCTTGATATATATTGCTGGTTATGCGGGAACATGTCATCCTTGGCCCCTCGCTTTTTATTGGAAGCGGCAACTGCGAGCTCCAAGCGGCCAAATCGACAGTACCTTGTCGTAGACTTCCACATTAAAATCGGATGTGTCTCGTACGTCCAACACGCCCTTGTTTGAGGGCCACGTAATGGAGGATGCCGTTGACGACCGTTGCATGCGTGCTCCGGCAAGATAAGCGCAAAAGCATCATTGAATGATACGACGACTCCTCGGAGCGATCTGCAGCAGTTGAGCACGAACGGGTAGGCATGGAGCAGGTGGAATGTTTGGAAGGTGATGATTGGAAAACTTCAGGAAGCGTTGATCTGGAGAACTTCACGACCCGTAGGCGCGGATACTTTAGAAAACCTCAGGACGAGTCTTACCGAGATCGGGGATTGTTCGTGGAGTTTTCAGATGACCGAGTATGCCGGAGTTGTATGGTGGACCGTGGTTCTGCTTCTGGAGTTCATACGGCCGAAGAGATGGAGCTCCTTCCGTGGGGATGCGTCGGGAACTTTTGCTATGATTGTTCATGTGGGGATGATTTGATGTATGATTGGGTGGTGCAATGACAATGGGAACCTAGAATCTGATTTTGGTCGATCCTGTACATGATTTGTATGTAGCTTAGGTAGTTCTAGCTTAGGTCGACCAAAATCAGATTCCTAGGTTCCCATTGTCATTGCACCACCCAATCATACACACACAAAAAATATCATGTATTTACAAAAATATCACTGATAAGTTTCTTCCTCTTCTTCTTCTATTGGGAATTCACGATTATTATTATTATTTTTTGTTAGCTAGGTATATTAATTTTTGGAGTGACTGAATATACAACTTAAGTGTATATATATCTCTTGTAGATTTGCATTTTGATATTTAATTTACTAAAAATATTTGAAATTAAACTCGTTCTTATCGAAATGACATATCGGGAAGCTAGACTCGCATGTCATTGGGGTGCCTAGAGCGCGACCAGATATCGGTCGCATATCGAGAGCATTGGAGAGTGTCCAATCCGATACGAAGGCCTCGGGAGAGTTTTTGATGGCCTAATAGTATCCATCATTAATTTAGTACGAGTTTTCGAACGATGGAGCCATCTAGACAAACTTGAGTCACATCTTGTCTAACCTTTAAGTTTAGAGTTTTATTAGTGCATTTCCTGGGCTTGTGGCTCATTCTTGTGAAGTGGGGATCATTTGCAAAAATTGAAAAGGAAGGGACAATAATAGCCTAGCCGTGCCGTCAGTAACAGGCTGCCTGCATCTGATTAATTAGAGATTTTCCTCTGCAAGTCCACGTAGCAAATTTGAAAAATAAAATTTAACTCCTAAATAAAGAAATAATTAATATAATAATACATAGAAAAAGGAAATAAGATACATGCTATGCGACACAAACAATAAAACTATGGACTTACAGAACTCTCCTTATTTTTTTTCAAATTTACACTATGAAACCTAGTAAGTGAGTCTACCTTTTCCATCTTTAAAATTTGTGGCTGAGATTTTACCGTCTGCTTTCTAATCTAACGGCATCGTTATGCAAACATTCTCTAAAAAGAAGATATGAATGGAGATATAGAATTAATATCTCATTAATCGAAATAGATTGACCGTACCAATTATTGAGATACGGGTTCGGATACTGAATTTGTTGGCTTTTTCATAGCAAATAAGGGGAAAATTTCTCTATGTTTTTCCTATAAATGGTGCCATAGCTTGTCTCTGTTGGGGAATTTATCCCTCTAGAGTGAATGAGAAGGAAATGTGGGAGTCCCACATAGGATGAGAGGTAGATGGGAGATGGGTTTATTAAGTGGAATCTCACAAATGGGTTTGGGCCCCAAGGGGCACCCCACTTTTGTGGAGGAGGGAGGACCTACGCAAATGGAGTTCGGTCCACGCGCGCGCGCGCCGCCGCCGTCCGTCCGGCTCGGCTCGGTTCGGGCTTGGGCTTCTTGTGTTCCATTTTTATTTTTTCCCATCGGTTGTTTATTTTTTGCCGAACGAACAGACGCATTGGTTCGAAACAATTCTTTGAACAATTATGTTTGTTCAATAAAGAATAACGAACGTATGCGTCTGTTCAGAAAATTCCTTGAACAATTATGTTTGTTCAATAAAGAATAACGAGCAGATGCGTTTGTTCGTAAAAGCAATTAACGAATAAATGCAACTGTTCACGTAGAAAGTTGTTCGGTGATTCGTGAACCTTCGTCCAAAGTCAAGCTTCGTGACTCTTCGTGTCTTTCCAAGTTATTTTCAATATAAAAGTCTTGAACGAGTTATTTCGACGCGTGTTCTTTTCATTTGAAAATTCTCTTCGAACTTGCATCCCCTCATACATTTCTCTGCGATTATTCCCGCAAAGTTGCGTTCACGGAGTCCTTTGGAGAAGTACCGCGTCAGAGGAACGCGATCCGTTCTATCCTAGGAGACAATTGTCCAACGTCCTTGGGTAGCGATCGAGGGGGCAAATTTGTCTTAAGGACACAACGAAATAACGTTGGGCTCGGATCAATCTTCTGCATACTCGTTTTCCATTTGGCTAAAGGTTCGTCTTCCAATCTTATTTTCTGTTTATACGAACTTACACGAACGAACAATTATGACAACAATCTTAAGACAAATTTTTGGTTCGTTCCTTCATGATCATTGTGCTTAGTTCGTATAATATTTTTATTGAAAGTATTCTGCTCAACCGTTCTTGTATCGTATACATGCTTGTTGTATGATATTCTATTGCATAGTTCAATATCAATCTATTTGTTTTTCATTCTGTCTTTGACGTATGCTTCCCGATTAGATTGATCTTTGTTCCGGTGTATCTCTGTTCTCGTATACTTAATAGTCCATTGTCATTGTATAATAGATATGGCTTCGACATCGACTTCGGTCAACCCTATTCCGAATCATGGAGAAAAGCCGAAAAAGTTCAATGGTATAGATTTCAAGAGATGGCAACAAAAAATGTTGTTTTATCTTACGACATTGAACTTGGCAAGGTTCCTCAATGAGGATGCTCCTAAGTTGGATGAAGGAGAGGTAGACAAGGAAAGGTTTGCTGCAATAGACGCATGGAAGCATTCGATTTCCTGTGTCGCAATTATGTCCTCAACGGTCTGGATAATACTCTCTATAACGTCTATAGTCCACTAAAAACGGCTAAGGAGTTATGGGATAGTCCGGACAAGAAATATAAAATCGAAGATGCCGGATCAAGAAATTCATTGTCGGTAAATTTCTGGACTTCAAGATGGTTGATTCAAAGACCGTCTTAAGTCGGGTTCAAGAGCTTCAAGTGATTATGCATGATATTCATCTTTGAAGGAATGACTCTAAGCGAATCATTTCAAGTGGCTGCCTTCATAGAAAAACTGCCACCGTCCTGGAGAGATTTCAAAAATTATCTCAAACATAAGAGAAAGGAGTTGTCACTTGAAGACTTGATTGTTCGGTTGAGGATAGAGGAAGATAATAGATCTTCGAGAAGAAAGTTGGAAAAAATCTGGAGGTCTCAAGGGCCAATGTTGTTGAAGAAAGATCGAATCTCAACAAGAAAAGGAAAATGCCTAGCAAGTCTCGGGAGAGGGATTCACCCAAGGTCTGAAAAAGTTTGTTGGCAAATGCTTTAAGCGTGGAAAATTTGGACATCGAGCCAAAGATTGCAGAGCCAAGAAAAGACCAGAAAACTCGGGCAAATGTGGTGGAAGAGATTTCCAATGGTGTTGACGATATCAATCGACCGCTATGATATCCGAGTGTAATATGGTGGGAAACCCCAAGGAGTGGTGGATTGATCTTTTGGAGCAACTCGTCATATCTCGTGCGAACGGATCGATGTTCTCGTCCTACACAACTGTGGGGGGTGATGAAAAACTCTATATGGGTAATTCATCAACCTCTAAGGTTGAAGGTGTCGGAAAGATTGCTCGAAGATGACATCCGGAAAGATTGTGACACTAAATAATGTTCTGCATGTGCCAGATGTTCGCAAGAATTTAGTGTCTGGATCTCTCCTTAGCAAGAATGGCTTCAAGTTGGTTTTTGTATCGATAAGTTTGTACTCTCCAAAAATGAGATGTATGTAGGAAAGGGTTATCGAGTGATGGTTTGTTCAAGTTGAATGTAATGACTGTTGTAACCAAAGTTGATATGAATAAAGCCGCTTCTACTTATGTGCTTGAGTCTCCGATATTTGGCATGCTAGACTAGGACACGTTAACTATAAGTCGATAAAGAAATTAATTAGTATGGGACTATTGCCGAAGTTTGATTGTCCAAATGAAAAGTGCCAAGTGTGTGTTGAATCTAAGTTTTCTAAGCCTCCTTTCCATTCCGTAGATAATAGAGTCACGTAACCTTTAGATCTAATACACACGAGATATTTGTGATATGAAAGCATTACCTTCTAGAGGTGGTAAGAAATACTTTATCACGTTCATAGATGATTGTTCGAGATATTGTTATGTATATTTGCTTAGCGGTAAAGATGAGGCTGTGAATGCTTTTAGAACTTATAAGTCCGAAGTTGAAACTCGGTTGAACCCAGAAAATCAAAGTGATAAGGAGTGATAGAGGAGGTGAATATGAATTTCCTTTTGAGGAAATTTGTACTGAATTTGGTATTATTCACCAAACCACCGCTCCTTATACGCCTCAATCTAATGGTGTAGCGGAAAGGAAAAACCGATCGTTAAAGGAGACAATGAATGCATTGTTAAATAGCTCCGGTTTACCACAGAACTTGTGGGGGGAAGCTGTCCTGACAAAGCAAATCTTATTTTGAATAGAGTACCCCACAAAAAGATACAACAAACTCCCTATGAGAAGTGGAAAGGCAGAATGCCTAACTTGAATTATCTCAAAGTGTGGGGGTGTTTGGCTAAGGTTGCGGTTCCTAAGCCTAAAAAGGTTAAAATAGGACCGAAAAGCTGTTGATTGTATCTTTATCGGATATGCTCGAGAATAGCAATGCATATCGTTTTCTTGTTCACAAATCGAGATCCCGGGATATACATGTTAATACGATCATTGAATCAAGGGACGCTTCGTTCTTTGAAATTATATTTCCGTATAACATAGTATATGAGCCAATTGAAAATAATAAGAGGTCTCGAGATACTACATCTAGAAGTGATCCAATGGAGGATGAACCTAGACGTAGTAAAAGGCAAAGGACTTCTACGTCTTTTGGACCTAAGTTTCGACATATTTGTTAGAGAATGAACCTCGGACATATAAGGAAGGCTGTGACATCTCCGAAGCCTCGCTCGGAAAGAAGCTATCAATAGTGAAGTTGAATCCATCTTGTCAAACCATACTTGGGAATTGGTTGACCTTCCTCCTGGCAATAAGCCATTACAATGTAAGTGGATATTTAAGAGGAAAATGAAAGCAGATGGTACTATTGATAAGTATAAGGCTAGGCTTGTCGTAAAAGGTTACTGCACAACGTGAAGGTCCGGATTATTTTGACACTTATTCACTTGTCACGAGAATTACATCTATACGGATGTTAATTGCTATAGCGACCTTGTATAGACTTGAAATTCATCAAATGGATGTCAAAACAGCTTTTCTAAATGGGGATCCGGAAGAAGAAATATATTTACAGCAACTTGAAGGGTTCACTGTTCCGGACAAGAGAATAAAGTATGTCGGCTTATCAAGTCACTATATGGCTTGAAGCAAGCACCAAAACAATGGCATGCTAAATTCGATCAAGTTATGTTGTCGAATGATTTCAAAATTAATGAGTATGATAAATGTGTATACGTTAAGAACACTCATAATAGCTTTGCCATATTATGTTTATATGTAGACGACACTCGCTTATAATGGGCAGTGATAGTGAGATTGTCAAGAAGATCAAATGCTTGCTCGCAAGTAAATTTGATATGAAAGATATGGGAATCGCAGATGTCATTTTAGGAATTAAAATCCGTAAAACATCTGAAGGACTATCTCTATCTCAATCCCATTACATTGAGAAGATTCTTGAAAAAGGCAAGAATCTAGGCATATCACCCAATAAGTACACCAATAGATGTTAATTTACATCTTTCAAAGAATACTGGTGTAAGTAAGGCTCAAAATGAGTATGCTAGTATACTAGGCGGTTTAATGTATGTCATGAACTGCACTAGACCAGATATCGCTTGTGCGGTAAGCAAGCTAAGCCGATTTACAATTAGTCCAAATGAAAATCATTGGAAAGCTATGAAGCGTGTATTGGGCTACTTGAAGCATACTCAAGATTACGCTTTGCATTATACTGAGTATCCAGCGGCATTGGAGGGATACTTGTGATGCAAATTGGATAACCGGCACTAAAGACACAAAATCGACAAGTGGATATGTATTCACACTTGGTGGGGCAGCAGATGTCATGGAAATCATCCAAACAAACTTGTATTGCTAGATCCACTATGGAATCAGAATTTATAGCTTTGGATAAAGCCGGTGAAGAAGCAGAGTGGCTTGAAACTTCTTGGAAGATATTCCTAATTGGCCTAAACCGAGTACTGCTGTATGCATACATTATGATAGTCAAGCGGCAATAGGAAGGGCAAGGAATGTCATGTATAACGGTAAGTCTCGACACATACGTCGAAGACATGACACTTGTAAGACAACTTCTTTCTAGTGGAATTATCACAATTGACTATGTGAAGTCAAAAGATAATATTGCGGATCCACTAACAAAAGGCCTAACTAGAGAGATAGTTGTGAAAACATCGAAAGGAATGGGTTTAAGGCCTATAAATAAGTCCACATAGCGGATACCCTACCTTGTTGATTTGGAGATCCCAAGATCTAGGTTCAAAGGGACAACCAAGTTATGAAGACGTGTAGAGTGCTTGTAATTTATTACTCATTCCTAGATGAAGACAAGTACTAATATGTGAAGGTTAAGCGAAAAGCTTTTAATGATTATGAATTGAGTATGTGATATACTATATGTTCGAAATCACCTATGTGAGTGTGAAGTGAGGGCCGCTCGTGAGAATTGAAAAGGCCGAATTCTCTAAAACACTCATGAGACCAAAGGCGGTGTTTATGGCCAAAACGAACACAACAGTGAGAACTAACTTTGTTCGAGAGAAAGTTATGTGATTTTTATTGTCTAGGCTTACACCAAAGGTCGACGGTTCAAAGACATCAAGTCTACTTGATTGACCGAGTAAGTCCGATAGATTTCACTAGGGAAAGTTCAAGGTTGAGACTACTTATCCCGATGTAACTATCTCTCAAGGAATAATCGCACATTGCATTTCATGCATATACGAAGAGTCGTGATGTCCGAATATCTCATTCATGTGGGGGATTGTTGGGGAATTTATCCCTCTAGAGTGAATGAGAAGGAAATGTGGGAGTCCCACATAGGATGAGAGGTAGATGGGAGATGAGTTTATTAAGTGGAATCTCACAAATGGGTTTGGGCCCCAAGGGGCACCCCACTTTTGTGGAGGAGGGAGGACCTACGCAAATGGAGTTCGGTCCACACGCGCGCGCCGCCGCCGCCGTCCGTCCCGTCCGGCTCGGTTCGGTTCGGGCTTGGGCTTCTTGTGTTCCATTTTTATTTTTTCCCATCGGTTGTTTATTTTTTTGCCGAACGAACGGACGCATTGGTTCGAAACAATTCTTTGAACAATTATGTTTGTTCAATAAAGAATAACGAACGTATTCTGTTCAGAAAATTCCTTGAACAATTATGTTTGTTCAATAAAGAATAACGAACGGATGCGTTTGTTCGTAAAAGCAATTAACGAATAAATGCAACCTGTTCACGTAAAGTTGTTCGGTGATTCGTGAACCTTCGTCCAAAGTCAAGCTTCGTGACTCTTCGTGTCTTTCCAGTTATTTTCAATATAAAAGTCTTGAACGAGTTATTTCGACGCGCGTTCTTTTCATTTGAAAATTCTCTTCGAACTTGCATCCCCTCATACATTTCTCTGCGATTATTCCTGCAAAGTTGCGTTCGCCGGAGTCCTTTGGAGAAGTACCGCCCAGAGGAACGCGATCCGTTCTATCCTAGGAGACAATTGTCCAACGTCCTTGGGTGCGATCGAGAGGGCAAATTTGTCTTAAGGACACAACGAAATAACGTTGGGCTCGGATCAATCTTCTGCATACTCGTTTTCCATTTGGCTAAAGGTTCGTCTTCCAATCTTATTTTCTGTTTATACGAACTTACACGAACGAACAATTATGACAACAGTCTCCAATATGAATGTCATTCTCATTCGACATATGAATCAAGCTCTATTCAATCTAGAACTTGGTCATAAGCTCGATGAGCCCTGTTCCTCATATAATTGAGATATGAGTTCGATCAATGGTCAATATGCTCGATACACATTGTTGTTTAAGCGGGAGTCTCGCCCAATGGAAACAAGGGAGGATCGAAAATTAAAGGTCTGATATTTGTTGTAAGCCTTTTATTCTGTTGCAATGATATATGGCCCATCTTTGTAAAGTTACTAGTAACCATTCCTCTGTGTATATCCTTGTTACTATTAATGTCAACAGTTAATTCAATCGATCCAAAAGCTACTCAGCACCTGCTCGGGGGACGAATTCGAGACGCTCGTGCATTACATCCAGGCTCCAGCGGAGGATACAGTGGACGGGACTATCACTTCTGGGACGTCGGTAACCGATCGGACGGCTGCGGATACGTAGAGATTGGAAGCCGAGAAGACAAATCATGGAAACCCTTTGCTTTTGCTCACCACCTACAACCAAAATTAAGAGAAGATTGTTATGGCAGGGGGAACAATATGTAAAACCTTCCAATGTTCTACATTGTACGTGTTTAAAATAGGCACAACATACACAATGAGATGGTTCAGCCAATGTCTTTGAAGGTGAAGCTATGGACTGAACCAAAGACAGAGATATGCAACATAAAAATTCTCGTTTAATTGGAAATCTTGTCATGGAAGGTCATTTTTATAAAGCCTCTTCATGTATTGGGCTTGTCCCTCGGAATCTCCGATGAATTTCTTCCCCCGCTTTGTATCATTTTAAACTAGTTTTGAATCGATCCAGTATTCTGTTAATAAGTATGTCTTTTGGAATTGATTAATAAAAATGAAATGAAAAAGAAGATATCAATGCAGATACAGAATTAATATCGCCTTAATTGGCTGCCCAAGGAATAGTTGTTGAGATACGGATTCGGATGCTGAATTCATGGAAATGGATCTCCTAACATTGACATTTCAATGTTAGGGGTAAGATTGATCAAATTGGGCTGTCTAAATCAAAATGGACGGTCCGATTTGATCCACATCATGTCTTGAAAGGGGGGAAAAATTTTGGGCAGGAAATTTTAAAAATTTTGAAGATATGATGTGGATCAAATCAAGCCGTCCATTTTAATTTAGAAGGCCCGATTTGATCAATGTTACCCCTAACATTGAAATGTCAATGTTAAGGGATTCGGATCCTGGATTCATTGGCACTTTAATCACAAAAAGAGGCAAAGTTTCTTCCTGGCTTTTCTATATGCAATGGCATAATTTTTCCCCATGTGTCATTTTTATGAGATCTATAAACTAGTTTCGATTCGATCTAGATTTCAGTCATAAGCTGGACGACCACCGTATTTTCGTCTCATGTCTTCAAATAAGAATCCAATTATTGGTTAATATGTTTTATATACATTGTTGGTTAAGTGGAGTTTTCAACCTCGCCCATCACTCCTTATTGGCGGTGGCAAGTAGCTGGGAGCACCTTGACGGCTACTTCCATAGCGAAATCGAATATGTCTCCACGTCCAACACGCCCGTGTCGAGGGCCTCATGCCGCCTTTACCAGAAGCTGGAGGCACGACTCTCGTAAGTGTGCTTTGGCAAGTTGGGCGCAAAGCATCATTGAGCCACACGACGAGGAGATATTTTATTCTCTGTATCTCTCTTATTCTCCGTGATTGTGCAAGCCGTTGATTGATCCTAATTGATTGTAATTGATATTGTCGTATCTTGATGTCTTATGTAGTCATCTAAGTTCCTCATGCACTCTTTGTTACGAAACATGTCGAGATTATACAATTTTCTTCCGTATACACTTATCTCGCCCCTAATAAAATGAAAAGAGCTGAAGCAAACGACAGGGACATTAGATCATTAGGTTTAAGCTCATCGGAATTAAACCCATTTCTCTTACCCTTCAATAAGCTCATAACATGACACATTCACATGAAGATAAACATCATGGTATTTGGGATTAAAGTAAATAACTTTGAAGGTGAAGATATTGACCACACCAAGATACCCCTCCATGTAATGAGTTTGTTCCTCAGAATCTCTTACGAGTCTCTTCCCCTTTGTATCTTTCTAACTGGTTTTGATGACTAGTACCTTTTAATAAGTATGTCAGATATACATTGTTCATTCGAATCAAATCCCCGAAGGCATAATGCGAGGAGCCGAGTGCATAATGCGGGGAGATGTTGCGACCTTCGAAAACGGAGATTGATGGATTGCTAAGTTCGAAAACTTTGCTCGGGTTTAATTTAGGCTTTATTGCTAACATGCTTTAATAACTTAAGGCTTTTTTTCAAATAAAGCTCTAACAGGCTAAAGTCTGATTCAATTAAGTTCAATGAGGCCCTCCTAGCCTAGTCCAGTGAATTTCGGCCAATACATATGCGCTGACCGAATTTGGTTCTTATGGACTCTTTGGTTAATAATAGGCTTCACCCTTAAGGGCTTACACTGATTAAACCCAAAGCATGTAACTCTAGTGAACTAAATCTAACTCAATTAAGGCTCATAACTTTGTCCTTTTCCTTGCAATATTTCGGCCAGCACTGCCCCTTGACCTAATTTTTGCCTCTGTCGCGGGCTTAGTCCATTCAATTTAGCTCGGAACCATTCACCGCCGGTCTGATTGAATGGAATTGATTAAATCTGCTCCTGATGACTATATGCAATTTAAGTGGTTTTTTTTTTTGGTTGAGGGGCCAAGGTCGATCCTAAATTTTCTATGCAATGAATAAGTAAATGGCTCGCCAAAATTTACATATCAATAGAAGCATGAAGGGATGCGATAGCAGCACAAGTTCTTGAGTTGCCCTCACCATTTGTGTGGCCATTTATTCCGGCCATGCCAGGCATGTAGACCAGAACTGGAGATGTTGCGTCTGAACTTTCTAATAGCATCTCAAAGAAGCCGTCTCGAGGTGCCGATTCAAAGACCTGAAGAGATTCGTGTCGGTCCCTATTTAGCGAAGGAAAACCGTCTCGCCTTTGTGGGGAAGGATTATGCTCGTGACTATGTCCTCGATTACGATCAATGCCTCAAGGAAGTATTTCGACGTCATGGCATCGGTACGGACAGCTCGGTACTCAACAAGAGTCTTACGGAAATCGAGGATTGCTCGAGGAGTTCTCCGACGACCCTTCATGCCGTAGTTCTGTGGAGGATTGCCGTTTTGCCGTCGGAGGTTGTTCTGACAGAGAGACGGAGCTCCTTCGATTGACATGCGACCATGCTTCAGGAACTTTTGCTGATTTTTCCTGAGGAAATTGTTATAGAAGATGTTCAATCATATATATTAAGTAGTGTAGATCAACTTTTCATGGATTGAATGTAATGTAGGAATCTCTGTTTTTTTTTTTTTGGTAATTAAGGTTTCCCATGTGCAATGCACTAAATAGGAATCTCATGTTCAGTTTCAAATTTTTGTAAGTTGAGCTCCATTTTTTTTGCCAAAAAAAAATCCTTAGAAAATATTTTTCTCATTTTCCAGCGTTTGGATTGCCCCAAAAAATAAGTAATTGGAAAATCTTCTCCAATAAAAACCTTATGATTAAATTCAGGAAAATTATTACTTCTTTAAAATGAACATATCTATTTTCCTTAACATGACTAGACATGAACGTTTGGATCGAGACCTTAGCGCGTGGGTACAAGAACCCTAATGCATGTGCTTGGGTCCTTGGGGACTTGGCCGGAGTCCTTAGAGGCCGACCTCAAGACCCTAGGGCCAGTGCCTAGGTCTTCGACCGACATGACCGAGACTCTAGTGCTCGTGTCCAAGTCAACATATTAAATTTATGCCAATTCAATCATAAACTTTTCAATTAAGTCAATTTACGATCAATTTTGGTTAGAAATTGCTGACGTGATAGTTCAGTCATTCTCGAAAGTACTAGGTGGCACAACCGACGATGTGACAAGGACAAATTGAATCAAAATGACGTCCTTTTCCACAATTTTCTGAATTTTTCTTTTTAAAAAAAAATTTTTTGTACTCGCACGCTTTCCTCTTCAATCTCTAAGAAAATTATCGCTTCTCGACCAAATCAGACTCAATCTTGGATCTGGTTGCATCAAACCAGAAGATGCAGACTTCTTGCCTGCAGATATGCTAGAGTGCGCTTTGCGTTAGATTGTCTTGCATACAGGTACTAAATTTTTTGCGCTTCAACTTGACCGCGATGAACTCGAGGATGGAGGACAACGGACAAAGAAGATGAATAGTAATCTGGAAAAGACAGAAACAAAGGAAACAAAAAATTCAGAAAATTTGTAAAAATTATCAATGTAAGCGATGTTCATACCACGTAGGATGGACGGGGTCCACGTTATCGATTTTCGATCGAAATTGACCGAAAGAACTAAATTAACAAATCTTCAAAAGGTTTAATTGAAATGTATAGGAGTGAATTGGAACAAATGCAATAGCTTCATGACTTTTTAGACAATTATTTCGGAGATAATAAGAGGTTGGAGACAGGTTTTCAATTTTAGCTTACAACTCAAAATGCTCAGATAGAGAGAGAGGACTAATTACATTTAGCTCTTTTATGTTGTTTTAATCAATCTCTAAAAATAAATCTATAATTACACATTCGGCTCTCTTAGGCAATTCTTTATACCTTTGTTTTGTAACTTTGCACAAATTTCCTGTTTCGGCTTATGATCCGACATATGATGAAGCACAGATACGAAATTAATATTGCTTTAATTGATTTCCCAAATATAAAGAGCGATACAGAATCGGATACTGATTTTATTGGCGCTTTGATTAAGAAAGTTTCTGTATGGCTTTCCCATAAACAGGGGCACAGCTTCTCTCCGATCGGGGTGCCATTTTCACTCAATTAGTACATCATGGTGCAGTATTCAATCTGACAAATTTGATCATAAGCTCGACGACCCCCTTTTTATGGTTGCATATCTTCACCTGTGAGTTCGATTATTGGTTCATATGCTCGATGTACATTGTTGGGTAGATGAAAAGTCTTCTTGCGCACAAGAAAGAGAAGACCGGAAATGAAAGGTATGTGATTGGTTATAAGCCTTCTATTATGTTGCGACATAAGAGAGGGACAAGCATCATCCATTAGAAATATTAAAATGGACAAATAAAGCAATATTTGTTAACACTTTTTCCTATGTGAAATGAACACATCCTCGTTCTTTAACTGCAGTGCTTGAAGGACTTCGTCGTGAGGGCAAACCATCGCGACGATCTCATCCGCGAATGCCTCGGCCTCGCACGACTCGACAAGAGACTCATTCATGTCATGAAGCTTACCGAACGTCAATCATTGGCAACTAGCTGCATGACTGGGTTTGATACAAAGGCCCTGTTGTCTTTGGATCCTAGCACCCAGAAGGTCGGCTCCAAAAAATTTAAATGGATAGGTGAAGGGACGGCATTTGTTTACAAAGAGCATATAAACTCAGTGGAGAGGCGACGCTGGATATGTTAACACTAGCTGAGCGGACTTTGAAAGTGATCTACGAGGGAGTCGATGATCAAGAGAAGCAGTCGACCTAGCAGGTGAATGATTTCAAGTCGAGAACGTTAAGTTGGATGGAGGAGAATGTCGTGAACTTGAAATTTTCAAGGTGCAACAGGCTGAGGAGGTGACCGAAATGACCGGGCATGCTTTAGAGTTTCTGTTAATCTAGGATTTTCTTGGTTTATGTACATTAGAAAATATTCATAATTAATGGAGTTGGCTGTACATGGCAAGATTAGATCCCTACTGTTAGAACGAAGAGAGATCTACGATTGTAAGTTGGCCTCACACGACTCGGCGAGAGACTTATTCATGTCATGATGCCGACCGAACGTGGATCATTGACAACTAGCTCCACGACTGGGTTCGATACAAGGAACCCAATGCTTTGAATCCAAGCATCCAAAAGGTCGGCTCGAAAGATTTAAATGGATAGGTGAAGAGATGGCATGTGTATATAAAGAACATATAAACTTGGTAGCGAAGCCACGTGGGATATATTAACACTGGCTGAGTAGACTCTGAAAGTGATCTACAAAGAAGTCGATGATCAAGAGGAGGAGTCGATCTCGCAGGTGAATGATTTCGATTCGAGAACGTCGAGTTGGATGCAGGAGAATGTCACAGACCGGAAATTTTCAAGGAGCAACAAGCCGAGGAGGTGACCGAAATGACTGGGCATGCTTTAGAGTTTCTATTAGCCTGGGATTTTCCTGGTTTTTGTACATTTGTGTTCAAGAAAATACTCGTAATTAATGGGGTTGGTTGTAGATGGGAAGATTAGATCCCTAATATTACAACGAATAAAGATCTACGACTGTAATTGAAGGCCTTGTCGTCGTTGCCCTAGGTTGCGCCACTGCCCCACTGTCGTGCCATCTCCGCCCGTCCCGCCTCCTCGCCAAGCTTCTTTCTCTCCCTTCCCCCTTATCACCATCGAACTTGGTGCCTCCTTCATGGTTTGACGATGAAATATTAGAAAGGGGAGTTAATCAACTAAAGCCCCCTTATACAGCTGCAAGTTGTAGTGATCCCTCCCTTTCTTTATCCATAAGAGATAATTACCCAATTATACAATTTAAAGAGCGAATCTCGTTGATTAGACATTCGAAATAATAGCTCCACTCGAGATACTAAACTTGAATTATAGGAAAATCTTTCAAAAAGCCATAAACTTATTGTACTTTTGTCAATGCAATCTTAAACCTTTTAATTATGTCAATCGAGTCTTAAATATTTTCACGTTTTGTCAATTGAGTACATCCGCCCAATTTTGATCGGAAGCCATTTACGTGGACGCCGGCCATTTTACGTGTATTTGTCGGCGTTGACGTGAATAACTTTTAATAATATTGTAATATTCTTTCAAACAAATTTATTAACATTTATATATTTTGATATTTTATTTTTATTTTTTCTCTTTTCTTTTGCGGGTCTTTTCTTCTTACTCTGCCGGTCGTTGGGCCTTAACCATGACCGTTGACCAACCACATGCTACAACTGGCGAGGGTCGCCCTCGTTGTCCGCAAGCGAGGTCACCCTCGTCAAGATCTGGCGAGAGGGGACCTTGCCAACCAAGGCCAACCCTCTATGGCCTCGGCAAGGCCAACCTTGTCCGTAGTTGCCTTTGGCCGGTTGCCGGCCATGATCGATGCCCAACAACTGGCGGAGAGAGAGAATATGACAAAAAGCAAAATACAATAAAATTGAAGAAAAGACATTAGATAATTATTTAAAATTTTTCACATCGGCGTTGATCTACTCATGTAGGACCGCCGACATCCACATCAGCGGTTTCCGGTCAAAATCGACCAAATAGACTCAATTAACAAAACATAAAAAGGTTTAGGACTAAATTGACATAATTAAAAAGTTCAAGACTCGAATTGACAAAAATGTAATAGGTTTAGGACTTTCTAGATAATTTTCCCCTTAGAATTATCCAAAAGAAAAATGTTGTATCTTCTATATGTTAAGCCAGAACCAACTTCTATGTCTCTCTTTTAGTTTTTCCTTCTTAGCCTTCAAGTATAAATTACGGTAATATCTAATGCAGTCCAATCATAAAGAGGAAAACATAAAGATGCCCAAAGAATAAAGGATAAAAGAGGGGAAATAAAGGAGTTTTACTGGGGTCACGGGGGGTTGTAAGAATTAACCACACTATGTGAAATTCCCTTATTATCGTTATCGTACATCAACCGATATCATTATTCTCTCATTATTTTCCCCCTAAAATCTGTTTAAATGTTCGTCTTTAGTTATTTAGAAACATTCCACTCTTCGTTAAATATGTGTTTTCGAGAAAAGAATTCCGAGGTTGCTAAAAGAATGAAACAATGCCAAGTGCCATATTTCTCCATGCAATTAAATTTTGCAATATTACTATCAATTTGTTACGGCAGTGTACAAAGTATGAAAAATAAAGCGCGTGAATGATAACTTATATGCTCAGTAGATTGAAATCTTGAGATGAATTGAGCTAGGAGAAACTATCCTAAGCGAACTACATCTTTTGCCGGTATCCTAACCTTATTAAGTTAGCCTGATTTGACCGGCCCTATCCATTTGATGCTAAAAAAGCCTTTGGTTAAGATTGTAGAGAAAAAGAAAAATAGATGTAGAGTGTTAGTTTTAATATAGAATAGTTTGAGATTATAATTATCGAGCGAGGGTGAATTTGGAAATCAAAAAATTTCATCAACTCTAGTGTTTTAACCTATCTGACAAATACTAAAATGTCCAATGCCGATTTCCCTTGCCTTGAGAGAAAGGGCTCTTGGAATCCATTGCATTTGCCAAGTCGGCTTTGAAATTACTCCACCAAACACAACTCTTCTTGCCAAAAGCTTTTGCAAGCTTAAAGTCCCTTGACAATGCTTCGTCAATCGCGGCCTAAATTAACCTAAACCCGATTGGCCCCATCCAATTTTGGCTACCATATTCATATTAAGATTTGACGCAAAATCACGACGAAATAAAATATAAAAGCAAAGAAAAAAAATCGAAACACGAGATTTTATTCTGGTTCACATTTAAATTAGGGCTATATCCAAATGAAGATTCCGTTATAATTAAAGTATATCATACCTCTCGTTACATCCATCAATAATAAGAAAAAGATATATTACATAATAATAACTATTCATAGGCCAAAACTTAATACCAATGAAAAATCTAAGCTCAAACTATAAAAGCTCTTCGTCGGGAGAGGACGCTGCCTCCGCGACTCTCGTTGGGGCGATTTTCTCGGATCCCCATCCGCTCATTTAAGAGCGAATTTTGTCGTGCTTTTCTATCGATAAAAAGGATCAATTAAATCTCACCACTTCAATCATTCATCGCGTGTGGCAACAAAGAAGATGTCACGCGTCGAGGACCTTGAACGTGCACGGGGGTCTTTGGATTGGTCCGTCACGCAACCTTTGATGTACCAAAACATGCGATGTACTTTGTGGGCTGGAGAGCGTCGGGAGATGCTGCCAGATCATCATCAGACATTTTGGGTGGGGACCACACAAAGCTTTGGCCTAGAGTGCTGCATTATTGGGCCCAACGTCCTGTCTGACGTACCCACCCCCCCTCAATCATTTCGATTGTTGTTCCCACACTCATGGTTTGGCGAGAAGAGAGAATTTGGTGCCACGTGGGATGGTCCTAGAGGGTTCTTGGAAGGTGGTCGGACTTGTCCGGTGTTGACTGTTTTGTTGTTGCCGCTTTTTGGCCTGCCCCGAAAGCTCCTCGTGAAATCTCCTAGGCCGGCATAGTTAACCAGGATGTCCAACAATTTTCAGCTTGGAATTGGAAGCCACGTATTGAACTCTTAAGACGTGCATGATAATATTTTTAGAATAAATTTTTTTATTTCAAAAGTATTTCTAAAATAAAAATCTATTTGATAATACAACTTTTTAGCAAAATTCATTTTGATTACGCGATTTTATTTTTTTACTTCAAGTATTTTTTTTTGTTCTTTAAGTAATATTGAAGCCATTTAAAGAAGTAAAAAAAAAATACCACTCTTCATAAGTAGAAAAATTATCTTCTCGCTCAAAAGTATAAGTAAAAAAATTAACTTCTAATCGAAGTTTTTTTTAGAATAGAAGTGTTGACATGCGTGCCCTTACTAATCGCACGCAAACTTCCTTGAGTTAGGATCGCTTGTGAAAGTAAAAATCCAAACTTTATCGATTCGTGGGAGGTGATACTAATGGGCAAAAGTGCTCAATTAGTTCAAACATAGTATATTGATGTCAATGTAACCCTAAAATTTTCAATATTGATAGAAAATCGCCGACATAGATACTAACAATCCTACATGACACGATCGATACTTAAGTAGGCAATTTTTTTTAAAAATTTTTAGTTTCTTTTAATTTTGTAGTATTTTTTTCTTATTGTTTAATTTATTCATTGTGGTCGATTAGGGTCTCTGGTAACCCTCCTCGGCCAATGGGCGAGGATATGTGAGCCCTTGCGTAAGCCATCGCAGGTCGCCAAGCCCGCGCTAGAGGCTGCAAGGGCTGCAATGTCGTACCCTCGCGCGGTCACGAGGGTCGAGCCCTCGCTAGATCCAGTGAGGGCCACCCTCACCGGATCTTGCGAGGGCCCGCCTAGGCGTGGGCTTGGCAGCCCTCCCTTTGCTAGCTTGAGCAAGGGTTGAGACCCTCGTCAACCTTCACCGATTACAATTAAAAAATAATAATTATACTAAAATTAAAAAATCAAAAAAACTAAAAATTTATAAATTTTGTCAACGTCGCGCCATTCGTATCACGTAAGACGGTCAACATTCATGTTAGTAATTTTCGATCAAAACTGTCCGAATGGAATGCAAATCATCAAAAAGTTTAAGTATAACAAAAAGGTTTAGGATTGAATTGAGTACAAATGCGGTAAGTTTATAATTTTGTTGATACTTTTCTCGAATTGAATTGATTTCATATGATGAGTTTAGGATGGATTGGCCAATTTTCTTGACGCTGATGTGACTCGAGATGTTAAAATAAGGAGATTCAAACTCAAAACCCATGTTGTGTAAGTGCATGATTGAGTCACGATTCTCATCTCGTTAACAGTTCTCGCCAAATTGGAACGAGTGTAGCAAGTCAAATTGGCAACCATTTTAGCTAATTAGTACCCATTAAACAGTATTCAACCATTTAACAAATCAAAGTCGGGATTACTATGAAAATTAATAGATTGGCCATGGAGATTCTCGTATTTTGCTTAAACAAAAAAGGGAAGAAAAAGAAAAGATGATGATAATCAGCAGCCGGTGCTAACGTGTCAACTCAATCCTCACCCAGAAAATCCACGTAAGCAAATTGATTGGGACGATTGATTAAGAAAGAGTTAAAAAAGACAGCGGAGTGCCCTACTTAAATTCTCCATCGATTGCGTCTCGACGTGCTTGAAAACGATCTCATCAGCATCTTGCCCGCTTCCGGCACCTAAAGAGTGATTAGCACTAATCACAATTCCACGTCACGAAATTAGAGATGTTAACGGGAAGATTAATCAATATTTATTTTAGTTTCCTAAATGGCATAATAGAAAAAAAAAGTTAATATCACAAAAAACTCATAATCATGAAGAGTAAAAACCTCAAACTTATAAGTTGTGACAATTTTATCCTAAATTGATATGGATTTTCACGTGGACTTGCCGTGTCGATTAAGATATTGTCATACATCATAATTTCAAGTAATTTCACGGTAAAATTTGACGGATTCTAACAGAAGGTAAATATGAGATTTTCGGTGACCCAAAAATAATGTTAAAGTAAATTTGTCACAATTGTCTGGGTTTGGGATTTCTCATAGCATTAATTTGAAAAAAAAAAAAAAAAATGTTAAAGTTTCGGTCATTGTTTGTTCACGGGATATATACATAAAACCTTGCTCCATCTGTAGGTTAAGTTTTTAGAACAAACATTCCAACACAATATCGAAGCTGGGTTCCGCCCCTGCTTATTTTGCGTGGCGGGCGTCTACCCGGCCCGATCGAAGGCGTGTTTCGTCCGGGCGGACCTACCCGCCCCGACAACCGCGTGGATCGAGACATTTCCGATCTTTCTTGTTTATTTCTGCAAGGATGAGAGGAAATTTTACTGGAAAGTCCGGCTATGGATGTGGGATGGAATTAAGAGTTGAAACCGAAGAAGCAGAAAGGGGAAAGTGGGAAACTGGATTTGTAGGTTTGGAAAAAGCCGCGGCGTTGCCATGTGATCTGCAAGCATGGAAGAAAAGAAAAATTTAAGGACTACCTCCTAGTTAAAATAATGACACGTGCATTAAATTCCACTAATTGACTCCAATCCAAAGAGTCCGACCAAAAAAAAAAAAAATTCTTGGTCGGAAAAACAATAATAAAATTGACACGAGGAGAAGCAAATAAATTTCCCTACCACTAAAGGGGGGACCCACTTAGCTCCAAAATTCACAGATAAACCATTTTGACCACAAAGCCATTGATGTGCAATTGGCAACCGGGAGCTACGCTAGACACTTCAGTTGCCTCTCTCATTTTTACAGGCCACACAAAGATGAATGGCCACAACGATGATCCCAAAACCCCTCTCCTCCCGCTCCGCACTGACCGCGGCGAGAGAGGGCCGCTCGGCCCGCCCTCGCCCCTCCTCGATCTCTTCACTCCCGGCAACGCGTTCGTCGCCCTCGGCCCTTTCCTGTGCGCCGCGACGTGCCTCTTCGTGCCGCTGGACGGGCCGGCGAGCAGCCGCAACATGCTCGGCGTGCTGGCGTGGGTGTTCGCGTGGTGGCTGACCGAGGCGGTCCCGATGCCGGTGACCTCGATGGCGCCGCTCTTCCTGTTCCCGCTGCTCGGGATCGCGTCCGCGGACGCCGTCGCCAGATCATACATGGACGATGTGATCGCGCTTGTGCTTGGGAGCTTCATTCTCGCTCTCGCCGTCGAGCACTATAACATCCACCGGAGGCTCGCCTTGAATGTGAGTCCTTCGGCGATAATCCTTCTTCCTTTTTACATGGCCCACGTGCAATTTACTTACAAGATAGTTCGTGATTATTACAATATGTTATTTTGAGTCCAAACATTAATTTCAAGTTTTTTTTTTTTTATAAAAACGTTTTTCCGACAATCTTGTAAAAGACCATACAATCTTAATCATAAATTCATTAGCCATCATCATATATTTTACATAAAATGATCATTAATTGAAAGATCGTGTGATTAGAAATAATGGACGATTATTATCACACTGTCACGCTAGCAATTTTGTTTTTGTTATGATCCATTCTTGAATTTTAATTGTTAGTGTGGCAATTTATGCTTAACTATCGGATGAAAGCTTCTTCTATTATGCGGATTAATTGTCACTGACATCATCTCAATAATGCCCTTCTTTTTTATTGTGGAGGAATCTCCATGATGACACATGTAAGCATTTGACACAATGATGTGGACTGAAAAGGCATCATCACATGTAGATGTTTGATTCCCTATTCCTGTGAACCTTTGTGAAGTCTCCTTGATACTACATTATTAGCCGGTGGGGCATCGGTAAATTGGTCTGTGTTAACGTATACGCTGAAAATTTAACCACTATCATATGAATTGGATCTAGAGAAATTGATCATCCTCAAGTTATAGCTCTATAATTAGTAGGGGTGACAACGTACCGGCTCGATTCGAGTCTCCGGTCATACCCAACTCTAAGACCCAACTAGCATAGAACCCAGACTAAATAATGGTCGAGTCGGGTTAACAAGTTTCCTCTTTCGTGTTCGCGAATGGGTTTAATTTTTTCATAAACGCTATATTGTCTTGATTTCTAAACAAGTTCAATACTTTTTTTGGGATCGATTCGGGTTTATGACTTGAAACCTAATCGAACCAACAGAAACTCGTTGTTTAACTTATTATCAGAATCGAAAGGAAGCCCAACTCGAAAAGATCCAAAACTTTTTTGTCATGGTCGATTTGGTTCAGTTCAGGTTTCAGTGTGGGCGGTTCCTTTTTACACCCATAATAATCAGTAATCGTGCATGGAGCAGATAACGTTACTTTTCTGCGGAGAGCCGCTGAACCCGCCTCTGTTGCTCCTCGGGATATGCGCCACCACGGCGTTCGTGAGCATGTGGATGCACAACGTGGCGGCGGCGGTGATGATGATGCCCGTCGCCACGGGAATCCTCCAGCGCATCCCGGAGGGGCCCTCCCGGCCCGACGCGGCGGGCAAGTTCTGCAAGGCGGTGGTGCTCGGGGTTATATACTCGGCCGCCGTCGGGGGATGAGCACCCTCACCGGGACGGGTGTCAACCTGATATTGGTGGGGATGTGGAAGAGCTACTTCCCGGAGGCAAAGCCCATCAGCTTCAACACATGGTTCTTCTTTGGGTTCCCTCTGGCCTTGCTGATCTTCTTGGGCTTGTGGGGGATCCTCTGCTTGATGTATTGCTCAAGGGGCTCAGGAAGGGCTCTATCTGCTTACTTGGACAAGGCCCATCTCAAGAGAGAGCTTGAATTATTAGGTAAAAAGACCTACCAAAACTCGCTTTCCTTCTTTTCATTTCATGGGCTTGGTCTTGAAATTGTCAAGTGCAATGTGTTTCTTAATCAAAAGGAAAATGGAAGGAGCTTTCTCTTTGTTTGATGGATAAGCTAGTTCAGTTTAATTCTGTGCAAAATGTGTGTAGGTCCAATGGCATTCGCTGAAAAGATGGTGTTGATCGTCTTCTCGGTGCGTTGATAACTTCGATCTTTCCTCGTAATTTCTCTAGTTCATATGATCCATCGCATTATTAAGATGAATACGAAAATTTTGCAGTTGCTAATAGTTTTGTGGATGACAAGAAGCATAACAGAAGACATTCCCGGTTGGGGAGCTCTGTTTGAAGGAAGAGCAGGCGACGGAACCGTCAGTGTGAGTATATATATCGTCTCGAAATCTAATTTAGACCTAAAAGTTGTGTAGAATTAGTTTAATAAAGACGGAACTCAGATCTTTATAAGGTCAAATCTAAGTCACACCAATCGTTCAATCCATTTGAACTTCGATTCGCGACGTTATTCGCTGTTGAGGACAGGTGATGATGGCGACGTTGCTCTTCATAATCCCGAACAAGAAGCAGAAGGGAGAGAAACTGATGGACTGGAACAAGTGCAAGAAGCTACCGTGGAACATCATCCTCCTCCTTGGGGCCGGCTTTGCGATCGCCGATGGGGTCCGCTCCAGCGGGCTAGCGGACATCCTGTCGGAAACCCTAGGGTTCCTGGAGGAGGCGCCGTACCTGGCCATCACCCCAGCCGTCTGCGCCGTAAGCGGGACGATCACCGAGTTCACGTCGAACAACGCGACCACGACCCTCCTCATCCCTATCCTCGTTCAGATCGCCAAGACCATGGGCGTGCACCCGCTGCTCCTGATGGTTCCCGTAGCGATCGGGGCTCAGTTCGCATTCTTGCTTCCCACCGGCACTCCTTCCAACATCGTGGGCTTCACGACGGGCCACATCGAGATCACCGACATGATCAAGGTCGGCTTGCCTCTCAAGATTGTTGGTATCGCTACATTGTCCTTGCTGATGCCCACATTAGGTAAAATCATCTTCTTGGTGTGAACTACTTCATCAGTTACTCGCGACATTCAATCGACGTCGCTCGACTTTAATCACGCTTCGAATGGAAAACCGCTTCATCGTTGAGCTACTGATTAAAACGTGATCTGATCTGCTTTATTTTGTTTCATTTTTTTTTTGTTTGGTGTAGGAGCATATGTCTTTGGAACAAATGGGAAGGTCCCATAGCAGAGGAGCGATGTCTTCTTGTCTTTGGAGCTTCGCTTCCCACATTGAACAGGCAAAGATAGATCAACAGTGTTAGGATTAATTTCTTTTTCATTTTCCTTATCAACTCTCTGTACGTAAAACGACCCTAGTGGTTGGCCCAAAAATTTTAAAAAGAACATGGCAGACCGAATCTTGAATTCCAAACTTTTGCATTACAATTTTTTTTTTTTTTGGACCTTTTCATAGCTCTTTCTAGTGGCTGTTGGGACGTGAATTGAACTGCATGGCGGCCGCTTATATCCATCATAAATTGGGAAGAGCTCCAAAAAAAAATCATAAACCTACAGATATTAGTACCAATTCGATCATAAACCTTTTAATTGAATCAAGTCAATCCTAAACTTTTTTTGCATTGGCACCAATTGAATACATCCGATCAATTTTAATCAAAAATTGTTAACATGGATGCCCGTTGTTCGTATCACGTTAGACGGTCGTATTTGTCGAGGATATTTTTTTAATAATATTTTAATATTATGTTGAATATTGTATAATTTTTTTAGTTTTTTTCCTCTGCTTTCTATTCTATTCTTTTCTTTTTTAGCTTAAGGCAGGCAAGCCCGCCAACTAACCCTTGCTACTTGCTAGCCATAGGCAAGGGACGCCACGCCCTCACCTCGCCACCGGGGTGCGGCCCTCGCTCATACCTAGTGAGGATCGCGACATCGTTGCCGAGATCCGGCCCCGGGCAAGGGCGTGGCGGCGCTCACGGTGCCGGGCGAGGTGGTGATGCCTACATGACATGGCTTGCCCAAATCAAGCGAGGGCGAAGACGCCTTGCCCGTGGTCCGTGAGGGTGTCTCGGTCCTCTCCCATGGGAGGTGAGGGTGTCTCGACCCTTGTCGACCCTCAACCTTAAGTTAAGAAAAGACAAAAAAAAAAAAAAAGAGGAAAGAAGAAAAAAAAATATAAAAGATGCAAAATATAAATATAATATTATTAAAAAAATATCTACATCGCCGATCGTCGCCACATGTGACAATCAGAATCCACGCTAGTGATTTCGGGCCAAAATTAATCGAATGTATTGAATTAACATTTAGGATTGAATTGATATCAATATAATATGTTTATAATTTTTTTTATATTTTTTCTCATCATAAATTATAACATTAGCAAGTTCATGCTTCTTTGGGTTTTGATCAATCGCTCCAACCACGTACGCTTGACCTTGCGACCCTTGCAAAAAAAGCCCATCTTTTTTCGTTTTTTTTTTTTGGTCGGATCAAAACCGCATCTTGAACATTCGACTCGTCTCGCGACCCTCCGAAGAAGCTCCGTGTTGCGGAGTCTCACTTGCCCCGCTCCCCACGTTGGTGCGTCCCACCTGTCGCAAACGCTGTCGTTTCCCGTCGCTGTTGCTCCAAAACCCCAACTACCCGTCAAAGTTTCTGCTGCGATTTCTTCTCTCCACGCACTCCTCTTCTTTTTTTTAACAAAATACATTGGATAGAGATAGTCTCACGATTTAAAAATCCGTTTATTTCGTGAAAATAATTTCTTTATTTTATGGCATTTGAATCGTTTTGGAATATGAGTTGACGAATTTTTTTTTATAATCAACCGAAAATGTTTTCTTATCCAAATTTGAGCTCAGAAAAATGATTAACTCTTTAAAAAAATCAAAAATTATTTTTTTAAAAATGACTAAGTATCGATACATGGATCGAAACTTTGCGTTTGGACGCAACAATCCCAACGCTTATCTTGGAATTCGAGTTAATGGGAAATATTTTTTTTATCAATTGAAAAAGTTTTCCCGCCGAAGCTTAAGTTTGGAAAAATGATTTACTATTTAAAAAATCAAAAATCATTTTTCGAAAATGACTAAATATCGTGGCTTGGGATATGAAGGATCATTTCCCAACTGTTTGAAGAGTTGAAGAGAGAGAGATATTATTGACCTGTGCAGTCAAATTCACCATTGGCATGATTGGATTCCCCTCTTTTTCCTACTTTGACTTCCTCTACAAAAAAAACCTAGGTTTTAGCAAAAATGCTTAGAGTAAAAAGATCACCTCCTCAGATTTTAGCGAACATCCTTTGCTTATACAAGCAAAATCAGTGGGGCTGACTGATTATTTTAATGAATGCATCTTATGCAGAATCCAGAAAACGTTTTGTAGCGTGGAGTGTCGATCGATGCAAGCGACGAGTGGATAAACCTAAAGAACTACGCAGATCGGAGGCTCGGATAATTGCCGTAGAGGATTGGCGTACTCCGAGGGGCAGATGTTTTGTATGGCACATTGATATTCAGCTTCTCCTTAATTCCCAACGAGAAAACAGAAATTTGAGGGAAGAAAATTATGCGGGTCGGATTGGATAATGGAATTGTAAATTTGACGGACGCTCCCGAAAAATCGAACCACCCCTGATTTCAATCTTACTATAAATTCTAAGTTGGCCCAAAAGAAATAACTTTTTTGTTTTTCCACACCACACGACAAGTGTCCGTGACTCTCGCTATTCCAAGACCTACTAATACACCTGCCCACCAGCCCCAGTATTGATCAACCATCAAGATAAGCATTCAATTCAAAGGCCCACACCAAGAAAAACGAAGAGTAAATAAAGACACCCACCAATCTCAAACCTCAACGCTCCAAGAGAAGAGCCGAGAAAAACAGCTGCCAAAGCCGAAAAGCCTCCGAAAATGAGACTCCTCATCCTCGCCGCCGCCGCCGTCCTCCTCCTCCAAGTCTCGGCCGACGGGGCCGCCCCCACTGGGGCGCTGCTCGGGGGGTGGCAGCCGATAAAGAACCTGAGCGACCCGTACGTGAGGGAGATCGCGGAGTTCGCGGTCAAGACGCACAATGGCGAGGCCAACACGGGGCTGGTGCTGAAGAAGGTGGTGAAGGGCGAGACGCAGGTCGTGGCGGGGACGAACTACAGGCTCGTCGTCGAGGTCAAGGACGGGGCCGGCGCGAAGAGCTTCGAGGCCCTCGTTTGGGACAAGCCGTGGGAGCATTTCCGGCGTCTCTCGTCGTTCAAGGCTGTTCAGGGCAACGTGTGAGCGTCGTCCTTTCGTCGTCCTTGTGGATTACTACTCTACTATCCTCTCCTCGGTCATATTACAGTTTCAGTAGTTTGAGAATAAAATAAAAAGTCCCTAGAAACGGTAGGGATGGGAGGTCTGAGTCTGATCCGATGTGCTGTTTCTGTTTGAAAACTTTGGTGCAAAATTCGAGGGATCCCATGTTTTGCTTTCCCTTTACCTGTTGCTGTTCTTTGCTTTTCTGGTGTCTGATGTTGCTTGCTGCAACGTGCAAGAATCTTGTGAAGACGGATGGGATTAGGGTCAGCCGAAGAGAGAAATCTGCATGTGAAGAAAGATGGTGTTGATTAGGATCAATCTGCATGTAGATTAATTCTGTTGACTTCTGGTCCAAAAGAGAGAGATAATTTCTTGACTGTAGTGGCCTGAACACAATTTAAGAGCGCGTTTGGTGGGGGGAACGTTGGATGAAAAGTCAGGTGACTAATTTAGGCTTTGGGAAAAAGACCAATGCTAGAACATGCTATTTATTGTTTTTCCGGTTGGACCATTCTCGATTTGATTGGACCCAAACTCGATCCGATCTATCAATTTGATGGATACTCTTCGAACTTCTGCAACTCTACATCAGGCTCCGTCAAAAGGGTTGATCAGGTCGGATTTGGCTGTGATCGGGTCAAAAGCGATCCACCAAAATTGACCCATTTAACCGATATAGACGCAATTTTTGTACGATACAACTTTAGCACCATACCCATACTCGCACTCATTCTGGAGCCGATCTGACCCAATTTTTCAATGTTCTTGGCTGAAATTCCTTTTTTTTCCTCCCTTCCGTTGACCTCGTTGTTCATCCATTGGTCCTCTTGAACTTGTTTAGCAAGAATATTGAAGGTCGACGGTAGATTACACGTGCAATATTATTATCTAGCAAATTTCGCATCTGACGTGTATTATATTACACGACACATGTATCACCCAAAATTCACAATGCGACAACGATCATCACGCGTATTGGATGTGAATTTGGCAAAAAACACATCATCCTTTTCGAACTTTGTAGAAAAGTAGAATGATTGGAGATTTTCTTATGGTCAACCCTAGATAGATAACAAAGTTGGCATCATTTTATCCTCCATAAGTAAATTTGTCATCGGAAATGGTTAAGCGAAAAAAAAAAACGGATGAATGATTATGAATTTTGAGCTACAGTTGTAAGAGGATAACCTTACTATTTCTCTGTCTTTATAAACAATATTTTTCACCTTTCATAGCTCTACCAATCGAAAACACTTTCGTAAGCCACGTCCAAATCAAAAACGTCAAGTCCAATAAAAGAAAACCAAGCGTCAAACCCTAGAAATAGAAGCAAGCCACGCCGAATACGCTCCAAGATCCATCATCCTTTTCCTCGACCACTTGCGACTCTGTTCATCGACAATGGACAGCAAAACAAACGGACGCTCGTAAAATATGAAAGAAGCTCCGTGCTTTGGACTCTCACTAGCCCTCACTGTAGCGTTTGTGCGATCCATCTGTCGTGAACACTGTCATCTCATTTCTTGTGGCTGTTGCTCATCTCTTGCTACCAACCAAAACTTTTGCGATTTCTTTTCTCCGCACACTGTTTTTGCACAGACAACATTAAGTCAAGTCTTAATTTTTTTTCTTTTGGCCTCTCCATGCTTTGGACTCTCACTAGCCCTCGTTGTAGCGTTTGTGCGATCCATCTGTCGTGAACACTGTCATTTCTCGTCGCTGTTGCTCAACTCTTGTTACCCACCAAAACTTCTGTTGCGATTTCTTTTCTCAGCACATACTGTTTTTGGACGGAAACATTATCCAAAAAATCATAAAATTTACTATACTTTTATCAATTCAATTTTAAAATTTTAAATTTTATCGCTTAAGTCTTAATTTATTTTTTTGGCCTCTCGTTGGTTTGGGTGAGGGTTGGCGAGCCCTCGCCTGCCACAGTAAGGGAGACAAAAACAAAAGAAAAAAATGAAAAGAAAGAAAAGGAATAAGAAATGTAAAATAAAAATTAATAAAAAATTTGGAAAAAAAAAATAAGATATTTTCAATAATTATCCATATCAGTTTTTTTGCCAAGATTGGTCAAATGGACTTAATTAGCAAAATATAAAAAAAATTTTGAGACTCGATTGGTAAAATTAAAAAGGTTTAAGATCGAATTGGCAAAAGCGCAATAGATTTAAGATTTTTTGGACAACATTTCCTTTTTAGATGAGATTGATCGAGTACACATACAAAATCGGGTCGATAATTTATGTTGTGAATCATTATTCAACATATGCAATTGAAGAATACTTTGGATAGGCCGCCAGTTCCTACATGCATAGTTAGTTTGCCTTTGACTGAATTAGGAAGTTGACTTATGGTGTCATCTGATAAATAACCGAGAATTTACGAGTTAATAACCAGATTAAATGATATAAACATATTTATTAGGACATTACCGAAAAAGTACTAAACATATTACAATTGTGCCAATTCGGTCTTATATCTTTTTACATTTGTGATAATTCGGTCTATTCGACCAACTTTAACCTGGTGGATTCGACGTGGACGCCGGGCCGGATCTAACGTGGCCATAAGCATTGAGGTGGACAAATTTTTAATAAAAACTTATTTTCTTCAAAAAAAAAATTTGCCTCCTTCCTCCAAGCCGATCATTGACAAAACTAATCTCCATCAACCACTAGCAAGGGCAAGCCTCAACCTCGACCTCGTCTACAATGGCGAGCCTCATGGCCGGGCCCGACCTTGCTTAGCGCCGGTGAGGGTGAGCTTTGTTGGCCCTTGCCTCTAGCCGATGACTACCGGCAATCGGCTGGAAAAAAAGGAAGACCAAAAAAAAAGGAAAGGAATTCAAAAAATGTTAAAATATTATTGAAATTTGAAACAAGTATTTATTGTGGGTTAATACCATGAAAAATTTTAAAGCGATATATTTGTAATAAATTTACCATAAAATATTTTTTTTAGCACCAAAAACCCTAAATTGGTATACTTTTGACATATTTACTCCAAACTGGTCCACTTGCGATAAATTTATCCTCCGTTAGTTTTCGTTATATTTTATCGTCAAATCATAGAGTTGGATGCCGTGTGGCCATTACCGAGTGTCCACGTTTGAGGTTTTTACCCTATGTTTGCCCCAAATGTATCAAATTTGAGATTTTTCGTGGTATTAACTAAATTTAATGAAAATTAATAGATGATAAATTTGCTACATATGTACCAAGTATGGAGGTTTTTGGTGGTCAAAAAAATTATTATGGGGTAAATTTTTCATAGATGTATCGGTTTGGAATTTATGTTGGTTGAAAAAATAGTTTGGGATATATTTGTCAAATGTGTACTAGTTTAGGATTTTTTTTATGGTAAAAAAAATAATTTTGGGTAAATTTGTCAAGGGTGTCTCAATTTGAATTTTTCGTGGTATTAACTCATTTATTGTTGGGCGAGAGGAAATAAAGATCCACTCTCTCAATGGCAGGTGCTAAGTTCGACAGAAGATTGTAGGTACATAAGTATCTTTCGAGCTTGGTGGGTGTCTCTTAAATTTGTTAGAGATGACTTTGGTTCTTCGGGGTTTTGGACGCCAAATGTGACAATGGATTGGGAAAGAGGGGGGAAATGAAAGTCCGACGGTCTCTGCTTCGACTCTCGGATCAAAGGGATGGAAGACGAACGAGGAGGAAGACTCTCACTCCTTTTCCTAACCACAGTAAGAACGACGACAGTAATCTCTACCCTACGCAAATTCCCTGAAATTTCCAATACACTGTTCTTTTTTTTCTATAGGGATAATGACATAAATAGTTCACGAACTTTGACCTAATGCGCATTATGGTTCTCGAGCTTTAAATTTGTTCAATATGGTACTTGAACTTTAACATAATGTTCAATATGATCCATGAACTTTTAGTTTGTTGATGTGGTCCTTAAACTTTTGCTACATGTTCATTATAATCTCCGAACTATATGAAAATATTCAATGTAATCCTTCCATTAATTTAAGATCATGGATAATAATGAATATTTTCATATAGTTCAAAGACTAAATTGAACATTTACTAAAAATTCGGGGACTATATTGAATAAGTCAAAAGTTTATGGACCAAATTGCACATTAAGTTAAAGTTCAAGGATTACATTGAACAAATTAAAAGTTCAAAGACCACATTACACATTGAATTACAATTCAAGGACTATTTATGTCATTTTCTTTTTTATATAAGAAATAAAGAACTGGAAAATGATCGGTCGAGATGGACTGTTCCATCCCCTAAAATAAGAAATCGGACCGACAATCGCCCATTCCATAAAATGAAACCGGACACTGGACCGGCGCTCTCGAAAATCGAACCTTCCGTAATTTCAACCTTACCACAAATTCAAAGTAGACCCAAGAAAAAAAGAGTTACTTTTCCCCACCACACGATAAAGTGTCCGTGACTCCCGCAATTCCAAGATAAGCGTTCAATTTAAAAGCCCACACCAAGAAAAATAAAGAGACCCACCAATCTCAAACCCCAACGCTCCAAGAGAAAGACCCAAGAAAAACAGTTACCAAAGACCAAAAAGCCTCCGCAAATGAGACTCCTCATCCTCGCCGCCGTCGCGGCCGCCGCCGTCCTCCTCCAGGTCTCGGCCGCCGGGGCCGACCGTGCTGGGGCTCTGCTCGGGGGGTGGAAGCCGATAAAGAACCTGAGCGACCCGTACGTGAAGGAGATCGCGGAGTTCGCGGTCAAGACGCACAATGGCGAGGCCAACACGGGGCTGGTGCTGAAGGAGGTGGTGAAGGGCGAGACGCAGGTCGTGGCGGGGACGAACTACAGGCTCGTCGTCGAGGTCAAGGGCGGGGCGGCCGCGAGGAGTTTCGAGGCCCTCGTTTGGGACAAGCCGTGGGAGCATTTCAGGCGCCTCTCGTCGTTCAAGGCCGTTCACGCCCCCGTTTGAGCGTCGTCGTTTCGTCGTACTCCTGAGTTATTGCTAATTATCCTCAGTCGTGTTACGGTTTCAGTAGCTTGAGAATAAAATAAAGAGTCCATAGAAGTGGAGATCTGGTCGTTTTGTCTATATTGAAGGGAAGTTTGAGTATGATCTGATGGGCTGTTTCTGTTTGAAAACTTTGGTGCCATTCGAGGAATCCCACGTTTTGCTTTCCTTTTTCCTGGGGTCCTTGCTTTTCTGGGTTTTCTGGGTCTTATGTACCTTGATGCAAGGGGATAATTTAGGCAAGGATGCATGGACTTTGGTCAGACATGGAATGTGATCCATAAATTTTTAATTTATTAGATTTAATCTCCTTAAACTTGAGCATAATATGCAACATGATTTCTGAATTTTTAATTTACTCAATATAATAGCTGAATTTTTATTAAATGTTCACTCTAATACCTAAGTTATATGTAAATAGCCTATGTTATCCTTTCATTGATTCAAGTTCGGGTGTAACATCAAATATTTTCATACAGTTCATGAACTAAATTGAATATGATTAAACGAATTAAAAATTTAGGCACCACATTATACATTGAGCTAAAATTGGAGATTATATTTCACGTTTAGACAAAATTCAAGATCATTTAGTGTTATTTCTTCTTTGATGAAATGCGCAAGAATCTTGTGAAGATGGATCGGATTAGGTCAGCTGAAGATAGAAGTCTGCAGGTGAAGAAAGACTTTGAAGTATATTCTAGTGTATTCTCACGTGAACTCTAGGGAAGGGACAGATCTATATATCGACCGACTATAAATCACTTTTCTGTACAGACCTTTTTAATACGTTTAATAAAGAAGAAAGGATCATGTAAGACAAATTTCATGTGCGGAAGATTGCTTTTGTTTGGCTTCTGGTCGGCAAGGAATTGACAGCTTCTTGACTGTTGTAGACTCAACAAAAAGTCAAGAGCGTGTTGTTTGGGCGGTGGACGTTGGATGAAAGTTCAGATAACTATTTAAGGCTTTGGGAAAAACCAAAACTAAGAAAATAAAAAAAATGTACATAGACAAAAGAATGGACACTCTACGTGCTTTTAGGAGTAAGCAAAAAGACTGTCCGGACCGGAACCGATGATCCGATTCTCGATTTTAGAGGATTCAATCTAGCTCCAGGTTCTTAAAATTGGAACCGATGACCAGGCGATCCGGTTCCCAATTCCGCCCATGATCGGACCATTTTTTTTTAATAAAATGTAAACCTAATGTTTACTTGTTTAGGCTTAGCGTTTGCGTTGCTTTTTGAGCTGCCAATGTTCTTGTCCAATGCATTATCCATAATGCGTTCATCCCCATCAATATATCGTGAAATGTTATTGAATTCTTTGTTGAGATTTTAACGTCACGGGTGAATAATTTATTCACGAACACATGTTTCTTGGAACCGCCCGATTCCCAATTTTGAGGGTGGCCAGTCCGGTCCGTGATTTCGAAAAATGGGAGCCGGGATCATTGGTCCGGTTCTCGATTTTTTATGGGAACCGGACCTAATCGGGAACTGCTCACCTCTACGTGCTTTTGCAACTTTGTGGTAGAGCTGTCAAATGAGTTGATCGGATTGAGTTTGGGTTTAATAGGATCGAAAATAGTCCAACCCAAATTGATCCATTTAATTAGTAATATAGACATTTTATGTAATACAACTTTACCGCCCCATACCCATTCTCATACTTGACTCAGAGCCAATCCGAACTCCAACTCTTAGCAATTATTATACTTAAATTGCTAATTTTTTTGGGGACTATTCTGAATTTTCTTCGCAACAAGAGCATAAATTTCAAGCTCCGACCAGTTCAAAAACACAAAAGAGAAGGAAAAAAAAATGCATAAACCCTACAAAAGCTAGGAGCAGCGAAACGAGCGGAAGAACTCAGTGAGTCCCCGCCGAGTTACGTCCTCAGCTAGGAAGCGAAAGGGGGAATAAAACAGCAAACACTTATCGTCCGAACCGACGATGAATCTGGAAGCTAACTTCAGGAGACCAGGTCTTCAATCCTTCGAAATGGAAGGTTGCGCGCACCCGATGTCACCCCCCATAGAGAGAGATTTAGGGTCTTAGCCGGAGCTGAGAGAGAAAGAGAGAGGGGGAGAATCAATGACCGCTTGATTGTTTTTATTTAGAGCTTCCGCATGCGCTAGTTAGTCCTGATTAATAGAAAAGAATAAAAGGAGAGAGCGTGGGTTTTGGAAAGCTTTCCCGATGAGGTGTACACGGTATGGGACGCTACATCCTCTTTTGGTATTAGAGATGTTCGTGGAGTGATAAGGTGCGCTAATGGATGAAGTGTTTGGTAGGCACGTACGCGTTTAAAACTACAAATACATGTGATTGTGATTGTCGGGGAAAGTAGCATATCTTGCTATAAGATGTTGTTGATAATTGCTTAATTTTGATTATTATTATGACTATTTGTGGATATAGTAAGATGATCAAATGGACGTGGACGAAGATGATAGTGAGGTGTTCATGCCTCATACTGGTTTGATTTTTAGGTTCGATTAGGAATGAGGTACGAGCAGATGGTGATGGGATTATTAGTACTCGGAGTAGTTTAACTTCCTTGTAAATATTCTCTCGTAATATTCCTCCCATGTAAATGTTGTAAATAAAGTGAGTAGACATATAAATATGTATAAAACGAGCACATGGTGAGTTTGAATAAACAAATTTTGAATAAAAGTGTGTTGTTCGAAATGTGTACATCTGGTTAGTGAAACCATAAAAGGCCATGGCATGTCTGCCGCTAAATGGTTGATGTTTTATATGCACTTGTGCCTGTATGGCCGCTTGATTGTTTTGATTTTTAGAGCTTCCATATACGCCGATTACTCTGATTAAGGAACAAAAATTAATTAAAGAAGAGAGCGAGATTTTGGAAAGCCTTCCCAATGGGGGGTGACAGCGGTATGGGACGCTACAACTATCCTCAGTCATATTACAGTCTTAAGAGCTTGAGAATTAAAACGAGAAGTCCATAGAAGTTGAGATCTGGTCGTTATACCTTTAGAGATGGGAAGTTTCGGACTGATCTGATGGGCTGTTTCTGTTTGAAAACTTCGGTGCAAAATACAAGGGATCCCATGCTTTGCTTTCTCTTTACCTGTTGCTGTTCTTTGCTTTTCTGGGTCTGATGTTGCTTGATGCAACGTGCAAGAATCTTGTGAAGATGGATGGGATTAGGTCGGCCGAAGAGAGAAATCTGCATGTGAAGAAGGATGGTGTTGATTACGAGTGATCGGTTCTATTCGGCTCTCACCCATTTTTCAATACGGAATCTAACCAAATGCGCCCGGGACTGGTGAGAACCAAATCCCCTAACATATGGTGACATGATCAATCTGGGCCGTCCAAATTAAAAATGGACGGCCCGGATTGATCTACATAACTTTCTTCAAAATTTTGAATTTCCCATCAAAAGATTTTTCCCTTTTTAAAAGGTGATGTGGATGAATCCGAGCGGTCGATTTTAAAATGGACAGCCCAGATCCCTCAATGTCACCCCTACCTTTATGGTAGGGGATCCGGTTTCGAGACTGGTGTGGTCCTCGATCTATATTCTCGCCTGAACTATCGGGAAAGGGCCAACCTATTTCAACCGACTATAGATATGAAATAAAGGAAAAAAGTATTGTTCCGATTTTATCGGATCAACCCATTTGATGGACACTCTTCGATCTTCTGCAACTTTATGGTAGGCTCGTGAAAAGGGTTGGTCATGTCAGGATTTGGGTCGATCGGGTCGAAAGTGATCAAACCCAAATTGACTCATTTAACCGATATAGACCCAATTTTATGCTATGCAACTTTAGCACCATACCCATACTCATACTCAATACGAAGCCGATCCGAATGGATTGCTAACTTGACGGCAGCAGTCACAAGAGCATTGTCAAAATAACTAATCCAAATGGATTGCTATCTTGACTTCGGATTCGGGCAGTCTGTACTTGATTACCATAGAACTCATGCTAGCTTCTCTTTCATGGGTTGACAGGGTTGCCGGGCCTTCAACATAGACCTAGAGAACAAGAGGGCTTCCAATTTTCAGTAATTAACCCTATCACTAATATGACTTCATAAAGCTAAATCACAGTAGAATTGAGAACTTTCCCGGTAGCACATTAGACCAAAGTTTAAGGATCATTTATGTCTTCTTGTTTTTTTTTTTTTTGAAACAATGGGGCAATAATGTTAATAACCAGTAGATCAGGATGACGAGGGACTTCGTATGGTGGACAATTTGTGCGGGAAATTTTTCAAAATGTGCTAAACCTTTCACATTTTTGTCAATTCAGTCTTAAATATTTTAAGTTTGCCGATTTGGTCCTAAACCTTTTCACATTTTGTCGATTCAGTTCTATTGGTCGAAAATTGCTGATGTGGCACCGGCGACGCTGATCTGGATAACTTTTATAATATTTTACTAGTTTCATAAAAAATTTCAAATTGGCCGGCAGCCCCGCCGGCCCACGAGCTCAAGTATTAGGAGGGCTTCAGCTTCTGCAAACCACGTTGATTTCTGATGTTCTAAAATGGGAACTCAAGGATGTTGCTTTTGTCAGCAGCGGAATTGAGTTGTTCCGGGACGTATTTTGCAATACCAGAGTTTTGATCATCCTCGATGACGTGAAAAATGCATTTCATGTCCAGAAGCTCATCGGAGATTGCTTTGATTGCTCTGCTTCTGAAAGCAGGTCCCCTGCTACCACCAGAAACAGTGTTGTCCTGGAAGACTCCTCAGATCAGGACTTATCACGTTAGTCACCTAGTCTGTTGGATAATGATCAGTATGCATCTATACCGACTTCTTCCTCACATAGCAACCTCAAGCTTTTGGACCGTGCTCTTAATGCTATGGCAGGATTCCCAATGATTATTGAAGCTGTGGATGCAGTATTCGACAGTACAACGCAGGAGAAATGGTGAAAAACTTAGTAAAGCGGTTATTCAAGCAGAGGGATTTTTAGAGTGTTTTGGAGGGAGGACTAGATTATCAGCAGAAACAGAGATTTTGGGTTATCGCCTGCTTTACCACTGGCATAGATAGTCGATTTGCTTGGTACCTGTGGTATGACACCTCTTCTTTTCTTCCTTCTCATGAAATTTTTGACCCCCCTAGCCACAACTGGAGAAAGCAATCAGACATGGATACATAGCAGGTTGAGGCGGCTTGGCAGAGGAATCGTTCGTGTGGAGAGTCTTATGGATCCAGGAAGGCGTAACAGATTATTTGATCATGAAATAGCTCTCGATAAGATAAAGCGGAAGAAGATGAAAGGTTGGTGTGACTTTCTTTCTGTTTCATTGCGGACTATAACAAACACTTTTTGTTGTGTTCACCACCAAAGCAATGTCTGATCATGCGTGCAATTGACGTTGTGCGTGAGTTTTTGATTAATCAGGGAACAGAAAAGGTTGAGGCGCTCTGCCTCAACTTTCGGTGGCGTACTTCAGACAAACTTACACCAGAAGATATGATAGCATGCCAAACATATGGTTTCTTCAATTGGATCATGCAGACAGAGACAGTGCTGGAGATTTCACTTACAGGTTGTGCTAACTTATTAGTCACTCCTAAGTTCTCTGGCTGCAAAAATCTGGCCTCGTTGATTCTGGAGCGATGTCCACAATTGGTCAAGATTGATCATTTGATCAGGGATTTGAAGTGCTTGGTTTCCCAGAATTTGAAGTTCTGCACAGAGCTCAGCATGTTGCCCGGTGAAGTGGGTCACTTGACAGCTCTGAAAGAGCTTCTAACGGACGGGACTTCGGTACAAGAAATTCCCATCTCCATCATTTAAAGCAGCTAGGAACCTTGAGCCGACCACCGAGAAGGATATTGTCACCAGCAGACGGATGTCTCACTTCTTTCCGTGGACGAAACCAGAATCGCAGCACTTCCCGTCCTAGGTGGAGAAATGGTCCATCTTAAACGCTTGTCATTATGGGATTGCCGTCAAATAACAAAACTTCCAAGCTCCATTGGCAAGAAAGGGAAATCAATAGTCGAGTTAGACGTGTCAAGGACAGGCATTTCCAAGTTTCCAGATTCAACTGAAAATCTGCAGAATTTGAAGGTGCTGAGGGTGGATTCTAGTTTCTGTAGAGTTTTCCCCCTGATAACGGGGAGCTGACCAGCGTCGGAGGAATACACGCCTCCTAGTGCCGGAGTCTCGAGGGGGGGTATTCAGAGCGAGAATGGGAAACTGCATAATCTGAGAATCTTGAGGTTACGACATCCAAGTATTTCCGGCACACCGGCAGAGATCCACCGACTTTCCAATCTTCGGACACTCGTTTAGGCTCTAGAGACCCTGGAGAAATTGTGGCCTTTCCCATTTACCTCTTGTATTTTCACGATCAAGTATATCTATAGATTTCAGACAACATTTGCTTGCAAATTTTCTTACGACCGTGTTTATGTCTTTCTCTCGGACTCTAACCCATACATGATCACACCCGCACGGCCGCTTGTGACTAGCATGCACTTCTTTTGTACGCGCATCGTGGTTTATCCACCGGGGGACTTTGAAGCCCAACATGGCCGGGCCAAGTCCAAAGTCTAACATCTCCCACTCGAACATGATAGGCTTGATTCACCATTTCCACACTTGATATAAAGTTCATCATTAGCAACAATCTCTTGGCATATCAATTTGGTCGCGCGACCCCAGAGTACACCCACATTAAACTTACTATGCATAGTTTAATTTTCACGCCAAATATTTTTTAATTCATTAAATCAAACACCTTTTAATTGCTCAGAAAAACATGCTTGACTATATCATATATCCAAAATCAAGTCGCAAAAGTTCAATTTGATTGTGAAAACAGACCAATTATTCTATAACTAATTATGGCATGTTGGAGTATTGTACGACAAACACTTGTCGTAGGGACTTCCATGACAGCTCGTAGGATAGGACCTCATCGTGTCTTCACTTGAACATACATATTAGGAAGAGAGAATCTCTTCAGGAACAACTCCATAGTATTTTCCCCAATCAAGTGGAAAGAAAAAACAGACGTTTTCACGATTTTCATGGACGAAAGTGGCAAATTTGTGAAGACCCTTTGGTAGTGATGTCCAAGGCGTCCTGAGTTTATACGAAACCTGCAATTTGGACCTCTTAAGAAGAAGACATCTCAGAAAACCTTAGTCGCGATGCTGGCAAAGATCTTCAAGACCAAGCGAACCGTGAATTGGAACTGCCTCTGCACCACAAGCTCGATCTCGATCGTCCACTGAAGCTCATAGCGGATGCAGATATGTGAGTAATCGAATCATTGTATTTATCGAGATGAACTTCAACACATTGTGGGCAATCCTCCAAAGAGAACTCCAGGAAATATCAAGGTTAGCCCACAAAGTCACGAGGATAAATACTACAAATGGTGATGGAATCGATCGACTCAAGGAAACGAGTTCAACTTTGTGAGACAGACTGATGGAGTGCTTTTTTGGGGCGGTCGGAATGGTCGACGAGCCTCAGCTCAGTACTTTGTCTGAAAGGGCTGACCAAAGTGACATCCCTGATCGCTATCCCCGACGATGTGCGTGATATTTATGGCACATTGGGCGAATTGGAGCTATTCACAGACACCGTGCGGAAAGAGCGCTGACTTCCATGGTAAATTTCTTGCTGCAGTATCCTCTCCAGGATCCATCCCCCGGCATCAAACCATGCTTTGCAACTCCCAGCCATTGTCATTCTTTAAGAAACCTATGGACACCAGGGGCTTACTCTCAAGAGCAACAGAACAGACAATAGTATCACCAACTCCAAACCTTTCACCATAATCCCAAAAGTCATTGGCAGTTGAAAACTTTCCATTCCCTCCATAGCCAAATCTGCAGTAGCTTTCTCCAAGGCCACCCACTTGTTCGTCCCCAGTATATACACCGGCACGACAAAGATGCTGCTTGTCATCGGGAGTGTCTTTTCCGGCATTAGCAAAACCTCTTTATCCTGAAGTGCCGATCCTCGAAGCCCATTGCCTTCCGCATTAAAATCTGCACAAGGCATACGGTGGTCGCCCCATCAGTTCAGTAAGCAAAACAAGAAAGAGTTTGCACCTTTCGACATATGCAACCGGCGATACACTTGTTACTTGGCAGAGGCAAACTTGAAGAAAGAGCACATGTCATTGCCTTCATGACCGATAGAATTGAGACGACCAAGCCAACACATGATCGAGCACATCGACCCCTCGCCCAATTCTCGGGCAAAGGAAAGAACATATCACGATTGTTCCTTCGAGACTCATCGTTCCCTCATCTACTCAAATTTTGGACACGACGGTTATGTCATCAAACAGTCAGCGACCGAACGAGCAGAGAGAGAAACACTCATACGAAGCCGACACGATCAAACAAAAGTACAAAGAGACAAAAGTAAAGGAAAACGAAGGGGAAAAGGGGTACCTAATTTGCAATCGACGGGGTTGAGAACTCGATAAGAAAGAAAGATTAAAAGAGAATGATATTTGTTCTCTAATAATGGTGTAATGAACATTGTACATGAGAAGCCTTTATATAGGCTTAGAGGAAAAAAGGAGCCTAGCATTCTTCCTATGTGGGACTAAAGAGAAAGAAGAGAGGTAAGGGAAAACCTACAAAACTATACAACATGTTTTAACACCCCCTTAAACTCAAGGTGGGTCAAATAACGAGAGTTTGGAAAAAAGAAATTTAAATCGTTGTGATGTAAGAGCCTTCGTAAAACAATCGGCAAGTTGATTCTCGGTTCCAACAAAAGGAAGTGAAATAGTGCGAGCTTGGAGATGATGACGAGTCGGATGACAATCGATCTCAATATGTTTGGTACGCTCATGAAATATCGGATTTGCACCGATATGAATGGCACTCTTGTTGTCACAATGCAGAGGAGTAGGATCCAAAATGAAACACCCATATCGGCAAGTAAGCGGCGAAGCCAAACAATCTCAACAAGAGTGTCGGACATAGCACGATACTCGGACTCGTAGAGGAGCGTGAGACAATATGTTGTTTCTTGGATCGCCAAGAAATAAGTGAATCGCCAAGAAAAAATGCAATAACCAAGGTGATAGATTTGCGATCGGTGACATTGGAAGCCCAATCAACATCGGAATAGGCACGCAACTTGAGAGTAGAAGAAGATGGTAGAAATAAGGAACGCGATAAAGTGCCTCGAATATAGCGTAGAATTCTTAGAAATGACCGCATAATGAGTTGTTCGAGGAGCAAAGAATAAACCGACCGACAACATGAACAAAGATAGGCGATGTCGGGTCGGGAGATAGTAAGATAAATAAGATCGCCAACCAAGGTCCGATAGCGGGTGACATCGGAAAGAGGTTCTCCATCGCCTGGGCAAAACTTCGATTTAGCTCAATAGGAGTGGCACAGAAGACGTGAATCGATAGAGCAGCCCTGGACGAATATCGGCGGTATATTTCGCTGAGAAATGAGAATACCACGTGAACCTGCGAGCAATATCAAGCCCAAGAAAATAGCGCGGTGGTCCTAGATCCTTCATGGCAAAATGTTGCTGAAGGTGCCGCTTGGTATGCTCAATATGGTCACGATCATCTCCGGTGATGACCATATCATCAACATAAAGAAGAAGAATAGTGCAGCTGAAGAAGAGGTATGAACAAACATAGCATGATCAGCCTCACTTTGAGTGAAACCAGCAGACCGAATAGCATCACCGAACTTCTCAAACCAAGCACGAGGGGCCTGTTTGAGACCATAAAGAGCCCGTCGCAAGCGGCAAACCTTTCCAGAGGTATGAGCAAGACTAGGCGGAGGTTGCATAAAGATATCTTCCTGAAGATCACCGTGAAGAAAAGCATTCTTCACATCAAGCGAAAGAGAGGCCAACTGCGAATTGAAGCAACAGTTAATAAAGCACGGACAGATGTCATCTTTGCTACGGGAGCAAAGGTCTCCTCGTAGTCGATACCATACTCTTGCGAGAAACCTCGAGCAACCAAACGAGCTTTGTAACGCTCAATACCGCCATAAGAACGAGTCTTAATCTTATATATCCATCGGCAAGATACGAGGGAGCGACTGGAGGAAGAGGCACAAGCTCCCAAGTACCAAGTACTCTCCAAAGCCGAGAGTTCCTCGGACATAGCCTGGTGCCATTCTACATGCTGAGGCGCCTCGCGATAACTATTAGGTTCTTGTACAGCATGAACAAGCACTAAAAAAGGAACCAAACTCAGTAGAATAAGAAGTAGCAAGCAACATACCGGGCAGGTGGACGCCGATCTCGAGGAGGATTACGGCGTGGCTCTAGTTGTGCAGAATCGTCGAGGGCGGATACACAGCGGGAGGTGCAGCACAAGGGATAGGTGAAGATGGAGAAGGTGGCAATATATCTAGATCCGATGTAGAAGAGGGACTAGAAGGGTCGAGTAGAGGATCAACGAGAAAATCCATAAATGGAACAGAGACGAAACATGAGGTGTAGTATTTGTCGGAAAGAAATGGATGTGTTCATGAAACGTAACATCACGAGAAATACGTACACGTCGCGCATTTGGGTCATAACAACGATAACCTTTGTGCTCGGTGCTATAACCCAAGAATGCACATGGGATAGAGCGAGCGGTAAGCTTTATACGTTCGGTGAGTGGAAGAATGACAAAACAAGTACATCCAAAAACTCGAAGATAATTATAGCTAGGAGGTCGAGAGTAGAGACGCTGAAACGGGGTGTCTTGATGGAGAACAAGATGAGGGTAGACGATTAATTAGATGAATAGCCGTGAGAAGAGCCTCGGCCCTTAACTCGAGTGGGAACGGATGTGCCAAGTAAGAGAACTCGAGTGGTCTCTAGAATATGACGGTGCTTGCGTTCAGCAACTCCATTTTGAGCTGGAACCCCAGGACAAGATAAGCGAGGAAGTGTACCATCACTAGCTAAGAGGGAACGAAAGACACCAGAGAGATATTCTCCCCCGAATCCGAACGGAAAATTTTGATTTTTGTATTAAATTGTGTGGAAACCATGGAAGTAAAAGACTGATAGATGGAAAAGAAATCACTACGTTGACGCATAAGATAGACCCATGTATAACGAGAATAATCATCAATAAAAGATACATAATATTTGAAACCACTCTTGGAAGAGAGCGAGGCGGGACCCCAAACATCGAATGAACAAGATCGAAAATCGCACTAGTTCTACGAGTTACTAACGGGAAAAGGCTTAGCAGATTGCTTGGCCAAAGGGAGATAGAACATGGAGGAAGACTACTAGAAGAAATAGGACCCAAAGCACCTTGTTGGTGAAGGACGGTGAGACGAGAAGATGGAATATGTCCAAGACGCTGATGCCACCGAGCAAGATCGAGGGTAGCCAACACAGGATGAGGAAGAGAGGAAGTTGGAAGATGGAGATGTTGCATAATATAAAGTCCATCCCGTCTATCGCCCTCGCCAATCATCTTGCCACTCAAACGATCCTGCATAAAGCAAGAGCTATTTGTAAAGCTTACAGTACATCCAAGCATCGGTGAGTTGTCCAACAGATAATAAATTGAGAGCCAAAGAGGGAACATGTAACACATCGGGAACATTGAAACCTTCAGAGATGGTAAGAGTACCTGTCGGGTAGCTAGTAGAAGAGAACCATTAGCAGTAAAGAAATGTCTTTGGTTGCTTGAGCTCGAGAGCTTAGTGAGAAAAACAGCGGAAGTAGACATATGTCTAGCAGCTCCCGAGTCAAGTACCCAAGTAGTAGAAATATCACCTAAAGGTGGAGTAGGCTGCAGCGGTGCTTCCAGCGAGATGAGAGAGTTGTAGAAGTACCATAATCGGAAAAAGACCAGGCGCAGAGAAGGACTCAATCGGGCAAGTTGGGCCTCAAGAGCAGCAATACGGTCATCCGTAGAGGGAGAAACCAGAGTAATAGGCCGAGAGATTGGAGATGCGGTAGTGACTCGTGGTGATGCGAGAAAGGCGTGAAGCATTCCTCTTCTTCCAACAATGTGACTCGTCATGACCAAGACGATGACAATACGTACATGAAAGGCGGCGAGGACCACGAATAGGACCACGAATAGGCGAAGGACGTGGTGGAGCAGCCAAAATAGCAGTTGAATTAGAAGGCGCCGAGGAGGAAAGAAGACCAAGACGAGTTTCCTCGGATCAGAATTCTTTGACAGCGTCAAGGAGGGATGGTCTTGGAGAGCGGTGAAGAAGTTGGCTGCGAACACCTTCATAGGGAGAGCCAAGCTTCATAAGAAAAGAATGTAGACGGTGCCTATCTTGAGTCCGAAGCCGAGTAGATGGACACCGAGTACGGTTCGGGCATGATGGGCGAGAGAATAGGAGCAAGAATATCCAGTTGACTCCAAAGTGAGTGCATGTAATTGTAGAAGTCTCGAATAGAGCGAGACCCTTGCGTAGCATTGTAAACTTCTTGCTCCAACCGATAAACTCGAATGTCCCCCGTCCGGGTGAACATCTCGGCAAGCTGATCCCATAAACTTTTTGCCTCAACAATATTAGAAAATTGTGGGCGAAGAGCGGGATCAATGGAACCAAAAATGATAGCCCATGCCTTCCGATCGGTAACTTTCCATGCTCGAATTTCAGCAAGACGTTTCGCAACTTCATCGGATGAGTCACTTTGAAGAGCACCGGGACAAGGACAAAGTCCCTCAACATGTTCAAACAGGTCGCGATAAACAAGTCTTTGTCATTGCCGATGGTTTCCAAAGAGAATAGTTTGAACCATCGAGTTTGACGTCAATACGATCACTAGAATCACCCATGACGACGAAAAAAAGAAATCACTAGCAAAGCTAGAAATATGGATTAAGGTGGAAAAATTGATCGAAAGGATCGAGAAAGAAGAAGCACGGATTAGAACAAGCAAGGATGATGGCCCTAAACTCATTATCTTAATTTCGATGCGGAAGATCCAATTTATGGCAACCGCAGAGCATACTTTAAAAAATAATGAGCTCATTGTCTTATTTTTCGATGCGGAAGATCCAATTGATGGCAACCGCAGAGCATACTCTTCAAGACAATGAACCTTGCTCGATACCATGATAAGAAAGAAAGATTAAAAGAGAATGATATTTGTTCTCTAATAATGGTGTAATGAACATTGTACATGAGAAGCCTTTATATAGGCTTAGAGGAGAAAAGGAGCCTAGCATTCTTCCTATGTGGGACTAAAGAGAAAGAAGAGAGGTAAGGGAAAACCTACAAAACTATACAACATGTTTTAACAAGAACCACGCGGCAGGGCTTTGACTCCGAGGCGTTGCCGCGTCTCGTCCTCCAGTATACGAGTAGCTTCCATCTTTTGGAAATAACACCGGGCATTGCAAGTTTATCACATAAGGGAAATCCAATGATCGAGCACTTACATGGGTTACCCCACCTTGTTGACCATGTAAGATGCATAAGAGCTGCCCGTAATCTTCTCTTTGAATTGGAGCTATTCACAGACACTGTTCAATAGTATTTGCAGAAAGAGCACTGATTTCCTAGAAAGAAACAGATGTACTACATGTACCTTTGTAAAAATTTGACGAACTTGCATTTGCACTGTACAGCTCAATGGGAGTAGCACCAAACCAAGATGGCAACATGTCGTGCTCTAATGAAACGTAAAAGGAAGAGAAATATCTGTAAGCACCGCCATTGTCCTAAAACAAACTTAAATGCGAACACACCAAAAAGAAGAAGCAATCATCCCTTCCAAAGCCATACCACTAGTCAGAAAAAGAGCAACCAAACACCCACCAACGGAAAACAAGAAATTACACACCATTTGACACGCTGATGTCTCAACCATTTGTGGAAACGATAGGCTCTTCAAGGAGGGACGAGTGGCCTCCGTGGCTCGGTTGAGCGGGCTCAGTTGATGCTCTGCTCGAGAAAGAGTGTGCGTGTTGAAAAGCGTCGAGCACGAGCTGTGAGACTTTGTCTTGAGTTGTCGCCGGCGAGTTTTGGCCAAGGGTGAACCCCCTTCACCCTTTGATTTGCGAAAAGGAAATAACGAGGGAATTTCACCAACATAAACTAAACTTTAAAATTAATACCGAAAGATAACATTTTTTTTTTTTTTTGGTGACCTAGGGAACCTCCGCACGGCCGGCAGCCGGGGGTAAACCCCAGGGGCAACACATGCTAGCCACCACACACGTGCCACCAGTTAAGTCACCCTGCAACGCCCCGGGATTCGAACACTCGACCTTTTGCGAGAGGAAGAGTGCGCGAACAAGCAGCGCGCCACCCAGGTGGGTGGTAAGATAACATTTTATTTGATATCGAGGATAATCCAAGAATAATATTTGCAAGCTTGATTTTTCTTTTTCTATAAACAGATTTGGGAAACAAAGCGGAGTGTACGAACTAGAGAATCTATATATGATTCTGTGTATCTCAATAAATATATGAGCTATCAAAAGAAATATGCATATGCATAATCTCCATAGATATCCATAATTAAATAGGTATCATAATGCTCATATTATATAAAGTTGCTTGGATTTTTATTGATGTGAGACCACTCTATAATTTGATTTTCTTTTATAGGCTTGGTTTACGGGAGAGAAGGTTGGCGAAGCGATTGGTAGAACAAGAAGAGAATCCCAACACCAGTCTGCTGAAGGATTTGGCAGGTAAGATGCTCTCTTTCAATGTCCCGTTTAATGCCCTGTCTAGGACTGCTTAATCTCGAAGGTTGTTGGATATGGTATTACAAGAAGTATGTCGATGGATAGTCATTGAGAAAAAAAGTGTGTTCTAGTATGTCTCGTCGATTTTCATCCAAACGTAAGCGTATTTGAGCGTAGTTGACATGACATAGGGAGCCTCACATACTTGGAAGCAATTTAAAATAAAATCCTGTCTCCTTCTCCTGGTTAATCTCGCAGAGTGACAATTGGAATCCTTGGTAAAACGAAATTATCAATGCCTGTTTAGTTAAGCATTTTTGCATACTTTTAATTGCTATAATATGATAGTGGACAATTTTATTGAATCAGATGAGATTTAGCTAAATTATTTAATTACTCAACATGTCATAATGCTGTTGACTACTGTATCTTACATCAAATATGTGTTTGCCTATAAACATGCGTGCACCGTCTTTGATAGTAGGTCAGTGTCATAAGCTGAATTGTAAGGTGAGGTGGGATAATCGCAATTTTGCGCGCTTTTCTGGCCGGAATTTTGCTTTTAATGTCTATTTTTCGGCCGGGGAAGAGAAGGGGAGGAAGCCAATTGTGCCCTGATTAATTACCATGGTTATCTGGAGAAGCATGAGAGAATTGATATCTGCCCAAGCAGATCATAAGTGCACGATGGACTGTGTGTATCTCCCGGGAGAGAGTGCTGAAATTTTTCGGTTTATGGTTTCAGCAAATGCCCTTCACATAATTTAATTTTTTTGGGATGCCTTTTGTGCTGTTTGCCTATTTTCGCCGATGCATCTTTGTTGAAGGAAATCATTGTACTTGGTTCTGATTCCTCCCATTGACCCTCGAGTGCTTCTCTTCGCAGCCTTCATTGTTCGTCGAATCATCATTGAAATGGACGACGGAGGCGGTGTGAAAATAACCGCGACACAGATGAAGTGGCTGATCATCTGTGCCTGCGCGTTTATTCTGCTTATGGTCATCGGAGCCACCTTCAGAGCGCTGGCCTACTACCACCCCCGGAAGTAAACAAGTGATGATGGAGGTTTTTGAGGCGCATGGAGTGGCAGTTGGGCAGCACAATATCACTATCTATTTCCATGCATATTCCACGTTACTCTTCCTTGACTTTGGATTCAGGCAGTCAGAACTTAGATCACCATACAACTCTCGATGCTAGCTTTTCTCTCATGGGTTGATCTCATCTTTAAAATGACTTGCATACTCATCTGTATATCTGCATACTGTCTATGTTCCTCCTCTTCCCCCCTTGTGTGCCTCTCCATGCACGCAGTCTTTCTGCTTCTTATCTTCAGCATCAGTCGCGCCCTTTTGAAGCTGCAGCAATGATGGATAAATTACCGCTGACGGTCTCAACCGTCCTAATCTCAAGGGAACATCTTTCAAGTTATTTTAATACTTAGAAACAAATAGTTATGCTACATGTGCCTTCGTAAAAATCTTACGATCTTGCATTTGCACTGTCGTCACCCCAAGTTCAATTAAAGTGGCATCAAACCAGTATGGCAGCATGCCGTGCTCTAATGAAACATTACAAGGAAGGAAGAGAAATATCTGCAAGCACCCCATTGTCCCAAAAATAAACTTATAAACGTGAAAATGAAATAACAAGGGAATTTCACAAATATAAACTGAACTCGAAAGACAATATTCTACGTGATGTGATGATAATTTAGGAATAATATCCGCAAGCTTGATTTTTCTTTTTCTTTAAATAGGCTTGAGAAATAAAGGAATATAAGAATTGGAGAATCTACGTATGATTCGGCGTATCTCGATAAATGTATGCACCATAAAAGATATATATGCATAATCTTGATAGATATTCAGAATCAAATAAATATCGTAATCATTGTATTATAAAATGTTGCATCTGACTTTTATCGATGTTTATGTTAAAGATCATAGACTCGTTCATAACCAACCACTGTCCAACTTCGGTTACGGGATTCTTTTCTCGCCCTCGTCGATGTGGCAGAGATCGAAAGACTTCGGTATCCATGGGAACATCGTGCCCAGGCCCCGGGAACCTCCCTTTCTCCCCTCCCCGGACGAGCCAGTCCTCCTCCTCCACGGTGGTGCCAGCCAAAACCCCATCCCTGAGACCATACACACACTGCCCACGACGGCGTCGGCACCAATGCCGTCGAGCGCAAGCCCTGGACCCGCCGCCTCTGCCGGCCCTCGGCCAACCAGGTCACGAGCCAAAACCCTGTCCCTTAGACCTTCGCCTGCAACCAGACACGCTGCAGACTCGGGCGGCGGCGGCCGGAGGCAAATGAGCGTGATTGATAGCTTCAACACGTGCAGGCAGCCGCCCAATTTTGCCAAGGCCATGGCAGCGATTACGGGCACTCGCAGCGGTGATAAAGGCCAGTGAGGCGACGACCATGATGGAGCTCGAGATTGAGCTCAAGAAGCCCTCTGATTCGCTAAAGGTGCGTGCCTTCTTTTGCTAAAGCGTCGCTTTTCTTAGCTTTTTGGTTTTCTTCGATTGAATTTATGCACGGAATGTCATATGTGGGTCTAAGCGTCTGGGTAAGATACTCTGATTCAATTCACAATAGTTTTGGTTCAGTCTCAGCCATTAATGATGTACCCTTAATCGTTTAAGGCTGATCTTCATCAAATTTAGATTATCTCAGTTCACAATCCGGATAGTTTGGCTTCGGTTTCTGGCATTAACGACGTATACTTAATCGGAGATGGTGGCTGTTTTCAGCCAATGTGTATGATAATGGGATAGAGGAGATAATTAACTTCACAGTTTGTCATAGTCTTTGGTCACAACCTCAAAAGATTTGTTGAAGTATCGAGGATCCGTTTGATGATTTTATGAATACAACCATGCGAAACAATAGTCAGCTACGAATGATATAGCAAGTAATTATTACTTGCACCAATCGAAATAAATGTTCGATCTAAATGGTCATATGTGTCGGGGTCAAGTTCAGTCTCAGGCATTCATAAGTTCCTTAATCTTATGAGGCTGATCATTCTCAAAATTAAATTATCACATACGTATATACTTTGCAATCTTTACCTATGCTTGTTCGGCTTTCGGATTATTAATACTGTACTCTTGCCAGTCATCATCTTGATGGGGACATACCAAATTGCATTAGTGGCACACAGAATGGATAAACCTGCACATGTGGCTGCTGAAAGTTGTAAGGTACTCTTGATTTTAGGCTTCTGTAATTGCACTATGCTCAAGAGAAACTAGTCACACCCTGCCAAAGGCATTCTGCCCTGGAAGCAACTGAGTCTTGTTCTGGAACTGTGAATTTAAGTTATCTCTGCCTCACCTATCTTCATATCTTGGTGTAAACACATCATGAGTATTGGATCTCGTTCTATGCAGTTTGCTCGCCTTTATCCTTTCCCATCTAAAGTAGAGCTCGAAACATCCGCCCGGGATTATATGTATGGTTCTTCTGCAATTTTGTGGTAGGCCCGTCAAATGAGTTGATCGGGCGAGTTTGGATCTGACTGTTTGAAAACGATCCGACTCAAATTGGCTCATTTAATCAACATAAAATCATTTTATGTGATAAATTTTAGCGCCCCCCATTCACATACTCATACTTATCCCAGAGCCAATCCGAACTCCAATTCTTAGCAATTCTTCTCCGCTAATATTTTTTTGGACAATTTCGAATTTTTCTACGACACCCGCATTATATAACTACCGAATATGGTGCGGGCAAGTAATTAGCTTTATAATCGAGGGGAATAGCTTGTTTGGTGCTCCTTATTAAATAGAGATGTTGTCTTTTTTTTTCACTCATTTTCGGATGAAATTCTTCTTCTTTTTTGGAAAACAAATTATGAAAAAAAATCATAAACATGTTGCAATTGTGCCAATTCGGTCTTATAATATTTTTTTTGACTGAGTCTCTAAACCTTTTATAATTATGTCAATTCAGTCTATTTTGCCAAACGGCGCTGATATGGCAAATTTTAAAAATATTTTACTATTTTGTCAAAAATTTTGAATTTTTTATATTTTATGTCTTCTTTTTGTTAGGGCCGTCGGTGGGCAAGGTAGCGACCCTCTTCACAATTGTTGAGGGTGAGGGCCGCGAAGCCTCATGGCCGGCAACCTAACCAAAAAAAAAAAGACAAACAAAAATTATTACAAAATAATTAAAATTTTGAATTTTTTTGAAATATTACTAAAATTGTGTCCTTCGGTCTCGCCGACTAAATGAATTGAATTGACACAATTACAAAAGTTTTAGACTCAATTGGCCAAAAAAATTAGGGTGAATGCCTCAATTACAATAGATTTAGAACCTTCTTGATAAATTCCCCTTTTTTCCGGTTGATCTCATTGTTAGATAGAGCTTAAGAGTGTGTTTCGGATCGACCCGCGCGGCAACTCGGGGTTCCTTTTGATCGAGCTAAGCCTTTTTACCGTATTTCGACTCGGATCGCGTAGAGAGAGAGAGATGCTCGAGAGGGAGAGGCTGCGGGAAGGAATGCTTTAGTATTTCTTTCGGTAGATGATCAAATGAGAAGGAGAACTCCCTTTATATAGGAGGGGGCCTCGGATTACAACCGTAGATCTAGATCTCATCCTAACGGCCTACATTCCGTCTACCTACTTCCTAACTACGGACATAAATAGGAATGTTCTAGAACCTTGGCACATTACCAACTCGCCCGTCCCCCGGAAACCTTCTAGAATATTAAAAAACCCTAGAAAAACCCTAGGGGTCCAAGACACAACAAGTCTTGGGGCATCTCTCGGCCTTCAACACGACCAGGTCGGGGCTCGAAAACCTCGGCCCGTGTCATTCTTCCCCACCGATTCGAGCGCCGTCCTCGGTGCTTTTGGCTCGGGGTATTTCTTCGCAAGCGGAGTTTTTGATTTGGTCGCCCGCATCCTTCACCTGTATCGTCGGCTTCTTTTTGTTTTTTTTATTATTTCGCAAATATTGTATTTGACGCCAATATATTACACAACTTATATATAACTCGAAGCTCACAAGGCAACGACGATTATCAAGTTGTAAACTACTTCGACAAAAAAGGAATATCACATTTCCGATCCTTTTGGAAAAGTACAAATATCTTAGATCTTCTTTCCATCAACCCTAGATAGATTAATAGAATTAGTGTCATTTTATCCACATAAGTAAATTTGTCAGCGGAAATGGCTAAGCGATGAGCAATGAGACCTTTCGGAAAACAAAATGGATGATTGGTTATGAATTTTGAGCTAAGGTTATATAAAGATGATCTTATTGTTTCTATGTCTTTATAGACAATTTCCTTTTCACCTTTCATAGCTCTTCTAGTTCACAAATCCAAACACTAGCAAGTGCTTTCTTGGTTGGGCTCAAATCGATTGCTCCCGCCTTGTATCTTGTACCTACATTTGACCTCACGATCCTTTGCCAAATCCCATCTTCAACCTTCAAATCATTGGAAACTGCTCTCAAACGCCACGTCGATGGGACTCCACAGAATCAGAGTAGGCTCGTTCAAAGCACAAAATCAAAAACGTCAAAGTCCAAGCAAGAGAACCAAGTGTCGATCGACCACAACAACCACAACTCAACCAAAAAAAAAAACAAACAAACAAAACCGAAGTGTCTAACCCTAAAATGGAGAAGAGTTCAAGCTGTAAAAAGGAAGCCGCACCGAAGACGCTCCAGATCCATCTTCTCCACGACCACTTGCCACTTGTTCATCAACAATGGGCAACAAAACAAACCACCTCCGCTAATCTTCCGACGCTCGAAAGAAGCTCCACGTTTTGGGACTCTCACTTGCCCCATTCTAACGTTTGTGCGATCCATCTGTCGCGAACACTGCCATTTCCCGTCGCTATTGCTCGTCCCTGCCTGCCCGCCAGAACTTCTGCTGCGATGTCTTTTCTCCGCACACCGTTTTTGTATGAAATCGATCGAGTACAGATAAACTCGCATCTTGTTTAGTGGGTTTTGGTTAGGGATGTGTAGCGATCCCCAAGTTTTCGCTTTGTACCGCATTCTTTGTCCATCGGTTTGTGGCTGCATCTTTTGTGGAAATACGCAGCCTCCTTCTCGCACAAACTATGTTGGTTGAACACTAAGACATTAAAAGAGGACTCTCCATTGTACCTGAATACCAAAATATCATTCTTCTCCAGAGCATGATCTTTCACGAAATCTTGCCAAACGTGTTTGAAAAGCAAATTTTCATCATCAGCCACGGTGCCAACTTTCCATGTCGCGCCACTAGGACCCTTTTAAGACCACATTTTCAGGTAACTTGCTTCTCAGATTCTCAGCAAATTTTTTGGTTATGGCCTGTGCACAGAGAAAATCTAACTACTTACTTACAAGAGAAGGGACCACCACAAAATATGCCACAAAACCAGTGAACTCAACAAGAATCAAAATTGCCGAAGAAAGAATCAACATTGATAAGTAACTTGGTATCCAGAACTACAGCTGAGATCATTTCCCGCGACCAAAATATAAACGTCATTGGCATCTTGATGGTCACAGGGATTTTGTGTTGTGGCCATCATTGTTATCTAATATCAGTCGTGCCTCTCACAGGTATGACTCTGCTATATGGTCCCCAAAGCGAGTTTGACCGACTCATGCTTGCCACCATATTGACATAAATGAAAGCATAGTACCACTAGCACAATGTGATTGGGATTCTTGTCATTCTTTTATGAACCGGGGTTTCTCTAAGACAATCCTTAGGGCCACCCAGGACCTCCTCCCTGTAACAACCAGCTTGTGATGGGTCGGATGGATTCTTGCGCGACCCAACTGGTATAATCGGTGTTTCAAAAGGTTTAGAAACTCAACATTGCGGAAGAAAATTTGTGATCGGCAACTTATTATGAGGAAAAATTTAGTAACTGATGCTATTGTTGACTTAACCTAAGTCTGTCACTCTGGCCTACAGCAAGCCATAATCAACGAAGGCGCCCTCTTTTAAGCCAACAAGGTCCACCTTCTTCAGTTTCCAAGCTGGTTTAACAAAACAAAAAAAAAAGACTTTTTTTTTTGCCCTTTTCTCTTGCTGGAAATAAGAGGAGTGAATGGAGGACTCACGAGCTGCTGATGAAAGTCCCCATGAAGAAACTGGCAGAAATGGATGGAATGGAAATGGGTCCAGTAGATCTCCTCCTCCCAGCTTCTGCATTCCTTGCATGTCCCCTCCATTTCTGACCTGGAAATCAAGTAACTTCTTACAGAACAAGAACGATTCAATCTGCAGAAATGCTCAAGAAATTGGAAGGAAACACTGAAATGAGAGAGAGTAAATGACCAGCATTCCTACTCAAAAGTGCTGAGCAAAGATCGTTACAAGAAGCTTGAGAAATTTCTTTTACCCGTCCTGTCAGCGTGAGCCCCAACGCAAAAAGAACAGGTCAAGAGCACGAATCATCAATGGGGAGCGAAACCAAACCAGTAGTTACTTACTGTTACGCGGGAGTTAATGACGGCATGGGATGGAGTTCCGGCATAAACGGAAGATTAATTAGTCGAGCCGGAGATCCCCCAAGCAGAAGATGTTGGTTCAACCCGTAAACCCCACGTGGCTTCCACCGACACAGCACACTGTTGCCGTCAAAAGACTCGGGGCTTGTCTCTTTAATTGCTGTTGACGTTTTAAAACGTGGCAAAATCCCAAGAGGCTAGGGGCGAGCGATAAGACCGATCCAATCGGAAATCCTCCTGATCGAATCGAAATGGCCGGCTAGGTTCGGTTTCAAGATCGTCCGTCCGATTTTCGTCCATAAAATTAAAATTAGTGATTTTCGATATGATAGTCAAAACCGATCCAATCCGATTAGTAATCCATTATTAAAATTAAAATCCGTCTACTCTCTCTTATTAGTAATCCATTGATTCGGGAACCGGATCGATCTGATCCGATTTTTTATCTCAAAAACTAGGAATCAATTTTTTGGTCATGTTCTCAATTTTTAGATGGAATCGGATTGGATCGAGAACGAATTACCGAGAGGCTTGCCTAACCGGATGATGAACTTCCATCAAGAGCCATCGTCCATCGAGCACGCGATGGTCAGGTGTCAACCAAACCCTAAACGCCCCACCAAGGGAGCAAAATCCCTAAATCGTGAAATCTCCAAATAAGTATGAAGGGTCTTTTGGAATTTTGAGAACATACGGGTAATTGACTCATGGGTCTGCACAAAGACTTTGACCACCATTTGGACGATGGACTTTTATATTTTATCTTTTTATTTAAAAATAATTACAGCCTACATCGCCGTGGTGTGTATAATATATACACATACGACATTGGTTTGAGAGGTTAGACAGTTATCTAAATAGCATCGATATCGATACGTGACACGCGCCAACACGTTATTATCAAAAAATAGAGAATTTGACACGTTGAGATACGTTATATATTAAATGTATATTTTTATATGCACATTATAAATTATATCTGCGATGAGTTTTTTCTTTTTCTGTTATGTCACGACTAATGTTTTTGCTCAATGAATATATTAATTTTGGGATGGCTGAATATATGATTTAAATATATATATTTATGATAAATTTACATTTTGATCCTTAATTTATTGAAAATGATTAAAATTGTTGGGATATCGGATGTTATCGGTCGATCGCATGTCGGAGGATGTCGGGAGACTATCAAAGATGTCGGACATGATACGTAGATCTTGTGGGTGTCGGGGCTTCATGGAGAGTTATAATACTCAAAATCAAAGGCGAATACGATTGCTTGTGTAAAGCATTGATTGTACTGACGATGCTCGCTCCATTTGTCCTCTATTTGATTTTGACTTTGCGGCCTACGCATTTTGACTTCTTCTAAATAAAAATAAAAAAAATTAAAACTTGGCACATTGACAATTAGAAGGAGATAAGAATTTTTTCACAAAATTTTATTATTTGACCAGAAAGAATCTTTTTGTTTATTCTTAATCTTAAGCAAACAAGATTAATATAACTTGAGAACAGAATTATGCACACAGTTATCGTATCATCTGAAAATCATTTTCCCTAGAGGATGCAAGTAAATTTTACACGTTTAAGTTCTCTGATCGAATCAAACTTTTTAGAATGATAGAGGTGTCAATTTTCACTTTTCACTTTTCTCATTTTAAATAACTTAGAACTCTATTTTGCGGCTGGATCGATGTTCCTGTCGCCGGATGACACCCGAATACCGTAAAATTCACGACTCCGGCCTGGAAAGTGTCAACCGAAGCTGCTAAAGAGGCGATCACCGGATAAGAGCAAAGTTCGAGCACGTTGGTCGCGTTGATGATGGTGATGAAATAGGGCTCACCTCACCAGACAAGAACCAAAGCCCATCGAGACGAAGTTGTCGCTCTAAAACTGTAGAGAGAGAGAGAGAGACCATGTCCGTGGCTCGCCAGACAAGAACCAAACCCCAACAAGACAAAGTTCTCACTCAGAGAGAAACAGACACCATATCGTCTGTTTTTGTCTCTTCGGGGATTGTCTTCAGAGAATGAATGAGAGAGAAAGTGAAAAAGGATAACCATCATCTTGATTTGATGGGGCATGGAGTCACACATGAAAGTCCAAACATTGAGACGATTTTAGATAACATGAAACTGATTTAGCCATTGTCTTTTGACTGTAGAAAATAAAAGTTCAACTCCCTTAAATTTGCTTCCTCCTCCTATGCCCTAGAAATGCGGACTCGCAGCAAAGATGGAGCTACCAGCTCGAAAGTGCAAGTGTCGCCTTCCTCGACCCGATTGCTGCGGATAAAAGCGGGCAAGCCTTTGCTCAAACACCAGTAGCCGTGGTTGATGATGTCCTTCCTACGGATCATCGACGCCGGCCACTTCTTCCCTCCTCCGTTGCCAGCATGATGTTGACACGATCTTCCTGCTCCCCAATATGGTGGTCGCAGAACCATCTAGGAATAGGCTGTCGACAGTGAGAAGCAATTTAAATCTATCAAAACAAAAGACAAGCCGAATAGGAAATGCAACCGAGCGGATCGTAGCAAAAGGGATATGATTGTAGGGTCGAACTTACGAAGAGGGCTTGCTTAATGTGGTATGCTTTTAAAGTTATCTGAAAAGAAACGCGATCGGCACCAGAAGATCCACGTGCTCCATCTATGTCTCTCTCTGAAGGCCATTAATTGAATTTTAGCACACAAAAGGCATAAAGAAAATGTAGCCAAACCAACTATAACATTCGCTAATATAAGCTGTGGGCTTTTTTACCAGGTTTGATCAGCATGGCCCCTTTAGATCTAATTGCCCCGGTAGTGACTCGATGAGAATTCCAGCATGAAAAGAAGCCTCCTCGGGCTCATAGTCGGGTCGAACACTTGCACCTTGAAATCGGCTTCTCCGTCGAGCTGGAAGACCAGGAAGTCCCCAGTTTGTATAGAATGATCTTCCACGAACTTGGGCCACCCTCCACCGAAATAAAGCGAGCCCTCTTCTTTGATCAGGTCGACCATCCAGGAATCGCCACCCGGGCCGGTTAGCGAAATCGCTCGAGGCCTCTGGTCTTTGATCCTAGTCCAATCTAGAAACTTGGATTGAATCAAATGGAATCGGTTGGTTTTAAATGATTGTCCGGGACTCTCTCAATCACAAGACCGATAAATACACGTTTCTACCCACCGCCGTCGCCCATAGAAACCATCAAGATTATCCGAAGCCCACACCAAAGAAAAATAATAAAGTATAAAACAAACATCCACGATCTTCAAACCCCAGCGCTCCAAGAGAGAAAGACCCAAGAAAGAACAGTTACCAAAAACCAGAAAACCTCCGGAAATGAGACTCCTCATCCTCCTCCTCGCCGCCTTCGTCCTCCTCCTCCAAGTCTCGGCCGCCGGGGCCGCACGCAGGGGGCCGCTGGTCGGGGGTGGCAACCGATAAAGAACCTGAGAGACCCGTACGTGAGGGAGATCGTGGAGTTCGCCGTCAAGGCGCACAACGACGACGCCAAGACGGGGCTGGTGCTGAAGAAGGTGGTGTGGGGCGAGGAGCAGGTCGTGTCGGGGACGAACTACAGGCTCGTCGTCGAGGTCGAGGACGGGGCCGACACGAGGAGCTTCGAGGCCGTCGTGTGGGACAAGCCGTGGGAGCATTTCCGGCGTCTCGAGTCGTTCAAGGCCGTTCAGGGCAACGCGTGAGGGTCGTGCTTGTGAATTATCGACATCGACCCTTTTCCAGTATTTCGAAAATAAAACATCTCGTTTTCTTTTTAGGATGGAGTTTCTCGTCTGATCTGAAACATTTGGTTTTCATTTGAATGATCCTAAGTTTACCCTTTCCTTTCCTTGTTCTGCTTCTGCTTTTGCTTTTGCTTTTCTGGGTCTGATCTTGCTTGATGCAACATGCAAGAATCTCGTGACGCGAGAAATCTGCAGATAACCCTTTTTTTTATCTTGGCAAGATCTTTCCCCGTGGGACCTGAAGATTTAAGGGATATCACTTTGGGATAAGCTCACGTGAACCGACCTATGTTCTTAGACTTCTGGCGTTTGGCGATGCGCGTTTGGTAGGAAATTCAGATAAAAATGGACACTCTTCGTTGTTCTGCTACGCAGCAGCACCATGGCGACCTCGTTGTAAACCGGCCGCATGGTGGCCGCCGCCAGCTCCCCTGCGATTCCTCTCTCTCCCGCACCGGATCTCCGGTCCAAATGTGAGCGGCCGCCCGAGACAGATGGGGCGGTTGCCATCCGCGGTTTTATGGCGAAATGTCTCTCTGCCATCTCTCCCTCCGGCCCCCTTAAGCGTATTTACTTTTCCTCTCCCGCCGCGGATGGTCGTAAAGGACCACCGCGGCAAAGGCACCCACCATCGTCGCAATGGTCATCGTGGAGACGCAACCACAACAGTGGCGACTGAGTGTCACCGTATTTCATCCTATTTCGACTATGCATTTTATCCTATTTCGACTATGCTCGCTAGCTATCGGCCATATTTTATCTTATCCTATTCGACTATACTCGCTAGCTACCGATCGTATTATTTAGATGGATCCAGATAACGACCGTATTATTTAAATGGATCCGGATAAGATGCAGAGAACCGTATTATTTAGATAGACTCGGATAAGACGAATCGGGCTACTCTATGAAACTATAAATGAATTTTCAACATTGTACACGAGTGTGCACGTATCTATATCCTTCTGGTTTATTTAGGGCATTGAATCCGATTTGCGTAGCTTGATTACCTCCTCGTTCAAGAACCATCGTCCTCATTAACGAGACTAATTAATTATCAAACAAAAATAATTTATCATTAAACTTTTAGAACTAAACAATTGGGCGAAGATTATTATATTGGATATTAGACCTCTAACTGACCATGATGTTGATAATTTTAAAGAAACTAGTGGTGATTTTTTGACACATAGATATACTTAGGACTATAGTGAAAGTTGGAGATTTATTTTTGGAATCCGTGCACCGGAAATCCTAAAACTTTCCATCTGATTAGGCTAACGAGGAATGTTGATGTATCTTGTTTAAATATTTCTTAAGACGCGTGGTGACGACGTGGCGTCATCAAGCGCCACATCAGAAAAATTGGAAAGATTAAAGAAATATATGCTAAGTTCAATTAAGACTGGTGAGACCTTGCCCAGGGCCAAGTTGCGCCCTCCCCCATATTTGGGCAATTAGGCCCTCATTGCGGGTCGCCGAGGCCTCGCCCGGGATGAGGGTCGCCAGGCTTCGGCGAGGCCCAGGCAACCTTCGCAGGCCCCGTTCGGTGATGGGTGGCAACAACCACCAACAAGGGCTTGTTCATCCTTTTTATCTACTTGGTTTAAAAAATTATCTTTCTTAATTTATTTACTCTCATTTAAGTAAAAATTGAAAAAGAAAATAATAATAAATGCAATGGACGAGAGAGAAAATATTAAACAAATGTCACATTAGCATTTTATGTTAGTCTAATTAGAAAGAATTAATGGAAGGACATGATTGACCAAACTCGACAAGTTTTAGGACTTAATTGCATTTTCTTTTTAAAAAAATTAACTCGATTGCACTTTCGTAATAAGTTTTAGGACTTTCAGTGCACTTATTCGTTTATTTATATATGAGATTAGGTATAAAGTTAGAGATTTTCTAAAGAACAAGGCCGGAGTAAGGATAAAAGTACTGAGAATTTTTTCCTAGCACTTGTGTACCCACAGACTTGGTAATTGGATGTTCAGGTAGGTGCGATACCTATGTCCACACTAATTGACATCCACCGTAATCTTGCCAAATCATTTAGTACAAAAATTTTAATGAAAAAAGTTATTTTTGTATCATAATTAATCTGTATCATTAATGAGTGTTGAATTTATTTTGAATTTTCAAGGATAATTAGAGCTTAAATTTTAACAGATGGGCACGAGAAAATAATAAGATGAGCCCCTCAACTATGTACATATCGTTGACCTCGGTCAACACCCACTCTTCTATGACGAACCCTCTTTCGTCAGCGAGGGACAAGGAAAATTGAAACATGCATTGTGTTGTGCTATGGCAAATTAGAAATTTTATTCAACTTCAAACAAATAAGTTTAAATCAAATAAAGTAGGACGAAAATAATCCCACAACTATATATTGATTAGATAGTTGGTCGAATTGTAAAAATAAAACTACATAGTGATGGATGTGGCATAAATCGTGTATTTAATCTTTTCTTTTTCATTGGCATTTCTATATTCGGTTTTTTACGAAACCAAATTAAATCCATCTCTTGTATTCGATGAAAGGCATATTAATCCATTGAAACAAGTTAGGAAATCCGTGGAGAGAAGTAAGAAAAATTATATTATCAAACGACTCGAAGATATAATTTCGATTAAATGACCGTGGAGTGGAAAGATATATATATATATTGCTTTGAATACCGATTTCTTTGTCCATACACCATTTTGCTAGAAGCTCATCTAGTTGAAACATGCAAGAATTTAGTTACGATATCATCTACAAATAGACGTGTCAATCTACTAATGATGAGTGTAAAGATTTCGTTATACTGGCAATAAACCTAATAATTATCCAATAAAATACACCTATTTAATCTTATCCTTCTTTGCGTGAATAATTTTTTTTCAATTATTTACTTGTTTGCCACATAATCATTATTTGACATCAATATCTACTAGCTACTTTGTCATACTATAGCCCATGAAACGACACGCAGGTCGAACATGTGAGCACATAGATTTTTGTGCTGGCTTTGCATTGCCAGTCCACAGGAAATTGAGGGGAATGGTTCCTAAACGAGGTATTCAAGGTCCGTACATCGAATTCAATCCCCTAAATAAACCAGAAAGAAATAGGCTCGTCTTATTCAGATCCATCTAAGGGTGGCGGCCGCCGCGAAGCGATCGATGACGCCATGGTGCTGCTGAGTTGCAGAACAATGAAGAGTGTCCATTCTTATCCGACTTTTAATCAAAGGGCATCACCAAAACGCCAGAAGTCAAGAACCATAGGTTTGACCCTTCCCTACACTTCATGTGAGCATATACCAAAGTAATGTCCCTTAAAATCTGCTGGTCCCGCCGTCAAAGATCAACATTTTGAAAATTTCTATGCACCCCTCCAAGAAAAAGAAGAGGTTATCTGCAGATTTCTCGAGTCAGCTTAGCCTAATCTGATACATCTTCTTGAAATTCTTGCATGTTTGCAGTAAGCAAGATCATACCCAAAAAAGCAAAAAGCAGAACAACAAAAGGAAAAGGTAAACTCATTAACTGATTCTCCAACCAAGATTTGAGAATGCACTATTGGAATTGGCGAATACTTTAGAGATCCTTATTTCTCACACGGGGCACGCCCACGTGAACTTAGAGAAACCGAAGTATGATCCGACGACATGTGACCTCTGCGCACAAAATGCGGGGGTTCGGGGCGGCGCCCCGACACGAGTGTCCTTCGCCCGGTTTGGGCTTTTGTTTAAGTTAGCCCATTTGTTGAGGGATTAAAGAGATTTCGGATAGATTATGTTTTGGGCCCGTTTGGGGTATATATATTTACTCATTTTTTGATTGATCATTGTAACGAGTTGTGAGTCGTAAACTTATCATCATAGTGAAATCTCTTTGCGGGACGTAGCCCTATTTTAGGGTGAACCTGGGTAAACCGTGCGTCGTCAATTTTTCTTCTATTATATGTGCATTCGTTACGTATCGATTTACGTTAAATCCCTTCTATTGGTATCAAAGCCTTGTGTTCGAGAAATTAGGGTTTATCGGAGATGTCAAGAGGGTCATGGATTGAAATAGAAAAATTCGATGGGAAGCGGTTTGATCTATGGAAGATGAAGATGGAGGATCTCCTTTGTGATCGAGATCTTTGGTTGGTGATCATAACGAAAAGGCCTGTTGCTACGACGCCCGGTATCGTGATAAAGGAATCGGGCAAGGAAGCGGGGAAGGATGAGGATTCAACTTCCAAACGGGTAGATTCAAGGGAGGTTGATGACCGGGATCGATCAATCGAAAAGCAAAGGGTTTGATCCGACTTTGTCTTGCAAACTCAATTCGACGAATGTGATGAGCGAACTTACAGCCGGGGACTTATGGCGAGAAACTAGAGTCACCGTATCAAAGTAAATCCTTGGTTAATAAGTCGTTCTTAAGGAAAAATATGTATAACCTTCGAATGCATGAGGGTGACTCATTTTCTGCGCATCCGAATGACTTTAACACATTGATAAGCCAACTCGTATCAATCGGTGTTAAGTTCGAGGATGATGATAAGGCGATAACACTACTCTGTTCACTACCGGATTCATGGGATAACTTGATTATGGTAATTGGTGGTGGCGACAAGGAATTGTCTTATGAGAGTGTGTGTTCGGCCTTGTTATTAGGGGAAACACGAAGAAAAGGATCGGGAAATTCCGGTAGAGAGGCATTGGGGGTTAGGGGTAGGCCACGCAGAGAAAGTTCTAAATCGGAGAGGGTCCATATCTAAAACTCGTGGGCGATCGAAGAGTAGGGAGAGGAGGGTACAGTGTTGGAGATGTGAAGAGTGGGGCCACGTGAAGCGGGACTGTAAAAATAAGCTTTGTTTCTAAGAGAGAAGCTGAATCATCCTCGGGGTAGAAGGAGGTCGAGACAGCAAATATGTATGTGGTTGCTTGCATGTATGGCGCAATCGGACAAGGATATTTGGTTCGTCGACACTGATGCTTCATACCACATGACACCTCATAGACACCGATTTTGTGAATATGAGCAATATAATGGTGGAGATGTTATGCTCGGAGATGATATCTGCAGTTTAGATTGTCGGGCGTGGCGGGGTAAAGGCGAGGATGAGTAATGGCATAGTGAAGACTCTTCCAAACATGATGCACATACCCTCGATGAGTAGAAACCTGTTATCGGTTAGTACGATGGGCGATTCGGGGGTTACTTTCATTGTGATAAGAATTCGTGTAAGATGACTTGGGGTTCTATTGTAATTGCACAAGGAACCCGTTATGGGACGTTGTACAAGCTGCTTGGGGAAACCGTAATCGTTGGTAGTGGGCTTGTCTCTCGAAAAGATCAAGGAAGATGGAGATAATACATCCATGTTGTGGCATCGAGAGGTTAGGGCATATCGGTGAAAAGGGAGTGTCTACCTTAGCTTCGAGTCAAATGGTAGAGGGAGTACCAGATTGCTCTATGGGTTTCGGGTTTTGTGAACATTGTCTCCATGAAAAACGAGAATAGAGTTAGCTTCCAACACACCGGTACGAGAGCAATAGACATTCTCCTTCCGTTTTTGGCTCCATTGATCTGTTTGTTTCTTTGATGATTTTTCAGATATTTATTTATTTTATTAAAGTAAATTGTATTCGAAAATTTCGAGAATTTAAGGTTTTGGTTGAAAACCAATTGGGTAGGAAAATCAAGGTGCTTCGTTCGGATAACGGAGGTGAATTTTGTTTGGACAAGTTCGAGCGGTTACGTGTGGATAATGGTATTGTGAGGCGAAAAAGACTCCATACACACCTCAATAAAATGGGGTGGCCGAAAGATTAAATCGGTCACTAATAGAAAATGCGAGATGTATCTTTGAGTTAGGCGGAGTTTGGGGGCTGAATTTTGGGCGAAGGCGTAGCGACGGCTAGTTATTTGAAGAACCGGTCACCGACCTCATCGGTGACGGACCGCACACCATATGAGGCGGTGTTTGGGAAGAAGCCGAATCGTCACATATTCGAGTGTTTGGGTGTGATGTGTATGTTCATGTACCCAAGGAGAAAAGGGGTAAACTTGACAATAAGTCCGAAAAGAACATATTCATCGGATACAAGGAAGGGGTCAAGGGCTATAAGCTATGGAATCCGGAATCAAAGACCATTGTATACAGTAGGGATGTTGTCTTTCGTGAAACACAATCCCAAGGCAGACACACAAAAAAATGATGAGCCCAAGAAAGTGGTAGTGCTTGAAGAACATCCTAAAGATGAAATCGTAGAGATTGTTCCACAAGATACACCAGTGGAATCGATTCGATTCGAAGCATGAGGACTTGGTTAATGAAGTCGAGGACGCAGATTCGGATGAAGACCCGGACACGAGATAGCATGCCGGCCTTCGGGAGATCAACGCGGAAAAGCGGGTACCACTTCGATACTCGCTTAGTGCATTGAATACGTTTCATGCATTAAGCATTACCGGAGATGATCCTAGTTCTATGAAAGAGGCGAGATCTAGGGATGATGCGAATCGGTGGGAGCTCGCAATGATGAATGAGATGCGATCGCTTGATAAAAACGAGACATGGAGCTTATGTAAATTGCCTAAGGATAGAAAGACAATTGGGTGCAAATGGGTGTTCGAGTGAAAGCCGAAACCGGATGGGACCGTGGAGAAGTATAAGGCGAGACTCGAAGCCAAGGGGTATTCTCAAATCGAGGGAGTTGATTACGAAGAGATTTTTTCTCCCGTGGCAAAATTGATCTCAATAAGATTTGTCTATCTATTGCATTGCATACGATCTTGAGGTGGAACAAATGGATGTGAAAACGGCTTTCCTTCATGGGGACTTAGATGAAGAGATATATATGAAGCAACCGGAAGGCTTTGAAGTTAAAGGAAAGGAGAATTTGGTGTGCAAATTGAAAAAGTCCTTATATGGGCTGAAGCGATCACCGAGGATGTGGTACCGGAAGTTTGACACGTACATGCTCCAGCTTGATTTTGTGCGTTCAAATTCGACCACTCGTGTTTATGCGAAAAGGGCGGACGATCGGTTTGTCATTCTTACGCTATACGTGGATGATACTGTTGTTAATAGGAAATAGCGTGAAGATGGGGAAATCCGTGAAGAATTTGTTGTCTAATAAGTTCGAAATGAAAGATTTGGGGCCTGCAAATTTTATTTTGGGCATGTAGATTACGATGGACCGTGAGAAATGGAAATTGTGGCTAGGGTAGGAGAAATATATCAAAGAAGTGTTGAAAAAATTCAATATGACGGATTGCAAGCCCTGTTGGTACCCCTATACCTTTAGGGACCAAGTTATCTGCGGATCACTATTCTAAAACAGAGATGAAGAAGGCGAGGAGATGGCCCGAGTTCCATACGCAAGTATAGTGGGTAGCTTGATGTATGCTATGGTGTGCACGGGTCCGGATATAGCCCAAGCAAAGTGGGAATCTTGAGCCAATATATGTCTAACCCAGGTAGAGAACACTTGAATGCGATCAAAAGAGTTTTCGGGTATCTTCGTGGAACTTCGAATTTTTCTTTATGTTTTGAAGGTATAGGGAATGGAAACATGCTTGATATCGTAGGCCATGTAGATGCAGATTGGGGTAGAGATATTGATAGTAGACGGTCCACTAGCGGGTACATTTTTACATTGTTTGGGGCTGCATTGAGTTGGATGAGCGGGAGGCAAAGTGTGGTAGCGCTCTCTTATACGGAGAGGCTGAGAACATGGCTCTTACTCAAGCTGGAAAAGAGGCCGTATGGTTACGGCGGTTGCTTAGAGCTCGGTTTTGAGCAAAGTGCCATAAAGGTGAGATGTAACAATCGGGAGCTATTTATTTAGCTAAAAATCCAGCATTTCACTCATGCACAAAGCACATCGATATTCAATATCATTTTATTCGAGAGAAAGTGGAGAAGAAAGTGGTTCGACTAGTAAAGGTCGACACGGTGAAAAATAGTTCAAACTTCCTTACTAAAGGCGTCACGGGTGCGAAGTTTGAATGGCGCTCTCTTGCGATTGGATTGAAGAGGAATGATATTGGGAAGGCTTTCATTTGCACGAAATATCCACCATGTGGGAGAATGTTGGAGTTGGCGAATACTTTGGGGACTCTTATTTCTCACACGGGGCACGCCCACGTGAGTTTAGGGAAACGAAGTATGGTCCGACGACATGTGACCCCGGGATGGTGCAAAAACTCCAAGATCGGTGAAAAGCAGCTTTAGGTATTGGAACGGTGTATAATCCTTAGCTAATGATTCGAGCTCTACTCTAGATGGGATTGGCATCCCAAGATCAATAGCTTGTGAGGCCGGGGCTTGGTCCAAATGATAAAGACGAGCAAACCGCATGGAACAAGATCAAATAGTCAAGAGACAAAGATAATTTGAACTCAAAGTTCCGAACAAATTTCAATTGCGTCCGGGCGGAATACGAGGTTGTGACTTGACTAGTTTCCAAGCAGAAAAGACAATTCTCACTTTGTTCCCATTTTGTAAGTTCAAAATAATGAGGATATTCTCTTAAGCACAATGCAATTACGAAGCATAAAATCGAGAGTACCTTATAACTTTTAGCAGCCACGTATATAGGTTTATCCATCCAAGTGTGCTACCATTGCAATTTGGTATGTCCCCATCAAGTTGAATATGCCACTAGTTTTGAATACACTTCGTCGGCACCCACAAGGACCATGTGAACTCATCCATGGCATACGCCCTCTTGAATCAAGCGGGAGCTTTGAAGTAACATTGAGGTCTGTCCCATCGGGTCTTCCTTCCGCATGCATGCAAAGAACATGATACTTAAAATTCTGGAGATTTTTTGGGGGAAAAAAATCTGGTTAATTGGTAGCAAACACCAAATTATTGTTCGGGTTCTAGTAGACTCGCATACTATAATTGGTAGCAAAGAGTTCAAAAATGACCTGTGCGAGAATACTTGGAAAACTTTCCCATTTTGTACAGTTGTCTTCAAAACTTATAGCAACACTCCGGAGAAACCGTGGACCAAAATAGTACAACCATAAAAAATATAATCTTGAAAAAACATTGTTATGACCCTCTATGCCCGCAATACGAAGTAGTATCTAGTGAGTTTAGTTTTAAACCCCAAACTATTTATACACGTATAAGCATCAGCCTCATATGATTTAAGGATACATTGTGAATGCTCGAGGCTGAACTTCCACACGACACCTATGACTATTTAGATCAAACATTTCTTTCGATCACGTGCAGGTGGTAATTACATGCTATATCATTTGAGGTAAAAAGGGACATTGACCTTCATGTAATTGCTCGAAGTCTCGCTAATATAATTGGCGTCTTTATACATACGCTCCGAGGCGAAATCTAACAAATACCGAGTGCTATAAGTAGCCCTAGAGCCCAAACTATCCATATAGTGAATTGAATACCTAGATGGCTAGTCCCGCATATGACATTTCAAAAAGCTAACAATACTTTAGGGAACGAAGGCACGCACCTTTAGAGTATGAGAGGCCTTCTTGAGCTCAATCTTGAGCTCCATCATTGTGGTCGCCTCGCTTGCTCTTATCACCTTCGTGAGCATGGGAATAGCCGCCACTATGGGCTCGGCAAAATCGGGCGGTTGCTCATAGTTCGTGAACTCGTCAATCATCTAGGTGGCCGAGTCCGCGGTGGAGGCCCCCGGTTGGTCGAGTCAAGTAGTGGAGGCCTCGCGGGCCGAGTCCGTGGCGGAGGCCTAGTTGAGGGAGGTCTCGCCTAAAACCGCCGTGGATGACCGGGTTGGTCGGGGTGGAGAGGGGGTGGTGCCGAGGATTGCGCGCGATGGCTTGAGCGGTAGAGGTTTGAGGGACAGTATCTATACCGGCAACCGCGGGAAGAAGAACGGTCGGGGCAAGTGGAAGGACCAATTCATGAGCGCTTATGGGTTGGCGCCGACGCAGTGCAGAGGCGGACGAGGTCTCGGGAATAATGGTTAATCCGGCGAGCGCCGAGAAGAATGAGTGGTCGGTGGGGGTCTTGGAGAGGCAGAGGATCCGCCGTCGCCCTCCCAAGTGTGGGTTCTAGGGATTGGGTAATTTTGGTCGGTGGAGAGAAGAGGCGAAGGCTTTGGGCCTGGCCACGACCTCCTTGTGGATACCGAAGCAGCTCGATCGCCGCCACATCAAAATAATGGAGGAAATAATTTGGTAAGTTTCTCGAGAAATCCTAGGAGAGAAGATATTACAGTAGAAATTGAGGGTTAATGATTTCAAGTGAAGTAACTCCTTGCATTGCTCGCAAATTTATATATAAAGCGAGGAGCTCCTTCGATCGCGTTTGATTTTTCTATAAAGTACAGATTCTAGACACTATTATACTTTAGAAAAACGTTTGAATATAAACTTTAGAGAAAACTAGTCACACCAATTAGGGAATTTATCATAGTATTAGATGAACCTGCGTTTTATGAATAGAAAATGAAATATTGAGCGGATTACTTAACACAACTTGTTATTTCAATTGTTTCGAACTTTAGTTGTTTTTCTACTTTTGATTCTCAATTTTTTTCCTACATATTAAATAGCCGCTCCAACAACCTCAAGTTTTACGCTCTCAAGCTAACAAAAGCGGCGGTTCCATGACATCATTTGCGGTAGTGTGCGAGCAATTCAATAAGTGAGGATGCTAAAACACGATAAAATCCGAAAGTTGACACCATCGAAAGCAACAATATTGACCTACCTTGGTCAATTCCAAAACAACAAATCCTCATCAATAAGAAGCCTATCCAATCAACTGCAAAAGTTCATTCAAGAATCACATCTTAACATACTTCAATGCATTACCTAGCATGGATCTTTTTCTCCAAAACACTAGTCGAGATCGGGCATTAAACTTCAACCGTGACTCGCAGATTTTTATGATCTTTAATTCTAATGAGACGCGGACCAATCAATCAACTATTCCTACTCATCAAACTCTTATTTCAAAACAATTGAGTCATGGCAACAACTAAAGGGCAATGAGCAATGACAGACGCTCATAATCGCTCAAGAAGCATCTCATTTTGATCTCCAACTCATATTGCGTCCGGGGAAGAAATCGGTTAGTGCCCTTGTGTAAATTTGCTTATTTAAGCTAATGAAACAAGCCCCAAGATAAATCCTAACCTGGGTTCAATTGGATAGTACTTAATACACGAGCAGCAGCAAAAACGAAGTACACTACATGGATGTCAAAATAAAGGCAAAATAAGTCCACGTAAGAGGTAGCCCCTCCAAGCGAACCCCCGATGAAAATCACGACCGTGGATCACTAGTAAAAAACGTAGTAATTCCTTGACTTGGTCCATCTCCTTGAAAAAGGATCATTCCTAGCCTCTCGAGCTTTTGGGGCCGTATTCACACTCTTTAATCTTGAGGCACTCGTCGAAATTCTCAGCCCTTTTCTTTTTCCTCATCTCAAAGAAGCTTCATGGTCATTTCATCCTTCTTTTGTGCTCATCGGATCAACCTCGGATCCGTTGAAAAAAGGGAGATAGTGAGAAGTGTTGTTGAAGAAGAAGAACAAGAAAAGGGTCCAGATTTTTCTACATCGGAGTTTCTCATTCTTATCGGTTGTGTGGAAAAAGTTTCAAGGGCGAAGGTATTATGTTATTTTGCTTTCTTCTTTTGTTTGAAATTATCATTTAGGGTTTCAGGTTTTTTTTTTTTCATCGTCATAGACATGTGACAGATTCATTTGAATAAAACACGGCGACAAGAAGTTACCAACTTTCCAAGGCACGAACCTTTACAGTATGAGAGACCTTCTTGAGCTCAATCTCGAGTTTTGTCATTGTGGTCGCCTTGCTTGCCCTTATCACCTTCGTGAGTGCGGGAATAGTCGCCACTACGGGCTCGGCAAAATCGGGCGGTTCTGGCGGTTCGTGAACTCGTCAATCACCCAGTCGCCGAGTCCGAGTCCAAGGTGGAGGCCGTTGGTGGAGGCCCCATTGGCCAGTCAGGAGGCCTCGTTGAGGGAGGTTTCGGCCAAAATCGCCGTGGAGGACTCGGTTGGTCGGGGTGGAGAGGGGGTTGGTGCTCGGATTGCCCGTGAAAGCATGGGCGCAAGAGAGGGTCCGACGAACAGTGTCTATCTTTGGAGACCGCCGGGGAGAAGAACTGGTCGGTTGGGGGCCGGCAAAGGCAAAAGGACCAATTCTTGAGCGCAAATGGGTTGGCGCCGACGTAAATGTGGGGCGGAAGAGGTTTCGGGAATAGTGGTTAATCCGCGAACGCCGGGGAGAATGACTGGTCGGTGGGGGTCCCGGAGAGGTAGAGGATCCGCCGTCGAGCGCCAAAGCATGGTTCCTAGGGATTAGGTGGTTTTAGTCGGTGAAGAGAAGAGGGGAAGCCTCTCGGGGCCTGGCCACGACCTATCTATGGAACACCGAAGCGGCTCGTTTGCCGCCACATCAAGATAATGGAGGAAATAATTCGGCAAGTTTCTCGAGAAACCCTAGGAGAGAATGTATTATGATGAAAATTGGGTGTTAATGATTTCAAGTGTAGCAACTCATTGCATTGCTCGCAAATTTATATATAAAGCGAGGAGCTCCTTTGGTCGTGTTTGATTTTTCTCGTAAAGTATAGATTCTAGACATTATTTTACTTTAGAAAAATATTTGAATAAAACACGGCGACAAGAAGTTACCAATTTTCCAAGACATGCACCTTTAGAGTATGAGAGGCCTTCTTGAGCTCAATCTCGAGCTGCGGGAATAGTCGCTCGCTTCCTTATTACCTTCATGAGTGCGAAAACAGCAACTATAGGCTCGACAAAATCGGGCGGTTTTATGCAGTTAGTGAACTTGTCAATCACCCAAATTGGCTGAGTCCGTGGCGGAGGCCCAATTTGGCCGAGTCGATGGTGTAGGGCGCCCGCGAGTTCGTGGCGGAGCCCTCGGTTGAGAAGATCTCATTTTATCTCCCAAAATTACCAAGAAGAAATGTTAGTGCCCTTGTGTAGATCGGGGTGGATTTAAGCTAATGAAATAAGTCGCGACGAAACCCCAACATGGGTTCAATTGGATAGATCTTAATACACGGCAAAAAACGAAGTTGGTCGGTGGGGATGTCAAAGCTAAAGGCCAAATAATGAGCGTGAATGGGTTGGCCCCTCCAAGCGAACCTGTAGGATGGAAGAGATCTCGGGAATAGTGTTTAATCCGGTTAGAAACGTAGTCGGTCGGTGGGGGTCCATCTCCTTGAAAAGGGATTATTCCCAACCTCCCGAGCTTTTGGGTCCTAAGGATTGGGTGGTTTTGGTGAGTGGGGAGGCACAGGGAAGGTTCTCGGGGCTTTTGGCTCATCTCAAGAAGATTGATGGCCGTTCATCGTCTTCTCTCGCTCATCCGATCAACATCGCTTGTTGAAATGGAGGACATAATTTGGTAAGTTATTTGAGGAACCTAGGAGAGAAGGATATTATGGTCCAAATTGGGTTAATGATTTCAAGTGTTCTCAACTTCTTCGCTTTGCTCGAAAAATTTATATATAAAGCGAAGGTATTATGTTATTTTGCTTTTGATTTTTATTTGTAAAGTTTCATTTGGGATTCTAGAAACTATTTTCCATCTGTTAGAATGTAAACGATTTATTTGAATAAAACACGGCGACAAGAAGTTACCAACTTAGCAAGGCACGCACCTTTAGAGTATGAAGGCCTTTTAAGCTCAATCTCGAGCTCCGTCATTGTGGTTGCCTCACTTATTACCATCGTGAGTGGTGGGAATAGCGGCCACCACGGGCTCGGCAAAATCGGGCGGTTGTCTGCAAGTTCGTGAACTCGCCAATCACCCATATGGCTGATTTCGCGCGGCGGAGGCCTAACGAGCCGAGTCAGTGGTGGTGGTGGCGGCCCGGTCGAGTCCATGGCAAAGGCCAAGTTGAGAGGAGGTTATCCAAAATCACCATAGAGGGGCGGTTGGTCGGGGTGGGGAGGGTGTTGGTGCAAGGATTACACGCGACGAATTGGGCGGCAGAGGTATGAGGGACATTGTCTACATGTTGGCAACATCGGGGAGAAGAACTAGTCGGTCGTGGGTTCGCAAAGATGGAAGGACCAATTCATAAACACGAATGGGTTGGCGCCATAGGCAAGTGTAGGGCGGAAGAGGTATCGGGAATAGTGGATAATGCGGCGAACGCCGAGGAGAATGAGCCGGGTCGATGGGGGTCCCGAGAGCGCAGAGGATCCGCCGTCGCGCCAGCGTAGGTCCTAGGGATTGGGTGATTTTGGTCCATGGAGAGGAGAGGGGAAGCCTCCCGGGGCCTGCGACCTTCCTGTGGATACCGAAGCAGCTCGATCGCCGCCACATTGAGATAATGGAGGAAATAATTTCGTAAGTTTCTTAAGAACCCTAGGAGAAAAGATATTACGGTGGAAATTGGGGGTTAATGATTTCAAGTGAAGTAACTCTTTGCATTGCTCGCAAACTTAAATTAGTCTATTTGGCAACCTCCGAAGATAGATTCGAACTAGTATTTGACTTTAGCAAAACGTTTGAATAAGGACCAATTCATGAAGTCACGAATGGGTCCAACGGCGCGACCTTTAGAGTATTAGGGCGCAAGAGGTATCGGGAATAGTGGTTAATCGCTTGCCGATTACCGGGAGAATGCGGAATGCCACTCGGTGGGGGTCCCGTTTTTGAGACTCGATCCGCCTGTCGAGCGGCCGCTGGCCAGGGTGGGTCCTAGGGATTGGGTGGTATTGGTCGGTGGACATGAGAGAAAGGGCGAAGCCTCTCGGGCAACGGCCAGAAGAGCGTCCGATTGGTGATTTGTCAAGAGGAAGCCTCCGATCGCCGCCACACTTCGAGATAATGGAGGAAATCAATTTGGTAAGTTTCTTGAGAAACCTTAGGAGAGATGATATTACGATCGCAATATGGGGTTAATGATTTCGAAGTGTAGCAACTCCTTGCATTGCTCGCAAACTTATATATAAAGCGAAGAGCTCCTTCGGTCGCGTTTGATTTTTTTGTGAAGTATAGATTCTAGACACTATTTTACTTTAGAAAAACGTTTGAATAAAAACTTTAGAGAAAACTAGCCTTACCAATTGGAATTTATCATAGTATTTGATGAACCTTTAGGTTTTATGAGGAGAAAACGAAATATTGAGCTCAATCTACTTAATACGACATTGTGATCGCCTCGATTGCCCTTATTACCTTCATGTATTTCATGTAAAATAACGAACTACGGGCTTGGCAAAATGTCGTTCTTTTGAACACGTTTGTGAACTGAGCAATCACCTTAGTTGATTCCCGACGGATTCTTGAGTAAAAGAATGATTAGTGGTATGATCATATGGTCGCGAATCGATTTTCAAGTTTTGGGAAATAGCAAATTAAGAGCCCAATATTCCAAAGTACCATTTATCCTAACTGGGAAGTCAAAATTATTAACTACATACAACGTCCCGTGTATAAATAGATCTAAAGGATCCGCCGTCGTCCACGTAGATCATAAGAATTGGGTGATTTTTATCGATGAGAGAAAAAAGGGATGCTTCGGAGCCTGCACGACAACATTTTTATCATAGATTTTTAAACATGTTCACCCTATCAAATGTCTCTCCAACAACCTCAAGTTTACGCTCTCATTACGATAGAAATTGGCGGTCTAACTGCACTTCAAGTAGTGAGCAATTCAATTGCATTGCTCGCAAACTTATAAATAAAGCGAAGGATTTCCTTCCATCGAACGTTTGATTTTTCTGTGAAGTCGTAGATTTTAGACATTATTTTCTTTAATAGAAAACGTTTGAAAAGAACAGTTCATCGGCAATCACATCTCACCATACTTTGCAAGGCATGTACCTTTAGCAGTATGGAGGCCTTATTTCCAAAAGCTCAATCTCGAGCCGCGTCATTGTGATCGCCTCGCTTGCCTTTATTACTTTCGTGATTTTAATGATCTTTAATTCTAATGAGGCGCAAAACAATCAATCAGCATATTCATGCTCATCAAACTCTTATTTCAAAACAATTGTCAATCACTGACGATGATTGAAGGGCAATGAGCAACGCCGATTAGTGGTGGAGCCCGCAATTGCGAGTTCGTGAAGCATCGTCGAGGAGGTCTCGGCTAAAATCGCCATGAAGAAATCGGTTGGTCGAGGTAGTGTAAGGGGGTTGGTCGGGATTTACAGCTAATGAAATAGAGGTCCCAGGACGAACCTAACATGGGCGTCCAATTGAGATAAAACTTCATCGGTCGGGCACAAGTAGGAAGGACCAATTCATGAGCACAACATGGAATCGTCAAAGTTGTTTTGGGCGAAATAAGTAGCGGCAATAGTGATTAATCCGGGCGAACCCCCGGGAAAATCACGAGTCGATGGGGTCACGGAGAGATAGAAAGATCCGCCATTGTGCGCCGGTCATCTCCTAAAAGGGATTATTCCCTCCCGAGGGATTGGGTGATTTTTATCAATGGACGGGAGAGGGAAGCCTCCCGAAACCTAACCACGACCTTCTTCTGTGTATACCAAAGCAAGATTGATCGCCGTCCACATCGAGATCAACCTGGATTTGTAGAAATAATTTGGTATGTTTCTTAAGAACCCTAGGAGAAGAAGATATTACGATAGAAATTTGGGGTCTAATGATTTGAAATCAGGAAGTCCTTGCATTGCTCGCATAGCTTATATATAAAGCTGAGGAGGTCTTATGTTATTTCGCTTTCTTCTTTTTATTTGAAATTTTCATTTGGGAAGTTTTAGTTTTTAGTCACTATTTTATGATTTAAAAAAACGTTTGAATAAAACACGGCGACAAGAAGTTACCAACTTTTCAAGGCACGCACCTTTAGAGTATGGGAGGCCTTCTTGAGTTCAATCTCGAGCTCCGTCATTGTGATCGCCTCGCTTGCCCTTATTACCTTCGTGAGTGCGGTAATAGCGGCCACTACGGGCTCGATAAAATCGGGCGGTTGTCTGCTTTGTGAACTCGTCAATCACCCAATTGGTTGATTCGCGGCGGAGGCCCTGGCCGGCCGAGTTAGTGGTGGAGGCCCGCGCTAGCCGAGTTCATGGCGAAAGCCTGGTTGAGGAGGTTTCAATCAAAATCGCCGTGGAGAACTGGTTGGTCGAGGTAGGGTGGGGGTTGGTGCCGGGATTACGCGCGACGGCATGGGCAACCGTGGTCGAGGGAGGACATTTGTCTATGCTAGCAACCGCTAGGAGAAGAACTTGTCGGTCGGGGCCCCGCAAAGATGGAAGGACCAATTCATGAGCACGAATGGGTTGGCGCCAACGCGTAGTTTTGGGCGAAAGAGGTACGGGAATAGTGATTAATCGGGGGAGCGCCGGGGAGAATGACCGGTCGGTAGGGGTCCCGGAGAGGCAGAGGATCCGCCGTCGTGCGCCGCGCGTAGATCCTAGGGAATGGGTGATTTTCATCGATGGAGAGGAGAGAGGGAAGCCTCCCGAGCCTCGCCACGACCTTCTTGTGGATACCAAAGCGGCTTGATCGCCGCCACATCGAGATAATGGAGAAAATAATTTGGTAAGTTTCTTAAGAACCCTAGGAGAAAAGATATTACGATAGAAATTGGGGGTTAATGATTTCAAGTGTAACAACTCCTTGCATTGGCAACTCCTTGCATTGCCCGCAAACTTATATATAAGCGCGAGATCTCCTTCGGTCGCGTTTGATTTTCTTGTGAAGTATAGATTCTAGACACTATTTTACTTTAGAAAAACGTTTGAATAAAATACAACGACAAGAAGTTACCAACTTTGCTAAGGCATGCACCTTTAGAGTGTGGGAGGCCTTCTTGAGCTCAATCTCGAGCTCCGTCATTGTTGATTGCCTCGCTTGCCCTTATTACCTTCATGAGTGCGGTAATAGTGGCCACTATGGGCTTCGCAAAATCGGGGCGGTTTTCTAGTTTGTGAACTCGTCAATCACACATATTGGCCGATTCCGCGGCGGAGGCCTCGCCGGCCGAGTTAGTGGTGGAGGCCGCACTAGCCGAGTTCGTGGCGGAAGCCTCGGTTGAGGGAGGTCTTGCCCAAAATCGCCATGGAGGAATTGGTTGGTCGAGGTGGGGTGGGGGTTGGTGCCGGGATTACGCGTGACGACATGGGCGGCAGAGGTCCGAGGGACAAAATCTATGCGGCCACCGCCGAGAGAAGAACGGTCGGTCGGGGGCCCAAGGCGGAAGGACCAATTCATGAGCGCAAATGGCTTGGCGTCAGCCTTAGTTTTGGGTGAAACAGGTAGCGGAATAGTGATTAATCTGGCGAGCGCCGGGGAGAATGAATCTGGTGGGGGTCCCGGAGAGATAGAGGATCCGCCATCGTGCGCCAAATAGATCCTAGGGATTGGGTGATTTTTATCGATGGAGAGGAGAGGGAAGCCTCCCGAAACCTAGCCACGACCTTCCTGTGGATACCAAGGCAGCCTTGATCGCCGCCACATCGAGATAATGGAAGATATAATTTGGTATGTTTCTTAAGAACCTTAGGAGAAAAGATATTACGATGAGAAATTGGGGGTTAATGATTTGAAGTGAAATAACTCCTTGCATTGCTCGCAAATTTATATATAAAGCGAAGATCTCCTTCGGTCGCGTTTGCTTTTTCTCGGGAAGTATAGATTCTGGACACTATTTTATTTTATAAAAACGTTTGAATATAAATTTAGAGAAAACTAGCCATACAAATTAGGGAATTTATCATAGTATTTGTGAACCTGCATTTTATGAGTAGAAACGAAATATTGAGCGGATTACTTAATACAGCTTGCAATCTCGATGTTTCGAACTTCATTTGTTTTTCGACTTTCGATTCTCAATTTTTATTCCACCTTCGTGAAAAAGTGATTTTCGCAACACTAAACAATGAGCTTGTAAACTCGATCATGTATAAATACATGTTTTGAACTATAAAATAACGAATTGGGCCATAGTCTTTCTCATGAAAAAGATTATCTAATGAGCAACGACCTTAGCCAAGGCCGATTCTTAAGAAAAGGAATGATTATGGGCTATGATCATATGATCCGAGAGGATTTTCAAACCTTAAGAAAATAGCAAATAAAGAGCCCAAATATTCCAAAATACCATATAGCTAAATTGGAAGTCAAAATTATTGACGACATACAACGTGTATAAATATAGCGGACATAGGTGTCCACCACGTGATAATAATTTTATCTTATGTTGAAAGAGAGAAGAAATGGATGGTTCAATATGCGACAACATTTTTATCATAGGTTTTAAACATGTTCACTCATGAGCGCAAATGGGTTGGCGCCAATCTCATAGTTTTACGCCTAAGAAAAAAAGGTGTCAGAATAGTGACATCATTTGCGAGCGGAGCAATAAGTGAGGATCTGGTCCATAACCTTGAGAGATTGAGGACCATCGAAAGCAACAATATTGACTCCGACTTGGGATCCCAGGGAAACTTTTTTCTCGATGGAGAGGGAGGGGAAGCACTCCAGAGTTCATCCGAATCACATCTTAACATACTTGTGGATACCAAAGGACTTGATCCCCGCCACATCGAGATAATGGAGGAAATAATTTGGTAAGTTTCTTAAGAACCCTAAGAGAGAGAAGATATTACGATAGAAATTGGGGGTTAATGATTTCAATGAAGGGCAAGAACTCCCTTGCATTGCCCGCAAACTTATATATAAAGCGAGGAGATCTCCTTCGGTCGCGTTTGATTTTCTTGTGAAGTATAGATTCTAGACACTATTTTACTTTAGAAAAACGTTTGAATAAAACAACGACAAGAAGTTACCAACTTTGCAAGGCATGCACCTTTACGGTATGGGAGGCCTTCTTGAGCTCAATCTCGAGCCCGTCATTGTGATAGCCTCGCTTGCCCTCTATTACCTTCGTGAGTGCGGTAATACGTGGCCACTATGGGCCACCCTTGGCAAAATGGCGGTGGCTTGGTAGTTTGTGAACTCGTCAATCACTGACGTCGAAAATTCCGCGGCGGAGGCTGGCCGGCCGAGTTAGTGGTGGAGGCCGCACGTAACTAGGATTCTTGAAAGCCTGGTTGAGGAGGTCTCCACCAAAATCGCCATGAAGAACCGGTTGTTTGAGGTAGGGTGGGGGTTGGTGCGGGATTACGCAAGCACATGAATGGGAAAGGTCCGAGGGACAGTTATAATTTCATTTGGGCGACCGCCGAGGTCGAAGAACTGGTCGGTTGGGGGCCTGCAAAGGTGGAAGGACCAATTCATGAGCGCGAATGGGTTGGCGCCGACGTAGTGTGATGGGGCGGAAGAGGTATCGGGAATAGTGATTAATCGCGAGCGCCGCGGAGAATGACCCGGTCGGTGGGGGTCCCGGAGAGACGGAGGATCCGCCGCGCGTGCGCCGCGTATATTCTAGGGATTGGGTGATTTTTATCGATGGAGAGGAGATGGGAAGTTCCCGGGGCCTCGCCATGACCTTCTTATGGATACCAAAGCAGCTTGATCGCCGCCACATCTAGATAATGGAGGAAATAATTTGGTTAGTTTCTTAAGAACCCTAGGAGAGAAGATATTACGATAGAAATTGGGGGTTAATTATTTCATATTCAAGCAACTTTTGCATTGCTCGCAAATTTATATATAAAGCGAAAAACTCCTTCATTCGCGTTTGATTTTTTCGTAAAGTACAAATTCTAGACACTATTTTACGTTAAAAAACGTTTGAATATAACACAACGACAAGAAGTTACCAACTTTCCAGCGCATGCACCTTTGGAGTATGGGAGGCCTTCTTGGCTCAATATCGAGCTCAATCTCGAGCTCCGTCATTGTGATCGCCTCGCTTGCCCTTATTACCTTCGTGAGTGCGGTAATAGCGGCCACTACGGGCTTGGAAAAATCGGGCGGTTGTGCGCAGTTTGTAAACTCTTGAATCAACTGGGCGTTCCGTGGCGGAGGCTCGGCCGACCGAGTTAGTGGTGGAGGCCGCACTAGCGAGTTCGTGGCGGAAGCTCTGGTTGAGGGAGGTCTCGGCCAAAACCGCCATGGAGGACGGGTTGGTCGAGGTAGGGTGGGGGTTGGTGCCGGGATTACGTGCGACGACATGGGCGGCAGAGGTCCGAGGGCCTGTCTATGCTAGCGACCGCCGAGGAGAAGAATTGGTCGGTCGGGGCCGGCAAAGGCGGAAGGACCAATTCATGAGCGCAAATGGGTTGGCACCGACGTAGTTTTGAGACGGAAGAGGTATCGAGAATAGTGATTAATCCGGCGAGCGCCGGGAAGAATGACCGGTCGGTGGGGGTCTTAGAGAGACAGAGGATCCGCCGTTGTGCGCCAGCGTACATCATAGGGATTGAGTGATTTTTATCGATGGAGAGGAGAGGGAAGCCTCCCGGAGCCTAGCCACGACCTTCCTGTGGATACAAGCGGCTTGATCACCGCCACATCGTGATAATGGAGGAAATAATTTGGTAAGTTTCTCAAGAAACCTTAGGAGAAAAGATATTACGATAAAAATTGGGGGTTTAATGATTTCAAGTGAAATAACTCCTTGCATTCCTCGCAAATTTATATATAAAGCGAAAAGCTCCTTCGATCGCGTTTGATTTTTTGTAAAGGCATGGATTCTAGACACTATTTTACGTTAGAAAAACGTTTGAATATAAACTTTAGAGAAAACTAGCCATACAAATTAGGGAATTTATCATAGTATTTGATGAACCTGCGTTTTATGAGTAGAAAACGAAATATTGAGCGGATTACTTAATACAACTTGTTAGTTCGACTGTTTCGAACTTTATTTATTTTTCTACTTTCAATTCTCAATTTTTTTTCCTACATATTGAAAAACCAGATTTTCGCAACACTAAACAATGAACTTGTTACTCCGATTATGTATTAATTCATGTATTTCATATAAAATAAAGAACAGCCCATAAGTCTTTCTTATGAAAAAGACTGTCTAATGAGCGACGACCTTAGCCAAATCAATTGATTCTTGAGAAAAAGAATGATTATGGGCTATGATCATATGATCCGAATCGATTTTCAAACCTTAAGAAAATAGCAAATTGAGAGCCCAAATATTCCAAAATACTATATACCTAAATTAGGAAGTCAAAATTATTGACTACATACAACATCACCGTGTATAAATATATCTAAACATATGGTGTCCACCACATATAATAATTTTATCTTATGTTGAAAAAGAAAAAAAAATGGATGGTTCAATGTGCGACAACATTTTTATCATAGGTTTTTAAACATGTTCACCTATTAAACAGCCTCTCCAACAATCTCAAGTTTTACGCTCTCAAGCTAACAAAAACTGGGAGTTCCATGACCGCATTTGCAGTAGTGTGCGAGGCAATTCAATAAGCGAGGACGCTAGAACACGATAAAATCGGAAAGTTGACACCATCGAAAGTAACAATATTGACTCGCCTTGGTCAATTCCTAAACAACAAATCCTCCTCAATAAGAAGCCTAGCCAATCAACTGGGAAAGTTCATTCGGTAATCACATCTCAACATACTTCAACGCATTACCTAGCATGGATCTTTTTCTCCAAAAGACTAGTCGAGACTGGGCATTAAACTTCATTTGTGACCGTAGGATTTTAATGATCTTTAATTCTAATGAGACGCAAAACAATCAATCAACTATTCATGCTCATCAAACTCTTATTTCAAAACAATTGAGTCATGACAACAATCGAAGGGCAATGAGCAATGACAGACGCCCGCAATCGCTCGAGAAGCATCTCATTTTTATCTCCAGCTCACGACTGCGTCCAAGAAGAAATCAGTTAGTGCCCTTGTGTAAATCCGCTTATTTAAGCTAATGAAATAGGTCCCAAGACGAACCGTAACATGGGTTCAATTGGATAGTACTTAAATACACGAGCAGCAAAAACGAACTACACAAAGCATGAATGTCAAAATAAAGGCAAAATAAGTCCATAGACGAGGCAGCCCCCTCTAAGCGAACCCCCCGATGAAAATCACGAGCATGGATCACTTGGTTAGAAACGTAGTAATTCCTTGACCTGGTCCATCTCCTTGAAAAGGGATCATTCCCAACCTCCCGAGCTTTTGGGACAATATTGACACTCTTCAATCCTAAGGCACTGTAGAAATTCTCAACCCTCTTCTTTTCGCTCATCTCAGCAAGATTGATGGCCATTTCATCCGTCTTTCTTGCTCATCCGATCAACCTAGGATTTGTTGAAATAAGGGACATAGTGAGAGGTGTTGAAGAAGAAGAAGAAGAAGGTCCAAATTTTTCTAAATCGGAGTTTCTCATTCTCATCGGTTGTGTGGAAAAAGCTCCAGAGCGAAGGTATTATGTTATTTTGCTTTCTTCTTTTATTTGAAATTTTCATTTGGGGTTTCAGTTTTTTTTTTTTCCATCGTGATAGACATGTGAAAGATTTATTTGAATAAAACACGGCGACAAGAAGTTACCAACTTTTCAAGGCACGCACCTTTAGAGTATGAGAGGCCTTCTTAAGCTCAATCTCGAGCTCCGTCATTGTGGTTGCCTCGCTTGCCCTTATCACCTTCGTAGAGCTACGGAATAGCCGCCACCACGGGCTCGGCAAAATCGGGCGGTTACTTGCACTTCGTGAACTCGTCAATCACCCCGGTGGCTAAGTCCGCGGCGGAGGCCCACTGGCCGAGTCAGTGGTGGAGGCCCCATTTGGCGATTCCATGGCGGAGGCCTGGTTGAGAGAGGTTTCAGTCAAAATGGCCGTGGAGGACGGGTTGGTCGGGGTGGAGAGGGGGGTGGTGCCGGGATTGCGCGCGACGGCTTGGGCGGAGAGATCTCGTGGGACATTGTTTATCTTTGGCAACCTCGGGGAGACGAACTAGTCGGTCGGGAGCCTCGCAAAGGCGGAAGGACCAATTCATGAGCACGAATGGGTTGGCGCCGACGCAGTTATGGGCGGAAGAGGTATCGGGAATAGTGGTTAATCCGCGAACGCCGGGGAGAATGACCGGTCGATGGGGGTCTCGGAGAGCGGAGGATCGGCCGTCGGCGCGCCAAAGCATGGTTCCTAGGGATTAGGTGGTTTTGGTCGGTGAAGAGGAGAGGGGAAGCCTCCCGGGCCTGGCCACGACCTACCTGTGGACACCGACGCGGCTTTCGATCGCCGCCACATCGAGATAATGGAGGAAATAATTTGGTAAGTTTCTTTAAGAACCCTAGGAGAGAAGATATTACGATCGAAAATTGGGGTTAATGATTTCAAGTGTAGCAACTCCTTGCATTGCTCGCAAATTTATATATAAAGCGAGGAGCTCCTTTGGTCGCGTTTGATTTTTTTGTGAAGTATAGATTCTAGACACTATTTTACTTTAGAAAAACGTTTGAATAAAACACGGTGACAAGAAGTTACCAATTTTTCAAGACACGCACCTTTAGAGTATGGGAGGCCTTCTTGAGCTCAATCTCGAGCTCAATTTCGAGTCCTTTGATCGCCTCGCTTGCCCTTATTACCTTCGTGAGTGCGGTAATAGCGGCCACTACGGGCTTGGCAAAATCGGGCGGTTGTCTGCAGTTCGTGAACTCGTCAATCACCCAACCGGGCCGATTCCGCGGCGGAGGCTTGGCTGGCCGAGTTAGTGGTGGAGGCCGTGGTATGAATCCGTGGCGGAAGCCTGGTTGAGGGAGGTCTCGGCCCAAAACCGCCATGGAGGACCGGGTTGGTCGAGGTGGGGTGGGGGGTTGGTGCCGGGATTATGCGCGACGACATGGGCGGTAGAGGTATGAGGGACAATGACTATCTTGGCGACCGCCGAGGAGAAGAACCGGTCGGTCGGGGGCCGGCAAAGGCGGAAGGACCAATTCATGAGCTCGATGTAGCGCCGACATACGAATGGGTTGGCGCCGACGTAGTGTAGGGCGGAAGAGGTATCGGGAATAGTGATTAATCCGGCGAGGGCCGGGGAGAATGACCGGTCGGTGGGGGGTCCCAGAGAGCGGAGGATCCGTCGTCGTGCGCCAGCGTAGATCCTAGGGATTGGGTGATTTTTGTCGATGGAGAGGAAAGGGGAAGCCTCCAGGGCCTAGAACACGACCTTCCTGTGGATACCGGAGTAGCTTGATCACCGCCACATCGAGATAATGGAGGAAATAATTTGGTAAGTTTCTCGAGAAACCTTAGGAGAAAAGATATTACGGTGAAAATTGAGAGTTAATGATTTCAAGTGAAATAACTCTTTGCATTGCTCGCAAATTTATATATATAAAGCGAAAAGCTCCTTCGATTGCGTTTGATTTTTTGTAAAGTATGATTCTAGACACTATTTTACTTTAGAAAAACGTTTGAATATAAACTTTAGAGAAAACTAGCCATACCAATTAGGGAATTTATCATAGTATTTGATGAACCTGCGTTTTATGAGTAGAAAACGAAATATTGAGCGGATTACTTAATACAACTTGTTATTTCGATTGTTTGAACTTTATTTGTTTTTCTACTTTCGATTCTCAATTTTTTTCCTACATATTGAAAAAGCAGATTTTCGCAATACTAAACAATGAACTTGTTACTACGATCATGTATTAATTCATGTATTTCATATAAAATAAAGAACAGCCCATAAGTCTTTCTTATGAAAAAAGACTGTCTAATGAGCGACGACCTTAGCCAAATCAATCGATTCTTGAGAAAAAGAATGATTATGGGCTATGATCATATAATCCGAATCGATTTTCAAACCTTAAGAAAATAGCAAATTGAGAGCCCAAATATTCCAAAATACTATAGACCTAAATTAGGAAGTCAAAATTATTGACTACATACAACATCACCGTGTATAAATATATCTAAACATATGGTGTCCACCATGAGATAATAATTTTATCTTATGTTGAAAAAGAAAAAAAATGGATGGTTCAATATGCGACAACATTTTTATCATAGGTTTTTAAACATGTTCACCTATTAAACAGCCTCTCCAACAACCTCAAGTTTTACGCTCTCAAGCTAACAAAAACTAGCAGTTCCATGACCGCATTTGCGGTAGTGTGCGAGCAATTCAATAAGTGAGGACGCTAGAACACAATAAAATCGGAAAGTTGACACCATCGAAAGTAACAATATTTACTGTCTTGGTCAATTCCTAAACAACAAATCCTCCTCAATAAGAAGCCTAGCCAATCAAGCGCAAAAGTTCATTCGGTAATCACATCTCAACATACTTCAACGCATTACCTAGCATGGATCTTTTTCTCCAAAAGACTAGTTAGAGATGGGCATTAAACTTTAGTCTTGAACATAGGATTTTTATGATCTTTAATTCTAATGAGACGCAAAACAATCAATCAACTATTCATGCTCATCAAACTCTTATTTCAAAACAATTGAGTCATGACAACAACCGAAGGGCAATGAGCAATGACAAGACGCCCACAATCGCTCGAGAAGCATCTCATTTTTATCTCCAAATCTCACACTACATCCAAGAAGAAATCGGTTAGTGCCCTTGTGTAAATCTGCTTATTTAAGCTAATGAAACAGTCCCAAGATGAACCCTAACCTGGGTTCAATTGGATAGTACTTAATACACGAGCAGCAAAAAACGAAGTACACGGCATGGATATCAAAATAAAGGCAAAATAAGTCCATAGACGAGGCAGCCCCCTCCAAGCGAACCCCCCGATGAAAATCACGAGCATGGATCACTCGGTTAGAAACGTAGTAATTCCTTGACCTGGTCCATCTCCTTGAAAGGGATCATTCCCAACCTCCCAAGCTTTTGGGGCTGTATTCACACTCTTCAATCCCGAGGCTTTGTCGAGATTCTCGACCATCTTCTTTCGCTCATCTTAGCAAGCTTCATGGCCATTTCATCCGTCTTCGTGCTCATCGGATCAACTCTGGGATCCGTTGAAATAAGAAACATAGTGAGAATTGTTGAAGAAGAAGAAGAAGAGGGTCCAAATTTTTCTACATCGGAGTTTCTCATTCTCATCGGTTGTGTGGAAAAAGCTCTAGGGCGAAGGTATTATGTTATTTTGCTTTCTTCTTTTGTTTGAAAATTTCATTTGGGGTTTCAGTTTGTTTTTTTCTATCGTCATAGACATGTGACAAGTTCTCATCTCTGGAAAGTTGGTAACTTCTTGTCGTCATGTTTTATTCAAATGAATCTCGCTATTCCCGGGAGATGAGAATTTCTTTCTTACAAATGGTGTTTGGCTTAAAAGTTGCTCTAGGTGTGCAACATTTAATTTGTTCACCGAATTTCAAGAAAGAAATTTTAATAAGCATAGAGAAAATGATCATAGATATCAATTAGATATCCAATTCGACAAAAAATTAGCATATGAAGGATCGTTCCTACTGTGTCGAAGAGTTGAATAGCGAGATAATATTGATCCGTAAGTCAAATTCACCTTTTGATTGACCTGTTTTACATGTGATCGTCGAATTGCCGAATTGTATGAACCACTGCATTGGACGGACTCCCCTCTTTCCCTGCTTTGACTTCTTCTACAAACCCCGGCGCTCCAAGAGAAGACCCAAGAAAAACCGTCACCAAAACTAAAAACCAAACCCGAAAACCTCCGAGAATGAAACTCCTCACCTCGCGTCATCCTCCTCCTCCAAGTCTCGGCTTTGGAGCCCGCCTCGCACGGGGCTGCCCGGGGGATGGAAGCCGATAAAGGACCCGGCGACCCGTATGTGAAGGAGATCGCCGAGTTCGCCGTCAAGACGCACAATGGTGAGGCCAACACGGGGCTGGTGCTTAAGAAGGTGGTGAAGGGGCGAGACGTAGTGGTTGCGGGGACGAACTACCGGGTCGTCATTGAGGTCAAGGACGGCGCTGTGCGAAGAGGTTCAAGGCCCTCGTTTGGGACAAGCCGTGGGAGCATTTCCGGCGTTTGCTCTTCTTAGGCCGTTTCTTGGGGCCACGTATATGGGGTCGTCGGTTTCTTCGTACTCCTGAATCATTACTAGTTTTCCACGGTTTGAGAATAAAACAAGAGTCCATAGAATGTTGGGGGTGTTTCCTATTTGAAAAACTTTGGTGCAATTCGAGAGATACCCCATGTTTTGATATTCCTTTTTCCCGTGTGGTGTTCTTTGTTTTTTGGGTCCAACTTTCATTGATTGACGAAGGGAAATGTTAATAAGAAAAGCTTTATAAAATATATGCTGAAATTGATTGAATAACAATGCCTATAAGGACGCCTTTTATATATATAGGACTCCTTAAGAGATTAAATACGAATCAAATCTAATCCTAACTAAAGAAGAATCAAATCAAATCAAACCGAATTTAAATCAAATATCGCGATCGGATATATCTCAAAGTTGCCTAAAATAGAAAAGCGCTCAAGAAAACCTATTTAAACGACCTCTAAAACACGAAAATAAGTCATACATCACAATCAAAGTCGCAATTATTGATCGAATGACGTGGCGCTTCCGACCGAATTTGGGACAAAGGAGTCCCAAATTAGTAAAATAGACCTTCGATTTCTAGACGATCACATTTTTCCAAGAAATCACGGGCGGTTATTCTATATCATTGATGCAACGGCGCGAGAGTCTTGTGAAGATAGGATTGGGGTTAGGGAAGGGATAGATCTACGTGTAGGTTCATGTGAACGTGGCTTGGGACAGTTCGTATATGCAAAATTCCAGGTTCTTGTCGCCGTTCAAGGCCGTTGGGCCATGCATACATAAAGTAAGGATTGCTTGGTACTCCTGAATCAATTACTAGTTTTCCACGGTTTGAGAATAAAACAAGAGTCCATAGAATGTTGGGGTGTTTCATTTAAAACAAATTTGGTGCAATTCGAGGGATACCCCATGTTTTGAATTAATTTTTCCTGTGCTGTTCTTTGTCTTTTCTGGGTCCAATGCTTGCATGATTGTTTCAAGGGGAAATGTTAATAAGAAAAGCTTTCTAAAATATATCGCTGAAATTGATTGAATAACAATGCCGATTAGACGCTTTTATACATATAGGACTCTTTAAGAGATAAAATACGAATCAAATCTAATCCTAACTAAAAAGAATCAAATCAAATCAAACAGAATTTAAATCAAATTTCGCGATCGGATATATTGTAAAGTTGCCTAAAATGAAAAATCATGAAAACCTATCTAAACGACTCGAAACATGAAAATAAGTCATACATCCTAGCAAAGCTGCGATCATTGATCGAAGGACATTTCGCTCAACCGATCGAATTTGAGCGCAATCCGGCTCACAAAGCCCTAAATCGTAAAATAGACCCGATTTCTACGGATCATGTTTTCTCAATGAAGATCATGCGCCGGTTATTCTACATCATTGATGCAACATTCTAGAATCTTGTGAAGATAGGATGGGGCTAGGAAGGGATAGATATACGGACCAACTACAAATTAGTTTCTTTTGTTTTGACTTTTGGTCGGGGATTAGTTTTCTTTGACTTCTGGTCGAAAAGAAGAAGATAGTTTCTTGACTGTAAAGACTCGAACAGAAAATTAAGGACTTTGCTACACAGTGTAAGAGTGTTATGGTGGAAGGGCAGATATAAGCTCATAGATAGGTCCCCTCATGATTTCTATATATATATTTTTTGCCATGATACGCATGACACCCGCGGATTGAGATTTCACCGTAGCACCATCGCACTGTTAGCCTCTCAAATCCCAAAAATTAAGAGCAACATTAGGTGATAGACAATTGAATGAAAAGTCAAATAACTGGCGTACGCTTTGGGAAAAACAATTATATACATAAGAATGGTTCTTTCGCAATTTTGTGGTAGGCTTGTCAAATGGGTTGATTAGGTCGAGTTTGGATCTAATATGTTTGAAAACAATCCGACTCAAGTTGGCTTATTTAATCAATATAAAATCATTTTATGTGATACAATTTTAGCGCCCCATTCACATACTCATACTTATCCCAGAGCCAATCCGAACTCCAATTCTTAGCAATTCTTCTCCGCTAATATTTTTTTGGACAATTTCGAATTTTTCTACGACACCCTGCATTATATAACTACCAAATATGGTGTAGGCGAGTAATTAGCTTTATAATCGAGGGGAATAACTTGTTTGGTGCTCCTTATGAAATAGAAATGTTGTCATTTTTTTCACTCATTTTCGGCTGAAATTCTTCTTCTTTTTTGGAAAAAAATTACAAAAAAAATCATAAACCTATTGCAATTGTGCCAATTCAATCCTATAATATTTTTTTAACTTGGTCCTAAACCTTTTGTAATTATATCAATTCAGTCTATTTTTCCAGTCGGCGCTAATATGGCAAATTTTTAAAAATATTTTATTATTTTGTCAAAAAAATTTAAATTTTTTATATTTTATGTCTTCTTTTTGTTAGGACCGTCGGCGGGCAAGGGTAGCGACCCTCTTCACGATTGTTGAGGGTGAGGGCCGCGAACCCTCAGCGGCTTGGCGAGGCGAGCCCTTGCCTAGGGGCCGGCAACCTAATAAAAAAAAGACAAACAAAAATTATTACAAATAATTAAAATTTTGATTTTTTTTTAAATATTACTAAAATTTTGTCACTTCAGTTGGTCGACTAAATGAACTAAATTGACACAATTTCAAAAGTTTTAGACCCAATTGGCCAAAAACAAATTAGGACTAAACTGGCACAATTACAATAGATTAAGGACATTCTTGATAATTTCCCCTTTTTTCCCGGTTGATCTCGTTGTTAGATGGAACTTGAGAGTGTGTTTCTTTGAATTCAAAAACAAGATTACACCAAAGAGAACTAAATTTACAAAGTTTGAGTATCATGTGGTAAATATTGTTCATTTCATTGAATAAAGTTCTTCGGAGTACATAGTAAACATGACTAATAGAGAAAATTTCGATCTCCAAAAGTATCAATTAAGCATAACACAAAAAAAAAAAGTTGTGTATTGGAAAAATACAAACTTTCTTTAAGTGGTTTCTTAACAAGTACCGTGAGGGCACTTTCTAACGAAATCCTGATAATAATAATATATGACCAAATATGAAGTAGCGAGACGATTGTCATGGATGTGCAGAAGCTGTAGTGCTATGACTCGTGGAATCTCGCGGTGGATGTTTAATGGAGCATAGAGCGGTAATTTACATTCTTTTTTTTCTTTGTGCTCATGGCTAGTTGTCTCGAATTCTATAGTGAGGGTAGGTCCAATTGAAAGTACTTAAAAAAAATTACTGTTTAGTTAGTTTTTCGGAGAATCATCTTATTGATTGTTCTTTGTCTAACGTCGGTGCTTGGCATAGTTTGAAACACAAATTTGCTCATGATGACTCTGTTTATGCATTTTGGACAACCTGGTCCTTTCTAGTACTTTTCTTCTTCTTCTTCTTTTTCACCAATGGTCCTTGCAGTTGTTGAAGTATGTTCATCCATTGGTCCTACTGAACTTCTTTGGCAAGAATATTTAGTTTTTTTTTTTTTTTGGCAAGATATTGAGTTCGATGGTAAATCACGCGCGCATATTATTATTTCGCAAATATTGCATTTGATGCCAGTATATTACACAACTTATATATCACTCGAAGCTCACAAGGCAACAACGATCATCAAGCTCGTAAACTACTTCAGCAAAAAAGGAATATCACATTTCCGATCCTTTTGGAAAAGTACAAATATCTTAGATCTTCTTTCCATCAACCCTAGATAGATTAATAGAATTAGTGTCATTTTATCCACATAAGTAAATTTGTCAGCGGAAATGGCTAAGCGATGAGCAATGAGACCTTTCGGAAAACAAAATGGATGATTGGTTATGAATTTTGAGCTAGGGTTATATAAAGATAATCTTATTGTTTCTATGTCTTTATAGACAATTTCCTTTTCACCTTTCATGGCTCTTCTAGTTCACAAATCCAAACACTAGCAAGTGCTTTCTTGGTTGGGCTCAAATCGATTGCTCCCACCTTGTATCTTGTACCTACATTTGACCTCACGACCCTTTGCTAAATCCCATCTTCAACCTTCTAATCATTGGAAACTGCTCTCAAACGCCACGTCAATGGCACTCCACAGAATCAGAGTTGGCTCGTTCAAAGCACAAAATCAAAACGTCAAGTCCAAGCAAGAGAACCAAGTGTCGATCGACCACAACAACCACAACCAAAAAAATAAAAACAAACAAACAAAACCCAAGTGTCTAACCCTAAAATGGAGAAGAGTTCAAGCTGTAAAAAGGAAGCCGCACCGAATACGCTCCAGATCCATCTTCTCCACGACCACTTGCCACTTGTTCATCGACAATGGGCAACAAAACAAACCACGTCCGCTAATCTTCCGACGCTCGAAAGAAGCTCCATGTTTTGGGACTCTCACTTGCCCCATTCTAACGTTTGTGCGATCCATCTGTCGCGAACACTGCCATTTCCCGTCGCTATTGCTCGTCCCTGCCTGCCCGCCCGCCAGAACTTCTGCTGCGATGTCTTTTCTCCGCACACCGTTTTTGTATGAAATCGATCGAGTACAGATAAACTCGCATCTTATTTAGCGGGTTTTGGTTAGGGATGTGTAGCCATCCTAGTCCAATCTAGAAACTTGGATTGAATCAAATCGAATGGACTCTCTCTCAATCACAAGACCGATAAATACAAGTTTCTGCCCACCGCCGTCGCCCATAGAAACCGTCAAGATTATCCGAAGCCCACACCAAAGAAAAATAATAAAGCATAAAACAAACATCCACGATCTTCAAACCCCAGCGCTCCAAGAGAGAAAGACCCAAGAAAGAACAGTTACCAAAAACCAGAAAACCTCCGGAAATGAGACTCCTCATCCTCCTCCTCGCCACCGCCGTCCTCCTCCTCCAAGTCTCGGCTGCCGGGGCCGCACGCAAGGGGCCGCTGGTTGGGGGGTGGCAACCGATAAAGAACCTGAGCGACCCGTACGTGAGGGAGATCGCGGAGTTCGCCGTCAAGGCGCACAACGACGACGCCAAGACGAGGCTGGTGCTGAAGAAGGTGGTGAGGGGCGAGGAGCAAGTCGTGTCGGGGACGAACTACAGGCTCGTCGTAGAGGTCGAGGACGGGGCCGACACGAGGAGCTTCGAGGCTGTCGTGTGGGACAAGCCGTGGGAGCATTTCCGGCGTCTCGAGTCGTTCAAGGCCGTTCAGGGCAACGCGTGAGGGTCGTGCTTGTGAATTATCGACATCGACCCTTTTCCAGTATTTCGAAAATAAAACATCTCGTTTTCTTTTTAGGATGGAGTTTCTCGTCTGATCTGAAACATTTTGTTTTCATTTGAATGATCCTAAGTTTACCCTTTCCTTTCCTTGCTCTGCTTCTGCTTTTGCTTTTGCTTTTCTGGGATTGATCTTGCTTGATGCAAACATGCAATAATCTCGTGACGCGAGAAATCTGCAGATAACCCTTTTTTTTTTCCTTGGGAAGATCTTTCCCTGTGGGACCTGAAGATTTAAGGGATATCACTTTGGGATATGCTCACGTGAACAGACCTATGTTCTTAGACTTCTGGCGTTTGGCGATGCGCGTTTGGTGGGAAATTCAGATAAAAATGGACACTCTTCGTTGCTCTGCTACGCAGCAGCACCATGGCGACCTCGTTGTCGACCGGCCGCACGGTGGCCGCCGCCAGCTCCCCTGCGATTCCTCTCTCTCCAGCACCGGATCTCCGGTCCAAATGTGAGCGGCCGCCCGAGACAGATGGGGTGGTTGCCATCCGCAGGTTTATGGCGAAATGTCTCTCTGCCATCTCTCCCTCCGGCCCCCTTAACGTATTTACTTTTCCTCTGCCGCTGCGGATGGTCGTAAAGGACCACCGCAGCAAAGGCACCCACCATCGTCGCAATGGTCATCGTGGAGACGCAACCACAACAGTGGCAACCGAGACCGAGTGTCATCGTATTTTATCCTATTTCGACTATGCTCACTAGCTATCGGCCACATTTTATCTTATCCTATTCGACTGTACTCGCTAGCTACCAACCGTATTATTTAGATGGACCCAGATGACGACCGTATTATTTAAATGGATCCGGATAAGATGCAGAGAACCGTATTATTTAGATACACCCGGATAAGATGAATCGGACTACTCTATGAAACTATAAATGAATTTTCAATACTGTACACGTATCTATATCCTTCTGGTTTATTTAGGGCATTGAATCCGATTTGCGTAGCTTGATTACCTCCTCGTTCAAGAACCATCGTCCTCATTAACGAGACTAATTAATTATCAAACAAAAATAATTTTTCATTAAACTTTTAGAACTAAACGATTGGGCGAAGATTAATATATTGGATGTCGATTAGTGTGTATATTGCTTTCGCACTTACTTGAACATCCTATAACCAAGTCATTGGGTATACAAGTGCTAGAAAAAAATCCGTAGCACTTTTATCCTTACTTTGGCCTCATTCTTTAGAAAACCTCAACTTTAGACATAATCTCAATTCAACCTCGAAATATTTTTTTATCTTAAAATAAATCTTCGATTTTCACTCTAATCTCAAATCTACTCATTCGTCGAAAAATTACCATTAATCTCTTTTAAATTATCAACATCATGATAAGTTAAAAGTCCATTATCATTATCTGCATCTTCATCAAGACCCTCGCCTTCGTATGTAACAACTACAGTCTCCCGATGCTACTAACCTCGAAGAAATTAGTGGCAATTTTTAGATTTGAACAGCTTTGAAATTAGAGTGAAAGTTGAAAAATTGTTCGGATAGAATAGAGGTTGAACCTAAAATTCAGGATTTTTTTTAAACCCAAAATTGCCCTTTCGAAATCATTAAAGGACTTCTTAAGTTCTTGGTATTCTTATTCTTCAAGATGATTCATGAACATGAAACCCTAGATTGTGGGGCGGGCAATGCATTAAATGAGGGGTGAAAGCACGTGAAAGTAGAGTTGGAAAGAAGCTGTGGTTCAATTAATGGAAAAGTAGCCGACTCCTGGATCCTTCAAAGGCCATTTCACTTGGTGCGTGAACGTTTATGGACCGTGTAATCGATAAAAGATTTTGATTTATACTATCTTTTGCACATGAATTTACGAGCATTTAAATCCAAAAATATTTTTTTTTTTTTTTATGACCGAGGACTCCACCACGGGCCCTCCCGCGCCCGGTAGGCAAGAGCGCCGCCCCTATACCCCGGAGGACTAAAACATGACCCCACCACCATTTCCCACTTAAGACGCTAAAGATCGCGGTTTTAACTCTCGACCCATCTGCGCGAGGGAGTTGTTTCTCAACCAACGCAGCCTACCCACCGTATTCAACTCTACGTTATAAAATAAAGTTCGAAATACACTTGACATACATCCAGGATATCTTATGTTGTTCAATTCTACAGACATTACGCATACAAATAAGAAAACATCGATGTATAATTTCTTTGGCATGTACTCAATTGTAAGTTTGTAACGCAATAAAGCGTAGACTATTTGGCGAAGGAGAACTATCCTCTAAGGTTCTAACTTCTGAATAATGGAAATTCCAAAGCTAACTTAACAAATATACAATGCCCCCGTAGAAATGTTCTTTTCTTTCTTATTTCTCACTGGGGAAAAAGTGGGTAGTACATAGATCTAACTCCAATGGTGGTTTCTTGCTTGGAAAAAATAACCCTATTAGGTTAAAAGAGAAGCAATGCGCATGCTTTTACGATTGATGTATATAGTGCATGGACATATATGATGTGGGCGCACCTTATCATCTAATGATATCATCATGATATTGTAGTTCAGTCATACGTATGTGTTTCAAAAAAGCGTGAAAACAATTCTTTATACATGAGCAAAAGATTTTAGGGTGAATACCAATCTTGATTACCGATAATCAGTGTGAAATCGAGCCGTGAAACTTTTAAATTTCCATCATCCGACGTAGTAAGATTTTAATCATTTTTGTAGTGTTGTCGTTGGTTCCTTTGGCCATAATCGATCGACTTCTTGACGAAATGCCAGCATGGAGGAGACAAGGTCAATTTTTTGTGAATTCCCATGCCATTACCAATTAACGTCCACCTCAGCAGTTTTTCAGAAAAAGCTTGTCAAATTTCGGTTAAAATCCTATCGTGGCAAAAGCGGCAAATTTGGTGCATCGACTAATTAAAGTCGAACTCTAGCCACGGTTGTAATGAAGGTAAAACAATTCCACCCTTCCTCGAGATGACTGTCCAAAAGGTCGTAAATTTATTACATTAGAACTAATTCAGTTCTAAACTTTTGAATTGTGCCAATTTAATCCTAAACTTTTTAAAAATTTATCGGTTCAATCCTAAATCAATGTTTAAATATTTACCCGTAAGACTACGTTGGCAAATCATTAAAAGATTTAGGACTATATTAATAAATTATCAAAAAATTTAAAATTAAATTGACACAATTAAAAAATTTAAAATTAAATTAATAAATCGTTAAAATTTAAGGACTAAATTGATCTCCGCACAATAAATTTATGAGTTTTCGGAAAATTTGACCCCCTTTCCTCCATTGAAGTTTTGGCTCCTCCCTCCATTCGAAGTTCTGGCTCCACATGCCAACCGTTTCTGAGCGGGAACTAGCACGACCTGACAACCGTTGGATGAGACGACTTTTTTTTGGGGGGGTGGCAAGGGGTGGGGCCCAACTTGAATCTATCACGAGTCACTTCCGTAATAAACTGTGAACAAAATGAAAATAAAATTAAAGTAAATAAATAAACTGGCTGCATGAAAATCAGAAGAAGAAGATCACGTTCTCTCTCTCTCCCCTCTCTGAATCCTATCTCCGCCATGCCCGATCTGTTCTTCGTCAATCCAGGCGCTGGAGCGGGAAACCCTAGCAGGGATTAGCTGGTGCAGCTGGACGTGAAGGCGAAGGCGAAGCTTTTTCCATGGAAAATTGCGCGGGAGGGAGCGAGAGTCGGTGATTCCACGGTTGCCCCCCGTCCGATCGAGCCGAGGTTAGCGGAGAACCGCACCTGATTTGGCAGGGACCCTGATCCCCGAATCGGAGTTCGGAAGATGAAGGGGCTATTCAAGTCGAAGCCCCGGACCCCGGTCGACGTAGCTCGCCAGACGCGCGATCTCCTCATCTTCGCCGATATGCACGGCGATGCGCGCGATGGCAAGCGCGAGGAGAAGGTCCGATTAGTTCTAATTTCATCCTTTTTTTCCTTGTATGAAGTTGTCCGTTGTCCAGATTTTGTTGTTTCTTGGATGTAATGATTGAATTGGACCGGAAGTTGGAAGAAACTGGAAATAGTTTTGTTTGGCTGGTGATTGGTTTTTCGATGGAGGCAAAAAGTTGAATTTGAAAATTTCTGCAAAATCTCCGGAGTAGAAGTTTAATTCCGGTTTTCATCTATAGTTTGGCGCTTTTAGCTAATACTGCTTCCTTAAGTTTTCAAATATTTGCGGGTTCTTCTTCTGAGGAATTCCGCACGGTTTGGCTGAAGAATCTCATCATTACTCAGTTATGTGGTTCCACTGAAATTTGATTGCCATGTTGGGTTCAGGATGTAGATAGTTCTTTGATATCAAACTGGGCTCTTGTGAAGCTTGCCGTTAATAATTCTCTGGTAGAAACCAGAGTTGTGCAATATTCTTTGCGGTCCTTCGAAATGACAGCGATCGTCCTGTTCTTTTTCCTCTTGCAGATGGCAGATTTGTTTAAAAATATAAGGGAGATGAAGTCGATTCTCTACGGGAGTAGTGAAGCGGAGCCAGTAGCGGAAGCTTGTGCACAGTTGACTCAGGAATTTTTCAGAGAGAACACTCTTAGACTACTGATAATTTGTCTTCCAAAATTGAACTTAGAGGTTAGCTTATCTGAGAGTCTCCCTTTCAATTGGCTGGTTACACCAGACAATTTTTTTCTACCTTTTAAGTGATTAGTAAGAAAGTCTTGGGGTGGCCTTTTTGTGTGTTTGATAAGCATCTACCTTTTCTTCAGGCTCGTAAGGATGCTACTCAAGTTGTTGCAAACTTACAGAGGCAACAAGTTCATTCGCGTTTGATTGCATCAGATTACCTTGAGGCAAATCTCGACCTTATGGATATTTTGATGGCAGGGTAAGTGGCCTTTTAAACTATCTGGTGTGAATCAGAGCTTATAACTTTGTGTCAACTATGTGACCATTTAAACTATGTTCTGGTTAGATTTTGGATCTTCCCCTTGTTTCATTTTTCACTATTGATCATTCTATTTTTTCTTCTTGTATTTTTGTTTGTCATTCTTTGGTTCACACTTTTTCTTTCAAATAAGGGTCGAAGGTTTGTTGATTGCATTGTAAGACAATAACTTTTATTAAGCCCTACAAAGAATGAAATACTATTTGAAGTTACTGGTTTGCTTTTGCTGCAATTTCTTGTGTTTACTAGCATCTTTAGTGCGAGAACAATGGAGGAGAGACACCCAAGATTGGCCTGGTTGATAGAGTCCACCTTTCCCACTGGTATTATTATTCATCAATTGCCTCCGCTGCCTTGTTTAACCATTGGAGAAACATCAAAGAAAATTGGATAAAAAGCTTAAGAAAAATTATCTGTTAGATACAGAGGACTGATCTCTTACTTTCTACAATCAGTTTCTTGGTAAATTAAATATTTTGAAGCTGGTTTGAGTTTTCTTGCTAAATTGCACTGTTTGGTACTTCCTGTACTTTCTCAGTATCTTATAACTTGGCTAATGTCGTCTCTTGTAGTTATGAGGACACGGAAATGGCTTTACACTATGGGGCAATGCTGAGGGAGTGCATACGGCATCAGGTCATTGCAAAGTGAGACAATAAACTAGGACTATTCCTTTTTTTTTTTTGGTGATTAATTTGATTGTTCTGATTTCCCGCGTTGTAAAATGTAGTGTCAGGTTGTTGCATTACTTTCATGTGGTCCTGTTGATCTCTCAAGAAATTTGCCAATAACAATATGTGTTTGTAATCTGTAGATCTCTCTCTCTCTGCTTATTTTCTTTTTTAATTTCTTTTTGTCATTATTTTTTCTTTTTTAGTTTTTAGTTTGTCTAATTTTTCTTTTTAGTTAAATGGCCACTTTTTTTGTTGCATATTAGTGGATTGAGGTACTTTTGATATTCTTAATTTTATCACTACTATACCCTTGTGTTGTTTCCTCTAATTCAGATGACAACATGGTTATATACTTAGTCCATTAAAAGTCAACACCAGGGAAAAGTTGTGCTGATATATCTGTCAAGGAACACTGCAGGACTAGTGCTTTTAAGATTGAGCATGCCAGAAAAATGTCTACAATGGGCATATGATATTACTTGTTTAAGTGCTAGTATAATCATTGTAACTAGTATATAACGTTCTGTATTTCCAAGGAAACCTTTTGCATCATTGATTATCATATATGTGTTTGTATGAAGACGTGTATTGACATATCGACATTTCTGCTTTCCCAAGGACCCTTTTACATGATTACTGCTTATTATATCACTGTATAATTTAGGACTAAGGATAAGTATTTGTACTGAGGAAGTTCACATGAAAACGAAATCGTAAGTACTGTTTCAATGTATCAAGCATTAGACTTTTTGCCCAGTTTGTCAAGAAATTTGGATGCTACAAAACATTCATGATTCATCAATTTGTGGCATCAGGGGACCTTAGGAAACTAAGTTTAAGATATTATTATACTTTGGATTAAATTTTGGTGTACGGTTTACTTTGCATGGCATTGGTAATAATTTGATCTCATTTACTCAATTTGTAGGTATGTGTTGGAATCACAGCACATGAAGAAATTTTTCGATTACATCCAACTTCCAAATTTTGACATTGCTGCAGATGCCGCTGCAACCTTTAAGGTCAAGTACAAACACTTTCTTGCACACATTACCGCCACATGCACACCTAATAGTAGCAAACATTAGCCTGACATGAGTCATACATCTAACTGGAGGATACTCAGTGGGTAAGATTGGTTTTCTGAGCAGGGGATTCTCCCATTGTGAACAATGAGGGAGATGGAAGGTAAGATAATTTGTTTTTTTCCCCTAACTTTTGGTAGCCTGGACATTCTGTTGGTTCTGTGACACGCGCTGCACATAGGCTTTCTATTTACATTGATTAGTCCATGGAATGTTCAATGCCACAACCTTTGGACACCACCATCTGCCCAAAATGTTACTTATAGGAGTCCTATGGCTCTGGCTCTTCTTTGGTGTGTCTGTCAACAAGATTAACACTATACACAGTTGATGAAGCTGCTAATCTCTTTTTGCAACTTACCAAACAGGAGAAAGAACAAATCATTTTTGGTCAATCGTGTTTGACAAGTACGTATGCATTGGTGTATACCTCACACTATCTACATTTGGTTCCAGGAACTTTTGACGAGGCATAAATCTACTGTAGCTGACTTTCTTAACAAGAATTATGACTGGGTAAGCAGTATTTTTACGGCCAAGTTGTCCTTTGGGTGTGGCATGTGCATGAGCACATGAACACCAGATAGCTAAAAATCCACGTTATTAGATGTAGTTACACTGAACTGCCCACGGGATTAATCACACAATGACAGTTCATTGTTCTAGGTCCTTGAAAATTTTAGCTTTGCAACATCGAGACTTGGCTGGGGGAGTAATCAACTTTGGAATTGTACTTCATATCTTCCATTTCTTGTCTACATGATCAAGTGTAACCATTTGTGCGATCATTTCTTTTGGTTTTTCGTTGGCTGAAAAAATATTTGTCGTCTTGTTTCTTTGTTCTTGCTTTCACAAATCTCACCTAATCGTAGAATTTTGCAATTTTCAAGTTCTTGATATTAGAACATTTGAAGTGATTGGCTCACCTTTATTTCTGTGGCTAGTTCTTTGAAGAGTATAACTCAAAGCTGTTGGAGTCGACCAACTACATCACCAGGCGACAAGCTGTGAAGGTAAAGCATCTATATATGGATTTTGCAAGCTTATACTCTGAAAGAGCCTGCGGATATACTCCCCACCAGTCTTTTCTCCCCCTGGAGCATGTTTTCGACCCGGAGATATAGCGTGTTGGAGATGCTGTGGAATCTCTAAGTTCCTTTTGATTTGAAATGTGAACCTAATGGAAACATGGGTAGGGATTTAAAATATATATATATATATATATATATGGTTCCTGGAGTTTTCTGTGTACATTGCTATGAAGTTGCCATTATAGGTCCTTGAATCATCGGCCTCTGTGATTATGGTGGACTCTAGTTTTATTCTGGCTTTTATTATCCCTTGTGACAGCTTCTGGGAGATATGCTGCTTGATCGTTCAAATTCAGGGGTGATGATGCGTTATGTGAGTTCAAGGGATAATTTGAGGATTCTCATGAATCTTCTCAGGGTAATTGTTTATGTATATCAGCTGATAGTTTGTGTCTTTCTTTTCTCCTCTTTTAAAACTGAATCTCAGCGGACATAATGATGTCCACTTAGTCTTTAACCCTGATCTTATAGTCTATGAACTCATTGATTTAAGATGACTAAAGTTTTAGATTTTGGATTGTAAAGTTTTAAGGGTTTCTTCTGTGTTTATGGCCATGAGAACTGAATCTACTGCATTAAATGCTACCCCTCTGCAGGAGTCAAGTAAGAGCATCCAGATAGAGGCATTCCATGTATTCAAGGTATTATCTTCAGGGGCTGCTAAGAATGTGAATCTATACATTGTTGCTGCAACGGTTTTCTTATTCTAGATGCTTCTTACTCTTGCAGCTCTTTGCTGCCAATGAAAATAAACCTCCCGACATCGTCGGCATACTCATAGCAAACAGAAGCAAGCTTCTCCGTTTGTTTGCCGACTTTAAGTTTGATAAAGGTAGGAGAAAGTCAATTCTCTCTTTCAGAAATTCATGTTGGTAGCGGCTGTGGACTTTGAATAACACGCTTGGTTTGTTTTGCTGCAGTGGACGAACAGTTTGAGGCAGATAAAGCTCAAATAGTCAGAGAAATAGCGGCGCTCGAACTCAAGGAAAGTGCATGAACAAGTCCGTTTTGTATTTTATGTCCATAAGTATCTTCATCGTCCTGGCAATTATGTAACTGTGAATTATGAGAGGCTCTTCATCCTCTGTAAGGTAAGAGTTTCAGAATCTCGCCCCATCCTTCGAGTAAATTAATACTTTCCATTTTCTCGCAAGCTATTCAGAATGCAAATTTTGTGACCTAATCAATCTTTGGGACAACTCGTGTAAGACACATCTGTATATCACTTGCCTGGAGCTTCTTTTTGCGCTTGACATTCTAAGCAATCGATATTTCCTTCTCCTGCATTTCCTCCCCTCGCTTGGTTAACATCGAAAAGCGCAGCGAGGCCGGCTGGTTTGCAGCTCACAATCTTGTTACTGTCGGACCCCGGTTCTTGAAGTCGCTGCGACTTCCTGTGTTTCGCAACCACAGTAATAGTCCTTGTGATGTGTGCTTGTGGCAAGATTTGGAAAACAATTTTCGAATTAGAAAAATTAGTCGGTGGTAATTGTTATTTGGATGAAAATATATTTTATTTATTTATTTTTGTATGCGATACGTGCGATTATTTTTCAGAAAATGTTGCCCAAATCCTGAATTATTCGTGAAGCAAACGCATCCAATGGAAATTTGGATGCCAGGGTGAAGTTTTCTTGACGAGCTCCAACGAGGCTTTTTAAGCACCCAAGCGTTGTGTCATATATATATATATATATATTCTCAGGAAATCGGTTTTCGACTTTTTAATATTTGGATGATAGAAAACTAATCGATGTGTAGAAAAAGTTTTTCATGAACTGAAAATAATAAGCTTAAATTGGGCGAAAATGAATTTCCTTTCTAGTATGAAGGGAATTACTTTCTTTGCTAATCGGAAAGAAATTACTTTCCTTATTTCATCAAACAAATGAAACATAATCACTTTTTTAAAGATGATTTTGATGGAAGATGCCTTCTTTAATCACAAAATTTTCTCAATTCGGAATGCTAAATCCTGCGAGATTTTCAAAAAACCCGATCCGTTGACATGACCTTACCCTAAGGTAGGTGGGTTTATCCTCACTCGATCGCCTCTTCTTTTACGGCTTTTACGGCTGGGTAATTCACGTAGCATTTTACAATTTTATGCAACCCTCGGAGCAGCCCATATATATGAAAAAGAAAGATAAGGCTCGATTGCCCTAGCAGCCTATTTTGCTTTGCAGCCACCCTTTTGCTTTGTCTTTTCGTATGGACTGAAGCCAGCCTTTGAGAGGAACGACAACTTGAGGGCCCTGGGGCTGGAATGCGATAGGCATACTTATCCCAATGCACTCCCTCTACTTATTTGTTAATGGAGTTCATCCCTTCTCCCCTTACTCCAAGAGCCGATCTCTATTCCTTCAACAACAGTCTATCATGAAAGACTGCTAGAGTAGTAATGAATCCGTCTGTCTACTCTAAGTAATCTCCTGAAAAAGGTGGTTGTTCACAGAAATACGTGCAAAGTATGACGTCATAATCCGATACAAGCTAAAGGTTGATTGATACTCGAGCACGACAGTAAGTTTTAAATACATCCATCTTCCAAATCATGAATGCGAAAATGTTTTGCCACCGCGGATGCATAAAACGCTCGAAATCGTCTACGACTCGGTTTGGGTCTTTCGAAGGGCCTGAAAATGACCGAGCAATCCGTCGGTGCGATTTACGGGGCAAACAATCGGATCAGGTTGCAAAAGCCCAGATCGATTGTTGGGCCTTTCCCGATCACAAAAAAATAAATTGTTGGGCCTTGACGATAAAAGTTATTTTTGACCTAAAAAACAAAAAGATCGTGTGAATTTTATAAAGCGTAATGTGTTGTATCGTTACAATCATTTCATAAAGTTCATATAACGCGCAGGAATAGCTCTGGAGTTTTTGTAAGTGGGGGCAAAAACTTGATTGGCAATTATAAATAAAACAAGTGTAATTATTTTAATAGTTATAGTGACAGTCTTACAGTATGCATTACAGTTAAAATTATAATCTAGTGGTTTTGTATTTTGTACGGCCTCGACGCTAGCGTAATTTCGAAATTATTTATTTATATGAGCTTATCGTTATGGGGGAAAATTATCAAAAAAAAACCTAAATTTATTGGAATTGCAAAAATTCGGTCCTAAACCCTCTTCCCTTTTTTGCCAATTTAGTTCTAAACCTTTTGATTTATGTCAATTCGATCCGTCCAGCCAGTCTTGACTTAAACAATCTTTAATATGGACCGGATAAACCAAATTAGCACACATTCAAAAGATTTAGGACGGAATTGACAAAAAAAAAAATGGGGGTTTATAACTGAATTGGCCTAATACCAATAGGTTTAGGATTTTTTTGATAATTTTTCTAAATATTTATGATTAAATTGAAACCAATGCAATGAATTTATGACTTCTTTAGTACTTTTCCCAAAAGTTAATACAATTGTTTCCTTTTAAGGATTGTTTACTTTCGCGACATGGGTGATGGTTGTCATCTTGGCCAATCGAGATATATTATAAAATCATAAAAATTGTCTACATCGCCAAAATACCATGTAGGACTACCGATATCCATGTAGTGATGTCCAGGTTAAAATTGGTCGGATTGAACCGAATTGACACAAATACAAAATATTTAAAATTAAATTAGTTCAATTGAAATGTTTGGAACTAAATTAGTACCGGTGCGATGGGTTCATGATTTTTTTTGTACTTTCCTCGATAACTTTCGGTTCTTTCGATGAACAATCCAATTCTTATGTTATGGATGTTACGGTCCAGAACCAAGCACTAGATGGAGACATAATGAATAATTGTTTTGACACTGGAGTATTATTTTCAAAATCAAAGGACTGATAATACAATTTTGGAAGAAAGATCTTGGCGCGGAGGTACAATTTTATTGATTGTGGGACGAGTAATGGAATTCCGGTCAATCAACGTCTAGTGGGCCCAAAACTCAAGAGCTTTACCTTACAAGTTACAAGAGAACCGCGAACACTGTCTCTGCCTCTTGGTTCCTAACAAAGAAACTAAATCAACACCTTGATCGGTTAATTGCTTCATCATGTCATTTGTAAAAAGAAAAGCTGCAAAGGCCTATATATATTCAACACTGCAAAATCGAACCCATTGTCCCTTACAAAACAAAGCGATCGAAGCGGACATACATGAACCGGGGAGCTAATAGGAAATCGTATTCATCGGAAGGGTCTCGGCGGCCCCAGCCCCGAAGGGCTTGTTGAGGGTGTCGGCGGACCTGCCACCAAGGGAGGTGTTGGGTTTGCCAACGCACGCTTACTAGCTCGATTTCACTATACCATTTGTTTATTTGACTTAGGCAGCGGCCATGACTTGCTATGTCACGCTCCATTCAAGCCTCAAGAGTGTAACGGGGAATACTCCCTCAATTGCAATGACATGGAGCCGAACGTGCTAGCACGAGATGAGTATTTGGCCAAGAAATAGTGGAATTTCAGCGAGAAATGGGTCGATTCGGCTCCAAAGGGCCGACATAAAACGAAAATCTCCTTCATAAACCAAGCTTGAACTCCAAATATATTTGCTCCTTCATTGGCATGTTCTTGGTTAATAGAGTGCCCATTCATCCATGGACGCTAAAAAAAAATGACATTTTCGTTTTAAAATGATTGATAAATATTTTTTTTAAAAATGATCGCTTGTAACTCTTACATAAATAAATAAAACAAAAACTTTTTCATGGTCCATGAAAATATTTGGACATAGATTATTTTACATGAACTAATCACTTTAGTCGATAAAAGTGATCATTTTTAGAAAAAATATTTTCTAAATCATTAATTTTTTACAAAAGAAACGGAGCCTTAGTAGAAAAGATACTTACCCAAAATTGTGCCGGCAAAGTCGAATTAATCAAAACGAGAAAACATTCATGTTTCTTCCGTTGGTTTCACCTAGAAAATAAGCTTACGGTTTCATCAGTCAAGAAAGATAACTAATTTTTTTCCCCATCCCCTCTAACAAGATGGAGATTTGCTCTCAAGAAGAGTACACCCTAGAACAAGTCTATTCATTTGATCAATCGTAACAAATCATTCATATAATAAAAAGATAAGTTCGGCAATCCTCCGAAAGAATGAGACTAATTTTCCTGATCAATCTACGTGGAAAACATTTACTATGGCTTTGTGTGAAATTCGTGATTATTATTTTCTTCACTGGATAAGGAGAAAGTAGAAGTGAAAATGACTAAATCGACACAATGCTATTATTCACTAGGTAAAGCCAAATTACATAGCGTCTCACCTGTCAAACGAGAAATCGATTTGAGTTGGACGCGACACTTTTTAATGGGCCTATCACACTTGATGAATGAAGTTGCCATTAATGATAAGTAGTAGGCAAGTTAGGAGAGCTCGAATAGCTGTCGCGACTTGATATTCGGATTTCAGGCTAATGGATTATCGGGTTAATTATTTAACTAACCTAATTTGGACTCTCCTAGGTCCATACCGAATCGCAACTTATGGTTCCAAATAATTAACATGCAAGGGTTTTTTAAATTGGAGTCGCCACTAGTCATTTTTTGGTAGGTCAATTAAAAACCTAAGTATAATAGCATGAGAACTAAATTAGTGCTTGTGAATCGGAGATTAAGAGTCGGGAGACTTGATTACGTTAGATTATTCTAATACCCTTTTCGTTACATTTTATTTCATGAAAAAATTTTGTCATGCAACATTAATTGATTTTAACCTCGAGCCACCAACGAAGGTTATCATGCGGGTGCACAATCAATTAATTGAACATCCGAAAATCAAATAAACTCGTGGAGCATGCAACCACACAAATTATGCTTTATTTATATCTTTCAATTTCTTATAAGAATGCATGAAAGACTCTACTATGTGCATCGCATGAATTCTATTCTAATGCAATGAATTAAATTGCATGCAAGACTATTCTATGCATACATATGAAATTAAACTAAGTTAATTACATGCCTAACCTAGATGATATGTGGTTAAACTAATGTACAAACCATGCTACGATCTAATTAAATCGATTACATTGTGTAAGAATTAATTAAAGACCTAAATATGCAATTCTATATGAAATTTAAACCTACATGACAAGGCAAGAATGATTTATTTTTATGATTTTCGGATTTGATAATGACCTGAAATAGATTGTGCCTAAAAGATAATTATCTTACGTATTTTAGGGTTTAAACTGACCTAAACCCTAACATATTAGAGATATATTATTTTTAAGACATGAATTCTATTTAAACATAGATATTCTATACTAAATTGCAATCTAATTTAAACTATCCTAGAATTAATTTAAAAATGCGAATATCTACGTGATCCTCATTCTAAGATGCAATCTATATCTTGCAGAATAGGCTTTGGGGATCACGGACCAAACTCTGATGGGACTCTTTCGCGGATTGAACGATGACGGCTCCACAACCGCTTCTGTTGAAGGTTCGGCAAACAATGCAAAAAAAAAAAATGGATCTGCAAACTTTCTTTTAACAAATCTGGACGGGACAAACTCCTAAGAAAACTAATCAACACTTGAAAAACCTTCTCCCCTCTTTTGTTGGGTTACGCTTTTGAGGAAGACCTTCGGGGCAAGGAGGTGCAAGGTCTCAAGTTGGCGGCAGCTGACTCGTGATGCAGGACAACGGAGCAACAAGTCTGTCTGCTTGCTGATGACTTTGCCAATGTTTGAATAAGGTAAAATTAATTTTGAGCACGTTTGTCATGCTTTCTAGATTTGGTTGTTGATTACGCGATTCATAGTGGACGCCGGAAAAGGAGAATAAAGACTGAAGACAAAAGGAAATCAGCATAATTTATGGTGAGCTATGCTTGGATAGCTCACAATGAGTAAATGCTTGTTCGAAAAAAAAAAAAATCATTTATTGTGAAGTTTCAACATTGTCAAAGAGGTGTACTTGAAGAAGTTTTCTTCTCCATTAAATGCTACATGAGGCAAGGCAAATGAAGTTGAAGTCTTTGAAGAGTTTTTTCGCGTGAAGCTATAGTTTGTGTCCAACTATTGATTTTGTCTTCTTATTGGTAATTTTTTGACTTTTTGTTGTTTTATGTTTGTCAGAAGATGTTTGTTATGGTTTGTGTAGGTATCTTGGCACTTTTTTTTTTTGCATTGAATGTTACTTTAGTCTTGGAGGAGAAAATCATAGATGAATAGTTTTCTTAATAGTGCAACTTGAGCAATAAATAGAAGACAAGCGAAACATTATAATCAAGTTCTGAGAACTCCAAGTTAGTTTTGGTTTGTAGTACGAGTATCTTACGTTCCAATAAAAGAAATTCTTCCTCCGATCTTTATTTTGTGCCGTTGTCCTAAGTTTTTTTCAAAGTCACCATTATGGTTCTTGTTACATTTGGTATCGGGAGCTGAAAATGGCATCCACTAGTTCCTTTCAATTGCGGCTTCCAAAGTTGAATGGAAAGAATTTTCATCAATAATGGTCCATCTAGATGAAGATTTTGTTCAAATCGCAAGATTTGTGGACTGATTGAAAATGGCTACAACAAAGTGGCCGATGCCGAAGCGTTCGAGGCGTTAAGAAATGAGGGAGAAAAAATTTTTGATGGAGTCCTAGAAAAACTATCAAAAAGTATTATATGCGATCTTTCATGTGGAGAAAATGATATTTGAAAAAATATCGAGTTGGGAGACCGCAAAAACCTACATGGGATATCTTGCAAAAAATCCTATAAAGGCGATGATTCACGTTCGATTTTCATATGCAAAGATGAAAGCAGCGATGCCGGCATCTTCGTTTCGGGCATCTAAATTTTCGTGGAATGAAGCTATTGGTCTAGAAAAAGATGGTGACTGGCATGCCATTGATTGACAATCCAAGTCGTTCTTGCTAAGGATGTCTCGTTGGAAAATAACATCGAGACTCTTTTCCAGTTGGGAAAGCTAGAAGAGCAAAGCAACCTTTGGAGCTGGTACATACAAATATATGTGCTCTGTTAAAGTTGAATCGTTCGGAAAAAAAAGGTACATGCTAATTTTTGTCGACGATTGTACCAAAAAATTTGGGTATATTTTTTGAGAGAAAAATCTGAAGCTTTTCGCAAGTTCAAAGAATTTAAAATCTATTTTGAAAAACAAAGTTGCTTTAATTTGAAGACGTTGAGGTCGGATAGAGGAGGAAAATTTACCTCAAATGAATTTTACACATATTGTAAAATTCATGGAATGAAACATCAATTAGCTGCCATCTATACTCCTTAGCAAAATGGTATAGCAGAAAGAAAAAACGAGATAATTTTGAAATGGCAAGAAGTATGCTTAAAGCTAAGAATTTGCCCAAAAAATTTTGGGTAGAAACCTTTGCGTGTGCTATATTTTTACTAAACGGGTGTCCAACGAGGAGTGTTCTTAGAAGAACTCCAAAAGAAGCTTGGAGTTACAATAAACTAGATGTTTCGTTTATGCGAGTATTTGGGTGCGTGGTATATCCCCATATACCAAATGAACGAAGAAAGAAGTTGGATAATAAAAGTGAGAAGTGCATCTTCATTGGCTACGATAACATGACTAAAGGTTATAAGTTTGTATAACCCAATCACTAAGAAGGTCATCATCACCAGTGTCCAGTTTTTAGAAAATGAAGTCTAGCATTGGAACTAGAAAGGTGACCAGAAAAACATCACAATCGAAGATGAACCATTGGCGGGTGACACGGAAACACCTCCATCATCTTCAACAAGCTGTCCATCTTCCTCATCAACTTCGATCGGTGGTACGTATTCACCAACAACAGTTTCAAAACCACAACTACGTCGTTCACAACGGCGGAAGGAGACGCCAGCAAAATTCGGGGATTATGTAGTCACAAGAGACGGTGATAGTGATAGCGACATCACCGATGAAACACTAGTACAGTTTTGCTTATTTGCTAAATGTGATCTTATAACCTATGATGAAACATTGCGGATGAAAAGTGGATCTAAACAATGGATGAAAAAATTCATTCCATTGAGAAGAATGACACATGTGTACTAACTTCTTTACCACCTGGTAAGAAGTCCATTGGTGTCAAGTGGGTATATAACACAAAGTACAAACTCGATGGTCGGGTGGACCGATATAAGCCCAAATTGATTGTAAAAGACTACAAACAAAAGCCATGTATTGAATATTTTGAAGTATTTGCACCATTAGCCCAGATGGATACCATCCGGATGGTCTTAACACTTGCAACTCAAAATCGTTAAAAGATCTATCAAATGGATGTGAAATCAGCATTCCTCAATGGTGTTCTTGAAGAGGAAATTTACATGGAGCAATCACAGGGTTATGAGAAAGGGCATAAAAAACAGGTTTATGGATTAAAGAAGGCTATGTATGGGCTAAAACAAGCACCTCATGCTTGGTACATGTGGATCGACACATACATGTTGGAGCATGATTTTCAAACGTATCCGTATGAACATACAACATTTATCAAGTCAAATATTAATAGTGATATCTTAATTGTATGCCTTTATATTGATGACTTGATATTTACGAGGAGCTGTGAAAAAATGTTTGTTGAATTTAAGGGAGGTTATGACTAGCCGATTCGAGATGATGATTTGGGATTGATATCCTATTTTCTTGGCCTTGAAGTGAAGTAGACACGGGATGACATATTTGTTTCCCAAGAAAAAATATGCTAATGATATTTTGACGCGATTAAAAATGGAATCGCTCAAAGCCAATTTGAACGCTCGTGGTAGAACGATTGGAGCTGAAGAAAAAAGGAATCGATGAGCTAGTAAATCTCATTTTTTTTAAAAGCATTGTTGGCAAATTGAGATATTTGGCTTCTATGAAGCCGGATATTATTGTATAGATTGGGTATTATTAGCAAGTTCATGGAAAAACCTTATCAATCACATTTGTAGACCGCAAAAAAAAATTTATGTTATTTTATATTCTTATATTGAAACTTTAGTCTAGTGAAATTGGTTATATTGAGACTTCCACCTGGACATACTTTGGTCCGAATCGGAGTAATTTTTGGTTTTTTAAAAACAGCAAGTTGTTCCTCGATTGGGAAGATGATAACGTTAGAGACTTGTCAAACAGTATCTTCGGGATATGCTTAATTTCTCGGATCAAGAAACATGTCCTATTATAATGATGCTTGACAATAAGTCAGCTATGTTGTTACCTTTGTTAAAGCTTAAGCGGGTTTACATGGCGTTAGCTTCAACGGCCTTGTGCTAGGCCGATATGGCCTCCTTAAGTCACGGATGCGGATTTCGAACCAATATCATGAACAGAATAGGTCCCTACTATAATGATGTGTGACTATAAGTCGGCTATTGCATTAGCCTAAGAATCTAGTTTTTCATGGCGGGAGCAAACACATCAACATCAAATATCATTATATTCGTGAGCGAGTCAAAGATAGTGAAATTGAACTTAATTTATGCAAATCGGAAGATTAGATTGCAGACATTTTGAACAAAAGCATTGAAGGCGGATTTGTTCGAAAAGCTAAAAAAGATGCTCGGTGTGGTTGAATTATAAAATCAATTTTAAGGGAGGCCGTTTGAATATAATAAAATTGATTTTGAGCACGTTTGTCATGGTTTCCGGATTTAGTTGTTGATTACGCGATTCATGGTGGGCGTAGAGAAAGGAGAATAAAGACTAAAGACAAAAGAAATCAGCATGATTTATAGTGAGTTATGCTTAGATAGTTCATAAGGAGTAAATGGTTGCTCGAGAAAAAAGAAAACAATCCTTTGTTGTGAAGTTTCAACATTGTCGGGAGAGGTGTACTTGAAAAAGTCTTCTCCTCCATTAAATGCTACATGAGGCAAGGCAGATGATGTTGAAGTCTTTGAAGAGCTTTTTCCACGTGAAGCTATAATTTGTATCCAACTATTGAGTTTGTCTTCTTTTTTATTTTTGTTTGTGTTGCTTTATGTTTGTTAGAAGATGTTTGCTATGGCTTGCGTAGACATCTTGGCACTTTCTTTTTCTACATTGAATGTTACTTTAGTCTTGAAGGAGAAAGTCATAGGTAAATAGTTTTCTAAATAGTGTAACTTTAACAATAAATAGAAAACAAACGAAACATTATAATCAAGTCACAGAGCTTCATAGTTCTTTTTACGTTCCATTAAAATAAGTTCTATTCTTCCTCCGATCTTTATTTTGTGCCATTGTCCTAAGCTTTTGTCAAAGTCACCGTCATTGTTTTGGTTCCAACAGCCAACAAAGGTAACAGGAAACTCCACGGAAAGATACCTCTCGCCTTTCTCTGCTCACTGGGTCTCTTTTGTAGCAGAGTAGGCTTGGGTTCGGTTGAAAGAAGAAATCAGATTGCAATTTTTTATTTTTTTTTTTTTTTTGTTATGATGCTCCCTTCTTTTCCGTTGCGCCTGCGGAGGTGTACGCATGAAAATCTCTAACCGATCACTCCAAGGATACTCTCGCAAAAAGTCAAGGCATTCACTGGGGCTCGAAGATTTCGAAGTTTGCTGGCGAAGCCCGACGATGATCACCAAGGAATGTCTTTCAAAGCTGCGAGGCACCGCCACCGTCCCACCGATAGCCACGTGCCTCCACAAGTTGACATCCGATCCAACCTAGTAGTAAGCAATCCGCCAGCAGAAGGCTATGAAGACCGGAAAGCCGGGCATTGGCTATATACACCGGAAATCCGAGATCGAAAGAGTAAGGACCGGAGAGAAATCGGATCCATCGTGCGCCCCACCCCCCATTCATTCCCCCTCGAAGCCGTCCGGCCACTGGAAGCCTCACACGAACGAGGAGGGCGGCCACGTGGCGAGATCGGGGCCATCGCCGTGGCCTCATCGATTCCTTTGGGGAAGTCCGCGCTCCGGAGATCTGACATATCCTATTGAGGCCGCGCCCCCGGGTCGGGGCTTTACACGTGCGGGGTCACAAAGTGTGTGGCGCGGAAGCCTCCCCGGGGCGCACGCGTTGGCGACGGAGCACGGCACGAACCGACGAAGGAGAGGAGAACTCCAACTTGGGTTTGCCGAGGGGCGACTCCCCCGCCGATCTAAGTGGCGCCTCTGCACTGGACCACTGCAACTGTGATGGCCCTGGTCAACGTGAAGGAGCATCTTGCTGTACTGCGCCACTTCAACTGTGATGCCAAGTTTTTTTTTTTTTTCCCCAAATTGCTAATTGAGACTATTTGTTTCCATAATCTTCTTTGTCAAATGAATTCTTTTTTTTCTTTTAATACATTAATGAGCAGGATTTTAGTAAAATAAAAATTGCATGGACGGCACTGTAATGGACCGCGTGAAAAACCTTTATCTATGGCTGAGGTTTTTATTTTTTTAATAAGAAATTAATTATATAACAATCTTTGGATAAGCTGTTATGTTATTAAAAAATTATTGCGGAGCCTACTCTTTTAAGATTTTATGGCTCACAGTGTAATGTTATTCTCACGAGTCGCAATCATTCAAAGACTGTTATGATAAATGGACAATTCTAAGTATAAATCTCGATTTTCTTAAACATAAAAGAAAGTTACCCGAACACGAACACATGTGAAAAGAAACGGTAGCCATAGGAAGTATGAAAAGGAACTGAATGATTTGCTTGAGGCACACGGAAATATTTGATCAACATTTGTGATATTCAAGCCAAGAAGCTAATGGATCCCGAAGATGGTCAATACCACGACTGTTTTTCCAGTCTTCAATCGTTTCCAAAGCAAGGACTGAAAAGCTGTGTGTACAAAGAAAAGAGTTCCAACAATGTGAATGTACCCAAATCATAGGATTGAGAAGTGGGATTTTCTTTTGAAGTGTAGAGATTTGATTCCCCCAGTCCATGTCTGGGGAGATTTACATTATTCTCTCCTTAAAAAGGAAATGAAGGTTGGTATAGCCAGTCGCCGTATAAATACGAGCACACGAACGTACAGAATCAGAGGAACTGATCAATATACTCTGAGACTTCTCTGCAATATTTGGAGACATGAACATGAAGAGACTCTGCGTGGCCACAATGCTTCTGGCTTTCCTCCTCCTCACTTGGTGTAATCTTCTTCCTTTCCTATCATGACAAGACTATGTTATCTTTCTGGGTTCGATCGTTTGAGATCCTGTGTCTTGATGACAGGCGATCATGAAGAGGAAAATGCTCGTGAATGTGTGAAATATGGGCCAGCGCCGGGTGGTTGCAAGGACGGTCCGTGTCAATCCTTTTGTGACAAATACTATGGCTGTAAGCATCCCAAGGGGTTTTGTAATGGGAATTATTGCTCATGTTTCTATCCTTGTTAATGTGTTGGTGTTGGCGAATACGTCGGATACTCTTGTTTCTCGCACCGGACATTTCCACGTGATCTGCACAAGTCCTTAAACTACTTCTTCTAAACTTTGAGAAGTAAAATTCGATCACGATATCTCACAAAGAACGTCGTGCCATCGTCCCATATGTGAATATGGATTTCTCAAATTCTGTGTGATTTTCATTCTCACACTTTGCTGAAAATATTTGGCGTTGCCCGCCTGCTAGATGTTGGGAAAACGGGTCATAATGAATGACTCTCAGACAATGAACAATCACAAGCAAGAACCAAAAAGGGGGGAAAAAGTGAAGTAAACCAGAATACTGAGAGAGCAATAACCCGTTGACGATCGCAGAGAAATTCATCTGCAGCCAGCAGCAAACAAACAAATGATACAAACTAATTTTCTCACCGCATTTGTTCCCAATGCAAATTTTGGGGCACAAAGAAAACGCCCGAGGATGCCAGTAAATCGAGAGTGTTGGCTTCATTTGCATCGTACTTTGACATTAAGGGTCCACTGGATCTTCCCCTCTGGAAGAGGGATGGATTTTGGCAGACGGAGGGGTACCTCGTATTCACCCACATTTGTCGGTGGATTCGGCAAATGAATGTTTTCAGGGTCAATCTGCATGCAAAGTTGCCTTGCCACCTGAGAGAAGTACAGATGGTTGCATCAAGTGAGGGGACAGAGTCTAACCAAAAAAATATAATCTACTTTGCAAGCATCTCATTTATGGTGATATTCTTTCCAATCACAAATATCAACATACAGATAGGTATACAGATAGGTATACAGATAGTGGCGAAAGAAATTCATCAGACTCGGCGGGGATGTTTACGACCAAAGAGCACCAAAAGAAAGAGCTTCAAGGTCATCTCAGAATTTCCGTGCTCAGTCGACCAATAAACATAACTGCAATGTTCTCTATCCTGGCTAGACTAACGAGCAATAGTTCTCCCAACTCTTCATCATGCTAACAGAAATGAGATGAAACCACTCGTGTCTTTACGATCAACCATGTCTAACGGATTTCCTAAATTAAAATTGCACGATGATCACTGTTCCACATATAATCATCAGTATGCATAGTGAATGAAAACAGAGCATCGTCCATTGCGTCCTTTTTTCCCTGTTTTGCTTGACAAGCCAGTGTACACGATGAAACATCTGAATAACGCTCAGTAAACCAGGACTAATTTGCAAAACTAGTTTAAGTGATGGAGGTGACCGACTGCTATCCAGTCTTAAGTATGGCTGGTTTAGTTCGATCAAAACTTGCAAATCTAGCACACTACTTGGTATACCAATTTTGAATACCGGAATTAGTACACCTAGCATTGGTTTAAAACAATTAATCTAATGGCACAAGGGGCTCATGACTCGACAGGCCAGGCCTTCTCACACGATACAAACAAGAGCACTGAAAGCTGCATTTCCAAATCTTATATTCCTTAATAGAATACGATGAGAATTGCTCCAAATACCACTTCAATAGGCATAATTTTGGCCAAAGATTATGCCAAATGAACAACAAGATGCAAACAACTTTTCAAACAACAAAGAAACTTTTGTAGACAGGACAGAGGATCCGTGACATACCTCAGAGACAAGCTCTTCTTTCATTACAGGTGACCTCAATTCTATTGGCTCATCTTTTTGTAGCACGTGTACGTAATTTCACGACATTGATGAACCTCCTCAGTACCTACACAAAGCAAAACAAATAAGCCATCTGGGAAACGAAAGTCAGAAGCAAATAATCCTATAGCAATATGGAAAGAGATCCAAAACTTATTCACAGATGATGATCGTGTATCTTCCATACACAACATAAGTCAACTGGACACGATCTATACTGAAATTTCTTGTTGAATCTGATCTACATTTGACCACCATGCCAGAGCTTACACCTATACATTAAACAATGCTCCCCCAAATTTCTCAAGGCTTTTTCATAACTCACTCATCTAAAAATGCAATCTGAGCATTTGGATAAAAGTCTATTCATCTAAATAGAATCCGAAATTCTAAATAATAATAAGTGTCGTTTATCACCATAATTAAGAGCATCAAAGATCAGTTACAAACCAGCCGTGCATTGTCTAGACGTTTAGCAGCTGCCTCATATTCTTTCATCTTCTTTTCCGCAGTCTCAATGACTACTTTCACCTCCTCTACTTCCTGAGGCTGGAAAATCTGCCAATTACTGAAAGAGAAACAACATTAGTGCCTTTTCAAATAGCAAATAGTACATTACTCAGATTTACCTAAGTTCATGCCAAAAAAATATTTATACCAGTAAACTGCTAATTATTCAGATATGAGGGGAACAACGGCAGAACCATGATCTATACTCAACACATTAGTATTTGCAACCAGCTAAAATTATCAATTTCACTAGCATGACTCAAACGAACCTTGCGCTGCTCGCTAATGAGATAAGCATACTTCTCAATGTTCGGGACAGCCAACAACTTGGGCATGAGATGGTTTCGGAAATATCCTGGAGCAACCTTCACGGTTTCACCTGCTTTTCCGAGCTTCTCTATGTTCTGAAAAAACACAAAAGTAGTTCACATATAGATGCTGAGAAGGGAATAGAAAAGGCAATAGCTCCGCATTTCAACCCTCTCACCGTGGTGAGTACAACTTCCAACTTCCTGTATCTGACTCCTTGACAGGCATGGAAGAGTGGATGCACTACGCCATCAGAACTCCGGACAGAAGCGCCTTGGGCAATCTGCCGAATGGCATTTTTTCCACATTGTATAGAAGACATTTATGTTGCCTCCCCAAAACTACCTTTCTCAGCCGGAAACAAACTTATATACTGTCAGATTAACAAGTTCCATGTTAAGGAACTCACAGGTAGCTTGAAACGCTAGGATGTACACTGAAAACGTAACTCGCAACATAACATAAAATCATTTCATATAAATGAAGATGTCAAACTACTGATTACAGCGACGATATCACAATTTAGATCTAAGAATGCGGTATAGTCATCTAACTGATGACCACTTATGCACAAACTGTACATCAATCTTCAAAATGCACGGATGATGTATTGTTCTTGAAAATCACTTTCCTACCAAGCGATGGGCATGGGGAGGAGCGGGGACAGGGATAAAGTCCCTTGTTCCTGCCCTAGCGCAATGGTGCCCCGCCCTATTGTGGGCAAATTTCCAGCCATGGAAGCTCCTTTGCTTCATGGATACCTTTTTTTCATTTCATCTCTTGCCTTTCGCTTCACACTATACTCAGAAACCAACTGTATAACTAACCAACGAAGAAACCTCGTTCAACATTCATAATCTCTCAATCTCTCAAAATTCAGAGAGACAAATCACACACCCACATGCCAAGCTTCGAAATCCTGCCACAAATTCTAATCCCCGAGTTTCAACACAACGCGCACGACAAACACACAGAATCGGCCAATTCACCGGCACTACACCTAGAGAGAAAACGACGAGATAGGGGCACGAAAGAAAGAGACGATCGGATTTCCGGGGCACTGGAGGTCCGGCGGCGACGAGGAGGGCTGCGCTAGCGTGGCGTCACTCCGGGTTGCGAGCTCCACGGCCATGCAAAGGAAAGCTGTGAGCCAGAGCCACCCGGGCCTTGACGTCTGCTCACTTCTTTTATGGTTATGATGCTCCCTTCCTTTCCGTTTCGCCGGCCGATGGGGACGCATGAAAATCTCCGACCGATCAATCTAAATACATTTCTATACCAAACCGAATCCTTTTCTCCAACTTCGTTCATTGATAACCCCTTATCTTAGGAGTTCGGTTGGGAAGTGGGGTTTTGGGTTAAACTCCTTTTGATCTTGCTTAGTCCCGTTAATTTAATTAAGCTCAAATCGCTCGAGCTCATCTGCCGTCAGTCCGAATTAAAATGCAAACAATGTAATGTATGAATACTAAAATTAAAACTATCCCATGTGACAACTGCATGAAAAATGATTTTAACATTTTTGTTGGGGACTGATGTTAGTCCTTGATTTTTTATGCGATAAATGATTAAATGAGAAATCAAAATTCATGTGTCAACAATAACGAAGCCTCTTCTAAAAATATCTCAAATGAATGGTTCAATTTGGCTATTCACAGCGAAACGATGAAAACAATCAAAGAACATGATTATTCCATATGGATATATATATTTAGTGAAATCAGTGGTTGGTATAATTGCCACGTGTTACGAACCACTTTCTACACATACTTATGACACGTGAGCCAGATATAAGATTCCACGTGTCATGATAATATTGATAGAAATGAAGCCCATTTGAAAGGATTAGGAATAGGCCGAATGTTTCCTTCGAGCATTACATCGAGCCCATCAAACCAAGACTCTCTCACACCTCATAATATATTGCTTAACTATAATACGTTGCCGCATTTCCTTACCTCGTTTCCCAATCTTTAGCTGCTTAATTTCACATATTGTAATCTTTGTAGTTAGAAACAAGAAAAACCGTTTTCTTCATGATGAAAATAAAAACATAAATAACTCTAAAACCGTTTCCTAATCTTTAGTCGCTTAATTTCGACAGCCTTGCTAACCAAAATGAAAAGAAAAATATTAATAAATATTACAAAATTTATCCACATCGCGTCGGTCGTACCACGTAGGGGCGCCGACATCCATATAGTGATTTCCTATCAAAATTAACTGGATAAACTTAATTGGTATAAATACAAAAGGTTTAAGGCTAAATTGATCCAATTAAAAGGTCCGGGGATCGATTGGTACCAATGTAATAAATTTACGATTTTTTTTTGTATTTTCCCCCATAACTTTCGGTTCTTTTGGTGAGCAATCTAATTCTTATGTTATTGAGGTTACGGTCTCGAAGCCAAGAAATAGATGGATCCATAATGAATAATTGTTTTGACACTGGAGTGTTATTTTCAAGTCAAAGGACAAAAAAAATATAATGTTGGAAGAAAGATCTTGGCAAGGACCTCACACACTCTCTCTCTCCCTCTTGGTTCCTTACAAAGAAACAAAATCAGCTTCTTGATCAGCTAATTGCTTCATCATGCCATTTGTAAGAACAAAAGCTACAAAGGCCTAGCTATATTCGACATTGCAAAAGCGAACACATCCTTTCTTACAAAACGAAGCGATCGACATAGACAAAACATGAATCGAGGAACCGTCGGGGATAGATTATTGCATTCATCGGAAGGTTCCCGGCGGCTTCTCGAGGACGGCGGAGAAGGACACAACCCACTTCTGCCTCTTGTCTACCTCAGCATCTTGAAGGATTCCAAATGGTCATCCATACCAGATCCTCCTCCGAGCAGAAGAAGCTACCTATGCCCACAGAAGGTCACCGGGCCTCAACACCGTCTGTCTTCTTGCGCGAAACTTCCGGACCAAAAGCTTTTCAATCTTTTTCAGTTCCGGTGCTCCTACTATGGGACGGTCAGAATCCGAATCCGAATCCGAATCCGAATGATGCTCCTGACCGAACGGCATATTCCACGCATTCGAATCTCTTTTCAGATTTGAAAAGACTAATGTTGGCATGCTCTGGGCCTTTTCGGATTATTCTGGCACTCGCTACCATTTTCGTTTTTAAACAGCTTGCGATAAGCCTCGCCTCATAAGAAGTCAAGGGCGCACCAATTACATTCATGCTCTCGCAATATCCTTATTTTTTGTTTTCCAATTTTCGCCTCGATTTATCCATTCTTGCTCTAACGACCGACCCGACCCGACCCGACCCAAGAGGTTCAGGTCCAAATCAATTAACGGTTTGCTTGTTGAGTATAAGATCGGATCTAATGAGATGTCCACGAAGTGAATCAAATATAAGGTGAAACATTTCATCTATTAATCAGGAGGAGGCAACAAAAACAAAAGAAAACACACACACATACATATATAAAACTTAATCGAAAACGAGGCTATCACTGTTCGTTAATTAAATTCTACAAGGATTGACGTCGGGAATCACAATATCTTTCTTATCGTCACATGCTAAAGATGAATTTTTGAAACGGCCTCGCAAAGAGACGTCACATATTCATAGCGACAATACATATATATGTATATATTCATATATAAGCGAGTAATCCGATACTAATATACTATATAACTTAATAAACCGATAAAAAAAAGTGTTTTTTTTTTTCAATTAACTAAAGAAAAAGTGAACCTAAGTGTATGTAGGGGCAAATATGTCAGGGCAAAAAATGTCCGTGAGGGTGCCGTATATATGTGGCCGGTCTTCTTCCCTTCTCCGTTCGTCATGTGCGCCATGAAAAGCTCCACTCCCACACTCTCTTTGCCATTGTCATTTTCTCTCTAATCTTTCTCTCTCTCTCTCTCTCTCTCTCTTTCTCTTCGCGTCATTGGGGAGAAGAAATGGCCGGAAACGGTAGGGCCTCGTGGAAGCTTTGTCTCTTCCTCGCTCGTTTCTTGAATCTTGATCGCTTTTTGATCTCGACGTCCTAATGTTGGGTCTCCGGTGTCCTTGGAATTCTCAGATTTGCTGTCGGGCTACTTGGAGGCTGCCATTGAGGCCGCGCAGAGGGCTGGAGAGGTGGGTTCCTGTTCGATATCAAAATGCCTCCCTTTCTTTTATCTCTTGTTGGAATTTTTCACTTGATCGCGCTGCTCCAGTTCGCAATCATCGACATTTGTGGATTTTTCGGAATTTTGTAGGTTATTCGCAAAGGTTTTTACCAGACCAAGCATGTCGAGCACAAAGGCCAGGTTCGTTCTCGCTCGCTCGCTCGCTCGCTCGCCCTGCGATGCTTCAATTCCGGTTATTGAGTGAATTATAGATATGCCTAATGATTTGTACGTAAGCATGACGGTGACATTGTTGAATTTCGTGTGCACGTGACGGTATGTTGCGAAAGCGGGCGAGCAATTGCAGAGAGTTCTGTGGCCTCGATTGCCTTCATAATTATAGGCTGGTAATTGGAAGGAAAAAGGAAGTTATCAAATTCAGTTTTTGTACACTGGTCAGAAATTTCTTGTTTTGCAGTGGCTGCTTGTATCTTGTTATAGTCAGATGGGAGCCTCCCAACTAACGCGGGAAGAATATGAACATCAGTTGCTAACGAAGACGACTTATGTAGCTTCTTCATCTTGTGGTTAATTTTACCCATCTGGTTGTTTCACAGGTGGATTTAGTCACTGAAACTGATAAGGCATGTGAAGATCTCATATTTAACCATCTCAAGCAGCGCTATCCCGTGCACAAGGTTGATGCGCGCTTCTTTTTCTTTGCCATCATGTTAATCAGTGGAGATAACGCATAAAGGGCTTCTTGTCTGCCCAAAGTCAGCTTAGTTTCTTGACTTCATTCTGTTAATGGCCCTTACAGTTCATCGGTGAAGAAACTACTGCTACTTGTGGGATCTCCGAGCTGACCGACGAACCAACGTGGATAGTGGATCCTCTTGATGGAACAACCAACTTCGTTCATGGGTGAAGATCAACCTCCCTGATATTCTCGTTTCTTGTTTGATTCATTCATCATCGTCTCTCTTGGAATAACATTTCTAATTGTGTAATGCCTAATGTGATACTTGTAGATTCCCCTTCGTTTGCATTTCTATTGGGCTTACGATTGGAAAAGTTCCTACAGTTGGCGTAGTATATAATCCAATTATGGAGGAGGTGAGCAATCTCATACCCACATAAGTGAATATAAGGCAAATATATTTAAGAAGATATTACGCATTAATGTCCTGAAGGGTCACATGCAATATACCGCCGTCGATTCATTGTAGCTGTTCAGTTGAGATCATTGGTTTGGAATCCCGTGACACTACCTTTGGTGTCTGCTGAACTACTTCTGCTCTTTCTTTGGATGCGTATTAGTGCTTAATAAATGTACTACTTTGGCTTCCGAGTTGTAGCTTTTCACTGGTGTTCAAGGGAAAGGTGCTTTTCTGAATGGGAACCCCATCAAAGGTGATTTCACTTCTATCAAATCTCAGTTGGAAATTCCTTAATCCCTGAGAAGGTCGTAAAATCGTCTTTTATTGCCAGTGTCATCTCAATCGGAACTTGTGAAGTGCCTACTTACGACCGAGGTATGCGGATTTTTTTATAGAATTTATGTTTTGCTAGATGTAAAATACTCCCTTTTTAACCTGGCTATTATATGAATTTATCTTTGATCTCTTCCTCCTAGTTTACTGCATTGATGAGGATAATACAGATTCACTCTAATGATAAATAAGTACTCCTATATTTGAATTTGAAAGAATAAAAGATGATTGAAGAAACAACTGGGCTGTCGAATGTTTATATTATGTCCGAATTGGATACATATCAAATTTTGCTTGCTTCCCTGTTTCGCTCTCCCAAAATGATATAGTAGACTTGGACATCTGACTATCTACTGTGGTTGGACAATGGCTTTCTGGATAGGTCATAAGAACATTTGTCCTATTTTGCCTTTGTTGCCCTCCCATTTTTTCGTATTCCACCAGCTCCGATGTTACCAACTTCTTGACATAATCCCAGAGGAGTAAATAATTTTACTTGTCCATATGAGAGTAATATATTTGTTATGAGTAACAGTACGATCATCCCCCAGCAAAGATACCTTATGGAACTTTTTAGTCTTTGACAGTGATTGAACAGGAGGAATTTACTTAGTAACTCAACTTTTTCAATTGAAAACTCAACACTTCTTTCATGAAAGACATCCTTCCTTAAATGCGAATATCTTCGGTTGCTTCAAATTTGAAAACCTTGATTTTGCCACTGTATGAGGTGAAAATTAGACTAACTGCATATTAAATCCTCAATTAAGGAGCTTTTGCACTTTCACTTCTGAGTTCAATGACTTACTTTGTTAGTGCAAACTCGCAATCATTTTAGCATAGTAAATTCCAGATCTATCCAAACACATTTTACGTTATTTCATGTTGAATATCATCTCACGAAACTGTGTCAAAATTCTGGAGTTCCTTGCTATAGATGGTCGTTGAAAGTGTTCGACATATATAAGGGGCTAGAATGTCACTCTCAAAGAAAGAAGAGCAGATTCCCTTTCTTAGGAAAAATATGTGCGTGCAAACGTGCATGTGTGTGTGTGTGTGTGTGTATCCCAATTGAGGCATAATCTTTCTGGTCTTATGAACATCACTACTATCCCATCCCTACCTCCAAACCTTATATCTTACGATTGATCAGCATCCTGTGAGGCTGTGACCAAATGTTCATTTTTGTCCACCTCCTCTGGAAATAGTTTATGCACCCAGAATTGCTATCAAGGAGGTTTATTTTAAAACTGTGCAAAGAGCCTTTATGCTTCTCGTTGAATAAAATTATCACAAGTACCAGTCACCTAAGGCAATGGGTGCTAGATGTACTTCAGAAATTGCAGATTTGGTTAGCTAGAAGATCGAAGCAGCAAAATAATTCACTAATCGACTATTTTTGCTTACTGGAACTGCAGGCTGGTACCAAGCGTGATAAGGCAACGTTGGATGCATCTACTGATAGAATCAAAAGTCTACTTTTCAAAGTAAATCCGATGTTGTCATGCATGTGTTAATGGTGACTTCTGGTTTCTCCACCACCTGATGTCAGCTTTTCTTTCTTAATGTACGGTCAGGTGAGGTCAGTTCGCATGTGTGGATCCTGTGCATTGAACCTTTGTGGAATTGCTTGTGGACGACTTGATTTATTCTACGAAACTGGCTTCGGAGGTCCCTGGTATGGTTTTATGGTGTAAGCAGAAAAGTAGAGGTAATACTCTACGACTAAGGACAATACGGTTGAATGTGTCTTGCTCTTCTTCCCAGGGATGTGGCAGGTGGAGCTGTGATAGTGAAAGAAGCTGGAGGTCTTGTTTATGATCCGTAAGTAGGCAAAATCTCACCTATATGTTTCACTTTCAGTTCTAAGAAAGAGACCGCGTGGAACAATCATGACTTCTGGCTGCAAATTTTGATCCTAGAAGGTTAACTCAATCTATGGACTCAATCAATGGGTGCTTTATGGACAGGAGTCTATGACCACATGATTTGTGGGCCACTACATATAATCTATGAACTGCAATGTCAAAATCTTAAACCTTCATAAGTTTAGTGAAAGAGATTTCGCTTACATGGAGATACTGGTGGTGGTTGTTTTGTATCAGATCTGGTAAGGATTTTGACATCACATCTCAGCGGGTTGCAGCCTCAAACCCTCTCATCAAGGATGCATTCGTGGAGGTTTTGCAGCAAACAGAATGAGATGGGACCGACTAGTCGAGTGAAATCTCAAAAGGAGCTCAATTATTTGTTATTATGATATAGAAACTATGGTTTACTTGTTCTTCTGAACAACATCAAGCTCTCTGATACTGAATTCCTTCACAGTGGATTAAGGAAATCATGCTTCTTTAATATTCATTGTCTGCATGATTAGTCCACTTGACTTGTGGCCCTTGAGAGTTTGTTTATTTCAGAAATCCTTGTGTTGAACTCACATGGTTCCCATAATCCTTGCCTCCATTTGCAAGTTATGGGGCCGCTGATGAGAGCAAGTCGTAATCTAGGATATGTTAACCAGAATGTCTCTCCACCTGATCTTCTCCCTAACTTAAGCATGACAATATAGCATTCGGGAAATGGTCTATTGATGATTTGCTGAATGACTGACATTAGATTACATCTGTTGAGATAAGCATGTCGTTCCGGTGCATCGCCGGAAACTCTGATCCACTCCCCTTTTAGTTGTTCACATAGTTTGATCTTTCTCTTGGCATACGCCTCTCTGATTTATCATCTTTCACAGGGACTTGCCGAATGAGTGGGGAACTTCAAAGTTTTAGCTGTAGCTGTTCAGATATGTGTCGTGTCTGGAGCTCACATTTGAGCTCAGCTCGAGCAAAAACCAAACTTTTCAGCTTGAAACCATTCATACTTTCAAGTTGACGAGGACTAACGAGTCACAAAAAAGTGTCAATGGTGAAGATGCGAATTAGAAGCAAAGAAAGAAGGCATGGAGGATTCAGTAATAAACACCGTAAAGTACAAACTCCCAGGAAACTTGGGGATACCCAAAAACCCAGTGGAGACATTCCTAGAAAAGCTATGAAAGAATAACTGCCATGTCCTAAACTCCTCTCAACAACATAACATGTAACTGAATGTAACTCGAGTATAAAATTTACATAGTATGCATCACTGTGAAGTCTAAGACCCATACAGCGAAAGAGGAGAAGTAAAGATGAAAGGAGGGCTGAAATGACCCGCAGCCACGATCTCATAGATCATTCTTTACGCCTCCTGATGTGGCCTCGCACCATATCCATTGTGATTATAACCATTCGATCCATTCACACCGTGAGGCGTTTTCGACCCACCTTCAGTTTTCCTCCTCTTCAGAACCACGTACCAAGTGAACGCCTCTAGAACTACCGCGACACAGCCCAAGGCCACGATCACTCCAATGTAAGCGTCCTTCCACTTCTTCTCGGGATCCAGGATGTCGAACCCCTTGAATATGTTGATGATGCTGAGGATGATCACCGTGTAACCCATGGAGTGATGGTAGATGTTCCAGTAGAATCTGTATTTGTGGTCCTTCTGGGGCCTTAGAAGCAAAGCAAACACCTGAAAGTCGAAAGTTACTATCAGTCGACTTCTTTTCCTTCCTTAAGATCTCCATTACCCATGTCATGTCACTATACTATTGTTCTGTTTCAACTCTAACATCACATACCAAGCACAAGTACCATTTCGTTTGTTTTCATCTTTTTTACACAAAAATCGATCGTATTTCCCCTTGTTCTGCCAAAAAAGCTGTATGTAAATTAACACGCGAGGACACACAGGTTATGACGTGAGCATGAAACATGCCCGTGCGAATTGACAAATTCTTTTGATACCTGAAGTGTGCCGAGGCAGAACAGGATAATGCCGATTGTCCTGTGAGCAGTGAAGGTTATGCCGGGCGACTCGCTGCCGAGTTTGATACCAGTTGCCCATCCGGCAACGCCAACGATGTAGGCTGAGGTTTGGCATGTGACATGGAGGTAAAACCATGCTGGGTCCGCAGCTTTGGACACCTTCAAGTATCTGGCTATGATGGCACCAACAGGCATCAAAATCCCCCAACTCACAGCATTTAGTACTCCATGTCTCTGAGATTTTCCATGTTCATGATGGTTAGGAGAAAAGTTGCAACTACTATACAACTTCAACTACTACTGAAGAGTGATTCAAATTATGAAGTTCTCAGTTAGGCCTCTCACGAAGATTTGGAATATCATATGAAAGAAAACTTCCATCTTCTGATCAAAGACATCCCTTGGGAACAAAAGTTCAGTTCTGACAGCTAGAACATATAAAATTTGCACCTGTAGTCAAAAGTTCTATGCCAGATTTTCAAGGCTGTCTTAATTCAAGGAATTCTGAGATACCAACTAAAGTTCCAGCTAAAAGGAACGGACTTTAAGCATGTAAGAACACAAGAACTTCATCTACAAGGCACCTGCTTCTTCCCCTTCCTTTACGCCTGTTCTTTTTCCCCTTTGTAATACTAAAACAGGGCATGTCTAATGTGTACCCACATGGCCAAAAAAGAATATTTAAAAGGGAAAGAACCAGAGCTCAAAAGCTGCTGATTGATCCCCAGCATCATGGAAAAATCAATAATGTTCTGTTTTGCTTTCAAATCAGATACAGGATCTACACCTACCAAAACAGCATGTGCAAACTCAAATAAGGCGAAACCAACATGAAAAACAAGACGAGGAAGAAAAAAAGAAAGGAAGACTGTCACTTACATTCCTCTTTCTTGTCTTTGAGTTGCCACCTCCAGATGCCCCAGCCTGACCAGAGGCAAAATTCAGAGTCCCCTTGGACTGAACATTAGCGCCGGTAGTGGCATGTTCACCCGGGGACCCGCTGGAGAGCGGCCCATCTTGCCAAACCTGGTTCACCGCGCCATTGCTCGGGGGCTTATGGTGGCGAAGATGATGATCTCATTGCTCGCATAAGTAGCGGAGAGGTCAGATACGTTAAAGCTCAGATCCCCCTCCGCCAGCTGGGTCTGGTACCCGCTGATCGGGGACGTGTAGGCCCTCATGGTCCCGTTCGACTGCCGGTACGCCACGAGCGACTGGGCCCCGACCATGCCGGTCGAGGTCGGGTTGATGGCCCAAGCCACCCACGTGGACGCGTCCACCGAGGCGTGCCGGTAGGCTATCTGGGCCGTGTTGGCCGACGAGTCGTAAGTCCAGTGGAGGAACGAGTTCAGGTAAGGCAGATCGGCGCAGGAGCTGAACACCTTGTTCCCAGAGAAGGCGTAGTTGGAGCACGTCTGAGCAGAGGACAGCACCACCATGGACATGACCAGGGCGGCGCAAACCAGAAGCTGCTGCTGCTTGAAAAACCTATCCATGGCTGGTCAGATTGCGGGTCTTCTCCTTGGGTTTGTACTGGTTTTTTTTCTCTGGTGGAGCTAAGTGCAAAGTGCAATGGGGATGAAACCAGATTGACGAGGAGGGGAGGTTATTATAAGGAGAAGGTTGGGGGGGTTAGGTTGTTGGGTGGTCTGTTTAATGAATGTTTCCAACTTGAAAAAGCCGGGAAGGGAGTGGTTGGCGGCTCTCCCTACCGTAATTTTTTAAAGATTTGTGGGGGTTTCCATGTGGAAGACTCGTTGAAAATCCAATCTTGGAACTCCTCCTCCACGACCGACCACCTTCCTGCTCTGTTTCTTCCCACGCCCTTCCCCTGCCCAAACTTCACCTGCACGTAGGATTCGCAATGGAGCTCCCGGAGTCAGAACTGTGCGATTCCGTCGTGTGAGAACAGCAGAAAGGAAGAAAGAAAGACAGAGCAAGAAAGAAACAACATGCGATGCCTCCTACGGAGTGAGATCTTATGAAAACAGAGCACAGAGGTGGGGCTAAGGTCAACTTTCCACACGGGATTGAGACTTTCGTGACACGACCCTAGTGGGGTTGTCCTGAAGGAGGAAAGTTTTTCTTAGGAGAGATCACCAAAAATTTAGATCATGTCCCCGCAAGGGAAAATTTCTTCATGGGTTGGTAACCAATTGAAAATTAGGAAATAAATCCGACTAAATTGGATTTTTACATCTCTTCATTCACGCAGCTGCCGAGAAATTTTTCTTTCCTTTTTCGTATCATCAAAAATAGGAAGGATGGCTTCCATGATGATAGATTTCGAGAACCCGCCGAAACCTATCATATTAAAATTGATTCCCGATTACAGGAGCCGGGAACCGGAAATCGGCCTAGAACTGAACCGGGAACAAAACGAACCAAGACCAACAACAAATCCATGAATTTTTCCGAGTTTAAGCAGTCTTAGATTCGACAATCAAATTATGTTTTTTCTTTTCTTTTCCTTCGAGAATTACCTTGTTTAGGCAACTTCTTGATCTCTTGGGACGAGTCACTGTCTCTTCGCCTCCTTGCTCTCACTGGAAATTCTTCTTAGGTTTTAATGTGCTGTAAATTCCCAAAAAAAGAAGGTCGGGCTCTTTTTATATTGGCACAACACTCCCATTTCTGTTAAAATCACAGCCTGGACGCCAACTAGATTTCCCAACAATTTAGCATCGACTCAAACTGAATATTATCGATATGAAACGAAGGTTTTCCTTTCGAAAAAATAAAATAAAATAAAATTAAAGTACGTTTTGGATTCCTAGCAAAACCCACATAATATAGGGATTTACCTTAAAATACTAATATTCCTAGGATTCTGAAAAATCCGAGGTGCTTATGTAAACGTATGACATAGACAAGATAACAAGAACCCTAGAATTCATTCCGTAGAGCTTGTACTGCACGGGTCTGCCTGGCAACGTACGTCTTGATCAAGTGACTTGATACAAAGTCAATGTTCACACCTAGTCAAAGCGATTTAAATTATTCAAACGATGTTCAGACTTGAAAATATTTCAATATTCCTACGAGCATACGAAGAAGAATGGTCATATGATGATACGAAGGGAAGTGTGTACACGGTACATCGGCTTAAGCGTTTGATCAATCACGGTCTTTATAGTTGAATTTAACGAAAATTTCAACGAAAAGGGCAGTTTAGATGTCGAGTGTGTAACACGGAATTTTTCTCGTGATAATCACCGGACAAACGGAAATAATCTTAAAACCTATTAGAAAGATGTCAATGTAATAGTAAGATTTTCCATATGGACAATTTTATACGAAAATTCTGAAGATTTGTCAGCATATCCCTTACGGTCAATTTTAATCGGAAATAAGGAAAACGATGCTATTCGAGTCAAGACCGGTTGTTGTACAATAGCACGATCCCCTAGATAAAAATATTTTTATCTTGTCCTTTTCTTTTCTTTTTCTTTTCTTCTTGTTCCATTGTCCAATTTTTCATGCAACAAAAGAAGATATTCAGATCTTGTTCCTGAGTAATTGGTAATCGGCCAAGTCAAAACTCAAAACTAAAGGAGGGTATGAACAAACACCAAACGGCGCCGCTTTTCTAATCATGAGCCAATCCGAGAGAGGATGGTCTGAAAAGAGAGGGAGAAGAGGGGCGGGGGGAATTAGGTGCACGGTTGGCCTGCTTAATTGAGGGCCGTCCACCTGGTCAAACCAAACCCGCACCAGCCTGGTCAAATTGCCACGTGGCACGTCTGGGAATTTTGAAACTCGAACGCGGTTTGAAATAGAGGAATTTGCACGTATCGACTCCACTCCATCCACTTGAGTCAATAATTATTACGTCATAGTTACAAACTTAGGAAATTGAATTTACCGGAGGTAGACATTAGAATCGAAACTTGGTGTGACCCAATCCAAGATTATAAGCATCAATTACGTGAACAATCGGCTCGATCACGAATAATCAAATCTAGGGTAGCCAATTTCATAATCGATCAACTTCAAGGTGAGAATCGACCCATTTTGAAGTCGAAATCAAATTGAACAGGGTTGATTTGCATCCTATGAAATCGAAAACCAGCCTTTCCCCCTCCTCCCTTCTAGAATAAGATCGGATCGGACCTACCGAATCGGGAAACCAACGATTAATTTTTTTTTTTGGCTATAAATAAGTTATCTTCAACGTTTTTAATAATCGGAGTCGATTCCGTCAGTTCGGTTGGTACGGCTCATTCATAAGAACGGAGAATCAAACAGATTTTCACGAGAACCACTCAAAATCAGCAGGTGTGGTCCAGTTCGGTTCGATTCCAGAGTTGAATTGGGAGCGGTGCACACCCCTAATGGGGTTGATCCGAGTTCAAACGGGTCGGGTCTTCTGCATCTAAAGTCCACTCTTTTTTCCAAATTAAAGTCCAGTCTTTACGCCACACTAAAAGCAACCAAAGTCTCAAAGTCTAAAATAGCGTAGAAATAGGGAAATAAATGGGTCCCTATCCTAAGAACGCGCACCCGTCGCAGCAAAGCCTCACCTGCCACGCATTGTCGTTTTCGTCCCCCTCGTCCCGCGCTCTCGCGACACGTGTCGCGCGAGACGACCCCGCGTTTTGGGAAGCTTCGTGCGAACCAAATGAGAGGGAAAAAAAAAAACACAAAAGAGACAAGCTTTCCGGGAAGCGTTCGACGACAATGATTATAATAATGGGTGATTAACATTAATTTAATATTTAATCAAGTGATTATCATATATATATTTTTCTTAAGCACGTCATCTTGAGGCATATTATTTCATGCAAGACGACAGCACCGCAGGATCACGGACGAGTGCGATTGTGCTATGTCTGCTCTAACAAAAATAAAATAAAATAAAATAAAACAAGAAGTTATGCATATTAAATTTCTTTTATTTTTTTTTTGTTGGGGGGTGGAATATCTATCTTTCTTTTTTATTTTTTTAATTGCTAGGTTGATTGATCCTCCCGACATGTCTCTATGCTGTCGTAAATTGGAACTATTTGGTTGGCGTATTTGGGCAATTATATGAAGACAGCTCTCCGTATTACAAGATGTTGTGCTTATTGTAAGCTCACGTAAAAGATTAAAAAAATGTGAATGTGACGTCATAATACGCTCCCACACGTCATTGGTCACCTCTTGCTCCTCTTCGATCATTTCGGCACGTTGCTTTTTGGCTTGAATACTATAGACGTTTTCGGGCGGTTCTTGAATTCGAATCTTTTCGAGCTTCTATTTGTCCCCCTTACAATACATTTCCGCACCTTAGCTTTACGCAAAAGTCAAGAATACTCGAGAGAAGGGGAGAGGGGAGTGTTGAAGTATTTATATATCAAACCATACCTTCATCACAGGGTTTAAATTTTCTGAATAATTGGCAGTTAACCAACGAAATTTCACGGGTCTCGAGTATATGTACATTGACGTTAGGAAAGCTATTGCGCTGCACGCGCTAAGCGCATGAATGCCGTCTAGTACGGCTATCGGAAAAAGGGGAAATTAGAGGACAGCTTTATCTAGATAGACTAACCATGATGTACATGACTCTTGTAGCCCATTAAAAGAAGCACCACATAGCCTCCCTTGAGAGAGATCAATCAATCTAGGGTTTGCTCCATTCCCCCTACATAGTGATGTCAAACCCTAACCGTGATGAAGATGGATGTCCGCAATGACATTTTTATTTCTTATTTCGAGAAAAGGAACGTGACCGCTTTTCCGCCTAGGAGTTTCAATTGCCATAATATTGGAAAGGAAATCAAACCTTTGCGTATTCAAAAAATGAAAATGGACATCATCATCGTACTCTTGTTGTGAGCTTGTAGTTCTCCGCAAGAGTTGCGGTGTATCGAATGTGGAAACCCTAGAAATGGAGGAAGAGGAGGAGGTTGCGTGTTTCCTTTTCGTTTGTACCCTGAAAGTTACATGCAGAACTCAACAAAACCTGGCCACGTCATTCGCCATGGACTATCTCTCTCTCTCTCTCTCTCTCTAAAAGAAGAACAAGCTTTTGGAAGATTGAAGAAGCTGCAGACATGTTCTACAATCACCAGCCCAGCCCTCCGAAGAAGTTTCTTAAACCCTCTTGGAATTGACCGATACCGATTTGAAAAATGACCCAAGGAATCAAGAAACTGGGTCGGTTTTCGCTAGTCGAATTGAATTTTACAAGTCGAAGTTCGGGTCTTGTTGGACGAACTGTGAATGAGTCCGGTTTCGGTCAAATTTCAATCCGATTCGGGACTTAAGCGATCGAAGAGATCGGAACAAGCATCTAAACAAGACCGAGTCGAAATTCATATTGAGTTTTACGGGAAATTCATGTCGAGTTTTACGGGAAATTCGATGCGGCGAGACGAGTTTTTCTTTTTTATTTTCATATGATGTTTCGCGTTGTGTTATCACAATCGTAGCAGTCCAAAAAAGGTTGCATTATATTTTTATCCCCGTAAACGTTGCACTTTGTAATTTTTACCGGGTCGGTTCAAATCGGAAATTTCGACAACTTGATTCTAATTAGCTCTGCCATACAACCCTAAAACGGGATATTTAGAGGATCTCGATCTACTTTCGAAATTAGATCCTCATATGAAATTTCGCCCCTAGACCTAATTTCTTGAAGAAAAGTGTGCGGAGTTTGATTCATTAGCTTGATAGCATATCCATAAGAGAAATCGGGGAGTCTTGATTGAATCGAAATCCAGGGTTTTGGGTCAACTCCACGTCATAACGACGTCATCCTTGCGTCACTCGCGACGCTCCATCACCCTTAATTGTTTCATAAAGAGGAATAACTAGAATGACTAAATTTTCTTTTGACTCTTCAGATTATATGCGTGCTGCTTGCAAATTGCGCCAAATGATGACGCCTACGTATACGTTAGTATCAAAATATCAAAATAAAAAATAATAATATATATATCTAATCGTCGCCGTCATGGAAACAAATTTTTTTTCCACTTTATTTTTGTTTTCAATTTGGAGTGAAATTTGATTTCTTTAGCCTTGACTTCACTCTCCTCCGAACCTAATGCCGAATTTTAAAACCACATTTTCCTTCATTCATTGCACCGCGGCTCCGTCACCGCCGCATCATAGTCATTTACCATAATTTCAGCGCTCTGTCCACCGGCGGACCGCCGCAAAATCGATTTCCCTCTCTCTCTCGATCGATCGATCTCTCGATCGATCTCTCATGTTTAATCTGAGGCGGGCCATGGCCCTCCGGCGACATCAAATCCCGGTCCATCTGTGGTCAATGACCACGATATGAGGCTGCACAGTGACCAAAAAAAAAAACAGGGAGAACATAATCGACAGAGAAAACGGGGGTTGTTGGTTCGATGACGGTGGGGTGAAAGGTCGGAGAGTGACGAGAACACGGCAAGGCCAACGAGAGCCGCGAGGTTGGCCATGGACAGGGGTGGCAGTGATGCCCGTGGAGGCTAAACCGGTAATAGTTTAGTTTATTCTAACTTGGTTAACTAATCAACACCAGTGCCAAATAATCCTTGTCGAGAGATTTAGAATTGCACTCGAGTCGTTTTAGCAATGTAGTTCTCGACTCGAGGTATAGTATGTGCGCGAGTCAAGCTGCTCGTCATAAGCTAAGTCGAGCTCGAGTTTTCGCCTTCAAGTTTGTTCTTATGAAGAGGGAAGTCGAGTGAGCTTCGGCTTGACCACGTCCTGAAAAACGACGGGTGAGCCAATCTAGCCACGAGTCAAAGACATACAAATTAACGACAACTTTAAAACCCGTCCCGCGGCAAACCCTGACGCCCCCGTTCGGTACGGAGGTTTCTCAATGGAGGAACGATTATGTAACGGCCGATATCAACGGAGACATTCGTGGCGGTCACAGCCTTTCCGAAACCCTATATCATATAGGATTAATGACTCGGCGAAATGATCACTCGGCACGCCGGCTTCGGCCAGAAAAGGCGAATACAATTAATTGTGCATTATGCAAACGTACTAGAATTGATCATCTCAATAGGATACATTGTCGACCTTATCAAAGGTTGGTGAGATCATGACTTTTGAGAATCTTAGTACATGTCTAAGGGTCCATCTACATGTAAATGTTAAATTAGGTGATGAATGATGTGGAGCGAAACGGGATTACTTGTTTCATTGGCCGTCCCGTGACCTATTGACCTGCAAATTGCGTCAATTAGCTTAGGAACCTCAAGCAAGTCCTCAACAATCCATTTCTAATCCGAACTGCAATTCAACTCCTCAACTACCATTTCCTACTTTTTAATCGGGGTTTCGTTTTCGTTAACCTTTTTCCGAATGCTATGCTTTGGTTTAGAGCATCCGTGTCACGTTTTCTAGGTTGATAATCAATTTTTCAAATGTGTAAAGGAACTATCTGTCCCTAAACATTTATCGACTGTTCAATGTAGTTCCTGATTTTTTTTTTTTTTAACGTAGTCCCCGATCAAGTTGTAGAAAATCATGCCCTTATTTGCTTAAATAAGGGTTTTTTTTTTGTAAAAAAATAAGAGCCTTAAGTGTCCTCATTTTCTCAAATAAGGGCCTAAAGTGCACATTATTTTAAATAAGGATCCGAACTATCCTCATTATTTCAAGGAAGGGCATGGCCAGAGGGCATTTTCATCTTTTACTTTTTTGCAATTTTTTTCCTTTTTTCTTTTCTTTTTCTTCTCACCCTTCCCCGGCCATCACCAACCTCAAGCGATGACGGCCCTTGCGTTGGAGAGGCAAGGGCTTTCCCCTACGTCGGTGAGGGTAACCCTCGTCCTCGCTTGAGTTCGGCGATGGCCGGAGAGGGAAGAGAAAGAAAAGAAGAAAGGAAAGGAAAGGAAAACAGATAAAGAAAAAAAATGAAAAAATTGTAAATAAAGTAAAGGATGAAAATGCCCTTCGATCGGCGCCTTTCTTTAAAATAACGAGGGTATTTCAAGTTCTTATTTGAGAAAATAGATGTACTTTGGGTCTTTATTTGAAATTTTCCCTTAAGTTGTATGGACAAATTTCGTTCGCATTGTGAATTTGGCCCAGTTAAAGGGTTGCCACCAGGCAAAAATAAACACCGAACTAATTAAAGGTGATTATCTTTGTAGCTAATAATACCCCTAAAGAAATAAAAGCAAAATTGGATTTAAACATATTTATTACATAGGAAACAAACATAAGTAAATAAACAAATGAATACATAAATGAACATCGGAAAATACATAATTACCTTAGAAGTCAAATTGGTTGTGGACTCAAATTAGGAATGAAAGGAACAAACACTATATGTCGTAACTCTTCAAGAGTATCTAGATAAAATTAATACTACGATCACAAATTCTTGTTTTTTTTGTCTTGAACTGAATTTGTGGGTAAGTGAAACCTCATTAAAATTTGCATATATTTAATTAAGTGCATTTTTCGAGAAGAGAGAGACAGAGTGCAAGCTGAAGTTATAAGGAATCAAAAGCCCAATGATTGAAAGCATATAAACTCGTTCTGGCCTTTTTAGCCCACTTCAAGAAATCAGCAATTTGGAGCCTCGTAACAATTTGAAACGAACAGATAAAGATGGGAAAGGTCTTAGAAAAAAATCAACCTACTACAAAAAAAAAATTTCAACTTTAATATTTGTGACAATTACATCCAAAAAAATTTTTACCTCATAAAAATTTTACTTTTGTCCCAATTCTACCAATTTAATACCTAAAAAATCATCAACTTTAGTATATGTCCCAATTATATCCGAAACTTTTTTTTTATCTCATAAAAATCCCTAACTTTTACTTTTGTCTCAATTCTACTACCGTCCCTTCTTCCGGCCATAATCATAATTACTTAATTTTACGTGGCTCGAATTTTCTCGTGAACTTACTAATGAATTTTCGAAATTTAGAAATAATAGGTTTTAGGGACGATGAGATTTTAGATCTTTCATCCAAATATCTCCATGTCTAATCATTTTTTGGGCTGTTGGGTGCCGAATAGAATACGAAACGCTCCGTTTTGAATGACTCTATATCTTCCGACAATACGTGGGGAAGCAAACAACCGAGGAGAAGTTTAAAGATTTTTTCATGTTAGTTTTGTTGAGGTTTAATTCATTAATGACGTGAAAATGTCACGTAGGATTAACTAATGGTGATTATAGAAGGAAGGGTGACGGTGGTAAAATTGCGACAAAATTAAAAGTTGAATATTTTTTATGAGACAAAAAAAAAGTTTTGGATATAATTGGGACATATGCCAAAGTTGAGGGTTTTTTGTTTATGGTACTAGATCGGTATAATTTGAATAAAAGTAAAAGTTTAGGAAAAAATTAGGACAAAAGTAAAAGTCGGAGGTTTTTTATGAGATAAAAAAATTTGGATATAATTGTTACAAATACAAAAGTTAGAGGTTTTTTTTTTTTTGTGTTGGGCCCAAAAAATCATAAATTTATTGCATTGATCTCAATTCAAGCGATAAATCTTTTATTGGTGCTAATTTAGTCCTAAATTTTTATGTTTGTGCAAATTGAGTCTATCCAATCAATTTTAACCAAAAATCGACGATAACGAGGACGTCGATTGTCCCACGTGGCACAACACGCTCGCATGAGACATGGCATTTTATAACTATGTTTTAAATTTTGAATAATTGTATATTTTTTTTCTTTTTCCCTTTCTTCCTTTCTTCTTCTTCCTTTTTTTTCTCCTCTTTTGCAAATTTCCAGGTGGCTAGCCATGGCCCGGATGGCTGGCCTCTCGTCGGCGAGGGCTCCCCTTGCCACTATTATACCACGGCGACCTCGTCGGGCATCATTTGCTCGGGGATGAGGCCCGGCGAGGCTATTTTCGCCTAGCCAAAGCCGTCCTCTCTCTATCAAGGCTGCGATGATGCCTTGCCATTGCATCTCCAGCCACTGTCAAATACTAGCCCCATGTCACTTGAGCCGTCATTGTGTCCCTCCATTATGTCTTTCACCATTCGCGAAGGTCGTAGGTCGGTATCGACAACAACAAAGGAGGTCACATGGATTGGCATCGCCAATTATGGCCTAGTCGAGGCTCGACTAGGCCCGATCCTGGCAACATCGACCCTCACCCGGGCCGGGAAGGTGTCCCCTTCGCTCAAGCATCACCAATCGAGGCCACCCCGGCCTAAGCAATGGTCGGCCTCGCCATGGTGAGGCTCACCCTCGCCAATGCTTGCCTCGTGCAAGTGCAACCCAAGAAGCCTACCCTTAGGCGAGCGAGACCTAGTGAGGCTAGCCATCCCGGCCGAGTGATGGCCGAGGACCCGCAAATTTGCAAAAGAGGGAAAGAACAGAGGAAGAAGAAGAAAGGAAGAAAGAGAAAAAAAAAGTGAAAAAAATATTCAAAAATTTAAAAATAAATATATTAAAAAATATTTAAAACAAAAAAAAAATCATAAATCCCAAAATATACCAAACACATTTATCATGAGCTTTTCTTTATTGCACCAAAAACCCTAAACTTATGTCTATTGTGATACATTTTGTGACACAAAAAAATTCTAAACTTGTACACATATAACATATTTACCCTCCATTATGTTTTCATCAAAAATCATCGTAAAAAGTCCTACGTGGCCTCTGACTTGGATGACCGCCTTCAAACGCCGCTAACATGGCACCAGCATGAAGTAAGTGAAGGAAAACGACATTTTGTTTTTAGTTTGACGTGGCTGATATATTGGAGAACGTCGTTCGCCAAGGCTCCATGTATCTTTCCCTCTCCTCCATGTTTGAAGCTCTCCATGCTCGAGTTCTCTCAGGTGAAGCTCCATGCCTCTCTCTCTCTCTCTCTCACTTAATCCATGTTCAAAGCTTCATTGCTCCATGCTCGTTGACAAACTTGAATTCTAATGCTAAAAGTAAATTTTGTAGTGAAAGATCAACCTAAACACCAATCATAAGCTTATAAGCCACATGCGAGTAATGCAATTTCAAAAGTTGTAGCCATTTTAATTGAATGCTTATGATTTCAAGCAGAAAATACCATTTTCTGAAATCTTTAATGCCACTAACAGCTAAATAATTAATGGCAATTCTTTCAGCCTCAAATTCGCTTTCTATTTCATCACATCTAGATTTTGTAGAGAATCTTAAAATCCAAGAAGAAACCGCCAACGTACGAAACCCTGAAGCCCTAAATCGCCTTCACCCAGTCATCGTTCGTGTGGACAAATGGATCTTCAGGTAGAGCCCTCGAGCATGGAGCAATGAAGCTTTTTGAACGTGGACCAAGTGAGAGAGAGAGACAAAGCATGGAGCTTCGTCAGAGAGAACTCGAGCACGAAGAGCTTCGAACATGGGGAAAGGGAGAAAGATAGACGGAGCCCCAGCGAACGAGTTCTCCAATATTTTAGCCACATCAAATAAAAAAAATAAAATAAAAATCCATGTTGGCAAATGTCACGACGTTTGAAATCAATCGTCCAACTCATAGGCAATGTAGGATTTTTAACAGTGATTTCTTACGGAAATATAACGGAGGATAAATGTGTCATAGGAGTATAAGTTTAAGGTTTTTAGTGTCGAAAAAAGTTTGCGCTAAATATGTCACAAGAGGCATAGTTTGAAATTTTCATATAAAAAAAATTCGGGGTAAATGTGTCACGATAAGTATAGTTTGAGGGTTTTGATGGCTTTTTTCCTTATTTAAAAATGTCCACGTCGGCGCGGGATGTGCCACGTGAGATGATCGGCGTTCACGTCGCCGATTTTCAGCCAAAATTGACCGGATTAACTCAATTGGCACAAATGCAAAATGAAAAATTTAACACTAATTTGACATCAATGCAAAAATTTAGAAATTTTTTGACACTTTTCTCGGATAAAGACATTAATTCAAAAGGATGAACCAATCTTAAATATATGGAGTGTGTGTATATATATATATAAGCAGATCCTATGGGATGTCGCATGTGGTCCGCTTAATTAAAGCTCAACTATTGTTGGACACATAACATAATGTATCTCGTTTTTAGACAAGTCGCCTCCATAGGACGTAAAGATTGTATAGGTCACTCCGCCGGTCATCTTTCTTGCATTGGGTATCATGAATGAGATTATGGAAGTCATTTCATAAACTACCCATACAATTTAAGCTCGGGGTTCTTCTACTTCTTCGAATTCTGCTGATTGCTTTAAGGTTCTTCTTCTTTTCTTCTTTGTCTCATAGAAGAAACTTCAATTTTACGGATCCTAAATTCGTACTCCGTCTCATTTTCCCTCATTTTCCCTAGAGATAAATGTCACTTGACGTGTACTCGGTTTCAATTTTTGTCGCCAAAATCCAATCGTCGCAAATTCGAGCTTCAAGTTTCCTCTTGTTACTCGACTCGAAATTGTTTAGATTCTGGCGGTAGATTCGGCGGCAACAACCGCGACTTGACTAGTATACATGGAATGACATCGTCGCATCATCAACGGCATCATTGAAGGGAAACTTCACGTGGTTAGATTTGAGTATCGACCGAAAGTCTGCACTTTTTTATGAGACAAAAGAGCGAAAACTGATGTTTTTTTTGAGATAAAAATAAAAAAATAGACTAGAATTGAGACTCGGATTAATGTTGTTGCGTTCTTATGATTCTCAAGGGAAATGGGCCTAAAAAACTCCCATTTGACGAAAGTTGCATGCGTTCATAGAAACACATGATCTCGAAATGCTTGTGATGACTAACTTTAATGGTAAAAAAGAAGTAAATTAACCACATAATCAGAAATAGTTTCCGAAAAATTTGCATTGGTAATTATGAGACAACTATCATTTCAACTAAAGCTACAAGATTTTACACCTCCTTGCTAAGTTACCATAAAATCAAAATATTATTGTTTCAACCAAAGGTATAGATTTTACACTTTACTTGCTAAATTACCATATAATCAAAACCAGTTGTTATTTACTGACTGAAAGATAAGAGAGTTCTTCTAAGAGATCCACACTAATGCAGTCAAGCTAAATTGCTTATGATAAAGAAGAAGAAGAAGAGAACAGTTCAAGAGGACCCTTCAACTTTGGAGTTCCTCTTCTTAAAAGCCTTGGGCTTGTATCCCTCTTGCAGCAGCTTCTCAACTTCCTCAAACTGCAACCCTTTGGTTTCCGGCACCACGAGGAAGATGGCGATGAGGCCGAGGAAGGAAAACCCGGCGAAAAGGAGGAAGGTGCCAGCTGAGCCAAGAGCCTTCGTCAAGGTCAAGAACGTCTCGCTCACGACTAAGTTCGAGCACCAGTTAGCAACCGCTGCAATTCCTCCCCGGTGCCTCGATACCTCAATGGGTAGATCTCTGAATTCACGATCCACGGCACGGTTCCCATCCCAGGCGAGTAAGAAATTATGTACAACCCAAGAAGAAGGACGGCAAATATTCCGAATTTGCTTGGACAGCCATTCTTGAACCATATCCTTCGCTCGCCTCGACACGTTCTCCCTATTCCTTTGTCAGAAATCAGGCATGCTCCAGGTTGATACTAAATAACAAATGAACAAAGTACACGAGTTTAGTCTATGCACTATATAACGGGACAAAAATACTCCAGACAAATTGGCAAAAGGAATAATTGAAGCAAACTTACCTTACTTGTACCATCGGAACAAAATGCACAACCAGCATGTAAGCAAGACATGCAGTTCCATGAGGCTGCATCTGGAGCCGACAAATAAGCGGGACATGTAGTGTTTCCACCAAAGTGGTTAGATTCCAGCTTACTAATAGCAGGGGCGTGTACAGACGCTTGCCAGAATAAGGCAGATAGTATGACCAAGCAAGAGATAATGCCAAACATGGAGATGAGCATCAACCTTCTCCGTCCATATCTATCAACAAATGCCATGCTCACAATAGAACCAACCGCATTGAGGCCGGAAGTTATGAGAGAGAGAGCCATAGCGGTCTTGTTCGAAGCAAACCCAGCAAATTGAACTATCGTCGGACTGTAATACATGACCGTGTTAATTCCCACAAACTGCTGAGCCACTTGAACCGTAATTCCAGCATATAATCCTCTTCGGACTATCGGGTTACTCCAAGCGCCCTTCACTTTGGCGATCATAGTCTCTCCAACGATGCTCTCATCAGCTTTTTCAGCTTCAACAGATTCTTGCAGGGCTCTCATTTCGTCCTCCAGCTCATCGGCAGGATAAATCTTGGCCAATATACTCCTAGCTTCATTGATCTTGTTCTGTTTTATACAGGATATATGTATATGAGACAATATAATGTACCAACCAATGTGGCAGTCATATGACTATATGTCCGAATACAAAAATAGGAAATTGGATTGGGTCATCCCCCATGTTCCCCCTAACTTTCACTAAAATCTATTATGTGTATGCATAATATAGACATGACTCGCATCATAAATAGTTCCAAGACGAACTCTTAACTCGATCATTACATGCATCTTATGTAAAAGAATCAGCATCCAAATTTGATAAACCATATAATTGAGATAACACATATTTATCAAAATAGATCAAACAACAAAAGATGAACAGTTTTGGGGTTCGTGCTCCATGTAGAGAAATAAGTGTCTAACATACAAACGTCTTCATGCAAGATCAAAACTAGATAATTTTTGCAAAACTCAACAAAGTATATAAAACTGAAAACTGATAGTCAAGGACTCCAAGACTTGCGAAAGGAAAGCAAAATGGAAGTCAAGATAATTATATCAGGTCATGTCGTGTGCAATAGGGACTTCACATGGCCTGGAAGAATACGAATTAACTATTCTCCACAATTTCGTGGATGCATAGCTAGCAAAACCATTCTTCAAACAAGAAAATGCTGTGTAACTTAACTACTACACAAGTAACCAGATTCCTAGTTACTAAAAACTAATCGATAAATTAATCATGCCTCCAAAAGCTATGATAGTAGGAGAAAGACTAGTATTTTCCATCAACAAGTTCTCAGTGTACATGCATGCGCTATGACAATCAGATCCCAGACCAGTAGATACTAAAATGTGAAAGAAGTTGAGAGCCTCGACCATTACCTTTCTGTAGAGCCACCTAGGAGACTCTGGCAGACTTAACATGAGGATGAATTGAACAAGGGCAGGAAGTCCGGCTACCCCGAGCATCCAACGCCAGGTCCCATGTGCCTAAAATTTGAATAGGCGAACTTATTCACTTATTCTAATCGCAAATATAGGAGGAGAACATTATGTGGGATTATGCATACATGAGTGAAGGCCAGATCAATGAGATAAGCCAAGAATTGCCCTCCGGTAATCAGCAAACCGTTTGTGCTAACAAGAGCGCCCCTTATCCTAGCAGGAGAAGCTTCGGAAATGTAGAGAGGCGCAGTCATGGAAGCCATTCCAACGCCTAAACCTACGAGTATTCTTCCAATGATGAGCATCCATGGAGCTACAGCAGCGGCCATGACGATCGCACCGAAAAAGAACAGGACGTCGGCGAGAAGTATGGCTACCTTCCTCCCAAATCTATCGTTGATCCACCCGCCAACAGCAGCCCCAACGATAGCTCCAGCAACAGCCATACTCACAATAGTTTCCTGCGATCGGACAAGAATTATTTAGAACTAACATACTTGAGAAGCATAAGCAGTGTATAGGAAATGAGGAAGGATTAGTTACCTGCAGCCATGTTTTCTTGTCGACGGTTTCAAACTCCTCCCGAATATAGAGCATCGCCCCAGAAATGACGCCTTCAACCAGGGGAAATGAGGTATTCAGGTTTATGTACTATTTGAGGAGTATTCATTCCTCTTAACGGGGTGATACTATTGTATGCCAAATCTCAATTAAGAGAGCAATACAGAGGCAAACACTCAAAAAGGCAAAAGAACTGACTACTTGCTGCGACAAGCATAAGGACTGCGAGCATATACAACAGGCAGTGATGGGGTTAACATCAATACTACTAAAAACAGAATTAATGAATCTTTTGTACATCTTGTCTTAAGTAATGTGGTCGGAGTGTAGGTTGATAAGTGAACTAGGATTGAGGAAAAAGTATAAGAAAAGGCAAGTGGAAACAGAGAGGCAAAATGGCAACAGAAAAGGCTAAAACAGTTTAAAAGTTGGAAGACTACCCACTCTTCTCACTGGTGGTTGACAATAAGAGAAAGAGCAAAGAACTTGTATTATACCTCAATATGAACACAGTTAAATCAAAAGTCAAACTACATTATTTAAAAGTATTTTGTGTAAAACTCAGCGATTGGAATAATTTCGCTATCACGACCTAGGAAAAGAATTTGATAGAACAATAGCACCATAGCAAACTGATAATCATCCCGATCAAGCTTAATCTTTTCTTTATGCACTTTAACATAATGAAAATCATAAGAAATGGAACTAACATCAAGGCAAGAGCTTGATCTACCTGTGTCATAGCCAAACAACAATCCACCGATTCCAGCCGAGAGCGCAAGCCTCATAATATACGGCGTCTTCCATGTCGTCCGCCAACATTCGGTGAACTCCGTCTTACCAGCTTTCGTATGACCTCCCTCCATCTTATCCTCCTCAGATACACACTTCCGAAAGAACAACAACAATATCTATTCTGCGAAAAATTAAAGAGAGTCACTATCTGCTCACCCGTGTCGAATACGAAAAAGGCACAATTTTCATATCAATCCTGTCCAGTAAAGTTAAGCTAACGACCATTCCCATGATTTGTTTTACAATCTGCTGCATATTATATTACAACTTTCAGCAGGAGAAAATATAGGATCAGACTTTCGACGCCATACTCCATCGCTTTTTCCTTTTTGTCTGGAAACTTCAATTATTCTATCATTTCGAATTCCAGCAAATGATACCCCACAAAACAGAAAAAAGGCAAATCATGCAACAAATCGATCCCACTGAATCTGATCGACTGAACTCTGCATGAGGCACTCGAACAGAGAATGCCAGACTCGAAACAATACGGACCCAACACAACCCTCAATGCCTGGCGCCGAAATCCACCAAAAACCATCACAGCCCAACTGAATGCACGAAAGAGAAACGGAAAAAGAACAAGAACAGAGAATACCCAGAACCAGAAAACCCTCTTCTCCTTCTCCTTCTCCTCCTCCTCCTCTCTCTCTTATCTGCTTTCTGCTTTCTAAGTCTTCTCTGAAAACGACTCTTGCAAAGGTCTTCTCCTTTGAAACTTTATGGGAACAAAGCAGTGGCCAGAGCGAGTTGAGAGCGAGATTCCAAAGCAAAGGTAAGGATAATAATAGACAAGAAAGGTGAACCTGAAGGGAATCGCTTGAAAGATGACATACATGCGAGGGAAGAAAGTTAACTTGGAATCATTCAAAGTTTTTATCCACTGATCTTAAACTGGATTTATTCAAAGTGGGGTCCACCAACCGGATCCGAGCGTGCCTGTTCTGTTTTGACCAAAGTTTATCACGGTCGCCTACGTTTTGCGATGTCTAAAGATTCGGTTTCCCTTTGATTCCTGGTACACCACCAGCCCTCAACCACCTCATTTCCAATTTGAATTTATGTTCTATCATATCACCAAAAGATCCAATATCCAAAAATTCAATCTTTACTAGGATATATTCGATTAGTTCTATCCAAATGACATATGCATGGCTTTACCATTTACGGCCATATCTTTCTCTCTTTTTTTTTAGAAGGATTTGCCTATCGTGTTATTTTCTTTTAAGCCTCTCGTGTTGAAGTGTCTTTATTAGTTAATACCTTATTTCAGAATACCGCAAGATCGTTCACGCTTCCCTGAAATCTTGAGTTTTATCATACAAAACTTATGATAGAACTTGACCCAATTCGTAGTTTCGTTTCATAAGGAAAATTTAATGAAGTTATTTCCACGAAAGTATATCATCTGTGAAATTTGCGAATCTTTGTTTCCATTTTCGTTTCCGGGCATCGTTATTGATTCGTTCGGAAGTTTTGACGATAAGATTTCGAATAGGAAATGACGCCTTCGGCTCATTCGTTACCCGGCAAAAGGATGGGATTCTAATAAAGCAAGAGATATCAGATTCGCAGCAAAGAAGATTCGGTGGTTTGCCAAGATTTAAAGGAGATTGAAGATAGGGGCATAAGCTTTGCTTACCGCAAAATGGAGGATGGTTCGTCTTCGACAAATCCCAAGAACTTCCCTCAGTTGGAGAGCAACTGAGGGCAAAACACGGAAAACGCCGTCGGATCGTCGGCGGGGAGATTAGGGTTCGCTGTGAACAGGTGAATCCAACCCTTTTCACCCCCATCTCTCTTCGTTTTTATACTGTTCATCTCCTTCCCTTTAGCCTGGAAAAAATGTCGATCATCCATTGCTCTCTCTCTCTCTCTCTGTCACAACGAGTTTGAGAGGCCAGATGATGCATGTGATCTGAAGCGTGGCTGCTGATCCTATCCATTCCGAAGATTAATGACTTGTTTTGAAGCATTTTTACCTTGGAAAGTTTAAACCTTGTCGATGTCTTATAATTAGGACGTCCACGATAACCATTCTATTTCTCTATTTTTATTCTAAACTTATTTGGAACGTAAATTCGCTTGTAATGCAATTCTAGTTTTCTATTTATGGAACAATTTTTAGTTTCGGAAATAAATTTGAAAGAGAAATGATAAGATAAAAATTGTAACTTCTCTGTTCCGGAAGCGAGAAATGAATGAGAAATAACCTACCAAAACCCTTCATTTTTTCTCAAGTCATCATCGTACTATCTCTGTCGACCTTCCTTAGTCGGTCGCTTCGCGCCCATCGTCGCCAACCGCCGCCCCCGCAGACCTTCACTGGCCCCCCTTGCCCACAGCCAGTCGTCGCCAACCCCCACCACAAGCTGTCGACTGCCCAAACAACCATTGCACCGCCAATTAGCGCAGACCACCAAAGTAAAAATTAAATAATAGCTTTTTATTTTTAAATAGTAAATAATATTTTTTAATAAATAAAAATGAAGTATAAATATTTCGTATAAGATTTTATGCTAATTATATTTCGGAAATAGAAATCTTCAATCGTTATCAAACGAACTTTTATTCCATGAACATAAATTTATGTCGTTATCAAAAGCCTTTTTTTGCTCAAGAACTTATACTAAAACTTATTTATGGCCGAAATTGATTTCATAAATAGAATGGTTATCATGCGCGCCCTTAGACACCAAAGTGCAAGAGTGGCAGCTTCTTCTATCTCCTTGTTCTTCTTAATGGGACATGCAGGATATTTTGTAGTCTAGGTCGGATAATTGCGAAACAGGTGAGAGAAAAAATAAACCCTAAATTTTTATCTCAATGGAGAAACGCAACAACAGTGTCGAGTTGTGATTCTCACCTGAAATTTTTTCTAATCACACTATTGCATCTCATCGAAAGAATATTGTTTTTAAAAGATAAGAATATTATAGCGGAACGGAGAATTGATAAATATTGTGTTTCAAAAAAAAAAAAAAGACTACATGGAGAGTCTGTCTATACACTCTATTAGAGGGGCTATCTAAAGAAATCAAAGGAAATAAAATCGGCTATGCTTAACTAAAATCAATACAGATAATCATATGACATATCATAAAAATATCTAGAATATCTCTTAACAAATGATGGGCTACTCCTGCTCATTTGGAATTGGTGCGTCAAATCATGTGTCGTAGGCTTTTGGAGCTGTAATAATCATAAGCGAACTTATATGTTATCATTAAATTAGGCTGACTCGGCCAAGTTTGACTCAGCAAGAACTCGACAAATAATTCAAATGGGGGAAAAATCCACATGCTTTGTTGTCAATTGGATGAAAAGAATCGCTATGAATACTTGATTAAAAAGCAAAAAAAGAATTGGTTTGTCAAGAATGGGATTCGAACCCATGCCCTTTCGGACCAGTACCTGAAACTGGCGCCTTAGACCAACTCGGCCATCTTGACGTCGATGGCGAATTCTATGTATTAATTATATATCAAATTTAAGTTTGTCTCTCCACCTTCACTTCGGGCAAGTAAAGTTGCCTAAAGAAGCTTGAGTTTGGTCTGCATTCCAATCAATAAAACACTTTGAAGAAACTCGAGTTGTCATTGAGAGCTTGTTTCTACTCGTTAGAACCGCAAAGGGCCAAATCTTGATGCGAAAAATTTGTCTCGTTTCGCGTCTAAGCCCTCGAAACTGTCTTCTAAGACCTTCCTCGAAACACACTCCCCCGCTCGGAATTGTCAGACAATGAGTGATGAAAAGAAGAACCTCGACATTTGCTCGGATGGTAAGCGCGTTCATCTTTCTCACCAAAGACCACGTTTCGGATCACCGCATTTGCACATTCTCTCGAAGAACGCCTCGAGGAGAACATGGTTTTATGCCATCGATAATTACACGGAGCGATACATTTGTTATAATATGTCTCGAGTTTTAACCCGTGAACGAAACCATGTACAAAATAATGATGCAGATTGTATTGGTTTCGGTTACTGAATGTGTGTCAATTAGGAAAGTCAATATATGGACTTTGGATCATTGACATGGAGAAGTGACCGAATTTTGGTTAGGAAAAGCAAGAAACGTATCCTAATTGAAGTCTGCCAAGGAATATCTAAAAGGATAAGTGTGACCATGACCAAGATTTTCAAATCTTGAATGATACCTTTTTCACCTTGGAGTCGGCATCAGCAAGCTATTATTTGCTTTGTTTTCGTGGGACTCGCTTTCATATAAATAAAAGGAAGCAACGTCGTTGGCTACGAAGAGGTCTGCCGATAGTGCTCAAAAGGTGAGGCGCTGTTGTTGACGTAAAGACTTCTTGAAGCACCGTTTGATGAGTGCTTGCTCGTGGGTTTTTCTTCGTAGGATTGCATCAATAGCTTTTGTGTTCTAGTCGAGAAATTCTTATTGCTAAAATTTGCTCTAATTTTAAGAAGATGGCAGGGATTATTCCACGTCATTCATAATAAATCTCAATAGTTGATATGTGATCGGCAAATTAGTTTTCCATAAATATTCTTATTTAGATGGATCAATATTTTGGATTTCTTTTATCCCTTATCTCTAGCTCACTTCTTTTTTGATTTTTACTCTATTTTTCTTTGCGGAGAGCAAGAAATGGAACCTCGCACCTAGGATATTAGCGTCCTACTTCCTAATCCCTTTACCAGCGGGACCGGATGCCTATTAAGAATCAATAGTTTAGATGACTCCACGTGAAGAAGACGTTGGGAGTGACGCTTTTGGGAGTGAAGGATCTCTCTCCTTAAAAAAAAAAAAAAGGTCCAAAAAGCCCATCCAAAGTTGGGCCCACAAGGCCCATTGAATCACATCATGGGCCAGAGCCCATTTTCTCTCGCTTCCCCATTTCCCTCCCTTCGTCTCCCGCTTCTTCTTCTCCTTCTCCTCTCTTCCCCCCCTCCAAACGCGAGTCCTACCCCTAATATTGCAGAGAAATTACAAATCAATTTCTCTGCAAGTGACCCGCTTATCGATTGCGGTGGATTCGCCTGCTGCTTTTTCGATTCCGGTGTCGTCGATCTTCGGGAAGGACTCAATTTCTGCTGGTGATTTGATGCAATGCTCGGAGAACGCAATGTCAGGTGCAAAAAGCTGAAATCTGTGGGTTTTGCGTTTCGATTTTCGATTTTACGCCATTGTTTCGATAATGAGAGCTTATCCATCGGTGTTGGGGCTTAGTTTGGGTCTGTTGGATGAATCATTGCGTTTTCAACTCGCAAATCATGGATCTTCTTTGATAAAAGTTCGAGCTTTTGGCGTTTTAGAACTGCTCGTCCATCTCGGGTCAATAAGAGGTCCGGAAAAGGAGGAATTTCACTGCTGTTCGTAAAGTCAATGTCACTTGTGTTGGAGTTGACCTTCCCCATCCTTGGTTCCCACAGCATTGTTTGAGTCTGGTATGGTATTAAAACAAAGGCTCTTTAATGCCGAGTTCATCTGCAAGAAAGCTCCTGAATAGCAATGCGGTATCAATAGCTAAGGGATGGGATGGAAGGTTGATAAACCATGATGGCATTGCTGATTGAGGTGTGTGGTTCATTGGGAGATTAAATAGTTGCAGAGAACTCCCATCAGGGACAGCATAGATTATGGTCTTAGACTTGCGCGTCGAAAATTTTTGGAAGGAAACAAAACCATCTGATGAGAATGCATGACGACGATTTTCAACTTGTTCCGTCGGGTTAAGGATAAGGTAGCTAGGGCTAGAGTTAATTCTCTGTTGGTTGTAATAATCTGGGTGCCTAACTTTGAAAGAGCGGTGATGGTTTGACTAGTTTTGTGGTAGTTTATGTAATACTTCCTCGCTTCTATTCAGTGACTTACCAATACAGTACTGAAGCCAGCTTGCCAATCATTTTCTATGCCATATCTCTTGTCTTGCTGATTAAACTTGGAAAAATTTAGACAGAACCTGGTAAATGAATTGTTTTCATAGGAAAAACATGGTAGGACAATTCATGGAGAATACATGGTAGGGCTAGTGACCAGTATAAATCTTGTGACATTCAGATTATCAAAGAAACTGGTTTTGCAAAATGCAATTTGTAGTTCTACAAGGAACATGATCTTCACATTAAAGCATGCCATGTAAAATTTGGAACCCTAATTCGGTTTAATGATTGGAAGTTCTCTGGTAACACCTTTCTGTCATTCTCTGTACTGTTGATGGATTGAAGTGGGTGTACCGTCTTCTGATAGTTAACAGTTTTTATTTTTATTTTTATAGCACAACAAACAAAAGGGTTCTATTAAAGGATACAGCTTTGATGCTTGCTTAACACAGATACTTGCCGTACCTATCGACCTTCCCTTTAGAAGCTGAGGTTGGAGAACTTGATAGAGAAAGGAAATATTTGAATTTTCCCAAAGTTCTTTTTCACTGCATCAAGTAATTAAAGATTCTTTGCTTTCATGTTTTGTCCTTCTATGTCCTTGCCCTGATTCCCAAGTTTACTTTAAACTTGCCTTTATTCAGTTGGGCTCTAACTCTTTTATCAGCTCACCTCGTGACTGATAATTTTGTGTTTTATCTGGTGACATAGTATCTGGTGAGATTTGCAACCTTGAAAGAATATACTCCATCAATATGGCATTCTAGAACCTAAGACTGTGGCAGTTGGAAGATGGCTTTGAATTCTGAGGACGAACAAGCTGAAGATTATTTGTTCAAGATAGTTTTAATTGGCGATTCAGCGGTTGGGAAGTCAAATTTGCTTGCAAGATTTGCCAGAGATGAGTTTTACCCTAATTCCAAGTCCACAATCGGAGTGGAATTCCAAACGCAAAAATTAAATATCGATGGCAAGGAGATCAAGGCGCAAATCTGGGATACAGCAGGTCAGGAGCGGTTCAGGGCCGTCACCTCTGCATACTACAGAGGCGCAGTTGGAGCTCTGCTTGTGTACGATATTAGTAGGCGCCAGACATTTGATAGTGTCGGTAGATGGCTCAATGAACTTCATAGTAAGTTTCTTTTTTCTCCCTTTACCCCGGCATCCTGCTTTTCTTGCTTCTCTTCCTTGCCCATTGGCATGTCGACTTGATTTTGAAGAAATTACTTGTTTCCTCACATAACCATTGGATTTGAGATCTAAAGAGTCTTTAGTCCTTGCTGAAAGGTTCCTGCATTGCTGTGTCCCTGAGGTGTTGGCAAACAGATCTTCTAGTCACTATTCACTATCTTAAAATCATTCTTTAGATATGGAGTCATGGAGCCGATTTAGTTACAAATGAATATGAACTACGACGAGCTCATGGACATTACTAAATGACCAGTTTCTACCTTTGCCTTTTGGTTTTGAAGTTATGTTACGTCATTTCTAGGCAGAAAAAAACTATTTTACCCAGATCTTCAAGCTAAACAATGAGCTAAGCATTGACTTCTAGCATTTCTATGAACAGCTCATTCCGACATGAACGTGATAACAGTTCTGGTTGGCAACAAGTCGGATCTAAAGGATGCGAGGGAGGTGAGCCCTGCCGAAGGCAAGACATTGGCGGAGGCGCAGGGCTTGTTTTTCATGGAGACATCGGCCCTCGATTCTTCCAACGTGGCTGCCGCATTTCAAACCGTGGTTAAAGAAATCTACGGCGTGCTGAAGAGGAAAGTGGTGGCGTCCCAAGAGGTCAATAAGCAAGACCCGGAGTGGTTAGGGAATGGGAAGACCATTGTCCTGGATGGAGAGGGCAAGAGCGAAGAAGACGTGCCCCCTCGAAAATCTCGGTGTTGTGGGACATAAAATGAACCATGACACTAACATGAGGATCTGAAGTCTTGATCGTTTCGTTCACATCTCTGGGGTGCCTGTTCTCAAGGCTTTGTTTGCCAAGTGGAGGTCCTGGTATTCTTCTCCTCCAGGAGTCAAATTCTTGAAAGCAACATGTTTATTCAAATTACCCCCTTCTTTTTGTCTGCATTTTCTTGAAGTTGGCCTTGGAATAGGGAATGTATATTGGCATGAAGCTTTTTTTTTTTTCCCAAGAATCTCTACAGCTTGATGACAAAAATAATGTCTGTAATCTCCCTCTCTCCACCTTGTTTTTCCCATTCAGGTGCAGCGTGTATCTAGTTTAACACCTTTTCTCTCTTGCCCCGGCCCCGTGCCGTCTCTTCTGTAGATAGGCTATCCCTTCAGGCTATGGTATTGAGAAAGGAAAGTGAGATCTATCGATTGATTTAATATTAGATGAGTAGCCATGCTATGATCGTACGGAAGACATGGCCCATTCAAATGAAAATAGAACGAGCATCTCCAACTAAGGGGAATGGAATGCCGACCACAGGGTGAGATGATCTTTTAATATGAAGCCGAGTGACTCGTCAAGTCATGAAACTTAGTCATTTTGATCAACATGGCTGCAAGTGGACCGAGTTGATATGGTCTCCGGACTCCCTCCTCCACCTTAATTCTCAGCTATTTTCGCAAGATGCATGCTCGTTCGAATCTCCTCCGAATTATATTAATTATCGAATTGAAAATTGCAATCGAGGCAGCAACTTGACAGGAGCCAAAGAAAGATAGTCCAATGATAATGATAATAGATATTAATTTAACTTTTTGGGTTTTTGTGTGGTCCAAAGCGGCTATCGATTGTATCTTTTCGATTACGACTGGGATGTGGATGGTGACTGGCCGAAAGCTACATAGCATTGGCACATCCCCTTCTCCTTTTAATCGAGCTAGTGACAACATGGTACGTGGGCCCCACCCCTAAAGCTTTTTGAACTTACTTGCCCATCCCATCACCCCTTTTTTTTTTTTGTCTTCATTTTTCCTTGACGTTGATAGATGGCCAATCTTCTTACATCCGTTATCTGAACACGTGTATCTTCGTTAATATTTCCATTCTTTCCATATCGATAAATTTAAAGAAATAAATAATGAAGATTCGAGATTAAAGTAAAAATTTAAGATTTTCTTTTGAGATAAAAAGTTTAGGACAGAACTTGATTTTGTTGTGGGAAGTGGGATCTCTGGTTCTTGATGAACATAAAATTGAGAGTGTTTTAAGAAGTTAACCTAATTTATAGCCATCACGCAAAAATTAATAACTTTTACGGGTGGTTACTGACTTTTAAATATTTTTGTGGATGTTTGGTATCAGTTAATAACTTTGTTGTTCCGTAAGTATTGGACCGACTATTTCACTAAAATTTATAATTGTCGAACAATTTCTTAAACATGAAAAGTAAATTTTTTATTTATTTATCATGAACATGAAAAGTAACGTAGTTGCTCACTTTTATTTGGAAACTTCCCTTAAAATCGTGATGACAGAATGTCCAGATAATTTGTAATCTGTCCGATCGCACGATTATTCGTCTTTCCCTTTCTTCTAAATGAACGGCCCAGATGATCCGAGTAGTACCAATCCGGGCAAAGTATGGTGACGCAAAAAAAAACGAAATAGGTGGACAGTCACGTCCCACGTGGAACACATTGGCCGTCGGTTTGTCGGAGTGGGGACCACATGCGACAGACAAAACAGATACCCCCCCTAACGATAATTTTTCCATATATGGCAAGTGGAACGACACGTGGCCCCACCAGCGTGTGCGGCCCGCTTGTAATTTTGGTACATATCTTTTCTGGGGATTCTTGGACAAAAGTCAAATCAGCCAATCCTCCGGCGACACGTCTTATAGCTGAATGCCACATATATGTTCATGTGCATTTTTTGCATGCCTATCTCCGAAAAACGTGTCACCTGATATTGCGGAAATACGACAACCCGAAGCAAACACGTGCTTGGACGCGGGCCTACACGACTCGATTCGTCCATCGTGACGAGTAATTGTGTGAATTCCAATTGATCGACGGCCAGACTTTCTCCTTTTTTTGTATACTGTTTATAATTGTGTGAATTCTAGATGATCGACCATGCATTTTTTTCACAAGCAACACATCTTATAGCTGAATGCCACATATGTCTTATAGCTGAATACCACATATGTGCTCACGTGCATTTTTTCCATGCCTGTCTCTGGAAAACGTGCCACCTGGTGTCACGGAAACTCGACAACCCGAAACATACACGTGCTTGGACTTGGGCCTACACGACTCGATTCGTCCATCGTGATGGGTAATTGTGTGAATTCCAAATGATTGACGGCTAGACTTACTCCTTTTTTGTATAATATTGATAATTGTGTGAATTTCAAATGATCAACGGCTGGACTTACTCCTTTCTTTTGTACACTGTTGATAGGTGTTGCTAGGTTTCGACATCGATTATGAACTTGTCTTTAACGATTGATGAATGAATTTGAAAGCAAACTAGAGTGCCTAGTTTTAACCAGTCAAGAAGAAAGTATAGATTAGCTATATGGTATTGATATTTTCCCAAAGACCGACCGTTAAGCAATGCTCCTAAATATACAGTAACCTTAGATGATAACTGATAATTCTCATATGTGCATGTGTTATCATCAGGTTTTCAAGAAACAATGACTGATTCAAGACCAATGTCCTGGAGCCGAACTGATTCCCAATTCTTTTTTTTTTTTTTTTAAATCCAGAACCGAGTCGGTCCCTGTGTAAACCGACTTGGAACTAGCCAATTGAGGGCGATTCGGTTCGATTCCCGGTTACCGACCCTCAATTTGAAGCACCAATCATGAACTTACTCTTGAATAGAATGACTGAAAATTCTAGAAGAGACACGAAACAACCAAATGTCTTGTAGCCCAACCAGCTGTAATTGAAAAGAAAAGAAGGCACAAAAGTCAACAAGCAGGAACATGTTTCACCTATTAGTTCCAACCCCTTTTAACAATATGATCAGCCAACAAATATGCTCAGCAGTCTTGCAAGTGAAGTAGCAAAATGACTTAAAAACACAGCATTTACAGTCACATACCATTACAGAAGATGACTTAAAAACAGAGCATTTTCTGGCCCATCAGAAAAATTTATTTATAATAGTTCTCTTATGGTAGAATTTGATTAGAATTCAGTAACACATCTCTTTGGATTTCACAAGAGTATTCCATATGAAACTAATAACTTGAGCATAACTCTCAGTGTACACTTATCTGAAACAAAAGCCTCGGAGAGGGTATTACTGACAAGAACCAGCATGGTCGCTGAATAATACAGTGAAGAGAAAAAAAAATGTAAAGAACACTTGGAAGAAAAGAGAGAAAGGAAAAAAATGTGAACAGAAAAAAGTGTCAGCCTTCTTATGTATCGGTGGATCACCAGAGAAGCATGATACAAATTTCTGGAAACACCCTACCAATGGTTTTTCACCGCAATCGGAACTCCAAGAAATAAAACCTATGTGAAAAATCTCAAGCCTGAACCTTGCACAAGATTACCCCTGTATCTGCTCAACTTACGGGCTTTCGTAGATGGGCAAACCAATCATCTGTAGACGTACTTTGAACTCACAGAAACAACTCGACATGGAAATCACACAAACACGAAATACTCCAAGTGCTTGAAGATACAATTTGCCTATCGTAACTTTCTGACGTCTATATAATGTACTAGGTAGCAATTCCTGTCAAAAACAATCAAAGAAATGTCAATAGCAATATTTTGCATTTGAACTTTTCTTTTAGACATGAATGCTAAAACATCGGATAAGGAGATTTCTGTGAACAAATCAAGGGCACAAAAGCTTTAGGTGATAAATCAAATCCTTTCGCTTGTTGCAGTGAGTCGAATTTTGACTTTGCAAAGAGAGTACAGATGAGCCAAATTTGAGAGTAAGAAGTCTGTCATTCCCACTCTTTCAATCCTTGAGCTGCCACCAAAAGATGAGTGGGAATGCCAATGATCTTTGAGGCACGGAATAGTGAGATGAGGAATCAACTCACTGTATCACCAGACATGCTAACAAAGTATTGGACGGAAAATTTTGTTCTACCAAAGGTTTAACAACCACAACAAACCTACTGCCAATGTTCTGCGACAACCTGTATTAGGCATGAGAAATTATTCTTCTTTTCTATTCGAAGGTAATAGAAGAACTACTATTTTGTCATGGGAACAATATGCTTCTCAATTTATGAGCATATATACTCAAATAGATCAATGCTTACCAATTTCTGAACAGAATGCTAATCCGTGAAACATAATCAAAGATGACTATCCCAGAGATATCGAACACTCATAACATCAATGACAGCCATTGTATCTTTAACGGTTAAGATGGCCTTTCTCATGCATGACATATTCATTGGCCAGAAATGAATCTATCGACTTAGATTTATTTTGCAGGACATGATGCAGAATGGCAGTTTACTGCTGGGTATGGAGCAACTTTTCCTATCCCGCAGAAAAAAATGCAAAAGTTGAGAACCTAGAATCCTCTAAAAACTGCAACATATTCCCTATATCAACCTCGTTCCTGCTATATCATTGCCTATACTACCAATGAACCTGAAAAACGATGCAATTAAGGAAGAAGAGAAGAAGAAGAATAACTAGCTTATGCAACGTCCACAACTAAGAGTAAGTATCGTCAACAATCGCACCTCTAGTTGATTGTCTATTAGCAACCCCATAACCAACATAACCAGCAGAGCTTTTGGTCATAACATCTGAAGTTGCATTTCCAAGTCCATAGCCAAATGGTCCAGATGTTTCTGGTTCTGGAGGTGATGATTGCCAAGTGAGGTCTCCATAAAGTGAACTACTTTCATAAAGATCTGGAGTCCCATTGCGGCCACCACTTGTTGCAGGATATGACAAAGCTTGTCCAGCTCCAACCACTCCACTGTTTCTTCCAATTCCTCCAGCTCCTGAAACATAACTACCATCCATACTGCCAAGACTAAAGTTTTCACCCCTTAAGGTAGAACTATTTCTTCTACCTTGTGCAGAATTGGAAGAGGGACCCCAAATTGTTCCTGCATTATTAAAAGAGCCCAATCCCGCATTTTCACTTCCAGATCCCATAAGATTGTTGGTACTTGCATTGTTTGAAGAATAACCAAGACTGCCATTGCCCCAGAAACTCCCCCAGCAGTGCTCAAGATGGAACCACTTCCTCCATGGCTCCCAGAGTTGTACCTGCTTGTCCCATTGTAGAAAGAGTTGAACATCTTCCCGTAACTGAGGTTCGAAAGTATGTTTGCATTTGCCCCAAAGCTTGGGTTAAAACCTGGCTCGTTATTCAATCCTTTCGGATAAGGAGGAGTGAAAGGAGGAACTCCACCCAGACCAGTTGTCACTGGACTAAGTCTCCCATCCATTCTGGCTCCAAAATCTCCAACAGAGTTTGGACCATATCCCTGGGTAAAACCACTGAGGAAGCCATTGACTCTACCCATGCCGTGGTTATAGTTCCCTAATGGGCTTCGACTTGGTCCAGGAGATAATTCTTTCGGGACTGCTCGCTTTACCTCCACCATTTTACCTTTCAGTTCATGGAATGTCTTGTACAAGACTCTATCCACAGCGTCTTCTGAATCATAAGTAATAAATCCAAATCCTCTGGGTCTCTGGGTGTTGTGATCATACATCACCACAACATCAGTTATTATCCCGAACTGATCAAAGTACTTCTTGAAGTCACTCTCTGTAATTGTTGAAGGCAAACCTCCGACGAAAATTTTCTTTGTCCGGGCTAGGACCAGGTGAGCCACTGATGCTTCTATTGTTTCTGATAAGAATGTTGTGATCATCCCTTGGGACAGCCTTTTTGCCTCAACCTGATCACGTTAAAGTACCTAATCAACAAGAATTCGATGCTTTTCATATTATTCAACACTCAACTTTTCAATTGTCCTCTGAAATAGAATTGTGACCACTGAACTCTAAATTAAGAATCTTCAACAATATATTTGTTCTGCACCTTCACCATTCTTCAAGATTTAATGGAATTTCAGCCCCTCGATATTTGAGCTTATACTAAGATAAAGATGGCTCACAGAGTCAAAAGAAAAAATAGTCAACTGCTTGTCTCATTTTCATCTTTTCACTTATTAATAGTTAAAAAGTTAAATGAATTTAAAAAGGATCGTTACAAAGGCAATAATCATGAAACAACTGCAGATCATAATGCAGAAATAATTGAGATCCTTCGGATGCATAACACATTGCCATATATTCTCCACACATGCCCACTAGTTGCTATCGCATTTGCAGTCTTGTGTATTTTCACCAATCCCAAAAAGATGTTGCTTCGTAAAAAACAGATAAAAAACAATCTTATTTAGTAAGTTCTTTATTTGCTTCCCTCAATCTCAGGTGCATACCTTTGGAACGTTCACACTGAACACGGTAATTTGCTGAAATCCCAAGTTCAGAAACAAGAACTCACCCAACAATATAATAGAAATATAACAGCAACGATACTGCGCACATATATTCAAATAGGAAACCCTCTTAGCAGATATCATATCAGAATGGATCTGACATAAGTAGAGTTGCAATTGTGAAAGGATAAACGTCTCATACATTTCACCTGATCACAGGTATAGTATGGATAAACTAAATGCATTCCTGCTGTAAATGCAATTTTCAGCAAGGAGAAAAAAAACCAAGTGTGTTAGAAAGAAGGAAACACTTACGCTTCTACCGTCAATCACATGCTTTTCCATAACAACTCTTTCCGCAACAGCAGGATCAGCAAAGACGACGAAACCGAAACCGCGGGCCCGTCCAGTAGCTCGGTCTCTCATAATCACAGCTTCTACTACTTCCCCAAAGTTTTGGAAATAATCCCTCAAGCGGTCCTCATTCGTGTCCCACGAAATCCCACCAACAAACAGCTTCCCATGATCCATTTCCATTCTGCAAAAAATCCCATTCACCACAAACTGCATCGATCAATACACCATCCTATCTAAAATCAAGCCACCCACTTACTAATCTCAACCATCTAACTGATCAACAGCACGAAGAACACTCGATGCAATCTCCATTCTCTCCCTCGATAAAACAGTGAGATACAACATCAACAAAGAGTCTGATTTTCCGGATTCCCAAACCACAGGAAGTTCCGAATTCCACCCCGAACAGACGATTCAAATCGAGGGCAACAAATCGTAATGCGGATTGCACAGGACAAACTCACCTTCCTCAGAGTTTTATATGGACAGAACTCGGAATGCTTCTGCTTCCGGATGATGAACAAGCTCACGTCCTTTGGAAATTCAATCCCGGATCATCGGATCGTTCGCCGATCGATTGCTGATCCGGAACAATCCAGAATTCTCCAATCCCAACGTCGGAAAGAATCAAAATTCAGCACTGAGTCAGCTCAAGCATTCAAAACAAGAATCTGCAGTGCTCGCTCAGCTAATTAATGAAAAAAATCGCGCAAAAACCGATACAGCAAAGATGGGTTTTCTCTTCTCTGTGAGATGAAATCGAGATCGAATTGAATCGAAGGAGGAATCACGAGAAATGGAAAGATCTGAGAAGAGAGCAATGATAAAGAAAGAGAGGGCGAGAGGCCCTCTTTTTCTCTCTCTCTCTCTCTTTTTTACCTCTTTCTTTTTGTGTTTGGCAAGCAGTGGCTTTTTTTGATTCAATTTATATCAACCCAAGATTAATGAAATTATTATTTAATTAATTTTTTTTTCTAGAATATAATATCATATTATTATTTTTCTTTTTGAATTCAAATGAAGAGAGAGAAGGGAGCATACTTGTAAGAACGCAATGGACTTTCGATCGATCGACATGCGGCCTTGTGTTAAAAGGATTATGAGACAAGGACGCTAATATTATATGTAAAGATTTCGACTCCCGCGTTCCGCAAAGTAAAAGTTGAGGGTTAGAGATAGGATATGCAAAAAAATATATATATTATCAATTTTTTAGGAAAGGGAGAGAGTGTGTGTGTTGCTATTGCTATCCTCTTATGTAAGAAAATTACAAAGAGGAAAGAGAATGGGAGAGTTGGTGATGTCATAAATTGTAAAATCGTTCTTTTTATTTAACGGAAAAAAAATATTGATGCCACTTTGTATTGAGCTCAAGATTAATTTAAAAAAAAGTTCATCTTCGTTACTTATGGGTAATTTCAATGAATTTGGAGTGGTGTGGTGAGTTGACTCGTACTAGATGGGATATTTTTCTTAGGAATAAAAAAATGAACGGACAAAATTAATCGATATGTGCAAATTACATCGTAATGGTTGGGTTGAAAAGCACGCTGTAAACGCATTTTATCTATTTCGAGCAGTAACTTCAAAACCGCGCGGGCTATGCAAATATGCCTAGAAAATGTGATTAACCGATCGGCGCAATCGCATTTGGTGAAACAAGATGCAAAGTAAAGTCGAGGAATCGAAATCATGTACACTTATTCCACCCAAAGAAACCATTCTTGGTTAAAACTGACTCCTCTACAAGAAAAGCGTGGTTGCCAACTCATTATTCTCCAACGTTTACACTAATTTTAAAAGGTGGCGTTCCACCACTTAAAGGATTCCTTGCAATTATTTGTCCCTATTCAATGTAATTTATCAACAGTCATGAGGTCATATCCAATTGAAAAAAGGAAAAATTAGATGATTATCCAGACAAATAATGCACCCCATCTTCCAGTTCTGGCTTCTTCTCCCTCCCATGAGACCCACTTCACAGAAATTTCAGCAAGATTATTTGCTTTTCAAGTATACTAAAGCAATTTAATCTTGGCTTAAATTATATTGATAAGCATAAATGTTGAATTGTAGTGCAATTTCACAATGCATCATGGGTGATTACTTCCTTTAGAGGCAAAGGATGCAACAATTGTTTGCACTATGACTTGCTTTTTTAGCAAGTCAATCCAAAAAAAAAAAAATAGTGGTGTGTTCCACAATGGTTGCAATTTAATTGCAAGGTCTAAAATAAAGTGATTAGATGGAAAAAAAAATTAAAGTAATCATCCTCTTAATCCTTTGGGTTTTATCTTATTTTATTTTTCTTCCATGTGAATTTTGGAATATAAAAACGGGAGAATAAAGTTGGAGATGTGTGAAAGACAGAGGGGATTGCTTGTGCCATGCATCAAGATTATACATGATTTGAGACACGAGCCACATGCATGACGTTAGAGGCTCGGCATTGTATGACTTAAGTACCTTTGATTCGATTAAGGAGAGGAATCTATTGGGTCGCCTTTAATTAGGCATCAAACAAAGTTATCTCGTGGAAATTCTTCTTCCAACAAGTCTAGCTTCTTTTTATCCTTTTGGTAGAATTTTTTTTTTTTTTTTCAAGTTGCACATTCTTGGCTGTAAAAGTCGATAAGATCACCTACCTTTCTTGCGATTGGGTTCGGAATTGATAAATTACTTGAAAAAGGGTTCCAAAGAAGATGATTAACGGGTCATGCCCGGGCTAGGCATGCGATTTTCTGAAACCGGCCTGAGGACCGGGCTCAAGCACGCCTAGGCCATCTTTTTAAGTAAATTTAAAGATTGATATTGTGAAGAAGAAGATTTCACAAAATCCTAAAAATTGTGAATTTTCAAACCTCAAGATTTTCTTAAAAGAAAATTAGCAAAATCCACCCACATTAAAGTTTTCTAGTCTCGGAGGCAATGCATATAATACATATTAAAAATTTGACAATTTTTATAAGTTATGTATCTTCTTCTTGATTGATCACCCAACTTGGGTACACTGTCGTTCAAAGTTCAAACCGGGCATGTGTTGTCTCATTTGAGTGCCGTGAAAGAACTTGTCAACTTGCGAATGTCGTTCAAGAAGACGGTGGACAATGTCTCCTCTCCTCTGCTACTTCAATTTTTCAATTTTTTTTTTGGGGTCGAAAATTTTTCCTCCATTCGTAGGAAAAGGTTGTGGGATTTTAAATATTCGTTTTAATGCAAAGTGGGCATTGGCCGCTTTATAGCCGGTGGCAATGGAACGTCTACCCCTTTTTCACATCTTAGAATAAACTTTGCAAATTTAATTTAGAACACGCCAATTTCTTCGGATGAAAGACCGATGGAATACGAGTACACTTTTAAAACTCATAAAAAAAACTCTAAGCTAATATATTTATAATAAATTTATCTAAAATTATTTTTTTTAAACGCTAAAAATCACAAATTAATATATTTATGACAAATTTCCCACTTACTTTTATTCCCTTATTTTTTAATCTATCAAATTAAGTTAATGGCATAAACAATTCCAATATAACGTTCTATCCGTTTTTATAGATTTATCAATTTGAAATTTTTGTGATATTAATCTAATTTAATAAAAAGTAAATTTATCACACGTATATCAATTTAAAATTTTTTTATCAAAAAAATCAATTTATAATAAATTTATCACAAAAATACCAATTTAAAATTTTTCATAGTCAAAAAAATAATTTGAAATAAATCTATCATTTATCACAGATATTTTCGTTATCAAAAAAATAATTTAAAATTAATTTATATATCAATTTAGAATTTTCCATGATATTAATCCAAAAAAGAAAATTCATGTGCTGTTCCAAATGAAAACACGCACACTAATTCAATTGGAAACAAATTACATCCGAGCAATATTACAATCGTCGGCTAAGAGACAGTTCTTGCAATATCCAATTCTCGACCGCAACACTCAATTACCAAACCTTGGTCGGGGGTAGGACTAATGCTTTCAGCCTGTTCATCTCGGTCAAACCATACATTTCGTTCCATATGCGTGTCGTATACTTATCTACTTTCCCCTTATAATAGGCTCTCAATGTCCTACTTCTAGGTTAACTTCTTATGAAATAAAAGCCTCCCCATCGTTTCAATAACTTACTCCTCTTCGAAATTATTTCACCTGCTCCTATCGACTTCTTTCATCAGATTTCACCAAAAGGCACACAAACCCATCTCCAGAAGGAACTTGAGGGGGAGAGGGGAGGGAAAACATCCATCAGAAGAAACTGGGATTTCGAAACCAGGAACTTCCCTATCTCCTCAGTAGCCCCAACTCAATTCTATGCAAATCAAATGGCACAAAACAGCTCTCTTTACTCTCACGCCTGACTTCAAAAGCAAACTTCAATACGAGAAAAACTTTCAAATGGGCAAAGCTAGAGTCATCGGAAGAAGTCAGAAGCATTCTTTTATCAGAGTCATCAGAAAGGCCTCAGAATTGCAGAATGACAGCAAGGCTTGACAAAGCCATTCAGTCCCGAAAGATGGTATTTTTTTCAACTGATATCATCACAGGCCACCATCCACTCAAAAACTCAATTTAAACGGAAAAAAATGGGAGCTTTTCAAAGAAGTTGCCATTCGAGATGGCGAAATGTATGCCTCATGGCCAGTCCCAAGAGGTAAAGGCAGCGATGCTGCTCCACAAGGCGATGGAATATGAGACCACCCAGGGCGGAGAAGCTCCTCCCCCGAAAGGGCGGAGCTCCATCGACGCTGACGGGCTTTCGTTTGTGACGTTTGCTTTGGACTATGCAAGCACAAGAGCTAGCTTGCTCCATAGCAGTAGCAAGGGATCTTCGAGTAGAATCCCCCGTCACGTAATTCGTAAAATTTGAAATCCAAATCAACAATGCAAACTAATTGACTTGACTAAACGTTCTAAATCTAGCGAAGCATAGCTTCGTAGTCAGATTTCCAAAAGCAAAAGCTTTTACAGATCACAGACTTAGCAACCTGAAAAAAAAAAAACGAACGTTTATACTCGACTTAACTTTCCAAGATCGATCTATACGTTGTTCAGAGCCGACCGACGTCTCCAGCACCCTCGAAATTAGCAAACCTCGTCTGAAGTTCATGAAACCAAACGAAGGAATTCAGACAGAAAAACTGAGACGTTTTGAAAAGATTAACGACGATGTACGTCTCATGGCCAGTCCACAGAGGTAAAAGCAGCGACGCTGCTCCAGTAGGCAATGGAATATGAGACGCGCCGTCGGCGGAGGAGCTCCCGGGAGGAGGACCGTCGACGCCTACGGGCATCGATCTATGACGTTAGCTTCGGAATCTGCAAACACGGATTTTCGTTTGCTCCGACGAAAGCCAAGGACTTCCTCGCAGAAGTCCCCGTCAATGACCCCCACGCAAATCGCAGCATCAAAAGAGCTCGTGGACGATTGAATCGAAAGAGAAGAAACCACGCGAACCTGGACATCTCAAGGAGCATCAACGATCAGAAGATCACAGCGGAAGGTTGGGCGGGGGTTCTCTAAAACCCTAGAAATGGAAGATCTGGAGAGGCGAGGCTAATGGTCGGTGTATATATATAGAGTTACGAGCTTCCATCTGAACCGTCGGATCGGACGGCTAGAAAAGGCAATTTCTCTTTGAATTAATTTACTAATTTCCCTTTTTTTTTTTTCCCTCAACACGGATTTATTTCTCCTTTTTAAATTAGGATATTTAAGCTCTTATTGTTTAGCTAAAAAATGAATAATTTCAAAAATATTATTATTTTTATAAAAATGAATGAATTAAAATTATTTTTTTCACTTATGATAATATTTAGACACAAATTATTGACGATACTAAAAAACTCTTTATCTTAAGCGATACAAGTGATCGTTTTTAAAAAAATATTTTCAAAATCAATCATATTTCACAAGACAAACAAAGCCTTATTCTCCAAGGGTTGATAGCAAATCCATTTTCTAGCAAAATTATAGAAAAATGAAAAAAAAAAATTGAGACTTTCTTTAATGATCCATATGTTGCGAGTAAAGCCATCAACTTTAAATCGGGTGCCAATTTTGACTCGATTTTTTTTTTCATAAAAGAGTATTAAGTTTAGATTTGATCTCAATTTTGGACCGATAACTTGTTTTGTCTTATGAAAAGTACCAATTTCAAGTTGAAGCCCAATTGTGACCGGAACAATTTTTCATCTCAAAAAAAGAAAAAATCGACTTTCGGTTCAGCCGTCAATTTCCCAATCGATGATCAATCAACAACGATGTTGAATATATGATATGTCATTCTACATGTGACATCATTAGATAGAAACTTGACAGATGCAAGATCTGAATACTAACCGAAAGTTAGTGCTATTTTACGAGTCGAAAAAAAAAAAAAAAAAAAGAAGTCAGGCCAGGAATTGATACTCGACTTAAAAGTTAGTGTTCTTATATGAGAAAAAGGAAAGTTCGGATTTGAATCGAGTTACTAACTAAATTTAGTGTTTTTTTTGGAAGACAAAAAGAGAAAAGTCTAGCCAGAATTGGGACCCGGCCCTCTGGAACTTTTTGATGTAATTGGGCCTGAAAAAGTACTCCGAATGATTCAACACCACAAATTTTTTTTTTTTTTTTTTTGTGTGGGGGTCGGCGGAGACAACAGTCGGCTCTAAACAACGTTTGGTGTCTTAGAAATTACAACTCTCGTAGCGAAGAGTGGCGGTCCTGTTGATTTGTTGTCACAGACTCGCAGCACGCTAATCAAATCAGTAGCTTGGACTCAGTATCAAAATGAAGGAAAGCACGTAATACAACCCTTGAATTCGGGCGTATTATACTGCAATTCATGACCGGGGCAATCTGAACCAAACTCGCATCCCGGACATGCATCAGAGTAGTAAAACCCGAACAAAACCGTTTCCCGGGGTCAGCACACAGGAAAGACTCATGAACTTTTGAAATGAGAAGGAGAGCTCATGAATGATCAGTTATTCTCAACTGACCCAATTGCATATCAAATCATCCCTTCAAGAGAGAGAGAGGGAGTATATGAAAAGCTGTTACCTGTGGCTCTGACCAAATGAAAGAATAGAAGTAAGCTACCTAAACAGTTTTTCCTAATACTGTGTATACCTATCTGTCAAGAAGAGAATTGCCCAACACTGTAAGCATCAGGTTGTTCTTTCACCCAATCTTCTGCATTATTCCTGCCGTAGAAGTCCTGGAAAAAAAGGAACAAAAGATCAGGACGAGCCCAGGCTCTGCGAATGCATTTTCAGTTAGGTAACAAGAAATGAAATAGACAGCATCAACACTCATGGAGATTTGAGAACTACGGCTTGTAATGCCTTGATAAAGACAGAACCTTGGACAGACAGCAACCTCTCAGACCAAATTCTGCGAGTAAAATTAATAAAACATCGAATGCTGAGGTAGCGAAAGTTTCTGGAAGTTACCGCAGAACATGCAGTTTGAGATTTTGTGGAAGTGATGAATGGCTGGAAAAGTTTAATGTAATATCTTTAGGAACAAAATCTACAGAACACCAACAACACATGCCCACTTATGAAATGATTATAATAGACATCAAATACTTCAGAAAATAAGGGCTGGCATAAGAACTTGGTAATTCAACGTTTGTTAGCATTTAATATCTCGCTATGTGAGAACGATTTGTTATAGTGGCAAACTTTTGATAACCCTGGATCTTGTTTTGGTTATATTCACTGCAACTTACCAACTACCAAGTCAAGTCCTATACTAAGAATAGTTGCCAGACCGAAAACTTACAATAACTACTCCTCTCTAGCTTCCACCACCTCCATAGGAGAATCCAGCAGAACAGAAAATCAACTAATTCAGCTTTCCTGACCAAGAAACTCCCCTCGTTTATCAATCCTGCAACAAAATTCAGAAAGAACTTGGTCATACCAGATCAGTTGAGACAGCAGTCACGAACTCCAATGAGGGTTGGAAGAGAATTGGCCGCACATAACTACAATTAGGACATGGTATGATTTAAGAGTCGAGTCATTCATGATTTCCATCAGAGCAGTTTTTATCTTCAATTGCAACATTGTCAGTCGCCATTTTTGACATATCATCCCCATTTGGTTGAACCTCTCCAAGTTCTGGCTTCTGCTGCCCTGTACCACAGCACGAAAAAGTTAAACCACATGAAATACTGATATTATTCTTTTTTCCCACTTTCCAAACTTAAAACGTCCACACAGGTGAAGCTATATAATTGTAGCTTATAAATTAGCTGAGAGTACATGTACGTGTATGCACCTTGTGTTTCTTCACGGTGGTTCTTCTCAGAAGCCTCATTTGGCACAGAATTAGAAGTCCGAGCTAGCCGTTTAAGACGATTTAGACGTACTCCTGTCATTGATTTACCTGAAACACGTGCTGAGATATCAGATGAAAACTTACAACTTCGATTTCTAAAAGTTGTCACAAGACTCATAATTGTCATCACTAGAACTATGCAGACTAGCACCACAGTGCAGCAGCCAAAGAACTTATATGATATCTCTAAAATTTGTCAGACTCTTCTTGCATACCCAACAGAAAAACAGCCAGACTAATAAAAGAATTGACATAATTAACTTACAGTTAGCCTCTGTAGCTCCCTTCAGGATGAGGTTTGCTACAATAGGGATATTACTGCTAGTAAGCTCACCCAAGGGACGCTTCAAGGATCGAGCAAAATGCTTAACGTGAATCAGACGCAACCTTTTTTGAATTTTAGCTAAATCGTAAGTAAGAGACTCTGTACCTGCAAAAGGGAATCAAGAAAATCCAGGACAATCTTAGTATTTCAGCAGGATCTAACCTCAACTAGTAACATATTCACAGCAGCTATGCGTAATGAAATTAATTGGTGAACAGAAAAGTACACACCACCATTTGACCTCAAGCTTTCAGTACTGATGTTTTGAAGAACTTGGTTAAATCCTACAGGAGCAGCATGATCATATTGCACAGTAAATTGTGAAACACGGTGATCCATTTGTCTGTTGCTCCTTCCAGTATTTCCATGTTCAAAAGCTGTGTCTGTTTGGCCAGATTGATGATCTGATCCCTGATGTTTTCTCTCCCTTCGGAGCTGATAATTCCTCCGGCGTCTAGCAAGATGCTTTTCCTTCTGCTCAAGAGTCATAGACTGTCTCCTTTGCCTGTCCCGCATCCGGCGTCGTTCTCTTTCCTGCTCCCTTCGCGTTCTATGCAAAGTAGCTAATCTCTCTGTTACATCTTCCATAGCCATGCCTATCATTCACACGACTCACATCCCACGCTCCGTAATTGCTCCTCTACATTTGGCTAAGATCTACTCACGGGATAAAGAGAAGACACATGTCATTATCAGAGACAACGCAACCAAGAAGCAAGTTGATCAAATGATAACGCCCCCGGGCACGGCAATGCGGGAGTAAACATCAAGCACACAAAAATCCCAAATAAAGGGAGATACCCCCCGCATCACAGCACATAACCTCGACCGAAAACTAAAAACACCGCAAAGTACAACAGACACAATTCCCATCCATATATAAAGAACAATTCAGTTTGTAAATTAGAATCAAACCCAGCAAATCAGAGCTGATTTACGAGCACTAAAATAAAAACGGCAGCTTTTCACTGGACGCAGTTGTTTTGAAGTCATTGATGCTTCCACAATTGGAGCTACGGCTACTACCTAAGCATAGTGATAATCAGGTGGAGCGATCAACGGGTAAACGACTAAGTCCTGCAAATGCCAACTCAAAGCATTCACATTTCTTGCCGAAACCGCTCATCACAACGCTCGGACCAACAACACAACACCATAATCGACATCCCCAGAGTCGGAACACTCGCCGATCGAATTCCCATTGTCGGGATCACAACCGACGACGGAACGCCCGCAGCTGTACGTAGCAAAACCAACATCAGAAGAACCGGGAAAAACAAAAAGCTGGAAATTTTTCGAGGAATTTACCGCGATTTCAGGGTGAGGAAGGAGATCGAGCTGTTCGAATCCTTTGGGTCGTGCGTGATTACCATCGAAGAGCACGCCCGATTCGAATTTCGAACCGAGAAGAGGCGAACGGCGAGGACGACGACTATGACGACGATGGCGGACGGGAGAGTGAGGGAGAGCTTTTGTTTTTTCATGTGAAAGTTCACGCCTTTAAGAACGGCAAAACTCGAAAAAAGTGCGTTTCGGGTTTCGCGGCAACTGACGAATTGGTCGTTGACACGTATTTATTCCATATTCAGTTTTTATTGGACACTTACGTTTTTATTCTGTTACATTTATTTATTTTTTTGGCCAAATTGGATTAATTTTTTTAGTTGGTGGTTTTTGTGCTTCTTGATCCGATATGTGAGAAGGATTGGACTGAAGTGAGCGGTTTTGATTTTAGCTTTTACCGCACCACAAAATGATGAATGAAGGTTTCATGAGAAGTGAACAATTAAGGTTGACCAATGACCATAGCCTTCTATGCAAAGGAACTTGGAATTGCTCGCATTACTTGAAATCGGATAAGATCGGCCTAGAACTGGCGGTTTCCATTAGGATCGGTCCAGTTCCTAGAACCGTTGAGTAACGCTTTCGTTCTCGATTCCGGACATGGAACCACCTTGTCCACCCAAGCCGGACCGGTAAAATTGCAACTTGTTTTAAGTGAAAATGAGTCTTTCTCTTTTTCTTTACGCCATTTCCCATACAATCCAACTCACATTTCGCGGTCTTCAAAATAGAACATATATCAAGATGCCTCCATTTACCGTATAATCTTTCTTCCCTTCCTTCCCCGGTAGGATATCTCCATTGAGATTAACGTATGAAAATAATAGATAAGAGACAGAGCCAAATGTCCAAATGAGAGCATTCATCATAAATTCACAATACTATCTCGTCTTTGATAAGCGAGACCATCGTGCGGATTTCTTTATTATTCTTACATTTTTCCTTGCAAAGAAGTATACACATGGAAATTAGGTTCATCATGATATTAATTGATGAATGCAATTTGTAGGGATTGTGGATCGGTTCCATAGACCTATCCCGAAACCAAATCGGGCCAGTGTCCGGTTTGTGGATGGATCCATTGAACCAACGGGCGGTTCCTTAGTGGCGTTCCGGTTTCATAGTGAGAACCACCCACTTGGACCATGCTCACCCCTACTTATGATATTGTCCCTAGACTTGTCGAAAGGCTTGATATAGTTCGTTTTGGTTCTCAACTGTAAAGTTCATCGAAGCTAGTTTAAGGTCGGACAATACTTATTTACCAATGTAGTAGCCTGATTATAGGAAACCCGTTCAATTAAAGACATACATGAATCGCAACATTGGATCTAACCCATCAAGTTATGTACATCACATTGATGAATTGTCTTGCTAGACTTCAAAGATTTAATTTCTTTTTTGTTATATCATACATTGGATCTGGATAGACTGAACTTGTTTCGATGTTTGTCAATTATTTGAAGCCCTTTAATTATGAGTGCCTTTTAATCACTTGCGAAGTGCACACCGATATTCATTTATGGGGGATTAATTACATATAACATGAGAAAAATCGGTGAATTCAAACTACGGATTAGTGCACATGGAGAGATGGATCCAATGTGTTGCTTAACATGGGAACTCATAGTTAGACCTCATCATGGGCAGGAGGCTCACTAGCGCTGCTAGAGGCCCAAAGACAAATCTGTATGGACATGTGCTTCTAGTTATAAATCCTAGCCTTACTTGTTGAGAAAAATCCCTAACTGATTTTGAAGTTGACAAAACAATCCATGATCTCTTAATCGAGTTAATGTAATGAAATATTTGTTTTGCATATTATCATAAACTGTAGGTTACATAGGATTGAATCGCGGCAAAAAACTCATACGTTGTTCCGAGAGACTTAGATGTCAGATCGAGCTCAAAGGTTGAGCAATGAGGTTAGATGTTAGAATTATGTTCAAGTCTTGAAAGGAATGTTTCACGTGCAACAACCATATCATAAAGAGACATATTCAAGAAGATTTACTTGACATATTACATCATTACAATGGTTAGGGATCAAAGTGGTTTAGATTCTCAATCATGAAATATCAGGATGCGATTAACGAGACAAGGATGCTAAATGAAGAATCTATCTATGATACTATATTTTTGGTTAATCGGTTTTTTTTTTTAATCTCAATGGCTACAAAATCCTTTGTATACGAGTCTCATCCAAACGTGAAAGTTTTGGAGAGTGATCCTTTGGAGATTTTGCAACGACCAGTTGGAGATGGATGAGTATAAAAGAACAATTCAAGGTCAAGAACGAATAAGTGAGGGAAAAGAGTTCAAAATTTCAAGATCAAGAGAGCTTCACATCCTTCACGTACCTTTGATCCTACACTTGTAATACTTTTAAGACAATATACGAGTGTAAGAGTGTTAGATGAGCAATTTACTCGTCACATTGTAACCTCTAAGCTATCCACTAGTGAAATTCGGCCGATCGATTGCCAAAGATGAAGAAGTGGACGTGGGCTTGAATAAAGCCGAGCCACTATAAATCATGCATGCACATTCTCTTACTCGACTTTCTCTGATTGCTTACCATTATAGCTTAATTGTACAAAGCGCTGCATTTGTGAATATCGTTGTATGAACTAGCTATTATCATCCGAACGAAGTTCGAACACTCTCATTTATGTTCCATATTAATTTTCACAAAAATCCATAAAATCACTTATTCATCTCATTTAGGTGATGACGCTAACCTCGACACCTTGAGTGCGGTCTGCCCAACCTAGTAGCTTAAGTTTTTTTATATTTTTTTTACTGATGAATGGCTCTGGACAACAAGTAATGCCTGATTTAAGGAATCGAACCGGGCCGCGGATGATTACCTCTACCTCATGGTCTTTAGCTCAATGCTTGTTCTGTCGGCCCAGCCCAGCACAATGCAGGCCCATCTATCCTGGTCTTTGACTCAATGCTCGATGAGAGAGCCCGCTTTTTCCTCTCTCACTCTTTAACACTTCTGACCAATTTCAACCATAGCGCCTCGTCTTCTCTTGAGTTCCACTCCCACAAAAATGTCACCCATTGATGAAAAAGTTTGGATCAATTGGTGGATGTTCTTGTGCGATTGGATCATTTGGCGGGCGGTGTTTCATAATTAGCCGAGTTCGTCGGGCCACCGTGGCTTCGGAGTCAAAGTTTCGTGCGTCGCGTTCTTAGCGGTCATAATTTTCTATTTGATTCGACACTGATGGAATCGTCCTGCGCTAACGTCCTTTCGAGCGCATCAATTCAAAACAACATAAAATTCTCATCTCTAGGGGTCAAATCTATGCCAAATTACAAAAAAAATTATTGTTTGCTTAACAAGTTCAATTTGTTGCCTTGTCAAATTAATGAGGGTCGTCATGAATTGTGATTGGCTCGCCGGCGTGCGCAAACTTCTCGAAGACCTTCTTAGACAGAGCTCTTATCTAAAGAAGAAGAGTCAACCTTTGACTGAGCTCAATTTAACTTACAAATTCAATTCGAAGCTTATTCAACTCCATAGGAAGAAACGGTCGTGGTGTGTTTTCGTATCCTTATTTTCCAGGGTCGGGTCGTCGTTGGTTAAACCTATACTCCACTAATTAACATCAGAACATAATCTTAATTAGATTATGAAGGTCCTTCAGAAAATGTTTAGATACTATAACGCTATTAAACCTGCACATTACATAGGCTTTGTTTGATCGGCGGAAAATGAATGATTCGAAAATATATTTTTAAAAAATCGATAATAAATAATTAGTCAACCGGATTTTTTTTATTATTATTGATGACATTTTATATCTAAGCATTTTCGTGAACGAGCAGCTTCTCGCAAGCCTAAAAAGACCCGAAGGGAAGAACATCTAATGGATTTCAATATAGGCATAAGAGCCACGGTGAATCGGGTGTATCAAATCATTTTCAATACCTTTATTGTTAAAAACTATCGTGAAGAATCGATACAAATGATTATTTTTAGAGAAATGTTTTTCACCGTCGGTCGTTTCTCGCGAAACGAAAACACCCCCATATGATGTGAGTCAACATGTAGCATGCAATAGTGGAATTCCAAATGAACGACCAAGTATTGCAGCCCTCGAGTTTGTCTGTCTGACTCCTTAATGTTTTTTCCCCCTTTTGCTTTTTTATTTTTTGGTGCTTTGAAAGTCAATTCTTTGACACACTATCCTAATTGATTTGAAACATTTCATGAAAAGTATTGTGCAGCTCTTTGGGACTAGGAAAGTGATAATTACGATATACTTTTCTAAGGGGGAATTTATTTGTCCTTGTCATGATTTCACTTTGAATCTTCCATTCTCCGCGTCGGATTCGTCCTGCAGTTATCCATCACGTGTATGTTTTAATGGTATATTGGATGAAATATTGGCAAAGAGCAGATTTGGATCATCGATACCAAATCGGATTTTTCGTGAGACAAAAATTAGTTTGGATAAGTATATCACAAGGTGCCAATTCGGAATTCTTAAGTTCCGTTTGTTTCGTAAAAAATAATTTTCGGATACACTATTTTCGAATTTTTTGGCATTTGATTCGTAGAAAATAAGTTAGTCAAGGAAAATATGTTTCACCTATGAAAAAACTCATTCGAAAGTAGGGAAAATGTTTTTCTCTTGTTGAGAGGAGGAAAACATTTTCCTTATCTTTCCTTCTGCATCAATTTCAAATTTCCTTTCTTTTTAAATATTTTTTTACTTTCTTTTCGTTCTTTATTTATTTCTTCATCATATAGATATATATAGGACATATGGAGCAATTATTTAGAAGTACATTTTGTGCAATTTACTTCGCCCTTTGAGTTAACATTGAAAGAACATATTAAAAAATGATATGATTCAACTTCAAAGCCATTTGAACATAATAGATAACAGAGGGCCCCAAGAATTAGTGTGTATTAGAATCACATGAGCTAGTAATCGCCGATATGCTCATATCAATGACATTATTTTTTTGTAATCAAGGAAGTATTACCAAACACACCTCCGGAAAGATGAGAAGTGATCGAGCTATAATTACATGTAATTGTAAAGGACTTAAATGTGACAACGATATGCAAGTATGATACGATGATAATCTTTGCCGTTGTGATTGATCAAGAAGAAATCCAAAGGGAACTCGAGTTTTGAAGACACTTGAAGAAGTAAAAAAAATTACTTATATCCAAAAGTAGAAAAATTAACTTTTACTCGGAAGCGGAATTTGATTTATAAAGCAAACGTGTTGCCATGCGCGCCCTTAGATTTTCATGACATAATGTTTTGAAGAAGCCTTTCAAAAAACGACCGTTCGTATTGCTCGAAATGATATGACAATGAAAAAATGTTTATCGTGGAAATTACATGTTTGACTTGGGGTATCTACTTACTTGCTGATGTTGGCATACCATTCAAACCAAGAGAATAGTCCACTTGGGACGTGGCTTGTTGCATTATACGACCCTAGAGTAGTGGCCAATATTTTTTATGGGAAATGACGTGGAAGGTGCTAATTCCCACGTCATCACATGATTTTAATTGTTTTATTTACATTGCATGTATATTCTTAAATCAACAAATAATAAAGTCTACCGGAAGAATAAAAATGGAGCATCATCCGAGAACAACGCAAGCAGCTTCGGAGGGCGTGCCAACGAGCCCGGTAAAACGCGGTTCCCGACAAAAGCCCCCGCGATTCAGCGGAAATCACCAGATTGCCATTTGACGGATCTCCACTCGTGCCCTTTGACTTTGATTCTCTTTAGCACGTGTTCTTTGCAGCTTACGTAATTTTAAAAAAAAATATCGGTAGTTGCTTCCAACTATGCAAAATGTACGTCGGACCAAAATAGTGGGCGGTTCTCCGGATTTGCACACGATGGAAAAGCATGAGTGACCGATTTCGGGATAGATCGATTTTTACCTTTGAATCGTGAACCGGATTAGAAGGGTCGGTTCTCTGTTAATAGAATTGCTAATCGGCCCACATAATTCAAACCGGCCATGTCCGATCTCGAGTGGGCCAAGAACCGGCAGCGATATCTGCGAGTGTTGTTGCATAGTCTAAACTCTCGTTATTTAGTGTTTTGGATATTTAATCGGTAAAAATTTCTATAAAAGAGGGTAAAGATGTGGAAAAATATGATTAATTATCATTAACTTGCTAATAAAAAGAGCATTAGCGCGGTCTTGGTGATTTGGTTTCACACCCGGAATCGAAAACTGGATCGACAATCTTGATTCCAATTTCAAGAATCGGGAACCGCCCAAAGTTTGCCGGTTCGGTGCGCGTCCAATGCTCGTCCCTAGCAAGAAATATGGTAAATCCCCATTAAATTCTTGATAAAGAATCTCTTCTCTAAATCGAACATCTATGACGATATTGTAAATCACCATTAGAGGCCGATTGCTTAATATGTATCTTCGATTATAAATCATACGATATATTTTATAAATAATCTCAAATAATGTACGTAAGGCTTCGCTGAAAAATTCAGCTGTAACTCTTTAGATAAAATATTTGCTTGAGGTGAAAAGCCGTTTAAAATTTTAATGGAAATTTATTGTTATATTGATAATAACATTATTATTGTTAATATAATTACCGTTCTAATTTGTTTTCGACGGGGTTGTCGATGCTCCCCCACAGTCCACGTGCTGTCAGTTGAAATGCCGATTCTGTCGGTAATACTACCGGGCATGTTTACGCGCTCCGATTTATTCTGTCCGACGAATGGCAACTATCGTAAATATTGGCAACTTGAGTGGCACTAAGTACTGCGCGCCAACTATAAAACTCCCACTGGCCTTCCTTTGCTTTGAGATCAGGAACAACGGCTCGACGGTCGTCGTTGTCCAAGTGTGGTCGAGGCGACGGCCGAGCTTTCTTCTTCAGCTAAAAGGTGTGTGAGTACTCAAGAACAAACTCTTGCTGATTCCTTCTCGTTGTTTTCCTTTTCAATTCATGCGAAATGAGCAAGCTTTTGCGATTTCTTTGGGGGGAGTTGTCTGGAAGGTTGTTGTGGATTTGGGTCGAAACTTTTTGGTGATTTTCTGTTGGCGGGTGCTTGCTAATCCGCTCCGGTATTCACCGAATGATCGTTGGATTGCATTCTTGACGCCTCGATTTGAGTCCTGCATCGGTTCTTGATTCATAGAGGTGGACACTTGTTAGAATTTGTGCAATTTCTAAAGTTAATCATCTTTCTTTCCGTTTCGTCTGATTGATTGAATCTGATTTCGTTTCACAAGTACCATAACACTCTGCGATTGATGGTGTTGAGGATTGTCGAAATCTAGCTTTGTCTCGAAAGTCCTTGGCGGGGAACTCAGCGGATTTAAGGACGGAGTTTTGCAGGAAGTGTTGTTGCTTTGAATCTAATTGTTGTCTGAGAGACAGTACACGTTGAGAGACCTGGTCTTTACTTCAACGTATTGCCTGCCCTGCTGTTTGGATGGTTCATGAATTGTCATCTTCTGTATAGTGGTCAACTAGTTTCTTGTTTTCCCCTTTCCTTGTCACTAGTAGCTGTTCTTTAGGCATCTCTGCTTGTTTTTTGCTCTATCTTCTTTGGCTGGCTCCTTTTGTCGGTCCCCTTTTTACTAATTTCACGTCTCAGCCTAGATGCTCCATGCCATGTAATTCTTTAGCTTCTCGATTGTCCCTTCTAGTGTCATACTTTCCGAATCGGCTTGGCCTTGGGTATGATGAAAGGTGTGGGGTTTTCGCTGTCGAATATTGACCATACTCCGAGTGATTCCAGTAGAGAAAGAAGGGCTTGAGCCAAAATGGATGTCGGAAACAAGCCATAAGAAATTCAAACTGTGTTGAGTTTACATGTGTCTATCTACATGTTTACTACCGCCAGAGATACCACATGTTTCGTAGAGTCGACATTTTATGGCGAACTTTTTAGTTTCTCTTGTCACTCTATTGATATTTTCTTTCTCTGGTAAGCATGACTTTTCTCTGTTCACTTCTTTCCAGAAAGAACTGGGCCGCTGACGCTTTTCATTTTCCCTCTCTTTTTGTAACAGATATTGTTGGATCTGCAAGGGATCAGTCTTGTGGTCGCCATTAAAATGTGAATCAGCGTGTTGCATCATCCGATTGTTCTCGTAAAGTCACTCGGGCTGAGTGTCCATTGGTGTTATCTCCAGATGCCAAGTTTTCAGAAGCACGATAGTTCTGCAAATGTCCTCAGGTTTTATCAGCAGCCTGTGCAAATGATCGAACCGTGTTATTTGTCCAACTACGGGCTCATAGACGGTGGCATGAACAAGGGTTCGGTTAGCCAAGGATCTGACGCATCGATCCAGACCTACGACGAACAAATTTTCACCCTCGATTCTTCCACATCAGCTTCCTGCTTTGTTTCCTATGATTCTGCTTCCAATGTCAGCTCTTCGCCTGATGGGACTCCCTTTGTGAAGTCCTTTCTCTCAGATCGACATTTTTCTGTTGAAAATTTGTCCGGGTCGCCATTGAGTGTTTCTTCCATTGCCGACTATGGCAATGATTTCCAAGACAAATTGAGGGAGTTGGAGATGTCATTGTTGGGGCCGGAATCAGATATCAGTGATTGCCAGAGTTGTTGCATTAAGCACGAGTCCCACAATATTTTCCCCAAATCAATGTGGCATTCCAACCGAGTCAGAGATATGGTGCCTAAACCTGACCTGAAACAAGTGGTAATCGCCTGCGCAAGTGCAATCTCTGAGACTGATACTTCTAATGCATCGGGTCTAATGGATATGCTGGAGCAAATGGTGTCGGTTATGGGCGATCCAATTCAGCGACTTGGTGCTTACCTCTTGGAGGGGCTCAGGGCGAGATTGGAATTGTCCGGGAGCATTATTTACCGAAAGCTCAAGTGCAAAGAACCTACAAGTGCAGAATTGATGACTTCCATGCACTTTCTCTATGAGATCTGCCCCTACTGGAAGTTTGCATACACGTCCGCAAATGCCGTCATCACCAAAGTCATGGAAAATGAACGGGGAATTCATATCGTCGATTTCCAGATCGCGCAGGGCAGCCAGTGGGTCCCTTTCATCCAGGCCCTCGCACAGAGGCCTGGTGGGCCCCCCTCCTCCGCATCACTGGCATCGATGATTCTGATTCAGCTCTTGCTCGTGGCGCAGGGCTGGAGGTCGTAGGCCAGAGACTTTTGAATATCGCAAAGTCATGTAACGTGCCGTTCGAGTTCCACGATGCAGCCGTTTCTTCATCTGAAGTTGAGCTACAGAACCTTATGATTCAGCCCGGGGAAGCCCTGGCAGTGAACTTCCCTTACATACTACATCACATACCCGATGAGAGCGTGAGCACTCAGAATCACCGAGACCGGGTGTTGAGACTGATCAAGAGTTTGTCGCCGAAAGTAGTCACCCTCGTGGAGCAAGAATCCAACACCAACACATCCTCATTCTTTCCAAGGTTTGTCGAGACGTTCGACTATTACAAAGCCATGTTCGAGTCCATTGACGTGGCTCGGTCGAGGGACGACAAGCAGCGGATCAGTGCGGAGCAGAACTGTTTGGCCCGGGACCTTGTGAACATGATAGCCTGTGAGGGGCCTGAGAGGATGGAAAGGCACGAGCTTTTTGGCAAATGGCGGTCGAGATTCCAAATGGCTGGCTTCAATCAGTTGCCACTGAATGCATCGGTCACCTGTGTTGTGCTCGATATGCTGAAGCAGTATCATGGGAATTATAGGATCGAGGCTAGGGAGGGGGCTCTATATCTCGGCTGGATCAATAGAGCTATGTCGACTTCATCGGCTTGGAGGTGAATCTTGACATCTTGTGCTAGTTGGTGGCTTTGTAAATTTTGCTGCGACACTGTAGTTTTGCTCCCACCTACTTAAGGGGGAATGTTGTCTATATATACACTTCGATTGAGTGTTCACAATTCATAGGGCGTAGTACGCATCATCAGTGTTCTTTTCTTGTTTCTCCCATGTATTTGTTCCTCGCTCTCTGGGAATGCGAACTTCGTAGATTTTCACATGATAAAAGGTAGCAGAGTAGCATGGTTTATCTGCAACTATGTACACAGCTTGGTATAATAAAGAAAAGCTCATTGGAAGTCCGACAATGCGAAGTTGCCCAAGGCATTTAAGGCCATTTTCGGCCGGAAAAGCCACTTTCTAGACTGTGTTTCTGTCCATTTTTTCGAATTTGACCCCTACCAGTACCACCATATTGTTTCTCGCTCAGTTGACGTAGGGATGACAGCTTCGTCCAGAACCAACGAGACATTCTGGCGGGCGCGTGCGTGTAGGAAGGCCGACCACTACATAAGCCAAAAGACTATGACTACAAGCCAAGCCGGAAGTGACTCGCCGTCGAAGGCCTGCCGGGGCTCTGAAAAACTGGTCCGAGCCGAGCTGGCCTCAGCAAGGGGCTCTCTTGGAGCACTCCGGACAGCAGGTTGTGTGAACGGACAACAATGTCTTCTGATCATCTGGTCCATTTGCTGTTTCTTTCTGGGGGACGACACTGGGGTGTTCGTTCGAATTGACTCCATTTCATTACTTGCGGATTCCTGTCCATCGACTTATTTGGGCTATTTAACCTTTAAAATATCACATATCGCTTGGCTATGTTTATGTAGCCATCTTTCATTTGCCAGCTTAAACTTTCGGAGAAAAAGAAAAAAATTTGTCTAACATGGTATCGGAACACATGTCAATGGCATGGTTCGGATTGTGATGCCTCTCCCAACCTCATTACTTTACTTGTGCTATTGGGTTCACTACTTGCATTGAATTTTTTAGATCATTACCAATTGCTCTTAAAATTAGGGATAATTATCCAAAAAAGTCTTAAACCATTATATGACGGTTGATTCAACCATGAATTTCTTAACTTAGCCATTTAATTTTAAACGTTTTGACATTTTGTCAACATAGTCATTTTGGCTAAATTTGATAGGAAATCATTGCCATGGACTCGGACAATCTTACAAGGCACGATTGGTGCTTATTTTGACAATTGTTATTTTTTTAAAATAAATTTTTTTAATTATTTTATATTTTTTTAACTTTTTAAGTTTTATCTTTATTTATTTTTTTTTTTTAACTATGGGTGAAAGCGGTTTTAAAAAAAAATTGCAAAAATTGTGCATGTCGACGTCGACCATGTTATGCAAAATGGTCGACGTTTACGTCTACAATTTCGGCCAAAATTGAAAAATGGTTAAAAGGATTGAGATTAAATTGGTCAATTTGAAAAATTTATGGCTGAATTGGCCGCCGTAAAATAAATTTAGGATTTTTTGGATAATATCCTCCTTAAGTTGTAAAGAAATAGCAGTGCATAAAAATTTAAATAACATTAATTTTATTACGAATGAGTAAACAATGGAAGGGCTTCTTTTTCAAATAGGACATATCAAATTGGTGGTAATGGCAAAAAAAAAAAAAACGAGATGGTAACAATCCCTCTGAAGCGTATTAATTTAATTGAGGGGCCAGTATCACGGGAATTATGGAATTGTGGAGGCAGATGGGGCTTGGAGGGAAAGCTTGACTTCTTTTGCTAGTTGGTTTCATTGTGAATTTTAGGGCTACAAATAACTTGCATTGCAGATCCGTCAGTTGTTGGGCTTTTATCGATTCAATTATAAAATTTTTATTTTTTTGAAGTCGGTCTATTGGTTAGAAATTGCTAATGCGAACGCGTGGCATTTTTTGGTCTTGGATAAGTTTTAATATTATTTTAATGTTTTTTTTTTGAATATTTTGATATTTTTTTTTTTTTTTTTTTTTTCCCTCCGGCCATCACCCGGCCTCGACCTCCCCTCCCCCAGCGAGGGCCACCCACGCCCCTCCCCCAGGTAAGGGTGACCCTTAGTGTCGGAGGTCGAGGGTGATGAAAGGAGGAAAAAGAAAACAAAATCTGAAAAATATTAAACTATTAATGAAAGTTGTCCGCGTCGGCGTGATGGTGGCGTGGGATTGCGACGTCGTGTCAACGATTTGCAGCTAATAGGACTGAATTGGCAAAAAAAAAAAAAAAAATTTAAGACTGAATTCACAAGTGCAAAAGTTTTAGGACTCACAATTTTCCACCATGGTTCATAAGTGGGTTCTTGCTCACAGGGACAGGGGGATCAAATAGAACAGAATATGCAAGAATTAGAAAGGGGAAAACCCAGAATGGTCTTCCGACTTCACTGTCCATGCTCCATAATTAGCCATTGAATTTATTGTAAAAAAAGTCTCTTAACAAACTCTTACTTTTTCACCTTCTTCGGTACCCATTATTTCAAATGAGATTCAAGCACCCGAAACGTTTCCAGCTACACATTTTCAGCATACCGCCAAACGAATGAAAGCTAATCATTTTCTCGGAAAAATTTTCACCGGAAGATGTTTTTATTACCGTGAAATTTTACGTGGAATAAACTCACCCTAGAAAGGAAATATATCTGCACGTACTTGATACATATCCAGAGCTACAATACACCAGGATGCATGGCGTTCAATTTGAATTCTCGCTGAATGTGAGCTGATAAACCTCCGCAAAATGAAATGAAGCAGAGAACCAAGGTTCATCCACAAACACGTCCACAATCCTTTTGCGTACTGCTTGTGCATGGATTGCGCATCCGCATGACCACATCGAGCTATCGCGAGTCTTGAATTTGGTCTCCGGCCTACCATCGCTTTTTTCCCGACGAAACAGTCCGATTCCGCCGGATAGCTCCCATTAAGATATTTCCCATGATTTCAATCAACTCTTGCGGCATCGCAAAAGAAGAAGACGTCTACCGCGGCGACGAGAAACAGGATTTTCCGACGGGCGCGGTGAGATCTTGAGTACTCGGACGAGAGAGAACTTGCGGGCTAGTCTTTAGAGTTTTAGGGTTCGGACTGCTCGCATGTCCGTTTGAGGGGAACAACGACATGCATTCCACAAGGGGCGGCTTCATACGACAGATCACACTTTAGAGAAAAGTAAGGAGAAGAGCATGCTGGGCTTCCTCTTTTTATTTGGGCATGTCCAACTGCGTATGAAAGCTTATGCCACTGGGATTAATTAGCTAAGAAGATGAATTATGAAGAAGAGGAGGTAGTCTAGGATGCATTTCGCGCCGTAGTTTGTCGATCGATTTCTTTGTAAAAAATTGAAGACAATTTTTCGTGAATAATAAAGTGAAAAAAAAATGATGTTCTCATTCGTTTTCGAGCCGGAAAAAGTGAAAAGAAGTTCAATTTGTTGTGGATTTTTAATCTAAGTATCAACATCACTGCATTGTTAATCTGTCCTTTTTTAAGGATTAATACCACGAAAAATTTCAAATTGATACATTTATGAAAAATTTGTTCCAAACTATTTTTTGGACCACCAAAAATTCCAAATTGGTATATTGTGACAAATTTAGCCCAAAATATATTTTTTGACCACCAAAAACTCCAAACTAGGACACATATGACAAATTTACCATTCGTTAATTTTCTATAAATCGGGTTAATACCACAAAAAATCCCAAACCGATACATCTGTCACAAAACAAAGGGTAAAAACCCCAAACTAGTACACTGTCAACAATCACGTGTCATCCAACTCAATAATTTGATGGTAAAATTTAACGAGCAACTAACGGAGGGTAAATTTGCTACAAATGTGTTAGTTTGGGATACATTTGTTAAAGGTGTAACCATTTAGAATTTTTTTGTGGTAAAAAAATAGTTGGGGAAAATTTATCGGGAGCGTACTAATTTGGGATTTTTCATGGTATTAACCCTTTCTTTAATTAAGGTACGTTTGTTTTATGAAAAATGAAAAATTTTAAAGGATATATTTTTTTAAAAATGGTCACTCATATCGCTGAAAATAATCAATAAATAATTTTTTTCGTTATCAACAATAATTTATGGCTTTAATGTTTACGTGAGTGATGAATTTTCCTTTTTCCATGCTTTGGGAATCCCTTTCGGTGTTATTGATATTTTTCGTACGCTAATGGTCACTTTGGATATCTTTGTTAGTCAAAAAGACAAAATTAGTTGGCAGTTTTGCCATTTGAGTTTCCTCTCTTTTAGCAAATAAAAAAGGAAGGGGAAAGAAGCAACTTGGAAACTTCACGATGACGACTAGAAGAAGAAGATAAATCGGAAGGACGGTCTTTGAAACCGTGTTCGATATTTAATGTAATCCATGAAAACTTTCTTGTTCAATTAATTCCGAACCTTTAAAATTGCATTAAATAAAATGATCTTTCCATATAATTGAACTCCTTATATTGAGTATTCTGCCCACTTTTTATTTTCTTCTTCTTCCTCCTTTCTCTGAACCATCGTTACCCGCTATCCCACCACCGTTGTCTCCAATGTAGTCCCGCTTCACCACTTCCCATCACAAGCCACACCGCGCAACCCCATCGACGTTTGGTCCCGGATACGGTTAGACGGTGTCCCAACGGGGTTGAGTTGAAGAATCAAACTATCAAGCTTTACAAAGAATCGGGAGAATTGTCCAAAAAAGTCCCTAAACCTACTATATTTTCGCCAATTAAGTCTTGAACCTTTCGATTTTTTCAACCGAATCCTAAATATTTTTCATATTTTAACAATCGTATCCATTTGGACAATTTAAAGAACCCAATTCCAACTTTCAAGCTTTGACAATTGATTCAATGTCGTAAATTTTGTAATATTGATGAAGAATCAAGGAACATGACAAAGACAACCAAAAGCTAGGCATAAACTCGTGAGTCCAATGAATAACTTTGGGCAAAATCTTTCACTTCATTGGATTAAATTTGCTACACCCTCGTGGACGTAGATCTCTACGATTGAATCATGTAAATTTGATGTCCAATTTATTTTCGTGATTAGTCTATTTTATTGTTCGATTTCTTCCTTTCGCAACAAAATACTGACTTTGAGACAGAATCCGAGGAAAAACACAGTTTTTGGACACAAATTTATCGGAAAGGTATGTCCGAACACTTGGTTCCCGATTCCCAATGTCTGACTTGTCTTGGTTCGTGGAGGGCAAATGGGAAGCTTTTAACTTGATCGGTCTTTTTAGTCGTTGTCCTTCGCCAAAAGCCAAAGCATATCATCCGGTGCAAATGACTTTGTGGTCACCTGCATCTTTTTTGAGGATGGAACATGGGGTCAATGGCGTGTAGTTGCTTGGAAAATCACTGCAAGATCGCTGGTTATTAAGCGCGTACTCGCTAGGTTGATTATAATATTACAGATTAGCACGAATACAATAAGCTCGTGGACCTATATGGAGAAGACCCTCTTGTTAGATCGGTGAAAAAAAATCCTACGAATGCGTGCACCCGTCAAGTAAATCAACTTCAAATGAATGCCCATGCAATTTTCACTAAGATTTGGGTGAGGGAAAGGTCAAAATGGCTTTGTGTTGTATATTCATAACCTATGAACTCAGATGGGGTTATGTGCATCTGTTTTGCCTAATCTCTATATGGCAAAATCTCTAATTAGAGATATTCAAACCGATTCACAATCTTATCCATGACTCAATAAAAAGAGCTAGTGGCCATCGTTGATCTCAAAGAATCGGATCCGCCATCAAAAGGAAAGCGTAACGGTGACTAACTTGTCACGTTTATCTCTAGTCAACACCAATCCATGCGTTCGATTCTTTGAATGGAAGACGAAACCGAAATCAAGATGGGGGAAAATTTTATGAGAAAGAAAGCTCGGAGAATCTCAATTATCGGTCGCATCAAGAGGCCTTGGTTGGACTTCCGATTTTGATGATACTTGTTTCCCGATCATCTCAGCCCCAAAGCAGATAATGAAAAAGATTCGGGTGATTATCTCGCGAGATAATAACCTCTGCGAGATAAGATGATGAATAAGAAGCTTCTTCGCCTTGTGGTGGGTGATCCGCCGGTCGACGGGAGTGTAAAAAAAATAGCAAAGTGAGGTTGTACACCGTAAACTCTAAAACTTGTCGAAAGTACAATTTAGTTATCGACAAAGTGAGTTTCTGGTGTACATATTTTTTTTTATGACCTTGACATATTGTTTTGTGAAAAATGAATGTTTTTAAAAAATAATTTCTAAAAAAGATCACTCGTATTGCTGAAAATAATCAGTCAATAATTGTTTTTTTGGTTATCGATAATACTATATGGCTTTAATGTTTACGTGAATGATGAATTTTCTTTTTCCATGCTTAGGGAATCCCTTTCGTTGTCATTGACAATTTTTGTACGCTAATGGCCACTTTGGATATCTTTGTTAGTGAAAAAGACAAAATCAGTTGGCAGTTTTGCCATTTGTTCCTCTCTTTTAACAAATAAAAAAGAAAGGGAAAGAAGCAACTTGGAAACTTCTCGATGACGACTAGAAGAAGAATGAATTTGACTTTGCCTCATTTTACTCCTCAGATTTCATGAGATGTTGGGGGGATAAATAGGAAGGACGGTCTTTGAAACCGTGTTCGATATTTAATGTAATCCATGAAAACTTTTTTGTTCAATTTAGTTCGAACCTTTATAATTGCATTAAATAAATGATCTTTCCGTATATTTGAACGTCATACATTGGGTATTCTGTCCACCTTTTATTTTCTTCTTTTTCCTCCTTTCTCTGAACCATCATTACCCACTGTCCCACCACCGTTGTCTTAGATGTAGTTCTGCTTCATTACTTCCCATCACAAGCCACACCGTGCAACCCCAGCGACGTTTGGTCCCAGATATGGTTAGATGGTGTCCCAACGAGGTTAAGTTGAAGAATCAAACTAGCAAGCTTCACAAAGAATCTGGAGAATTGTCCAAAAAAGTCCCTAAACCTACTACATTTTCACCAATTCAGTCCCGAACCTTTTGATTTTTTCAATTGAGTCATAAACCTTTTTCCTATTTTAACAATTGTGTCCATCTAGACAATTTAAAGAACCTAATTCCAACTTTCAAGCTTTGACAATTCATCCAATGTAGTAAATTTTGCGCTATTGATGAGGAATCAAGGAACATGACCAAGATAACCAAAAGCTAGATATATACTCGCGAGTCCAATGAAGAACCTCGGGCAAAATCTCTCACTTCATTGGATTAAATTTGCTACCTCCTCATGGACGTAGATCTCCATGATCGAATCAAATAAATATGGCATCCAATTTATTTTCGTATTTATTCTATTTTATTGTTCGATCTCTTACTTTTGCAACAAAATACCGACTTGAGACAGAATCCCCGGAGAAACACAGTTTTTGGACACAAATTTATTAGAGCGAGATTCATTCTTTTATTGGAGCAACCAACCACGTAAAGTCCTGTTCGAACACTTAGGGCTTGCATGACAACCATTTTAGTTCTCTCGATTCCGTTCTCCGAAACTATAAATGATGAGAATCCTGTTTGGTAATGTAAATGATTCTAACTCGATTATGTTCCTAAAATCAATTTTAAAGAGTTAGAATCAGTTTTAGAGTAAAAATAAGAACAAAAATAAAGTTGGTTCTAGAGAAAAGAATCACTTTTGAGAATCACAAATAGAATGAAGTCACTTTTTCCTCAACCTAAAACAGAACAATGAGGTCTTATTTTTTTATAAAAAAATAACAAGATAATAAAAATAAAATAAAAGAGAAATAAAAAATTTGAAAAAAATTGGAAAATTTCTAAAAAGCCACAAAAAATTTAGGAAATCCATAAAAATAGAAGAAACTTAGATTATGCTAGTTTGACCTCATTTTTATAAATTTGGGCATAAATTTCCTAGATTTCATAGATTTTTTTATTATTATAGAAAAATCATAAGCACCTTTGAAATTAAACCCGAACCATATTTTTCTAAGCCCTTAGGGCTTCGTTAAGGTTTTATGATGCGATTCATCAATGTCATGATTTCTTGATTGTGCACTTGATGGCATTGATTGTGATTTGCGTAGGTTTATGTACCTTAAACTTAGTCTAATTTTAGAAAATTCTGGAAAAAGACAAAATAACCAAGCATGAACACTTATCAAGCGTCGTTCTTAAGTTTAGGATGAATTAAGACTAATATTTGATTTCCTTGAACCAAAAACGCACACCAATGCGGGATAGTGCAGTGCATTTTTCTTGTAGAAACGAGAGTATCGCTTGTGTTGGTTATCCGCTCGCTTAAAAGAGTTAAATGAAACATCACAATAAATGGCGAAAATGACTTCGATGATTCTTGATATTTATTTTTACATTTCAATATGCATTATATTATATAAGAGAATCAATATGAATTAATCTTCGATTAATTCGAAATGTAGGATGAAATTTCACAAAGTAATTATGTAATTATTTGACTTAAAAGAACAAAATTGGGAAGAGCAATTATTTCCAAGAGTATAAATTATGTGCATTTACCAAACACATTTCTGTTTCAAGAACAAAAAATTTATGCGAGTTACCAAACGTGTTCCGATTATCTAAAACTCATCCAGGAACATAATCAGAAAAAAGTCATTTAATTTAGAATCATTTTTCCGAATCAAAATAGTTGCTGTGCAGCCTCGTATTGCTTCTCGATTCCCAATGTCCGACTTGTCTTGGTTCGTGGAGGGCAAATGGGAAGCTTTTAACTTGATCGGTCTTTTTAGTCGTTGTCCTTCGCGTTGAATGAACCTCCAATTCAGCAAAAGCCAAAGGATATCATCCGGTGCAAATGACTTTGTGGTCACCTGCATCTTTTTTGAGGATGGAACATGGGGTCAATGGCGTGTAGTTGCTTGGAAAATCACTGCAAGATCGCTGGTTATAAAGCGCGTACTCGCTAGGTTGATTATGATATTACAAATTAGCACGAATACAATAAGCTCATGGACCTATATGGAGAAGACCCCCTTGTTAGATCGGTGAAAAAAAATTCTACGAATACGTGCACCCGTCAAGTAAATCAACTTCAAATGAAAGCCCATGCAATTTTCACTGAGATTTGGGTTAGAGAAAGGTCCAAATGGCTTTGTGTTGTATGTTCATAACCTATGAACTCAGATGGGGTTATGTGCATCTGTTTTGCCTAACCTCTATATGACAAAATCTCTAATTAGAGATATTCGAACCGATCCACAATCTTATCCACGACTCAATAAAGGCTAAGAAAAACCTGTTGGAAAAATGTTAGATAATATGAAAAATAAAAACTATGGAAAATATATTGAAAAAGATGAGAAAAGTAAAAACAATTGTTTGAGGCGTGTAAATACTGTCCTTAAGGATAATTTCGGCTCTCGGAGTATGAAACTCGGTGCGTAAGACTTCTAGCGGCTATCCTCCTAAAATACAACATACATTCTTATATATATACTGCAATGAATATTAGAAGGAACAGGAACAATGTTATGCGTATAACCCAACAAGTAAAAATAAGAAAAAGAAAGGAAATTCACTTGGTAAAATGGTAAACAATAAGATTGTCTTTTGAAGTTCAATTTATATTCAAACAAGAAAAGAAGTTAAGAAAGAGCCATTAAGGAAATCGTTACAATTTTGTTATCGACAAAGTGAGTTTTTGGTGTACATATATTCTTTTTATGACTTTCACCTATTGTTTTGTGAAAAAATAAATGATTTCAAAAAATATATTTCTAAAAAAGATCACGTCTATTGCTGAAAATAATCATCCAATAATTGTTTTTTTTTTTTGGTTATTGACAATAATATATGGCTTTAATGTTGACGTGAATGATGAATTTTCTTTTTCCATTCTTTGGGAATCCCTTTCGTTGTCATTGACAATTTTTGTACGCTAATGGTCCCTTTGGATATCTTTGTTAGTCAAAAAGACAAAATCAGTTGGCAGTTTTGCCATTTGAGTTCCTGTCTTTTTAGCAAATATCAAAGAAAGGGAAAGAAGCAACTTGGAAACTTCGCGATCACGACTCGAAGAAAAATGAATTTGACTTTGCCTCATTTTACTCCTTAGATTTCGTGAGATGTTGTGGGGATAAATCGGAAGGACGGTCTTTGAAACCGTGTTTGATATTTAATGTAATCCATGAAAACTTTCTTGTTCAATTAATTCCGAACCTTTAAAATTGCATTAAATAAAATGATCTTTCCGTATATTTGAACGTCATATATTGGGTATTCTGTTCACTTTTTATTTTCTTCTTCGTCCTCCTTTCTCTCGAACCATCATTACCCGCTATCCCACAACCGTTGTCTTTGATGTAGTTCCGTTTCACTACTTCCCATCACAAGCCACACCGCGCAACCATAGTGACGTTTGGTCCCGGATATGGTTTGACGGTGTCCCAACGAGGTTGAGTTGAAGAATCAAACTATCAAGCTTTACAAAGAATCGGGAGAGTCCCTAAACCTACTGCACTTTCGCCAATTCGGTCTTGAATCTTTTGATTTTTTCAATTGAGTCCTTAACCTTTTTCCTATTTTAACAATTGTGTCCATCTGGACAATTTAAAGAATCTAATTCCAACTTTCAAGCTTTGACAATTCATTCAATGTCGTAAATTTTGCGATATTGATGAGGAATCAAGGAACATGACCAAGATAACCAAAAGCTAGATATATACTCGTGAGTCCAATGAAGAACCTCGGGCAAAATCTCTCACTTCATTGGATTAAATTTGCTACCTCCTCATGGACATAGATCTCCATGATCAAATCACATAAATCTAGTGTCCAATTTATTTTCGTATTTAATCTATTTTATTGTTTGATCTCTTACTTTTGCAACAAAATACCGACTTGAGATAGAATCCCCGGAGAAACACAGCTTTTGGACACAAATTTATTAGAGCGAGATTCATTCTTTTATTGGAGCAACCAACCACGAAGGTCCGGTCCGAACACTTAGGGCTTGCATGACAACCATTTTAGTTCTCTCGATTCTCGTTCTCCGAAACTATAAATGATGAGAATCCTGTTTGGTAATGTAAATGATTCTAACTCGATTATGTTCCTAAAATCAATTTTAAAGAGTTAGAATCAGTTTTAGAGTAAAAATAAGAACAAAAATAAAGTTGGTTCTAGAGAAAAGAATCACTTTTGAGAATCACAAATAGAATGAAGTCACTTTTTCCTCAACCTAAAACAGAACAATGAGGTCTTATTTTTTTTTATAAAAAAATAACAAGATAATAAAAATAAAGTAAAAGAGAAATAAAAAAATTTGAAAAAATTGGAAAATTTCTAAAAAGTCACAAAAAATTTAGGAAATCCATAAAAATAGAAGAAACTTAGATTATGCTAGTTTGACCTCATTTTTATAAATTTGGGCATAAATTTCCTAGATTTCATAGATTTTGTTTTTTTTTTTAGAAAAATCATAAGCACCTTTGAAATTAAACCCGAACCACATTTTTCTAAGCCCTTAGGGCTTCATTAGGGTTTTATGATGCGATTAATCAATGTCATGATTTCTTGATTGTGCACTTGATGGCATTGATTGTGATTTGGGTAAATTTATGTACTTTAAACTTAGTCTAATTTTAGAAAATTCTAGAAAAAGACAAAATAACCAAAGCATGAACACTTATCAAGCGTCGTTCTTAAGTTTTGGATGAATTAAGACTAATATTTGATTTCCTTGAACCAAAAACGCACACTAATGCGGGGAAAGTGCAGTGCATTTTCTTTGCGTAAACGAGAATATCGCTCGTGCTAGTTATCCGCTCGGTTGAAAGAGTTAGATGAAACCTCACAATAAATGGCGAAAATGACTTGTGATCATTCTTGATATTTATTTTTACATTTCAATATGCATTATATTATATAAGAGAATCAATATGAATTAATCTTCGATTAATTCGAAATGTAGGATGAAATTTCACAAAGTAACTACGTAATTATTTGACTTAAAATGAAAAAAATTGGGAAGGGCAATTATTTCCAAGAGCATAAATTATGTGCATTTACCAAACACATTTTGTTCCAAGAACAAAAATTTTATGCGATTACCAAACGTGTTCGATTATCTAAAACTCATATAGAGAACGAGAATCGGAAAAAAGTCATTTAATTCAGAATCATTTTTCCGAATCAAAATGGTTGCTATGCAGGCTCGTACTGCTTCTCGATTCCCAATGTCCGACTTGTCTTGGTTCGTGGAGGGCAAATGGGAAGCTTTTAACTTGATCGGTCTTTTTAGTCGTTGTCCTTCGCGTTGAATGAACCTCCAATTCAGCAAAAGCCAAAGCATATCATCCTGTGCAAATGACTTTGTGGTCACCTGCATCTTTTTGAGGATGGAACATGGGGGTCAATGGCGTGTGGTTGCTTGGAAAATCACTGCAAGATCGCTGGTTATAAAGCGCGTACTCGCTAGGTTGATTATGATATTACAAATTAGCACGAATACAATAAGCTCATGGACCTATAGGGACAAGACCCCCTTGTTAGATCGGTGAAAAAACATTCTACGAATACGTGCACCCGTCAAGTAAATCAACTTCAAATGAATGCCCATGCAATTTTCACTAAGATTTGGGTTAGAGAAAGGTCCAAATGGCTTTGTGTTGTATGTTCATAACCTATGAACTCAGATGGGGTTATGTGCATCTGTTTTGCCTAACCTCTATATGACAAAATCTCTAATTAGAGATATTCGAACCGATCCACAATCTTATCCACGACTCAATAAAGGCTAAGAAAAACCTGTTGGAAAAATGTTAGATAATATAAAAAATAACAACTATAGAAAATATATTGAAAAAGATGAGAAAAGTAAAAACAATTGTTTGAGGAGTGTAAATACTGTCCTTAAGGATAATTTCGGCTCTCGGAGTATGAAACTCGGTGCGTAAGACTTCTAGCGGCTATCCTCCTAAAATACAACATACATTCTTATATATATTCTGCAATGAATATTAGAAGGAACAGGAACAATGTTATGCGTATAACCCAACAAGTAAAAATAAGAGAAAGAAAGGAAATTCACTTGGTAAAATGTTAAACAATAAGATTGTCTTTTGAAGTTCAATTTATATTCAAACAAGAAAAGAAGTTAAGAAAGAGCCGTTAAGGAAATCGTTATAATTTTGTTATCGACAAAGTGAGTTTTTGGTGTACATATATTCTTTTTTATGACTTTCACCTATTGTTTTGTGAAAAAATAAATGATTTCAAAAAATATATTTCTAAAAAAGATCACTTCTATTGCTGAAAATAATCATCCAATAATTGTTTTTTTTTTGTTATCGACAATAATATATGGCTTTAATGTTGACGTGAATGATGAATTTTCTTTTTTCCATGCTTTGGGAATCCCTTTCGTTGTCATTGATAATTTTCGTACGCTAATGGTCCCTTTGGATATCTTTGTTAGTCAAAAAGACAAAATCAGTTGGCAGATTTGCCATTTGAGTTCTTGTCTTTTAGCAAATAAAAAGGAAAGGGAAAGAAGCAACTTCGAAACTTCACGATGACGACTCGAAGAAGAATGAATTTGACTTTTCCTCATTTTACTCCTTAGATTTCATGAGATGTTGTTGGGATAAATCGGAAGGACGGTCTTTGAAACCGGGTTCGATATTTAATGTAATTCATGAAAATTTTTTTGTTCAATTTAGTTCCGAACCTTTAAAATTGCATTAAATAAATGATCTTTTCGTATATTTGAATGCCATACATTAGGTATTCCTCCAACTTTTTATTTTCTTTGTCTTCTCCTTTCTCCGAACCATCGTTACCGGCTATCCCACCACCGGTGTCTCGATGTAGTTCCGCTTCACTACTTCCCATCACAAACCACACCGCGCGACCCTAGCGACGTTTGGTCCCGGATACGGTTAGACGGCTTCCCAACGAGGTTGAGTTGAAGAATCAAACAATCAAGCTTTACAAAGAATCCGGAGAATTGTCCAAAAAAAGTCCCTAAACTTATTGCACTTTCGGGAATTCAGTCCTGAATCTTTCGATTTTTTCAGCTGAGTCCTAAACCTTTTTCACATTTTAACGATCGTGTACATCTGGACATTTTAAAGAATCTAATTCCCACTTTCAATCTTTGACAATTGATTCAGTGTCGTGAATTTTGCGATATTGATGAGGAATCAAGGAACATGACCAACATAACCAAAACCTAGACATATACTCGTGAGTCCAATGAACAGCTTTGGGCAAAATCTTTCACTTCATTGGATTAAATTTGCTACCCCTCGTGGACGTAGATCTCTACAATCGAATCATGTGAATCTAATGTCCAATTTATTTTCGTAATTAATCTATTTTATTGTTCGATCTCTTCGTTTCGCAACAAAATGCTGAGTCGAGACAGAATCAGTGGAAAAACACAGTTCTTGGGCAGAAAGGTAGGTCCGATCACGTACTGGTTCCCGATTCCCCATGTCTGGCTTGTCTTGTTTCGTGGAGGGCAAATACGAAGCTTTTAACTTGATCAGTCTTTTTAGTCGTTGTCCTTCGCGTTGAAGGAACCTCCAATTCAGCAAAAGCCAAAGCATATCATCCTGGTGCAAATGACTTTGTGGTCACCCGTATCTTTTTTGAGGATGGGCCATGGGGTTGCTTGGAAAATCACTGCAAGATCGCTGGTTATAAAGCGCGTGCTCGCTAGGTTGATTATAATATTACAAATTAGCACGAATACAATAAGCTCATGGACCTAAATTGAGAAGACCCTCTTGTTAGATCGGTGAAAAGATTTTTACGAATACGTGCATCCCTCAAGTAAATCAACTTCAAATGAATGCCCATGCAATTTTCACTAAGATTTGGGTTAGAGAAAGGTCAAAATGGCTTTGTGTTGTATGTTCATAACCTAGGAACTCAGATGGGGTTATGTGCATCTGTTTCGCCTGATCTCTATATGACAAAATCCCATAATTAGAGATACTCGAACCGATCCACAATCTTATCCACGACTCAGTAAAGACTAAGGAAAGGCATGGACGTGTCTTGAAATGCATACGTTCAAGCCGTTTGCGAAGTTGTACGGAACGCGCGCACTTTGACTCTTGTTTAATCGGAGATATTTGAAGCGTCGATAGGCTGCCCAATTCTTCCATAGATCCGCGGAACTCAAAGAGTATCTTTACACTCTTATATGTTTTGAGGGGGAAGTTATGAGTAGATTATACATACAGGCAAATATGAAAGCCATTCATACTTCATTCAAAAATCCAAAATATTGATATAAAAATGCCTCAGTGATAAGGAAAGCAAGAAGGTGTTTGAAAAGACGGTGCAAATCTCAGACTTGAACTGAAACTGAAACTTAAACGCGCTTTTCCAGTCTCCTTCGGTCTACTCAGATTCTCATCCGCCACAGAGAGAGAGAGAGAGAGAGAGAGAGAGAGAGAGAGAGAGAGGAACCTGGAAGTGGGGCTAGTTCTCTTTTTGCTGGTTGATCAACGTGAAACTCCATTCAGAGAATGTCACAGAAGAGCTCTGCCGATGACCCATGACCCGTCATCTCTACAAGAAGGGGCTCTACTCACAGCGAGATCCATTGCTGTATACTAGTCTTTACTCAGAATCCCATCTGCTACTTCTGCCTTCTCTTCTTTGCTAGCGTTGCTGATCCAAAGATACTTATTTGGGATTCGTAAAAAGGTAAAGTTTTCCCTCCCATCATTGCCTAGAAGTTCAAGGGGGAAAGAGGGGGAGTGAGAGAACTATATGCTATGGTTTTTTCAGTGATGATCTCCTTCATTGATTACCAGGAAGTCTGACTAGCTGTCATTTTGCCAACGGGAAACTCCAACCAGAGATGTCGCAGAAGAGCTTCGCAGATGACGGCTTGGACATCGAGTCTCAGCAAGCGAGCCTCCCCGTCAGCACTGGCAAAACCCTGAAGAGATGGTGGCGGCCAGTCTCCTTGGTCCTAAAGGCTCTCCGGATACTCGTTTCGACAGCAAATGACACTGGGATGGAGGCACGAGTTGAAGTGAGTAGTCTCAAATCATCGCTTTTCCATCACAAGACCGGATAACCCTTTCATAAGAATTCGCCAACACAAAACTATCTGAAATAATTCTATGGTCATGAATGTTCACTATTTACCTGATAACGCATGACTAGATTTCTTTTTTCCAGTTGATGAACGTGAAACTCCATTCAGAGATGTCACAGAAGAGCTTTGTTAATGATCTGGACATCGAGTCTCAGCAAGCGATCCCCCTCATCAATACCAGCAAAACACCGAGGAGACGGTGGCGGTTGGTCTCCTTGGTCCTAAAGGCTCTCCGGATGCTCGTTTCGATCACAGATGACACTGTGATGGAGACACAACCTGAGGTGAGCAGTCCCAAAATCGGCGCTTCTTTTTTTCCATCACAAGACCAAACGACACTTTCATTCATAAGTGATCTTGCCTCTCTTTTGTGTTCCTCATAAGTTCGTCAGTCTCCAAATGGTCTTTCCTTTGATGGCAGCATAACCATTTGAAATAGGAATAATTCTTCCTCCATGTCCTGTTGAGTCATAAAAGTTCCAGTGTGAATAATCCATATTCGTTCACAAGAATACTGTCTGCATCATCTAGAGCAAGGATGTGCCAAAGAACACCATGCATTGATGCGTAGGTTGAGTTGCACTAGATAACTAAAAGAAATTAGTGGATTTGTCCCTTAGGCTTCTCAGTGGCAATATGGTGGAAGCATTTTCTATTCAGAAGATCAACTGGTCTCAGTTGCATTCCATGGCTACTGGGTTAAAAACAAAAGCATTGAAAAACATGTCTCTCAGTTAATGAGCCAGTTGATTGAGAACTTGAAAGCTACTTTCAGGGTCTTACTCATTAGCACGGACGATATAATGTCTAGGTCTGCCGCAACCGATTTACATCACATGTTTGAAGCCACAAATCAAGTTCAGACCATCAGATTTATGCTACGCGGAGTTTACCGCTCTTGAAAAAGGAGCATACTGGAAGCACTTCGGATTTGAATCTTCAACTTAAATTGAGATGTAACAAGGTTTGCCAAAGTCCAAACAGAAAATCAATTGATAAGTGTAGTGATCCTTAAAGTGGTAGATTCAACCGATCAAGAGCAAGCACTAGCTCTACTCAACTCGTAGGTGTACTAGTTTTTAAAGAATTACAGCTACAGGATAACTAAGACAATTACACCTCACTATTAAAGGTGCACCGCTTGAATTCTGAATAAGTGAAATAACCACAGGTGACCTAGTACTGTTATACAAAATCTAGGATACTTATTGGCAATCCACAATGCATCTGAATAAGAAGATCGAGCATCTTTTCTTTTTCTTATTTTGCTACACCAGAACTAAGATGTGTCATTCTACATATAAAAATGTTGCCGATAGAACTTGTCTATTCGTGAATTCATTAAAAATTGCTTATTATTCCTTGTACAAATCAGATTAGCACATACTATTTGAGCGCTAGAAGTATAATTGAAATGCAGTCAAGATATTTCAGATAAAAATCTAGAATTGCTATGCCGTGATACTATTTAAGCTGTGAAATAATATAGCTTATGTGGAAACTAGGGAAGAAGTTTCTAAACCTGAAGTAACATATTCATTTATTACAGAGCACAGAATTTCCGGGTACTGGATTCCCAGAGCTAACACATGAAGATATTGCTAAAATGATAATGGAAAAGGACTTGACCACTTTACAAGGATTTGGAGGTGTCCAATGGATAGCACAGGTCCTCAACAGTGACATGGCGAACGGAATTCCGGGTCATGAGGAGGACCTCCATCACCGATGCATGGCAATCCTCAAACCCAAGTTGGAGGCTCATAACAGAAACTTCATCCACTTCCTCAGGAAATCTTGCAACAGTAGCACCATTTCCCTCCTCCTAATTTTGGACATTCTGTCATTTGCCTTTAGGATCAAGGAGAAAGGACTGAGCACAGGTTGGTATGAAGGGGCTGTTATACTATGTGCTGTCATTCTGATCGTCATAGTCCAATCCATTTGTGAATCTCGGAATGAAAGTTCACGTCAGCTATCAACAAACCAGCTTTGGCAAAATCAGGAACAGAAAGTTCATGTTTTAAGAGGGGGATGCCCTCAAACTATTTGCATCTCCGATGTCCTCTTGGGAGACATTGTGCTATTAGAGAAGGGAGACCAAGTTCCTGCTGATGGTTTGCTCATACCCACTGAATCCTTGGAAGTGAATGACAAAGCTGATCCCATCATCAATGATCATAATCCATTCTTGTTTTATGGTTCCAAAGTAACTGATGGTACTGGCAAAATGCTGGTGACCTCAGTTGGTGCCGAGACAAAGTTGGGAAATATGTTGAGCAGCGATCAACCATCAAAAAGGACACCAGTAGAGGAGCAACTCAGCAAGCTGAGCACTTCGACACAAAAAATCGGTATTGTCATCTCAATAATCATCATTGTTGTGTCGTTCTTGCGGTTCATGCTCAAAAAGGACTATGAAAAATCAGGCCTGCCCGACCTCTCAGGGAAGTCACATACTCTGAAGGGATTATATGAAGCTATAAAGAGAGTTGCCCTGAGACCACAAGGAATGCTAAGTATGCTGACTTCTTCACTTACTTTGCTACTAGTTGGAATAGCCGAAGAACTACCATTAGCAATCACTATTGCCATCACTTGCTGGAACAAGAGGATGCTAGGTGACAAGACGTGCACAATCATGTTTGCTCAAGAACCATTCGTAACTGTCACCATGGCATCAGTCACCATAATCTGTACCGACAAAACGGGGGGACTGGCATTGATCCCACAAGAAGTGGAAAGGTGCTGTATTGGTGGAAAAGATATCAGTGAAGATTCCAAAATATCCATTCATGTTCTGGAAGCATTTTGTGATGGAATTGGCATATCATCTTTAATACAAGAGAACAGCCGAACCTCAGTGGATAACTCAATCCTTTCTTGGGCTGCAGAGAAATGGGGATTGAAAATGGAAATCTGGAAGAAACGTGACAGTATCATTGAGTTCAAACAGCCAACCGAGAACGAGAACATAGTTGCAGCATTGATTGGAAAGGATGGAGGTAACGGGCCTAGGTTCTTGCACTGCAAGGGACCCGCAACAACAATATTAGACAGGTGTTCACACTTTTATGACATTGAAGGGATAAGAAGGTTCATGAATACAAATAAACGGATGGATTTTGAAGGCATTATTGAGCAAATGCAGTCAAAAGGTTTGGAATCCGTCGCATTTGCTTGTACACAAGTTGATGACTCCAGGTTTGATGAAGGCAATCTAGTGATGCTGGGACTGCTGGGGCTGAAGAAGACTAGCAGGCAAGATACAAGAACAGTGATAGAAAAATTTAGAGAAGCCGGAATTAAAGTACTGTTAGTATCCGATGAAAAGGTTTCGATACTTGAGGAGATTGCTACAGCGTTTGGAGTAATACGGCCTGATGCAGATGCACGGGTCATCACGGGCGAAGGATTTCGGAGTATTTCCGATGAAGATAGGATGGATATAGCAGCTAGAATTTCTGTGATGGGGAATTCCTTCCCTCCGATCAGCTCCTTCTGCTGAGTTGTTTGAAAGATCAAGGACACACAGTTGCAGTGGTCGGAAACAGAACAAATGACATTCCCACGCTAAAAGCTGCTGATGTGGGACTCACGTTTGAAACTGGGAGCACTGACATTGCAAGAAAGAGCACCGACATTGTCATCAAGGAAGGCAATCTCACATCCATCTTGGCCATAATGAAGTGCGGAAGATGCATATACAGTAACATCAGAAAATACATTCAATTTCAGCTAACTATGACCTTAGCCGCGGGGTTGGTACCCTTAATCACAAATGCCTCTTATGGAAGTTCGCCTATAACGACGATTCAGTTCCACTGGGCGATCTCAGTTTTGACCCCTCTGGGTGGTTTGGCTCTTTTGATGGAGCCACCTGGTGATATGCTTATGAAGAAATTTACACCAGGAGCAGATAAACAACTCATTACCAAGGCCATGTGGGTGAACATTATCATACAAACGGCTTACCAGACGTCTCTTTTGGCAACCATACAGTCTAAAGGGCCTACAATGCTCAGGCTTAGCAAGGAGGTAACCAAGACGGTGATGTTCAACAGCTTCTTCCTATGCCAGGTATTCAACAAATTCAATGCCCGAGAGCCTGAACAGATAAACATCTTCAGAGGGGTTCGTCGAAGTAAATGGTTCTGGGTGGGTACAGTTACCGCTTTGTTGTTGCAGGCCACATTTCTTGAGACAGCACATGCCATTGCAGGTGATTCGAAATTAACATACACAGAATGGGGAATGTGTCTTCTTGTTGGGATAATCTCATGGTGCATTGACTTAGCCGGAAAGTGCATACTCCTCATGATTAAGAAGTGGGTGACAAAGCCACCAGGTTCAGTTGTCGGAGATAACCGAAACCTATCCTCAGCTGTCCCAGAACCTGCTCGCAATCCCGAGCTTCCGCAAGTGATGGAAAAACTGGATAAGGTGGATTAGGAAGAGATGCATTATAGAAGCGAGTCAGACAGAATGACTCAGTTTAGTTTTGCAACTCACACTGACTAGTTGTCCAGAATTGCTCATTCAGATCACATCGTACATTACATTAGGCGCCATGACGAACGCCATCTATGTCTCGTAATCAGTTCTTTTTCCTTCCAATTCTTCTGGTTTCTTCCTCTTTTGTCACATTAATCCATGTAACCACCCCTCTTTCATTTGGTAGCATATATATTTTCTGCAGATTGCCTCTTATTAGCGCTTCTTTCGGGATCGTAACAGTTAGTTTCTGGAAATTTCTTCCAAAATATCTGAAGTCCTAAGGAAGAGATCATGAGAATCTACAGTTGCACGCGCAAATGACCAATTAAAATAGCTGCAATTTTAAGAATCAGAGATTAAATCAACATATTGAAGCCAAGCAAATGACAGCAGAAGATAATCACTAGTTTTTAGTAGGAGGAGGCTACCGAGAAATGAGTTTGGAGGGGCGAATTGATGCTTACATTTAGGTGAAGTCATAAAAACAAGAGTAGCACCTGCAACTGAGCTCAGCTGAGAGTGAGACAGCAATTGGTTTGGAACACCCTTGCTATTTCGACTCTCCGTCCCGTGCGTTCTCGACAGCTCCTTAACAGACATCTCTGGGCTCAATGGCTCAACGCATTTTCTGCTGAAAACATTCATTAAGAATGCTGTTTTTTGCATGAGGCTCGAACAAATTCACCCCTTGCCTCGCTCATCACCTAATTGACAACAACATCATCAACGAAAAAATAGCGAATTAACCTCCCCAAAACCATCTACTAATTCAGTATAAGATGCTCGACAAGGACCCTCGATACTTTTAGCCAGTGAACTTCACCAGTTCATCTAATCCACAGTTACCAATAATGGTGTGGACAGAACGAGACGATCAAACCATTTGATATTCAGTTCACCTCGGTTCTGTACTCACATTCCTTCTCATTCTTCTTCCTGTCATTGATTCACTCAATCATTCTTCTTCATTTCCAAGAAGGCGTTAACTCTCAAACACGCAAGCAATATCAGATTACAGATCTTGAACAAAACCCAGCAGAAGGAACAGTTTGGCAAACCATCGGCATAGGAACTTCAATGGAAGGCGACCAAAGTACTTTGTTTCGAGCTTAGCTTCGATCGACCTCACTCGCTAACTAAACATAACCAGTATACACCAGAAATGTCGAGAAAACAGAAGTGCAGACATGGATTTGGAACTAGCACCTGCAAGTGAGCTCAGTTGAAGCACCGGTCGGTCTCATGAAGCTGTTGAAAGTCAACGGCCCTCTCCGTTTCTGGCGAGTTTGACCATTACCAGACACACGTTTGTCCGAAAGATCGAACCTTAGGCTGCTGCGTATGATAACTTTTTTTCTATTTTCGAAGTAACTTTTAAAATAGAAACATTTTTATTTATTCCCAACAATGATTTTTTGAAACAAAAATGCATTCTTCGTAACTGTATAAAGTTTCTGTTCTTGAAAAAAAAACGCGTTTCGTAGCTGTTCATTTAATTAAGGGGACTATATATATTAAAATTAAGATGCCGTTATATTTTTAACTTACTAAATAAAATTAAATTTCATTTGTTCAATATACTAAATCAAATTAGACCAATATAAGTATAAGTAATTTATGCACGACTTATCAAATTACAATATAGACGAGATTAACTATAAAAAAAAAATGAAAGAGAATTGGACTTGGACAACGGCAAAATCAAATATGTTTTCTATAGATTGGAAAAATTACAATTATGAGTCATACGTAAATATTTTCCAATAGTTAAAATTATGATTACCTTTAAACGGGGACCCCTAAAAAAATATTAATTGCACTTTGGGTGAAACATGGGACTAAAATGAAAAATATTTGTGCATTTAGGTCATTTAGTCAAATTGTGCAATTTTTACAAACATGAGGACTAAAATGAGATGCAAGGTATCAAAGTCTCATGTCATGACTTTAAAAGTAAAAATTTTTGGCTAAAATGATTTAAAATGAAATTTTTAGTCAATTTAGGATTATGTTCAATGAAGAGGCATATGGTCCCAAATTGAATTTTTAAATTTTTAAGGGGCCAAAATGAAAAGAAAATTAAATTAAAACTATTGACTATTTTTGCACATTTTTCTAACCACGAATACTATTTTTCTTGATTCTCGTCTATTTTTATAATTAAAATAAATCCGAAAAATGTCAAAAATTACGACAAATATTTTTTTTGTTCAACATTGATTCCTAAGGCTAGGCCAAAGCTTCTAAGGATGATTTTGTAATTTTATGAATTATTTTGGTATTTTTAATTAATTTTTTAAAATAAAATGATCAAAATCAGGTGTTAATATCCTACAAGAACAAAAGAGAAAAGAGTGTGTTAAAAAATAATATTATTTCCAATTATTTCTAAAAAATATTCCAAATGTGTTTTTAAAAAGTGTTCTAGGAACACGTAAGCAAGTTTTTTTTGTTTCTTATTTTCGCTGCAAAGTGTTTTTGTTTTCTCAAAAGTGTTCTCTAACACTTTGGGAACACTTTTTTATTATACGCATTTATTTTTCTAAAGTATTCGGAACATCCTGGAACACTTTGAGAATAAAAATACTTTTTCCGGAATGTTACCTTACACAACCTTATATTCCGTTTGTTAATTTAATAATACCGAATCCAACGGTCAATATTCCATTGATCAACGGCCACATACGTAATGCAAAGTTGTGCCGTCACTTTAATAGTTGTTGTCCACTTTAATCGCCATGCAAAATCTTAAACATTGAATTCAAATGTAGCTTTCGTTTCATGGGTAGGAGGTGTGAATAGTTTCTCGGATTGGGTCCAAAAAGATTCACATGCAATAATTTGTGATTCTTTTGGACATGCAGCCTAATTTATATTAGGGATGAACATAGTTTCAGAGTAGAATCGAGAATCGAATCGCAGATATGAATCTTTTCTCGGATTGACTAAAAACATGCCGCATCTCGTTTGTCAAAACCTTATATTTAGTAGCCACTCTCCATTTGTCATCATAAACTTTTAGGAAAAACGATTTGTCTAATGTGGTATCATAGCACATTCAAATCTTATCATTCCTTCTCAAACTCATTACTCGTGGCATTGGGTCAACGACTTGTGATGATGTTTATAGGCCATGGAGCATTCTCCTGACCCATTCTAGTTAGGTGCTCCAGTGACACACGAAACCTTTGAGATTGGGATTATAAGCTAATAATTTTGACCTATCTTCCAAGTCACAATATTAGAGCATTCAAGAGGAGTTTTGAGGTTTTCTTTCAATTTTCTTAGATGAGTTTTCTATGGGAGATTGTGTGGAAATTGCTTGGCTCTATGGTTGGGAAATACTTGAGAGCTTGTGCAGCCTGCTTGTAATTCTTTGAATTTAAGGTGGAACTTTTGTGGCTGCTCTCCCCGTGAACATGAGCAATGAATCGAACCGCATCATGTAAGTGTTGATGTGTCCTCTCTATTTTCTATCTACTTTTCTACGAAATTGTCTTAGACTGTCGTTCATTGGCCTATTGCATGATCACTGAAAAAACCATAAATTCCTGTAACACACTCTAAAGGGAAAAAGCCACAAAAAATCCTAAACTATGCCTACTTGCAACATATTTGCCCCGAACTTTTTTTTCATGTTATACATTTACCCTAGAATTTTTCTTGTGACATAGAAACTCCAAACTTGTACCTATGTGACCCATTTGCCCTCCATCAAGGTTCCATCATATGGTTTTGCAGCCAAAACAACATCGTTTTTATTTCACTTAAGCCGGATGGGCATCATGTCAATTTGGTTTTTCGGCGTTTTAAAGCAGTGCTCATTGACGGAAGCTAAATGTGTAACATATGTATAAATTTGATATATCTTTTCTTGTCACATAAATTTTTTTAAGGCAAATGTGTCGTAGTGGGCATAGTTTTGGAGTTTTGGTTATTTTTTCACCTACTATAAAAGATTAAGTTGAATCATGTCGCGGTCGGCAATGTAGCATGAAAGCAGACACCAAAATTAGAAAATCACAAAAAAGAAAAAAAAATCATTTGTTTTGTTTCAATCTTCGCGTAAAATCATGTATTTTTCCCCGTGGAGTCAATAGACCGTTATTTCGATGAGACTATTGCTCGGTAATACTAATCGCCGATGCGTGTACAAAATCGATACAAATAATTGAATTATACAATAGCTAGATTGTTGATTAAAACACTAGCGAAAAGCATTAAAATCACCATTAAAAAAGGGCAGGAAATGGACGATACCGAAAATCAAGATACACCCCGATTACAATCTCACAATGAATTATGAGAAATTATTACAATCTCCGTTTATGCATTTTCATTTTCATTTACACCGATATGTCGTAAATATCAAACGATAAACATGATAATAAAAGAAAATATTCCTTTTTTGTTGTTGTTGTTGTGATTCATCAAACGGTGAGTATGACATAGCAAAATCCTTGAATTTCATGTCTTATTATGTCTAATTCTATTCTATCTACAAATTCAAATGACCAAACGCAACCTTAGGGTGTTTGCAAATTTTTTTGGAACTCCTTTGGCCAAATGTTGGCCTTGTCAAAGCCTAAAGCCAAGGTATTTTCAACATATTCGGAATGACATTTCCTAAAGTCAATAAATTTTTTTCTTCCAAAGCTAACCTCACCAATTTTTTTTTTATTTTATTTTGCCCTTGTAAGAGCTATTAATCTTTTCCATGTAGATCGCCGGTGAAGCTCTGCCAAGAGTTGCATAAGGCTGGCTGACGTCTGCCGACGGCCTTAGCTTGGGAGGTTTGAGGTCAGGCAACCTTCTTGAGGGGCCGCCTTGGGTCGCTTCACACAGTGCGCCCTTAGAAGACGGTCTTGGGTGGCTTGAGCCCTTCCTTGAAACCTGAGAAGGGTTTGATTTTTTTTCTTTTAAAACAAAAAAAAAAATAGAAAAAGTCCTTTGCAAATAGAATCTTTCCTAAAATTATTTAACCCAAAGTTACTTTTAAATGGACTTTTAATTACATTTAACAAACACAATTTGCACTTGAAAAACTCATTTAAAATCCTTTGCATTTCCTCGAAGGCCTTCCCCAATAGTGAATTAAGAGCAGTGGTAGCTCTTCCAGCTAATTTTGACTGGCAATAACATATGTGGTGGTTGTGCCACGTAGGACGGCGACGCCGCATCGACAAATGTGTAAGTCTTGTGCTAGTAGTACACTCCATGATTCCCCCTCATTTCTCCTCATATCCACACTCTCAGCCAAAACCCATCGCCATTTTCACATGGAACTCGTGCAGCAATGTCTTTGTTCTGCTCCCATGAAGCGATGAGCGCGATACCATAGCGACAAACGATGCCCTGCTCCATTCAATGACAGAGAAAGTGTGGGGGGGGACGCTACTCGTACTCCACCTACCTCCGATGTCCAACTCTTCTAGATTTCCGTAAACACGCGCAAATCGACCCGTCCGCGTGCATCGAATAAACCTCCGATCCCGCCAGATCGGACCAAATGGCTCTTGCATTCCCATTATATGATCCATTTTCGTGAAGCTGGGCACGGGGTTAAAATGTCACGCGGATGCTTGAAAAATCACCGCTGGGGAGCGTGGACACGCTAGGGTTGATTTTTGTCCCTAAAAATGGCGCCAAAATGTGCTCATTGCGTAAGGCACCTTCAAATGAAATGCCATACGATTTGTTTGAGCGAAAGAATTTTTCCGGAGTTGATTTTCTGAACTTTTATGCGCTTGGTTCGCTGAAAATGATTGGTAAAAAGAAAATCATTTACACACAAAAAAAAACAAAAACTTAAAGTTAGGCGAATGAATGAGCTAGAAAAAATTTTCTCGAAAAATATGTTTGTATTCATCATGAAATTTTCTATTTAACCTGTAACACTGGAGACTTTCAAATTATATACACATCGACATGTATTTCTGCCAAGCTGAAGCTCCATCATGTACTGTACTTTCAAACTTACACGTATGGAGCGAAATATGTCAGGCATTTCCCTCAAGGTTCGACGCGCTTTCCAGCCTCTATAAGAACTAAGAAGGGGCTCACCTCGAGCTCCATTGTCATTCCCACATTTTGTTTCTTTTTCTGCTAGGGTTCTTCAAGCATCTACTTCTTCTGGGTTCCCATAACAGGTAAAGTTTTCCTCCCTATCTTTGCTAGAAGTTCACTGGAGAGAGAGAGCGTGCTATGTTACCTGGTAAGATGGACTAGTTTTCTCTCTTTGCCAGTTGATCGACGTGAAGCTCCAATCCGAAGATGTCGCAGAAGAGCTCGGCGGACGCCTCGGACATCGAGTCTCAGCAGGAGAGCCTCCTCGTCGATGCCGGCGGAGCCCCGAGGAGGCGGTGGCAATGGGCCTTCCTGGTCCTGAAGGCAAATCCAATTCCCATTTCGACAGCAAGTGACACTGAGACTAAGGCATGTGCAGCTGAAGATCGAGATGTCGAGTCGCAGCAACCGGTTCTCCACGATGCTGGCAAAACCCGGAGGACGCGGTGGCATTTGGTCTACTTGGTCGTCAAGGTTGTCCGGGTCTTTTCGACAGCAGATAAGACCGTGACGGAGACACGGCTTGGAGTAAGTAGTCTCAGATCATTGCTTTTTTCCATCACAAGACCGCAAAGGACTTTCATAACAACTCACCAACCAAAACATTTAACAAGTGATCTTTCGTATCTTTGTCTTGCTTAGAAGTTCACCAATCTCGAACCGATCTTTCATGTGATGGCAACATTCCCATTTCGAACCCAGAATGGTTCTTCCTCCAGGTCCTATCGAGTCATAAGACTTCCAGCGTAATCAACCCATATCCGTTCACATGATCACCGTCTTCACCATCTAGAGCAATTGTGCCAATGAACACGACGCGTCGACCGGTAGCTAGATGAGATTGGTAGAATTGTCCCTTAGGCTTCTCAGCAGCAACATTGAGCTGGTCTCAGTTGCATTCCATGGGTATTGGGTCACAAAAGATGAGTTTTCCACATAATGAATCAGTTGATTGTGAAACTTGAAAGCTACTTTCGCGCTGTTACTCCTTAGTGCTGAAACTATAATCTCTAGGTCTGCTGCAACTGATTTCCATGAAGTGTTCTGAAGCCACAAATCAAGTTTCAACCATCAAATCTACACTTGTCTATGTATGTATGTATGTATGTATGTGTGTATGTATGTATGTATGTATGTATGTATGTATGTATGTATGTTGTTGTATGTATGTATGTATGTATGTATGTATGTTGTTGTTGTTGTTGTTGTTGTTGTTGTTGTTGTGTTGTATGTACATTTTGAACCCAGACTGGTTCCTCCTCCACGTCCTATCGAGTCATAAAAGTTCCAGCGTAATCGACCCATATCCATTCACCATCTAGAGCAATTGTGCCGATGAACACAACGCATCGATGGGTAGGTAGCTAGATGAGATTGGTAGAATTGTCCCTTAGGCTTCTCAGCAGCAACATGGTGGAAGAACTTCTATTCAGCAGATGACCTGGTCTCAGTTGCATTCCATGGGTACTGGGTCACAACAAGATAGTTTTTCACATAATGAATCAGTTGATTGAGAAACTTGAAAGCTACTTTCGCGCTCTTACTCGTTAGTGCCGAAACTATAATCTCTAGGTCTGCTGCGACTGATTTTCATGAAGTATTCTGAAGCCACAAATCAAATTTCAACCATCGAAGCTACACTTCTCTCTCTCTCTCTCTCTATATATATATATGTATATATATATATATGTATGTATGTATGTATGTGTCGCTGATAGCACTTGTCTACTTCATGCATTGATGGGCTTCACACATTATCTATTATTCTCTGTACTAATCAGATAAGCACTTATGATATCGACCGTTAGAAGTATGGCTCGAAATGCGCTGAAATGATTTCAGATAAAGATCTGGAATTGCTCTCTTGTGATGCTTTTTAAGCTGTGAAATAGTGCAGCAGCTTACAGGAAAACATGGGGAAGGAATTTCTACACCTGAAGTAACATATCCTGTTACTGCAGATCCCAGAATCACCTAATACCAGGGATCCAGAGCCGACAGATGAGTTGCTCATCAATAACGGGTGCAACAATCATGAAGCTACTGATGTGATGCTCCAAATTGAAAACGTTGCTAGGATGGTAAAGGAGAAGGATTTGACTAGCTTACAAGCCTTTGGAGGAGTCCAAGGGATAGCTGAGGCTCTCAACAGTGATATGGTCAACGGAATCCCAGGTCATGCGGAGGACCTCCATCACCGACGCGCTGCAGTCCTTAAACCCGAGTCGGAGGCTCATAACAGAAGGTTCATCCACTTCCTCGGGAAATCTTGCAATAGTTGCACCATTTCGCTCCTCCTGATTTTGGCCATTCTGTCGTCGGCCTTTGGGATCCAAGAGCAAGGACTGAGAACGGGTTGGTATGAAGGCGCTCTTACACTAGGTGCCGTCATTCTGATTGTGATGGTCCATTCAGTTTGTGAATATCGGAATGAAAGTTCGCGTAAGCTGTCGAGAAGCCAGCCTTGGCAAAATCGGAAACTGAAAGTTCATGTTTTAAGAGGGGGATACCGTCAAACTATTTGCATCTCCGATGTCCTCTTGGGAGATATTGTGCTATTAGAGAGGGGAGACCAAGTTCCTGCGGATGGTTTGCTCATTCCCACTGGATCCTTGGAAGTGAGTGATAATGCTGATGCCATCATCAATGATCATAATCCATTCTTGTTTTATGGTTCCAAAGTAATTGATGGTTCTGGCAAAATGCTGGTGACCTCGGTCGGTGCTGAGACAGAGTTGGGCATTATGTCGAGGAGAGCTCAAACATCAAAAAGGACACCAGTAGAGAAGCAACTCAACAAGCTGAGCACCATGAAGCAAATAATCGGTGTTGTCATCTCAATGATCATCATCGTGGTGTTGTTTTTGCGGTTCAATCTCAAGAAGGAACATCAAAACTCGGGCCTGCCGGACTTCTCAGGGAAGCCACCTTCTCTGAAGGAATTAATTGAAGCTATAGAAAGAGTTGCTCTGAGACCAAGCGGGACGTTGAATATGTTGACTTCATTCACTTTGCTACTAGTTGGAATAGCTGAAGGACTACCATTAGCAATCACCATTGCCATCACTTGCTGGAACAAGAGGATGCTAGGTGACAGGACCTTTGCTCAAGAACCATCCATTACAGTCACCATGGCATCAGTCACAGTTATCTGCACTGACAAAGCAGGGGGACTACCATTGACGCCACAAGAAGTGGAAAGGTGCTGGATTGGTAAAGAAGTTATCAGTGAAGATTCCAAGGTGCCAAGTCATGTTCGGGAAGCACTTTGCGATGGAATTGGCATTTCGTCTTTGCTAGCAGAGAACAGCCAATCCTCAATGGATAACTCAATCCTTTCCTGGGCCGCAGAGAAATGGGGACTGAAAACGGAAACCTGGAAGCAACTTCACAGTACCGCTAAGTTCGAACAGCCAACCCACAACGAGAACATAGTTGCAGCATTGGTTGGAAAGGATGGAGGTAACGGGCCTAGGTTCTTGCACTTCAGGGGACCTGCAACACTAATAGTAGACATGTGTTCACAATTTTATGACATTGAAGGGATACCAAGGTCCATGGATATAAGTGAAAAGACGATTTTTGGAGACATTATTGAGCAAATGCGGTCAAATGGTTTTGAATCCATCGCATTTGCTTGTAAGCGAGTTGATGACTCCAGGTTTGATGAAGGCAATCTAACGATGCTGGGACTATTGGGGCTGAACAGGACTAGCGGGGAAGATACAAGAGAGGCAATAAAAGAATGGAGAGAAGCCGGAATCAAAGTACTATTGGTATCGAGTGACAAGGATTCGATGCTTCAGAGCATTGCTACAGAGATTGGAGTGATACCGCCTGATTCAGATGCAGGGGTCATCACAGGTGAAAGATTTCGGAATAGCTCTGTGGAAGAGAGGATGGACCTGGCAGCTAGAATTTCCGTGATGGGGAACTCCCTCCCATCCGATCGGCTTCTTCTGTTGAATTGCTTGAAAGATCAAGGACACACAGTTGCAGTAGTGGGAAACAGAACAAACGACATTCCCATGCTAAAAGCTGCTGATGTGGGACTCACATTTGCTACTTGGAGCACTGAGATTGCAAGAAAGAGCACCGACATCGTCATCACGGAAGGCAATTTCACTTCCATCTGGGCCATAATGAAGTGTGGAAGATGCATATACAGTAATGTGCGAAAGTACATTCAATTTCAGCTGACTATGACCTTAGCCGGGCTGTTGATACCATTAATCACGGTTGCCTTTCATGGAAATTCGCCTATAACCACGGTTCAGTTGCAATGGGCAATCTCAGTTTTGACTCTTCTAGGTGGTCTGGCTCTTTTGATGGAACCACCTGGTGATATGCTCATGAAGAAATTCACACCAAGAGCAGATTACCAACTCATTACCAAGGCCATGTGGGTGAATATTCTAATACAAACAGCTTATCAGGCATCTCTTTTGGCAACCATACAGTCTAAAGGGCCTACAATGCTCGGGCTTAACAAGAAGGTGATTGAGACCGTGATATTCAACAGCTTTTTCCTATGCCAGGTATTCAACATGTTCAATGCCCAAGAGCCCGAGAAGAAGAACATCTTAGGAGGGGTCCATCGCGGTAAATGGTTCTGGGTGGGTGTAGTTGCGGCTTCGTTGTTGCAGGTCGGATATCTTGAGACTGCACATCGCATTGCAGGTGATTCCAGATTGACATACACAAAGTGGGGAATGTGTCTGCTTGTTGGGATAATCTCATGGTGCATTGACTTAGCCGGAAAGTGCGCACTCCTGGTGATTAAGAAGTGGATGACAAAGCCACCAGGTTCAGTTGTCAGAGATAACCGAAACCTATCCTCAGCTGTCCCAGCACCCGCTTGCAATCTCGAGCTTCCGCAAGTGATGGAAAAACTGGATAAGGTGGACTAGGAAGAGATGCATGATAGAAGCGAGTCAGGCAGAATGACTCAGTTCATTAACCTTACTTTTGCAACTTACACTGACTAGTTGTCCAGAATTGCTCAGTCAGATCTCATTGTACATTATATAAGACGCCATAATGAACTCCATCTTTGTCTCCAAATCAGATCTCATTGTACATTATATAAGACGCCATGATGAACTCCATCTTTGTCTCCAAATCATTTCTTTTTCCTTCCAATTCTTCTCTTTTCTTCCTGTTTTCTGTAAACTGCCTCTTATGAGCACTTCTTTCAGGTCTTAACAGTTGGTTTCTGGCAATGTCTTACAAAGTATCCAAAACCCCACCCAAAAGCTCATCAGAATGGAAAGTTGCATTTGCATATGAGCAGGTAAAATAGCTGCAATCTTAAGAACCGGAGATTAGCTCGACATATAAAGATGATTATAAGTTATAATTCAGCAACCTTCCATCACAAACTATTGGGAAGAGACTAACCGAGACATGAGTTTGGTGCGCGAATTGATGCTTGCAAGTAGGTGATGTGATTAAGATAAGAGGGGCACCTGCATCTGAGCTAAGCCGACAGTGAGACAGCAATTGGTTCGGAAGTCCCTTGCTATTTCGGTTCTCTGTCCTGCGAGTTCTTGACCGGCTCCTTAACACACATCTTTGGTGCCAATGGCTTAAAGCCTTATAATCGGAACATTCATTAAGGAATGCTGTCTTACACGAGGCTCAAACAGATTCGCGGCTTGCCTCGCCACCTAATTTGCCAACAACATGGTCAAGGGTAATAGCGAATTAACCCGAAAAAAGCATCTATAATTCAGCATATGACGCTCAACATGGACCCTCAAAACCCTTTAGTTAATGAACAAGACTAATTTATCCAATCCACAGTTAAACTAATAATGGTTTGGACAGCACAAGACCAACCATTAACCAATGACTTTCAGTTCACTTCAGTTCTGTCCTCACATTCCTCTTCCTTCTCCTCCTCCTCCTCCTTCCTATCTTTGATCCGCGCAACCATTCTTCTTGATCTCAAATGAGCATTAACTCTCAGACCCTGCGTGCAAAATCAAATGCAGATCTTGAACACAACCCGGTAGAAGGAACGGTTTGGCAAAACCCGTGGCAAACGAACTTCGACCTAAGGTGATCGAAGTCCTTTGTTCCGAGCTTATCTTCGAATGGACCCAATCACTAACTGAGCTTATCGTCATACAGCATAAATCTCGAGAAAACAGAAGTGCAGGCATGGATTGGATACGAGCACCTGCAAGCGAGCTCAGTTGAAGAACCAGTCCATCCATGAAGCTGGTCAGAGTCAACGCTCTCCATTTGTGGTGGATTTCGACCGTTATCGGACACACACCAGTCGTTTCGGTGAATGGATGACGAGCGATCTCGCTGTGTGAAAAACGGAAAAAACCGAACCTCCATCTCATCCTTCAGTTTAATAATCCCCAATCCGACGGCCAGTATTTCATCAGCTTTCGATCGAACGGCAACGAGGAGTGCAATGTCGGGTAATGAAGGGGCGACCACGTCAGCAGTTATTGTCCACGTTGATCCCCATGCAGAACCTTAAACAACGAATTCAAATGTAGCTTTTCGTGGGTCCGAGGTGAAAGTTTGTGCCTTTCCTGGAACGCTTAGAAATTGCGTCCAAAAATTATCCGGACGCAGTAATTAGTGATTCTTCTGGACATGTGGCTGAATTTTTTTTTCCGCATAATGGATATGGGGCGATCGTTTCTCGGATTAGGCCGATCCATCCTAGAACCGAGAATAGGACTGGTTGGTTCCGGTCCGCTTCCCGAGTTCGTTCGGTTCTTGGATGAGCCGGTCCGATTTAGGGCTTCCGCAATTTTTTTTCCTTTATATTTGAAAAGAAAAGGAAATTTTTTTAAAATAAGAAACATGTCGATTCAGTCAGTCCAAGTGATTTGGTTCCCCATTTGGAACTGGGAATGCCCAAAATCGATTGGTTCTGTTTGATTTCAGGATCAATTTTGTTCCCGTGCACATCCCTAATGTCTAGCTTGCCACTCAATTATGGAGAAAGGGACAATCTGATAGACCACGTTGGAGATATGATTAGCTATGACCGTGGCTGTGATTTGATATGGTGCATCTTCATGAATTTTCGTGATTAAGATTTGAGTCAACCATGTACAGCTCATAGTTAGTCTAGATTTGCTTGTTCTTGTTAGGAAGAGATCGGTCACTTCTGTACTTTTGTGTAATGAGAACGTGCAAAATTTCGCGAGACTATTGTTAACCCTTTTAAAATGTTAAGCTAAATGCATAGGCTGCACGTCGGTGGAAGCCTAAAACACTAATCGTAAGCCTAGAAACTTGAAATTAGGATCTTCTATCCTAGTGCCATGTAAATTTTTTGAAACCACAGTTAATTATTCTAAAAGTTTATGTTGTCCAGAGAAAGGTGTGGTTCGAAATTTGTTCTCGTTCGCTCTATCATATTTTATAGCTTCCTGAAGGCATAGCCTGCACCCCCTTGCCAATATATTAAGAAGCTTAATTGAAATTGGCAAAAGTTGTAGGACTCATGATCCAAAGGAAGGGAAAATCAAATAAGGGCAGCGAGGGAGGCTGCTTTTAAAGAGGGTTCAGAGTTGCCCTTATTTTAGACAAAAACCTAAAACAGATAACCTAGTGTCAAATAAGGAAATAAAGTAGGCTTGTTGTCTGAAAAAGAAAAGGCCCACAGTAGAGCTTGTCTCGAATAAAAGGCTTGGAGTGAATAATTTAATCTCAAACAAAAATTTACAGTGAAGTCACTTTCTCAAAAATGGATATAAAGTAAATCTCGTTTCAAATAACGACATGAAAATGCCAACTTGGTTTCAAATAAAGGATTGAGCTCACTCGCTGGCCAAAGGTTGGTTTCATGATATTGTGATTGCTCATAGAAGAACCCAAACCTCAATTTGGGTCAAAGTGACCGTGAGGATATACAAGTGAGTCGCATGTGCAAGACGGCCGATGAACATTTAGCGAGATGGTAAGTTTATGCTCTTATCTGAAGAAAGATCCATTTTAAGCCCTTATTTAAGACTAAGTTGATTACTTGAGGCTCTTATTTGGGGAAAAGTGTCAAAAAAGTCCTAAACCTATTACATCAATGCCAATTTAGTCCTAAATTTATTTTTTTATGTCAATTCAGTCCTAAAATTTTTGCATTTGTGCCGATTAAGTCCTAAACCTTTTATTAGTGTCAATTCGGTCTTAAACCTTTTACATTAATGTCAATTTAGTGATCAATATTTTGTATTTATGCAAATTGAGTCAATTTGATCAATTTTGATTGGAAATCACTTCGCGTGAAAGTCAATTATCTTACGTGGCATGATTGACGTCAATGTGGATATTTTTTCAATATTTTTTGATATTTTAAATCATTTTTAAAATTATTTTTTAAAAACCAAAAAAATGGTTAAAAAATTATTTAAAATATTAGAATAATATATAAAAAATATCCAAGTTAGCGCTAACCTTGCCACGTAGGACAATCAATGTCCACGTGAGCAATTTTTAGTCAAAATTGACTTGATTAACTCAATTGGCACAAATATAAAAGATTTATCACTGAATTGGCACAAATGCAAAATGTTTAGGACTAAATTGGCACAAATACAAAAGGTTTAAGATTGAATTGGCACAAAAAAAGGTTTAGGACTGAATTGGCGCTAATGCAATAGGTTTAAGACTTTTTTGACACTTCTTCCCTCTTATTCGAGACAATGTTCAATTTGGATCATTTTTCTAAATTTTTTTAAAAAAAAAAAAACAAAAGGACCCAATCTTTTTCGAGACAAAGTTGGCTATTTTAAACCCCCATTCAAAAGAGATTGTGAAATCTTAAAAAGATCATTCATCGAATAACTTAAGATCGAGATTTCAGAATAATCTAATTAAAGCATATCGGTGGCTGACTCTACAATAACTCCAACAAGCTTAATGGAATGAAGTGAAAATCATCCATCCAAACCTACAATGGAGCCTTTCTAAGCCCATTCACGAAGAGGGGATGATGGGGTTGAAGAAGCAAAAGCATCCAATGCACAGCAAATATCACAATCCTTCTCACACGCATGGCTCCTTCAGCTCGGGCATGCCATTCCGGTCCAACAGCTTCAGGACAAGTCAGGATGTGACCGACTGTGAATGTTGGTATGTACGTTCTCCATTGTCGCGTTGCATTAGCTTCGTCTTCGTCAAATCGGCGCACGATCGAAATCCAAAGAACCAATGTCAATTCTCACTTCTAACTCTTTGTCCTTTCCCCCTCAAGACCGCCCCCCATTTCCAACCATTTTATTTCTCCTCCTTTTCTCCCTACGAAATCATTCTGCCGGAGACTAGGAGCGAGGCAAATTATTATTATTAATCGCGGTCGTAGCAGCCGAGAATCGACCGCTGCGATCGAGCGCTCGATCCGGATGCGACAAATCTCGCGCCGGAGTCACCCGTCTCCCAATCAGAGCAATCTTGAAGGGCGCTCCCATCCACCCTGTTCGTGGAGGAGCCTTTATGGCGTCGCACGTATGGAAGGAGCCGACTCTGTGTGCATTCGTGGGGATTGATCGAGTCGAAGGTTTGACTACCCATAAAAAAGAAGCGAAAGACCAAACAACTTATTGTAGCAATCAAGAATCGACCGAGTAATTAGCGTCCGATTCGGATGCGGCAAATCTCTTGCCTCGGGCACCGTCTTTCAATTAGAGTAACCTTAAAAGGACACTCCATCTACCCTGTCGACGGACGGAGACTTATGTTTCGATGCTGCACATGGAAAGGAGCGATTCGCGCGTGTTCATAACAGCCCGTTATGCCGAAACAGAGGGCCAAACAAGGCTTCAGAAAACAAAATGAAAAGGCTCCATCCTCATCATCATCATCTCCATCTCCATCATCTCCAAAGCTTTAGAAAGTTGGACTCTTTCCTAGGGACAAGTTATCCCCAGCCATATTCCCACATCCACACACCTCCATGAGCTAGTTTCAAACTCCCTTTTGGACCTCTCTAGGGAACCCTTTTCTCCTCCTGCAATGCTCCTGCCTCTACTTTCATGTACACCCTGTGAAAGTAGCTCCTTAGATTGACCACTCAGCCTCTTCCTCTTGGACCTTTGCTCTCTTTCCTGCTGATTCTCACTGGTCACTGCCTTTTTTTCCCTATCTTTTCTTCTTAAACAAAGCTGGATTATAATTGCATTGGGAGGCTTAGCAGCCTACATATGCTTAACTTAGTAAAAATGACAATAGCTAGGTGCCACCACATCATCCTATAAATACATCTAAAAGGCTTTGGTTGAGGCTGCTTAAAAGGTTTAAAGATCATGAAGCAAATGGGGAGAGAGGGCAATGACCATGTTGTGATGCATTCCTCCATTGCCTTGCTGCAAGAGAGATTCAAGCAGCTGCAGAGAGTGAAGGAGATGAGGGAGGAGAGGGAGTTCTCGAAATTGGCCAGACAGCCGCGCGAGGCACCCGACCGGACCACCCCGGGTTTTCAGCAGTATGCGAATCCGCTGCTCTTCCGTGGCGAACCGAGGCTTCCTCAGCGTTCGCCTCCACGAGCTCCTTTCTCCCTTTTGTCCAAGCACGGCGGATCATTACTCCAATTATCGGCGCGCGGAGATCCCTCTCCTAGCGGACTTAATGTCCTCCGGACCGAACTCGAACCGCGATGTCTCTGATAAATGTACTCAAGCCTATGATTGTGATGATGTGGACACTTCTCTTCATCTGTAATCAAACTCTTATATGTGTACTCTCTAGTTGGTATATCTTGACATTTTGTTATCATGTTGTAAGACTGCTTAATATCAAAGATCAGTTTCTACATGTGATCATAGGAAGTGACAATTTTTAACATATGACATGTTCTTGTGGAAGACAGTGACCGCATCACATCTGGTAAATCCCTCGGTATGGCGCACCATTCATCGATCGTACTCTTAAAGTCATCATAGTCCATGCGTAACGATATTCATTAATTCGTCTTCCTTGTGATTTGCTCGTGATGAGGAATGTTAAATGTAGCAGTGGAATTCATGGATAAGTAATTAATTCATGCTTCAATCGGCTGTTATTTTGCAATCTTAGTCTGGAAACATAGATGTGGAAATCAAGAAACTGGCCACCTAATTTTTTTGAGAGCTAACAGAAGCACACTTCCACACAGACATGGTCATCCATGTATAAAGCAGATTTCTCAGTCAGGAACAGAAACCGAAGGCGAAGCCGTTCAAGCAGGACTCGGGGCTTCCATCGGTGGTGGTGCACTTGAATTCAATGGACTGACCTTAACCTTTCTGTTTCTCGGAAAATGCTCGAACTCGATCACAGCGTCGATCCCGTGACACTTGATCATAGAGTTAGAGCACACGTTTGGCGTGATAACCCGCACATTGTTGACAAAGAAGCTCAAGCTCCCATGCTTGTGGATCCTGACCAGCCGGTTCCTATAACCGGACGGGACAAGCGTTCCTGTAGGAAAATGCAACAGGTCACGGAAGGACAGAGGCATTCTGATGGAATGGCTGAGAAGAAACTCTTCGAGATGGTTGACTGAGATCGATGGTGCCGACAATTCAGGATCCGTGGGTATCAGGAAAGTCAAGTCCTGGTTCGGCTCTGATGTGCGGTTCAGCATCTGAAGCAGGATGGCAAAGCCAAAGAAGGATCTCGATCTCATGTCATCAACAGCCACTTGCAAATCGGTGCGGTTGAAAGCAAATGTGGCGGATTCCGATCTAGGAACCATAAAGAGAGACACAAGAACGACCAGATGGTACAGAGCCATTTTCTTAGATGCTCGGCTTTCAACTCTTTCTTCTCTGCAAGTTGGGTGTGGCACTTGAGGGGAATTCAAATGCAAGATGGGATTTAAAAGGGAAGCTGTGTGAATGCAGTTTGCTTCTTCAGCAGGTGAACAACTGCTGGACTGCTCTCGTTAAAGAACCTCCAACTACAAAAAATTAGCATTGAAGTAGTTTGCTCACAAAGAAACATCTGATCTTTATAGGATATTATAATGTTCATGCTGCATACGTGACATTTTATTGAACTAGCTACCTTGTTCCTAATTCATTCAAGACCTTCGATTCTGCTCTTTATGACAATTCGAATGGCGGAGATGATACTGTTAATGGGATGAAGACCTTTGATACAATGTGACTTCTCGTTTCTGTCTGCATCCATGATACAAACAAGTACTCCATCCAAGCTTAAACAAGAAGAGAAGTTTCTGCAAATCGTTCCTCTGATCAAAACTGCATCAACCGGTCCAATCCAACCTGCCCGTTTTCCCACAGACCTTCTCACGAGCCAAACCTTTAGCACCTCAGATCAGATTCAAGAAGAAAACCGGCACTCAAAAAGCAAACGCAGCCTCGATCTAGGACACGTATTACACGACGAACACCGAGAATTCGCAAAAGCAGAGCACACTTGCTCGAACCCATTTGAGGAAGCCATACAAATCACCATATCAGATCCCACAAAATTGCTGCTTGAATGGCAACCAACTGCTCTGATCTTGCCCTTGGCCATCTTCCATTTGACCTCATTCCATAACATCCAGCCACAACAGCGATGATGGGGTACGGGGGCAGAAAGGCTTGGACTTGTTATTTTGGCTTCAGACGGTGAAGACATCACATGCTATGCCCCATTGATCCAGCTCTCCCGATGGCCTAGACCTCCTTCAATCACTTCCACGACACAAAGCTAGCTTAAGTACACTATAAGTGTCAAAATTTAAGTACAACGCTCACTTTAATACCAAAACTTTCAAAACGATCGCTTAAGTGCTAAATTTTTTTAAAAAACGTTTACCTCAGTATCAATTCCGGCAAGTCACATCAGCTCAAATATTAAAAAAGTAGGTCACATCGGATTTTTGTGACTCACGTCACTCAAATCGGAGTTGGCACTAAAGTGAGTTTTTTTAAAAAAAACATTACCACTTAAGTTATCATTTTAAAAGTTTTGGCATTAAAGTGAGTATACATAAATTTTTTATAAATAATATATATATAACTAGACTATCATTTTGGCTTTTTTTATTCTTATTTTGATTTTTATTTAATGAAAACTCCCCAAAACCTTTGGAAACTAAATCATATAATTACCTTTCTAAAATTTAAAATAATTTGTCCCATTTAAAGTACTTTAAAGGAAATAAATAGTGACGGTGAGATTAAAACTTTTTGGTATTTATTTTCTTCCCCCTCTTTTTTCCTTTATGATGAAAGAGTGTTTGGGGGAATTAAAAATGCTAACGCAATTTAAAAATTTCCAACTGATATCCACTAGATATTTATTTCAAATTAATTTTTATTTTTGAAACCCAACCTGATATGTTCACGGTGTATTTAACCTAAATCATTTTTTTTTCATGAAATGATAAGCGTACGGACCCAAATTTATCTAAATTATTGAAATAGGGATTTGACGTGGATGACAGATTTGAGGATAGGTTATCATTTAGGGTTTTTCGTGAGGTGAAAGTTAATCTATGTGTGATCGGTTTGGATTTTTTTATAGGTAAATAACACAAATGGTCCCGAAATTTGATCCAACATGCAATGTAAACTTTAAATTTATTCATTGTGATTTTTGAACTTTAACTCAATGTGCAATGTCGTCCATGAACTTTTAATTTATTCAATGTGATTTATGGACTTGTGGTACATGTTCAATTTAATCCTTAAATTGCATGAAAATATTTAACGTTGTCCTTGAATTTGAATCAATGAAAGATGACATTGAACATTTTCACATAGTTCATGGACTGAATTGAACATGTGCCAAAAGTCCAAAGACCATATTGAATAAATTAAAAATGCATGAACAACATTGCATGTTAGGTTAAAGTTCGGACATCTTAAATTTAAAGTTCAGCATCCACGTTGCACATTGAATTAAAGTTCACAGATTATTCGTGTCATTATTTTTTTTAATGATATTAATCCAATAATTACAAAGATAAATGAAGAAATCTAGAAAGGTGACCATAACCGATGAAACTAGAGGTGGCCACGGTTCGAACCGGGTGGTTCCGGTTCGTGGCCACCCCGAACGAACCGAAGGTTTCGAGGTGGTTCAAAGGCCGGTTCCGATTTCTATTTTTATATTTAATTTTTAAATAATAAAATAAAAAAATAAAAAATTATCAAATATAAATTATAATCAAATTGTACATTATAATCGAATTTATGAAGGTAAAAAAAGGAGGGGGAAGGGGTTTGAATTTAATAAATTATCATTAAGTGCTTACATATCTTCTTGGGAATGGAAAAATCAAAATTCATATAATTCTTTTACCTTTGATAGCCCCAACTTACCTCATTGTCAATCGTAGCTACCCGTTCCAGTGTAGTCGTGGCGGTGGTATTTTCATCATCATCATCATCATCATCGAAGAATTAAGCCTGCGTTGCGATCTATCTCTTATTATTGAAATTGAGCCTTTGTCTAATTATCGAGATAAGCTTGAGTCTCCACCGAATTCGGATATGTCTAATTATCGAGACAAGCTTGAGTCTCCATTGAATTCGGATGTAATCTTGAATGTCGGTCGTTCAAAATTAATTCTCCGGCGCTAAATGCTTGTTTAACCGCAATTGTTGAATAAGGGGTTGCTAAAATCATCTTACGATGCGAGCAAAGATTGGGAATTGAGTTGAATGCCTCTTCCATCATTATAGAATTGGAAAATTTGTGCATTCGGATTCACCAAACTCAAAAGAAAATGTTAAATAGGTCTTTATTTCGAAAATATTATCTATTGGCCATTTTGTCTTTTTTGCCTACTCAATAACATTTTGTACCCTCTACTAATTCTATTACTCTCCCCGTTTTGTATGTCACTAAGTTGGGAAGATCTACTATCACATAAATCATATCTACTACAAAATTCACTATACAATTCTACTATTGCGTCTTTAATCGCTGCTCATATAGTTCTAACATTTATTGTTTCATTCAAATGTAAACATCTTGTATGATAATCACATAAACCATCTAATTTTATACGTGGATCGAAAAAAAAAGTAATCAAATAAATAAGAGGAATTTTGGTATAATAAAGCAGCTATTTTGCTCGCATTGCTATAATAATCGGAGCTAATTGATCATCTTTTTCATATTCTTCAAAAATACCAGCAATATTAACATACTCTATTAAAAATAAATGCGTAGTAGGATAATAAACATCGGATAAACTATAAGTTGCATCGTTAAAAATTTTTAAAAAATATAATATTTTTTTTGTTGCAAATATCTCACTCTTGTGGGAATAAATTAATTTCGAAAATATCATTTGAAATAAACGCACATAATAAATTTTTGTAAGCGAAAGATTGATTAAGCAACTCATAGATAGAATTTCAATGAGTCGGAACATCTTTTGAAATTTTTTTGGGTGTTCTTCTATGTGCTTTACAAAATCCATCCCATTCTTACATAATTTGGGGATGTTTCCATAAAAATTGAATTACTTTTTTTATTGGGCTAAGAAAAGCATCAAGAGTTTATAAACCATCTTGCACACATAAATTTAAAACATGACAAGCACATCTAATGTGAAAAAATTGACCACTAAAAGCGGGTTTACAAATATTTTCTAAATTAGGAATGGAAGCGATATTTGCGGCGGTATTATCAAAATCAACTGAAAAATTTTTTATTAATTAAATTATATTCTTCTAAAATTTATCTAATTAATCTATAAATATTATTGGCCGTATGCCTATCATCAAAAACTCAAAATGCAATTACTCTTTTTTGAACGTTCCAATCGTCACCTATCCAATGACATGTGATACCCATATAGGAATGAGTTTATCAAGGATCACTCCAAATATCGCTACCTATATGCACACGTCCATTAAAATTCGTAAAAAAGTCTTTCAACTCTTTTTTTTCCTTTTTTATAAAGCCCAAAATTTTTTCGTTTAAGAGTATTTCTCAAAACGAGTTTTGCTTGCGGAGTAAATGCAGTTAGACATGGCCACGGGCCGTGAACCGTCGGTTTCGGTTCAAAAACAAGCGGTTCCGATTCATGGTCATGCTTGAATTGGAACCGGCCCTTGAAGGAGTTGTCTTAGTTACGAACCGGCGGTTTCGGGCCTGTTCAAGGGCCGGTTCCGATTTCTAATTTTAAAATAAATTTAAATAATAAATTATGAAATAAAAAAATAATAAATTATCAATTATAAATTTTATAATCAAATTTGGGTGGGGGGAAAAGAGATGATAGGGGTTTGAACTTAATGAATTATCATTAAGTGCATATATATCTTCTTGAGTATATAAGAATCAAAGCCCATATAGTTCTTTTATCTTTGATAACCCCAACTTACCTCATCGTTAATCGTCGCTACCCGTTATGGTACCCGTGGCGATGATATCTCTACTATCATCATTGAAGAATTCGTCGTCTCTATCCAACTTTTATTGTTGAAATTTAACCTTTATCCAATCATCGACACAAGTTTGAGCCTCCACAGTATCCGGATTTAATCTTGAACTGCGGTCGTCCAAAATTATTCCTTTAGCGCTAAATGCTTATTCAACTGCAACTATTGAAAAAGAGGTTGTTAACATCTATCTTGCGATGAGAGCGAGGATTGAAAATTGGGTTGAATGAGTCTTCCACCATTCTAGAATTTTGAAATCCGTGTTGTGTTTGGAATCACGGAACTCAAAAGCAATAGTTAAATAGTTTTCTAATTTGAAAATATTACATATTGCTCCCTTTTATCTTTTTTGCTTACTAATGAGCAAATTGTACCCTCTATTAAGTTTACCACTCTCCTTCCTTTATGAGGCATTAGGTTGAGAAGATCCACTATCACTTAAATCATATCTACTATAAAATTTATTATATAATGCTACTATAGCATTTTTGACATCTCCTTGTATAGTTTTAATATCTACCGATTCATTCAAATGTAAACAATCATAATAATAATCCTTTAGATAATCATATAAATAATCTAATTTAATACGTGGATAAAAAATAATAGCAACCAAATAAACAAGAGGAATGCGGTTATAATAATGCAGCCATTTTGCTTTCATTGCTATAATAGTTGGAGCTAACTAATTATCTTTTTCATATTCACAAAAAATATTAGCAATGTTAACACACTTTATTAAAAATAAATGCGTAGTAAGATAATAAACACCGAGATAAAGTACAAGTTGCATCATTAAAAATTTTTAAAAAATCTAATTTTTTTTTTCAAACAACCCAATCTTGCGGTGGTAAACTAATTTCGAAAATATTATCCAAAATAAACGCACATAATAAATCTTTATAAGCAAAAAATTGATGAAGCAATTCGTAAGTAAAATTCCAACAAGTCGAAACATTTTTTGAAAATTTTTTGGTTTTTGTCCATGTGATTTACAAAATCTATAGCATTCTTTAATAACTTGGGGATGACTCCATAAAAATTTAATTACTCTCTTTATTGGGGTGAGAAAAACTTCAAGAGTTCGTAAATCATCTTATACACATAAATTTAAAACATGACAAACATATTTAATGTGAAAAAAATTATCCACCAAAAGATGGTTTACAAATATTTTCTAACTCGGGAATGGAAGCGGTATTTGACGCAAGATTATCAAAATCAATTGAAAAAATTTTATTAATCAAATTATATTATTATAAAACTTGTCTAATTATTTTATAAATGTTATTGGACGTATGCCTTTCATCAAACACTCAAAATGCAAGTACACTTTTTTGAATATTTCAATCGTCACATATCCAATGATATGTTATACCTATATAAGAATGAATTTATCAAGGATTACTTCAAATGTTGCTACCTATATGTATACGTCCATTGAAATCCGTAAAAAGTTTTGTAAAGCCTTTTTTTTTATTTTGTATAAACCCTAAAAAATTCGCATTTAAGAGTAGTTTTCGAAACGGATTTTGCTTAGGGAGTACATGCGGTGTTTATCAAAAAATTCAAACCAAAATTTTCACCGGTAGTAAGCGGTAAATGTTCAATGACAATATATTGAGTTAATGTTTCTTTATAAACTTCATCACCGTAACGAAATAAAAGAGAAGTGTTAGGATTGGTGTACCCAAAAATTTGTTATTGCCTAGTGTCGATCCCCATTTGCATTGCATATTTTTTGCGTCAAATGCGGATGGTATGTTCCATAGCCGTCTCCCTTATTAAAATTATATGATTTCGTACAATATTTATAGTTTATTTTATACTTGTCTCAGCCTACATGTACTTTATCAAAGTGTTACCATAAGTTGGATGTACTCTACCGAGCTTGTCGTTCGGCTCTTTTGTCGTCGACATTTTTTTGACATCGATAGGAGGATAAAGACTTTCTTGCGTCGGGACATACTCGACGTTGGAAATATAGTTGATATTATCATCGGCGTCTACATAGCATGTAAACTCCTCTTCCATATTGATCATGAGGTTGAGAAAAATCGGACTCTCTCATCCCCATCGATATTGGGCTCTTTTTCCCTATCACTAGCTCCTCTTCTACTTGCTATTTTTGTTAGAGAATTGAGTGGAAAATCGATTCGGAAAATTGAGAGAATTGAACCGAGATTGAGAGAATTTGAGAGAAACTATGAAAAAAATGAAAGAGAGAAATAATATTTATAAACAATTTAAGAAGAAAAAAAAAGGATGTTTCGGCCGTTAGGGGGAAAGAGCTCTTTCCCCTTGTTTTTTTTTTTTGGTGGTTCGAGAATCGGCGATTTCGAGCTTGTTCCGATTCGAAATTGGCTGTCCCGGTTAACGGGCTGGTTTCGGTCCGATTTAGGGCTCAAACTAGCCCATGGCTATATCTACCTGTAGTGTCTATAAAAAAAATTAAAATCAAAATTTTCACAAACATTAAATGGTAAATGATCAATGGCGGCTTATTGAGTTGATATTTCTTTATAAACTTTTTTCATTGTAACAAAATAAAGGAGGAGTGTTAGGATTGACATACTTGGAAATTTATTGTTGGTCTTGTCAATCCTCGCTTACGTTGCATGTTTTGACCTCGGATGCCGTTTAAATGTTCCATAGCTACCTCCACCTATAAACCGTATGTTGTCCCACAATATTACATTTTAATTGATACTTGTTTTCGCCTAAATATTCCTTCGTGAAGTGTTTCCATATGTTGGATGCACCCTCTCGTTTCGATTCCTGTGTTGTTGACGTTTTTCGACATCGATAAGAGAATGAAGACTTTCTTTGCGTTGAGATACGCTTGACGTTGGGAATAACGTTGATATTATCATTCTCATCTTCCCAATATGCAAATTCATGATGATCATATTCATGATGATGAGGATAATCGGATTCCCCCATCCGCATTTCGCTCTTTTTCCTGTCACGGGATCTGTTTTCACTTGTTATTTTTTTTTCAAAGAATCGAACGGAAAGCGAATTTAGAAAATTGGGAGAATTGAGCGAATTGAGAGAATTTATAAGAAAAAAAGAAAAGGAAGGGATATTTATAAAAATTTAGGATAATTTTAATAAATTAAGAAAAAATAAAAAAATAAAAAAAGATAGAATTGCAATGGTCAATTTGACCGTTGCTATCGACATAGGGTCTCCCCATTTAATTTTTTTTAAATCTTAAAGCCATTGGGCCTAGCCCAACGGCTAATTGGTCACTTCCGAATTTGACTGAAGCTAAATCGGCCGGTGAGGGACAGGCCGATTTCGATTTAGAACCGATGGACCTAGTCAACGGATCGATTTTGGTTAATCAACGGGCCGGCTCCTGCTGGTAATCGGCCCGTGGCCATCTCTAGATGAAACTCAACGGTTACCAGTAAATCAAATGCCACGTAATCATCTTCTTCTTCTCCTTCTCCCTCCTCTATCGCAGCAGAAGATAAAGCAGCAGTCCTCCACAGCTCCACCGTCTTCTTCCACTTCTCCTCCGTCGTCGTCTCAATTTTCCTCGCCAGTCGAAGAAGCTCGAAAAGCTCCTCTAGGGTTCAAGAGCATGTGCGTCAGCCGCCGCTGTTAGCTCCAGCTCGCGGGGAATTCAGCAACGAAAAGGTGAACCAAGCGTCTCAAATGCTGAGCTTGCAGTCGCCCCAGTACCGGTTCTCTCTTCCCGTCGCGTTCTCTGGCTCTGGCCATGCGCAACCTCTCTCCTCGCCGGGTTCGAGCCTGCGGGTCGGATGCGACCCGGTGCTGAATCGCCGGTGCAGAAGCCATGGCTTGCGAAGGAAGGCTGCGAGAGTGAGAAGCGTGGGGAAGGAGGAGGCCGAGCTGCGCACTTCCTCCGTCGCGGAAGAGGAGGAGGAGGAGGAGCGGGATGAGTCTGGGGATGTCGATCCTCAGGACCTCGAGTACGTGCGGCAGATTCAGAGAGTAAGCTCTTTGCTTATCGTGATTTCTCTGTGTTTAGGTTATCGCTGCTGTTTTTCTTTGTTCGCGCCGAACGACTCGCCTTTTCTGTACTCTCTGCCTGTAGGTGTTGGAGCTTCTGAAGAAAAATAGAGACATGATCTTCAGTGAGGTAATTGCCTTATTCCTGCTGCATCTTTGCCTGGTTTGATACTGTTTTCTTGTCGGCTGCTTCACTTTGGTTCGAAATGGAGTAGAATTTTGTTCTCTAGCCAGAGCTCTAACATTGAACTTTTGCAATTTTCTGGTTCTTTGTAGGTCAAGCTGACGATTATGATCGAGGATCCGAGGGAAGTTGAGCGAAGGAGACTCCTTGGGATCGAAGACCCTGACGCCCCTACTAGAGACGATTTAGTCGAAGTTCTAGAGCAAGTATGTCTTCCTGTCCTTGAACTTTATTTTCTGGAGTCTTATGTTTGAGGTCGGCTCCGAGCATTTTAGGAATATGCTACATGCGTTGCTCCCAGGCCTTTCGAATTTAGTGTTTTACTGGCTTTTCTGGTGATTTATGAGAAATTTTGACCGACGGAGGCATTTGCTGTAAGTTTTATTACTCAAGAGCGATGCTTTAGTCAGTAATGGGGTTTCCATGGGGGCGATTCTACAAAGTTATCAAGGAAATAACGGAATGTACTTACGCATTTGAAATATTACCATCACCGGCTAAATGGCAGATTCGAAATTTGTGATTTCAACTTACTGATTTGCAGAATACTTGTGATGCTTTGGCCAAACATTGTGAGAACCTAAGCACTTGTATTTTCATAGAGCGGAATGAGATGAAAGAGGGTATGTTCCTGTTTAGCATCCACTGTGATTTATTACATACAGGAAGCAGTAGGTTTTTATAGGTATCTCAAAAGTAGGGACAATCTGCCAATTGCCCTTGCAGCTGACATTTTCAGAGCGCATCTAGAAAGTTGTACTAAGTTCAAGGAGACCGTAGTTAAACTATTGTGCCTCACTTAATGGTCAAAGCCATCTAGGACTAACATAAGGATGTAATGTATGAGGACTATAGGTAGGCGGTTGTCTGCTCACTTAATGATTAATGATATCTAGGATTATCGTGTGGACATATGAGGACAGCCTAAACCTTGCTCTTTTTAGCTTTGGTTATTACCTTTTCGAAACAACAGTGACTGAAATCTGAAGATGGCCATGGTGCCACAATTGGTACAATTAGCTTTCTATTTTCAAATTATTGATGACGATGGGAAAATAATTTGCCCTTTCGCAAGCCAAATAACAGTTTTTTTTTTTTTGTCGGAAAATAATGCATATTGCTTGGAGCTCTTTCTCAAGTAGCTTGCCTTCATGGACTCTTGAGTTTAGTTATTGCTTTTGAAAGCATCATGAATCTTCTGCAGAAAGGTGATGAGAGGTTCAATCTTGACCTGAAGAATTGCATTCACTCTCTCTCAAATTGATTGGGATTATTATGATTTTCACATGGGATGTCCAAGCATAATAAGAGAAAGGTTACTGAGTACAAAGAAGAAAAGCTAATGCCAGATTCCTATTTATTACAAACTTCTGCTGTTCTTCCAGACCTCTCTTTTCATTATTCTGTACTTTACCCAGAACTGGAGCATGTTCAAGGTAGAGTACAGCTTGATAAATCATACTTCTTGTTTTTTTCTCGCAAGTGAAGTATTACCCACAAAAGTACCAAGTGGGTACAGGCCTGTTTGTAAGAATTCCAAATCAATACCGTGTGGCCCAAGAACATGAACATCGAAAGTACTTAAGGCTATTGTCTAATGTTCTGAATCTGTTCTGCTAGTCCATCAAATGTCTCTATATGAATAAGCTGCTCTTCTCTTATCTCCGAATTTGTAATTTTCATGACGGCTTATGCTGCCACATTGGGATAAGAAATTCCTTGATATTATGTATAATACTATTATTACTGGGATTATTTATAGTGCAGTTCTAATTGTAGGTCAATGAAGGAAAGGTCCCAGAAAATCGTCCTGCTCTTAAAATGCTTGCAAAGGAGATGCTTGAGTGGCCTAACTTGGAGGTACAGTTGGAAATTTATTTACTTTTGTAGTCCTGAAACCCCTATCCACCAACCGACAAGGCCACAATAATGTTAGGTTTTATCATGAGATATCTAATAAATGTGGATCTTCGTCATGATCTATCTCTTGAGATGGTTATCTGTGCATTTCTGCTTGTTCACCTGTCTAAGTGAAGGTAGCTTTCCTATTCCATTTTGCTAATGGTGAAGTATATCTGAGCTAGCTGACACAGCTTAACTTTTAAATGGTGCATTCTGTCTCCTAAAGTGATCTATTTCCCTAAATGAGTCCACATGACAAGTCCTTTTCCTCACAAATTTTATCCGTGTATGTTGCGCTTGTGTTCTAGGAGGCGGCCCCAAAAAAGAAGCCAGGCAAATCACTATATGCAAAAGCCACAGACACTGGTATCAATCCTGAAGTGGCTGCTAAGAGACTGAATGTTGACTGGGATTCAGCTGCTGAAATTGATGAGGCTAATAACAGTGATGAGACAGAAGTGCCTCCAGCTGTGGTACATCTCCAGATCTTTCTCTCTATCCAAGCTGTCTCTTGATCATCACATTAATGAGGGAAGGAGAAACTTATAGGTTGCATAAAAATCCTCCAGTGGCTTGTTCTTCCCTTAGATGCAAATGATCTCTCAAATATCATGGTATAGTAAAACAAGTAATGAATAGGTGAAGAGAACGATGACTTATGCGGTAATGCAGTTAGAACAATTTGGAGGACAAAACAGATAATTATGCTGGCTCCGATCTTTCGGTATCTTTTACTGCTGTCTCCATGATTGTTATGATGTAGCGAGTTTCCAAAGAAGATAAGTGTGATGTTTTGGTATGATTGTGAAACTGAATCGGTGTCCAGTGATACTTGTGATGAAGAGCATCTTTCTCGAAGCTCGTACATTCTATTCATTGTTATTCTCGAGCTGAGAAATTATTGCTCTCTTAATAAATAATCACATCAATGTTTTCCTACCTAAAACAGAACTTAGAAACAAAGAAAGTAAATGTTGACACAAGTTGGCATTCTTGATACCTTTAAATGGCGTTTGTTTGGAATTACGTTGTTCTTGCAAATTCTTTGAATGCTTTCTATTTGAGTTATGTCATCCTTAGCCTTTGTAAAGAGATGAGATTGTACCTATAATATGTGGTAATCACATCTTAATATTGTATTGCTCGTTGTCAAAATAGGCAAAGAGAAAGCCCAACTACAAGCAGAGCAAGCGGATTCTTTAAACTGAACTAAGGCGACCCAAGAACACATCTACATTCTTTTGGCTGGAGTAGATGATGTTGATGGTCTTAGGAGGTCATATGCTGTGAAACTAGTGTTTTAATGGGAAGTTTTGTTGCTGCCTCTGGAGCATGAGAATTGATTTATCGTGGCCGTAGCAATATAAACGTCATTAATCACAGACTTAACGTTACGAGGTTTCTTATTATTTGTTCAACTTCTGAGTGAATGGATTCACTCTGAATGGCTAGTATTCCGAACCTTCGACAGTAAGATATTACATGGTTCAGTTTGGTTGTCAAAGTCTTGTTATCTGCCCTTAGCTTATTCTTAGGGTTGAGTGGTGACCAAGAATGCTCTCTCTTGCAGGGCTATGGAGCGCTGTACTTAGTTACAGCATTTCCCGTCATAATCGGCATCTCTGTTGTATTAATTCTGTTCTACAATTCTCTTCAGTAAAGACCTTTTTTGACTTTACTATTCGGGTGCACCATCTTTTGTTGATTTTGACCTGTTTTTCCCCTGGATGGACATCAAATATTAAGTCAATGAGTGGGATTCACACTATCATAGATGAGCAAATGCATGCACAGAAATCGAACAGCCTCACGTTCCTGCTTCTTGCAAATCAATGGTCCTTGAAGATAATGTCAAGACATGGCCAGCCCCGCGAGTTCAAGACCCTCGAATTTATGCCAGGAGCACAACACAAGAAGAAAGTGTGTTTGGTCTCTCCTGTCAGTTTCTACGGTGTGGGATTTGGCTCATGGCATCATAATAAAAAGGACATTTCATTCCAGAGATAAATAGGACTATACAACACTGATCTATTTCTCCAGATCGGATGGTGTACAACCGGGTTAGCAAAGCGTAACATCAAAACTGGAAATTCGAGAACAGGGATGGAGTCAAGGCGGGGCGAGTCCCTTCCGCACAAGCATGTCATAAACTCTATCGACTTTGCCCGGCTCCATCTGGAACAAGTGATGGGCATCGGACTTCTTGGTAACATTGCCACTGAAGATTTCCATTGACATGACCTGCTGCATTTTGAGATAAACTGGTGGAGGTAACCTCAGTTCTGAGCAAAGCCGTTTCTCCTGCAAGCCACATAATAAGCGGAGAAGCTCAAAACGGGTCTTGACCATTGCAGAACAGCTACCTAGAATCGTAAGAAGTCTCGTTCAATTCACTGAAATGCGATACATAGTGGGGTGGATGACTTACATTATCAGAAAGTAAATCCGAGCCGTTAAATCCCATCACGTCCGGATCGTTGGCCAAGCCTGAGGAAGCATGAATGGAGGGTCCCTGGCCGCTAGCCCCAAGCTGAGAACTATCTTTACCTCGGCGAGAGCTTTCTTCAGCTTCTCTTCTCCTCTTGTTTTCAAAGTATCTATCTGCCTCAGCTGATGTACGGCAACCAGCCGCACGGGCTTCCTGCAAAATTAATGTCCTCGAATGTGTGAGAGAGAGAGAGAGATTGTTGTTAATGTTTCCACCAAAGCGAACACGTCCACCGTTGCAAAAATTAGACATCTTCACATGAATAAAGCCACAAAGCACCTGCAATTCTTTGATCCTTTTCAAAGTTCTGTGCTCTGCAACAATGGTCTGGAGCAAGTCTTCATGCTCCTCCTTCGAATGAAACCGCATGAAGACATCATAACGCCGACATAGCGCCCTCTCTTCGGGCGTCAAGCTCTTCTCGAAAGTACTTTGGAATAGTAAATTCCTCTCTAGTACAAAATCCTTTCGCCGTTTCCTCTCGTCCAGCCTGCCAGCAAAAACTATATGAGGAACTATGCACCAGAACTCATCGAGACTAGGATAACCCTGACTTAATAGAGAAGCTTAACCCGTAGTTTTCAGAAACGTTATCTAGCAACTTCTAAGAACCGCAAATAGATATCAGCTGATTCTTGACCATCACCTCTTTGAATAGATACGAAGCACCCGCAGCTTCAGTTCACGCTCTTCTTCTGTGTCCGTTTCCTTGAATTCCATCTCAGCCAGTAGCTGCTCAGCATCGTTATCATATTCTGGATCAAACTCCTGTCTTTTGGGGTTATAACCACTCGACTCAATTAGAGACGGGCCGTCATCCCCCAAAGTACTTGGAGTCATCCCATTAAAATTGCTATTAAACTGGGCATCTGCAGGAACATATCAGGATGTTAACAACAAAACTTACGCTGAATGCATTTGTACTAGGCTATCCACAAAAGAATGTTTATCATACCTTCAACTTTGATGTTGCTAACTCCGTTCTTAGCTTGGGCCATGTTGTATGCCTTGATACCAGCCCCTGATGCTGCATTGTTACTACTAGAGCAAGACCCAGTATCCATATCTGATTTGACAAGACCGAGGGAACATTACAACCACCCCCAAAGATTAGAAACAACAAGCGTAATGATCCACAAAAGAACCAGTATCTAACAAACCCACCAGCATTTGCCCCAGAGAGCAAACGGCCAGAAGAACCACCTTTGTGAGGATCTTCGACTCTGAGAGTTAATGTTGCACATCACCAACCAGGAAGGTATAACAGTTAAGAATGAAGGCACAAAGGAGACACGCGCATACTTGGCTCTTGGAGGAGAAAAAGGGGATTCTTCCTTTAATGATAGATCACCAACAGAAGGTCCTGCAGTAAATCACAAGCATACCTTCTTTGAAAACAAAACCCAACCAATAAGCACAAACCAAGAAGTTCAAATTTGATGACCAAGATGAAACAGTTGCTTATCATGATAGATTGTTGTTTTGAATGTTGTCACATAAGCTTTTACAAAATTTCACAGGGAAAGAACAAAACATAATGACGCACCTTTCTTGTCCTCGCCGTGTCCTTTAGCCATTGCAAGAAGTTCCTTGCGATTTTTCCCAACGACATGAGACATATCCTATCAAAGAAATAATGTTAAGATCTCAAGCCACGTTAGTGCAAAAAAAGGAAATGGAGAAACGGAATTCATATCAATTAGGATCTCTTACAGGAAGAGGAAAGACTGGAGAGTTCATATACACTTCATTGTAGTGATCAATGCACTGGTCTTTGCTCTTTGTCCCAACATGCTCAGCAACTTCAGCCCAGTTCCCTAACCCATACATTTCAATTCCCTGAAATGCATTCCACAATAACGACCCGCATCCCATACCAAAATACACATAAAAAAGGAGGAAAAAGAACAAAAAATAAAGGAATCGAAATAGGCAGAGACAACCTCAAGAAGCAATATCTCATCATCTGCATTCCAGTCAGGGCAGATCAGAGGAAATGACAAGTTGTCCTGTTGACATGAGAGAGACCATAACAAAATGACCTCCCATGAATAAAAAATCAAACTTTTTGCATTGACACCATTGCATAACAGCAGATTTCGGACATTCTGAAAGCATCATTAGAAAGTACTGTAGTTCAAAGAAGGATGATCCTAGTTTCTAGATGATGATATGATCGGTGTCACACCATGTCCAGATGTCAAGAAATGTGACAGACGAGAAATTACAATGCAGTAGACTTTTTTAGATTGATGCTCGAGAAACATGCCTATTCACACATGAGCCCTCATGAGAATTAGAGATCGTCCTGTCTCTCTTCCGGCTAATGTCTATAGATAACTAAAAAATGTGAAGTTTAATGTTCGCAGATGGACCAAAGAAGGTCAAATTCAAGGATGCTATTACTAACCATGACCCTGTATGAGTGGCTGCTTTTATGAGACGTCACCTCGGCCCCAACCGAGAAGCATTCGATACACAGGTCGAAATCAGGGCACATAGCACACTTGATACGGATTCTACCCGTAATGTCTTTGTTGCAATAGTTACAGTGATATAAAGCCTTTTTCCCATCACTTGATCCTTGGCCTGAATTATAAGTTGACAAGTTCATGCAGGCAAAATTAGGCCAGAAGGCAATGACATAAGGGTGAAAAGATACATATGAGTTACAACGAAAAACTTTAAACAGTTAGAACCTTAAAAAGACTGAAGTAAATTATTACTTATAGTACCTGCAGAAGAAGAATCCAGGTTCTCTCCACTTGAAGCATTCTTCTTTCTCCTCGATCTGCAAGGCCAAGAACAGGGAATTGTGAAAGACCCTCGTTTCGTGAGACACACCTAGCTCATAAAAAAAGTGCTGTTCTTGCATAAATATTGAGAGTCACAAGTAATGTGGATATTGAATGGTGCGGAATCAACTATTTGAGAAAGTTCAAAGACAGTATGCACTTCGATGACCCAATAGCTTAAATAAAGTCGAAGCTACAAGCCGATGACAAGTATCCTTGACAAATCGCATCTAACATGAAAAATTAATTTTTAGTCAAACTAGTTACAGAAACAAGAGTACAGAACTAACTACACTCCACAAACTCATGAAAGCGCAAAGGGCTAGCTAGCTTTTATTTTCAGTTCAAATTCATCGAAAGTAGAGATAAGAAATTAAAAACTCCCTCGAGTCCCACCACGTTTTAACACTTCAATTCTGGCTAATGTCTTACTATCAAATGAAAGGAAAGAAAAAGTTATAAAGTTGCAAAGTAAGCAAGCGCACATGTACTTGGAGAAGTGATAGTGCCACACCACCCAATCCCCAAAGAATGAGACAATACTCCATGGTCCCGTAACCATAACTTGATCCTCTAGTAAGTTCATAACTAGACAAAAGGATTAGTAGCGCTAAGTTACTAACTCATCGCATGTTGAGAGAATTACTAAGTATAACAACTTTCTGATCTTAAAGTGAGAAATTTTTCAGGCCATTCACCAGATTAAGCGAAGACAAAATGCTCCCAACGCACAAGCAACAGCAATTCCAGCCTCAAAACACTCCCCAAATCTTCAACGCAATTAAGATTAATCCTCAAGAACCATCGCAAGCAAGAAAACAATTCGAGCAATAGAATTTAAGAAAACGAGCTCAAACCTCTGAGTTGGGTCCTCGTCGTTCGAGTGAAAGTTGCCACGAGAACGACCCATGTCAATCCGAAGCTGAATGAGCTCCCGACCACCTGCTCAACGAAGAAACTCGCCCTTTTTCCCCCTTCCCTTTCGTGCGCAACGTGCGATTTCAAGAACCAGCAAGAACCCGGAACGTCGACAGCGAAACCCAAAACCCTAATAATGACAAAAATCAAGAATTGGGCAGGTAAATCGATTCCAGATACTGGGAGCTTCTGCAATTTATGTCGCAATTTGGATTTTTCTCTCTCCTTTCCCGTGAATTGGGACTGGGATTTTGGCAAAGCTGGGATCTTTTTCGGACTGCACTGGTTTGTGCATGAATCGACCCAAAATGTCAGTCAAGAAATTCTCCATTGGCAAGAAGAAAATACTTGGTCCTCAGCACACACTTGCCTCTGAGGTGGGCTTGAGAGATTAATAAGGCTGACTTCTATTACATGGCCCAAAAGGAAATTGCAAAACTTTTAATTTTTTCGAGATAAATTATTGAAGAAGAAAATAAATGGCCCTTATAAAATTAAGTGCTAACAAAAAAAAATGGATTAATTTTTAGCAATTAAAAAAATCATTTTGGATCAAAAGAATTTTGTGTGTAGAAATGAAAAATGCCTTTCACCCTATGTTAAGAAGTTGGGACGTTTTACATGAGGTCTTACGGTTGTTTGTTTATTAAGGCAATTTTGAACAGAACTGAAAAGGCGATATTTTACTATATTCAACTACCAGATTCTCTATATCGATTATTTTCATTTTCTATTAAATATTACCGAATTTAGGGCAATAAAACAGTAATTTATAGGCAAGCTGCAACAATTTCCCATCAAATGTAATAAAATGCTTAATGCAAAGATCTCAGAGTATGGTAGTAAAATACCACATTTTTCCTAGTTTAAGATGTTTATCTCTTCTATGCCCAGGATTTAGTGCTGTCTTTAATTTTTTTTTTTTTAATATTTGAAGACTAAGAGACACATATCATAAGGTTTCAGATGAATATCAAACCAATATAACTGACTTAAACTTTAATTATCTTATACTAATAATGTAGCTTTGATTAATCTAGAAATACTAATGTGGTCTTTTTTAGGAAAATTATCCAAAAAATCCTAAACCTATTAAACTTTTGTCAATTTAGACTTAGATATTTTAATTGTGTCAATTGAGTCGTAAACATTTTTATATTTTATCAATCGAGTCAATCCAACCAATTTTGGTCAATAATCGCCGGTGGACACTGGCCTTTCTATGTAGCATGGCCAGCATTGGCATGGGCAATATTTTTTAACTTTTCTATTTATTTGTTTTTCGAATCTTTGATTATTTTTTTATTTTATTCTTTTTTCTTTTATTTCCTTTTCTTCCCTTTTTTTTTTTTTACTATGGTAGACGAGGGTCCACTAGGCTAGGACAGCCAAAGCCCTCGTTCGCAGCCGCGATGGCCTCGCCCGGATATGGGCGAGGGCCCAAGAGCCCTTGCTGGCCACGTAAAGAAAAAAAAGAAGGGAAAGACAAGAAAAGAAAAGAAAAGAAAAAATATTAAAATATTATAAAAAATTCTTTACGTCGGCGTTAGCGTCCATGTCGATGATTTCAGGCCAAAATTGTCCAAATGAAGTCAATTGACATAATTAAAAGGTTTATGATTGAATTTGTAAAAATGCAATATATTTAGAATTTTTTGGACAAGTTTTCCATCCTTTTATATATAGCAAACAAAACTCTTGAAAAAAGGACCTTAAACGGCTAGAGTAAAACCAAACCCAAAAAGTCAATTTTGAATTTTTATCTCTTAAATTCCATCAAGGTATTATAGTTTCTCAAATAGTTGCTTTTCATATTTTTTTTCAAAGATTTGAGGCGCACGGTATTAAATAAATGATCGATCTCAAACTATACATGATTTTTACGTAATACTGTGGACCTCAAATCTTTAAAAGCATATCAAAAACAATATTTCAAGTCACCATGAATTCAATGATATATAATATATCATTTTCATTTTGGTGAAAAAAAGATAATAATAATATATTATGAAATGAATAATTGGCTTGGTGAGGAGTAATTAAGCCTCGGACACAAAGGTTGAACCCTAAAAGGAAATTAAGGTTTTGTGTACCTTTGAACTGTAGCTTTGATGATTGAATTTGTTGTGGCAAGCCAAGAGATGATGAAGCTAGGTGTTGGAAGCTTGCCTTGAGCTTCAACAAGAGACCACTAAACTCAGAAGAAAGGAAAAGAGAGAGGGATATTCGAGAAGAGGAAATCGAAATGAGTGAATTTGATCACTGAAGTCGCACCAATTTATAGACGTGGATAGGGGCCATCAATAAATCCGCGAAAAGGCATAATATTAAATGTCAGATTTTGATTGCCGAAATAAGTTGTTCAGATTTAGATATATAAAATCTGGCAATCTATCGACACGTTTGTATTCATTTATCCCATTGGAGATTTAAACTTTACCGATACCGTTCGATCGCCACGCCTCATAAATTTGATTATGATGTTGCTTTAGGGTAAAATTGATCAATTTTTCTCATGAAATCGCTAAGACTTCATGCATAACGTAAATGCAAATCATAGTATGATATGGATGCCGATTTCCTTCAATTTATGAGTATACATATAATATACTTAAGATTACTAAATTAATATGCAATGAAGTCTACCTTATATTTTTATATACTATTGCATTGTTCCATTCACATTAACATTGACATTAAAATAAATTTACCTACAAGCACTCAACTACTTAATTGTTCCTTTTTCACGAATATAATCTAAATTACAGTAAAAGGAAATACGCGAGACTTATTATGGAATCTTTGACAATTATTTGCAATTCAAAATCAAAGGGAAATTCATTAATTACTTGTCAATAATCTTGATTGTCATATCTATGATTTTACCCATTCATGGTTATGGGTGTGGTCTTATAGTATTTTAGATATGTGTATCGGCTTTTCGTGGTTTTTTCTTACATTAAAGTGGCCATCTAAGTTTCCTTAATTAATAGTATATACACAAATATAATAGGTATAGATGCAAAGACACACATACAAGAATAAAAGGGTACATATGTATGTATAGAGACACAGCAACGCCGACACGGATTTTGTGTGAGGGTGGTCAAACCATCGGCTCTAGTGTTCACTAGAGGGGAGGCATCCGTCGTCGGCGACGAGACAAGCATGGGCCATGAGCCTCTCTAGGGCAATGCCTCATTCTTAAACTATTATGACTGATTTTATGGTAAATAATATGGGAAAAGATCTCATCAACTGTCCCAACTTTCATCCTAGTAAATGTGGAATAAATCTTTAAACGTTTTTCAAGGACTTTTTTAGCATAATAATTTTTTGGTGATTGTGAGAATAACATATTGTGAATCACAAATTCTTGAAGGAATGGACCCCACCATAATTTTTAATTATTCGTTATTTATTTTGTGTGGCTCATAATATGGTGTCATTCTAACCGAAGATTAAAAAAAAATGTCATATAAGCATATTCCTAAACTTTGGTCTTCTTCTTCTTTTTTTTTTTTATGAATGTTAAATCGGGTTATTGAACTTTTTATTGGAAAATTGAATTCCTAAACTTTGGTCTTCTTAATTCATGCTAGTTTGTTAAAAAGTTATAAAAACTTTAGACCACGAAGGGAAAGAAAGAATCAGGATCGGATTAGCACTAAACTTACTAATGAGAGCTAGCCCAGCCTAGATGGACTCCCGTCCCGGCTGCTAGGGTCCGATCCTAGGTGCGAGGACCGAGGCATAGGAGCTGGGGTTTTTGTCCCGGACGCGGGCATGGGAGTCTAGGGCCCGACCTCGATGGATCCCGGGCTTAGCCCTAGGCCAGATGACCCTCATCGTTCTCAGATGAGGGCGATTGCTGCGTCCATAATAGAGAGAGACAGGGAGAGAGGCCGCGAGGCCCCGAGAGGAGGGCGGCGGTGGGATTGCAAGCCGTATGGTGGTCTAACCTGATCGACGAGGTTGCACTCCTCGTCGCACTTAAAGGCGAGAGGGTCGCACCTTGCCACCAACCCTCACCACCACGCCTCCATCAATCAAAACAAAAGTTCTATCCTAAGTACCCCACTTGAACGATCTGAGTTTAGCCCTTTCCGAAACTTCATTTTTCTAGACATCGTCATGAAACAAAATGACAAAGAAGAATGCTGCAGAAAAGGAGGCCGAGGAGCGGGGTGCGTTACAGCAAATTGAATAACTCAGAAGACAAGACTCCGATCATGTGTCATGAGTGGTAACGCCGGCATGTCCCTGCTTTTGGCGGCTCTCTTAACTACGGCTCACCAATTCATACAACCAACCAAGCATATTCTCAGCATCCTGGTGAAGTTATTTTTTTGACTAAATCATCTCCTGTCTGCCTCTCAATGGAAAAAAAAAAGAAAACAAACATGTAATGCTCTCTCTCTCTCTCTCTCTCTCTCTCTCTCTCTCTCTCTCTTACAGAACAAATGAGTGAGATGAACGTGCCCTTGTCCAGTTATATGTAGAGAGCAGCACAGTCAGGCATACATAACTGCATGCAAACCCTAATTAATTCTGAGGCTGGCATGCAGATATACGTCCATAGTCAACAGTTCTTTAATGTCCGCCTCCTTGAAGAAATGCCCAGGAAAATATTGGTGGGGGACTGGGGAGAGAGCGATCATCACGCGTCCGACCCGCGTCCTGAGTGGTTCGATTGCAAAATTTTCTCTTTTTTTGAGAAGGTTCTTCCGAAATCGACCGGACATAATCATGAACACAGCCGCACCACGGTCACTGTCCCATTAAATGTTTAACAGGTAGAGGCTTCATTGTTCTTGACCTCAATCTCTCAGATGTGTAGGTTGGTCAAATGGAAACTCGAGTCCGATCCCCTTTTTCTCCGAAACCAAGCAAAATAGAAGTGAAAAACTGTGCTTAAAGCATAGCAGTATCCTCCTAGAAATGACAAAATAGGTCTAAAAATCACAGTTGACCTATATTTCATGATAGTAGATCATAAATGAGTTCTTTAAGTTTTTAAAGTGACTTATAAACAAGTTACTTAGAAACTTAATGGGTCCTAAATTAGTTTTAAATAAGTCATCAATGGGTTAGTTAGCAAAACTATAAAAAAAAATAGCTATATATATATATATGTATATATATATATATATGTATATATATATATATATATATATATATACACACACACACACACATTTAAAATTGTATAAGAAATAATTTTCTCTAAACTGAATTTTAATATATTGAAGTGGTTGTACAATATAGATCGGATCGAGTATGGGTCACTATATTTGTATAGAATGAAAATAGGTTAAAACGGATTGAATGGATCAATATGGGTTAAACCGTATCACTCACCCGTTTGAACCTCTAATCCTCTCCAATCTATAAGGTTATATCACAAGTCATGCTCTTGCTAGGAATAACTTCAGTATCTCCAAACTTTTAAATTTCAAAAGCAAAAGCATGTAGCCAATGAACACAAGAGGAATACTTGTCAATTGAGTTCACCCACGTGTAAAAGAAGAAGAGGGAACAGAGTATAAGATGAAGCACACCTGTGAGTCCGGGACAGCATGCTTGCTTTTGTGCCAGTGATGGCCAGAGGCACTCCCCCCCACCTTGAGAGCTATAAATGAAAGCTGCATTTATGCCCTAGCTTCTCCTACTGCTGCTCCCTCCGCCTCCTCCTTCTTCTTCTTCCACGAAAGTCCCGCCCAAAACGCTCCGGAGCAGTACATATATAGGTACGATACAGTTGCTGCGAGAGAAGCACGTTCTTCTGCAAATTTCTTACACAGCATTCTGTTTTCATCTTTCAGCTGTTTGAAAGCTTGAAGGGTTTCCATCTCTTTCAGGGTTTTCTCGTGCCGGAAGAGAGTCGAGCATCATGGGTCGCCACGGAGCGGTGAAAGCAGCCAGACTCGTCTCGGTCTCTTCAGCTGTTTCTTGCTTCAGATTCGTGGTCGTCTGTTCACTCCTTGGTACCATCTCTCTCTCTCGCCGGAATGAACAGGAGGAATGACTAAAACCCCAGCTGCTGTTTTCTTGAGGCCATTCGCCACGCAAGCGATTTTTTTTGTTTTGTTCTGTGAGTGGCTCTGAGTTAGATTGTGTACGTTATGGGCTAATTTACTTGTCATGCGTATAAAAATGATAGATCGGAATAAGAACAAAGAGGACAATCAACGCATGTAGTTCCAGAGTTTATGACATTAGAAGGAACTTTATATACGTCAAGATGACATTGCTAGTCATAGACAAATGATTTCCTCCTTCACCTAAAAACTAAATAATTGTTAAGAATAATCATAGCATAGATATTTAAAGTAGGGTTATCGCTCGATTTATTAAGACATGCATCTTCGTAAGTTAAGATTTTGGGTCGAAACTCGTGCTTATAACATGAATATCCAAATCTTTAGACTCAATTGATTCTCGAATCACTTAACACTTTCGTATCTACAAAATGGGGAAAACAGCTTGTTTGTAGTGTCTTCAAGGCCAGCGGTCTTATGTTTTAGTCTTTAACTTTAGCAGCACCAATTTGAGCATTTTGGAGCTCAAAAAGCATGTGGCCATTGGTTTTTTGCAGTACTGGTTTTACTTCATGAAGAAGAGAGAGTTGTTGGTGAAGCAGCCATTAATAAAGGACCTGACCATCCCAACGCTCAAAGCCCTAGCTCCTCCAGAAAGCTACTTCAGTCAGATGATGGTAAAATGAATTCTCTCTCTCTCCATTTAATAAATTGTAATGACTTACATATGTCTTCCATTGATGCAATGAAGATGGAGGAGATATGAACAGGATTGGCTCATCGTGCTCAAAGGCCGACATCGTGATCTCCCAAGGGCCGACCTCTCCTTTGCCCCAGGGCATCCCCATCTTCACCGTCCAGATCCTGAACGTGTGCACCTCTGACTGCTCCATCTCCAACATCCACGTCAGCTGCGGCTGGTTCAGCTCCGTCCGCCTCGTCAACCCAAGGGTCTTCCGGCGAGTCTACTATGATGACTGTCTCGTCAACGATGGTAATTCCCTCGGTCCGGGGCAGAGCCTCTCGTTCCAGTACTCCAACAGCTTCCAGTACCCGCTGTCCGTCTTGTCCGCCGAGTGCGAGTGAATCGATTTGGTCGAATGATTTGCATCTCGTGCACGACTCGTGTAAATTTACTATAGTAACTTCCGATGTTCGGTATCCCTAAGCTATAACTGTCAAGAGATCTTACCTACATGTCGTGCATGTACTTTTTTTTTTTTTGGTCAGAAGTCGTGCATGTACTTGCGTTGTAATGCTTGGGATGTTTGAAAGTCATGTGGAGTGTGGATTGGATTTTAAATATGAATTAATCCTATCTACTCAAGTTGGGAGTTTCAATGCTTATCCATTACAAGCACGAAACTTATTAAATAAATTTAATTATGATTATTACTTTCTTATATATAATATATATTTATAGATTCAACTTCATTAAGATAAGATTTCAGATTATATCCCTCTTTCATGTCTAATCATTCTCCAAATAGTTGATAGGCACAATAACCCTACAAAAGGAGCAAAAAGGTGGTAGGATACGATACGCTTATGTGACATCTAAAGTTCTCTTGGCTACAGAAACATTGCCCTTCTCCTATTTTTCAAAAGAAAAAATGACACAAATTGTTCTTAAATTTTGATCCAATATGCAATATGATCCATGAACGTTTAATTTATTCAATGTAATCCTTGAGCTTTCACTTAATTGGCAATGTAGACCCCGAACTTTTAATTCGTTCGAGTGTGGTCTTTGGACTTTTGGTACGTGTTAAAGATAGTTCCCGATCCATATGGAAATATTCTATGTTATCCTTCCATTAATTCAAGTTCAATAACAACGCTAAGCGTTTTCAATAATTCAAGGACTAGTTTGAACACATATCAAAAGTTTATGGATCACATTAAATGAATTAAAATATTTAGTTCATTGGGGTTCACATTGAACAAATTAAAAATTTAGAAAGTTACACATTGAACCAAAGTTCATGGATCATTTGTAATTCCATAAAAAAAGTTTTGGTGCAATTAATTTTCAGTGAAAAGCATATTTTCTAGACCCAACGATCTCATAAAGCATGGACTGTGTACTCTTATTTAATCACCTATGTTGATATGATGACTGAACGGATACTTTTACGTGATGATTGGTAAAAATAAAGCCAAACTGTTACTATATTTGTTTTTTAACATTATCAACTTTTTTCTCAGTAGGCAAATCAGTGAATTTTTTTCTGTTACCAACTTTCTTTGTCTTTCTTAGCAAAACCTTAAACTTACCAACTTTTATAAGAATTTTTTTAAATTTTAATATGAATGAGCTACAGATCCGTTTTTCAATAATGAATGTTAATTTCAGGTTACCAACTCTTATTACTTTCGAGTTTAGCACTAGATCTAAATCGCATTTCTTTGCTCAAAGAATCTCTCACATGAGCCAGTCGTTATAACTCAAGCTTTTTTCTTCTTTTCGATTTTCTGAGCTAGTCGTAGGAGATAATCTGAATTCTTAGGCTTTTTTTTTTTTAACGAGTTCATTTTTATCAAGCATGAGTTGTTTATAACAATCTCTACATGACAAGTTTGTAGATAGGGTTTCAAAATTTCTCAAAAATTTGTGGCCAAGAACAAGCTCGTAACTCTTACTAGCGATTGCAAACGTCACTTCATCAGTTCTCTTTTTATTATGACATGGTTCTCTTTATCCTTAAATTTTTTCACATATTCTAGAGGTTTTAGAGATGATGATCGTTTTCAAATTGCTTTTTTGCACAACCATGAACTCATGTGTGTGAGACTTGTGTCGTTTTACCAAGATAAATTGTCCAAAAAATCATAAATTTATTACATTTTGACAAATTCAATCCTAAACCTTTCAATTGTGCGAATTGAGTCCTAATTTTTTTTTTTATGTTTTGACAATTGAGTCCATTGGGCCAATTTTGGCTGAAAATTACAGACGTTGACATCGACGGTCCCACGTGACACGATCGACTACCGATGACTCTCACTCAAGATTCGGTGACGGCATCGCGGCTCTAACTAGCCACAAGGTGAGGCGAGGCGACCCTAGCCCAGATCTGGAGAGGTCTAGCCTCAACTAGCATGTGACCGGCAAGGGAGGTCCTCGCCCTAGTCCTCTCCAGCCATCTTTGCTAGCTGGCCACAAGAAAAGAGGAAAGGAAAAAAAAACTTAGAAACATAACAAGAAAAATATTGAAAAATTGTCCACATCAACACGGTGGTTGGACCACCACATCAGTATTTTTTTTATCAAATTAATTAGATTGATTTAATTGATACAATTCAAAGGTTTAGAATTGAATTTTTCAAATTGGAATAGGTTTAAGATTTTTAGGACAATTTTCCCCCACTTTTGATGTGAAAAAAGACTCTGGAAAATATAGATATTGTTAAATTAGCTAGTGAAGTAGTTTTCTTTCGGGTTGCAATTAAATTAAGACCAGCCAATCCTCATGAAGACTCTCTTAACCTCAATTTAAGAAGCCGCTTAACATTATTGAGGGTCACGTCAAGGCAGTTTGCACCCATCAACACGCGACCATGCATGATTGCTTTGTCATCTCATGCACGAAACCGAGTCTCCTTCGTTCACCACAAGAAGCATTGAGTCGCCAATGCGTGCGCTACACATCACCATCCCGTATAGCTGTATGACTCAAAAGTTCTAAGACAGCATTAGTGTATTTCATCATTAATTTGACTACCTTAATTGCTTCGCCCATGTAATCCGCTTGTTTTTGTCCTTCGCGTATTAAAACCCTCCCTATATAAACGCCTCGCTTGCTCCAACCCAAAGGCTTGCTTTAAGAGATCACTTGCTCAGCCCAAAGATCTCTCTCTTTCGGAAGAGGGGAGAGGAGAGAGAGAGCGAGAGAGAGAGAGAGAGAGAGAGAGAGAGATATTAGAGTCCTGAAGAGATGGCCCTGAGGTGGCTTCTCCACTCGGCCTGCCACGTTCTAGGTCACCCGGACCACAAAGCTGGTGGCGTGAACCACCATGCAAGTGCCGTGTCTGGCATGACCCCGGCATGCCGGGACGCGGGCAAGAGCTTGAAGAAGACGTCGGGCGAGAAGGAGGCGATGCCTGGTTCGCTCGGGATTCCAGATGCCCCTTCACTATCCGAGGTACAAGAAGGTCGATTACGAGAACATGGAGGAGTGGAGATTGGACATGCTTCTCCGACAATATGGACTCAGCTTTAATGGCAACCTCGATGAGAAGAGGGCTTATGCAATGGGTGCATTTTTGTGGCCTGGCCAGTATTAAGGGTCTCTATATCTATCTTTAATATAAGCTTCCTCCTTATAAAATATCATAAATAACTCTACCGGTGATGACTATCAGCCCCTATAATCCATCTAGACCTACTTTTAGTTCTACTACTTTGGTTAATAGTCTTTAATGTGCATGTGTAAGCACTTTGTAATACCCGCTATAATATAGATATGCTTATGAAGTTTTAATGGTTGCACTTGCATCTCTTTAATAATGACAAACATCTACTTTAATATCTAAATTCACGGTTTTAATCCAACAATCATTTGTGCAAATAAGGTTTTTCCACCGGCAATAATAAGTACAAGGAATTCGAGGGATAATTATCCAAAAAGTCATGAATTTATTGTACGTCGGCCAATTTGGTCATAAACTTTTCAATTTGGCTAATTTAGTCCTAAACCTAATGGCAATTTGAAAACGTAATCATTTCAATTTCGCTGAAATCGCTAATGTAAATTTTTTTTTCATTTTTTTCCTTTCCTTTTCTTCTTTTCCATGTCTCCCTCCATTGGTTGCAAGCCACAAGCGAGGGCAGGACACCCTTGTTGGCCACTAGGTGAGCCCCGTTGTTGCCAGCAAGGCCATTGTAGCCCTCGCCTAAGAAAAAAAAAAAAAGAAAGAAAACAAAGGAGAAAAATGAGGACAAATTCGAAATTGAAAAGAAAAAGTGTAAAAAGATTGTTCATGTTAGTAATTTCTAACCGATTTTGGCCGGAAAAACTACATCGGCAAATCGTCAAAAAAAAAAGGGATTAAATTGGCCAAATGAAAAGTTTAAAAGTGAATTGGCCGTCGTACGATAGTTCACAAATGTTTAAATGATTTTCTCAGGAATTCGATACAAAATATTTGTGCACGAAGATTAGAACTACTATCAATTAATTTGGCACTAATTGAAAGTGATCAAGGGAGGACGAACCGACATAGAAGAGAATTACAAGCGTTGTCCCTCGTTCCTTGGAAGAGCTTGTAACGCAAGCAAGCGCAAGTCCAAACACACCATCCAAGCAGAAAACTTTAATCATGAATATCGAAAGTCATTAAGTCGGTCATATAGAGATTAAATAATCATACAAGATTCCTCAATTCGTGTCCTTATATTCTGCCAGATTTGCTGGTTCAAATGTTTTTAGGACCATTTGTTCCGTGCCAGGTCGAATGCTGACATTTGTTTGACCTATGTCTAAGCTAAGCTACATGCATGTGCGTGGAAATCTATTTAAATATATCACGATGACCTCTTCTCTAAGGTTGACACGTATGAGTCTTCATAACAAGAGGTTTATCATTCTCCCTGCAAAGAATTTTTCTTGGGCCATTCTCCACTGTTTTGCTTCCAACTAGGTTGTTATGCTCGCCTCAATCAAAGCATATTCGATGTCATGGGTCTTGTTTAACAAAAGAGGATAATGGAGTTTTAATGAGTCTTAATGCTGTAAATTAACAATTAAGAAAGTTTCTACCATTTGCCATAACTATTTCCACGGAAAAGTACCGAAAATTCATAAACATATCGCGTTGGTATCAATTCAGTTATAAACCTTTCAGCGCATCAATTTAGTCTTAAACATTTTTGTATTGGTACCAATTGAATCCATTTGGCTAACTTTGGCCAAAAGTCACCGACCTAAACTTTTTTAAACGATATCTTAAAATAGTTTTTTGCTGAGGGCTGTTAAGGGACGCCGGCCGACCCTAGACAGCATTGGGGAGGACGTCGCGACCCCGGCCGACCACTAGGTGAGGGCTAACGGGCCCTTGTTGTGGCCGGCGAGGTTCGGTGATACCCTTGCTCGATCTAGGCCAAGCGAGGGTGCTACGGCCCTCATCGGCCTCGAGCGAGGCCACGATACCTAGGTTGGGCAAGGGCCAGAACACCCTTGCCTGTAGCCAGCATGGGTTGACCAGCGGCCCTAGGCAAAAAAAAAAAGAACAAGAAGAAAGATAGTAAAGTATGGACAAGAAAAGGAAAAAACCAAAAAAATTATGAAAAATTGAAAATTTTATTAAAACATGTTCACGTGAACGCCCACCGTGCCACGTATGACGGTCGGCATCCACGTCGGCAATTTCCCGTCAATATTTTTCGAATGAATTCAATTGGTACAAATGCAATAGGTTTAAGACTAAATCGATCCAATTAAAAAGCTTAAGACTCGATTGTTACCAATGCAATAGGTTTCAGAATTTTTCGGTACTTTCCCTCTCTTCCTGCCAACTATTTCCTTGGAAAATTTTGTTATCTTCTCCCAATATCTATATGGTATATTACATGCAATATTTTCTTGGACTACTACATGCCAAAAAAAACAAACATATTTCTTTTCTTCTCGTGGTGAATAAGTTTCGTGAAAAGTTGGAGAGATGCATATAAAAGATTGAGGGAGCCGTATATAGATATGAACCAGTATGATTTCTTCAAACCAGGTTGTGATTAATGTATATAAATTTTAAACTTTTACACTTTGAATTAGGCAAATGTAATTTTTTTTTTTGCAAGAAAAAAAGCATAGTAGAAGTTCTGAATTTCGATTGTATTATTTTCTCTTTTAGTCAGATTTTTTTTTTGTTTACACTTCTTATCTGATCAAGTAAATAGCTAATGGTAATCATAGAGTTCGAACTTTTGGGTTTCTCCTTTTGCATTTTGCTTTTGGTTTATACTGACTTATGTCATACCAAATGCAAACGAAACGTGCATTCTGTGAATGTAGCACGACATGACGCATTTTCACAATTCGTTCCAAAAGGAAGTTCTCGTTTCGCGAACCAAACGGGTTTATTGAGAAAATAAAAAGTCGAAAACAAAATTCTATTTTCGTTTTCGTTTTCCTCGAAAAGCGAAAATTAAAAATATTTTCACGAATGAGATAAGCCCTTGAAATTTCGACCATCTTTGATATGTATATTAATAATATTGCACCTTATTTTCAGGTGGTGGTCCTTCGAATGGAGTGGTTTCCTTTTTGTTTTGGCCCCTCATGTATGGTTGGCCGTCGTTAAACTATGTGTATGGACGAGCTTAATTCGAGGAGAATTATAGGTCCTTGCTTTGCAAGCAACGTTGACATTCGAAATGATTATCGTCTCTCTTATGTGCACCTTTGTAGAGGTGGCACAATATGTCTAGAATCCATATTTGACCCATGTTTTATCGTAGCGGGTCATAAATTGGTTCCTTGAGTTTTAAAAGTATATCATAATAGGTTACTTAGAAACTTAATGGATCCTAAATGGGTTTTAAATATATCATCAATGGGTTAGCCAAGAAAATTGCAAAAAAAATTTAGCAATATATACATCTCTAGAAATATATAGGAAATAATTTTCTCTAAACCTGGATTTTAATGTTGAAATGTTTTAACAATATAGATCGGGTCGGATATGAGTTGCTAAATTTATATAGAATGAAAATGGGTAAAACGGGTTAATTGGGTCAATATGGATTGGATCATATTCGGCCCGACCCGAACGCGATCCGACTCACTCGTTTGACACCTTTACTTTCGAGGCATGGCCTTATGGCTTTCTCTTGCAGTGATTAATGTCGAAATCACTAAGTCTCGAGCAACCTAACTAAGTCCACCATCCTAGGTCAGACAAGGATACTAGGAATTTAGTAAGGCTTGTCGGGAATGACCACAAGAGATCGCACTAAACAGAGAAATTGAACTTCAGATCTCACGCTTTTCTTAGACGTAAGATCCTTGTCATTGTATCATTCGGGCAATCTTGTTAAGAGCCTCGTCTTTCATTTCCTTGAAACTAATGTTAGCTATAGGTTATTTTCAGTCTTGGTAATGGTTTAGTTGCCGAAATGACGTTGAGGTTAATGTTTATGGCTATCTAATTTGACGCAATGTGATACTGATTTAGTATATGTCCCTATGGGTTTGATATCTTAGTCATGTTTAGTCGGGATGGTGAGCTGTCAATGGCCCTCTAGCGACTACTGTTCAAAAGCTTAAATTGGTAGGTGGTGAGAGTTAGTGGGAAAAAGTACCAACAAAATCTTAAACATATTGTATTGATATCAATTCGGCCTTTAAACCGTTCAATTGAACAATTTAGTTCTAAGCATTTTTCACATTAGTACCAATTCTATCTATCCAACTAATTTTGACTAGTAATTTGTTGATGTGGACGTCGGCCGTTCCACGTAAGATACCGACGCCGACGTAGACATTTTTATTAATATTTTGTATATTTTTATTTTCCTTTCTTTCTTTCTTTGTCCCTCCTCTTTTCTATTTGCTGGCAACTGGCAAGGATGGCCGACCCTCATCGGGCCTCACTTGGAAAAGGGTGAGGTTCTGCAAGCCTTTCCTAGGCAACACCTAGCGAGGCTGCCTTGGCTTGGGTGAGGGTTGGCCTCTCCAAATTTGGCGAGGACCCTTGCCCAGCGCGGCCTATCGAGGCCGACCCTCTCCTTTGGCTGGCGAGGCCAAAGTCGGCCATCGGCATACGGAAAACGGAAGGAAAAAAGAAAGAAAGAAGGCAAACAGAACAAGGAAAAAAAAGAAAAAAAGGAAAATAAATAAATACATAACACATATGAAAAATATTTAGAAATATCAACGTCGGTGCCGCAAATTAATGGACTAAATTAGTATCGATATGAAATTGTTTATAACAAAAATTGATCCAATAAAAGGTATATGACTGAATTAGTACCAGTACAATAGATTTGAGATTTTTTTGATACTTAATCCCGGAGTCGGTATGTATAGAAGTTCATATTCATTCCGTGCTCGTGCAATGTAGGCCTTCCGGTGTGTCCTCAGCTTTGCACTATCGCTTGGGCCAGTGCAGCCGACAAGATCAAGGCCCAATTCTATTGAAAATCATCGCTTGTCTTATGTGATATAGTTGCAAATGTAGGCCCAATATCCGGATGCCTCTATTAAATCTTCAATACCGACCCATCAAAAGCCTCATCGATTATTATTGGGCTATATGGCCTTAATCTTCGGCCGAAAAAGAAATACCTAATTCAATATATTAAGGTCCATTGAAAACCACGATTACACAAGGAAAAATGATTGAAATAGTCCGTGAACTTTGGCCCAACGTGTAATATGGCTCGAGCTTTTAATTTATTCAATAGAATCCCTTAACTTTAGTCTAATGTGTAATGTCGTCCCCAAAAGTTTAAGTTGTTCAATGTAATCCTCGATTTTCTGGGACGTGTTAAATTTCATCCTTGCACTATATGAAAAGGTTCAATGTCGTTGTTGAACTTGAATTAATAGAAAGACAACATTGAACATTTTCATTTAGTTTGAAACTAAATTGAACATGTATCAAAATTTAGGAACTATATTCAACATATTAAAAGTTCGGATATCACATTGTTCATTGACTTAGGTTCATGGACCACATTTACATCATTATCCCATTACAAAATTAGCGTTCAAGTCTTTCTCAAGACATATGAGTTAGCCTCCTCGGTTAGCTACTAGAAATCCTTTGAAAAGCAAGTAGTAAGCAGCCTTAGTTTTGGCTATATTTAGGTGGATGACTGGTTCTGCAGGGCAAACTTGAGCTAGGTAGATTAGTTTCACTGATTTATTCGGTAGGAAACCCGGAAATCAAGACAGGAGGCTTCTGCCGATGCTGGCCTTTAAACCGGTCGCCGTCTTTCGCAAGCAAGCGGTTTGGTTTCGAGTTGAATGTTCGAGCAATTGTAGCCTTTGGCGCTCGAGCATCAGAGTTCTATTCTGCAGCTAATCGCGCTACTTTCAATCCGTATTTTCGAGCATCTTCGCATAGCTCTCGTCGCGCCGTAGGGATGGATCTCTCCCATCAACAATATGCAGAGTTTATAGCGGGCAATCTATCATTTGCTGATGATGTGCATCAGCTTAGCACTTGGATTTATATTTACTACTGCAACTTAAGCAGGATTTCGCATTTAAAAAGGACAGATAAAAAGACATATATCTTTACAAGGCGTTAAGAGAGATCAGATGACATAGAGACCGATGACAAGGCGTTAAGAGAGATCAGATGACATAGAGACCGAACAATGAAGAGAAACTCTCTCTGTGTGATTCAATCTGCAGATTCACTTTCATGGACACTTAACATATTTACTTGTCCTTCCGAGGCTCAGTCGACGTATCCCGATTGCCCTGCAACGTAGTCGATGATTCCCTCGCCTGCTTTCTGGCCGTGACCTTCCGTCGGGAGCTTAGAGATTCCGCCGAAGGCGAATATCATGACTAAGAACACGGCCGTGGAGGCAAAGAGAGGCCAGAAGTAAGCCAAGATGGTTACCAATCTAGGTGCTGCATATGCCACAAGAGAAATCGCTATGACTCCAATGACTGCCATGGCTACTTGATTCTTGTGTTGCAAAATCTGTGCGTGGATGTCCATGGCCATCTTGAGAGAGAGAGAGAGAGAGAGAGAGAGAGGGAGAGGCTTTCTACTGGGTTTTCAAGAGCAATATTATGTAATTCTTGAAAGTCCTTATTTATTTGATTTGTTTAAAGGTTCTTGCTTTTCGTACATCATCTCTTCTGCCTATAAAGTCCCCAATCCAATTGCTTTAATTGAGATACCCTCGTGCCATTGCAAAACTATATACTAGGAGAAACTTGTGACAAAGGGGAGAGAACAATTTAGAGAATTTTGCCAAGAACACTCTACTACTTAGCTTATTACTTGTGGCACAACTAGTTTTTTGATTGTTTAATCTTTCTTAACACCTCCCAACGTTCATCGTTGTCGGCATGAACAGGTCGCTCTCTGTTAAGAATCAAGAAAGTAACAAGAGAACATAGGCCGACGCATCTAGTATGATATTCGCAACCTTTCGAATTAGAAATATGTTTGGCTACCAAAAAAAAAAAAGTTAAAAGTATATTAAATGCCACCTACCAAGCAGAAAATATATCTTGGAATGTATAGGTTTAGATTCTTTGACTATTTCCAAAGAGCCCCACTTTTTCAATCCAAAAGAAGATTAGTGTCGAGGAATTGGCATAACTTGCCCTTTTCTCCTTCCTAATAATTGACTTCATGAAAAGATTAGGTTATCAAGAAAAATGGGTCTCTTCAGTTTTTGTCTTGATTCCAATTCATGAAAAGAATGACTTGATGGGAGGGTCTCCAGATGCCACAAGACGTCCAATCAAAGAAGTGTCTTTCTTGAAATGGGCCATTATTAAAATCCAAAAGGCTTGTTAACATCCTTGTAGGTCAGAGAGTCCTGTCACTCAAAATTTAAGGATAAGTACATCGTTAGTGTCATAATTTTTATACATTGTTCACTTAAATATCATAACTTTTAAAACGTTCACTTAAGTGTAATAATTTTCAAAAATCGTTCACTTGAGTGCCATATTGACGTGAACGTCTAAAAAAGGCGACGTGGCGATCGAAAAGTTGACGTGGTTCTCCGACGTGGTTCTGATGTGACTCGCCGAAAAGCCGACATGGTATGCTTGAAAAAGTTGATAAAGCACTTAAATGAACGATTTTGCTTCGACGTGACACTCAAGTGAACGATTTTTGAAAGTTATGGCACTTAAGTGAATATTTTGAAAGTTATGACATTCAAGTGAACGCCGTATACAAATTATATCACTCACGATATATTTATTCCCAAGATTTGCATTATTCCACTTAACACTTTCGGCAGCAATTTTTTTTTTTAATGATCAGTTTCTCGATCAACATCAACTCATAGATTCTTGAAAGATTTTGCCAAAGTTGTCGATGTTTTTCCTCATGTTCTTGTCTACCTCTTACCTACTATGTCTTTAGGAATATAAGGAATTGATTTTATGCAACTCTATTTTTTTTCCTCCAAAAACTTTACTTTCTTACATAAACAAGAAAGTCTTGTTTTCTATCATAGAACTGCAAGAATCGAAGCTACCTGAATTTTAATCACGATGACTAACAAAGAAGTTAGCTTTTGTTACTAGACACAAAAGGCTAGCAATCTTTTATTTTTATTTTTAAAGGCTAGCATAACTCACGAGTTTAAAATGTTTGGAAAGAGAGGTAAACAAAACAACTAAAAAAATGAACAAGTTAAAAAGAAAAAAATTAAACCGAACATTCCAGCAGTGGGTAAAACAGATGCCAACCAGGATTTTAAAATTCGAAACGAATTTGATTGGACTAGCCAGTTCAACCGAGAACCGATCAGGCCTCCGGTCCAGTTTCAACCCCTCTACCGGATTGAGTCAAAACAGGGGCGAACATGGTAAATAAATTATCTAGTAATTCTTTTTAATGTTTTCCAGATAGAACTAAATATTTCCTTGAAGAGAGAAGTGAGCTTCTAAACTTGACCTATGTGTCAGAAACAATAGAAGACAACCACTTAACTTAAAATGTCGCACCAATTAATAGAAAGTTTTTAACGTAACCTACTATCTGTTGGTTACATTGGCCTAGGTCGAACTGCGAAAGTCAATTTTAAATGGAGATAGAAATGGCTGTAGATCATTTGTCTCGTCTAGTACTCCTCTGGTGTTTCAACAAATCTCTATTGATTTATGTAGTTGAAGTTGTCATCGACCGTTGAGATTTGTCGAAATATTAAAAGGAATACCGTTTAGGACAAATGATCTTCATCTATGAAGAATAGGATATGGAGTTCCAAATAAAGAAAACTTAAAATTGAACAACAATATTTTGGCGATTTACAACCGATCATGACCGAAAATAACAATATTGCTCGATTTCCGGATTTCCACACCCAAAATTAGGCTTAAGTACACTACAAGTGCCCAAACTTATGTAAGACGCTCACTTTAATGCCAAAACTTTCAAAATGATCACTTAAATGTCAATTTTTTTTAAAACGATTACTTCGGTGTCAAAGTGCCAATTTTTTTTAAAAACGATCACTTAAGTGCCAATTTTTTTTAAAAACACTCACTTCTGCGAACTCCGGCAAGCCACATCAGCTCAAATATTAATAAAAATAGGCCATATTTTCGGAAAAGCCATGTCAGCTCAAATCGGAGTTAGCGAAGAAGTTATCGTTTTTTTTTTAAAAAGTTGGCATTTAAGTGATCGTTTTTAAAAAAAAATTGACACTTAAATAATCATTTTAAAATTTTTGGCACTAAAGTGAGCGTCGTACATAAGTTTTGGCATTTGTGATATATTTTAGCCTCCAAAATAAGGATCGGAAAATTTCTTAAGCGAGGAAAGCTTAGAGAAGAAGTGGCATGGAATTACAACATCAATACCTTGAAATCTGGTTATATTCCTGATAGGCTTCAGCCCAGTTGGGTTATATAGGCCAGGCCATAAATCCATAGATCTTGCTTGGGCTCCATCTGAGACTTCAATTCAAGCAATTGCAATGTCAACCAAATCCAACGGCCCCTAATCAATCCACTTCCTTGATATGTCAATAATGACTTTAATAACAATAATGATGATACTAGGATATTATAAATAATAAGAGCAAGAAAGGATATATTCTTTCCTCTGATGTTCTTGCGAACAAGTGCATAGAAGACAACCAACAATGGTCCAACCAGTGTGAACTTGTTCTCAGACGTCCATGTTGTGCTCCTTCTGAACGAGAATGTTGGATCTCTTCTCTCCATTGTAGGAGTGGATGAGCAAGCATGCCCTTTGAGCTAGTGTTGGGTCATGGTTTGGGTTTTGGATTGATGATCTAGGGTCACATATTTAAAGGGTCCCTCTCCCCAAATTCTTTGGTTCAAGGCTCATTGATTGCTTTTGATGCCACTTTGTCCAAGTGTATAACTAATGTAGACTTCCTCACCATATAATAATCTAAAGTAGACTAACTTATGAAATGCTTGAAGTGGTGTCACAGTTCAAAGATCTTTCTGCCAAAGGTTTCACCCATAAATTATCACATTATCAAACCTTGTTTACTCTCTCACCCGCATTGGGATTGACCTAGTGGGAATGGTGTTATCATATTTTCTCGCTTAGGAACCGATGGTTGTGAGTTCGATTACTTTTATAAATAACTTAGATTTAAGAGGGCAAGGCGAGGCAGTAGATGGGCATGCTGATTCCCCTTCGGAAAGTTGACTAAGCACAGTCCTCTTCCGGGCTAATTTTGAAAAAAAAAAAAATGCGCATCACCTAACATTTTTAGTTTATCAATTTGCACAAAACTGATGATAAAGTCCATCTCTCCATATCTAGGTCAATGTAGGTATAAGTATTGATGTATACTCACATCACCTACCATTTCCACTTTCTTTTGACCCTCTGACCATTGCTACTCGGAAACTTCATCAAGAACAAGAGAGCCAATTATCTAGTTTTCCCTTCATGTTTGTTGCCTTAATCTTCTATTTCTTGATGTGAATCCTTTCTTTCCATCTTCTCACCTCAATCATGTTCATCTCAATGGTACCAATGGGAACTTGGGACCCATTAAAGAGCATCTAGAAATGCCAGATGTATGGCATTAACATAGCATAGTTAGGTCAATCAGACATTATTATCATTTTTTTTGCACACTTTTTTTTATTGCACTGTCCCTTGCCCTCACCTACTCAAGAACAACTCCCCCGCCCCCAAAATCCCATTCCACATCAGCCGCAGAGTGATCAAATGATTCATTTGTTCAATCACACAAATGATTGTGATCAGAAAACCTAATCTTGATCAAACCCCTGTTGACTTTTCTTGGTGCTTTCGAGGATTGGTCAATCGATGTCCTTTTCCTCAAGAGCCGTTGAGGGTGTTGGTGAGGGATGGTGTTGGAATCTTTCCTTCGTCGTCTTCCCAAAATACACCGTATAGATTTGAAGATTGCCAAATGTCCAAAATACACAAATAATCTCTGAGAGGATATAACAAGATGGGGAGAAAAAGAAAATAATAGCTGCACATCAAGCTGGCTTTCTCTTTAATCCAATCATATACTTCCAAGCAAAGATGGATTGTCCCTCCATTCATTGAACAGGATTTTCTTTTTGATCTTTCAAGCCACTTCAGTTAGTCCACATCAGACATGAAACATCATTACCTCGTTTACTTAGTTCAAACCCTTGTTTCCTCAGCTGCTTCCATTGAGTAAATATGGCAGCAGTGGATCATGGAAGATTTAGCGCTTAAGCAATCCAGAAAAGATGAGTTCTGGCTCAAGGGACATGAGTTTTTGTCACTGACAATGCTAAGGTAGATGCCAGCATCGACAACATATCAAGGGTTTAAGAAGACATTATGAGTTTTGCAGGTCTGCTGAAATGAGATGAGCCTGAGCTTCATTAAGCATTCAAACTATAAAATAGAAAACAACGTGTTCAATTACTTCAAAAGTTTAGTTAATGAAGAATGATACAATCTGTATGGAATATAGGATTACTAAGTTCTTGAGTGTAGAATGACCAAACTACGAAATCTCGATACGTGTATGCATGTAAAGTGATTGGTGCGATAGTCGAACAAATGAATTGCATCATAAAGAAATACATTAGGAGCTCCAAAATGCGACGAATTGAAAATAACACCTCACATATTTTAAATTATCTAGTTTTTGAATTTCTCTTTGGTATATTTAGAGTGAAAAAGATTACGCCACCAGCCGAAATAAGATATTGACGATTACATAGCTTGCCGTTTTAGTAATTTTATTCTTTTCATTAACAGATAAATAATCTTTTCATTTAACCACTAGCCATGGTAAATTATAAATATTGTGTGTATGGTGATTTTGATTTTAAAAAATGCCTTTTTACCCTAAGGAAACTCAAGGAACATGTTGGAATTTGGAATTACGCAATAAAACAAAAAAAATTGAAAATAATGCGGCATTTCGATAAGAAAAAGAAAAGAAAAAGAAATCACAAATAGAATCAAAATTAGAACATAAGTGCAGTTTCATTATTAGCATTTATATATTCCGTCTATGAATGTACACTTCCTTTAGAAGATTTGCTTGCATAGGAAAACTGACTTCCCTGGCAACGTAGGGCGGCCGGCTATGACGGGTCCGCGACGTCCGTGATTTTCGATGAAAATTAATTGGAAGGATTACATTGGAGCTTTGTGCAAAAGTTTAAGACTATATTGACAAAACTAAAAACTCTAGAACGGAATTGATATTCATACGATAGATTTTACGCAAAACGTATAATGCTTTTCAATTCTTGGAGTGATACCAACCCTAAGTCACAATCATCATTAGCCCTGACAAAGATTTCTACCCCATGACAAGGATTGAAATCCAGGATGATTTTAACTGATTCCCCGTGGCCTCTTCTTTGCTTAGGCTGGTCATGTTCTGGTTCTTGATACAGTCCAAGGGCACCTCTTCTCTCTCAACATATGGCAACACTGGGAACAGCCACCCCTCCAAACAGCATTCTTCAGGAAAAAATACTACCGAACCACACATGCTCATGTCAAATTCTGAGTGGTCCAAAAATGAAATGAGGATGAAGAAAATGAAAAGCCCAACAAAAAAAATGAAATCTTTAAATCGATTCTTGTGTCGTTAAACCGCGGAAAAGCCAAGGAGATTTGGTCAAGGAGGTTTCCTGTGGGTTTTCTTTGTAGATAAGTTTGGGCTTAAAGGTTGGATTTTTATTTGCACAGTGATCTTGAAAGAGAGAGGAAATTGAGTAACGGTTAGCATCAGAGGAGGAGGAAAACGAGCCGGCTATGCCGGCTCACTCGAGAAGTGATTTTCGGATTTTGCTTCAAAACAGGGGCAATGACATCGCCTCCCTTTTGGTCAAATTCCTTAAGTACATACATGCCAAGGACAGTAATCTTCAATCCTCAAACGCTCTTATAAAAGGTCTTGGTTGTGTTCTCTCGGTCTTGATTATTTTGTGATGCTGATTAAGCACGGAGGAAAAAAATTGAGTCTTTAAGAAAAGAGATGGGCTCTGAAGAACAATTTGGAGGAGAAGAGCTCTGTCTTTCTCACTTTGACCCTGTTGTTTTAGAGCTCAACCGCCTAGAAAACCTCCTCAAAGGTTCTCTCTCTCTCTCTCTCTCTCTCGTTTTATCAAGAGAGTTGATGCACTGTACTTTTGGATTTGGATGGCTTAGTATGAATCTCTGGCTTTGCTTAATGGTGACCCATCATGGGTTTGTAATGCAATGTTCAACATGATGTGGAATTCTTGATTCTAGGAAAAATTTTGGCTTTCTTTTTGCATGGAATGATGCAAGACTTGAAGTGGGTACAGTCGTGGTTTGCTGTCGAGTTTCGATAACTTGGATTGGTTCTTAATACGATAATAGTTCAGAATGAGGTTATGTATTCGGCAGGAGCATACGGGAAACCCCTGTCGATAAATGGTGTTCGCACAGTTGCCACGAAAAAAATGCAGATGACTAATGTTGATTGAGAAATGACCTGGGTTTTCTGAATAGATCAAGTAGTCTCTGGGGCATTTGTATGTCAACCATGTTCTAGATAGTTTACGTTGTCGATTGAGAAATGCTGCTGCTTTTATGTCAGATGTTTGTTGTTGTGTCGTTGCATGATATCCTGCATCCTTCATTATACATCGTCACTTGTTATGCTCAATGCAGAAAGGGATAGAGAATCAGTGAATGCTCAGAGTGAAATCAAGTCCTTAAAAGCAAGTGAAGTTCTGAAGGATAAGGCTATAGAGGAGGTATGGGAAAATAATGGCATTAATCACGCCGATACAATAACCCGACATGTGTTTGTTCTATCTTTTTTACCAGAGTACGACTTCGATTATTCATCAGTTCATGAAAATGCTCGATACATCAGCTTTTATGTGCTTTCATCTCCATTTTTTTATGGCAGCTGAACAATGTGGTTCAGAAACTGGAGGAGAAGCTTGCAGTCACTGAAAATTTTCTGGAGCACAAGGTGAATTGCTTCTTCGGACAACATGTTAACCGCCTCGAGTCGCAAGATGGGCATTAACTTTTCCAACTTCTCTATTAATGCAGAACCTGGAAGTCAAGAAACTCATGAGCGATAAGAGAGATGCCTTGGCTGCACAATATGCTGCGGAGGCGACTCTTAGAAGGGTTCATGCGAACCAAAAGGACAATGATCTGCCTCCTGTCGAGTCTGTCATTGCTCCACTAGAGGCTGAGATCAAAATGCATAAGAATGAGGTATCATATCCTTACTGAATCCAAGATAACAATGTGAAATCCAGTTGATTGCTTATCTTGAAGCACTCCTGGTGACACAATCCCCATGTTTGGTTATCAGATTGCAGCGCTGCAGGAGAACAAGAAGGCTTTGGAACGCCTCATTAAGTCGAAAGAATTAGCTCTGCTTGAGGCAGAGAAGATTTTGCGAAGCGCTTTGGAAAGAGCTTTGATCGTGGAGGAAGTTCAGAACCAGAACTACGAGCTAAAGCGACAGATTGAGATCTGCCAGGCATGATCTTATCGTCCTAACAGACACAACCTAATGGATCTCAATTTGAACAATTCGCTGCAATTCGAGTATCCGGTGATTTTTACGTAGTTTTGCTTCTAAATGTACAGGAAGAGAACAAGATACTTGAGAAGACCAACCGCCAAAAGGTTTTAGAGGTCGAAAAGTTGAGCCAAACAATTCAAGAACTTGAGGAGGCTATTCTAGCTGGTGGTGCAGCAGCGAATTCTGTTCGTGATTATCAACGCCAGATTTCTGAACTTAATGTACATATAAAATCTTTGTATCCTAGATATCCACTTTCTCATTTCATTAGTTGAAGTCTAGCTGAAGAACCTATGTCCTACGTTTTCTTCCCTCAGGAAGAGAAGAGGACTCTTGAGAGGGAGCTAGCAAGAGCCAAAGTTTCTGCAAACCGGGTTGCCACTGTTGTGGCCAATGAGTGGAAAGATGACAACGACAAAGTAATACCCATCAAGCAATGGCTTGAAGAGAGAAGGATACTGCAGGTAATTAAGTTTCCCGGTGATAGAAAACTAGAGATTCAGTGTTCTGTCATCTCCGTGTCTTTTGATACTTCGTTTTGTTTGCTATGAAATTTTTTCTATTTGTTGCTGTTAATATGGAACTTCTCTGTGAACTGAGGGAAATTTGATTTATATTTGTGAGATCAGATATTCAGAGCTACTTGAGCAGAATTTAAAAACTTCATTACAAAAGAGGACTAATCATGACAACCTTTACCTTGTTTTACTGAGTGAAAAGAAATGCTGGAACATGAGGCCTTGAATTCTCTTTGATGGAAATAACATATTTGGCCGTGTAGGCAGAGATGCAAAGAATAAGAGACAAGCTTGCTGTATCAGAAAGAGCTGCCAAGGCAGAAGCACAAATGAAGGTGAAGTCTAAGCTATAGCGATTTTGTATGTAATTCCTTTCTCCTTTCGTATTCTTCGGAAACTAATGATGATCTTCTACTATGTCGATCTCAGGAAAAATTTAAGCTGAGGCTAAATACACTGGAAGAGGGGCTGAGGTGCAGGTCGAATGTCTTGGTGAATTCAAACTTTCCTTGTGCATCACCAAAGACAGAAAAATCGAACAAACTATTTAGCTTCCTAACGAGCAATGGTGGACTCAAAAAGAGATCATTGTCGCAGCCAAGGGCTTCTACCATTAGAAGCTCTCCTCTTCGGCAGCCACATATGCAGGATGAAGCGGTTAATGTTGCCAGAGAATTCAACAGCACGAATAGTCTAAGAAAGAAATTTGCTTCTGAGGAATATTTGCTGAAAAAAGGTATGTGGGTGTCTAGAAATAAGGTCGTTGACAGTGCAGGCAAGGAAAATGCGGAAAAGAAAACATGTTCGGGGAAAATATAACAGATGGCAATGGCGACATCGAATTGGCAAGTAAAGGAAGAGCCAAGTTGGATAACGAAGACGTGGTCTCGGGCTTTCTATATGACAGACTTCAGAAGGAAGTTATCGGGTTAAGGAAGTTCTCCGAGGCTAAAGATAGCATCTTACATGCTAAGGAACAGGAAATTCAGGTAAAAGTATGAACAATCTCTCTCCCTCTCTCGCACACCCAAATGTCTGCACACGTCCACGGATGCGAGTAACTGAGGTTTCAAATTTCATTTCAGATGCTAATGAAGAAGGTGGATACATTGACAAAATCCATTGAAGTGGAGTCCAAGAAAGTGAAGAGAGAAACAGCAATCAGAGAAAAGGAAGCAGCACAGATGAGACTGGATGAGCATAAGAACATCAGGAGCCTGAAATTGACCAACAGGTAGAAAGTAGAAATCATCTTTCGAACTCGGCTACCGCGGCTGTAGTTTCTTGATGTGCCCTGTCATTTTTCTTTTGTCCTCTTACTTCAAATCCTTTGATGTCAATCTTCCACTTTTATCCCCTGTACTATAGTATTTCTCTTCTCAAACATTTGGCAGGGCAGTCAAGGCATGATTGCGAAAAGCTGAAGGAGTGGATGGAAATTGGAAACTCTGCTACACCAGCAACATTCTCTTGATTTATTTCGTGTAAATATTGATGGAAAAGAAAGGGCTTTACCATTGATTAACTGGTGCAATTTCAGTTCTGATTACTTTGGTTTTTCAAATTAGAACCGTAAATTCTAGGATTGAACTGGGAGTGTGCTTTTTTAGTGCTTGAGATTGGAAGAATGGCATTTCTTGCTCATGCTTTATAAGAAACAGTGTTTGCTGAACTGTATTTTTTAGAAGTTTGCTTAGCGAGCCTACCTCATGCGTGTTGACTTTAACTATAGAGAAACAGAGATATATTACCAGGGTCTCTTTCGCATTATCTACAAACTTAACACAAAAGATTTTAGATCTAGGCATTGCCAGCTACATTGAGACGTCCTCTAGGCGACCCGTAGCTTCAAAAGTTCTGGACTTCTGGTATAGTTGCTAAAGACGGTTGCCATTTCTGGCACTGTTCGTAGAAGCAGAATCCGTTCAGCAACTGAACAGCGATTTCTTCGGGCGCCATCTTGTCCCCATGTCGCAGGATCGACGCAAGCTCTCGCTTTGTTACTATGATCTTGACGAAGCTGCTCTTGCACTTCTTCTGATCAGATGGCTCAGCATGCAACGGAGGGCTTCGCCCGTGCTCCGCACCCGGCACTATGTAGTACACTTCTTCAGGTTCTAGCCCGGCGTTTGATAGAAACGACGAACAAGACTGTCTTTCGCCATTGCTTGGACTGGATGTTGTCTTCTTCACGGGAGTTGACGCATCGACTTCCTCCTCTCCTCCATCAAAGAGAGCATGGACGACATTGTCGTGGGGTCGATGAAAGAGAAGATGAATACAATTTCCCATGATTCATTGGTCTCAAGAAATGGGATTCTTGAGTATATATATATAGAGGCATGGTTTAAGTGGTTCACGTTTTAAGTAGTTAAACGTGCAAGCCATTACAGTATTATTCTATCAGCTCCTGCTTTCCATGTAGTTAGACAAAATTATATCAATCTCTACAAATAATGATACTCGAACAGTACCTACTGGGGAAGGATCGAGTAGATGTCAAATACTGAATTACGAAGTGTTTAGAAAGTCAACAGGACCTGAGATCGTAACCTGAATTCCCCCCTCAAGAACCCATACAACATGTCTCCATAGATCAACCATTGTCGCCATCTGACATGAGACTTATTATTGCAATCTCCTGTTTCCTAAAGTTAACAAATATTTAGTGACACTATAAATGTACACGCATGTAAGAAAGACTACACCATGAAAAGAATTAAAGAAGACAGGAATGTTGCGGTTCATTGAATTAACTGAAATTAGATTAAGGATTCGATCCAATTATTTGTGTTCTCTCTCATTTTAGGGGAAAATGCTGTTTCTCATCTTAAACCTCAACTCAGAGACCATCTGACTTCAGAAAAAAATCAACAGACCTGATATTTCCCCAGACTGGCAAAATCATTGAAACCATGAAAGTCAAATTACACAAGCAGGCCGCTATAGCTTCTTATATTTTCTTAGCAGAGCCAATGCGCATATTGTAAAGGCATTAGTTCCAGGCTCCAAAACCTGTCCGGCAATCATATTGCAGCCCTTTATTTAAAAATAAAAGAGAGATGCCGCTAAGCCGTGTCTATTGCACAAAACAACTCGTGCGGAACTCATTCCAGAGTAAGCAGTGAATATATCAGGAACACCCAAAATACAGCAGAATTAGCTACGTAAACAGTCCACTGATTCCAAGAGATTCATTAACTCTCTGCATTCAAATCTATAAATTAATTCCTATCTCAAATTGTACAAAAAATTACGCCCTCAAAGACAGTGTGAGGGAAGTTACAGGAAATAGTAGTTCTAATGTCCTTTTCCGTTTTCAGCCGCTTACGCAAGCGAGATTATGAAGCTTCTAATTCAAGAGAGCTTCTGGATTCCAACCATGACTGTGCAGCAATCTTTGTTGTCAAGAACCAGCCGACCTTATCTGGTGCCTCATGGAATGGGGCATTCAGTTCCTTCAAATGTGACTCGAAAACGCTTGCTAGCCCTTTATCCGAGTACTTGTGTTTCCCATGTCCAGTGTTGATTCCTAGCAATGGAGGAAGCTCCTCCCCGATTGCAGTGCCTTGGATAGATCATTAATCCAAACATGTAATGCAGTCAGAGCCGCCCCGAGGGACAAACTCTTCAAATGTAGAGACCACTGAGTTGCAGACCTGGACTGTATGTCTTTGTAAATCTCAAGCGTAAGCCCTAGGTCTAGTAGCTCACAGGCCTTCTCCAATGTATTGGCATTGACACATAGGTCGATTAAGCAATTGCAATAGGCCTTCTTTACATCAGCATTAATGGACTCAAAGAGTTCCAGTGCTTCCTCCTTAAAATTCAACTCACTGTCGTGCTCTTTATTCAGAAGTTTAACCACATTTCCGAGCTTAGGATTAGCATTCTCAATGCAGTAAACAAGCTTATCAAGATCCTCATTTGGGGTCTGCGTCATCACATTCAGGAGACACCCACAGAACCGGTCATCTGGAGTTATGGCCAACTCCAGGAGACGATTGAATGTACTCACAACATCATCCGTGCGCTGGGCTTTTCCATAGCATTGTATAAGTGATGTCAAAACAAAAATGTTAGGCTCAAAACCTGCCTCCAACATTTGGTCCAACATCCCCTCTGCCTCCGAGACCTTTCCACTACATGAATATATAGTAATCAGTGATGAAAATGTCCAACTGTCAGGCTGGCAAGTCCCGGAGCTCTTCATTTCCTCAAAAATCTGAACTGCCTCATCTATGTAGCCAACATCAGCGCACATTGCCAGAAGAGTGTTGTAAAGAATTACGTTCAACTCCATTCCTTTCTCCTTCATCTGTCTGTAAATAGCTATAGCATCTTCACCATACCGAGCCTTACAATAGGCTCGTATAAGAGCTGCGCAAGTGGCAAAGCTTGGGGTAAAACCATTGTTAATCAACTCTTTGTACAGAATCTTGGCCTGCCATGGCCTCTTCGCTTTGCCCATGGCATCCAACAACGTGTTATATATAACCAAGTTTGGCTTTGCCCCAAGAGCCTTCATCTCTTCGTACACATTCAAGCAACCGTCAAAATTCTTCGTCTGCCCATATATCTTAATCAAAGTTGAGAACGTAACCACATCGACGCGCCACTTTTCAGTCCTAGCCCTGTCATAAAGGCTCAAAGCCACATCGACATTACCAGCCCGACCATATGCATCGATCATAGCAGAATACGTAACATCATCAGGATCACATCCGAATTGAGGCATCTTCTCGAACCATTCAACTGCCTTAGTTGGCAGATAACACATCCTAGCGCAGCTAATTATAGTGGAAAAAGTCACATTATCAGGCTTAACCCCTCTCTCACGCATTTCAGCGAACAGCTTCTCTGCTCCATCCAAATCCTTGCACTTCCTAAACACCTTCAACGTCACATTATAAATTATCACCTCCCTCGTTGGTTTTATCCTCTGTTGGAAGTACTTCAATGCAAGTACCGCATTCTCCGCATTAGCCATGTTATTTAGAACAACCACAGCATCTTGTTCTGATATCTTATCCCCCAAACCGCTCAAGATCCCGAAAACGTCATCTTCAGTCGAACTACATGAGTTCAACGATTCGGCCATGTTGATAAGAAAAGCGTACCTCGCGTCATACGACTGTTGCCGAAGCTTTGAAGCTCGGGGGCTATTGGGATTGACCCAGATGTAGCTTCTCGATGGAGAACTGATTTTTCCATCTGGGTACCGAGAATCCGGTGATTCCGGAGCTGGGTTCCGAGTTTCTTGAGAAACTGCGCCATCCACAGAGACGTGGGCCGCTCGACAAGAGAATTCCGAGTGAAGTGAAAGGAAATCTGATTTACGGGGGAAATTGAAACTTCTAAGTTTGCTATTGGGAGGACAAGAGAGAGAGTTGCAGAGATAATGGCGGTCATGTAGGAAATACGACGGCGAAGAGCAGAGATGATACGCCATTTTTGGCCTGTCTTTGCTGCCCAGTGAAGCGGAGAGCCTTATCAAGGAGAAGATGAAAATAATGTTGTACCATTTTTTCCACAGGGGGTAAATACGTCAATTTCAATAGAAAAGATCTTTTCAAAATTACCCCTCATTTATTTTGCATCCGAGCACTTGTTAAGTAAGAAAATGATGATTATGACACTATAGATATGAGCATTTCCTTATTATCCATTGTTGTTTTTGAAGTTTTAATCTAACTTAAAGGTGCGTTTATTTCACAGAAAAATTCATATTAAAAGAAAATATTTTTCAGAAAATTAATTTTGAGAAAAATAGTTAGTTTTTCCTTGTTTGATGATATGCAATCGAAAATGTTTTCTTGTGTTTGAGTCTCATTTTAAAAATGATTTCAACCTCATGATTTTATTTATAAAAAAAATTAAAAATTAAAATTATGTTTTATAATTTATTCTCTTCTTTCTTCCTTCTTCCTCGGTCGCGACGTCCTCCACCACGACACCCGCCACCGGCGGCCACGAGCGAGCTTAGGCTCGTTGGGTTTGGTGAGCTCGAGGCTAGCCGTCCGAAGCCCGACAGCCGGCGGAGGTAGAAAAAAAGAAAGAAAGAAAAGAAAATGAAATATAAAATAAATAATATATAAAATACAAGTATACGTAAAACATAACATATTATTTATTAAAAAAATTGAGAGTACCGATTTCGGAAAGTGTTTTTACTTCTTTAGATTGATGAATTCATTATTTCGATTTTGTGCGTGAACTTTCCGTTGATTGAAAAATGTTTTTCATTGACTAAGTCATTTTCAACGAACCAAACAGGAGAAAGTCCCGAAAATTAATTCCCAAAAAATATTTTCATTCAAACGAACGCACCCTAAGCTTGATTTGTTTAGCAAAAATTGACTGATGTGAAAAATGTTATCCGAAAAATGATTATCTCGCATCGCTTACAAAATTGAGTGAGCAAACCAAAAAAATTTCATTGTCGGCGAAATATGTAGACATAATTTGTTTCAATGACCCTATGGCTAAGTGAGTCATTGGTTAACCATATGTGGCCGACTGGGAACGGCGGCGGTCGATTTGTGGACTAAAAATAAAATACGAAAACAAAAAAATAAACAAATATAAATTAATAAAATTTTACAAGTTAAGTGAATTGTAAATAATTTGAGTTTGTCTAGCCATTTTAAATGGGTTCAAAGACAAATCCATTTACAATCCACCAATGATTAGACTTAAAAGTCATATCCATTAACAACCCATTTATTAAAAAAATTATCGAACATTTATTAAAATTTGACTAATTCATATTTGATCAACTTTATTAAATATGAGTTAAAATATGGATTTTCAACCCATATTGGCACCTCTAGTCACACTCGACTAAACACCCAAAATTTTTGAAACCGCCTCTTCACCCTCCAGAGGCAGGAGGAGGTCGTTTACACTATGAATTTCGGGATGGAGTCCTTAGTTTAACCTTTCTAATTTAGAGAATTAGGGGAAATATGTTGGCGCCTATATCGAAAGACATAAAAAATAAACGATGTTTTTGAACCAATTAAAAAGCGTGATTCAATTAGATTATTTTATATATTAAATTAATGGCCCCACAAAATTTTATATGGTATGAGAATAGGAGATCCCGAGCTTCAATCTTTTCGGACCCTTGTAAATATTTCTTATTATATATTTCCATGTTTTTTTCTTAGATAAAAGTTGAATTTACGTGACAATCAAGTGCATTTCGCTAGAAATCTTGCTTACTAATCTAGTGTGTATTGAATTGTTGTTTGTACATAAGTCAAAAGAGATGTGAAGCCCACATGGCATAAATGATGGGCTTAGTCGGGCTTGAGCCGGGTCCATGCGGGCCCACACATGTGCATTGTCGTGCCGAAGCCCAAACGTGCTGGCCCAGTCAAGAGTCTAGGCCCGCCATATGGTCCACTTTCTTAATTGTCAACCTTATAAAGTCACGGAAATAGGACAATTGGCCTGGTAAATATTATAAAAGCCAAGATAACCAGACACAAATCTAAAGATAGATAAACTACTTTTATTTAATCTTTACTCATTATCAATCGTTTCAAGAGAAAGAGGGAATCATGATCTCCCCTCCTGGACACAACCCAAGAACTAGCAGTTCGATCGACAAATCGGCATGTGGAGAACATAGCGGGGTCGACAGGACAAGCTCCTTGTGCGGGACACCTTCGATAGAATCCCGATCGGATGGGTCGATGTTTCCCCTCTAATCGAAAGGCCCACAAACTAATCGGCGCGGTGGATGGTTGTCGTCTTACTCGGCAGAAGGACATGATTATAGGTGAAACTAGAGTTGAGGAGAATTTCGAGCTCTCGTGAAGAACATGGGAAGCTGAGAGTAGAGAGATAAATCAAGAAAATCTAGAATGGAGACTGATTTGGACAAAGTAGTTAAGGAGTACCACTAGCATTATTGTTTTCTGGTGGGAGGACGACGGGAAGAGGAAGGACCACAAAACATAGTATCAAAGCAGCAACAACATTGAAGGCCAAAGTAGGTGAAAGGTAATGCAGAGTGCAATAAAGGTAAAGCATAATTCATCGGATCCTTATGCTGGACATAATCAAGATCCGACGGCGCGCGTATATCTAATGGAAGATACTGTACACCGTGCTCCTCTTGAGGTCGTGAAAACACCGGCTCGAGGGAATGAAAACCTCGGTTTCGCATAAATACCACGGAGCTCTCCTTACACAAGCGACCAGCAAGCTTCGCACTTGCAGCCGGCACTGGTGCACACCGCCGGCCTTCCACCGTCACAACTGTGCAGGGTCCATGACGAAGAGGCGTTTCCATCGTTGTTGCATCGATCGCAGCACCTCGAGTAAAGAGGCCTCCGGCATCGGCACTCGTGGGCCGGCCACCCACAACCATCATGGCACATCGGTGGCCTCCCACATCCACCGTCGCACATTGGCGGCCTCCCGCAGTGGCAGTTGCACGGACAGAACCAACCGCAACCTTGATTATGACATGGGGGACAAACGTACACCTGCCCCATCCCATACACCGGCGGGTAACCTATTACCAGTGGAGGAGGACACTGTTTTCCGTCAGGCGGAGCACATGTTTCTGGAGTTTGAGTGGATTCATCCTTTCTATCTGGTTCCTTAGTTTGAGTGGATTTATCCTTTGTTTCTGGCTTTAGGACTATAATTGTGATGTCTATAATGATAGGTCCTCCCATGCAACAAATCTTTTGCCGGACCTTCTCGGGACTGCAACACACCACTGTGATGGTCACCGTGTTTTGTTTCTCGTCGAAGATTCGATCTTTTACTTCTGCATTCGCAAAGCCTTATCAGCTCGACGTATCACGAACATTTCTTGTTACTCATCATGAATAACTTTTGAGAAAGAGGAAAGGGAAGAAAAAGAACTGACGCACACATCTGTGATTCATCGAGCGTTGAGAGCAATCGATAAGCACGCAGATTAATCAATTGAGGCAAAGGCGAGGGACTCACGAGGGATCTCGCACAGGATTTTCTTGATCTTCTTGTAACAGTGACGGCACTGAAGATCCACTTTGATCACCATCTTCGCGTCCTATAGCATTGAAAGCAGGCGGAACAAAATGAGCTAAAACATTGGGAAAGTATGGTCAAGAAGCCAGTTTTGAAAATCCAGATGAGACGAACAGGAAGAGGATCGAAATAGAAGAGATCGAGAAGAGAAGATCGATGAGATGGAGAGGCGAGCCGAAGTGAACGCGGGTTTCGCACCTGCTCCGCCATGTTTCTTGAGCTCTGAGAAGATGAACTGATGCTTCCTGCACAGGTTCGCCTGCTCTAAATAGCGAAACGTGAAGGGTTGTTCCTACGTTAGTTCTGCTGTCATTTTCGTGTCGAATACGAGGAAGAGCATTCGTGGGGCTCATGACGTCCACAGCATTACATCACTAGGTCAGTCGCATTATTGGGCTTTCACTTGGCGGCATTGATGGATTTATAGGCCTAATACCCAAAAAAACCTCAAACTTTAGCATTTGTGATAATTATATTCAAAACTTTTTTTTTGTCTCATAAAAAACCCTCAACTTTTACTTTTGTCCCAATTCTACCGGTCTAATACAAAAAAAAAACCCTCAATTTTAGCATTTGTCCCAATTATATCCAAAACTATTTTTTATCTTATAAAAATCCACAACTTTTAATTTTATCACAATTCTACCACATCGGTCTTCCGTCCATAATCACCGTTAGTTAATCCTACCTAGCTCGAGTTTTCTCACCGAACTTATCAATGAATTTTCGAAATTTAGAAACAATAGTTTTAAGAGAAGACGAGATTTTAGATCGTTAGTCCAAATATCTTCATGTCTAGCCGTTTTTTGGGCTACTGAGTGCCAAAGAGAATATGAAACATGCCATCTTAAGTGATTATATATATCTCGGCCATATATAGGGGTAGCAAATTACAAAAGAGAAGTTCATGAGTTTTTTTATGTTGACTTTTCGAGGTGTAGTTCATTAATAACTTGGAAATGCCACATAAGATTAACTAATGGTGATTATGGACGGAGGGCTAACGATGGTAGAATTGGGATAAAAGTAAGAGTTGGAGGTTTTTTATGAGAAAAAAATAGAGTTTTGGATATAATTGAGACATATGCTAAATATGAGGGTTTTTTTGGTATTAGGCGGGTAGAATTGGGACAAAAGCAAAAGTTTGGGATAGAATTGGGACAAATGTAAAAGTTGAAGGTTTTTTATGAGACAAAAATTTTTTTGGGTTGAATTATTACAAATGCTAAAGTTAGAGGTTTTTTTGGGTATTGTGCATGGATTTATATGTGTTAAGATGTAGTTCATACTCCCCATTCGATAGGAAAGTACGGGATCCCGCTCCTCGGTAAGTGGGTGGGGGTTCGGCGAAGTCGCCCTCGGCGTCCGAAGGGAGCAATGCCATCTTCGACGCTAGAGGTTTTTTTTTTATATTTATAAATATAGATTGAGCATATATTTTATTGGTAATTTGTCTTATGAATATCTATTACTTATATATAACATACTTCGTCTATAAATTAAAAGTTGTAATAGAGAGATGGAATAAATTAAATATAGTGAAATCATCTCTTAAATGTTGCCATAATTTAAATATGAACCATGATAAATATTGTGTCTCGATTTCTCTTTACGGTTGGGTCTGAATCTTTTCTTGTTAAAATATGTCTCGAGTTTAAGCTCGATGGGAAAATCTGAATTTCGAAAGTAAATATTTGATCTTGAAATTAAAGGATAAATATTAAACATGATGAATATTACTTTCATGTGGAGATAAGATTAAGATTGGACGAAATTTGTTTTGAAATCCACGGATAATATCTTTTCAATTAAAGTTGGCCAAGGAAAGAAAGATATCCAATCTTGGACGGTTGACGGAATTTGCGTGGAAATCTTCTGCATGTAGAGGTCAACTTTGAAGAGGACTTGGCAAGGGAATTTTTGTTGACATATATATGCATTATACGAGTCGGGGATAATTAATGAGCACGTAGCCTTGAAGCACAAATTATTTTTGAGAGCTTGATGTGCTATTGTTGACGTGAAGACGTCTGGAAGCGCTGTTTTTTGTCGAGTGCTTGGCAAGGGTTTTCTTCGTGGATTTTGTTTGCGGAATTACATCAATAATTCAGGTGTTGAAACCGATTAAATTTTGAGGTTAGATTTGTGTAATTCCTTTGCGAGATTGAGAGATTATTTCGCTAGCAATTAGGGGCTAAACATTGTGTGCGTTCTTGAATGTAATTGAATTTTGGGAAACACCGAGAGTGTTTGAGTTACTTGAGTTTGGTCTGTAATCTTCGTGTATCACTTGATCTATAGTGGAATTCGTTCTTGCTCTCCTCGTAAACGTAGGTCTGCGACGTAACCACGTACATCCGGTATCCGATTTATTTTCTTATTCTGTCTCTTTATTGTTTGATTGCTTGTTCCGCGCAACATTTACGATGAATAGATGATCGTGAATGGGGTTTACCTTCCATCATCAAAAGAAATTACACCGGTTCATAATCCGAATTACAACGGGAACATGAAAAGCACAGCAGGCAAAATCGTATCGTTAACAACACCTTCCGATGCTTCGCTCGGTGTACGGAATGGAAATTATATCGATTGATCATCAAGTATGTTGCAAAACGACCGTTCAAGAGGAAATCGAGACAAATTAAACGGTGAAAATCAGGCCTCATCTCGCTGCCATATCCCCCACATCCCTAATATATAGAATACAAGACTCCATTTGTTTCAAGAAAAATAATGGAAGTTGCTAGTCCGACGACGATTCTTAGTTATTTCGATCACACAATCTTCCAATCAATAAGTATTTTATGCAAAACATACGGTGATGATGTGTGGGTTTATGGCGAGATTAGAGATTTCGACAAAACCTCGGAATTTCTCAATAATTGTATGTACGAGATTCGATTGGGGACGTGGATTTGGATCATATTAGCCATCGGATTGATTCTGGTTTTTTCTTCATTGCTTTCCACGATGGAATGGACAGCATAAAGAACAAGATGCTTGACTTATCGTGACATTATTATTTGGTTACGAAGTCGCTATCCCTAGTACAAGGTGACATAGATTGAATCATCAAAGATTGTCATGTGACTGACCAAAAAACCCTAATAAGCTTGCGTTTTTTGTTTTCCCTATTTCCATACGCATCATCAGATACATTATCAGCGCAAGTCTCCTTTTGCTCGTGAAAACTTGATGATACGAAAGCAGACTGACGGCGAATTGGGTGCAACTCCGGCAAGAGCTCCCACGCTCGTCGCTCAACAGCTAGCCCCAGAAGACTTCATGACCTTTTGGATCAGCGGCATTGATCATGAGGACACTCAGATTCTGCGTGCTAGAATTGTATGTTATTGAAGCTTGGATCAGTGTCGAATTCCCCGGCAACAAATGCGGTAGAAGGGTGTCGAAAGGGTCTTGAGTCGCAGTGACAAGAGCCAGATAGCCTCCAGACGAGTTGCTCGGGATGTCTGACCCGTTGGGGGCGAGGAAAAACAGTCAGTCCATCCGCATAGGGCTCTTCACGTTCTGAATGTCGATGATGCTGCTGAGCTTGGTCGTGAAGTCTGCCACATTGCCGGTCGACTTGTCCCAAAGGCGCATCGGTTCGTGGTGCGTGGCTCGACCCACGCCGTAAGTAAAGCTCTGACTCCTATTGCTGACGGCGAGCTGGTTTTGTGAAGGCAACTGATACGCGTCGCCCCTGGGCACAATTCGACCATTGAAAGCCTGAAAATTAAACGACGAATCTTCACACAACACTGAAGTAACGAATGTGATGCTTGGGTAGAAGAAAAAGACTAAGAATAATGCTTGAAGACTATGCACATTTTCTTTCAAAATAAAAAACTTCTTATTGAAGCCTATGCATGTTCTCTTTCAAAAAAAAAAAAAAATATTGTTCAACTCATGAAGAAAGTAACTAATAATAGCAAGTAGATCAAGACTTTATAATACGTTTAAAATTTTCCCCTGAAAAAATCTTACGCGAGTTTAAAAGTGCAAAATATGCAAATAAATTTTCTACCCCATCTTGAAAGTTATATTTAAATGTGAAAAGCTCAAACGAAAGCAAATATTAGCGATGTTTAACTTTAAAAACCTATTCGGCAAAACAGAAAAAACTTTAAAAACCTACAAATTTATTCCAAAAAATCACCCACAAGGTCAAAATCTACTAGATAATTAGATTGAGTTGTAATTTTCAACTTTGAAATAAAGTTTTCCTCAAACTATTTCATGAAAAAATTAAGCAATTAATCATGTGTTGATAAACCGTGATAACTAGAAATTTCTAACCTTTCATATAACTTTTGTAATTTAAAAAATGGGACCATAAATTAAAAATAACTACCGTTTTTAGGCAATGTGATAACATGATGCATGATAAGATGATATTTTATCGGGTGTAATTTGGCATTTCTATTGTGAAATTGATACTTTAAGGGAGAAAATAGAAATAAAGACAGTTATGTTGGTCGGGATAATTAAAAAAGAAACAATAAATGGAAGAGAGAAAAGGGTATTTTGATCATTTGATTGACAAAAAAGGAGTGGTTCAGCCAAAATGGGGGGTGAAAATTACGCCGCCCAAGAAGAGAGAGTTCATAACACAAAAAACCTCAAAATAATACACTTATGATAAATTTATTTTTTGATTATAAAAAATCCCAAACTAGTATATTTGTGACAAATTTATTCTTCGTTATTTTCCGTTAAATGTTACTATCAAATTCTTTGAGATGGATGACACACGGTAGTTGATGGGTATACCAGTTTAGGGTTTTTATCCTCGGTTTGTCATAGGTGTGCTAGCTTGGAACTTGTCGTGGTACTAACCCAATTCAACATAAACTAACATGGGGCAAATTTATCACAAATATACAAGTTTAGGATTTTTTATGATAAAAAAATTAGTCTGGAGTAAATTTAGCACATGTGTATCATTTTGAAGTTTTTCGCAGTATTAAGCTAAAAGAAATGAACTGCAAACAGAGAAGATGGGAAATTTACCATACCCATCAATAAAAAAGAAAAAAAAACATGAGAGAGAGAGAGAGAGAGAGAGAGAGAGAGGGTTCATGTTCTTGGGAGTCCTAATGGAGTGAAGAGGATTGTCTTTTGGATGGGAATGGGTGGAGAGAGCGCGTGCGGTCCTATCTAATACTGATAGCTACCCACGACTTACCACTTGACACAGCATGATCGATGCATTGTGTGACCGAGGACAAGTAGAATTTTTTTTCGTCTTTCTATTTTCTTCTTCACCCTTTTTCTCTTCATTCTATTCATGGCTCTTTTTATGATGTTAGGTTTTGATTTCCAAACCTCATATGTGGTTCTTGCTTGTCATTTCGGTGACAAAAGTTTGTTCTCTCTAAAAGAGCGACTCCAAAATTGAGAATGAAACAGGGCAATTTTACGTCCGTATTCGGAAAAATTACCTAAAAAGAAAATCTTAAACCTATCATAAAGTGATCAATTAAGTCTTAAACTTTTCAGTTTGGTCAGTTTAGCTTTACATTTTTTGATGATTTGTCAATGTAATCTTCGGCCAATTTTAGATAGAAATTATTGACAAGGACATAGGACGGCCAACGCCGCGTGGATGATATTTGTAATTATTAAGATATTTTTTAATATAAATTATTTGTTTATATTTTATTTTATTTTCTTTTTTAACTGTGGGTTGGCAATCCTCTCTCAAAGCCCTCATTGTGGCTAGCCAGGGCCTTTGCCTATGGCCAGCAACCTCCTTTGGCCATCACTGAGGCTAAGGGCCGGTCGAGAGAAATAAAAAAGAGAAAAAAGGAAAAAAATCAGAAAAAGTTTTAAATTTTATAAAAATTATGCGCGTGGCACAAGCGGCTATGTCACGTAGGATGGACGGCATCCACGTCATGATATCCGACCAACATTCACTAAAGCGGCAAACTGTTAAAAGATTTTGGACTAAATTTTCCAAATTAAAAAGTCAAGACTGAATTAGTATTTGTATAATAAGTTTAGGACTTTTTTTTTTGTAATTATTCATTTTTATCCAATACGAAAATATTTCCATAAGCTTTGCTAAGTGTCAAAAAACCGATAGATGAAGAAGAATACTATTTTGTTTATAATAATTTTTTAGTAACTTATAATACTTTTATGAAATTACCAATTATTGTCATAGTTTGCAACATGAATTTTTGTAGAAAATTTAAAAAAAAATTAGTTGCATAACTTACTATCACTTTGAATTTGTGAACTGTTACATACAATTATCAACTTAAATTAGAGTTGCTTAGTACCGTCGCTTTGTTGGCATTAAAAGGGTGTTTTTAATGGTACAGCGCAGAGGTGGAGCAGCTGGAGCTGAGGGTGGGGGAGGCAGATAAGTCCATTTAATTCTTTTCAAAGATTCTGCTCTTTTTTTTTTCTCTATGTGGTTTCAATTATATAAAGATATTCAACCACCTCTAATGCAGGTTCTGAATTGTGCATCATAATAAATGTTTGAGCCACTGTGGAAGAGTCATATGGTTGTGAGTTAGTGATCATACATTAATTTTTTCATTTCGCTTCTTCTTTGGCCAATCCCCGGCCACCGCCGGGACCGACGACCGACTACAAGCGAGCTCGAGCTCTTTTGAATTTTGAATTATTATTATATATATTTTTTCTCTATTCTCTTTTTCTTATACTTTTATCGCAAGCTTAACGTGTCGATTCTTTATTCCACAAGTCAAACCAAATCATTAATTTGACACAAATCTGGTAAGATTCTTACAGTATGTCCACCCACGTGGTACTTACAATTATTTATAGCTTTTCTATAAATTAAGCAAACTCAATCCACTTCAACCTCAAATTTGTAAAAGTAATTTCATAGAAATCCATGGATGGAGTTAAAATACCCCCGACCTTTGGACTCAGCTTTAACTGCATATTCAACTTCTCTCCACTTTTGTACTATATGTAATCGACCTTCGGGCTCGGCTTACTTTCACTTCCACTTTCGCCTGCCTTCGCCCCTCATTTAATGCATTGCCTGCCCCACAATCTAGGGTTTCATGTTCTTGAATTATCTTGAAGAGCAAGAATTCTAAGAACTTAGGTAGTCTTTTCAGGAGTTCGGAGGGCTGATTTCGTTAAACAAAAGGAAAATCTCCAATTGAAGGTCGAATTTCAATTGTGTCGAAACTTTTCTTTGTCTAAGAAATATCTTCAATTCCCATTTTAGTATCAAACTGCCCAAGAGTCCAAAAATCACTATTGATCTCTTTGAAATTTTTTGGCATCAAGAGATTGTAGTTGTTCCATACGAAGGCGAGGGTCTTGATAAAGATACATGTAATGACAATGGACCTCTGCCAGATCATAATGTTGATAATTTTAATGAAATTAGTGAGACGCGCGGTAGATTTAAGACTAGAGTGAAAAGTTTTAGATTCTCTTAAAAAAGTTCGAGACTGAATTGAAATTGAACCTAAATCTAGTTTTTTTTTTTTTTTAGGAACAAGGCCGGAGTACGGATAAAAATTATTGATAATTTTTTCTGAAACTTGTATACACAGGGAACTTGGTAATTGAATGTTCAGGTAAGTGCGAAACCTATAGACACATTAATCAACATCCAATATAATCTTGCCAAATTATTGAGTACTAAAAATTCTAATGAGAGAATGGCTTTTATATCATAATTAATTAGTCTCATTAATGAGAATTTTCAAGGATAATTAGAGCTTAGGTTTCAACGCCCAATCTTCTATGACGAAACCTCTTTCGTCTTCGAGGGACAAGGAAAATTGAAAGATGCATCGTGCGGCGCTAAGGCAAAGTAGGAATTGTGTCTCGACCAAACAAGTACAAATCAAATAAAGAGGAAAACAATAGTCCTACAACTATATATTGATTGGATAGTTGGTAGAATTTTAAAATATAAATACGTATTGAATGATGTGGCACCGACCTTGTATTTAATCTTTTTGGCTTCGTGGGTATTTCTATGTTCAGGTCGCATTTCTATATTAATTTTTACGAACCAAATTGTGTCTATAATAATTAGGAAACTCGTGGAGAGAAACACTAAAAATTACATTATTAAACGGCTCGAATTTGACCCCCAAAAATAAAAATAAAAACGGCTCAAAGATTTAGCTTTGATGAGAGGAGTGTGGAGTGGAATATATATATACACACACAATTTGTACATTGATCTCTTTAACAATCGCTATCTTCTCCTCTTACCTGCATAATAGATTCATTTTCTTTTCTGCTCGATGCGCTTTCTCTGAATCTGTCATAAGAATTCACTTGTTAACAATCGATGATTACTCTTTCAGGATCAGATTCTGTCGAGCATGCAGCAGAAGCTTGACAATTTGTGCCAGCAAGTCCATAATGTCAAGGACCGAGAGGGAACTGGCGCCGAAGCACCCGTTGCCAAGAACTTTGGGTACCCCTTTGATGCAACCTTTGAATCGAACGGAATTGAATTTGTCGATTGTGGTTGTTGGTTATGTGATCAGCACCACAAACGGTTCGGTGGACTGATGGTAAGGGAAAAGATGAAGGATGCGCCTTTTTTTTTTTTTCAGGGTTGGCATAGAGTTGCGTTTGCGAAGATTCATCATCTAGCCTAGTGTTAGTGTCGATTACAAGAAGTGAGACATACACATTTTGTCCAAAGAACTAATCGTTAGTCGTGAATGAATGGTTATCCTTTTCATTCCAGAATGACCAGATAGCACCCGTGGCCTCAGGAAGTGGATTTCATACAAAAGCTCAATTTTACCCTGACGTCGCATCTTTTAGTTCCTTATTCACTTTGATAAAGCAGACTTCGTGCTCAATTTTACCCTAACTATTGCTCAGCTCCTGTGGTTTTCTTTTGTGACTTTTTCCCTTTTCTGTGGTTCGGGCCGTGGAGTGATTCTACTATGAGAGTTTCCAATGGGAATGATATCCACCAGTCAAAGATGAGCTTCACAGAATATATATTCTTTCAATTATTTATCTGTTTGCAAGATAATCATTATTCGACATCAATATTTCCCATCCATAGCGAATAGAACATGCGCTAAATTTTCTTGATGTAAAACCTGCTTTCATATTCTGTTTATTCATTCTCTCCTGCGCGTCCCTGTATGTTCTGTCAAAATCCTCCCGCAAAGGAAACTGCACCATCTATCCTTCCGAGAAGAGGTTTGTACGAGCTCCTTTGTCCTACTATAGCCCATGACACGACACGCAGGTCGAACATGTGAGCACATAGGTTTTCGTGCTGACTTTGCATTGCAAGTCCACATGAAATTGAGGATGATGGCTCTTGAACGAGGTATTCAAGCTACGCCAATCGAATTCAAAGCCATAAATAAACCAGAAGTAAAAAGATACGTGCACACTCATGTGTACCCTTTGGCACTAGCTAGGTGTATAACTTTACGACTCTCCCTATAGTTGGGGATAAGTACAGTACACTGGTCTTGGGGTTTGGAAAAAAAAAGTTAATTTCTTTTGGGTCAACTTAGAATTTACGACAAGGTGATTATGAAATTTGTGGCAAGATGATTCATTGGGATTTCATGAACATTGAGGGCAGAAAATGATCGCCAAAATTATCACAAAAGTCTTATATCTATTGTATTTTTTCCAATTTAGTCCTAAATTTTTTAATTATGTTAATTGAATTTTAAACATTTTCAAGTTGTGCCAATTAAGTCAATCAAGCTAATTTTGGCAGGAAAATCATTGAAGTGGACGATGCTATCCTTCTTAGCACTACGGTGACATTGACATGGATAATATTTTTAATTTTTTTTATTTTTGATCCATTTTTTTATTTTTTCTTTTGTTTTTTCCTTTTTCTACTTTTTTCCTTCTTCTTTTTTTTTTGTTGTGACCGGCGATGGCCTCACCCGGACCATTGCAGCGCGACCCTCAGCGGCCGCAATAAAAAAAAAGTAAAGAAGACAAAAAGAAGAAACTAAAAAATATTTGAAATTTGTTGGGGTTGTTGGGACCTAAAATTAGGCTAATGGATTATCGGAGTTAATTAAATCAATTAACCTGATTCGGACTCTCCAAACTCTACCGAATCGCAATTTAGATTCAATTCATGAAAAATTATTCAATTGAAACCGCCGCTAATTATTTTACGGAAGGTTGATTAGAGATCCTAATAAGATATCGGGAGAAATATCTTATTTCTACGAACCAAAAAAAAATAAGCTCGAGGACTTGGTTACATTAATTTGAAAAATTAATGCGCTTTCGGTATTAATTTAATGAAAAAAATCCTTTTTGATTGATCGATGTGACTTGATTGATTCAAAAGATGGAACAGACCATACGATACTCGAAAAATGAGAATTTTTGTGATTTTCGAATTTAATGATGGTTATGGTGAAAACATGTCATAAAATATGGTAACATCCAATTTTAATTAAGAAAATGATTTCTTAATGTCTTAACTTATGTTAGATGTTATTTTTGATAAAAACAAATAATGGTCTAACATGTTTGACCATATGATATTCGGAGAATGATTTTCTTTGTATTTTTTGAAAAAATGAAAAGCACTCAAAAGTAATAAAAAATTTGAACAAAAATAAATAAAAATTCTCATAATATACCTTAAAATATGAATTTTCCAAAAAATCCTCTCATTCCCAAATATTTGGATTAGAGAGAGATTTTATCCGCTACATCCTCGAAGATTCGAGTCAGTATGCGGATATATCTATAGAAAAATAGCATCCCGTTTGCCAAAAGACAGAACACGAATTTCTATACAAATTGCCATCCCATTTCATGAGATCATAGCTAAGGCATGCAATTTAATTTTTCCGACGAGACAAGGCACATTGGGGAGCATTTATTATGAGCATGTTTGTTTAAAATTGTGCAAATTTTATAACAAAATCAAAACAAACAAGCATGAGAAAAATAAAATAAAAATGAATCAATTGATTTGAATTTTCGAAAATAAGGAGGAGTGGCCGAATTCTGAAGTGAAGGGTCCACCTTTCCTTATCCAAAATTTGGTTTCATTTTGAAGATTATCTTCAAGATTTGAAAATTTAATTTCAGATAATTCTCAAAAATTTCAGATGTTATTCTTTCAATCAAACCTTATCTCAAATTAAAAATGTCCAGGAAATTTGCAAGAGATAAAGTAAGATATATATGAAATAATCCTCCCAACAAACTCAAATGTTATAGATAATCATCGGAATCAAAAAGTCATCCATAGCAAAGCCGGACTTTATCCATAACACGAGATAACCGACGGATGATCCATGATAAAGCAATTCGATCAATTCAAAACAAAAAGTAATCACCAAGGCATATTAAGATTCGGCCAAGACAATGCATGAGTGCCGAAAATTGATCTCTTGATTCAACAAAAATTCCATCTCTTTCCAAGTCCAATTTAGATCACCACAATGATGAGTAATTTTTATTCGAGAAAAAGATGTTTTCCAATTCAAATCAATCAATTCTCAGATTATTCAAAGAATTCGACACAAGATCCAATTCTCGATTTTTTTCAAGGAACAAATTTGACGAAAAGGTTAAAACTTTCAGTTTTAATTGCAAGTCGACAAGTGACCATAAACCGCATATACAAGTTGCTAATTCAACAATGCATGAATTGCAATCAAAAGATTGAAAGTGTTACCTTTTCCAAAGCAAAATTTCAATAGTGTGCACTTGTTGAAAAACGTACGAAACAACCCGCTTTCGATGGGATTTGAGGTCTAAAATTGTGAAGGATCTCAACAACAAGTATCAAACAAGTTAGTTGTCAAAATCCAAGCAAAAATGAACCAAACTCAGCCCTGAATAGAGTCGAACAGCAACTCCACTGGGCGGATCAGCAGGCTGGAATCGGGCAGCAGGGCAGTGACTTGGGCGGGAAGCTCCCGATGTCGAATAAATGCATCGTCAGCGACTGGTTATAAATCGTCGAGTGTTGAACATCGTGGTGCCTAGCATGAGTTGATCGGAGCACGAACAACGATGCACGGTCAATTGGCACGAAGCTATTCTAGGCAGCCGACAGGATGAAACTTTAGCCGATCATCATTTGTCTCTTTCTCTAACGAAATTTTTGTATTTTTGAATGTATGGAGCTCAAAAAATACCGACCCATGTGCTGTGAACCGAACCCTTGTATATATAAAGCTCGAGCTTAGAGTTCTAGAAGGAATAGGATTCGTCAAGAGCTGTAGGATCAAGAGTTATGGCTAGGGCGGGATCCATTGTGAGCCATCGTAGTTCGAGAGTCCGAATCCACTATAACTCTCTATTATTTTCAGCCGAATAATGATAGAGTTTTAGTTTCTTAAAACTCTAATGAAATTTTGATTTTTGAAGAGCCCTAATCAATTAAAATAATAAAAAAATTCGTCCAAATGGGGGTCCCCGTGAGTTGGACGAAATTCCTAGGCTTTTGTACACTCATTTTATGATGTCGGGGCTAATTGGACCTTAACTAATCAAATGGATAATTAACTAAGGGCCCTTTATGATTATAAGTGCTCAAATAGACTGAATTCGAACTTGAATTAAGTCCGAACCACACATGAAATTCGGCCAGCTCTTGTAATGCCTCAATCGAATTTTTCTGATCAAACTATGGGCTCGTCTCACATTCTCAAGCTTAATTAAGGCTTTTCTGAAATAATAGTTATTAAATTGAAAGCCTTAATGACTAAAATAAGTCCATATGAATAGAGTTGAGCTTGAGAATAAATCCAATTAATCCATCAAAATTTTGGCACACCCCTATGCCTTAGTCAAAATTTTCAGATCGAGTTTGGTCCAGACTTGTCAAATTAAGCTCAATTGACTCATTTCGACCTTAAATGTAATGATCGGAGAAAATAAACATGCAATGCATGAGAAATTATTTTTTTGTAAGAATTACACCTAATTCTCATTTTGTACTATAATAAATGAATTTTTGAAAATCAAAATTTAGGTGTCAACAGTTACCCATCTTTGAGTGGAAGTTTGCAGAGGTTTCACTCAAAGACCAAAATTGAAACCTAAATTTTGCAAATCATTTTTTGTGGGAATTTTAATCTCATTTTTAATGCAAAAGGAAATGATGCATGATATGCAATACTTGTAAATAACATGCACCAAAGAGTCTTTTTCCATAGAATGGATTAAAAAACCTACATATGGATCGCATATGAAAATACCTATTTTACCAAATACTTCATAATGCGATGATTCCCTTAAGTTTCAAGCTTCTTGCGAATGTGAGGATCTTAAGGTACGGGGATGCCTTATATGTTATGAGAAGTTTCCTTCGATGCGAGACAACACAAGATATGTGTAATATTGAAAATATGCTTTCCGAGATCACAAGAGCAAATTGAGATTATGAACTGAATAAATATTAAAGCCACAAGAGCAAATCGAGATTATGACATAAATAAAAATTTATCGAGACCACAAGAGCAGATCGATCCCGGTTCGATAAATTATCTTATTAGGTTAATCATGAGTTGAATAAATATCTAGACCACAAGAGCAAATCGAGATTATGGACTAAACAAATATTCGGATCACAAGAGCAAATCAATCATGAACTGAATAAAAGAGATCGAGAACACGAGACCAAATCCATCAATGAACTTGATAAAGATTTATCAAAACCACGACAATAAATCCATCATGGCTAGATAAATAAACTTATGAGACCAGGTCGATCATGAGTTAGGTAAATATTGAGATCACAAGAGCAAATCGATCATGAATTGAATAAAAAAGATCAAGAACACGAGAGCAAATCCATCATGAACTAAAAGGTATAAGAAGTGTATTATCCAAACTAAATCGGTGTCAATATAAAGAAATGTGTTGCCTAAACCACGTTAGTACAAACACAAAAGGTCAAAATGACAATTAAAATGAGTAAAGTCATCAATTTGAAAAGGTTTCAAAAGCTTACCTGAATTTTTCGAATGATAAAAATAGCTATGCTAACTGCATCATACTTGTCAATTTACCCGAGATGGGATTTAAAACTACAAGTGCATAGACAAAACCAACGCTTCACCGAAGAAGGTTGATAACTAAACGATATGATCACCGCAATGAGTTTGAATACCTTGGTAATCATCGATACTCATTCTCTTGAAAGATTCAAAGTTAAGGATGTACTTACTTGAGGATTTGAAGGATTACCTAGTGGGTACTCGCCAGCGGGGTTTTGTTCATTGAATAATCCTTAGATGAACTTCGAGATTGGAAAAGTAACTCGAACATCGGGAATGAGTTACCTATCGAGATAGTATTAGAGGTAACATGTGCAAGCATACACGCTGAAGTATGTTCAATGGTTTCATGCGAAACTATCGTCTTGAGCTTGCAAACGAAATAATGACTCATAATGTTGTTCATTCATAACTATTCTATCAATTTTGCATTACCAATTCTGTTCGGGGAGGTTATCACATAGTGAATACCTCAAATATAATCCGAATGGGGGACTTGATCCAAAAGGGCTTTCTCTTACTCTCAAGAAAAGCTGTTTATCCCGATTGTAGGATTTAAGAGAAATCACTCAATCTTACCATCATCGCATTCAACAAGGGTCCGAGTAATCTCGTAATTAGTACGGTCGAACCGATCCGGGAGGTCTTGATTAGGACCGTAATGAGGGCTAGGTCAAATATTTGCAAAGGAAAGTCCAATCGAGTCAAGACTTATGAAATGAAGATTTTCATCATCTGTTCTAGGCTTACAAGTCAAGGACCCCGCAAAAATGAGAGGAAATAATCTTGATCAAACTTCTTCGAGCGATACTTAAAATCATTCAACTCTACGTTAACTCAAGTGCTATAATCAAAAGAGACTTTGAAGGGTTATAACATAAGTTAGGATAAGGGATTGAAGAGCAAAAAAGCTCGTTTTGGCTCTAGAAAGCGTAAGAGAAGAGCTTGATGTTGGTGATCATTATTGACTTGTCACCGATATTTTCAAAGAAAATCATCATTATTGAGGGATGGTCGTTTTGCGTGGATTGCAATGACTTCTCCGGGGAGTCTTTTTACAACCGGTTTCCATTGGGTATTTGCAAGAGACACAATACAAACATGTACATGAAATTTACAACTTAACATACAAAAATGTATATTAAAAAATTCAAAAGTATTTTACTAATGAACAATGATTTGATTGGATATTGGCCTTACTTTTGATAGGCACTTTGCTCTTTCTATGCTTGAGATTTTCTATGGGATTAGCCTTTGCTTTTCTTACTCCCGACTCTTTTTTTTTTTTTTAGAGTGTGCTTTTTCCTTTGAATTTTTTCAAGAAGAGATTTCTCTCTTTTTTTCCTTTATTTTCTAAGAGATTTTTCTCTCTTTTTTTTTTTTTTTTGCTAACTTTTTTCTTTTTCTCTCTTTTTTTGGGAGTGAGCCCCTTTTCTTTTAGGCTGAATTTGCTTTTCATAATCCCGTGTTTGAATTCCCCATTCCTTTTTAAGGAATAACAACAACAATAAACATTTACAAAAAAAATTTATGCCAAACATCACAAGAAAAATCTAGCATACAGCCCTTACATAAAAAAAAATAAAATCTAGCATACAATAAATGAGTTTATCCGGGAATCCTCTGTCAACCCGAGTTCCCAGTTATGCTCCTTGGGATGGTGCCATCTTCGTCTTGGAATGAGCAATAATCACCGAAAATGGTTTAAGAAATGAATTTATGGGCTTAAACGGGCTCTCGCAAAAGATATAGTGTATATGATAGAGAAATGAATACTCTTCGTCATCCTAATGCACTTAGATTAAAGTCCGAGTATAAATGCAAAGAAACACCCGAATATTAATGTTAGTCCGAGCAAGAAAATTTCTAACCATTTACCTTGTCTTCGTCTTTGGAATTATCTTCGTCTGCCTTGATGTGGAGTGGTTCTTGATAGGAGTAAAGAAATGAATCCTCCATTCAAAGGCGTTAATCAATGGTCAAATGTGGTATTTGGGATAGAGAAACAAATGTCTCCTTCACTTCAGCTATTGTATTTTTTGCAAGAAAACCCTTTATCTCAAGGAATCGCGTAACCTAGCTACCACTCAACTCATTGGAGATTATAAAGCGGGACATGTATAGAAATGGCTTGCCTTTCATCATCCTGTCATGCCCCATTCTCGTATATTCGATGCATTATATGCAATTTGTACTCCCTATTCGGAGTTGATAAATTAAACAAGAAGAGTAATCATGCATAAATCATGAAATGGGTGAGCATTCTTAGAGTCCGTAGATATGACAATTTCAAGCATTGCCACATTTTATAAAAATCTCATGCATTTTGCTTAGGAATCAAATTATGCAAGAATGCAAGATAATTCCTAGGAACGTGGTGAATCGAGTTGCCCCAAACATGTGAGTAGATCAAACAAGTCGGGGATTATGCTCCTCGAGTGAAGGACTAGTTCATTCTCATCTTTGACCCAGAGCAAGGAAACCGTGAGTCCAATGAAGACTCGAAATGCTCTAGTTTGTGTCACAATGGTAACCATCGGGTGTGTCATATGCTCCCGCAGGAAGGGAAATGTCATATTGGAAATTGCATAAGTCGAGAAACATTCTCCCTTTTCTAAGTCGGTGCTTGCCATCGATTTGCCCCATTTTCAATCGGGAGGGTTATGGTTCTTTTGCCAAAATGTGATATCGTCCCGTATATGGCCAATGTTGGGAACTCGATTTCAAACTTTGGCAAATCGGTTGTTTCCATACTTGATCATGCATAGGAAAAATATGCATGAATAGGGTCTTAAAAAGAACGAAATGGGTAAAAATTTGGGGAGCTCTTGATGGGTGATTTACTTCATTGTAGAAATTGAAGACATATCTCTTAGCTTAGCACCTACAAAAAGGAAAATAAAATGTCAGTCTTAGAAATGATGGGTCGAGGGCAAGAGATACTCCCTTCGAGATCAGGTGGCTTTGGTTTTGTCTTATCTTTCCTCGACCGATACGACACGATCAAAGTACCGATTGAGGGCGAAGTATGGATTGGCCTTGACCGATCGAAAGACTAGTACACGAGTTGGTTGATGCATTTCATGCGATCGGAGTTGCCCCCGTCCTTTTATCAAGCCTGAATCATCGCCAAGGAGGATATCTCTCTGTCAAGGAACAAACCATCCGCGACCCTAGATACCCCTTGTTTCATGCTATGTTGAACTCTTATCTTGAATCATCTAGGGGATGGAATCTTCATAGATGATCCTCCACCGGCCTAGGCTTTTTGAGCATATTGGATCGGCTTGATATTACCGTCTGTGATAGATATAAGAATTGCCGAACATTTGATCAACCTAGACGATTGTCGATGAATGTCGACTATGGAGCTACCGCGAGCAATGGATGTGGGTGAAGCATGGATCCACCTCAAAAAGTCGAAGAATTGAGATCGGCCTAGGATTTCGAACTCAATCACGAGCTTCGAGGCTCAACGATCATGCATGAGGTTGCCCGGTGGTCATTTGGACCTCATGTTCTGTCCGGGTAATGAACCTCCCTCTTGCCCTTGGATTAATTTTGAAACATATAGCAGACGGATCGAGTAAGACAAACAAGGTTAGAATACATGTCAGCCAAATTTGAAGATTTTTCTTGAAAAAAATTTTATTTTTGAAAACCTCGGGACGAGAATTCTTGAGAAGCCCAACCCTTAGTGCTTCCCATAGATGACGATTGTTTGATCGTTAGTTATCGTCATCGGGTTAGTTTGGCATGCCTCAACAAGATTTCAAAATTATGAAAAATTTCTGTAATTTTATTGACAATGAATAAAAAAAAACTACATCTTCTTGAAGTTGAAAATGCAAATGTTTCCCTAAAAGGAGAAACTTGACCCTAAAAATAAATCATAGAGATTGAAATGCAACCTAGACACCTAGAAAGCATGAAATATCCCACGCAGGGATTGCATAAAAGTAAATGGTCACTCTTGAAAGCCTGCACCCATCCCACCGATGATTCTTCAAGGATTGCTCGAATGATTTGGGAGCAGGTTACTTTACATATTCGATATTCGATTGACCATTATTCGAAAGGAAAATGCTCCAGAGTCAAGCAAATCCTGGATGCAATTTTTGAGTACATAATAGCCATCTGTGTCATATCCGGGTTCTCCTTGATGGTAGTCACATTTCTTAGTCGGGTCGTACCTTGCAAAGGTCGCATAATTTGGCCGCAAGAGCTCGTTGTCAACAAGTCCTTTTTGCGTAAGACGGCTAATACCCGAGAGAGAGTATCATGCAATGGTGTAAACTGTTGGTTACGTTGGTATCCCTTTTATCCCCGAGTATTGAAATTTTCATGCTGCTAATTAGGGACTTGAACTGTGGATGTTTGGGCTTGAGGCTTCTGGGTGAAAGTGACATTCACTTATGAAGTGGTTTCTTTATCTTTTCTTGCTGTAAACCGTTTGGCACTCTCGTTGGTATCTCCATACCATCCTTTCTTCATACCGCTTTCTACCTCTTCAGCCATGGCAATGAGATGGCTGAATGACATTGAGGTGGTGCCGAGGACACGAGTTTGCATTGTACGTGGTAAAGTGGAAACGAATAACTTCATGAGCTCCTGCTCGGGGGAACTAACTTTACTTGGGATGCGATGTTCCGTCATCTAGTGGCATATTCTTCGATAGTTGTTAACACCTAAATTTTGACTAGTCTGTTTGTGTCATTTCTGCATAAAAAAATTTGAGATAATTTTAGTTCTAAGCAAAAATAAAAAAATCAATCAAAATCATCTTTTATGTGTATTTTAAGCATCCATGCATTACATTCGCATTTGTTCGAACCGGCGCATGAAATTGAAGCAAAGTCGACATACGGCGAGGCCAATAGAAAATTCCACGCACTGCAGAAAAATTTAAATTTGGAAAGGCGAAAGAATGAGTCCAGCCGAAGATCTCCTCCATGGGGGCGATTTCATTGAAAACATACTGCATTATTTAGAGGCCAATTTTCATTGAAGCATGCGGTAGATTTTGGAGGGCCACAGAATAGTCATATACGGCTATCATTCACGGCAAAAAGACATGAACGAGGAAAGTTCACAGGAGAGAAGAAAAGCGAGGGACGCATTGTCCTCTGTTATGATTGGAGACCAAGACTTTATCCTTCGGTTCCTACATGAACGAGGAAAGTTCATAGGAGAGAAGAAAAGCGAGGGACGCATTGTCCTCTGCTATGATTGGAGACCAAGACTTTATCCTTCGGTTCCTACACGAAAGAGGAAAGCTCATAGGAGAGAAGAAAAGCGAGGGACGCATTGTCCTCTGCTATGATTGGAGACCAAGACTTTATCCTTCGGTTCCTAGCTATTCACCGGACAGACTTGCGGGCTTCATCATAAAAATGGGGCTGAACACTCCGTGAAGATCATCACGGAACCATGGAGTTACATCTCTGTCTTGCAGATTTATTGGAAATCCTTGCGGTCGCCAATCGTTGAACTGAGAACCAGCTCCGTGAGACCATAGCTTTGAGCCCTTCATCGACATCATAATTGAATCAAGCTCAATGATCGTCAAGCAATATCAAAGGGGGTTCTTGATTCATTATAAAAGTTCGATTTCGTTTGTTTTTCTTTCTCTGAGAATTATACACAAGAGACACATGTTCTGCTCACATGGACACTTAAAGAACTAAAATAATAGGAGGGGCCAGTGGTCCGAGGACATGTCAGACTAGAGAGCATGAAGTATTGATTTGTTTTGTTCTGATTGTGCCCAGGATTGATATCACGATCCAGTAATACCAGAAGAATATTTTCCAAAGTCCAGGACCAGCACCAGCAAGACCGATCGGTTGAGGGACTCGAAGGCTGATCTTTCGGTATTGCCACTTGCTCTTTCGATCCTAGACACCTGTTATGACCTCAGCAAGTATAGCACGGTGGCAATACCGAAGGTCAGCTTCATTTTTAGCGGAGGGACCAACGTCGACTTGGACCCAATTTTAATCGAGATCAAAATGGCGTGCACTCTCAACTTTTTGCATTATGCAAGCTGGTGGAGTTGTTGGACCGTCCATTGCACAGCTATTTTAAGCAGAATGGTTGCTTGAATTATTTCTTTTGCTTCCGCTGGGTTGTGATACAGTTCAAAAGGTGTGCTACGCGTGAAGTGGTACCTTTTGGATCTTTCACAAACACTAAAAGGTGGAAGTGGAGAACACTTGGAGGAGACAACATGAAGTGGAGAACACTTGTAGGGGACCAACCTTAGAGATAGACTCGTAAACAAATTCAATAGTGGGAGAGAGGGAGGAGGCAGATCACACAAATCCATAAACGAAATGGCGGCCCAATCAGGCTGACTAGGCCCGAAGCATGAGGTCTGGACATCAGGAGCGAGTTCAAAGCAACGCCAGTGAGCTTCTCCATCCCTGCTCCGGCGAGATCTGCCCCGAGCAAAGTGTACTCTTCAGAATGCAAGCCTGAAGACAACACCCACAAAGAGAAGCCACGGAAAGAGACATGCGGTGGGGTTTGTCCTGATGGATCCATGTCAAAATATAAAGAGAGAGCGAGCACCCATTACTCATCCAACGTTGGTGAGTTCTATCTCCGTTCAACCGAAACTCCATTAATGGTATTTTCGAATCCAGTCACTAGGCGGTATCATTTGCAAACCAATCTGCTCCCACGCTCTTCTTGGTCCTGAATCTGCCTTGTTTACGTGTTTTTCATTGCATAAAAACTCTTGAGTCGACCTCGAACCCCTGCAAACCTATCATGAGCTCGTAAGCTCGTTTTCGACGTCATTCGAAGCGATCGAACCACAAGGTAAGTACCTATGAACTCCAGGAATGCTAGTCGTAGCTTTGGTTTGGATTGATTTTGTGAAAAATGTGCGCCCGATCGGCACCGCAACCGAACCTTTTGTTGCTGTTTTTATATGGTTTTCACCATTAGATCGTGTTCATTTTTTTATATGTGATAGAAGACGTCGAGATGATTCCAACGATACCTAGATTGCTCAAATCGGACAAGATCTTACCGTTGGTCATTGCCGGAAAGCCTCAGTCGTCCGTTGGTTTTCTTTAATTTTAAGACGTCTTACCAGTTGACGCCCGTTGACCAGTCAACCGTCAACATGGCGTTGACATGGTGCCACATCAGCAGGGGCTGTTTTAATTTTTTAAAAAATTTTCGGATAATTAAATATCCAAGAAATGAAAAATTACGAAAAATTCACAAAAAAATTGGAAAAAATCAAGACAAATTCCAAAAAAATTTCAGAAAATCCCAAAAATTAGGAATGGCCATGTTCAACTGGCCAACCCTATTTTTGGGATTTTACATCTCAATTCTTTGTGAAAATGACGATTTTACCCCTTAAGGGTAAATCGTCCCCGAAAATTCCTGTAAATAAAAAAAGGCTGAAAAATAGGAAATTGTCACGTTCAATTGGCTAATCCTATTTTGTGGATTTTCGTGTCCCACTCTTTCTAAAAATGACAATTTTACCCCTCAAGGGTGATTGTTTCCAAATATTCTAGAAAATTTAGAAAAAAATGTCGAAAAATATGAAATGAGCACAATCAACTGGCCAATCCTATTTTTTGACACTTTGGACTCTCGATTCTTTCAAAAATGAAAATTTTACCCTTTTTGGCAAATTGTTCCCGATTTCTCTTAAAATTACGATTTTACCTCTCATGAGCTAATCGCTTCCAAATCATTCTTGTACTCTTCCTATACTTTGAATTTCTATTCTCTAAGCTAATAGGACTCTACTAGGAATGCCATGATTGGTTTGATGCAATTTGTCTATGCGTTATGGATTCCTTGATTTGCGCGTCTATTTCATTGATTGTGATTGATAGGATAGTCACTTCCGTTTGCATAAATTCCTACATTTAGGATTCGTACCCCCACTAGTCTACATGAAATCTCGAGGTTAGAAAATTCATTCAACTTAGGTACCGAAAAGGCGTCAATTACGATGATTTGGAGTAACTAAGTCCCCGATCTCACTTTTCCTGGTTCTTGTAGAATCGAATAGAGACTCTCAACTATTCGATAGGATTTTCCAATCATACCCTCCAAAAAATGATTGGTGGTGACTCTAAGGCATGTACACGTATTCACATGTCACTAGACCACACTTGAAAGGTTGACTCCGTTTTATCCTCCGTAGCGATTTGGGTAATGGGCCTTAGGAAAGACCATTGTCCGAAGGTTTACATACGAGGGCCGAAAGGGCGAAGCATTAGCCTTCGCCCCCGCGAGAGGGTCACGACAAAAGTCACACTTTTCTTCATTTTTGCCCTGCTCCAGGTCTTCTCTAGAGATAAGAACATCCAGATTGAAACCGAAATGCTTAACGAAAGTATTTGTTGCCTTCTCCCAATCCTTCATACTTATATCTTATAGTCCGTGTACCTCCTCATAGCCGCATCCTTTGGGACCGGCCTGAAAGGTCCGAATCATCAAAGGGCCATTACTTGTATATTTGTTCATCCTAGCTTGGTACATCCGGACATCTTTGGACAGAGTTGAAAGTGCCATCGTACTTCTCAAAGTCGGGCATCTTGAACTTTTTCGGCACCTCGACCTTTGCAAAGGCAGATAGATCAATCTAGGGTATGTTGTGTATCCCTTCGACTTCTCAAAGCCTTTGTTCCATCTAGGCCAGAGCTTAGATGTTTCATCATTCGGTCCCGTAGCCGCGGGGCTGGCTTGGGAACTGGAATCAAGGGTAGCACTCTCGAGCTCGTGCCTATGATGAATAGATTCTCCAATGGCATTGTCGATAGGGAGCAACTCCGGGGCTTTGTTGGAATTGTCCACCGGAGGAATTGGAGCGGGAATGACGGGCGGCGGGCTTGAGCTGGACGGTTGAAGCTTGGTTGCGAAGTTAGCCATCATTTCCTCCATCTTTTGGGACATCATCCCTTCAAATTGCTCGAGTTAAGGTCCGTAAATGCTCATTCAAAGCCTCGCAGACAGCAGTATTGATGTCGGCCATTTTCTTTACCACCAATTGAGTAATGCGCGGAGGATCCGTGATAAAATACCTGCATTAGGTGACCACATGATGAGTACAACATGCAAACGACGTTGAGTCAATTCATGGCTTAACTAGACTCTTAAACACCACTTGACTTGGCTCGGGACCTTGATGCGGGAGATTCTAGATTTGTCTAATTTTGAAGAAATATCCATGAAAAATCACAGAGTAGTCGGAATGATGTGAAAATTTGCAAGCTCGTAGCCAAAAGGATGATGAATAACTTTCATGTTTGGTGATCGAGCTGTAAAAGAATGGATTAGCTCAGTTTAATGTATTTTCTCGGAAAATCACGTCTAGAAAACTGTTTCGTCCGCCTTCTCGTTAAATGAACGAAGGATCCCTTAAAATTTAAATTAAAATCGAAATTTTTGTAGGCTATCAGTTGAAACATAAACCTACAACTTTCATGTTTTGTGATTTAGTATAGGAAGTCATTTACTAAGGATAATCCGGAAAATGTTTTGGAATTTGAAAAAAACACGAAATCCTAGCCTGCTCCATTCCGGTCATTAATTCCATATTAAATAGAAAACACATTGGATTACTATAGAAATTTTTCACATGATAATTCAAGATCTCTCGGACAGTTTTCATTTGCTGGTAGGAAATTAGAAATAACTAGAAAATGATCTAACAATTCGTACAAAGAAGCAAAGTCGGACCGGAAATAGAACTAACTCTTTGATCATGAAAATGTAATGAAAGGTGCTAAAATCGGAAGACCCAACGAAAATTCCTAAGAGACCTTGAAACGTACTGAATAACATGGGACATGTGGAACGGGACTCTCTTCGTAGATATATGACTTCGGACAACTTGCAATGACTAGGTTTAATGAGGGCGGGGAGGACGTTGGGGCAAAATGGCTTGAGCAAGGAGCGGGCTCTGGCGGCTTCTAAGATGGCAATGGGGGCGAGGAATGACCCAAACCATATATTGAAAGGGACGAGTCTAGGTATCGAGCTAAGTCGACTAATTTAAAAGATGCATAATCTTATTTAAAATACATAGCATTGCATCTTGAGCGAAGGACAAGGAAAGGATGAACGGATTGAGATATTGTAAATGAGGAAATGCCTAATCCCTTGTGGATGTTAGTGAAAGTTGAGTGTTTGTATTGTGCCTTCATAGTGATTGGAGAGGCCCCTTTGTGTAATTAGGGTATGTGACGCCTTGGAAATTAAGTTCGTGTAAAATGCCGAAATTCAATAAAAGAGTTGATGTTGAATTTCAATCGGTATAAAATTTTGGATCGTAAGGAATTAAGAGACGAATTTTGGACGATTTTCGATTTATCGATCGGTTTAGATTAGGTTCCAAAAATCATAGTCGCCGCGATTTTGAAATTTTAATCCTCGCACTTGAGCCTAATTCCGAACGAATCCGATATGTAAAAAGATCAAAATTTTCTTCGGCCGATTGAGCCAAATGTCCAACTAGTCCTATTGTATCCGAAATTAAAAAAAAATGTCTCCAGTCTTTAATACAAAAAAAAAGAAGAAAGGTTAATGGTGATGGGATAAGTAGTGTCCCATCACCACCAAACCCATCAACTCACACTCTCTTTCCTCCCCCTCTCTCTCCTCGGCCGGCTCCCCCTTCCCCCACGTGCTCTCTCTCTCCTTCCTCTCTTCTTCTTCCTCTTCTTTTTCTTCTTCTTTTTCCTCTTCTTCCGCTGGTTTTCTTTCGTACGACGCCACTCCCCGCGATGCCTTCTTCGCTGTGCCCCGCCGGTTGCCTCGCGCCACCACCGCGCTCGCCGTCGCCGCGTCGCCACGCTCCACCTCGCGTCGCCGTAGCTGCCCGGCTTGTTGCCTGTCCATCACCGGTCGTCGTCGTTGTCCTTGCGGGAAGTGAACACCGCGACCTCCTCGTCCTCTCGCCATGCCATCGTTGCCGCGCCGCTTTGTCACCCACCGGCCACCGCGCCCAACTAGCTCTATTGCCGTGCCACTGCACCCGATGAATTGAGCTTCGCCGGCCCCGAACCCGGTCGGCTCATCCTACCTCCAACCCTCATCTCTTTGCCCTCTACTCACGCTGTTGCCTCCTCCGTCCGTAGTCCATCGGCTTCGCCCAGGCCGGCCTCGGCCCCGCAACCCCTATGACCCCGACCTCCACCTGGCCCCGCAAGCTGCGACCTCGCCCCTCGGTTCCCCCTCACCTCGACATCCCGGCCACTAGATCCGAGCCCCGTCGTCTTCTATCACCGTGCCGGCTCCACGACCCCTCACCGTGAAGCCGTCCTCCAACCTGTCGCCACGAGCTCGCTGTCAATTTCGATCGTGAAGCAGTGCGCCGCCGGCCGTGAACAATAACTGGATTGAACAGTGCGCCGCCGGTGTGAACAGTGTTTTTCGATTGTAAACAGTGATTTTAGGCCCGATTTCGAAGTTCGTGCCCAACTCGACATCGATCGTCGTTTTGGTGGGTTAACCCATAAACCCCGATTAGGGCACTAATTGCGCTTAGAATTAGTTAATTGGTCATTAAAGTGTTTAGGTAGAACGATCATGGTCGGTTTAGATAGAAATTGGGATTTAAGATAAATGGCCACGATCGACTAAGTTAGTCAAATTAGTTAGGTTGTGTGGGGCTAATTGGTTGTTAGATTTGTATTGATTGCCGTGGTATGATCGCGAGCGTGTAATAGTCTAGAACCAAGTGACCGATTAATAATTTGAGAAAATTGGGATTAATCTTTATCGTGGGATTAAATGGATTGACTAAACAATCATGGATTTGATCGCTTGATTGAGTGCAGTGATTTGATTGAATTGTAATATGATTGAGATTTTGATGTATTCCCTCGTCCGTGCCAGACGAGACTAGTTGTGAATTGTGCATTCATATGACCATGTGCGGGATTAAATTACATGTTTTAGCATGAAAATGACCTTGGACCGAGTCTTGAGCACGTCCGCATGAGCATCCGGCTAAAAGTAAAAGATAAAAACCGGTTGGTTGTCGAGTGTGATTGAGTGGTCATATGAAGGAATGGTGTTGGGATTCTCGACAAGTTCGTACCGTGCCGGTCATACGAGAACCATACGACTTGTCGGATGCACGACAATCCATGCCCCGTGCCAATCGTACGGATTTAAGGGGTTGTTGGATGTCGGTGGCAGCTTATGACGAACCAACGCTCCTTTTGGAATGCCTATCTCGCTATGCCGTGACAAGTGTCTTGGATACATAGCTTTCGGTCGCCGTCGTCGAGAGGATATAGGACGATGTCGCGATGCACGATGTCTGTCCCGCTGCACGACACTTGCCATCGTAGTGTGAGATCACACAAGTCGAGTGCAATTGGGCCGGAGGGCCGTTAATAATTGGACTATATGCAATTACGACTCGTTCATGGCGGAGTGTGTGTGCATCTTGACTATAAAATCTGGTATGAGACGGATTAAGTAGAACGATGAAGGCACATATTCGTATATGGTCGAGTTATCATTGCATTTTGTGTGGTGTTATGTGCGTGCGAGTTGATGTGATGTATTGCCGGTTGTTTACGGGTTGTGGCTGTTGAATTGAGTGAAGCATTGCATTACTCATGGTTGAAGATTAATGAGTTGCATGTGGTTGTTATACTCGCCGAGTGTGACTATGATAGGATATTCTCGGCGAATCAACGTCCTAGTTGGGATTAGACGTTGATTCACCGAGATTTATTTCTCATCCCATTATAGAAGCCACTTTTCAGGTCCCAAGTGACGAAGCCCTTTGATGCTTGAGGCAAGGGTCGTAGGATTTTTGGGAGTAAATGAGAGTTAACTTTACTCGACCCGGGTATTTTTTTGAGGTCCTAGAGAGTCGCCCCGAAGGATGGGGTTGTATATGTTAGTTGTTAACTTTGTGGGTTAAGACTCTTCCGCTTTGGTTAATTAAAGGGAATTGTCTTATGTTAAATGATTGAGTTGATTTTTCCCTCTGTACTATCCCATGTTATTTGTTGTTTTGGAGAGTTGCACGTTCCGCATGCACCGTAATTTCGTAGGTCGATAGTATACTTGGGACGCTATCCTTCATGACTGTGGCGAGTTTGGTAGGGATGTCGCGAGTTCGAGAGTCGGGGTGTGACATCTCCGCCTGTGGTGGTATCGAGTCGGGTCGGCTGATCCATCGGTCATTGGCTTGGAGTGATAAGGTGCGCTGGGAAATTGGGATGGTTAGTAGGACGGTGAGGGATGTGCATGTGATTGTTATATGTGTTCTAGTGATTGGGGCTGTCTTCTCATCGCGTTTGCTATGGGGTGGGCAGGACTCCGTAATTTTCCTGCAAGATGAGCGGACGCAGTGGAAGAGCACCCCGAGGTAGACCTGTTTGGCGGATCAATGATATCTTTGAGAAAGAAAGAGCACTACGTACTACTAGGCCCACTCGGGAGGACCCAAGGATAGATGAGACTTTGCAAGCGCTAGAAACACTAGGAGATCCGATGAGACATCGGATGAGGAACCAGGATGCTACGGCTGAAGCGCCGCAAGAGAACCCGTTGGCTGGAAATGGGAATGAGGGAAGTCAAGCACACAAATTAGGTGAGCGATTCCTGAAATTGAAGCCTCCTAAGTTCTTTGAGAGTGGAGACCCTAAAGCTGCCACCTCGTGGATCGAGGAGTTAGAAAAGGTGTTTGCCCTGCTGAGGTGCACCGATGAAGACAAGATCACTTTGGCTGGATACCAGCTGCAAGGGAACGCAAGTACATGATGGAGAGCTTCCAATGATAGAGTCTTCCCTGAAGGCATGGTCCCGATATGGGATGCCTTTGTAGAAGCCTTTTATGGTAAGTACGTTTTGGATTGTGTACGATAACAGAAGATGATCGAATTCCTACAACGTTCGATCAGTTTTGCTGCCTCTTTTGTGCTGAGAAGTCAAATTTGGGGACTTACACTTTGATCCGAGATGAGAGAATCACTCGAGAGTTCCCAGAGCTGGAGGTTTTCAGAGACATCGCTAATGCTGTTGCTGGTTCATCTAGAGGAAATCAGGCCCAGCCTGAAGGAGATCAACAGGAGGGTAATGAAGAGCCAGTGGATGTTCCCTCTTCGCCTATTAAACCACATCCACCACCTACTATTTGAACTTGTTTTTCGAAATAGCTATTGTTTAACTTGTTTTTGTCGAACTTCATTGTGAACTATCTTGACTTTAACTATCATGTCCTTATTATGGGCTGATAGTCCTGCTATTTAAATAAAGCGTGGTTCTGTATGTTATCTTGTTTTCTTATCTCTCTTGTTGATGACAAAAATGGAGAGAAGTTGCCTCAATGTTTATTGCAGAACCGCAGGTTTACATACGCAAATCATTACATAGTGGAGGAACATGTGCTTTAATGAAGCATCTCACATGAAGGATTTACTTGAGGAGCTATCTTTGATATTCGAACGACTTACTCAGTGATATCTTTTACTGATATAATTTCAAATGCACATCTTTGTCGAAAAGATTTACTTGTGTTCAAAGTAAATCTTTTATGTGTTATATCTTATTCAAATGTCTTTCAAAATCAACTTCTGTTGAGGAAGTTTTATCATCATAAAAAAGGGGGAGATTGTTGAGAAAACCCTCTTTCTAACTATTTTGATTCTGGAAAAACTATCCTTATTTGGAAAGAATTTGTTTAATGCATATAAACTTTATATTGCAGGAATGAACACGTGAATTAAAGCTTATATTATCCTAAATCGGCGTTCGGACTCAAAGTGAAGTTGTCACGTATTCGCTTCCGATATAGTTAAAGCTTTATATTTAGATGGAGGAAGATATTGCCTTTGAAGACTTGATCTCGAGAAGATTTATGTGACACATTAGCAAGGATTTTATTAGAGCTCAGCGTCATTGTTCTAGTCTGTTCGATTCAAAGAGTCTCTATTTCGAAGACCGCTTCGAATTATGTTCAAATTTTTCAATATTTTTTAGATAGATTTTGAAGACCCACATTTGGTCGGTTTCTAATTTGGTGAGTTATTTATAGAAGTCTCTAATATTTGATTGACAAAATTATTTTCCAATCGGATCAGGAGAATATCTTTGATTAGATATTACCTTCTAAGAATAAGTTTTCTTGAAGATTTGAATTAACTCTACTTTTGGAAACCGAGGATCTAGTTGTATGAGCGATCGAATCTGAAAAGTTTAGACTCAACTCCAATGGCAATTATATTTTCCCAAATATAATCTCGTTCAATCACGATTGATGGTGTCCAATCAATGATTGAAGAGCTATCCTTTGAAAATATGTCCAACGGATATTTTGGAGGTAAAGGAGTATAAAATGGAGATCTAGGTGACCAAGTGAAAGAGACCGAACTAATAATCCCATAGTGCTTGAGTTATTCAGATTTACATTCTTGTTCTCAAGAGCTATACGTTTTATCTTTGAGAGGTTCCGTAAGAGTGATTGAGTGTAATATCTCTTGTAACATTTTAACGATTCATATAGTGGAATCCAGCTAATCGATTGTTAGCGTGAGAGAGTGGACTTAGGCTTGCTAAAGCTGAACTACTATAAACATTGTGTACAATTCTCTCTTACTCTAAACTCGTTTCTTGTGTTTAGATCTCTACACGTCATATTCTGAATCTTAATCTAAATTGTTTTCGTTTGAGTTTTGAATATGCTTAAATTCCACATTAAATTTCAAAACTATTCAGAATTATCTATTCACCTCGCCTCTAGGTGATATTGTTGATACAACGACTTGCAGGGTAAAATGCCTTTGGCGGATCGTGACTTGAGACGAGTTTTCAGCAGAGAAGATAATTCTCACTATGTTCCCATTTTGTAAGTTCAAAATAATTAGAATATTCTGTTAAGTACAATGCAATTACAGAAGCCTAAAATCAAGAGTACCTTATAACTTTCAGCGGCCACATATACAGGTTTATTCATGCTGCGTGCCACCAAGGCAATTTGGTGTGTCCCAACCAAGTTGATGATGCCACCACTTTTTTACCTTAGATATAATAAAAAAATAAAAAAATTACTCAAACAAAATAAAAATTACTTTTTTAGTTTGAATTTTTTTCTCTTAAATAAAATCATGAGATTGAAATCATTTTCCAAATGAAAAATCAAATACCGGAAAACGTTTTCGATGACATACCACCAAAAAAAGGAAAACATACCGTTTACTTGAAAAATGATTTTCGGGAAATCAATTTCGTTTTCATGGAGTTTTTCCCAAAAAATCGCACCCTTAGTTAGTGTTATAGAGTTGAGTCCGGTCGAGCCGGTGTTAAGCTCAAGCTAGGCTATATCAACTCTCGAAACACCATTCGAGTTTGACAGAATTCTTTAATTTCCACTTGAATGCAATCAAGTCATAAAGAAACTTGAGCCGTAGAGCTCGATCTTTGGAAGCTTCTATGCCATTGATATATTATGTAAGTTTGGGTAGGCTCGATTAAGTTGGTAAGCTTGTCAAAAGGAGTATTGGCGAGTTCGAGAACTTACGAGTTGATCTCTAGGACTTACGAGGCGAACTTGAGTTACCACAAATAGCTTGACTTGATTTTACCCAATCTTTAGCTCCAAATTATTCGAATGAGGAAAATTTGTCCTCTATTGTGACACTAAGTAATTTCCTTTGAGGCAAAACTCACAATCACGTTCCGTAAAAACAAATAAGGACGCCTCTGAAAATTTTCTTCTTACTCACAGGCGCACTAACATTGTCCAACACCGACCTCCCTCAACAACTTGTTCAATGTGTAAAGAGCAAGAAGTTGGTGTTCCGGCTGAAACTTATTACAGAACCCAAGTGTCTTCTTCACTACCGCTTAAATCTGTAAAACCAAGACTGAAAAGCACTTTTGAACTGCGCTATATCATTTAACTGGATAAGAAGCTCGCATTGCGAGTCCACATAGACCGCCTTCGGTGTCCGAGTCCCGCAGAATTCTCACGTAGCCGTCCTCGCCCCCACGGCCTTAAATATATTGTCTTTGCTCTCGGGGACGTCTTCAAACCGCGATACCCACGCAGCAACGATGGAAGTGGCTTGCGTGTCGCTAGTGCCGTCGATGCCTACGTAAGGGTAAGTTTCTTCGGAGCTTATGCCTTTGCTTTGGACAATGTATTCGAAGGCATCGTCCATATTTACAGTATTTGCATCCATGGTTTGCTCCGTTTGTGACACAGTTAATCAGTTGTTGCTCGGACAAGTCGAGCAGTACAGCGGTTGTTACCGCAATCATCGATTCCACAGCTGCAATTGCTGAGAATGTCCAGCAAGATCCTATACAACAAACAAAACAAGGAGTGCAACGGTGGTTACTATTATTATCATTATTATCATCATAGTAATAATAGTAGTATTTATAGTAACATTTTCACCATTTACGCAAGTGTCTAGACATAAATTATTGTCGATAACGGGAATATTTTCATTGACTAATTATTTCAAATGATATAAATATTTATTTTTGGGAAAATATTTATCAAATCATTCATTTTTTTATGGAACAAATATTATACTTAATAAATGTACTTAAGACAGATATCTCACTTCCAATTTGTTATGCTCCGATTGTTTTAAGTCACAATTCCTAGTGTACATAACACATATAGAAGTCATTCTTTTACATTACTTAATTTAATAAGTTGAAAGCATGAAATGAACGAACGCGTAATGAAACTGTCCCGAATGACTCAGAATCGAGATGATCTCTTCCTATGCTGACGCTAATCTCTTCTTATGCTGCTCATTACACAAACCTAATGGTAGATTTGCCAGTCGTCGCTCGTGAGCCGTCAATTGTCGGCTCTTTGACCTAGCCCAAGTCGCTCGTGAGCCGCAGATTGGCGTCTCCGGGACAGAGCCCCACGGTCTCGTCATTTATCCTTGAGATAAGAAGTTATGTGGTAAAATGAACAGATTGATTATCTATATGATTCTATTATGCAAATTCCACGTGCTTCGATTTTGACTTCATAATAGCTAATCGAAATTTCACATGGAAGGGTAGGAATCGGATAAATTTGGTGCCAAAGTGGGCGTCCAACATTTTCCTTGTCCCTTTCGCGCAACCGTAACGTGCTGATTCGATTTTCTTCAAGGCTCCATACTTTTTCGCAAAAAAATTTGATGTTTCATAAAAATGCTTTCTAGTAATTAAATGACAATGCTTTTCGGTAGTCGGCTGAAATCTGAAAATGAACCGGACAAATATTTTCCGACGTTGAGTTTGGAAAATTGGTTTTATTTTCCCGTGCACTCCTTTTTCTCTTTTTCCAAAAATCTTCAATTTTGAATTATTTTTTTATTTTTCTCTATTTAGTATCTGATCAAGTAATTAATTAATTTTTAAAGTAATTTAGGTGCAAATCTTTCCCGAACCCCCCCCAAAAAAAAAAAAAAAAAAAAAATTCAATTTGTTGGAATTATGTCTGACTTGATCGACTGAAATTCATGAACAGAGTGGGTGAACTAAACACATTTGAATATCCTAATGAATATGAAAATGTTTCAGATGGGTTTAACATCAACTGAAAAGTTTTTTCTCTTCTTTTGTTCTTTTGGGTTCTATACTAGAAAATTTTGTCATAAAAAATAGTCTTTGGACATATAGTTTCTTTTTTTTTTTTCAAAAAATAAGCAGAAGCGCTGCTAGTGACTACATAAACTTGGTGCATTATTCGGCAATTTTCTAGCATCGTAAATCTTATTTTTCAAGACAATGTAGCATTTTTCCAGGTATATGTCCCCGCCAGTTTCCTTGAATTAACCAACATGGCGATTGGCTTTGAGATATCAACCAGCATTGCTTCGGCAATTGTCTTTATTTCTCTTCCAATCTCCTGAAATTGACTAGCATGGCAATTTGCCTTGAGATGTCGACCTGGATTTTAACCCAATAAATTGGTGGACGTCACCGATCGATACATTTGGCAATTTGCAGTGGCATGCCTAACTTCTTTAGATGGTAACTACAATTATGAACTTCCTTATTGATTGTTGACTATTGCAACAGAGATAAGGATAAGCATAAGCCTCGATTGATCGTATCACCTTGGGAGTTTTTTTTATTATCCTTAAATAAGATGGGATGCATCTCTGGAGATAAACATGAATATATGTGGAAAACGAAAACACGATTGTTGTTTCCTTCTTTACCGATTCGAGCCAGACCCCTCGCCAAATTTGGACTCTGCTGACGAGTTTTCCTTGTCTTTCCAACACTTGCAGCCAGGATGAGCAGTGCCGTGACTTTGTATACCTAATGTCTCGAAAGTTATCTGATGACTCGTCGTCAAATCGTAAGAGTCAAGGCCAGCAGCGAGACGGAATGGGCGGGGACAATGCTTCGCGAGCAAGGATGAGGGGTCACGTAACGACGTTGGTTTCGCGTTCATGCTTAGTCGCAAATTAAGCTGACATAACTAAATTGATCTCTCTCTCTCTCTCTCTACCTCTATGCAACCAACGTATATTGGTAAGAGATCATGTTGTGGGGTTGGGTCGAAATTTCCTTGCTCGCGAAGCTGACGAAACCTACTCAAATGAGATAAATTTGGCATTGAAAGGAGGTTGTACGCCACCTTTACAAGAGCAATACTCATTCGTAAGTGCGAAGTTTTATCTTCCCTCGAATGCGCACTCTATAGAAAGGCATGGCATCTAATTCCTCGTCCTAGAAGTCCACGTCGACTGAAAATTGTCGTCACTTAAAATTTGCTTCTAAGGACGAACGAATGTTCTTTCTAACATGCGACCCCAGCGCTTTGCGAGAGCATCTCGATCCCGACCTTTCGCGGGAGTCCAAAATACATCCAACGCATATCATGATCGCAAAGGTAGCCAAAACCCGGGGTCCACCCGCACCAAAACGAAGGACGCGTTGTTATAGCAACTACTAAAACAAAATGACCACATTAAGCGAAGTGGAAGGACGATGTTAAATGCGGTTAGGAGCAATTTTAGTTATAGTTTGCCCTACCAAACCTAAGCGTTGCAACTATATTAGTCACTATCACTCGATGAAAGTTGCATTTTTCCATCACATGTGAGGAGTCCTTTACAGTGAGGATGAGGTGTGCTATGACTTTACATACTGACGGCGACTTCATCAGGAAGTTACCTTCTTTAAGAAGAAAGTCACAAAAAGCATCTTCAAACTTTACTTCCCACTGTAAATATTCACTTGAGAGGCTTGCTCGGTCCCACGCACCCCACCACCATGTCTCCCCTCTCCACCGCACACACCGCCGTTGCTCCTCCGGGAGGCCGTTCCCCGACCTCATATCTATGGCAGGCGATGGTCACTGCGCCGGCTCAAGGTCAGATCGAGATCGTGGTCCCCATGGTCAAGCTTTACTAAAGCGTTTGTCGGCGTCAGCATCGAATTGTGATGTAGGCCTTGGGGTGGCTCCCAACGTTGGTGGGGAAAATTACCAAAAAAATAAAATAAAATAAACCCATTGTGTAAATGACAGTTCAGTGCTAAACCTTTTAATTTGCCCAATTTAGTACTAAATCTTTCTATGATTTGTTAATGTAACCGTTCCGATCAATTTTATGAGAAAATCTTCGATGTGGATGTCGATCGTTCTACATGGCATGATCACACTAACGTAAACAATTTTTGCATTTTTCTAGGCTTTATTGCAATTTTCTAATTTTCCTTTCCTTTTTTCTTGTTTTCTTCATTATGTCCCTACCTTTGGTCAATGAGCTCAGTGGTGATCACGTAGGATGGTCTTGCATCCACGTTAACGATTTCTAGCCAAAAGTGATCGGAATAACTAACTGGGCAAATGGTTAAAATGTTTAGGACTATATTAGCCAAATTGAAATGTTTAGAGCTGTATTGACATTCCTACAATAAGTTTAGGACTTTTTTTCGGTAAATTTTCTCATCGTTGATGTGTTGTGCTGTTATTTGTGAGGAAAAAGCAGAGAGCAGATGCAGAATATATGGCTATAACGGGTACCAATAACCACAGGCAATATGATAAAGTCACAATCATCTTTGTTTCATTTCGCTTTGTGAAGGTCATTCAATAGTGAATGAATCATCATGGAGGCAAGCAAGAGGCATGAATATGTGCTGAACGAGAGGCTGAGAGGAGACACGAAAAGGACTAAGGCTTTTATTGAAATGAAGAAATCAACAAGCAATTGACTTACGTATCTTTCACCAAACGAGAGGATGAGAGGAGACACGAAAAGGACTGAGGTTTTTATTGAAATGAAGAAATCAACAAGCAATTGACTGACGTATCTTTCACCAAGTTACTAGCTTAGCAATTGACACGAGAAATTTCGAAACTCCGATCACATGACGGTGCACGCGTTGGCATTTTCTTCACTGATGTAATCACATCGGCTCACGCAGTAACCTCTATTCCCACCTTGACACTCGCAAGCCGGTCTTCCGCACCCGTCGTCGCACATCACTGGCCTCCCCAGCCCGTGACCGCCTTGACACTCACCAGCTGGTCTCCCGCATCCGTCGTCGCACATCACTGGCCTCCCCAGCCCGAGACAGGGACCTCTATGACCGCCTTGACACTCACCGGCCGGTCTCCCGCATCCGTCATCGCACATCACTGGCCTCCCCAGCCCGAGACAGGGACCTCTATGACCGCCTTGACACTCATCGGCCGGTCTCCCGCATCCATCATAGCACATCACTGGCCGCCTCCGCCCACAATAACACGGCCCCCCGCCATACCCTCCATAAAATGGCGGACAACAACACACCGGCACCATTGGATACACCGGCACCATCGGATACGCCGGCACTGGCAGGTAGCCCGGCACCGGATTTGGCTCCTTCTTGGGCTGCGGTGGCGGGGACGCCTGCTGCGGAGGTTTCAGTGGAGCAGGTTCGGCGACTTTCTGGGGCGGAGGAGGAGGCGGCTTGGTGGTTTCTTTCTCTGGCTTCTTCTCCGGCTTCTTCTCGGGCTCCTTGGGCTTGTCGAGCAGGATCTCGACGCTCTGCACCGTCTCGCCGCCCTTGCAGATGATCTTCTGCCGGATCTTCTCCGGGCTGCAGCACACGACGGTGATCAACACCGTGTTCTGCTTCTCATCGTATATCTGGTCTCGGATTTCTCTCGTTCACAAGTTAATTCATAAGCAAACTCAGTCGAATTAGACCAACACCAATGCAATAGTAATTACAAATCAAGAAATGACAACAATTTGAAACTCAACAGGAAGAGAGAGAGAGAGAGAGAGAGGGAGAGACTCACGGGGAAATTCACAGAGAATTTTCTTGATCTTCTTGTAGCAGCGACAGCACTGCAGATCCACCTTTATCAACATTCTGGTCACCTGGAACAAACAAGAACAACCCAAAAATCAATAAAGCCGATGTGTATCAAATGAATGCGGAGAAGAAAAACGAAGGCGGCGGGTATCGAGAGAGATGAGTTAGAGGAAAGAGGAGGAGGAACCACCTTCTGCACCATGGCTGCGGGAGAGACAAGGTCTGGAGAGCTCCAAGAAAATGAGTGAATGGGGAGCGGTGAAGAAAGGAGCGAGAGATGATGGGGTGGGTGAGAACAGGCTGGTTTAAGAAGAGGAAGCTGCCTACCTACTCAATACCCTCATCTGCTTCCTTAAGTAATTTGAGAAAAGTTGCTGTGTTTGACCTAGAGTGGCACAATGAGCAGGAGTCAACCAAAGAAGTGTAGGGCAACCTCGTATTTTGGTGGAGGCAAAGGAACGTGGAACTTGCCCGTACGTATGGTCGTTCCATTGTCACTGTCACGTTGAATACTGGGGGAAGCAAGGTGTGGAACTCATGACGTCCACTGGATTACATCACCTCCATTACTGGCGGGCTTAGCAGCCTGCCGCAATGATGGGGTTTTTGAGCAGAGATTGGTCAAATGTTTTTACCTTCCCATTGCCGAAAGAATAAGAAGGGTAGTGACATAAATTGTATCTGAACTTCGATATAATATGTAATATGATCCATAAACTTTCAATTTCTTCAATATAGTCCTTAAGTTTTAACTCGGTATGCGACGTGGCCCTTGAATTTTTAATTTATTCGATGTGGTCATTGGACTTTTTGTATATGTTTAACGTAATCTCTGAACTATGTGAAAATTGTCAAATTTTTCCTTCCATTAATTCAAGTTCAAGGACGACCATGAATGTTTTCATATAATTTAGGGACCACGTTGAGCGTGTATCAAAAATTTAGGGACCATATTGAACAAATTAAAATGTCCAAAGATACATTGGGCTAAAGTTAAGGGGCCACAATGAACAAATTATCAGTTTAGGAACCATTCATATCATTTTCTTAAATAATTACAGCATAAGAACAGGGGCATCACTTAGGTGATGGCTAGAGCAGTCTGCGTTGAGGTTTTTGTTCCTTAAAGCTATCGTTTTGCTCATGTGATTTCGGTTCTCTGATTGTTGTTCTTGTATTGAATTTGGTTTCAATAATTCACTGCACGTGAAGTAGGATTCCGAAGGAATTCAATAGGTGATTGTGTCTGGGTGAACTGTATTGTTTTATACGCTGTAATGCTCAGCTCAGTACATAGACACTAAAATCGTATTGAACGATCATCGAGCGTGTCGAGTGATCGAACACAATAACAAATAAAATAAGAAAATAAATGGGGCACCAGATTTACGTAGATCGATCAATGTAACTTGCCTATTCTAGAAGGAGAGAAGCACAAGATTCCACTAAAGATCGAAGCGATATGTCGGAGAATAATAACTTTAAACTTTGAAACAAATTAACAATATATATATATATATATATATATATATATATATATATATATATATTATTTAGCTGTCTCCAACATTGACTAAGTAATTGTCCATGTTCTCCAAACCGACGTGACTTGATTTCATAAGATGTCCAAGTTGAACTCTAAACCCGTGGCATAATTTAATCAAAGTACTCCAAACTCCAAAAAAAAAAAAATTCATATTAGACCTTCCTTATGTGACAAATCAACCTCCACAAAGAGTATACCATGAAATTAAAGAATTGCGGATAGAAACAAAGAATGATTCTCCATGGACAATAAACCAAATTACACGTACGCAAATTGGTTGGCAATGTGCATTAGATTTGTAAAACAACTGGGGACCCCGAATGTAGTAATGGAATTCGTCTGCGTAAAGAGCAAGAAGCCATTGATTAGAAAAAACAAGAAGCTTAGTTTATCAAGTCACTGTCCAGATAGTTAGGAAGTCGCCATCCATGGCGCAAGGTAAGATACATTAATTCCATGGCCAAATTAAAAATGTAGACCTATGTCTCCCTCTACGATAGGTGTGGACCACGGAATATCGCTAATTAGGTTATGTTCAGCTTATGAATTAGGTTAGATCGAAGTCGAGAGCTTGAGAGAACCATGGATTTGATTAGGCAATTGTTTCACCTTCTAATTTAAGATGTTAAGCTTATAGTATGTGACCTCTAGATGTAATTTGTGGTCGGCCTTTCAACTTGCAAGTGCGTGGATGCTGATTCTATCTAGATGCCGTGAAAGTATCGGGAAAGTTCGTGCACATGGGAAAGTTCCCTCTGATTAACTATTAGTAGTGTTGAGCACGCGTTAAAAGGGGGAAAATAAAAATGAGAATTACCTAAACCAAAAAAAAGGGGGTTAGTTAATTTTAAAGCTGCGTAAATTAGAGAGGATGCTTGTTTTTTGAGTGGAGCAAGTGAAGCTTACCTGGTGGATGAAAGCTGATGTTAATTTTCTTAAGGGTAATTTTGGAATGAATAAAAAGTTACACGAATTGGTGTTTTGTTTTAAATGTGTAGCATTATATTCGTTGTTGGGAAACGTAACAAAAATATAATTTTGGCACCGCTGGCATCCACATCGGCAATTTTCGCCAAAATTAGTCAAATAGTCTGAAATGGTACAAGTGCAAAAACATTTAGGACTAAATCAGTCCAATTTAAAGGTTTATAACTAAATTGATACCAACACAATAGGTTTAGGACTTTTTTGCTACTTTTCTCATTCTGTGTTTGCCCTAGTTAATATGCCTTAGTAGCCAAAATTGGTAGGCTCATGTAAGCACGAGAAAGTATATTATGTGACTGTGATATTAGACATATCAACGTGTTTATCTCTAAATCATTAAGCGTGCACGTTTTAGGGCTTGTACATCGTTATTCTATTTTCTATAAACGGAGATGCTTGATTTTTCGCTTATTTATTGATTAGCCATTGATACCACATAAGTGTCAAGATATAAGTAGGTACATGTTGGAGTTTTTATAATTTGAACCCATGCTTTTTCATTGGGAGTTTGGGATTTGACTTGTAAATAACTACTATTATATATACTCTTTTTCACATGTAATTGAGTGATATGACGAGAGATGCACGTGTTAATTATAGGTAAATCCTCTTATGGGTGTAGGCTTAGTTTAAGAGTGAACCAAAATAAAACCTCGTGTCTTGATTTCTCTTTCTCGCTTTCATACTTTATTTTATTGTGATTGTGTGCCGAATCCCAACAATACATATCTAAATCCTTTTAATATAGATTAGATTTGAAAAAGAAAACAAGAGAGAAGTTCATAAGATTTAAGTTATTAGTCGTTCAACAAGCTTTTTAATCTTACAGGTAAATTTAAATAATTAATGAGGAATAATGGTCTCAAGTTTAATTCGGTCATTCAAAAGACTGAAACAAAACGACACTTGACGAACATTTAATGGTAAGCAAATCCAGATACACTATAATATATATATATAAAAAACTAAATTTTTTAAGGGAAAAAACTAAAAAGTCTTCTTTACAAAAAACAAATTGTTATAGGTATTCACTTAAACTTTGACTTTAAAATTTGGTATTTCCATACTCAAAAATGGAAAACAACCCTAAATAGTACATAGGCAAATATCACCAACGCTAATAACAAGAAGAAGAAACTAAGTACATGGGAAAATATCAGTGCAAGGCTCTTTTTTGTGGAGAATTGGGCAGCTCCTTTTGCTTGTGAGAATTGAGCGCAGCTCCCGCAAGAGCTCCTACGGGTCGCCGCTCAACAGCTAGCCATGGAAGACTTGATAGCTTTCCATGGAGTCTGCACTTCATGGCGGTTCGCTGCCGCCGGGAGGCGAGCACGACGTAAGGAAGAAAGGCCCCTTTGGCTCGTGACTCCTGGGGGCGACCCACCCCAACATGAGTTCTGAGCCGGAGTCTGAGGTGTTTTACGCTCAATGCCCGCGCTCCAGCATCAAACTCCCCATGTTGTAGCGGTTCCACGAACTGTAGTAAATCATTAGGAAATCATCCATATTACTCTTAAAACATACTTCTCGCCATTAGCGAGATGAGTGTTTATATGTTGAGTATAGCCTGTTTCTTTAATCTTTTAACGAAATTTATCTACTATGTGAGACATCATTAAAAAAAGTTCGAGGTATCACTTATTTGAATTGATAAAGATTTATTCGGATAAAGCTAGTTGAAAATCTAAATTTTATGAAAAGTGTTCATGCTTTTTCACGTTATAAGGTTAAAAACATACATATGACTTGAAAGATGTGGGATTAAATAGGGGAATTGTCTTTTTAAATCTATTGTACGGCTGTCAATTCAGTTCTAAACTCTTCAATTTGGTTAATGCAGTTTCAAAATTTTTAACGATTTTCCAATATAGTCCTTGTGGTATTTTAGCAGAAAATCGCTGACGTGGCGGTCTATTGGCTGTCCAACCAATGGTCACATGGATGATTTTTGCAAATTTTTAAAAAAATTTGAATCTTTGCCCTTATTTCATTTCCTTCGCTTTTTCCCCTTTTTTTTTCTTGTTTTTCCTATTCATCTTCTTCCCTATTGCCGAGGCCCCAGCAACTAGTGGATGGAAATCAGATATAAATAAAAAGATGAAGTTAAGAAAAGAAAAAAGAAAGGAAAAAATGTAGAAAATGCAAGAAATTTCTAATTTCTAAAAATGGGAAAAGTACCAAAAATGTCATATATCTATTGCATTGGTACCAATTCGATCATAAACCTTTCAATTAGACTAATTTAGTCCTAAACCTTTTTTGTGATAGTACCATTTTAGTCCACTCGACCAATTTTCACCGAAAATCGCTAACATGGACGTCAGCCATCCAACGTGGCACAACCGATGAGGCCAAGGTGGCCTTGGGCGAGGCCATCGCGGCCTCAAAGGCCCTTGCTCGGGGACTTCGCGGCCGCGGACGAGGTGGCCTTCTCCATCGACCATAGAGGGCCAACCAACTCTCACCAAGCAACCTTTGAGGTTTGCGGGCTCTTGCCCGGAAGCTAGTAAGGGTTGCCGACAATCCTTGCCGGCCACTATGAAAGAAAACGAAAAAAAATAACATTATTATTCATTGTTAATGTTAATAAATTTAATAAACGAAAATTGTTTTTAATCGTTTTTGGTACTTCTTATCCCTATAGAGATATCGAAATGTATTTAAAAATATTTTCTAAGAAAATTATGTTTCTTTTAGAAAAAAGTAATAAAAAAATATCCACGCCAGTATGCAAGTCGCACCACGTAAGACGGCTGGCGTCCACATCAACAATTTTCGTTCAAAATCGGATGGATGGACTAAACTTGGTTCAATTGAAATGATTATGACCGAATTGATACCAATACAACAGATATATGACTTTTATGGTACTTTTCACTTGTAAAAACGGTCCATATCAACGTTGGTCATGCCATGTAGGATGCTTGGCTATGACCGGACTGCCGCATCCACGATTTCTAGCCAAAATTTGCCGCAATGAGTGTATTGGCAAATTGTCATAAGGTTTAAAATTAAATTGGTCAAATTGAAAAGTTTATGACTTTTCTAATAATTATCCTCAATCTTGTGGTACCATCTTTTTTCTAGAATCATAATTGTCATTATTAAGAGTATGTAGCATTTTCCAGATTTATGTCATCTTCCAATTTCCATAAAAATCGACAACCATAGCAATTGGTTTGAAGATATCAACCATAACTTTAGTGAAATGAATTGGTGGACGTTATTGATAATACATTCGGCAATTTGAGGTGCCGTGACAAGTTCTTCAGATGGCAACATGGATCGATGCCCTCCTTTGATTTCCACCTAGTTAAATTCTATCTCTTTGTTACGAAATTGTGGTCGACTTGACTCACTTGCTCAAACGAGAGTTTAAGTTTCGGAGCTAGTGCCTGCCCATGGTGCTTTTGATTACAAAGCATGCACTTAGGATGAACTTTCTTTGACAATTTCCACACATCTGCCATTGTATAACTTTGATGGATTGATCATCTTTATGTTAACAAAGCATGCACATAGGATGAAAATTACAATTAAGGTGGAAAGAGGGAGTAGGACAAGGTGGTAGTAGCATTGGAAGCTGCTCTCCCCCGTGTTTTAGTCTACAAATACTCGACCCACACGTCGAAGAACCTAATCACAACCCTGTCGGAAGACATCCTGTCGAAGAACCTAGTCACAATCAACTCCACCAAAATTTCGAGCATTCTCAAGGTGCGGGTAGAGAGGACCACAGACAAAGAATCTCGTGTTCCTATAATTACAATCAACTCTCTTCTGATCGAGGAAGAACAAATCTTAGGGTTTCCAAGAGAGCTAAGGTTTCTGCTTGAGACGCCGAGATGACCCCCACGAATCGAGCAACTCCCTCCTTTATCTTTCGAGAGGAGTTACATGCAAGTATTTTGTCTTTTTTTTTTTCAATTAAATCATGCAAACCATTTTATTGGATGACTAGTGTGCAGGGATTGATTACCGACAACTGAAATCGTCGCACAATGGCTACCTACGGTTGATATCTAGTGTAATTTCTGCAGTGCTGGTATAAAAGAAAGATCATATTTGTTCTTCAGTGCGAATGGACAAGTAGCATATGGTGCCGTACCCTAACACTAGGGGTGAGTGATTCCCGATCCAATCCGGTTCTTGAGGATAATCGGGAACAAAACCGGTGATCTTAGTTCCCAATTTTCGAAACCATTTACCGGACCGACAATCTCAAGAATCGGACCAAGAACCCGACCAACCGGTCCGGTCCGATCTCCGTGGGTGCAACGAGATCGGTAACCTGTCATAGGAGAGCTTTAAAAAAAAAAAAATACGAGGAGACTGTGGATTAAGGAATTGTACAAGACATAGGGATCTATGGTGAGAATTTTAAACGAATTATAATAATGTGAGAGATATTTTCCAATATTACTTTTGAACAACATTGACACTCCAATCACTAAATGGGGGTGGCCCACCGCCTCTCTCTCTCTCTCTCTCTCTCTCTCTCTCTCTCTCTCTCTCTCTCTCTCTCTCTCTCTCTCTCTCTCTCTATTGTTGATGTATGTTTCGTCTATTTATGAAAGAAGTAACATGGAAATGAGGGGTCATTGGCCTTTTCCGTTTTGTAGAGGAGGAAGATGTTAAGACCACACAGTTCAAAATTAAAAAATAAAATAAAGATCAACCGGTCCGGTCTAGGTGGTCCGATCCGATCTTGTACTCCTGAACTCATGAACCGGATCATCCGACCATCATTTTCAATTTTAAGGACCAAGAACCAGAGCCCGGGAATCGAAGCATCGGTTCGGTCTAGGCGATTCATGATCCGATTGGTGCAATTTGCTCACCCTTACCTATTCGGGCGGTTTCCGGTCCGGTCGGTGCAATTTGTTCACCCTTACCTAACACAACATGGGATAAGGCGCCCTTTAGGGGGATGGAATGAGAAACTCTAATGGATGATCGGGGCAAGGGCAAAGACTTGATAGCCGGACTCCTCAAGTTATCCTTCCTAGCAACCATATATTGGTATCTAGATGGAGCACAATATGAGATAGTTTCATAACAAGTCAACTGACTTCCATATTAGTTAGGCTAAGGTGCATACAAACACAAGAGGTCGAGCTTCGCTTTACCAAAAAAATCAGACCTTCCGAGATAAATGTTGTATTGGCTACTATATCGAGACTTCCTACCTCCATTTTTTGAATTATTAGCTCTTTTTGTAATGCTAGGGGATGCCCCTTAGCTGAATTATTAGCTTTGTCTTTGTTGTTGCTGTATGTTTCGTCTATTTATGAAGGAAGAAAGAAAGAAGTAACATGGGAATGGGGTCATTGGCCTTTTCCTTTTTATAGAGGAGGACGATGTTAAGACCACACATTTCAAAATATAAAAAATAATAATAATAATAATAAAGATTGAGTGGTCCGGTCTAGGTGGTCCGATCTGATCCTATACCCCTAAAATCGGGAACCGGATCGTCCGACCATCATTTTCAATTTTAAGGACCAAGAACCAGACCGCCGCCCTCCGAAACCAAGAATCGAAGCACCGGTTCGGTCCGGGTGATTCCTAGTCCGGTTGGTGCGATTTGCTCACGCTTACTTGTCCGGGCGGTTTTCGGTCCGATCGGTGCAATTTGCTCACCCTTACCTAACACAACATGAGATAAGGCGCCCTTTACGAGGATGGAATGAGAAACTCTAATGGATGATTAGGGCAAGGGCAAAGACTTGGCAACCGGACTCCTCAAGTTATCCTTCATAGTAACCATATATTGGTATTTAGATGGAGCATAATATGAGATAGTTTCATAACAAGTCAGTGACTTCCATATTAGTTAGGCTAAGGCTTGTAAAAATGCAAGAGGTCGAGCTTCGCTTTACCAAAAAAATCAAACCTTCCCTGGATAAATGTTGTATGGGCTACTATACCGAGACTTCCTACCTCCTTTTTTTTTTAATTATTAGCTCTTTTTGTAATGCTAGGGATGCCGCTTAGCTGCTATACTTCATCTGCTTTATAATACTCGACAATTTCCACATAGAAAAAATCACGTAAACCGTCACCTTTGAGCAATAAAATAATGCTTGCTGATACAGTCCAGATGGATCTGGGGTAAGGGGTGGCAGATAAGTCCACTTAATTCTTATCAAAGATCCTCTAATGCAGCTCCTGAACTGTGCGCAATATAAAACTTATTAGCATTCTTGGAAAAGTCTATGTACGAAGCGATCACATTGTTGTGACAATTGAAGATTGTGGAATTAGCTCTTTTCGGCCATAAGCTCGGAAAATTTATTAACTCCATTTTGATTTCATAGTAATTCATCACTACACGCATGCTTTGCAAAATTTAAAATCCGTGAACAAAATCAGTGAACCGAACAAATCAGAACATCTCCATGAATTTTTCACAACCTTGGTTCACATTTTCTTTCTAGCTTCGCAAATGCAATTATTAAGAGGATTTAGCATCTTTCAGATTTATGTCTCTTCCAATTTCCTTAAATTGACCATCGTGGCAATTTGGTTTGAGATATCCATCATAATTATAGGGATATAAATTGGTGGCTGTAATTGATCAATATGTTGGGCTATTTGTGGGGCCATGCAAACTTCTTTATGTCTCTTCCAATTTCCTTAAATGACTAACATGGCAATATGGTTTGAGATATCCATCATAATTATAGGGAAATAAATTGGTGGCGTTAATTGATCAATATGTCGGGCTATTTGTGGTGCCATGCAAACTTCTTTATGTCTCTTCCAATTTCCTGAAATTGACCAACATGGCAATTTGCTTTGGGACATTAACCAGAACTTTATTGAGATGAATTGGTGGACGTAATTGATCAGTACATTTGGCAATTTGCAAGGCCAAACTTGTTTAGATGGCATAATGTCGAAACCGAAAGCAGAAAAACCGAGAAAATTACCAAAAAGGTCCTAACCCCGTTGTACTTGTGCCAATTTAGCCCTAAACCTTTCAATTATACCAACTCAATCCTAAACCTTTGGACAACTTGCCAATTCAGTCCGAAACCTTTCAATTATACCAATTTAATCCTAAATCTTTAAAGCTTTGCAATTTTAGTCATAAACATATTGTTTGATTAATTTGCCGAAAGGACTAAATTGGTAATTCATCAAAAGGTTTACGACAAGTTTGGCAAATCATTAAAAGGTTTAGAATCAAATTCGTATAATTGAAAGATTTAAGACTAAATTGGCAAGTTGTCAAAAGGTTTAGGATTGAATTAGCACAAGTGCAATAGGTTTAGGACTTTTTGGACAATTTTCCCTAGAAAAACCCAACGGAAAGTCATGAACAATGCTAATGTCGTTCTAATCCTCATATCTACCATTGTATAATTAGACAACTTGATCATGTATATGTTCCTAGCAAATTACAACTTTGGCCATATCATAGAGTCGACAACAAAAAAAAGTAAGAGAGCTCGTCATCCAAAAAATAATTCCACATGGTCGGGCCATCTACTAGAGTTACGGCTCCTCGACTCATCCGGTCCATGATATTAGTACGGGAAAATTGTTAAAAAGTCTTAAATCTATTGTACTTTTGCCAATTTAGTCCTAAACATTTTAATTTTATCAATTCAATCCTAAATCTTTTGCATTTATACCAATTTAGTCATAAACCTTTTTTTGTGCCAATTCGGTCGTAAACATTTTGCATTTGTGCCAATTTAGTCCATCGATGATTTTTGGCCCAAGCGGTGACGTGGACGCCGATGTTGATGTGGATAATTATTATTAATATTTTAATATTCAAAATATTTAATTTTTAATTTTTTCATTTTGTCCTTTCGTTCCATTTCCTTTTTATTTGTCTGCTTTCATCTTCCTCTTGCCCATTCTTCTTCATCCTTCCCATCGTTAGTTGGCGACCGGCCAAAGGCTAGGCCAGCCGAGGTTAACCTCGCCGATCTTGGGCGAGGTTGGCCATGGTGAGGTGCCACCTCGCCTAAATCTTGCCTAGGCATGCCGATTGACGTGAGCTTCGATTGCTCAAATTCGTGTTTAGCCGAGGGCGTGAGGATTTGGGAGAACGTGATTCTAACCGAATCTTTGTGGGGTTGTGTAATTTTGAGTAGGCTTTCCTACATGGACGAGAGCGATGGAGACAAGAGGCTCCCTCACCATCGCAGTCCCCGCAGTTCGTATCTTTGAAGTTTGGACGCAAGCCCTCTCTCTCTCTCTCTCTCTCGACCTCACCCGAGATCGCCCAATCTCGAGGATGAAGCCATGAACTCAAATCTTTGGGGACACCCAATCCTTTCTCTTTCCCTTGCCAAGGCAAAGCCATGGCTAGCCGACCTTGCCCAAGCAAGATATTGGCGAGGTCGCGCCGCCATGCGGCAAGGTCGACCTCGCCACCCTAGCCTCTAGTCAATCGCCACACCGGCGGCAAGAAGGATGAAGAAGAAAGGGCAAGAGGAAGATGAAAGCAGAAAAAATAAAAGAAAATAGAAAAAAATAAAAATAAAATAAAATAAATAACTTTGAATATTAAAATATTAATAAAAATTATCCACGTCGCGCCGACCATCATCCATGACACCACCGGCTAGCCAAAAATTATTGGATAGACTAAATTGGCACAAACGCAAAAAATTTAGGATTAAATTGGCACAAAAAAATGAATTTATGAGTGAATTGGCAAAATTAAAAGGTTTAGAATTGAATTGGCAAAAGTACAATAGATTTACGACTTTTTTGACAATTTTCCTAGAGATTTTGGGTGAAGGTCGCTCGAAGAAGAGAAAAAAAGAAATGAAAAGGAAATCTAAAAAGTAATTTGAAAATTATTATAATATTATTAAAAATTATCCACATTAGTGCCCACATCCATGTCATCGCCGGTCGGCATCTATGTCGGCGTTGATAGGCCAAAGTAGGTCATATTGACTGAATTGGAACAAATACAAAAAGTTTTTGACTAAATTGGCACACAAAAAAGGTTCGGGACTGAATTGGCACGAATGTAAAAGGTTTAGGTCTGAATTGACAAAACTAAAAGGTTTAGAGCTGAATTGTTAAAAGTACAATAGGTTTAGGATTTTTTTGCTAATTTTCCCATATTAGTCGGTTTTTTTTTTTTTTTTTATTTGTTCATATAGTCGGGTATTTCACATGCAAGGGATTTACCTGTCTAAAGGACCTATGGTGAGCTTCCCTTGTCATTAAGAGAAACAAAAGCATAAGGAAGAAAGCTCTTCAACCCTACATCTCAAGAATGATAGTAAATGCAGTTTAGGGGCGACTTGTGTTTAGAGTTAGACCTGCCAAACCCAAGTGTGTAATTAGATTAGTCAGTATGATTCGCTGACAGCTTTGCCTTCGTCTTGTGGATTATTGCCACTTAAAAGCAGAGCTTTTATGATTGCATTGAGTTCCATTACAGTGAGTCAAGAACAGCAGTTGATGCTTCGCGAGCAAGGATCACTGGTCAAAGTAACGCCGTTGATGTCGCGCTTAAGCTTAGTCGTGAATTAAGCTGACATAGACATGCAACGAACGTGTTTTTTGCTAGAGATTATGTTGTCGTGTCGTGTCGAAAGTTTAGGTTACTTTCATGGATAACATCTAGTTAAAAGGAGAAGGTCCAGGACATTAGCTTTCTGCTCTAGATCCACTGCCCAGCTATACTTAACCTGGAAGCTTCTCTTTCTGAATGGCAACCCGAAGGAGATCTTCTCCGAGCTAGGGGTGATCGGCTTCGGGATGAGTGATTCCTACTCTAAAATCGAGAACCATCAGCTAGGGACTATTCCGCAAAATGAAAACCGTGAACCACCCGCTCGTTCCATGAATCCCACCCGAAAATAAAAATCACCGGTTCGGTCCAATTTCGGGATGGATCCATGGAACCGATCCTACCGAGCGCCAACATTAATTGAGAAAGATACGTGAGTAAACTGGATATTCCTTTTTGGGTGTTTTTTTAGGTAATCCTGCGAACTTTGGAAGTTCTCTAGTTGTCTGCACAGTTATTGTTGGAAATTTATAATGAAATGGAGTAACAAGGTAATCGAACTTTGAGGCGTGTAATCACTCTTTTTTATGATCAATTTGCCCCCATCAAGTTGCTATAGGTTTCGGCAAATTCCCTTGAGGAAACAAATGAAAATTGGCTATCTCTCTTTTGAAGGAAAACGAAAAAATAAAAAGTTAACATCTGAAATTGAACAGAATTGACCTTTATATAATACTAATAGAACACACCTCTTAGTGTCCAAATCGCCCATATACGAACGCACATATTCATGTCCGAAATATCGCACTTATTCATGTCCGAAACATTGCATCAATTCATGTCCTAAACATCGCAATTCGGACATGACCGTTCGTGTGTGATAATAGTCATTCGAGACACAACCGTTCGTAAGTGACAACCGCCGTTCGGACGCACATATTCATGTCCGACACAACCGTTCGAAAGTGACAACCGCCGTTCGGACGCACATATTCATGTCCGAAACATTGCACTAATAACGGATAGTCATTCCGACACAACTGTTCGTAAGTGACAACCCCCACTCGGACACAACTGTTCATGTCCAAACAGTCATAATTAAAAATATATAATCAAAGTGCTAAATGCATCTAATAATCGCGCAATCACATGCGGGTATAGCGAGCATAGCGGGGTCTAGCCCACTTGCCCATTTATTTATTCCGAAAGACTATAATGACCTTCTAACTAATAAAGAGACTTGCACTCCCCTTTTTATCTTATGTGGGATTGAAAAGACAGCTTTTTTGTTTGTTTTACAAACAAGCTTCATTCATGTAATTAACTCCATTGGAATAGGTACTAGACACAAATTCAATTCACCACAATACAACAAACATTTTCATGGAACTGATTTTCATGTTCAAAAGTAGAATGTTGAACAATCTACATGATCTCGGGCTTCGGATTGATTGAAAAGAGGAAAACAAAAGAAAATTAGTGAAGAAATAAAAAATTCAGCAGCTGTTATTTATAACCTCAACTCACCAGAATTGGCTTTCCTTCCCTCCTCAACCAGAATTAGTAGATGAGGACTGAGCAGACTGAGCTGGACCTGGGTCACGTGAGATAGCCTAAATTAAAAAAAATATAAATATACATCTATTTCTTTTTATATAAATAGGTCCGGTCGATTGGTCCGGTTGGGTGGTTCCACATGAAATCGAGAACCGAGCCGATATCCGTTAGTTCTAGCAAATTAGAACCAGAAATCGGACCAGTATCCGGTGGCAAGCATCCAAAATGAACCGACTGGATACGGGCCGGTCCGATTTGGGTGGATTCCGATTTTTGGCTCACCCCTGCTCTGGACAACCATAACCATATAGGCCTCTATTGCAGGCCCAATTTATTTTGCGAGTTTCTTAAAATTAATGTAATATAGATATGCACTGACAAGAGCTGTACACCATCTTTTCAAAAAGCAAAACTCAATCGGAAGTGTGAATGTTTCGTCACTGGAATACACACTTTCCAGAAAGCCCTGACCAAATGCGTGCTATTTCTTTCATAAGAGCCATCGGAATTCACCTACTGACCCAAAAAAAAAAAAAAAACAAGAACGGCGGGCTAACGGCGGATTGGGGCCGAACCCCCGCAAGAGCTCCTACAACTCGTCACTTGACGGCTAACCATAGGAGACTTCATGGCCTCTGGTGGAGCGTGCACCTCATGGCGGTCCGTCGCTTCCAAGGAGGAGCACGGCACGACGAGCTCCGTGGCTCGTGATTCTTGAGCATTCTTGAGCCCAAGTCACCACAACCGGAGTTCTTCGGCTTGTCTAGAGGAACAACCATACTTGCATGGGATAATGACACAATTAGCCTAACGTGCAATGTGATCTCCGAACGATTAATTTTGTTTAATATAATCCTTGAACTTTAGTCTAATATTCAATATAGTCCTTGAGCTTTTAATTTGTTCAACGTGCTCCCCGAACTTTTGTTACGTATTCAAGTAGTCCTTGAGCTATATACAAATATTAAATGTTACATATACAAGATGGATTGCCTCCATGGTGGCCAATTTTGGCCGGAAAATCGCAAGCATGGATGTCGTCTATCTTATGTGGCACGACCGGCGCTAACGTAGACATTTTTCAATAATTTCTTTTACAATAATGGGTGAGGCGGCAAGGAATGAAAGAAGGAAAAAAGAAAGAAAAAAATGAAAAAATAACTAAAAATTATTTAAAATATCATTTTTAAAAAATTACTAAAAATGTCTATGTCAAGACCTGGTCACACCATATAGGACGGCTTGCATCCACATCAATTGTTTCGCCAAAATTGACTGAATTAACTCAATTTGCACAAATACAAAATGTTTAGGACTAAATTGACACAATTGAAAGGTTAATGATTGAATTAGCATCAATACAATAGATTTACAACTTTTTCGGCACTTTTTACTCTAATCAAGTATAGTGGTCATCTTTCTCAAAAAGCAAGACTCAATCGGAAGCGCAAATGTTTCTTTACTGGGATGCTGCACACTTTACATAAAGGCATGACCAAAATGTGTGTTATTTCTTGCATAGAAGGAGTAGAATCTTCAGTTGGATCTACCAATGGCACTTCTCATCTACCCAAGTCGTGGTTAACCCGTCGCACATAAATATGTGTGAACGTCCAAAAGTAACATCATAAAAAGATTGGCACAAAAAAAAAAAAACCTAAAAGGATTGTTTTTCCCCTGTTCCTATACCCATCATCACATACATTACCAGTACAGCAAAGGCCCTTTCTCGTGGGAACCTTATGAAACGAAGGCGGGCTAACGGCGGATTGAGGCCGACCTCCGGCAAGAGCCGCCACAGCTCATCACTCGACGGCTAGCCATAGGAGACTTCATAGCCTCTGGTGGAGAGTGCACCTCATGGCAGCCCATCGCTTCGAAAGAGGAGTATGGCCCGAGGACAAGAGCTCCGTGGCTCATGATTCTTGAGCACAAGTCACCGCGACCAGAGTTCTTCAGCTTGTCTAGAGGAACAAACCAAACTGTTATGGGATAATGGCATAATTAGTCTTTCAACTTTGATCCAATATGCAATGTGATCCTCGAACGTTTAATTTTGTTTAACGTGGTCCTTGAACTTTGGTCTAATGTTCAATGTGCTCCATGAAATTTTAATTTGCTCAATATGCTCTTTGAACTTTTGCTACGTATTCAAGTAGTCCTTGAGCTATATGCTAATATTAAATATTATTTTTTGTTAATTCAAGATTAGAGACAATATTGAACATTTTCTTATACTCCATCGTCTGCATTGAACATGTACCAAAAGTACAAAGATTGAACAAATTAAAAGTTGAAAAAAATAAATTAAAAGCTCAAGGACCACATTGCAAATTGAGTTAAAGTTCAAGGACCATATTAAGTAAATTAAAAATTTAGTGACCATATTACAAATTGGAACGAATTTTAGGGCATTTTCCTTGCTTTTATCGTATTAACTGTTGATGTTGCTATTGTATCAAGAGCTGGACATACTTTCACTGACACTAGTTTAGGGAACCTCATCAAAATATAGTCGTCAAGTGATGCCTGTGCACTGTGAATTCTTGTTCATGGCATTACGACAACATCCCAAGATGGCACAAAAGCAAGTTGGCCCCTCTTGGTATCAGGGGATTTCCAATGGACTCTTCTGGGCCCAGACCAAGAATTGATCAATAGTTGCAATTAGTAGCAGGATTATGCGACACGGTCTTTGATTTGTAGCGGCTTCTTCTGGGCTTGTACATAGGAAAGAATGACAACAGTACCAAAAAAGTCTTAAACATATTACATTGGTACGCATTCAGTCCTAAACCCTTCAATTGGACCAATTTAATCCTAAACATTTTCACATTAGTATCAATTCGGTTCATCCGACTAATTTATGCCGAAAATTATTGACGTAAACGTAGACCGTCTTACGTAACATCGCTGGTTGGGGAGGCCATGAAAGAAAAGAAAGAAAACAATGAAAAAAGATATATATTAAAATTTGTTAAAAATATTCATGGCAGCAATTTAAAGTCTTAATCGGCCGGATGGACTCACCAATGTGAAAAGATTTAGAACTAAATTAAAATCAATAAAGTAGGTTTAGGCTTTTTTGGGGTACTTTTCCCGAAAAGAAGAGAAATTGCTTCTCATGAATGCACAACATTGGGGGCCCATTCTCTCTAAGCATTCATAAATGTAAATAATATAACCTCGAATTGTTCACATTTAGACTCCTTTTATTTAACGGAATGTAAGTGATTTGAAAATATCTACCTAAAAACAATCGATTATGACACTTACGAAAATGAATAAACGAAAAATATCTTCGCCGTCCACGAAAATAACTGGACATAAATATTTATCGAGAATTAGAACATTTCAAAATTAATTAATTATCACAAGCGATACACTCGATCAATTTTAAGAAAATATTTTTCAAATCGTTCATTTTTTTCGCGAAACAAACGGGGCAATCTTTATCGTCCAATCTTTTTGGAACTGACTAACATGTCATGTTACCTTGAGATATCAACCGGAATTTCCACGAAAGAAGCTGAGGATCAATACATTAAGAACCTCTTTAAGATGGCAACTACAATTCCGGCCGAGCCTCAATCTTTTTTTTTTTTTTCCGTATAGTAAATTAACTGGTGTTTGAATAAATCCCAATCATCGATTTATCAAAATAAAAATTTTGTGGACGGTTAAAATTTAATGAGACATCAAATTAAATACGGTATGGGATAGAAGATTTCGACCCGATATTAAATCTCTTCCGACCATTTTATAATACTCAATTATGACCGTTATTTGTTTTAAATCTTGTCGGTTCTTTTTCTTTTTTTTAAATCAAAAAATCTTGTCGGCTAACAGAGAAAGGATAAGCACAAAAGGCTAAAATCAAAAGTAGACATTCATTGGACCGGCCTCACGGGATGTGTCTTTTAGCAGTATAGTTGTGGGCGGGAGAGAGAGAGAGAGAGAGAGAGAGAGAGAGAGAGAGAGAGAGAGAGAGAGAGTCACAAGTAACAACTAGTCTGTAGCAAAAATATTTGTGCTGGGAGTTATGGTATTTTGTCATTCTCCACATTGATACCACGATAATACTTAATTTATGTAATATTATAACTCATATTTGGGAAAGCGTAGAATCTACTGAAGCAGGCGCCACGTGAGTTATTTTGTGGCGAAGAATCTGCAGGCCCATGAAAAATGGTACGATACTATTTTTCACGGGCCTACGGATTCTTGGTTGCAGAGTAGCCCATGCGACGCCAAGTGACTCGAGAACATCAGGCCAAGCCTTCCTTTTTTAGTTGTTCCTAAGAACAAAAAGGAAATCGAATTCACATATCTAATTGTATTGCACCCGATTTAACTCGAGCATCTAGTCCTTTAAGTGAGACGTACGAAACCTTTATGTACAACAACCGATTTCACTCGCCATGGCAAGTATCAAGAGAGCAACATCGGCTCCTGTTCAATTTACGAGTTCACGTCAATAGCGGTCTTCTCTAGTTCGAAATAATATTTAGAGATAATCGTGATCATATTTTAGGTGTTAGCTAGGCCATACAAAATGGGGGACTCGTGTTAGATGGTCTTCCACCACAATTGTGAACTGACCACGCTCCTTCCACAATCGATATTAGATAATCCTAATAATCTTCTTCTCACATATCGGGCCACGAGTCGAAACAACAACAGCCTGTATTTTCAGAGTGACTATTGAGTCCGGACTTGGGTGGTTTTGGGTCTCTTTCATCCTAAAATCTTAGCTCAAATCGTGGAACTTTCTCTCGCACTTATAAACTAACTATCAGGCCATCAGCCACTTCCATGATCCCACGTGGGATAACCCAACATTAGGTAAGCCAAATCCATTGCTCATTCTTGTAGCAACTACTGAAACAGAATGAGCACATGAAGTGAACTTGAAGGATGATGTTAAATGCGGTTTAGGGGGGCCGATTTGCTTTGAAGTTAGGCCTCCCAAACCAAAGCGTTGCGACAAGATCACAGTCGCTATCGTTCAATCAAAGTTGCACTTTGCGTTTGCCTTGCGGGGATTGCCATTTGAAAAGGAGTTCCATTATTTGGCTTGAGTTTCACTTTCCATCATGTATGAGTCCTTTAAAGTGAGGATGAGTTGTGCCATGACGACTTCACATTCTAATGGTGACTTCACGGTCTTTTCTCAATTTTTTTTTTTCAAGAAAAAGTCGCCAAAGATCATAAATTATGTTCACCGTGACACATTTACTTCAATTCTTTTTTTCTTTTTTTTTTTGCTACAGAAAACCTCAAATTTGTATGCACGTGACAAGTGGAATTTTTAGGTTGAGTAGATGTAAAATGTAGGCTTTAAGATTTGAGGAGATTATTATGATATGGAGAACAAAGTTGAGGATAATTTTGCAATCATCTTTTTTCTCAAAGATGAAATTCTACTGTATGTATGTCTTAAAAAGTCATCCTATGATTTTGAGGATATCCAAACCGGCTATGATGTGAAATCAAGGAGAACAATTCTTCACGAGCAAAGGATGACAAATTATGCGAAGTCATTGATTTCACATCTGTCGGCAGGCTTGGGTAATTCTCCAAATTTCATCGTGATGGGAGAACGTATTTCATGTTCTTGCTAGCTTTTAATTGAACAGACATAACCAATTCGATCAATCTGTCTCTATCCTATTGTCTGGTTGTGCCTAAAGCTCCCAGTAGCCCTAATCGACATCATTTAGTTAAAAAAGAGAATGTCAAAGACATCATCATTCTTCTCTAGATCCACCTACCCAACCATCTGAACTAGAAGCTTCTGTTTTCAAATGGCACATCACAATTGGATCTTCTTTGAACGCACCTTCTGGGCCTCCCCCACTTAATGGATCATCAGTTTTGATACCAATTTATCGAGGAATGCGTAGCGGAAACCCATTCTCCTAAGGAGATCACTAATAGGGAGCTTAAATCCGAACTCGTCAATTTATTCAATTGGACGTATATTCACTCAAAAACTTAAGCTAATGAATTATAAACCAACTAAAATATATTAACTACTCTACACCACATCGACTCTCCGATCGTGCATCATAATAATTTTCTTGGCAGATTTATCACAAAGCCCAATCCACTTTTTCATTTCGTTTTAGTGGCCGAAATGAACCCTTTTCAAGATTACAAATATGTAGCTAAAGAAATCATAATAGATTGAATTTGCCATTGATAAGAAGTCGCCATCATCTTTATTTCATTTCAATTTGTGAAGGCCATTCCATGGTGCGATCGACCTGTTCTATCACGGAATGAATCATCATTGGGGGGCGAGCCAAAGACACGAACATGGGACGAGACATGGAAAGGACCAGGGTTTTTATTGGGATTGAGAAATCGACAAGTAACGAGTCATGTGCTGAACAATTATTTGACCACATATACCTCCACACACTATACCAGACCACCAGCCTTATCAATCTTTGTATACCCACAAAGACAAAGACCCCAAGATAGCCCTCAAAAATTGACTTGTAATGCTATCTTTCACCGAATTGCTACATAAGATAATCGACGCGAGAAAATTTGAGCTCGATCACATGATAGTGCACCCAGTCGGATTTTTTTCACTAAAGTAATCGCATCGGCTCACGTAGTAACCCCTGCTCCCACCTTGGCACTGGTAAGCCGGCCTTCCGCATCCGTCATAGCCCATCGCCGCCCTCCCGTGCCCGTGATAATAACATGGTCCCCCACCATACCTTCATAGCATGGACACCAGCAGACCCCCACCATCGGATACATCAGCACTGGCGGGTAGCCCGCCACCGGCTCTGGCACCTTCGGGGGAGCCGGCTGTGGAGGCTTCGGTGGGGTCGGTTCGGGGGCTTTCGGGGGCTGTGCAGGCGCGGGTGCAGGTGCCGGAGCTGGAGCTGGAGCTGGAGCCGGTGGCTTGTTGGGTTCTTTCGGAGGCTCGACGATCACTACCTTGGGCTTCTCCAGCTCCTTCGGCTCGTCGGCCTTCTTCTCCGGCTTCTTCGCGGGCTCCTCGGGCTTCTTCTCCGGCTTCTTCACGGGCTCCTCGGGCTTGTCAGGCAGGATCTCGACACTCTGCACTGTCTCGCCGCCCTTGCAGATGATCTTGTCCCGGATCTTCTCCGGGCTGCAGCACACGACGGTGATCAACACCGTGTTCTGCTTCTCAGCGTCTCTCTGGTCTCGGATATCTCTTGTTCAAAAGTTAATTCATAACAAGCTCAGCCGAATCAAATCAACCGAGTTCAACAGCAATAACTCATAAAGAAATGACAACAATTTGAAGCTAAAAACGAAGGACGCATTGTTATAGCAACTACTAAAACAAAATGACCACATTAAGCGAAGTGGAAGGACGATGTTAAATGCGGTTATGAGCAATTTTAGTTAAGGTTTGACCTACCAAACCTAAGCGTTGACACCTAAATTTTGAGCATCCTTTTTAGTCATTAACTTTTGCATAAAAATTAAGGATTAATTTAGTCCCTTCAAAAAATAATAATTAAATCATCTTGCATATAGTTTGCACTTAGTTCATTTTAATTTTTAATTTTTTAGCATAGGACTAACGGTGGACGAGGTAAAATGAATTGAGCTAACTGCGGGGAGAAAAGAGGGTTTGGAGAAGCACGTTATTTTCTTAATGGCCTAAATTATTGATTGGAATTCAAAACAATTCATTCGTTACATAGGCGTGGTTCTTGGGCCGGCGAATCAACAAAAGCTGATTTTCTCGGTTGTGAGAATAAAAGGAAAAGAGGAGATGAGCAAGTACGGTTAAGATCTTCGCAAGTGCATATCTGCAAGGGAAACAGAAAAGAAAGAGCATCGTAACAAAAAAATCGTAATCTGATTTCTCTCTCTAACTAACAGAGGCCTACTTGTCTATAAAAGAGACCTTGATTCACGATTTGCGGGGGCTGGAGAGGGATATAGTGCAGAAAAGGAGGTCGGGGGGGCTACACAACCGCACGGCACAAAGAGGTAAGGAGAGAGCATTTCGTCCAATAAGGGGACCTTGGAAAAAATGAGGTGCAGAGGTGCAGAGAGAGGGAGGCGGCCATTCTTTTGAGAGAAAAGTGAGCAGTGAAAAGGTCAGAAATAAAGAAAGAGAGAGAGAGAGAGAGAGAGAGAGAGAGAAGAAGTCCCTGAGAGCTCCACCATTTGAGATTATTCTAGCTGAGAGGGAGTTCACGTGAGATAAAAGAAGAGGAAAAGTAAAAAGGGTCAGAGAGAAAAAGCAAAAAGAGCGATAACCCTAGTTTCACTCTTAATAAACGCCCAAGTCCAACGTATGTTTCCTGCAGCGTTGGTCTTACTCCAAATTTCCACGACGCCCACGATCTAATCCGGTGCCATTGTCATCCTTGACTTTCGGTGACAACACACAGAGCTGTTGTAGCCCATATGTGATGCAGGTTGTCAAGACATTGAGGAAACGAGGCCGGTGTTTGACAGTCTTCAAGAGTCGTAGACCCGATTCGTTGTCCTTTCACCCAACGATCGAGAAGTCATCGTCCCACTACGGATCGAATCATATGAGTAGTTGTCCTTGTCGCGACCTAAAAAAAAAAATAAACAAGTCATCTTTTTGGGCTAATGGATTATCGGTGTTAATTAATTAACTAACCTAACTCGGACTCTCCCAAGTCCATACCAAATCGCAACTTAAGGTTCGAATGATTAACATGCAATGTGATTTGAATTTGGAGTCGCCACTAATCATTTTCGGTAGGTCGATTAGAAACCTAAATAAAATAGCGGGAGAAAACTATCTTATTTCGCGAACTGTAGATTAAGAGTCCGGGGACTTGGTTACATTAATTACAACTAATGCCCTTTCGGTACCTTAAAATTCATGAAACAAATAATGGATTTGACAAATTTGATGAATTCTACTTGAAGATCAAAGAATCAATTTTTTTGGATTTTTCTTCCCATGACATTTTTGAAATAAAGAAATTACATGAAACTAGGATGAAATAGGTTCAAGGTTACTCCCCAATTTGAACTCGTGCACCAAACTCGTGCTTCGGGCTTGTCTTGACCATTGGACCGATTTGGTGACTCGTTAGACCGAGAAATCTCTTGGTCCTATCTCTCCTTCACGCTTCTTTCTCATATCGCTAGAATTTCATGAGACTACAATCCGGGCGTTGATATTTTTTTCCTTTTGCTCTCCTTCTATTCTCGTACCATTGATGTCTCATCGTTGATATGCAATTGTTATTTAACATAAAAACATAGAGAAAAATCAGTGTAGAAAATCTGGGCTAATTTGTATTCGAAATTAAAGAAAGTTAGGGAATCACTTAACTTTCTTTTCTTTGCTGCGAGCTCGAACGATGGGGATGGACCGGTAGCTTGTGTTGATCGGTGCAAAAATTGGCAATAATAGTATCGGGCTTCAAAATTCTCATACCCTCTCAAAACTCTTTTCAAATTTTTTCTCAAGAGCTCTCTCTATTCTCCTTCTCCAAAAACTCTCTCAATTCTCTTTTCCTCCCCCAAAAAAACTCTTTCTCTTTTGTAGGCAAAATTCTTCATCCTTCATTCTTCATCTTCATTTCCTCACCTTCCATTTTCATCTTCATTTCCTCACCTTCCATTTTCATCTTCCTTTCTTCATCTTCATCTTCTTTTCTTCATCTTCATTTCCCCACCTTCCATCCTCATCTTCTCTTCTTCATCTTCATCTTCTCTTCTCCACCTTCATTTCTCCATCTTCCATTTTCATCTTCATCTTCCATTTTCATCTTCTCTTCTTCATCTTCCTTTCACCATCTTCCTTTCCCCATCTTCTTTTGGTATTTGCAATGCAGTCCCTAAAGTTTCAAGTATTTGCAATACAGTCCCTGAAGTTTTGAGTATTTGCAATACAATCCCCGAAGTTCCGAGCATTTGCAATACAGTCCCTAAGAAAATATTTCTTTCAAGCCCGAATCTTCTCGTTGCATTTTTTCATCCCATGCCTAGTCCAGGATGCTGTTAAATTAAGCTCAAATTATATGCCAATGCTAAATGAATATGTGAGATGATTTTTGTTTAGAACTAAAATTAGTTCTAATTTTTATGCAAAATATATATTAGTCAAAATTTAGGCGTCAACACTGCCCCTCTTTGAGTGGAGGCTCGTAGAGGTTCCGCTCAAAGACAAAATTGAACCCTAAATTTTGATAGTGCAAATGATGGATGAACTTTTTGGCGGGAGTTTTAGTCCCATTTTTTTATGTAATGAAGTGATGCATGATATGCAAGATCAGTAAATAACATGTGTCATAATTTCTCTTTTCCATGTTAGAGAAATCGCACATGGATCGCATACGAGAATACCTGTTTTACCAAATACCTCATAAGTTGGTGATTCCCTTAATTTCCAAGTTTCTTGCAAACACGGGGACCTTAAGGTATTTGGCCTATCTCGTTATCGAGACTTCTCCCTAATGTGAGACAGCGCAAGATATGTGTATCCTTCCGCATCACAAGAGCTACGTCGTTGTGAGTCGAAAGAAGTAGAATCAAGTTCACAAGAGCTACGTCGTTGTGAGTTGATTAAATGTCGAAATCGCCAAGTGCATATGTCTTCACGATTCGACAAAGGGGAACCGAAATCTTAAGAGCTACGTCGTTATGATTTGGTTTAGATCAAAATCACGGGTGCTTATGTCTTCGTGATTTGATAAAGGAGCCGAGAATCATAAGAGCTATGTCATTATGAGCCGACTAAAGGTCAAGATCACCAGTGCATATGTCTTCGTGATCGACAAAGGGGAACCAAAATCTTAAGAGCTACGTCGTTATGATTTGGTTTGGATCAAAATCACGGGTGCTTATGTCTTCGTGATTTGATAAAGGAGCCGAGAATCATAAGAGCTATGTCATTATGAGCCGACTAAAGGTCAAGATCACTAGTACATATGTCTTCGTGATCGAGACGGAAATCATAAGAGCTACGTCGTCATGATTTGATAAGATGTCAAGATCGCCGGTGCATATGCTCTATACGACCGACAGAGAGGCATATTCCTCGAATTGAATCATAACAACTATCATCGGAGGAGTTGTTAATTTGAAAATGGGTTCGAAAACTTACCCGGGTTCTCCGAACGATTAATCAAAGAACGAAACGGATCGCTCGTATCGTACATGGTAGGCATTTGCCAGGAGAACTTGCTCATTCAATAATCCTTGGATGAATTTCGAGACCTTGGGAGGGACATCGAACATCGGGAATGTATTACCCATCATAGAATGTCCAGGTGTAACATGCGCAAACATATTCAACATGTGCATAATGCAATCACTCATACTATGATTTATGCATAACCATTCTATCAAGTTTGCATTACCAAGCCTGTCCGGAGATGTTCTCACATTATGAATACCTCGAATGTGAGTTGAATGGGGGACTTCAATCCGAAAGGGTTTTCTCTCACTCTCAAGAAAAGTTATTTATCCTGTTTTGCAGGATTCAAAAGAAATCACTCAATCTTTCCATCATCGCATTCGATAAGGATCCGAGTAATCTCGCAATTGATACGACCGAGCCGATCCGGGAGGTCTTGATTAGGACCGTAATGAGGGCTAGGTTAAAGGTTTACAAAGGGGACTCTAGTTGAGTCAAGTCTGAAATGAATTCCTTCGTCATCTCTCCGGGTTTACAAGTCAAAAATCCCTGCAAAAATGAGAGAGAAGTAATCTTGCTCGAACTTTTTCGAGTGATGCTTAAAATCATTGAACTCCACATTAATTCAAGTGCCCTAGTCAGAAAAGGCTTTTAAAGAGTTGTAATGAAGGTAATGATTTGGGGACCGAGAAACGAAAGGGTTCGTTTTGGCTCGGAAGATATTTGAGAAGGGGCTTGATGTTGGTGATCATTACAATCTTGTCACCGATCGTGGCCTTCTAGGATACCATCATTGCTCGAGGATGGTATGAACTCAAGATTGCATTTGCAATTTGATACTTCATGGAGATTTTTCTCTCAACCCTTATAAAAAATTGTGCAGAAATATTCTACAAATGAACAATGAATTGAAAGGGCATTGGCCTTGCTTTTGATAGGCACTTTGCTTTTTAAATGCCTAGGAATTTTTGTGGAATCAGCCTTTCTTCTTTCTTCTCCTCTTTTTTTTTTTACTCCCAACTCTCTTTTACGATTGTATCTTGATGAGTTCATTGGGAGATTTTCTATGGATCCAGCTTTTCAAGTCCTTCTACTCAAAGATGGGCCATATTTGCTTTGGGACAACAACGATCACCAATAAGGGCTTTTAGAAACGAATTTGCAAGCTCAAATGGGTTGTGCAAATGGATATAGATGTGTGGGATAGAAAAAGAAATGCTCTTTCGTCACCCTAAGGCACTTGAATTAAAGCGCAAGTACAATGCAAAGAACCACCCGAAGATTGATGTTAGTCCAAGCAAGAAGATTTCTAACCATTTGTCTCGTGATGCTTGATGGAATTACCTCTGTTTTGCCCCAATGTGGGGTGGTTCTTGACAGGGTTGTGGAAGTGAAATCTCCGCTCAAATGGGTTGATCAACGGATAACTTGCAGTGTTTAGGGTAGAGAAATGAATGCCTCCATCACTTCGGTTATCGTACATTTCGCGAGAAAACTCTTTACCTTGGGGAGTGCGGAATTTAGCCATCGTTCATCTCACCTGAAAAAATTGGACGTGTTTGGCAAAGGATTGCCTTTCATCATCTTGTCATGCCCCCTTCTCGTACATTCGATGTATCTTATGTAGTTCATGTTCCTTATTCGAGTTGGTAAATTAAACATGAGGAACAATCATGTGCAAACCATGCAGTGTATGAGTATTTTCGAGCATATAAAATGCAGCAACTTTTTAGCTTGGCGGACAAAGTTCGCAAGTACATAAAAAATTTCTTAGGGGCGTGGATCGTGAGTTGCCCCCTGTTCATGCAAATGCGTTGCAAAACTTCATTGTCCGCTTCGAGACATGAGATTGTCAAAGGCTCCAGGAATTTCTCATTTCATTAATTTTTCGGGGAGATGGGATACTTCTCTATTTGGACGCACGGTGACCCCCGTAAAAATCAAAAGGGAAAGCATCAATGTATGTCCTCATGTTCTAAAAGAATTGAAACGATACCACTTTACTCATGCACGTATTCCTTGCGAACTTTGAATTGAAAAGATCGATTTATCCGGATCGGATTGTATGTCCGGGACGTTATCTCTCCTGGTTCTATAACCGTCTAGGCCGAGCTTCGATCGTGAAGCAAAAAATGTTTTCATTAATCTTTGTACATTGATGCCAAATCCCGGGATCGACCTCGGGACGCCTCGGACCACCGTCATTCCCCCAACCACTATCGTTGCGGTGTTGTTGGCGTCCACGTGTGGTTCGCTTTTGTTATATTGTTCTCAAAGCAGGTTGGCAATCTCCTGTGGAGAATAAAATAAGCTTAACTTAGAGTTTGAAACGACCGAGAGCCAATTGGGACGATACGGAGTTACCCATCTTTGAGCCCGCTTGGTCTTTTACTTGCATTCTCCCAAGTAATGCTATTCGGAATCTCTCTTTACGGGCGTTCAGGGCGTCATCCACAAATTGATTTGCTATAGGCCTAGCTTAATAAGGAACTTACGCATTTGATAAGAGAGGAGAAAAATTCGCCCTTTAACTCTAGGCAAATTCTAGACAACTAGAAAGTAAAAGTATCCCACGCAGGGGAACTATACATGGAATTAAAGGAGTATTCATGAGAGATTGGTTCCACCTCTTTTGTCGGCTATTCCAATGATTGGCTGATTTTGTCTTGGATCATACATCAACGATCGTTGTTTGAGGATCCATAATCACTTGCTTCGGATCACAACTGCGGAGGTCTTTCAGCTCCGAACCGGGCGACCAAGGCGGTGAGCTCATCATCAAAGTAACCTTTTGATTTTTCGGGCAATTGATACTCGAATTGGGCATTGTTACTTGCTAACACGCGACAGATTTTCCACTTTGTTTTTGCCGTGAGCGGTCCGACTCCTTGAGCTTGAGCCTCCGCCGTCGCTCGGGAATTCGTAGGGATAATCAATCGGTCCGCCGCTAGAACCACCAGCGGAAGGTCGGTATGGCCGGTATTCTTGATTGGGAAGTGGTCGGGTACTTTTTGCTCCGTAGGTTTTCCCCGGGATTGATCTTCCGATCAACTTTGCTCCGGTCGCCTTGGTTCCAAGCTACATCGTGCTTCTTCAGCTTATCTCTAAATTTGTGAAGGTGATTTGTGACACTTCGTAGGGTGAGTCCGTCTATATTCATCATTTTGAGTACGGCCATTGGTCGTCTTGAATTGATTCCTAGCTGTCGAACCGCCTCGATGAATATAGAATGAAGCTCGGCGGACCAAAGGGGCCTTTTCTTTCCGACAAAATCGTCGTAGGCGGCTTGGCCATAGTTCTTTTGTTCGAGTAATTGCTTTCCTTACAAGATGCCGCCAAATGTTTTGAAGCACTCGAACGTTGCACGGCTTCTTTAGGATGCCCTGAGCACCATGCAATATGGCCCTCGTTATGAAGCTGCGATAATCACTTGCTGATGTGACGATGACCGGTATATTCAACTCGGAATCAATGATCTTTAAGAGATCGAGACCGTCCATATCGATCCCTACCATGGCTGTGACGACGATGTCAAAATCATATTTTGTATGTCTCGGCTCATCTAAGGCTTCCGTTGCTTTCACATAAGCTGAAATCCTATACATGCACTTTCTCAAGATGGCAACGAGGATCGAGAGGGAAACGGGGTTACCATCAATGGCCATGACTCGCAGATCCTCGGGATAGGAAACTTCCCATACTTCCGCCCTGGAGTGAACGCATACTTATTTTCCTTTCAAAACCTTCCATATGTAGATCGAAAAATGGGTGTTTCGACTAGAGATCGAGCTTTAGATGTTCTTTGGACTTGCAAAGACAAAAGCGACGATGGCCTTTCGTGACGAGTTCGGAGGTGCATGGAGACTTCAAGTTCTTTATAAACGTTTTCTCGATACTGTTAGTCTCGCAGACAGCCTTTTCTCTCCTTTTCGCTCCTAGTGCATTGAATCCATTTCGTAATAACTCTTACCTCCCGCTCAATCCGTCGTTCTTTTTTTACTTTTCGATATGGAGGAGCCCTCAAATCTTTTCACTTTCTCTACGAACGAGGCAGTTATTTCCCTCTTCAAATCTTTTCGTTTCCTCCTACGAACGAGGCAGTTATTTCCTTCCTCAAATCTTTTCGCTCCCTCCTACGAACGAGGCGGTTATTTGCCTCCTCAAATCTTTTCGCATTTACTTACGTGAAGGTTTTCAATGCTTAGTCAAATCGGCGAGGAATTCACGCATTTAAACATGATGATGTTCGTGGATAGTCTTGTTCTTTGCCCCTGGATTAAAAGAAGAATGTCTCACATGGGGATTTTGTAACAAACAGTACATTCATTCATACATGTCACTACTTCTCTTGAGGATTCGTAAGAGCTGGCTAGTAATGCTCAAAGAAGAGATATTTTGAGAGCCCATAATAAAAAAACTAAAACTTCATGTAGGCTACACATTCGGAGTTCCATCGGCGTTGAATTGGTGGTTGTGACATCAAGGAAACTCCAATTGTAGTGATGCATGTCTCTTCCCTCGAAGGGCATCGGTTCGCCTCTGCAAGACCGACTTTCTGGGATGTATCTCCAACGAAATCGGATTGTACGAGAACTTGCTCGGGGGATGAATGGTGAATGAGCATTTTCAATGCTCGGATGTGGCTCATCGAGGGACATGTCACCAAAGGAGATGGGGCCGCTAGCATACATGGCAAACAAAGCGGTGTTGATAGCATCCCTATACCTCTTGTTCTCTCGCTCGAAGCTTTTCACTTTCTTCCCTCGAAACGTAAGTTCATGACTTTCATTTTTAACCTTCAATCGGGTCCGCTTGTTTTGAAACCAAAACTTGACCTTCAAGGGCTCCATTCCTATCATCCGGCTCAATTCATTTTTGCGTCTCCTATTCACGTAAGAGCACTCCTTGAAGGCAGTTTCGAGCACTTTGATTTGATATTTTCTTTTCTCAGGGTTGATTGCGGCTGCCGCTGCCATTGTTATTCTTTGTCGAAATCTTGAATTTCACCGCCAAGAGAGTTGGGTTTTACGGCTTCAGCGTTGGATCCGGTCTCGAAATCCAGCAGTTCGCTTTCGGGGATGTCTAGGTTGGTTGCCTCCCGGTAAGTGCCTGATGGCCTCTAAACATGTTGGATTGAAATACCTCTTACCGCCTTTTGTTCACTCTATTCTCCGATGTATGCTTACTCTCTCCAAATTCTTTCGAGTAATCGGGTATGTTCCAAAGCCTCCCTTTAAACGCGGATGAAAATCACTAAGCCGACGTTTTTCCCAAGATTTCGTGTTTCCGCTTTGCCTTATTTTTTCAACGTGATGGGACCCCGAATCCACTCGCACCGATTTTCTTTTCTTGATAACCATGCTTGTCTCCCACTCGGTTTTCAATCATGGTGGGACTTCAACTCTTTTCGTAACTTTTCGAATTTGTGAGGCTCGAGATCACGGATTGACGATAGATCCAGGATCCGATGAACGAAACGCCCGTAGTTTTACCCGAGTAACTAACGTGGCTCCGCAAGAATTGCTGTTTCTTCTCTAGGAAAGTATGCTTGTCTCCCACTCGGTTTTCAATCATGGTGGGACTTCAACTCTTTTTGTAACTTTTCGGATTTGTGAGGCTCGAGATCACGGATTGACGATAGATCCAGGATCCAATGAACGAAACGCCCTGTAGTTTTACCCGAGTAACTAACGTGGCTCCGCAAGAATTGCTGTTTCTTTTCCCGAAAAGTATGCTTGTCTCCCACTTAGTTTTCAACATGGTGGGGTCCTCAAATCTTTTCGTAACTTTTTCGGATTTATGAGGCTCGAGATGGTAGATCCGTGATTCACGGATGAAACACCCGTAGTTTCACCCGTGGCTCGCAAGAATTATCTTGTCTTTTTCCCGAAAAGTATGCTAGTCTCCCACTCGGTTTTCAACATGGTGGCGTCCTCAAATCTTTTCGTAACTTTTTCGGATTTATGAGGCTCGAGATGGTAGATCCGTGATTCACGGATGAAACGTCCGTAGTTTTACCCGGATAATTGACTCGACATCCACAATAATTATTGCTATAGCTTTTCTTGCCCTTTAAATTAGGATTTAACGCCGAGACAATTATCGCTTTCATATCTTCATCTCCAACCTTCTAAGCACTCTTTTTGCATCCACTCTCTTTTTTAGCCACTTCAACAACAATGGCTTCCCCTCCTGCGCACGCCTTCTAGGGTGAAGTTTTGGCCAAATGGGAGAAACTTTATAATCTCATAGGCCAGGGCTACTCTTATATAGCCAACCATCCGGAGGCCGAAACCGAGATTCGTCTTATGTTTAGGGATATGGGCACCGCTTCCATTGAAGGTACCAAGTTAGAGGAGGAATACGGGATCTTCCCCACCCTCTTTACTAACTTCCTAGAGGCTTACCATGTTGCTTATCAAGATGTTACTTTGGCCCACCTTGTGAAGGCACGCTATCGGGATCGGTCGGACAGCTTGGTGTTGGCCGTCTTAGAGCCGACAATTATAAGAAGGCCCTCGACTACGGTAATGAACAAGTCTCCCCGCTGATTCGTGAGAGGGGAAACTTGGTGGGGTGTTTGGCCATGTCCCGGACCATCTTCGAGCGCGATCCGCTCAATATTGTTTTAAAATTTCAATGCACATGGCTGGAAGAAAGGTTGGACGATCGACCCTGGATATAGCCCGCGGAGAATGCCTGATCCATGACCTGGAATTTCTGCCGAGCATCACGAGGACAAGGTAGCCAAGCTCAAAGAGAAATGTGAGCTCCTCCTCTTTAAGCTAGCGGATCTCGATTCTCGAAGCGATCGGTGTAGGCGGAGCATCAACCGTATGGAGAGTCGGTTAAACTCCTTTGTGATGCTCATTAGGGCTCGGTTTAGCTTTACATTCTCACCCCGTTGATCTATTTGTAAGGCTTTCCGATGAATGAAATGAATGCAATTTTTTACTCATTTCATCTTTGTCGTCATATCTTTTCGCAAGATAACCCCTTTTACTCTACGAATATGTAAATCTCACGCTCCCGATGGTCAATTCAATTGGGCCGGAGAGGCTCTCCCATTCGAAACAATCTCTCAAAGAAAGATTAGTAGCGAGGAAACAAACGAATGCTCAAATGTGAACAACTCGTGAATCTATATTAATATTATAACTCGATTATTAAAACATCGAGTGAATCAAGCATAATATTTCTTTACAGGCGTCGAGAATTGGCTTGGATTGGTAAAGACACGACCATCCATCTCGGCCGGAATCAAAGTACCACTAGGGAGCACCTTCTTTACTATATATGGACCACCATAGTTTGGAGCGAATTTCCCCTTCGGGAGTGGGACTATTGGCAATAATTTTCTCAAGACCAGGTCATTGATCGAAAATATCGAGACCGAACTTTTTGTTGAATGATTTAGCAACTCTCTGCTGATAAAGCTGGCCATGACATACGATCTTAAGTCTTTTTTCGTCGATTAGATTCAATTGGCTGGCTCTCTGCTGGATCCATTCAACACGTCGGCTTAGCTTGAGACGAGTATACGTAATGAAGGAATTTCCACTTCAACCTGGTAGAACAGCCTCCATTCCATATACAAGAGAATACGGGGTTGCCCCCCCTGTAGATGTCCGGATCGAGGTCCGATACGCCATAAGTGCAAATGGCAACCTCTCATGCCAATCGCGATAATTTTCAGCCGTCTTCGCTAAAATTTTCTTAATATTCTTATTGGCGGCTTCTCTTGCTCCATTCATTCGAGGACGATATGGGGAAGAGTTCAGATGCTTGATCTTGAATTCCTTAAACAATTCGTCCATTAGTTTGTTGTTTAAGTTCGAGCCATTGTCGGTGATTATGGCTTCAGGTGAATCAGATCGAGCAATGATATCCCGGCGGATAAATTTCGCGATATTTCGTGCCGTGACCGCTAAATAGGATGCGGCTTCAATCCATTTAGAGAAATAGTCAATCGCCACCAAGATGAATCGATGCCCATTTGATGCTTTAGGGTTGATAGGACCGATAACATCAATGCCCCACATAGAAAACGGCCATGGTTCGGATAATCGATGCAACTCATTTGGAGGGACATTAATCTTGTCACCATGAATTTGACATTTGTGACAGCTTCGGACATGTTGAATACAATCTCTTTCGAGTGTGAGCCAATAATAACCCAACCTCATAATCTTCTTCGCTAACAAGTGGCCGTTCATGTGTGGACCACGGATCCCTTCATGTACTTCCATCATCAGACGAACTGCTTCGGTTGAGTCAATGCATCTTAGTAGGACAGAATCGAATAACCGCTTGTACAAATTCTCTCCATTCAAGAAGAACTTCGAGGCCATCTTCCTTATGTACTTTTGGTCGAGATACGGTACTTTTTCGGGGAACTCCCGCTTTCGAATATAAGTCTTGATGTCATGGTACCATGGCTTACCATCGGGTTCATTGATCACGGTCATACAATATGCCGGTTTTTTTTAGTACCTCGATCTTCAGTGGGCCAACCTCAAGTCCATTGGCGACTTGTAACATTGAAGACAAGGTAGCCAATGCATCAGCGAATCGATTATGAGTCCTGGACAGATACTCAAATGAGATATCCTCAAATTCCTCTACCAATTCATCCAGATACTCATGGTAGGGTAGCAATTTAGCATCTCTCGTCTTCCACTTTCCACGATCGAAGGATAATCAAAGCGGAATCTCCGAACACCTTAAGTCGGGCTATCCCCATTTCAATCGCAGCCTGCGGACCGAGGATGCATGCCTCATATTCTGCTATGTTATTTGTGCAAGGGAATACCAATTTTGCTTGCCACGGGATAATGCCGACCACCTGGAGATATCGGAACCGCGCCCGTGCTTCGACCCCCGATAAATTGACAGCTCCATCAAAATACATAGTCCGGATGTAATCCTCCACCGACATGATTCGATCCTCGAACGATAGGCATCATCATCTTGCCCAGGATTTTCAGCTAGGACATCTGCTATAACTCGTCCCTTGATTGACTTTTGGGACAAATATTGAACGTCAAACTCGGAGATGAAGATTTGCCATTTGGCAAGTCTACCAATCAAGGCGGGTTGATTAAGCAAGTATTTGATGGGATTGCATTCTGTCACCGAAGCACTTGGTGATGTAAGGTATATTGCGAAGCCTGTGCATGCACCTGCACTAACGCCGCACATGTTTTCTCTACTTGAGTACTTCATTTTCGAAGTTGTGAATTTCTTGCTCGAGATAATAAATGGCTCGTTCTTTTCCATCGTCCCGCTTCTCTTGAGCTAGCATAGCACCCAATGATTCACTAAGGATTGTGAGGTAGAGGATTAAAGGTTGCTCCGGCGTTGGAGGAACAAGCACGGGTGGATTCATGAGATCTGCTTTAGTTTTCCAAAAGCTTCTTTGCATTCGCTATCCCATTGGACTAGCGCATTCTTCTTTAATAGCTTGAGGAATGGCTTAGCGGTTTCGATAACCGAGAGATGAATCGAGCAATATAGTTTAGCATACCCATCAAACTTCGAACTTCTTTAACCGTCGTCGGCGGCTTAAGCTCACGAATAGCCTTAACTTTCGAAGGGTCGACTTCAATGCCCTTACCGCTACCACGAATCCGAGTAGCTTGCCCGAGCTGGTCCCAAAGACACACTTGGCGGGTTTGAGGCGTAACTTGTACTTTCGGAGTCCTGTCGAACAATTTCTTCAGCGTTTTGACGTGATCTTCTCCATGCCTTGTTTTTGCTATCATGTCATCGACGTAAACTTCAATCTCATTATGCATCATGTCGTGGAAAAGGGCAACCATGGCTCGTTGGTAAGTAGCTCCAGCGTTTCGAGACCGAACGGCATTACCGGTAATGGAACATTCCCCATGGTGTGGTGAAAGTGGTTTTCAACTTGTCATTGACATTCATCGGGATCCGATTGTACCCGGAGAAACCATCCATGAATGAAAACAATTCAAACCCCGCAGATCGAATGCGGCCATCTTTCTTCATGACGGGGACTATGTTAGCGACTCAATCGGAATATTCCGTAGTCTCAATGAATCCTACATCGAGAAGCTTCATGATTTCCTCTTTGATCTTCTATACTAATTCCGGTCCGGCCCTCCTTGATTTTTGCACCATTGGCTTAGCCGAAGGATCGATCGGCAAACAATGCTCGACAATGGAACGGTCAAGACCGGGCATATTTGCATAGGACCAGGCGAAAATGTCCTGGTAATCCTTCAAGAACTTGATCAAGCGCTCGGACATTTCGAGGAAAGGCTTGCCCCGATCTTAACTTCTTTAGGGTTTTCCGCATCACCTAGGTTGACCGAGATAGTTTGTTCACCGGTCAAGGGCTTGATCTCCTCATGTCGTTCGAAATCCCGACAAATTTCCTCATAATCTGGACTGGACTCATTTAGGTCGTATACTTCGAATCCACTAGGTTTCCCTCCTCATGTATCCCCCTGTTATAATAATATCTTCCAGCGGTGTAGTCGATAGGGAACACTTTCCTGGGCCTTTTGGAATTGCTGCCGAGGGAATTAGAGCTGGCACAACTGGCGGAGGGCTTGAGTTGGACGACCGAAGCTTGGCTATGAAGTTATCCATCATCCTGTGAGACATCATCCCTTCAAATCGCTCGGTTAGAGCACCGAGCTGTTCATTCAAAGTCTCATGGACAACGGCGTTAATGTCGGCCATTCTCTTCGCCACCAATCGAGTAATATGCGGAGGATCCGTGATAAATTTCCTGAAAAGCGACAAGAAAAAAGTAAGTACAATGAGCGAGAATAGAGGGCCGATCCATGACTTCCTTTTAGACTCAATGAACGAACTAGACATGACCAAAAGACCGCATCGGGCAATTTTCAGTTTCGTCGATTTTTACGAGAAAATTCATCTTAAATCATACATTGGTCAACACAATGCCAAAATTTAGGAGCTGACAGATGACATACCGACGAACAACTTTTGTGTTTTACTCTATGGCGGGTTCCACACGGATCAATGCAGTTTAATACTTCTTTAAACAAATTCATCCAGAAAATTGCTTTATCCGGTTTCCAACAAAAGAACGGAAGACCTCTTAAAAAAACAATTAGAGACTGAAATTTTGCAGGCTATTAGTTGAAACAACGATCTAGAACTTTCATGTTTGGTAATTCCACAAAAAGGCACGTTCTCTAGTTCTAAATTGTAAAATGAATCTGGAGTCGAAAACATGTGAAATTCCAGCACTGCTCCATCTCGGCTATTAATTCCTTATTAAAAGGAAAATGCATCGAATTGCTGCAAAATTTTTTGTCATGAGAGATTGTGATCTTCCGAACATTTTTTATGAGGACAAGTTCTTTCAATTGTGAAGGGATATCATTGCGACCCATTCGTGTGCCAAATGACTCAACCTAGATCATGGACCGACGCAAAACAAGATAAGAAAAATCAATGACAAAGCTCAAGAAATTACCTCATTTGGAGAGAAAGTGTTAACCACAAAGACATGCGCATGAAAATGCCTGTGAGGTTCGATTTCTATCTAGTATGGCTTGACAAAAGTGGAGCCCCAAGGATATCCAGACTAAACCACATCGGCTTGCGGTTGAACCAAGATCCCCCGTGTAGACATCCGGCTCAGCCAAGTAACGACCCACATCACACGGCGAATGATGGAGGTGTTAACTCTTGGCACCAATTTGAAATAGTTCGGGACTCGAGAAGAGCGACTCGGGCCGGCACGACGATGGCCGAAGTATCCCTAATCAAGTACCATCCTAAGCCTAGCCATTCGGGTTCAATGGCGGGTTGTGTGTGTTAAGTGTAAATGTAAAAACGGTAAAAACATGCGCGGCGATTCATAGCATCCAACACTTCAATATAAACCATACACAATCTCCTTCAATCTACACAAAAAGGTTAGCAAACACTCGTCTCCTTATAACTCCCTTTCCGCAAAACCATTTAACACCTAGGGATTAAAATTCAACCAAGATTGCCAAATCAAGTAATTTTCTTTTTCATGAACTTATCCGGCTTAAGTCCTCTTTGGTTCCCAAGTGGAGTCGCCAAGTCATCGCGACCTAGAAAAAAAAATAAACAAGTCATCTTTTTCGGGCTAATGGATTATCGGGTTAATTAATTAACTAACCTAACTCGGACTCTCCCAAGTCCATACCAAATCGCAACTTAAGGTTCGAATGATTAACATGCAATGTGATTTGAATTTGGAGTCGCCACTAATCATTTTCGGTAGGTCGATTAGAAACCTAAATAAAATAGCGGGAGAAAACTATCTTATTTTCGCGAACCGGAGATTAAGAGTCCGGGGATTTGGTTACATTAATTACAACTAATGCCCTTTCGGTACCTTAAAATTCATGAAACAAATAATGGATTTGACAAATTTGATGAATTCTACTTGAAGATCAAAGAATCAATTTTTTTGGATTTTTCTTCCCATGACATTTTTTGAAATAAAGAAATTACATGAAACTAGGATGAAATAGGTTCAAGGTTACTCCCCAATTTGAACTCGTGCACCAAACTCGTGCTTCGGGCTTGTCTTGACCATTGGACCGATTTGGTGACTCGTTAGACCGAGAAATCTCTTGGTTCTATCTCTCCTTCACGCTTCTTTCTCATATCGCTAGAATTTCATGAGACGCAATCCGGGCGTTGATATTTTTTCCCTTTTGCTCTCCTTCTATTCTTGTACCATTGATGTCTCATCGTTGATATGCATTGTTATTTAACATAAAAACATAGAGAAAAATCAGTGTAGAAAATCTGGGCTAATTTGTATTCGAAATTAAAGAAAGTTAGGGAATCACTTAACTTTCTTTTCTTCATGCGAGCTCGAACGATGGGGATGGACCAAGTAGCTTGTGTTGATCGGTGTAAAAATTGGCAATAGTAGTATCGGGCTTCAAAATTCTCATACCCTCTCAAAACTCTTTTCAAATTTTTTCTCAAGAGCTCTCTCTATTCTCCTTCTCCAAAAAACTCTCTCAATTCTCTTTTCCTCCCCAAAAAAACTCTTTCTCTTTTATAGGCAAAATTCTTCATCCTTCATTCTTCATCTTCATTTCCTCACCTTCCATTTTCATCTTCCTTTCTTCATCTTCATCTTCTTTTCTTCATCTTCATTTCCCCACCTTCCATCCTCATCTTCTCTTCTTCATCTTCATCTTCTCTTCTCCACCTTCATTTCTCCATCTTCCATTTTCATCTTCATCTTCCTTTCTTCATCTTCCATTTTCATCTTCTCTTCTTCATCTTCCTTTCACCATCTTCCTTTCCCCATCTTCTTTTGGTATTTGCAATGCAGTCCCTAAAGTTTCAAGTATTTGCAATACAGTCCCCGAAGTTTTGAGTATTTGCAATACAATCCCTGAAGTTCGAGTATTTGCACATACGGTCCCGAGAAAATATTTCTTTCAAGCCCGAATCTTCTCGGTGCATTTTTTCATCCCATGCCTAGTCCGGATGCCTGTTAAATTAAGCTCAAATTATATGCCAATGCTAAATGAATATGTGAGATGATTTTTGTTTAGAACTAAAATTAGTTCTAATTTTTATGCAAAATATATATTAGTCAAAATTTAGGCGTCAACAGTCCTTCGTCTCGTTGTTGCCTACTCGGTCATTAGAGGTATTATTCCATCATTGTCACCTTACCCGAGGAATCTCTCGTCCGAGCTAAGCTAATCCGCGCGAGAGTCAATCTCCAAGCCGCGACAAATTGAAGCATCATCTACAAATTGGGTGCAAAATTCAAATTTGAAAAGCAAATCTTGAGTTTAGGTATGCCTCTTGATTTGATGTTCTGAATATTTTGCTGCTCGTTTCATTTGCTTGATTTTGTGCTCCGATCGCATATTCCAATTGCTTTCGAAAGTCGCATGTCAATTTTGAAAATAACTTTGCAATATATTTCGTGCTCAAATTGGAAAGATTTGTAATATTTGATTACCCGATTCGAAATATTTTGCATATCTTTGCATATATTGCATATTGAGCATATTGCATAAAAGTGGATATCCCTTTTTTTTAAAAAAAAATCAGATTTGATTAGGAAAATCTTTTCTAATCCACAACTTACTATATGAGCAAGGATTTGAGTTCAATCGTTAATCGTAGGATTACGAATTAAAGATTGACTCAAATAATCGCGAAATATTTTCAAAAATCGATTAGATATCCACTTTCTTGATTGATTTGATTGGCATAATATCTTTAGAATGAATATTCTCTCGCATGATTTTTAAAATTCTAAAAGATATTGCGTTGCATTCTAGATAAATTTGCATCCTTAAATTAAAATCATGTTGATATTTGCACGTTTAATTTTAGAATGAGTTAATTTAGATTAGCATTCTAGGATAGGAATCTGCATATTTGAGTTGATTTTCATGTCTAACATAATTAATCTTTAATAGATTAGGGTTTAGGCTAATTTTAACCTTAAAATATGCAAGATAATTATCTTTAGGCATAGTTTTATTTATAATCATTTAGTAACCCGAAAAATTAAAAAAAAAAATCAAAACAATCTTGCCATGTCATTTGCATGATAGGTTTAGGTCTTATAGAATCCGCATGTTTAGGTCTTTAATTCACACGTCATGTAGTTAATTTAATTAGATTATAATCACATCACCTCTAAATTAGTCATGTAGTTTAATTAAATTCACATGCATTCTTAGGATAGTTTGCGTTTACTTATGTCATTGCATTTAGAATGATTTCATGCATTGCATTTAGTTTATTTTTCATTAAAAAATGAAAATCCAAAAGCGAGAACAATTTGTCTTGGCACATGCTTCCCGTAATTACCTTTGATTTCTGGATGTTTATTAATTGATTGTGTAATTGTATGATAACCTTTGTTAGTGATTTAGGTTAGAATCAATTAATATTGCCTTCTCAAATGATTTTTTATGAAATGGTACCGAAAGGGCGTTAAAGCAATTTAGCGTAATCAAGTACTCGGACTTTGAATCTACGGTTCGTAGAAGTAATTTAGTTCTCCCGCTAGTTTATTTAGGTTTCTAATCAACCTACCAAAAACTATTAGTGGCGACTCCAATTCAAAAAAAATCTTTACATGTTAAGTTGCGATTTGGTATGAACTTAGGAGAGTCTCGAGTTAGGTTAATTAATTCATTTAATTAATCTAATAATCTATTAGCCTGGAATTTCCGAATTTTAGGTCACGACAATTAGTCACTATCACTCGATGAAAGTTGCATTTTCCGTCACATGTGAAGTGTCCTTTACAGTGAGGACGAGGTGTGCTAGGACTTTACATACTGACAGCGACTTCATCAGGAAGTTACCTTCTTTAAGAAGAAAGTCACAAAAAGCATCTTCAAACTTTGCTTCCCACTGTAAATATTCACTTGAGAGGCTTGCCCGGTCCTATGCACCCCACCACCATGTCTCCCTGCTCCACCGCACACACCGCCATTGCTCCTCCGGAGGCCGTTCCCGACCTCATATCTATGGCGGGCGATGGTCACTACGCCGGCTCAAGGTCGGATCAAGATCGTGGCCACCATGGTCGAGCTTTACTAAAGCGTTTGTCGGCGTCAGCATTGAATTGTGACGTAGGCCCGGGGTGGCTCCCGGTCGTTGGTGGGGAAAATTACCAAAAAAAAACTAAACCCATTGCATAAATGACAGTTCGAGTCCTAAACCTTTTAATTTGCCCAATTTAGTCCTAAATCTTTTTATGATTTTTTAATGTAACCGTTCCGATCAATTTTAGCCGAAAATCGCTAATGTGGATGTTGATCGTTCTACATGGCATGGTCACATTAGCGTACACAATTTTTGCATTTTTTATTTTTATTTTTCTAAACTTTATTGCACTTTTCTAATTTTCCCTTTCTTTTTTCTTGCTTTCTTCGTTATGTCCCTACACCGGTCAACGAGCTCAGTGGTGATCACGTAGGACGGTCCAGCATCCACGTCAACGATTTCTAACCAAAAGTGATCGGAATGACTAAATGGGCAAATGACTAAAATTTTTAGGACTATATTAGCCAAATTGAAATGTTTAGAACTAAATTGACATCCCTACGATAAGTTTAGGACTTTCTTTTTTGGTAAATTTTCTCATCGTTGATGTGAAGTGCTGTCATTTGTGAGGAACAAGCAGAGAGCAGATGTAGAATATATGGCTATAACGGGTACCAATAACCACAGGCAATATGATAAAGTCACAATCATCTTTGTTTCATTTCGCTTTGTGAAGGTCATTCAATAGTGAATGAATCATCATGGAGGCAAGCAAGAGGCATGAATATGTGCTGAACGAGAGGCTGGGAGGAGACACGAAAAGGACTAAGCCTTTTATGGAAATGGAGAAATCAACAAGCAATTGACTTACGTATCTTTCACCAAACGAGAGGATGAGAGGAGACACGAAAAGGACTGAGGTTTTTATTGAAATGAAGAAATCAACAAGCAATTGACTGACGTATCTTTCACCAAGTTACTAGCTTAGCAATTGACACGAGAAATTTCGAAACTCCGATCACGTGACGGTGCACGCGTTGGCATTTTCTTCACTGAAGTAATCACATCGGCTCACGCAGTAACCTCTATTCCCACCTTGACACTTGCAAGCCGGTCTTCCGCACCCGTCGGGACAGGGACCTCTATGACCGCCTTGACACTCATCGGCCGGTCTCCCGCATCCATCATAGCACATCACTGGCCGCCTCCGCCCACAATAACACGGCCCCCCGCCATACCCTCCATAAAATGGCGGACAACAACACACCGGCACCATTGGATACACCGGCACCATCGGATACGCCAGCACTGGCGGGTAGCCCGGCACCGGATTTGGCTCCTTCTTGGGCTGCGGTGGCGGGGACGCCTGCTGCGGAGGTTTCGGTGGAGCAGGTTCTGGGACTTTCTGGGGCGGAGGAGGAGGCGGCTTGGTGGTTTCTTTCTCTGGCTTCTTCTCCGGCTTCTTCTCGGGCTCCTTGGGCTTGTCGAGCAGGATCTCGACGCTCAGCACCGTCCCCCTGCCGTTGCAGATGATCTTGTCCCGAATCTTCTCCGGGCTGGAGCACACGACGGTGATCAACACCTCGTTCTTCTTCTCATCGTATATCTGGTCTCGGATTTCTCTCATTCACAAGTTAATTCATAAGCAAACTCAGTTGAATTAAACCAACACCAATGCAATAGTAATTACAAATCAAGAAATGACAACAATTTGAAACTAAAAAGCAAGAGAGAGAGAGAGACTCACGGGGAAATTCACAGAGAATTTTCTTGATCTTCTTGCGGCAGCGACAGCACTGCAGATCCACCTTTATCGACATTCTGGTCACCTGCAACAAACAACGCAAAAATCAATAAAGCCGATGTGTATCAAATGAATGCGGAGAAGAAAAACAGAGGCCGCGGGTATCAAGAGAGATGAGTTAGAGGAAAGAGGAGAAGGAGCCACCTTCTTCACCATGGCTGCGGGAGAGACAAGGTCTGGAGAGCTCCAAGAAAATGAGTGAATGGGGAGCGGTGAAGAAAGGAGCGAGAGATGATGGGGTGGGTGAGAACAGGCTGGTTTAAGAAAGAGGAAGCTGCCTACCTACTCAATACCCTCATCTGCTTCCTTAAGTAATTTGAGAAAAGTTGCTGTGTTTGACCTAGAGTGGCACGATGAGCAGGAGTCAACCAAAGAAGTGTAGGGCAACCTCGCATTTTGGTGGAGGCAAAGGAACGTGGAACTTGCCCGTACGTATGGTAGTTCCATTGTCACTGTCACGTTGAATACTGGGGGAAGCAATGATGGGGTTTTCAGCAAAGATTAGGTTTCAATAATTTACGGTCCTCTGTGATTTCGGTCCTCCGATTGTTGTTCTTGCATTGAATTTGGTTTCAATAATTTACTGCACGTGAAGTAGGATTCCGAAGGAACTCAATAGGTGACTGTGTCTGGGTGAACTGTATTGTTTTATACGCTGTAATGCTCAGCTCAGTACGTGGACATTAAAATCGTATTGAACGATCATCGAGCGTGTCGAGTGATCGAACACAATAACAAATAAAATAAGAAAATAAATGGGGCACCAGATTTATGTAGATCGATCAATGTAACTTGCCTATTCTAGAAGGAGAGAAGCACAAGATTCCACTAAAGATCGAGCGATATGTCGGAGAATAAGTAACTTTAAACTTTGAAACAATATATATATATATATATATATTATTTAGCTGTCTCCAACATTGACTAAGTAATTGTCCATGTTCTCCAAACCGACGTGACTTGATTTCATAAGATGTCCAAGTTGAACTCTAAACCCGTGGCATAATTTAATCAAAGTACTCCAAACTCCAAAAAAAAAAAAAATTCATATTAGACCTTCCTTATGTGACAAATCAATCTCCACAAAGAGTATACCATGAAATTAAAGAATTGCGGATAGAAACAAAGAATGATTCTCCATGGACAATAAACCAAATTACACGTACGCAAATTGGTTGGCAATGTGCATTAGATTTGTAAAACAACTGGGGACCCCGAATGTAGTAATGGAATTCGTCTGCGTAAAGAGCAAGAAGCCATTGATTAGAAAAAACAAGAAGCTTAGTTTATCAAGTCACTGTCCAGATAGTTAGGAAGTCGCCATCCATGGCGCAAGGTAAGATACATTAATTCCATGGCCAAATTTAAAATGTAGACCTATGTCTCCCTCTACGATAGGTGTGGACCACGGAATATCGCTAATTAGGTTATGTTCAGCTTATGAATTAGGTTATATCGAAGTCGAGAGCTTGAGAGAACCATGGATTTGATTAGGCAATTGTTTCACCTTCTAATTTAAGATGTTAAGCTTATAGTATGTGACCTCTAGATGTAATTTGTGGTCGGCCTTTCAACTTGCAAGTGCGTGGATGCTGATTCTATCTAGATGCCGTGAAAGTATCGGGAAAGTTCGTGCACATGGGAAAGTTCCCTCTGATTAACTATTAGTAGTGTTGAGCACGCGTTAAAAGGGGGAAAATAAAAATGAGAATTACCTAAACCAAAAAAAGGGGGTTAGTTAATTTTAAAGCTGCGTAAATTAGAGAGGATGCTTGTTTTTTGAGTGGAGCAAGTGAAGCTTACCTGGTGGATGAAAGCTGATGTTAATTTTCTTAAGGGTAATTTTGGAATGAATAAAAAGTTACACGAATTGGTGTTTTGTTTTAAATATGTAGCATTATATTCGTTGTTGGGAAACGTAACAAAAATATAATTTTGGCACCGCTGGCATCCACATCGGCAATTTTCGGCCAAAATTAGTCAAATAGTCTGAAATGGTACAAGTGCAAAAACATTTAGGACTAAATCGGTCCAATTTAAAGGTTTATAACTAAATTGATACCAACACAATAGGTTTAGGACTTTTTGCTACTTTTCTCATTCTCGTGTTTGCCCCCGATTAATATGCCTTAGTAGCCAAAATTGGTAGGCTCATGTAAGCACGAGAAAGTATATTATGTGACCGTGATATTAGACATATCAACGTGTTTATCTCTAAATCATTAAGCGTGCACGTTTTAGGGCTTGTACATCGTTATTCTATTTTCTATAAACGGAGATGCTTGATTTTTCGCTTATTTATTGATTAGCCATTGATACCACATAAGTGTCAAGATATAAGTAGGTACATATTGGAGTTTTTATAATTTGAACCCATGCTTTTTCATTGGGAGTTTGGGATTTGACTTGTAAATAACTACTATTATATATACTCTTTTTCACATGTAATTGAGTGATATGACGAGAGATGCACGTGTTAATTATAGGTAAATCCTCTTATGGGTGTAGGCTTAGTTTAAGAGTGAACCAAAATAAAACCTCGTGTCTTGATTTCTCTTTCTCGCTTTCATACTTTATTTTGTTGTGATTGTGCGCCGAATCCCAACAGTACATATCTAAATCCTTTTAATATAGATTAGATTTGAAAAAGAAAACAAGAGAGAAGTTCATAAGATTTAATTTATTAGTCGTTCAACAAGCTTTTTTAATCTTACAGGTAAATTTAAATAATTAATGAGGAATAATGGTCTCAAGTTTAATTCGGTCATTCAAAAGACTGAAACAAAACGACACTTGAAGAACATTTAATGGTAAGCAAATCCAGATACAATATTAAAAAAAAAAAAACTAAATTTTCGAAGGGAAAAAACTAAAAAGTCTTCTTTACAAAAAAAAAATTGTTATAGGTGTATGCACTTAAACTTTGACTTTGAAATTTGGTATTTCCATACTCAAAAATGGAAATCAACCCTAAATAATACATAGGCAAATATCACCAACGCTAATAACAAAGAGAAACTAAGTACATGGGAAAATATCAGTGCCAGGCTCTTTAATCTTTTTAACGAAATTTATCTACTATGTGAGAAATCATTAAAAAAAGTTCGAGGTATCACTTGTTTGAATTGATAAAGAATGAATCGTATAAAGCTAGTTGAAAACCTAATTTTTACAAAAAGCTTTCATGCTATTTCACGTTATAAGGTTAGAACCATACATATGACTTGAAAGATGATGGATTAAATAGGGAAAATTGTCTTATTAAATCTATTGTACGACTGTCAATTCAGTCCTAAACTCTTCAATTTGGTTAATGCGGTTTCAAAAATTTTAACGATTTTCCAATGTAGTCCTTGTGGTATTTTAGCAGGAAATCGCTGACGTGGCGGTCTAGCGGTTGTCCAACCAACGGTCACATGGACGATTTTTGTCAATTTTTAAAAAAATTCTGAATCTTTGCCCTTATTCATTTCCTTCGCTTTTTCCCCTTTTTCTTGTTTTTCCTATTCATCTTCTTCCCTATTGCCGAGGCCCCAGCAACTTGTGGATGGAAATCAAATATAAATAAAAAGATGAAGTTAAGAAAAAAAAAAAGAAAGAAAAAATGTAGAAAATGCAAGAAATTTCTAAAAATGGGAAAAGTACCAAAAATGTCATATATCTATTGCATTGGTACCAATTCGGTCATAAACCTTTCAATTAGACTAATTTAGTCCTAAACCTTTTTCTTTGGTACCATTTTAGTCCACTCGACCAATTTTCACCGATTGCTAATATGGACGCTAGCCATCCAACGTGGCACAACCGATGAGGCTAAGGTGGCCTTGGGCTAGGCCATCGCGGCCTCAAAGGCCCTCACCTGGGGACTTCGCGGCCGCGGGACGAGGTGGCCCTCTCCATCGACCATAGAGGGCCAACCAACTCTCACCGCAACCTTTGAGGTTTGGCGGGCTCTTGCCCGAAGCTAGCAAGGGTTGCCGACAATCCTTGCCGGCCACTATGAAAGAAAACAGGAAAAAAATAACATTATTATTCATTGTTAATGTTAATAAATTTAATAAACGAAAATTGTTTTTAATCGTTTTTGGTACTTCTTATCCCTATAGAGATATCGAAAGGTATTTAAAAATATTTTCTAAGAAAATTATGTTTCTTTTAGAAAGAAGTAATAAAAAAATATCCACGCCATGCGCAAGCCGCACCACGTAATACGGTTGGCGTCCACATCAGGAATTTTCGTTCAAAATCGGATGGATGGACTAAAGCTGGTTCAATTGAAATGATTATGACTGAATTGATACCAATACAACGGATATATGACTTTTATGGTACTTTTCACTTGTAAAAACAGTCCATATCAACGTTGGTCATGCCATGTAGGATGCTTGGCTATGACCGGACCGCCGCATCCACGATTTCTAGCCAAAATTTGCCGCAATGAGTGTATTGGCAAATTGTCATAAGGTTTAAAATTAAATTGGTCAAATTGAAAAGTTTATGACTTTTCTAATAATTATCCTCAATCTTGTGGTACCATCTTTTTTCTAGAATCATAATTGTCATTATTAAGAGTATGTAGCATTTTCCGGATTTATGTCATCGTCCAATTTCCATAAAAATCGACAACCATAGCAATTGGTTTGAAGATATCAACCATAACTTTAGTGAAATGAATTGGTGGACGTTATTGATAATACATTCGGCAATTTGAGGTGCCGTGACAAGTTCTTCGGGATGGCAACATGGATCGATGCCCTCCTTTGATTTCCACTTAGTTAAATTCTATCTCTTTGTTACGAAATTGTGGTCGACTCGACTCACTTGCTCAAACGAGAGTTTAAGTTCCTGAGCTAGTGCCTGCCCATGGTGCTTTTGATTACAAAGCATGCACTTAGGATGAACTTTCTTTGACAATTTCCACACATCTGCCAATGTATAACTTTGATGGATTGATCATCTTTATGTTAACAAAGCATGCACATAGGATGAAAATTACAATTAAGGTGGAAAGAGGGAGTAGGACAAGGTGGTAGTAGCATTGGAAGCTGCTCTCCCCTGTGTTTTAGTCTACAAATACTTGACCCACACGTCGAAGAACCTAATCACAACCCTGTCGGAAGACATCCTGTCGAAGAACCTAGTCACAATCAACTCCACCAAAATTTCGAGCATTCTCAAGGTGCGGGTAGAGAGGACCACGGACAAAGAATCTCGTGTTCCTATAATTACAATCAACTCTCTTCGATCGAGGAAGAACAAATCTTAGAGTTTCCAAGAGAGCTAAGGTTTCGCTTGAGACGCCGAGATGACCCCCACGAATCGAGCAACTCCCTCCTTTATCTTTCGAGAGGAGTTACATGCAAGTATTTTGTCTTTTTTTTTCAATTAAATCATGCAAACCATTTTATTGGATGACTAGTGTGCGAGGGATAGATTACCGACAACCGAAATCGTCGCACAATGGCTACCTACGGTTGATATCCAAGTGTAATTTCTGCAAGTGCTGGTATAAAAGAAAGATCATATTTGTTCTTCAAGGCGAATGGACAAGTAGCATATGGTGCCGTACCCTAACACTAGGGGTGAGTGATTCTCGATCCAATCCGGTTCTTGAGGAGAACTAGGAACAGAACCGGTGATCTTAGTTCCCAATTTTCGAAACCATTTACCGCACCGACAATCTCAAGAATCGGACCAAGTAACCCGACCAACCGGTCCGATCCGATCTCCGTGGGTACAACGGGATCGGTAACCTGTCATAGGAGAGATTTAAAAAAAAAAAAGAAAATACGAGGAGACTGTGGATTAAGGAATTGTACAAGACATAGGGATCTATGGTGAGAATTTTAAACGAATTATAATAATGTGAGAGATATTTTCCAATATTACTTTTGAACAACATTGACACTCCAATCACTAAATGGGGGTGGCCCACCACTCTCTCTCTCTCTCTCTCTCTCTCTCTCTCTCTCTCTCTCTCTCTCTCTCTCTCTCTCTCTCTCTCTCTCTTTGTTGATGTATGTTTCGTCTATTTATGAAAGAAGTAACATGGAAATGAGGTCATTGGCCTTTTCCGTTTTGTAGAGGAGGAAGATGTTAAGACCACACAGTTCAAAATTAAAAAAATAAAATAAAGATCAACCGGTCCGGTCTCGGGTGGTCCGATCCGATCTTGTACTCCCGAACTCATGAACCGGATCATCCGACCATCATTTTCAATTTTAAGGACCAAGAACCAGAGCCCGGGAATCGAAGCATCGGTTCGGTCTAGGCGATTCGCAATCCGATTGGTGCAATTTGCTCACCCTTACCTATTCGGGCGTTTTCGGTCCCGGTCGGTGCAATTTGTTCACCCTTACCTAACGGAACATGGGATAAGGCGCCCTTTAGGGGGATGGAATGAGAAACTCTAATGGATGATCGGGGCAAGGGCAAAGACTTGACAGCCAGACTCCTCAAGTTATCCTTCCTAGCAACCATATATTGGTATCTAGATGGAGCACAATATGAGATAGTTTCATAACAAGTCAACCGACTTCCATATTAGTTAGGCTAAGGTGCATACAAACACAAGAGGTCGAGCTTCGCTTTACCAAAAAAATCAGACCTTCCGAGATAAATGTTGTATTGGCTACTATATCGAGACTTCCTACCTCCATTTTTTGAATTATTAGCTCTTTTTGTAATGCTAGGGGATGCCCCTTAGCTGAATTATTAGCTTTGTCTTTGTTGTTGCTGTATGTTTCGTCTATTTATGAAGGAAGAAAGAAAGAAGTAACATGGGAATGGGATCATTGGCCTTTTCCTTTTTATAGAGGAGGAAGATGTTAAGACCACACATTTCAAAATATAAAAAATAATAATAATAATAATAAAGATTGAGTGGTCCAGTCTAGGTGGTCCGATCTCGATCCTATACCCCTAAAATCGGGAACCGGATCGTCCGACCATCATTTTCAATTTTAAGGACCAAGAACCGGACCGCCGCCCTCCCGAAACCAAGAATCGAAGCACCGGTTCGGTCCGGGTGATTCCTAGTCCGGTTGGTGCGATTTGCTCACGCTTACTTGTCCGGGCGGTTTTCGGTCCGATCGGTGCAATTTGCTCACCCTTACCTAACACAACATGAGATAAGGCGCCCTTTACAAGGATGGAATGAGAAACTCTAATGGATGATTAGGGCAAGGGCAAAGACTTGGCAACCGGACTCCTCAAGTTATCCTTCATAGTAACCATATATTGGTATTTAGATGGAGCACAATATGAGATAGTTTCATAACAAGTCACTGACTTCCATATTAGTTAGGCTAAGGCTTGTAAAAATGCAAGAGGTCGAGCTTCGCTTTACCAAAAAAATCAAACCTTCCCGGATAAATGTTGTATGGGCTACTATACCGAGACTTCCTACCTCCTTTTTTTTGAATTATTAGCTCTTTTTGTAATGCTAGGGATGCCGCTTAGCTGCTGTACTTCATCTCGCTTTATAATACCGACAATTTCCACACAGAAAAAATCACGTAAACCGTCACCTTTGAGCAATAAAATAATGCTTGCCGATACAGTCCGGATGGATGCGGGGCAAGGGGTGGCGAGATAAGTCCACTTAATTCTTATCAAAGATCCTCTAATGCAGCTCCTGAACTGTGTGCAATATAAAACTTATTAGCATTCTTGGAAAAGTCTATGTACGAAGCGATCACATTGTTGTGACAATTGAAGATTGTGGAATTAGCTCTTTTCGGCCATAAGCTCGGAAAATTTATTAACTCCATTTTGATTTCATATTAATTCATCACTCCACGCATGCTTTGCAAAATTTAAAATCCGTGAACAAAATCAGTGAACCGAACAAATCGGAACATCTCCATGAATTTTTCACAACCTTGGTTCACCATTTTCTTTCTAGCTTCGCAAATGCAATTATTAAGAGGATTTAGCATCTTTCAGATTTATGTCTCTTCCAATTTCCTTAAATTGACCATCGTGGCAATTTGGTTTGAGATATCCATCATAATTATAGGGAAATAAATTGGTGGCTGTAATTGATCAATATGTTGGGCTATTTGTGGGGCCATGCAAACTTCTTTATGTCTCTTCCAATTTCCTTAAATGACTAACATGGCAATATGGTTTGAGATATCCATCATAATTATAGGGAAATAAATTGGTGGCGTTAATTGATCAATATGTCGGGCTATTTGTGGTGCCATGCAAACTTCTTTATGTCTCTTCCAATTTCCTGAAATTGACCAACATGGCAATTTGCTTTGGGACATTAACCAGAACTTTATTGAGATGAATTGGTGGACGTAATTGATCAGTACATTTGGCAATTTGCAAGGCCAAACTTGTTTAGATGGCATAATGTCGAAACCGAAAGCGAAAAACCGAGAAAATTACCAAAAAGGTCCTAACCCCGTTGTACTTGTGCCAATTTAGCCCTAAACCTTTCAATTATACCAACTCAATCCTAAACCTTTGGACAACTTGCCAATTCAGTCCGAAACCTTTCAATTATACCAATTTAATCCTAAATCTTTAAAGCTTTGCAATTTTAGTCATAAACATATTGTTTGATTAATTTGCCGAAAGGACTAAATTGGTAATTCATCAAAAGGTTTACGACAAGTTTGGCAAATCATTAAAAGGTTTAGAATCAAATTCGTATAATTGAAAGATTTAAGACTAAATTGGCAAGTTGTCAAAAGGTTTAGGATTGAATTAGCACAAGTGCAATAGGTTTAGGACTTTTTGGACAATTTTCCCTAGAAAAACCCAATGGAAAGTCATGAACAATGCTAATGTCGTTCTAATCCTCATATCTACCATTGTATAATTAGACAACTTGATCATGTATATGTTCCTAGCAAATTACAACTTTGGCCATATCATAGAGTCGACAACAAAAAAAAAGTAAGAGAGCTCGTCATCCAAAAAATAATTCCACATGGTCGGGCCATCTACTAGAGTTCGGCTCCTCGACTCATCCGGTCCATGATATTAGTACGGGAAAATTGTTAAAAAGTCTTAAATCTATTGTACTTTTGCCAATTTAGTCCTAAACATTTTAATTTTATCAATTCAATCCTAAATCTTTTGTATTTATACCAATTTAGTCATAAACCTTTTTTTGTGCCAATTCGATCGTAAACATTTTGCATTTGTGCCAATTTAGTCCATCTCGATGATTTTTGGCCCACCAGCGGTGACGTGGACGCCGATGTTGATGTGGATAATTATTATTAATATTTTAATATTCAAAATATTTTATTTTTAATTTTTTCATTTTGTCCTTTCGTTCCATTTCCTTTTTTATTTGTGCGCTTTCATCTTCCTCTTGCCCATTCTTCTTCATCCTTCCCATCGTTAGTTGGCGACCGGCCAAAGGCTAGGCCAGCGAGGTTAACCTCGCCGGTCTTGGGCGAGGTTGGCCATGGTGAGGTGCCACCTCGCCTAAATCTTGCCTAGGCATGCCGATTGACGTGAGCTTCGATTGCTCAAATTCGTGTTTAGCCGAGGGCGTGAGGATTTGGGAGAACGTGATTCTAACCGAATCTTTGTGGGGTTGTGTAATTTTGAGTAGGCTTTCCTACATGGACGAGAGCGATGGAGACAAGAGGCTCCCTCACCATCGCAGCTCCCCCGCAGTTCGTATCTTTGAAGTTTGGACGCAAGCCCTCTCTCTCTCTCTCTCTCTCTCTCTCTCTCGACCTCACCCGGATCGCCCAATCTCGAGGATGAAGCCATGAACTCAAATCTTTGGGGACACCCAATCCTTTCTCTTTCCCTTGCCAAGGCAGCCATGGCTAGCCGACCTTGCCCAAGCAAGATATTGGCGAGGTCGCGCCGCCGCCATGGCCGGCAAGGTCGACCTCGCCACCCTAGCCTCTAGTCAATCGCCACACCGGCGGCAAGAAGGATGAAGAAGAAAGGGCAAGAGGAAGATGAAAGCAGAAAAAAATAAAAGAAAATAGAAAAAAAATAAAAATAAAATAAAATAAATAACTTTGAATATTAAAATATTAATAAAAATTATCCACGTCGCGCCACCCATCATCCATGACACCACCGGCTAGCCAAAAATTATTGGATAGACTAAATTGGCACAAACGCAAAAAATTTAGGATTAAATTGGCACAAAAAAATGAATTTATGAGTGAATTGGCAAAATTAAAAGGTTTAGAACTGAATTGGCAAAAGTACAATAGATTTACGACTTTTTTGACAATTTTCCTAGAGATTTTGGGTGAAGGTCGCTCGAAGAAGAGAAAAAAAGAAATGAAAAGGAAATCTAAAAAGTAATTTGAAAATTATTATAATATTATTAAAAATTATCCACATTAGTGCCCACATCCATGTCATCGCCGGTCGGCATCTATGTCGGCGTTGATAGGCCAAAGTAGGTCATATTGACTGAATTGGAACAAATACAAAAAGTTTTTGACTAAATTGGCACACAAAAAGGTTCGGGATCGAATTGGCACGAATGTAAAAGGTTTAGGTCCGAATTGACAAAACTAAAAGGTTTAGAGCTGAATTGTTAAAAGTACAATAGGTTTAGGATTTTTTTGCTAATTTTCCCATATTAGTCGGGTATTTTTTTTATTTTTTTATTTGTTCATATAGTCGGGTATTTCACATGCAAGGGATTTACCTGTCTAAAGGACCTATGGTGAGCTTCCCTTGTCATTAAGAGAAACAAAAGCATAAGGAAGAAAGCTCTTCAACCCTACATCTCAAGAATGATAGTAAATGCAGTTTAGGGGCGACTTGTGTTTAGAGTTAGACCTGCCAAACCCAAGTGTGTAATTAGATTAGTCAGTATGATTCGCTGACAGCTTTGCCTTCGTCTTGTGGATTATTGCCACTTAAAAGCAGAGCTTTTATGATTGCATTGAGTTCCATTACAGTGAGTCAAGAACAGCAGTTGATGCTTCGCGAGCAAGGATCACTGGTCAAAGTAACGCCGTTGATGTCGCGCTTAAGCTTAGTCGTGAATTAAGCTGACATAGACATGCAACGAACGTGTTTTTTGCTAGAGATTATGTTGTCGTGTCGTGTCGAAAGTTTAGGTTACTTTCATGGATAACATCTAGTTAAAAGGAGAAGGTCCAGGACATTAGCTTTCTGCTCTAGATCCACTGCCCAGCTATACTTAACCTGGAAGCTTCTCTTTCTGAATGGCAACCCGAAGGAGATCTTCTCCGAGCTAGGGGTGATCGGCTTCAGGGATGAGTGATTCCTACTCTAAAATCGAGAACCATCAGCTAGGGACTATTCCGCAAAATGAAAACCGTGAACCACCCGCTCGTTCCATGAATCCCACCCGAAAATAAAAATCACCGGTTCGGTCCAATTTCGGGATGGATCCATGGAACCGATCCTACCGAGCGCCAACATTAATTGAGAAAGATACGTGAGTAAACTGGATATTCCTTTTTGGGTGTTTTTTTAGGTAATCCTGCGAACTTTGGAAGTTCTCTAGTTGTCTGCACGATTATTGTTGGAAATTTATAATGAAATGGAGTAACAATGTAATCGAACTTTGAGGCGTGTAATCACTCTTTTTTATGATCAATTTGCCCCCATCAAGTTGCTATAGGTTTTCGGCAAATTCCCTTGAGGAAACAAGTGAAAATTGGCTATCTCTCTTTTGAAGGAAAACGAAAAAATAAAAAGTTAACATCTGAAATTGAACAGAATTGACCTTTATATAATACTAATAGAACACATCTCTTAGTGTCCAAACTGCCCTATATACGAACGCACATATTCATGTCCGAAAAATCGCACTTATTCATGTCCGAAACATTACATCAATTCATGTCCTAAACATCGCAATTCGGACATGACCGTTCGTGTGTGATAATAGTCATTCGAGACACAACCGTTCGTAAGTGACAACCGCCGTTCGGACGCACATATTCATGTCCGACACAACCATTCAAAAGTGACAACCGCCGTTCGGACGCACATATTCATGTCCGACACAACCGTTCAAAAGGGACAACCGCCGTTCGGACGCACATATTCATGTCCGAAACATTGCACTAATACTGACAGTCATTCCGACACAACCGTTCGTAAGTGACAACCGCCACTCGGACACAACTGTTCATGTCCAAACAGTCATAATTAAAAATATATAATCAAAGTGCTAAATGCATCTAATAATCGCGCAATCACATGCGGGTATAGCGAGCATAGCGGGGTTTAGCCCACTTGCCCATTTCTTTATTCGAAAAGACTATAATGACCTTCTAACTAATAAAGAGACTTGCACTCTTCTTTTTATCTTATGTGGGATTGAAAAGACAGCTTTTTTGTTTGTTTTACAAACAAGCTTCATTCATGTAATTAACTCCATTGGAATAGGTACTAGACACAAATTCAATTCACCACAACACAACAAACATTTTCATGGGAACTGATTTTCATGTTCAAAAGTAGAATGTTGAACAATCTACATGATCTCGGGCTTCGGATTGATTGAAAAGAGGAAAACAAAAGAAAATTAGTGAAGAAATAAAAAATTCAGCAGCTGTTATTTATAACCTCAACTCACCAGAATTGGCTTTCCTTCCCTCCTCAACCAGAATTAGTAGATGAGGACTGAGCAGACTGAGCTGGACCTGGGTCACGTGAGATAGCCTAAATTAAAAAAAAATATAAATATACATCTATTTTTTTTTATATAAATAGGTCCGATCTTGTGACACCCGATTTTTAATCATTTAATTTTATTTTTAAAAAATTATTTAAAAATATCTTTTAAAAAATCATAAAATTTGCAAAATCAAATTTGGAAGCCTTGGCCTAGCCTCAGGAACCAATTTTGAACAAAAAATATTTTCATAATTTTTAATATTTTTCGAATTTATTCAATTATAAAAATACCCAAAAAAATAAGAAAAATATAATTTATGGTCAGAAAAATACCCAAAATTAGTCAATATTTTTATTTTAATTCCCTCTTCATTTTGGTCGCTTTAAATTTGTAAAATTCGATTTGAGTTACTATGTTCCTTCGAAACATAAACCCGAATCGAACCCAAAAATGGTATTTCGAGTCTTTTAATTTTCAATTTTCTCTTTTTGTAAGCTATGACATCGGCATCTAGAGTCTTGAAGCACAATTGGGTCAATTCGCCCTCCAATTTGGTTAACTTTCGCCCAAAGGGCTTAATTGAACAATTTTCTTTCAATTTAGTCCCCGGTGCCATTCTAAATGAAATTAAATCTTTTCCAACGGCACCCATGACAATTCAGACCCTCTACCTCATATTTTTCATCATGCCGAATCCATTGGTGGCCTTGGTTTGGATTAATTTGATCATTTGAACCTTGAACTAGTCAACAATAATTTTCATATCTTGCATACGATTTGGGGTTTTTATCAAATTCGAAGTCCTAAATTCATGAAAACACCCATATCATATGCAAGAGGTGGCGGAGAACTCGATTTTGACATCAATTTTACAAAAAATAGACATTTGAAGCCCCAATTTGATCAAAAGTCAAAATCGGATCCCCCAGATTGGGTCCGCTCAGACCCGATGGATCCGGGTTTGCAATATAGGTTGAACAGCAGCCTCTCACACGCTGGTTTCACGCTCATCCTCAACTTCTCACGTCCGCACGGCGTCGTCTCGTCCACGTCGAATAATCTCATCTTTTGGCATCTTCTGCACATGAGAATGGTACGGAGGGGGATAGCTGGCATAACAGATTCGTTGGGGGGAGGCTACGAAGAAAAGACAAAAAAAGAGAGAAAAAAGAGAATGGGCAGAAAAAGAGAGGGGGGTGCGTGATCAAAAGGAGGAGGTAGCTCATCTTCGAGAGAAGAAGACACAGAGGAGAAAAAAAGAATAGAAAAAGAGAGAGAGAAAAACGAGAATAGGGAGAAAGAAAAAAAAAAAAAAAGACTCTCTGCATCCGCCATTTTTTTATCACGAAAGGCAACGAGCCGAGAGATTCAAAGGCGGATTCCGGCGAGTTCAGGCCATACTACGTCGCATCACCGGTGCCATCGGCTCCGTCTCAGTCCCAAGAATGCGTCGAGCTCACTAGTCTCCACCAACGACCCCAAAAAAAAGCCAAGACCTGCAACTCGATCCCACGGGTTCCACAGACGTCGCCGGACCAATCCAGCTCGCAGGTGAGTATCCCTGGACCCAAAGCATGCTAGTCGTAGCTTTGATTTGCATCGATATAGTGTAAAACGCGTGCCCGTTCGTCGCCGTAACCGGACCTGTTCTTGCCTTTTTCATACAGTTTTCATCATTGGATCGTGCTTATTGTTGGATACGTGATAGCTTAGCTCGAGACGATTCCAACGGAACCAAGATCGTCCAAATCGGACAGGATCTCACCGTTGGATGTTTTCAAGAAGCTCTCAGACGTCGGTGGTCTTCTTCAACCTCGAGAAATTTGACCGGTCAACGCACGTTGACCGATCAACGGTCAGCGTGGTGCTGACGTGGCGTCCACATCAGCGGAGAGGTTAAGAATATAATAATAAAAGAAAACAAAACAAATAAAAGAAAATGAATAGAAGAATGTGGGATATCATTGTGTGCACGTTGGGGCATTCCTTGCGTCTTGGGCTAGAGGGCATTGGATCGGATTGGCATTTGGAGGAAAGATTAGAAAGGAAGTTGGGCCAGATCAGGATTTAATTCGAATTGGGCTTTAGAATAAAAATGGGCCTCTCTTAAAGTCATTAAAAAATGTAAAATTGGACCTAGCCCAAGTTTGTCTTTTGGTCATAAACCAATTAAAGCCCCTAAGGCCTGAGTTGGGCGTTTTTGGCGTGGGCTGGGTCTACTGACCCGGTCCGGAAAATTTATTAAAAAAATAATAAATAAATAAATCAGAAAATTCGAAAATTCAAAAAAATAATAGTAATAATAAATTCACAAAGAAAAATTCCAAAAAAAAATAGAAAATGGCTACAATCAACTGGCTATGGACTATTTTAGGTATTTTAATTCCCGAGCCTTAAAAAAAATGACGATTTCCCCCCGGTGGAATCGTCCCCAAAAATTCCAAAAAATTCCAAAATATAGAAAATGGCCACGATCAACTGGCGATGGACTATTTTGGGTATTTTAATTGCCGAGCCTTCAAAAAATGACGATTTCGCCCCTGGCGAATCGTCCCCAAAATTTTCAAAATATAGAAAATGGCCACGATCAATGGCCATGGACTATTTCAGTACTTTAATTCCCGAACCTTCAAAAAATGATGATTTCGCCCCTCTGGCGAATCGTCCCCAAATGTTCCCAAACTACCATTCACCCTTAATCATTTTCTCTAAACCATTAAGGCTTTATTAGGAAACCTTCAATTCAATTTGATGCGTATTGATGTAATTTATGCACTTGATGGGATTTATTGATTGTGATTGATAGGACTAGACTTTCGATCTATTCAAAGCCCTAAATTAAACCTCCCTCACCCGAAATTGTGCCTGCATGAAATCTTAGTTAGGAAATCACTCGCGTTAGGTACCGAAAGGGCGTTGGTAACGACACCGGCGTAACCAAGTCCCCCGAATTCAAAATCTCTGGTTTCGTAGAACCGATCGACCTCTCCCAATCGTTCGGTGAGGTTCCCGGTCCACCTTCCAAGAAGGACCGGTGGCGACTCCAAATGCATGCACACATTGCACATGCCACCACGACCACACCAAGGTTGAACGCGATCGACTCTTATCGTCGAATTCCCTAAAAAATCAACTTCCGTCGCGATTTGGTATGGGCCGGGAGAGCTGCGCGAGAAAGGCCCGAAGGCCACCTCATCAATGAGGCCTAAGACCCGATCGGTAATCCATTAGCCCGGTCCGTAGCCTAGAAAGGAAAGGAATCCGGGTCGCGACACGGCCTGATTGGTCGGTTGGGTGGTTCCCACATGAAATCGAGAACCGAGCCGATATCCGTTAGTTCTAGCAAATTAGAACCAGAAATCGGACCAGTATCCGGTGGCAAGCATCCAAAATGAACCGACTGGATACGGGCCGGTCCGATTTGGGTGGATTCCGATTTTTGGCTCACCCCTGCTCTGGACAACCATAACCATATAGGCCTCTATTGCAGGCCCAATTTATTTTGCGAGTTTCTTAAAATTAATGTAATATAGATATGCACTGACAAGAGCTGTACACCATCTTTTCAAAAAGCAAAACTCAATCGGAAGTGTGAATGTTTCGTCACTGGAATACACACTTTCCAGAAAGCCCTGACCAAATGCGTGCTATTTCTTTCATAAGAGCCATCGGAATTCACCTACTGACCCCAAAAAAAAAAAAAAAAAGAACCGCGGGCTAACAGCGGATTGGGGCCGAACCCCCGCAAGAGCTCCTACAACTCGTCACTTGACGGCTAACCATAGGAGACTTCATGGCCTCCGGTGGAGCGTGCACCTCATGGCGGTCCGTCGCTTCCAAGGAGGAGCATGGCACGACGAGCTCCGTGGCTCGTGATTCTTGAGCATTCTTGAGCCCAAGTCACCACAACCGGAGTTCTTCGGCTTGTCTAGAGGAACAACCATACTTGCATGGGATAATGATACAATTAGTCTAACGTGCAATGTGATCTCGGAACGAATAATCTTATTTAATGTAATTTTTAAACTTTAGTCTAATATTCAATGTAGTCCTTAAGCTTTTAATTTGTTCAACGTGTTCCCTGAACTTTTGTTACGTATTCAAGTAGTCCTTGAGCTATATACAAATATTAAATGTTACATATACAAGATGGATTGCCTCGATGGTGGCCTATTTTGGCCGGAAAATCGCAAACATGGATGTCATCTATCTTATGTGGCACGACAGGCGCTAACGTAGACATTTTTCAATAATTTCTTTTACAATAATGGGTGAGGCGGCAAGGAATGAAAGAAGAAAAAAATAAAGAAAAAAAATGAAAAAAATAACTAAAAATTATTTAAAATATCATTTTTTAAAAATTACTAAAAATGTCACGTGTCGAACCGGTCACACCATATGGGACGGCTTGCATCCACATCAATTATTTCGGCCAAAATTAGCCGAATTGACTCAATTGGCAAAAATGCAAAATGTTTAAGACTAAATTGACACAATTGAAAGGTTAATGATTGAATTAGCACCAATGCAATAGGTTTACAACTTTTTCGGCTCTTTTTACTCTAATCAAGTATAGTGGTCATCTTTTGCAAAAAGCAAAACTCAATCGGAAGTGCAAATGTTTCTTTACTGGGATGCTGCACACTTTACATAAAGGCATGACCTAAATGTGTGTTATTTCTTGCATAGAAGGAGTAGAATCTTCAGTTGGATCTATCAATGGTACTTCTCATCTACCCAAGTCGTGGTTAACCCGTCGCACAAAAATATGTGCGAACGTCCAAAAATAACATCATAAAAAGATTGGCACAAAAAAAAAACCTAAAAAGATTGTTTTTCCCCTATTCCTATACCCATCATGACATACATTACCAGTGCAGCAAAGGCCCTTTCTCGTGGGAACCTTATGAAACGAAGGCGGGCTAACGGCGGATTGAGGCCGACCTCCGGCAAGAGCCGCCACAGCTCATCACTCGACGGCTAGCCATAGGAGACTTCATAGCCTCTGGAGGAGAGTGCACCTCATGGCGGCCCGTCGTTCGAAAGAGGAGTACGGCCCGAGGACAAGAGCTCCGTGGCTCATGATTCTTGAGCACAAGTCACCGCGACCAGAGTTCTTCAGCTTGTCTAGAGGAACAAACCAAACTGTTATGGGATAATGGCATAATTAGTCTTTTAACTTTGATCCAATATGCAATGTGATCCTCGAACGTTTAATTTTGTTTAACGTGGTTCTTGAACTTTAGCCGATGTTCAATGTGCTCCATGAAATTTTAATTTGCTCAATATGCTCTTTGAACTTTTGCTACGTATTCAAGTAGTCCTTGAGCTATATGCTAATATTAAATATTATTTTTCATTAATTCAAGATCGAGACAATATTGAACATTTTCATACACTCCATCATCTACATTGAACATAACCCAAAAGTACAAAGATTGAACAAATTAAAAGTTGAAAAAATAAATTAAAAAGCTCAAGGACCTCATTGCAAATTGAGCTAAAGTTCAAGGACCATATTAAGCAAATTAAAAATTTAGTGACCATATTACACATTGGAACGAATTTTAGGGCATTTTCCTTGCTTTTATCGTATTAACTGTTGATGTTGCTCTTGTATCAAGAGCTGGACATACTTTCACTGACACTAGTTTAGGGAACCTCATCAAAATATAGTCGTCAAGTGATGCCTGTGCACTGTGAATTCTTGTTCATGGCATTACGACAACCTCCCAAGATGGCACAAAAGCAAGTTGGCCCCTCTTGGTATCAGGGGATTTCCAATGGACTCTTCTGGGCCCAGACCAAGAATTGATCAATAGTTGTAATTAGTAGCAGGATTATGCGACACGGTCTTTGATTTGTAGCGGCTTCTTCTGGGCTTGTACATAGGAAAGAATGACAACAGTATCAAAAAAGTCTTAAACATATTACATTGGTACGCATTCAGTCCTAAACCTTTCAATTAGACCAATTTAATCCTAAACATTTTCACATTAGTATCAATTCGGTTCATCCGACTAATTTATGCCGAAAGATTATTGACGTAGACGTAGACCATCTTACGTAACATCCCTGGGTTGGGGAGGCCATGAAAGAAAAGAAAGAAAACAATGAAAAAAGATATATATTAAAATTTGTTAAAAATATTCATGGCAGCAATTTAAAGTCTTAATCGGTCGGATGGACTCACCAATATGAAAAGATTTAGAACTAAATTAAAACCAATAGAGTAGGTTTAGGCTTTTTTTGGGTACTTTTCCCGAAAAGAAGAGAAATTGCTTCTCATGAATGCACAACATTGGGGGCCCATTCTCTCTAAGCATTCATAAATGTAAATAATATAACCTCGGATTGTTCACATTTAGACTCCTTTTATTTAACGGAAAGTAAGTGATTTGAAAATATCTACCTAAAAACAATCGATTATGACGCTTACGAAAATGAATAAACGAAAAATATCATCGCCGTCCACGAAAATAACTGGACATAAATATTTATTGATAATTAGAACATTTCAAAATTAACTAATTATCACAAGCGATACACTCGATCAATTTTAAGAAAATATTTTTCAAATCGTTCGTTTTTTTCGCGAAACAAACGGGGCAATCTTTATCTTCCAATCTTTTTGGAATTGACTCACATGTCATTTTACCTTGAGATATCAACCAGAATTTCCACGAAAGAAGCTGGGGATCAATACATTAAGAACCTCTTTAAGATGGCAACTACAATTCCGGCCGAGCCTCAATCTTTTTTTTTTTTCCCGTATAGTGATTTAACTGGTGTTTGAATAAATCCCAATCATGGATTTATCAAAATAAAAATTTTGCATACGGTTAAAATTTAATGAGACATCAAATTAAATACGGTATGGGATAGAAGATTTCGACCCGATATTAAATCTCTTCCGACCATTTTATAATACTCAATTATGACCGTTATTGGTTTTAAATCTTGTCGGTTCTTTTTTTTTTTTTAAATCAAAAAATCTTGTCAGATAACAGAGAAAGGATAAGCACAAAAGGCTAAAATCAAAAGTAGACATTCATTGGACCGGCCTCACACGAAATGTGTCGTTTAGCAGTATAGTTGTGGGCAGAGAGAGAGTCACAAGTAACAACTAGTCCTTAGCAAAAATATTTGTATTGTGAGTTATGGTATTTTTCCATTCTCCACATTGATGCCACGATAATACTTAAGTTTTATAACATTATGACTCATATTTGGGAAAGCGTAGAATCTACTGAAGCAGGCGCCACATGGGTTATTCTGTGGCGAAGAATCTGCAGGCCCGTGAAAAATGGTACGATACCATTTTTCATGGGCCTGCAGATTCTTGGCAGCAGAGTAGCCCATGCAACGCCTGATGAATCGAGAACGCCAGGCCAAGTCTTCCTTGTTTAGTTTTTCCTAAGGACAATTCGGCGAATCGAATTCACATATCTAATTGTATTACGCCCAACTTAACTCGAGCATCTAGTCCTTCGAGTGAGACATACGAAACCTTTAAGTACGACAAATGATTTCACCTTGCTATGGCCTTATCAAGATAGCAACATCGGCTCCCGTTCAATTTACGAGTTCACGGCAATAGCGGTCTTCTCTAGTCCAAAATAATATTTAGAGATAATCGTGATCACATTTAGGTGTTAGTGGGCCCTACAAAGTGGCAAACCCGTGTTAGATGGTCTTCCACCACAATTGTGAACTGATCACATCATTTTCACAACCGATGTTAGATAACCCTAACAATTTTCTCCTCACATATCAAGTCACGAGTCGAAACAGCAACAACCTGTTTTAGAGTGACTATTGAGTCTGGACTTGGGCTCTTATACCGGGATTGGGTGGTTTTATGTCTCTCTCATCCCAAAAACTTAGCTCAAATCGAGAGACTTTCTCTCGTACTTATAAACTAACTATCAGGCCATCAGCCACTTCCACGACCCCATGTGGGACAACCCAACATTAGGTAAGCCAAATCCATTGTCCATCCACACCAAATAGAAGGATACTTTCTTGTAGCAACTACTGAAACAGAATGAGCACATGAAGTGAACTTGAAGGATGATGTTAAATGCGGTTTAGGGGGACGATTAGCTTTAAAGTTAGGCCTACCAAACCAAAGCGTTGCAACAAGATCACAGTCGCTATCGTTCAATCAAAGTTGCACTTTGCGTTTGCCTTGCGGGGATTGCCATTTGAAAAGGAGTTCCATTATTTGGCTTGAGTTTCACTTTCCATCATGTATGAGTCCTTTAAAGTGAGGATGAGTTGTGCCATGATGACTTCAGGGTCTTTTCTTTTTCTTTTTTTTTCAAGAAAAAATCGCCAAAGATCATAAATTATGTTCATCGTGACACATTCACTTCAATTTTTTTTTTTTTTTTGCGACACGGAAAACCTCAAATTTATACGCATGTGACAAGTGGGATTTTTAGGTTGAGGAGATGTAAAATGTAGGCTTTAAGATTTGAAGAGATTATTATGATATGGAGAACAAAGTTGAGGATAATTTTGCAATCATCTTTTTTCTCAAAGACGAAATTCTACCGTATGTACGTCTTAAAAAGTCATCCTATGTTTTTGAGGATATCAAAACCGGCTATGATGTGAAATCAAGGAGAACAATTCTTCACGAGCAAAGGATGATAGATTATGCGAAGTCATTGATTTCGCATCTGTCGGCAGGCTTCGGTAATTCTCCAAATTTCAACGTGATGGGAGAATGTATTGCGTGTTCTTGCTAGCTTTTAATTGAACATACATAACCAATTCGATCAATCTGTTTCTATCCTATTGTCTGGTTGTGCCTAAAGCTCCCAGTAGCCCTAATCGACATCATTTAGTTAAAAAGAGAATGTCAAAGACATCATCATTCTTCTCTAGATCCACCTGCCCAACCATCTGAACTAGAAGCTTCTCTTTTTGAATGGCACATCACAATTGGATCTTCTTTGAACGCACCTTCTAGGCCTCCCCCACTTAATGGATCATCGGTTCTGATACCAATTTATTAAGAAATGCGTAGTAAAAATCCATTCTCCTAAGGAGATCACTAAAAGAGAGCTTAGATTCAAACCCGTCAACATATCTAATTTGACTCACATTCACTCAAAAATTTAGGCCAATAAATTATAAATCAAATAAAATATATTTACTATTCTACATCACATCGGTTCTCCGATCGTGCATCATAATAATTTTCCTGACAGATTTATCACAAAGCCCAATCCACTTTTTCATTTCGTTTTAGTGGTTGAAACGAACCATTTTCAAGATCACAAATATGTGGCTAAAAGGACCATAATAGATTAAATTTGTCATTGATAAGAAGTCACCATCATCTTTATTTCATTTCAATTTGTGAAGGCCATTCCATGGTGCGATCGACCTGTTCTATCACGGAATGAATCATCATTTGGGGGCGAGCCAAAGACATCAACATGGGACGAGACATGGAAAGGACTAAGGTTTTTATTGGAATTGAGAAATCGACAAGTAACGAGTCATGTGCTGAACAATTATTTGACCACATATACCTCCACACACTATACCAGACCACAAAACCTTATCAATCTTTCTATACCCACAAAGACAGAGACCCCAAGATAGCACTCAAAAATTGACTTGTAATGCTATCTTTTCACCGAATTACTACATAAGATAATCGACGCGAGAAACTTTGAGCTCGATCACATGATAGTGCACCCGGTCGGATTTTCTTCACTAAAGTAATCACATCGGCTCACGTAGTAACCCCTGTTCCCACCTTGGCACTGGTAAGCCGGCCTTCCGCATCCGTCGTAGCACATCGCCGGCCTCCCCTGCCCGTGACAATAACATGGTCGCCCACCATACCCTTCATAGCATGGACACCAGCAGACCCCCACCATCGGATACATCGGCACTGGCGGATAGCCCGCCACCGGCTCTGGCGCCTTTGGGGGAGCCGGCTGTGGAGGCTTCGGTGGGGCCGGTTTGGGTAGTGGTGCCGGTGCCGGTGCCGGTGCCGGTGCCGGTGCCGGTGCTGGAGCTGGAGCTGGAGCTGGTGGCTTGGCGGCGGGTTGTTTCGGAGGCTCGACGATCACCACCTTGGGCTTCTCTGGCTCCTTCGGCTTCTCGGGCTCCTTTGGCTTCTCCGGTTTTTTCTCGGGCTCCTTGGGCTTCTCCGGCTTCTTGTCGGGCAGGATCACGACGCTCTGCACCGTCTCGCCGCCCTTGCAGATGATCTTGTCCCGGATCTTCTCCGGGCTGCAGCACACGACGGTGATCAACACCGTGTTCTGCTTCTCATCGTATATCTGGTCTCGGATTTCTCTTGTTCACAAGTTAATTCATAGCAAGCTCAGCCGAATCAAATCAACCGAGTTCAACAGCATTCACTCATAAAGAAATTAAAACAGTTTGAAGCTAAAAAGAGGGCAAAAAAGAAAAGAAAACAGAGAGAGCGACTCACGAGGAAATTTACAGAGTATTTTCTTGATCTTCTTGTAGCAGCGACAGCACTGCAGATCCACCTTTATCAACATTTTGGCCACCTGCAACAAAACAAGAACAACGCAAAAATCAATAAAGCCACGCGAATCAAACGAATGCTTGAGGTTTTTCTCCCTTTTCCCAAACTCTTCTGCAGACAAAAGCATCAGAGGCGAAACGAAAAAAAGAAAAAAAAAACAGAGCAATGAACAGAGATTGGACCCGGCTAAAGATTAACCAAAAACAGAGTGGCAATTGCTCTGAGGATGAAGGGAAGAGGGACGGGAGTGGTGGGCATCGAGAGAGATGAGATAGAAGGAAAGAGGAGGAGAGGGCTCACCTTCTCTGCCATGGCTGCGGGAAGAGACAAGATCTGGAGAGCTCGAGAACGAGTGGAATGGGGAGTGGGAAGTGGGAAGTGGTGGAAGGAAGGGGCGAGTGATGATGGTGGGGAGGGGCTAGCGATGGATTAATATGAATGATAGAGGATGATAACAGTCCGGGGAAGATAGAGAAAGGTCCCCCCTATAAAATTCAACAGCAATTTGAAGAAATACAATGATGTGAAATCGGAATCAATCACTGCCCAAAAAAAGCCGTAGGGCAAATTTATATTTCGGGCCTTTTGGGTTCGAAACGAAACCCGAGTGATTTTATTCAGTGGAGCAAGTACCAATAGAAATGTGATCGGAAAAGAGATTGGGGGATAGGACGCTAGTATCGTAGATGCGGGATTTGATTCATGCGCTCCGTAAATAAATAAAGTAAAAATCAGAAATAAGAGAGTTCAAAATAGGATAGACAAAAATAAATAGATATAATTCAACGAGTTTATACATATTCTATTTAAAAAAAATATACGTTTATATGCAATTTGCAATGCCAAATACCAATCGGATGTGGACACGTGTGGACGACATTGAATTTCATGCGCTCGTGATGATTGTCGCCTCAAATGGATGTGGGGCTCCGGTCCATTCTGTGGATTTATCTCATTCTAATGGAATCACTCGGAATTTTGGTGAGAACTTGTCAAGCTATGGTGAATGTGCTTTGGAATTTCTGCATGGGAACGTTTCCGATTCCATGTTGCGTGGATTCGAGCCGCTATGCCAGCGGACAACGCCTTGCTAACGATGGGCTTAGGCTAGGTGGGGTCGTCCGTCTTGAGTTGTATCAAAGCCGGGGTTGGAAATGATGGGTCTAAGCATGTCTTTCATCTCGGCGCCGCTTAGATACACGCAGTTGCGTCGCAATAGATGAGTCTCGAGCGACCTTAAAAAGACATGCAGTATTAAATTAAGGTCTTGAAAAAATGAATGATTTGAAGATATTTTTAAAATAATAATCGCTTATCTTTTGTTATTCACAGAATTTAATGTCCAAATATTTGCTTGGACGATAGAAATATTTCTCTTTCATTCATTTTTCGTAAGCGGAATAAGCCTATTTTTTTAAAGAAAAATATTTAGTAAATCGTTCGATTTTTCGCGACACAAGCAAAGCATGAGGCGATTCTTTTAGAGCTTTACCCTCCGAATTTAAACGAGTGAATTTGCGGTTTTCGCACAAATTATGGTATTGAAATTAAATAAATAATTAATTGACGCTAACAAGCTCGTGACCATATATTATAAACCAAAATTTAGGGATAAAAACGAACTCCGGAAGCAGACAAAAGAGCATCGGGTCGGGTCTTTGATGACCCGACCCGACCCGACTTGGAGAACGCCGTCGTGCATGGAATTCAGCACCTCAAATTCTTGCACCCTTTTTTGGAATCGCACGTTCGGGATTGAATATTCATCATTTGTCCCGTTTCTGATTGCTGACTTCTTAATCTTCGCTCACGTCCGCATGTGCTGGCCTGGAATTATTTTCTCCATTTGATTGGTACACCTCACCTAACAAAAAATTGGAATTAAAGCCTCACGATTTAAAGCACTAAATCGATCTAATTAAATTCAATGCGGTCCTAAATCTTATTTTTATTGCCGAAACTCTCTAAGATGCGTCCAATCACCATCGGCCATTTTACGTTGCATGACGACGTGGACAATTTACAGATTGCCGCATCAGCAAATTCTAGCGGCAATCAACTGAAAAAAATTACACGGGAATTTCGCGCAAATTTTTTAACCACATAAGCAAAATTAAAAAGTTTTGGGTGATTGGGTAACCATCCCGATGCTGATTCCAGGTTCAACCTCGAGAATAGTCCAAGGCTAATTCGAGGAGAACCACTTCGGTTTTCAAATTTGTTACCTAGAACTAGCCTAGAACGGATTCGATTCATGATTTCAAGACAAGGACCAATCGGCGTGGTTCGCGATTCCAAAGCATGGGAGTCGAAAATCCACGACGTCGCTGCCCAATTTCGAGTCGAGGTCGATCTGTCCTGAAACCAATTACTTCATCTACGTTAGTTAGGTATCACCCCACGTTTTGCAAAGACTTATCTGGTTATGGGAACCCTAAAATTCGAGTCTGAAGGTGTCATCTCTCGTCTGCAAAGACTCATCGAAACCCTAAATTTGAGGTTTGAGTTCTTCGAAAGGTGGGACAACAACTTGAAAGAGAAGTAGACGTTTGGATACGTAGTTTGGTCGGGAGCAATTATGGGCCATGCACCCCCACATGGCGACCGTCCACGTGTCCCTAGGCATCGTGCTACGCATCCTGGATCGACACGCGTGCTTTGACTCGTCGTAGGTGCTGCCCTAACCTTTCTTGCAATACGAGTGTCGGTGAGCAAATAAATAATTCATCAAAAGAATAAATTGTCAATTTTGGTTTACAGTGACGTAAGGAGCGCGTGGGCAATTGAATTATGTGGAGCCCAATTTTGTCTTTACATGTACTTTTGTTTTCATGGGGGGGGGGTTGGGCCCGTTGGGGTGTCTAGTGAAAGTAGGAAGCTTTTACACGTTTAGATTGTAGATTAGTGGCTGAAAAAGTTTGTTACTATTTGCGTAAAATAAATAAATAAAAAAATATTTTTTATTATTTGGTATGAGAAATTAGATTTAATTTTCCTCCATGCACTTCGTTTAATAACTTATTTATGAATGACATATGACTCGAACCTCAAACTTTCCGTCCACATATCAACCTCAATATAAGTAAAACCTTAGACCGGGACTCCTCTTCGCCACTTCGAGCTTTCCAACACAGAGACCCACCCACCCGACGAGGAAGATGTTCCTGTTCTTGAAATACTTATCAAGAACCGTCCACGAAGAGCAGCGGTTCGAGCATGAATACAAACGTCTCGCATCCTCGATCAAGGCAATCCCGAACAAGGATCGACACCAGATCGGAGAACCCCGCTGCTATAATAACGCGCGAGAGGCCTGCGTAAAACCTTCACGATGTGGAGGAAGTCGCTCCTGATCAATTGCAATGGCTTCACGGTGATCGACTCGCGTGGGGACATAGTCCACCAAGTGGCCTCGATCGAGGCCGGCGATGCCAGGCCTCACCTAGCCAAGAACCGGTTGCGGCGGTGGCCGATAACAAGGTTGAGGGAGAATAAGGAATACTAAAAGAAAAAATAAAGAAAAAAAGATGAAAATATGAAAATAATAATAATAATAATAATAATAAAGAAAGTAATTAAAAAATAAATTTATCTGAAAAATAAAAAAATAAAAATTTTCCAAATTTGAAAAAATAAATAAATAACGAAAAGAAAGAAAAAAAATAATTAAAAAGAAAAAAATAATTGAAAGAGAGGATGAATGAAAAGTGTGAAAAATGTTTTCCTCTTCTCAAAATGAGAAAATCATTTTCCTTAGTTTTAGAAGGTTTTTTGTGGACCGGAAAATATTTTTTACGTTGACCGCTCATTTTTTGCCCCCCAAACACCGGAAATTGAGGAAATTATTTGTCGTGAAACAAACGGAGCCTAGGTCTCTTCCTCCCCTCCCCTCTTCATTAATCGATTCCGTTATTTATTTCTTTTTCTTGCTTTCTCCCCACATTTACAGAGCCTTTTTATTCGATCTAGTATATTTTTGAAAGCTTCTTTCTCTCGTTTGCGGGAGCTTTTTTCGGTGTATGTTTCCCGAGTTTCATTTTTCTCGAATTTCGTTAGCATACAAGTCTAATTTCAAAGGAGATCGGAGGAGTTTTGTGAATGCTTCACTCTTACTATCATACCCGTACTCGCTCAACATTTTTATTCTGCGCGGTGATGGTGTTGAGGACGCTAAATCTAGGCAAGCATTGCGAGAAAGGTAAAGCTATATCTATAGATGAGCTTGTTTTGTTTTGAAGTTGTAGCAATTGAATTATAATGTTTCACTTTGTTTTTTTTTTTTGAACGGATATGAGTGAAATATTACTTTGACAAAAATAATGCAAGAACAGGATAGATGCTAAAATTAAGTTATTGTTATGTGGGGAGTAGTCATAGTCTCTTTTATTACATGCATATGATCAGGTAAAAGTAACTTTTATGACTCAGTGAATACTCCCAAGTCCCAACATTCCTCTCTCTCCCTCTCCCCCTCGCCCTCCCCAATCCTTAGGATTTTCAGCCGCCAGCAAATCCTGATTGTCTATCTCTTTGTCTCTCATCTTTTAAGATTTCTATTTGATTTAGAGCGAATTCAAGTGCTGAACATTTAAAAATCTTTCATGAGAGTTCAAGCCTTTTTTTGATTTGCTTGGACTGCCTTTCCTTTTCTCTCCCACTCTATTTTGGGAGTTTGTGAGTGTGAATAATTTTCTGCAATCGATCTTGGGCGAATGTGGAGACCAATTCGAGCATTCATACGGTTGACGACTCACACCGATGAGGATGTTCATGAAATGGCTCCATAAGCCCTCCGATAGTGGGCCACTCTCCTCAATTAATTTAGATTTAGGTCCAGATTCAAGAATTTTACCCTTGAGCTTATCTAGATATATATATATCTGGGAGTTTTTTTATATGTATTTGATATGTTTTCTTTAAACATATTGATGTTGGTGTTACTGCTTGGCGATGGTGATGATAACATTGAACCTAGATGAGCATTGCAAGCAATTACAAATGGTGTGGGAGTTCTCGGTTTGTGCTCATCTCTGAATTTAATGATCGGCCGCCGAACTTTTAAGGTGACAGATCTATTTTTAAAGGATGAGAGTGTGCTTCTAAGCGCAGAATATACTTTGTCATTTGCTTTCCGGCATTCACTTTTTCTGTAATTATTTGGGAGTTATTATGCTTAAAAGTATTTTATGTAACTCTCGAGTATTATCTTAATTAATGAATGTAATCTTTCTTTCAACGAAAAAAAGAGAATACTCCCACACGTTCGAAGTGGAAACTTCACCGAATATGAAATAATGGCATCAAACAAAATTGCCTAAACGGAACTAATGTGAAAAAAAAAAAAGGCAGGTCTTTTCGAGTAGTAATATGTGACGGTACTATGTTGTCCCAAGACACAATAATGGACTTATTTCGAAACCAAAACAGAGTAAGGCTCCATTTGTTTCACAAAAATTGAAAAGTTTGAAAAATATTCTCCAAAAAATGATCGTTTGTATCGCTTATAAAAATAAATAAAATAAGAATATTTTCATTCTTTACGGAAATGTTTAGACTTAAATAGTTGTCGATAATGAAAATATTTCTTATATACTAATTATTTCAAGAGATATAAGCAATTATTTTCATAAAATATTCTTCATACCATTCATTTTTCATGAAACAAAAGGATTTTAAATAGTGTTTATTAAACACATTCATGAACAAATAGCAGAAAACCGAAAACCCCACTCAACCCAAATGTTTTTTTCTTCAATTCTTGGTCTGTAGGAGTTAGGTCCTAGGTCGGGTCTCGAAAAACATATACTCTTTACGTCTTGGTCGAATCTGACCGGGCATCGGTACGGATCCGGACCGAACCGACTTGGTGACACCCCCTAACTACAAATTCCCTCGGCCATGTTTTCTGTTCTCACTCATCCATCTCTTGTGAACTGAAAACCAAAAACCAGTACTCAAGAATGTCATCTCATATAATTTGATTCGATCCATTCATTTCAGATTGGCCCCATTATCTTGTCGCATTCACTTCTTCTTGTTTTTTCATACATTGTCGATCATATTCTTTATGGAGATGTAATGGTATGATAGGCTAATCAAGACACATGATTAGACATTGAATTGAACTTAAGAGGGTGCAATCATGGCGGGTTTCATCTTTGATTAAAGTCATCAAAAGAAAAGGCCACCATCGACAACGACCTAACGATGTTGAATCACCATCATTTTAATTTCGAAAGTCCATGCCTAGTCTTTCAATCCACATAGGATAAAAAAGAGTGACAATTTTTTATTAGTGCAATATGTTGAAAAGGTAATGGGGAGTACAATATCGGATGTGATTGGCGATTTTGCGGATTAATTATTATTATTTTTTATTTGAAATAAATTCTTTTTAATTATATTCTATATATTTTTAATTATGATTTGAGTAAAGGAGTTTCCACCGATGATTGTTATCACCACGGGGTTATTTTTATTTGAGTTTTGCATGTTGTTGATGTTTGACAATTGGGTTCGGACACTAGGGTTTTATATTATATAGGGATAATTTTGTTCAATTTTTTTTTCGTTTTCCTTCAAAAAGTTTTCTTATTTGTTTTGGAAATTTATTAATTGCTTATGTTTTTGTTGTATAGGTTTGTAACTTATGTATTTCGGGAATTGATCCAAAGAAGTGATCATTTTTATATTTTTCGACAACAAGTGGCCTCCAAGGGAGGACAATTGCTTGTGCAAATGTTGAGGTAATGGGGAGTACGAACATGTATGGAGTGGGGGCCTTCCCTGTTATTCTTGGCTTGGTTTTATTTGAGGAAGGAATAAAAGGGAGTTTCCACCCACCTATACCCATTATCTCATCTTCATTTGCAAGCTAGTTTGCATGTGTGGCCAAATTTGGTTGGCACATCTCAAACCTAGGGTTCGGACAAAAGTTTTGCTCTGCTAATATACTAATGCCCACATATGAATAGGGGAACTTACAAAAAAAAAATGATAAACATATTGTACAGATATCAATTCGATCATAAATTTTTTAATTTGGTGAATTTAATCTTGAATAATTCTACGATTTGCTAATATAGCCATTTTGGTCAATTTTTTCGGCACATCATTGACGTGGACCTCGGATGGCCGCTCTGCCACTAGGTGACGGGTCGATGACATGGACATTATTTGTAATTTTTCATAAATTTTTTGAATTTTGTAAAGTTATTTTGTTATGTTTTCTTTTCTTTTTCTTTTTTTTTTTTTTTGTGGGGGGGGGGGGGGAGCGGGAGGCGAGGGGCGGGGCCCCCCCCTATCGGGGAGTGCCACAGGCAAGCGACGATCGGCCGGCGATCGCTCTCTAGAGTGGGGAGGAGGATTCGTTTTTCTAGAGATTTGACACCATTTACATTAGGAATCAGAAATGGAGACCTCGGAGTCTCTCACCTCCGGGGGATCAAGCCTCATTAATTTCTAGAATGATGGGTAAAGATGTTGATGCTTATCGTGAAACATAAAATAAACTTTGGAACAACTCCTTTCAGACGTGTGAAATTCTGGAATAACCTTCTTCATTTAATTGAAAATGTTATTCAACTAGAGTATTCGGATATGAAACGCCGCCTTTTTTAACAAGTTGAACTTTCACATGATGTGAGCAAGAGGGTTTATGTTTCAATCTTTACATACCTTTATTTACCTCTCGAATAATGCTTTTACAAGCTCTAGTCATAAGGTGCGTTTATTTCACTAAAAACTTCACGACGAAGGAAAATGTTTTCGAGGAAAATGGTTAGTTTTCATTTATTTTGTGGTTTAAGAAAAGTGATTTTCACAAATTTAAACTCGTTATTTTCGATCCATGGAAAATTTTATTTGCGAATCGATTAATTTTTCATAGTCCAAACATCGAATAGCACGAAAATAATTTCTCAAGAACAATTTTTTTTTTCCTCTTTTTAAGCAAACGAATCCCAAAGCTAAAAATCCTACTTACGCTTGAAATGGGGGTGGTGGCTCTGGGTTAAACCAACCCACGTCACTATCTATTAGCCAACCCTCCTTTGGCTTGGGTGGATTTGCTTTGCTTTGCGAATCTTCTTCGATGTTCGTTTTCTCCAGAAGGCATTGCTGGTCCACTTTCTTAATTTCCAGCTGAGAAAGTCAAAGAAATAAGGCGCTGAACTTTGAAACAATATAAAAGCCAAAAATAACCATATAAGGTACTATTGCGCGTAACGTAGGCTTAACGGATCACTGGAACGGACCACACAAATAGAGGTGATCTATGCATTTGAAGATAGACTAATAACATTGAATAAATAGAAAGTTCTATTTATATATATATATATAAATAAAAGACATCATTTAAAAATTTTATTAGGGATAACTGCAAAAAAAAAAAAAAAAATCATTCTCGGGATTTTCAAATACCTCCTCACAATTTGAAAGCTTGCGATTTGCCATCATGTGCGGCCCGAATTCCAACTCCATAAGCGAAGCCCGTCGTCGAGGTTCCGGTGGCTCGGGGCAATAGTGGCGACTCCGTAAGTTAGGTATGGATGAGAGGCGCAACTTGAAATCCAATGACTAAGTGAAGATGGTATTATTTTGTGTATCTTGAAACACGAGGCGGGTTTTTGATATAAAGAGAAAAATTTGGAAATGATTACTGTAAAATTCTCTTTTTATATTTTCTAAAGTCGAGTTTCTCAATAAGTACGGAAGCCGGACTTAATTGGAGATCCGACATGAGCACGAGGTTTGGACTCGAAGATTCGACTCACTTGGTTTCGATAATCGCAAACCTCTTTTTCGCATCATTTCGTAAATCAATTATAAAAAAAAATGTAAAGATTTAGCTGAACCTCTTATTTGGGCCGTATAAACTTCTTTTTTATTTTATTTTATTTTTGGGTTGGGTAACGAGAATAACAAGAATGTCACTACCCTTATGCAAGCCCATACAAGAGACTATGTCCAAAGACAGAGGCCGAGGACTAGGTTTGAAGCTGGGCATGGGCCAGACACACCGCATAAAGAAAGTCAAAAGAGAGGTGGCAGTTTCATCTATAAATGCTTCGTCCATGTTGCGTTGGACAATCCCACCATCTTCGCTCCTCGAAGCAATTTTAATCCCGATGCTCGTCGATCGATAATAGTTGAGCACGACGTTTTCGGACTGGATCAAGAAAACCTCGCGAATAAAATCGAAAAAATTATTAAAAAAGTCTTAAACTTATTTTGTACATGCTAATCCACTCCTAAACCATTTTTTTTTGCGTAGATTTAGTCTTAAATTTTTTGCAATTGTATCATTTCAATCTATCTAGAAAATTTTGGCCGGCCGGCGCTAACGTGGATCTTGACCGGCCGGCGATCGAATAATGTAATATTTTTTTGAATTTTTATAATTTTTTTTACAATTCTTCTTTTATTTTTTTCATCCTTTTTTTTTTTTTTTTTTTCTCTTTCCCCTCCTCTCCCTACCTCCAACCTGAGAGGTTGAGCCCCTTGCCGGGGCCGGGCAAAGCTCGGCCTCGCCTAGCTCGATATGGGCTTGCGGCCGAGCCTCACTCGGCGGCGAGGCTCAACCTTCCGTCGCTACCTCGCCTAGAGGTAGGGAGGGGAGGCGGAAGGAAAAAAAAGGGAAAAAGGAAAAGAAAAAATATTTAAAAAATTATAAAAATTCAAAAAAATATATTAATATATTTGGTCGTCGGTCGGCCAACGTTCACGTCACGTCGGCCAAAAATTTATAGGATGAACTGAAATGGCATAATTACAAAAGGTTGAAGACCTAATTGGCAAAAAAAAAAGTTTAGGACTGAATTAGCATAATTACAATAGATTTAAGATTTTTTTAGTAATTTTTCTCAATAAAATCACTACGGGCAGCAAAAGTGGTCGCGACTTCGCGTCCCGAGCTCGATAGCTGCTCACACGTGACCTCTCGAGACCAGGCCACGAGAAATTAATTCCGGAACTTTGCGATTTTAAGTGCCGTCACGGGTTCAGGGAAAGGCAAACTAGGAATGACCGGCGGGCAGGCGGACGAGGAACGCGCGGGCTCGGAGCTTATGATGCCGAAGCGATTCTTCGAATCCTTACATCTTGGCAAGCTGTTGGGCTCCCGTGAACTCCTGCTTTTATGTTCGAGTGGTCCTAGGAACCGATGTTGATGTTGGCCTTTGTTTTTATGTCCTTTACATATGGAGATCGGACGTAAATGCTAGCATGACCACCCATGGTGCGCCTAGTGCGAGTGCGGCCACTTAGAAAAGAAAGGCCCAGATTTGAACCGTCTTCACACACGTGTGGACCACAAAAAGGCAAAGATACTATCTAAATTCTTCTTGAGGTTTGGATGTCATGGAAACCCTTTTGCTCATACACGACTTCATGCTTAATTAGATCTAGGGTTTTCTGATAATTGTCGATCATTGAAATTCAACTGACTCTAGAAAAGCTGGGCGGGTCTAAACTTACAGAACTTCGCGATAACCCTCTCTATTGAACTATTCTCACGTGACACTATGATGCACGAATGAGGTTGTTAGGCGAAAGAAGTCTCACAACAGGGGTGCGGTGTAATGCGAAAGAGTTTATATATTCTAATTGGTAAACCCTTCTTGAATTAAACCTTTAAGTGAATGTGGGTCCGACTAAGATCGAACTTGGGCTCTCTTTTGATGACCTCTCCCAAGTAAAGGTGTTGGGTGTCTGCCTCGTCGACCCGAAATAATTATACCTCAAGATTTGTACATTTGAACATCCCACCCAGGCGGTATTCACCAAACTCGGCTCCCTCCACCTCTGTCACTCCCGAGGAACAAACCCCTCAAGCTGCGACCTCAAGCCGCTCATGTTAAGATTCAGGCAGCACAAACCACAAATAAAGTAAAGCGTAAAAACGAGAAAGGGAAATCAACACAAGATTTATTCTAGTTCACCCATAAACTAGGGCTACGTTCAATGGAGAATTCCACTATAATTAGACCCTCACACCTCTCTGTTACATTACTCAATTACAAACGAAAAAGAGTATCTATGGCGGTGATTATTCACGGACCCAAACCCAAACTACCAATGAAAAAATATGAGCTCTTATGCTTTCTCGTCAATGGAGAGTATGAACCACACTTCAACAATGAACATTACTTGCTGTGTCCTTTTTCTTGTTCAAGTTTCAACAAATTTTATGTTTTGTGAACTATGGTTTGCTAGTATTGAGTCATTTTGTTCCCACTCATAAGATAGCTTATCTCACATAGATTGACCGCAACCGACCGAATTTGAACGCAATCCGAGCTCGCCACCCCAAGTGCAAATCGGCGGTGGGATCGCCCCTATTTCTTGCGATCGCGTTTTTCCAGGAAATTACACGTCAGGTGTTCTACATCATAGATTCAGCCTATATGGAGACCCAGATGATCAAACCATTGATGGTGCGGATCTTACAATGAAACCTGCAAGATCAATGTTTAGGATAATGTTGATCTACATAAAAGGGATATATGGAAGACCATCTCCTCCATAGGTAAATGAAATCGACTATCGCAAAAGGCCAACATCAGGATAAGAACAGCCTAACGAGCAAAGGACAAGGAACCTGGGGTCATGATCATGGGGTCTTCAAGTGAAGACCGTACAATGTTGCTCCACAATTAGATTGATGTATAGTCTCCACCCTCCATAAATCAAGTGGCACATCGATCCTCCCGGAGCACCACCCTAAGTGGGGCGGCATCACGGCAGTAAATGAAACAGAAACAGCACATGCTTAAATGAAAACGAGCTCTTGACGTTTCATACTTGGAAAAATTATCCAAAAAGCCCTAAACATGTTATACGGTCGAGCTGACTAGACCATCACGTCAATAATTTTCGCCAAAAAATAGATCATGAAGATTAAATTGGCAAATCGTTAAAAGGTTTGAAACTAAAGTGACAAATTAGGACTAAATTAGCACAATTAAAAGATTTAATACTAAATTGACAAGTTATCAAAAGGTTTAGGATTAAATTTTGGCAAAATTAAAATTTTACATCCGAATTAACAGTTATAAAATAGATTTAAGACTTTTTGAATACTTTTTTCCTTTCTCTCAATAAAAATCGGAGATCATAAGCGGTGCAGGCGCATACGGACAAGTGAACAAGTTCCTAGTTGCTAAAAAGAACGAGAAAAGAGAGAAGAAGGATGATGGAGATGGTTTTCCTGTTCAGGCTGTGGTCCTGCGGGGGCGATGAGCCAAAGGTGGTCTTTCGAAACCTGGTTGCTTTTTGGCGTGTGGATGGATGTTCTTTGGCCAAGGAACATTATTGGATAGTCCACGGGTTAGAACACAATGAATGGAGTGCAGCTTTCCTTAGGAGCCACCCATGTCTCGTCAATGTGAAATCCCATTCGCCTTGCCACTTTCGCTCATCTTTTTCCTCGGTAGGGATCGAAGGCATTACTACGACAGCATCGCTCTCGATCGGATTCTTTTCTCGACCTTTGGGTTAAGACCATGGAAAGAGCGTGTGCGCACCACGAGCACGCGAAATACGTCGGGTGCGAGAGATTTAGTGTGAGTTAAGAGAATGTTGACTTCATCGCCGGACGGAGGGCATGGCCTGAACACCATTGGTTAACACATGGATAAACTTACCAGTGGAGGGTAAGATGCATGAGATTCATCTAATTGTAATGCGTTCGAGAAAAAGAGACTATAGAGCACGTTGTTTGTGTGCATGGTCGTGTTCGGAAGCAGGACATTAGTGTTCAATCATATGTGTCGAGAAAAATGTAAAAAAAATCCTGGACGTATTGCACGGTGGCCTATTCAATCCTATACTTCTCTATGGGACAAATTTAGTCGTAAAACTTCCGACGATTCTTCAATTTAGTCCTTTCAACCAATTTATGGCGGATGATTCTTTGACGGGGATGCCGGCCGTCCTATGATGCTGTTGGCGCGGCGTGGGCGATTCTATTTCTTTTCTTTAGCTTGGTTGTGCTTTGGGGCTAATCTCGCCAATTACTGCAATCTTCTTGCCCTACCGGCGCTTTCATTTTCTTTCTTGTCAACACGGTTGCTCATTAGAGCACAAAACCTCAATGGAAAAAGAATTTCAAGATCCGTTCGGTTTTCGGAAATGTGAAATGCTTGAAGCTCCAACATCACGATCACGAAGTGCCCCAAGGGCACTCCCAGTCAATTTGAGGTACTGATATGCAGAGAAGATCGAAATGCTCGCGGGATACCCTCGCTCCAAAGTCAACTCTTGTCGAGCTAGGGTTTTGCATCCATAGGGCTGGTTCTGTGCAGTCAACGGTGAGCCACAGCACGAAGGAGGACACGTGGCTTAGATTAATGATAAGAAAACCGCGTGATTAGAGTGACATTTCAATGTATTTTGTTGGTAAAATATGATTTAATGGGTTAAACAAAGAAATTAGACTATGAGGCGTGATAGCACTCTCTTTAAGGAATTATTTGCCCCACAACGTTGCTTTAATGGTTACCGACAAAAATCTTCTAGGATACAAATGAGCTTTAGGAAATAGTTGGAAACGAATGATGTATTTCTCTTGTGTTTCAAGAACGAAAATTGAAAGTGAAGAAGTTATAAACAACGAGTAGAATAGTTGAATATATGATGAGAAAAGAACACACATTTTTCGTGTCCGAAAAGGTGTCAATTCTCATATACCTTTTCATTGTTCGAAAACAGTTTATATTTAAAAAATTGCAACTCTTCGTGTCTAATAACCGATAGTTCAACCATACCTCTTCATGTTCGAAATCGTATATTCAATCATATCTTTTCATGTATGAATCGGTAGTTATTTCCGAATGCACACAAACACTCCAAAAATTATAAGAGTACCTTAGAAAATAACCACCAATTGAATAGACACTATCTTTTAAAGGTTATAAGAATGCCTTAGAAAATAACCGGCAATTGAATAGACACGACCTTTCAAAGGTTGTAAAAAGCGCCTTAGAAAATAACCGTCAATTGAACAGATACACACTTGTGTTCTTTCGTCAACCGAATAAATAAAATAATCGTCAAGTGTGATAAGGCACATCTTCGTTTGTTTTACAAATAAACTACCAACACATTTATGATGCTGCCTACTGTCGAATCTATTCACATTTGCAGAAATCTTATGTGGTCGGATGCCGGGACATTCTTACAGCCCAGCATCAAACATGCAATCATCCCCAGCTCCACCACCACCGAAAGAAAAACTGGTAAAAAGTCAATGTGGGCATTGGTCGCAAATCGATGGAGGCTTAAATAATTTTGCCCTAGCTGTAACGAGGGACCATAATACTGAAGTTTGTCTAGATATGTGGCTTACTATAGGCCGTTCGATCTGGTGTCTTCTTTCTCTTTAGAAGATTGGGGTTCTTTTTTGGTCTTCTACTAGAGTGTTCTATTGCTATGATTAGGTTTCGATTTCATGTGTTTTTCCTCATTATTTTGTGCGTTGTTCCATGCTAATGGAGTCTTAATCGTGCCTTACAAAAGTTCTGATCCATTCATGTGGTGAAAACTTTTGTGATCATGCACGTTTTGAAGGTTTTAATGGAAGTGTGGATTTGTCATGGGGAGAAATTGATGAGGAAGCAACATTATCTCAGATATTTAAGAGGGGAGAGAAGAGGCCAAGCCCGTGTGTCTAAGTGACAAGTGGCATTATTAGTGGGTAATGGCAACCTTAGAGACAAAGCAACATTGGATTTGTTTAGTTCACTTTTGTTTGGCGGGTTTGATGGCATATCAGAACACGGGTATTCAATGTTTGGATAAAATCATAAACATATCGTGATTGTACCAATTCAATCCTAAAATTTTTGTATTTATATCAATTCAATCCATTCGATCAACTTTGATCGACCAATGCTAACGTGAACGCTAGACCGGGGTTGACGTGGCAATCTTTAATGACATTTTCATATTTTTTTTCTTTTTTTTTTTTTTTTTCCTTCTCCTTATTCCTACAGCCGGTCGCTAGCCCTCACCCGGATCTAGAGAGCGCGAGGCCGGCCTCGCTAGCCTAGGATCGGCAATCGGCTATCGGCCGGAGGAAAAAGGAGGAGAAGAAAAAAAAAAAAATAAAATCAATAAAATAAAAAATAATTTGAAAAAAATATTAGAATATTATCAAAATTTGTCACGTCAACGCCGACCAAGCCAACTTTGGCCAGACGGATTGAATTAGCACAAACGCAAAAGTTTATGACTGAATTGACACGGTTGCAATCAATTTAGGACTTATTTAGTAATTTTTCCTTGGATCATTTGAAAAGGTGTTTTGTGCATTCGCCGTATCGCGTGACCGTACTGAGTGATGAAGCAAGTTGAAGGTAAGCGAGAGTTTCGAAAACTGAAAAGCAAAGTCGATTGCGATGGATATCCCCATCTATGCCCACAGACTTTGCTTGGCTAGATGGTAGATGGAAAGGTGGGGTTCCCATCTCTTATCTAAAGCAAAGTCGGAGCCCATTTGCTCAGTGTGGGGTTTTTTTCCTCCCTTCTCTCCTTTGTGTTCATGGGACTGCCGAAAATGAAACGTGATGGAGTCTCCAGCTTGGAGAGGTCTCTTGAGCCAGGTGCTAGAAGAATTCTCTATGTACTTATCGATATCTATCTATCTCACCTGTATATTGCCTTGTTTGGGACGAAATATGAAAGAGAGAGGGAGAGAGTTAGGAGAGGAAACTGTCCCTTTTAATACTTTGCTTGCTTCCACCTCGGAGTCAAATATGATGATTTTCGAGAAAATGCGACCACACAACTTGTTGGCACCCAAAATAATCTGCCTGTCGATACACGTGTTGTGCGCGTGAGAAGGAATATATCGACTGTATATTTATTATAGTTAAGCATAAACATCAAGATACTTCCAAAGGTCATGTGCGGAAAGGGGGCACGTTAGAGAAGGAGAAGAGAACTGAACCAATGTGGGCAACTCGAAGGCTATCGATAGTTACATGGGTGTCGAAACATTTGCCTAAAAAGTCGGATCGAAAGTTGTTAAAAAGCTAAAAATGTGGGAACAACACGTCCGAGCAAAAGGAGAAGAAACCTGAATCGATGCAGATAATGTAAAGACCATTGACAATTACATAGAACCTCACGAAGACCAAAATAACTATTCGAAGACCTAGTCAAATGAGTTCGTGGGAGATAAAGGACGAGGCAGCCATTCGCATGCCTAAAGCTATAACCGACAAAGGGCAGCTGTTTACTCAATCATTATAAATACCACCAAGCATCAACAAAGAGCCCCTGAACAAACTGACAAATTTATCTCATCTTTACTTTTCGCACTACACTTTACTTTTATTAGTTGTAGCCTTCAAATTCTCATCATTGAGTCAAACTATGGCGTTTATATTTATCCTAGATTTTGTGCCGTTGAGTCAAACTCTAAGGTAGTATCGAAGCGCATTCAAGCCTTGTCGTCGAGTCAAACTTTGGCAGAGTGTTGGGTGCGTTGGTTCGTTATTTTGGGCAGAAATTGTACTCTCTGAACCATTCCGTGGAGTCAAACTCCGGCTTGATTTGCTTTCATGTAGTTTCTCCCAAGCTCTTATGTATCGATTTATCTAGAATGGTACTTTCGAAGCCTACCCATTGAGTCAAACTCCGGATTGGGTTCACGTTGTGTAGAAATCTTTACATAATTTGTGCGTGAATTTTCTGATTATCTAGATCATTCAGGCTCGGAATTGACATGGGACTCTTTATCACGTTTAAAATTCGAAGAAGGAATTTCGGTGGAAGATATTTTGTCGCGAAGAAATTCAAGCGAAACACAACTACTACCTCTCCAGAAAATGTGTCCACCCCGATTGATGATTTATTAACATAAAAGGGAGGATGGCATTCCACTTGTGTGTACACTCTTCGGTTAGCACAGTCAACTGGGGCATTAGTGGATTTTCATCTCAAAAACAGGAGATCACCCGTTGGAATTCCATCAAACTGCTTTCAGATTGATCTAGGTTCGAGCTTCCAGGCAAGAGGTTCTCCATGCCCGTGTCATTCATAACATAAAATAATTAAGCGACTTTAGTTTTTTTTTTTTTTTTTTTTTGGGACTGGTTCCTATTATATTCTATTTTACAAGCCACCATGTGTGCAATGTGTGTGCGCAAGTTGTGAAACTCTACTCCCTCCTCATGTATCCCCATCTCAACTCTCCCCAAAGGTGGGGATTCTTTAAGTAAGTACAGCGAAACCGTATCCACATATGCACATGCTCTTTCATGGTAAATTTCTAGGCCCCGTAAAAGCGAAGGTTAGATCGACTGTAAATTGTGGTTGACAGATCGCTTTTTTTTTTTTCTGTGTTGTTGCTTTAGTAGATCTATGTGGACATTATCTGGGGGGATCATGTGTCAATCTTATCTACGAAGTGTTTTTCCTTGATTCCGGTTATCGATTGTCTCAACATTCTAGGTCAACTGTCGTTCTCGTAGAGAAGCTTCTAACTCTTTACTTGTTGCTTGACCCATCAGCTTTTCATGCCGTGTGAGACTTGTCTTAATGCAAAACTACTTTTCGGGGCTGTCCTAGCCTCCCCTCCTTCGGCTTCGTCCCATGTAGATTTGACAAATTTCAGCAATTTTCCACAGAAACTAGTGTAAAACTTTCTCAATCAAAGGTGTCACATTTGACCAATTTGTTAGCCATTATTTGTGGATTGGAATCTACCGACGGCCAGTGAAGAGCTTTAGCAAAGAAAATGAGCGAAACCAAGCATCACTTTTAGCGAGCTAATTTGCAAAACGTAGCGAATTCTTGAGAGAAGACATAGATGAGAGGGACAAAACGGACTTATTGCTGATGATGGAAGTGGGTCTCTCCCTTTCTCTTTGTCTGTCCGTGCCCACGTTGTGAAGGTTGGGATCGCCAATAGGGGCTCAAGTCAAACCCGCTTTAATATATTCGATTCCACCCATATCCACTCGAAAGCTTAAGCTAATAAATTATGGGCTAATTAGAATATGTAAATTGCTCTACTCCACATCAATTCTCCGACGTGAGATTTCTCCAACACAACTCACACGTGTATCCTAACGCTCCTCAAGTTCACATATCATGTCTATACGCCAACAATGAAAAAGAAGGCAACAAACTCAACCCCGAAGTGCCTCTCGTGAAGTCGCTTGCTGCTTTAACCTCTTGCTTCTACAGGAATGAACGGAAACTCATGCGTATCGTCGTTTTATGTTTTGGCCAATCCTAGGTTATCGAGAATTTAACATAATCACTGAAGGGTGTCCTTGGTTTTGTTAACAAGGTCGAAACAAACCTTCGCACGCGCCTAGACGCGCTAGCTTCCCTCTTATAAAGAAGCCGGTATGCCGCTTATGATTCGAACAACGCCGATTAAGCTCGGCATTTTCCGTTCGGCACCACCAACTTCCACAACAGCTTACGACAATTTTTGGGGAACTGCCTCATTAGGGTTTGAGATGTTGCATCTTAAAAACATATACATCTTACGACAGTTCACAAGGTGCCAAATGTTCTTTTACACTACCGGAATGCCTCATAAAAGTAAATTTTGTGGGATTCCTACTAGATGTTCTAAATATATTTTTTTCGGATCAAAGTTCTAAATGCTTAAAGCCAAAAAGATTTGAACTCAAGCACCGTATTCCAACAAGATGTTGAATTTTGTGATACCTGCCGATAGTTTAAGCAATCTAATCTTTTAAACGATCGTCATGTTCGGATCGACCATCCCGACTTCTCCAGATTCATGCACACACGTTCAATCGAAAAAAATCATGGAGTACGGCTGCTCACGTACCACGAACGTACCACCACGATATGCGTCATCTTTGAATAATTCACCGCAAGACCGCACTTTCCTAAAAGCAAACGTGACATGTACATGTGATGAATCCGCGCAATTAACTTAATCGTTTGTAACTACCGTTGGCCAAGTTTAATCAAATTCGCAATCGCATTCCAACTCCATAGCAGCAGCACTTGGATCGGAACCACAACGGAAGGACAGGGACGATGATGCTCTTTGGTTTGGTTCGGTCTGGTTTTTGGGTGGTGACGAGGGTCAACGCTGGGCCAGGCTCGGGTACAGACGAGTCCACCATGCGACCCCACCCACTATCTCCCAACGAAACGAAACGAACGGCTCACGGCCTTCCCATCGTCCGCGTCAATCTTTTCTTCGAGGTCCGCGCAAGTCTAACGTGCGGGCCCAGGGGGAAAGCGGGAATCCAGCCCATCCCTCCTTTTCCTGATTTTTGATTTTTTTCCCTATTTTCATTCTTTTCCGAACTCCAAGGCCTATTTGGTAATGTTTCTGTTCCTCTATTTCTGTTCTCAAAACAAAAAAATCGAAACATATTTAAGAACGCAAATGATTCGATTCGATTTTGATTTTTCTCCGAAAATACTTTTGGATCACTTTTGAGAACCGAAAAAAAGTTGGTTTTCAAGAAAAGGAATATTTTTGAGAAAATGAAAAAGGCAACGACAACTTCTCTTACTTTTTTTGGGCTCTCGCGAGGGTGGGCCGGGTTAACCCTGATCCGATCCGGATAATTTTTTTAATAAAAATTTGAAAAATTAATAAAAATATTTAAAAATCCAAAAATGATTAAAAATTCAAAAATGGAAAATTCATAAAAATTCTAAAAAAAATTGGAAAAATCAGAAAAAAATCAAAAAGAAATCTCAAAAATTAGGAGATGGGTCATTTCAAGTGGCCAATCATGTTTTTGAGATTTTACCTTTCAATTTCTCCTAAATGATGATTTTGCCCCTCATCGGCAAATCGTTCAAAAAAATATTGAAAATTCCAAAAGAAAATCTCAAAAGGTAGAAAATGGGTCAATTCAACTGGCTAATCCTATTTTAGGGATTTTGCCTTTCCATTTTTCCTAAGCCTTGCATGATTTGTTGTCGGAGTACCATGTTGCATCGGTAACCATCTACATGATATCCAAGGGTAAAATTGATTTTATTCATTCGAGCAATAAGATGTCATGGTGCAAGAGGATCACACTTGTGAGGCCGAGAAAAGTCATCAAATGTGATTATGCAATTATTTGATTGAAATGACAAATTGGGAAAATAAATTATTTCTCGGAGCGAGAAAATTTGTACGTTTACCAAATGCGTTTACGTTCGAAAACAAAAATTTGATATAGTTACTAAACGTGTTCTAATTCTCTAAAACTCATCTAAGAACAGTATCAAAAAAATTAATTCTAAACAGAATCACTTTTTTGGAACAGAAATGTTATCAAACAGGCTCTAAGAAAAATTTCAAGCTGTGTATTCGAGCCGAGTTGATCCCGCACAATGTCAAGCTCGAGTTCGACTTGGACCTATGCTTAGTGTTCGACGCTCAATCGGAGCATTGGAGCTTCGATCCGGACTCGACTCGATCTAGTCATAAAAAAAAATCAAACTAGGGCTCAAGCTCAAGCTCAAAAAGCTCGGAAGTTGCAACCCCCATGTTTAGATATATTTGTGGACATATTGCAACCGGATTTTCATGTCGATTTTAAAAAAAATGTCACTTCTTTTAAAGAAACTAACAAAAGCTCGATTAGTCGAGAAATTATATCAACCCAAGTACGGTGAATGTGAAATTGAACTTGGCTCGACAAGACGGTCAAGTAGCTGAAACTCGACCAAGAATTTTAATCTTGAGAGCAACCATCAAACGGAGTTCGAGCTAGCTCCCTAGTAGACATGGGTGAGTTTCTCTCCAAATTATCGGGATGTGATTCATATTTTCCATTGATAGGAAAGCAAGGGCATTCCGCTCCTTGGTGAGTGGGCGGGGTCCGAGGGAGCTGCCCCAATAGGGGCCTCAAGGAGGCAGCACCTCCCGAATATTATAGGATTTTTATAATTTGAGTCCATATTTTTTATTGATAATTTGATTTTGGGCCGATGAATAAGAATAGCTATATATTATATCTTTCTTTTGCAATTGAGGGATGTAACGATAAATGCGATGTGTTGATCATAATGAAATTCTCATCGAACGTAAACCTAGTTCAAGGTTGAACTCGGATAAAAACTTTGTGTTTCGAATTTCCTTTCTTACTTTTACACTTTACTTCGTTCATTGTGCGCCAAATCCTAACACACACGCATGAAAGCGGGGCTTTTAACTACTTCCAATTCAATACGTAATGAATCGTCCACGCCAAGAAATCACGACGAAAGCTCAAATATTACGAGCTTTCTTGGGTTGCTCCGACAGCGGCCTAGTAATATCTGTGTCTATTCCACCGTTGGTTGGGAAATCGCAATCACATCAATGGAAATTTTAGTGCCTTGGTGTAAGATCTGAAGCAATTTCTTGAAAGAGTGGAATGTGTCTTAGATTTCTTTTAGTCTACAGAGGACAAATGTAGATTCTATTTCAAGTGGTGGCAGATCATGTCAATAGACAAAATGACAACCGATTATTTATGTCACCCAACGACGCGTGATCTCTTTATAATTGATGGACTGGAATTTACAAGAGTATGAAACTAGAATGATTGTCTAAGTGCAGAGGAAATTATTTAATCAATTGGCTATGCATGCACATCGGTAGTAGTCCTAAGCAATTGAAGTTTATCAATTCGGTTCTAAATTTTTTGCATTTGTATCAATTCAGTCATTTCAATCAATTTTTGTTGGAAATCACCTGGCATAGAAGAAGGCATCGACATAGCAAATTATTACTAATATTTTAATATTTTTTACTTTTTTTTTCCTCCCGATTTTCTATAGGCAAGAGTCGCCACGCCACACGGAAAACCATTGAGAAGAAAAGAAAAATACATATTAAAGTATTATTAAAAATTGGTCAAGTCAGGCATTTTTCAATCAAAATTGATCGGAATGATTGAATTGATATAAATGCAAAATGTTTGAAATTAAACTGACAAGTTTAAAAGATTTAGAATTGAATTGGCAAAAATGCAAAAGATTTATAACTCTTTGGAAAATAGTCGGGTTCTCTAACTATAATATCGTTTCATCAAGTACTATGACTTTTCTTAATTTATGCATTTCGGTCTTCAAAGCCTAGATTTGTAAAATAAAGTCTTCCAACTTTTGCACTTTATGCATTCGATCCTCTGGTTAATTGCTCTTACTAAATCATCACATCAAACAACGACGTGACATTATCATTGTGGAAGGACAATGTCATGCTACTACTGCAGCTTCCAACCCCATGTTTACATATATTTATGGGTATGAGCTTGAGCTTGGCTCGAGCGAGACGCTTGAGCGGCTGAAACTCGACCAAGAATTTTAATCACCATCGGACGGAGTCCAAGCTAGCTCCGTAGTAGCCATGGCCGAGTTCCTCTTCTCTCCACATGCATGGACAATTACGCGACGTTCTGATAGCATCCTAGTAATATCTCTATCTATTCCACCGTCGGTTGAGAAATCACAATCATATCATTGGACATTTTTTCGACCAAAAGAGCAAAAAAAAAAAAATTGGACATTTTATTGTCAAGTTCTGGAGCAATTTCTTAAAGAGTGGAATGTCTCTTAAATTCCTTTTAGTCTATAGGAGGACAAATGTAGATTCGATTGTCAATAAACAAAATGACAAGCTAGAATGATCGTCTAAGTGCTGATGAAATTATTTAATCATTTGGCTACGCATGCAAATCCCATACACTTCGGTAGCTTGGGGTCAAATATAGTATTCGCTCTCTAAAGTTTTAGGGGAAAATTTTCTCCAAAAAACCTAAACTTTTTATACTTTTGCCAATTCGATCCTAAGCCTTTTTGTATTTACTCAAATTCGAACATTTCGATCAATTTTGGTCGGAAATTGCTTACATGACGCAATGGCGCTAACATGGTTAATTTTTATTAATATTTTAATATTTTTTATTTATTTTTCTGGTTTTCATTTTTGATGGGTCGCCACGTCAAACGTAAAACCAGAGGAAAAAAGGAAAAAAAAAATATTATTTAAAATTGGCCACTTTAGGTTATAGTCAAAATTGGCCAGGAAGGACGGAATTGACACAAATACAAAAAGGTTTAGGACTGAATTGATAAAATTAAAAGATTTATGGTTGAATTAGTAAAAGTGCGAAAAGTTTAGTAAAAATTGATTGATCAAATCGCAAAATTTAGAGAATTAAATCAGTTCTTTGACCTTTTAATTTGTATTCAGAGGTGCTCAAGTGTCCAACCATTTCCCTGGGATCCTATGTAATCATTTTGCAATAAGAACATAATTAAACATCTTGTCACACTAAATTAAATCTAGTTACATAAAATAAGAAGCAGCTTTTCATTAGGTTCGCGCGAAACACAGTCATTTCGCCACGTGGATCCCACTTCCCCCTGTCTACACAAGACAGCGGCTTGAACCGGGCACGAGCTCGAAGTCCTACGTGGCGACACGGCGTGGCGAATTTAACGGCGTCAATGGACGGACTGGGAAGAGCGCAGCGGCCGCAACAGGTCGCGGGACCACGGACGGAGCCGGAGGGGCCGTTAGGTGCCTACGTGTCGGCGGGGCCCACGGAATCCGACGAGCGGGGTGTCCCACGTGTCAGGAAACCACGTGGGCTGGCAGAGCGGCTTCACTCATAGCGCGAGGGAGCGTGTCGGATGCGAAGTAGCACGTGAGGCTCACACGCGCGGGAAAAAGGTCGACTCACGCGCCGCACTTGGCTGCTGACGAGAATGTTCGCCCTCGTTGACCAAAATGACCTTTATGTCAACATAAAGCATAATCTATTATCGAGTTACATTGATCAATTTCCGACCTAGAATTGAGTTCCGATCATGGACCTTCTCCTCTATTCTTTTTTGTTCGAAAAACTCAAATTATTTAAATAAATATAAAATATTGCATAGGAAAAAGCGTTAATTATTTTAAAAAATCAATTTAACATGGGATTTGATTCTCGATTAGAACCGACAATTACAAATTTGGAGCTGAGAACCAATTGATTTTGGGTTTTTGAACCAAGAACGAGGTGGGTCCTCCCTAAAGTCGGCCAACTCAATTTGATTCGATCCGGCTCATGTGTCTGACCGTGCCCGATGCTCACCCCACTCTTGAGGGTGAATGACTTATATCACGTACATTCACGAGGGTATTACGGTCAAATCGACCAGAATGGAGATATTACGTCAGCAGTATCATCACCCGGACAAGGAAGGAAAAGATGTGAAAAACCAACTAATGGAAGGTCAGTATCGTCATTTGGCGTACACAAAATCTCTCCGTCGCTCCTCTCATGTATAAATAATTGCCCAGGAAACTTCACTACACTCGCGGTCTCTCACTAAACCAAAGTCTCCGTCGTCTTCTTCTTCTTCTTCTTCTTGGCTGACCACCTTCAATGGCGAACAAAGACTACCACCACGCCGACGCCGAGAGGCAGAACGGCGCCGCCGAGCCCTCCGAGGAGCGGTGCCCGGTGGAGGAGGTGGCGCTGGTGGTGCCGGAGACCGACGATCCCTCCCTCCCCGTCATGACCTTCCGCGCCTGGTTCCCTCGGCCTGGCCTCCTGCGTCGTCCTCATCTTCCTCAACACATTCTTCACGTACCGCACGCAGCCCCTGGTCATCTCCGCCATCCTGATGCAGATCGCCGCCCTGCCCATCGGCAGGTTCATGGCCAGGGCTCTGCCGGCGCGGGAGTACGAGCTCCTGGGCCACAGGTTCAGCCTCAACCCCGGGCCGTTCAACATAAAAGAGCACGTGATCATCACCATTTTCGCCAACTGCGGGGTGAGCACCGGCGGCGGCGACGCCTACTCCATCGGCGCAATAACTGTCATGAAGGCTTATTACAAGCAGAACCTGAGCTTCCTCTGCGGCTTCCTCATTGTTCTCACTACCCAGGTCTGGATAACATCTCTTTCCTTCTTTTCTGTGCATCTTTTTCTTTCTTGGTCCGTTAAGACTCCGGTCTGAGAAATTAAGCAGCGGAGAGAGAGAGAGAGTTTGTTATCCTTTTCTGAATAATTAATGTTGCTTCTTCAGATTCTGAAACTCTTGAAATGGCTTGAACAGCTTTTTGTCAGTGAAAGCTGAACAACTCAATAAACAGCAAAACGTTCATTCCTTATTTTCTTCTTGTAATTCAGATAATAGGTTATGGCTGGGCTGGGCTGCTCAGGAAGTACCTGGTAGACCCTGTTGAGATGTGGTGGCCTTCAAATGTTGCTCAGGTTTCTCTGTTCAGGTCTCTCTCTCTCTCTCTCTCTCTCTCTGGGAATTGAGCTTTTTAGGTGTTTTCCTCCTTTTCTTAGGAACAACTTTTGAGTTTGTGCTCTTTTCGTTGCTGTGCAATTTACTGTACATGCAGAAGAATCAACAAAACTCCACTTAATCAAACCCATGGAACCAAGATAAAGTTGAGATTTTTTCCTTTGATAATCATGATCCGAGGCAAACCCGTCATCTCGCAGGCGTACTTTTCCACTTTTAACCAGTCAAGATGTCATTGTATCTTATTCGTGAAAGAGAAAGTGTTTCTTGGGAAAAAAAATAAGAGTCTTGAAACAAAAGATTGCAACTTTAGCATCTGCAAGCGACAATCTACGTAGCTTGATCATGCGGAGGAGTGAAACAGATGTGCTTTTGTTCCGTCTATGCTTAATATTTAGATAAGATTTGGAAGTCATGGACTGCATCAATCTTTTTTCTGGGTGCCATGCCGGGGAAATTCCAAATGGGAGTAAACTGCACTTCTTTTAATTTCTGCTTTGTGAATCTGTGACAATGGCTGCATAAGAATTTGAAGGCAGGCGCAAAGTGAACGCCTCGCATGTTCTTGTCGAGGACCATTCCAGTGCTGAACCATGAATTTTGTTTGGTGTTCTGTCTTGTGGCAGAGCACTTCATGAAAAGGAGCACAAAACAAAAGGGTGTACCCGAATGCGATTCTTTCTCATTGCCATGGCCGCGAGCTTTGCCTACTACGCTCTCCCTGGATACCTCCTCATGATCTTGACGTTCTTCTCGTGGGTGTGCTGGGCTTGGCCGCACAGCATAACCGCCCAGCAAGTCGGGTCGGCCTACCACGGGCTTGGCGTCGGGGCCTTCACGTTTGATTGGGCAGGGATCTCGGCGTACCACGGCAGCCCGCTCGTAACGCCCTGGTCCTCCATAGTGAATGTCGGGGTCGGCTTCATCATGTTCATTTACATAATCGTTCCTCTGTGTTACTGGAAATACAACACCTTCGACGCTCGGAAGTTCCCCATCTTCTCCAATCAGTTGTTCAGGTCCAACGGGCACAAATACGACACCACCAAGGTATTGACGCCGCAGTTCGATCTCGATGTTGCTGCATATGACGACTACGGCAAGCTCTATTTGAGCCCTCTGTTTGCTCTCTCAATAGGATCGGGATTTGCAAGATTCACGGCCACGCTCACTCATGTGGCACTCTTTCATGGAAGGTGAAGAAACATGAATCGATTCCCATTATGACAAGGAAAACCAGACTAGTCTACTTGACTGACCGTCTTCGTAATTGCTTCGACCGTGCAGAGACATTTTGAGGCAGAGCCGAGCCGCGATGACAAACGCAAAGCTGGACATCCACGCGAAGCTCATGAGACGTTATAAACAAGTGCCTCAATGGTGGTTCCTCATTTTACTGGTCGGGAGCATCGTCCTGTCTTTGGTGATGGCCTTCGTTTGGAAAGAAGACGTGCAGCTCCCGTGGTGGGGGATGCTTTTTGCCTTCGGCTTGGCCTGGATCGTCACCCTCCCGATCGGCGTCATACAAGCGACTACCAACCAGGTTAAATCCTCAATTTTTCAGAGTTCCTGTGTTGCAGACGTGAAAGACTAGTTCATAAAATACTGATGTTTCTCTTTGGCTACTTCTCAGCAACCCGGATACGACATTATCGCGCAGTTCATCATCGGATATGTTCTGCCGGGAAAGCCAATCGCGAACTTGCTTTTCAAAATCTATGGGAGGATCAGCTCGGTTCACGCTCTCTCCTTCTTGTCTGACCTCAAACTCGGGCAGTACATGAAGATTCCTCCGCGCTGCATGTACGCAGCTCAGGTCTCTTACACAGAACCAGAACCTATGCATCTGATATCGAACATGTTCTGTATTTGTGGATTGATTTGATGAGGCATACTAACCTGGCACGATTGCATCCGTTTCTTTCTCGTGTTCATTACAGCTTGTAGGGACGGTGGTCGCCGCTTTAGTCAACCTCGCTGTGGCATGGTGGATGCTGGAGAGCATAGACGACATCTGTGATGTCCAAGGGACACACCCCGACAGCCCGTGGACCTGCCCAAAGTACCGGGTCACCTTCGACGCATCCGTCATTTGGGGACTGATAGGCCCGAGACGCCTTTTCGGGCCCGGAGGTTTATACCGGAACCTGGTGTGGCTGTTCCTTATCGGAGCCGTGTTGCCCGTGCCCATCTGGGTGCTGAGCAAGATCTTCCCGGAGAAGAAATGGATCGCGCTGATAAACATACCCGTCATATCCTACGGATTCGCCGGGATGCCTCCCGCCACTCCCACCAACATCGCGAGCTGGCTCATCACTGGGACGATCTTCAACTACTTCATATTCAAGTACCACAAGCGGTGGTGGCAGAAGTACAACTACGTCCTGTCCGGGGCGCTAGATGCCGGGACAGCGTTCATGGCCGTGCTCCTGTTCTTCGCCCTGCAGAACCAGGACAAGAACCTCAAGTGGTGGGGGTCGGAGCTCGACCATTGTCCCCTGGCGTCATGTCCGACCCAACCGGGCATCACCGTCGAAGGGTGCCCGGTTTTTGCATGACAATTTGGGAGGAGTAGCTTTTATATATTCAAATAGGAGAAGGGAAGAAGAGATGGGGCATCGCCCGTACTGGTTGAGTGGAAAGTTGATGATTATCTAGCATAGCTTTGCATTTTTGTCCATTGCTTCAAATTGAAAGCTTGTTTATGTCACTCTATGAGAGCGAAACTCAGCATGCTCCAGTAAGTCAAGAAGACTCAAGAGGACCAAATGGCAACGTAAGCTCGCGAATTGCCATTTTCCCCTCCGCTGCTTAAACCCTAAAATCGCTTTCCCGCTTCTCCGACCGGGCGTCGCAGAGTCTAACCACGAGTACAAAGATGGTGGCCAACCCCCACCACCGGCGGCCCTCGCCATCGGTCGGCAAGGGTCACTGAGCCAACGCTGGCCCTTCCTGGCAAAGCCCTCGCCACTATTCTACTTCTGCGTTTGTTTTTTTTTAATTATTATTTTTAGCTTATTTAAAAATTACATTAAAACTCAGTTTTGAGCCAAACCGACGTCGTTTTAGCCACGTCATCACTACGTAGGAGAGAAAATATTTGAAAAAAATTATGTCAGCATTTTTCGTTAGCCAAAGTAGACGGGGTTAACGGAATGACTCAATTGCACCAATTTGACAAATTTTAAGATTCAATTGCACTTTCTTGATATTTAGGATTTCTAGTGAACATATTCCTAAATTCAAAAACTAAACTGTACTTCACAAAAGTTCTAGAATAGCACAAGCCTGCCCACTCACGTAAACTATTTGGGTCTAGCCCATCCAGGACACGATAATGTTCAGTATCTGTTCTTATCTACATTAGACTTAGATAAAATCCAATTGTTATCGTAAATCGAAATATCGAAACAAGTAACACGAGCCAAGTGTTTTCGACTCGAGAAAGATAGTATGAAAGTACTATAATATATTGCAATCTGTATTATTACCTTCCACACGGTATCCACCAAGGAATTGCAATCAATGAAGACAACACCGATGGTTGATTCGATGATGTCGATTAGAGACTTGGACACATCAATTAGATCACATGAATGCGATGAGTAATCTAGAATCGCAGGTTTGAATTATTGAATCTAGGGCGCGTCCATAGAATTAAATTAACCAACTTATGATTTCTAATTCAAAAATATCAGCAAGAAAGAAAGGCACGAGCTAAACAAAAGGTCAACTGTCGAATAAGTTTATTTATTGACCTGGCCCAAAAATAAATTTCTCAAGGCCGTTTACAATATTTCTTGCTAGAGATACAATAGATGGAAACGACCAATGGAGAACAGAACATAACAAGGTGACGTGCATGGTCCGAAAATCAATGGAGATTCGATCAACGATTACAGGGATTCGTTTCCTAACTACATTGATTAACCTCCTGATTTTTGGCATATTTTGTAATCCCCGTTAATGTCGAAATATTTTTCTAGTAATTAACGAATATTGAAATATTTTGCACATGTCGTCGTTATCATCTCGAAAACGAAGATGAAAAGAAGCAAGCACTGCAAGACCAGACAAGTTACTCCCTCCTCTCGTAGCGGCTTTTCGAAATTGCGTATGGAAAGAGAAAGAGATTTTTCTACGGTTGATTTTCATGACAATTAAAGTTATAAATTAATGGTGCTTACTAAACTCCTGGATCCGATGGAAATAGATCCCCTAACATTGAAATGTTAGGGGTGACATTGATCAAATCGAGCCGTCCAAATCAAAATGAACGACCCGATTTGATCCACATCATGTCTTGAAAGGGGGAAATTTGGGCATGAAATTTTAAAAAATTTGAAGATATGATGTGCATCAAATCAGCTGTCATTTTGATTTAGGCGGCCCAATTTAATCAATGTCATCCCTAACATTGAAATGTCAATGTTAGGGGATTCGGAGATATGCATAATCGCCTAACTCCTCTTATATTCATTACAATCCTTATTATTCCATCTACATACAAATAGGAATAAAGAAGGAAACTAAATTTGAAAAAATATAAAAAAAAAAATATGAAACGTACTTGTTCCTCAAAAACAGGCTTCCTATGATGCACATATCAATGCAGCCCGAGCTTGATTGCCACGCGTGCGAGCTTCTCGGTGTCCACGTTGGTCGCTCGGAGCCGGGTCAGCGACCCGAGTGCCAAGTCCGGACGTCGGAAGTATAGTTCCTTAGCAAACAACAAATTCAACACCGAGTCGCCGATGTGCTCCAACGTCTCGTGGCAAAAAACGCCTTGTTTACAAATGCATTATGAGTGAGAGCTTCTTGGAGCGATTTTTTTTTATATTGTTGAACTTGTATTGCAAGGTCTCTTCGATTCCGTCGAGACTTGGTTGGGCTCTCGACACGAGCCGATTCGGGGTTCAAAACCGCCTTCCTTCCGGTGCATGCCGTGCTCTCCCGATTCAATGATAAGCGCTTCCTCTTCTCCTTCTTCCTCGTGATCAGAAAGTGTTTCTTCTTCTTTCGAAGCTTCCACGGCGAATGAAAACAGTTCATCGAAAAACCCCAACATATGAAACGAGGAGGAGGATTGCGCTGACTTGTGCAAGTTATACAAAGAGATTGTTGGGAGAACGAACGGTTTGATTACAGCCAAGTAAGATCTTTTTACACTAAGATCGTCCTGTATAGCTAAACATCTGTTCAGTTGGCAAGGCACAACTGTAGATGAATTAGAAACTGTTCTTCTAATTTCTCCATGTCATTGATGCAGACTGAAGATTTTTGTTCCTGTGGAAGTCCTAGAATGGACTATTTTGGTACCAGCAAATTATACTAATAGTATTCTAGAGCTGACCAAGCTTAAGAATATAATTTCGAGCAAAATTGACAGATTCTGAATCTCAAATATCCCACTACAATCAAATAGGTATGGGACTTTTGCTTATGTGATCTAGCTTCTTCTTCTTCTCCTTCTTCTTTTATCTGAAACGTTCATGTGAAAAAAGGGTACATAGCTTCAAGAAAAACATGCAATTCCGACAAAGTGAGTAAAATAAGTAAATCTGAAAAGTGAATCAACTCGGTACAATGTGCGGAATCTCGCAAATTCCACAAAGACGGATCTGTCATTGACAAACGGTGGCCGATCGCCAAATTTTGCATCGATAATGAGCACACGCCGAGAAATCCCTCTCCAATAGTCACGATTTTCCAAAAGACGATACACGCCTATGAGAAGTTATGCTACGTATATTGACATTTGCACTTTTTAAATGTCATGAGATCGTTATTTAGCATTTTACATTAGTTGTTCCTTTTGATACCTAACTTAATTTGAGTTGTTTTGTAAATATCTACATAGTCTTTTATCGATATATGAGCTCTACAGGTTTTCTCCACCAAGTGATAATCCCGTGTGTTTCTGTGTTCATTATGATCGTAAATTTTAGCCTGACCATTAAACTAAGCTAAAAAGGAACACAAACAATGAAAACTATGTAAAGAGGTAAAACCACATATCAAGAACAAAATTGAAAAGCTAGTAAGTAAAGAAAGTAATCCAAGACGATGTCGGGCAAAGAATGTACATCACTGTATTACAAGTCCCGAAACATGATTCCTCGTGAGCTTGACCCGACACATGTCCGACAAAGAACATACACAGTTTTGTTATAAGCCTTGAGACATAAACCTCATAAGCTTGATTTTAAAGATTGATACTATCTTAAATGGGTAATGCATGGCGCTCAAAACCCTTCGGGGAAGTAAGAAATAATGTCGGCGCCTTGTTGTCCTAGGTCGGGGTTTCAATCCCACTTCATAATAATTAGAACTCATCGATACATTTCAAACTCTCCTGAATTATGGCACTCCCCACATGACACATAGAATTATTTGAGTTAATTCGTAGCCTAAACCGTGTGTCCTTTTCTTTGTTATATATTGAGAACGATGACTAAATTATGAATTGAACCTACGTCTAGGTAATATTAAACTAATTATTTCAATTAAAGACTTAAGAAGTCCATGACTGTACCCAATTACCCGCCCATAATAAGCAACCAAATGAGTAATTAAACAAGTAATCATGCTCAGCATATTTCAATTGGCGAACATATCAATCAAGAAAAGTCAAAGTCAATTAGTCAACTTTAAGTTGACTTCTCTTTTTACCCCTAATTTATCTAATTTAACTTTAGAACTTAGACTGACCAAATGACATTTAAATGGGGTGCTTCACACATATTTAAAATATTTTAGGAACTCTTCTTTTTATCTTTTTGCAATTCTTCCCCTAAAAAACATAATTTGCAATTTAGCCCCTTTATCCATTTTTCTCATAACCAACCCAATTTTTCTAGAGTTCGGCAAACATAGTAAATCAACTCAAAATGTCACCAAAATTTCCAGTATAAAATTTTAAGATGTTCTCTATAACTTCATAATTTATCAAATTTTCATATTTTTTTCAACTATGATAGTTTACGCGTTTTACCCAAAAAGTTAGACAGGTTTTCGAATTCTTGACCCATTTTGACTCCGATTTTGGGAAATCAAATTCACATATCAAATTAACATGACACTTGGTCAAATTTTCCAGTTTGGAAAATCAAATATCCTTTAAAACTTATTAGTTTATGACTTTTCAAAATTCAATCATCTTCGGTGCATTCTTTTAGAAAAATTATCCTAGTATCGGATCGAAAATCAGTAACTACATTGAGATTTGATTGATTTTTTGGACAAAAAAAAAATTGAGCTAGGAAATTAACTCGATTTCAATGAAATTTGAACAACTTGAAAATTATATGGATGTCCTTTACAACCGTCATTGTTATGACTCTTTTTATAAAAAAACAATTTGAGCTCAAGATTTTCAAAAGTTCAAATTTTTAAAGGAGATTCAACCAACAATGCTAAAGAATAGAGCTATCTTCCTATTTTCTAGATTTTGATCCTAAATTTTGGCTAAGTTTTGACCCACCAATCTCTCTAGCCTCTCTCTCCTCTAACAGTCTCTGCGCTTTTGCTTTCTCATCTTTCGAAGAGGTTGAGCATCACAAGCTACTATTCGGAATCTCATGATGGAGTTGGATCATCCTATTCGCCTCTATTTGCATCGGCGGTGGCATACTCACTCGAGGAATTCCTTCTCGAAATATGGTCACGTATAATGTTCATAACATGTTTAAAATCATGATTGACAATTTCGATTCATCCATTTCAGTCTTTGTTTCTTGTGATTTCAAAATGTTTGGCCGAGAGTAACTCCAATTTTCCTTGTGTTTTTGTCCCATGTATCTATGTCTTCATATGTATCCTGGTGTTGCTCAATGGTTGTTGCCGAAGAGGGGAATAACTCAAAATGGATGGTGCAAGAATCAATATCTCCTTCTGGTTTGTCCACCGCCTTTACTCTATCAACTCATTGTAGTCATGACTTGGTGCATCTGTTTGTGAATGTTCGGTTTTGGTGATCTTCTTTGAATTATGTGCCTCATTTATCGATTTATTCTTATTTAACCGATTTTTGGAATTTAGCAAGTCATTGCTCTTAATTGTGTGACGCAAACCTCTATGTGCGATGCTTAAAAAAACCCTTTATGTCATTCCTAGAAAGCTTCAAGATGATGTCTAAATGAACTTACTCTCTTTGGTTTCGTCATTCGTCATGATCTCGCCTTGAATTCTCAATCAAATTGATGGTCACTAGATTCGAACGTTTTTTCCCTATATTGATGGGTCGAAACAGAAATTGGATGGTGCTTCTAGTGTAATAATAGTTCTAAATATCAAATGTATATGTAGAAACATAAAAACGGAGAGTACATATATAATAAGAGTGGCCATAGTAGTTATTCCACAAGAATAGAGAATAGATAGCACTGGAATAGCTATACCACAATTTGGTTCGTATAATAACTACTTGAAGACCATGTTTGGCTTGCAAGATTTAGATAAGGAATAATCCAACTAGTTTTCATCAATATGATAATTAAAATTTAGTGTCCATCTTGTTACCATAATTCTCATATTGTTTGCTTTAAAAGCTATGAACTTCAAAAGAACTTGTTTACGGAAGCCGCAATGCACATTTGCATAATTTTGGAATGGATAAGTATATAATAATTTGCAAATAACTATTGGTTGTGGGCTAGTTGTGGTGCTAGCTAATGGAGGTGGTCGTGGAAGTGGCTGGTGGGTTTGGTAAACCGGTAGTGATGTTTGGGCAATTTAGATGGTTTGGTTGGGAGAGGAGGGAAGTTGGCCATTGGTGCCAATGTCTTCAAACTTGGGATAGATTGGCTGATTCGATTAGTTGGACCGGATAACATAGGTCAAATCCAATTATTATTGTGAAAGCGTCCGTGGTCATAGTTGGGATCAAGTGGCGTTAACCTTGTTGATCCGATCAAACTCGGTGCTCAATCGGGTCAACTAGTTCGGGAGTTTCTCCCCTCGTTCATCCACTTTAAACAATCTGGTTGCCTCATATACCTTATGAAATCTCTTTCTTTTCTTGGACGGTAGCTTGTAATCGATTTTTACTTTTGAGGATCTCAAGAAACGGAATTTCATTTTCACGATTCTTTGTTCCATGTGTAAGAATTCTAAATAATATGTTGATCATCTATTCTTTCGTTAACTTGGCTCTTAAGCTTTGGAATCATGTCCTTAGCTTGTCTAAGGAGGCAAGGCTTATTGCAAGGCCTTGAGTCATGCGGTGCATAGGGAAGCAACACAACAAAACAGTGTTCTAGGTTCTAGAATTTTGGGTTGCTTATGTGATGTGTTCTTTTATTCGGATTCGGATATCTTCGACTTCACATAGTCTAGTGATATTTTCCATTCTCTTTTGGTTTTCCTTCTTTCTGTCCTTGACTAGTACCAGTACATGTCAAACATGGATAAGAAAATTCAAGTCACTCCTAGTTGCACCGAATGAAAGCTATTCCCATGGGACTAAAGAATAGGCATTCCGGTGGAATAGTTGTTCTTGATGAGTTTTTCAATAAGCTATTGCATTAACTAAGTAAAACCATTGTTATGGTGCTCCCGAAAAGGATTTTTTTTTTCTTGTGAAAGCAACAATAAAGATGGGTAATAGAATGAGACACTTTTATTATGTCTTCTAAATGTAGGGAAGTTGTTGATGATACTAGTGCTATTGTAGGAGTGGAGCATATTTTTTGGGCCCTCTCGCTTTCGATATTGTTGAGAAATATACCGACTTCAATCCCTTGATAGACGTGGAGCCATCTCTTTTGAAGTTATTTGGAGACTTATGGTTTTATGTAGCTTTTTTGGGTCTAGTATGGAAAGCATAAGTGCAATTCCTCTATGGGTTATAGGTGGATCATACATGGGAAGGTACAAGTAATTTGTCTTGACTAAAAAATTGCTCAAGGGACTCCTCCCCTAGTAAGTTCATCTTACAAGTTTTGTCATTCATCTTACAATTTTGCACAACCTTTCTTATGATTCGTAGTTTGTCTTGATGAATTTGGGGATTACCAAAACAGCTCTAGACTTTTCTTTTATCATCATAAGAAACAATCATCCTTCCAGTCACCCAAAAATAGATCTTATTATGTGATTGACCTAGATGGGGAACTATTCTATGAAGGAACCTAAATGCTGCACTTAGGTTATATATGGATGCTGGTTCTTGTTTGCCTATAGTGTCCATCTTTTTTTTATTCATTTGCCTAGTTGTAGCCTTGATATGGTAGCATTTCTTCTTTTGTGTGGATGCTTTGAAGTTTTGTAAGCGTGATAAGAGGGACTAGAACGTCGAACTTGGGATCTAGGCTATTTGAAATGGTTTAGAGCCAACAATATTTGATAGAGGCCTTAGAAGAAAAGGTTAGAGCATTATCAAAATCAAATGATAGTTTGAACCATTTTAATCACATAAATTGGGCAAGCATGTGCTTGTCCAAGATCTACTAAAATATCTCCGTGGAACCATAAAACTCACTATTTTTGTTAGCCTTCTATTCATTGAGACCTCTACTTCTGCTTTAGATGTTTTGGTGAATGAGAGAGAGGAGTATAACAAGAGACTCAAAACTTGGTCGAGAATTTTTTTTCTCATGTAGTATAGCTAGATCTTTTGTTGCTTATCTATCTATGTTGACATGCCTTGAAAAATTACTAATGACGAATAGTAAAGATACATAATGATGTTGTATGATCCAAGTAAGAATTGCTTGACATTTCCACTAAACAAGTGCTTGCTAGATAAATGAAGAGGAGATCTCAAGCACCTGTGTTATATGTGAGATAATTAACGTTTTGCAATTTTAGACTGATTTTTTTTCCATTAACGGCTCTCTTGATAAAATAGAAAGATTTTCATAAGCAAAACTTTTCATTTCTATGAAGACATTAAAAACTTTTATTTTTCTTATATGTATTTTTCTTTTTCGGTTAATAAGGGTCAGTAGAGAAGTAGCAAATCTAAGTTCTTTCTTTGCATAAGATCAATCGCTTAGAACCATCACACACAAAAAAAAAAACTTACTCAAAACAAACAACTTTCAAAACGGAGGTTTCAACTTGTAAATAGGTGCTTTCGTGCTTTATGTATAACAACATCTCGGTCGAATATTGCGGTGGAGTGAGAAAATTAGTGAATGTTGCATTGGGACTTTTAAGTATTCATTGCGTTGATGCTTCTAGAACTCGGGTTTCGAAAGGAATTTGTTTTGTGACTAACAAGGAGAAAAAATTGATACTTGCTGCTACCCTTCTATCGAATTTAAGTGACCGTAAAGGGATATATTGCTAGAGATGGGGCCAATCATGGGGTGGGGAGGCGGACTTTTGCCAAAAGGGCGGCCCGGCCTCAAACACTCAAGTCCGAGACTTTCGGTGGAGGTTACGGCCCGGCCTAGTCGCCCGATCGAATTCGAGATATTGAATTCGACAAATCACTATTTCTAAATGTTTTTAGCTCCGAGTTTATTTGCTCAAAAGAAAATTTTTCATGATAAACGCTATCCGCAAAAATATTGCAATGTCACTGATTAATTTTAGCCTTCCAGGACCTCTTTCATATAAATGGGCTAAGCTTCTCAACTAATTCACCTAATTAAAACTTTTTCAATAGTTGAAGTAAATTTGGGAATTTAACCGCACCAAGGCTTGAGATGGAGAAGTGAGGTTTCATTGTTGATGGTTATTTTTAGTAATGAAAACTCTAGAGAGAGAAATGAAGGAAGAAAAGAACATAAGGATAATTACTATTTTTAAACTTATTCCACACATTTTCATCTTGGTACATAACTTTGGCAAAACAATGACCGAATAAAATACTACATAGATTGTTGGGTCAAAAAAATCAATCAAAAGATAGGCATAGTAACAATCTTCATCATCAACCCCCATTGCGATTAAAAGGGCATGGGAGAGCTCTCAAGGAAGGCCGTGACAACGATTGCATCATCGTCAATCCTATTAATCCTTTACATCTCAATCTCCATGTTGCGAGACCTCCATTTGGTATAGTTACCAAAAAGCTTCCCTATCTCCTCCAGTGTTAATCCTCGTGTCTCGGCATTATCTCATAGAACAATACGCACATTATGCTTCGCAAATGTTGTGAATAAGAAAACGATCCCACCAAAGGTGTTCTCCTTGCACACCTATAAGTATATTGATGATGATACTAGACTCACCCCCTAGTTGATGGCAACGCCGATTGCACTCCTTTGGTGCAATCTATTCCTTTGTTTTGTACTTGTTATATTATAGTCAATTGAAAACGTTGAATTCTTGTTCATATTAAAATAAATCAAAATTAATAAGGAGGTGCAATTGGTGTTGCCATCAACCAGGGAGTGAGTCTAGTATCATCATCGATATTCTTATAGCTGTGTAAGGAGATCGCCTTTGGTAGGATCAGTCTTTTTGTTCGCAATGTTTGCAAAGCATAATGAGGGTATTGTTCTACGAGATAATGCCGAGACACGGGGATTAATTTTTGGAGGAGATAGGGAAGCTTTTTGGTAACTATACCAAATGGAGGTCGCAAAGCATGGGAGATTGAGATGTGAAGGATTAATAGGGTTTACGATGACGCAATCGTGTCGTGACCTTCCTTGAGAGCTCTCCCTTGCCCTTTTAATCGCAATGGGGGTTGATGATGAAGATTGTTAATGTGCCTATCTTTTGGTTGATTTTGTTGACTTGACAATCTATGTAGTATTTTATTCGGTCATTGTTTTGCCAAAAGATATGTACCAAGATGAGAATGTGTGAAATAGGTTTTAAAAATAGTAATTATCCTTCTGTTCTTTTCTTCCTTCCATTTCTCTCTCAAAAGAGTTTTCATTACTAAAAATAACGATCTTAACAATGACACCTCACTTCCCTACCTCAAGCCTTGGTGTGGTTGAATTCCCAATTTTACTTCAAACTATCGAAAAAGTTTTAATCGAGTCAAGCGTTGATCTTAGGAAGAAAGGACCAAAAAATGCATTTATCCAAGGAAACCAAAAATGCTAAACATTACACTTTTGAGAAAGCTTAACCTTATATATATGAAAGAGGTCCTAGAAAGCTACAATTAATCACCCGACATTGCAATATTTTTGCAAATATAAACTGTGGAACTAAAAACATTTAAAAATAGTAATATATCGAATTCAATATCTTAGGATTCGATCAAGTGACCAGGCTAGGCTAGGGCCTCTACCGAAAGTCTTAGACCCGAGTATTCGAGTTGGGCCACAATTTTGGCAAAAGCCTGCCAAGTCCAGGCCATGCTTGCCCCTATCTCCAAAGAACATATCCCTTTCGGTCACCCAAATTTGATAGAGGGGTAGCAACAAGAATCAATCTTTCGCCTTGTCAATCACAAAACAAATTCCTTTTGAAACCCAAAGTTCAAGAAGCCTCAATGCAATGAATACTTAAAAGTCCCACCGCAAGCATTCACCAATTATCTCACTCTCCCGTAGTATTCGACTAACATGTTCTAACACATAAAGCACGAAAGCATCTATTTACAAGTTGAAACCTCTGTTTTGAAAGTTGTCGGCTTTGAGTAAGTTTTTTTAGCGATGGTTCTAAGTAGTTGATCGTGCAAAGAAAGAACTTAGATTTGCTAATTATCTATAGAGCCTTATTAACGGAAAAGGCAAAGTACATATAAAAAAATGGTCATGCTATTTTCACTTATGTTTTGGCCAAGACACTCATTTTTTTCTTGTTAACTTATCAAAATACCCTCCCCTCTCTTCAATTTATTATTATTTTTATTTGGTTAATCCATAAAACTGCCTTTATTTCTATCATCTCTCTCATTAATTTCATAATACTAATATTCCACTACACTCATCAATATCTATGTACCATATCTCATTATCTTCTCGATTTTAATTTCGCTACAATTTCGGTGTTAGCCATAACAATTTTGAACCTTTTTTCTTGTTCTTTTTTCTCAATTTTACTCAAAAAAAAAAAATTACCCGCATCCCTTCCAAACAACTTTTATCTAATCATTTCTTCTATACCCATTGCATTTTAATGTTTCCTTATTGTTTGTCTTTTTTGGAACTCATACTCCATTATTGCAATGTAAGCAAGTCCTATATCATAGTAGAGAAATGTCAATTTTATCTACAAATTATTTACTTCTTTTCGCTAGATTATCCTCATGGTTGTAAATTTTTCGACTTCAACTTTTGGTACAAATTACGAGAATTTACTCAAAGATTGAACATTGTGATTGATGAATAAATTATACACAATTTACCCAAAGATTGTCTTCTTTGTTGTCCCTAGCTTATTTTTTGGTTAATAGTTTCCTAGTAAAAAAATATACAACTCATTAAGAAATAATTAGATTTTTTTTTTTGTTAGAAACACAATAATTAGTGAGCTATGTACCAAGTAAACTATTTTTTTTTTTTGGAAAAGAGGTACACCAATTTTGCTATGAATGGAGAAAGAAAAGCAAAAAATCAAAAAAGAAGGCAAGCATTAATCTTAAATCAAGAGTGGACTCCAAATTTAACCTCAACAAATGTTGTTTGAAAGGAATATGATTGGTTTCGTCTCTTGCAAAATTAAAACAAAAGAAAAGGAAGAAAAAAGGTAAGAAAAAAATTTTAAATCAAAGAATGGGGCCCATAAAGGATAATGTAATCAATTCAATGTAAAGGCGCTATCATAAGCCAATAAGAGAGTGAAAATAACGCGACCCTAAAAAATTATGAGTTTTTAATGTTTTCATAAAAATGAAAATTCTTGCTTATGAAAATATTTCTCTTTTATCAAGAGAGTAGTCAATGGAATGTAAATCCGTCTAAAATTGCAAAGCATTAATGATCAAATATAACACAAGTGCTTCAGAAATCTCCTCTTGTTTAGTGGAAATGCCAAGCCACTCTTACTTGGATCCTACAACATCACTGCGTATCTTTATTGTCCATCATTAATAATTTGTCAAGGCATGGATATATAAGCAACGAAAAATCCAGCTATACTGCATGAGAAAAAAAAATTACTTGTATATGGTTCTTGGGACATTGTGATCTCTCTTTTTAAATTTTTTTTTAACCATGGCAAATGTTGGAGTAATGAGCGGTCCAATAATATATGAAAAAGAGCTGAATATTTCGCAAACGTCGGTTGAGGTCCCAACGGTGATCTTCAACGCATTATCATGCTTCGCGTCGTGGATTGCGGGGCATACCTCTGCCTGCATCGGCCGCTGCCACTCGATCATGTTGGCGGGGGCTGGCTTTTCTGTTGGCCGCCTGCTCATGGGCTCCGGCTGCAATTACCCTGTCCTCCAAGTGGGCCGGACATGCTTCCGAGATCCCACGACTTCAGTAGGTTGCCCATCCAGACTGCATCGTCCCTGTCTCCAGAGGCCAGGTCCCAGACAGAGATGAGGTTGAATCGGGCTGGCCGAGTTGGTCAGAAGCTTCTCAATCAAGTTCACCGACTAAGAAAGGGAGTCTTGATGCCATGAACCCCATAATGACATAGTATAGCACTGTCTTGAAGTAAGTTTTAGGTGGCTTCCTGACATGGGCTTTCCCTATGGCAAGTAGGAAAATGCAAGACAGAGAAGCGCCCGCAACGGCGGCAAGCTTGTAATCCCTATTGTCGCTCTGCCTCAATGAGAATGCATAAGTGATCGGAGCCACGCAGCCAAAGATTATGAAGGATACAATGGTTACTGTTGCGTACAGGGGAAAGTGCTGTCTCTTTCCTAGAACCTCTTGGTACCGGTCTACCTGCTTGGCACCTTGACTGGGCTGCTCATTCTTCCACTCTCTAATCTGCAAAAACTTACGTTGAATACAACAAGAGCAGGACAAAAGTTAGCCGAAGCTAACAAGTATCGGCGATGATGAGAATACTTCCAAACAAATTAGCCAATCTCAAGCCTAAGGTGCTCACTGCATTCGTATATGAAAACTTTTACAGAACAAAAAGACACCCTGGGAACTGAAATGCAGTAAACGTATTCATAGCAGAAATTATTAAAAAGAACATTAACACAAGCTCAGTAAGGCAACATCATTGACATCAACCAGTACAGTTAGGCACCAAAGGATGAAAAACATAGGTGGAAGTAATATGAACCGAACAAAAAACTTATACAAGGACAGAGAAAACTTAAAGGGCAATAAGCAATCAAATCAGTAATTTTCGTCAGTGAAATCAAGCATCATATGCATGCAGCTTTTCACACTACATATGTTAGAAATTTTTATAGAACTCAATAAGCCAAATTTTGAAGTTCTACCCAAATGTTATTTCAGATTTGTGTAAAGTTGGAATACACAGGAAGGATAAGCAGTTTAGAGCACATTACTCAAAGGACGAAATTTGGGTACATACTTGTGGAAGCACCAGCTCCCGCTGCAGATGACACAACACCTGGACTTGTTATTGATTCTATCAAGCCACCATAGACCATGCTCTTTACAATATCCCATTCACGAGGTCGATAGGACTTGAGCAACCTGTGGCTCTTCTGCTAGTGTCTGAGTTCAACATCAATTGTTGGTGTTGTTTCAGCAGCTGCCACTTCCGCCATCCCTCTTTCAATGACAACTATTATGTCATCTTTTGCATTTGTGATCATACAGAGTCATGATTAGATGCTTGAGCAATAAATAGGTGCAGAAACATTGCTCTAAGAAGTCTATATTCAGAGAAGAAAGAGCGAGCAGACACCCAGAAAAGTCGGTGAGTGGTGTCTTCACTGTCTTGCACCTCAAATGAAAATCTCTTGGGAAAATAGTTTACGCAATCAGCTCTGGCAAGGTTAAAGAGCAGTAAGCATGAATATTCTGTCAATGAGATGTACTACTGTCTCATGTAGCCTTCTCTGATAGTGAAGGAACCATAAAAGTTTACAGGAGTTATCCTTTCAGGAACAGGAGCACCTAAACAAGAACTCCATACTGATTCCAGCTACAGAGAAATTGAACAAATTACGAATGCCATTCAGTAGAACCAGCGAAAGTATCCCAATACTTAAGCAACACTCTTGGAAAATGAATGATTACCCAACATGCGCATGGCTTATCAACAAAGAGATGCATACCGAGAAACATGCACACATGACGTGTGGAACAGAACAGTGACTACGCCAGCAGTAGAAAATCCGAGAGAAGGAAGACGTGCCAAGGGTGCATGCATTGTGTGGACTAGGTTGTGTTTGCATTCTCCAATTACATGCCACAGAGACCAAGAAGGCCTGGATTTCACATACCAGAGGTCTTTTTGACAGCATCTCTCAATTCCTTTCCAACATCAACCGCTTGTTGGATATTTTTTATACGTTGCCTCAATTTGCTTGCAGAGTCCGCAACTTTCTGCGATTCAGCTAGAGATGGTGAGCTGGGGATGGTAAAACCACTGTCATTGCAGAGAGAACACTCACAGCAGGTAATTCTTTTGCAGTTTCCTTAATGGATTTCTGGTCAATCTCTATAAAAGTTTACCCTAACACTGACACAATGGGTGTTGAAGGTGGCATCACTTGAACAGTCTGAGGTTTTGTATATGCATTTTCAAGAGATTGTCCACTAGCTGCCAGAGTTTCACCTGCAATTGATGGCACCAAAAGCTCCAGCATTTCAATAGCACATCATACAAAAGACATAATGAGATTCACTTCTTAAACTAAACTAAACTAGATTCTGTTATTACTACACAGCATTACTTTGCAGCAATTTATCAAGAAAATCATGCACTGCACGTATTGCTATATCGAAGCATAATTTAGACCTTAATGCTCTTGGCTGTAAGTCCCATTGAACTGTTCTCATGGTCATTCACTTTCTTTCTCCCACGGATAAGGGGAAAAGATTTCCAGGACAACCAAGATAGTCTCTTTCTGGTTCATCATGCACCAAATCCATGCACCTAATGATGGCAAAATAATTTAACAGACGAATTCTCTTTCTTGTTGGATATATATACTTACTGTATTATGTCTGAAAAGGTAAGTGGTTAGCTTCGTAGGTATTGTTCTCAATACCTGTTTGGCATCAATCAAAAGACTGATTTTCTTAGAAAAATGACCTAGAGGAACTTCCACTTACCAGGATCTTGTTCTTTATTGATGCTTGATTCCTTTTTCAAATCGTTTGTGACATCTTTCAAAGGGCTGAGGGTCTCCTTTTATTCCTTGGTTGAGTGACTTTGTAATTCAGCAGCCCCATATCAGATGATGCTTCAATAACTTCTCAATTACTGCAGCTGAATCTTGTTATGTATTGTTGCTTGATTCCTTTTTCAAGTCATTTGTGACATTTTTCAAAGGCGCTCACAATCTCCTTTTCAACTTCCTTGGGTTGAGTGACTTTGTTATTAAGCAGCCCTATATCAAATGATGCTTCAATGGTTACGGAAGTGTCCTTTGTTGATGAGACAAAAGCATCCTGATTAGCCAACTTCTCAATTACTGCAATTGAATCTTCATGCTCCATGTCCATCTGCAGTGCCTCTGTCACAGCATTATCTGCAACGAAAATCGAGAAAGCAGTCTATAAAATTAATTTACATTGCCCGAATAATGTTTGCAATGCAGTCCTCATTAGAATGTTGCTGTTGATCTAACATGTTTACAGAAAAATGAAGAAATAAGATAGCATGGTTTACCGAACATATTAATATGTTAAGAACATCTACTGGGCATTCTCAATGTCTTCTGCTAAAATTGATGTGAACAATTACAATCTCATGATGCCTTAAAAACTGAGCGAATGATAGACACAACAGCCATACTTTTCTAGCGAGCGTAAGGGCACGCCGCCATCTCTCTCTTTTGTAGATTGAAAGGACTCTTTCCAAGACAACCGATGTAGTCCCTATTTATATTTGAAAGCATATCGAAAGATCTATATCCGTTGTCGTCAAAGAGCTTTTACTAAATGAGGATGATAAATTCTATGCCTTAGATGCATGGAATTTGCAGTGTCAGAAGGACACACAAATATGAGAATGACAGCGACTGTTGGTCCTCAATAAAGCTCGTATAGGCACTCAGAATTTCAAAGCTGTTTTACAGAATGTAAAGCTGTGAAGTTGTAAGAAAGTTGTTTTTTGGTTATAGCCTATAGGACATAACCTTTTCTGGCAAATGCTCATGATGGAATTGGTCAATCATGGACTGCAGGGCAACACATTACCTTGCTGAATAACTGTTTTCCCCTTCCTCAGTGCAAGAAAAGAGAAGAATGTACTACTTTTTGCCACGGGTACCTTTGAAGGATCTTGCACTTTTTCAACCTCTTTTCTCTCTCCAAAAAGTCGGGACAATTTTAATCCGTCTCCTGCTAAGAAAAAAGTAGTAGTTCAGTTCTCACTAGATGATTGAAAACTAAACACAACATGGACAGACAACATGATCCTCTCAGTTGTTCAGTCTCATTTTAGTTCTTAGTAACTTTGCCATTTACTGGGCTTGTTTGGTATCACATCTGTTGATATAGATTCCAAACAGATAATCACAATCTGTTACAAAAGATTTTCTTGGTAAGTATTAAGTAAGCATGTACTCAAAGATTCCTAATGTGTTCTTAACCAACAGAAAGAGTCATATCTGTGACAAACCAAGTTGTAAGCAACACAGAAATTAGGGGTTAGAAATAGGTATTCAGCACATATGATGAGCTTCCATAGCAATGAGAAATAGAAAAATACCTGTGGGAGTGAAAATACTGAAACATGACAGCCATCTGAAAACTTCTCGCTCTCTTTCATTATGGTAACCATTGAGTTCAGGCCTTGGACTATCTATGACTGCAGGAGTTGGAATCTCATCGATGCTAGTAATTGCATCAACACAGCGATCCCCCTCCACCACAGTTACAGGTTGAGCATGTAGTTCGGAGGTAGTTGTTTTTTCAACTTTGTCATACTTCACTCTGTAAGCACGCGCACCTTCCTTTTCTTTCTCTGAATGATTACCCTTCTTGTTGTACAAGAATGACAATTGGGACAGTATAAATCCTGAGTATTTTGCTTCTCTAGTACTTTCTCGACATCAAATTCTGTCTCTTCAGGGTTAAGTTCTTCTAGCAGATCGACTTCTTCAACTCCTTTACTCTCCTTAGAATACGTGTTCGTCTCCTCAGATGACTTTCTTGGAGACAACAAAGCCGAGTCCAGAAATCTCTCATCCCCAGAAATTCCTCTATCTTGATGATCAACCTGAGAGCTTAGAATAGCGCTGAGCTTCTGTGTTGCAACATCTGAAGTTTCATGTTTCATGCACCATCTCTGTTTCATACGAAACTTGTTCTACACCGCTGTATTATGTCTTGACAATTGTTTGGATGGATTCTGTACCTGCAATGGTTCGGAAGACAAGCATTGTCATTTATCGTTTATCCAGAGTGCCGTGCAAGTCCCCATCATGAGCAAGTAGCTCCTACAAAATATAACAGCATCCTGTGACCAATCTACTGGTACACCCATAAATCATCAGAGTGGACTATCTTTCACCTTGGAAAAACCCACGTACCAAAGAAATGCAGCTCTCAAGATATAAGCTAACTTGAACTAGTTAATCAGTAAATGCTCCACAAATTGGAAGCCCATAAGGATTGAAGGCTATAAATTACATCAACCAACACAAACCCTCAAGAGTCGCCAGGGGAATTTCCCTCATTCAAATGCAGTGCAGATGGAATCACAGACAGAAACCACTACTTAGCCAAAAAATCTATACCTTAGCAATCAGTTTTGATAATCACCCACATTGCTATATAGTCTAAAACGACCCCAAATCTTTTTCTTTTTACCCATAAACAAAGAATGCATCTCTCTAACTATGTCTAGTCATACGAAGCTAGGGAGTCAAGGACGAAATGAGAGTTCAACATTAGAAATACCCAGAAAATGGATCGAGATGGTGTAATCGAGAACTCAAAAATCACCCAGAATTCCAAAGAGGGTCACAGACATAGAGGAACCTTGTCAAGCTGGGAGTCAAAACGGAGTTCAATGGAACTAATCCTCCGATCGCAAAGTCCAACACAAATTTGCTACTAAAGTAGACCAGAATAAGATGTGACAGTGATACATCGGATGTTTGCAGCACAAATTCGCGGTCACATTGCTTGCAACAGATGAGAACGATTAAGATGGTGGAAGTGGGAAAGCCTCTGCTACATGAGTTACTTGACTTGAGTGATGTTGCTACTGGTTTACTTGCCTCGTCCATCGTCGAAGGGGACGATGTTGGTCCAGGTCGACCCCTTCCCTTCGACCCCCAATGCCGTCGTCGAGTTTCTGTCTCCGCCGCCGGTGCAAGAACTGCGACATCTCCCTTTCCATTCTCAGAGCCATTGTTCTCATTATCATCCACTTCGTCTGTCTCTGGTGCAGCTTCTTGATCTTCACCGTCATTGTCGTCTGGCTTTTGCTCTTTGAAACTGATTAAAAAAAAAAACGCACACACAGTAGTAATGCCACCTTAACTGGGCATTGATCGTAAATCTTCCAAAGAGTCACAGAGGGGCCACATTTTGATTACAATGAGAGAAGACCATGCGCTGGAAAAAAAAATGGTTCTTTGAACATTTTTTTCACTGTAAAACCAAATGCTAGTCCTGGGTATTGGCATAGAACACTCCTGGCTTTCGAATGCCTCCGTCATCTTTGTCAAAAGCTGCATAAACGTCTCGCCTGTCAAGGCTTCAGTTCGTATTACCACGAGGAGATTTGTGGAGAGCTGCCAATGGGAAGTGATCGCCCCGACCGTGTCCGATGCGAACGCAACCCGCATTCAGGTTCACGTCGGAGCAAGGAAGATGGTTGTTTTTTAATCAGGAATTCAACGAGATGTTCGTCTGTTACTGCAGGTGGTGGCATCGAGACAACATTGTCGGCTGGGGGCGGGCACGAGCAGGCTCAGATTCAATCGACGTAACCCCCCCCCCCCAAGGAGGGTGAAGCTACTCAATCGCAAGTTGCATCTCCCCACCTAACTTTGCTACGTCCCTTTCTTTGGACTAAATAGGAGTCGTGCGCCATGGGTCGTTTCTTTCGTTCCATGGCCGCGCGGACGATCGAAGTTGAAGTTTGCAGACACCAATCTTTGTAAGCCGCGATTAAAATCTTAGACGGCACCTTCTCAAGATCATCATGACGGAATAGACAAATTTATGCAAATTATTTGGAATTTATCGTTCTTAATGCGAGAATACCGACGAGCGAATGCTCAAAAAGGTTCTTTCTCTATTATGAGACAGCTACTTATGTGAGTTATCCGTGCATTGGGATTAAAAGAAAAATTTGAATTCTATTTATAAAGTTTTTCATAGACCAAACTCAACTCGACCCACACTAACCAATCCCATATTAGACTAAGAATCTCTATATCTTTTTTTATTAGATCAATCGGTAATTACAAATATTTAATTAATTTTAACCACACGAAAATATTCTTACATTCTCTTACTTGGGATATATTAGTTTTTTTTTTTTGTCAAAGATATATTAGTTAAAACTATACTATATATGCGCATTTTTATGTTAATCTAGTCAATCCGACCACATAAAGTCTCAAACATCGAGTCGTAGAATCGGGTGATTCCCAAGCTTTAACTAGTAAGGGCCCTCCGTAGGCAATTACAATAAGGGAGGCAATGCCCCCGACCCTTCCCATTCTCTTTTCAATGGATTAGCAAAATGGCAAGTTTCATGGACCCACCCAACAATAGGATAGCAGTCCAATCCAGTTTCCAATTGAGTCCATAGAAGCCATTGGCCAGTTCTTCGTTCTCTTTTTGTGAAATTGGTCCTTAGTAGGCGATTTCTGATTCCATGACCAAGAATCTATCCTTGGAACCGATCACTCTTGAGACTCGGGTACTAGTATCGAGGTCCCGAGCCCGTGATTCATGGAAATGGGCCCAAGCACCAAGGACTTGGGAACAAGTATTAGGTTTTTTTGCTCGAGCATAGAATTTGTTATCTAGGCATTGATACATAATTATATTTTGGAAAATGATTTTCAAATTTGTAAATAGAAAATCATTTTATTGAAGGTAAGTATACGTATTTTGTTGACTAGAAAAACTTTTTCCATCTATTTAGTTTTCTACAGGATTTAAATGCCTTAAAATGTTGAAAATACTTTTTGAGAAACAAACAAAATCTAACCTCGGATAGTTAATACCACGTAGAAAGTTCCAATTCATGATACAAATTAGTATTTCTACGGCATATTTACCTCAAATTAATATTCTGTTTGTGTGTCGATGTGTGTGATGGACGACCGCAAGACGAATCCGGCACGGAGACTAACACATTCTACATGGAAAATCCACATGGCTCCATACATATGCGCATCTACTTAGGGCACATTTGATTCGGACATTAACTATTTGTCGATTTGAGATTTTCTAATGACATCACGCTTGAGAGAAAGGGGGAGGGGCAGTTTTGTCCTCGTGACAAAGCCCTAAACCCCCGTCGGACCTCGAAGAGCTCGTCCATGGTCGAACCTCGAAGCTAAATGGAAGCTCTCGCTCAAGATCAAGCCGACGTCGCGCCTCCTCCCAAACCCCCACAGCAGCAGCAGCAACCACTCTCCAAGAACGCCCAGAAGAGGCTCCTGAAGCAGCAGCGGTACGAGGCGAAGAAGGCCGAGAAGAAGGCGCAATTGAAGGAGCACAAGAGGCGGGAGGCCGAGCGGAAGCGCAAGCAATGGCAGGAGGCCCTCGAGAGCGCGACCGAGGAGGAGCGCTCGAAGCTGATCGAGTCGAGGAGGGAGCTCCGGAGGGAGAGGATGGAGAAGCGGTCGGAGGAGCGAGAGGGGAAGCTCCGGAGGCTCGAGGGCGCGAGAGAGAGCGGGCAGAAGATCGTGATCGACCTCGAGTTCGCTCACCTCATGTCGGCTAACGAAATCAATAGCCTCTGCCAACAGGTAAATACGTCAATGTGTTTGTCCAAGGTTCGATCTTTGCTTTGTGGATCGAACGAATCCGGTGGTTCGGCTTCATTTCTTGATTATGAGGTGAAATTGAAAGGAAAGATGGAATTAACACACGAGAGTGATGCTGTAAATGAGATGGTTCTGTTTTGTAATGCATTTGCACGTCAATGTTGTAACCATCAGCAGAATTGCAAATGATAGCCAGAAATGAATTGGAAGAGTAATCAAAGAGTTATTTGTATCGGGCCGGTTTGGTTCACGGCTGTGATTTATATCAATCTGTTTGCTTCTCATTGATATAATACTTCCGCTTTGTTGTTGATTGCATTGATGAAGTCATGCAGATTATGTACTGCTACGCGGTGAATGGGAGATGCGCGCATCCCTGTCACTTATGGCTGACTGGGTGTGGAGGAGAAATGGGGAGCCAGTTGCGGAGAATACCAGGATTTGACAAGTGGTTTGTCGAGAAGGAAGACCGATCTTACGTCGAGGCATTGCAGGATTGGAAGGAGAATTTGGTGTACCTGACGGCCGACTCGGAGAACGTGCTCGATGCACTCGATCAGAAGAAGATTTACGTCATCGGTGGGTTGGTGGATCGCAACAGATGGAAAGGGCTGACCATGAAGAAAGCAGAGGAGCAGGGGATACAGACTGCGAAGTTGCCCATCGGGAATTATTTGAAGATGTCGAGCTCTCAGGTACAAAATGTCCTTTCTCTTGCTAATCTGAATTGAATTTCGGAGTCATGGGTCGGTATGTTAGGTAACTTTTGAGTTGAGAGTATGTCTATTGAGCTTAGTTATTACTCAATGGTGGAGTTTTTGCTAACACACACTATGAAGCTGAGCAGTAGTCTATTACATTTGAATGCAAAGTACTGTTGCAATTCATAATGCTATTGTGTCGCTGGACCTTTGTGCCATAGAAGTTGATGATCATTTCTACCTTTTACCGTCTTCGGAGACCCTAGATCAGTCTTTCTTTTAGCTGGATTGTCTCTCTTTTCTTGGTAAGCCTTTGGCTTTGATGGCTGATTCTCTTTGCGAACTGGTGTGATCTAACTTTTGGAACAGAATTCTCGTCACATAGCCCCATCTGTTTTCTGTCTCTACAAACGTCAATGTCTGGTGAAAATTTGTTTGTTGACAACTCTGTAAGATTCTTTTGCTTTTAACCTTTCAGCACTTGCTGCTGCTAAGTCTAAGAGTAGAATGTCTTATTTCTTGATCACAGGTCCTTACTGTGAACCAAGTCATGGAGATACTTCTCAAGTTCTTGGAGACGAAGGATTGGAAGGATTCCTTCTTTCATGTGATTCCTCAGAGAAAACGATGTGAAGCGGATTCAATCCAGTCTCAAGGCGAAGCTGAAGAGGAAGACAATGCAGAGGACGATCTGTCTCAAGGCGAAGCTGAAGAGGAAGACAATGCAGAGGACGATCTGTCTGAGAGTAATGGGGAGCGTGTCGAAGTTCCTCCTCCTAACTGACCTATAGATTAGCGGTAACTCATATTTGGTTAATTTCCTTACTTGCAATTGTGAATTGGGAAAGCTAACAATCACATGTTCATTGATGATCATCTGGCTCTGGCTTAACATTTTTGTATCCTGTGGTCGCCCTCGCGATCCGTCTCTGATTTGAGGCTTTGAGGAGATATGACCTTTTGTTATCATCAATGGGTTCTCTAAATGCATGCTGGCTTCTAACATGCCTTTCTTCTAGATGGTCACAGCAAATGCTACTTTTGGAATAGAGTCATCATGTGGAAAGTGAACTCTTTTGCACTTCTGCCCTTGAATACATAACATGGTCGCCTTTTCATCTGACCATAGAGTTGAATGAGTCACAAGGAAAAGGGTTAAATTGACAAGTGCAAGTGCATTGGAGGTAAGATGTTATACTCCAGAAAACAAAACAAGTCTTACTTGCACTTGTGCTTCAAGTTGAAGTCAGGAAAATGACAAGATGTTACTTTTTTATTTCCCACAATCTACACTCCAAATTCAGTTCCAATAGACTCCAGCCTCCTCCGTTAACAAGCTAGTTACCTTTCTTTCGTTGGTAAGGAAAAAAAAAGGGAATTCAAAGAGCTAGGTCACTGTCCACCTACATTCAAGATAACATGATGCATCATTCGAACTGGCCATGAGCCTCACCATTTCCAATAGCCCCATTTGGAGAGCCCTCATGGCTAGCGTTCCCATCTTTGAAGTACCCGCCCATCGGCGGAGCTCCGAAGTAAGCAGGGTGGGGGCCAGCTGGGCCAGCCATCGGGAATCCCCGAGTGAAAGCAGCGGGAACCCCCAAGTTGCTGTAGTCGACCGCCCTCTTCATGAAGGGCTCGCCCCTCAGGGACCCGCGGTCGCCTTCCATCTCGCGGTATCGGTGGAGGTAGATAGTCAGGGGCTCGATGTAGTCGTCGAAGCCGAGCTTGCTCATGGCCCAAAGGATGTCCTCTGCCGTGATGGTCTTCCGCTGCTCGCGCTGGCACCGGTCGTTGGCCTCCCCAGTGATGAAGCTGATGTACTCGGACACGCACTCCTGGATCGTCTCCTTGGCATCGTCCGAGATCTTCGCGTGCGGGGGAGGATCTTGCGCATGATCCTGATCACGTTTGCTATGGGCATGAAGCGGTCCTGCTCCCTCACGGTGCACTCGCTGTTCTCATCCGCATTCGAATGGTTGTTGCTGCTGTTTGCGGCAGCAGCAGCAGCGTGGTTTCCGCCGGCGACCGTCATGCCGATTTCGGGTCCTGAGATAGAATGCGAGAGCATTTCCCATAGGCCCCCCAAAAAAAGGAAGAGTTAATCTGCTGAACTAGCTGGACTAATCAACATAATACAGAACCATTCGGACAACTTGCGGACAGACACAAACACGATCCAAAGTGTCAGCCGACATGTAAGAAACAAGGTTCCCAACGGTTGCAGATCAGTGAAGTGACGTCCATTTTTTTTTTTTGGGGGGGCGTGACGTCAGGCAGCCGTAAGAAACACGTCATGCGGGTTTCCCTCCCGAAACGTCACAAGAGCAACAGACTGATCGACTGCACTTTGAACCGGATCTCGAACCCCACGCATTGATTAAGCAGTAAATGTGCAGCATTAACTGGAAATAATACGTCGAAAACTCCAAACGCAAAGCCTCTCTCTCTCTCTCTCTCTCCCTTCTCAACAACAAGCACACAAGGCCAAAAGGGCATGCAGAACGGTTCTTGCCTTGGCTAGTTCTGCAATCTGAACTTCGCTTCCGCAAGAATCAAGAAACTGCATTCATAATGGAGGAAAAAGATATCACCGTAGGAACTTATCGATACAGAATTCAGATGCCCTCGACATGTCATTCGGCATATGGAGCGCGCGCGCCATATTAGGTCGATAATCGCGTGATACCTTCACAGCACAAGACCTGCTCGCACGATCCGCACATGAAAGCATTCGTTTGGGGTTTGATTCACAATTTGTTGCAGCAACGTTTGCTGTTTGAATCTTTTCCTTATTTCCCTCGATTTGTTTTCTGGGTATTCGTGGAAAGCAGGCATTCATATCCTGGAGATGCTAACTTCAGCATTTCCGTAACGTATGGGGAAGGGTGATGGCTTAACATTTTTCTTCCCAGCTCCAGAAAACAAAACCCGTAAAAAAGAAAGAAAATGAAGGGGGGACAGATGGATGGTGCTCGGGTCCACTTTGCATGCACCTGAATCGACACTTGCACTGTTCTATTCCCACACAAAGATTGTGAATTTCTTCCGTACATCAGTCCTTTCGCCAACTAGACGGGCTATAAACCTTAAAAAATCAAAATTTAAGGACATGAACTGCTGATGAAGCAAGCCAAAATGCAGATGGACTCTCTCTCCCTCTCTCTCTCTCTCTCTCTCTCTCTCTCTCTCTCTGTGCTTAACCAGAGGCGATCCTCTTTCGCATATGAAGAAAGAAAGCATTCATGATAAAGATACGATAGCGCATTATGGAACCATGCATGCAGATATGTAAAGGGTTAAGAAAAAGCTGAAAAGGGCTAAAAAAGAAGGCGGCTCATGTTCCATAAGAGGTAAACACATGCGAGCAATATTTACGTGCGTCGCTGCACGTATGGTAAGATCTCAACTCAAGAATGTCGCAAACAGCAAAAGGTGCCCTCAAGAATCTACGTGACGTACCAGGGCTGGCGGTGCTGGGGAGCTTGCGATAGCCATGGAAGCCACGTTCCATCTCTCCTTCCACAGTCAAATCAACCCCACCTCTCTCTGTCTCTCTCCAGTGATGATCTGTACACAGACTACAGAGCAAAGGAAAACTCTTTAAGACTCTGTTGGGAGACCAAAGGGCAAGAGGGAGCGGGGGGCGACGAGGAGGAAGATATACAACGCGATGGAGAGAGGTCAAGGCGCGGCCGACACGTGGCGGTGGCGACCTGAACGAAGAACACGATACTGAATTAGGCAGTTGGGAAAAGCTGATGCGGCATTTCGGTCGAGGACATTTGAACTTTTGCTTCGGGGAGGGGGCGAAAACACGCGCGAGCGAGTAGCGATGCTGTTTTGCGCTTTGCTCTCTTTGCACTTGTTCCGAGGGTGAAACTCGCTTCTTTGGGCGAAATGGGGTTTCAAGATTGGGCACGTAAGAACCCAAGATGAGGAATGGGTTCCAGATGGCCATCCCACTTGTTCATTGGTACTGAAAATCCGATGGAGAGAGAGAGAGAAAGTTAACTAGCTAAGGTGATCGGAGGATTGAGATCTTCTCTATTTAGGACTAAGTTTGGCCCTCTTTAGTACTCACTTCTCCTAAATGAACTAGCTCGATTGATACATACAAGAGAGAGAGATAGAGGAGTGGCAAATAGATACCGAATCGACTCGGCCAAGGCGGTGGCGGGAGAAATTTGGTCGTGTCCGGTGGGGTAATACGATGTTCTTACCATGTATATGTTTCCGACTTAGTCTTTTGACAGCTTAAGATAGAGGACGCATATTTTCGACACAATAGGCTGATCTTGTATATCCATTTTTTGGGAAGGAATAACGGCTACATCAAGCATTTCAAGAAAGGTCCCTACATATGTCTCTTGGAAGGAGGGGCGCTCTTCTGCATAATTATAGTCGGTTGTGCCGTTATGTGGTTTTAGAGGCAGTGAGAGTCGCCAATATATACCTAAGGGACACAGTCAAAGTGGTGGCTAGAGAAGTTTGGTCATATCCTATGAGGCTTGCAATTTTTTACTATGTATATTTACAACTTATTAATTTCTTATGGCTTAAAGTATGAAATGCATATTTTGAATCCAATGATTGATCCATATATCCGTTTACGAGAAGAGTATCGTCTATGTCAAATATTTTGGGAAGGGTCGCCGTATCTATCTATTTTAAGAATGAGCACTCCCATGCATAATTGAAGTCGGTCGCGCTACAAACTTGTAATTTCAAAATTAAAGCGATGGTTTTGAAGTAACGTCTATACATAATCAAAGTCAGTCCCGTCGCAAACATATACTTTCGAAATTAAAGCGGGGGTTTTGAAGTAATGCATGTACGCGATTGAACTCGATCACCGCCTATCTTTTCAACACAATGGTTGATCTCGTATATCCATTTTTGGGAAACCGGACCGGACCCATCTAGAATCGGGAGCCGGACCACTAGTCCGGTCCGGCCAATCCGAGCGGTTCCGGTTCGAGTATCCGATTTGCTCACCCCTAGTCATATCCTATGAGGCTTGCAATGTTTTTACTATGTATATTTCCAACTAAGTTTTTGATGGCTTAAAGTACAAAACGCATATTTTGAACTCAATGGTTGATCCATATATCCAAACATGAGAAGCAATAACGTCTATGTCAAATATTTTAAGAATGAGCACTCCCATGCATAATTAAAGTCAATCGCGCCGTAAACTTGTACTTTCAAATTCAAGCGATGTGGTTTTAAAATAACGCCCATGCAAAATTGAAGTCATCCCGCCTCAAACATGTACTTTCGAAATTAAGCGACGGATTTGAAGCAATGTCTATGCACGATTGGACTCGATCACCACCAATCTTTTGCGGCTATAGCAAACTGCTGCCAAGGGAGGTGTTGGTCACAGAAGTTGGGTTGCATTCCAACCATAGTGATTATGTACAATGTCTATACTATGTATTCTTTCAGTTTAATAATCTACAATTTACAATAGAAAGCATATTTACTTGCAACACAATAGGTGATATGTATGTCCATTTAATGGAGGAGCAATGTCTATTCAAATATATTGTGATCCCTAGGTCCATTAAGAGAAAATATAATGGCTATACCAAATTTGTGGTGATCAATGTTATATATCCAATTCGAGAAGGAGTAAACATATACCAAATTGGCATTGTCGATAGTGGTGATCAAAATATGGTCGTATCCAAGCAATAGATACTGGGTACCCCATATGTTGGGCCTAATACCCTAAAAATCTCAATTTTAGGTTTAGTCTCAATTCGGTCATAAACTTTGTTTGTTCCATAAAAATCTCAAACTTTAGGTCTAGTGCCAATTCTACACAAATTTCTTTTGTCTTGTAAAAAATCATAAACTTTTACTTGAGTCCCATATTTGCCCTAGTTAACTATCCGTCTCGAATCTTTCTTGACAACGGGGAGATGAAAAACTCCCAAGCGCGAGCTATTTGAGCGTTCCGAGCCGAGTGTCTCAAGCACGACCTCTCCAATCACTAGAGATGGAAGACTTCTGGGCACGACAGATTGAAGAGTAAGGACAAAATCGAAAATCAACCCTAACAGCTCTAGTTTTTACCCAAATTTCAACCCCAATAAGAAGTCGTTTGGTTAACATGGGAATTCATCTCCAAAAGGCTTTTTTCTTAGATATGAAATTTGGGGGGAAAAAACTAGAGCAATGGTATCAAAATGTCACATTGCTAAGGGCAATTTTGGATAGAAAATCAACTAGGACAGATGTGAAACTCAAGAAAAAGTTATAGCTTTTCATGAGACAAAAGACCTAAAGTTGGTGGTTTTTTACGAGACAAAAAAAATTAAAATAAAATTGAAACTGGATCACAATTTTGAGATTTATTACGAGATGAACAAAAGGTTTTGGAAAAAATTAGGACCAAAGCTAAAGTAGGAGTTTTTTTTAGGGTATTAAGCCCAACGTCATTATCATACATTTGCAATTAAGCTCCTATCGCCTTAGGATGAGCATGGTAACACTTTTGGAAGTAGATTTGCTTCAAAAATGCTTCTGGAGCGTAAATCGGTTTGAAGGGTGCATGATAACGTTTCGGAAATAGAATTTCTATTCCAAACTTATTTTTGAAATAGGTTTGAAACAGAAACTCATTTGGTAACGCAATTCTATTTTTCTATTTCTAAAACAAAAAGTTGTTCCAAAAATAAATTTGAAGGAGAAATGAGAGACAATAATTTTCTACTTCTCCGAGAAACGTAAATAAAAATCTCATTTTTTTCTCAAATACCCACCGTCACCGACCACCGCCCCCCCCTCCCCCACTTACCATCCGCCGCGGTCACCCCCGCCGCCGCCGGCCGGCGGGTCGCCTCTCGCGGCCACCATCGTTCGCCAATCGCAGCCACCGCTATTCGTCGCCGCTCGTCCCCCATCGCCACTGCCCTCCCCCATCGGCCGGTCGACGAATTTTATAGAAGTAGAAATTTTCAATGGTTGTCAAATAAATTTTTATTCTATGAGTAGAAATTTTATGTCGTTACTAAACGTATTTTTTTGCTCAAAAACTCATCCAAAAACAAAATAAAAAAAACTATTTCTAACCGTAAATCTATTTTTAAAATAGAATGGTTATCATTTACCCCATTGGTAATATAACTTGTGAAAGTAAATCCGTTTGGTAAAAATTCTTACTTTTGAAAGAAATTTCTTCTTCCGAAATGAATTTTCACTTCTAAAATTATTTTTCCTCCATTCGAGAAGTTACAAAAAGTTGTTTATCAACTTAAGAAGTACTTCTCACATTACCTTCTTTTCATTACGCCATCACCGTCTCTTCAACTATGCCCGCGGCCTCCACTGTTGCCCACTATTGACCATCGCCCGACGCTCGCAACCACCTCTACCTCGCCACCCCGGCCGACCACCACCGGGTGCCCGAGACCACTCGCTAACCGACGACCATCGCCCACCGCAAACCTCTATCGGCCACCACCCACCGCCGCTGTGACCACCACCACCTACCGATCGCCCCTCGCCGCCAACCATTGCCCATAGCCACTCACCAACCACCTCCGCAACCGACCATCGCCGACGCCCGCCACCAACCGCCGACCACCCACGGCTCCTTGCGCCAACCATCGACCACCGCCCCAATCTACCACCGACCTTCGTCGGCCGTCGCCGCCGAGTCACCGTCTTTATTTGTCGGAGTAGAAAATAATTATATATATATATTTTTTTGTTTTTGAAAATTAAATAATATTTTTTATAATAAAAATTATTTTTAAAGAAATTTAAAAAGTGTAAAAATTAAGTAAAAAATTTTTGGCCGCGGACAATAATTTTTCATAGAAGATTTTTTACTAATAATGTTTCAAAAGTAGAAATTTTCAACCATTACCAAACGAATTTCTTTAATAAGAAATCAACTTCCCGAGTAGAAGTAGAAAAATCAATTTCTACTTCTAATTAGAAGAAGAAAAATCAACTTCGACCCAGAAATTAATTTCGAAGCGAAGTGTTATCACGCACGCCCTTAAAAATAGAAACCATATACTTCTAACACGATCAAGGAGTGGCATATTCTGACCCCCCTAAAAAAAAAAGGAGTAGCATATCTATTTTAAGGCGCAATAAAGAATATCTCGTGATCTTTATACTTTGGATATCAATTCAATCATAGATTTCTTCACTTTGCTAATTTGGTCCTTAACCTTTTGACGATTAGCCACTTTTGATCGAAAAGCAACTACCATGGACATCCACGGTTTTCTTTGGCACGGCCAAGATCGAAATGGATAATTTTTACATTTTTAAAAAAATAAAAATTCAAAAAAATCAAAAAATTGCAAATATTGTCCACTTCAATGACAGGCCGTGTCACGTAGTAACAACCGGTATCCACGTCGCGCTTTTTACCACAGTTAGCCAAAAGGACTAAATTGATAATATGTTAAAAGGTCTACAGCTAAATCGGCAACTTTATAATAGATTAGGACCTTTTTTTTTTGTGGCAATTTTCCCCACATCGAAGAGATAGATAATTGAACGAAGGGTGCTGTGTGATGGAAAGGAACATGGCTAATAAAATCTTGCATGAACACTGGGCTTCCTCAAAGAAATCTCCGCCGTTGCTGCAAGGATGTTGGCGGCCTGGGTCTTGGCCTTTCAGGCGGCGGCGGCGGCGGCGGCGAGACTGTACAAAGGCGCGATGCTCCCAGAACTGTTAGAGGCCCGATGGCAGGCCCGATCTGCCCGGGCCCGCCTATGAAACAGGCCTGTTGTCACCATCACAGCCTTTGTTCAAACGATGACGATGCTGGTGAATTCCATAACGTGTGGTTGTGGATGATAAGGCGGGTAAAAATGGCGGCCGATCGTGGCAGAATCGAACGAGCTCGGCCTAGCTGTGCATGGAGGGCCACGATTACTCTCTGTCCCAACGAAGAATCCATAAACGATGCAAAGATCTCTCTCCAGACTCTCCCCACTCCGCTTCGCGTTCACCGTCGTCCTCGCCACGAATAATCTCTCTCTTCTTCCCCGGAATCGCTCCGCCGCTCTCTCTCTCGCTCGAAGAGTACCTCTCCCATTTGGTATCTTCAGTTCTTGATTGGCGAATCGATCCTCTTGTAGCTCGATTGTGCGACTTGTACTTTTTCGGGTGTTTTTTCAGGAATTAAAGCTCGACCCAGAGCGGCTGCGCGGAGCGTGGCCATTGGATTGATGTCGGGGTCGGTTGATTCCGCTTCTCTGGCCGCCGCGGAGGCCGTCGCTATCGAGAACGTAGCCAAATTGCTGAGTTCTGTGGATGACCATTATGGAGGCGTCATTGTGGAAATGAAGGAGGCTATGGACTCCGCGACCTTCGTCTCCGTGCTCAGAGCTTCGATTTCGCACTGGAGAGAGCAGGTTTTCTTTCCTTACCCTCTCAGTTGGGCTTTGACCATCAATTTTCGCATCGAATTTGAGTTGGATGTACTAGACTGGTTCTTCCTTTATCCTGGTGGATTGCGTAGAGCACTTGGATGACGCCGGACCTGGCCGACTTGCTGTTATTCACTCATGAATCTCTGTTGTCTTTTGTTCATGTTACTGTTTTGTAGTGCTGAAGCGCCAGCATTTTTTGCAGGGCAAGCAGGGTGTGTGGATCAAATTACCTATTGAACTTGTGAATCTCGTAGAAGCTGCTGTTGCGGTAAATGTTATATTAATTCCACAGATTGCTCGCTGAACTGCAGGTCGTGTGGTTTGCTCTTTCTGGGGACTGGAAAAGAGCCAATTGCCGCTGATTATATGTTTGCTGTGACGATCATAACTTTTAGATTAAGTTTTCCGCTCGATGTGGTGATTATCATCTACTTTTGGGCAGGAAGGATTTTGGTATCACCACGCAGAGCCGAAGTATCTAATGCTTGTGTATTGGATTCCACAAAGTGCTCATACCATTCCAGCAAATGCGACGCACAGAGTAGGTGTTGGTGTAGTTGTCATGAATGAGAAGGACGAGGTATTTCTCCCAATCTAAATTTCTGTGCGACATCGTCTCTCTATTTGAATGATTAAGAGCCCCTTTTTGCAAATTTATGCTTCAAATCATTAAGACAACCTTTTTTAAGCTCAGTGATAGCAACTACAGCTGAAATGGCCTAATTGTTTCATAAGATCAGTGGTAGCAACTACAGCTGAAATGACCTACTTGAGGAGACCTTTTTTTTAAATCTTTAGTGTCAATCTAATAGTAAAGATTCTCCAGACGGCAGGAGAATCTCCTGGATTAAATATTTGGGTGCAATGTTATTTATTGAGTAGAGTTGGTCTCAGTCCATGTAGGTTCTGGTCTTCTTGCCGTTTCTTATTCACCGTCATGAAATATCCACTGCTTATATTAGCAGTTTTCCTGCTCGATAACGTGCGTCATGCCTTTTCTGTGCCTTTCCACCACATTCCTTCATGAATCTTGTCATTCGATTCTTTTACATACGATCATCATTAGTGAGCTTGTCTCCATTTTCTCAAAGAGATGGAGGCAGTTTTGGGGAATAGTGATGATGATGGATCCAAAATAGCTTTATCCTCCAGTCTCCAAAATAGCTTTATTCTGTGTACATCGGTTATAAAACTGAGCTTGGGACTCACCGCTAGACTTCTCTTTATACCTTTCTTGTCCCATTCCAGGTGTCCTATCGATGTTTGGCGTGATTGTTTCGTTTTAATTCCTGGAGGCACAATCATAACTTTAGAACTATGCTACTTTGGCTTATAAGTAATTCCCAACTGATGTTCTGGCAGGTGCTCGTTGTTCAAGAGAAGACAGGAATATTTAGAGGGACTGGTGTTTGGAAGTTCCCGACAGGTGTTGTTGATGAGGTCGTGATTCCACTGCAGACTTAAATGTAGTAACATAACTTCTGCTTGATTATTCATCTTTTGGCTTCACTATCTTCAGGGAGAAGACATATGTGCAGCTGCAGTAAGAGAAGCTAAAGAAGAGACTGGAGTGAGTAATATTTATGTGATTATACAAATAGCTGCTTAAATGCTACGAAGATTTATGTTGTGTGGTTTCTGCACATGCAGATTGATGCTGAATTCGTGGAAGTTTTAGGATTTAGGTATGAAGTCTGTTTCTCCTTTTCTCCTTGTTTCAGACTTCTTAAGCTTACGTTCTTGGGTTAAGATTCTTACTTTTTCTTCCTGACTTTCTTCCTTTGAAACTGTGAGACTTTATGTATCGAGACATAACACACTGGACCTGCATTATTGTGGAGGGTCGGAGCCAAACCATGGCCATTGCTGAATGGCGTCTTGAAATTTAGTTATTTGCACATATCACCCTCTAGTTCCTGTCTGGAAAAAGAAGTGTGTTACGTTATGTCGCTAATCTTGTAAAGAGTGTGTCAGGTCCTTGAAACTCCAGCGTCTTTAACCAGATTTTGAGCAAGATAGTTCAATTTCCTGACTCTTGACTGACTATCCGCAGGCAAAGTCATCAGTCATTCTTCCAGAAGTCGGACTTATTTTTTGTCTGCTTGGTGCGACCTATATCCTTTGGTATCCAGACGCAGGATGTGGAGATAGAGGCCGCTAAGGTAAACAGATATAGCACTACTGGTATAGCTATTTCACCATTGTCTTGTGTGCTTTTGCCACACTGTATAACCTGCCAAGCTTACATTTTCGTTAACTATCGATCCAACCAAAACAACGGGGTTTTCCAAGCTAAGAATTTTTTAATGCATCCTGCAAATGAATGATGAAACCGCATACGAAATCCTATATTATAGCAAGATAATCACAACTTCTACTTTAGGTAAAGCACACTAAGAGGACAAGCGCCGCACTAATTCTGCAATATAGTCTGATATGATAATTCTCTTGTTGCCCTCAGTGGATGCCATTCGAAGAATATGCAGCGCAGCCATTCTGCCAAGAAAACGAGCTTGTCAAGTACATTGTAGAGATGTGCACAGCGAAGAAGAACGGGAAGTATACTGGATTCACACCAGTACCAACAACAACGAGCTTCTCCAACCAAAAGGGCTACTTGTACTTGGACAGCCATTTCGGGAGCAGGCAGTAAGTAGTAGCATTTGATACCTAAAAAAGATTTTTTTTTTTTTTACTCATAGGCGCAATTCAATGTCGGAATGGGTGGCACTTGCTATGACTTGATTCATTCTATTGAAACTACTCTGTTTTATGAGCAGAGAGACTCTGTAACTGCGTTTCGTGCCGGAATAATATGTAGAATATAACAGTGTCTCTTGTTAGGTGAAGCTTGATGGATAAATTTTTTTTGAAGGTGAAACCTTTGGATTTCTTTATGACTGAACCTCGTCTTCACGTCTCCGACCTCAGTGTGACTTTGGGAAGGCTGAGAGATGGAGCATTGGACACGTCAAAGACGATTTGCTCACTTGCGCGAGAAGGTATGAGACGGCAAGTGCAGTCACGCCACTCTGGAGCACAAAGTAGAATTGATGGGGTCTAACGTCTAAATACATCGTTTCAAAAAGTAAAAGGATACGCTCTATAAAGCAATTCTTAGCCATCCTCAGTTGGTAACTCAAAACAAAAAGTCGATATGCCTGGCGAATAAGAAGGGGAAGTAATCCGGATTCACTCCAGTACCGACAACATCAAGCTTTCCCGACCAAATGAACTCCTCTTGTCATATCCAGAGCAGGCGGCGGACAGCAGCGTCGATAACACCGTGATGCGTCGATTGAATTGCGCCTCTGAGCAGGCGGCCAACAGCAGCGTCGATAACACCTGTGACGCGGGACTCAAAATTCTTTTCACTGGACCATCCAAAGACCTTCTCCTCTTATGGATTTTTTGTGACTGAAAGCCTTCTCTTCACATGTCTCCTACCTCCGTACAAGGGGATTCCTCCTGCTTTTTGTGCACATTGAATCAGTGCTGGAGATGCAATTAGCTGCTTCTGATCTCGGTTGCTATGCAAAATCTAAATCTGGTCTCTTGTGAGAGCCTGTAAACATGAACATGAGCTGATAAAGCCAAGAGATCGTAGCAAAATCGATCTGATATGTGTTTCCCAAGTCCAGAAACATCATATATGTCGAGCCAAAAGGGCAAAATCAGGAAATTAAACGCCAAATATATAAAAAAAAAAGGAAAAAGGAAGGAAGAAGAAAGAGAATGAGAAAAAAAAACATTTGTAGGTTGGCCCATGCAGGTCTCGAACCTGCGACCTTCGCGTTATTAGCACGACGCTCTAACCAACTGAGCTAATAGGCCATTTGCGGTACTTCTCCTTCTAATTTTTCTTAACGTATTATTACGCATAATGTTTCGCTTCTACAACTCCTAATTTTTCGAAGGACAAATTAGATTTGCTATAAGATTGTGTGGCGCATAATATTTTCAGGTCTCTTCTCTCTTCACGTAAAATAATCTTTTTTATAAAATAAGAGACCCTTTGGTTCAACCTAGAAGACAAAGGCGTGTGTATTCAAGAGAAGACGATCGTCGAAAGGAATTAGAAAAGTCGTACGAGTATGGAAATCTCACAATAGAGACTAAGCCAACAGGTTAAACAAGGGCTATTTGTCCATCCCTTTATCTTTCTTTTTCCTTATGAAGTGGCCATTTCTTGCTTCACTTATTATTGCAAAAAAGGAAAAAAAATCGAAGAATAACATTGGTTTTGTGTTGTTTTTTCTATGTATTATTGCAATGCACGATGTCCTCATGTCATAAGTACATAGTCGAGAGAACTAGGGATCACCATTCCATTCTCGGACCAACAAATGGATCCACCCTCGACTTCAGCGGTCAATACATTCTCAGGTTGCGAATCGCCCACATTGGACGGCGCTGAGTCCTCGTCGAACGAGGCCTCGTCGGTCCACGTCAGCCGTGGAGGGTGTGCCACGTGGGCACTCGTTGGCCACCACGCCACCATATTGAAATCTGGAGGGACCCAAGGATCAAGTTTAGTGGTGCCCGTCGAAGCGTGGAGAGATCATATATATTGCCGCAAGATGATTGGCCCTGTGGCTCTCCATGCGGGGAAGCACCACTTCCCCGAAAAGATGGTGGTGATGTGCATAGTTTGATTGATCAGTGGTTAATTCCACTCTTTAGTGATGATGCAATGTTGATTTGGGAGTGGCCGTGGAGGTTTGGTATGCCTTTTTGCTTTCTCATTTTGATGTTGCTCGAGATTCAATGAGCTTGATCACCCACCACCATGACGAGCACCATGAGAATGACACCAGAGAATGACACATTGCATCGATGTTTTTCGTTTTCCGCGTAGTCTAGAAAGCTTCGATCATTCTGTAAGTGAATATAGGTAGTGTACAATGTATAAAGGAACTTGGTCAAATGAAATTGGTCGAAAAACTACTCGAAAAGTGCGAAATATATTGAACTTGTGCCAATTCGGTCTTTAAAATTTTCAATTATATCAATTCGGTCTCAAACCTTGTGACGATTTGCCAATATAGTCATTACGATCAATTTTGACCAAATAACGCTAACGTTGCGGTCCCATTAGAGTCGACCGTCCTATATGGCATATTGTCATTGACATTGATAATTTTTAAAAATTTTCTAAATCTTTCCTTTGTTTTCTCTTTTTTTTCCCCTTTCCTTTTGCCGATGGTCGAGATGCTCGAAGAGGAAAGGGCAAGGGTCTCCTAGCCCTTTGTCGGTGGCGGCCGCGACCCTTGCCGGCGGCTAACCCTCACCGGCCGCAACAAGGAAAATACATAATTTGCAATAAAATCTATAAAATTATCCATGTTAATGCCGGTGGTACCACGTAGGACAGCAAAAAATTGTCCATGTCGGTGATTTTCAGCCAAAATTGGTCGAATAGACTATATTAACAAATTATCAAACGGTTGAGAACTAAATTGACCAAAATAAATTTTTGGATTGAATTGTCACAAATGCAATAAGTTTATAACATTTTTGTTAATTTTCCTGGTAATTAGTTGAGTACGGTATAAATTGGGGATTTTGAGAGACAAAAGTTTGGTAATAATATGATGTTAATACCATGAAAAACTTCAAATTAGTACACGTGTGACAAATTTACCCCAAATTATTTTTTTATTACAAAAAAATCAAAACTAGTACACCTATACAAATTTGTTATCCATTAGTTTCCGGTTAGATTTTACCATCAAATTACTGACTTAGATGACAAGTGATAATTAACGAGTATACCAATTTAAAATTTTTAACCTCCGTTTGTCCCGGATGTCTTGGTTTGGAATTTTTCGTGGTAGTAATCTAATTTAACGTAAGCCAAAAAAGACTAAATTGTATCACATGTGCACCAATTTGAGGTTTTTGGTGATTAAAAAATTAATCCGAGGTAAATTTATCACATGTGTAACTATTTAAGGTAAATTTATCACAAATGTACCAACTTGTAGATCTTCGTGGTATCCATTTTAAGTGAATTTGGGAAAGCTTTCGATTTAAGAAAATGGACTTCGTACGCGGTTAAATAAGATGGGAAAAGAAAGAACCAAGACCAAAATACATCCTCAAATTAAATATCTTGGCTAGACTCGGAACATTTTGCGGGCTTCCCCGCTTTATTAAATAGGAAGAATGCATGATATGCAAATGGAATGGTGAATGGACCTAACTTTTCTAGGTAATCATGATGAAGCAATTGGGGACTTGACTTCAAGTTTCATCTTGAAGTGGAACACTACCAGCATTTCTCTGCCCCTTTGAAAACGATTGGAGATTTTTAATGTTTGACTTTGGTTTTGTTTTTTTTTTTTTGGGAGGGTGATGTGCTAGTCCCCTACTTACACACATTTCATCAATCAAAAAGCTTAATGACTTTCATTATGGTTGATGCAGTCCTAGCAACTAAAGAGAAAAAAAAGATATATTACATAGACTAATCTTATGCATGTCGCGGTGGATAGAACCAATCGTAGTATGAAAATGATACGGGAAAATTTATTATTTGGAGTCCGACCTTATTCGAGGCGTCCAATAATTTCCAGGCACGAGACTCGCATAGTTTATCTTGTACGGTTGTACCCAAGCATGCATGTTATGTCATCTGCTTGGCAACATATGGCTCTTGCAATTTTATGTTCACAAAGGAAATTACTCTTATGATTGTTAGGAATAGAGAATTGGATTTCTTCACTAAGGCTTCGTTTGTTTCGCGGAAAGTGAATGATTTAGAGGACTTTTTTTTTTCTAAAAAATGATCGCTTATATTGTTCAGAAAAATAAATGGACAAAAAACTATTCTATAGTTCACGAAAATATTTAAATATAAATAATTGTCGACGATGAATTTTTTTTCATCGGCTAATTATTTAAAACGATATGAGTGATTTTTTTCAGGAAAATATTTTTCAAATTAATCTTTTTTTCGAAATAAATGAAGCCTAAGAGGGAGTTAAAGAAACCCTAATCATCATGACCTTGGTGAGTGCTTCAATCAAGGTCTAGAAATATAGAATTCTTAAGAACTCATCATGACTTTATTGGCCGATGGAACAATAGACAATCCGGAGCCACAAACCCTACCTCAACGAAGTGCTAGTTAATTCTGGTGCACAAGATCATATCATCATAGTGGATGTCGAGGAGGACCAAATCACATAAACATAAAGCTCTCAAGCATAGTGGATGTACCATCTTTGGCGAAATGAATCGGGGTTAAAAGCGTACAAACATGTTCGCGTTTGCACTTATTCGCGGAGCCCGGTAAGTTCTCTAAACCTCGTCTCTACCGCCATCGAGCTCATGCTGAACGCAACGGGAACCATTCTCCGACGCCCGAGGTTCCTTTCAGTAGGAGCTTCAGCCATCGATTCAGCTATGAAAGCATAGAGATATTGACCAACAGAATTTGGTGGGTTTCACGTACAAGATGGGGGGTTTGATTAGTTGATCAGATTTGGGAGACTAACTGCGTTGGGAAAGTTGGTCCAGAACATCAACCTTCGTATCGCCAATTTCGCTCTTCCACATTCATGTGGCTCCAAGTGTCTGCTCATCGTCGAGTGTCCACTGTCTCATGTTTCTTGCCCAAGTTCACCAACCCACTTAGATGTCTGAGAGAATGCAAAAGCTATCGTTTTAGACAGGGATATAGTTGGGGCAGGCTTGAATATATCAGACCCAGAGAAGAGAGAGAGAGAGATTATTGCATGGGAAGAAGAAGAGCTTCTTGGTAAACGGGTGATCTGACCTTAAAAATGTCTGCAGAATAGAAATGACAAAGGGCATACGTAGCCATCACAAGTAGGCAACCTACCTACCTTTAACTTTACGGCCTCAACTCAATTTCAACACCAATGTGTCTCAAGATATATACATGCAAAGGCAAGATTGCCCCTTGATGGAGACTATATCGCGAAAAAACATTTAAGAAAATCCACATCCATTTTACGCGTCGAGCTCGAGAGAGAAATTCGAGTATAATGTGGTGCGCAACGCCGTCAATCGACGCGCGTCTAGGTACAATAACTTGCCTACAATCAAAGCGGTGAAACCCACGTTCAAAACTACGTAAGAACTAAAGTGGTTGCGCGGTTATTTTCAAATGCCCTATTGACCCATTATCACATATCAAGTCATCGATTATCCGATCCCTTCATTGTGTATGTTCAAATTATCGATTTTCAACTTGGTTTCTTTTCTATTATAAACAATGTGATGTAATGACTGACTTGCGCTTCAAGAGCTTCACCAAGCTCTAACAAGAATAATCCATGAATAGTTCTTCTTTAGTAAAAATAAAGTGTAATTCATGTACATCATTAAATTTACGCTGCAATAACAACTAAAATTAGTGGCTTCATTGCGAGGCACCTGCGAAAATTTCATGCAAAATTCTAACCCATGTTCGCTTGTAAAACCCTAAGCTAGCTAGTGAAAGTGCATAAACATTAAATTTTTCATAACTTCACATTAATGAAAGAAAATTGCTTAGCGCAATCTTTTATCGAGTTATTTTCGATCACACGTCTTATGCAAAACATGTTTTAGCAAAACATAGATAATGTGAATCCGGCGTTATAAATTATACCGCCTCTAACAAGATTGTCGTGAAAGCATTTTTATGAATGAAAAATACTATATTTTCGGACGTTCTTTGAACATTTCCCTTCCGCAACATTGACTCAAATGATTAGAGTATTTTAGACGGTCCAAGGTCAGGATTGTAAATTCCATATTGAAAGAGGCCAACTATATATGTAAATCCCAAAGCCTCGCACTATAAAAACCAAACGTCAAGCCAGCCCCTCTACATGACCCCGCTTACTTCTTCCTCACTATCCATCTTTCGCACGTCAATCAAAAAACAAAGCAAAGCGGAGCCAAAACCAGGCGCAAAGAAGATGAGCTGCTTCCGGCGGGCGCCACAATCTTGCGAGGACGCTCGTCTTCTTTACCAACTTCTTCATCGTACTCGTGATCGCAGCGAATCCATCGGCTGCGCAGGCAGCGGTGGAGGAGGATCCCTTGCTCGAGCTGTCGGCGAGGAGGGACGAGATGGTGGAGATGGCGGGCTACGGCGAGGAGAAGCTCTCCACGGTCCTCGTCACCGGGTCGGTTCTTTGCGAGGGTTGCTTGCGCGGTGACTCTTGGCCTCGTGCATGGCCATTGTCAGGTTCGTGATACGCTATGATCACATTGCTGTCGTTCAAACGTTCTTACAAAAACCTTTTTAGAATGTCCGAACTTACCCAATCTTCATGAAGAACAGGGGATTCGAAACGAGGTGTCTAAAATAGGATCATTCGCCTATCTCATATCACATAGATATAATTCGAAGCGAATCAGCTCGGCTCGGCTCGGCTGTAATAAGTATCACTCGTAGAAATTATTTTGCCCTCGGAATGGCAACAATGAACCTTTAGAATCAAAATCTGATTGATTTCTATGTGTTTCAGATTTTTTAGGGGGAAAAAAATAAAAGAGTTTCATATCGGTGTTGTTTTTTTCCTTTCCCATTAGCTTGTACGTTCATCTGCTACAAAGCTACAGCTTTTCTATACATTGAATCGCACGTTGCGTTCTTGTCTTGGCCTTGATGGATTTAGACAATCCCAGATAGATTCACTTCGTGCTTCAGTTATTTTTATTTTGAAGGATTCGGCTTTAACTTGTCTTGGGTCAGACTCGGAGATCTTGGGCCCAGCCTCGAGGGACCTGAGCCCATCATTTGTAGACCCAAGCCTAGCTGCCGAGGAATTGGACCCGGCCCCAATAGACTTGGGCTGAGCGTTAGGGACTTGGACCCAGGCACAGGCACCGAGGACCCAGGCACGGCACCGGTGTCGCTGGTCTTGCCTCAAAAGACCCAAACCGAGACATGGCCACGGGCCGATTTGGGAGCCCGGAATCAGCCCGTTGACCAAGACCAGCAGTTTCAAATGGGAACATGCCCGTTGACCTGGACCGGTGATTTTTTAAAAATTTGGAACCGGCCCGGAACAAGCAATTTCGAGCTGATTCCTAACCGCCATAAAAAAAAAAAAAGGAAAGAGCCGTGGCTCTTTCCCTCCCCTCAACCGGAACCGGCCCTTGAATCGGCCCGGAACCGCCCCTTCAAGGGCCGGTTCCGGTTCAAGCATGGCCACGAGCCGTGAACCGCCGGTTCATGAACTCAGAACCGGCGGTTCACGGCCCATGGCCATGTCTACCCGAACCCGGCCATCGAGGACCCAACCGGGCGTCGGGGTTCCTATGCCCAAGCACCCATGTCTCGGGTTCAATCGCTAATTTCTCGGCATATTTTGAAATGTGATTTCAGATTTTTCTTTCAAATAGTTATTTTTTTTAAAAATTAAGCGTAAAGATTTTTCATTAAAAATGGAAAAATAAGATCATTGATTTATTTTCCTGAGTGATTCCCAAACTCCCGAAAATGAGGACACTGTTTCCCGATAGAAAATTTTCCACGAAATAGATGGACCCTTCATATGATGATGAGAATCGCAACGACGTAGACATCTCATTCCATCTTTGAGCACTCAATCTATACAGTCTAATCGGGACAGAGCATCGCCATTATAATACTTACATAACAAACATTTAACTAATATCATCTCACCTTTGAAACAATCTGCGCAGGTGCTTCGGTGGCCATCAATTGCCATATCGACGATAAGGAAAGCAAATCTAGCCGAACTCACGGCGTGACAGATGAAAATGGGGATTTCTTCATCGATCTTCCTTCAGAGCTCCATGCCATCCCCAACTTGGACAAGAGATGTTTGGTCAACCTCGTTCGAATGCCGAGGCACTCGCTCTGCCGACCGGCACATTTCAGAAAGCACAAGAGAGTGAGGCTTTCATCGGTCGGGAACGGGATACGAACTTACGAGGCAGGGACAATAAGACTTCTGCATTCGGCAACCAAGCCTACAGAAGAATGCATGAAGATGTCGAGCAGCCCCAGAGAAAGCTATGTAAATTAAGCGTACCGAGACCCGAGGACACGGCTCATTCGATGGCGCTCCAGTCACATATTGAGTTAGTGATTTTTCAAACTTCACAGAGTCACTTGTAAAATACGCCTCAGTGAACCAAAGTTATCCAGAAGAAAGACTGCAGAAGATGCATGGCCCAAAGAAACAGAGGGATTGTGAATATGGCGTTGGTGTGTGTGTATGTGCATAAATCGATATACTAATGGCAAAAGAGGTTCTTATCTATGTCCAAGGTGACCTAAGTCTCACACAAAGGCTGAATATTGAGGCAAATTATAAATCAGAACTGAGACCTGATAATGGAGTTCTACTTGCTACAGCAATTCACAATCATCGCATACGGAATCTCCATCTTCCCCCGAATCAGAAGGACTAATAAAACTTTGAATCTTGATTCAGTTGAATAAAGCAGAGAGATCAGTGAAACACCCGTCTGCCGACATTACAGAAAATGAACTCACAAGTTCTCGGCAGCTTTTTCAGAACCAGAAGCTATGAATCTAGCAACATCAGCACAGCAAGCGAGCTTGTCTGCTTCCTCTTCAGGGATTTCAATGGAGAATTCCTGCTCGAGAGCCATAACAAGTTCCACCTTGTCTAAACTATCCAGGGACAAGTCTTTCTGGAAATCAGCAGTTTCAGTAACCTGTACAATATTGTATTAAAAATTCAAACTTGAAAAGCAAAATGAACTCAAATTGAAGGGAGGGGACTTCAATTAAGACCAAATCCTCCCGTCGGTCAATGCTGCTTCTTGGTGATCCACGCAAAAGTCTAGTCGAAGAGCAATCACTCTTATCTAATGAAACAAAGAACCTCAAAAAAGAACGAATGAAAAAGACAAATAACAACCTTACTAGCATCAATCTTATCAAATTTCTTCACAAGTCTGACCACCCTATCAACAATGTGATCCGGGCTATGAGTCATCGATGTGCAGATCAGCCGGGTCAGTTGCTTCATCACGCTTCCATTCTCAGCACCAAAAGCACGTGTTCCGGCAGAGACCCTAAACCTGATATGCCTCAAGACGGACTGCTTTATGCAGTTCATTCTATCGCATGCGAGAAACAAATGCAATTTGATCAAAACCTTGGCGAAGACTCTAAATAGCATGAAGATAATGTAAGGTCATGCATATCAACAACCCAAAGAAAAGAGAAGAAGGACCAAGTGTAGACGAAAAAAGTCTGCCGAGGGCGAAGTTTTCGAATGCACCTTGAACCCATCCACCAAGAAGCAGAACAGAGGAACAGAACTCAACTGCCCAGGCTATGATTCGGTGTAAACTTGGGTGAAAACCAGCACTTCCAACTTGAAGCTACAGACTTTACACTAAGTATGTTCTCCGGAGTCAAAATGCAGTTATATGAAACCTTGAAATGCACAGGACCCTTCATTCACTGCCAGAAGAATTCGACATTCTAACATCGTGGCAAAAAATTGCGTAACTACAAGACCCGAAATTTCTGGGAAGCTTCGATACAGAAAGTCCCAGGAAGCATGTGGGGTTGCAGCACCGACCACAAGGTTACAAAAGAGACCCTCTGGTAGGAACAAACAAAGTAAAAGATGCGCCTTACGAATTGATCAAAAGCACCGGTACCGGGACATCAACTCATCGAAACTTTTCAGGGGATACGTCGAAAAAGCTTATTAGCAATAGATAGAAGGAAAGTAAGCAAAAACTTAGCTGACCCAGAAAATGGGGGCGCTCTTGGGGTCGCTGCGTGGTCTCGCGCCGCCTAGGTGTTCGACGTATTGCCGGAAAGAGGCTGACCGCTTGGGTGCAGACGTATTCTGAATCTTCGCGGATGCGTTGTTCTCGAATTATGTTGCCCAATGCCTTGGTAAGAAAGTCGCCTGCTCACCTTCATGTGCTTAGCATTCGGCCCCCACCAAAAAAAAAAAAAAAAAACATTTGTGTGCTTAGCGAAAAAACTAATAAATAGTTTTAAAATTTTCTAAAAACGATAGTTTATAATGATTAAAATAATTAGTCAATTATAAATATTTTTATTATCAACTAAATATTTTATGTCTCAATATTTTCAAGGACAAAGAACACATTTTTCATTCATTTGTTTTTATAAGTCGATACAAATTATTTTTCAAATTATTCATTTTTTGAAAACCAAATGAGACTTAATTATCTGAACTTTCAAAACAATTGGGTGGACCAAGCAATTCCTAATAATGAATTCATTTTTTTGACACTTTCCAGTAATTTGAAAAAAAAAATAATTACAAGGAAAAATATAAATTCATTTTCCATGAATAAAGAAATGCTAATTTTTTTGAATCTGTTTTTAACTTCTTCTTTTTCTTTATCTTCCTCCTCCTCCATAATTCATTCCCCCTACACTAATGTGCAACCGGTCGCGCTACACTTCGTGCCATCATTGTCGTTGGCCATCTTTTAAGTAACCGGTTTCGATCGAACCATTATAGTCATAGCATCGAATATGATAAGCGAAATTTGCCATTACCCTTTTAGAAACCGTTCATGAGTGCCTTTAGGACATCTGTTAAAAAAAAAAAAAGACAACAGGTTGAATTTCGCGATTTGGCCTTTCTAAATTTAATTACCGTTTAAGTTCGATTGGTAAGATAAATCATATATAGGTAAACTTAGAGGAAGATGAACTTTTCAATATTATATATACGGTAGACCTAATTATGAATTCGATGGCCCTGGCCCTCGTTTGGCCCATGCCATTGTAAGGCCCGAATGGACTCTCGACTGATTTGGACAAGGGCCTATATAGTTAAAAAGACATTATCATAAAGTATGTCAGCCTTCCCCTTCATGGTACGAACTTTTGTCGTGATAATCGTGTTAACATTTTATTTTATTTGACATATATAAAATTTCAAAGTAATAAGATCACTTAATTTCTTTGTCAATAAAGGTATAACCCATATACATCATAATGATCTCATATGCTATTGGAAATGTTCCAAATAACGTTGAAGTCTTTCTTATTTTCTCAAATAAGAGCTTGAAATGAGCATTGTTTCGAATAAGAGCATGAAGCCGGCTCTTTGCAACAAAGAAGGGCCCGAGTGCTCTAATATTTTTCAAATAAGGATTCGAAGTGAGCATTCTTTCAAATAAAAGCATGAAGTTGGCTCTTTGCAACAAAAAAGGGCCGATTAATTGCATTTTCGTCATTTTGTTTTCTTTTTATTTTTTTATTTTTTTCCTTTTCTTTTTTCTCACTTCTTTTTGTTTCCTTTATTTTGGCCGATGAGGTTTGCCACCCTCGACTAACCATTAGCGACCCCCACCAAAATTTGGTGAGGCATCACTCAAGGCCGACCTCGTGTATGGCCGGTAAGGGCTAGTCTCGACGGCCACAAGCGACCCTCGCCTACGCAAAGCAAGGCTGCCCTTGCGTTTGTGAGGGCTCCTCAACGGCCGTGAGGAATGCTTTGCCGGATCTTTGCGAGGGTTGCTAGCGGTCGGCTTGTTGGCCCATTGGCCGGTGAGGGCAGAGACTCTCAAAGGTTGAAACAAAGGAAAAAAGAAAAAAAACTAAAAAGAAATTTAAAAAAAATGACGAAAATGCCCTTAGTTAGGTCATATTTGAAACAAATATGGCATTTTAGGCCTTTATTTGAAACAATGTCCACTTCAGGCCTTTATTTGAGAAAATGAAAGCACTTTAGATCCTCATTTGAAATTTTCCTATGTCGTTTAATTTAGCTCACCAGCACATAAAATGAGAAACGATGGAGGGTCAATAAAATTTGCCACTTAAAAGTAAACTTGAGAAAATGGAAAAAAGCAAAGTTTATAAACTAAGGAGCAAAAACCAAAAAAAAAAGGAGAAAAAAAAGGAGAGATGATATTAAAAAAAAAAAAGTGACAGGACGGGAGGGAGAGGGTGACACGTGTTCTGCCACAACTCTCCTTTTGTTTTTTTGGATAAATAGAAATGGGAAGATATGGATATAAATTATTGGGCCTAATTCCCTAAAAAATCCAAAACTTTAGGTTCGGTTTCAAATTTACCCTGAGCCTTTCTTTTTATCTCTGAAAATACCCCAAACTTTTGGTATAGTCACAAATCTCGGAACTTTTTTTTTTTGTCTAGAAAATCATAAAATTTGTATATATTCTAAAATCTACCCCATGATCTAGTCCCAATTTAACGTGAAATTTTCATGTCGATAAAAAAACTACATTAGCAAAGTAATGGTGTGATAAGTATGGATCAATGTGGCATTTTCACGCCGATGTTAAATTCACCCCAATAAAGAAATTCTCCAAACCGAAATCGCTCTTAGATGTGAAAATTAGGAATGACTAAAGGCAATTTTTGAACAGAGAGCTAATGGAGTAGATTTAATACTAGAGTAAAAATTGATGATTTTTTCTTAGGAAAAAAAGTGCGGGTTGATTTGGGACTGAACTTAAAATTTCGAAATTTTTTCCAAGACAAAAAAATTTGGGACAAATTTGAGACTAAACCTAAAGTTGGAGATTTTTTTTAGACAAAAAAGTTCATGGCAAATTTGAGACTTGACCTAAAGTTGAAATTTTTTTAGGGAATTAGGCCTAGATTATTGCAACTTTCGTCTATTTCGCATATTTGTGAATTTTCTATTATCAATTAACTTGTGCTCCATTTGATGTCTATTATCACGTTCAAAAACAATTTTTAGACACATAGGCCGAGAATTTGTTCTAATATACATATTTTGGATTATTTAGTGAGATTTGAAAGGGTGACTCCCCGAGGCCGAGTTTCTCGAATGCACGAGCCAGCTACGCAATCTCAAAAGGTTCGACAATTCACGAATTAATTGGAAACCGATTTCGCTTGCGATTTTAGGAGTCTTTTTTTCTATTTGTTTTTAAGAGATAGAAGTTAAAGCTACATAACTCAAAACTTCAAATTTCAATTCACCGAAGTAGGCGAGGAGAACTTTCCATTTACCGTGCGACATTATTTATTAGATGCTAGTTATTATTTACTTTCCAATACATGAACTTGCTCAAATTTAATATTCAATTCGCCAAAGTAGAGGTTGATTTGATATCTTCTTTTGTAAGAACCACATTACCAATTTAGGTTGCTCATCTACAAGTATTTTTTTTTTTTTGGGTCAAGAATCTATAGGTATTCAATGCTGATTATTTAACATATAAATGACTAGTCTCCGAGCGATGTCAAATGGGTAGGGACATAAGTGAAAAAGGAGAGAAATTTTCGGGGACAAAAGGGTAATTAGCGGAAATAGAGGGGCGCTTAAGAAAATCATCATGAAACGGGAATCGAAAAGTCCCCGAGATAAACATGCGTGCGAATTTCAATTTCACTTGCATCTCGAGCTCATTTCGCATCCCTGTTCGAAAATCACAGAGAGAGAAGAGAGGGAGAGAGTCACGCCCTCGGACACGAGCACACGACAACTAACGACTGCGAGCGCTCTCCCTTCACTTGTTTCACTTCTCGTTCTTGCTCAGAACCCCATGAACAAGCTCCAGCTCGCGAAGCCCTAGGACGACGAACCGCGACTCGTTTCGATTGCCGGCGCAGAAAATGGGTCAGAAGCTCGAGCAGCAGCTGAAGGAGCTCGGATCCAAGCTCGAGTCTCATCCTCCCTCGAAGGACGCGCTCGCCAAGCTCTTGAAGGTCTGCATTCTTTCGAATTGTGCGTAAAGGGATTTGCTTTGTCGTTCTTCCGTCTGGGGTAGTTATTTCGGTTAGCTCCTGTTTGGTTGCCAAGGGAGGGAGGGAGATAGTGGTGGTGAATTTTGTAGTGTGGTTCGGTTTGAGAGGTTGTGAGCTCGCGGGACTCGATTTCAGGGTGTGAGGAAGCGTGGAGATTAACCGCAAGGTTGGTGGTAAAGGTTTTTCTGTTCTGGTTAGGGTTAGACGCCTTGTGGTTTTGAAGTTTGGGTTTTTAAATTCTCAATCTTTGCCGAGAGTAAATGGATTGTTCAGCAAAATCAATATGGTTGGCCTAGGAGTGGCATCCCTTAACTAGGATAATCTCTCTAACTTATGATGCGGGCAATGTTCAAGGACTAATCTTGGCCAGGTTATCATAATTAGGACTGAGTAGCCGTGAACAGCCATCTGAGGGTGCCTTGTCTTTATGCAGATATATTTGTATAGGTGGTGATCTAGGATTGAATTTCTCGCTTCTTGGAAGATGAAAGTGAAGTAAGAATCTCATGCATGATAGGTTTTTCGGTTTTGGTGATGAAAATATAAACATTATAAAAAAAATTGCTGGCTGTTAACATATTGCTCTTAGTAGGGGTTTACTTTTGTGTCTTATTAACTAAAGAATGAATCAACGTTTTCCACCATGTCAATTGTCCATAATCTTTACAATTATCATTCCCATGTGTCCTGAAACTCTCTGAACTGACGGTAAATTCTCATTTCAGAGAAACCACCGGGAGAGTATATAGACCTTCTTTATATCAGTATCCACAGATGCAGCTTATGGATACATTCTGAGTGGTTAGCAGTAAGGTGTTTAACTGATTGGATGGAAATTTAGGCACTAGCTTGGGTGTGGCGAGGAAGGATAATGATGACAATATTTCTCTTGTCTACACTATTATAAGTTGAATTGTGCTGTCTAGGAATTTTCAAGTTATGGCTGGTAATCATATTTCTCGAAGTAGAGTTTTATTGGATTGTTTGGACTGAAAGTGTGATGCCTATGTCCGTGTCATTTGAATTCAGATCCCACATGGTTTCACATCGAGTCTTGAAAGTGTGAGAATCAAGTAGTCAGGACCATGGCATTGAGCTTTGCGATTTTGTTCTCGAGGCCGGTCACCGACATATTTGATAAAAGTTTTAATGCGATATGTTTCTGGGTTTCCTTTTCGTATTCACTCTCCAGATTTTGTCATCTATAGTTTTTCGCTGGGTGCTTTGGTGAAAAAAGTCAGTTGATGGTCAAGTCGTGTTGTGAAATCCCACTCTTAAACTGAGTTTTAGCAACAGTCTGTTGGGATGTATATTTTGAAATGGCAATAGGATTAGGAAGGCAGGAAGTACATGGTGGACCCACAAAAGACCAATATCAGTGGGCTTATTTGTTCACAGCTAGACAATGTTCCTTATCTGGTTGCCAGCCTGTGACAAGGCAGAAGTAGTGGAAGTGTGAATGTGGCATTGGGAAGGTTTCATGTGATGAATTGCGTTTGAGGGCATTCGATGAATGGTTTGATGCTAAAGGATAGGACGATGGGAATTGCAGCGCTTTTGAAGAAAGAGAGTAGGGAAAAATGTTCAAACCAACTTGTTGCATTTGAGTGTGGGCATAAAAAGCTGTCGAAGAAGGAGAATGCCATGAGAGATGCTAATTCTCCCAAGAGCTAATTTCTTTAGAGTCAGGTGTGGTGTGTTGGTGAGGTTTACTTCTTTCAGTGGCTACACTTAGTATTTTGACTGCCTCAGAATGCTGTGGCAATCAACTACATTTAGTATGTTGAACAAGCGGCATGGATAGCTGATATTTTCTTAAGATTTTTTGTTGTTGGGATGAATTAATTTCCTTTATGGTTGAAAATATTAGTTGCATTGACAATCTTATGATCAACGTTTTTGAGGTAGGAAGAAACTTTTTTATTGCATGAGCTGAAGAAGCAGCAGCTGTGACAGCCCCCAGGCTGGATGTTAATGATGAGCAATCAATTGAAATTTTCTGACATCTGAAACTTATAGTTGACTTGAGGATGTCTTGTATGTCATCTGTTTTTGGCTTAACTTTCATGTTGTTCTGGTTAGTCGCGAGGCCTTGGCTTAAATGTATGGACGGAAGGTAATAGTGGAGAATGGACTGGCCTATAACTGTTTTGAAACCCTAAAATTTTGAGCTTGTGGTTGAAGCATGGTTGTTGAGAACCCTGTCCAGATCTTACAATCCTGTGATTCTATGATCCAACAACTGAATGAATAGTCTGGATAAGGAGTTGTGTCGTAGTTTGTTAGGATCTAATAAAGAGTTCCAATCCTGATCGATAAATTATTAGGATAGTTGTGATTCTGCTAATCCTGCCAATTCAAGTTCAGAGTTGGAAGATTTTAGGTTTCAGCTATCACATTGGTCTTTATAATATCACTTCCTTCAGTTGGTCTTACCAAAATCATGATTAGTTGTTTGCACACAAGTTTATGGGGGAATTTCAAGGATGTTATTATCCTGGATCCAATCTTTAAAACATCCTATTGATCCAGAGTAGAGTTCTGGTTTTGACAATGTTGGTGTCAATTGGCTTGTCTTGGGTATGGATGTTATTATACCTTGTCCTTCTAATAAGTTCTGAGCACCAAGTCCTGATTTCCTGTTACCAGCAATTATTTGTTCTTCAATCTAGGGATGATTTCTTAGTAGAAAACTTCTTGAACTGCCAAGCAATTTACTATTTCTTATTTGTTCTCTATGTGCATGCTATGTGGGAAAAGTTTCAGATTCTGCTGGTCTGAACATGCTCAATGACTTTACTCCCCATTGATGATATCTGGTGTCTATTTTTTGAAGCACATCGTGTGCTTAGTAAGTTCTTGAGTTATGATTAAATGCTGATTATAACACGTTCATTAACATTACAGCAAGCTACAACATGTCTATCGGAGCTGGACCAATCACCATCGGCTTCAACTTTGGAATCTTTAGATCCTTTTTTCAAAGCAATTGTCAAGCCAGAATTGCTAAAACATCCAGACAGAGATGTCAAGCTTCTTGTAGCAGCCTGTGTTTGCGAGATAACTCGAATCACTGCTCCTAATGCCCCCTACGATGATGATGTTTTAAAGGTTCTTGTTACTCCCACTGAAGTTAATGGTTGTTAAATATGTATCTTGATTGAAGGTTGTATATTTTATTACAAGCCTTTGCATAATTTTTTTTTTTTGCAGGACATATTCCAGTTGATCGTAAGCACTTTCAGTGGATTAAAAGATGCTAGTGGTCCATCATTTGGAAGAAGAGTTGTCATATTAGAGACTGTTGCCAAATATAGGTCATGTGTTGTGATGCTGGATCTAGAATGTGATGATCTGGTGAATGAGATGTTCAGTACATTCTTTGCTGTTGCCAGGTGAGTTTCATTGTTATTTTCTTGCAGGCTGTGGTTATACACTAGCTCTCATACAATATCACTTAACTGCTTTCTGCACTGGCAAATTTGTTCCATGCTATGGGTGGTTAGATTAGAACTTTCAGCTGTTATTTACCAGCTTCCTGCGCTGGCCATATTTTTCCATGCTATTGGTGGTTGGATTAGGATGTTCAGCTTCATGTGAAGATGGTCAGTTGGTATTCTGATCGACATATGCAGGAACTGGACATGAATGATTGCTAATTTTATCAAAGTTTCTTTTGCCATAAAATAGTTCCACTGCATGTGATTATTCAGGACAGAAATGCAGGAGAGGCTTGTCGTGAAAGTTCAACATGTACCTAAGAAATTGCCTTTTCTACTCTCTGTCCTCCTCCCTTCTCTCTCCTTTGTGCACTATGTACACAATCTGAGCACATTTTGAGAATGATACATGTGCAGTTCTCATTTTTTCCTGTGTGTTTTAGGCCAAAGCACTTCGGATATTCTTCACTTTGGTTGATTCAAGAGAAACAATTAAAATAATGGTGCATGTGAATTGCCAGGGCCGTTAAACTATTTGTGTAATCTACTAATTGTTTATATTATTCGTGTCATCTGCATTTGACGAACCTTTGTTTTTTCTATGCTTATAGCCTTAATGATGAGATTGCATGTTTTCTGAGATGCTTGGCCGGGGGTCAGGTTTTACTGTACTTGATGCTACTATAACCTTTCTCCAGTAAGGAGAAACTCACTCAATTGGAACAATGATACATGCAGTGATGAGCATCCAGAAAGTGTTCTGACATCAATGCAGACAATCATGACCGTTCTTTTGGAAGAGAGTGAGGATATCCATGAGGATCTTGTGCTGATTTTACTGTCTGTGTTAGGTCAAAACAAAAATGTGAGTACCTGCAGCTGACTGTATTGCTGTTTAGTGTCTTGTTGCATTTCATCTTCCTAGCATTTCTATCTTGGGGAGAATTGATTTTTTTTGCAATTTCCAATGTCAGGATGTCTCCGGAGCTGCTAGGAAGCTTGCGATGAAGGTTATAGAGAGCTGTGAAGCAAAACTTGAACCGGCTATAAAACAGCTTCTTGTTTCGTTGATGTCTGGAGATAGCAAGCCTTTGAATAATCAAATTGACTACCACGAGGTTATATGTGATGTATATCAATGTGCTCCTCAAATATTGTCAGGAGTCATCCCATATCTAACTGGAGAGCTGCTGGTAATGCAAGACTTATTGCTTGTTTGTGTGCTTTACATACTGGTTTTTTGGCTAGAAACCTGCTGTACACGTATCAATTCATTCAAGTGTTTCATTGTCTGTGATACCTGCTCAAGTAGTCACTTTTCACTATGCTTTTGGACTGTTTGGATCTGTTGCACCTATAGAGGAACCTGCACACTCTGTTCAACAGCTTAAAAAAGAACTATCAGTAGAGTAACATTATTTGCATGATTTTCATTTAAGAGTGATACTATGTATTATATTGTGGACTCAGGAGGTTTAGCCTTATGGGAAATTGAGGATCATTTCTCAGTTTGTAACGTTCTTTTATGCAGACGGATCAGCTAGAAGTTCGTTTGAAAGCAGTGAGTCTAGTTGGAGACTTGTTTTCCATTCCAGGCCATGCTATTACTGAGCCTTTCCAGCCAGTCTTTTCGGAGTTCTTGAAGAGGCTTACTGATAGAGCGGTTGAGATAAGAATGTCTGTCCTTGAGCATGTCAAGAACTTCCTTCTGTCAAATCCTTCTAGAGCTGAATCTCCTCAAATAATTGGTAAGCGGAGACTGGTGCATTTTAGATGACAATCTGTGTTTAAAATTTGTTGACATGTTTTGATTTGATTGTTAGCTGCCTTATGTGACCGACTGCTGGACTATGACGAGAACGTGCGAAAGCAAGTTGTCACTGTTATTTGTGATGTGGCGTCTACTTCTCCAAAGTCCGTTCCAGCTGATGCTATAAAACTCGTGGCAGATCGTCTTCGAGACAAATCAGTAATTTACCTATCCTACTGCTGCATTGTGCATATGATATTATTTACCAGATTCTGTGCTATGGCATGAATTTTAATACTTGTTTCTCAAATTCCCAGCCATTGGTCAAGAAATACACCATGGAGAAGCTAGCTGACATATTTAAGATTCATTGCATGAACTCTGACGTGTCAGTTTGTGGGAATGAATTTGACTGGATACCAGGAAAGATCTTGAGATGCTTCTATGACAGAGATTTTCGGTGAGACTCTTTTAACTAAAATGGACTGCTTATTTATGCTTTTCTACTAGTCAATTACATTATAGGAAAGGACAGCCAAATTTTTGGGTTTGCATAGCTTTTGATGCAGAGTTTTAGTGGGTTCTCGTTTCAGATGTATTTTGAAGCTGAATTACTTATAGAATAGTGGCAGTAGGCATGCAAAGGCGACCATGACCTTAAGTTTTACCGTTTCCTTTTTTTCCTCTCGTGTTTTGGGGCCTGCACTCTGGACGTTCCACTGAAACTCGTTCTGTAGTTTTTTGCAACCTCTTTGGGTGTCTTCTATTTTTGACACTGAAATCAATAACACCCATTTTGTGGACTGTCGGCAAAATCATTTATACTGCCTTTGCTCTGGGATTAATTGGTACCAACAAAGCTCATTTCGCATTTCTTTAGGACCTTTCTGGATCTCTAACATCTTGGAAGCCGAAATCCATGAACCCATTCTGCAATAACATTGCATCTTACTTTGTCATGTACCCATTACCTCAATGTTTTTCAGCATTCTTTCCTTATGAAAGCGATTCTGCTTGCCCTTTAAACTCTTATTTCAAGTGGGAGGCCATGTCATGTTTGGGCTAGATCATATTTTGTTTTCTCTACTAATCATTGAAAGGGAGGAACATCTTTTGCTTTCATAGAAAATGCTACTGGTGTTCAATTTGCTGTCTGTATGGTTTCTTTGCTAATCTAGATTGGCATGCATTCTCTTTTTCAAGAAATTATGTCAAACCAACTCAAGAAAAAAGAGAAGATGCTAACATGAGGTTGCCTGGGGTAGAAAAGTGATGTAACTCGATTGATCTTTGTTTGGTCTAAAGGTCGGTTTGGTCTACTAAAAAGATCATGAACTTGTTTGTCTTTTCGTCAGCATAAGTTCTTTTCATATAGTTGAGGTTATAATGTGATGACTTCCTTTTAAGTATCTTATCACGTTCTCTCTACCATCTTTCATCCAGTTGCATTAGATAGTATTTAGATAGTACGAATTTTGTATAACTGGCAAATTTATTGTTGTCAATCTCTAATATGATTTCTTCATGGATGCCTTTGCATTCTCTGGCTGGTTTGTTATTGAATTGGACCATATTTGAAAGTGGATTTGAAATGCTTTAGAGCTTCTGCATTCACTCTTTAATTGCTTGAATGTTTGATTGTGACTGGGGGTGCATTTGGAAAGCCCAGCTTTCAGAATTTCTGGTTCTCTCTATATATGAAGTCATCGTGGTGAGGGTAATGGGCATGCTAAACACAAATTTGCTGCAATTCAGGAGCTGTAAACTACTACTCTAAATTATTTATGCATCTGTCTTAATAAATGCAGAATTCTTACTCTTTTATTTTTACCTGAACAGAACTGACACAATCGAATCTTTCCTGTATGAATCACTTTATCCAAGTGAGACGTTGGTAAGAGAAAAAGTCAAATATTGGGTAAGATTCTTCTTGGCGTTCGATAAGGTTGAGGTAAAAGCTCTTGAACGGATGCTTGAGCAGAAGCAAAGGTTTGTCACAAAACAACATGTCATCTTGAATTAATTATTCGTAATTTATTGATGGAATTTGCTATGTTTGCCATTATTCATAATTTCAGGTTACAACAGGAGATGCAGAGGTATCTATCTTTAAGGCAGACGTATCAGGTTTGCAAACTCTGAATATTTATCGGTTTCAAGAAACGCACAGGAAAATGGCAACCTGAGCAAGTGATTTATCCAACTGCAGAATGGTGATGCTCCAGAAATCCAGAAGAAGGTGCAATTCTGCTTCAAAATTATGTCTCGGTTCTTTCCCGACCCAGCAAAGGCAGAGGATAATTTTCAGATTCTTGATCAGTTAAAGGACACTAATGTTTGGAAGATTTTGGCGGGTCTCCTAGATCCAGATACTAGTTTTGATCAGTCTCGTTTATATCAGGTTTGCAATCACACATCCAAATACTAATTTTGATCAGTCTTGTTTATATCAGGTTTGCAATCACACTAGAGATTAATCTCTCTTAAGGAAAGGAAAAAATTTGAGAGAAAGTTTTTACACGATTATATTTCAATAGCTTTATTTTCTAATTTGCAGGATGATTTGCTGAGGATTCTTGGTGAAAAGCACCGACTTTATGAATTTCTTGGCACATTATCAGTGAAGTGTTCTTATCTGCTGTTCAGCAAGGAGCATGTGAAGGAGATTATTCTCGAAGTGTCTACTCAGAAAAGTGCTGGAAATACTCCTCTCATATCATCTTGCATGAATACTTTAGTGGTAAAGAAACTTGTTTGACCGTTGTTTTAGGTACATGTTTGACTGCTTTATTAATTTCCATTCACATGTTTTGCATGTGTTGGACAATTCAATCAGTTGGGAAGCCTGTACTTTTACAGGGATCATGGTTGACCCTTTCCCCTGCATTTGTAGCTTGACATGCTTTTGCACGTTTTATCCAGTTGCTATCTCTGTGTCTTATTTTTGTGTCGACAGTTCTATTTTCATGGAGCATTGCCTCTGTTTTGTCTAAATGTGAATTTTTAGTTTTCCCCGCTGTTATTTATGGCAATGGCATCACACTCAAATGGCCTATTCCGATGTTCTTGTATTAACCTCTTCCTTTCTCCTTTCTAAGCGGACACTATTGCTTTGCTTTTTTACTCATCCTTGTACATGGGCTGTGGTTTTTCTCTCCAACTAGATATTTGCTTCTGAATTCTCTTTGCTCTCTGTTTTGCAGCTTCTTGCACGGTACAGCCCCTCGCTGCTCGTTGGGGTTGAGGAAGAACTAGTGAATTTTATCAAGGAAGACAATGATACAATTAAGGAGGGGGCCCTTCACATCCTAGCGAAGGCTGGTGGTATTGTAAGAGAACAGCTTGCGACTTCCTCAAGGTATAGTTGTAAGATCCCCCTTTTTTTTAGTTTGGATCTACTCAAGTACATTCTGGTATCTGACTGATTTTGTTTGTGTTTAACTGTGCAGCTCGGTGGACCTTATATTGGAGAGGTTATGCTTACAAGGTAGTCGAAGACAGGCTAAGTATGCTGTACATGCTTTAGCAGCAATAACAAAGGATGACGGCCTGAAGTCACTATCTGTATTGTATAAGGTTTCTTCACTACCCTTCAATTAGAGGATCATGTTCTCCCAGCTTACGATTAAGGTTTAATCATCTGCTTTTCTCATTTGTGTACAGAGGCTGGTGGATATGCTGGAGGATAAGACACAGTTACCAGCTGTTCTCCAATCTCTAGGATGCATAGCTCAAACTGCAATGCCAGTTTTTGAGACTAGGGAAGATGAAATTACAGAGTTCATAAAAAGCAAGATTCTGATGTGCAGTGACGTATGTCTGCTGGATTTTTACTTGTGGGCTTACATCCCTTATAGAATTTTGGCAATTTGTGTTTCCTAAAGTTTCTGTCAACTGTTGCAGAAGGCAGATGAAAATACAGAGTCAAGCTGGGATGATAGAAGTGAACTTTGTCTGATGAAGGTTAGTAGATTTGGAAGAAGCAAGGACTTTCCTTTTTTTAGGAATGATACGATATATGGATGCAGTGACTGCTGCTCACGTTTATTTTGTGTCTTTGATGAATATCAAGTGCAACGGTCTTCCGTGCTCATATTTCTGCATTTGCAGATATATGGAATCAAGACACTGGTCAAGAGTTATTTGCCCGCCAAAGATGCTCATCTTCGTCCTGGAATTGATGGCCTCTTGGCAACTCTTAAGAACATTCTTTTGTTTGGAGAAATGGCAGAAGATGTCAAATCAAGGTAAAACATGCCTATCTCACTTTTGGTGTCTGAAAGTTTTTACCTTTTATTTTTTTATGAGGACTTTGCTCTTTGGACTCTCACAGTTCAGTTGATAAGGCTCATATGAAGCTGGCTTCTGCAAAGGCAATTATCTGTCTGGCAAAACAGTGGGACGAAAAGATCCCGGTGGACATATTCCACTTGACTTTAAGGACGTTGTCAGAGGTTGATATTTTTATTTAATTACATTGTTTTTATCCTGTATTTCCTTGCCTTACTGGAGTGGTACAAATCTAAAGTATTTATGCTATTACTGGTGTTTATGTGGTGGTAAATGATGACCATATTCATTACTTTCAAATTTGTAGATTGGTTTCCCTAAAGCCAGGAAAACATTCCTGAGCAAAGTCCATCAATATATAAAGGATCGTGTACTGGATGCAAAATATGCTTGTGCCTTCCTGTTTGGGATAGTTGGCTTGAAGACCTCAGAGTTTGAAGAGGTGATTAATGATGCCTTGTTTGAAATGAAATGATGTTCCTCTAAATAATGCCTACCACATGGAAACCAAATCTTGATAAGATGCATAATTATTGTCTTTGCTCACATATACAGGAAAAACAGAATCTAGCTGATATCATACAGACGCAATATCAATTAAAGGCAAGGCAACTAGCTATGCAAAGTGATACAAACTCTGTTACTGCTTATCCGGAGTACATTCTCGCATACCTGGTGCATGCACTGGCTCATCATTCGTGTCCTAACATTGACGAATGCAAGGACGTTAAAGCCTATGAAGATATATATAGGTAAATCATCTTGTCATGAAAGGGTTATTCAGGATAGATTCTAGTAATTTCTATTTGTTTCTGCTTTTAATGCTTGGCCCATGTAGTGTTCTTTCTTTGGCTGTTGTCAGTGTAACAGTCCTAAATTTGTATGATCGCGGTAGTAGGCTTATATAACCCACACACATGCAAACAAAAGAAAAAAATATCCCCATGACTATTTAACAATGGGCTAATCCAGGAGCTAACACTAGACGTGAATTCTTCTGCAGTCATATTTGCCTCTACTTCTCTTTTCTTGTCATAATTTTTTTTCTTAATTGCGTGAACGTGTATGTCACTAGCTATTGATAGACTGCCTGCATGAAAAGTCTTACCAATGGGTTGCTCCCGTATTTGCTACATGTTTTTTATGAAGCATCTTGAATCCTTATGCATATGAAATGATGCATTAGGATTGAACTCATGATGACTTTGGTTTGGGGTGTCGATGCTGAAAACCTATGTAGGGGGCCAATAGTAGCCCATGCAGTTGATTGTGAAGTTTATGCAGTTGATACAAAAGAACTTCCTTGTGGCTAAGAGCTTGAATTTATGCAATGTTTTATCCTTAGAGCTTGTGTTTATCATGAGTTTGTTTATGAAGGTGCTGCGGACATTTGTCATGTTGCTAACAACAGAGTGTACTTATGGCACATGATATTGTCTTTGTGTTTCAGGCTGTTGTACTTTTTTCTTTCAACTCTAGTAAATGGAGATGATGATGGCAAGTCAGAAGCCGGCCCAAAAAAGGATAAGGAGAGTGTTCCTGTGGTAATTTCTATATTACAGAATATCAAGTGCTCAGAAGATGCTGTTGATTCAGCAAAGACAAAGGTCGTAAAAGATCTATCCCGTTCTTTTCTGGTTTTACCTCCTACAATAGTTTATTGTGGCTTATTTTCCCTTTTGAAGCTTTAGCAAGGACAAAGAAAGGGAAAACCTTGATGGTTGCCTAATTTAGGACACTATAGTAAAAACTGCAGTAGTTTATTTGTAAGACTTTACATACAGACACTCACAACTAATTGTTACGATCTTATCTGTTCCATCTTTGTAATTATCAGAATGCACATGCTATATGTGACCTTGGGCTGTCAATTATGAAGAGGTTGACTCAAGTAGATAGCAGCTTGCAAGTGATGGCTCCATCAGTTTCTCTCCCTCTGATGCTTTACAAATCATATGAAACTAAAGAAGGGGATAACTCTGAGGCAAGTGTCTGAAGATCAACGACTAAACTTATTTCTATTGACAGGCATTCGCAATCTTAATATTTGCAATAGGCCTTATTCTATGACTGGAATATTCTGTCTAATTATGTGAAAAATTTGGATCTCACCTCTTGGTTTATATGTAATTTTTTGCTTGACAGGCTTGATTCTATTGTATATCTGTTAATAAGTCCCTACATGATCTGGAAATTTATGGCACTTTCGCCAAGGAATTCATGCATGCCCTTGCATGGTAGTATTATGGCGTGTTACGTTCTATCATTTTATTTGATAGCAATCCTATCGGTATCTCTTCATGCTTTCTGTCCTAAAAGGGTGATATCTCATTTACTGATTGAAAATAAATTTGACGTATACCTACAGGTAAAAGTGAGAAACTTATTGTGGATAGATTGGGTATATAATAAGTTTGTTGAACAGTTTTAAGAGAGCTATACATTGGTTTACTAAATAGTAATTTGCTTCTGGGCTCTTTCTGCTATGATTGTGGGGGCAGGATTAATATGGGAACCCAAGCTCTGATTGTTGATTCTGAGAGAATGGTGTAATCTCAAAGAGTTAAGCTACAAAGGAAACACCGGCAATTAAATGTGAGAGATAGGATTTTCAGTAAGCATGTATAAAGAAGCTAGTCTGGCCTGTTTTTCATGGTATTAGTGTGTTTCTTTAAAAAAGCAATAGCTTCTCCCCCATCAGCTAAGAGAAGGTGAGTAGGAGAATAGGATCTTTTGGTCAAACGGCAAGTCCATGCAGTCAGGATAAAGAGACGATAGAATCAGATGAAGCCTTAAAGACGTGCAGCTTTTATTTGGCTTCTTCCACTTGTTTCTGTAAAACTGGCATATTCTGTCTGAAGATTGATGCAAGATGCTGTTATATGTATTTGTTGTATTTGTTTGCCCTCTAATGTTTCCAAATTTAAAGGTTATCGTGTTTTGTTGCCATATAAAGCATAACATGTTGACTTGTGTATTCGTTCACTTCTCTGATAGGCAAATGAAGGAAAGACTTGGTTGGCTGATGAGAGTATCTTGACACACTTTGAGTCACTGAAATTGGAAACATGTAGCAATGTATGTTCTGAATAGCATTTTCAGTTTTCTGTGAATTTAAAGTGACTTGCTTTTTGCTTTACATTATTTCTTACTGTTTGTTTTTGGGGCACATCAGGTTCTTTCAGAAAATCCAGAGGAAGAGGATTCTAAGGTTGATGAACAAGATGGACACGAACTCCCACTAAAGAAAATTGTAAAACATATGAAATCTCGTGGAAAGAAGGGCAGAAAAGCGAAAAAAAGCAAGACTAGTGAAATAAGAAAGCCTGAAAACGATATTGATGTCTTGAATATGGTTAGACAAATAAATTTGGACACTATGGACATGTCTGCCAAGTTGGATTCTGTTAATGGTCATGAACATCGTCACACAAAAGGTACAAAATCTCAACTAAGATATCAAAATGGTGAAAAAAGCGAAGGCAGTGATGCCACAGCAAGCCCCATACCTAAGCGCAAGAGGTCTTCATCTGCACATGGTGCTGTAAAATCACCTAATAGTATGTAACTAGATCCCCTTCATCAGGTCCATTTTATTGTTCAGTTTCAAGTATTGTTACTAATTGAAGTTTATTCTAATGAGTGCAGAGAATGCTAAGGAGTCGGAAAGTAAAGCATCTTTGATTGATTCGGACTTATTAGTATCAAGCTTTCGCAAGAAAAGAAGTTCCCCTATGGGGCACTCTGTCAAAGGGTCTGATAGAGGTCATCCTGATGAGGCACATGAAGGTGGAGAAGTTCTTGACGATGATCTGAAGGTGATATACCTTCACGTTGGATGATTTTCCATTTTGTATGTACTTTACTCTTTCATTAAAATCATCATCATCACCATCCCTCTCTTTCTCAGTTGGAGACTGATAAGGCTAGTACAAATGATGTAAAGTCCCCTGGGGGTTCATCCAAGAAGAGGAAACGAAAAAGCATTGCTGGGTTGGCGAGGGTAACTTCTGATTCTTTTTACTTGACACATATTTAACCCTTGTTAATTGTGTGTGAAACGTGTAATGTTGCCTCAAGGATCAGGATGCTAAGGTGCCTTCAGTTCCTGAGACATTATTCATTTTCAGTTCTTCTGAAGTAGTAAAGATTAGTTGGCGATGATTTTATTGACTACTGGCATAAGTGGGTTTCATGAGTTGTGCCTTTTTTTCATTATGTTCATTGATCATATGGAATAACGGTTATGTTACATATTGATATTATGTTGTTCAATCCTCCACATGATTGTCATTTGCCTTTGTGTATGACTCTGTCTAGCTTAACTTGTCATTCAGTAGCTGCAATTTGTTTTTTTAATCTGTTACTCCCTATGTTGCTGTTATCTTTCAGTGCACATTGAAGGATATTGGAGATCTTGAAGACCTAATCGGATGCAAGATAAAAGTTTGGTGGCCAATGGATAAGCAGTGAGTGACTAATTATCTGTTTATGTGCTGGTAACTCTTAAAATCAATACAATATTCTGGAATTAGGATATAGGTTGTTCGATACAATGTCCAGTCAGTTGCTTTTGATGATGGCAAATTCTAGAACTGTAGTTAATAGATGTTGTGGCATTTCTTTAAATAATTTATGTACATTGTCAGTTTTTTTGCAGATAGGGGCAAATGACATGATCTTTGTTATCCCTTCATCTACCATTTTCTCTTAAATTAATTTCGTTTTTGCTCTTCGTTTGCATGTCAATTCCGCTGTAACTCACCTCTCATCCAGCTCTTTTTGCTGAGCTTTCCCTTTTCCGACTGAGTCATGCCTTTTTACGTGATATATGCTGTTGGTCAAACAGGTTCTATCAAGGTACTATCAAGTCATATGACACCGAAAAAAAGAAGCATGTTGTGAGTGAAATATACCTTTCCTCAAGCTTTTATATTTAATTATCGGGACAGTCTTTAGTTTTAGTTTCATTGTGCATTCTTATTCGAAACTGCTGAATGTTTCATGATAAGGTTCTTTATGATGATGGAGATGTTGAAATACTCAACTTGGAAAAGGAGCGATGGGAACTCATGGACAAGGGGCGTAAACCTGCAAAGGTCAGGGTATCATGTTTCTAGTTATCTTACGATGCTTTACCAATGCATTCATTGTTTTCTCTACAAACCAGTTTAGGTTTAACTCTCTCTCTGAATCTCTCTTAACAGAAGTTAAAATCATTGAAGGGCTCTTCTGCAAAGAAAGTGTAAGCATTTGTCTCCATGTGCATAAAAGTTTATCCCCTTGTCCTTTCTGCCACCATTTGTATTAGAAGTTTGTCTTCCTTGTCCCGTCTCCCTGGAAGTTTACTTCATAAAATTATTATGTATCTGGACTTATACAAGTGCAAGCAAACCGTTGGAAGCCTTCTTTTCTTTTTGGCATGTGCTGTGAATAATGATCCCTCGTATTCTTTGCAGTTCAACTGGTCAGAAAGAAAAGGTCACGGGTGGTTCTAAGGGGATTAAAGAATCGGTGAAGATGTAAGTGGATTTTTCTAGAATGTTGAGCAATTAGATGTCTTGTTTCTTCAAAATTTAAATAAAAAATTCTTCATTTGTAGAGTGAAAGGAAAAAGAACTCCAAAGAAAAAGCCTAACCCTCAAAGTACATCAGAAACTGTCTTTGGTGATGCTGAGGGAAAGGGGGTCTCTGATCTATCAGATGCTGATCCCACAACTTCTAAAGATTATGTTGAATCAGGTGAGATAGTGTCATCTTGTTGATGCAATACAGTATGTGGTAATATTCTAGTTCTCCTTTGCCCATTGGTCACTGTACTTGCTCTTGCATGCATATTTGCTGTGGGAGCTCCATGTGATCTGTTCGAGAGCTATTATTTAGTTATGTTCCCATGGTTCAAAGAGTATCCTCAACCTTTGCTATATATTTGTTAGAAGTATCATAAGGGTAAAATAGTCTCTGGAGCTTGAGGGCATATTTTGTATAACATTTGATTTCATTGAATAATACAACACTACGACTTTCCTTTCTACATCCTTTCTACATGCTGCTGTACATAGAACTCTCTAACAAGAATATGTCACTTCTCAATTAACAAATATTCTCTTGTATTACATTGATTTGTTGTCTATGGATTTAAAAGATTCTTGATTTTCTTCTGAGAGTGGACTGCAGTGACAATCTATTGCTGTGGTCATTATAGTTAAATGTAATTGGAGTATAATGCTTCTGTTTGGTGAGTGGTCAGTCATGTTGCAGACTCCACCTACTGCAGTAAACTATCAATTGGGTTAAGTAGATCTGGGGGGAAATTAGGATGATCTATTAAACTGTATTTGGACATGAAGAATTATGTATTGTATTCTAGGTAACTCGGAAGATCCAGATGCCGAAGAAGTTGATGGGAAACAAATACAGGGGGGTGAATCTGACATAGAGATGCGTTCATTTTCTAAACGGAAATGGGTTAAAGAAATGGAGAGTAGCCCCAGTAGTGCTGAAGCTCGTGATGAAGAGGAGGAACGCAGCGATATGGACAGTTTCCGAGCAGAGGATCAGGAATCTGATGAAGAAGAGGGTCCTCCAGCCAAAAGAGTCCGTAAAGGGAACGATTTGGAAACGAAGTCTGCTGGCAGCAAATCTAAAAGCAAAAAGAAATCGGATAGTAAATCCTTAAAAGCATCCGTGGTTGCACAGATGGAAATTCCCGATGATGAGCCTCTTGTACTTTCTTAGCTTTGCTGCTCATTTTAGATTTCCGCGAGACCTTGGTAATCTTTTTGGCCCTCTAATTTGATTTTCTGATGCATTGCAGAAACTGTGGAAGAGTCGAGTAGGGAAATCAAGCTCGAGGAGGGTAGGCTGATTCAGTTTTCTTGCTTCATCTAGTCTTTTGTAGAATTTTATGCAGTTGTAGATGTCGAAATCATAAAGCCTCTATTGGAACTAGCACAACCAACAAAGGGGAGGGAATGGAATCCAACTCCGTCGGCAAGATTTGATAGACTGGGGCACCTGTAGAATATCACTTGCTGACGTTCCCACGTTAACAGATGATCATACAACTGATGCTCTATACTTGTAGCGATAGGATGTTCACCAATGATTCATGTGTTTGTGGAAGAAGCTGTCTTAGCAGTTAGGGATTGTTCAAATGCTAGTCTCTTGTACAGAAGATGTTTATGATAGTGGATTTATTGTTTGAATCGCTACAGCGCCGGCAGATACTACTGCTTGCCGATGCTTGTTAGGTCCCATATCTAATATTCTTCTTTAGGTCATATGGTGTATTTTGATAGTTGTACATGATAAGTATACATTAGAGGAACTTTTTCAATGACACAGCTCGTTTTCATGAGTGTAGCTTTCTCGAGGTTTCCTTAGCTTCGTTTCGAATTTCAGTGGCCTGTTTTACATTGATTCGATGGAGCGCAATAGGGAAATAAAAATAGATGAATGATGTGTTTTGTTTTCTTACATGTTTCCTCGAGAAACCCAGTACTTCATAGAAATTGTATATTTGTATGTCATAGCAAAAAATTAGGTTCTAAACTTTAGTTGGCCATTGTTATTGATGTTTTATTCATTGTAACACTCCATCCAGAAGAATAAAATATCCTAATTATCTCTAACGACTAATATCCATGTATTATTCGACAGATAATTCCGAACTTCGGACCAGAAAATGCAAATCAATTCATAACCATGGAACTGGGAATCTCTACGCGTTCACAATGAATGGCTGCATGGGAGAGAGGGAGAGGGAGAGAGAGGGCAAAAATCCAACATCAATGTTTCTATGATACGAACATAGATCACAAGAGTTGCATGAGATCCTTCGCTAGTGTGACGGCCGTCAAAAGCAAGTGGCGGTTCAAGTAGAATCTTGAAGCGGCAAATAGTAGCCACTGAGCCGAAGATGCAATGGTCTTGCATGAGATCCTTCGCCGACGTGACGGCCGTCAAAAGCAAATGGTGGTTCAAGTAGAATCTCCAGGCGGCGAATAGTTTAGCCACAGAACCGCAGATGCAATGGCCAACAGGTAGCATGGTACTACTGCTCTGGAGGTCCACTCATGCCAATCAATGCTCCCTGGTGGAGCATCATCTATAAGGACCTCTGTCTTGATTTCTATTTCTCTCTGGGGATCATCCATTGCCAATTCGTTCTGCTAGGAGATGGACAAAAGGCACGTTGTACTGTAAAGACGACCTTTCCAAATGTGTCTTTCTTTCATATAGAACATCATGGTGTTTGTTCATAGCCGTGTTCAAACCAACCCAACTTTCTCAACCCGAGTGCAGCTCATGTGTTATTGATAACTTCACTGAAATCCAAATCAATGATTTGGTTTGATTTCGAACCATTAGCGTTAATCTCATAGGAAAACAGGAGGTTCTATTCAACATCCAATTCAATCTGAATTGAGTGAACCGGTTTCTTGAGCATTTGATGATTCAGATGAAGAAGGAAGGAAAATAGCAAAATGAGATTTTTCACTAAATCGATTACTTCAGGAGAATGTCATTTTGTAGTCTGTAATGACCTAACTTGTTCAAGATATGGACTTTTTGACTGGAATGGGAACCCACTCAGAAGTTTTAAAACAACCAAACATTGACTGGAATTTATGTCTGCCAACTTTGACCCACCATACCAAAACGTCTCGTGGTCATGCATGAGGGTTACTCTCCGCAGTCCATCCATAAACCATGATGGCCCAAATCAAAAGAGTGCAAACAAGAAAAGGAGGAGAGAGAAGGTGATGGTTGATGAAAAACAAGAAAGAGGAGAGAGAAACATACAGGAGCAGCCGAGCTAAGCATCAGGCAGAGCCCAACAGCACAGGCAAATCTCTTGTCCTATTGCTTAATTGTGCACAAACACTGACTCTTCCCAGGGGGAGGGGACTCATGAGTTTGTCTGATGCTTCATGCTTCATTACCAAACAACAAAACGGTTTTTGTCCGATGGGATGGTTGCTCCTTAGTGCTTAACCCCGCGTTGTTTCTTTTTTGTTTCTGAATTGTTCACGTCTCTTTGTGTGCATGCGCCTCTTTTCACTATGAAAAAGACATCCTTTTTCCTGATGTCGGTAGATTTAAAGTATGAATATACTTTTTGAGTACTTCCAATATCGTCTTCTTAACCCAAAATTGTCCCATTGAAGCTTTCCTCCTCCTCGTCCTTCTTCGCCCACGCCCCAAGCAGGTTGGTTCTCTCTCTGACGTTGAGCAAATTCATTTTTTGTTGACTTCTTCCAGCATGAAATTTACTGTAACCTGGTCCAAGATGATATTAGAATGTCAAAGATGTTTCCATTCCCTTTTCCCTGTATAATCAATTGTAGTTCATTCAAGAACATCTTATGGTCCTTTCCTCCGAGTTTGTGTTGATGGGTCTGGGTTCTGTGAGGTTTTCTTATTTCTTCAAGTGGAAAGGAAGTGTAGGAGTGAGCAAATGGGGGAAAACTTAGGGCAGCTCAAGGTGACGGTGGTGCGAGGGAAAAGATTGGTGATCCGGGATTTCAAGAGCAGTGACCCCTATGTTGTTGTCAAATTAGGCAGTCAGGTAATTTGTGCTTTCTGATGACTCCTCTGCTGTTCATGTCTAGTTCCCTTTTTCGGTGTTCTTACAGTGCAGAAAAAAGAGACATAATGTTGAGCACTCATAGGGTTTTGATGTGTTTATGTATTTGGCTAGTTTGGGTCATTGCTGAAATAGCTTTATAGGCCGAATTGGATTTCAAGGAGACATTGAAACATACCAATGAACTAATCATGTTTGTCTCATGTTAAATTTGAGTTTAGGTCAGTGATTTCTCTCGTATTGTCGCTTTGTTGAAGCCATGTTCATTATTCATGTACTTTCGCCATTGCCACTCCTAGGAGTAGACGAATTTAACCTTCTGTTCTTGTGCATGTCCGCAAGGACTTATGTCTTTAGGGTGGAGGCTGGGTTGAGCTCTGTTCTTTAGATGATGAAAATTGGGGTCTGTATTGCTATCTGAGTTTTAACTTATCTGGGATAGATAGTTTTTCTCACTTGATATCTAGTTAATCACACATCAAGCACACACTCATTTAGATTAACCTCTACTGACAATTTGTACTGGCCCAACAACTTAGATCTACTTCTTGATAGCAGAGCATATGCTCCATCCAATGGATATGCTTGGTTAGCCAAAACCTAGAGCATAAAACTATCAAATGGGTCCTGAACAAGTTGCAAGTGATCTCAAGGCCTCCCTATTCCTCGTTGAATTAGATCATTGAAGCATTGAGGCGTGAATCTGGACATGCAATGCTAAGAAACAGAGGCGGCGATGTGAATGTTTTATATGGGCCATGGATGGGCATGGTTTCCACATCAAAACTAATCTCAATCAGTGCACAAACTGTACAGTCGGTTTATGTATGACCATCCGCCAAAATGGTCCTAAAATGGGAACGTTCATCTCCTTTCTTCCATGTCCTTTCCCGCTCGCTTTTTAATCTTTCCTAAGTCCATACTCATCCATACAAAATCCTCATTATGCTGATATTTTTAACTCCTGAGTCTACAGTGTTTCACGTTACTTTATTAACCCTCTGTGTTGACATCATCCAAACTAAATTGCACTAGGTGGCAAAGACCAAGGTCATAAACAGTTGCCTCAATCCTGTTTGGAACGAAGAGCTATGTTTCTCACTCACCGAACCTGTCGGAGTTCTAAATTTGGTAAGCTTCTGATTTCTGCCCCTTATACAGGCCTCATTTTGCTATTGAAATGTTATGCCATCTGCTACTTATCTGACTATGCCACAAGCCGTGCGGGGCCTTTGGCAGCGAATGTTCCTTTTCCTAGTTTCTGAATGGCAAATTGGATTCTTCCAACATTTCAAGGGAAAGAATTTGTAATGGCTTTCATGACTATAACCATGTTGAACATGATTGTCTTGAACTGTGTTCATTTGCCTCAACCACGTCAGGAAAACTTCCACAATTTCCACCTTTCTATTTCCTTCTATTTTTGTTTCGACTTTTCCTTTGATCTTCAGTAGACTGGAAGCAGACCAATATTCTCTTTAAACATAAGCAAACTAAACTACGCTTTCTTCCTTGCATTATAGATTTCAACTATATCTGCAGTCAGTCAATCTTTGCAGTTAGATTTGAGATCAGCAAGTGTGCTGAAAAGCGATCTCTTTCCACTGTCGTTAAGTTTTCAAGTGTTCGACCAAAACAAAAAAAAAAAGGTTTTCAAGTGCTGCTATGTCGGCGAGATCTAGTAACTTCGAAAGAACTTGTGGTGCTTTCTGCAGGAAGTGTTTGACAAGGACTGTTTCAAGACTGATGACAGAATGGGACATGCCCACTTCAGCCTCCACCCATTGGTCTCCGCTGCTAGATTGAAGAAGGTCCTAAAGGTTTCTTCTGGCGAGATGACGCTAAGAAAGGTTGTACCCGACAGTGAGAACTGCCTCGTCGGAGAAAGCTCCATTGCCTGCGTTGATGGTGAGGTCATACAAGTTGCTTGGTTGAGGCTTTGTGGGGTTGAGTCAGGGGAAATTCAACTGAAGATGAAACTGATAGAAACTCCGGTTGTGGGCACAAGATAAGGCCTAGACTCCTAACTACTTAGCGGAAGAGGTGAAATTCAGTCCCCGTGTGTGTGGATCCTGTAGAAATCTCTCTATAGTGTATAAGGTTGCTTTTAGCTCATATGCGTGCGATGGAGTGGAGAAGTTGGCCTCAACTTCATAATGAAGAAACACAGAGCCAGGATCTATCAAAGTCCATGCGGGCCTGTGGCTTCCACAACTTGTCAACACCAAACTCAGATAGTTGTGCCTCAAAATTTCGACCGAAAGACAGTTATAGCGAGGGAAGACAACCATAGTTCCCGACTCTCGCCCCACCTTTCGGCCCTTGTTTGATCCTCGGACAAACCCTGATCTGAACCAGGGGCATCGGCTACAATCAAATCCAAAGTGCATAAAAAGGGTGCTTTCATAAGCACCATGAATAACCCATAAAAGCTTATCCTTGTAGCCAATCTGCAGGAGCATAAGGTAAACCTTCACCATAAGAGGTGATTCTTTAGGAATACTCTGTTATAACATATTCATCTAGATATAGACGGACGATCAGATCACTGTCCGTGGATCAGCTTGGGTGCTCATGGGATATCTGCTCTTATTCCGAATCATTGGCAAACAAGATATTTATAGTTTCAGCTCGGTCCTCGCAATTAGTTTTCTTCAAATCTTTGTTTTGTCTTTTTAAAATCAAGCTAGTAAGTCAAAATGTGGTGGTGAGTATGGGAGTAATACATCCTCATTACTAATTTCATGTACTAAGACATGATCTGATTATTCCTGAAGTTACAGGAGCTTTGAGCCAGCATAACGAATTGGTAGATCACACCCAGGCTAGGGCAAAAGCTAGTAGAGCAAATATGGCGGACTTATACGTCACCGCGGTGGGCATTCTCCCCTCGTCTTCTCGGAAGAAAAGCCCATTGTATAGAGGCAGAAGGGAAGCCATTTCTTGGCAAACTGAGAAGCTTCGAGCAAAGCATAGAACGTAAGGTCAGAACAGCCGTCGTCGGAGAGATAGACGCTCATCTTCTCCAGCGGATAGTTGTACGCCATGACTGATAAGGCACTGTTGATCACCATGGTTGGTGGCTCAATCACAGGTTCCGCCATGCAGACGAATATGTCTACACCCGGCAAAACCTTCTCGTATCTGAAACATCAAGAAAACAATGTCACCATGTGATCAGAATAGTTGCGTGCAATGACTTCCATGGGAACACTATTTCTTGTTCAATTTTGCGACAGCAGACTCAAAGTGTCGAGCGAAATATTAGAGAAAAGACCAGGACAGCGCACCTCTAAGAAAGCCTGTCCTTGAAGGTGCGGCGATGCACGGGGTTCCATCTCACGACCACCGTGACAAACCAGTAAAAAGTGAACCAGAGCTCGGAGAAGAGAGCTCCGAGCCAAGCCCACTTCGCAGCTGTGTTTGGCTCCGGCGAGTGATGAACTCGGTAGTAGAAGATGACAATGATGCAGGCGAAAATGGACAGTGCGTACAATCTGAAGATGAAGAGGTTCTCGGCTGGCTTTGTTTCAAACAAAGGAGCAGGACTCTTCCCTACCATCTGGTCTTAATTCTTCTTGAAATCTTCTTCCTTTTGTATTTGGTGGCAACTATGTCGGAAGGAATAAGGCTGTATTCAAAGCATTAGCAAAGCAACTGTAGCAAACCTTGGTTTATGCACAAGTTTGGCGCTCATCGCCTCACTAAATAATGCACAATTAACATTTAATATCTAAATAATGACATTCAGAATCATATATATATAGTATAAAATATCGAAATAATTTTTCACTTTCAAATTCTCGAGGGAGAAAAAACAACCATTAGAAAAAGTAAAAGCAATAAGTAATTTTCTTATGTCCTATGCATGGAAATGAAAATCGCTTTAAACATATTTCATGCCCTCAAAGCAAATATTCTAAAGATTATTTTCAACCACAATATAGAAAATTAAGAGATAAATGCATTGAAAGTCCTAAAACTTATCACGTAAATGTAATCGAGTTCTAAAATTTCAAATGGTGCAATCAAATGCTAAAGTTGTCGAGAGTGCAATTGAGTACTAAAACTTTTGAAAAGTGTAATCAAGTCCTAAAATTTGTCAAATTGATAAAATGAAGTCCTTCTAGTGATTGCACTTCTTGAAAATTTTAGGACTCGATTATATTTTAATAACAAGTTTTAGGACTTGATTGTACTTTTTGAGAATTTTATAACTCGATTGTACTTTAGTGATAAGTTTTAGCATTCGATTGATTTTTAAGACTCGATTATATTTTCGCGACAAGTTTCAAGATTTTCGGTGCACTTATTCTCGTGCAGAAAAATAAAGCCTTAAGAAAACAAAGAGATAAAATAATAAGGGGAAAATTCCAAAAAAAGGCTTTTCAAGTGCCATCGTTTTCTCAAATAAAGGCCTCGAAATGTCCCATTGTGTCAAAGAAAGGCCCGAGTACATATTGTTTCTAATATGGGCCTGGAGTGCCTATATTAGTCTAAAAAAGGGGCCTCAATCACTTTAGTTAGGAATATTTTGGTAATTTACTATTTTAATTTTTTTTCCTTTTTCCTTTTTTTTTTTAGAGATTTAAAAAAAGCAAATATAAAAATATAAAATAAATAAACGCATGGGAGGACTAGCTGTGTTGGGGGCGGTGGCTATGGCCGTTGAGGTTACCGGCGACTTAGCGAGGGCCGGTGACCTCGCCCACCGCAGTCGAGGGCCTGCCGACCTTCTCCCGATTTGGGTGAGGGTCCGAGTTGAGGGCCACGGCCATCGGCCGAGACCCGGGGCGTGACCCTCTTCGGGCTAAGGCGAGGGCCCTTCACCTCTAGTTGGCGGGGTCGCCGACCCTCCCCGAGTCGTCAGTGACCCCGACGGCCATAGGTGGGGCGGCGGCCATAGGTAGGAGGTTAGTTCTCTTATTTATGTTTTTTCTTTTTTTTTTTTTTTTTAACTTTTTGTTTTTATTTTTTGTTTTTATTTAATTTAACAAAAAAATCATAATAATTTATACTTTATAAAAATGCCCTTTATCCGTCAAAAAATTTGGCCAATTGACGAGGTGAGGTCCTTATTTAAAATACTTATAGCAACTTCGGGCTTTTTTTTTTTAAGATAATAATGGTACTTTAAGTCTTTATTTAAAATAAAGCTTACTCTAAATACTTAAGAAAACGAGGCACATGGGTCAATTTTTTGGAATTTTCCCAAGAGTAAGAAATGGCAATGGCGGTTTCTCAGTGAAGCGAATTGGCGTTCGGCGGGGACTTGCTGTTGATTCCCCGGCTAGAGAGCTCAACTTTCTCCGAGTTTCGTTTGCGGCGACGGAGAAGGTTGGTGACGAGACATGAACAGCTTGAGACTGAAGCTGAAGGCGAAGCCCGGCCCCGAGCCATCAACTTCGAAGCCTTTCGAGTTTGAGCCGTGCGAGAGCGCGAAGAAAGGAAAAAGCTTCGATCTTGGACATGGAAGCGAGGTCTTTCACGTGCCTCGCTTCTTACCACCGGACCGGTCGTGGGCATGGTTCGATTACATCAACAAGCACATTCCTTGGTCCAGACCCACTCTGCGCATCTTCGGTCGCCGTCTCGTCCAGGTCTTTCTTCTCTCTATTTGTGTGTGTGTGTGTGTGTGTGTGGTGGTGGTGGTAGCTTCCGATGATGTGGTCGGAAAAGTGTGAATGTAGCAGTATCATAATACTTGAATTGCGGGACTTTGCAATAAGCGAATGCAGACACCTAAGTGAAATAATTTTGTGGTCGTTTTCGGGCTACCAGTCGTGATTTGCTAGATTTGTCTCAACTGCAAGAGGTCATAGCTTTGATGGATTTCCCATGTTCTTTGTCGCTGCAGTGATTGTCTTGACACTCTCATACAACCATTGTTCCATGTTCATATCTTCTTTTTGTTCTGAATATACGGGGTCCTTTGTTTGCACTGTGCAGCCCAGAGATTCGTGTTATATTGCGGCCGAAGGATTGCCGGCGATTAGTTACAACGGACACACACCTCGTGCTTATTCTTGGGATGATTTTCCTCCACTCAAGGACATCTTGGATACAGTAAGAGTGCTTTCAGTTCGTAATGTTCCTTAGCCGGGTGATTCTGCTTTTAAGTCTATTCCAGTATCTTCCCATTTCTTGACATGGTCAATGTTATTTCGCTTGATCGATTTCTTTTAAAGGTCCATAAAGCTCTTCCTGGAAGTAGATTCAATAGCTTGGTCCTAAACCGCTATGATGGTAACAATGATTACGTGTCTTGGCATTCTGATGACGAGGTGGTTTATGGACTGACCCCAGAAATCGCCTCAGTCACCTTTGGATGCGAACGGGAATTCTTGCTAAGAAAAAAACCTAGTAAAATGTCTCCAGGTATAAATCTAGCACATCTTTGGTTTATGCAAGTAGTCACACTCACAGACTTCTTCATTTTGTGGGAAATGCTAAATATTCATTTTAGAATTGTACTTCTGTATGTATATTGGTTTTGCTCTGTTCAATGATTGTTGATTTGGAAGTTGACTGGTTTCTTTTTCTTTCTTTCTTCTGTTTTTCCTTAATAAAAAATCCTTTTCGGGTTTAAGCATCTGATGATGAGCCTAAGAGCAAGCGACTAAGGAAGAGCCATGATCCCGATCAGCACTCTTTCGTCCTAAAACATGGTTCGCTGCTCGTAATGAGAGGCTACACTCAGCGGGATTGGCTTCACTCGGTGCCAAAGCGAGCAAAACCGATGTCTATTCGAATCAATCTCACCTTCAGGTGTGTCCTGCCATAGCTCTGCCACCAAGCACATAATCATTTTTCTCTGCTCCTGTTAGTTATGTTGGGTTTGCTGTCAACAAGTTTTGAGAAAGCAACTGTCTATGGCAACTGCTTCTATATGTGTAAAAGTGTGAAGGAAGTCGAACCAGAGCAGCATGTGTTTATAATGTCAACCTACAGGTGTTAAAATTGAATTAGGTTGCTCTTTTTCCCTTTCGGTAATATCAAGAACTTAAAGAAGTGATTTTTTATTCCATAGCTATATTTAGTCTGTCAATACCTCTGTTAAACCATCGCCTTGCAGTTTATGGCTTCTGGTACTTCTGCGACTGGTCTATTTTTTTCCTAGGAAAGGTATCTGGCGAACTAATACATGTTTGGTTAGGTAAAAAGAATGAGGTCTCAACGTTTTCACTTTTGTTGAATCGTACAACAAATAACATTGAAATTGGCAAAAATAGGAATGTAAAGACTACACAAAATAGGACACAGCAACAGCAGTAGAAAGTTTTTCTCATCCGGTCCTGGTGGCATCGTACTTTGTGTGATGTCTAGTGTATGGTTCAAATATTGATGAAGCTATGGCCACTTCTAGACAATTCAGTGGAATGGAAGATTATACACAGGCTAAAGAACAAGCTACTACAGCAAAGACTGCGGATTTGTATGTCACCAAGGTAGGCATTCTCGCCTCGTCTTTTCGAAAGAACATCCCTTCATATAGAGGCTGGTTGACATAGACTAGCAAACTGCACAAAATGATCTGCATAGCCAGCTGGTCTACAGACTCACCATGCATTGCTAACTTCAGTAAAACTCCAATGAAGCTTAATGCATTGAGCCAAGCAAGGGTTGTAAGGATTGTGAACATAGGAGAGGGTGCACCAAACTCCATGAGCTCTTGTTCGTACCTCTTTGATACTTCGTCGTCTGCCACTTTCGTAGTAACGACAAAGGCAGACTTGGTAATACCCAGCAGCCTCAGAATGTTGTCCAAGAAGGCAAAGAAATAGGAAGTTGTTCTCTTATACACCCACGTTCTTTGGTCATTCCACCAACCACAAAGAGTGCCTCCACACCATACGAATTCTCCAGCACTGTATGCACTAGTTGCGATAATGATATAGATGAATGGGAAGCTCCACTGACTTGAAACCTGATGGTTCAAGAAACTATTAGCTCTAGGAAATGACATTTTGATGTGGATGCCCCCGCACTATGTTATTTCATAGCCCAGTGTTTGTACTGTCATGTAGCCTAATCAGGGTTGATCAAATGGCTAGGACAAGTTATTAGGACTTGATTTTGACACTTTTTCAGTGTAATACTACTATAATGGAGGGCGTGTAGCTGGAATTTATCTAATGTTTTATGACTTGAGTGTTTTGAGATTTTAGCACCAGGACAGGACCAACCTTACGTGTATATTCGTACATGTGGAAAGTTGAGGCATCGAATTTAGTTTTCTCCCAAAAAAGGGTCATCTAATTAATTACCTTGGGGAACAAGGAGATGCCTCTGAGTAGACAGAGAGATGGAATAGTCACATAGTACAGAGAAGCCAAGCAATTTGCTGCCCATAGCAAGTAGACACAATACGAGAGTTGCAGCTTCAGGGGGATTTTGCCATGTCCATACAGCAGAGGACAGTACTGTGACAGGAAGATTTGGAGGTCACCTTCAGTCCATCTCTTATGTTGAACTAGGGACTGCAACAATGTTGTGGGAGCAACTCCTAGAAAGCCTTTCAGTTCAGGGTTGAAATAGATCGATCTCCAACCTCTGCATTGGATTACGAAACCAGTAATGACATCTTCCACTGGGCATCCATACTTAAGACCCATCTGCAATTCAGAGAAGACTTGTTTCACAGATGCATTTGCATGTGTATGTTCATATATTTGTACTGCTTGAAAGTATGCACTGTGTGGCCTATTTCAGTTCCAACGGCTGATTTTCCCAGTGCAGTCTTTGAATAATATGATATAAGCAGAGCTTTGGTTGCATCAAAGTCCGGAGTGATATAGGAGACTCAATTGCTTTTGTTCTTTATTCTTTGCACTTAATCAAAACGACATAGAGAGTCTTACATGAGAGGTTTATCATCTAAGCTCGGTTTCCATGAATTTATAAACTGCTTCTCGCTTGTTAGTTGTGGACTTTAGAAAGCACTGCTCCCTTGTAATCCACTGCATATGGTGCAGAATGCTTAACCTTCTCTGATTTCTTCCCCTATTTCTGTTCTTTGACTAAGTTTCTCTAGAGATAATTTTGAAAAATACTCATAGGCTTGAAAATGCAGGTGAAACCTCCATATGGTTAACATGTTTTGACTAGTTTTTTAGCAAGTCAAGGTCTTGGATTTAATTAGTCATAAGGATGACTCAAGCTTATGCATGTATACTTGTGCGTATATGCTCTCATGATGTATATGTGCATGTTAGGATAGTCAAATGTAGAGAGAGAGAAAGAGAAAGAGAGAGAGACCTCCTTCCCCCACTCAGTGTTCTCTTCGTAACTGCAGCTGGCTAGAGTTTTACATGTTTCTTCTAAGACACTTGCACTGTCCTGTATCCTCTGGTGTTGATCCCACCTCAAGGACTCACTTTTATTTCCCCGTCTATACTTTCTCCCGTACAGTGCCTCTCTCCGATGAAAGCATCCAGTGCCGATGTACGGAGCTCCACCATTAGTGTCCATTCCATGGAGCTCCACCTGCAATCATCGTAGAGTGTACTAAAGTAATTATGATATCTTCAGCACCCAATGTACTTGTCCTGTTTCTTCAATTTAATTTGTCCGGTAGAGTCCGTCGGCCTCCTTTTAATTAGAGCTTCATGTTAGTTCACCCTTTAGAATTTGCTGAGTTGCCAATGGGTATGTGCTGATCTGGACTTGTGATTTCAAGTTCACTTCACGAGTTCAATTTGAGTTGTGGTTACACATTTTAGTGCAGTTAAGCAAATATGAGTCATTGGTGTGCACATTCTAACAGAACTGTAGAAACGATAGAACAGAACAGCTAAATGAGCGCATTAAGCCCATTTGACATATAGAGACTGAATGGGTTATCACAGAAAAGTTAAGGGACAGTTTCGTGTCGACATCCCTTTGAAGTGCCTTACCTTGTTTATTACGTTCAAGGAACTGCTGTATAGGTCATTGGTCGTGAGGTTATCGAAGTTCTGTGGGAACTGTACGAAACCAATCTGATCACCATTCTCTTCGTCCATGAAGAAGCACAGCACGTCTCTCACCGAGTCAAAGTTGTTTGAGTACATGTCGCAGTCGACATTAAGGATGATGGGCGCATTGCTGATCCTCGATGAGACCCTAATCTATTTGATCCATGAAAAAACATAGAGGTTAGCACCAAGATCGTATTTCAAGCCCTCAATCGATCCAAGAGCAAGATCCTTGCGTACATACATAGAGAAATCTGTACAAGTTGATGTTCTTCACTTCTCTTTCAGATGAAAAATGTGTGCTTTGGGTGAATCATGTGCATGAATACAGTATGTTGAGGATTACCAGAGCATTCATAGCTCCTGCTTTAAAATGGTGGTTGTATTGTGGTCTCTTTTCTCTTGCCAAGTACACCAGAGTTGGTAGAGGCTGTCCTTCACTATCCACGGCCATGGGATCCCTCCCATCAATTATCATCTGCAGAATCAGGAGAAACATGCCATTGACGTAGCAGAAAGATTAGAACGTTAATCTTTTATTGCAGATATATAGTACTTGAAGAATTGTTTGATGATCTCTCCGGCTCGAGACGGTGTCCCATTCGAGAAATCCCTTGTGTTGCTCGCGAATGTCATCTGGAATCCGTCCCAACTCCGCTACCGCTTCGATTCGTTTCTTCATGTCTTCGTATGAGTTCTGTCATAAGCATAACCAAAGGGCAAAGTTCTTTTTAAGTTCTGCTATATATCATTTATATCATACAATTATGTGGAAGGTGGAATGAGTCACCTTGGCCTTGAAATTGGCTATGGTAAGTAACACATTACCAAGTTGATAGAATCACGCATGGTTACATCATTAATTTGAAAATTCCGGTCCCTACAATTCGATCCTCCATCGTTTGAAATTCGACTTTTGTCCCTATGCTTTCGATCTGTCTAATCAAGTCCTCTTCAATTCCACAATCCTTCTAACCAAGCTGGGTCGGACACCAAATCTTGCCAAATCCAGCTGTGACGTGACTGTCGGACGGCGTTATGCCTCGACACGAACAAATTTTTTCCATCGTGGGCTTCTGTATTGGCTAAATTTTATTTGCATCATACTTCGATGCTATCTCGAGCTAAATTCGTCGACATAGATATTTTATTGGCAACCTATTTTGGTGTCGTCCTCCAGCCATGTTAGCTGAATTTTAGTAGGATTTAGAGTCTGAGGGACTTAATAGAAAATTTACGGAAGTGGAAGGATTTGATTAGGAAAAAAACGTGAAAGTACTGAAACGAAAGGGATACTTTGTTTTCTTGATTTAAGTGGTGATAACTAGATGGACTGCAATGGTCGAAGAATGTCTAAGGTCGAAAGCTTCTGTGCAAACATTATTTTGTAGTGAAGTGTAGACCATAAACATCGTTCTCAGTGAAAACGTCTATGAGAAACTCCGAAAGGAATGTTTTTCTCACTCGACTTCTCGACAAATCATGCAAAAGAATCGAACGACGGAGAAGGAAAAAAAGGTTTTTTTTTTTCTATAACTACCATTCAACGTTTTGGGCAATTGAGAAGATGAGATCTCCAAAAAGAAAGGGCAACCCCCACCATCGCCAGCCCAGGCCCGAGCGTCCCTTGCCTGAGACCGCGGGCCATTGACAATGCTCTGTGGTGGCTGACAGAGGGAAAAAGGGGCAAAAGAAAAAAAGCAGAAGGAAAAACAGAAAAATTAAACAATTTAAAGAAATTATAAAAAAATTGTCAACGTCAACGTCGGTAGTGCCACGTAAAACTATCGACGTTTACGTTAGCAATTTTATGCTAAAATTGGCCGGATAGACTCAATTAACAAAACGTGAAAATGTTTATAACTCAATCGACAAAATTAATAGATTTAAGATTGAATTGACAAAAATGTAATATGTTTATCACTTTTTGGATAATTTTCTCCATGATTTATGGACTACGTCAACCGATATCATCTGAACCATTAATTTTCATCAGCTACGTAGATATATCTAACCAAGATAAGTCTATAGATCATCCATCATTTTTTTCATCGGGAAAATTACCAAAAACCTCCTAAACTTATTGCGTAATTGCGCCAATTCAATTCATACATTTTTTTTTATCGATTCGTCTTAAACTTTTGCAATTATGCCAATACGGTCCATCCTGGCCAATTTTGGGTGGTTGACACCGACATGGACACCGGCCATCTTTGGACAAGGCTTGCCTCGCCGTGATTACGTGAGGCCGAACCTCACCAACCCAAATCCGGATAGGCCGTCGTCGGGTGAGGTCAGCCGAGCCTTGCCCGACCTCGGTCAACGACGGCCAGGTCGAGCCTCGCCATGGTTGGGCGAGGTCGTTCCTCGCCGGCCCATAATGAGGTCGACCTCGCTAGTGGCCAACCATCGCCTCATTTGGTCGCCGGAGGCTACCGGCTAGAGAAGAGGGAAGGACAAAAAAAAAAAAAAAGAAAAGCAAAAGAACAAAAAGGAAAAATAAAAAAAAAATTAAAAAAATTAAAATGTTTTGTTGTCGGACGATCGCGCCGGCCAACTTCCACGTTAGTGCGGGCGATCAAAATTGACCGGATGGACTGAATTGTCATAATTACAAAAGATTTAAGAATGAATTAACAAAAAAAAAAAAAAGTTTCGGACTGAATTGACCAATTACAATAGGTTTATGACTTTTTATGGTAATTCTCCTTTTTTATTCCCTCCGCTTAGAATTTAAAAATGGGAGCTTTAACAAAATTGCATGAAGCACGTGTCGCGCGTATTTGATGTGTTAACAATATATTCAATCGATAATTCAATCATGGATAAACTTCTTGTCTTCCATTTGACGTATCGACATACCCTAAAGTCTCCCGATCTTCAAAATAATCTTTTAGGTGGAGACGTGTTCAAATATTCAAATGCTTGGCTTTGAAACTGAGGCATACTTGCCTAAACCTGGTTTAGGATAAACTGCCACAAGAAAGATCTCAACTATTTAAGTTTTACGATCATATAAAATGCAAGAGAGCTTTGTGGAGGTTAAGAATACATGTTGATATGAGCAATCGGGCCGGTTCCATTTGAGAACCAAACCGAACCGAATCGGTCTTAACGGACCGGTTTCAGGCCGATTGACACGAGGATCATTTCGGTCCAACGTGGAAAATTTGGAAACCAGCCTTGATTGGTTCGGTTCCCCAGTTCTATACTAGGAACCTTTGGTTTTACTCGAGAACCCACCCTAAATGTCTTGACGTACATTTTGCTTTCTTTTCTAGTTCTCAGTCTTATGTTTTTTTTTATGGCAAATATTATACATCACATATATAAAATGATTTTGCTTGATTTTCTAAATAAAGAAAAAAAAAAAATAGGTTGATCGTTTCTGTTTCAAGCCAATTTCGAAGTCGGCCTTTTCGGTTCCTAGTTTCAAAAACTAGAAACCGACTCTATATTGAGATACGTGTGTGAGTTGTGTTTGAGAAAATCACATAATAAATAATTTATGTGGTGTTTGAGCAGTTAATATATTTAGCTAGTTCATAAATTCATTAGTTTAAACTTTTGAGTGAAGATGGGTCAATTTGATATGTTGAAATGTTGAGCTCTCTCTTAGAGATCTTTCCGAGCAAAAGTATCGAGTTTCTACCACGCGCATCCAACAGTCTCGTGGTTCTAGGTACTAGTTGTTGTAGTTAATTAGGTTAAGGCTTTTGTGGGGTTCTGAAAAACAAAAATGGTACACTAAGAGAGAAAGAGAGCTGTGCTTACTTTCATAGAGGACCACTCCTTGGACCAGAGAGAATCATTCAGCGGCTCGATATCCTTTCTAAAATAGGCCGCCGGTGATCTTGGCTCGACGTTGAACTTCCGGCAAAAGGGAAGCCATTTTTTGGAGAATCGAGAAGCCTCGAGTAACGCGTAGAAAGTAAGGTCTGAACCGCCGTCGTCGGAGAGATAAATGCTCATCTTCTCCGGCGGGTAATTGTACGCCATGATCGATAAGACGGTGCTGACCACCATGGTCGGTGGCTCTATCACAGGATCTGCCGTGCACACAAATATGTCTATTCCCGGCAGAACCTCGCCGTACCTGAAACAGTTCATTTGAACAACCTTACGAGAGCGATGGAATTCAAACAATTCCTTTCCATGCTTTTATAAGGACAGAGAGTTTCTCGGATCAGTTTTTGCAGGCTAAGTTTTGTTCTTGTGATGGCAAATATGAGATGGAGGCCAAAACTCGACCATACCGAAAATTTCAACAATATTTTCAAAGAGTGCATCCCAAGAAAACATTATCAAGGTGTTGTTGATTAGCACATAATATTTATCGCAACCAGCTGGTCAACAGACATATCAGTGAAGTAGAGAGAGAGAGAGAGAGAGAGAGAGAGAGAGAGAGAGAGAGAGAGAGAGAGAGAGCACACCTCTGAGAAAGCCTGTCCTTGAAGGTATGGCGATAGGAAGGGTTCCATCTTACGACGATGGTGAGAAACCAGTAAAAAGCGAACCAAAGCTCGGAGAAGAAAGCTCCAAGCCAAGCCAATTTCTCAGCTGTCTTCGGACTCTGGAAAGTGATGGATTCTAAAGTAGAAGATGAAGCAGATGCTGATGAAGATGGAGATTGTGTATAATCTGAAGATGAAGCGGTTCTTGAAAAACTTTGTTTCAAAGAGAGGAAGATTACTCTTCTCTGCCATTCTTTTCCTTTGTTATGGCAAGTGAGTGAAGCAATTAGGCAATTTTTATATGGATGGAGCTAGCGTGACCGTCCCACCATTTCCGACGGTCGGACGGTCAAATTATGACCACAAACAAATTTGTGGTTTGAAACTTGGACTCCCCATTTTTATTTTTATTTTTATTTTACTTTTATATGTGTTTATTACAAGCTAAAATCGATAGACAAAATTATAATAAGTACCGGTAATGATTGAAAATACCCGATTCTTTCTTGATTGCAAATCAAATCAATTTTAGCAATTGCAAATCAAATGGCTACGCGATCTTCTCAATTAATAAATATTTTATACAAAACACTCGGTTGATAATGTGCATCTCACGTTTGAGGTTATACCGAGCCGCAAGATCACTTTGTTATAATTTTTTTTTTAATTTTAGCTTATAATAAAAATACATAAAAGTAAAAAAAAAAAAAGAGTTGGGCAGGGGTTCAAAAGGACGAAACTGGATCAGCAAATGATCCGGTTTTACCAAAAGCTTTTGTGGACAAAATTTGACCGTCCCACCGTCATAAATGGTGGGACGGTCATGCAAGCCTTTTCCTATTAATATAGAAGGCAATGTCTTGTCTTTTTTTTTTTTTTTTTTTTAGAGATGAAGAAATGAGTGTCCTTAATCTACCGTGAGAATAAATTAAATGTCTATTGTGGGTCACAAAGAATAGATAATAATCAATTGTAGATTATTAAGAAGTGCACTCCTTTAAAAATTTGTGTCTTGCTAGATGCTGTTACATTGCCCAAAGACTATTGTGCTAGCATTTTTTTTTCATTTCCTTTTACATGGACAATTGGGAAAATTGTAAAAAATTTTTTTTAAAAATTTTTAGATTTGTCGATTTAGGCCTAAAATTTTTCACATTTTACTAATTCAATCCTATTGATAAAAAAATTTGTTGACGTGGACGCCGGTTGTCCAACATGTCACCACCGACGCCGACCCTGGATATTTTTAAATATTTTTTAGAATATTTTTATTTAATTTTTTTTTTTTCATGTGTTTCTTTTTCCCTTTTTTTTTTCCCTCTCTCACCCGGCCTCAACCTCCGTTGGCCTCAAGCGAGGGCCACCCATGCCCTCCTATTGTCACAACTACAGAAGGAACTAAGGATTCAACGACCTTGTAGTAAGCGAATCAATTAGTTCTCTAGAAGCATACAAAAAAGAACAATGTCACACCATGAAGATTCAATGGAAAGCACCTTCCAATCTAAAATAAATGTATGATCTCATCAATCTAAAAATGATGGGAGAGGCTCATGAAAAAATAAAAGAGGAGGAGAAACTACTCAAAAAGAAATATTCGCAAGGAAGCTCATCATTTGGAGAAAGATTATTGGTTAAGAAATAAACCACAATGCCACTTTGGTAAAAGATATGGCAATGTAGAAAAAGATTGTCACTTCAAAAGGAATTATTGAGCCAACTACATTGAAGAAAAAGAAAGTAAAAACAACACATTCTATGCAGACCAAGTGGCAAATGATAAAAAGAAAAAGATACATGGTACTTTGATAGTGGGTGTAGCAATCATATGATAGGGGGACAAATCTATATTCACCGATATAGATACGTCGGTGGAATCCCAAGTGAAATTGTGCAACGGTGCATTAGTTGATGTGAAAGGAAAATACATTATTGTCGTTGGAACAAACAAAGACCCCAAATATATTTATAATTTATATCTAGTCCCTAGTCTTGCACAAAATCTACTGAACCTGGGCCAAATGATATAAAATGGGTATTCTCTATACTTTAGAGGAGATGCCTACATTATCTTTGATAAATATGAAAATTTTCATTGCCTATGTTAAGATGGAGAACATTAATTTTCCTATTTGATGGGAATACGTAGAGATAATAGCCATAAAAGCTCAATTGGATGATTCATGGTTATGGCACTGGAGATTTGATCACTTCACCTTTGCTGGGCTAAAAATTCTCCATAAAAAAAAAGATGATGAGACACTTTCCACCCATTTCAGAAATTTCAGATTTTTGTGAAGATTATCTCCTTGGAAAACAACAAAGGCAATCCTTCTCATCTGGAGATGCATGGAGGGTTAAAAAGCCATTAGAACTCATTCATACGGATGTGTGTGGTCCAATGAGGACTCCCACACTCATTAGAATAATAATTCATCCTATTTATCGATGACTAGACAAAAATGATGTGGGTCTACTTTCTTTGAGAAGGATCTTAGGTTTTTCCTATTTACGGGAAGTTTAAGAACCACGTCGAGAATCAAAGTGGCCGTAGATCAAAGTCCTCGGGAGCGATAGAGGCACGAAATACAACTCAAGAGAGTTCAATAATTCTATGATGATGAAGGAATTCATCATCAACTAACTGTTTTCTACGCTATGGAGCAAAATAGAGTAGTACAAAGAAAGAATAGAACCTTCATGGAGATGGCAAGGTCCATGCTAAAGGAGAAAGGCCTTCCCAACTCATTTCGAGAAAAGTAGTCTACACAATTGTATACATCTAAACAGATGTTCAACTAAAGCCATCCAAAATAAAATTACAGTCTAAACATGAAGCGGACGGAATATTCCTCGACTACAACAACCAATCAAAAGGCTATTTCATCTACAACCTAAAAATTAAGATGCTCATGAACAGTCGAGACATCGAGTTTGACGAGAATTCCCCCTCTAAGTAGGAGGAAGAGAAGATCGAGAAGAAGTATGTCACCTTAACGGGACATACCACCAGCTGCGTGGGGAGTCAACAACACAAGGAGAAGATGAAGCATCGGATTCCACAACTCCCTATGCAACACCACCGTCTTCTCTTGGCATGACACAACATGAATCTACTCCAGAATCTCCTATTCCAAGGGTAAAACATATAACTTTGTTACCATAGAATGAAGAGGCATCAAAAGAAGAAGTTTGGATAAAAGCCATGGAGGAAGAAATCAAAGTCATAGAGAAGAATAAAACTTGGGAGCTAGTCGATTGCCACGAAGCCAAGGGGATCATTGGCGTCAAATGAGTCCAAAAGACGAAGCTTAATGCCAATGGACCTATTAAGAAGCATAAGCCAAGACTCATGGCGAAAGGATACTTACAACAACCAAGTATTAAATATATTGAAACCTTTCGCTCCTATTGCTCGCCTCAATACTATTCGAGTGCTCATAGTCCTAGCAATACAAAAAGAATGGAAGATACATCAACTAGATGTGAAGTCAGCATTCCTAAATGGATATCTTCAAGAAGAGATATAAGTGGAACAACCTCAAGGCTTTATTGTCAAAGGCCAAGAAGAAAAAGTTCTAAAGCTTAAGAAGATTCTATATGGGTTAAAACAAGCACAACGTGCGTGGTATAACGGAATTGACAAATACTTTACCCAGTAAGGATTCGGGAGGAGAATGAATGAGCCAACTCTCTACATCAAACCCAAGTTAAGTCTAACATGCTTATTGTCTCTCTGTATATGGGTGATCTCATGTATACATGGGACAATAAAAGTGTTGAGGTTAATGTTTTTGTTATAAGGTTATGAGGGTGGCGGGGGTCGCGTGGCGTTTTGTTAATCTAGAAGGTATTTATAAAAGAAATTAAATATTTTATATTTTTAGGTTTGGTTTTTCTTGTAACTTTTAATGAGAAAATGATTCGAATTCAGATATTGCAAGAATTCAAAGAAGTAGTGATGAAAACATTAGAGATAACAAACCTGGGCTTGATGGACAACTTCATTGGCATCAAAGTCACCAAAATGAGGAATTTTCATCCCATAGAAGAAATATGTCAAAAACCTTTTGAAGAAATTCAAGATTGCTTACTACAAAGCAATTGCAACACCGTTCGTGACAAATGAGAAACTACTAAATAAGATGGAGTAAAAAAAGATTACGCCTTTTGTCTTGGCCTAAAATTTAGAAAAATTTCAGGCTAATGGATTATTAGGTTAATTATTTAACTAACCCAACTCGGACTTTCCAAAGTCCATATCAAATCGCAACTTATGGTTCTAATTAATTAACATGCAAAGATTTTTAAATTGGAGTCGCCACTAATCGTTTTTTGGTAAGTCGATTATAAACCAAAGTAATTAGCGGGAGAACTAAATTACTTCTATGAACCAAAGATTAAGAGTCCGAAGGACTTGATTACACTAGATTATTCTAACGCCTTTTCGGTACCATTTTATTACATGAAAAATCATTTGAGAAGGCAATATTAATTGATTTTTAACCTAAGTCACTAACAAAGGTTATCAAGCGGTACACAATCAATTTAATTAAACATCCAGAAATCAATATAATCTAGGGAGCATGCGCCACACAAAACATTATTTCTTTTTTTTTTCGATCTTTTATATGAATGAACGAACCTATTCTAAATGATGCAATGTCATGAATTAAAAGCAAGACTAAACTAGATGACATGCAAATTAAACTAAATGAATGTACAAGTGAGACCAATGGTTTAATTAAATTAACTACGTGACATGTAAATTAATTAAAACCTAGACATGCAATTCTAATATGCAATTTGAGCTAAAATGCAACCTAATATGACATGGCATGGATGACGTGGCAAAGATGACATGGCATGGTTGACGTGGCAAGGATGAATGATTTTTTTTATATATTTTTGGATGAATTAATTTTCTAAAATAGAACTATGTCAAAACAATATTTATCTTGCATATTTTAGAGTTTAAATTGACCTAAACCCTACTATATAAAAATAGATTGTTTTAGACATAAAATTCTATTTAAACTTGCAATTTCTATCCTAAAATGCAATCTAATCTAATCAAAACTTGGTCGTCAATTTAGGTGCAAATTCGTACTTGGAAAGGCGACCTTTGGGTATATTTTCTTATCTTTAAAAAAAAATATATTTACGTATTTGGGTCTCGCTCGACACTTGGAGTGCCGAGCAAGGGGTTGGGCGGGCCCGGCCCACGCCTTGCTCGGCGGCCAGCTTGTCAGCGGGCTAGCCTCTTTTTTTTTTTTTTAGTTTCGTTTTTTTAATTATTGGTACTTATAATATTTATTTTATTTATAATTGTTTTCTTGTAAAGCTTATCTTCATAACATAATTAGCAATAATTAATGTAAAAATTTATTAAGATCTATAATTAATAAATAATGTTGTAATTATGTAATTAATTAAAAATATTCATAAAATAAAAATTGGTAAGATATATGAATAAAATATATTTTCATAATATATAACAATTGTCAACTTACCAATTATAAATAAAATAAATATTATAAGTATAAATAATTAAAAAAAATATGAAATTTTAAAAAAATAAGAAAAAAGGCCCTCCCCTTCGGCAGGCTATGCTGCCGAGCGGCGTCGGCCCAGTTGCCTAGCGAGACCCAAATCGGTAATTATTATTTTTAAATAATTTCGTAACTATTTTTTAAAAAAATTAAATTGATGAGAAAAACCTCATTTTTTTACAAGATATGCCTTCAAAGAAGTCTAGTATTGTACCGACGAGGAGGACAAGGATTCGGATGAGTAGAATGTGTATATGACGAAGGCATATCTTGTAAAAATATGGGGTTTTTTTCAATTTAATTTTTAAAAAAATATTTACGAAATTATTTTTAAAAAATAATTACTAATTTGGATCTCGCTACGCAATTGGGGTGACGCCCGCTCGGCAGCCCATCTGCTGAAAGCTGGCGGGCCTTTTTTTTATTTCGTATTTTTTTAAATTTCATATATTTTTTAATTATTGATACTTATAATATTTATTTTATTTATAATTGGTAAGTTGACGATTGTTATAGATTATGAAAATCTCTTTTTTCATATATCTTACCAATTTTATTTTATGAATATTTTTAATTAATTACATAATTACAATATTATTTATTAATTATAGATCTTAATAAATTTTTACATTAATTATTGCTAATTATGTTATAAAGATAAGCTTTACAAGAAAACAATTATAAATAAAATAAATATTATAAGTACCAATAATTAAAAAAAAACGAAACTAAAAAAAAAAAAAAAAGGCCAGCCCAGTTTTGAGCGGGCCTCACTCGGCACTCCAAGTGTCGAGTGAGACCCAAATAGATAAATATTTTTTTTTAAAGATAAGAAAATATATCCAAAGGTCGCCTTTCCAAGTACGAATTTGCGCCTAAATTGACGACCAAGTTTTGGCACGAGGGACCAACGGCTGGGACTCACGTTCGGCGGGTTTCAATGATGCCCAACTTGCCTCTCATGTAATGTGAACAGAAGCAATGACAGAGACCTTCAGTGATTTGAATCAACGTAAATTGGACCTATAAAAGAAGAAGAAAAAGAAGAACAGCAGCAGCTTCGGATCCAGCGGTGGTCTCGGGGATAGAGCAAGAAAACGCCACAGCAAAAGGAGCAGATCAGAAATCGCAGCAGAAGAGGAAAGCTGAGTCGCCAGGTGCAGCAGCGGAGGGGAGACCGTCGGGCTATGCAGAAGGATCAGTGGCTTGGCTCCTGTTCTCCTCGTCAAAAGAGGTCCTGATCACCGAGCAATAAGGACAAATCCTCTGCTGTGGATCCAAATTAATGCTGATGTATCGTATCCATGAACAATTGATTTGAATTTTTTTTTGTTTAAAACTAAAATTAACTCTAATTTTTATGCAAAAACTATTAATAAAAGATAATCGAAATTTAGATGTCAACACCTCTCTCTACAGAAGTTTAATTAGTAATCTGTCATATCTCACTACACGATCAGACATCATATATACGGCAAGTTTACTATCGCGGTTTGTGCAAAATCTGAATCAAATTCACTCTGAAGTTGCTAAGAAAATTCTCATATACTTACGAGGAACCATGGACTACGGCATTTGGTATCAACGGCTAAACTCATTGTCACACTAACAACGACCGAACAGGATCAGTTGATGACAGAACGAGCACGACTAACTATGAATTCATACTGGGTTGTAGACTTTTCTCGTGGGCATAAAAAAAAGAAACCTTAGTGGTACAGTCTACATCAAAAGCCGAATACGTCGCAGCTGGTCAAGACGTGGACGTACTTACTAAAGCCCTGCCGCCAGCCAAGTTTGAAATGTTACAAAACATGCTTGTAGTATCAAAAGAATTTGGATTAAGGAGGAAGAGTGTTAAAATATTTGATCCAGGCACATATAGGATGTGTCGAAGAGTCTAGCATGCATAATGAATTTTCTAAGAATAGTGTTGGAAGTATTTGAAAGGGCCGGCCTGGCTCAGTGAGTGTTTGCCAGTGGTGTGTCGGGTCGTGGGTTGAATCACCTCCCCGCAAATGCGGGGGTAAAGGCCGCCTGTAGATTCCCTTCCCCGACACTCACGGTAGGTATTGAACCTGGTCGGCCCTTCGGCCCTTAGTGTTGGAAGTATTTAGGGTTGCGTGGATAAGGTTGAAAGCAAAAAATCTCTCTGACATGCAGAGATAATTTGTAGAGTGAGGCGGTGAAGTGTGTCTTTATATAAAGGGGGATTGGGAACGTCCAATCTTATACTGGGCAGATCAACTTACAAAATCCATCCTCCTTCCTTTGTAATATTAACTGATGAAAAAGGCCTTTTGTCCCTTGTTATTACGTGGATCCTTCAGTATTTCTCTGCTCCCTTGCTACATTTCGCACATAAACACACGCTTCCACAAAATCCAACAGTTCGGTAATAGCGCTGCCAACCAAGCACATAATCATTCATCACTGCCCCTGTTAGTAATGTTGGTTTGCTGTCAACAGGTTTTGAGAAAGCAGCTGTTTCAGACAGCTGCTTCTATATCTGTACATGTGGGAAGGAAGTGGGACCGGAGCAGCAGGTGTTGATAGGTTTCAACCGACAGGTGTTGAATTAACTTTGATGCACTGATTCCACTTTGGATAATATCAAGAACTAGGAGTTGATTCCACAGCCCCATTTAGTCTGTCAAAACCTCTGCTAAACCATCGCCTTGTAGTATGTGGCGTCTGCTGCTTCCATGACTGTCGCGATCTAAAAATCATAACTTTTCAAATTTATGAATTGCTAAATTATAAGACTTAGCTCGGACTCTCTTCAAGTCCATACTAATTCACGACTTATGGTTCAATCATTTCATGCAAAATATTTTTATTTAGAGTCGCCACTAATCTATTTACGGTAGGTCAATTAGGCATCTAAACAAAGAATTAGAAATGTTTTACTCCTACGAATTACAAGTTTGGAGACTTGATTACGCTGGATTATCCTAACGCCCTTTCGATACCCTTTTTTTTAAATGTTTGGCTGGCAGTTTGAATTCATTTTAGAACCTATCTCCCAACATGCGAAAATATCCACAAATAGGAAAGATAAATTCCAAGAACAAAAATCAAGCAAAAGGAATGATTTCTTTTTACTTTGGTCTTGTTTGGCCCTAACATGCAATTTAAACTGTATATACAAGAATGTGACAACTAGGCTAAAATGCAATGCATGAGATGCACATTCAAAATTAAATGAAGCTATTCTAATATATATCACGTGGCATGAAAAAAAAAAACTAATTACAATTATCCTTATTTAACATGCGATTATTTTTTATGCCTTTTAAAAAAGGGTGCTTAGTATAGGATAAGAATATAACTCGATCCATTGCATGACATTTCGAAATTTTAGGCAAAAGATTACAATATCCAAAAAAATAATCCATATCTCGCGTCATAAATTAATGGATATCATAATCTTGACAAAGTATTGACCGCGGTAAGTTCAAGCTTGTTTAGAGAAATGACCCATGGTCTCGCGGCTCAAATTAATAATCAAATTTGATTATTATGCGATAATCCTTGATGGTACGCTGCCTAAAATTACGCAAAACCAGATTACTACAAATAAAAAAAAATGGAATTTAAAACCAGATCAAATAATCACCTAGTTGAACAACTTAATTTCCAACGCCGATGACTCAGACTGTGAATAGTGATTCTCGCAAGTCACTGTGGAGGACAATGGGGGAAACGCCCAGCTGCTTTTTTAATGTGATATTCCAGGAAACCAGCAAAATAAAGAATTCTCCAAGTTGTGGAAAGGCTGAAAAATTCCACAAGAAATCAGCATCGTGAATTTCGCCAAAGGAGGTTGCAGCAGGTCATCGCCGCACGATAGCTTCGTCGTTAGGTCGGCCGCCGATTCGCAGTCGACGGTTCGAATTTGCAGCTGACCTGGAGAGCAATTCTCACACGGCGACTTGGTTTGGATGTGAGATTTACTCTCCTGACACTTCCACCAAAACGTGAGGCGGTTCTGGTCCGGTAACAATTGCTGGATGGCTTGGGATTTTGTCTGGACAGTAGCTATAGTGTATCAGCGACTGCAAAAAGTGAGCGTTGCGGCTAGCGAGGGTGACGAAACTGAGGAACACTGATTGTACAGTGGCTCACAATGGTAGACAAAAGAAAACTGAGCCCTGTCACGAGAGGATAGCATGTACCGAAACAAGAAGTTCTTTTAAACACAAAATAGCAAGGTTTATCACAAAAATCACTATGGAACCACGGTGCCGAAATCGAAAGAACTGATTTCCCTTTCTTGCCCGCTGATCATGGATCTCTCTTTATTGATATTGACTTTCCTTTACTTCAAGGAAATGTCCTTTCTTGACCGACTAAACCCTAATATATAAAAATAGATTATTTTAGACATAAAATTCTATTTAAACATACAATTTTTATCCTAAAATGCAATTTAATTTAATTATATATAGAAAGGATTAGATATGCAATTATTTACGTGATGCTATTTTTGAAAAGATATGCAATTTTCAAATATGAAAAGTGAACGAATGCAAATCTTTTACAATTTTCAAGATTACATCATGCGACGAATATATTCTAAAAAAATATGATAATCAAACAATTCAAATCAAGTTAAGAAAGTGGATATGTCAATCAATGCCAATCAAGAAAGTGGATATAGCAATCGGGGTTTGAAATATTTCGCGAATATTTGAGCCAATCTTTAGTTCGTAATGCTACGATTAACGATTGAACCCAATTCCTTGCCTAATCGAGTATCTCAATCTTAAAGATAGACTTTATCGATCGTATGGCAAGTTGCGGATTATGAAAGAAAGTTTTCCTAATCAATCTGTATTTTAAAAGATATCCACATTCATGCAATGCAAGATATAAGGGGCTAATTCCCTAAAAAAGTACTAACTTTAGGTCTAATGATGATTATGGCCCGAATTTTTTTTTGTCTCATAAAAAGGCACAACTTTAGATCTAATGATGATTCCGGCCCGAACTTTTTTATCTCATGAAAAAGCACTAATTTTAACTCTATTCTCAAATCCGCCCCCTTAATTTGGAACCATTAGTTGTCCAACGTGGCAATTATACGTCATCAATAAATTCACGTGGCTCAACGATGTGGATTTAAAGCACTATTCATCATCTTCTTAAAATGGAATTTGAAGTTGTTCATCCTGCTTCACCTCCAAGACAACTTGAAAGACGACGGTTTCGTCTTCTTCACTTCATCCGCAAGTATTAAATGTTTAATTGGAATCCGAAATTGTGTATTACCACTCGGGGAGAGACGTCATGGACAAGATCACCAACCTCACGACAAGAGCCTTCATTTTTTAACAAGCCCCGCCCCTATCCCCTCCCCAAAACGGATGAACAACTTCATATTTCGTTCTAAGAATACGATGAATAGTGCTTTAAATCCACATCGAAGTTCGCATGGATTTATTGATGACGTGTAATTGTCACGTTGGACAATTAATGGTTCCAAATTAAGGGTTGAATTTGGGACTCGAGTTAAAGTTGGTCTTTTTAATGGGATGAAAAAAAGTTCGGGCCATAATCGTCATTAAACCTAAAGTTTGTGTTGTTTTAGAGAATTAGCCTAAGATATGAGAAGATATGCAATAGTCTCAGATGGAAAAAAAATATTTTTAAAGATAAGAAAATATACCCAAAGGTCGCCTTTCCAAGTACGAATTTGCGCCTAAATTGACGACCAAGTTTTGGCACGAGGGACCAACGGCTGGGACTCACGTTCGGCGGGTTTCAATGATGCCCAACTTGCCTCTCGAATGTAACAGAAGCAATGACAGAGACCTTCAGTGATTTGAATCAACGTAAATTGGACCTATAGAAAAAAAGAAGAAGAAGAAGAGCGGCAGCTTCGGATCCAGCGGTGGTCTCGGGGATAGAGCAAGAAAACGCCACAGCAAAAGGAGCAGATCAGAAATCGCAGCAGAAGAGGAAAGCTGAGTCGCCAGGTGCAGCAGCGGAGGGGAGACCGTCGGGCTATGCAGAAGGATCAGTGGCATGGCACCTGTTCTCCTCGTCAAAAGAGGTCCTGATCACCGTGCAATAAGGACAAATCCTCTGCTGTGGATCCAAATTAATGCTGATGTAACGTATCCATGAAAAATTGATTTGAATTTTTTTTATTTAAAACTAAAATTAACTCTAATTTTTTATACAAAAACTATTAACAAAAGATAATCGAAATTTAGATGTCAACACTTCTCTTTATAAAAATTTAATTAGTAGTCTGTCATATCTCACTACACGATCAGACATCATATACACGGCAAGTCTATTATCGCGGTTTGTGCAAAGTCTGAGTCAAATTCACTCTGGAGTTGCTAAGAAAATTCTCATATACTTACGAGAAACCATGGACTACGGCATTTGGTATCAACGGCTAAACTCATTGTCACACTAACAACGACCGAACAGGACCAGTTGATGACAGAAAGAGCAGGACTAACTATGAATTCACACTGGGCTGTAGACTTTTCTCATGGGCATAAAAAGAAGAAACCTTAGTGGTACAGTCTACATCAAAAGCCGAATACGTCGCAGCTGGTCAAGACGTGGACGTACTTACTAAAGCCCTGCCGCCAGCCAAGTTTGAAATGTTACAAAACATGCTTGTAGTATCAAAAGAATTTGGATTAAGGAGGAAGAGTGTTAAAATAATTGATCCAGGCACATATAGGATGTGTCGAAGAGTCTAGCATGCATAATGAATTTTCTAAGAATAGTGTTGGAAGTATTTAATGAAGGGTGGTCGTGGATAATGAAGTGGGTATTGCTTCGCTTTAGTGTTGGAAGTATTTAGGGTTGCGTGGATAAGGTTGAAAGCAAAAAATCTCTCTGACATGCAGAGATAATTTGTAGAGTGAGGCGGTGAAGTGTGTCTTTATATAAAGGGGGATTGGGAACGTCCAATCTTTTACTGGGCAGATCAACTTACAAAATCCATCCTCCTTCCTTTGTAATATTAACTGAGGAAAAAGGCTTTTTGTCCCTTGTTATTTCGTGGATCCTTCAGCAGTTCTCTGCTCCCTTGCTATATTTCACACATAAACAACACGCTTCCGCAATATCCAACAGTTCGGTTATAGTTCTGCCACCAGGCACATAATCATTCATCACTGCTCCTGTTAATAATATTGGTTTGCTGTCAATAAGTTTTGAGAAAGCAACTGTCTGAAACAGCTGCTTCTATATCTGTATATGTGGGAAGGAAGTGGGACTGGAGCAGCAGGTGTTGATAGGTTTCAACCGACAGGTGTTGAATTGACTTTGATGCACTGATTCCATTTTGAATAATATCAAGAACTAGAAGTTTTGAATTTTGATTCCACAGCTACATTTACTCTGTCAAAACCTCTGTTAAACCATCGCCTTGGTAGTATGTGGCTTCTGCTACTTCCGTGACCGGCCTATTTTTAAAGAATATCTGGTGAACTAAGAGGTGTTTAGTGATTTCTCTAGGTAAGAAGAACGAGGTCTCAACATTTAGTTTCGCTTTTATTGTACTGTAAAATAATAACATTGAGATTGGCAATAATGGGAATGATAAAAGACTCCACAAACTAGGACGAACTTAGAGCAGCAGAAAGTTTCTCTCATCAGGTCCTGATGGCATTTAACTTTGCATCATGTCTAGTATATGATACAAATATTTATGAAGTTCCGGCGACTTCTAGCCGATGCAGTGTAATGGTAGATTATACACAGGCTAAAGAACAGGCCACTAGAGCAAAGAGTGCGGATTTATATGACACGGAGGCAGGCATTCTTGCCTTGTCTTTTCGTAAGAAAATCCCTTCATATAGAGGCTGGTTGACACAGACTAGCAGGCCGCACAACGTGACCTGCATAGCCAGCTGGTCTAGAGTCTCGCCATGCATTGCTAACTTCAGTAAAACTCCAATGAAGCTTAATGCATTGAGCCAAGCAAGGGTGGTAAGGATAGTGAACATAGGAGAGGGTGCACCGAACTCCATGAGCTCTTGCTCGTACCTCTTTGAGACATCGTCATCTGCCACTTTCGCAGTGACGACAAAGGCAGACTTGGTGATACCCAGCAGCCTCAGAATGTTGTCCAAGAAGCCAAAGACATAGGAAGTCGTTCTCTTGTAGACCCACATTCTTTGGTCATTCCACCAACCATGGAGAGTGCCTCCACACCATATGAATTCTCCAGCGCTGTATGCACTAGTCGCCATAATGGTGTAGATGAATGGGAAGCTCCACTGACTTGATACCTGATTTAAGAAACAATTAGATCTAGCAAATGACATTTGAATCAAAGATATATGTGGATGCCCCTGCACTTTGGTTATGTCACAGCCAAGTATGTTATATTGTCAAGCAGCCAAATTAAGGTTGATCAAATGGCTAGCACAAACTATAATAGAGCGGGTGTAGCTGGAATTTTTCTTTTGTTTAATGACTTGCTTGTTTAGATACATGTAGAAAGTTTTAAATCAAAATTAATCCTCCCAAGAAAGGTCATCTAAGTTTACCTTGGGGAACAAGGAGATGCCTCTGAGAAGAAAGAGTGATGGAATGGTCACATAGTACAGAGAAGCCAAGCAATTTGGCGCCCATAGCAACCAGACGCAATAAGAAAGTTGGAGCTTCAGGGGGATTTTTCCATGTCCATACAGCAGGGGACAGTACTGCGACAGGAAGATTTGGAAATCACCTTCAGACCATCTCTTATGTTGAACTAGGGACTGCAACAATGTTGTGGGGGCGACTCCTAGAAAGCCTTTCCTTTTGGGGTTGAAATAGACCGATCTCCAACCTCTGCAATGTATCGCAAGACCGGTAAGGACATCCTCGACTAGGCAGCCATACTTCAGACCCATCTGCAATTCAGACAAGACTTGGTTCCATCAAAATCGGAATAATATAAGAGACTTTATTGCTTTTGTTCCTTAATCTTTGAACTTAATCAAAATGACATAGACTCAATCGCTCTTACGATGTATATGTGCATGTCAGGACATTCAAATGAAGAAGAGAGAGAGAGAGAGAAACCTCCTTTCCCCACTCAGTGTTCTCTTCATAACCACAGTTGGCTAGTGTTTTGCACGTTTCTTCTAGGACACTTGCACTGTCTTGTATCCTCTGGTGGTGATCCCACCTCAAGGACTCGCTTTTGTTTCCCCGTCTATACTTTCCCCCGCACAGTGTCTCTCTGCGATGAAAGCACCCGGTGCCGATGTACCCAGGTCCACCATTGTTGTCCATTCCATGGATCTCCACCTGCAAGCATCGTACAATGCACGAAAACTTATTGTTATGTCTTCACTCATCCAATGTAGTTGTCCTGTCCCTTCAATTAATACGTTCAATGTGTCTATCGGCCTCCTTTTGATTAAATACAATTTAGTCCACACGTTAGAATTTGCTGTAATGATTTCAAGCTCGATTCGTGAGTTTAATTGAGTTGTGGTAGCCCATTTTAGTCCAGTTTACAAAGTCTAAACAGAATGGAGAGTTCATAGAATAAGACAGTAAGGGAGTGCATTGAGCACATTTAACATATAGAGACTGAATCAGATACCGCACCCCAGTTCAGGGACAGTGCCGGGTCAACATCCTCTTGAAGTGGCTTACCTGCATTATTACGTTCAAGGAACTGCTGTACAGGTCATTCTTGGTAAGGTTATCGAAGCACTGCGGGAACTGTACGAAACCGATCTCATCGCCATTCGCCTCGTCCATCAAGAAGCACAGCGCATCACTCACCAAGTCCGAGTTGTTCGAGTACATGTCGCAGTCCACGTTGAGGATGACGGGCGAGTTGCTGATCCTTGACGAGACCCTAATCTATATGATACAGAAAAAAAATTGACAGAAAGATTAGCGCCATGATCGTCTTTTAAGCCCTCGATCGATCCCAGAGCAAGATCCTCGTACTCATACATAAAGAAAGAGCAGTGATCATCATATGCTTGTACTTACCAGCGCATTCATAGCTCCTCCTTTAAAATGGTGGTTGTATTGTGGTCTCTTTTCTCTGGCCAAGTACACCAGAGTTGGGAGAGGTTGTCCTTCATCATCCGCGGCCATGGCGTCCCTCCCATCGATCATTATCTGAAGAAAAGAATCAGCAGATACATGTCATTGATGTAGCATGAAGATTAGAACAGTAACTTCTTTGTTGGAGATTCATAGTACTTGAAGAATAGTTTGATGATCTCTCCGGCCTGAGACAATGTCCCATTCGAGAAATCCCTTGTGTTGCTCGCGAATGTCGTCTGGAATCCGTCCCAGCTCCGCTACCGTGTCGATGCGTTTCTTCATGTCCTCGTATAAGTTCTATCATAAGCATAACCAAAGAGCACAATATTTTTTAGGCATATGTGTTCCTTTATTATAAATTAAAAAACAAATACATGTATCATTTACAATTATGTGTAAGTTGGAATGAGTCACCTTGATTTGAAATTGGCAATGATAAATAACCCAATACCAAGTTGATAGAATCACTCTAGATTAAAATGACACGGTAGTCGAAAAACACTATTGTGTAACGAGTATCCATATGTCTAAATTTTTATTTACATCATACTTTGACGATGTCTCTACTGGCTAAAATTTTTAATACACGTTCATATGTTCATCCGCATCATGCTTTGGCGTCATTCTCCAGCCATGTTAGCTGAATTTGGTTAGATTAGGTACATGAGAGATTCGATTAGAAAATTTATGAAGTTATAAGGACTTGATTAGACACACAAAAAGTACGGGGACTTGATTATAGGAAACATGAAAGTCACGGGACTAAAAAGATAATTTTCTTCCTTATTTTTAAGTGGTAATCTCCAAATGGACTGATGTCTTCTTTTTTTTTTTTTTTGGTCCCCTCTCATTTGAACCCAAAACCATGACTTCTTACGCCACAGAATATATATATAATGAAATTAGTTTGTCGATATCGTAAGGTTGGAAAGCTTCTGTACAACCATTGTTGTGGACTATTTTGATGCCACAATCCAGGAGTACATCATGGTCCTCCATTTTTGGAGTGAAGTGTGGAACTTTGTCCAAAGAACAAAACCTCATTTAACGTAGAAGATCACAGGCCACAAACATCGTTCTCCACAAAAAAACATAGTAGAAAAACTCCCCACGGAAATGCCTCTCTCTCGACAACAATCCTGAGAAAAAATATCGTATGATAGTGGAAGTAGAACGCTTTTCTACACCTACCGTTCAATGTGCTCGATAATTTAGAAAACAGAAGTTATTGCATGGTCTATAGACCGTCGAAATCAATATCATCTGAACCATTAATTTTTGGGGTCTCACCGTGAAAGGCGAAGAGTACGGGGTCATAGTCTTCGGTGCCTTACTACACTTGGTGAAATAACATGAAGTACAGCTCCCGACGAGTTGGCTTTATAAGTTCAATAGATCCATGAGATGATCTAGTCATCTGCTTAGGGTTTTGAAAAAAGGGAGCTCGGCGACCTAGCAGATTAAGTTGTTTGGCAAGTAACAAGTTGCATGAAGCATGAGTTGCGCGTAATTGATGTGTTAGCAATATATGTAAGCGATAGCGGACTTAATGAAACTTATTTTTGTTCTCTAACACGGACGAACGATGGACCCTAAATCCGACAATCATCAAACTAATCTTTTAGGTGGAGATCTGTTCAAATATTCAAATGCTAGGGTTGGAAGCTGAAGCATACTTGCCTCAACCTGGTCTGGAATAAATTGCCACCAAAAAGATCTCTGACCTTTGAATTGACAATTATGGTTGTTACAACTTATGTAAATGAGAGAGAGAGAGAGAGAGAGAGAGAGAGATGCTTACCTTCACGGAGGACCACTCCTTGGACCAGAGAGAATCATTCAGAGGCTCAACAGCCTTCCTAAAATAGGCCTCCGGTGATCTCGGTTCGACCTTAAACTTCCGGCAAAAGGGAAGCCATTTCTTAGAGAATCGAGAAGCCTCAAGTAACGCATAGAAAGTAAGGTCCGAACCGCCGTCGTCAGAGAGATAAATGCTCATCTTCTCCGGCGGGTAATTGTATGCCATGACTGATAAGACGGTGTTGACCACCATGGTCGGTGGCTCTATCACCGGATCCGCCGTGCACACAAATATATCTATTCCTGGCAAAACCTCTCCATACCTAACAGAGTCGATGAAAACAATGTTACAAGCTGATCAAATCCAAATCTCACGCAATGACTTCAATAGAAAGACTATGTTGGGTTGGTTTTTGCACTCTAGATTTCGTTTTTTTGATGGCATAACGAGATCAAAGTCAACACTAAACCATACCCAAAATTAAAACAAAAATTCGCTCGAAGAGTGGATCCTAAGAGAAAATTATAAACATATTAGTGACTAGCACATTATTTTTGTAACAACCAGCTGGTCAAGATTATTTAGATTGAAAAATACAAACTTCTTCCATCAGTTCATCAGACATATTAGAGAGAGAGAGAGAGAGAGGACAGAGAGAGAGAGAGAGAACACCTCTGAGAAAGCCTGTCCTTGAAGGTATGGCGGTACGAAGGGTTCCATCTTACGACGATGGTGATAAACCAGTAAAAAGCGAACCAGAGCTCAGAGAAGAAAGCTCCAAGCCAAGCCAATTTCTCAGCTGTCTTGGACTCTGGAAAGTGATGGATTCTAAAGTAGAAGATGAAGCAGATGCTGATGAAGATGGAGAGTGTGTATAATCTGAAGATGAAGCGGTTCTTGAAAAACTTTGTTTCAAAGAGAGGAAGATTACTCTTCTCTGCCATTGTTTTTCTTGTTTTGCTTCCTTTCTGGTATTGCAAGTGTGAAGGAAGTAGTCAATACTTATATAGAAGGCTGTGTCTAGTCCTTTTTCGCTTTTTTTTATAAGTGCACTAGAAGTCTTAAAATTTATCGTGAAAGTGCAATTAAATCCTAAAACTTTTAATAATGTAATTAGATCTTAAAACTTATCAAATTACTATAAGCATGTCCCTCCGCTAACTTCATTTAATTTGACCATCGCCTAGGCCCCCGCCGGCTCTAGCCCGGGGGCTAGTGGGGCCGGCGGCCCCTGAACCCATTTCTGGATGGAGGAAAAGGAAATTAAAAAATAATAATAATTTACTAAAACTTATCCATGTTAGCGCCGATGATGCCATGTAGGACGACCAACATCCACATCGGCGATTTCAAACCAATATGACTAAATTGGCAAAAGGTGAATAAATTTAAAAAGTTTAATTTGAATTGATAAAAGTGTGAAAACTTTAGGACTTTTTTGGCAATTTTCCCGACATGTGGGACGTACATGGCACTTTTTAAAGAGAGGTGTTGATGCGGTATTTTTTCACTCGTCAAGGGAGACCCATACCTTCTTCTCCCAATAGTCCATCATCATCTTCTTGGAGCTCGAGTTCATGGATGGCCGCAACGCTCAAGGCCAAAGCTGGCGGCTCGAAGCCATGGCTATCTAAGCTAAGCCAAATCGAGCTTTGAATCTTGGGGCCACTCGATGGGATAAATCGAAGGTGGGTGTGACATCCTTGTCCCACATTGCCTTACTAGGGAGTAAGCCTTGGGATGCTTTATATGGCTAGACCCTTCTTAGACTTGCAAGACGCGTTTTTCGGGGGTTGTATGGGTGGCCCTCGGAGGAACAAAACCGTGAGGAGTTGGCGAGCCTTGTGCTGCACTCTAAAGTGGACAATATCTTGCAAGTGGCGCGGGAGCGTGGTGGGCCTAGGCCATTCATTGATTCGAGCACTCCGACAGCATGTATGACATAGTGGACCTCGTTGGTGCCGCGGGGCACAGGCGGCGCTATGCCGCGGGGGAGTATGTGACATCCTTGTCTTCCTTACTAGGAAGTAAGTCTTTGGATGCTTTATATGGTAGGCCCTTTTTAGACTTGCAAGATGCGTTTTTGGGGTTGTATGGGTGGCCCTCGGAGGAACAAAATCGTGAGGAGTTGGCGGCCTTGTCTGCTATCCAAAGCAAACAATATCTTGCAAGAGGCGTAGTGGGCCTGGGCCATTGGTTGGTTCAGCGACTCCCGACGATATGTGGACCCGGTGGGCGTCGTGCCGTTGGGGCGGCGGCGTTGTGCCTGAGGGTATGTGACATCCTTGCCATTGTTACTAGGTAAGCCTGGGATGCTTTATATGGCTAACCTTCTTGGACTTACAAGACGCGTTTTTCGGGGTTGTATGGGCGGCCCTCGGAGGAACAAAACCGTGAGGAGTTGGCGAGCCTTGTGCTGCACTCCAAAGCGGACAATAACTTGCAAGTGGCACAGCGGAAGCGTGGTGGGCCTAGGCCATTAATAGTAGGGCTCTCAACAAACACTTACAACTCAACTCACGAAGAAGGACGAGAGCAAAAATGGCTTTTCAATAGTCGTATTCACAATCAATTCACCCATTTCAAAATGGTTACAAAACACGCTTATTTATAGGTTCATTACATGACTCTTAATCTACCTCTAGAAACATGAACAGACGCAAAGTAAATATATTGCACTACCTATGCATCAAAATATGAATCGAATCTTGATAGACTCAATTAATAATGACTCTTGAAAACTACACAACAACAAAGGCCGGTCTTGGTTCGTGCACTGTGTGTCTTGAAAGTTGAATGGTCATCCACACGCTAATCGGCACCATTCATGAATTTGGTTTAATTTCTAATACTCCTCCTTTAAACCAAATTCTCTTCCATCAATCATTCCAAGCGGACTCTTGAACTTCGGAATGCATCGATTTTGAGGGGCTTCGTAAAAATGTCTCGTTGCTTGGTTTCCCATCTTCACATGTGAGACCCGAATCTCCTTCTCTCTTATTTGCTATCGGATGAAATGATATCAAACATCAATATGCTTGCATCATTTATGAAAAGTTGGATTTTTCACCAAAGCAATGGCGAAACATTATCAACAAAAATCTCCTGTCGATTTCATCTACCCCATTTGAATTTCCTTGTGAAGTGTTCTCAACCATATTGCATGACATACACTTGAGAATGCTGTAACATGTTCAACTTCACATGTCAAAAAAGTGACACTTGGTTGGTTCTTTGATGACCACGTGAAAGCAATATCACATAAGAAAAACACAAAGCCTATAGTGCTCTTCGATCATCAACGTCTACCCCATAATCACTATCGAATAACCTCTAAGATCGAATGATTTAGATGGATGATAATGTAAACCGTGAGAAACGGTAAATCCTATTTGCAACTTTAGGATGAGTCGATTTTGGTTTTTCCATGTATCGACTCACAATTCCAACACTATACATGATGTCCGGTCTTGTACATGTCGGATATCTCAAGATTCCTATCGAGCTTCTATAATGCGTCGAGTCAACATCGACACTTTCATCAAACTTCGAAAGTTTGGCTCCCCCACTCCATTGGATTATTGACTAGCGTACGGTTCTTCATATTGAATTTTTCAAGGATATTTTTAGCATATCCTTTTTGGGAAATAAAAATTCCATCGGCACTTTGCTTTACTTCTATGCCAAGAAAATAATTCATGAGACCATTATCGGTCATCTCGAATGATTTCACCATGGATGTCTTAAAAGGATCCATCATTACTAGATCATTCCCTATAAAAATAAGGTCATCAACATATAAACAAGCCAATAGCTGTCACGACCTAAAATCTAGAGATTCCAAGCTAATGGATTATTAGATTAGTTAAATGAATTAACTAACCTAATTCAAACTCTCCTTATTTCATACCAAATCGCAACTTAACATGTAAAGATTTTTGAATTGAAGTCGCCACTAATCGTTTTTGGTAGGTCAATTAGAAACCTAAGTAAATTAGCGGGAGAACTAAATTACTTCTACGAACCGGAGATTCTAAGTATGGGGACTTGATTACGCTAGATTGCTCTAACGCCTTTTTGGTACCATTTTATTTCATGAAAAAGGATTTTGTCAAGCAATATTAATTGATTTTAACCTAAGCCACTAACAAAGGTTATCATGCGGTTGCACAATCAATTAATGAACATCCAAAAATCAAATGAACTTGGGGAGCGTACGCCACAAAATCTGTTGTTTCTTATTTTTGAATTTTCGCTTTTAAAGGATGAGAGCTAATCTATATCTCATGAATGAGTTTATTTTAAAATGCAAATGAATTAAATTGAATGCATGACTATTCTAAATATGCATATGAAATTGATTTAGCTACATGACAAAACTAGATGTGCAGTTAAATTGAACTAATTTACAAATGATGCTATGATCTAATTAAGTTGACTACATGACATAAAGACCTAAACATGCAACATGCAAATTCTATGTAATCTAAACCTAGCATGCAAATGACATGGCAAGATTGTTTTTTCAATTTTGTATTTCCGGATTAATAAATGACCCTAAATAAAACTATGCCTAAAGATAATTATCTTACATATTTTAAGATTTAAATTAGCCTAAACCCTAATCTATTAAAGACAATTCATTTTAGATATGAAAATCTATTTAACTATGTGGATCCTATCCTAGAATGCAAATCTAAATTAACTCATTCTAAAATTAAACGTGCAAATATCTACATGATTTTAATTTAAGGATGCAAATTTATGTAAACATGACAATTGATTTAACGCAATATCTTTTAGAATTTTAAATATCATGCAAGAGAATATTCATTCCAAAGATATTATGCCAATCGAATCAAGTGGATATATTAACCAATTTTTGAAAATATTTCGCGGATATTTGAGTCAATCTTTAATTCGTAATCCTATGATTAACGATTGAACTCAAATCCTTGCTCGTACGGCAAGTTGCGGACTAGAAGATTTTCCTAATCGATCATATTTTGAATGAGTTTTGATAGCTTGAGTATCTTCAAGAAATTTTCAAAAGATTTTGAAATTTTCAGATTTTATTCCAATCAAATCTTTCGAACTAGGCAAGTCATATATTGCACAACAAAAATCCCGAAATTTTTAATCCATCAATTTAGGTAATCAAACATTGCGATATTCTAAATCAAACAACGGAATTTTAAGATGTGCAATCTAACATTCAATCCATGCAGAGTAGGCAAAACAAAATTTGAAGCACTCAAATTGGGAAATATACCTAATATCGCAAGGATGTTCTCCAATTTGAATTTGCTTCGAAAAATTGCTATCCAAAACTTGGACTGATCGGCTCGATTGTGCCTCCGTGATTCGGTGACCGCAAGTTTCTTTGGAAAGACTTGGGAATCGCTTCGCTTGAAAGTTCGTCGACTTGGTATTGGTGCGAAGGAATTTTGTAGAACATGTTTTGGGATTGAGACACCAACGTAGTCTCGGATATCGTGGCCAAACTCTTAGGCACGGACGACTTACGATGGGGTTGCGACCGATCAAGGGGGTCGGCTACGTTCTCAGCATCACGAAACGCAGCGGGCACAAATTGTTGCCATGATGGACTTGTCAAATTCACGTGGAATCTTGCTTTCAATTTTTCTCAAAAAAAAAAAAAAAATCACGTGTATCCCTCGTTTACGTGACAGAGCTCTCGAGTTTTGCCTCTTAGTGACAGTGGATGACCTCTTTGGTACCCTTTTCTTTCTAGACCACACTAAACGAGGCTCTTCCCCTTTTGTGAAAGAAGCCCCCTATTTTTTTTCCCTCCTTATCTCTCTCTCTCTCTCTTATCAAGCACTTTCTTTTTGTTTCGACATTGAACATTTGCTTCACAGTTCATCTCTGGACTTCCAGATATTTTATTGCAACTTGCTGCGCAGATGAATGCATCAGCAAGATAGTGAGGGCTGAGAGGGACGTGTTGGGTGCAGTGGCTGTTCGGGTCGGTCAAATTTCTGTATTTTCTTCCTTTTTCTGTCTCATTATCTGACATTTTCACTTTCGTATTGGCATAACAAAATCAACATCAACATGAACATGTTAGAATTACAGGAGGAGTTAAAGCAACCCCAGCCGAATCAAGACACCATCTAACAAGCCCCAGCCGCCGCTTCTGTCTTTCACACACAATTCATAAGAGCCTGGAATGCTTGAAGCACCACCATGCAAGCCCACCAACTGGTCTTCTTGCTCAAGAGATCGATGCAGTAAAGGGCGAAAGAAAACATTAAACAAATGAGAGGTGAGATGAAAGAGAGAATGATTCTGCTTTCCACATTGGCCAAAAAGAAAGGAGATTATTCAAATTCTCATTGGAGGTGGAGTGCGATGTTCCTACTCAATTTGCAGTTTGGATCCAAGCGCCAATGTCACATCATTTTCGTCTCGACGTCATGTCCTTTGTCGCTTCCATCTCAAACGTAGGATAATTACTAGAGGTGAGACATTTACGCTTTGGAGGATGGCGATTTGAATATAAAATACTGTTTGTTTTACGAAAAATGAATAATTTGAAAAATATTTTCTAAAATATGATCGTTTATATCGCTATTTATGCAAATGTTTAGGCATAAAGTGTCGTTGCTAATGAAAATTATTTTTTCATTGATTAATTATTTCAAGCCTCCATTTATTTTGCAAAAAATGAATGATTGGAAAAATAATTTCCTAAAAATGATCGTTTATATTATTACAAAAATTGAATGAATAAAATATATTTTCATTATGCACGAAAATATTTAGAAATAAATTAGTGTCGACAATGAAAATATTTTTAATTGACTAATCATTCATTTTCCACCAAATAAACGGAGCTCAGGTGCTATGAGAAAAATACGATGTACTTAGATTTTTCTAGACGGTGATTCAACCAAATTCCAGTGAAGTCAGATTTTCTTGGAGCCGATTCAACCAATGACAGCTGAAATCTGAATGAAAGTCCTCTATCTCCGGATGATGTTTCAATTTTACACCACATGCATAGGACGGGGACTTGCATTATTAATTAAAGCAATGCTTGCAACTATGCTCAAATTAAGAGCGGCAAGTGCATCGAGTTTACAGATATGCAACAATCGGAAGACATTAAAGCGGTAGAAGATCTATGATCGTGATAAATGGGTTTTTAGATAGTCAACAACTAATCATTTCATTCTCTTTAGGGGTGCGCACGGGAACCGGACCGATCTGGATCCGGTTTGTTTCCTACTTCCAAGTTTTTGGAACTAGAAATAGTCGGTCTCGGTTCCTAATTCCAAGTGTAGAACTATCGAGGATTGGACCGGATTGACATGTTTGTCTTTTAGTTTTTCCTTTTCTTCTAAAGAGTAAAGAGAATGAAATTGTCAAAACTCTAAACCGAATCGGTCCCACCGGGAAACGGATCGGGCGTCCGTTTCGATCTGGTCCGCTTCCCGATTCTTGAGTGAAACCGGCTCAACTTGGGAATGAATCACCCCTAATTCGATTGTCATGTATGTCATGGTACTCGTACATAATGTGGAATCATCTCCATCAGTTGAACTTGAGAATTCACATTGTTTCTTGGTACCTTATGATATACAAGAAACGTGCAATAATAGACCGACAATTTTTGCAAGTTCATACAAAAATAGCACCATATAGCATGTCAAGTGGATGGTCACTGTTCATTATATGAGTGTCGCCCAACAATATTATGATATTCGCATCTAGGCTTCCCTCTAAAAAGGGTAATGACCATTGTACTATGTTCTTTAGGAGCCCTTGGTTAACGTCACCCAATGAAAATATTAGATATTGTTGGAGTGTGATTCACCGTTCATTATATGATTGTTGCCCAACAATATTATGATATTCACGTCTAGCCTCCCTCTAAAAAGGGTAGTGATCATTGTACTATGTTCTTTAGTAGCACTAGGTTAACGTCACCCAATGAAAATATTAGATATCGTTAGAGTGTGATTCACCGTTCATTATATGAGTGTCATCCAAGAATATTATGATATTCGCATCTAGGTTCTTCTCTAAAAAGGGTAGTGATCATTGTACTATGTTCTTTAGGAGCACTAGGTGAACGTCACCCAATGAGAATATTAGATATTGTTAGAGTGTGATTCATCGTTCATTATATGAGTGTCGCCCAACAATATTATGATATTTGCATCTAGGCTTCCCTCTAAAAGGGTAGTGATCATTGTACTATGTTCTTTAGGATCACTACGTTAACGTCGCCAAGTGAAAATATTAGATATTATTGAAGTGTTAATTATACTGGAATTATCTACTAGATGTAACCCTAATTTAAGGATAAACCATGATAAATCTTGCATCTTGATTTTATTTTCTCGCTTTTATACTTTACTTCATTTGTGGGCGTCGTCTCCTAACGGATATACCAATCTCGCTTTTCACAAATGTGTCGGCCTTAGTTAGACTCGTGAACTCGTTATGGAAATAAGCAATCAAACAATAGAACTAATAGATGAAAAAAGTAAATCGGACACCAAATTTACGCGATTTGCTCGGAATGACCTACGTCCAAGGGAAGAGCAGCACAAAATTTCACTATAGATCAAGCGACACAACAGAAATCATAACCACACTCAAACACTCTTAATTTTTCCTAGCGCCCAAATTGCACTCAATAATTCACACCTTGTCTAACCCCACAATTTCTCACGAAATATTCTCCCAATTTCATAAAGGAATTGCATAGAGTCTTGCCTACAAGATTTAATTGGCTTCAACATTCTTGAATCACTTCATGTTTAATTCACTAAGGTTTGGTTTAGTCGTCACGATATAAGTTAGGATAGGAGATGTTTTATCATATCCTATGTTTAGTAGCTGTCTAGGATAGGATAAAAGGGGGGTATAAAGGGATATAGCCAAGGTAAAAAAAAATCCTAGGGGAGGAGTGGGATAGATAATATTAGAATTAAGGAGAGTGGACATAGGGAGAGCAAGATTTTTTCCACAACCACCGCCTCTCCTTCGCGTTGGGCCTTCTCTCCGTTGCGCCGTGTTGCCTCTCGGCCGGGGGTACCTCTCTTACAACAATAACTATCAAGTGTAACAACTTCTCCGGTGGCACCAAGCTAGGGTCTTTGGCCGCAAAGTCGAGTATCACCACGACATGGTTCTTTATTCTATTTTTTGGTGTGATATGAGATCACGCTGCTCATCTTTAACCGGATAGACCTGTGCAACATTTGAAAGGGGTCTCGACATATTATGAAAAGTTCAAGGTTGATTATTAACTTTAAAGATAGCTCTCTTGGACGACCTGTATGAGTGTATCTTTAACTTGTAAAAAGTCATCGAATAATTAGGTTTGATGAGATGGTTAAGAGATTATCTATGGGTAAACTCTTCACAACTTATCAATGGATATAACCCCTTTGGTATGAATAGTTGTTTGGCACTTGTTTAGTCATTCGACAAGACAAGTAAGCAAGGCCAAAGCAAGTCATTCTCAAAGGATTTGACTCCAAAATCAAGACTCTTGATTCTATGAGGTCCACTCTATCGATGTTGTACCCGAATTCAAATGGAACAAACCTATGTTCAACAATAACTTACTTGTCAAAACTCATCACTAAATAATTTCTAAAGCATCCCGATGTTTCAGCGAAATAGAGTCGATCTCACTCACACATTACTTCGCTTGTACGATTTTAAATCCCCTGTTCACCAAATAATAGACAGGATATGATAAAATCCTTAGATTTCCTATCATATCATATCCAAGTCCTAACTCGACTAGAAATCCGAACGACTAAACGTAACCTAAGAAGCCACATCTTGGATACTCTTCACAAAGAAACATACATATATCTATGTGTGTGTGTGTGTGTGTGTACATATACATACATACATACATACATACATACATACATACATTCATACAAGAATAGAATTCAAAATAAGAAACCCTTTTTTTTATGAAACGTAGTCGATTAGGAAAGTTTCATTTTTGGGTCCAAACTCGAGACATACTAAGCTTACAAACGTTTACCCCTTAACTAGACTAGAGTTTCATCAACCGATAGGATCAATGAATGGCCTAACAAAACTAGAGCAACAGCCGGCACTTACTTTCATCGTCCATGATTAGTGGGAATTAGGTTATGACAAAGATCATGGCATCGTGCATCAAAAAGTGTTTCAAGTCTATTTCAACATAACTAGATGGAAAGGAGAACTCTCGAGATTGTCTTAGGAGGCAAAGAATAGGTGAGAAAATAGTTAAAACATTATCTCACATGGCTTAACAACATGTCCTAGATGCTCTTTATATTCGTGCGGTCTCCATCCACTTATTAGTTTAAATTTTTGGGTTGGACTTTCTAACATAAATTTATCGAAGTTGCGGCATAAACAATTTCCGGCACTAATAAATTCGAGTACTCAGTAAGATGAGAAAAGATTTAGGACACAATAAGAATAGCCTCTCACTCTCTCGGTCCCTTTAAATTAAAGAGGAAGAGCTATAAAAACACGTCGATGCGAATAGCCTTGAATATATGGCGTACGTAAGCGGATGGTTCTAGAGAAATATTAGCCGTCATGAATTTTACTATGTAATCCTAAAAAGAAATAGCTTTATTTGGTAAGTAAAGAAGTGAAAGACCTTATTCATGAATATTACATATTCAAATAGGGATTTAAGAAGTTGACAGTATAATAGTATAACGGTGCAATCTCAATCACAAATATTATGAATGATAAAAAATATATAGCAATCATGACGGGACTCACATCTGATCTTATGATGTCATGTTGGTAGGACCCATTCAAATATCCATCTTGAAATTTACCAACTCTATTTATAAATGGATTTCAGTGAAAGAATTTTAACCATAGCAACTATAACATGTTTATCGTGAAAATCAAGCAGATCCGAATGTCTTTGGTGTCATATTTACCAAATCTCTTTATAGAACGATTTTGGCAAGGAAAAAAAAATATTGAACCTTTGGAATAATTATCAACATGTTCATTAATACCCTTAAGGTACATTTTGGACCATTGTGTGAACGTGAAGATAACCCATGCCGTCCTTGCTTACGGTGGTTGCGGCCGGTAAACGCTTCACAAGGAGCCGGACAAGCGCTCCCCACCCCCCGACATCGAGCACATATGATCGAAGCACGTGCAAGAGGATTCGAACTTGGCACTCTAAATACCCAAAAAACCTCAAACTTTAGCATTTGTGACAATTATATCCAAAACTTTTTATTGTCTCATAAAAAACCCTCAACTTTTACTTTTGTCCCAATTCTACCGGTCTAATACTCAAAAAATCCTCAACTTTAGCATTTGTCCCAATTATATCCATTTTTTTGTCTCATAAAAAATCCACAACTTTTAATTTTATCCCAATTTTACCACCGTCGTCTTCGTCCATAATCACCGTGATTATTTAATTGTGAATTAAAAAAAAAAAATTAAAAAATTAAAAAAAAAAAAAAGAGAAGACGAGATTTTATATCGTTAGTCCAAATATCGCATGTTTAGCCGTTTTTGGGTCAGTGAGTGCCAAAGAGAATACGAAACTTGCCATATTGAGTGATTATATATCTCTCGGCAATATGTAGGGGTAGCAAACTACGAAGAGAAGTTTATGAGTTTTTTCATGTTGGCTTTATTGAGGTGTAATTCATTAATAACGTGGAAATATCACATAAGATTAACTAATGATAATTATGGACGGAGGGCTAACGATGGTAGAATTGGGACAAAAGTAACGGTTGGAGGTTTTTATGACAAAAATAGATTTTTGGATATAATTGGGACATATGCTAAAGATGAGGGTTTTTTTTTGTACTAGAGGGGTAGAATTGGGACAAAACAAAAGTTTGGGGTAGAATTGGGACAAATGTAAAAGTTGAAGGTTTTTAAAAGACAAAAAAATTTTTGGGTAGAATTGTCACAAATGTCAAAGTTGGATGTTTTTTTGGGTATTGGGCCCTTAAATATGGGATCGAAGAGAAGCACACGTTGCAATCGCACTTGTTGGTACGGCCGGGTCGGACGGTTTAAAACGTTTTAGCAAAGGCGTTGCCTTGGATGTCTAGTGGATCCGTGAATTTAATTGATCCTTTTATTGGGAACTGATTTGCATGAGATTGAACAATCGAGATGATCGCTTTCGACCGACCAGGTGATTAGGTCGAAGTGATTCATGACTTGGTTTGCAAACCGAAAGTCAAATGCCCAATTCCTTAGCCTATCTTTCATCTCGGGATACCTCGGTTAGTCCGCAAAGGGCGGCTTTGGGTTTTATTGTATCGCCGGCATCAGGCGTTGCTGCCGGCACCTGGTAGGGTTGCGGCGATGAGCTCGTTCGGTGGACCCTTGATGTTTTGTCGATGAGGTAGGTCTCGATCCTGTCAAAATTCCTTGTTTCTTTTTTTGGGCAAGATGATCATTTTCATATGACATGTAGGGGTCACATAGGCCAGGCCAATACTAAAGGAGAACTACAAAAAATTTCTCGACCCGGTCACCGCCGAGGTCTATCGGATCGCGTCGCGAACGGGCAAACGCCGGGAGATCGGGAAAAAAATATATAAAAAAAAAATCCAAGTGGTAATTATGATTAGCCCTCTTCATCTAATTAGAATCTGCGGTCCTATGTTTGGGAACAACAAATGTAGGAAGAGCAGAAAAAACATGTTGGCGGTTAGCGGTTGGCGCTGACCGTTGAAAGCCCGCGAAATCCTCTCCTCTTTCGGCATTCAATAGGGGGACTTACCTGTCCTGTTTCCCTGGTTTCTCTCCCGTGAAAAACAAGGCCTTCCTAGAGAAACACCCAACGAAAGAAGAGAGAAAACCAGTTCTTTCCAAGAATCTGGTAACTGCAATTTCTCTCTCTCTCTCTCTCTCTCTCTCTCTCTCTCTCTGACCCTTTTCTTGTTTTTGAAATTTCGTTTCTTGGGGAAGATACCGTCGAGATCATCACATCGATTTCTTTTCCGGAAGTTGCCGATGAATGGTTTGTTGATGTTGTTGCCGCCGCCATTTTCAGGGCATTCTTGATTCGAACTCGTCTCAGATAACCCGGGATTCAAGGTACATTTTTATTCCAGAATTTGATTTGAAACCGAAGCTTTTCGGGGATTAGTTCTCCCGCGGTCGCTTGATTTGCCCACCATTACATTCCTGAAGCTGATTCTGTTAAAAATAGTTTCGGGTTCGTTTTCATTTTTCCACGCTGCAAAGATTTCTTCTTTCTTGGCGATTCTAGATTAGAAGATTCAATCTTGCGTATGCATGTGCTATTGGAGAACTGAACAAGATTTTTCCGTGGTCGAGTTTATCCATCCTTTGTCACCTGTAAATCCTCATTCGATGTGGAATTGGTAAGAAAAAAAAAAGGCCGAATTTTTCCGATCGATTGTCGATGTGATGATGAGTCGATTGCCTCGACATTATGAGTTTCTGGAATTTATGCGGAGTTAGAATCACGTGGCTTTGGTGCATGGCTTCTGTACCTTCATGAGGTTGTCCAGGTCGCTTGGCTAGATAATCTAGAATCACAGATAAAGGTTTCTTCTGATTAGTTTCGAGCACAAAATCGCGCGGCATTTCTTTCTCGAGTGCAGATTTGCTTAATTAGTAATTAGGGAATTGTAACGTTAATGTACATTATGCCACGCTGAGGATGCTGCGCATAGCGCGTTCCGGTCTATCAGATGGTTTGGTTCTTTTTGTTGTGCACAATGCGTGCCGGTGATGTTGCTTGATTTTGCAGGTCAGATTAGGATTTCAAAGGCAAAAAATGGTAAATATCCGCATCAAAGATAACCAAAACTCAGCAGAGTCCCCAAGAGCCGAGGTCGGCGAGATCGACACCCGAGCTCCATTCCAATCTGTTAAGGCTGCTGTGAGCCTATTTGGCGAAGTAGCGAGCAAGAAGAAACCGGCCATCAAGAGGTCGAAAACTTCTTCAGAGGTAAGTAAAGAAGAAAACCGTCAACGATTGTACAATTTCAAGAATTGAATTATGACCGTATGCATGAAATCGAACCGTGCATCGTACCCCGTTAACTATAATTTTGGCAAGTAATGCATCACTTGAACAATGTGCTGATGTTATCCGTCCATCGAATTGTTTTTCCAGAATGTACTGGACAAGGAGACGCAGCTTCTTCTGGCCCAGAAAGAACTAAACCGGATCAAACAGCAGTTGGAAAACGCGGAAACCACGAAGGCACGAGCGCTTTCCGACCTGGGAAAGGCGAACAGAACGGTTCAGGAATTGACCACCAAGCTCAACTCTGCAATTGAGTCCAAACAAGCAGCCATCGAAGCCACCGAGACCGTGAAGCACAAGGCGAAGCACCTCGAGCGAGTGAAATCCCAGAACCTCGAGCGGACCAGTTCATGGAAAAAGGAACTAGGCACCACGAGGGATGAGTACAGAAGAGCTGCCGCCGAATTGAATACGGCTAAGCAAGAGCTCACCAAGATCAGGCAGGACTTTGATGCAACTCTAGAAGCCAAATTGGCCGCTTTCCAACAAGCAGCCGAGGCTCAACGCTCGGCCAAAGTTAACTCCGAGAAAGCCAGTGAATTGTCTAAGGAAATCCAGGCGATGCGCCAATCCCTCGATCACCTAAAGGCGACATCTCTTCAAGCCGAAAAGGAGCAGGCCAAGTTCGTGGAAGATAAAGATGCTCGCCTAAAAGATTGCAAGATTGCCAAAGAAGAAGCGGAAGAGAAGCTCCTTTCTTTGAAGACAGAATTTGATCCTGAGCAGATGACGAATCTTGAGCTAAAGCTCGTGGAAACAACTGAAGAGATTGAGGTTCTACAGAACGAGATGAAGAAGGTCCACGCTTCGGACATGGATTCCGTCAAGGTCATCACTACGGAGCTTAACAATGCCACGAAGGCGTTACAACAAGTCGCAGAAGAAGAGAGCTTTTGTAGAGAGCGTGTGAATTCTCTGAGGCAGGAATTGGAGGACATAAAGGCAGAGCGCATCGGTTTGGAAGCACGGGAAGCAGAATTGGAGTGCACCGTGAAGACCCTTCAAGCCGAATTGGGCGAACAAAAGCAGGAACTCCATGCCGCTTCTCGGGAAGAGAAGGAAATTGATGATGCTGCCGACGAGAAGACAATATCGTTGGCTATTCAAAAGACTATGCAGGAAGCCGAAGAGATGAGGAGAGCTGCCGAAGAGCTCAAGCGGGAAGCCGAAGCGAACCGTGTTGGGGAAGGGGAGGCGGAGAAGATGCTAGAGGCAGCACTAAAAGAGGCAGAGGTGGCTAAAGCAGCAGAGAAGAGCGCGCTCGATCAGATCAAGATCCTGAGTGCTAAGACAGACGTGGTGAGCGCATCAGACCCCGATGCCAGCGGCTGGATCAGAATGTCGGTGCAGGAGTTTGAGTCCTTGAGCAGGAAGGTCGAGGAGTCGGCAAATTTGGCGGAGATGAAATTGGCAGCGGCGGCGTTTCAGATGGAAGCAATGAACACCAAGAAAAGTGAGGCGGAGAAGCGGAAGGAGGTGATCCTGAAGGAGATCGAGGAGATTAAGGAGGCCACGGAGTTCGCCCTAAAGCAAGCGGAGATGGCTGAGGCGGCGAAGAAGGCCATAGAGGGTGAGCTTACGAAGCGGCGTCAACAAGAACAATACAACTAATGAAGCTTCTGTTACAGGCCGGAAAAAGTTCCCGAGACAGTGGAGGAGAAAAAAAATGCACATTCCACGGTCGAGCTCGAGTTCAAATGATCATTAAGCTGTCGGGTGGAGGAAGCCATGAACATATGTCTTGAGAAAACTCATTTTGTGCAAATGCAATTGATCATTTTTTTCACATTGATTAGGCACAGAAAAGAAACATTTAAAACAATGTGGACCGACCATATCATGCATCCAAATCATCCTCCGAAATTCATATTATCGACATGATCTTCGGGTGCAATGCAGCAGGTCTCGACTCGATCGAGTTTGTTTTGCCACGATCAAGCTTTTTGAATGCAGAACTTACCATGCTGCAGTTGTTCCAATTCACAGTCTGAAACCATACAGGTCTTGGAAGATTTTCCTTTTTCCCTTCCATCAATTGCAGCTACTTAAAATTTTACAGCTACTTTTGAAGCTCTCCCTCTTTAGGAATTTGTCAATCTCTCCCATGTGCTCCCTTTCACGTCACTTGCCATATGAAGCTCTTCCTGCATAGGAAGCTCCATAGACATCAATGACTGCACATCCCATTTTACACAAATCCCTGAACTCTAACTACATGCCACTAATAAATTTCCAGTAATTTGGCCGTGCGAACGTGAAGATCCGGCTACCTAGAGACACATAGAACACTCTATAAGTCTCATGAACCGAGTAAGTCGAGACTTTTGCACCCGAGCGGTTTGCATACACCTTGACGTGGATTCGCATGAGCAACCTCCAGTTCCTGAACTAGATATACGAAGGTTTACATCCTTCCTTTTCTCTTTCTACAGGAAGGGCCCAAATCTTCAACATTTCACAGTTTCTTGATAATTTAACCCTAAATCCGTGACTTGTCAAGGCCTACATGACATGTCTTACGTACGTTTGACTTTGAAAACGGCCGTGATTCCCTCTACGCATACGAGGATATTCCACAAGTGCTGCATAAACAATACAGCATGTACGTGACATGGTACTTCATAATTTGGATCGTGACAGCTTCGACCTCCAATAATTAAAAACTCTTATCGAATTGCTCGGAAACTTAAGGGTGCGTTTCTTTCGCGGAAAGCCAAATTTTAAATTTTCCGTTAAACAAACCCACCCTAAAAAGAAAATCGGCCACGTCTAGAAGGTTTGGTCACTAAAAGTGGGCGACGCCAATTGTCAATAAAACCTTCTTTCGTCAAGGCTTAACCCCAAGGTCTCCTTCTATATTTTCCCCAAAAGCACGGTAGCTAGGGTTTTTAGGAACAGCTCACTCAAAATCAGGCGCTGCGTCAGGCTTTAATGGTTTCGTTAATCAACACAAAATGCCACAGTTAACATATAAAATTATCCTAGGGCTATCGCCTAACGATCTAAGTTTTCAGGAGTCCGTTCTGCGCGCGTCGCGATCAAGGACCCTAAGATTAGTTTCGCGACCAAACTAAATCCACGCCTCTTATACTACTAACGTGACAAGCCAGTCATGCATTTACTCCCCATTCAATCTCGAGAAGGTGCCTCGAGTAGGAATCGAGGTTACTTGAGAATATAATGCGGAAGATGAGAACTGCACATTTTCAATAGATTTTGATGTATCGGAATGAACATTACATCGGCCAATATATATATATATACCCTTTATGAGATCACTACTTAAAATAGTATATGTCAATCAAGATACGCATAATCGAAGTAAGATATACGCTCAATCTCGAGAGATACATAGAATGAACGGAACCATTAAATATCTCTGACATAGGCAATAAATCATAATCATCTCTAACAGAGGGCGACTAAATCACTCCCAAAGGATCAATGAATGTGCAAATCTGGGAGACTTGAAGGGCTTGATTGCAACTACTTAATTCTCTTCGGAAGGGCTTCATGGCAAACGTTATTACATCCTTAGTAAAAGACACGAGGCCCTTTGGAAAAGTCAAAGTACAAGAGAACAACGGCCCGTTTTTTCTCACTACATTATTATTATTCATCTTTGAAATACTCTCTCTCTCTTTCTCTCTCTACTACTTGGTCTTGCCAATCTGGGAAAGCCCTTGACAAACAAACCATCCCCCCATAAGCAAACACAATTCAAGAAGATTGTCAAAGTTTTCCTATCAAAATCTGTTCACTTGAAGAGAATCGGGTGCCGTCGTCGGCGCCGATAAAGATGTCGGCACGGGTGGCGGAAGCTGCGCATTTGCAGGATAACAGTCAAGAAGCTGCGGAAGCGGATCGAGGCCATGGTCGTCATCATCAGTATGATCAGTACAGCCAGATGCTGAACTACTACTACAGAAGCGGCGCCGGAGGGACAAGCGAGATCGAGGAGGAGCACTCGAGCGAGCTCTTCGAGATCGGCGGTGGGAGGATGGCGGCGGTCGGGGAGGACTCGGCGGAAGGGATGAGCTTGTTCTCGTTCGACATACACAACGGCTGCGGCGGCGGCGGCGGCAGCGCATGGGAAGAAGGCGGCGGCGGGCAGTGCGTGTACGTGGCGGTGGGAGCGAAGAGCCAGACAAGCATGGACACGCTGACGTGGACGCTGAAGAACGCCGTCGCCGACCGGGCGAGCACGACCGTATTCCTCGTGCATGTGTTCCCTGAGACCCGCTTCATTCCAAGCCCATGTAAGAAAAACTCTCTCTCTCTCTCTCTCTCTCGGTCGCACGCGGTGGTTGTTGCGGTGGTGGGTGGGTTGCGGTCAAGTCGGTGGATTGATTTTGATAGAAGCTGGATTGGGTAGCGTGGAAAAGAATCTGGTCCTGACCACCATTAATGTCGTTTTGTGCAGCCGAGACAAAGAGAGGAGAACCGTCTTAACTCTTTTACTTTCTCATTCACCTTTTTTTTTTTTTTTTGTTTTGGCTGCAATTGAACTGGTGACTCCATTTGTCAAAGTGAGGGAAAATTACAAAAAAAAAAAAAACCTAAATCTTAGTATTTTTGTTCTAAACTTATTTTAATTTTGTAACGATATGCAATGTAGTCCATTCGACTACATGGCACAGTCAATATCGATGTGATTTTTTTAATAGTTCTTTTTCTTTTCTTCTATTTATTCTTTTCTTTTTTATATTGTTAGGGGCCAGCTAGGGGCCGACGACGACCCTCTCAGCCATTGGACGAGGGTCGTAAAGCCCTGTCAAGCTCGCCCATCTTTGAGCGAGGACAAAGCCCTCGCTTGGTGGCCGACAAGGGCCGTGAATCGGCTTCACGGCCCTCGGCTAGTAGCCGGCGGGGTCGCTAGGCCTTTTCATGTGAACGGCGACCCTCTGTCATCCCCATAAAAATAGAAAAAGAAAATTTAAAAATTTTCACGTCGGTTGGATGGCTAGAATTTGTCAATAAATTTCGATCAAAATTGATCGAAATGACTAAACTGATAAATTATTAAAATGTTTAGGACTCAATTGACATAATCGAAAAGTTTAAAATTGAATTAGTACAAACGCAATAAAATTAGGAATTTTTTTTTATAATTTTCCCGTTAAAATTGTAAATGAGATATATACAATATCACATTCCGTCTTTATCTCTCTATGTGATGACTAGAACCAATCAATCATAATATACGTTGGTAGGATCTACGGTTCTTGACATGTATGTGATCAAGGGGGCCGTCTTGCCGTCTTGATTCTTTCGACTGCTTTGAAATATGTAAATCGAGAAAATTACTACGAGCACCGATCTTAACAGTAGGACATGATCTCTTAACTCTACACTTACTATTTTGCTTCTAGTAAATCCCCACAATGGTCTAAAGGAAAAAGTATAAACGGTAGGATAACGCAGGAAATTTGCGGAAAAACAGTTCGTCCCGAACCGAGATTAGACAATCAAAGAATCCATGACGCGCTAAAAGCTCAAAACTGTCAGAAGACTGATGAAACGACCAAATGCTTATTTACGTTTTCTGTTTCTCCCGTCATCGACGATTCAATTCGACGTTGGTCGATGAGTTGATATTGTCTATCAGTAGGAAATCTACCCATATCTGGGGTGAGTGACGAGCAAGCAGAGACGTTCAAGGCACAAGAAAGAGGCAAGAGGAGCCAACTTCTTCAGAAGTACCTCAACTCTTGCATATCCTCAAAGGTACAACAGTTCACAACATCATATGTGAAAAAATCCAAGGTTACATTTTTTTTTCTTAAGCCTGTTGGGATTTACATTAGGGAAAGGATAATGAAACAGGTTAAGGTGGACACCATTCTCATTGAGAGCAACATGGTTGCCAAGGCAATCCTAGAGCTCATTCCTGTCCTCAACATAACCAAGTTAGTGGTCGGCACTGCCAAGTCCAATTTGAGGTATCCTCTTCCTTTTTGCTGAACCTGTTCACAGCTTCAGTTACAAAGTTTTGAACTTTGAAATGGCTCTTTTTTTTTTTTTTTTTTTTGGGTGTGTTAGGAGGTTGAAATCTAGAAAGGGAAACGGGATTGCTGATCAGATACTTCAGAAAGCGCCAGAGACATGTGAGGTCAAAGTCATATGTGAAGGAAAGGAGGCAATACTCGAGCAGACGGCGATGGAGTTGCCGTCCCCGCCTTCGTACAGCAAGCCGACCACCCCTTCGCAGGGTAATCCCGGCGTGCCCAAGCCGATGCAGGAAGGGAATCAGCGGGCTGACTATTTCTCGTGCATGTGTTTCAAACCGAAGGCCGCTTGACAAGGTGAAGATCGACTTCGGCTGCGAAGGGTCTGTGAATCGAGCACAATCAGCATGTATATTGATTTCCAGCCATGTTGTACGCATGACATGAAGCCCCCCTAATTGTAAAATGGGACTCATGCTCGGCTTGACCATTTTCTCCCTACGTGCGCAGTCATATTATGCTGGGAGTAAACCGTATACAACGGTTGATCTTCAAAACTTTCTGCACATGCACGAGATCCTTTGTAGTTATTTCTTTAAGTGGAACTGATTGACCCTAGTGTGTCTTCTGAACCTTTAGTCTGAGAGCAGAAATACATGCAATAACAAATACAGATGAGTAGAGATTGTTAACATGCACATACACTTCCCTCGTCAATATATCGAGCGAGGACCTTCATCACAGTCATCGCTAGGCAATCCCGGGAGAACAAAGAACAGATTTCTCTACTGGCTAGAATTTGGAACCGCTATCAAAAGTCACTAAAAGAAATCAAACTCTAGATAATTATCGGAACCTTTCTGGTTGGGAGCAGCCATTGCAGCCGTGGCCTTTTCGTTGGTTGTAGATGCAGGTACGCGCACGATCTCGACCGGTTTAGGGATCTCTGGAGGAGTTGCACACCGGATCAATGCCCAGTTCACCCCATCGAAGAACGGATGTTGTTTGATCTCCGTCGCCCCTCGTTTATATGCCAATCTGTTCTGCGGTTCTTTCACAAGCAGCCCTCGTATTAAATCTCTAGCAGCAAAGCTGACGACAAGGGATTCGGGGAACCGCAGAGGCTGGCCCACGACATTGAACAGCGTGGCCCGGTTTCCAGATCCCTTGAAAGGCGTTCTCCCAAACAACAATTCATATAAGAAGATTCCAAAAGTCCACCAATCAACGGCGCTTCCATGACCTTCTCCCTTGATAATCTCAGGTGCGAGATATTCGTGGGTCCCCACAAACGACATAGACCGAGCATCTGTTGGCTCCGCAACGAGCTCAGGCAAGGGTCTCACTTGGTTTCCCATTTCATTGTTCCTAGATTTCCTTTCCTTCTTAGACCTGCTAGAAAAGAGGCGGGGTGAAAAGCATGTTGTTGGGAGTACACAGGAAGGCTGGATGCACGAAGGTTCGATGCAAGCTGGCTGAACGCAGTAAACGGGGTTCTTCTTGAGGGACTCGGCATCCATGGATGAGCATTTCACGAGTGTCGGACTAACAGTGCAGCGGAGGGAGAGGTCAAAATCAGATAGCATTATATGCCCATCGGCCCTTACTAGAACATTTTCAGGTTTGAGATCGCGGTAAATGATCCCGAGCATGTGCAGGTACTCCAGAGCCAAGAGGACCTCCGCCACATAAAATCTGCAGGTTACAATTCTAAGGTCAATTCAAGAAATAATTGAGTTTGTAAGTCCCTTAATCGTAATCTTTCAGCTTAAGCAGAAAAAATGAAGGTAAGACATAACAGCAGAGATGCAGGAATAGCAAGTATCCATGTCTCTATTCAAATTTGTCGTCTAATGTGGATAGTTATGTTCCTTTTGCAGAGCTTAGGCCGACTATATTTACTATCACACCCGATGTTATGGAAAGTAAAACCAACTCATTTCAGAGTGTGGACTATTATTAAGTGGGTGCTCGCTACAATTCCCTTACTAATGATTGTTGTGACGGGGTCATGAAAAGAAGAATTCGGCATTTGAAAAGTAAAAGAAAAAGAAAAAGAAAAAGAAAAGCATTCAAGTGTACCTGCCAATTTTATGGATTGGATGAAACAAAAACCTACTCGGGTAAAAACAGAGGAGTAATCCCTTGAGCAATAAAAAGCATGTGAATTAAAACAAAGACAATTGTTACTAATTCCTCCACTCATATGTACTAAACTATGAGACTACAGATTAGAAAAAGGTTATTTTTCTATCTTTCACAAATTAAAAGTTCACAAAAAGAGTGCATGAGAAGAATGCATCTGGTTCCAAACTTGATCAAATGTACAAGCCTATCTCAATAGCTTAATACCTTGACTTTGTCCAGGAAAAGAAAAGTAAAAGAAGTTTAAGCCATATGAGTCAAGCCTGATGATATGTTTACCGGCAAGTACATTAACAACAGCTTTCATACACTTATTTGTCCATGTGAGTATTCCAAGGACGATTTATCCTTCCAAACAGCTGATAGTGAGGTAGGAAAGACAGAATGCATGCATAATTAGCTCAAATGACCATGAAGGCAGCAATGGAATGACGGAAGAGTTCCTATCCGTCCACACGACATTGAGGATAAGATGTACATACATCAAACTGGGTAACTCTTGACACTTTTTGAACATATATGATCCAAGGAGGTGCACAGATGAATAAAAATCAACAACACAACCCCAGGAAATAGTAACTCTACTTTCCTAATCCGTCAAAATAAGTAAAGCATTAAATATTGTAACTGCTGGAACCACCAAACTTCTTTGCAGTTCTAGCAAACTTTCATGCAGATTGATAAGAAATTCAGAACCATGATGTTTAATTTAACACAACATGCCAACTTTCTCTTGTCAAAGAAAGTAAAGTTTGCACAACATGCACTAAAATGATGGCGTATGTCGAATCTTAAGCATGTGCCAACAATGTAAAAGAACGATCTTTCTAGTTCAGCATGCATGTCATGAGTGTTCATTTGATAAATACACTGTGCTAACAAAAAATTTGACAAACTCCAGCAGCATAGGAACAGCATAAATTCGAAAAGGCTAGACATGTGACTAAAACATGATCAATGAGGGCATCTGAAAATCTATTGGTAAGAACATGTGCACATGAAAAATATACATATGACATAGGAGTTTAGTGATCGTACTTTACAGCCTGCTCAGTGAAATGTTTTCCTGGTTGTCTCTGCCTAAGTGTATGCAAGTCTCCTCCAGGGCAGAACTCCATCACCAAACAAGAGAATTTATCCGTCTCAAAGTGCGTGTAAAGTGTCGGAAGGAAGGGATGGTCCAGAGATTGCAGAATTTCTCTCTCTGTCTGAGCCCGGAGCAGCTTCTTTCGACTCGCTAAAGAAGACTTGTCCATAACCTTCATTGCAAAGTAACATTTTGTTCCACTAAGCTCTGATAAGTATACACTTCCAATATCCCCACAACCCAAGCGTTTCAGTAGCCTGAAATGGCTCAAACCCAAGGCACCATCTTTTGCCCTAATCGCTTGGATGGCTTCCCATCTCGAGTCATTTCCATTATGTGGCTTGCTTATACTGGTACTAAAACTACTGCAACTGCTCTCATCACTCACATCACTACTCGTGCTCCCTCTACACATGCTACTCTTCCCACTCTCAACAAAATCAACGCGATCACTAATTTTAGCACTTCCGCTGGTTTTGGCAATACTGCCAGTACCGTCACTAACCTTTCCAGACACTGAACTGCTTTTGACGCTTTCATATGCTGAAGTCTTCTTTTCCTGATCAACAGAACCTTCGATGGAGCTTCTACTTTCAACAACAGAAGAATCCAGCTCTGATGATTTTCCTGAAACAGATGAAGAAGATGTAGAAAGTGGATAGGTCTTGTTGACTAGAGAATCAAGAGAACCCCCGTGAGCAAGATTGGCCGATTTTTTATTACCAGTTGATTCAACTAAAACTTGCTTCGAGTTGTTCTGGGGAAATTTCGAATGCTGTTCAGGATTAGCCAGCTGGGTTTTGCTTTCCTTAGAAATTTGCAAAGACAAAGGACTCTGATCACTTTTCTCTGCTTTAAGAGCACCAGCTGTTTTCTGCTGCGGTTCAGAGGATGCTCTAGAGGCAGCTTTTGAGGCCATGATACAAACCAAAAAGTTCTCAAAAGATCAGCCAGAAGCTTTCCACAGTCCAGAACCCATTCTCCAAAGCAGTATATCCTTCATAAGCAGACCCAGATCATTTCTCATCCAACTCTGGCAATCCCAAGGACTATTCCGTCCACAATATACTCTTGGACAAACTGCATACCAATCAGTTTTGGTGCATTCAGATTTCAAAGCCTCGTCATCCCCCCAGATGTATGGAGAAAATACATGACTCTCAATGACAACCAAACTTCTCAACTCAAACAGCAAGCAATCAATATATCAAAGAAGCAAACATTCTTTGTTCTAAAACTAGCCACCCTTAACATGATGAATACTACATACCATGCCTATACCACTAGAGACCAGCAAGCAATCTAGTTGCAGAATATAACACAGAACAATGACGAAAGACACTTCTTGAGCACTGACAAACAACTTCGGCTAACATGAGCCAAATTGAAAAGTTTTCAGCAACCAGAAAGAGCTCACCACTAAGATCAATTTGCAGCCCAAAATCATAGGTCGTCAGAAAGGGCTTGTCATTCACAGAGTTGCATGCAAAGTCGGATTAGAAGCTATAGAGAGTTTTGAAACTAACTTGTAATTATTTGGTATACTTCCAGGTACAAAAGGGGAGGGAGGGGGATCCAAGGAAGCAGAAAACGTATGAAAGGCTTCAAGGACCACAACAAAGCAAAGTATCAGCAAACAGTCAGCTGCTTCCAGGAGATGCTCCCCGTCGGATACTATTAAATCAACCCCAAATAAATTTTGGTCATCAAAAAGATATTCAACATCACAAAACATAATTAAAGATCAATAATTTCAACACAATTGAAAAAGGGAAAAAAAAAAGGGCAAGATTAGAACAACACAGATCTCTCTCGATCACAAGCATAAAGCTTTATCCGAAACCCAAGCTCAGATCCAAAGCCTGATAGAGACCCAGATGCCAAAAGCTGGACTTGGCATCAAAGAGAAGCCAACCCAATAAAGCCACGACCAAGCGAACAAAAGGGTAAGAACAGAGAAGGTAATGGGCAAGAAAAGAAATACCAAATTCCTTCAAGGATCACAAACTTCAGGGGCTTCTGCTTTTGCTTCGGCAGTGAAGATGAAGAGAAGCAAGCGGTTGCTGCTAACAACTTGCTTCGAGAGAAGAGAGGTAAAAGCTTGACACTGAATTAAAAGTAGAGGGGGTGGCCTCCGCTTCCGGTGGATTATCAAGCTGTGAGAGAGAGAGAGAGAGAGAGGGAGAGGGGTCAAAGCAAGAAAGAAGCTTAAAGTGAGAAGCTTTTTTCATGGTTTTTCCATTGCATTTTCGCTTTCTTTTCATGTCTACGCGAAGATCAATAATTCAGGATTGGTGGGTTGTGTCCCGAAACTGAAGGGGGTCCAAATCACCAAACAGGGGCTGCGGTGTCTCACCTGTCCGTCATGCATGCGGCCCTTTTGACGAGTGGGGGCCCCCTCGGCGAAATTACCAGAATGCCCTTGTGCGTTTTCTCCTCCATCCCCCTTTTTGCTTGTTCCACTTACACCGTCTTCGTCTTCGTCTCCGAGTGTCGTTCTATCTTTGATAATGTCGAGTATAGTCACGGAATTATATAACGATATTGGATATTTTCATAGAATCGAATAATGATATCGAACATATATCAAAATTTGATAAATCATATTGTACAATGGATTAAAATTTATTGACCAAATTAAATAAATTAAAAATTTATAGATCACATTATATATTGGATCCAAATTCGGATATTATTTATGTCGTTACTTTTTTTTTTTTTTTATACCGGACTTCGGCCTCGCGCCCCGAGGCCCCTTACTGATGTCGTTACCTCTTTTGTCTTTATATATCACAAAAAATTATATTATACATTATTTAAATTTTCTCATTGCCCTATATAACTTTGCCTTTGTTTTCCGCTTGTGTCGTATCATCAGTGGTGCGCAACATTAACAACTTCAAGTTTTGGTTAGAAAGAACAAAGGGTCGACATGGAATTACGACACTAATCTCGGTTTTTGTTCTGATACTTGCTCACAATACGGTGAGGAAACTTGATTTTCCAAGGGAGTTCAAAAAAAAACATTTTTACTAATGTACTACCCCTAACATAGGAAGGGTAGATACAGTTTTTGTGTCGTTTATTAAAGAGCTAGAAATAGCACATCATCCAAAATTAGGAAGTAATTATCAAAAATACCCTAAAACCTATTACAATTATGTCAATTCGATCCTAAACCATTTTTATCAATTTGCATTCATGTCAATTAAATCTATCGGCTAATTTTTGCGGGAAATCGCTAACACGGATTCCAATGGTCCTATGTGGCACATCACGAAAATAGAAATCACATCACGAAAATTAACTCATTCCGATATTAACCTGTCCAATCCTTTCATACCCTGTCCTCAAAATATCTCTCTCTCAATCTATCATATTTAGTAGTATGGTGGTCATGCTTCATCTTTGTGGATGTGGTTATAAGAATGTCCCACCATGTATCACTTATCCTAATTGCAAGTGATGCGTATCGAAGTTCCGTCGATTTGTCCTTAGGAGAACATTGATATAGACCTCGAACGAGCTAGAATTCGAACAAAATGAAAAAGAGCTGTGTGATCTTCGAACCGACAGGTCGTTTTCTTTAGGAGGGGGAAATCAGAATGAAAAGGTACGAAGTCGTTTAAATACAAACGTTACGTTATAAGGAGTAACAATAAGTCCCAATCAAATAAGGTGAGTGGTCCATCTTACAAACCAAATTGACATTCAATGTTCTAATTGAGAGGTGGGGGGTTAATGCATTTAAGGACTATATGGTAAACGGATTTTTTTTTCCTTTTTTCCTTTTTTTTGCCCTAACGAAAGCTAATCTTAGTATCGTTAATATTAATGTGAAGCCGCATGTTAAAGGCAAGGCAGGGCCCAAAATTTAAATGCTATATATCGTTCTGACAGGACAAGGCAGCTCTCTTGCATCACCCAACATGCTTCTGTCTCTTTTAGAGAGAGAGTGATAGAGATGTGCATGCATACTTCTAAATATATCCTTAGTTTTAGCCTTTAGGACTTTATGGATCCATGCATTTGTTCCATCGAATCCGGGATAAGGTAGAGCCTACCAAGCATTCTATTCATTTCTCTCTCTCTCTTCGGGTCAGGCAGTGTCCAGACCAATTTTCGCACGCCTTAACCGATCCACATCACCAACCGGCACTCGGTCCGGCTGGCTAGGGCTTGAGGGGTTGGGGCCGAGAGGTTGGGGGTTCAAATCCCGAGAAAGCACCATGCACACACAACATGGCATGAGCTAATTACTGATATGAAATGCAAAACGAAACCTTTCTTTCGTTGCTAAGCTTAAGTGTTCTTTGGATATAACAGTGCCTGTGAAAGCTGAATTTTACATAATGGCCCACAAAAGTAAAACCTGCCAAAGAAATTCGAATATTAACCCACAGTGACAGAACTTGGTAATTTTCATTACTGTCGTAGGTGGGATTATAGGTCAATAATACGTTATTCATGAAGATATCAAGTGATTAGGAAGGAATTACATCCACGAGTTCAATAGCTCTCTTGCTCTAGTTACAATTATGAGCATTCACCATCTCATTAACTTTGGTTGACTCTTTGATCCCTGGTTTCTTGTCACTTAAGGCGTTTTTGTTTTCACACAAGAACAAAATAAACATTCTTCCTAATAATGAACGGGGTATATTTTCATCGTCAACAAAAATACTCGAAAGCAAATCGATGTTGATAACGAAAACATTTTGTCATTGACTAAGTACATCAAGCGATACAAGCGATCATTTTTAGAAAAATATATTTCGAATCGACTCATTTTCCACAAATCAAACAAAGGCTTAATATTCGACTTTCATTTTTTTTGGTGTCACAAGAACTCTCAACCTAGTGTACTTCGTGCCACATTTATCCCAACCTAATTTGTTTGTCACAAAAAATCCCAAACAAGTATGCTCGTGAGACATTTACCCCAAATGTGATAAATTTGGAATTTTTTTTTTTTGTGGTAAACATAGCACGAGTGTACTAATTTTATATAGTTTTATATTTTTTATGACAGAACAATTAATTCAAGAAATATGTGGCATAGGCCATTGCACCAGTTCGAGAGCTTTTGTGACACAATAACAATTTAGGGTTTTTGGTGATATTAATCCCATTTAAAATCGTTCTCGCTTGTTTTGTTGAGTCAACTGCATTGTAAAGTGGTATTCATGTGAGACATAGTCTTTCTATAAATCGAAAAGAGAAGAAAAGATAAGTGTCTGCAATGGCCTGAAAGATGCCACTCTCTTTTCATGGGGTTCACCTAGCCATCCTCCTTTTGTTTGCTACCTTTCGTTTCTCTCTGGTCATGACAATTCCAACGAGCAGAATTCAACGTGCACGCCGCCCTCGTCAACACGAGCGGACCAATATGGCGAAGAACGACAAGAACTGCTTTCTTCATAGCTGTCTGAACAGAAAAGATGTAGTCGATACACATCCTTTTTATAAAGCTCTCCTGCATATCAAATTTGCTTTTTCTCTAGGTTTAGGACACGATCGACATCCTCCACACACATCAAATTGCTTTTTCCAACTCGCCGAGTCGGATTTTTGTTTGCTTACCATGTCCTGCAACATGATGTGGCTGAAGGGAATGTTCGAACGAACTTGGTTCGAGATGTCCTCTAGCCGCTTTGTCGCATGCTTGACAATGACATATCCTTTTATAGCTCCTATTCGAGTATAGATCCAATCCGGTGCCGTTCTCTTTGTTTGTAGGATGAACCGTTGCTCGTTCATCTTCGAAAGCCGTGGCACTCGGAAATCAAGACCGGTGGTAGCGGTACGGTGGAATGATCAATGTTTGGTAACCATGGTTCCACTCACTTCTGCACTAAAAATACAAGCAAACCCTCTTAATAAACCATATTATAAGAGGGATTATGTAAGATGCACGCTTAACGATGAATTATCCATTTACAGATTCCATTCTAGTATAGATCCAATCCGGGTCGTTCTCTTATTTGCAGGATGAACCGTTGCTCCCTCGCTCGCTCGACTTCGGAGGAAGCCATGGCGGCCCGAAATCAAGGCCGGTGATAAATGATCCCGCGGAATGATCAGTGTTTGGTAACCCTAGTTTCACCCACTTCTGCACTAAAATACAAGCAGGCCCTCTTAATATAAAACCACGATGTAAGAGGGATTACAAGAACATTAATCTATCTTCCTCTTGCAGGCTTTATTAATTCCTGCGTGGTTTGTCTACAGACAAAACCAATCAAAAGCAAGCTTTTGAGCATACTTCCACATGCACTCTTGTTCTTTTTCTCTAGTTTCAAAGTCAATTCAGAATCGATGATGTGCACAGTAAACGAAGTTATCGTTCTAATTTTTCTTTTCCAAAAATAACAGATATATATGTATTATCTTATGTGATAACTCTATGCATGGAGTTGCGAGCTCCACATGCATCTCCATGGTTTTTCGTAGAAAATTATGAGCCTGCGGTCAAGGAGTGGTCCTTACTGATCTGGGGATAGATCATGAGAAATTGAAATATATTCATGTGCGATTATATTCTTATCAAAGCTTTGATTTGGACAATAACAACAAAAGATACTCTTTGGATGCTCACTCATGTTGCAAGACTCGTCTGACAAAGAGTCAAGATCACTAAGCATGATCCCGTTATGAACCACGCATAAAAAAAAATAGCAGTTTCATAACTTTTTCTTTAAATCTTATTTCAATTTTAAAAGGAGAAATTGCCCGATCAGTATTAATTTTAGTGTACGGATGTCAATTTAATCGTAAAACTTATTCATTTTGCCGATTTTGTCCCGAGCGTTAGCCCAGAAATCTAACGTGGTCCTTTCGGCCAAGGATGGATGGACGCCCATAGGTGGCCAAGGAGGATTTTCCAGCGAAAATTGATAAAAAAGAGTGCATCGAAAATTCGAGCAAAAGTTCAGGATTAAATTAGTAAAATTAAAAAAAAATTAGGACTGAATTAGCATCTTACAATATGTTTAGGATTGATTGGGTAATTTTTGTTAGTTTTAAATTACATCAAATTTCGCGCTAGTGGGGACCTTTTGTTCATTTTATTTTATTTGTTTTTTCACAGGAATAAAGTACATGTTAATTATAATAGAATCCCTCTTCCACGGAAGAACTCATAGGGAGACCATAGCATCGAAGTCCATTCGAAGACTTAAATTTAAATGAGAGAAAGAGAGGAAGAGAGCAGGAGTTTGAGTAGGCTCCGCGCGCGATCTAACGGTGGATATTAGGTGGGCTCACATGATGAATCTTGAACAAAAACTTGATTGTTAATGATAATTTGATGCAGGAATTGGGATCAGAAAGCCGTATGATAAGGCAATTTTCAGGGATGATGTGATCGTGAGAATTATAGTTTAGGAAATAATCCGGTAAGAGATGTAATTTGAGAAAGGGATCTACGTAGTATTACTCCTAATCCAAGTCGTATATTTGCTTTCCTCTTCTTACAACGTTAATCTATTCGAAACCTACTGAAGCTAGGATTAACGGAAGGACTGCTTAAATAGAAGATAAGAAGAGTTCACAAACCACAGTCACCCTTCCGATTCCAATGGCCAACATCACCCAAGACTCAGATTTTCTCACCAAGAACAGCTCTAAGCCTTCTCGAGAGCCGTACTATCTACCCTCCGACGAAGAATTCTTCACTTCGCTGGTGCCGGGCTCGCTCGATGCTCCCGCGCCGGCTGCCACTCCCGAAGGCGAGGGTCACACGGGCCACAGGTCTAGCGAGGATGGTTCTGCAGTTAGATTGGACCCAGCTTGGTTTGAGATCGATCTTAGCCTCTGGGACCTTCTGCAAGTCATCCGTGCGGACCATCAGAAGAGTCGCGGCAAAGAATGATTTTCGTGCGAAGTCTGAGATCATGAGAGATCTTGCGGTGTTTGAAATTCTTTTACCTGGACGTCGACATTACTTTGTTGATCCTATTGCCCTGTTACATTGTTACTGGCGGCTAACTCTGGAGTCATAATGCTAAATTTGTGAGTCTTGAACCGAGAATCAAATCGAATCAGAGAGTTCGGTGAAACGCATAATTTTTGTGCCATGCCCGTAAAAGTTAAAGGATAGTTCTAAGAAGTGTAGGACAAGACTTCTATGTATGGAAAGATATAGCGGCCCGATGTTTTATTAAGCACAAGGATCGTGTTTTAGACATACGAAGTTCAGCCGGATTGCAAAGCATGAGGTTTGTATTTTTTGTTAAAACTATAACGTACATCGTAAAGTACCACAGAATTCCATCACTTTCGGTTGAATCCATTGATACGTATCCGATTGTACATTCAACGGAAAATTAATTGCAAATCGATGTATATCGTCCCGATCTCGAATCGAAGTAAATCGTAAGGTAGGAATGGTGAATTGATTCTAGTAGCTATGGTAAGTTGTGGGGGAACATGTTCTGCAGTAATGTGTATAAGCGATTAGTCTAACTAGCTCCTCTGTCATAAATTCATCTTCCTATTTCAAAAGGACATACAATATTACCTGGCAAAACTCATGATGTAACCTCAACTGAACAAGCTCTCATAGCTTGGGTCAAAGCATATGCTTTTGGAGAAGAACCCCTTTTCCACATACGGTCAACAAAAGAATAGGCAGTTTGCAACAAATTCGCAGGCACGAATTGAAGCCGTTCGCCTTACGAATCGGGCTTCGCGGTGTATTTTTCACGTGATTGTCGGTTTATCTCAGTTCACCCGGTTTGTTTCTGACTTAGTGATTGAAGAAAAGGGGGGAAAAAAAACCACAGCTGAAAGCTGTTCATGCCAATCTTCTGTGTCTCCCCATTGCCAAAGGGAAAAGGAAGGACTTGAAAAATCAGGCAAAGAAAGTCTTGATATACCATGCCCTATAGGGTCACGCTCCTAATAGATCGAGAAAGTCGGACACCTTGTTTGTGTAGTAGTCTGGCTGAATATTGTTTGTCGGGTCTTGAAGAGCAGATAGAGTCGTCACGCCTGCAGAAGCAGGAGGAGAAATCAGGACATGCACTGAACATGAGTGTGTTTAGCAAGTTCATTGAAGACCAAAAACCACAAAAAAAAAAAAGAAGAGAGTAGTGCTGCCTTTGACAAGAAAAGGGACTTCTGGTAATAAAACTTTCCCGCCTCCAAAAGATGATGTCCCTACCCGAAAGAACAAGCAGAGTCTTGCAGCCGGCATTCTGCCCGAATAAGATATCGGTGTCCAATCGATCACCCACCATGCACATCCTGGAACAATCAATTTGGAACCTGCACTAGGAAAGACTTCACATTCAACGTCTTAACGATTACTCACGCTCCACTAGTATTTCAAAAGTACCTATACAATGGATAAAATTCAATTTGACATTCCAGAGCCTAGCATTAGCGGACTCCTTTAGTCTGTACTTTTACAGCATGCTTCACATATCTAAGATTATATGGATAGGACAACAAGGAGAGATAAGGATCCAATCAAGTGGAAGAAAGAAAAGAGTTCTTTCTGAGCATTTTTCCTTACTTCTTTAATAAAAACTCCATCATGAAGGTTGATGGCTTCCCGACCACTATAGGCTCCTTCTGAGTTGAACCGCAGATGGCTGCAACCATACACCCAGCACCTGAAAGCCAAATATGAGTTAGCTCTCAATGTCCAGGATACTTTCCCGCCATCTATCAATAGCAAACAGAGATGAATACCAGGCCATTCTTGTAAGTCAGTCATGTGTCCTACTGCATCTCGATTCGTCGCAATAAAAAGGCATCCTGGATTCTCACGGATGCAGAGAGTTCCGTACCTACCATATGATTATCTATTACTTCAGAACAAAAGGGAAAACCAAGTATAAATTTAAAACTCAGAGCATCATGATATGTATCAAAGATCTCATTTCACTGCATCATGTCCCAGCCTCTTTCTCGTCCAATTACAAGGATTACAAGATGGACAAAAACTGGTGTACAACAAAACCTGTGACACTTACAGTCAAACTTTCAATATGACTTTGAGCGGGACTGAAAAAGAGTTCCGGAACACAGCCACTTTCCACCATATAAGGTCTTCACAATACATACGTCAACATAAACGACAGAAGCAATTCATCATATAGTTTCATTGCTATTGATTATGAATTACAATAAGAACTTTTCAGTATTTTCTGTTGCTAGTACTACAAATCCTGGAAAACTTTCCAGAAGCATGAAACACCAGTGCAGACAATGTGAAAGGTAACAAGAACAAAAGATTTAGAGTTTCTCACTGAAGCTTGTAGTAGTTGATGAAGGGGTCGAGCCCAACCACGACTGCTCCAACCTGAAAAAAGAAGTTGCAAGCTCCTTAGAGCAGCAAACCTAATAGAGAAAACATACAGAACCTGAATAGCTATTACACTCTGATCATGTTCAAAAAGGCAATTTGACGTCCACTCCGCTGTCTTTTTGCCATCTTCCTGCAAATGAAGTCGCCGACGTCGCTAGTTAGTATTGTGGGAGAGCCCTTTTTCCCATTACTTTGCTATTTGATTTCTTGATGTATAAAAGCAATAACGGATAGCTCAAAAGCACATTCAGGCAATGACATGCTCTCCTTTTCACTGAAAACATCATCTAGTTGAGAAAAGTTCTCACCGGACCTCCAAGGCCAGTATATCCCACAAGCTGGAGTTCCTCTATAATGCCTTCGCCACCGATCACATAAACCTGAACAACAGGTTATAAATTAACTGTTAGCACAATGGACGACTTGTATCAAGAGGACCGGAGCGAAATTCCTTCCTTGTCTTGACAGTAAATAGAAGAGCTAGGCAAGATAGTGTTGACTGAAAACTTCCATATTCCACAACACACACTGATGAACAGAATAGTAGTTAACCCTTCGACATGACATGGGATCAATAACATGGATCTTCTTATCTGATCGAGCTCTCCCAATGCCCCATATTCTCCTAAAAAACTGTATTTTTCTAGGACCAAGCTTCGGTCTGTTTGCTCCAAGCAACTTCCACAAAGTCACATTTCTTTGAAAAGTGCTTCCACTAAGTCGCGTTACTTTCAAAGAACCTTAAAGAATCAAGTGCGATGCCTTTGGTACTTCACTACTTCTTTTGGTATTGTCCTATAATTCACTGTTCTCACTAACCATTGTCATTCTAAGATGTCTTTATGCCGCACTTGCATTCCGAATGCTTCATGTAAGGCCTATTTAGGCCAACATGCTCGATTAAAGATTACAAAATTTCCTGCATCATCTAACTGCTATCAGTATCATGCATCCTATCAGGAGTGCAATAAAAAGTTTTCGAATTCTCTTCGCGACGTCGCTTCAACTGTTTCCTTCTAAGCATTGAGCTCAGTGCTTCGCGATTAATAAGCCTTATTACAACGTATTGTGCTTTCAGAAAGGATAAGCACGAGAAGACGCCACTCACCTTCTTGTCCTGAGGAAAATCATTGACCTTCAGATACATCGCAGCCGCGAACGAGGACGAAAAGATCTCATCCTGCGAGAAAACCACTCCGGATTGCGCTCGCATTTGATCGAGAACCAACAGTAAAATGGACAAGAAGCAGAGGACAGCCATCGAAAGCGAACCTCGCTCACAGAAATCCCGACAGAATGGAATTTCTTGGCGTACTGCCTCCTCGACTTCGTCGAGTTGTTCGTCACGAAGACCAGCTTCTTCCCCTGAATTCCACACATTGTCGACAATCTCGGATTCAGACAACACACACACGCTCTAATGACGAAATGAGACAGGAAACAGACAAACACTACAGTTACTTTGGATCGGAGCAAGTCCAGAGTCCGAGAAACGCCGTCGATAAGAGTGTCTCCCTTCCAGATAACACCTGATGACCACAAAATCCGTCAGCCAATTCAAGAACCAAAAGGGTATCACGAACCGAGATGGAACGCGACCCGAGAGAACCGTCGGAGCCGGACCGTCGCAATCGAAGAGGAAGGCGTCGACGGAATCGAAGACGCCGGGGAAGTTGCGAGGAGAGAGCAGCTGCATCGCTCCGGCTGTCGAGCTCTCGACTTCCATTTCTTTTCTCCCTTCGAGGTTCGGAAGACGCAGTCACGCAGAGAGCCGGAGAAGTCTCCGAATCAGCAGGAGGGGTCCGACAATGGCGACACGTGGCGAAATTCGATACCCTGCTTGTGCGCGATATGTGGAATGAGACCAAGGGGCATATTCTTAATGTTTCAACGAGACTAAGGTTTATTTCGAGGAAAATAAATTATTCAAAATATATTTTATTATTTAATTGAAAATGTGTTTATTATCAATAATTATTTACATTTAAATATTTTTGTGGAAGTTGAAAATATTTTTGTTCGTTTATTTTTTGTAAACAATAAAAGAGATCTTGTTTAGAAAAATATTTTTCGCACCATTCATTTTTCAGAAACAAACGACACCTTATATTGATAAAATTCTTGTCGACAAAATTCTCAAACCGATAAAGACAAGTTTCCCTGATTAATTTTCACCTCACAAAAAAAAAAATCGTCCAAATATATCCTTCCTTAGCGGTTTGGAATATGATGAGAAGGATAGATTTTAGTTAGAGATAATTAAAAAAAAAGTATTAAGCATATTGTCCGGATGTCAATTCGGTCTTAATCATCTTAATTTAGCCAAATTAATCATAAATATTTTGATAATATATCAATTTTTATCGGATATCACCGACGTGGACGCCCGTGGTACAATTGGCATTAGTGTGGACAATTACCGCAATTGTTATATTTTTATTTTATTTTTCATTATGGTCGATGAAAATCGAGGCTCTCGCCGACCGCTTAGCCTACGGTCGATGAGGCCGTGAAGGCCCTAGCGAGGCCTATGTCACCCATCTTGCCTAGATTTGGCAAGGGCCTTGACCCTCGCAACAATCAACAAGGGATTGTAGGCCCTCGACAAACACAATGACCAAGAAAAAAATTATAAAAATTATCCACGTCAATATCGGTCATATTACCTATGATGGCTAACTCCACATCAACAATTTCGAGCCAAAAATGGCTGAAAAGACTAAATTGATAAATTATCAAAAGGTATTCATGATTAAATTAGCCAAAATAAAAATATTTAAGTCGAATTAATATCCGTACAATAGGTTTAGGACTTCTTTGGTAATTATCCATTTTAGTTAGGATAATCAATTTGGAGCTTTTCGTGAGAAAAATTTAATTTGAGATAAAGTGTATCATGAAAATACCAATTTAGGATTTTTTTTTTCATAAAATGGAAAATAGTTTAATGATAGATCTATCATAGGATACTAGTATGACATTTTTAATAGTATGCACTCTTTTTTGTGTGTGTTAGAGTCAAACTTCGTTAAAAGGCATCTCCGGAATCGCGGGCGGTGCAAAAGATGCGAAGGTCCTAGATTAAATTCCAATAGCCATAGTTGACCGATCACCGATATCATGTCACCAATTTCAAAGATATAGAGTCACATAGTATGATTTCCCTATTGTCTGTCGGAAATCATCGATTGTGAACACGGTGCCGATCGAATCAGTTCAATCCAAATTAAGAACTTAACCGATCTTACCTAATGGGGTACGAACGGTTCATGTTCATGCGAGGATTGAATAGTTTCCTCGGTAAATTATTGGGGGCACCAAGCATTGACGGTTTAGTTTTCAATTTTATACCTTGTGACCCGTCAAGGTCGATTTTTAATTGCTTTTTCTTTGTTCTTTGTACGTTTGGAAATGAGTTTCAAACTTGGGAAAGCTCGAATAAATAAATGCATTGACCACGAGAAAATATTCGGTGGTTGCAAAGCGCCACGTCAATCGCTGAAGTGGCGTGCGCTTTTTTTTTTTTTCAATGAAAAATGCAAAAGCAACTACTATGAGTAATAAGGAGATTAAGACTATTATCCCCACTTAACAAAACCAAGCACTATTAAAGCATAAACAATGCACCGACACTTCTATTTGCATTGGTTATTCATCTTTTTGTTTTCCCCTCTTTATGTTCCATAAATTTTGGATAATTGCATTTTTATTCTAACCCCTCCCAACACGTGTCAATCTATTATTGGGCACGAGTATGGAAAAAAAAATTGGGTGCTACATCAGCGACTGACGTGGCGCTTTGCAACCACCAAAATATTTTCTACCTTAATCACCATGCTGCAAATTGTTTACGTCTTATATTTCCCTAAAATAACGTTTATTGAAATGTATGCCCAATTTCTTGAACGACCCTAGAATCGATTCGGTTCCAGGTTTCGAAAATTCCGACTCTGACGAAGCTTTAAGATCAGGAATCTGAAAACTTACCAGTCCTAAAATCAATCATCCCTCGTGACGAAACTTGATTTCGCACCAGATGCGTTAGTTTCATAAAAAGCAAATTAGCTTTTATCATTTCTCCGGCCTTGGGTCTGTATCATTCAACACGGCCCATGAAAGTAGGCCCAACACGAGGGCCCTTTGCTATGAGGCCTACGACGGGCTCCAACATCCAACCGCTTCTTCATTTGCAAGCTCCTGATAAGCAGAGGTGGTCATGGCCAGGCTTGCCTGAGCCGAACCGACCCGACCCAGCCCCGACTGGGACGTGGGCAAGTTTAATTCCTCCTCGGGGCCGACCCGCCCATTTAGATCCGTTTGATTTTAAGGTGGAGTTTTAAACGAGACGACGAGAATCTACATTCCCGTCGCTGCTCGCTAACCATGTAATTCAATATTGAAGTGGTAGTTGTATCCTAATCGTTTTAGCTAAAGTATCACGTGCCTGGATTTTTTTTTTTAAAAATTTTGGGGGGTCAGAAATCACGTGACTGGATTGAAAAGCGTGAAGCCAACCTGGAAATATATGAGTTGTACTTGCCTTAACCCACGTGGCTTGTGTCGGAGCCGAAAGATAACATGTGCATATATATAGAATGAAATGTCCAACAGCACCATTTTAATAATCGAAATGTCCAACTAATTAGAAGAGGCTATCTGTAAGAAGGAAACACTAGTGGTCGATGGCGGGTTTGTTTTAGGGGTGAGCAAAAAAAAACCGCTCATACCAAGACTGGATCGGGATCGATGGTCGATTTTCAATTTTGAGAGATTCGGTCCAGGTTCTCGATTCCTAAAATTGGAACCAGGTGATCGAGCGGTCCAGCTTCCTGGTTCTAGGGCCCATGACCGGACCGGGTTTTTCTTAAATTTTTTTTTAAAAGTAAACATAATGTTTACTTGTTTAGATCTATGATTTGTTTGCTTTTTGAGCTTCTAATGTTACTATCAAATGCATTGTCCATAATGCGCCCATTTTCATCGGATATCATGACATGTTATTGAATTATTTGTTGAGATTTTAACGTTACGGGTGTATAATTTTTTTCACAAATACGGGTTCCTTAGAGCCGCCACCGGAACCGGAACTGACAAGACCGATGATCCGGTTCGATTCCCTGTTCCGATGGTGGCCGATTTGGTCCGCAGTTCCAAAAAATGAGAAACGGGACCACCGATCGGGTTCCTCATTTTTTATCAAAATCGGGACCACTAGTACGATTTTCGATTTTTTATGGGAATCGGATCGGACCTGAAACCGCTCATCCCTAGTTTGTTTCATGTTAGAAGTTCCTCGATCGAGCTATCTCGAGGCACTCGAAGCTAAGCGATCAAAGGTTCGATGTTCGAATTCCGACCGTTCGAGAATATGTTGCTGCCCAAATCAAACCGAAGCCCAAATCATCAAAGTATCCGAAAGGCTTGCACTCAAATCAACTTAACTGGATCAAGTGGATAGAGATTTACGTAGTCAAGTTTTCAAAAGCTTTGTTAAATTGTAATGAGATACCGTGTTCATATTTTCTTTCCTTAGAGAAATATAAAAAGATGGGAAGAAATATCGATAAAATCGGTAATTCAATCAAATTACTTCTCGAATCATTGATTCTCGTGTAATAAAAGTGAATGTACGGAACATGCGGATCAAAGCTGTATTCGGTGTTTAATCTACTCGGGAACCGTACCAAACCCATCAGTCCGGTTCCGGGGTGTCCTCAGGACCAAGTGGGCTCGCTTATCAATTCCACGGACTGGGAATCGAGCCTTCTGGTCCGATTCTTGATTTCGGGGTGGGAATTGGCTCGCTCTCGGCGTCGGCTTGGATCGGGAAGTATGTTGGAGGGATTGCTGTGCTCCAAAAGTCATGCATCATGGATTTCAATCCGACTTTGCTCGAAACGCTCGATAAGTCCAATAAGTCAGAGCTCGAAACAGACATCACCTCGTGCCAAACAAACGATGGCGAAGGAAACGATGTGAAACCAATGATGTTTCACACATTTGCTCATCTGTACTTACGTTCTCATCCGACGGCCAGTAGTGCTCCCTTACCCATCACTCCTCTCCTCAGTCATCCAAAATTGACTATAATAAATAATTCTTAGATAATATTAAAATAGTCTTTTCCTTTTTTTTCCAAATTCAAGAATGGATGGCCGCCTGAATTACTCAATTAAAAAAAATGAAAACAAAAAAGCTAAAATCCCATAAATCTCACACCAACCCTCAACAGTTATTAAATTACGAAATCGGTACAGCCCGCCAAAGCTGGCTGGTGGGGTTCACGGGGTCGAACTTGACCCTGTGGTCTGATCGCGACATCGGACGGTCCGTGATTCGGTGCTTGGAGGATCGCACGGACGGTCGAGATTCGCTACTGAAGGCGTGGGGGGCTGAGATTTTGACAGGCGAATTTTATTTTCATTTATATTCCACAAGAAAAGGAAGGTGGGGGCCCACCAACAGAAAAAAAGGGCGAAAATTGAGAAGAAAGGAAAAGATATTCCGCGATGCCTTATTGCCGACCCAAACTTCGCACGTGCGAAGCGTGGACTTGTGCAGATTTGGTCCGAAAACGACATAATGACGTCACTTTTAGCCCCACTTCCTCGCACTCGAGAACTGTACAGATTTGCCCGCCATTTTTCTTAGGGAATGTCGAATATATGCAAGCTCACAACCCGCTTTGTTAATTAGGATAACTTATTTAGACCGATTTTAACATACCTAATATCATTCCTTTTTTTATATACTAAATCATTTTCGACGGTATCAAAGTTATTCTTTGAGACATCGTGCAATAACTAATTTTACGAAATATCGAGACATCGCCTTTTCTTTTCCATGGCATGCCCCTAATTCAAGCTACTCTTACTTAATTCAAGCACAATCTTGGAAAAAACAAAAAAGCATATGCATCCATTGGGTACTATCTGTCGGAGCCAAATTATCCGACGGATATGATCTTCGAGAGTTTTAGGACTATTGCATGATCAACCCCATCGATTCGTTCGATATTTTCGGTTGTGGCTATATCGCGATATCTTGCTAGGCACGCGGTTCGGCCATTTGTGTGTCGAAGTCCGATCATGAAATTGTGGAATGTCACTTTTATTGGGCTAATTTCCTTTAAAAAAAAAAATCCTCAATTTTAGATTCAATTTCAATTTTGTCATGATTTTTTTTTGTCTCATAAAAAATCCACAACTTTCATTGTAGTCCCAAATCGATCGCATGTCCAAAACCTCGCCACTAATTCCTTTCATATCATCAACATAAGGAGGTTGTTGTCATTCCTTACGAGGGAGAGGATGTCGATGAAAAATCAGATTCGTTGATAACAAACTCCTAACTAGTTTCGATGTCGATAATTTGAAGAAAATAGTGGCGATTTCTTAATATACGGGCGGATTTGGGACTAGAATAAAAATTGATAACATTTTACGAGACAAAAAAAGGTTCCGGCAGAATTGACACCGAACCTTAAGTATAAGGTTTTTAGAGAATTAGGCCCACAATTATTAAGAGCTCGTCTTAGCTGTCCGCTTCGAAAGAAAAGCCGGAAACAACTGTTCGCATCGACAATTGTTATCCGCCAATCTTTATTAGTCATGCTGGTAATCTAATTATAGTAATCCCCTCCCCTCCCCGTCTCTTTTAAAGGAAAAGACAATATGTGATCACTCAATTAAATTTTTAGTGGGGTGGGAGGGATTATTGATGTAACACTCGTACGCCTCCGGCAATCCAATAATTTCTGCTCGTGAAGGCAGATCGGAGCATTTCTGAGCTCAGGTAAATTTTTTTAAAAAAAAAATTCAAAAAGGAATTCTTAGTCTAGGGAGCAATCACGTAAAGCCACGTGTCGCGAATACGAAGCTTGCCCCGCTGATCCGGTCCTGAAGAAAACTCATGGACCCCGGTTTCCCCTCGAAATTACGACACTTGCCACTCACCGCTCTTCCCGGGGGGAATCCTCCGCAACGCCTGACCAACAAAAAATAAAAAATAAAAATTTGTCACGTATTTTATCCAAAGTATTTACAATTTTGAGGCCGACATATTTTTATGTCTGGATTATACGAAATGTATGTTTCTCTGTAAATCCGAAATATTGGGTTTTTGGGAGAAGAATCGTCGTGTGACGTTTGAGGAACAAAAAGCAAAAGGCCGATCTCATTTCGCCAAAAACAAAAGCGAAAAAGGTGACCCTTTAAAGGCCAATGTCACAATCACTTTAAATACTAAGCTTATTTTGGCACGTCGATGGTGGCGGACGAATTCCATGCCTTGAGGGTGAGCAATCGGACCGATTCCATTCGGAAATCTATTCCAACTGGCCTTACCCGACTGGTTACAAGCTAGTTCACACGGGGATTAGGTAGGTTTCAAAAGGCCGATCTCATTTCGCCAAAAAGGAAAGCGAAAAAGGTGACCCTTTAAAGGCCAATGTCACAATCACTTTAAATATTAAGCTAATTTTGGCACGTCGATGGTGGCGGACGAATTCCATGCCTTGAGGGTGAGCAATCGGACCGATTCCATTTGGAAATCGATTCCAATTAGCCTTACCCGACCCGGTTACAAGCTAGTTCACACGGGGATCGGTAGGTTTCAAAGGCCGATCTCATTTCCCAAAAACAAAGCGAAAAGGTGACCCTTTAAGGCCAATGTCACCATCACTTTAAATACTAAGCTAGTTTGCGTCGATGGTGGGGGATTCCATGCCTTGGGGTGAGCAATAATTCCATTCGAATTGATTCGCCTTACCCTCGCTAGTTCACACGGAATCGAGTAGGTTTTTAGGTAAAAATATGGGGAATTCAACTTTGGCCAAATCAAATCTCAGCCGATCCTTAATCCATGATGAAGGGAACCGATTCATTTACCTAATTCCAAAAATCAAGAAGAATCTAACAAGGTATGTTCTAGCTTCTTCATTTGGAATCCGCTCACTTGTAAAATTGATCAAATCCACCATGCTATCAAAGTGTAAACCATCGTAGATCAATTTACTTGACATAGTTCAATATAAAAAGGTTTATAGATTATGGTGATTCACATTCATTTACTGTAAAGTAAACAGATAGACGGTGGAGTCGATCATTTGCAATTCACAAAACATTGCATTAAAATACAATGGAACCGAACCGATTCACGATCGTATACAATGTTACCAAACGAGGGTCGAGGGACATGGGGCGACATGAAACGACAGACTTTAGAATTAGGAAAAAAAAACTGAACATTTTTTTTTTTCCTTTCGAAAAGACGGGGCTAGTGCGGAGGAAATTCTTTAAAAACGTCTTTATCCCTGTTTATTCCCTATTTTTTTTTTTGGTCGGATATCCCCTAATTTGATTTGTGACATTTTGTTATGAATGATTTGAGCAGCAAACTTATGTTGACTCATGCTCTCACACCCGCTTGAGATAACTCATCTTTTTTTTTTTTTTGTCAAAAACTCAAATGATAACTCCTCTCACTAACCCTAAAAAAATCTGGTCAATCTTCATAGTCAAATTGTAAATGCCACTCAGTCCATTTTAAAGGTCAAAGAGTGACAATTCATGATTTGCCAAGCAAGAAGCCAGCGAGCAACAAAAGACTGGTCAAAGGTTGCCTGCCTACACTACACACCTCCTCCAAAACAGCGGTGTCACGTTTTAAAACTTGGTGGTCTTACACTTTCTTTTGACCCGAATTTGTGACGTCACAATAGAAGAAAAAAAAGAGAGGGATCCTAGGAAGGAATTGCATATCAAGTTATGTTGATATTGATTTAGTAATTAAGTAGGTTAAAGTTACAAAAGTGACTTGCCAACTTTCTTTCATAGCCCAACAACTATTTATTGCGAATGCACCCGTCAACGAGATTATGCCCTAATCTAAAGCTTTCACCAGACCTAATTCTCCTTGGAGTACATTGATCCAAATCTCCAACGAGTCGAGCTGTTGTTACGTCACGTCCTCTCAAAATTTAGGTTATCATACAATAGAATTCTGAAATAGATTCGAGCTATTGCAAATCGCCTTTTTCCCATTCCGTTTCAGCGGATATGCCATTTCGATGATTTCGCCTAGCTACTTTTTAAATCAAGCCACAACTAGCCCGCCACAAAAAAATATCTACCAATGCAATTTGATCAAGTCTCAACTAATCTCAAATCGTACTGCCCTTTGCGTTTTTAGGCATCACTATCATATTATATGTTGGAAGTGTCCGGGTACTTTTGGGAAAGCAGCCACTCCTTGATGAACTTTAAGCGGAATGATACAAATCAGCCTCTCAACACACACACACACATATTAATATGTTGATTATAGGTCAGATCTACTTTATTAGCATCCGTCGAGCATGGAGAAACTGCTTAAACAAAAAATCTCAGATCTATTTGAATTGTTTAATCTCGCGTGTAATTACAAATATTCTATAGTTGATTATGAGATTGATTTATTAAACGACATGACAAACCGTGACGGGCATTTCGGTAAACGGATCGGGTTCAAGCGTTGAGATACTTAAAAAATTATTTTCAAGAATTAAATATTAATGTCTTGACATTATATTCGTTTAGATAAATATCCCGAAAAATTTCAGGATCGGCACACTTATGATAAATTTACCTAAAATCATAAAAAAATTCAAAACCGCTATACTTGTGGCAAATTTATCATCCGCTAATTTCCGTTAAACGTTACCTTTAAAATGCTAAGTTTGATGACACGTGATAGTTGACGGGTATATCGGTTTGAGTCTTTACATTTCGTTTATCATAGGAATATCGGTTTGAAATTTTTTGTGAAATTAACTCAATTTAACTAGCCTAACGGAGGGTAAATTTATAACATATATATCGATTTGAGGTTTTTGATAGTAAAAAAATTAATTTGGGATAAATTTATCATGAGTATATGGTTTAAGATTTTTGGTGGCATTAACCATATTTATTTCAATCATGGAAAATCAGCAGAAATCGACAATTTTGGGAGATAAAATCACTCACATGGGCCAAATCACGCTCCAATACGGCAATACGCACAAGCAATCAGGACAAAAAAACCGCACATTCTGAACGTGGAAGGGGAGAGAGAGGGAGAGAGAACCAGTGGCAGCCCCGTAATTTAGCGGAAATCCCTGCCTTGTTTCTCGGGATAGATTTGAGGACTGTTGGACATTTGGGGTCCTGGGGAGCTCGCTTCTGTACAAAAGCCCGGGCCGAGCGAAGCGACGACTCTTGAGCTCCTTCTCTCTCGCTCTCTCTCTCTCTCTCTGTGATTGCTTCGCGCTGTTTGAGGCTTCTTCGGTGCCGAAGAGCGAGAGCGAGAGACAGAGAGCTCGGTCCTCGCGTCAATGGCGGATCTGAAGGCCAAGTTCTTGCAAGTGTACGCGGTCCTGAAATCGGAGCTGCTGGAGGATCCGGCGTTCGAGTTCGCCGACGATTCGCGTCAGTGGGTCGAGCGGGTGCGTCTCAAAATCCCAACTTGCCCGAGTTTCCTTTCTGTTGCTTGTCGAGGGTGCGTAATTAGGAAATCTTATAGCCGCGTTTGCTTAGTTCTTGTTGTTGCTGATGGTGACCGGATCGTCAGTAACTTTGACGTGGATCGGTTGCCGTGGTAATGCCGTGCTCTTTTGCGATGCTCGATCCTAGTTTGTCAGACACGAGACTTGTTCTTCTTCTGGATGTGTATTATGGGTACCATCCGAACTAAAAAAGTGGTGGTGAGAAGGATTTAGATATGAATTCGATTCAGCTGAGCCTCAAGGAGCTGAATTAGTGTTCGCATCTTGAGCTGTATTGGTGGGGATGGGGGGACTTGGATCTGTGATTCCCATGGTAACTAAAGATGAATGGTTTATCAATAGAAAGATGACGTTTATATGTGTGGCGGAGCATTGTGTGGTTTTACGGATTAAGTCTTTCAACTGATTTAACGAACTAAAGGCTGAACTAACCAGCGGAAACTATGCCCTTTTTTTGAAACTGAGCTGTTTCTGGCATCGTTTCATTTCTGCAAGAATATGTCTGACTTCTTCCTTGTGTCTTGAATCTAAAGTTACAAGGATAATTTTACAAGCCATCGTGTTCGATATCAGGATAGAAAAAGGTCTCTTGTGAGCAGATGTTCTCATTGCAAGTGCAAATGTAAGGATGTATTGTTTGTTGATTTTGTGGAGTAGATTAATTCACTACCTTTCACTTATCCAAAATCAAAACCGCTAACTTCCTCTCTCTTGATGAAGTGTCATATTAGGCAATATATGTACATTTCTAATAACTTGCTATAGGTTTTCAGTCAGGGATCGCAGGAACATATTGGTAATGTAACCATGCTTTGTCATCCAACTCAAACCCATTTAAGAGGATCTAATCTCATGTATGGCTTTTATAGAAAGTATTTGATGAAGCTTCATGTACTTGAATTTTCTCACTCATCATGGTGGAATAGATTCTGATACAAGCATTCAGGTAAATTGTGTCCAATTTTAAAATTTTAATCAGGTGCATCGCCATGTTGCTTCTCTGACAGTTTGCAACAACCCAGGCACCCTCCTATTCAAATCTTGTCATGAACTAAGCAAACGGATGTGGATGATTATCTTCTGATCTGGAACCGGGATAGCTAATTTATTTTTTCCCCTTTTTCGGGCTATTAGAATGTTTTGTTAATTTCAAAGAAGAAGCTCATAATAATCTGCTGACTAAAGGTCCAACCCCAAATGTTTGTGCAAAGAATTTCTTTCTTTTTATTTCACTCTATAAGATTGGATTGAGATCATGTTATTTGCCTTTCTTTTCCCTGCTTAAGTTTTTCTTTCTGTGCTTGTTCTTTCAGATGCTGGACTACAATGTGCCTGGAGGTGAGCAAATATCATTCACTGTTTGACTGCAATGATATTTATCATCGGTCAAATATTTCTGTTACTAGCTTCATGGATTATGTTGGTGTCCAGAATATCCTGTAGACGGGGATTTTTTTCTGACATTTAACTGGTTTCTTTCAGGTAAATTGAACCGGGGCCTCTCTGTAATTGATAGCTACAAATTGTTAAAAGAAGGGAAGGAATTGACTGAGGAAGAAATTTTTCTCGCAAGTGCTCTGGGTTGGTGTATTGAATGGGTATGGCCATAGTAAATTTTTTTTTTTTTGCATTCCGATTCTATAGATCCTTCCAAGTTGGTCCAGTTTCATAGCACCTAGCACAGGCACCATATTCATGATTTGTCCACAAGGTCTATTGACTGCCTAGTAAAACTCCAATCTGATATCTCTGTGATTATCATGTACAGCTTCAGGCATACTTTCTTGTTCTTGATGACATCATGGACAGCTCTCATACCCGACGTGGACAACCTTGCTGGTTTAGATTGCCAAAGGTTGGTCTTAACAGATTTCCTGGACTGAACATTATGATTACTGCTGTAGATAACGCAGTTAACTTGTTGGGAAATTTACTGTAGGTAGGATTGATTGCAGTAAATGACGGGGTTCTACTGCGCAATCATATTCCTCGAATCCTTAAGAATCACTTCCGTGGGAAGCCTTACTACGTAGATCTGCTGGATTTGTTCAATGAGGTACCCTTTACTCCTTCAATTACGTTGGATGAGATACTTGGATAGCAGAGATTTGGTAAACTCATCTGTGATTTTTATTTTTATAACCAGGTGGAGTTTCAGACAGCATCAGGCCAAATGATAGACCTGATTACCACTCTCCAGGGAGAAAAGGATTTATCTAAATACACATTATCACTGTGAGTGAGCCATTTTTCAATCATTCACATACGTCGATAAGATAATGGAGCTGTTTTCTTCATGGAAGAAAAAAATCTGATAATGTAGGGAATTTGGCATCTATTTCTTTTCCAAGATTAATATAGCATTTAAATTGTATGACTGGAGATAAATGGAGGGTCTGTTCAAGATGCTTCTGTTTTTCTGGGCTATAATCAATAACTCGTGGATAGGATGAACATCCAATGATGCCTTTGGATTTATAATTAGCGGACTAAACCTATGTACTGCATGCTGTAGGCCCATCCTTCTCTGATACACAGGGTTTAACATGATATTTACTCGGGAATGTCTGTCCAATATTACAAAATGCACGTTCTTCTCTCTTTTTTCTCTTTAATTTCTTCTCTGCAGCCCTTCACCAGCTGTGCAGTCTTTGCTTTGTTGTTTCTTTTCTGATGTATGTATTTTTGTGTTGTGCAGCCACCGGCGTATTGTTCAGTACAAGACTGCCTATTATTCATTCTATCTTCCAGTGAGTAAAAAAGCCTTCTTACAGTTGATTTCTTATGGCATTGGCTATGTTTTCTGTCTGATACTTTAAGCAAGCATTGAACATTGATGTGTTGCCCTGATGGCCAGATTTTTCTTTTCCTTAAACTGCCCTGTTTGAGTCTTTTCTTATTTGGGGACATCTTGTCTCTCAAGTCTTCTTTGTTAAATCACCTTTTGTTCCCGCCAAATTTGCTTAGGTTGCCTGTGCATTGCTGATGGCTGGTGAGGACTTGGAGAAGCATGTTGATGTAAAGCACGTTCTTGTTGAGATGGGGACTTACTTCCAAGTCCAGGTAATTTCTTTTTAATATGCTTAAAATTTTTCATTCACCCTTCTCAATAAAGGTAGATCGTGAGGGCAAGTCAGAACAAGAGAGCACTCATCTTGGGGTGGGCTTACTGGGACCCTACAATAAGTCTATTGGAATTGGCTCTGTATCTTGGACTCGAATCGTAGGCCTTCTCGGTAAAACAGAGAAGAAGCAATGACGGTATCTGGGGAATAAGCATCGGCAGATTACCATTTATAATATAAAAGTTCTCCGCTGATTCCTTCTAGTCTATGCTGTAGAGGTACTCAAATTGGATCAGTGATCAATTTCTAGGTTTCGTCATAAACCTAAGTGGTTACTTCCTTCCTTTCGGGAAGGGAGGATTAGGAAAATCCTATTGATTGCAGCTTTCTCCAAGAAACTTTTCTCTATCTAAATGGGATTGCTTATAAAAGTAGTATGTATTAAATTGAAGCTTCTCCTTTTCATGATAAATAATCCACTTGCCCTAAAATGGCTGACATCTGTTACGGTCGTTGTTCGATTCAAAGAATCTCCGTGATGGGGATCTAGAGGAAGTTCTTAAGTTAGCTGCTTCTGTCGGTGAAACATGTGATGGAAGCACGATCGGAACTCTACAATTGCAGTCTTTTTTCTGACTTCGTATGATTAACTTACCTCTCCAACGGGGTGCTAGGTAGTCTTTTAATAAATGTTCTTTCTATTCGAAGTATCGTGTCCTTATTGATGATTATTGTTTTTGCTATTGTAGGATGATTATTTGGATTGCTTCGGTGATCCCGAGACTATTGGTAAGGTGAGTTCCATGGTTACGGGTATCTGATCTCTCATGATGCAAATGGATTAAGGTTGTGTCTCATTCTTTTGTTCATGGGTTTACCATTTACTTCTCTGGTTACAGATCGGAACGGACATAGAAGATTTTAAGTGCTCATGGATGGTTGTTAAAGCGCTCGAAATCTGCAACGGGGAGCAGAAGAAAGTGTTGGAAGTAAGATCAGAGATCCAACTTATTTGATTTTTTCTTTTCAGCCTCCAAACTTTTCTCTTATTGTTGTTCAATGATGATCAGGAGAACTATGGGAAACCAGATCCATCAAATGTCGCGAAAGTGAAAGCCGTCTACCACGAGATCAATCTTCAGGTTTTCTTCTTATTTACTTTTTTTCACTTTAATTGGTATAACGAGCATGGACCAACTCATGGCCGTCATATGAGAAACTGTCAGCCTTTTTCTCTTTCCTATGCTTCTCTGATATTTGTGCAAAGAAACACCTTACTGTATCTGTGTGATCTCCTTCCGTTTCTTTTAATTCTTTCGGAACTTCTCTTTGATTTCTTCCTACTCCTACCTGCCATGCCAATTCAATAGGGCGTCTTCGCGGAGTATGAGAGCAAAAGTTATGAAAAGCTGACGACCACCATTGAAGCACATCCCAGCAAAGCAGTGCAAGCAGTTCTCAAGTCTTTCTTGGGTAAAATCTACAAGAGGCAGAAATAGAGAAATCCTTTTCAGGCTAGCAAACATAAGTCTGACGTTGCAAGCATTCTCCTACGCCAAGTCGACGGGGAATTTTAGTTTGTGTTCTTGTAATTGTGAGAAGACACGTCTTCCTGTATCCCATTCTTGTAACACTTTCACGATGACGAACCTTTGGCATTTAAATAAAAATCCTGAGTTTTGATTGTAATTGTTGCTCGCAAGCGAACGTGGAATTTGAGCCTTGGATGTTATGACTCTTTGGCATTTACAAAGGAAGATACTGAAAGCCCAAGACATACTCGTAAGCACAAGAAGCTGTACATTTATAGGCCTTTGCCATACCCAAGAGCAGATCAAGGGCGGCGATATCGATATCGATCTTGATCGAAACCAGAAACCTTCAACACCCTCAGAGTCTCGACTCGGTAAATCTTCCCTCTTCTCCCGCGCTGCATTTCGGACATTCCGGGATCCTGCAAAGGGTTGTCTTATTGCATGAATCGACCGAACATGCTTCGAAAAGTTGAAACCGAAAGACAGATTGTTCATCTGGCTTTGGATGATCAGGCAAAGGGAAAAGCAAACAACCAACTTTTCGAATCTGACAGGCAAGAAAAGAGGGGGAAAGAGAAGCGGAACCCAACTTTTTAAAGGTACTGCCTTTCCAATGGAAAAGCGAGCATCAATCTGGATCAACGTTTCAGGCTTGAACTCCATTATTCCATAGCTTAATGACTCTACACGGACAGTGGCGCCTAACGACCTCGCTTTGCATCAGCATGGCTGGCCCGGCAACGTCATGTGATAGATCATCCCTCTGGAGCCCGCCATTTAAAATGATTATCGTCTATCTTTCTGTCGTTTTGTTATGAGGCCACAACTTTCTCATGTGCATTGATCATTGCTAGCAATTTCTCCTGGATTTATAGGTCTTAAGTAGGACAGCGATATACTTTGATATTATTGGTCACTCTGTCTCGTCCTCTTCGAAAAAGTTAATTCGATGAATGGGATCTTTACCGATTAGCCAATTTCTAGAAACTAGAGTAGTTCCGACCCCGCGCGTCTGTGACGGTCACAATGGTATGTTTTCCTGAGTCCCTAAGCTTGAAGATTGGTGATCCTCTCATAGTCACCAACATCAGAGGGAAGCATCCGATTTCCATTCTGTCAAAAGCACTTTTATCCGGATCTACTGTGTTACCATATTGCATTCGGTTTTGAGAAAGCATTACAAAAAACTCCATTGATGCACGTGTGATAAATTTACTTAAAAATTTAATCTTTTGACCGTATCGAATTTATGCACTTGTGATTGAATATACCCTCCGTTAATTTTCATTAAATTGGATTAATATCACGAAAACTCTCAAACTGTTATACTTATAACAAACAGAGAGTATAAATCTTAGACTAATACGTTCGTCAATTATCACATGCCATCCAAACTGAGTAATTTGACGTTATAATTTAATGGAACCGTTGCAATGACTTTTCGCCATACCAGCTTTCTCGAGAAAAGGGCCTGAGGCAGACGATGACGATGGGAAGGTTCCGAGCAACTTGGGACAACCGTTGTAATGGCTTTTATCACAAAGTGGGGTCGTTTCCCATTATCAGTCACGTCTCCACTTGGTGGCGGTGGTCCTCATCTGTCCTGTGGTTGGATCCCGTGGCTTACGTTATGTTTCTGTTGACTTGACTCAAAAAGATAAGAAGCCTTTGCGAGCAATGCTCCATTTCCAGCGTTCTGTTGACTTGACCAATGCGCTGTTGGTTTGATTTCTACTCTTTGATTTTTCTTTCCAAAACACTTTGCAGCTCTCTAAATTTTGCCATTTTCGCATCGAATACACATCATAATCGTCCTCGCGTAGTTCGTGTCGATCGGCGTTGTGGCTCGGGCAATTGGGTACTAAGCAAAGCAAAAATGCAGAACGACTGCGAAAACACGATATCCGGATGAAGCATTTCATGTCGTGTACGTATTCCATTTTCCTTTTCTCTGCATTATTCGCGTTTTGCCTTGTGTCATGAGTCTCGTGACTAAGATAAGGACTTTCGTGGTCACGGATAGCTTGTGTGGTGCATGGAGCTGTGGACCTAATGGCTTGTCTTTTTTTTTTTTTTTTCCATAGATCATTCTCAATAGTGTAGAGTTAGAATATATATTTGTATAGGCTTTGTTAATTTTTATTGTAATTATTAATTGATCTAATAAAGAAAGATATACAGTTTCTTATTTACTTTAATATGAAATTTGGATAATATGAATTTGAGATAAACCTTATTTATAATGAGGGGATATGTTTCAATCTCTATAAATAGAAATTCAAGTCCTCATTTAAATCTTAATGTCCATATACCTCATATAAAGAGTCATTAGAAGCGATACGTGAGGGGCCGTCTCATTGAAACCGTGCATAAAAGGGATTCACGGAAGAGAAGCTCTTGAGTATCGGATCATTGCAAATTTCATATTAAGAATGATGGATCCGATACAAAGCACGTCAATTCTTCTACTTTACGAAACTCGTGATTCGCATATCTAAACGTGATGATTTTGGGTCTCTACATAAGGATTTTAATCGCAACTTACATGTGGTATCAAAGCCGGTGCGTACTAGATCTCAAATCGCATTCTTGGTATTTTTCGAAATTTTATTTTTGGCAAAGTGAAAATAATTATATATTTTGAAAGTACTCGTCGAGATGAGCAAAATCATGTCAAGATCGCCACCGGAGGAGGCCGGACGTGCTTGCTAAGCGCGGCCCCACACTTGCGGCCCCCCACGCGCTCGACCTAACCTTGCACGTGTATGGGCTAACGTCATATGACTTCACATCAACCTAGGTGACTCGACTTGTGACCCTCGACCCGAATCGATTGATTGTTGACTTGGGCCTCCTAGTTGAACCGATCTCGCGGTTCGGTCAAAGGGAGCAGACGGTGAAGTTTCACAAATAGTGAAGTTTCTAGAGCTTAATGTGGCTGAAAAATGTGATTGCTTACAGTCTATTGAGGATGATAGTATTGTGGTACTTCTATATCGTTTTCTCTAGTTATATAGGCAACTATGGAGGTCTCTATACCGCATACTTGAACCTCGTTGAGATTCAAGAACCGATTATTGAAGCGATTACTAATGAAGTTCCTCAAGTCTCTCAACAACGGAATGACGTTGAAGATACTTCTCTAAGGAGATTCGTTAGGCGGAGATGATCGCTATACCGCCGGACTATATAGTCTATCCGTGAGAAATATTGGTTGTGTTGTTGATCCGGTAACTTATACATAAGCCGTTTCTTATTCTCAATCTAATTTATGGTTAGTTGCTATGAAAGATGAGATGTTGTCTATAAAATATAATGATGTTTGGGAGCTTGTTGAATTGCCTGAAGGTTATAAACCTTTCGATTGTAAATGGGTATTTAAGACCAAGAGGGACTCTAAAGGAAAAATTGAGAAATTTAAAGCTACACTTGGTAGCTCAGGGATTCACTTAGAGAGATAGAGCAAACTATGAGGCAATTTTTTCTCCAATCTCTTCTAAAGATCTTTTAGAGTGATCGTGGTTTTAGTAGCTCATTTTGATATGGAGTTTCACCGGATGGATGTTAAAACTATTTTTCTAAATGGAGACATCGATGAACATGTTTATATGGCATAACCCGAAGGTGTTGCAAACAGATAATACAAGTAACTGGGTTTGTAGATTGAAAAAGTCTATGTATGGTTTGAAACAAACTTCTAAATGGTGATACTTGACGTTTCATAGTGTTGTTATTTCTTTTGGATTTATTGAGAACAAGCTAGATTGATGTATATATTGCAAAGTCGGTGGGAGGAAATTTATTTTTCTCGTTCTTTATGTTGACGAAATCTTGCTTGCTAGCAGCGATATTGAATTATTGCATGAGACAAAGCGAATATTCTCACGGAACTTTGACATGAAGGATCTTGGTGAAGCATTTTTTGTTGTTAGCATTGAGATCCATAGGGATCGTTCTCGCCACATATTGGGCTTATCTCAAAGGGTGTAGATTAATTATATTTTGGAGAGATTCAATATGTAACAATTCAAACCAGGAATTGCTATTGTCCGCAAATGTGATAAATTGAGTCTTTCACAATGTTCTCATTCGGATATTGAGAAAGTACAAATGAGGAATATACCTTATGCTAGTGCACTTGGTAATATCATGTATGCTCAAGTTTGTTCTAGGTCGGACATTACTTTTGTAACAAGATTTCTAGGCAAGTATTTATCAAATCCGAACACGATCTTTGGGTTACTGCTAAGAAGGTTTTGAGGTACTTAAAAAAAACTAAAGACTAAATGATAATTTATAAATATATTGAAAACATGTAGCTAGTAGGGTATCCAAATTCAAATTATGCTAGTTGTCAAGATAACTAGAAGTCAACAATAGAATATATCTTTATGTTAGTAGGTGGTGCAAGTATCATGAAAAAGTTAAAACTAGAAAACGGTAGGCAAAAGGACATCGGAAGTGCCAATATTTGTGTACGGCGCTCACTTTAGTGTAAATATTTTTTTTGATCACTCAAGCACCAAATCGAAGAAAAAGATCACTTAAGTGCCAATTTCGGCCAAAAATGATCATTTAAGTGCCAATTGCGGCCAAACAAGTACATGCATCATTTTTAATTAATTTCTTAATATTATGTGAATTTTTTTTTTAAAAAGTTAGTCCACGAGGCCAATTTTTTTTTTTAAAAAAATTCAGTCCACGTGTACTATTGAAGTAAAAATTAACTTAAGTTTTTTAAAAAATTAAAATTAAGTAGAAAGTTAACTTAAAAAATAAAAAAATAAAAATAAAATAGCATCTATGCTTTGCAATGGCGAGGGATGTAAGGCCTCACCTTCGCCGTCCACCATCGTTGGCCGGCAATGGGTGGGGGGTTCCCAAGGGGGTTGTCGAGCCCTAGCGACCCTCGCCGTGGCCTTGCCGGTGGGTCGGCGAGGCCGGCCGTTCTCGGCCAAGGCATCATAGACCCACGACGAGGCCGGAATTACCCAATGACAACCACGCCAAACCATGGTTAAGTGATTCCGGCCTCGCCTAGCTATGGCGAGGCTCGACCTCACCGTGGGTCCATGAGGCCTCGGCCGCCGACGGCCGGCCTCGCCGACCCCTAGCGAGGCCATGACCGGGTCGCCCGGGGCTCGATAACCCCCCGGGAACTCCTCTACCCATTGCCGGCCGGTGATGGTGGGCCGCAACTTTATTTTTTTTTTTTGATTTTTTGCTTATTTTTAGTTTATTTTTACTTTTTTTAATATTGCATGAACTTTTTTTTATTGTTTTTTAATTTTTTTTTTTTGCGACTAGGGTCCTTTGACGAGTCACGTATGCTTTCCGACGATGCTCACCGGAGTTGGTACTTAAATAATCGTTTTTTAAAAAAAAATCGACACTAAAGTGATCCAAAAAAATATTAGTACTAAAATGAGCGTCGTATACAAATATTGACACTCCATGTGCCTTTTTGCTAAAAATGATATCATCATTTACTTTGCAAGCGGTGTTTATAGCATGTTTTTCGGTTGCTACTCAAGCTATTTGGCTCCGAAATCTTGTTAAGGAGTTGATCGTATTTAATTTTGTCAATAGGCCCATATAGTTATATTGTGACAATAATAGCTTTATAGTGTTGTTCATAACAACAAAGGTCTCATGGGGTCTAAACATATGGAGGTCAAGTTTTTGACCATAAAGGAATCCGTACTAGAATGGTGACGTAGCAAAGAGAGCATATTTCTATAGATGATATGATTGCTTGATCCACCGACTAAAGATATACACCATTGTGTATTTGAGCGATATATTATTAATATGGGCTTAGAAGCATCATGGGATGCCATTGTTTAGTGGGGGCTTTTTAGTTTTTGCTTTAATAAAGTTTACATATGTATTTTGTTACTTTTAGTAACGGTTTTGATATGTATTGACTCTTTTACATTCAACGAAGTGTTTATGAATGTGTTATTTTGATATTGAATACATATCTGTTGAAAAATCTCAAGGTATTGTGTAAATCTTGAGTGATGGCTGGGCTTTTTTTTTTTTAAGCCATATACATGTCTTGTTACACATAAAGTACAATTAACTATAAATGTATGATATATGTGGGTTCATTGAAACCATAAGAATATTTTATTGTGGCACATCAAGTTTCGTGACACTTAAAATAAGAAAATGGTGATCAACAAGGAGGATAACATATAAAAATTTTCTATTATTTGATATGTTATCCATTTGTCATACTACTATATTAAATCCATATCGGTAAAGTTAAAAGCATTTATAACCATGGATGGCCATGTGTCTTTTGAACGATGTTTCGACCATGATTTGATACTTAAGATTTTATGGGATCGGATTAACTATTAGGAATTATCTCTAGACCAATATAAAGATGAGCATATATAGTTCTAAAAATTTCATAAAATGCAAACAAGTCATAAAACTTGTCATAAAAGCTCAATTAAATCAAGTATTAAAAATTGTCAAGTTGGTGCAATTAAGTCGTTCCATTAACTCTGTCCAACTTGACGGATAATCAAATCCTTTCATCAACTCCGTCCAGCTTGACAAGCGAAAAATGCTAACAAATTTTAGGATTTGATTGCACTTTTTGAAAATCTTAGGACCCAATTACACTTTGATAAGTTTTTAGGGCTTAGTTACACCTTTTGAAAGTCTTAGAAATTGTACTTTCGCAATAAGTTTTAGAAGTTCTCGCACACTTATCCTTACCTTTATTTACCGATTGCAATTCTTGTTTAGCATGGGTGTCTAGTACCTCAGGTTACCATATGAGCATAGTATTTGGTCTAAATTTGCAACGACCTTATAAAGAGGACCTCCCAATCAGTTTTTAGGCACGTGTGACAATCCCCGCTTCACAGATCTTCGAGAAAGATATGTTATACATGGCATTCTTGCATCTTTCTATATTGACCTCCACCAACCCAAATCCAATCACGACTTGAATGGGTCGTGTCCAGCGCGAGTGACTCTTGAAAAGTTACTTTAATTCATCGGGATCATGCCTGGTCAACGCAAATCAAAATAAAAAAAATTATCAAAAAAAATCGTAAACTTATTATAATTATACTAATTCAATTCTAAACTTATTTTTACTAATCAAATCCTAAACCTTGACAGATATGGATAATTTTTAATAATATTTTTCATTTGATTTTTTTTAATCTTTTTCTTCTCTTTTTACTGTGGCCAACGAGAGTCGCCGGAGCTTGCCAAACATTGGGAGAGGGTAATCTCACCATGGCCTCGCTATGGCCTCGTCGATTGAGGGCGAGGTCGACCATCGCCTTGCTAGCCACGAGCGAGGCCGCCTTCGTCCACGACCGGCGAGGCCTCGGTGGGGGCATCAAAGCCCTTGTTGACCACAGTAGAAAGAAAAAGAAAAGAAAGAGAGAGAAAAGGAAAAGCAAAAGAAAAAAAATATTAAAATATTATCAAAAATTGTCCACGTCACGTCGATCGCCAAATTTGATTGATTTGGCACAACCGCAAAAAATTTTAGGATTTAATTGGCATAAAAAAAGATTTAAGATTGAATTGACACAATTATAATAATTTTTGACTTTTTTTGTGGTAATTTTCACAATCGAAATACGTTAAAATTCAAAAAAAATTAGTGGCACTCCGAGTGCACTTTCATTTTCTTGGGAGGAGTAGGCTCAAAAAAAACGAAATAGAGAGTAAATGCGAAAAAGAAAAAAATGGCTATATTTAGTAAATAATTTCTCTATAATTATCACTTTGTCATTTCTTTGTTACAACTTCGCAATCATAATAGAAAGAGATTATATGCAATAGGTAACTCTTCATTAGTTTAAGTCAAAAATACCAATAAAATCCGGTTAAAACTATAAAAATCCTCCCGTGTCGGGACGCACCGCCCTTACAACCTCCGTCGGGTAGGCTCCCAAATCGAGAAATGAAAATTCCGTGCATTTTTATCAACGGGGAGTATAGACCACGCTCCGAAATTTTGAATTTGGAAGGTGATGGTCAAACGTTAGGAAGGGGAGGGTGTCTCCCCAGCGGGTGCGCGAATGAACCTCCGCAGACGTGGCCAGTAAAGGTGAGCTACATATTTTATCTATTATTTTTATCTTCAGCTGTCTTAGATGTTTTTTTTTTTTAACGAAAGTCAAAAAAGTCAACCAAATCACGCGCAGTTTCGAATTGAAAACGAAAGAGGGGGGCAGGAGGATTGAAAAGTCTCCCACCCAACTCCCCCCCATCTCTTCCTCTTGCTTCCCCGAGTCCAAACTCGAATCTTTCCGTTTCTGGGTATCCTCGTTATTGAATTCCCCCTTGATTTGTCTGCTCCCGCAACTCGAATTCTTGAATTTTTTATATTTTTTTGGTTCATTTGGGTTTCTTGCTGCTGCCAAATTGCCTGTGATCTCCCATTTTGTTGGTGATCTCTCCCGCGTCTTCTCTCTTTTTCTCGCCCCTGTGAATCTGTGATGGTTTTGTTGGTGAATTGAGCCGTCTCTGGCCATGTCTTGATTCATTTCCCTCGACCGCCGATCGTTGGCTTCTGCAGCATTGCGTGTTGGTTGTCGGCGTCGATTTTGGGTCGGTTTTTCTTCTGAGGTTGCTGTCCCTTTCTTGAGCTCGTTCCGGTGATGTGAAGTTGTTGTCATTTCCATGACTCAATCCCGTGTAACTTACGTGGCTCTTCGCCGTTTGTTGACTTGATTATTTCTGCTGGATCACTCGTTCGTATCGAGTGTTTGGGTAGAGAAAAGTTTCCCTTTTTTCTTCTTGATTCTTTCTGAGTGTCGAGGGAGCTTGCTGGTTTGGGTCCGGAGCAATTCGGGGCCCCGAGTCAAATTCTTGTTCGATATCAGCTATGAAGCTCTATGCGCGGGTGATTGAAGCTAGGAACATACCGGCGATGGATCTGAACGGGTTCAGTGATCCGTACGTTCGGCTTCAGCTAGGAAGGCACAGGTTCAGGACAAAAGTAGTGAAGAAGAGCTTGAACCCAAGCTGGGGAGAGGAATTTAGCTTCAAGGTTGAGGATTTGCAGGATGAGCTTGTGCTCACTGTTTTGGATGAGGACAAGTACTTCAATGACGATTTCATAGGGCAACTGAAGATCCCGGTTTCACGTGTTTTCGATGCTGATAATGGCTCTCTCGGCACCGCTTGGTATAATTTGCAACCGAAGAATAAGAAGTCAAAGAATAAGGAATGCGGTACGTATCATTGAGTTTCATCGGAATGTTTGATGTTGATTGTAGTTTATTTGATGGAATATGCCCCATAATTAATGGTCGGAGCTTGGCATTTTGGGCCTCTTGTGAAGAGACACTACCTCTTTGATCATCAGTTCAGAGGTTAATCGTGGCCCTTTTTGAATATGCTCAAGATATGTTGCTGTCTATGGGTTAGGTGAGTGAACATTATCAGGTTCTAATTAGAGTTTAAGTTGTGCAGTTCGTATCAAGCCTTAGAGATTGTTTACTGCCCAAGGTTGGCTTTCACTTTGTTATGCATCTTCGTATTTGAGCTTCTGACAAACTTGGTCTAGCTTCTTGACTATATTGGCTATGCCTTGTATTTGGTTATAGACAATGTTATCAAATATGCATAATCTTGTACCATTTTGTGATGCTAAGTACACAAAGCACTTAAAAATCGTAAATTTGCATTGGGATCTGTGTGGGCTTGCTTGTCAGATCGTGAACTTGACATAATCTTTGAACAACTCTACTGATTCTAGTTTATTGGTTGCTGACAGTGCAAGAATTTTTTTTGTAGAATAAAAGTAGCCATTGTAATGCTAAGACAATATCGATAGATTCCGAGTATCCACTATCAATGAAATCTTGTCCAGGTGCCTTAGCCCATTTTCTCATTCTACAAGCCCAATAAGATCATCATCATATGATGTGTCAGTTACAATTCTAACTAGCATCTACGAGGTGGCACATCTGTTCTTTCACAACTTAATCATGGAATGAATGCCTCTCTCCCTCTCATGTGAAAAGAGTTGCAAGCTTGGCTGAACAAGTATGTCACATTGTTCTTTTTTTTTTTTTTCAGTCTGGTTGGCTGATACTTGGCAAGCACTTTGCATACCAAATTTTCAAATTGTATCAAACCTTAGAGGACTCATTTTCAGATTTTTTTCTTTAGTGTTACAGTGTGATGCTTTTACTTGTCTCAGTGGTAACTTAATAAGAATAAATTAGTGGTAACATGTCTTTGCAAGGTCACTATACCTATATTGTTCTGTTGGACCTTGAATGATGATCATGGTATTATGAAATAAATTTTTTGTTCACTGTGTTCTTGTTCAACTTACGTATGAATGTTAGAGCTTTTATTTTTTAAGTGTCATTTCAAAGATTTTGACATCTTACGATTTAAAGATCCAATTTGACGATCTGATTTTAAATCTTACTTAGAAAAGTGATTTAGAAACCATGGTTATAGAAGCATTTGTGGGGATATTTATTGCATGTTTCACTAGTCAAAATTTGTAAATTCATCTGAATATTGAGAAAAAGAATTGGGGCTCACCTCTTTGTGTCCCCTTCTTTTCTTCCCTGGCAGGTGAAATACAGCTAGCTATATATTTCTCAGAAAGCAGCGCATTCTCAGAGGTGAATGGCAATGAAGGAGAACTTGTTCCTGTCTTGAAAAAGCATGCAGACTTAATGGTCGAATCGCCTGCAGGATCTCTCGGTGGCTCACCAAGAGCCTCACCCATGCGAGATGAGTTTTCGTCCTCGAAGGAAGAGAAGTCCTGTTCTCAGAAAACTCTTGCCGGTCGTCTTGCACAGATGTTTAACAAGAGTGCAGACACATCGTCAGCTGCCTTGAACAGGAGCGCTGACTTGCCGGAACTACCTGAAGCTTCTGGGCCTGAATCTTCTGACAGCCAAGATGATGACCTGTTTTCTTCTGGGTCTTTTGAAGAGGTGATTAAAACAATGGAGTCTAGAGAGCAAGAAGGCGAAACTCCGAGCAATTTACCAGGAGGAGTGCTCTTGGACCAGCTATACGTCATTGCCCCATCTGACCTGAATAAATCGCTTTTTTCACCTGATTCCTCCTTTTCCAAGAGATGTGGCTGATCTTCAAGGAACAACAGAACTGCAACTTGGGCAGTGGAAGTTTGAGAATGGTGGAGAGACCTTGAAGAGGGTAGTTACTTACATTAAGGCAGCAACGAGATTGATCAAGGCTGTCAAAGGCACTGAGGAGCAAATTTACTTGAAGGCTGACGGAAAGGTGTATGCTGTTCTGGCAATTGTAAGCACTCCGGATGTCCCGTATGGGAGTAACTTCAAAACCGAGTTGCTCTATTGCATTACTCCTGGGCCTGAGCTACCATCAGGAGAACAATCCTCACGATTGGTGATATCCTGGAGGATGAATTTTCTGCAGAGTACGATGATGAGGGGTATGATAGAAAATGGAGCTCGGCAGGGTCTCAAGGACAGTTTCGAGCAGTATGCTAGCCTACTTAATCAGACTGTTAAGCCGGTGGATTCAAAGGATATCGGGTCCAACAAGGAACAGATTTTGGCCTCTTTGCAGGTAGAGCCTCAATCAGATTGGAAGCTCGCTGTGCAATACTTTGCCAATTTAACTGTGCTATCGACTTTTGTCATGGGATTGTATGTGCTTGTTCACCTATGTCTTGCCACACCAAGTGCAATTCAAGGGCTGGAGTTTGTTGGGCTAGATCTGCCAGATTCTCTTGGTGAAGTCATTGTGTGCGGTATACTGGTTCTCCAAGCTGAGCGAGTCTTGGGGTTGATTTCGCGCTTCATGCAGGCCAGAATGCAAAAAGGTAATAGTTAAAGGTGATTTACTCTTTGTGCCTGTAGCTAAGTGTATGTAGCATCCCCTTCCATGTAACTGCGATCTTCTAGTTTGTGGTTAATGGAATTCTCGAGTCAAGTATTTGAAATGGTGCCCCAAGATTCATATTGTTACTTTGTTGATCTTCCTGTATTGCTCTACGCTAGCTTTTTGTTTGACTCTTAAAAAGACATGGTTGGGATGATTGCTTATGTATTCCATTCTAGAAACTGTATGCTTGATATTCCTTGCTATCAATGAACTCCAGCATGAAATCTAAATTCTCTGCCACCCTTTCAACTCTAGGTAGCGATCATGGAGTCAAAGCTCAAGGTGATGGATGGTTGTTAACCGTTGCTTTGATTGAAGGAAGTAGCATAGCAGCTGTTGACTCGAGTGGTTTCTCTGACCCATATGTGGTCTTTACCTGTAATGGCAAGACCAGAACGAGTTCAATAAAGTTTCAGAAAACTGATCCTCTGTGGAATGGTGAATTTCGTGGAATCCCTTGCGTTCATTGAATGAGCATCTTCAGTAGAGCTATTAGTTTCATTGTGCATATTTGCTAAATTACAGATTAATTTTCGTACTTTTTGCTCGACATGAATCTCAATTTCATTAATCTTGCTTTGGCCCTCTGGTGTTTGCAGAAATATTCGAATTTGATGCCATGGAGGATCCTCCTTCCGTGCTAGATGTGGAGGTTTTCGATTTTGATGGACCTTTTGATGAAGCTACTTCTTTAGGACATGCCGAGATCAATTTTGTGAGGAACAACATATCAGACCTAGCTGATGTGTGGGTTCCTCTTCAAGGAAAGCTAGCTCAGGCCTGCCAGTCTAAGCTGCACTTGAGGATCTTCTTAGACAATACAAGAGGTAGCAATGTGGCAAAAGAGTACATATCTAAGATGGAGAAAGAGGTTGGCAAGAAGGTAAATCACTAGTTTTTCTACTTCTCTTGGGACTATCATTATATGGTTCTTATTTGTCTCTGTATCCTATAGTCCGTACTAACAACATAATTATTGTGATTATGAGTGATGCAGATAAATATAAGGTCTCCGCAAACAAATTCCGCTTTTCAGAAGCTTTTTGGTCTTCCACCTGAGGAATTTCTCATCAATGATTTCACTTGTCACTTGAAACGCAAAATGCCTCTCCAGGTGCTTGTTAAGCTATTTTACCATTCGATGTTAATACATTCGCACCGACGGTTTTTTATATACTGTCCAGTTTCAGCCATTTCAATGCTGTTCGCTCACATAGCCAAAAAGTAAAGAATGACCTATTATCTTGAGAACATTATTGAGGGTTTTAGTCATATTGGTGCTTGCATCTCATCTTTGAGGTTGCTCTTCCACAGGGCCGCCTTTTTTGTCGGCACGGATTATTGGGTTCCACGCAAATCTGTTTGGGCAGAAGACCAAATTCTTTTTCCTCTGGGAGGACATCGAAGATATTCAAATCTTGTCTCCTACTCTTTCGTCAATGGGCAGTCCGATCGTGGTCATGACTCTTCGGCAAGGCAAAGGTATTGAAGCAAGACATGGGGCAAAGACGCAGGATGCGGATGGCAGGCTGAAGTTCCACTTTCAGTCTTTTGTTTCTTTCAATGTTGCACACAGGTAATCAGTGATTTAATATTCCTTTTGAAGCTTTCTGTGAATGCTTGAAGTTGTTAAGCATTCTTTGGTCTGGTGGGGATCTCTTACCATAAGATCTAGGCGTGATTGTCCTCGGGTTTCTGCTTAATTGCCAAAAAATGACATAGGACAATCAGAGAAGGCATTCAGACCAACCCAAAAAAAAAAAAAAAATCAGATAAGCAATTATTGGGCTTATGGAAAGACTAAAACATGCGTACTATGTCCAGGACAATCATGGCTCTTTGGAAGGCTAGGTCCTTGAGTCCAGAGCAGAAGGTTCAACTCGTCGAAGAAGAATCTGAAGCTAGAAGCCTCATAACAGAAGAGAGCGGGTCCTTCTTGGGCCTTGAGGATGTTAGCTTGTCTGAAGTCTATTCTTCTGTCCTCCCTGTTCCTGTAAGTTACCCAATCCTTATCAGCTTTTCAAATGTGCGCTAGAAAATGGATTTTAAAACAGTCTTCTTTTGTCATTAGTTATGGTTATAGCATTACTAGCCCTGGATTTACTAATTAAGATGGGCTTTTTTATCATAAAAGAATAAAAAATTGTCCCATAACTCCTTTGGCCATGTCAGACCACCTTCTTCATGGAAGTTTTCGGTGGTGAGGATTTGGAGCGAAAGGTGATGGAGAAGGCTGGTTGTCTTAATTATTCTTATACCCCATGGGAGTCGGAGAAGCCAGATGTCTATGAGAGACAAATATATTACAGATTCGATAAGAGTATTTCTCGATATAGAGGGGAGGTCACAAGTACACAGCAAAAATCTGCTCTTCTGGATAGAGATGGTTGGCTTGTTGAAGAGGTTATGACTCTCCATGCGGTCCCACTTGGTGACTATTTCAATGTATCAATTCTACCTCATATTTCACTATATTTTCCCATTTTCCTTTTGTTTTCTTTTGAATCTGTAAATTATCTAGCTTCCTAAGTATTACTGTGCTTTCAGCTTCACCTCAGGTACCAGATTGAAGATGCGCCTTCACGACCTAAGGAGTGCAACATAAAGGTCTTTTTTGGGGTTGCGTGGCTGAAAAGTACTAGGCATCAGAAGAGGATTACGAAGAACATTCTCTTGAATCTGCAAGATCGCCTGAAGGTAATGTTCGGGGCCATTGAGAAGGAATTCACCTCGAGATAGTATAGAGATCTTTGCAATATCGTGGCGTTATAACCTCTAGCTCACCCGAGACGAGGCTGATACTCCTCTGTGAATCACCTCGTTTGCTCCGGTTCTGTTATCCTGTCAGGCAAGTAATTAGGTATTCCCGAGATGTGAAGGAAACAACATTGAGGGGTTTATGACACGCCTCTCGATGACAAATTTAGCGTGAGCATTCTTTGATTCATCCACATGCTTGTGTAGACCATAATTCGTTATAGAAGCGGCAGATTAGGACACTCGTGGGCTAGTTGAAACTCACTTTCATCTAGGATTATCCAAGATGTCCAAGTGTGAGTTGGTGACCGATGGATTCTTCTTGGTGAATGGCAATGACTATGCCTAGATATGCACTTGAAACGTAGTGTTGGCTTTGTACTCATTTGCTTGAGGAGTTTGTAAACAGTGGGGAATCCGAGAAAGCTGCCTCAATTTCCTATTTGTGTAGAAGAAGGAAAAGTGAACTGTATATAAAATCCGATTGTATCGTGGGAAGGTGTTACTTGTAGTTGCGATTGTTCAGTATGGCGGTTGGCTTTGCTGATGGCCAATATGGAGTGCGGTATTGGGTTGACATTTATCGGAGATGTTTGAAACGTTTGGAAGTGTAAGAGTAAAAGGATTTGCACTCTCTCTATGCATTGGAGCAACATTCTGTTGAGTTCTCTGTCAACCTCTGCATATAGTGTGCAAAAAGCAGAACAATTTCCATCTGGAACTTGCGACTACAATCGACTTGGTAGTCACTTTCTAATTGGTAGATTCCTTGTTCGATCTCACACGACACTTGTTACAGATTCGAGCTTGATAACACATGAAAGGATTCATATCGCCGTCCATCGTTTTAAGTAGGATTGGGCTTGGCTGGCGCGTTCGTGTTGCTGATCTTTTGTTCTTTCTTTCCATACCACTGCAACTCCAGTTGTGGTTGTTCACACTGGTTTGTGCTCTATGTATTAGGGAATGATGAATGATAAAGGTGCATCCCAAACCATTGATTTATTTATTTTATTTTTGTAACTTTTGTAGGAAATGGTATAATACAAAGATGGGTTAAAAATAAATTCCATTTGTGGAAATATGATTATAAGTTTCCAAATTAAACCACCATGGCATAGATCACACACTCTGCTTGGCATCATAATTTTGCCATTTTGGGTTGTATTACTGATGGCGGTCTGTGAGATTTGCTGCTAAAGCTTTAGGCCAAGGTGTGAGGGGAGTTGTTCCTCACAAATCCCTCTAGGTCTAGCTCAATTTGCTTGCCTTTTGATTTAAGTGAGGGACATGAGCTTAGAAGTTGTCTAATTTCTTGCTTTTGAGCATGGGTGTTTTTGCATATTTATGTCCCATTTGTACTGAGTTGTCTCATCTTTGCACCTATGAGAGAGAGAAGTCGACACAATCCATCACATTTTGGGGGATTGGTTTTTTTTTCACACTTTTGGTATTTTGATGACGGAAGACTAATCGTTTTACAAAAAATGATTTTTTTTGAGGAAAATAATAAGCTCAGACTGAGGAAAATGACTTCCCATTTTGACAAGAAGGAATTCACTTTCCTTGAATCACAAAACAAATAAGAGGTAATTATTTTTCTTGAAAATGATTTTCGTAAAAAATATTTTCTTTTATCGCGAATTTTTGGATGCAACAAACACACCCTCCTCTCCTCTCTCTCTGTACAAGTGAAAAGAGTGAGATGGGGCGATGGTGACCATCAAGGCCTTATCGTAAGACACTCGCGATGACGCCATTCAATTTGAGTTATAACTCTTTGTTCGCTTTACGATGTCAATGAGAGCAAAGTTGTGATCATCACGCGTCATGGTATGGCTGAACTTGCGTTGCATACAACCCTATGCTTCCCAATACCCAAGAGCGATTGAGGATTCGAATACGATGCCCGAAGAAGCTCAAATCTCTTGGGAGTAAAACCATACGTCATTAGATTGATCAACCATGATTAAAAATCATGTCTTCTTATAAGTTAGGTCTTTTATGTTTAGCAAATTTTCCTCGATAATATATTTTTTTTCTGAACAATTTTTCTAATTTATGATTGGTAAAACTGAATAAGTTCTATAATTATGGGATATTCTGAAAAATTGAATAAAAACGTAATATTCCACTCTGTATTTGGTCATGGCTTTTGCCTGCGGTGAGGTCAGCACAGAATCGCAGACGCCGACCAACGCATCCGCCGTTCTCTTGCCAAAGGGAGAAGCCACTTCCGAGCTCAGCGCCGGTTGAGAAACCCTAAAGGTCAGTGCGAGCCCGCTTGCTTCCATCGTCTTCCTTCTTGACCACAAGTCGCCGACTTCGATTCGGCTCTCCTTCGGATGATTCTGCTTCGGCTGTCCCGAATCGGATCAACTGGATTGGTGCTCCTTTTTTTTTCTTTTTTCTTTTTTTCGAGACCCGCCTCCGTTTCCTTGACTGGGTGCGTGGTCCAGTGTCTGTGGAGCACTCGCCGTGAATATTGCAGCTGAATCAGCTATGGGTCTGCCTGCGCTTGTTGATTTAAGCGGGTAGATAGTGGCAAATTTTGAGGAAAAAGGGTGAAGAATTTGATGAATTGGATGATGAAAGAATTGTTGCCTATGTGTTTTGAACGGTTGATTACTGCAAATTGTAACGCGTACGCTTGTTATTGTGTTTCTTGGGGGTAAAATAAGAGTTCTTTCGTACTAATTCTTCCGCATGTTGCTTTTCCGTTTGCTGTTTCGCAGCTGGACAAGGCTTTTGTGGAGGATTCCCTTGTGTTCACGGGAAGCGTAGGGTTTTTGGGGAGACTGGCTGTGTAGATTTAACTTGGGTGGGTTTTTCTAGGTGAGATTAAGCTTTGATAGGGTGCAGTTGTACAATTTGGTGCATCTTATGTTAGTTAAGTTCATACCGAGTGGGAGCTGATCGTATGAAGTGAATAATGTATGGGAGATCGGGTCTGGATCGATTTAAGAAAGCTCAGTCCTTGGAACCATTTTCGGTCACTGCTAATTCTGCTGCCAGTACCACTAACCATTCCAGCTCAAAAGTGCCTAATCATTCTTCTGTGCAATACACTCAATCTCAAGCCTACAATAAACCAAACCAGTTTCCGAACCAATCCCATGTCTCTGAAAGAGTTGTTGCACCGGAGGCTGCGCCATTGGTGGGCCAGCCTCAGCAGGTGACTCAGGTAGGAGGGGGTCAGTCAACTTGGCAGCCACCTGATTGGGCAATCGAGCCACGACCAGGTGTACACTATCTCGAGGTTTTGAAGGATGGTGAGGTTCTTGATAGAATTAATTTGGACAAGCGGAAGCACATCTTTGGGAGGCAGTTTCAGACTTGTGATTTCGTGCTAGACCACCAGTCTGTTTCACGCCAGCATGCGGCAGTTGTTCCTCACAAAAATGGAAGGTAGGCTTCTTAATCTCTCGGGAGATACGGCCTTGCAGCCGTACGGCAGTTTCTATGTCAGTTTAAATGTCGTTTTATGATGAGAGCATTGTGTTGGTAATCTGGTAGAATGATTGCTGTACACTAAGTCATGTGAACATGGTGGTGACATATAGTGGCAATCTTTTGTCACCCTTGCGTGCCTTTTTTGTAGTTTGTTTTCTTTTGACGCATAAATCTGACAATATCTGATTTTGCACACTGCACAAGAATGCAGGGGATAAGATATGAAGTAGTTTGATTTTCTTTTGTTGGGGCTCTTCTACTAAAGAGTTTGAAATTTCATGCCTATGGTTTGCTGTGGAAACTGGTAATGGAAAATTAGCCTTGAGAAATGTTTTGAAATGGCTGGGCTTGCATTTAGAAAAGGAGGCTTGGTAATTCCTGTTTCCAAAGTCTACACAGTTGACGTCAACCAATGCACTTGAAGGAGAGTCAGATAAAGTGCGAAGAACTCTGAAAAGTGTATGTGGAAGGAAGTGCTTGAAGATTACACGTAAATGAGGGATAAAGATCTGGATACAGTGATATATGCTTAGTTCGTATTGCTTTCAAATGTAGAACTGGGGCTGGGCTCCTTTTATATCAATTCATTCACTTGTAGTGTTAGCAATTCGAGGTTTACCTCCGAGTTTTTGACTAGTGTGCCTTCATTTTCTCGGTAATCCTATGTCATTTGATATGGCTGGATGGCTGACGTCATTTTGCTAAAGCCATGCCTTAAAAATGTATCTCTGGAGAGAAATAGAAATTGCAGATGGCTGGTTCTTGATTTTATCAACTTTGAACCATGAGGACTGAAATTCTTGTTGTTTGACAGCGTATATGTTATTGATCTGGGATCTGCACACGGAACTTTCGTTGCGAATGAGCGGGTGACCAAAGATACCCCCGTTGAGCTTGAAGTGGGGCAGTCTTTGAGGTTCGCTGCATCAACAAGGAGCTACATTTTAAGAAAGAACAATGCAGCTCTCTTCCCCCCAACACCACTACCCGCAGAGATAAATTTAGCCCCTCCTCCTGATCCTTCAGATGAAGAAGCTGTTGTGGCTTATAATACCCTTATAAATCGTTATGGTCTTGGTAAGTCAAACAGGGCAGCTCAATCTAGTGCCTCCAGATTATCATCAGATGGAAAGGACAGAGATCAATCAGAGAGAGCTGCTAAGAAAGCTAGGAATATGCGAGTGGCATTTAGGGATCAAGCTGGAGGAGAGCTGGTCGAAGTAGTTGGGATATCCGATGGTGTTGATGTGGAAACTGAACCGGGTCCAATTGGTGTCAAAGAAGGAAGTCTTGTGGGGAAGTATGAATCCCTTGTACAGACAGTAATAATTCCAAAAGGAAAGGAACAGTCTTCCACAAAAGAAGACAATGCCCAGAAAGGTGTGACTGACAGACTAAAACAAGCCTTGGACAAGGTCAGGAAGCCTCAGAAGGTTGGGATGTATGATGACCTCTACGGCGAATCTTTTTCGGGTAAAGTGGGGTCTTCTTGGGCAAATTCTTCCTCGAGTAGTAGTGTCCCTGCCTCCATAACCAAGGATCACCAGGAAAAGCCTGTCAGTGCATCATCCGATTCGAGCCATGTAGATGACGAGAACGACGAGGATTTATTTGGTGAGTAATTATTCCAAGCCATGTCAGGGAAATTGATCTGGCGCTTATCGGAGTACCGGAGAAGAAGCCATGCTTGCAGGCTGGTATGAGTTCTTGTGCATCAGATGCTTCATCATGGAAAAAAAGAAAAGAAGAAAAAACATGTTTGACTTCATGGGTTATTCCTTTTCCGGTATGGGCCAGGGATTTTGTTGTACTCTAAAGTGATGCATTGTGTTTTCTAAACCTCCTAGCTCATTGAGATGTCGAGGAGAAGTGTGCGTCAAACTATGTCGCCAAGGGGTAAAATCTTTCAGTGATGCTATATTTTGACAACCTCTTGATATTTGAGGTCATACTTCTACGACATGTTAAACTGACAGGTACAAGCATTCGTTTCCCTCACCTTCTTTTTAACCGCCATGTTTCGTGTTTTGTCATCCATGACATTGCGGATCAAACATGTGATCCAATAAAGACAGGGGGATGCTTGTTGCGCCGATTTCTTTATTTCTTTTAATGCCATGGAAAACTTATTTGGGCATGCCAGTTTTCATCGTGAAATAGCAAAATCCCCGATTCGATCGAAAGGGAAAGCGTGGACTCCTTTCTGTCACAGAATTTGAACCTCAAAGTGAGGATGACTGTCTAGGATGAGCTCTGAACGGCATGATAAATTTCATGGATAGCGTTCTGATGGTGAAGATGCTGAAATTGCCAGCGGAGCCGCGAGCAATTGAAGAACGGTAATATACTAACTGCTGAAAACAGGGAACCGGTTACGACGGGAGGAACGGTCGTAAACCGTTGGGAGAAGTTGAAGGGACGGGAGTACTAGTCACTCTTTCCCAACGAATCGTGGTGCATGATAATCTATCTACAAGAGAGCGGACAATGGACGAATGAGATAACAATTTGTCGAGCTGTGTCGATAATCATTCTGGGTGTATAATCATCTCCTTTTGAACCTCATATTCCTTATATTATTTAAAATTTAATTTTTTTTTTGAATATTTTTGATTACATATATTGCTTGAAATAATTAGTCGATGAAAAATATTTTCATTACCGATAACAATTTGTATCTAAACATTTACGTAGATGATGGAATTTTTTTTTTTGTTTATTCATTTATGTCAGTGATATAGGCAATCATTTTTTGAGAAATGTTTTTCAAATTAGTCATTTTTCGTGACATAAACAAAGTCTTAAGTTGTTTTAAGATTGTTTGAAATGATATTTTGCTCTTCGTTTTATGCTTAATTCTAATTTTGCTTAAAACTTTTTTTTAGTCTGAAACTCTTGAGATTATTTCAGAATAGTTAAAATCCACAGCATAAATTTTCTTTCATAAGTTCAAATTCTTTATTGAAAAGTGATTTTTTATTTATTTATAGACATGCCATTACGATAGAAGACTTGTCTGATGTACGTGGACCGAATGATTTACATGTACTTATGAGGATTAAATCACGGTTTATATTTCGTTGCTGCGTGTTTCTTTTCAAAATGGTTATAAATTCACGTCGGAAGAGCAAAGGCATAATTAGATTTGATGACTAGGCTCCTTTAACATGCCTCCTCTGCAGATAATAAGAAAACAACATCATCAGATACAACCTTTAACATAGCTGTCCAAATCAAGACATCAGAAGGCAAGAACAGAAATTACACAATGAAAACTACAATTCTCTCTCTTCTCTCTGTCCCCTGCTAAAGCGGAAATGTACAGTTCTTACAGTTAAAGGCTGGATTCTGTGAAAATGAAGCCATGTCTAGGGCCCTAACTGTAAAACCTGCAATTATAATTAATCAAAATTGAAAATTTCCCACTTAAAAGTGCAATTTTTACAAATAAAAATAAAAAATAAAAAAGAATAGAAGCAAGAGAATTAAAATGGCAACAGCCAATCCTCACCTGCTCTGGTCCGTCAATTCCCTTTCACTGCGTTTCTCTCTCTCTCTCTCCATTTCCAACCCTCCATCCCATTCAATCTGTTTTTTTTCTCTCTGTGTTCATTTGAAAAGAAGAAAAACCCCACAAAGTTTTCCTTTTTTCCTCCAGTTTCTTTCTTTTTCTCTGCCTCTGGGCTTGACGTTCCTGCTTTGCAGAGAGCCTCCTTAGAAAAATGCTTTGTCGATTTACTTCAATAATTTATTCAGTCGCAATCATCAGATAGACGTGCTTCTACCCAAAAAGGTAGAAACAAAAAAACAGGAACAATAAAGCCAACCCCATCTCCAGGAGCAGTATCAGTCACAGACAATGTCCCCAAATCTTCACAGTTCGCCTTCGCCTTCTCTCCTCTTGCTGATATTCTGAAGAGGTGAGACGAGAGAATTCCCTATTCTTTCCCGCTCCTTGTGCTTAAAGATTCGAACTTTGTTCCGTCCCGGTTCAGGTGGATTGATTTTGTCGTAAGCCCTAGATTTTTTTGTTCGTGGGTCGATTTGTAAATGCTGTTTTCATCGACGTTTTTTGCCCATTATTGCTCACCCTTGCGCAGTTTTGCATTTCCAACCTCGCTATTCTGAGCACGTGTTAGTTTGGTAGTTCGGCATCTTCTGCGACACCCCATCGAACGCTTTCGACGTGTGGGAGTCTCAGAAGCTAAATCAATAAATTTCATCCTGGGTATTGTTTTTATATAATGGGCATGTTGTAGCGACGTGAGCTTAATTTGCAATTTGTGTCATTTATGTGCATATACCATGAAGGCGGCTGACGTTGTTATGTCAACAATATTGATTGAGTGTTGTAGTGATGAACCGTTTAGCTGCTAATATGTCGTCGAAACTTTTTTACTTAGGAGTCTGCAAAGCTAATTCCTGGCGGATATGGTAAGCTTCGGGATTTGTTTATTTAGGTTGAGCTTTGATGATGGGGTCTCTTTGTAGATGCCTATGCTGGAGCCTACCGATATTTATGGATGCATATTGAGGGTTTAGTGTTTTTGCTTATGTTTTATTTGCCTGTTTCTTTCTATTCATTACCATGTCAACACATACATTCTTATATATTATAAGAATGAACAGCATGTCTTCTCTGCTCAGAAGATAACCTTTCAGAAGTTCATCTTGAAGGGGTTAGTCTAGGTTAACCGTCTTTTACATTCATGGGTAGTCTGGGGTAGCTGGACATGCTGATTCTATTAATGGTGGTTTCTATTTTCGCAGGTATGGGGTGGTTTGATGACTGTAAAAGATCATGGTGCAGTGCCTAGACGGAATCAAGCATTTTTGTGTCGCTTTTGCAACTTGTTGTGATGCAGAAAAGCAACCTAGAGGTCTGGAAAATCCAGAAACTCTGGCAAGGGAGACAGTCTGTATGTCCTTCGACTTCGAAAGCTAATAAATTACAGAATCACTTTTTCTTAAGATTATAATGCCCTTCCTAGCCGGTCTATCCTTATTAATCAATAATTCTTTAGCTTTGTCCAGCAAGGTCCATAATCTAGAGAGAATCATATAAGTGCAACTTGGGCAGTATGTAGATTGTGTTACGATGAAGTAGCTAATGGTTACTCCCCTGTAGCGTACATGCTTCCTTTGAAGTTTTTCTTCTGTATACCTCGATGATTGCCTCTGGAAGCTCTGTTTGTTGTGCTGCATTCAAGTCGTAATTGTTTGATTTAGTATGTATAGTTCATTGGACTTCTCGTGGCCTAGTCCACTGATCACGTCATGAGAAGTCCATTGAACCTTATGGTTTAGAGTAAGGAGAAGTGGTAACAAGGTTTCCGTAGGTGAACTTGCGGAAGGATCATTGCAGCTATCTTTCTGAAAAGCTGATTAATGGCCAGTTCTTTGATTTTGTATTCATTTGCTTTTGCAATTTGGCAGTGTGGTCTTTATAAAGTTGCCTCTCTGTCTCTCTCTTATCCCATGTTTCTGTTTGCCTTTTTGTACTTGGCTGGGTTCTTGTCTGTTCATTTGAAAAAGATGCATTCAGCATATTATTATTGAAAAATTATGAAAGCAGTGTCCTGAATGTTCTGAAATCGAAGATGCACGTATGACCCATTTTCCATCCATGATTTATCAATCTACTTTTATGTATTCTGCAATTTGTAGAGGAGTATGCTAATCCCTTCTTTGAATGAATGTGATTACAGCTTAAGTAAGATCCACACCCTAGAAATTTCTTTCTTCTTGTGCCACCTCTCTCTCACACAGATAGAGGAGTATGCCAATCCCTCCTTGAAATCAATGTAATGACAGCTTAAATAAGATCCACATCCTATATATTTGTTTCTTCTTGTGCTCTCTCTCTCTCTCTCTATACATACCTACAGATGTGTGTGTGTCTCTTTCACCTAGAAGATAAACACTGATGGATCAAAATGGTTACTCTCCATTGAAATGCTCGCCTTGTTTCCCAATCAAATGCTGAATAGTAGATCTTATTGTGGATCCTGGAAATGAGTTCTCCTTTCATTCTCAATTACAGTTAGCGTGAGTGAAATAGAAGCATTATATGAACTTTTCAAGAAGATCAGCAGTGCTGTAGTTGATGACGGACTGATCAACAAGGTAATGATGCATCTATCTCTGACCTGTTTCAGAAAGACTCCAATCATGTCCAGGTCTTTGTTGCTTCAACTCTATAATGGGCGACTTTAAGGGGGAAGTGTACTTTTATTTCATCCAATCAGACTGCTGACGAGCTGCCTGTACACATAATATGAACATTTTGTTGGGAGCTTCTTTGTTTGCAATTTGATGCTCTCTAACTTCTGCTTTTGATTTGTTCTGCAGGAGGAATTTCAATTAGCACTCTTTAAGACAAATAAAAAGGAGAGCCTGTTTGCTGATAGGGTAACTTTATTTACTTGAGCTTCTCTTGATTTAATTTCCTGTTTGCCTTGGTTTTCTTCCTCCTTCATCACAAAGGCATTATGTTTGAACATTATTGAACGTATATTTTAAACTGCAACAGAGGAAAAACATCTTGCACAATAGGCCAGATGCAAATGTATGACCTGTATGTACTTCAAGGCTTAATGTGGGACTTGGTGGCATAGCTCTTCTTCCTTTGTCAACTTTATCCTTATTATTGGCGTTTGCCCTGTGCATTCAGCATTGCTTTACAGTATCTTCTCCATCTTGCGGAAGAGTACCATCTGTCTCTTATTTCTGCATTCCTTTGAGACTTCCTTGTAGATGGGATCAATTTATAAAAGGACCAATTGGTGGTCAACCTAATTTGGTATTTTGGAAAACAAATGATGTTTAATTTGGGTCTTCTATTGAAAAGGTAATTTTTTGATGAAGTGCATTTCGTTCAGAGGCTGTTTGAAGTTTCAGTGTCACTGATTATTGTCTGTTCTTGAAAGATGCAGGTGTTTGACTTGTTCGACACCAAACACAACGGAATACTAGATTTTGAAGAATTTGCTAGAGCTCTATCTGTCTTTCACCCCAATGCACCGATTGAAGATAAGATTGAATGTAAGTACTGCTCTTTTGTGGTAAGAGATGGAGGGAAACTGGAAAGTTTATAATGGTCTTCTGAAGTAAATCTTTTGTATGGAATAGAAACTTTATATGGCAAAAACATCTCCTCATCATTTTCTTTTCATATAGATTTACATTAACATTTTCTCTGAACTAAAAGGCTTGCAATAAATTGAAAGTCTACTCAACCTTCAGCTGAATATTCTTTGATACTTGTTGGATATTGATAAACTATTTGAATGTCTTGCTGCAAATGTTGGGTTTATATAGAGTGTCTCCTTTTATGACGTTTTGGCATATCTGTTTGACGAAATTTTCACCAACCGTAGCTTATTCTGCTACAGTTTGTTTAAATGTATTGACTCCATTGCTTTCCTTGACTGAGATTCACTGTTTCTCTGAAATGTATGTTTAGGCCACTGAATTTGAATTTCTATGTTCATATAATGGTGAAAAGATTGCAACTTGAGGTGACACTATCTATTTGAGTACATTTGAGGGATTGGGAAAGAGGGCAAGATTTTGATTTTCGGTGAATGTGCATATCCGTGGTCAGTACTTGGTATTCATGCCTATCATCAAGGTCTCTAACTTATGCTCAAATTTCCTTTTACAGTTTCCTTCCAACTTTATGACCTCAAACAACAAGGTTTTATAGAGAGGCAGGAGGTAAATATTCTCGGTTTGAAAGATAAAGATCTGATGCATCTGTTCTTTCTATTTTTTTAAGTTTTAAATCTGCTTTAACTGATCATCTACATTCATTGGTTTGTGTATTGCTGCAATGAGCTCTATATGCCTTTACTCGATGATCAATGCAAGTTTTGTGCTACCCAAATAACCTATGACCAAACCATCTCTAGACCAGCTGATTCTCTCCTTGTCCTCTTGGTTGTTCATCGGCCTCTCTTATCTGCACTGTACTTTGACTGGGATGACTAGTGAGTTCATGACTTTACACAACTTGGCATGTTTCTGTTTTTTTTTTTTTTCACATGTAGGTTTGAGAGACTTAGGCGTAGTTGTTTCTTGGCCATTGAATTCTTTATCCATTTGGTCATGTTTAATTACCTAATACGCCTCTTGGACGAATCATAACAAATGCAGTTTCAGTCTGCTTATATACTGACCTCTGCTAATATTTTTGTGACATTGTCATCTTGAAGAGTACTGTGACTCATAATTTTCCTATCGATAGGTAAAGCAAATGGTAGTTGCTACCCTTGCTGAATCTGGTATGAATCTCTCGGATGACGTCATAGAAAGTATCATTGACAAGGTGCTTCCATGACCAAATGACTGAAACACATAGTTTTTCATGTGATATTAACTTCCACTAAATGGTTACTTTGCCTATTCAACTTAGACTTTTGAGGAAGCTGATACTAAACATGATGGCAAGATCGACAAGGAAGAATGGCGGAGCCTTGTTTTGAGACATCCATCCCTTCTGAAAAACATGACACTCCAATATCTAAAGTAAGTTGCCACTATATACTCTATTTAATTTTCAAGTGAATGATGCCAAAAATTTCATCCGAAACTGTATCAGCTGGACAGTTTCACATGAAACATTTGCTTTGCATAGAGTGGTCATGGAGTTCTTTGGAAGCTTGAATTAAGCTCGTGATTGGATAAAAATTGAAATGTCAATTATCTGAAAGACAATAATCTAAAATGAGCCTCATGCACTCCACTGATTATAAGCTTCTGCTGGTTGGATATAGTATGTAAGTGTAGCATGCCGCCATAGTTACGTGACCCTCTCTTGACCACCAAGGTAACTTCTAAATGCTAAGAAATTTTATGGCTGATACAAGCTGGATTTAACATTAATGTGCAAATGAGTTGTGAAGACACATGTAGATTGGTCTTCCATAGTCGGATCTCACTGTCCTTGAGTCTTGATAGATCCTGTGCAATCTCACTGGGACCCAAGTGGGGTGGGAAATTGGTTGGACTTGTGAAAATATGATGCCGATCTTCTCTATCATCTGTGCAAGAATCAGTTTTTTAACATGGTATTAATTTTGGCCAAAAAATGGGGTATTAATGTTGTGCTTTTTATATTGGACAGAGACATCACGACTACATTCCCAAGTTTTGTGTTTCACTCCCAAGTTGATGATACCTGAGTTTTGGATCTGCATTGAGTTGAGGATCGTGCCAAGGAATTCTTTGTTTCTTTATGATTATTGTTTGTTATTCGACTCCTTTCTTAAGCGACAAAGACCTTTTCTCTGTAAAGTTGAACATTTGGTAGTGCTGGAATGTGAAATGGATTCTTAAGATTGTATTTAGGAGATTCATTTTGTGAGGTTGAGTTAGCGGTCGCAGTATCTCACGTCTATTGTGCTGTCGGTCCGATCATGAAATCGATTTACAGAGGTGACATGCTTTTATCATCTGGTGTAGCATATGACCGTATGCGCAAATGCACGGTCACACCATATGATGGACCCATTCGTTTTTAATCTGTTCTCTGCGGAATTCTGAAGTTCAGATGCTTGTGTTTTGTTAGTCTATAGCACAAGAAAATGTTCATTGTCTAAACTACATTAGGAAGGTAGTCTCGGTCTACCTTCCTTGATAAACATTTTTCTGACAATGTCCCATTTTCGTGTAGTAAATGGACCCTGTAAGTTGTAACTGTGGATCATTCTAAGGGTTTACCATCAAATCTTCCACAAAGAATCAGCAAAGACTATTATTTCTTGAATAGGATGGTTGAGAACTTTGCCTCTTACGCCGGTGTCATTGAATGCGTGATATAGGTAGTAGAGGTGTCAATATGGGTCTTTGATCCACTTTTTAATTCATTTTTATTCACTTGGGTTCAAAATGGATTAAATATGTGTTTATGCTTATAAAGCATATTCAAATATGGGTTTTAAATTATTTTATTTTTGGCCCACGGCCTCAGTTTCTCAAGTATCACTTGTAAATAGGCCTAAATTGTATTAGTTTTTATATTTATTTTTTATATATGTAAAAGAATGAAAAAAATTTTTAAAAATAAAATTTGTTTTGGAAAGCTGCTGCTGCCCAATGCTGCTCACAACAGTCTGCTGCTCCCTTCAAAAGAATCACACGAAAATTGAAAGGACAATGTGGTCGAATCTATACAAAAACTTCGAAAGTTGTTATGATAATTTGGTCCTAAACGCTTATCAACTTGGCCTCCCAGACTAGCTCTCTTATTTTGTCGACGACCATCACTGGATCGACTCCATCAGCGATCATCGACGACCTTGTTTTTGTCAGTGATAGCCAGGGGTCTCATTCGTCTTGCAAAGAATTTGGTATTTCACTTAAGGACGAAACACATTGAGTCGATGTATCATGATATATGTCAGCTGACAGATGATGGGACGAAGAAGATCCCTTGATGCAAAGAATCCAACGGATGTGTTAATCAAGGTTGTCATCGTTGAGAAACTGAAGCTGTGCATTGCCTTAGTCGGCCTTCACTTTTAGAGACAAGGAGGTGCGGCCCATTAGGACAATTTGGGTCAGAAAAGATTAGTGAAGACTATGTGGGACTAGTTGCCGGTCGGTCCGATTTCTTTGAAGATCGAGCCTCCAATTTTTGGGAAGATTGCTGGAATTGTGCGGAGTATGATAGAGACATAAGAAAAATATGCACTATTCTGCTGAAAAGCATGAGTTTTTAAATAGAGAATTAATTTGGTAAAATTTACTGCTGCTAAAGGGGTTAAAATAAAAAATTTGATTAATATCAAGCTAGTCCTACAACTTTGCAATGCCTCTAGACAACTCTAAATCATATCCGGTTCGGGTGATTCGATTTGCTCACTCCTTGTGAAACTATTGTCGCTTTTGAAGATCAACCTCCAAGTGGAGATTGCTGGAATTGTGGAGTTTGAGAGGAAAAGTATTGTTAAAGCAGAGAAAGGAAAGTACTGCTGCTAAGGTTATATTTGTAACATCAAACCATAACTTTGCATACCTTAGACTTGTCTACATATATTGAGGGATCTCTCTTGTAATTATAACTCGAACCCGAGATTGATGCTGCCCGTCATTTTCCTTTTCGATTCTGAAATGGCTCTTTCCACGTAAAAAAATTCACGCTTCTCTTCTTCTCCATTTACTCCCTTTAACATTTCGCGTTCTTGAAAGTTGGACCTCTCTAGACAGGAAGAGCGTCCGGTACGTAGTGTTTATGTGGCTGATGAAGAAGATCACGAGCTCAAAGGGTCCTCCTTGTTGCATAACCTATTAATTCACAGAACATGCAGACTCTCCTACGTTACATTTCGGGGTTCCTTTCAAGATTGTCCACCACCTACTATGATTGACTTTGGCAATAACATTTTGTTAAAGCAAACTTCTTGGTTCGACCCCGACGACTATGGTTGAATATTTGTTTTACTACAAAACCATTGTGCCATAAATAGTCAAAACATATTTGTGAAATTGCTTAATGTGCGGAGGCGAAAGTCCTACGCTAGTCAATCTCAATGTTGCTATGTATAACTTTCTAGTCCAAACAAAGGCGTGTCGTGTGGAGTATGAGAAACGTGGGCATGTCACGTATTTCAAGTGAAACTTGTTGAGAAATGAAGGTGGCAAGCGATTGGGAAGGTCATGGTAATGTCATTCCAGTGCACCGACTGCGTGTGTATGGCGCAGCTTCGATTTTCATATGACCAAGATTTAGGGTTGTCTTACCAAGACCAATAGGATAATAATAACAATAATGACATAGAAATGACTCGCAAAACAAAATCTCAATCCAAATCATATCAAAAATCGAATTTTTGTGTGCGATCACGTTCATGGCTAGGGGTGAGCATCGGCGTCGAGAACCTGCCTGAACCGGCCGGGTCAAAGCCGTTCCTCAATGAACTAGGTATGTTCAGGGAAAATTACAAAATAATTCCTATACTTATTGCACTCTTGGGCCAATTCAGTCCTAAAATTTTCAATTTGACCAATTTAGTCCTAACCCTTTTGATGATTTTGCCAATCAAGTCTCAAGCCTTGCAATTGTGCCAATTTAGTCCTAAAAATTTTAACGATTTGATAATTTAGTCCTAAACCTTTGAAGATTAGCCAATTTAGTCATTCAGGCCAATTTACCAATTTGTACACATTAGCACCGGAGGCACATAGGACAGCCGGTTTTGATTAGACCGTCACATCAGCGATTTTTGGCCAAAATTAGTTGGAAGGACTAAATTGTTAAATCTTCCAAAATTTTTGGACTAAATTTGCACAATTGAAAGGCTTATGACTAAATTGGGAAATTCTCGAAATTTTTGTGATTGAATTAGCATAATTGAAATGTTTATGAGTGAATTGACATAAGTGTAACATATTTATTAATTTTTTTGGTGATTTTCTCGGTAGGTTCATGAGTAAATTTTCTGGAAACTGACCAAGGCCGGTTTTGTTTTTAGGAAGAGTAGGTCTACCTAAGCTAGTTTCAGGGTATAACTGACTTTTGACCGGTTTTCTTCTTGCTTCTGTTCAGGGGCGTTACCGAATCGCCATTGATGCGTGTTCCGGAGCTTCGTATCAGTGTCATGTGCCGACATTTTACAGGCGAAATAGAGTCAGAGCCTTGGCTTTGACCCAATATAACATTAGTGTAAGTTGGTCTGAACAACATCCGTGGCTTTCTTTTGTCAAAAGGAAGATTACTAGGGTCGTGTAGATAGACGATGGACTTGTCAAAATTTCGTAACTAGAATTCTCGAATTAACCGGAGACACCTGATGAAGCAATGGCTAGTTGCAACAATATCTCAAACGCGGTATCGGGAACGAAGCTGTATTATTCACTATCACGCGATTCAAGCGGTTCAACCGGTTGAACATATGAGACCGGATGATTTGTGACATATGTCATACCTTTCTTCGATGGACAATTACTCAATCAGCCCTATACTTATTGTATGATTTTCAATTAAGTCGTAAACTTTACCGATGCAATTTTAAACCTTGGCGTGAAATTCTTGTATGTACTTACAGCCTGGAATCGCCGACGCGGCTATTCTCAAGTTGTCCACGTCATCGCGCCACGTGGGCCGGCCGCGGATGGTTGGACGCCATGTCAACAATTTTCGACGGCAATTGGCTGGAAGGACTATATTAGAATTTCGCGCAAAAGTTGACAACTGCATTGATAAAATTTAAAAGTATAGGACTGAATTGGTAAATTTTCTTTGTTTCCCGTGAAAAAAGAAAGTTAAATACATGATCTGACTCGATGGCCACCGCTCGGCTGGTTTACTATTAAATACTAGTTGATTGCTCTAGGAGTTAACCTTAGGTAAGTCTTGGATCTCCTATATCAAGCAAGATTAGGTAATCCTTTAAGCAAACGTTGAATAAATGAAGAGTCATTAATGTCAAATCAACAAGAAAAAACAAATGATGCATGGTCAATGACCGAGTCATGCGAGAATCGTTCACATGTTGTCCCCACGAAATTTTCTGCAAATGCATGCATTAGTGGGTAATTAGTTCAGCTAACGTAGTCTTTAAAAGCTGTTAACAAAACATATAATCTATTTTAACAGAGGTCAAACACTTGACCTAACTTAGTCTTAAAAAGCATTTCTTTTTACGAGTACATGACATAGAAGCAACTGGATATGCAGGATTACTTATTTATTCATGTACGCCCACTAATAATATAAGAAGGTACATAGTTTATAGGGATAAATGTATTGGAAGTCCCGAACCTTGTCATGAAAGTGCAATTGAGTTCTCAAACAGGCCACGAAAATGCAATCAAGTCCGAAAAATTGTCATGAGAGTGCAATCGAGTCCTAAAACTTTCTAAGAGTGCAATCAACGGAAGGACTTGATGATTAATTTGATAAGTTTTATGACTTGATTGCACATTTTGAAAGTTTTAAGCCTCAATTGCTAAACCTCAATTTTACTTTTTGATAATTTTTAGGACTTAATTGCATTTTTTTGAGATTTTTAGGACTCAATTGTACTTTCGTGACATGTTTTAGGACTTTCAAAGCACTTGACTGTAATTTCTATGATCGTTTAGTGTTTGATTTAGTGATTTGAATTGGAAATCGAACACATATCTTAATAACTGGGTCTAACTGGATAAGTAGGTTTGGGAGCCATGGAAGGAGGGGAAGGTAAGAACTGAGTAGGGTTTGCCTTACTCCGCGATCCAATGAGTTAAAAGAAAACATAGTTCTTTACTTTGGTTTATCTTTTCTATCCTCATGTTTTTGCCATCAGTGATGAATACCTCCGCCGCGTTTATGGTAGTTTTCCATGCTTAGATGTAAAAATTTCGATTGTTTATAGCAAAATGGCAACCACTAGGGGATTGCTCCGGTGGCCATTCTTCTCATTTGGGAAGAGAGAGGTGGGGGGTTCGAATACCTATCTTCGAGGGGAGTGGGGTGAGGATGCGTGAAGACTGAGTAGGGTTTCGTCACCCTACACGTGAAGACATAAGCGTACACGGTGTGGCCAGTATAATGGAATATGATAGGATAGAACCAAATCAAAAAAATAATAATAACAACAAAATGGCCAAAGTGCCCTCGTTGCAAGATTTGATAAAAAAGGAAGAAGTAAATTTTGAAAACTAAAAGTCATTCCAGGCGGGCCTATGAGAAAGTCAGTTGGTCCTAAATCTACCGTGCGGGACCGGTTCAATGCTAAAACCTTTCAATTGGGTTAACTTAGTTCTAAACCTTTCGACGATTTTCCAATTTAGTCTTAAACGTTTCAAATTTTCTAATTTAGCCGTAAACCTTTTGACCTTTTAGGAGTAAATTGACAAATCATCAAGACGTTCTGGACAAAATTGACAAAATCGGGATATTTAGGATTGAAATTAGCCATCGTAAAATAGATTTAAAACTTCTTGGACAACTTTTCTCGTTTCCGGGTAAAGGCCACTACTGATCATCACACGTAAGAACCAATCAATCAACGGAGAAATTAGGAAATGGTGGTGATTGAAGTAGAAGCGAAAGCAATACAGCCAATATAGACATGTATCTGTATGCGTTCTAAGAATATGGGATTGCTCGTTCTTGCTCTTCCGGTCCTCCATCAGAAGCTTCATCGCAACCTTCTCCCGGAAAACGCCGGACAAAGCCGCGAAAGCTACGCACGTTAGCGCGCCAAAGGAAAAGGAAAAATTGAAAGCAAGAAGAAGAGAAAGAGCTCTCGATACGTATAAACATGCGCGAACAAAGTACGGGCCGCCATATTCATCCCTCGTCTGTTTTCTTTTCCCTCTGATCGAGTTGGCCCTCTCTAGACAGGAAGGGTTTCTGATATGTAGGCTCTGTTTGTTTAACGTAAAACACCTTCCAGAATTCTTTTTTTTTTTGGGATTTTCCAGCGTTTGATTCATAAAAAATAAAATAGTCGAGGAAAATATTTTCCATTAATAAAAAAATATCTTCAAAAGTGGGGAAATGATATTTTATTTTTGGAAAGAGGAAATCACTTTTCCTCCTTGTAGTCCTTCAAATTATTTTTCTTTTTAATCATTTAAAGAAATTGCGACTTTTTAATAATTCTTCATTTTTCAAATTTTGAATATCCTTCTTTTCTTTTCTTTTCTTTCGCCGATTGCCGGCCACACAAAGGAGACGTGCCTCGCCGGCTTCGGGTGAGGCTCCACCTCAATAGATCCGACAAGGTGGAGCTTGCCTGTGGATGGCGAAGCTCGTCCCTTGGGCGTGGCCGCGGCGGTGACTCGTAGAGGAAGAAAGAAAGGAAATGAAAAAAGTTAAAAAGAAGCAAAACAGAAAAGAAAAAGAAAAATTAATTAGACATTCATATTTTTGTTGTAATTTTCTCCATAAAAATCAAATCATATTTTTTTTATACTAGACCACATAAAATATTTTCTTTTTCTTTTTCTTTTTCAGGTAGCTGCCAAACACAAAAAATATTGTCATTTTTCTAAAAATGACTTTTTGAAAAATATTTTTCAGAAATATCTTATTTTGTGCTAAACAAATAGAGTCGTAGTGTCGATCTGGATGATGGGTCCTTTTTGTAAACGCACAACCTATTAACTCTTGAACGAGCACAAACCCTCATCACGTACCTCACTCATCGAGGTTCTTTCCAAGAGATTCACCACCAACTATGGATGACTTTGGCAATATAATCTGCTGATAAATTACTCGAAGAGATTTGTGAAATTGCTGAGATATGTGTTATAATGACTTTCCGCCCCGAACAAGGCGTGTCGTGTGGACGATGCGAACCGCGTGCATGTCAATTATTTCAAGTGAAAGTTGCTGAGAAATGAGATTGGAAAAGTCATGGTAATGTCATCTTCGTGCACCGACTCTGTGTATATGGCGCTGTTTCAATTTTCGTATGGACCAGACCAAGACCAAGAACAATAATAACTATCGTTATAGAGAAATCACATGCATAATGAAGTCTTAATTCAAATGATATGCACATTGAAATGCTGTGTCAATCATGACCGTGTTCATGGCTAGGGGTGAGCTACGGTCCCAAATTGGCCTCGAGAGCCGGACCGGATCGGCTTGTTCTCGATGAGTAGGGTAGGTTCATGAGTAAAATTGCTGGGGAATTGACCAAGGCCGGTTTGGTTCCTGGGAAACATCGGTCTACCTAAACCGGTTTCGGTGTAGAACCGACTTTTAAAGGCCAGAGTGACCTTATTCTCCTTGGTACATCTCGGCGGGGCAAACGCCTTCTCTAACTCCTCGATCCATGAGGTGGCAGCCTTCGTGGTTTCCGCTCCCAGAGAACTTGGGCGGCTTCAATTTCAAGAATTGCTCCACCACCTTATATGCTTGACGTCCCTTATTCCCGTTCCCAGCTAATGGGTTCTCTTGCGGCGCTTCAGCCGCATCAACCTAGTTCCTCACTCGATGTCCCATCGGATCTCCTAGCGCTCCCGAGAATCCCATATATCCTTGAATTTTTCCTAGTAGGCCTAGCAAGCGGGGTGCTCTTTCTCCTCCAAGATCTCATCGATATGCCCGACAGGCCTACCCCGGGGTGCTCTTCCACCGTGTTTGCTCATCTTGTAGGAAAATTACGGAGTCTTGCCCACCCCATAGCAAACGCGATAAGAAGACAACCCCAACAACTAGAACAAATATAACAATCGCATGTACAATGCTTATAGTCCTACTAACTATCCCAATTCCCAACGCACCTTATCACTTTAGGCCAATGACTTGATGGATCGGGCTAATATTGCTTTGATACCACCTTAGGTGGGGATGTCATTCTCCGATTCCCGGGTTGGTGACATCCCTATCAATTTTGCATCAGATCGCGAAGGATAGCGTCCCAAGTACACTATCGACCTATATGCTTACGGCGCATGCAAAAAACGTGAACTCTCCAAATAACAACCAACATGGGATAGTAAAATAGGAAATAGACATGATAGTCATTCACAAAAGATAATTTCATTCATAAAGTCAAAGAAGAGGAGTTTTAACCCTACGGAGCTACATAAGGCATATATAACCCCATTTTTTGGGGCGGCTCACTAAGACCTAAAAAAAAAATACGGTCCGGTAAGGTTAAACCCTCATCTATTCCCAAAAAATACTCCGACAACCATGCCCTATCATCACGGGTTCCATCACTTGGGACCCGAAAAGGTTAAATGACGGAATGAGAAATAAATCTCATTGAGTCAACGCCTAAGCCCGACTAGGGCGTTGATTAGCTCGTACATCCTAACAATTAGTCGCATCATCCAAGAGCAGATATTTCAACCACATGCAAGCTTACCGGTCTTCAGCCATGCATAATGCAATGTTTAACCCCAAATCAACGCCCACAACTACCAAACAACGGTAAGACATCGCATCAATTTGCATGCATATGACATCACACGAAGTTCAATTATTAGCGGATGAGGCCACATGGCCCGGCACACTAGAGGGTTGGTGTCTAGCACACTAGACAATTAGTGCTTTACTTGGTGGGACTAGGCATTGTCCCATTATTTCGGCGACGACGACTACTACGCAAATGTAATTTCTATTGACACGACACGACATAGCGGGCCTTCCAAAAGGAGTGTCGGTCCATCATAAGCTGCGACCGGCATCCTATCAACCCGACGACATGGATTGACGTGCATATGACAAGTTGTGTAATTCCGATCGACACAGTATGATCTTGTCGGGGACAACCATTACATGATCATTCAAGCGCATTCAACAATAATTAGTCAATTTCTTTTCTTTACACTTAGCCAGGATGCTCATGCTTTCATGATCAAAGACTCGGCACCAGGCTATTTTCATGCTAAGAATATGCAATTTGCTTTCACTCGGTTCGCATGGATGCATAGATTATCCACTAGATTTTGCATCTAGAAAACATAGGATTGACACCCATAATTTTCATCCATAACATCCAACACGGAAACCCAAGCACCTGGACACGCAATCGGGCAATTAGCCAAACATCTTTTAATAATCGACGATAAAAGTTGATCCGGATTTATAAAACAAATATCGAAAGCTCAATCCAACCAACAATCAAGCGTCCACTTGGCTCTGTCCTATCGTTCGCTCTAGTCACACACCGGCAATCACCGCCCAAACAATCAATCCAATTTAATCACCAAATGGCCGTAGACGACCTCACTAGCGGTCGACTTAATTAATCGTAGCCATTTAACTTAAACCCAAGTCCCTATTTCAACCGACCATAATTAAGCTACCTAAACGCCTTATTAAACTAATTACACTAATTGCAATAATTACACTAACTAAGCGCAATTAGCACCCTAATCGGGGTTTAGGGGTTTAACTCATAATTAAAAATCGACGATCGGTGTCGGGTCGGGTACGAGACTTTTATATCGGATCGGGATTTCAAATTACTATTTTCGGGCTGGGTATTGTTCAAGGGCCGGCACTATTCACGGTGCAGTCTCGTTCAAGGAACAATAATTTCGGCGGCACGTACTCGGGACGACGGCGAGGGCTGGTGGCTTGGTCTCGGCGGTTCACGGTGGAGGGCGAGTAGCTCCCGGCGGGCTTCGGTGGAGCTCTCGACCACCTTAGGTCTCGGGGACCTTCGGCTTAGCTTCGAGGTCGGGTGGGCGTGGCGGTCCCTCGGTTAGGGCTCCCGACAGCAACGGTGACAATGAGGGACATCAGCTCTACGGGACCTCGAGGTACCACGAGATGACGACGAAGGGCCGGCTCGGTGAGGGTCCTGGCTGGGTGAGGCTCGAGGGGTTCGAGGTGCTCCCGGGTAGAGTGGAGGAGGTTGAGGAGTTGGTGGCGCGGCGGTTCCATGAGCTCGGGTCGACAACGGGGTCGCGGGGTTGAATGGGGCGATGGGAGAGGGTTGGCGGCGGTTCGGCGGGCTCGGGATAGAGACAACAGGGTCAGCAAGGGGGGAGTGGAGGTCGCGGTTCGGCGGGCTTAGGCGGTGGCGGTCGAGGGTCGTCGAGCTGGTGGCCGGCTCGAGTGGCTCGGGTGCTAGCCGAAGAGAGAGAGAGAGAGAGAGAGAGAGAGAGAGAGAGAGAGAGAGAGAGAGAGAGAGAGAGAGAGAGAGAGAGAGAGAGAAATGAGTGACGTGAGTGGTTTAGTGGTGATGGGACACCGAGAGAGAGAAATGAGTGACGTGAGTGGTTTAGTGGTGATGGGACAAGGTGTCCCATCACCCATTAAGATTTTTTGTTTTTTTGTGCACTAAAACTGCGGGCATTTGAATATCGGGTAATTTAAGGCGATTGGACATTTGGCTCAATCGATAGAAAATAATTTTGTTCTTTTCATAGATCGGACTCCGTCGGAATTAGGTGGGGCGTGAGGATTAAAAATTCGAAATCGCGGTGACTACGATTTTTGAAACCTAATCTAAATTGAATAATATTTCAGAAATCGTCCAAAGTTCGCCCCTTAATTCCTTACGATCCAAAATTTTATACCAACGGAAATTCAATAATAATCTTTTTTATTGAATTCGGTCTCTGTATGGAGGGTCTAATTTTCAGGGAGTCACATATGCTCTTTCAATTGTAGAGTCGTAGAGTATAGTGAGCCTAAAACCTACAAAGAATTTGTTTCTTCAAAAGATTCAGCAAAGTAGTTAGTTGTTATGAATGAAAAGATGTAATCTTTTGGAAAAATAAAATAAAACTTAGGAGCTTGTCAAGCCACCAAAAAGAAAGAAAATTGTGGGTTGCAAGTGTGTCTTCAAAAGAAAAAAGGTATTTCTAGAGTTGAAGACATCATATTTATAGCTCGTGTAGATGCTAAGGGCTATAGTGAGATTGAGGGAGTCGATTTTAATGATGTGTTTTCACCTATGGTTAAACACAGCCCCATTCGGGTTTTTCTTGCATCGATTACTATGCATAATTTAAAGTTGGAACAACTCGATGTGAAAACAAATTTCTTACATGGTGAACTTGAAGAGAAAATCTATATGGATTAACCGAGAGAGTTTTCAATTCGATTGTAAGGAAGTTCATATTTATCAATTGAAAGAATCTATGTATGGCTTGAAGTAATCACCTAGATAGTGGTATAAAAGGTTAGATTCGTTTATGGTGCAGCTTGGCTATTGTTGGAGCAAATATGATTGTTATGTATATTTGCAAATTTGCAAGTGGCCCTTCCATTTATTTGGTGTTATATGTTGATGACATGTTGCTTGCAGAAAAGATAAATCTAACATATGCACAATTGAGAGTTGTACTTTAGATGAAAGATTTAGGTGCAGCGAAGAAATCCCAAGCATGGAAGTTCGGCAAGATCGAAAAAGGAGAAAATTGTATATTTCCTAGAAAAACTACATTGAGATAGTATTGGATCATTTTGGTATGAAAGATGCTAAACTAGTAAGTACTCTTCTTGTTGCTCACTTTAGATTATCGGCTAATGTATGTCCACATATAGATGAGGAGAGAAAATATATGTTACATGTTTCATACTCAAGTGCAATTGGTATCTTTATGTATGCTATGATTTACACTCGAGATAATATTTTAGGTTTAAATACACCACAAGTGCCAAAACTTATGTACAACACTTACTTTAATGCCAAAACTTACTTTAATGCCAAAATTTTCAAAATGACTACTTAAGTGCCAATATTTTTGAAAAATGATCACTTCGAGTGCCCAAACTTTCAAAATGATCATTTAATTGCCAATTTGTTTTTTTTAAATGCTCATTTCAGTGCTAATTCCGATGAGCTACGTTGGCCCAAATATTACTAAAAAATAGGCCGCGTTGGATTTTTTGGCGAGCCATGTTAGCTCAAATCGGAGTTGGCATTGAGGTGAGCATTTTTTTTAAAAAAAATGACATTTAAGGGAGCGTTTTAGCACTAAAGTTAGCATCATGCACAAGTTTTGGCATTTGTAATATACTTTAGCCAATATTTCGCAAGCTATTAGCTTGGTAAGTAGCTATTTATCATGCCCAGAAAAAGTTAATTGGCAAGCTTTGAAGCAAATTTTGAAATATTTGGAGGATACTTATGGTTTAGAATTTGGGAAAGCTGGTGATACTCTTACAAGATATATTGACTCTAATTATATCTTGGTGACCTTGATAAGAGGAGGTTTGTGACTTGGTATATGTTTATTATTGGAGGTTGTGCAGTCAAGTTGGAAAGCTACTTTACAACATATTATTGCTTTGTCTACTATAGAGGCAAAGTATATGGCTATTACGGAGGCAATTAAAGAGGCCACAAGGTTAAGAGGCTTATTTGAAGAGCTCAACCTGAATCATGATGTGACTTTTGTCCATTGTGATAGTCATAATGCTATACATCTTACTAAAAATCGGATGTATAAAATGAGGACAAAGCACATTGATGTGCGGTATCATTATATTCAAGACATTCTTGCCAATGGCTATACTAAAATTTTAAAGACTACTATAGTAAAAAATCTAGCTGATATGTTGACAATGCCTTTGCCCATTGCCAAATTAAGGCATTGCTTGGACTTGGTTAATGTTTGTCACAACTGAGTTTTACTCTAGTGGGAGGAGAAGATTGTTCATTACTTACGTCTATTTGAAGAATTCAAGCCAAGATGGAGATTATTGAGTATGTCTTGAATTCTTTACGGGCTTAGACCGACGTTACGGTTTGAGAGCCATATAAATATTACTTTTCTCGAATTATTAGGTTAAGAAGCAGAGAAAGAGTCTTTAGATTTTTAACCACCCTTTATAATTCTTGAATTTTCCTAGTAGATTTTGCTTCAACTCTTCCCATGTTTTTCCCACAAGGTTTTCCACGTAAATCTTTGTATTCATTTTTTCTTCTTAAGTTTTCGTTTTTGTTTCCACGTTGATCATCACAGCAACAAATTCAAGTAAGAAGAAAATTTTGTTGATGGAGTTTAGAAATAAGGGATGAAATAGATGCAACTTCTTCGACATTGGCTGGAAATACGTGGAATGTGAGTTTTTTTTTTTTAAGGCACTGATTGAATGAATGATCAACGTGGGACATAAACAAACAGATCTTGGATATTAATTATACAAAATGGAGAAAATGTATTAATGACTATTATTCTCAAAGCGACTGAACTTACATATTTTACTTATGATATTGTGTTATCATAGTTAATTGAAGAAAATTGAAAAAGTTTGAGATCATCACACACACACACACACATATATATATATGTATAAGTATATATAACGCAATGCATGGTTGATTGTCATATATTCAGTGTATTCATTTACGTTACTACTTGTTTGAAACAACCTAAATTATATTTACGTAGAAGGTCAAATGAAATTTTGTTTTAAACGGGTTATATTACATTGAAATTTACTAAATCTAACCCTCGCATCATTAATCTATTTTCTCTATTTATTTCAAAATTGAAAAATGACAATTGCCGGCAATGGTGGGATAGCAACAGTTTGGGCTGTTTTTTAAATTTTTCTTTATTTAAGTTTTTAGAATATTGTTTAACTTAACTTGATTTAAAAAAAAAATTTACCTTATTTTTTAAGTTTAAAAGTCCTTGTGGATTGCTTTTTAAAAAAACTGCCATATAATATTAAAAATCTATTAATAAATGTCACGTAATCAGTTTAATCGGAATCTCTCGCTTCTCGCTTTTTTTTTTTTTTTGGGGTCTAGCCGTTGGCACTTAAGTGCCCCTTTTTTCTCGACTTAACACGTAAGTGAATCGGCGAAAAATTTTGTTGCTAAAGTGAGCGCCACACACAAGATTTTAACACTTTTGGCATCCTTCCGCCATTGTTGGCAGATCTTCGTATTGCCTTGACCCAGCTACAAATTAGGTAGACTCTCTGTCTAGAAAAGGAACGAAGACCTTAGTTTTTATTATTAAAAGAGGACCAAGACCTTGACAAACGAGTTTGCCCGCTGAGTCCGTTGGGCAATAAGAATTATAGTCCGCTTTTTTGGCTAGAATTCTTAGACTTGACTTTGATGACCATGTCTCTCCCCCCCCCCCCCCCTTGATTTAGATGACCAATAGAATTATAGGGAAAAGAAGAAGAAGATAAAAACAAGGAACAAGCAAAATAGATTTATCAAATCATTATTGTAAAAAGAAATAATAATAGTAATACAAAAAAAATTCGACGATCTCTCTCTCTCAAAAAAGGAAAAGAAGAGCAAATAAAAATCTGAGTTATGTCATTTTCTTCATACGAGGATATGCATTTCATGGGTTTTACTTCACTTCTCCGAGGCTAATAATCTGAGTCGGACCGACCTTCTTTCTTAAACAGTTGACCAGGGGCACTGCGTCAACTCCTTCCCCAACCACCACCAACTTGTCCTTGTCTTCTCCTTCAATGGCCATAGAGTTTACACCTGCATATGTTGACAACATAGCTTGTAATGGACGTTCATTTGGGTAAGGAACACTCTAAAATCTAAGTTCACGCAAAGTTTTTAAATGCCATCTGCTTAAACATTGCAATCCAGAACCAGCTGCAACAGTCGAAGTGAAGGATTATTGATTTGTTTTGGAGGAACTGAGGTTGAGCAGAAATGATCATTCAACATCAGACACGATGAACACAAACATTGGCGAATGAGGCCGATTAACCTATGTATAAACCCAGTTTATTCGAAGTAGAGAGTCGTTACCATCTGATTCGGAGACGATCTGAAGTGCCTTGGTTCTGCATTTCTGGCATTTCATCTGGACCTTCAACACCATTTTCTTCTGCGGATCAATGCACAGACGTCGTCGTCAACACGCAAAACTGGGTTAACTCGATGAAACGAAAGAGGAGAGAAACGAACAGATCTGGACACACAAACATAACCACACAAGCAGAATCCACAAACCTTCATAGTTTCTTATATATATATATATATATATATATATATCCTGATCAAAACCAGTGGAAGGTGGACGATATACAGGAGCAGCGCAGGAAAACCCTAGAAAAATGAGTGTAAATATCGATTGTAGCTGTGAGAAGATGGGCGTGGTAATGAGTGGCTTATGTACAGACACACACACACACACACCCGTTGATGACGCGTTTTTCAAGCCTTCTCCAGCAAGGCAACATTTACTCACGTAGGAAATGAAGAATAAAGAAAAGCATTTCAAGAGAAGCTCCTGTCAAAGTGACGTCATCAACCTCAGGATAGTTCCTAGCAAATTCCTTGATGTCTATTGGAGTCCTTTTCCTGTTTGGATTGAACATTGTAATTCGACCGCCTACTTAGGTTACAGGTGCATTACTCAGAGTCCAACCAAACTAATAACCTAGGGTCAAGCTCCGCCCATTCAAGTTCATTAAATTCTGGCATAGTTTGTATTTGTACATTTTGTTTAGGGGGTACATGACAATAATTATGTTCCGAAATAGATTTCGACTAGAAATAGATTTTTTTATTTCTGTTTTTGGATAAGTTTTTGAGCAAAAAATATGTTTCATAACAACATAAAATTTCTGATCCTAGAATAGAAGTTCATTTGACGACAATTGAAAATTTCTACTTTTAAAAATTATTATTTACTATTTTAAAATAAAAAATTATTATTTATTTTTTACTCCACTAGTGGTAGTGGTTGCGACGGTCGGCGGTGGTGGGTGCCGATGGTCGACGGAAGTTGGCAGTGGTCGGTGGCGGCCGGCGATGGTTGTGGCGACCCAACGGAGGGTGGCAATGGACGATAGAGGTTGGCGGTGGAAGGTGGTTGGCCGTAGGTAGTAGGCGGTGGATGGCGGCGGGGTTGGCGGTGGCGGGGTGCGGTGGCGGCTGCCAAGGTTGAGGCTAGGGGCAATGACGGGCAATAGGTGGCGGCTGGTAGCGGGTGACCAAGGATAGTGGTTGGCGGCAACGAAGGTCGGCAATGGTTGGCCGCCGTGGCCGGCGTTGGTCACGGTTGTGGGTGGCGGCGACCATTGGTAAGGTCGGTGGTGACGGCGGGCGACGGAGGCGGCTGCGAAGGTAGGATGTGGGCGATGGTTAGTGGCTGTCGACAATGGTTAAGGCGGTCGATGGAAGGTGGCGATGGGGTGGTGGCAATCGGCAGTGGGTACTCAAGAAAAAGTAAGGAGTTGTTATTCGGGATTTTTTCTTTTCTTTTCTTATCTTTCTCTCGCCTATTGCTAGCCACAGGCAAGAGACGTGCCTCGCCCGGCCTCGGGTGAGGCTCCACCTCAACAAATTTGACAAGGTGGAACTTGCCTGTGGATGGCGAAGCTTGTCCCTTGGCTGTGGCCGCCGTCCGGCGACTCGTAGAAGAAGAAAGAAAAGAAACGAAAAGAAAAGTTAAAAAGAAAGAAAAGAAAAGAAGCAAAACAAAAAGAAAAAGAAAAATTAATTAGACATTCATTTTTTTGTTGTAATTTTCTCCACAAAAATCAAATCATATTTTTTTATACTAAACGACATAAAATATTTTCTTATTCATTTTTAGGTTGTTGCTGAACACAAAAAATATTGTCATTTTTCTGAAAATGACTTTTTGAAAAATATTTTTCAGAAATATCTTATTTTGTGCTAAACAAATAGAGTCGTAGTGTTGATTTGGATGATGGGTCCTTCTTGTAAACGCACAACTTATTAACTCTTGAACGTGCACAAACCCTCATCACGTACCTCACTCATCGAGGTTCTTTCCAAGAGATTCACCACCAACTATGGATGACTTTGGCAATATAATCTGCTGATAAATTACTCGAAGAGATTTGTGAAATTGCTGAGAAATATGTTATGTATGACTTTCCACCCCGAACAAGGCGTGTCGTCTGGACAATGCGAACCGTGTGCATGTCAATTATTTCAAGTGAAAGTTGCTGAGAAATGAGATCGGAAAAGTCATGGTAATTTCATCTCCGTGCACCGACTCTGTGTATATGGCGCGGTTTCAATTTTCGTATGACCAAGACCAAGACCAAGACCAAGACCAAGATCAAGAACAATAATAACTATCGTTATAGAGAAATCACATGCATAATGAAGTCTTAATTCAAATGATAGGCCCATTGAAATGCTGTCTCTATCATGACCGTGCTCCTGGCTAGGGGTGAGCTACGGTCCCAAATTGGCCTCAAGAGCTGGACCGGATCGACTTGTTCTCGATGAGTAGGATAGGTTCATGAGTAAAATTGCTGGGAATTGACCAAGGCCGGTTTGGTTCCTAGGAAACATCGGTCTACCTAAGCCGGTTTCGGTGTACAACCGACTTTTAATCGGATGTAATCTTATTTTCACAAGAATATTTGAAGTTGCAGCAAAGAAAATTCGATCCTAGATGGCTTAAAAAGCTTTGAAGTGCTTTGACCATTTTGCCGAGGGAAAAAATGAATCTAATATTTCTTAAATTTGATTCGGAAAAAAAAAAAAAAACTCACTTCCCAATCTCGAGTCTACCCTAAAGTTGGCCCACAAGATTATAGTAGCTGCTTCCCGAAAGGCGCAAATTCCCATGGAATGTTTGGTTCTAGGTCTGTTCCAAAGTATCTCAGTTCAATTCTCAAATCCAAAAACCTACAACCTACTTTGATTGAATAGTCTCAAGTTTCCAATGGAGAACTAACTTACCCTGGAATCGAACGCTCCCTATTCATTACAAGATAAAGTCATATTTGCAAAAAAGCATTACAAGATAAAGTCATATTTGTAAAAAAGCATGATAATGGCAGAATATGAAAACTCGAATCCGACATGACTTCAAAAATTTCAAAATAAAAGATTTGACACGAAGAATAACATGACAATTAGAATGCCATACGACACGATAAATTCAAAATGAAGAATACGACAAACAGAAAATTACATGGCTTTGGCAGCTCAAAATATAACATAACATGGTGAATTCTAAACGAAAAATGCGACAATTCAAATTGTGATACGGCACTGGATTGTACTCGTTGACTGAGTGCAATTGCCGAGAAGAATTTTGGCTATCTCCATCCTATCGAGCTTAGTCTCTTCAGAATTCATCAAGCCAGGCACTTCGTATCGATCGAGAGAGAGAGAGAGCAGATCGGTCTCAGAGGCAATATGGAGGTCTGTTCTTACTCCCATCACTCATCTTCGATTTTCTTGTGTTTGTTTCTTTTCCTCGTTTTGATTTGGTTTATGTTTTTACATCGGTAGTTGTCTTGTCTCCTCTTCCTTTTCTTCTTCTTCTTCTTCTTCTTCTACTTCCCCTTTTTCTTTCGCGCGCTAATATCTCTTGCCGGTTTGTCCCTTATATCCAGAAAAAGGTACTGATTGATATCAAGTCTAGGGACGAGAGATGAAGGGCCAAGGAGCGCACGATCGCGACCGGCGAAGCAACTGGTAACAAATTCTCAGAACACGTTTCACACACATCTATAATGGCTAGATTTAATTTCCTATTTGAAGAAAACCCTACTCTTCTTATCATCCTCTCCTGTTTATGTATTTGTGATTGAAACAGGGTTGAAATACGCGGGCTACAATAAAGAACATTGAGATTTGTTGGTGGTGATCGCCGAGAAGATGGACGAGACGAGATCCGTCGAAAAGATAAGGAAGGCCGGGATGTGGGATGCCAAGTTGAAGGGCGTTAAGATTCAAAACTGAAGACATACTCAATGATATTGGAGCGCACCTATTGCTGGTGTGGTTTCCGTGTGTTTTTCTTCTAGGCTTTGTTCATGGGCGTCACCGAATCTGTGTTGATAGTTACTCGAACTCTTTTTCTCTTCCGTTTATTATTGGTTGGGGGTTTGGAGTCAATAACGTTGGTTTGTTATGTGTTGCTTTTGCAATCATTGTCTTGTGCCAACATCTACAGGAGAATTACTAGGTGAAAAGTTTCTTTATCAGTCTCTCCCACTGCCTGTAATTATCTAGACAATCTAGAAGAGTCAGAGACTTGAATTTAACCTGATGCAAGCGAGTTGATGCAATGTCCGATGCTTTCTTCTCTCCCCAACTTGTTAGATGTCGTAGCCATGTGTTAGAAGTCATGTTTGGGTAATTGTTAAGGGATGATAGCTAGGGTTTGTTTAGTGTGACTTTCATTTTCCGCTCTTCATTTCTTGAAATTTGTTCATAGTTACAATTTTATCAGAGTAAAACTGCGACAAATCTTTTTCATACATACCTATAAACTCTTTTCTCTACTTTTTAGAAGCTGACAATTTTTTTGGTGGACATATGAGTGTTGGAATATATAAATATTAAACCACGCCTTCTTCTATAAGTTTAAGCTTTTAGAGTAGTTGGTTGTGATCTTATAAAATCTTTCATGGTATTAAAGCGGGAGATCCCGAGTTCAAATTTTTCTAGGCCCTTATTTGCCTCCCAAATGAATATTTCCACTCTTAGTACTAAGCAAAAAGACTTAAGCTTTTAGAGCAGTTGGTCGTGGTCCCATAAAATTTTATAATGAGCATCTTAATAACTCTTTACGACATGCTTTAAAGGAGAAAAATCAAACAAGAGAAGATTGCCGTCCAAGGCAAGGTTGACTTCAACCCGATTTTCTTTTAGTGGGTTGAAAATCCAATTTGACTTTATAATTTTGTCTATCCGACAAATTGTCTTTAAGGCTGGCATGTGTGGAGCCTTTTGTTCAGCAATATGCAAACCGTCTCGTCTATTCGCATCGAGTAAGACTACGCATCCCAAGGCGATTCTGAGACGAAGGATGCTCTAAGTAATTTGAATACATGATTAATGGATCCGCACTAAACACCACGTATCTCTTAGAATGTTCCGATGCTACATTTGGGAAGTTACCGGACAATTATTATAGCTCAAGTCGTTTCAATACGGGGTGACGGAATGTGATTTCTTTACCAAGACGTCGGCTTAACTATATTATAAGTGCCAAAATTTATGTACAATGCTAATTTTAGTGCCAAAACTTTCAAAACGATCATTTAAGTGTTAAATATTTTGAAAAATGATTACTTGAGTGCCAACTCTAAATTTTTCTAAATAAACATATGCTATTCGGCGCTAGTAGCTCTTGCATGGGCAGCGGGAGAACCAAGTGTAAGCACTAGAGTCCCAAGCCCGACCGCGATGGACTTCGGCCGGGGCACCGAGGATTGAGGTACATGCGCTTGGGTCTCGGGCCTAGCCTTGATGAACCCAAGCTTGGGCATTGGGGGTCCCGGGCTTAGCCTCGATGGACCCAAGCACGATCTTTGTGGACTTGGGCCTAGGTGCCGTGACATTGGGCATAGGTACCGGGGCTTCATGCCACGGCCTCGATGCGCCCGGGTGCGTGCATCGGGGGCTTAGGTACGGGTTCCGGGGGTCTCGGGCCCGACCTCGATAGACCCGGGCACGGCATCAAAGACCTAATCCTGGACACCGAGGACACCGGAATAGGCGTTAGGGTTTCTATGCCTAAGCGTAGAATTTCGAGTCAAGCGCTAATACTAGTCATATTTAGAAAAATGATTTTCGATTTTATAGGGGAAATTATTTTCCTGAATTCAAGCATAGTTTTTCCATTGACCAGGTAAACATTTTCCGTTGACTCATTTTCCTAAGTAAACTAAATGCTGGAAAATAACTAAAATGGTTTCCCAGAAATTATTTTCCACTAAACAAACGGAGCCTATGCTTCGATGTGCTTTCCAAGAAATTCACCGCAACTACGAGTCTAGGATTGACTTTTTGCAATATAATTTGCTAATAAATACTCAAATAGATTTGTGAAATTTCTTAAGTGCCAAGGCGAAAGTCCTAAACTAGTAATCTCTCGATGTATTATGTATGAATGAATGTCCACGCCATGTTCCACGCCAAACATGGCGTGTCGTGTGGACTATGAGAACCGTGTGCATTAAGTGTTAAGATATGAAATGAAATGGCAAGTGATCGGAACGGCCACGGTAATATCACTGCAATGTACCAACCGCGTGTATATGACGCGGTTTCGATTTTCCTATGGCCTAGATTTTGGGTTGACTTACCAAGACCCATAATGAAAAATGATAATACGACTATAGAAATGACATGCGAAATGAAATCTCAATTCAAATGATGTGCAAATTGAAATGTTGGGTCAGCCTCAAACATGACCATGTTCATGGCTAGGGTTGAGCACCGATTGCAAACCAGCCCCAAGAACACGCATGAATCGGCCGGTTCTGGATGGGTAGGGTAGGTTCCTGGGTAAAATTCCCGGGAAGTGACCAAGGTTGGTTCCAGTCCTATGGAGAACCGCTCTATCTAAGCAGGGTTTTAGGGTAGAACCGAAAATTTAATCCATTTTGATCTTACTTTCAAAAGGATATATGAAAGTTGCAACAAAGGAAATTTGATCTTGGATGGTTAAAAAAGCCATGAAGTGCTTTAACCATTTTGCAAACTAATGTTCTACTAATGCCAAAAACGAATTTAATATTTCTTAAAAATGAAAAAAATTGCTACCCCAATCCCAAGTCTATCTTGTAAAAAAAGCCCACAAGATTGCAGTAGTTGCTCGTAGAAAGGCACCGATTCTCACGAAAAGTTTGATTTCAGGCCGGTTCGAAAGTATCCCAATTTGGATCTCGATTTCGAAAAATTGCAACCGACCCCGATTGATTAGGTTTTAAGATTTCAACTGGGAATCGTCTTACTATAGAACTGATCACCTTTGTTCATGACATGATAAAATCAATTGGAACAAAGCATAAAAACAGTATGATAAGAAAATATGGATGCGACACAACATGATAAATTCAAAATAAAAACTTGACATGAAATTCGAATGCAATACTACACAGCGTATTCAAAATAAAAAGTACGAGAAACTGAAAATTATATGGCATTGGTAACTTTTTTTTGTGTGTGTGGTCAAAATGGCATTGGTAACTCAAATATAACATAATATGGTGGATTAGGAGAGTGATACGAGAAACGACATGACTGTGACATTTGGCTTGGCAGATGCTTGTTTTTGGGCGGTGGAAAGTTAAGCAAAGTTTGACTTGTTCAAACCTTATGCAAGTGGATGAAGTTTGTGGCAACCTTCACAAGTCGGCGGCAGCTTCTTTTATTTTCACACTGATGGCGGCAATTGTGGTAACTTAGGCGGTGAAAATTTTCTTATAAATAGGAATTAGAGTAAGATATAGTGTTTTAGAGGGTTGTTTGTATCAAACAAGCTTAGCAAAGCTTGTATTTTGTGTAAAAGCCTTAGCAAAGGCTATTTTAAATACCACACTCATATTTGCATACTCCAATTCTCTTCTGCATCAAGTCCGAAAACTTGATACAAAAACCCTTTCTTCACACTCCCTTACTCTCTGTCTATATGCTTCTATGGCATACATTACATAAAAAGAAGGACAAACACATCTACTTATGGTATATATTCCACCGCCTAAAGAGACCACAAATTTGGCCTACATGGTGGGAACATGGAGGAGCTACCGCCTCTACAAAAAAAGTCTGTCGCAATTTTTAAAACTAAAATCCATGGACTTGTTCACTTGCACTGCACACGTTCACTGCCTCAAACCGCCTTTAGTGTGAACGGGATGTGCGGCAATTCTTTTTCCATGGCAAATCCACTTGCTACAAGTTTGACAAAGTCAAACCCTTACTCCTCCATCCACCGCCAAACACATGTAGAAGGGAAATGGAATTTGGCTTTTTTTTTTTTTATTTATAATAATAATTATTTTCTTTCAAAAAATCAATTTAATATTTTCAACAGGATTGGGAGGAGAAGTGAGAAGGAGGAGGAAAAATGAAAATAAACATAAAATTCGAAAAAGAACACCAAAAACCGAACCGAACCGAATGAAACCGAACTGAATTTTTGGTCCGGTTCATATCGGTTCGGAGCGAGTTTGGTTCGGTTCAAACTTATATTTCAATGGCTTAGTTCGGTTTGGTTTTTCAAAAAAACTGAATTGAACCGAATCATTGACACCCTTATTGGCCGGCGACTCGTAGAGGAAGAAAGAAAAGAAACGAAAAGAAAAGTTAAAAAGAAAGAAAAGAAAAGAATCAAAACAAAAAGAAAAAGAAAAATTAATTAGACATTCATTTTTTTGTTGCAATTTTCTCCATAAAAATCAAATCATATATTTTTTTTTATACTAGACCACATAAAATATTTTCTATTTCTTTTTCGGGTTGCTGCCGAACACAAAAAAATATTGTCATTTTTCTGAAAATAACTTTTTAGAAAATATTTTTCAGAAGTATCTCATTTTTTGCTAAACAAATGGAGTCGTCGTGTCGATCTGGATGATGGGTCCTTCTCAGTAACGTACAACCTATTAACTCTTGAACGTGCACAAACCCTCATAACGTACCTCACTCATCGAGGTTCTTTCCAAGAGATTCACCACCAACTGTGGATGACTTTGGCAATATAATCTGCTGATAAATTACTCAAAGAGATTTGTGAAATTGCTGAGATAGACTTTCCACCCCGAACAAGGCATGTCGTGTGGAACTAGAGAACCGTGTGCACGTCAATTATTTCAAGTGAAAGTTGCTGAGAAATGAGATTGGAAATGTCATGGTAATGTGATCTCCGTGCATCGACTCTGTGTATATGGCGCAGTTTCAATTTTCGTATGACCAAGACCAAGACCAATAACAATAATAACTATCGTTATAGAGAAATCACATGCATAATGAAGTCCTAATTCAAATGATATGCACATTGAAATGCTGTGTCAATCATGACCGTGTTCATGGCTAGGGGTGAGCTACGGTCCCAAATTGGCCTCGAGAGCCAGACCGGATCGGCTTGTTCTCGATAAGTAGGGTAGGTTCATGAGTAAAGTTGCTGGGAATTGACCAAGGCCGGTTTGGTTCCTGGGAAACATCGGTCTACCTAAGCCGGTTTCGGTGCACAACCGACTTTTAATCGGATGTAATCTTATTTTCGCAAGAACATTTGAAGTTGCAGCAAAGAAAATTCGATCCTAGATGGCTTAAAAAGCTTTGAAGTGCTTTGACCATTTTGCCGAGGGAAAAAATGAATCTAATATTTCTTAAATTTGATTCGGAAAAAAAAGAAAAAAACTCACTTCCCAATCTCGAGTCTATCCTAAAGTTGGCCCACAAGATTGTAGTAGCTGCTCCCGAAAGGCTCAAATTCCCATGGAATGTTTGGTTCCAGTGTCATTCCGTGTTAAATATGTCTTGAATTTTATGTATTCGGTCCGATTTATTGTCCGATCCGATATATTTTTTGTGCGACCCAAAAGTGGAGGAAAAATGGAGATTTAGTTCGCGACGCGGAGAGTTGGGCCGATAAGCCCAACACGGAGCAAGTGAATAAACCGTGACTAGGGTTTTTTGGGGCCCATTTACACCGTGACTAGGGTTTTTTGATGTTTTTTTCTTTTGAGAGACTTGTTAGCCAGTGTGCTATTCTATCATCTGTACTCTCTTTGATCATAGTGGAATTTTTCGTTTTGCCTCGCCCGTGGACGTAGATCGCCTTGATCGAACCACGTAAATCCTTATGCTCTGTGTTTGTTTTTCGCTTCCGTTGCAACATTCCGAAACATCTCAGTCCAGTTCTCAAATCCAAAAACCTGCAATCTACCCTAATTAAATAGTTTCAAGTTTCCAAATGCAGAACTGACTTACCTTGAAATCGAGCGCTCCCTATTCACTGCAAAATAAAGTCATATCTGCAAAAAAAGCATGATAGTGGCCGAATATGAAAAGTCGAATCTGACATGACTTCAAAAATTCGAAATAAAAGATTTGACTCGAAGAATAACATGACAATTAGAATGCCATACGACATGATAAATTCAAAATGAAGAATACGACAAACAGAAAATTACATGGCTTTGGCAGCTCAAAATATAACATAATATGGTGAATTCGAAATGAAAAATGCAACAATTCAAATTGTGATACGGCACTGGATTGTATTTGTTGACTGAGTGCAATTGCCGAGAAGAATTTCGGCTATCTCGATCCTCTGTCGTCTAGCGTGGGTTTCTAGAAAAAGCGATGAGGGTTTCGAAGAAAAGATAATAACATTTTGAAGGTATAACATGGTTAAGCAAGAGACTCAAAAGAAGCTCCCAACAAAAGAAGCCTATCCGTCATGGTAAATTGCCCCAAGCTGGTGAGGATTTTCGCTATAAATACCACCTACATAGAGCTTAGTCTCTTCAGAATTCATCAAGCCAAGCACTTCCTATCGATCGAGAGAGAGAAGATCGGTCTCAGAGGCAATATGGAGGTCTGTTCTTACTCCCATCACTCATCTTCGATTTTCTTGTGTTTGTTTCTTTTCCTCGTTTTGATTTGGTTTATGTTTTTACATCGGTTCTTGTCTTGTCTCCTCTTCCTTTTCTTCTTCTTCTTCTTCTTCTTCTTGTTCCCCTTTATCTTTTGCGAGCTAATATCTCTTGCCGGTTTGTCCCTCATCTCCAGAAAAAGGTACTGATTGATATCAAGTCTAGGGACGAGAGACGAAGGGCCAAGGCGCGCACTATCGCGACCGGCGAAGCAACTGGTAACAAATTCCCAGAACACGTTTCACACACATCTATAATGGCTAGATTTAATTTCCTATTTGAAGAAAACCCTACTCTTCTTATCATCCTCTCCTGTTTATGTATTTGTGATTGAAACAGGGTTGAAATACGCGGGCTACAATAAAGAACATGGAGATTTGTTGGTGGTGATCGCCGAGAAGATGGACGAGACGAGAGCCGTCGAAAAGATAAGGAAGGCCGGGATGCGGGATGCCGAGTTGAAGGGCGTTAAGATTCAAAACTGAAGACATACTCAATGATATTGGAGCGCACCTATTGCTGGTGTGGTTTCCGTGTGTTTTTCTTCTAGGCTTTGTTCATGGGCGTCACCGAATCTGTGTTGATAGTTACTCGAACTCTTTTTCTCTTCCGTTTATTATTGGTTGGGGGTTTGGAGTCAATAACGTTGGTTTGTTATGTGTTGCTTTTGCAATCATTGTCTTGTACCAACATCTACAGGAGAATTACTAGGTGAAAAGTTTCTTTATTACTCTCTCTCTCTCTCTCTCTCTCTCTCTACCTGTAATTATCCAGACAATCGAGAAGAGTCAGAGACTTGAATTTAACCTGATGCAAGAGAGTTGATGCAACATCCGATGCTTTCTTCTCTCTCCAACTTGTTAGATGTCGTAGCCATGTGTTAGATGTAATAGTCATGTCCTGGCTAATTGTTAAGGGATGATAACTAGGGTTTGTTTTGTGTGACTTTCATTTTCCGCTCTTCATTTCTTGAAATTTGTTCAAAGTTTCAATCTTATCAGTGTAAAACCGCGAAAGTCTTTTTCATACATACCTATAAACTCTTCTCTCTACTTTTCAGAAGCTGACAATTTTTTTGGTGGACATATGAGCATCTGAATAACTCTTTACGACATGCTTTAAAGGAGAAAAATCAACAAGAGAAGAAATAATTAAAAAAAAATAAACAAGAGAAGATTGCCGTCCAAGCAAGGTTGAGGCAAGGTTGACTTCAACCCGATTTTCTTTTAGTGGGTTGATAATCCAATTTGACTTTATAATTTTGTCTATCTGACAAATTGTCTTTAAGGCTGGCATGTGTGGAGCCTTTTGTTTAGCAATATGCAAACCGTCTCGTCTATACGTATCGAGTAAGACTACCCATCCCAAGGCGATTCCGAGACGAAGGATGCTCTAAGTAATTTGAATACATGATTAATGGATCCGCACTAAACACCACGTATCGCATAGAATGTTCGATGCTACATTTGGAAGTTACTGGACGATAATTGTAGCTCAAGTCGCTTCAATATGGGGTGACGGAATGTGATTTCTTTACCAAGATGTCGGCTTAACTATATTATAAGTGTCAAAATTTGTGTACAATGCTCATTTTAGTGCCAAAACTTTCGAAATGATCGCTTAAATGTTAAATATTTTGAAAAACGATTACTTCAGTGCCAACTCTGAATTTTTTTAAATGAACATATGCTATTCGGCACTAGTAGCTCTTGCATGGGCAAGTGGGAGAACCGGGTATGAGCACTAGAGTCCCGAGCCCAACCTCCATAGACCCGGGCACGGCGTCAAAGAACCGGGTCTTGGACGGCGAGGACACCGTAACCGGCGTTAGGGTTTCTATGCCTAAGCGTAGAATTTTGAGTCAAGCACAAATACTAGTCATATTTTGAAAAATGATTTTCGATTTTTTAGGGGAAATTATTTTTTTGAATTCAAGCATAGGTTTTCCATTGACTAGGCAAACATTTTCCGTTGACTCATTTTCCTAAGTGAATTAAACATTGGAAAATAACTAAAATGTTTTCCCAGAAAATATTTTCCACTAAACAAATGGAGCCTACACTTCAATGTGCTTTCCAAGAAATTCACCGCAACTACGAGTCTACGATTGACTTTTTGCAATATAATTTGCTAATAAATACTCAAATGGATTTATGAAATTTCTTAAGTGCCAAGGCGAAAGTCCTAAACTAGTAATCTCTCGATGTATTATGTATGTGTGAATGTCCACGCCATGTTCCGCGCCAAACATGGCGTGTCGTGTGGACTAGGAGAACCGTGTGCATTAAATGTTAAGATATGAAATGAAATGGCAAGTGATGGGAACGGCCACGGTAATATCACTGCAATGTACCAACCGCGTGTATATGACGCGGTTTCGATTTTCCTATGGCCTAGATTTTGGGTGGACTTACCAAGACCCATAATGAAAAATGATAACACGACTATAGAAATGACATGCGAAATGAAATCTCAATTCAAATGATGTGCAAATTGAAATGTTGGGTCAACCTCAAACATGACCATGTTCATGGCTAGGGTTGAGCACCGATCGCAAACCAGCCCCGAGAACACGCCTGAATTGGCCGGTTCTAGATGCGTAGGGTAGGTTCCTAGGTAAAATTCCCGGGAAGTCACCAAGGTGGGTTCCAATCCTATGAAGAACCGCTCTATCTAAGCAGGGTTTTAGGGTAGAACCGAAATTTAATCCATTTTGATCTTACTTTCAAAAGGATATATGAAAGTTGCAACAAGGGAAATTCGATCTTGGATGGTTAAAAAAGCCTTGAAGTGCTTTAACCATTTTGTAAACTAATGTTCTACTAATGCCAAAAAAGAATCTAATATTTCTTAAAAATGAAAAAAACTTGCTACCCAAATCTCGAGTCTATCTCGAAAAAAAGCCCACAAGATTGCAGTAGCTGCTCGCAGAAAGGCACTAATTCTCACGAAAAGTTTGATTTCGGGCCGGTTCGAAAGTATCCCAACTCGGATCTCGATTTTGAAAAATTGCAACTGACCCACGATTGATTAGGTTTTAAGATTTCAACTGGGAATTGTCTTACCGTAGAACTGATCACCTTTGTTCATGACATGATAAAATCAATTGAAACAAAGCATAAAAACAGTATGATAAGAAAATATGGATGCGACACAACATGATAAACTCGAAATAAAAAACTTGACATGAAATTCGAATGCAATACGACACAGCATATTCAAAATAAAAAGTACGAGAAAATGAAAATTATATGGCATTGGTAATTTTTTTTGTTTTGGTCAAATTGGTAACACAAATATAACATAATATGGTGGATTAGGAGAGTGATACGATAAACGACATTACTCTGACAAATGACAATGAACATGCAATATGGGACGGGATTTTACTTGTTGATTGAGTGCACTTGCAGAGGAAAATATCAGATCCACTTGATCTCTCTGGTCAATTATAGAAAGTTCCATGAAGATGGATCGTAATTTCCCAATTAGGGTTTCGAAGAAGAGATAAGAAGAACTTAAAAATACGACACGGTGTGGCCTGGGACTCAATTTCCCGACAATTGGATCGAAGTTTCCAACAAGGAGCCTATCATGCATGGGTGATTTGCGTAAGTTAGGGTACGACTTGGTCATGTTCAAAGCATCGCTATAAAAACCCCAATCGTGGTTAATCTTCTTCATCATCCATCAAACTAAGCTCTTCGTGTCTAGGAGAGAGAGAGAGAGAGAGAGAGAGAGAGAGAGAGAGAGGCTCAGCTTGACCAGAGAGAACAGATTCGTCTCAGAGGCAAAAATGGCGGTCTGTACCTACTCCTATCACTCATCTGAATTTTCTTGTGTTTGGTTGATTTCCTTGTTCTGTCTGGTTTGATTTCCTACATCGATAGTTGTCTCCTGATCTGTCTTCTTTTCAACGTTTCCCTTCTCTTTCATGCGCTAAATATCTCTTGCCCGTTCGTCCGTCATATCCAGGTGAAGATACTGATCGATCTCATGACGAACGACCAGAAACGCAGGACCACGGCTCGTACCATCGCAGCAACCGCAGCAAATGGTAAGGTTCCTACCATTATCTCCCAAGACTTTGTATACACAAATTTTTTCGAAATGATTTCGCGCATTAACCTTCAATTTCCTCCATCTCTTCTTCCAGCATCTATATTTCAAAGAAAACCCTAATCTCCTACAATATCTGCCCTTATCATGGACATAGAATTCACACCCTTGTACATTTATTTGACATCAAACCAGGGTTAAGATCAGTGCAGTTTGTCGGGGAGGGCGGTGGCGTGTTGGAGGTGATTGCCGCCTCGATCGATGCGGCAACGTTCGTCGAGGGAATACGAAAGAATGCCGGGCTGCGGGATGCCAAGCTGATCAGCGTTGTGCAGCAGAACTGAAACCATTCTCAGTGATATGTTGTGTGTTGCTTTCTGTCACTGTCTTGTACCAACATTTACAGATAGAATACCTATGTGCAAAGTTTCTTTATTACTATCTAGATAATTAATAGCTGATGATTCTCTGGTGAATGTATGAGCATCTCAATTACTCTTTAAAATATGCATCAGCCCTAGCTTCTACTCCAAGGAAATAATTTTTTAGAAGGTTCTTTACATGTGATGATGTCGTTTCTCATGAACTTTCGTAGCAAATTGTTAATCTGGTTTCAGCATAATTCGTCCTCTGACTAACCTACTTTGACCAGCAATTCATATTCTTTGAAGATTTAAGGAAAACATAAGCAAAACCATTTTCATTAATATTTTCTTTTCTTGATCTTACAAAGGTCTGCGAAATAAGAAGATGGATCAAGATTTATATCACTGAGTATAGTTTTCGATTGGAACCACCTTAATTACATGAAACTAGTCGTGCCCGCACGGACACAAACATTAGGATGAACAAATTAAGTAAAATAAAACGTTATTGTTATAGTATCCTAATCATTTTTTTGTTGGAAAACATAACTATAGGTGGATAATTCTTAATTTTCTCTGTAGGAAAAATCCAGCGGGATATTGTACGTGAGAAAATTAATTATCAAATGATGGTACTCAAACATTGTAGCTTTAAAAAAGAAAACATAGTCTTTACATCCTCTAATGCAATAAAGAGTTCGATTGTTCAAGGAATTTTATGACTCCTAAAAGTAAGGAGACTTTTTTTTTTTTTCGTTCAAGAGATCCACTTATTTATGAGTGATTATGTTAAGATTAATTAATAATTTTGAAGATGAAAAAACTGAATATAACTGAAAAAAAAAATCTGATGTGGCACTCTTTCCTTTGCTTAGTTGGAAAAATATCAAGGACTTTGCTAGCATAACAGTCCTTGAGTAATTGTGAGAATAACAACACATTGTGAGCCATAAATTCTTAAAAGAGTTGACCTTACAATAATTTGCAATTAATCGTTATTCCTTTTTTGTGGTCCTAAATAGACTGTTAGCATAACAATCACCCAAAGACTGTTATACAATCAAATCTCAAATATCAATGAGCCTACCTTGTTGCCTTACTTAGTACATACGTCAGCAATATCGTGTCTTCGCATTAAATACGAGATTGAATTATTTAGTGTATGCGATTCAAGCGGTTCTATTGGTGATGCATTTTGATGATTGCCCAATTTGTAGAGTGCAGATAGACATACCTCTTTTGGAAAAGGAAAAGTTACCTACATCAACTAATTCGATAGCTATAACTCAGCCGGTTGACCATCAATATTACTGATTTATTGCGCTATGAGTTAATCTAAAGTAATTTTATTGTCAAATCTAAATCTAAATCATTACCAAAAAAATAAACAATAATGCATGTTCAATGACTGAGTCATGCAACTCGTTCGTTCGGTCGGTGTGGCTTGCCTTATAATTAATCTGCTTTCCCATTTCGTCCCCTCTAATTTACCCCAAATGAATGCTCAGTTGGCTCTTTAAAAGCTGTTAACACAAGACAATCTCTTTCTACAGAGGTCAACTGTTGACCCAACATACACTTTAAAAACACCCTTATGAGCAAGACTTAGTCTATGAGCAACTGGATAATTCAGATTACCTATTTATTCATGAATCCTCGGTAATATAGAGTTGAAGTACTAAGTTTGCATGATCAGTTTGGATGTGATTATTGATTAGAATTAAGAAATTGAACATATAACTGGGTCTAAATAGATGAGATTTATTTAGCCACTTAGGTTTTTATTGGAAGCAATGTTTCACTTCGAATCCTTATATGAGAAAATAGTCCTATTTCTTGTTTTATTCGGCAATTATGGTTGAAATTATATTAAACTAATAATCTGTAACTAATTTTTAATTTTTCAGAGCTTTTAAAATTTTGACAAAAAAAAAGCTTTTAATTATTTTTTATAATGGTATCCACAACAACTTCCACCATAAGAGTTATCAAACATCACACATTTCGTATAACTTATTTCCCATGGTGGGTACCTTTATTATACTCATTTACTTGTAAAAGGGTGTTATCCATTTTTTGTTTGTGAAGATGGATATTTTCGTAATGGGTCATTGTTTGTTGTGTATGAATCAAACATGATATATATCGTCATTGCAAGTATCGCTTCAATGTTAAAGTTTTTCATAACCTCGTAATAATCTCGATGGTATCTATACCTAAATAGATATTTACTTTTATACGTTTATTAGCAAATGTGCATAATAATATTTACTTCTCATTTATCGATTAGACATTGATTATTTGCAGTACATCGACGAGAGATTTCTTACCAAAATATCCACCAATTACACTATTCAAATAATGAGAGCAAGTGTGTTATTCTTCATCCATATGGGATAGAAAGATGAGGTTGTACTTCATGGTTGTCCAGAGATAAGATCAGATCTGTTCTCTGTAGGCATATATGTCAACAATGGCGACTAGATTGAGTTGAGGGTCTGGCCTTAACTCTTTAAAAATAAAGCTAGAGCCCAAATTCGTACTGAAAGAGAGAGAAGGAATGTCCCAGCCCACTTGCAGGAAAGAGACATGAAAGATGAACCAGTGGAATCCTATGCTAAAAGAGAACAGCTCTAGCTTTCCCACTATAAATAAGGAAGAGTGTGGAGACTTCTGGCATTGCGGTTCAGTCCTAAGTTTAGAAACCCAGAGAGAGAGAGAGAGAGAGAGAGAGAGATGAAGAAGAAGAACTTTGTGATTGGATGTTCATGGCTTGTGTTGATAGTGATTGCCTCTCTCCTTTGGGCAACTCCATCTTCAGCTGCTGCTTCATTTCAAAGAGTGGAGCAGACTGTTTTTCCTCAAGCAGGTAATCAGCTAGCTTTTACTCTTATTTCACTTTCAACCACAAATTGTTTAGGAGCAGCGGTCGATCTACCTTATGGATGGAGATATAAATGTTTGAATTTCTATGATATTTCTTGGAACATACGGTTGGTGTGAACTTTCATTATAAATTATGGACACACACATTTTATATATATTCCAATTATGAACCTTTTTTTTTCTTTTGTGGAATTTATTTAAGTGGTCATTTGGGTGTGTATATATTGTAGGTTGCAGGTTATGAGACTTTTTTTTTTTCTTTTATGGAATTTATTTAAGTGATCATTTGGGTGTGTATGTTTTGTAGGTTGCAGGTGCTGCTGGTTCAAAAGGACCCCACTTCTCGTATGTGGAAAGGCATGCTGTGTTGATGGATGCTGTAGCCTGCCTTAAATTGATGCCATGCATCCTCAAGAGCCCCCTCATACATGTTCACCTCTATATTCACTATATTTCCCCTTTTTATTTTTCATTTTATGTTGGTCCTTCATGCTTGTGTGCCCAAATTAAGGTTGTTCCTTAACCAGAAACTTGAGGGGAATCACTTAGCGCAAACGTTGTTGACCAGACGCCGCGCAATGAAAACATTCCGATAAATGTACGAAAAGAGTGAAGAACTTTGTCATGAAAGGATCTGAATCAACAACTTCGTCGATTATGTTCTCACAGGTTCCAGTTACGTATTGGATTAATTAACATCCGAGATATTGTTACGCATTCATTATTGCAATAAAAGTCGAGAAAAGTAGTACGTGAAAATTTCAATAGCCTCCTAATGAAACTCCACAGCGTCTCTCTCCCTCTAAAAAAGGGGGAAAGAAAATAAGAAGATAAAAATTCAAATTATGTCCTCTTCTGGACGTGAGTGTTTTCTTCTCGAGTGTAATGGTTTACTTCTCCGAGCCTAATATCCCGAGTTTCTTACGTGAGTTTTTGTTAAGCTGTGGTCGCCAATAACTCGACAGTTTTAATGATTGAAGTGCAATCTAAGTTATCGATGGCCGATCTATGTTAACAATACATGACTATTATCATTGGCAATTAATTTGTTCGGCGCGTGCAACAACGGCCCGATACATTCATCTAGCGAAGTCATCCGGAGGGAGCACAAAGCCGAGCTTGTCAACGTATCTAGTTGAGTCCACTTCACTCAAAAGCTTAAACTATTAAGTTATGTGTCAATTATGTTATATTAAGTAATCCACACAATATCAATTTTTTGACATGAGACTTTTTCTAACATAATTTACACGTGTATCTCAATAGTCTCCATTTCATATGTAAGCTCAATGCTAGGTTCGTTCCCTTCTAATTTAGGTGCTGCTGCCATCGAGACCACCTTAACTCTAGGGCTCTTCCGCTAGATTGATAACGGTGTTGGTTAAATTCTCATTCCTTGAGATATTCTCCAAACATCGATTCACGTTGGGAGTAGGTCACAATAAGCTATCGACTCGCATACCATTTGTTTTGAGTGAATAGCGAAAACCTGTTGCTTTCACTCGAGGAGATCGAGAGCCCAAATTCAAGCCCTTCAACAAATCCACTTAAAACAATCTTCATTCAAAAGCTTAAGCAAAAAATTTTGTCGTCTAACTAATATATATTAACTAAGTCACGTCATATAATTTTTTTATATGTGGGACTTAGTCTAACATAATTAGCATGTGCATCCCAACACAATGATAGCGCACCACAGGGCTTTGGCAAACTCTATGTACATGAAACATTACTTTTTTTCGTGTAAGGACGTTTTGACGATCCTTTGTATTTAAAGCCGAGTAAGTTCAATTTCATTTTCGTTTCTAGAAAAACCATTATGGGATAAACCAGTCAAATAGATTTGTGAAATTTCTTAAGTGCTAAGGCAAAAGCCCAACATAAGTCATCTCTTACGTAGCAAACGTCGTGTGAAATTAGACTAGGGTATGTACATATGATGTATGACTCTTGACTCCCAAATAAGGCGTGTCGGTGGGACTGTTTGAGCCGTGCTTATCACAACCGAGCTAACATGACACGGCTTCAATTGGGATGTCGTGTTGATTTTGAACGGCTTACCAAAACCAAATAAATAGTAAAAATAACAATAAACGTCGTATAAAAAGAAATACCAATTCGAATGATGTGGAAATTGAAGAAATGTCTAGTCAAGTATGAACATGTTCACGGCACAAAAAAAAATCAAACTTTCAACGAAGCATGAAAATAGGATGACACAAAAATTTCATTTGTTTTGCGAAGAATAAAATGTTTTTGAAAAGTATTATTTCAGGAAGTCATTATTTTATAAAATTATATGATGTATTCTGGACAATTCAGATATAACATGGCACGGGATCTTCCCTGTTGACCCATCACGATCCACGATCTCTCTATTGTAATCGAGAAAGTTCCATGAAGATGGATCTCATTTTTAAGAATACCCCAGTGAAGTTTTCGAAGAAGAAATAACAATATCTCAAAAAATTTATCACACGGTTCAGCCACGGACTTGATCTCCTGTCAACTGATTCGACGCTTCTGATAATAATTCTTTCGAATAAGCAGATTGCCAAGAGTCAGTGACCGCTTCCTATAAAAAGGACAGCCCATCGAGCTTTTTCTTCTTCATCACGGCACTTCGTGACGATAGAAAGAGGGGCTCAGCTTGACCAGAGGGAAGAGATCGGCATCAGAGGTACTATGGAGGTCTGTTCTTGCACATATCACTCGTTCGTAACTTCTTCTTGTTTTAGGGTTTTGTTCCTGGTTTTGTTTTGGCTTAGGTTTCGACATCGATGGTTGCCTCTCTTCCCTTCTTCGTAAAACTTTCCCTAATATCTCGTGCTGCTTTGTCCATCATATCCAGAAGAAGGCGGTGATTAATCTCATGACGGAGGATAAGACGCGCAAGAGCAAGGCACGTACGATCGCAGCAACCGAAGCCAATGGTAACCATTCCGACAACACATTTCGGACACATCTACAATGGCTATGTATAGTTTGCTAATAGTTTATCTTATCATCCTCTCTTGCATATGTACTCATCATCGAAACAGGGTTGAAGTCTGCGAGCTTTGTCGGAGAGCGCGGAGACTTGTTGGAGGTGATCGCCAAGGAGATAGACACAGCGACAGTGGTCGACAAAATAAGAAGGAAGGCTGGGCTGCCGAAGGCCTGGTTGGTCAGCTTCGGGAGCCAAAACTGACACATTCTCAATGAAGCTTGAGCGCACGGGTTGCTATTGCGGTTTACGTGTGCTCACTTCTAGCTTTATATTTCATGGGAACACTCTCCGTTGATATCAAAAGAGTTGATCGGTGTTGCGTTGCTTCGTTTCATTGTCTTGTACAAACATTTCCATGAGAATTAGCATGTGAATTTTTCTTTATTATTCTCTCTCTCTCTCTCTCCCTCGCTTATCAAGTTGGGCCTCTATTGGCACGAAGAGCTTCTGATATGCAGGTTTGATGTGGCTGATGAAGCAGATCATGAGCTCAAAGGAGTCCTCCTTATTGACGCATAACCTATTAACTCTTAAATGGGCACAAACCGTTATCATGTACATTACATTTCAGGGATTCTGATTGACGTTGGCAATATCATTTGCCAATGAATCATAAGGAGGATTACTCCATGGAGGAACGGATTAAAATCTATTCAGTTTCTTATAATATGACAGAATTCCAAAATGCTCCGATTGATCCTACTATAATGAATCAACGTATCCGTATCATTGGCACCCCAATTTTCATTTGAGTAACGCTAGATTTCACCAACATTTTGGGAAGACTGGCAGATTAAATTCTTGTAACTCATAATCATTGCTTGTCTCTACTGTTAACCGCCCATGAATATTATCATTGACGACCAACAATAGTGCGCCACGTGGATTTTTGTACACGAGCACAAGTAAACTCTTTTCACATGAAGCACCACTCGTTTTTGCCTGAGGAAGCTTCTGTGATCCTATGAATTTAATGCCCTCGTAATTGTCCTTTTGACTTTAAAGCCTAGTAAGTTCAATTTCCTTCGAGCTTTCCCATTGGTTTCTCGTTTCTAGAAGAACGGGGCATGCAATAGCTACGTAAATAGATTTATGAAGTTGCTTTAAGTGCTAAGGCAATAACCATATGATATGAATGACTAACTGTTCCGACGCGTGACATGGGGATTACGAGAGCTGTGCTTGTCAACTATTCCGTACTTGTTCTGCTCGGTCCTAATTTTCTCGTGTTTGGTTTATTTAAAAAAATTAACAAAAAAATCTTACACCTATTGTATTTATATTAATTCAGGGTTAAAACTTTTATTTTGACCAATTAAGTCCTAAAATTTTTTGCATTTTTGTCAATTCAATTTATTTGGCCAATTTTAGCTAGCAAATGCTAACGTGACAATTTTTTTAGATATTTTAATATTTTTATTCAGAAATTTTATTTTTTTCTTCACCTTCTTCCTCTAACCGATTGCCCGATTGACGATCGGTCGGGCGAGGGTTGGTGAGGTCGAGCCTCTCCAAATCTAAGCAAGGTGCGCATTGCTGGTCACCCACCCGGCGACCGGCTTGAGCAAGAAGAATAAGAAAAAAGGTAAATAAAAATTTTGAAAAAAATTAAGAAATGATAGGAGTCTGAGCCTTGAGTTTGACCTGATGCAAGATAGTTTATACAATATCCGTGGCTTTCTACTCTCTCCAGCTTGTTCTTTAAAAGTTAGGTAGTCAGCTATGTATCAAATGTAATGCTTGTGTTTAAGCTGTGTTAGGATGCACGTGTGAGTTGTGTTAGAGAAGTCCGTCTTTGGATAATTTGTGTGGTGTTGAGCAGTTAATCCGTACCTCACCGGTGTTTAATTTTGTGATAATCTATTCCATTTTTCTTGCATGATGCAGGGCAAAGTCGAATGACCGTGGCGATTGGCCAATGCAACTTTTAACGAGATTTCACAAAGGCTCTACATGCGTCTTTGCCTCATCACACAAGGTGAAGGAACCCTCATGCTCAGAGCACTTCCTTGTTTCTGAGACTGCATCTCTTCAAGAAGATGGCCCGAGGACTTTCCTGAGTCGATGCCTAGGTAATAACCCGTTCACTCTGTCGGGTGGCTGCGGTTGTTAGAATTAGTTTGTTATTGCTTTCTCGGAGTTATTATCTCTGATTACTTCATTTATTGGTTACAACCGACAGTATTGTGATATGTATTCCAACATACATCCACAAATCAAGCCAAAATTCAATTGACGACAAGACTTGAGAAGCATAGACTTTCAAAAGATCTAGTGCAAACAAACTATACTGAAATTTAATCAAAGACAAACCTCGAAAATACTAAAGTATTATGCTGGAATTTAATCAACAATGCAACAACCATGATAAACATACACGCCGAAATTTAATCGATCATGTGGATCTGGAAAATACAGCTAAGAAATACACTAAAATTTAATCGATAACATGAATCTGGGAAAACAAAGGTATAGTGCATAAAAGTAAAGATATTAAAAGATGGTAAATTTCTTGATTTGTGGTATTTATAATAGTTGTGTCATAACAGCTCCCAAGCGCTTTTCAACAATTGTGCTCGTATTCCTTTCGTTCCCAAAATCTTGTGCCCACGTTCCCATGTTGCCATGATCCTAATACCATAGCGGATGTTCCTCTGCAAATGCATGATAATTATCCCATGATCACAATCATTTCATTCTCTCCAGTAACTTCAAGCTCGTAATTGTATCTTGATGCGTTCATCCTTCTTCTAACACCCTAGAGGCTTATCGTTCTTTACCAATCGATATCCTTATTGATAAACCATTGGTCGTCGTATATCGCATTTTCACTACCAATCGACCCGTAGTAGTAACTATTAGTTGCTGGATCTTGCTTCTGTTTCTTAGGCATTGTTGTCCTTGGCGAAGTCTCGCCGTCAACCAGAAATCTCCACCGCAAATCCTGCCACTCACCGGTTAACCACCGTCGGATCAGCCATGGAGGCCGAGAACCTTGCAGTCGCGAACAACCGCCACTTAGCTGTACGCCGAAACTGTTCCCGACTTGTGAGAGCCGCGTGATGTCCTAGGCCGTCACTTCCTAATGTTGTTCCTTTAATCTTTTATAACATAGCGCATGCGGAAGACGAAAAATAACATAACACCATATCAAACAATAGTGAGATGGTTAGCATAGCAAAGGACATCTCTTGTTAACCACTGGGAGGACTAACGCTAACTACTCCCTCCAAAGAAATCACATGTCCGTCGTTAAAAGCGGACTTACTACTACTAGTTACTACCCGGGTCACATCGCCCCTATCCCAAAACAATCCCATCCTGCGCATACGCGAACGCGATCACTACACCGAACACCCTCCTCCGTCACTCGTTGCCACTCTTGCCGTCATCACTGTTGTCGTCTTGTGGAAAAGGGATTGGGCCAATGAGGCGCCCACCATGAACAGTGGTCGGCGTTCAAGAAGAAGATGAATACTTCAGGAAGAAGATGAACATAAAATAAAAGAAAAAGAAAAGAAATTTAAAAAATAAAGAATTTGAAAAATTATTAAAATATTATTAAAAATTACCTCGTTAGCTTTGGTGGGTCCATGTCGCTTTCGACGTCAAAATTGGAGGGATAGATCGAATTGGCGAAATGAAAAATGTTTAGGACGGGATTAAAAAAAAAAAGAGACAAGTTTATAACTGAATTGGAACAAATACAAAAGTTTTAGAACCGAATTGATAAAATTAAAATGTTTAGGATTGAATTGGCAAAAATGCAATAGATTCAAGACTTTTTTGATAATTTTTCCCAAAAATTTCAAGAGCCTCCTAATGAAACTTCACGGCATCTCTCTCTCTTTAAAAAAGGAAGGGGAGAAGATGTCACGTCCCACAATCCTCCTCGAACGTACATCCACCTAAGCCTTAATATACTAACCCGGGATACCACATAAAGGCATACGATAAAGCATGTAATGCGCACACGTAAGGTAACTAAAAACCCCGACAAGAGAACGAGTGGACAAAAAGAGTAGGACCAACCATTCACAACTATATACAACATCAGTCATGTGACATACATCAACGAGACCAAATGTAGCACCCACAAAAGAACAAAAGTAGGAACAAGAGAACAAGCCCCAAAAGGAAACCACTTGGGCCTCAAAAGGATCTAACAAAGCAAACCGGAATATCCAACTAGACAGAAGGACTCCCAGCCAGCCTCGCCGCTCTCATCCTCATCGGTCGTCGGTACATAGTCCGGGTCCGTCTCTCGCAATCTCCTCCTCTGTCTCACCTTCGGTATCCTCCTCAGCCTCCGAGTCCGAGATTACCACTACACGGGGATCATCTACTGGAGTAGGGCTCCTCTCGATATATTCCTAGAACCGTCGCGGATAACTCTACGTCCTGTTTGTATCTCGGGACGAGTCGGGTGGCACCACTGGAACAACCTCTCTGGGACGTCCTCGGGTCGGAGAGGACCCCGTAAGTCGCCATCTCCCAAGCGGAGGAACCAAGACTCAAATGGAAAAGGCTGCATCTGTCCCGCTCCTAAGTCTACCCAAACCTTAGTACACTTCCTAACGTATACTACACATTTACCTCTCGGAAACTCGTCAAAAGTTACCGTCTTCTCCTTTGGATCGCCTAATCGGACCGAAACATCTTCAATGTCGGGGTTTCTGGAAAGGGGGTCCCACAAAGGGATGAGATTGACATCTCAATGAGTAAAACCCTAACCCTAACTGGACTACCGGTTCGGGGACAAAATAAAGGAAGGAAATGCAACAAGCATGGCATGGTAGAAAACTCTACTTGAGTAACATCATACAATTTAGAAAACTCGGCATGAAAGACATTCAAATATAACAATTGATCAAATATAGATTCAAATAGTCGCACCGGCATTATACGAATTTCAATAACAAAATCAAGTCGCCCGCGTAAGAACGCCCTCGGGCTCGGTTCAAACTCAACACATTAGCCCGCGTCCAAAACGCCTCGAAGCTAAAGGATCTCAATTTCAATAAATCCGCCCGCGTAAGCACGCCTCAAGGCTTAATGGTTCGTGGGACCCGCGTATTCTACGCCTCAAGTCCCCTTTGCCACCTCATTGGCCCAAAAATTACATAACTATCTCATATCCAACAATTCCAATCCACGAACCCCATCATACTATATTATATTCCAACAATTATTAAATCCATGAACATGTCTATATTCTAGGAAGGGTAAGAATTACTCACAATTTTTGTTCCAAGTGCCAAAGCCAAATGGATTCCTTCTTCCTCTAACCGGCCAGCAACAACTCAAGTCGCGCCTATGGAATTCAATCCAAAACTTAATCAAATCGAACTCCAATTGCGCCCAATTTTTAACCACACCTTAATCACTATCTTAAGACATCCCACAAATAAATTCAAGACTAAAAGACTTCAATTTGACCCTTAAACAATTCAATTCCTCCAGTTCAGAAACAGGGCAGCAAGCAGCCTAGAGAAATCAGTCAATTCATCAATAATCCTTCGCCTAAACACCAAATCATCGATTATACACTTCCTCAACATATCACTCCACACCCTAACATGCCTCAAGGATCAAATTACATCTCAATTCCATCACAAACAGCCCCCTCTAACTTAGTAAGAACAGAACAGAAACAGGGTACCCCCTGTTCTGTTTCAATCCAGCTCAAACAGTCCACAACTCAACCTAATCCTTCAATTTATCCATCAATATACTTGCTAACACCAAGTTATATGTATTAAGGGGCCTCACCGAAAATTGTGGCTCAAGGTGACACCGGTTGGTCTTCGTTTGGCGCTAATTCCTTCTGATCCGCCATTGGACAGTTTCTGCTCCTTTGAACACAACAGTGGTTCAAGGTCAAGATTTCATTCATTTTCGCCCAAAACGTTACAGCAACATCATATACATGTCTACTAAACGTCACCAAAATTTGAGCTCAAAATTCGTCCATTTGGTGGTCCAATAAAATACCAACAGCAGCCTACCTCCGGTTGAGTCAGTTTCCGGCGACTCGCGGGAGATTGGCCGCCCTGAATCCCACAGTGGCTCAAACGGTGCACTTCCACCTGGAAAAGTTCGACAATAGGCTGATCTTCGCAGTGGTAGGTGGCTCACTGGCTGGTTATCAACGGTTGAAGAGTTGGACGGCCGGGAAGTTGGCGATCAGAACTGGTCGGGGCAGACTGTTTCTGTGTGTGAGGGAGTGAAGGAAGGAGAAAATGGAGGTGATGGTGGTGCTGTTCTGCTCTTGCACGTACATATGCAGAAGGAAGAAGAAGAAGATGGCTCATTCTTATCCCAATTTCCCTTAGGTGTCAACTTCATTAATTAAGCACCATGGATTAATGACATTTAGCATTGTACACATAATATCACACTTTCCTTCCAATTTTGCCCCTCCAATTTCTGTTGATATAAAGGGAATAATCAAATGACAAGAATTCCCTTGTCCAATTAATCCATTTTTTTTTCATTTCGAGATCCCATTTCTTGATCGATTTCTCGTCGTCCGTAATTTCAATTTATCTCGAACTAACGGGCGGCTTTTGCGGACATTACGCGTATTGACTCTGTGATTCTCATCACACTTAGAAAAATTCAAATCACGACTATCTTGGGTATCATAAAATCGCAAGGGTCTATTACTAGCCCTGACGGCTGCGATCGTCATAAATCGATTTAGGGAAATTCGCAAATCATACGTTGGTTATGCGGCATCACCCGCATCCCAATCGCATAACACTAGCAATGAATCCCTTAATCGTTCTCGGATCAACCTCGGCTCTAAATATTCCCTCAACGACCCTTATGGTCAAAATGCCATTTTCGAATTGGATTTCCTAGGTCTACGTATCTCGTCACGCATTAGCCTTTCCCCTTCGGTTAGTTAACTCGCGATTGATCGATCCGAGCGAGATATAACTAAATACTTCAACGGATATCTTACGGTCAAAGATCTCGAAATGACAAGGAAAATCGGTGTCACAATTCTTCCCCCTTACAAAAATTTCGTCCTCGAAATTTAGTACACAACTACTATTCAAAGAAATGGGGGTATTGACGCCTCATTGTCTCTTCGTTCTCCCATGTAGCGCCTTCCGTTCCATGGTGCTCCCAAACTACTTTAACTAGCGATATCGTCTTATTCCTCAAGACGTAGTCCTTACGCTCTTCAATCCCGATGGGTCTTTCCACATACGAAACTTTATCGTCCGGTTCTATAGTCTCGTAATTCAACACATGTGTCGGGTCCGGCTCGTACTTTCTTAACATCGACACGTGGAATACATTGTGTACTTGGGACGATTCGGCGGTAAGGCAAGTCGATAAGCTAAAGTCCCAATCCGTTCCAAAATTTCAAAAGGGCCTATATATCTCGGACTCAGCTTTCCTTTCCTTCCGAACCGAGATATACCTCGCATAGGTGATACCTTGAGGAAAACATGATCACCAGCTTGAAATTCCAAGGGCTTACGTCGCTTGTCAGCACAACTCTTTTGGCGACTTTGTGCAGTTTTCAATCTATCTCTAATTATCTTTATTGTCACGACGGACTGTTCTACCAACTCTGGACCCGTGATGCTTCGTTCTCCCACTTCATCCCAAAGATAAAGGAGTTCGCACACTCTACCATACGATTAACTTGCAATCTAAATTAATCGATGTCCGATCTATGTTAACTACCCATGAGACTATTATCATTGGCGATCAATTTGCTCGGCGCGTGCAACAACGGCCCGATACATTCATCTAGCAAAATCATCCGGATGGAACCCAAAGCCGAGCTCATCAACGCATCTAGTTGAGTCCACTTCACTCAAAAGTTTAAACTAATAAGTTACGTGCTAATTATGATATATTAGGTAATCCACACCACATCAATATTTTTTATGTGAGACTTTTTCTAACACAATTTACACGTATATCTCAATAATCTTTTCACATGTGTAGGCTTATTGTTAGGTTCGATCCCTCTTAATTTAGGTGTTGCTACCTTCGGGACCACCTTCACTCTTGGTCTCTTCCACCGGATTGATAACCGTGTTGGTTAAATTCTCATTCCTTGAGATATTCACCAAATACCAATACGCATGGAGAGTAGGTCACTAATCAACCATCGACTCGGATATTATTATTTGAGTGCGGACATCGAAAACCCTTTGCCTTCACTATGGGAGATTGAGAGCTCTAAACTATGCCTGTTAACATATCCAATTAGATCAACCTTCATTCAAAAACTTAAGCCATAAAGTTTGTGGGCTAACTAAGATATATTAACTAATTTGCATCACACTAATTCTTCGACGTGAGACTTGTTCTAACACAATTCATATGTGCATCCCTGTTGGAGTTGGCGAATACTTTGGGGACCCTTGTTTCTCACACCGGGTACGCCCACGTGAGCTTAGGGAAACCGAAGTGCTACCCAACGACATGTGACCCCTCGCGCGGGATGCGGGGGTTCGGGGCGCGCGCCCGACACGGGTGTTCCGGCCGCCGGTCAGGCGGGGTTCGAGGGCGCTCCCGACGGGGGTTCCGCTGACCGTTTTTGGGGCATACATATTTTACTCGGTTTTATCATTGTATTAGGAAAGAATTGGTCATGAACCGAAAGAAATCTAGTGAAATCTCTTTGCAGGACGCACCCCTAATCTTGGGGTGAACACGGGTAATCTCGTGCGTCTTTCAATTCTTCTTGATTCTCTCGTGTGATCGTCCGATTCGTTTTTGATAAATACCTTCAATTGGTATCGAGCCTTGTGTTCGAGAGATCGGGGTTTATCGGAGATGTCGGGAGGGTCACGGATTGAAATCGAGAAATTCGATGGGACGCGCGATTCGATCTCGTGGAAGATGAAGATGGAGGATCTACTTTGCGATCGAGATCTTTGGTCGGCAATCGAAACGGAAAGGCCTGTTGCTACGAAGCCTGGTGTCGTGATAAAGGAATCGAGCAAGGAAGCGGGGAAGGATGACGAGACGTCTTCCAAAAGGGTGGATCTAAAGGAGATTGAAGATCGGGATCGGATTGATCGGAAAGCAAAGGGTTTGATTCGACTTTGTCTCACGGACTCGATTTTGACGAACGTGATGAGCGAACCTACGGCCAAGGATTTGTGGCGGAAACTCGGAGTCGCTATATCAAAGTAAGTCGTTGGTTAATAAGCTATTTTTGAGAAAAAAGCTGTATAATCTTCGGATGCATGAGGGCGACTCGTTTTTTGCACATCTCGTATAGCTTTAACACGGTGATTAGTCAACTCGTATCAATCGGTGTTAAGTTTGAGGATGATGATAAGGCGATAACACTCGCTTTGTTCACTACCGGATTCATGGGATAACTTGATTGTGGTGATCGGTGGTGGGGATAAGGAATTATCATATGAAAGTGTGTGTTCTCGCTTTGTTATCGGAGGAGACACGAAGAAAGAGATCGGGAAATTCCAAAGAAAGAGGCATTGGCGGCTAGGGGAAGGCCCGCAGAGAAGACTCCGAATTGGAAAGGGTCCAGTCCAAATCTCGTGGGCGATCGAAGAGTAGGGAGAGGAGGGTGCAGTCTTTGGAGATGTGAAGAATGGGGTCATGTGAAGCGAGGATCGTAAAAACAAGCCAGTTTTTAAGAAAGAAGTCTGAATCATCCTCGGGTAAAAAGGAGGTCGATGCGGGGAGATATGTATGTGGCTGCTGCATGTATGGCGCAATGACAAGGATATCCGGTTGATCGATATCGGTGCTTCATACCACATGACGCCTCATAAACACCGGTTTTGTGAATATGAGCAATATAATGGTGGGGATGTCATGCTCGGATATGATATCGCAATTCGATTGTCGGGCGTGGCGAGGTGAAGTTGAGGATGAGTAATGGCACCGTGAAGACTATTCCGGACGTGATGCACATACCCTTGATGAGTAGAAATTGTTATCGGTCGGTACGATGGCTGATTCGGGGGTTACTTTTAGTTGTGATAAGGATTCGTGCAAGATGACTCGAGGTTCTATTGTGATTGCACGAGGAGTCCGTTACGGGACATTATACAAGCCGCTCGGGAAACAAATGACTATTGGTAGCGGATTTGTTTTGAAAAGGCTAAGGAAGATGGACATGATATGTCCATGTTGTGGCATCGAGGTTAGTTAGGGCACATCGGTGAAAAGGGGTCGTCTACCTTAGTTTCGAGTCGGATGGTAGAAGGAGTTCCAAACTGCTCTATGGGTTTTGGGTTACGTGAACACTTGTCTTCATGGAAAATAGAACCGATTTAGCTTCCAACACACCGGTACGAGAGCAAGTGAGGTTCTCGAGTTGATTCACAACGACGTTTTTGGACCTACTCCGACTCCATCTATTGGAGGATCCGGGTACTATGTATCATTCATAGATGATTTTTCGAGATATAGTTGGATTTATTTTATTAAGAGTAAATCGGATGTATTCGAGAAATTTCGTGAATTTAAGGCCCTGGTTGAAAATCAATTGAGCGGGAAGATCAAGGTCCTTCGTACGGATAACGGAGGTGAATTTTGTTCGGATAAGTTCGAGCAATTTTGTGTGGATAATGGTATTGCAAGGCGTAAGACGACTCCATATACGCCCCAACAGAATGGGGTGGCCGAAAGGTTAAATCGATCACTCATAGAAAAAGCGAGATGCATGTTGAGTTGGGCGGAGTTTGGAGCGAATTTTGGGCGGAAGCCGTAGCCACGGCCTCGTTATTTAAAGAACCGGTCACCGACCTCATCGGTGAAGGATCGTACACCATATGAGGCAGCGTTTGGGAAGAAGCCGAATCGTCACATGTTCGGGTGTTCGGGTGTGATGCATATGTTCATGTACCCAAGGAGAAACGGGGTAAGCTTGACAATAAGTCCGAGAAAAACATATTTATCGGATACAAGGAAGGGGTCAAGGGCTATAAGTCTGTGGAATCCGTAATCAAAGACCATTGTATACAACGGGGATGTCGTCTTTCGTGAATCACAATCCCAGGTTGGCACACGAAAGGGGATGAGCCTAAGAAAGTGGTAGTGCTTGAAGAAAATCCTAAAACTAAAGCTATGGAGATGGTTCCACAAGATACGCTAGTAGAATCGATTCGAATCGGAGCAAGGGGACTCGGTTAATGAAGTCGACGATGTAAATTCGGATGAAGACTCGGATACGAGATAGCATGCCGGCTCTCGGGAGATCGACGCGGGAAAGAAATGTACCACTTCGATACTCTCTTAGTGCTTTAAGTACGTTTCATGCTTTGAGCATTACCGGAGTTGATCCTAGTTACGTAAAAGAGGCGAGATCCATGGATGATGCGAATCGGTGGGAGCTCGCAATGATAGATGAGGTGCGATCGCTTGATAAAAATGAAACATGGAGCTTGTGTAAATTGCCTAAGGATAGAAAGGCAATTGGGTGTAAATGGGTGTTCAAGCGAAAGCTGAAACATGATGGGACCGTAGAGAAGTACAAGGCTAGGCTTGTAGCCAAGGGGTACTCTCGGATCGAGGGTGTTGACTATGACGAGATTTTCTCTCCCGTGGCGAAGTTGACCTCGATACGATTTGTTTTGTTTGTAGCATTGCATATGATCTTGAGGTAGAATAGATGGATGTCAAGGCGGCTTTCCTTCATGGGGACTTGGAGGAGGAGATATATATGAAGCAACCGGAAGGCTTTGAAGTAAAAGGAAAAGAAAATCTGGTGTGCAAATTAAAAAAGTCCTTATATGGGTGAAGCAGTCACCGAGGATGTGGTACCAGAAGTTTGACACGTATATGCTCCAACTTGATTTTGTGCGTTCAAATTCGACCATTGTGTTTATGTGAAGAGGACGAGCAATCGGTTTGTCATTCTCACGCTATATGTTGATGATATGTTGTTGATCGGGAATAGCGTGAAGATGGTGAAGTCCGTGAAGATGGTGAAGTCCGTGAAGAGTTTGTTGGCTAAAAAGTTCGAAATGAAAGACTTGGGGCCTGCAAATTTTATTTTGGGCATGCAGATTAGTAGGGACCGTGAGAAACGGAAGTCGTGGCTAGGGCGGGAGAAATACATCAAAGAAATTTTGAAGAAATTCAATATGATAGGCTATGCAAGCCTGTTGGTACCCCTATACCTTTAGGGACCAAGTTATCTGAACACCGTCCCAAAACGGATGAGGAAGGCCGAGGAGATGGCCCGAGTTCCATACGCGAGTGTAGTGGGTAGCTTGATGTATGCTATGGGTGTGCACGTGTCGGATATAGCCCAAGCAAGTGGGAGTCTTGAGCCGATATATGTTTAACCCGGGTAGAGAACACTTGGAATGCGATCAAAAGAGTTTTCGTGTATCTTCGTGGAACTTCGAATTTTTCTTTATGTTTTGAAGGTACATGGAATGAAAACATGCTTGATATCATAGGCCATGTAGATGCAGATTGGGGTGGAGATATTGATAGTAGACGGTCCACTAGCGGGTTTGTTTTCACATTGTTTGGTGCGGCGTTGAGTTGGATGAGTAGAAGGCAAAGCGTGGTAGCGCTTTCTTCTACGAGAGCCGAGTATATGGCTCTTACTCATGCTTTGGAAAAGAGGCCGTATGGTTACGACTATTGTGCTCGGAGCTTGGTTTTGAGCAAGGTGCTTGTAGATGTGAGATGTGATAATCAAGAGGCTATTTATTTAGCCAAGAATCCGGCGTTTCACTCACGCACAAAGCACATTGATATTCAATATCATTTCATCGGAGAAAAAGTGGAGAAGAATGAGATTCGACTTGTAAAGGTTGACACGGTAGAAAATAGTTCGGACTTCTTTACTAAAGGTGTCACAAAGTGCGAAGTTTGAATGGTGCTCTGCTGCGATTGGATTGAAGAAGAATGATATTGGAAGGGCTTTTATTTGCGCGAAGTATCCACCAAGTGGGAGAATGTTGGAGTTGGCGAATACTTCGGGGACCCTTGTTTCTCACACTAGGTACGCCCACGTGAGCTTAGGGAACCGAAGTGTTACCCAACGACATGTGACCCCTGCGCGCGGGATGCGGGGTTCGGGGACAGCGCCTCGACACGGGTGTTCCGCTACCCGGTCGGCGGGCGGGGTTCGGGGGCGCGCCTCCCGACGGGGTTCCGCCGACCGTTTTTGGGGCATATATATTTTACTCGATTTTATCATTGTATTAAGAAAGAATTGGGCTGTAACCGAAAGAAATCTAGTGAAATCTCTTTGCAAGACGTAGCCCTAATCTTGGGGTGAACCCGGGTAATCTCGTGCGTCTTTCAATTCTTCTTGATTCTCCCGTGTGATCGTCCGATTCGTTTTCGATAAACACCTTCAATCCCAACATAATGACAGTGCACCACATGGGCTTTGGTAAACTCTATGTACATGAAGCATTACTCTTTTTTCGTGTAAGGACGTTTTGGCTATCCCTTGTCTTTTAAAAGCCTAGCAAACTGTAATCATCTTTGAATTCGGATCCTAGTAAGTTCAATTTCATTTGGACTCTCCGACTGAATTTTTGTTTCTAGAAAACCCATTATGCGATCACCGGTCAAATAGATTTGTGAAATTTCTTAAGTGCTAAGGCAAAAGCCCAACATTTAGTCATCCTCTTATGTAGAAAACGTCGTGTGAAATTAGACTTGGAGCATGTACATATGATGTATGACTCCCAAATGAGGCGTGTCGGTGGGACTATCTGAACCTTGCTTATCACAACCCGGTGAACATGACGCGGCTTCAATGGGATGTCGCATTGACTTTGGGTGACTTACCAAAACCTATAAATAATAAAAAAAAATAACGATAAATGACATATAAAAGGAAATCTCAATTCGAATGATGTGGAAATTGAAAAATGTCTAGTCAAGCATGAAACATGTTCACGACATTAGAAGGTTGAACTTTCGACAAAGCATGAAACAACATGACATTAAACCTCTGTTTGTATTGCGGAAAATAAATTTGGAAAGTAATTTAAAAAATGATAATATTTTCCGATGTTTGGCTAAAACCTCGAAGTGAATAGGAAAACATTTTCCGCCTCGGACGAGCTCCACCTCGCTGGAATCTGGCGAGCTCAAGCCTCGCCAGCCTTGGGTGAGCTTATCCCTCGTCTCCAACAGAAAAAGAAAGAAAAGAAAGAGCAGGAAAAAAATAATTAAAAAGAAAAGGAAGGTGAAGGACAGGAAAGAGAAGGGAAAATGATCTCCTCTTTTGTTCCTAATTTTGAAGGCGTTTTTTCATTGACTGAAAATGTTTTTCTTGACTAGTTTATTTTATGTGAACCAAACTTTGAAAAATTCAAAAAAAAAATCTGGAAATTGCTTTCCACGGAGCAAAAGGAGCGGAAAACTCGGATATGACATGATGCGACATATTCAAAACAAACTATTTGACATGAAAAATGACATGATACATCAATTCCGATTCAACATTAACTGGCAAGTCAAAGTCAGGAATACGGCGTACTGAAAATCCAATCGCATTGTCAATTCAAATGCAACGTGATATGATGGATTCTGGACAATTCGATAGTTGTCTCCTTTTCGTCTTCGTTTTCTTCTTTTTCCATTTATAACCAGAAGGAGGTAATTAATCTCATGACGGAGGACAAGACACTCGAGCAAGGCACGTACAATCGCAGCAACCAAAGCAAATGGTAACAATCACCCTCATCTCTCGTTTCTCCATATACACAAACTTCCTCCAAATGATTTCGGGCATCAACCATCAATATCCTCGACTTCTTATAGGTTAGAGAAAGCCCTAATCTTCTTATAATCCTCTCTTGTCTATGTATTCGTCGTCGAAACAGGGTTGGAGTCTGCGAGCTTTGTCGGAGAGCGTGGAGAATTGTTGGAGGTGATTGCCGAGGAGATGGATACGAGGACGGTCGTGGACCACAATAAGAAGGAAGGCCGGGCTGCCAAAGGCCTGGTTGGTCAGCAATGGGAGTGAAAACTGAAACGTTCTCAATGAGGTCTGAGCGCACGGGTTGCTCTTGTGGTATACGTGTGCCATCTTCTGTCTTTAGTTCATGGGAGTTTTGGAGTCAATTAGTTGACATTTGTTAGGTTGCTTCGTATCATTGCCTTGTACAAACATTTCCATGAGAACTAGACTCTGAATTTTTCTTTGTCATTCTCTCTCTCTCTCTCACACACACACACGCGCGCGCGCGCGACAAGTTCGGCCTCTATTAAAGAAAAAGCTGAAGCAGAGGCCAAGGCCAGAACTGAAGCAAAAGCGAAGGCCGAGGAAGAAGCACAGGCTAAAGCTGAGGAAGAAGCTTGGGTTGCTGTTGCCAGGGTATTGGCAGAAGAAGAAGCTCGAAAAGAAGCTGAAAAAAAGGCTGAAGAAGACAGAATTCTGCAGGAAGACGAAGAAAGGTTGAGGAAGGAAGAGTGTGACAGAGAGAGAGAAGAAGAATACAAAAGCATAGCTATGGAAAACAGGGATGCTGGATCAGAAGGGGATTTTGGTCTGGCAGAAGGGGATCAGAGAGACTTCACTGGTTTTCCGGAGAATGCAGGAATTCAGGGGGAGTTGCTCGGTAATCAGACATATGCATCGACTAATCTGATGGCTTTGCTGCAAGACATCAAGGATGATCAAGCAGGGATCATGGGTGAGATTCAACTTCTACGTGCTGAACTTCATACAGAAGTAGAGAACCTTCAACTGCGTATCCATCAGCAGAATGCAAGCCTGAAAGAAGCTGTGAAGAATTCTCAGAAGCAAGTCTCTTACTGATATGGTTAAGGTTAGTAAGCAGATGGTGCTTCTGGCAAAGGAAATGGAGCAGTTGACAATGGTGTTTGATCGAAGACTCAATCCTTTGTCCACATTGAACCTGGTTAGGTCTCATTTCGATATCACAACCAACCCAGCATCAACTTCAGCACCTCCACCCTAGTCCTCAAAATGAACATCTCTTCATTCTGCTGTTTTTGATTGACTTTGGTGTGTTACTTTTATATCATATTTATGCCCTTTTATGATGTTGACCAAAAGGGAGAGAAACACAAGAAGTTGAAGTTCAAGCAGAGGCAGCGCAGTAAGCAATTTCCAATATTTATGCTTATGTTTCAGTACTTGTGTATTTTGTTCAGAGTTGTTTAAAATTTTTCTTGACACAAGTATCTTTTCTCAAAATACTTTCAAAGTAAGATCGGCTTGAAAGGTTTTGTCTCCATCAAAATAGGAGCATATTATTGAAAAGTTATATTAGATTTTGAATGAAACAAGACTGATACAATATCCCGAAAAGACTTTGTGAAATAATCTGAGGACACCTTATGAATATATCGTTACGCCTTATATATTTAATTTTCTTAATGCTTATATTCGATAGAAGCGGGTTTCGTGGATGGAAGCGGACTCACTCGAGTTATTTGTGGCGAGTTATATTTTGTATCTTCAAGCAATCCTCATTGTTTTTATAAACTCATTCTTAATTGTTTATGTGGTAAATTATCCCTCAGTAACGGTTGATGATCTAGCTAGGCATTTCTTTCCTAAGTTATATTGATTGATCAGTAATTTAGAAGGTATTCTCCTAACTTTTCATAAGAGGAATCTTGATTGATTGGCCATCACTTTATAGATATTTTCTATTCTTAGAATCTTGATTTGGGGATTCAATGTTTGATTACATGGGGGAACAAATTCTCTCGAATCTCTCTTTCTACCTTAACAACCACATGATCCTTGTTCATCAATTTGTCAATGGCTAGTTTGAAGATTGATCGATTCTATCTAACAAGTGTTGACACATGATTTTTAATCATTTTTTTTTTCAAAAATCTTTAAAAATCCATAACAAAATCATAAAATTGAAAAATCAACTTTGGGAACCTTGACCTAGCATGAAGAACCAATTTCGCGTCAAAAATAATTTTTCATATATTTTGATTTTTTTGATATTTTCAGAAAATAGGAAACTTCCCAAAAAAATCAAGAAAAAATAGTATTTGTGGTCACAAAAATATAGAAAAAATATTCAGTATTTTTATTTTTAATCCCTTTTCATTTTGACCTCCCAAAATTGGAAAATTTCAATTCGGGGTTGTACGTTCCTTGACAAACGTACATCTGAATTGGCCATAAAAAATACTTTTTGAGTCATTTTATTTTTCTTTTTCACTTCCTATGAGTTGTGACGTGGTTCTTCAACATTCCATTTTACATTCTAGTTCAATTACGCGCAAAATTGCTCAATTTTGGCTTTACGGACCTAATTGCATAAAAAGCTTTTCATTTTTAGTCCCTGGTACGCCAAATCCAAAATTAAATGTTCCCGGAGGGCACCCATCAAATTGCAAGGCTCCCATCCTATATTTTTCGACCTTCTGAATCTAATGGTAGGCTTAATAGGTGCCAATTGCTTCAGTAAGGGCTTTAATTTTACAAAATATCTTTTCGGATCCTATATCACGCTTGGGGTTTTCAACCAATTCATGGGTAATTTTGCGTGAAAATCACTTTTTTTAGAGAAAACACGTTCCGGGAAAGCCATTTTCAAAGTCAATTTTACGAAAAATAGCCAATGGGTGGCCCAATTTGGACATTTTTTTCCCTACAATCGGGTCTGCCGGGTCGGGCGTGTCACGCCCGACCCTCGAGCCCGCGACATCCCTACCAAATCGCCACGAGGTCACGAAGGATAACGTCACGGGCGCGTTATCGACCTATCTACTAAATACGCATGCGGAAGCGGTTTACTCCCAAACATAAAACAACAAGGATAGTAAAGCGGGAGATTCATACCAAGGCAATAAATCAAAAAGCAACATGTACGGTTATCAAATAAGCGGAAGAGTCTAAACCCTACTGAGCTTCTGAAGTATACAACCCCACACTTCGGGGTGGCTCACTAAGACCTCAAAAAGTACCGGGTCAAATAGGGTTAACTTCTCATCTACTTCAAAAGAATACCCTCACACCCTGGCCTTGGTATCCAAGCTCCATCACTTGGTACCTGAAATTGGTTCCCTCAACAGGGTGAGATATAAATCTCGGTGAATCAAGCCTAGCTCGGTTAGGACACCGATTCGCCTAAAACATCATATACACGAGGATTTAACATCACGATATAAACAAATCACCAGGCGATCATATCAAATGACAATAATCATCTACATGCATACTTACCAACTTTAAGCCACACATAATGTAATATTTGACTCGACCCAATAGTCATATCAGACAACCATCCGAACAAAGCATCACACTCACAAGTATGCACCTGGACACCACACAAGTCCATTTATTAACGATGATCGCGCTATCGGCGCCACGGTGATGAGGATTCACGCTACCGGCGTGATCGACTCTCACAATTAATGCGATCCCGCATTCTTCCCCAGGCAGACCGCCACGTTCCTTTTCCCTCTCGGAACGGCTACTACAAACGGTGTATTCAGTGCAACTGCACGGCACGGCACTAAGTAGGCATCCCTATACGGGGCTTCGGTCCATCACAAGCTGCGACCGGCATCCGATAATCCCTTAAAATCGTACGTGCCATACGTGGCATGAATTATCGTGCTTCCGGCAAGTCGTGTGGTCCCATAAAAATGGTACAGCGTGTACTCCCGTGTAAAGCACTGAACTTGCCGGGGAAAACCCATCATCGTTCCTTCATATGACCACGCAAAGACACCCGACACATCAATCAATTTATTCTATTTGATTTAGGCGGGATGCTTTCACACAACGTCTTCAACGATTCGGCCCAAGGCCATTTTAATGCCAAATTATATCTTTGATACTGCACACGGTCATATGAATGCAAACTACTAATTAGATATGGCAAGATCACACGGGACAATTAACGCCGGAACACTATTCACGACCGGCGAGGTACTGTTTCACCGATATTGTTCACAGAACAGTAATCTCGGCGGGACGCGCTCGGGACGACGACGGGGTTGCGATTTCGGCGGCGACGACGAAGGATGGCTCGGATCAACGGTGTCGGCTCTCCCGGGCTCGCGGATCTAGGGTCACGGCCGAGATGGAGGGGGCTCGGGCCGGCGTCGGGCGGAGACGGTCGGGTGGGTGCAGCTCGGGGCGAGGTTTCGGGTCCACAGATCTAGAGGTCGCGGGGTCTCGCGGCTGAGCTGGGCTGGGACGACGACTGGTTGAGGAGTTGGGCGATGGCAGAGGCTCGCGGGTCGGTGGTGGCCGGGATGAGGTGGAGCTGCGGTGGGGGCTGGTGCGGCGATCAGTGCAGCGACGGGTGAGCTGTGGTGGCTGGTCGACGATGCAGCGACTTCGGTTATGGGGCTAAGCAGCAACAGATGCAGACGTCGAGGGGAATTTGGGGCTCGCGCACAGAAAAAAAAACCAGCAGAAGAATGAAGAGGAAGAAGAAGAAGAAGAAAGAAGAAAGAAGGAAGAAGGAGAGAGGGGGCCGGTCACGTGGAGGGAAGTGAGGGAAGAGAGAGATGATGAGAGGTGATGGATGGCATGGGGAAGAGGGAAATGTTGATGGTAGTGGGGCCCATCACCTTTGGATATTTTAAAAAAAATAGAACGTTACAGGGCGGATCCGACCCGATCACTATTCACCTTCTTCTTCAATGGCTCGCACGCCCGACAAAGAGAGGGAGTGTGGTTACGAAGGAATTTGGCTGGAGCTTCTAGAACAAAATAGGAACCGGTTAGAGGGAGAAGAGTTGGTTAGTGCTCAAAAACAAAAAAAAGGAAAAAGAGAGTGAAATAGAGAGGGAGGAGGGAGAAAATAGGTTCTTGGAGTTCACGATCCGCCATTAACGAAGGTGGGAGCAGAAGATTCGAAGCTTCGGTCGCGGCGATCCAGAGCGAACGAAGTATCGAGATTGAGCCTGCAAGCTTCGTGGAGCCCAGACGATGGCCCTGAACCCTTTGTACTGCCGTTTCGTTTCAAAAAAATGTTAGCACCGTCCCCGATCTCGAGCGTGAGCTCCCATGGTGTAGCTCGATTCACTTAATCTTTCTTCGAGTTTTTTTAGTCCAGGCGACTCCTAAGCTTCCACTGACGACGTACATCCTGTCTGTTTGTGTTTTCATTGCATATATATACCCCGAGTCGACCTCATAAACCTCTAGACTGATCGTGAGCTTCCCTGTTCGCTCACGACGTCCTCGAGCTGGCACGGACTGCAGGTAAGTTCTGTCGTCCTCCTTTGGTGCTGATTCATAGTTTAGGATTAGGTTTTGGATGTGAAAATCGTTTGTTCGTCTTCGTCGCCGGGGTAGCATTCGGTCGACGTTTAGATAGGTTGGTTTTAGGTGGTTTTGGATGCTAAAACTCAGATATGTTGGTGAGGAATTTCTGAGTATTAGATTGTTATAAAAATCATGGTCTTTCCATGGTGTTTCAACGTCAGAACCTATGACCAAAAAAAAAAAAAAACGTCAGAACCAGGTATCCGGCGAGGAGCCGGCAACGATCGTCTTCCCCGACGAGGGTGTTTCAACGTGGTGCGGACGTGGCGGCCACGTGGCAGCCACGTCAGCGCAATATGTTCTAACTAATAACAGAAAAAAAAAGTCAGATCCGACGGTGAATATATCGCCACGTGTCGTAATCTGAGTTTTTTCAAAAATAAAATGTTTTTAAAAAATATTCTCATTTTTTAAAGTAAAAAATGTTTTGTGATCGCACGGTCCAGGATTGGCCACGTGTCACCACTTTGATCGTTGGATCAAAATTTTTCGAAAATTCAAAAAATAAAAAATATTTTTCAGAAATAAAAATGCTCTTGATCGGACGGCCATGGCTCAACCGCGTATTTCAATCATGTCCGTTGATTTCAAGCTTCAGATCAGTCAATTGAGAATTCGCCATGTGGCACTCTCTGGACCCCAGGATCAGTTTTAGGTGGGATTTTGAAAATCAAAGAAGTTTGGCGACACGGCGCCGTTTTGTCAAGGCCTTTCCGGATTTGCGCAGGCCGGGTCGGCCGTTCGTGGGTTGTGGGCCGGGTCACTCGACCCGGCCCGGATATTGTTTTCTAAAAGGAAAATGGTTTTAGAAAATAAAAAAATTTAGAAAATCCTAGAAAAATTCAAAAACAAAAAGGAAAAATTGTAGACAAATTACTAGAAAATTTCAGAAATTCTCAAAAATTGAGAAATGGTCATAGATCAACTGGCCAATTCTATTCTTGGGTTTCCGTTTCCCGATGCCTTCGAAAATGACGATTTTACCCCTTAAAGGTAAATTGTCCCCGAAAAATTCTTGAAAGTTCCGAAAAAATGTCGAAAATTAGGAAATGGACCATTTCAACTGGCCAATCCTCTTTTCGGTGCTTTGGATTCTCGATTCCTTCCAAAATGACAATTTTGCCTGTTTAAACAAATTGTCCCCCAATTTTTCTCAAAATTACGATTTTACCTCTCATGGGCGAATCGCTTCCAAATCACTCGTGTACTCCTATACTTTGAATATCCATTCTCTAAGCCAATAGGGCTCTACTAGGAATGTCATGATTGATTTGATGCGTTTTATTTGCATGTTATGGATTATTTGATTTGCATATTTATTTCTTTGATTGTGATTGCTAGGATAGTCACTTCCATCTACATGAACTCTTAAATTTAGGATTCATACTCTCTACTCATTTGCATGAAAATCCCAAGGTTAGAAAATTCATTCAACTTAGGTACCGAAAGGGCGTTAATTACGATAATTGGCGTAACTAAGTCTCTAATCCCAATTCTTTGGTTCTTGTAAAATCGAATAGAGACCCCGACTATTCGATAGAATTTTTCAATCATACCCTCGCAAGAAATGATTGGTGGCGACTTCTAAACATGCACACGTATCACATGTCATTAGACCACACTGAAAGGTCAACCCGATTTTATCCTCCTTTGCGATTTGGGTAATGGGCCTTGAGAGAGGCCCGCGTCCGACTTCCACAGGCAGCTGGATCGAAGGGCGACCCATTAGCCCCCGCACTCAAGAGCTCTCGAGAGGGTCGCGACAACAAGAATGTCGGATGTCGAGGAGTTTATAAGGAGCACAAGGTTCAAGAGAAATATGAGAGATCAAGAGTTCATTATCCACATTTCGAAAGAGCTATACATATTCTAAATTATCTTCTCGAGCTTGTCATTGAGATTTTTTAGAGGTGTTGTACAGAGTACAAATGTGTGTAGAGTGAGATAATTTTGAATAAAAGTAGCACTCGCTTCTGTTGAAGTGCTCATGTTCAAGCTAGCATATCTTTCGGTAATCTTTCGTTTGATTACTTAATGGAATCTAGCTAGTAGGCTATTAATGTGGGAGAGTGGACGTAGGCTTTAGCAAACGCCGAACCACTATAAAATGTTGTGCATTTCCTTCTATTCTCTTATTACGTGATAGAAGATCCTATCATGCATGGAGTCTTTATTTTCGCATTGTTTTTTCAAGTTCGACTATAATTAGCTAAGCAAGTGATAGTGTTAGCAAACAACAATCTCTATGTTAACCGCTCATGACTATTATCATCAACGACCAACCATAGTGTGTCACATGGACTATTTTATGCGAGCCCAAGTAAACTCTTTGGACATGACGCATCGCTTGTCTTGTCTGAGGAAGCCTCTGCGGTCCTTTGAATTTGAAGCCCTCGTCATCATCAGTTGACTTTAAACCCTAGTAAGTTCAATTTCCTTTGAACTTTCCGAACCAGAGAGTGAGATGCAATTTATCTACATCACAAAGAATAGCTATTTCCTGGGGTTAAAAAGCGTTGTAAACATCTTTTGTGTTGCAAATGTGTCAGGGGGTAAAAAACAAATTCAAGAAAACTTCTACACATTCTTTCAAGCGAAAAGGAAATAACTGTTGATTCGTTGATCCATCTTCCTGAACATCCCAGGAAAATCCAGCAGTGTCTCTTGCAAGTTGTAAGTGTAATGAGTGGGTAAAAATCACGTAGGAAGCAGTTTAAATGTGTAATAACGGAAGAGTCCGCGTACTAGGGAAAAAAATAAAATAAGAATTGCACTAAGAAGTTGAGGGGAGCATGAATATAAACTCCATATTTTGTAGCTCCTCCGTCAACACCGCCTCAAACTATTGTAATAGCAATTCTACCGACTAATCAAACTCTCATTATCCCGTAAGCTTTGCCTACATTCCTCAAAGTATCCGTCCGTTGTTCATCCGTCTACGTACATATGTACACTTGCACGCATTCGAACCACAAACTATCATTCATATCAAAACCATGCTTCCGCACAAAACTCAATCTTTCAACATGATATTAGAGCTCCAAAATTTCCAACAATTACTGGAGTAATGCGATGGTTTAGAAGTGTCACACACTTTACCTGAAACTGTCTCAAATAACATGCGACTTGTCTGCTCTTGGATATATTGAAACACGAGAATGACTAGTTTTTCCGGTTCTCGTCAACAACATGGTGAGAAATTAAAAGAAAACAAACATTAGTGACACTCGAGGAAAAGCAAAACTCATCATATGACATGATGATCATACTTAAGGGGATGTCTTCAAACGCTTTCCGATCCTCCTCTGGGCTAGTTTTACTTCATCTGAACTTGCAGCCTCACATTCAGTCACGATCAGCTTCTCCAAGGATGTCACTTCCTCGAGGCCTTCGATGTTGCGGATGTTCTGGCACCTGTGGATTTCCAGGACTCTCAACATGTTGAGGCCGGATACGTTGGGCAACTTGTCGAGGGACCCACATTTCTTGAGGGACAAGCTCATCAATGATGTCAATTTGGAGAGGCCATCGAGATGTACTATCGGGCAATCCGACATAACCAGGATCTCTAGGCTTTTTAGTTCTCCGAGCCCTCTAATCTCTTTGACAGCCAAGTTCAACAGCTCTAGCTCCGACAAGTAAATCAAATACTGAAGTGTCGGCAAACTCGTCAGCGACATACAAGCTTGGATGGACAAGACTGACAACGATGAGGGGAGCCCTGATACTCCTTTAAGATTCGAACCCGTCAGGACGACTCTGTTGAGCTGAGGACTGCATGCAGGGCCGTACTCAAATCCCAAATTGGAGATTTGGAAATCAGACAACTCTAAGCTCTTGAGCTTCGGCAAGCTTACCCTCCAAGACTGCGGCGAAGGAGGGTCTATTAGCTCATTGTGTTGAGGTTGATGTCTTATATTTTATTATTCAAGAGATTATGAGGCGGTTGCGAAAGACCCCATGACGACCGGATAACGCGGGCGGGAATCCGGGGCCGCCCGGCGGGGTCGTGGGGCGGCGCCCCGAGCCGCCGGAGGCTTTTTATGTTCGGTTATAGAGTGATTTATATGGTAAAGTTAAATATTTTAAGTTATGTGGGCAATTTTGTAATTTATACCATGTAGGGTTTCACTATATATATTTAGGGCGAAACAGTCTCTATAGAGAGGGTGTGAGAAAGAGTGGTATCTGCACTTTTCTACGTTATTAGTGAAACAGTTCTCATTTTCCTGTGGACGCTGGTAGGCGGAACATCTCCCTTTGAACCATGTAAATTCTTGTGTTGTGCGAATTTCCATTACTTTCTTGCATCGTTGGATAAGATCAAATTTAGATATTCGACACCTTGGGCTTTTCATAGCCCAAGCTCAAGTCTTCCAGTTCAACTAAATTCGAATATCTGGGATCCTACTCCTGAGAACAGAGAAGTGCAATTTTTTTTGTTTCTATTCCAACTATGTTCCTTGATCATTGACTTGTTTTCGGAAATAGAAAAATTAATTGACGTTACCAAATATATTTTTGTTCTTTTTTCGCTTGGGAACAAAAGAACGAGAATCGAAAAACATGAGCTTTATCTTGCAATTTAGGAAATCATGTGCTTAATGATGGATTTTCATATTTTTATTTACTAGGCACTATTACTTATATTCTTTCATCCCCTCAATTTTTCATTATGTAGGATATCAACTTCCTACTCTCAAGGAATAAGGTAGTTTCTCATTGAATCTAACATAGACTATCGTGCAGAATTGATACTTTAAAGATAAGGAAAGTGAGCATGTGAACTCATTAAATTGAATGACATAGTTTTTTAGACGTCTTACATGTCGTCATAAATGAAAAAATTTCAAATTAATTGGGTAGTTGTTTTTCCTAATGCATTTCATATTCCAAGATCGACAGTAGGAGTAATATTGAACAAATCTTGCTTAGCTAAAACAAAACAAAAAAAGCATATTCAAGGAATCTTTCTTTTGAGATCTCCTCACGACGGAATCAATGTTATCTAATACATGACGTCGACCGGCACATGCGCATTCATGGTTTGATTTTTATTTAGGGTAACAACGATTCATCATGATGAAACTGATCTCGGCAGCTTGTCTACACTTTTTAGTGCATTACAAACTCCAAAGTCAACATTTGATTACATTGAACTTCAAAATTTACCGCGATGAACACTACAAATTCAAATGCAATAAAAGATCGCGACTATGATTATACATGTGAGAAAATGTGGATTTGGCTCAAAATCTTAGTTGACTTTCTTTTTAAAAAAATTATGACTATAAGAGCTCTTTGCAATATGAGAAATCATGTGCTTAATGGTAATAGTTCAAAATTGCAGTTGACTTCTAATTTCCACATATCATGGCTATAAGAGCTCCTTGCAATCTGAAAACATTATGTGCTTAATCATGGATTTTCAGTTTTTTATTTACTAAGCACGAGTACTTGAACTTATTGGTACTTTAAAGACAAAGAAAGTGAGCATGTGAACTCATTAAATTGAATGTCACATTCTTGCAGACGTCTCACATGTCCTCATAAATGATAAGGTTTTAAGTCAACTGGATAGTTGCTTTTTTTTTTTTTAATGCATTTGCATCTTCCAAGATCAGAAATAAGGAGCATTATTAAACAAATCTTGCTTAGCAAAAACAAAAAGCATATTCAATAAATCTTTCTTTCCAGATCTCTTCGTGATAGAATCCATATATCTAAGGGTTAATATTATGAAAAACTCCAAATTGGTACACTTATGATAAATTTACTTGAAACTATTTTTTTGACCATGAAAAACCTCAAACTGATACTGATTATGAAAAATTTACCATAAACTATTTTTTTAACCACTAAAAATTCTAAACTGGTACACATGTGAAAGATTTACCATAAATTAATTTTTTTGACAATAAAAAATCCCAAACTGATATACCTGTGACGAATTTACTTTCTCGGTTAAATTAGGTTAATACCACACAAATTTTTAAATTGATACATATGTGACAAACAGAGTGTAAAATTTTTTAACCTGGTACATCCATCAATTACCACGTGTCATACAACTTTAGCACTTTAACGGTTAGATTTAACGAAAATTAATGGATGCAAATTTATCGATAAATGTATCGGTTCGAGGAAAATTGTCACAAGTGTACAAATTTGAGATTTTTTGTGGTTAAAAAAATTTTTGGGATAAATTTATTACGGATGTCTTAGTTTGAGATTTTCTCGGGATTAACCCTATATCTAATACATGACGTCGACTAGCACATGCGTACATTATGGAACTGACATTGGCAGCTATTCGCCACATTGTTCTAGAAATTCTACACGAGAAATAATGAATCTATCATTCATTGACCATAATTAATTAGCAACTTTTGAAGTGGACATAAAAAAACAGCAATGACAATATATACATTTTGGGAATTTTTTTCCAAACATCCTTGGGTAAAAGCCGGCCTTTAAAAGGCTGAAAGCCCAAGGCAGCTGCTGCCGAGAACGAACAGTATATTTTTTGAATTTTGCCTTTATTGTCCTCATATGTTTTCTATAATTCCAAGTTTAACCCTTGCTCTCCCTAGATTGTTAAAGTACGACGCCCCAACAGATCTGAGCTCCCTCGCGACCAGCCACGACCACCTTTCCTTAATCTGGCGACCCAACCTCAGCAGAGGCGACGCCGAGGTCGCGCGATCTCAGGCGTGCCTCTCTCGACTCTGGCGTTGGGCAAGCCAGGCGGTAGATCCAAACTCCTCCCGGTCAACAAGCAATCCATGGAAGACCCAAACTCTTCCAGGTCAGTTCAAGCACGAAGAAATGCAGAACGATGACGACGAGAGAGAGGGATAGGGATCGTGAGCTGCTGATTCCCGTCTCCGCCCTCCCCGAGAATGGCGGCTCCAAGTCCTCGTCTCCGTCGTCCTCGCCTTCCACTGCTGTGCCGCCCGTATCATCACTCCGGTCGAGAGGTCCTCTCTCTCTCTCTCTCTCTCTCTCTCTCTCTCGCACTCTGACATCGTCACCACCATAATCGTCGTTGTCGTCATCATCATCGATGCTCTGTTCTATCTGTTTAGATTGCTAGCGTATGGGTGATTCCTTCGATCTGTTTCCTCTAGTTTTAAGCTGCACTTTCAATTGGTTCGATGAAGAAAATGTGTGGTTCGTTGGTTCCATCATTCAGTTTACCTGACCTCTCTTTGGGGCGCTGGCAATCTTTGGATGAACCCTGATCACAATTTTGATCAGGATTAGGAAGGCTTATGATTATTGTCATTATGCAGATTGATGCATTAGGAAAAAAAATGCTTTGTTTCTCTGCGTGATCTTGGAATCTCGTGGTGCAGAGAAAAAGCGACTCCTCTGTTGTGGTGTGGGATCTGGACTCTGCCCTCCAGTTTCCTTCTCCCTTGGCTTTCTATGTTTTAGAAACTACACGACCCTGGTTTCAGCTGTTCCCTGAGTATCAGAGGCAAGTCTTCTTCCTGCAGCTATCAGACCTCCATAATAACTTAGCATTCTCAATGATTTCGGCATGTTGTCCTTAAAAAATTCAAGTTTGCTATGATGAGTAAAATTTGTTTCATTAGGCCTTGGGCGAGCTAAGAGGTGTTGAGCAATGAGTTAGGTCAACAGTGTTACAATTTTTTTTATTCCTGATCTGCATTTCAGGGCTCCAATGACAAAACTGGAAAACACTAGCATATGCCTTTCTGGAGTTAATGAGATAAAATCGAGGTCAAGTTAAGTAACATGACTTCATCTGACACGGTGTTCTTTTCATTTCTTAGTCAGGTTCTGCCACATTGTGCATGGGAGCTCAAGAGGATGCTAGGTAGGAGAGAAAGGAATTCTATCATATTTCTTTAGCATCAAGCTTAGGAGTTCAATAATAAAACAAGCTCGAAATGTAATTAATTAGCATATGCTGATTTAATAGGGAATTTTTCCTTTGACGACTATTGGCTTCCTTGATTATTACTCGGAATCAGAGATGTATATAGGAAGCATTGTCTCAGTAACGTCCTATGTAATTCATGCTCATTTAGCTCCCTTGGTAACTAAAGGTTATTTATCTATGAACAATTCGAAAATCACGGAATAAGGTCGTACCTTTGTTTGGATCTGTTTATGCAGATGGACAGTGCACAAGCTGAATGAATACATTGAGATTAGAGCTGCAGATGCTGTTGAAAATGTGGACAATGAGGTGATCAATACGGTCTGACAAACTTGGCATTGTTGTCAAAGAAACTCAGTTGGAACAATTCTTTGCACATGATGTATGGCTGAGTCTTTTCTTCGAGAAGGCTCCTGGTACGGGTTGGACAATTTCATCCTTTCGATGGCATTGCGTGGAATGAGATGCTAGCAGTGCACTTATGAGTGGAATTGCTATTGGTGAGTAGACAGAGTTGGCGAGTTAATTCTTGGAAGTGTTGGGATGTGGAAAAGTGTTGGACTACACACCCGAAACATGGTTAAATGTATGTGAAATTGAGTTTCTTGATGAGGTTGGGTTTGGTTTCTTGTTCTTTCCTGTCTGGGTTGAAATGCAGAATCTGGTATGCTGAAGGTGTATTATCAAACCTCTGTGCTTGCAGCTTTATCTAATGGATTACACCATGAATACATTTGTTTGTCTTCTTGATGCATTAGGAAGGCTTATGATTACTTGGTCCTCTTGTCTGCTCTGGGATGCTACTGATTATGAATTCTGATATTGGTTCTTATCTCATTTGTCATCACCAGTTTTAACTTTTCGATATTTTACTAGAAGATAGCAAGTTCACCAAAGGAAAATGCATGTTGGATCGCCGAAGATGTGGGTCTGTGTTCTTGATAGCTTCCACGAATTCGTACCCGTTTGTCTTCGCCGGTCATGGGGATGGTGGCTTCTTACGATAGTGGCAGAGAGATGGAGGATGTTTTCTTTGAAGATATGAAAGTTTTGATCTTTTTCCTATAGACCTGGTGGTGTCCTCTAGTGTCTAAGGAAAAGTTCATTTGTTGATATGTTGGGAGTCAATTTCATCTATCGATGAATGTAATCTTAATGGAGTCATGCTTTTTTGTTAAGTTCTTGTTTCTGTTCCTAAATTTCTTTGCATGGAAAGGAGTTGAGTGTGAGGAGGCAAATCTGATGACAAGAAATTACACTTTACCATGGATATTCTTTTTTTTTTTTTGGTTGAAATTATGGACATTCAGTTGACCATGATTTATGGGTTGAATTAATACTTAAGGAAGTTTATAATATTAAGGATAACTTATTTCTAACTTATAAATTTGTTCATATGTTCCTTTTAAATTACTCTCAACGTAAAAAATATAAAAATTGCCGTCATTATTTTTTTTCCTAATTTTAAACGAATTAAAGTTATAAAAATAAATTAGTACACCAAAGGACTTTCTAAATGTAAGTTTATCAAACATTATTTTCCTCAAAGTTACATCCCAACGCACTTTTCAATTTCAGTTTACCAAACAGTATTTGCATTTCACCAAATCCCTTTAGCAAAAGACATTTGCATTTTTCCCAAAGGCTTTCCCCAAAAGCCTTTCCAAACGCAACCGAAGAGAACTGGGTTCTTCCATGCAAGTGAAATAGCCTAAGTGAAGCTGGGCACGTGCGGCTTCATCCAGCGTCATTCCGTGACCTGCGATCCCCCAAAATGCTCGTATCGACGAGATGAGTTCGCTGGTATATTCAAAATCAATTTTCATTGAGGGAAAATACGCATAAAGGGGACGTTTCGCAGTGGCTTTGAGCGGCCTACTCCCGTCGTGGTGTGTGACAGCAGCATACGGCGTCCACCGGCAACGGTGGACCACTCAAAATTCTCGTCTCGACGAGACGATTTTGTCTCTGTGTTAAAAAATAATTTTTCATATTTTTAATTTACTAGGCGCTATTACTTAAATTGTTTTTTTTTTTTTTGGTAAGGGCTATTACTTATATTGTTCATTATGTAGGATATCGACTTCATGCTCCGAAGGAATAAGGTTGTTTTTCTCATTGAATCTAACATAGACTATCATGCGGAATTGATACTTTAAAGACAAGGAAAGTGAACATATCAACTTATTAAATTGAATGTGACAGTTTTTTAGACGTCTCACATGTCCTCATAAATGGAAAGTTTTTAAGTCAATTGGATAGTTGTTTTCACTAATGCATTTCATATTCTAAGTTCGACAGTAGGAGTATCATTGAACAAATCTTGCTTAGCTTTAAAAAAAAAAAGAGGAACATTTCTTTCGAGATCTCCTCTTGACGGGATCAATGTATCTAATATAATATATGACGTCGACCGGCACATGCACATTCACAGTTTGCTTTTGTTTTTAGGGTAACAGCGAGATTATCATTATGGAATTGATCTCGACAGCTTGTCTATTACTTTTCAATGCATTACAAATTCCAAGGTCAACATTTGAGTTACATTGAACTCCAAAGTCACGTCGGAATGAGTAAATTAGAGCGTAAGAGATACCCTACTTCATAGCATTTGCGTCGCTGGCACTTAAAAATGTAATAGCGGTGAACTTTTGCAGCAACTAGTACTAAAAAGTCAAATGCAATAAAAGATCGTGATTATAATTATAGATGTGAAAAAAATGTGGATCTGGTACAAAATCTCAGTTGACTTTCTTTCTGAAAAAAATTATGGCCGTAAGAGCTCCTTGCAATCTGGGAAATCATGTGCTTTACGACGACAGTTCAAAGTCTCAGTTGACTTCTGATTTCCATATATTATGGCTATAAGAGCAACTTGTAATCTAGAAAATCATGTGATTTTAACCATGGATTTTCAGTTTTTTTATTTACTAAGCATGAGTACTTGAGCTTGTCGATACTTTAAAGATGAGGAAAGCGAGCATGTGAACTTATTAAATTGAATGTCACATTCTTGTAGACGTCTCACATGTCCTCATAAATGATAGGTTTTTAAGTCAATTAGAAAGTTTCTTTTTTCTTAATGCGTTTGCATATTCCAAGAGCGACGTAGGGAGTATTATTAAACAAATCTTGCTTAGCTAAAACAAACAGCATGTTCAAGAAATCTTTCTTTCGAGATCTCCTCATGACGGAATCCATATATGTAATACATGATGTCGACTCGCACATACGTACATTGTGGAACTGACCTTGACAGCTGTTCACCACATTGTTTAATCGCGAGATGTTGAAATTCTACACGAGAAATAATAAATCGATCATTCATCGACCATAATTAGTTAGCAACTTTTAAAGTGGAAATAAAAATAAACAGCAATGACCAAATATATACATTTTGGAAGGTCAGTACAGGAAGCGAACTGGGGTGCTGCCATGCAAGTGAAATAGCCCAAGGAAATCAAATTCAATTAAAAAGAAAGATACAACACGACAGAAAATTGAAACTGACAAATTACATACTATTAATACCAAAAAAAAAAAACCAACTGTTTGATTTCGATGGACGAGGAGCTTTCAAGAGTTAGGATGATTGATTAAATCGTTGAAAAGATTTCGATGATAAGCACTAACAAATTGTAATGGAGCCGATGATTTCGGTATTTGTAACTACCCGTACACAAGTTTTGCTAAATAATATGAGTCAAGTACGGCATATATAACTTCTTAGTAACCGTTTGTTTGTCGTTGGATATTTGAGCAGTTTTAAAATATTTGATAAAACGCCATCATTATGTAACGGTTGTACGGCGGCTTTTCAACGGTCATATAATAGTTTTCTAACGGCTTTATAATGACAATGTGTTGAAACCTAAATTTCGACTAATCTTTTCAATCATTTATTTTGCATGAAAATTAGGAATTATTTTTAGGGCCCGGCAAAAATAATTAATTTAGTTTTCATATATGTTTTAGCATACATTGCATTTGCATTGGACCGGCGGTAGGATTTGAGCTTAAATTGACGGGCGATTGGACTCGGGCTCACGTGAAAATTCGGGTAAGGCGTATGGGGGGTGTGCCGAAATTATGATGGGTCTTTGACCTATTTTAAGACTTAATTCAGCCAATTAATTTTAATCATTCGAACCAGGCTTATTTAAATTTAATGTTAATTCATTAGTTAAAGCCTAATTTGAGCCCAAAAATGTGCGATAAGCCCACATCACATGAGAATTTCGGCTGGCCCTATGCATAATAGGTATGGCCGTGCTGCACGCCACCCGTACCGTATGCGCCGCCCGTTGTTGCTCCCGCCGTGCGCCATCCTGTTGTCCCGAGGAATCCCGTTGCGGCTGCTTGTCCCGAAGGATTGTTCTTTGTTCAGTCTTTGATTCCCTTGCTGTTTGGTGTTCGTTTTGCCGCAAATCGGGGTCCAAAGCAGCGTTATTCAACCCGTTTCCACTTACGGTTCAGTATAGGATTTTTGCTACGGGTTTCGGGCTGATTTGCTTGCGGCTCGAGTGGTTTCTGGCTTCTTTTCGGATCCAAAAGGAGGCGACTTTGGGCGATTTATACGGATTATTCGAGCTGGTTTTGCTCTGCTTTCATAGGTAATTTCCTTGCAATATTTGGTTGCAATTTATTCATCGATTGGTATTATTTATCAAGAACTTATTGTTGACGCCTAAATTTTGACTAATCTATTTCTTGCATAAAAATTAGAACTAATTTTAGTTCTAAACAAAAATCATCTCACATAGCATTGGCATATAATTTAAGCTTAATTTAACAAGGCCTGGACTAAGCATGGGGTGGAAAAATGCACCAAGAAGATTTGGGCTTGAAAGTAATATTTTCTCGGGGATTGTATTGCAAATACTCAAAACTTCGGGGCTGTATTGCAAATACTCGAACTTAGGGGATGTATTGCAAATACTTGAAACTTCAGGGACTGCATTGCAAATACCAAAAGAAGATGGGGAAAGGAAGATGAAGAAGAGAAGATGAAAATGAAGATGAAGAAAGGAAGATGAAGATGAAGAAGAGAAGATGAAAATGGAAGATGGAGAAATGAAGGTGAAGAAGAGAAGATGAAGATGGAGAAAAGAAGATGAAAATGGAAGGTGGGGAAATGAAGATGAAGATGAAGAAAGGAAGATGAAAATGGAAGGTGAGAAAATGAAGATGAAGAATGAAGGATGAAGAATTTTGCCTATAAAAGAAGAAGAGTTCTTGAGGAGAAGGGGAGAGTTTTTGGGGTGAAAGAGAATTGAGAGAGTTTTTGAGAGGAATTCTTTAGAGAGGAAAAAGAGAATTTTTGAGAAAACATTTGGAGAGAGTTTTGAGAGGGCTTGAGTGTTTTGAAGCTCGGTGCTACCATTGCCAATTTCGCACCCATCAACACAAGCCACAAGTTCATCGCCATCGTTCAAGCTTCGCGCAAAGAAAAAGAAAGTTAAGTGATTCCCTAACTTTCTTTAATTTCGAATACAAATTAGCTCGATTTTCTACACTGATTTTTTCTCTCTACATTTTTATGTTAAATAACAACTGCATATCAACGATGAGACATCAATGGTACAAGAATAGAAGGAGAGCAAAAGGGAAAAAAATATCAACGCCCGTATCGAGTCCTCATGAAATTCTAGCGATATGAGAAAGAAGCGTGAAAGAGAGATAGGACCAAGAGATTTCTCGGTCTAACGAGTCACCAAATCGATCCAATGGTCAAGACAAGCCCGAAGCACGAGTTTGGTGCACGAGTTCAAATTGGGGAGTAACCTTGAACCTATTTCATCCTAATTTCATGTAATTTCTTTATTTCAAAAAATGTCATGGGAAGAAAAATCCAAAAAAATTGATTCTTTGATCTTTAAGTAGAATTCATCAAATTTGTCAAATCCATTATTTGTTTCATGAATTTTAAGGTACCGAAAGGGCATTAGTTGTAATTAATGTAACCAAGTCCCCGGACTCTTAATCTCTGGTTCCGAAATAAGATAGTTTTCTCCCGCTATTTTATTTAGGTTTCTAATCGACCTACCGAAAATGATTAGTGGCGACTCCAAATTCAAATCACATTGCATGTTAATCATTCGAACCTTAAGTTGCGATTTGGTATGGACTTGGGAGAGTCCGAGTTAGGTTAGTTAATTAATTAACTCGATAATCCATTAGCCGAAAAAAGATGACTTGTTTATTATTTTTTCTAGGTCGCGTGACTAGCGACTCATTGGGGACCCAAAGAGGACTTAAGCCGGATAAGTTCATGAAAAGGAAAATTACTTGATTTGGCAATCTTGGTTGAATTTTAATCCCTAGGTGTTAAATGATTTTGCGGGAAATGGAGTTATAAGGGGAGGAGTCATGGCTAACCTCTGTTTTTGCGAGGCTTGGTGATGAGAGTTTTAATTTTTGAACTATCGGAGTGCTGATTGCCTTTAAAATGTCGTGCATGCCCCTAATATAATTGCACTACACCACCTTGACTTGTGACCGAACCCGGGTCGCCCGATAGTTTCAGGATGGTATTTATGTGGTTCTTTAGCCTTGGCGGTAAGGCTTCGCTAAAGGTTATCCCACTTGGATCCCGAGTTCTTCAAAAAATGGCTCAAGGGTTGTTCTCATGCACGTGAGGCTATGATGCATGAGAGTTGCCCTTGTCGACCGAACCAAGCCGAGATGATTGGACCCGACTAGTCATGACTATGTATGCGGCGGCAACTAATCATGATGAACGTGCGCGAGGCTGAGACATGTCGTTCGTCTTTCATTTCTTTTTGCTAAAAGAATCGAATCCACGTTTCATGCGCATGTCTTTGTGATTGACATTTTCTTCATATGAACGGTAATTTCTTGTCTCTTACGCCCTGTTATCTCATTTTTATTTTGGGCTGGTCCATGGTTTAGGTTGATTGTTTATGAATCTCATTGTCTTGTTTCCAATTTCACACTTTGCTTCCGTAGTTTTTACAATTTTATCGGTTGTCCTCAATTCTGATTTGGCTTGTTCCTGTTGTACGATTTTTACTAAATTCTACGATCGAGCTTTGAGTAAGTGCCAAACATGAAAGTTGTAGACCTATGTTTCAACTAATATCCTACAAAATTTCAAAATTAAATTCATAGTTTAAGATGGCCTTTCATGTTTTCAACTACTTGCGGTTATAACAGTTTTCTGAATGCGATTTTTCGGAAAGACACATTAAACTGATTTGATCCGCTCATTTCTAGTCCGATTGGTCAATATAAAAGTTGTTCATCATCTTCTCAACTATAAGCTCGTAAAATTTGGACGTATTTTGACCAACGTACGAATTAATACGGATTTTTTCGTAAAAGCGGACAAACTGAAAATTACATGTTTCGATTCTTTGGTCATAATCACTTTGTTCGTTTGAGTCTAGAGGGATGCCATGGGCCGGCTCGCTATTCTCGCTCCATGTACTCATTTTTGGTTTGTTACTTGCGTACGGGTAATTTTTCACGGATCCTCCACATATTACTCGATCGATCGCGAAGAGGATGGCCGACATTAACGCCACCGCTTGTCTTTGCCCTAAACGAGAAACTTGGCTCCTTGGTAGCGCTTTGAAGAGATGATGTTCGAAAGATGGAGGAAATGATGGCCCCCTTCTTCTCCAAACTTCAATCATCCACCTCCAGCCCGCCGTTAACCATTCCTCGCTCTAATTCCTCCTACGGACAACTCCGATAAAGCCCTGGAAACCGCTCTCTATCGGACAATGCCGCTAGAAGATGTGATCTTCACGGGCGTGAGCTCGAGCACGCGGCTTGTAGTCCCAATCCCCCAAACCAACCCGATGACGATAACCAACGACCAACAAATTTGTCATCATGGAGGATATATGAGGAGGGAAACCTAGTGGATTCGAAGTACACGACCTAGTTGAGTTCAATCCAGATTATGAGGAAGTTCGTCAAGATTTCGAACGACATGAGGAGATCAAGCCCTTGACCGGTGAACAAATTATCTCGGTCGGCCTAGGCGATGCGGAAAACCCTAAAGGAGTTAAGATCGGGGCAAGCCTTTCCTCGAAATGTCCGAGCGCCCGATCGAGACTCTTGAAGGATTACCGGGACGTTTTCGCCTAGTCCTATGCGAGATATGCCCGGTCTTGACCGTTCCATTGTCGAGCATTGTTTGCCGATCGATCCTTCGGCTAAGCCGGTGGTGCAAAAGTCAAGGAGGGCTAGACCGGAATTAGTGCAGAAGATCAAAGAGGAGGTCATGAAGCTTCTTGATGTAGGATTCATTGAGACTAAGAATATTCCGATTGGGTCGCTAACATAGTCCCTGTCATGAAGAAAGACGGCCGCATTCGGGTTTGTGTCGATTATCGAGACTTGAACAAGGCCGAGTCCTAAAGATGATTTTCCCCTCCCGCATATTGACGTACTTGTCGCGATCTGCAGGGTTTGAATTGTTTTCATTCATGGATGGTTTCTCCGGTACAATTAGATCTTGATCAATGACAAGTTGAAAACCACTTTCACCACACCATGGGGAATGTTCCATTACCGGGTAATGCCGTTCGATCTCGAAACGCTAGAACAACTTACCAACGAGCCATGGTTGCCCTTTTCCACGACATGATGCATAATGAGATTGAGGTTTACGTCGATGACATGATAGCAAAAACAAGGCATGGAGAAGATCACGTCGAAACGCCGAAGAAATTGTTCGACAAACTCCGAAAGTACAAGTTACGCCTCAACCCCGCCAAGTGTGTCTTTGGGACCAGCTCGGGCAAGCTACTCGGATTCGTGGTAAGCGTAAGGGCATTGAAGTCGACCCTTCAAAAGTTAAGGCTATTCGTGAGCTTAAGCCGCCGACGACGGTTAAAGAAGTTCGAAGTTTGATGGGTAGGCTAAACTATATTGCTCGATTCATCTCTCGGTTATCGAAACCGCTAAGCCATTCCTCAAGCTATTAAAGAAGAATGCGCTAGTCCAATGGGATAGCGAATGTGAAGAAGCTTTGGGGAAACTGAAGCAAGATCTCATGAATCCACCCGTGCTTGTTCCTCCAAAGACGGGCAACCTTTAATCCTCTACCTCACAATCCTTAGTGAGTCTTTGGGTGCTATGTTAGCCCAAGAGAGGCAGGAGGATGGAAAAGAACGAGCCATTTATTATCTCGAGCAAGAAATTCACAGCTTCGGAAATGAAATACTCCAAGGCGTAGAAAACGTGTGCGGCGTTAGTTCGGGTAAAGCACGGGCTTCGCAATATACCTTGCATTACCGAGGTGCTTCGGTGACAAGTGCGATCCTGTCAAACACTTGCTTAATCAACCCGCCTTGATTGGTAGACTTGCCAAATGGCAAATCCTCATCTCCGAGTTTGATGTTCAATATTTGTCCCAAAAGTCAATCAAGGGACGGCTATAGCGGATGTCCTAGCTGAAAATCCGGGGCGAGATGATGATGCCTATCATTCTGAAAATCGAATCATGTCGTGGAGGATTACATCGGACTATGTATTTTGACGGAGTTGTCAATTTATCGGGATCGAGCGACGGGTGGTACGATATCTCCGGGTGGTCGGTATTATCCTGTGGCAAGCAAAATTGGTATTCCCTTGCACAAATAACGTAGCAGAATATGAGGCATGCATCCTCGATATGCAGGCTGCGATTGAAATGGGGATAGCCCGACTCAAGGTGTTCGGAGATTCAGCTTTGATTATCCTTGATTGTTGGAAAGTGGAAGACGAGAGATGCTAAATTGCTACCCTACCATGAGTATCTGGATGAATTGGTGGAGGAATTTGAAGATATCTCATTTGAGTATCTGTCCGGGACTCATAATCGATTCGACGATGCATTGGCTACCTTGTCTTCAATGTTACAAGTCGCCAATGAACTTGAGGTTGGCCCATTGAAGATCGAGGTACTAAAAAAAGCCGGCATATCGTATTTACCGTGATCAATGAACCCGATGGTAAGCCATGGTACCATGACATCAAGACTTATATTCGGAAGCGGGGAGTTCCCTGAAAAAAGTACCGTATCGACCAAAAGTACATAAGGAAGATGGCCTCAAGTTCTTCTTGAATGGAGAGAATTTGTACAATGCTGGTCATTCGATTCCGTCCTACTAAGATGCATTGACTCAACCGAAGCGATTCGTTTGATGATGGAAGTACATGAAGGGATCTCGTGGTCCACACATGAACGGCCACTTGTTAGCTATGAAGATTATGAGGTTGGGTTATTATTGGCTCACACTCGAAAGAGATTGTATTCAACATGTCCGGAGTCACAAATGTCAAATTCATGGTGACAAGATTAATGTCCCTCCAAATGAGTTGCATCGGTTATCCGAACCATGGCCGTTTTCTATGTGGGGCATTGATGTTATCGGTCCTATCAACCCTAAAGCATTCAATGGGCATCGATTCATCTTGGTGGCGATTGACTATTTCTCTAAATGGATCGAAGCCGCATCCTATTTAGCGTTCACGGCACGAAATATCGCGAAATTTATCCGCCGGGATATCATTGCTCGATACGGTTCACTGAAGCCATAATCACCGACAATTGCTCGAACTTAAACAACAAACTAATGGACGAATTGTTTAAGGAATTCAAGATCAAGCATCCGAACTCTTCCCCATATCGTCCTCGGATGAATGGAGCAAGTAGAAGCCGCCAATAAGAACATTAAGAAAATTTTAGCGAAGACGGTTGAAAATTATCGCGATTGGCATGAGAGGTTGGCATTTGCACTTATGGCGTATCGGACCTCGATCCGGACATCTCTTTGGGCAACCCCGTATTCTCTTGTATATGGAATGGAAGTCGTTCTACCAGTTGAAGTGGAAATTCCTTCCTTACGTATCTTGTCTCAAGCAAAGCCGACGGAAGCTGAATGGATCCAAGAGAGAGCCGATCAATTGAATCGATCGACGAAAAAAGACTTAAGGCTGTATGTCATGGCCAGTGTTATCGGTAGAGAGTTGCTAAATCATTCAACAAAAAAGTTCGGCCTCGATATTTTCAAATCAATGACCTGGTCTTGAGAAAATTATTGCCAATAGTCCCACTCCCGAAGGGAAATTCACTCCAAACTATGGTGGTCCATATAGTAAAGAGGGTGCTCCCTGGTGGTGCTTTGATTCTGGTCGAGATGGATGGTCGTGTCTTTATCAATCCGATCAATTCTCGATTTGTAAAGAAATATTATGCTCGATTCACTCGATGTTTTCATAATCGAGTTATAATATTAATACGAGTTCACGAGTTGTTCACATTTGAGCATTCGTTTGTTTCCTCGCTACTAATCTTTGTTGAGAGATTGTTTCAATGGGGAGCCCTCTCGGCCTAATTGGATTGACCATCGGGAGCGTGAGATTTACATATTCGCAGAGTAAAAGGGGTTATCTTGCGAAAAAAATATGACGACCAAGATGAAATGAGTAAAAACTTGCATTCATTTCATTCATCGGAAAGCTTTACAAATAGATCAACGGGGTGGGAACGTAAAGCCAAACCGAGCCCTAATGAGCATCACAAAGGAGTTTAACCGACTCTCCATACGGTTGATGCTCCGCCTACACCGATCGCTCCGAAAATCGAGATCCGCCAACTTAAAGAGGAGGAGCTCACATTTCTCTTTGAGGTTGGTTACCTTGTCCTCGTGATGCTCTCAAGCAGATTCCGAGTCATGAATCAAGCATTCTCCGCGGGCTATATCCAGGGTCGGATCGTCCTAGCCTTTCTTCCAGCCATGTGCATTGAAATTTTAAAACAATATTGAGCGGATCGTGCTCAAAGATGGTCTGGGACATGGCCAAACATCCCACCAAGTTTCTCCTCTCACGAATCGGCGGGGAGACTTGTTCATTACCGTAGTCGAGGGCCTTCTTATAATTGTCAGCTACAAGACCGGCCAACACCAAGCTGTCCGACCGATCCCGATAGCGTGCCTTCACAAGGTGGGCCAAAGTAACATTTTGATGAGCAACATGGTAAGCCTCCGGGAAGTTAGTGAGGAGGGTGGGGAAGATCCTGTATTCCTCCTCTAACTTGGTACCTTCAATAGAAGCGATGTCCATATCCCTAAACATAAGACGAATCTCGGTTTCGGGCCCGGATGGTTGGCTATATAAGAGTAGCCCTGGCCTAGGAGATTATAAAGTTTCTCCCATTTGGCCAAAACTTGACCGAGAAGGCGTGTGCGGGGAAGGAAGCCATTGTTGTTGAAGCGGCTAAAAAAGAGTGGATGCAAAAGAGTGCTTAGAAGGTTGGAGATGAAGATATGAAAGCGGTAATTGTCTCGGCGTTATATCCTAATTTAAAGGGCAGGAAAAGTTATAGCAATAATTATTGTGGAGGCCGAGTTAATTATCCGGGCAAAACTCTGGACGTTTCGTCCGTGAATCATGGATCTACCATCTCAAGCCTCACAAATCCGAAAAAGTTACGAAAAGATTTGAGAACCCCACCATGTTGAAAACCGAGTGGGAGACAAGCATACTTTTCGAGAGAAAAACAGCAATTCTTGCAGAGCCACGTTAGTTCGGGGTGAAACCACGGGCGTTTCGTCCGTGAATCACGGATCTACCATCTCAAGCCTCACAAATCCGAAAAAGTTACGAAAAGATTTGAGGACTCCACCATGTTGAAAACCGAGTGGGAGACAAGCATACTTTCCGAAAGAAGAAACGAAGCAATTCTATGGAGCCACGTTAGTTACTCGGGTAAAACTACGGGCGTTTCGTTCGTTGGATCCTGGATCTATCGTCAATCCGTGATCTCGAGCCTCACAAATCCGAAAAGTTACGAAAAGAGTTGAAGTCCCACCATGATTGAAAACCGAGTGGGAGACAAGCATGGTTATCAAGAAAAGAAAATCGGTGCGAGTGGATTCGGGGTCCCATCACGTTGAAAAAATAAGACAAAGCGGGAAACACGAAATCTTGGGAAAAACGTCGGCTTAGTGATTTTCATCCGCGTTTAAAGGGAGGCTTTGGAACATACCCGATTACTCGAAAGAATTTGGAGAGAGTAAGCATACAAACGGAGAATAGAGTGAACAAAAGGCGGTAAGAGGTATTTCAATCCAACATGTTTAGAGGCCATCGGCACTTACTGGAGGCAACCAACCTAGACATCCCCGAAAGCGAACTGCTGGATTTCGAGACCAGATCCAACGCTGAAGCCGTAAAACCCAACTCTCTTGGCGGTGAAATTCAAGATCTCGACAAAGAACAACAACAATGGCGTGGCAGCCGCAGTCAACCCCGTAAAAGAAAATATCAAATCAAAGTGCTCGAAGCTGCCTTCAAGGAGTGCTCTTACGTGAATAAGAGACGCAAAAATGAATTGAGCCGGATGATAGGAATGGAGCCCTTGAAGGTCAAGTTTTGGTTTCAAAACAAGCAGACCCGATTGAAGGTTAAAAATGAAAGTCATGAACTTGCGTTTCGAGGGAAGAAAATGAAAAGCTTTGAGCGAGAGAACAAGAGGTATAGGGATGCCATTAACACCGCGTTGTTTGCCATGTCCGTAGCGGCCCCATCTCCTTTGGTGACATGTCCCTCGATGAGCCACATTTGAGCATTGAAAATGCTCATTCACCAGTTCATCACCCGAGCAAGCTCTCGTACAATCCGATTTCGTTGGAGATACATCCCCGAAAGTCGGTCTTGCAGAGGCGTAACCGATGCCCTTCGAGGGAAGAGACATGCATCACTACAATTGGAGTTTCCTTGATGTCACAGCCAGCCAATTCGACGCTGATGGAACTCCGAATGTGTAGCCTACATGAAGCTTTAGTTTATTATTATGGGCTCTCAAAATATCGCTTTCGAGCATTATTAGCCAGCCCTTACGAATCCTCAAGAGAAGTAGTGACATGTATGAATGAATGTACTTGTTTGTTACAAAATTCCCATGTGAGACATTCTTCTTTAACGCCTAGAGTTAATTCAGGGCAAAGAACAATACTATCCACGAACATCATCATGCTTAAATGCGTGAATTCCTCCTGATTTGACTAAGCATTGAAAGCCTTCACGTAAGTAAATGCGAAAAGATTTGAGGAGGGAAATAACCGCCTCGTTCGTAGGAGGAACCGAAAAGATTTGAGGAGGGAAATAACTATCTCGTTCGTAGAGAAAGTGAAAAGATTTGAGGGCTCCTCCATGTCGGAAAAGTAAAAAAGAACGACGGATTGAGCGAGAGGTAAGAGTTATTACGAAATGGATCCAATGCACTAAGCCGAAAAGGAGAGAAAAGGCTGTCTGCGAGACTAACGAGATCGGGAAAAAGTTTATAAAGAACTTGAAGTCTCCATGCACCTCCGAACTCGTCACGAAAGGCCATCATCGCTTTTGTGATTTTTCTCGGCAATTTATCTTTGCAAGTCCAAAGAACATCTAAAGCCCAGTCTCTAGTCGAAACACCCATTTTTCGGTCTATATATGGAAGGTTTTGAAAGGAAAATAAGTATGCGTACATTCCAGGGCGGAAGTATGGGAAGCCTCCTATCCCGAGGATCGCAGAGTCATGGCCATTGATGGCAACCCCGTTTCCCTCTCGATCCTCGTTGCCATGCGAGAAAGTGCATGTACGGGGTTTCGACTTATGTGAAAGCAACGGAAGCCTTAAAGGAGCTGAGGGCAGTACAAATATGATTTTGACATCGTAAGTCACAGCCATGGTAGGGATCGATATGGACGGTCTCGATCTCTTAAAGATCATTGATTCTGAGTTGAATATACCGGTCATCATAACATCAGCAAGTGATGATCAACGGTTCAGTAACGAAGGCCATATTGCATGGTGCTCGGGACATCCTAAAGAAGCCGGTCTGCGTTCAAGTGCTCCAAAACATTTGGCAACATGTTGTAAGGAAGCAATTACTCGAACAAAAGAACTATGGCCAAACTTACTACGACGATTTTGTCGGAAAGAAAAGGCCCCTTTGGTCCGCCGAGCTTCATTCTATATTCATCGAGGCGATTCGACGGCTAGGAATCAATTCAAGCACGACCAATGGCTGTACTCAAAATGATGAATATAGACGGACTCACCCTACGAAGTGTCACAAATCACCTTCACAGATTTAGAGATAAGTGAAGAAGCACGATGTAGCTTGGAACCAAGGCGACCGGAGCAAAGTTAATTGGAAGATTAATCCCCGGGAAAACCTACGGAGCAAAAAGTACCCGACCACTTCCCAATCAAGAATCTGGCCATACCGACCTTCCGCTGGTGGTTCTAGCGGCGGACCGGTTGATCATCCCTACGAGTTCCCGAGCGACGGCGGAGGCTCAAGCTCAAGGAGTCGGACCGCTCACGGCAAAAATAAAGTGGAAAATCTGTCGCCGGTGTTAGCAAGTAACAATGCCCAATTCGAGTATCAATTGCCCGAAAGATCAAAAGGTTACTTTGATGATGAGCTCACCGCCTTGGTCGCCCGGTTCGGAGCCGAAAGACCTCCGAGTTGTGACCGAAGCAAGTGATTATGGATCCTCAAACAACGATCATTGGTGTATGATCCAAGACAAAATCAGCCGATCATTGGAATGGCCAAAGAAAAGAGGTGGAACCAATCTCGCATGAATACTCCTTTAATTCCATGTATAGTTCCCCTGCGTGGGATACTTTTACTTTCTAGTTGTCTAGAATTTGCCTAGAGTTAAAGGGCGAATTTTTCTCCTCTCTTATCAAATGCGTAAGTTCCTTATTAAGCTAGGCTCGTAGCAAATCAATTTGTGGACGACGCCCGAACGCCCGTAAAGAGAGATTCCGAATAGCCTCACTTGGGAGAATGCAAGTAAAAGACCAAGCGGGCTCAAAGATGGGTAACTCCGTATCGTCCCAATTGGCTCTCGGTCGTTTCAAACTCTAAGTTAAGCTTATTTTACTCTCCGGGGAGATTGCCAACCGCTTTGAGAACAATATAACAAAAGCGAACCACTGTGGATGCCAACAACACCGCAAAGATAGTGGTTGGGGGAATGATGAAGGTCCGAGGCGTCCCAGGGTCGATCCCGGGATTTGGCATCAATGTACAAAGATTAATAAAAACTTTTTGCTTCGCAGATCGAAACTCAGCCAGCACGGTTACGTAACCCGGAGAGATAACATCCTGGACATACAATCCGATCAAGATGAATCGATCTTTTCAATTCAAAGTTCGCGAGGAATACGTACATGGGTAAAGTGGTATCGTTTCAACTCTTTTAGAACATGAGGACATACATTGATGCTTTCCCTTTTGATTTTTACAGGGGTCACTACTTGTCCAAACAGAGAAGTATCCCTTCTCCCCGAAAAATTAATGAAATGAGAAATTCCTGGAGCCTTTGACAATCTCATGTCTCGAGGCGAGACAATGAAGTTTTGCAATACATTTGCATGAGCAGGGGCAACTCACGATCCACGCCCCTAAGAAAGTTTTTATGTACTTGCAAACTTTGTCCGCCAAGATAAAAAGTTGCTGCATTTTATATGCTCGAAAACACTCATACACCGCATAGTTTGCACATGATTGTTCCTCATGTTTAATTTACCAACTCTGAATAAGGAACATGAACTACATAAGATACATCGAATGTACGAAGGGGGCATGACGGATGATGAAAGGCAATCCTTTCCCAAATACGTCCAATTTTTCAGGCGAGATGAACGGTGGCAAAATTCCGCATTCCCCGAGGTAAAGAGTTTTCTCGCGAAAGGTACGATAACCGAAGTGATGGAGGCGTTCATTTCTCTACCCTAAATACTGCAAGTTATCCGTTGATCAACCCATTTGAGCGGAGATTTCACTTCCACGACCCTGTCAAGAACCACCCCACATTGGGGCAAAACAGGTAATTCCATCGGCATCACGAGACAAATGGTTAGAAATCTTCTTGCTTGGACTAACATCAATCTTCGGGTGGTTCTTTGCATTGTACTTGCGCTTTAATTCAAGTGCCTTAGGGTGACGAAGAGCATTTCTTTTTCTATCCCACACATCTATATCCATTTGCACAACCCATTTGAGCCTGCAAATTCGTTTCTAAAAGCCCTTATTGGTGATCATTGTTGTCCCAAAGCAAATATGGCCCATCTTTGAGTAGAAGGACCTGAAAAGCTGGATCCATAGAAAATCTCCCAATGAACTCATCAAGATACAATCGTAAAAGAGAGTTGGGAGTAAAAAAAAAAAAGGAGAAGAAAGAGGAAAAGCTGATCCCACAAAAAATTTCGGGCATTTAAAAAGCAAAGTGCCTACCAAAAGCAAGGCCAATGCCCTTTCAATTCATTGTTCATTTGTAGAATATTTCTGAACTTGAATGTATAATTTTCCTGTATATCTTAAAAGGGTTGAGAGAAAAATCTCCATGAAGTGTCAAATTGCAAATGCAATCTTCGGTTCATACCATCCTCGAGCAATGATGGTATCCTAGAAGGCCACGATCGGTGACAAGATTGTAATGATCACCAACATCAAGCTCCTTCTCAAACATCTTCTAAGCCAAAACGAACCCTTTCGTTTCTCGGTCCCCAAATCATTACTTCCATTACAACCCTTTAAAAGCCTTTTCTGGTTAGGGCACTTGAATTAATGTGGAGTTCAATGATTTTAAGCATCACTCGAAGAAGTTCGAGTAAGATTACTTCTCTCTCATTTTTGCGGGGTTCTTGACTTGTAAACCCGGAGAAATGACGAAGGAATTCATTTGAACAGCCTTGACTCAACTAGAGTCCCCTTTGTAAACCTTTGACCTAGCCCTCATTACGGTCCTAATCAAGACCTCCGGATCGGCTCGGTCGTATCAATTGCGAGATTACTCGGATCCTTATCGAATGCGATGATGGAAAGATTGAGTGATTTCTTTTGAATCCTGGCAGACAGGATAAATAACTTTTCTTGAGAGTGAGAGAAAACCCTTTCGGACTGAAGTCCCCCCATTCAGCTCACATTCGAGGTATTCATAATGTGAGAACATCCCCGGACAGGATTGATAATGCAAACTTGATAGAATGGTTATGCATAAACCATAGTGTGAGTGATTGCATTATGCACATGTTGAATATGTTTGCGCATGTTACCTCGGACATTCTATGATGGGTAATACATTCCCGATGTTCGATGTCCCTCCCAAGGTCTCGAAATTCATCCAAGGATTATTGAATGAGCAAGTTCTCCTGGCAAATGCCTACCATGTACGATACGAGCGATCTGTTTCGCTTCTTTGATTAATCGTTCGGAGAACCCAGGTAAGTTTTCGAACCCATTTTCAAATTAACAACTCCTCTGATGATAGTTGTTACGACTCAATTCAGTGCAATATGCCTCTCCCCGTCAGTCGTGTAGACATACGCACCGGCGATTTTGACATCTTATCAAATCATGACGACGTAGCTCTTATGATTTCGGTCTCGCATCACGAAGACATATGCACCGGTGATCTTGACCTTTGGTCGGCTCATAATGACATAGCTCTTATGATTCTCGGCTCCTTTATCAAATCACGAAGACATAAGCACCCGTGATTTTGATCCAAACCAAATCATAACGACATAGCTCTTAAGATTTTGGTTCCCCTTTGTCGATCACGAAGACATATGCACTGGTGATCTTGACCTTTAGTCGGCTCATAATGACATAGCTCTTATGATTCTCGACTCCTTTATCAAATCACGAAGACATAAGCACCCGTGATTTTGATCCAAAACCAAATCATAACGACGTAGCTCTTAAGATTTCGGTTCTCCTTTGTCGAATCGTGAAGACATATGCACCGGCGATTTCGACATTTAATCAACTCACAACGACGTAGTTCTTGTGAACTTGATTCTACTTCTTTCGACTCACAACGACGTAGCTCTTGTGATCCGGAAGGATACACATATCTTGCATTTGTCTCGCATTAGGGAGAAGTCTCCGATAACAGATAGGCCAAATACCTTAAGGTCCTCGTGTTTGCAAGAAACTTGGAAATTAAGGGAATCACCAGCTTATGAGGTATTTGGTAAAACAGGTATTCTCGTATGCGATCCATGTGTAGGTTTCTCTAACATGGAAAAGAGAAATTATGACACATGTTATTTACGGTCTTGCATATCATTCATCACTTCATTACAAAAAATGGGATTAAAACTCCCGCCAAAAAAAGTTCATCCATAATTTGCATCGTCAAAATTTAGGATTCAATTTTGTCTTTGAGCGGAACCTCTACGAGCCTCCACTCAAAGAGGGGCAGCTGTTGACGCCTAAATTTTGACTAATCTATTTCTTGCATAAAAATTAGAACTAATTTTAGTTCTAAACAAAAATCATCTCACATAGCATTGGCATATAATTTAAGCTTAATTTAACAAAGGCCTGGACTAAGCATGGGGTGGAAAAATGCACCAAGAAGATTTGGGCTTGAAAGTAATATTTTCTCGGGGATTGTATTGCAAATACTCAAAACTTCGAGGATCGGATTGCAAATACTCGGAACTTCAGGGGATCGTATTGCAAATACTTGAAACTTCAGGGACTGCATTGCAAATACCAAAAGAAGATGGGGAAAGGAAGATGAAGAAGAGAAGATGAAAATGAAGATGAAGAAAGGAAGATGAAGATGAAGAAGAGAAGATGAAAATGGAAGATGGAGAAATGAAGGTGAAGAAGAGAAGATGAAGATGGAGAAAAGAAGATGAAAATGGAAGGTGGGGAAATGAAGATGAAGATGAAGAAAGGAAGATGAAAATGGAAGGTGAGAAAATGAAGATGAAGAATGAAGGATGAAGAATTTTGCCTATAAAAGAAGAAGAGTTCTTGAGGAGAAGGGGGAGAGTTTTTGGGGTGAAAGAGAATTGAGAGAGTTTTTGAGAGGAATTCTTTAGAGAGGAAAAAGAGAATTTTTGAGAAAACATTTGGAGAGAGTTTTGAGAGGGCTTGAGTGTTTTGAAGCTCGGTGCTACCATTGCCAATTTCTGCACCCATCAACACAAGCCACAAGTTCATCGCCATCGTTCAAGCTCGCTGCAAAGCAAAGAAAGTTAAGTGATTCCCTAACTTTCTTTAATTTCGAATACAAATTAGCTCGGATTTTCTACATCGATTTTTTTCTCTCTACGTTTTTATGTTAAATAACAATCGCATATCAACGATGAGACATCAATGGTACAAGAATAGAAGGAGAGCAAAAGGGAAAAAATATCAACGCCCGGATTGCAGTCTCATGAAATTCTAGCGATATGAGAAAGAAGCGTGAAAGAGAGATAGGACCAAGAGATTTCTCGGTCTAACGAGTCACCAAATCGATCCAATGGTCAAGACAAGCCCGAAGCACGAGTTTGGTGCACGAGTTCAAATTGGGTAGTAACCTTGAACCTATTTCATCCTAATTTCATGTAATTTCTTTATTTCAAAAAATGTCATGGGAAGAAAAATCCAAAAAATTGATTCTTTGATCTTCAAGTAGAATTCATCAAATTTGTCAAATCCATTATTTGTTTCATGAATTTTAAGGTACCGAAAGGGCATTAGTTGTAATTAATGTAACCAAGTCCCCGGACTCTTAATCTCCGGTTCGCAGAAATAAGATAGTTTTCTCCCGCTATTTTATTTAGGTTTCTAATCGACCTACCGAAAATGATTAGTGGCGACTCCAAATTCAAATCACATTGCATGTTAATCATTCGAACCTTAAGTTGCGATTTGGTATGGACTTGGGAGAGTCCGAGTTAGGTTAGTTAATTAATTAACCTTCGATAATCCATTAGCCGAAAAAGATGACTTGTTTATTATTTTTTCTAGGTCGCGACACTTATGTGCTAAAAAATTCCCGATGTCGATCAAGGTTTGTGTGACGTCCTGGAAATTCACTATCTATAAAATACCGGAATTCAATAAAAGTAACGAATATTGAATTTCGGTTGGTGCAAATTTCGGATCGCAAGGACGAAAGTGACAAATTTTGGACGATTCAGAAACGTCGTTCGATTTCGATTGGGCCTCGAAATCGTGATCATTGCGACTTAGGATTTCTAATCCTCGCACCTAGACCTATTCGGACCGAACCTAGCCCGTAAAAATCCAATTTCATTCCCGATCGGTTGAGCTAAAAATCCAATCAGTCCCGATTTATTAGATTACCAATTGGCCCTTTAATAATGCACAAAAGACAAGATATTTAAAATATCTTGTGGGCCCCATTTGTCATTAATTGTCCCCAACTACCCGGTCAAAGTGGGTCAACAGCTTCTCTCTCTCTCCCCTTTCTTCTCTCTCGCCGCTTGCTCTCTCTCTCCTCCCTCACGACTACTCCATCTCCGCCCCGCTCACACCCGCACGTTTTCTCCTTCTTTTTGGCGATTCTTGCGCGACCACCACAGCCCTCCGCCTCTAGCCACCTTCGTACGCCACTCGGTCTCCGTCCGGCCGCCGTTCGTCACCGCTGGACCCTCCCGGACAGCCGCCCGAAGCCCCTCCAGCCCGCCGCTCTGTTTCGGGTTCGGTGGGATCGTGGAAGCCGCTGCAGCCCTTGCCGCCGCTCCCAGCCACCGCCAACCACCACTCCATCCCCTTACCGACTCTCGGCCCACCACCACGACGGTCGACGGCCGCCACAAAGTCTCTAGACCACCGTGAGCAGCCTCCATGCCCCGCATCCCCCGTTTCTCGGTGGCCGAGATCTACGGCCGCCGCCGCAGCTGCTCCGCCCAAACCCACCGCCCGCCGACCACCCCGGTGTCGTCGTTCTTGACCTGTCACCGTCCCCACAGCCGTCGGAAGCCGATCGAGACCTGTAGAGCCCGAGATCAGCCCCTAACGGACCTCCCCTGCTCGCCGAGATCCCCTGTTTCGCGCCCTGTTCTGGCCGAGCTACTCGCTCCGCCGCCTTCAGCCGTGACCAACCACCATCGCCGCTACACAAAGCCACCCCGAAGACCCCCGACCGTGGCCAAACCTTTCCCAGCCCTTGCACCACCCGAATCCCCCAAAACAGCCCCCGACGTCTACTGTCCTCCTCTCGTTTTCCTCGCCCGATCACTTTGTTCACCGCCGGCCGCCACTGTCCCGGCCAGCCTGCCACCGGCCGCCACCCTCGAGTCTCGTGCCGCTGTCCCGAGGTGTCGCCAAGTCTTCGGACCGCCTTTGACCAAGTTAGAAGCCCGAAGCTCGAGTTGGATCGCGGATCGCCAAAAATCGTCGCCGCCGGGCCGGGCCGAGTTTGTGTCGCCATCGCTCGAGTTGAGACCGCCCGAGCTAATTAAAATTGTGAGTTAGCCCCTAACTCTTGGTTAGGACGCTAATTGCGTTCGGATTTAGATTAATTAGCTAATTAGGGTGGTTAAGTAGATTAATTACGGTCGGGCTAGATAGAAACGTGGTTCGGGTTAAATGACCGTAATTAATTAAGATTAGTCAATTAGCTAAGTGGTCGGTGGCTAATTGGTGAGCTGAATCGATTGATTGTGTTGATTGATCGCGAGTGAGCGATAGGTCGAGACGAGTGCGCGATTGGCTATCAATGAAAATTGAAATTGGAAATAAATCGACCGCCTGCAATCGACTAATTGATTTATAAATTTTTGGCTTTCAGTGCCGGATTGATTGTTGATTCTTGTGGGGGTCCGATTAGAGGATAATCACCCCAAATTGATTGATTTGTCGGTCGATGTAATTGCGCATTCATGTGACCACGTATGAGATCAAATTGCATGATTTTGCACGAAAACGGCCTTGGGCCAAGTATTTGAACATGCGAGTGTGAGCATTCGACCTAATTCCAAGAAATGAACCGACCGGTTGTCGAAGTGCTTGAGTGGTCACATAATGGGATAATTCCGACGATCATTGTCTTCTCGGTCGATCGGTCCTAGCATTCATTGTCTTCGATTCTTTGGATGCGCGTCGGTCATTGTCTTACGGGCTGTACGTTTGCGGTCGTAGCTTGTGAATGGCCGAAGCCTTTTAAGGATACCTGTTAGTTCCGTGCCGAGTCGACAATCATTGTCTTCTGGTTGGTCGAGCGGAGTCACATGGACTATCGAAGCCGTCGCCGGAAGTAAGGGACGATGCCCCTGGTCCTGCCCAGAGAGCACCAACCGACTAGTGTCTTGGGCCTACGGGTCGTTGTTAATAATAAATGGACTACGTGTGGTGTCCTATGCATGCAAGTGATGTGATGCTTTGCCAATGCGTTAAATTGGTGTGGTTGACTTGATTGTTGAGTCGTTTGCATTGCATTATGCCTGGTCAAGACCGGTAAGCTTGCATGTGGTTGAAGTAGCTGCTATATATTGATGTGATTGATTGTTAGGATATCTCGAGCGAATCAACGTCCTAACCGGGCTTAGGCGTTGGCTCACTCGAGATTAATTTCTCACCCCGTCATTTAACCATTTCGGGTCCCAAGTGATGGAGCCCGTGATATTAGGGCATGGTGATCGAGTAGGATTTTTGGGAGTAGATGAAGGTTTAACCTTACCCGACCATATATCATTTTGAGGTCCTAGTGAGCCGCCCGAAGAATGGGGTTGTATAGGTTTACCGTAACTCTGTAGGGTTAAAATTCATCCGCTCTGGTTTATAAATGAAATGGTTTTTGTGAAATGATCGTATTGATGTTCCTACTATACTATCCCGCTGATCTTATTGTTTGGGGAGTGTTGCACGTTCCGCATGCGCCTTATTGTCGTAGGTCGATAGCCTACCCGGGACGCTATCATTCATGACTTGAGGCGAGATTGGTAGGGATGTCGCGGGCTCGAGGATCGGGGCGTGACGGTTTGAACGGCCTCAAGTCGCACCGTGTCGTGCTATCCTCACTTGGTTCATCGCCGCGGTCGCTTTTGTGCCGTGCCGCCACCGTGAGTGAGTGAGCCGTGGTATGACCGTGCGTGGCTCTAGATCGTTCGGTCTTTGATCGGTCTTTGATTGACTAGCTTAATTCACAAGGTTGGTCGAAAATCAAATTAAGGAAGTGTTTTTGCAAGATAAACAAATCTGATTTCGATTGATCCGAAAATTTGTTGCTTAACATGGGCTATGGTTATCTTGAGCATATCTTTCCTAAATGAATAAATCTAATCTAATTTAGGAAGTTTTTCCCAAAAAAGGCAACGTACTTTAAATTGGACGATCCGACCCGTGATTGCTTGGGTACGATCCACCAATTCAGCAAAAGTACGGGAAGTTAGTCAATCCAATCCGTTATTACTTGGATATGATCCCCTAATTTCATAAGCCGATTTGGATTAGGAATATTTTCAAAATCAAAGGAATATGTGATGTCATATCTTGGTGATAACCTTTCCAAGTTTGAAAATTTTGAAAATTCCGATCCGTATCTCTTGATTGGTTTCCAGTTCAAAATTCTTAAAAAATTTAGTTAGATACGGTTTCTTACAAATCTTATCCAATTAAATTTTAGAAAGGAAGCCCTATCTCATGGATTGAATGGCATAAAATCAAAGAAATTTGAGTCAATTGCATCATCTTCTTATATTAGCTTAAATCCCGAAAATCCACTTGAAAATACAAAGAAATTCGTTCACCTTGCATATCATGTAGGTTAGAATGCATATTTTAATATGTCATATAGTTCGTCGCATGCACTTCACTATGTCATCGTCATATTATTCGTATGTCACGCTATTTGCTACAATATCATTATTTGCGCCCGTGTCATCATTCTTGCATGTCATTTGCACCTTTGCCATGTCATTTAAGTTAGAATACATGTTTGCCACGTCATAGTTGTCGTATCATGCTATGCCATGTCATTTAGGATATACAAGTGTTAGTTCATTAACTTAGTTTGCTGCATGCAGGTCATTTAATTCAAGAAAAAATGCATGTCACTTAGGCTAGATGCAATTTTCGTATTCCATATAGTTTTGCATGTTAAGTTGATTAATTGCATAATTATTTGCACGTCATATAAATTAGAATCCATGTTATTCATGACATTAGAGTTAGGACATTTAGGATAATTGTCATTCATGTCATGCATATAGTTAGAATAAATCGCCCAGTATCAATATTATGCATGCTTTAATTGATTAGTTAAATCTTGCGCATAGGATAATAGTGCATATACTCTGCATGTCTTGCTTTGCATATTTGCATATATACATTAATCATGTCATTTAGTATAATTTTCATGTCATTCATAACATAATTGCATTCATACCTAGCATACATTAAACAAGAGAAAATCCAAAATAATTACTCCATTTGAACCTTAAGTTAGACCAATTTGAATTGCCAAACTTAAATATTTTTCAAGAAATTAGTGGTATCGAAAGGGCACTAATTAAATAAATTAACGTAATCAAGTCCCCGAACCCATTAATCTCTGGTTCGTAGAAATAAAGTACTCTCCCTATATTTCATTTAGGTTTCGATCAACCTACCAAAAAAATGATTAGTGGTGGCTCCTAATTGAAGATAATTTGAACATTAATAACTTGAACAAAAGTTGCGATTTGGTAGGACTTTGGGAGGATCCAAATTAGTTAGTCGAATAATTAGCATAATACTCCATTAACTTAAGAAATTTATTTTTTAGGTTGCGACACAATATAACGGCTTTTTAATGGCTTTGTAACTAGTGATAAATGTGGATTCACTTCAAAATCTTATTGACTGTCCACCTCAAAAAATTATGACATTAAGAGCTCCATGCAATTTAGAAAATCAAGTGCTTAATAATGGATTTCCATTTTTTTTATTGAGTAAGCACGATTACGTATATTCTTTTATCACCTCAATTTGTCATTACGTAGGATCTCCCTAGGAATAAGGAAGCTTTTCTCATTGAATATGACATAGATGATCGTGCAGAATTGGTACTTTTACAATAAGGAAAGTGAGCAGGTGAACTCATTGAATTAATTACATTTTTCAAGACGTCTCACATGTCCTCATAAATGAAAAGATTCTAAATTAATTAGATAGTTGCCTTTTTTATTATTATTTATGCATTTGCATATTCCAAGAACGACATTAAGAGTATTATTAAACAAATCTTGCTTAGCTATTCGAGGAATCTTTCTTTCCATAGATCTTAATGACGGAATCGGTCATCTAATGCATGACGTTGACTGGCACATGCGTACATTATGGAACTGATTCGACAGCTATTCTACACTTTCCCACATTCTGTTTCCAATACCTTACATTGTCTAATGGCGAGATAAAAAAACTGACAAATTACATACTATTAACACCAAAATAATAATAACAATAACAACCAACTGTTTGAGCCAAGAGTTAAAGCAAATGGTTGACAAACGGAACAGCAACTTGCCTGCATGTAGGCGCAGTTGTAACTCTCAAGTGTTGGAGCCGATGATTTTGGTATTTGTAACTACTTATACATAAGTACAGCTAAAAAATATGAGTCACTTACGACATATATAACTTCTTAGTAACTGTTTATATGTAACAGTCGATAATAGTGATTGTGAATGTTCACAATGTACTTTTTGTAAAAGTTCGCTTAATCGATTATAGAGCACTCAATTTCCTTCATTTTCTGCAGTCTTTTTGTTTCACATTATCGTTTACACTATCGGCTACGATCGATTCCTTTATCCGTACCTTTAGATTTTTTGTCATTTAATTTCGTATCCTATATCAAGAAATGACCTTTCTAACCTTTTTAGATTCCTTCGAGCAATCATTTTAATGAATATTTCACTTTCTTAGTGAAACATTTTTTTTTTTGGCATACTCGGTGGGATTTCTTTTTATTGAATATCACGAATAAATAAGAGTCTAACAGTGCTGCTGATAGTAACAAATCCAATTTCACAAACTAGTAATGAGGCTACTCGTGATTTATGAGCCTCCGGCCACTCAAGAACGGAAAAAGGTAATCGATCGGAAGAGATCTTTCAAGGTATCTCGCTAAAAAGAAATTAAGGGATGTTGCACCAAATCGTTAACACCAACATGGTGTTAACTACGAGAAGATTGCACGAGGAATAAGAAGCTGATAGGGCCACTTATAGTGTTGGTTACAAGGTAGACTTGATTAAGTCAATTGTACAATTATGTAGAGGGGCAGTAAATGTGACTTATCTGTCAATTTTCCACTATCATCCCCAAAAATCAAACTCCGCCTTACGTAAAGTTGCCAGGCATGATTAATCTCTGAAAGAATATCCAATTGTACCAAGGTATGTTCATAGGTGTTCTCATTATAGTAATGTCAATAATGCAGGTCCGGATGTTCAACAACTTGTAAGGATTATGCAAAAGCCTGAATCCCCACCTAAAGTATAAACCAAACAGAAAGCAACATTTCCAAATTCCTCACCTAGATAAAAGAATCCTAAGAAACTCAAAAACAGCAGCATATATATATATATATTGTAATGAGAGGTCCGACGAGAGCAAAGAATGGTCACTGGGGTCGGAGGGCCTAGACAAGGAGCGGATCCGGGTAGGTCTTTAAAATGGCAATGGGGCAGAAATGAATCTAATTGTGCACTGAACATGGAGAGAGTAATTTTGAGATATATTCGTGAAAATTGGAATTAACTCACGCAGGCGCCTTTTCACGTAACTACAAGCTTTACTTTAGAATTTCAAAGATAAGCGTGCTAAGGTTAGAGTATTGCCACCCGGGAAAGTGACAAAACCGTGAGGCTCGGTATGGAATGGGCCAAAGCGGACAATACATCGGATATGTTAATTTAGGCATGTCACATATTCTATGCCTATTGTTTTAATAAATCTTCAAAAATCTATTTGAAATATTCTCGATATCATCTAAACAGGGCAACGTTTGTCGGTTTTGTGGGCTGTCCTGCTCTAGGATATGTGACATCGCATAAATATAGGCTGCAGCGTCTAGATATGGCTCTCTAGCATTGGTTTGGATGAGATTCCGATTTTTTGGATCGTCTATGCACCGCTTCATAAACCATTTCGTGTGTGCAAGTCTCGCGATCTCAATTCTCATATTCATTAATTCCACGTACAAGACACTTTCGTTGCCATCCATCATATTGTTGCTTAAGCTTGTATACGTTATGTAATTCCATTGGCATACGCATGACAATTATCGTTCAGATGGTGCTGGAATTTTTTTTTTTGGGTCGCAATTTTCATTATAAATAGAATAATACTCGAGAGGTACATAGAATGATTTCAAGCCTCGTAAACCCTAAATAATTGCAAAACAAAACAAATACTATAAAGCATATAACAAAGCAAATTCCATAGCTAAAAACACACTTTCATCCATTAAAAATATATATGTTATCAGTAAATAGTCGGTGGCCAATCACCGATTCAGGTGATAAGCACTTGCAGGGTCTTCCATGCTAATTGCAATGGCTTGCGTTAAGTGTACATGTATTTGATCCGTGTTTTTTCAATTAATAGTGCTGGATTCACTAGTGCACTATATTGTTCTTTTTCTCATAAATAGTTTCGTCATTTAGAAGAGAGAAAAAGAAAGAAGAAACAAAGAATAAAAAAAGAAGTCAACTGAAATAGGAAGAGGGACAAAAAATGTCCAACAGAAAGAGGCAACCAAAAGAGGAGATTATCAAGCGCCACTGCCACCTACCAGTCAACAGTCGATTGGCCTCGCCAAAAACCAAACCGAGTCTGCTCTATAAATGCGAGGATGGTCTATTCAGAGTACGTCGTAGCGACCGAGCTCCTTCGTTAGATTCTCCAAAATCTGTTACCAGTCATTTGTCATCTATGTCTGGACGACCGAATCCCCAAGTGTTCCTGAGTTTCAGAGGACCGGACACACGCAGGCACTTTGTGAAATTCCTGCAACAAATGTTGACTAAAGCTGGCATCGACGTCTTTATAGACGAGAAAGACCTGCTGAAAGGCAATATTATCAACGATGAGCTGATCGCCGCGATCAGCCAATCCATGATATCAATAGCCATCATCTCCGAGGACTACGCGTCCAGCAAGAGCTGCCTTATGGAATTGGAGCAAATGTTCAAGTGCAAGGATAGCGGGAGTCACCTCAGCATCATCCCCGTCTTCTACGACGTCGACCCATCGGATGTACGCCACTGCAAGGGCACTTTCGCGAGGTCCTTGCGTGGGCACAATGATTCCGGCGTTGATGCCACGGTCATTGGTTCATGGAAGTCTGCTCTCGGTCAAATCGGAGAAATGAAAGGATACCATCTCCATGAAAATAATGAAGGGTAATTTCCATGGCACGCTCTTGTCTGAAATTACTTTTCTCATGTATCTTGCCTACTTTTGCGTTGAGATTAACTAGGTTTGAATCCTATCCAATTATATCACGCACTCTAGGCTTTCTTTCGCTGTAAATCCTCCTCTTCCCTGTCCTTTTTATTCCATTTACATTTGGCAGGGATCATTTCAATCTCATGAAGGAAATAGTCCGTGAAGTTCAGCAGAAGCTGAACAAGGAGGACGTAAATGTGCCGGAATAACTTGTCGGAATCGATCCTCATGTGCGACGCATAATGGAGAAGCTGGACGTTGACTTCCGCCATGGGCAAGCAATCAAAATGGGGGACTGTTTGAATGATAATAAAAAGAGATAGAAGAAGAGAAGAGGAATACCCAATAATTAACGTGGTTCAGACAACCAAGAGAAAAAGAGTCTCTTGGAAGCTTACATCCACGGCTGTAAATCCCCAATTCATCTTATTTTCTTTGGGGAGGATTTATTATCCTTTAATAAAGAACAATGCGATGCGTTACAATCATGAATTTGGTAACTATGAATATCGCACAACTCAGTCATATTTCCTGCTATATTTGAATTAGGAAGATCTTCAATCTTTATTGTTTTAACACTCCCCCTCCAAGCTGGATCGAAAATGTCCTCGGAGGTCAGCTTGGATATCATATTCTGGAAAACACTTTTAGTAAGAGCCTTGGTGAATATATCTCGCAAGTTGCTCATCACTACGGATATAAGGAGTTTCAATTGTCTTGTCTTGAACTTTCTCACGAACAAAGTGACAATCGACTTCTATATGTTTTGTCCGTTCATGAAAAACTAGATTTGAAGAGATATGGACTGCGTCTTGATTATCACAGAATAACTTCATAGGAGACCCAGGGGTTTCAAATCCCAATTCTTGCACAAGCAAACGAAACCAAACCATTTTACTTGTAGTTGAGGCCATGGCTCTGTATTAAGCCTCTGCTTTGGACCTTGCCACAATAGTTGGCTTTTTACTTTTCCAAGTGACTAAGTTGCCGCCTACAAAAGTGCAGAAACCCGTAGTTGATTTTCTCGTCCATAGGGCTCCCAGCCCAATCCGCATCGATATACCCTACAATACTAGTATGATCATGTTTCTTCATCAAAATACCCCGACCTGGACTAGATTTTAGGTATCGAAGTATGCGATTCACAAGCACCATATGTCCTTTAGTAGGAGCATGCATGAATTGGCTTATATAATCGATCGACGTAAGCAATATATGGCCGAGTTATGATTAAGTAGATCAATCGTCCAACCAACCTTTGAAATCGACCAATGTCGGGTAAAGGGGCGATGTTGTCAACAAACTTGTTGTTATAATCCATGGGAGATTGAGCAGGAGCAACTCCAAGTTTCCTAGTCTCTTTTAATAAGTCAAGAGCATATTTTCTTTGAGAGATGAATAATCCTTTACTAGAGTAGGCTACTTCTATACCAAGAAAATAACGCAAGTGTCCCAAATCCTTGATGTCAAACTGCACATTCAAGTGCCGCTTGAGAGCCTTGATTTCATGAATATTATCACCAGTAATAACTATGTCATCCACGTAGACAAGAACAACCACTGCTCCTTTGACATTTTGCTTCACAAATAAGGAGGAATCCGAATCACACTTTTGAAACCCATACTTTCAAGAGCTGAACTTAATTTCCCATACCAAGCACATGGCGACTATTTGAGACCATAGATAGCTTTATTAAGCTTGCATATTGCATTGGGTTGATTTTCTAAAGGTTGTCCAAGAGGAATCTTCATATAAACTTCTTCTTCCAGGTAAGGTGATGATATCCCAAGTGTGCTTTTTATCAAGTGCTTCTAGCTCTTCTTTCATAACATCTCGCCAAACTTGAGAACTTCTAGCTTCAAGAAAAGTAGCAAGTTCTTTTCGAGCATCGACAGTGACAAAAAAGCATGGAAGGCAAGAGAAACTTTACCATATCAAATATAATCCTGTATAGGAAATCGAGCGGAATGATAAGAGATGAAATCACGTAGTCCGGTAGATAGTTGTGAAACTTGAGTGGTCTTTCGAATAGGAGCAGGTGCGGTGGGAACAGGTGTAGGCTCTTCATTCTCAACGGTTTCATCCACTTGCTCGAAGCAATATCGGAACCACTAATATTATTACTAATGTGACCACTCATAATTGGAAAGGGAGCAACTTCAACATTGAACTCATTATAGTTTAATTCGGTACCACTATTCTCCCCCCGAAGCCGATCCTTGCTAAAAAAAAACATGTGATTCTCATCGAAGACAACATCACATGAGATAAAAACCTTATTAGTAGATGGATCAAAAAATTTATAGCCCTTCTTGATAGAGGAGTAACCAATAAAAACACACTTACGAGTACGAGGATCAAGTTTTCCTCCTGAAGAGTGAACAAAACAAATACTCCAAAATATTCAAAGATGTGAAATATTCACGGTTCGGCCAATAAGCACATCCATTGGAGATTTGTAGAGTAAGATCTTCTTGGGAGACGATTAATCAAGTAACAACTAGTGAGCACAAACATATGACCAATATGTCTTGGGAAAATTACTTGTGAAATAATAGAGCTCTTGTCACTTCAAGTAGGTGACGATTTTTCCGTTCGGCTATGCCATTTTGTTGAGGGGTGCCGACACAAGAGGTTTGATGAATAATTCCCAAGGACTTTAGAAATGATTCAAAAGCATGATTTGTATATTCTGTCCCATTATCGGTTCGAAGAATCTTGATGTGGCAACCATATTGAGTGTGAACCATATTGCAAAATTCTTGAAATACTTTCAGCACTTCACTCTTAGAGGTCAATAAATAAAGCCAAGTGGTACGAGACTTATCATCAATAAAATATTTGAAACCATCATGCGAATCCACAGGATCATTACACCAAACATCGAGTGTACTAATTCGAACACTTCTTGTGAAACATGTGAACTAGAAGTAAAAGGTAGTTTATGTCGCTTAGAATAACAACAAGTTTCACAATGACTTGAATCAAGAAAAAATTCAGAATTTAAATTATGCAACACATTATCCGAAGGGTGGCCCATGCGTAAATACCAAAGTTACGAAATAGTCTCCTTATTCTTCCTTGCAACCAAAGCCTTGCTTGGAAAATCAACCACATAGAGCCCTTGTTGACAACGGCCTTCACCAATTGTCTTCCCCGTGAGTCTGTCTTGGAACACTACCTTTTGATGGGAAAAAATAACATTGCGGTCCAATTCTTCGATAAAGTTTACCGTCGATAATAAGTTTGAAGATAAAGCTGGCACAAATAATACATCACAAGCAACATAAAATAAATTTGACAGGTGCCCCTGTCCTTTAACCGGAACTTGAGTTCCATTAGCCACGATAATCGGACCACGAGAACTCTTATCAACGACACAAAATCAGATAATCCATAAGAAGTGCTGCACATATGGTCGTAGCCCCGAATCAACAATAAAAGAATTCTTTGGAGATAAAGTCATAAGAACTAGGGAATTACTTGGATTGAGCCGATTGCTAGAATCGAGAGACAGGATGATGTTGTGCCACCAGCTTGGATAAGATGCTCATGAGTTGAAGAGCAATTTTATTCGAACGGCTTGAAAATCGGATGTCGAGCCTTGAGTATGAGCTGCAACCTTGGCATCCACCCCTTTATCCTTATTAAGCCGAAGATGAGGATAAAGCTTCCAACAACGGTCCTTAGAGTGACTGTCCTTATCACAATGATCGTAATGAAATTTATTATTGCGACCTTTGCCTTTGCCTTTGCCAAAATCAGAACGGTTGTCATCAAAACCGGTGCGATTAATTTTAGTACTAAAACTAGAGCGACTCTCATCAAAATCGAACGATTACTTTTAGCAAGATGGGCAGAATTCTCAACCAAATCTCCCCTTTCTTAGAATTAGGATTCATTATACGACGACGAGTTTCCTCCCTTTGAACAATAGCACAAATGGTAGCAAAATTGGGAAGAGTAGAACTCATTAGGATTTGCCTCTTAAGATCTTCATATTCAAGCCTAAGACTAGCCAAAAGTTGAAAAATCCTGTCCCGCTCTTCATGTTGGGCATAAACGTCAACAGTCTGGGGCAAGTGGTCAATATTGTCACAATTCATCCCACTTCTTTTTCATATTACCAAGATGTTCAGTGAATGTTTAATTAGATACTTGCTCAGTATGAGCAAGTTCATGTTGCAACTCAAAGACATGAGACGCATTATCAACATTTCCATACATATCCTTCAAAGAATCCCATAGGGACGTAGCAGTCTCGAATAAGAAAATATCTCATAAATTTGAGATTCCATTGAATTAAACAACCAAGACATGACCATATTATCATTTGCCTCGCCATTCAGAAAATTTTGCATCCATAGCTACGGGGGCTCACGATAAGACCATTCACATAACCCAACTTTGTTATGCCCCCAAGAGCTATAGAGACAGCTTTGGACCAAGGCAAATAATTACGCCCATTTAACATAATAGTCGTAAGTTTATTTGACATCTCGGAAACAGATTTACTATTATCAACCATCGTGCTGAATAGAAAGATAGCACAAGATTCAGCAAACTTATCTAGGAACAATCGAATCCAATGAATGTGTGTTGAAGATGATCGCCCTCTGCACAACCCAAAAACCACCACAAAAAATTCGGATTCTCCGTCACCAACAGACAAATGGAAGCAATGACAAAGGAGCCGACTTTAGGATTGAACTTGGCTCGATACCATGTTTGAATGATAATAAAAAGAGATAAAAGAAGAGAAGAGGAACACCCAATAATTAACGTGGTTCGGACAACCAAGAGAAAAAGAGTCTCTTGGAAGCTTACATCCACGGCGGTAAATCCCCAATTCATCTTATTTTCTTTGGGGAGGATTTATTATCCTTTAATAGAGACCAATGCGATGCGTTACAATCATGAATTTGGTAACTATGAATATCGCACAACTCAACCATATTTCCTACTATATTTGAATTAGGAAGATTTTCAATCTTTATTGTTTTAACAGGGACACAAGTAAAAAGGTGTTAGGAGTATTTGGCATCGCTGGGGCCGGTAAGACTGTCCTGGCGAAATATGTTTATAGTCATCTTTGTTATCTGTATGTTGTTCGTGGCTTTTGTGGGAAGATCCAAGCCGAGATTGAACATCACGACATCCTATATGTGCAAAACAAACTAATTTCCAACCTCAGTGATGGAAATGCCCAACCGTTTAAGAGTTCTGAGAATGCTCCGAAATTTATCAAGAAAAGGTTTGAAAAACCAAAGATCCTCCTTCTCCTTGACGATGTGAAAGATCATGAACAGCTCAGCGAATTAGTCGGAAAGCTCGATTGGCTTGGTCCGGGGAGCAGGGTCATCGTGACATCCCAAAGAAATGATGTCCTTAAGAACGTAGATGGTGCGGAAACTTTTGACCTCGGACTGATGGGAAAAGATGAAGCTCTGACTTTGTTCCGTAGGCATGCTTTTGGAGCGGATTCCCCCAGAAGAAAATTCAAGAGACTGTCAAGAAAAATTGTTGCTGCTACTGGCAGGCTTCCTTTAGCGCTCCAGGTGGTAGGATCATCTCTTTGCCTTGTAGACTCAGAGGAAGTGTGGAAGGAAACGTTGGCTGCATTGAAAGTAGCTCCTCATAATAGAGTCCAAGCAGCCTTGGAGAAGAGCTATACCAACCTAGATGAGAATGAACAGCCGACATTTCTTGATATAGCATGCTTCTTCGTCGGAAAGGACAATAGAATCCCCTATTACATGTGGGCTGACTGTAAATACTCTCCTTCTAAATCGATTCTAGCTCTCAATGCTGGGTCTTTGGTAGAAATCGGAGAGGATAACAAACTACGCATGCATGAAATACTGAAGAATTTTGGCCGGGAAATGGTCAAGAAAGAAAGCAGAAAGGAGCCTTGCAAGCGCAGCAGGCTGTGCGACCACGAAGAAGCACTGCGTGTGCTAAAAAGAAGGAAGGTAACTTCTGCGATCGCTACGTGACATCTTTTCTTCTATAGATGCCAGCTGATACTGTTATTGGTCCTTTCGTTCCATTTTTGTAAGTTAATTTTGTTTTGTTTGATGGACAGGGTACTGAAAAGTTGAAGCCCTCGGGCTTGAGTTTGGTGACGGATCCAAAGGGCATACCAGTTTTAAATGTGATCAATTTGAAGGTTTAGAGAACTTGAGGTTTCTCAAGCTGGATCGGGCTGATATTCAGGGAAACTTTGGGGACCGTCTTTCAAGCTTAAGGTGGCTTGATTGGGAACGGTGCCCTAAGAATATTAAAGTTCAATCACTAAATCTGAAGTTGCAAAAGTTGGTGATTCTTGATTTGTCGGGAAGCCAGGTCCACAAAGACTGGAGCGGTTGGAAGCTGCTTGAGAAGGTATGGAATGAATTTACTAGCTTCATCCATTTGTTCTTTCGATGAAGTGTATTTCTTAGGGACTAAATATTTACTATCGTATCCTATTTTGTCTTGCAGGCTAGGAAATTGAAAGTTTTGAAACTAACTGGTTGTGTCCAATTGACTGCCACTCCAGAATTTCCTGCTTCCATGGAGCTGGAAAGACTAATTCTGGAAGGTTGCTCTAATTTATCATCTATCCATCCATCATTTGGTAATCTGGAGAAGTTGGTATCTTTGAATATGAAGCAGTGCAGTCTCCTCTACAAATTGCCAGATTTTGGTCGCATGAGAGGCTTGACAGAGCTGGTGATCGATGGAACCGCCATCACTCGAATTGATTTCCAACAAGATTCCATGGGGAAGCTCCAAATTCTCAGTGCTCGCGATTGTAAAAGCCTGACTGAAATATCCGATTCGATCGCGCAGTTGAAGTCTCTCACAAATCTCGCTCTAGACGGCAATAATATCGTTACACTCAGAGATTCCATTGGATCGCTGGAGCAACTAAAAACACTGTCTATGAAGAACTGCGAGAGGCTAACCGACCTTCCAGATGGAATAGGGAAGCTCATGTCACTGCAATTCCTGGATTTGTCGAGCACTGCGATTAATAAGTTACCAACGTCAGTCAAGGATTTGAAAGCTATGAAAGTGCTTCCGGATGAGGCGTACTTTCATACGGGAGTTCCCAGAGCTATACTGAATCTGGAGAAGCTGGAAGAGATAGATTTCTCCTTGTGCCGGAATTTAGAAGGGATGGTGCCGGATGAGATTCGTGGATCGTCATCCTTGGCAGTCCTGAACGTGTCCGACACTCAGATTTGCGGCCTACCTGCATGTCTCTCCCTCCTTTCTCGACTCCAGAAACTCGACATCTCCAGATGCAACAATCTTCGGAGCCTGCCCGAGTTGCCCTCTAGTTTGATTATTGTTCGTTCACACTCGAATCTGTCAACGTTTGCTCGCAAGTCGTGTGCTTAGAAGATGATCTAATAATCTAGATTGAGAGCGAGTCCAAGAAGTATCAACTGATTTTCTCGTTTGTCATTTGTATTTGGCTCAATTGCTGGATATTCAAATTGGGAGAGAGGTCTAATAGGAGGGGTTTCCTTTTTGCGTATTCAGATTGGGATAGAGTTCTTATTCTCTCCAATGCCATCTTTAGTTCTAGAAAAATAAAATTCCCTCGTTAGGATGTCGACGACTGTGCCCGGAAATCTCCATTCATTTCATAAAAATGTATCTTCGTTACATAGCCACGTCAACATCCCGACATCGGTCGTGAAAATAGCGATCACTCGTTAGATCATGGACAAATTAGAAAATCGTATAATAAAATGAAAAACCGCAGCTTGAGAACAGTTCAAAGTTTTTGTACGATTTCCTGTATTCATGAGGCATTGCAGAAGCATTATAACGCCGTGTATAATCGTATAATTATATTGATCTTCTTTTAATTCGAGGATAAACTCATTACAAAAAGAATGATAGGACTATAAATAGCCCAAGAATCCTAAACATTCCTCATAAAAATAGTTTTAAAAAAAAGTGTTCAATAAAGTAAATAAAATCTTTTAATAACTGTCTAGAATTTGATTACCCAAATCTCTAAGAAAGCTATCAAGATTCTAAAATCCTAAAAAGTCGAATGAATTCTTATACGATTTCAAATCTACCAAATGACATATGAAGATCAGATCTTGATATTCCTCCCTCTTTTTATCAGATAATTCGGCAATTTAAAAAGTCGCCGTCGAGTTTTTTTTTTTCCCAATAAAGGTTTGATAATGTAGGGAAAATCAAGATTTGGTTTTCATATTCTATTTGATAGTCATTTTTTGGTAAACTGATTTTGTAAGCCGGACTAGTAGGCATAGGATTCGTCCTTCCAAAAAATTAAGCCCGCAAGAGATAATAACATCTCTGCGTTTGTTTTGTGAAAAATAAATAATTTCAAAAATATTTTTCTAAAATCGATTACTTGTATCAGTTAAAATACTTAGTTAACGAGAAATGTTTCATTATCGATAACACTTTATCTCTATATATTATCGCGAGCGATAAATATAATCTGCGTTTGTTCAATCTTGTATGCGGTACAAATGATCATGTCTAGAATATTTTTTTTCAAATCATTCGTTTTTCGCGAAATAAATGGAGCTTAAATCTATCTAGACCTAGCAATCCAGTGGTTTACGCGGGTTCGAGTTCAGGTCGTGCGGCTTAGGATCAATATAGGTTCGGGTCATAAATTGCATTATTTAAAGTGGGTCGAGATTTATTTTTTCCGTATGAGCCATACCTAAGCCTATTCAAATCGGATTGACCTTTCTTTTTTCCTTTGGAAGATGAGTAATCCTTTGTTATGCAAATATTTCACACAGTAAATATATTCACCAAACCCTTAAATATTGTTAGAGAAGTCCTACATCGGAGAATTGATGTAGAGTCGAGCAGTTTATATTTGGCCTATAACTCATTAACTTAAGATTTTAAGTTGGTGGGCTCAAACTTGGGCTCTCTCTCAGCGATCTCCCCAAGTGAAAGTATCGGATTTCTCGCTGCCCGCTCCTAATAAATGGTATTAGAACCAATGGTTAATTGATGGGCCCTTAATTTATTCGGTGTTTCACGGATATCTCAAGGAAGCCTTCATGGTTCGGTCTGAAGAAAGAGACCATGGATTAAGGAGCTCACATGTGAGGTGGAGATTGCCGATATTCACGTGTGAGTTGTGTGAGAGAATTCTCACATTGGAGAATTGATATGTGTTGAGCGGTTAACATATCATAGTTGATCCATAACTCATTGGTTTAAGTTTTTGAGTAAAGGTGGGTCAAACTGAATATATTGACGGGCTCGAATTTGGACTCCCTCTTACTAATCTCCCTTAGTGAAGGTATCAAATTTGTGCTGCACACTCCTAATAAATGATAGTAGAGCCGATGGTTGATTGGTGAGCCCCCCATTTGTTCGGTGTTTGGCGAATATCTCAAGGAATGAATTTGGTGCCTAACACATTTCCGGGAAATGGGTGGCAGCCTTCATGGTTTTGTCTCGGATAAAGAGGCCAAGGATGAAGGTAAGCGTTAGAGATTTAAGTTAAAATCAGTTGATGCAAAAAGATATTTGGATTAAGGGGCAACAAATCTAATACTAGAGCTCACACGTGAAAGGGAGATTGTTGTGATTAACATGTGAATTGTGTTAGAGAAGTCTCGCATTAGAGAACCGATGTGCGGTTGAGCAGTTAATATATTCTAGTTGACACATACCTTATTGGCTTAAGTTTTTTTAGTGAATGTTGATACAATTGAATATGTTGATGGGCTCGGACTTGGACTCCCTCTTAGTGATCTCCTAGGGCGAAGGGATTGAACTTTTGCTGTGCTATCCTAACAAATGGTATCGGAGCTGATGGTTGATTAGTGGGCTCCCAATTTGTTCAATGTTTGGTGAATGTCTCAAGGAAGGAATCGGTGACTAATGCGATTTCCAGGCAGTAGGCGTTGTGGTGTAGTAGCACGGGCCCAATAGCAGCCTTTATGGTTTGGTCCGGAGAAAGAGACTAGAGATGAAGATAGGCATTGGAAATTCAAGTTGAGATAAGTTGATGCAAAAGGATACATAGATTAATGGGGAGCAAACCTAATACTAGAGTTCACATGTGAAGAATAGATTATTGAGATTCACGTGTGAGATGTATTAGAGAAATTTCGCATCGGAGAATTGATGTGGGGTTAAACGATTAGTATATCTCAGTTGGCCCATAACTCATTGGCTTAACCTTTTGATTGAAGGTGGATCCGGATAAATATGTTGATGGGCTCGGACTTAGGCTCTCTCAAACTTTTGAGTGAAAGTGGTTCCAACTGAATATGTTGACAAGTTCGGACTTGGGCTCCCTCTTAACAAACTCCCCTAGTAAAGGTATCGAATTTCTGTTGCACGCTCCTAGCGGATACAATATGTACGTATTGATGGACAATCTATAATGGTTTCCAAGTACTTGAACCAATAAATATATTCATTTAGTTATTGTTTATTCAGAAAAGAAGACAATTGATAGTTCATGGCTCTATGAATGATACCATTGGCAATATCTCTTGTTTAGCTATTTTTTTCTTGAATAAATAAGTGAAAATTACATAAACTTATACTGTTTAAATGTTCTTGCACATGTTCAATCTTTTTATTTTCGTTCTTTAAAAGTGTTGTGAAATAACATGGTAATTAACAGATTCTGTAATCGAATTCTAATGCGAGAGAGATAAATTACCAGAAAAATCAACGGAAAATCATAAGAACACGAGAAATTTACGTGCTTCACTCTAATGTTGGCATCTATTTCACCAGGAAGGCCAACAACAAATTGAAGCAAAATTTAGTTTAATGAGTCCACATGTCCATTGTGTTTACTTTCCTTGTTTTAAAAGTAACAATTACGCATGATCATCTATGTTATATGCAAAGAGAAAAACTTCTCAAATCCTAGGGAGTAGGGAGTCAATATCCTACATACTCACAAATTGAGTTGATAAAAAGACATACGCTCAAGTATAGTTGAATATTCATGGTTAAGCACATGATCTCCCATATTGCAAGGAGCTCTTATGGCCATAATTTTAGACAATAGAAAATTAATGGAGATCTTGAGCAGGATCCACATTTAAATAAATGCATAAATTATAACGTTCTTTTGTTGCATTTGACTTTTTTAAGATTTACTGCAATAAAAGTCATTATTGCTATGTTTTTAAGTGCCAACGAAGTAGACACTAAAGAATAGGAATCCTAATTAAGCATATGATTTCGCATATTACAAGTAGCTCTAATACCCATAATTTTAGGAAATAGAAAGTTCACAGAGATCTTAAATTGGTTCCGGATATTAATCTATACCGCCATCAATTCTAAACTGCCGTCGCATTTGGACCGTGTTCGCTGCTATAAAAGTCATTGTTATTACATTTTTATGTGCCAATTGTGCATATGCTAAAGAGTAGGAATCCATGATTAAGCATATGATTTTTTGAATTGCAAGGAGCTTTTATAGCCATACTTGGAGGAAATAGAAAATTAATGGAGATCTTGAACTACATCCATATTTAAATATGTACATAAAAATTATGTTCTTTCGTCGCATTTGACTTTTTAGTGTTGACAGCTATTATAGTCTTTGTCCACCAGAGCAGACATTAAAAAGTAGGAATCTATGGTTAATGAGATGCTTTCCCAAAAGGAGCTCTTATAGCCATAATTTTAGGAAATAGAAAGTTCACGGAGATCTTGAACTGGTTCCAAATTTAATTATGTACAGACATCAATTCTCATCTTTCGTTGCATTTGACCTTCAATGTTCATAGCTATAAAAGTCATTGTTATTATATTTTTAAGTACCAATAGAGTAGACACAAAAGAGTAGGAATCCATGGTTAAGTACAAGATTTTCCGAATTGCAAGGAGTTCTTACCGCCATAGTTTTAAGAAACAGAAAAGTAATGGAGATCTTGAACTGGATCCGCATTTAAATATACACATGAGTCAATTATGTTATTTTGTTGCATTTGACTGTTTAGGATTTACTGCTATAAAAGTCATTGTTATCATAATTTTTAATTGCCAACGGAGCAAACACTAAAAAGTTGGAATCCATGGTTAAACGCGAAATTCCCGAATTGCAAGGAGGTCTTATAGTCATAGATTTAGAAATTAGAAAGTTCACGGAGATCTTGAACTGGTTCAATTTTGAATATATACAGACATAAATTATAATCGTTTGTTGCAAAGACACCCAAAGATGAGGTTACGCTTTATATCTATCGAGAGAAAAGATCAGATCTGAGTTCTCGTCTATATTGAGGGTTGTCTTTTAACTCTTAGGCTCCGTCCATTTCACGAAAAATAAGTTGTTTTTTGAAAAAGTCATTTTCCAAGAAAATGACAATATTTTCTGTGTTTGGCTCAAACTTGAAAATAACCTTGAAAATATTTTTGTTGATTTGGTATGGAAAATTGGTGATTTTCGTCCATGCACTTCTTTTTAAATAAATTTTATTTTATTTTTATTAATTGTTTTTTATCATTTTATTTTTTTAATTTTTCTCCTCTTCTTCGACCGGTCACCGGCCACAAGAACGGTGGCAGTGGCGATTGGGTAGGCAAGCGCAAGTCTCGCCACAGGCCGACAAGGTCGAGCTCGCCGGCCTTGGGCGGGGCTTCGCCTTGCCCGCTTGCGGCTAGTGATCGGCCTAAGAAGAAGGGGAAAGAAAAAAAAGGAATTTTTTTGAAAAAAAAAAGGGAAAACAGAAAAAAGAAAAAAATAAAAATTTTGAATTTCTAAAAAATTAAAAATTATTAAAAAGAAAAGAAATGTGAAAGAGTGGAGGAAGGAAAGATGAAGGAAAATATTTTCCTCTTCTCAAAATCAAAAAATCATTTTTTCCACTTTTAAAGATGTTTTTTTCCATGAGAGGAAAATGTTTTCCTTCACTCGTTTATTTTTTGTGAACGGAATGCCAAAAGATCTGAATTTTTTCCTAGAAGTTGTTTTTCGCGAAATAAAAAGAGCCTTAGGTTCCATTGGTTTCGCGGAGAATAAATGATTTAGAAAATATTTTCCTAAAAGTGATCTCTTGTATTACCTAAAAAAATGACTTGACAAATTTTTTTTTTAACTTTATCAATATTATCAAGTAGACACATGCTTAACCGTTTAAGAAAAGGCAGAATTTATATACACACACATATATTCCATTTAGCAAATTGAGAATGTTCTTTTTTTCATTTATTAGAATTCATAAATGTGGTCATTTGGGTGTGTGTATTTGTAGGTTGCGGGTGTTGCTGGTTCATTAGGAAAGGCATCCTCAGGACTCCCCTTATACTTGTTCACCTCCCTACTCATTATATTCTTCCTTATTTATTTTTCGTGTTTTCTAATGTTCAATGATATTTGGTCCTTCATGCTCGTGTGGCCAAATTAAGGTTGTTCCTTAACGAGAAATTCAAGGGGAATCGTTTAGCGCAAATCTTGTTGACCAGAAGCCGCTAAATGAGAACAGTCCGATAAATGTATAAAAAGATTTGAGAACTTTGACGTGAAAGGGTATGAATCAACAAATTTGTCAATTACATTCTCATCGGTTCTAGTTACATACCGGATTAATTGACATATTAGATATCCTTATCCATTCATTGTAAATGGAGTCGAGAAAAGTAGTATGTAAAAATTCCAATAGCTTCGTAATAATTTGGATGGAAAATTCCAAATAAGGGCTTGAAGTGCCATCGTTTTCTCAAATATGAATTTGAAGTGAATCTCGTTTTAAATAAGGGCCTAGCGTTCATTGTTTCAAAAGAGTCCCGACTAAGCGCATTTTCGTTATTTCTCTTTATAGATTATTTTTTTTCCTTTTTACCCTTCCTTTTTTTTCTGTTTGCCTTTTTTTTTTTTTTCCGTAGCTTCTTGCCGATGACCAAACCAGCCATTGGTGAGGGCTGCCCTCGCCCGGCCAGATCTAGCGAGGGCCTAGCCTGGGCAGGGCGAGGGTTGCCTTGCCCAGGCGTGGGCTGCCCTTGCCTGGGCGAGGCGAGGGCTGGGCGTTCAAGTAGTCTCTAGCGCCGACAGTGCCGCCCTTGCTGCTCGTGATTCCGTTTTCCTGGTAATCATCTTCAGCCATCATTTCATCATCACTACAGATTAACGCACCTAATGAAACGAAGTTTTGATTCTGATACTTGCCGGATACAAACCACAAGCATCCTCGAGCTCGTACTTTTGGAAATTTGATAGAAATGCTGATTCTTGCTGAACATGCTCGTCCCTACAGTTATAAAATATTTGGAGCCTTCAATGATACATCCCCAGACGAGGCCCTTGCCCGGGCGAGGTGGGGGCTGCCCCGGTTGAGGCTAGCGAGGGTCGTATCGGCTCGGCCAGCCCTCACCGGTGGCCAGCACAATCGCCAATGAGAAGCTAGGGCAAAAGAAAAGCTAAACAGGAAAAAACCAAAAAGAAAGGGGAAAAATGAAATAAAAAGAAAAAAGAAAAAAAAAAAGGGAAAAAGGGAAAATTTAAAAATGCCCTTAGTCAGGCTTTTATTTGAAATAAGGTACACTTCAAGCCCTTAATTAGAATTTTTCCTATTTTGAATTATGTTCTATTCTTGATGTGAGTATTTCCTTTTCAGGGGTTTTACTTTACTTCTCCGAGGTTAATAATCTGAATCTGCTACTGGTGTTTTTCTCACGTTTTAATAATCGAAGTCCTATAAAAATCGATCGATAGCAGATTAAAGTATCAAGTTTGACTTCAAATCAAAAGCTGGTAGATTCTTATATGCTTTGAAATCTCAACAGATAATTGAAGACAAGTAGGGAAATTACGAGGAGCTTTTACCTTTCCGCAAGTAAGAACTAAGAACGCAAGGTCTCTAATACGATATTTTCATGTTCATTGAGATATCATTATAGGACGATTTACTATACTTGTTTTGTAGATAATGAACTCGACAAAGCAGATCTAAAAGCACTTCGCTAGTGGTAACTGAACTATATTATCCTCTTAGTGTTTTTGTCTCATAAAATTTTCTAATTATATGAATAATCAGATCATTTTAGCGAAGATTTTGCATTATTTGTCTGATCAAGCAAACGAACAATTTTAATTTGGTGAATATATTTTATTCTTCAACATTTCATTTTTATTTGTTATACGGCAGTAGTGGATTCACTCACTTAGGCTCCCTTTGTTTCGTGAGAGACTTTTTGAGTTGGAAAACTTTTGTTTTATTAGTCTACGTTATAAAGATAACAGGAAAAAGTATCTAAACCGTCCTAAACCTATTGAAGGAATGCCAATGCAATTATAAATTTTTCAATTCAGCCAATTGAATCTTAAACCTTTGCACGATATCACATTGTAGTTATGCTAATCTAATTTTCATTGGAAATAGCAGACGTGGTGTTATGCCATGTAGGACAAATGGTGATGACAGGACCGCGACTTAAGTGGTTTATGGCCAAATTTGATTAAAAGGACTATATTGAAATTTCATGTGAAGGTATAGGACTAAATTGGCAAAATTGGTACATTTAGCACAAAATTGGCATATGTACAATAGGGTTAGGAATGTTTTGGTAATTTTCCATAAAAAAATTAGTCAACGAAACTTTGAAACACACTACTTTTGGTTTGTTTGGGTCGAAAAATACACTACTTTCATTATTGACTAAAACTTTGAAACACAAAAACGTCCAACAGCATAACAAAATAAAGACCAAAGTGGATGTGCCACTCTGCATTGATCTCCGATGACATCATTGTGTTTCGGTCTGGTTTGATTATGGTCTTCATGTTTGTTTGTTTATATTGAACTTAGGCCACAAATTCAATCAACGTTTTGATTTTTTTTTTTTTTTAAGGTTCCATTGCTAGAAGATACAAACAGCATTCAGTTGGGCTTTAGAATGTCTTTAGATAGTAAACAATCTAGTTATACAACAACTCTGATCTAAGTTCGGGTTTGAATGGGCAAGACGAAAGCATCGCAAGATTTAGGAACAAACTTAATTTCTTCTTCTTTTTATATGGGAAATAGAGAGGTGGCCTAACCCTAACCGGAGGCGACATGCATGCGGCTTTTTTCTTTCTTTCTTTCTTTCTTTTTTGATTTGTTTGGGTCGAAAAATACACTACTTTCATTATTGACTAAAACTTTGAAACACAAAAACGTCCAACAGCATAACATAATAAAGACCAAAGTGGATTTGCCACTCTGCATTGATCTCCGGTGGGAACTTCCCCTCATCCAGTTTTTTCTTAAAACAATTTCTTTTCTCGAATTTCTCGATCTTTTTCCCATTTTCATTCCTTCCGATTTCAATATACCAAGGCCCTCTCTGGGAAATGTAATCTCAGATCAGCTAACGCTTAATCTGCAAGTCGGACGCGACGGGTCCATCCGCCATTCACGAAAGTTTTAGGGACCGGCCGCACGGAGAGGAGCACTGAATCAAATGTCACGGTGCAGACGAAATTGGGGATGATGACCGAACTAAATTTAGTGGAGTCCAAAATTCAGTAGAGTCTGATCTTGGATAAGATAGAAAGGAAAAACCATTCAAAATTTCCAAATTTGAGTCGAAAATCTGACGTTGCATGGCACTTATATGAGCGTTTTTAAAAAAGCAATGACACTTAAGTGAAACATTAAAAAGTTACATGATACTCAAGTGATTGAAAAAAAGAGTTATTCCACTGAAGTGAGGGCCGCACGAAAGTTATGAAGCTCAAGTGATTAAAAAAAAAAAGTTATGGTGTCCAAGTGACTGCCATACGAAAGTTATTATCTTGAAGTGAGGGCAATTTTTCTTTTAAAATAGTGCAAAACAAGGTGAATACATACATACATACATACATACATACATACATTTCCAATGCATTGCATGCTTAAAAATCAACATTCGAGTTACATTCGACGAGCCTGAGCTCTAGGGTAATTATCTTTTCAAGATGGAAATTTGTGATTATGACTAAATCAATGTATCCAATACAAGACCTCAGCCAACACACTCATACACAAGTACCTCCACAATATCTTCTTTAGGATGATAATAAAAATATTCATGAACATTACTTCAGCATAGACTATTTCTACATCCTATTTTCAAAACCCTTACAATTGACACCGTGGGATTTCAAAGTTTTACGCGTTAAAGTTTCAAAGTATCACATTTTTCATCCTCGCCCTCTATAAAAATTTACAAATTGCAATCTGCACGCAAGTATATTGTGAACTATGATGCAAGAACTCAATTTTCTTAAACTAAGATTGCAATTTAATGATCTGGTCCATGCCACGTAAGCCAAACCACCAAAATGAATATATGAAATAACCACATATAAGTGGTGACCATCTTAAGGGTAGGTATTACTAATGAATGGTTTCATATGATCTCGTCCGCTCACAAACTCTCAAATTAAAGGACGGACATGGCGCGTATGGCCGAGCTATTCTTTCTCTAATTGATATCCAGTCCGGTTCATTCTTGAGCCTTTACCATTCTGGATCTTTTCAAGAAACGTCCATGCTTGGATCCTCTCGAGGGGGAGATCCTTTACCTGTTCTCATGAGATTGAGTATGGGCCAAGAGTAATGGTCCTGGGCCTGGGAAATTAACATAACCAACTCCAAGAAACACATATAAGTCACTTTTCATGGTTTATCATAAAAAAAGTGACTTCCCTTTGCAAGAAGTGTCCTCTTTTCTAGTATCTTATTATGTTAGTGGTTCGATTCCAATTTACGCACTCACGTACATCCATGTGAGTTTTTCTCCTACCGATGCTTCTCTGACCAAAAATAATAATGACAGCATTGGTAGGTCCACGCATGTCTATCCTTTGGAGATGGCTCCTATTTTTATTTGATCTTTAGAACGAAGAAATTTAAGTAAGTAAAATAAAGCTTATGAAATACCCCCACTCTTTAGTGTCTGCTTTGTGGAACATAAAAATATAATAACAACGACTTTTGTAGTGGTGACCACTAAAATGTCAAATTCAACAAAAGATGGGAGCGGTGATTATATATAAATATGTGCAGATTCAACTGAAGATCTGAGATAACTTTCTATCCCTCAAACTATGGCTGAAAGTGCTCCTTGAGATTCGTGAAATCATGTGCTTAACCATGGATTCCTACTTTTTAGCGTCTGCTCAGTTGGAACTGGAAAAATATAATAAAAATGACTTTTACAGCAGTGAACGCTAAAAAGTCAAATGCAACGAAAGATCATTGATGCATGCATGTACTAAAATTTGGATCTGATTCGAAGTCTTCGTTAAGTTTCTATTTCCTAAAATTATATATACAATAGCTCCTTGCAATCTGGAAAATCATGTGCTAAAGGATGGCACTTCAAAATCTCAGTTGACTTTTTAGTTCCACATATTATGGATTCAAGAGCTCCTTACAACATGAAAAATCATGTGCTTAACCATGATTTTTAGTTTTTTATTTAGTTAGCACGATTACTTGAGCTTATATTCTTTTATCACCCCAATTTGTCATTATTGAATCTAACATAGAGCATCGTGTGGAATAGATACTTTAAAGACAAGGAAAGGGAACATGTGAACTCATTAAATTGATTGCCACATTTTTTAGACATCTCACAAGTCCTCATAAGTGAAAAATTCTTGAATTAATTAGATAGCTGTTTTTTTTTAAATGCACTGCATATTCCAAGATTGACATTGGGAGTATTATTAAACAAATCTTGCTCAGCAACAACAAAAAAAGAGCATATTCAAGGAATCTTTCTTTCGAGATCTCCTCATGACGGGATCAATGTATCTAATACATGACGTGGACTAGCACATGCAAATGCACGTTTTTTTTTCTCGTTTAGGTTAACGACGAGATCATCATTATGGAGCTGATTCGACAGCTTGTCTACACTTCTCCATGCATGAATACTCCAATATAAACATTTAAGGCACATTGAATGTATTCTATACACGACGTCATGTACATCCGTAATATGTTCTTTCGGATACTAACAAAAATCTTCATGAACTATACTATAGTATAGACTATTTCTATATTCTATTTTCAATACCCTAGCATTTTTCACTGTGGGATTTCAACGTTTTACATGCAATGTCATGACCCAATTCATTTCACATTGGCCAAATGCCCAAAATGATTATTTGAAGTAACCATATAAAATGGTGATCATATTAAGGGTAGGTCTTACTAGAAAATGGTATCAAATGATCTCATCCACTCGCAAACTCTCAAATTAAATGACCGACACGATGCGTATGGCTAGCTCCCCTATTTGATGTGCGGGTCCAGGTCCATTCGTGAGCGTCCACCATTCTAGATGTCTGTCAAGAACTGCACTTGCTTAGACCATCTAGAGTGGGTGATCACTACCCACTCTCGTGAGACTGAGGATGCGCCAATTCCATCCACCAACTAAGGGTTGTAGCCCTCTCCAGCGAATTATAGTATGCCCAATGTTCGAGAGTAATGGTCCTGCGCCTGGGAAATTAACATAACCAAGTCCAAGAAAAACAAATATACCTTTGTTGTTCTTCATTTTTTCTATCTTGATAAAACGAAGCCAACTTTTATAAGTTATGACAACAAAATAGGTTTATAATTACTTTCTTTGGAAGAAGTGTCCTCTTTTTTAATATTTTATTATGTTACTGGTCCGGTGTCAATTTACTCACTCACGTATGTCCTATCGATGTTTCTTTGACCCAAAATTATATTAACGGCATTGATAGCTCCACGCATGCCTATTCATAGGGATGGCTTCTTTTTTTTTTTTTTTTTACATATAAAATATTCAAGTAAGTAAAATAGAGCTTATGAAATACTCCACTACACTCGTTAGTGTTATTCCATGGCACTCAAAAATAGAATAAACTTTTGTAGCCGTGACCACTAAAAAATCAAAGACAATAAAAGATCAGAACCGTGATTATATATAAATATGTGTAAATTCAATTGAAGATCTTAAATAACTTTCTATCCCTAAAACAGTGGCAAAAAGAGCTCCTTGCAATTTAGGAAAGCAGGTGCTTAACCATGGATTCCTCATCTTTAGATTCTTCATTGGCACTTAAAAATATAATAACAATGACTTTTATAGCGGTAAACTCTTAAAAGTCCAGTGCTATGAAGGAGCATAACTGATTTATTTATATACTTAAATGGGGATCTAGTGCAATATCTCTTTTAACTTCTAAAATTATGTCTATAAGATCTCCTTGCAATTTGGAAAATCATGTGCTTAACCATGGATCCTTAATCGAGCATCCTTGCAATTTGAAAAATCATGTGCTTAACCATGGATCCCTACTCTTTAGTGTTTGCTATGCTGGCATTTAACATTAAAATAACAATGGCTTTTATAACGGTAAACTCTAAAAGTCCAATGCAATGAAGGAGCAGAATTGACGTATTTATATACTTAGGTGGGGATTATGTTTATACGATCACCTTGCAATTTGGAAAATCATATGCTTAAACTTGGATTCCTACTCTTTAGTGTCTGCTTTGTTGGCACTTGAAATATAACAATAATGACTTTTATAGTGGTGAATACTAAAAAGTCAACTTTACCAAAAAAAATACTAAAAAGTCAAATGCAACTGGAGAGCAGAATTTATGTATGCATTTATTAAATGGGGATCTAGTTCGATATCCCCGATGAATTTCTATTTCCCAAATTATGCCTATAAGAGCTCCTTGCAATATGGGAAATCATGTTATTAACCATGGATTCATTTCGACAAAAAAAAAAAAAACATGGATTTGTACTCTTTAGTGTCGTCTCTGTTGGCACTTCAAAATATAATAATAATGTATTTTATAGCAGTGAACACTACAAAATCACATGCAAATGAGCAGAATTGAAGTGTACATTTAAATGGGGATCCAATTCATGATTTCTTAAATTCCTATTTCCCAAAATTATGTCTATAAGAGCTCCTTGGCAATATGGGAAATTCTGTACTTAACCATGGATTTCTACTCTTCAGTGCCCACTTTGTTGGCACTTAAAAATATGATAACAATGACTTTTATGGTGATATACCCCAAAAAGTCATATGCAACGAAAGAACATAATTGATTTATGTACATATTTGAATGTGGATCCAGTTCAGTATCTTCGTCAATTTTCTATTTCCTATAATTATGGCTATAAGAGCTCCTTACAATGCGGAAAATCAAGTGCTTAACAATGGATATCAAATTCTTTTTTTATTACTAAGCACGAACACTTGAGCTTATGTCTTTTTTATCACCTCATTTGTCATTATGTTAGATATTGACTCTCTACTGCCAAGGAGTTGAGGAGTTTTTATCTTTGCATATAAAATAGACGGTCGTGCGTGAATGTGCTTTTAAAATAGGGAAAGTAAACACAGTGAATATGCGACCTCATTAATTTAAATCTCACATCAATTGTTGCTGGCTCTCTTGGTGGAATAGATACCCACATTTAAAGTGAACCACATAAATTTATCGTGTTTTTCATGAGTTCTCGTCGATTTTTCTAGTAATTTATTCATCTCGCGTTAGACTCAATTGCTAGATCCGTTAGCTCTCATATTATTTCACAGCACTTTAGAGTGAACATATCTTAATCATTTATGGATGTTTTTATTTGCACCGACAGGAGGTGCCAGTGAATAGGATAATCATTTTAATCAAAATTTCACTATTTCAGTTAAGAGTCTAGGAATTTTCCCTTTAAGGTACTTGAATGGCGGAGGCCCATGAATGGATCTGATTGCTCGTCGAATATGAAAAGTTTGTCTTAGCTGTATGCGCCAACATTGAAAAGGACATGACGTCATTCCTTAAATTGAGGAGCTTGTGACATCCTATTTCACATATCCAATGGGAAGAGATATTGTGATATTAGCCTAAGTGGCACCGACACGCGATATGCAACACGCGACATGACACACTGGCTCTTCATTCTAAAAAAATAGTGAATCCCGACACGACACTTCACTCGCATAATCCGATATCGTTGTTGAGAAAACCCTTCTTCTGAATATTTTAATTCGACAAAACTATCCTTATTCAAAAAGAATTTATATGATGTGAATAACCTTTTATTGCAAGATGAACAAGTGAACAAAAGCTCATGTTGATCCAAATCGACATTCGGACTTAAGTAGTAGTTGTCATGTATTTGCTTGAAGTTGTTCGAGATGGAGGATGTTACTACCTCTGAAGACTTATTCTTACGGAGATTTACGTGACGTGTCGGCAAGGACTTTATTGAAGCTCAAAATCACTATTCAATGTCTATTCGATTCGAGTCTCTACTTTTGAAGACCGCTTTCGAATAATGTTCGGATTCTACAATATCTTTCGGACATATTACGAAGACTCACGTTTAGCGGGTTTCCAATATTGGGGGTTTTCTTTATGAAGTTTGTAATATCGATTGACAAGATTATCTTCTAGTCTAATCGGGGAGAATATCTATAACTGGATATTACCTTCTAGGAAAAAGAATTGTTGATTATTTGAATCAACTCTACTTTTGAAAACCGAGGATTTAGTTGTATGAACGACTGAATTTGAAGATTCGGACTCTACTTCAACGGCTACTATATCTTCCCGAGATACAGTCTTGTTCAATCACTATTAATGACGACCAATGAATGATTGAAGAACGATCCTTTAAAGGCTTATCCAATAGCTAGTTTGGAAGTAAAGGAATATAAAAGAAGATCTATGGTGACCCAGAGAGTGATTAGAACATATAATTTCAAAGTGCTTGAGTTATTCGAGTCACATACTTATTCTCAAGAATTAAACATATTATTTTTTAGAGGTTTTGTAAGAGCGATTGAGAGTGATAATCTCTTGTAACCTAGATTGATTTATCTAGTGGAATCCGACCCAATCGGCTATCATCGTGGAAGAGTGGATGTAGGCCTAACAAGCCAAACGACTATAAAAGCGTGTGCAATCTTCTCTTCCCGAACTCATATTATTGTGTTTAGTTCATTCGTACGCTCTCTTACTAATTCTATTCAAATTGTGTTTTGAAACTATTTTTATTCCGCATCAAGTTTCAAAATTATTCGAATCACTTATTCCACCCTCGAGAGATATTGCTAGATAGAACAATTGGTATCAGAAGCAGGTTGCTCATATTTGGGAAGTGTTTTTACTTCGAGTTAACGAACTACTATGTCTAGCAACAATTTTCTCGAGAACAGGTGACTCGCATTATGGCAACAAACCACCATACTTTGACGGAAAGGATTACAAGATGTGGTGCAACAAGATGAAGTAGTTCTTCAAAGTATCGGACGATCTAATGTGGGATGTAGTTGTCAATGGAGTAGTCCATGTTATCACCGCAACACCTTTTACTTGGAAATGAGATTAAGGTAAATGCTACAGCAACATTATCAAATACTGAAAGGGATAAAAGATAAGAACTTGATTCTAAAGTCTGTTCATGCATTGTTTTATGCTTTATCTACTTCGTTGTATAATCATGTTGCATAAAAAGAATCAACAAAGGCTATATGGGATAGACTTCATGTCACGTTTCAAGAAACCGACAGGGTAAAGGAAACCAATCTTAGCATTCTGTTGAGCGACTATGAAGCCTTCAAGATGAAGCCAGGCAATTAATTGTAGATATGATTGACAGATTCCAAATACTAGCAAGTGGACTCGCAAGATAAGATGCTCTAGTTGCTTGAACCAATGCAAGTCGGGAAAATTCTTCAAGGTCTTACGGATGACTAGAATTACATCAAGCCCTCAATACAAGAGTGTTAATCAACCAGAGCACTACCTATAGATGAGCTTGTTAGAACTCTTGATCATACGAGATAGAGCGAGCAAATAAGAAAAGAGACTGTAAAGGTAAGAAGTCCATCGCATTAAAATTTGAAATTAACCACGAATTGTCCGATTCGGATAATGAAGAAGAAGATGATGAGAAGCTTGCACTCATGGTAAAGAAGTTCGGAGAAATGGCTCGAAGAGGTAGAAACTTCAGAGGGAAGAAATCATTAAGACAAAATGATAAGAGACACTCAAGCAATAACAGGAAAACAAAGATGTGATATGTTTTCACTTTGTAAGAAAGCAGGACATATCAAGCACAACCGTCCTGTTTGAAGAAAGATAAGATCAAGTACGAGAAATATAAGAAGGCACGAAGGCAAAAACTTTGAGTGATCTGTAATGGCAATGAAGATGACTATGCAAATATATGCCTTATGGCAAAGTCGATTCAAAATCGGACTCGGACTCAAGTTCGGAATCGAGATAGTGAGGTATGTCCTTCCGGACTACTTGATGAAGCTGTAGAATATATTGACGAATTATGCAAGAATTATAAAGAAGCTCTTAAAAAGATTTCTATTTTGAAAAATGAAATTTCCTCTTTGCAACACAAGATGCTTCACAAAAGATAAGATTGAATTTTTTGCAAAGAGAATTTCATCGGATGAGGGAAAGTCGTGATTTGATTTCAAGAGAAAATGATTTTTTGAAAGTTGAAATTGAAAATACTTCAAAAAGATTTTCTCGAGCTAAAAAATTTTAGAAAACAATATTTCCAAACAAGTTCCCCTTAATGATAAATTTGGTTTGGGTTTCAAAAAGGAAAGTGATCTCAAAAATGAATTTCCCAAAGCAAATGACAGAATTTCTCGAAAACCTTCTAGATTTGTATATAGACATCATTTGTATAAATAGTATACGACAACCTTGCGTAAACTGTAGTGATCCTAATCACATTAGAGACAATTGTATGAAAGTGTGGAGACCTATTAATAGAAAGTTATTAACTACGACTAACTTAGATGGACCCAAGAAAGTTTGGGTACCAAAGAAATAGTGAGTTACTTTTTATTTGTAGGTACCAAGGAAGAGAAAGAACAAATGGTTTCTAGATAGTGGATGCTCAAATCATATGATTTGGCAATCCAGAAAAATTTATTTAACTATCAAAATACAATGATAGAAGTGTGTCCTTTGGGGGTAATAACAAAGGAAAAGTCATTGGCAAAGGAACCGTGAGAATTGAAAATTTGACAAGTAAATGATGTTTCCTTAGTAAGGGACTAAATTACAATCTTATCTCTCGTAAGTCAATTCTGCGACTACGGTTATCAAATCTGTTTTTAAGATTCAAAATGCTCGGGTATTAACAAAGACAAGAAGCAAAGTTTCACCGGGCCGACGACATGAAAATATCTATCTCCTTGATGTTGATTCGAAGATTTGAAGTGTCTTATTTCTATCAAAGATGAATTTGAAGTATGGCATAGAAAGTTAGGCCGTATCGGTATTAAGTACATATCAAAGCTATCCAAAAAAACTGGTTTGAGGTTTGCCGGAAACAAAGTTTGAAAAATCATAACTTTGCTCGGCATGCACTCTTGGTAAGTAGGTAAGAAGTTCTTTTAAATCAATAAATCAAGTTACAACTAAACGAGTTCTACGAGCTGCTTCATATTGATATCTTTGGACCTAACCTGATCCTTAAGCCCTGGAAGTAAGAAATCTTTGTCTTGTAATTGTTGATGATTACTCGAGATTTACATGGATTCTATTTCTTACACACAAAAATGATGCTTTCTCATCTTTTTCAAAATTTACAAAGAAGGTTCATAATGAAAAAGGATATGTTATTTCCTGCATAAAAACAGATCATGGGGGAGAATTTGAAAATAAAGTTTCTCATATTTCGTGATGAGTTTGGAATTTAGCATAATTGTTCTACTCCTTACACACCTCAACAAAATGGGGTGGTAGAAAGGAAAAACCGCTCTTTACAAGAAATGGCAATGACTCTTTTGATCGAAAGCAAAATTGCTTCTCATTTCTAGGCTGAAGCGGTCTCAACAACTTGCTATAATCTAAATCATATTTCTTGAAGGGCAATTATTGAGAAAACCCCCTATAAGCTTTCCAAAGAAAGGAAACTTGATGTTGCATACTTTCGTGTGTTTGGTTGTAAATGCCTTATTCTGAAAAATGCTAATGATCGTATTGGCAAGTTTGATGAAAAGTCGGATGCATGTATATTTTTAGGTTATTTAGCAACGAGCAAAGCTTACAGAGTCTATAACAAAAACTATCGGGTGGTTGAAGAATCTATGAATGCCAAATTTGATGAGAACCTTTAGAATGATTAATGCGAATCTGCTTTCAAGCTCTAGTAGTTCCTCGTAATTCGGAACCATTAAGAGAATCGAAGAGGATAAAAACTCGGAAGAAAATGTTGCTTCGAAGATGTTCGGAATCAAGGAACAAATCTTCAAACTTTAGAAACACCAGTGGAGATACAAGCATGAATTTGAAGATCTAAGTATTACTCAAGATGAAAGGCTTAACAAAAATTGAAAGCGCAAATCCAATCACCCTAAGGAGGTTATTATGGGAAGCTTGGATGACGGCATCAAAACCATATTGAAATTCACGCAACCAATGAGTGATATAGCTCTTGTTTCTGAAGTTGAACCAAAAGGGATTGAAGAAGCACTTGCAAATGAAAACTTGCTCAATGCAATGCAAGAGGAACTACATCAATTCAAGATTAATGACTTTTGGGAACTGATATCAAGACCTAAGAATCGTCCAAGTAATAGGTACAAAATGGGTATTCGAAACAAGTTGGATGATAAAGGAAAGGTTGTCAAAAACAAAGTAAGACTAGTGGTTAAAGGTTATTCCCAAGAAGAAGGAATAGACTACGATGACACCTATGCATCGGTTGCCAATTAGAAGCTATTAGGCTACTTCTTGCTTATGCCTGTTACAATGATTTTAAACTTTTTCGGATGGAAGTGAAAAGTGCATTCCTAAATGGATACATCAAAGAAGAAGTTTACATTGAACAACCCCATGGTTTCAAAGAACCTAAAAGAAAAGATCTAGTTTATGCCTTTGAAGAAAGCCTTATATGGATTAAAGCAAGCACCACGTGCTTGGTACGAGAGGCTAAGTAGCTTTCTATCCGAACAAAAGTTCAGCAAAGATAATGTTGATACTACTCTCTTCACTCGGAAGAAGGGTAACGATATTCTTCTTGTTCGATTTACGTTGATGACATTATTTTTAGTTCTTCTAATGAAGTTTTATGTAGGAAATTTTCAAAAGTGATGTAGGATGAATTCGGGATGAGTAGATGGGAGAATTGAAATTCTTCCTTGGACTTCAAATACATCGGACGAGAGAAAGGAATTTTTATTCTTCGGGAGAAATATGCACTAGAGATTACCAAGATGTTTAGTTTGGAGAACTGCAAAAAGACAGAAACTCCTAAGTCTCATTCCTCCAAACTTGGCAAAGATGAGCAAGGAAACGAAGTTGACCCTAAGTTTTATCACAGCATGATTGGTTCACTTCTTTATCTCACGAGCTTCAAGACCTAATATATTATATAGTGTCTGCTTATGTGCAAGATTTCAATATAGTCCAAGAGAATCGCATCTCTCGGCTATCAAAAGGATTATCAAGTATATTGTAATGTATCCTAAATATGGGCTATGGTATTCCAAAGAATATGATTTCACTCTAAGGGGATATTCGGATGCAGATTTTGTCGGATGCAAGATTGACGGGGAAGAGTACTACCGGAACCTATCAACTTATAAGTAATATACTTATTTCTTGGTATTCTAAGGGTGCGCATGACAACACTTCGCTCGAAATAACTCGAAGTAGAAATTGATTTTTCAACTTCTCATTTAGAAGTAGAAGTTGATTTTTCTACTTCTACTTCGAAGTTGATTTCGATCAAAGAAAAACATTTGATAACAGGACAAAATTTCTATGAAAAATTATTGATCATAATCTAAAATTCATTTTATTCAAGAAAAGTTAAATGCAAATGCGACGGGTTTTCATGCAAGTCGGAAGACTAATCCTACCAATCACATTCAATAAAATATATGCGCAATCAAGTGCACAGATAAAGCACATCGATACAAATCAAGGCTTCTCTAATATAGCCCAAAGGGCTTAGAGAATGTGTGATGAAAGTTCATGGGTGATTTGGGAGAAATTGGAGACAATTTGCCAAGAAGGGAAAAATCGCCAATTTGAAAAGATCGGGGCCAAAAATCTAAAATAGGTATTGGCCGGTTGATTGTGGCCATTTCCTATTTTTGGGATTTTTTTTTGAAATTTTCAAAAATTTTAGATTTTTTAATGATTTTTAATGATTTGTAATGATTTATTTTATTTTATTATGATTTTTTTAAAAGCTCACAAATTTTTTATGAATTTTTTTATTACTTTTGGAAATTTTTATGAATTTTTATACTTTTTAATGATTGTTTTTAAATTTTTATTTTTTTATTTAATTTTTTTATTAAATAATAATTATTATTAAAATATTTTCAGGGACCAGGTCAACCTAGCCCACACCTCTTAGGAGTGAGTACACAGCGGCGAAGAGAGAGAGAGAGAGAGAGAGAGCCCAGTAAATAGAAAAAAAATCAAGAGGGGGAGTGAAAAAGACAAAAAATAGCTTCGATGGCGGAAGTAAATTTTTTTTACTTCTCAAAAGTGCTACAAAATCACTTACAGTAAAAGTTGTTTCACAAGTAGAAATTTAAAGTTGTAAACCAAACGAATTTCTGCCGAAGTTGTATTACCAAACGGTTTCGCTGCAGAAGCACTTTTAAAACGAAATTCTGCGTCGAAGTGTTATCATGCGAGCCTTAAGAAGCAAAGCACGGTTGCTCTCGGTATAGCAAAAGAAGAATATGTATCTTTAGGAAGCCGTTGTACTCGGATCCTATGGTTAAAACAATAACTAAGAGATTATGAAATTGAAGACGAAAATGTGGAAATCGGATGCGATAATACAAACGCTATCAATATCACCAAGAATCCCATTCTACATTCAAGGGCAAAACATATCGAAATTAAATATCATTTCATTCGCGATCATGTTCGGAATGGAGATGTCTACATTCAATATGTTGATACAAAGAATCAACTCACGGATATATTTACTAAACCTTTAAATAAAGAGATTTTCAATTTTATTAGAATTGAATTAGCTATTACTAATCTTTCTCTTTGAGATTTTTTTGGGGTTCAGATTGACTACAAGAGAATGGGTGAACAAGAACAGAGAACTAGTTCTGGAACTCAAAGAAAAGGCTGAAGAGGTAGAAAGATCTGCTAAGAGAAGAAATACAGTTGCAAGGAAAAGTAAAGGGAATGCTGAAGAGGAAGAAAACTCGAAAGAAGAAGAAGTTATTTCAAAGGACCCAAATTCTGAAGCCACTCCATCAGTCTCATCTGCAGATCAAATAGATAATGCAAACACTTTTGATAAGGGGGAAGCAAATACAGTTGGTGTTGCTGGAACTTTACATGAGCAAGAAATTCCTAAAGATAAAGGAGAAGATTTTCATAAGACTCATGAACATGACATAATGGTTGATGAGGAAGAGACCTCTGCGGAGAAACTAGAAAGAGATAGGAAATGTGCTCAAGAGCAGTACATTGAGATGTGAAAAGATGATGCTACAAATGGAGAGTCTGTAAGAAGAGAAGCAGATGTCTCTAGAAATGCTGGGAAAACTCTTGGGCAGAAGTATCCTGATGACAAAGAAGAGGATCTTCATAAAACTCAAGGAGAACACAAGAAAATAACAAAAGGAGCAATTTCATGGGAAGAAAGACAAGCAGAACACGATAGATAATAGCATGATGGGTTATGGGATGCTTAGAAGAATGAACTTGAACATGCAACAACTATTGATGAGCCTATCCCAAGTTTAAAACAGTCTAAAAATGATATGTAGGTTATAAGGCGGATGAATCAACAATTATTAGCAAGGAGATTGTTGCTAAGATTCCTGTCAAATCAATAGATATTCAAGGAGAGAGGAAAGATCAACCTGAAGCCTCGACTCATGTTCAGAGACAGATTGAGTCTGTTGCTCAGATGGAGTAAACTACTGATGAAAGGGAACAACCCAGTTTAGTTTAAGCCAATGTTCAAAGGGAGCAACCCTTATAGATGGAATCAAATGATGTTGCTGATTTTGCAAATGCTGGAGAAGGAGTTTCGCAAGAAATGAATGCAGTTATCAATGAGCTTGAAAGAGTATCTTCAGATGAAAACCCTAGTTAGTTTCAGGAGGAGATTGATCTTCAAAAGGTTCTGGATAACTTTAACAAAGGAAAGGCACCAACTGTTGACAAAGGTACGAGCACAACTCCCGCAAGAAAGCTGACTCTAGTTGAAACTCTAAATGCTTTTATTGGTGAACTTCTAGACACGAAGTCTTCGCAGAGTGCAGTTCAGAAAGACATGGAGAAACTTCACAATGAAGTACTTCATAGGAGGGAAGCATTGGAGAACTTGGTTGAAAGGAGGCTGAACAGATTCTAGAAAATGCTCGATCAATACTGTCGTCTTTTCTGTTCAGAGATGGCAGGCCTACAGACTTATACACTCATTCATGATGAAAAGATCATTCAGGACTTCCCTCACCTACAAGCCTTTCAAGATTATTCTCTCAAAGTTGCAAAGGATTATGAGAAAGAGCTTGCAAAAGGTGCCAAGGAGGGTGATAAAGAGCATATAAATGTTCCCTCTTCTTCAAAACCACCTCCTCCTCCGTCTGTTTGACAATGAATTTCAAAAGCCTGTGTTTGAGTTGTTTTTTGTTTTAGTTTGAACATCTTATGGTCTGTTATAAATAACTCTATCACGTCCTTATTATGGGTTGATAGTCCTATTTAAATTGACGTTTGGTTTGCATATTATATCATTTGTTTATCTCTCTTACTGATGACAAAAAGAGGGAGAAACAGCTAGTATTTATTGCGGGACCAGGGCCAGGACCATAAGCAAACGCAAAAGAATTCACGCTCTAGCACATGGTGATATCTTTCATTTTATCTATGCTTTTGCTAAAATCGACATATATTCGCTTATCTCATCTTTACTCAGAATTAAAAATTTACACCATTGTGAAATCTTTTTGAGCTTATATTTGAATTTCATAACTTATTTCAAAATTTACTTTTGTTGAGGAAGTTTTGTCATCATCAAAAAGGCGAAAATCCTCATTTTGAATATTTTGATTCGACAAAATTATCATTCTTTCTATATGATATTAATAAGCTTTTATTGCGGGATGAACAAATGAACAAAAGCTCATGTTAATCCAAATTTGGCATTGAGACTCAAGTAGTAGTTGTCATGTATTTGCTTTTGAAGTTGTTCGGATGGAGGATGTTACTACTGTGAAGACTTGTTCTTCTAGAGATTTACGTGACATGTCGCAAGGACTTTAATGAAGCTCGTAGTCACTATTTAAAATCTGTTCGAGATTCGGAGAGTCTTTACTTCGAAGATTGCTTCTAAAAACGGTGTTCGGATTTCGTAATATCTTCGAGGCAGATTTTGAAGACCCAAGTCATGGGTTTCCAATATTTGCGGTTTTCTTTATGGAAGTTTGTAATATCGATTGACAAGATTATCTTCCAATCAGATCATGAGAACATTACGAGTGGATATTACCTCCTAGGAATAAGAATTGTCTATTATTTGAATCAACTCTACTTTTGAAACCGAGGATTTAGTTAGATGGGCTCTTGAATCGACGGTTCGGACTCTATTCCAACGGCTATTATATCTTCTCAAATATAGTCTCGTTCAATTACGATTGATGACGTCCAATTAATGATTAGAGAGCGATCCTTTGAAAGCATGTCCAACGGCAAGTTTGGAAGCAAAGGAGTATAAAAGAAGATCCATGATGACCAGCAGAGACTCGATTAGAACATATAATTTTAAAGTGCTTGAGTTATTCGAGTCACATACTTATTCTCGAGAGTTAAACATATTCTTTTTTAGAGGTTTTGTAAGAGCGATTGAGAGTGATAATCTCTTGTAACCTCAATTGATTTATCTAGTGGAATTCAGCAAATCGTTTGTCATCGTAGAAGAGTGGACGTAGGCCTAACAAGCCAAAACGACTATAAAAACTGTGTGCAATCTTTTCTTCCCTAAACTCATATTATTGTGTTTAGTTCAATCGCACGCTCTCTTACTAATTCTATTTAGATTGTGTTTGGAAACTATTTTTATTCTGCATTAAGTTTCAAAATTATTCAGAATCACATATTCCCCTCCCCCTAGGTGATATTACTAGATACAACAATCGTAAATATGAGGGGTAATGCTCAGTATACTCTTCCCACGAGCATGAGAAGCCAACGAGTGCACCATAGCATAGGTTATGGGTGATGGCTAGTGGAGGGATCGGCATATCTAACTAATCTAAAAATAATTTAACAAGAGGAGTGAGTGAAAGCTCAGCTAATGGAAACGTCTACCTTAACAACTAAACAAACTATCTATCACTTAATCAAGCACAGCATGTCAAATAAGTAGGATACGTGACAAGACAATCACTCTACTACCGTGCCATTAGACTTGGATTTGTAAGATGCTAGCTTCCAACATATTTTCACAACAATTGACATTTGAGTTGAGGTTAGGATACCTGACAAGACAATCAATAAACTACTACCTAGAAACGTTGTGTTTACAATTATATCTGAACCTAGAGTTGAGATTGAGAAGGTCAATAGAGGGAACAAATTTAGGTTGTGTAGCATTAGCCCTATCAACAATTGTGTGTAACCATTCTCAATGCATTGCATACTCCAAGATCAACATTTGAGTTACATTCAACGAGACTTAGCTCTAGGGTACCTGCTCTCATGAGATTGAGTATGGGCCAAGTCCGTCCACCAAATAAGGGTTATAGCCCACTCAAACAAATAAAACTATGCCCAATCTTCAAGAGTAATGGTCCTGGGCCTGGGAAATTAACATGACCAACTCCAAGAAAAACGTATACGTCTCCTTTGTTTCCTTTACTTTTTTTTTTGTCTTGATACACGAAGTCACCTTTCATAGTTTATCATAAATAAATAAAAAGGTGACTTTCCTTTGCAAGAAGTGTCCTCTTTTCTAGTGTCTTATTATGTTAATGGTCCGATTCCAATTTGGATCCAGGTCGAAATCTTCGTTAAGTTTCCATTTCCTGAAATTATATCTACAAGAGCTCCTTGCAATTTGGAAAATCATGTGCTAAAGGATGGCACTTCAAAAGCTCAGTTGACTTTTTAGTTTCACATTTATGGCTTCAAGAGCTCCTTTCAACATGGAAAATCATGTGCTTAACCATGATTTTCAGTTTTTTATTTACTAAGCAAAATTACTTGAGCTTATATTCTTTTATCACCCCAATTTGTCATTATGTAGGGTATCGACTCTTTCTCATTAAGTCTAACATAGAGCATCGTGTGGAATAACACTTTAAAGACAAGGAAAGGGAACACGTGAACTCATTAAATTGATTGCCACATTTTTTAGACGTCTCACAAGTCCTCATAAGTGAAAGTTCTTGAATTAATTAGATAGTTATTTTTTTAATGCATTGCATATTCCAAGATTGACATTGGGAGTATTATTAAACAAATCTTGCTAAGCAAAAAGAAAAAAAAGCATATTCGAGGAATCTTTCTATCGGGATCTCCTCATGACGGAATCAATCTAATACATGACGTGGACTAGCACATGCAAATTCACTTTTTTTATTTTATTTTAGGTTAACAACGAGATCATCATTATGGAACTGATTTCGACAGCTTGTCAACACTTCTCCATGCATGAATACTCCAATATAAACATTTAAGGTACATTGAACGAGACTAGCTTTGGGGTACTTGATCTTTTCAAGATGGAAATTTGTGATTATGACGAAATGAATGTATTCTATACACGACGTCATGTACATCCGTAATATGGTCTTTAGGATACTAACAAAAATCTTCATGAACTATACTATAGTATAGACTATTTCTATATTCTATTTTCGAAACCCTAGCATTTTTCACCGTGGGATTTCAAAGTTTTGCATGCAATGTAATGAACCAATTCATTCCACATTGGCCAAATGCCCAAAATGATTATAAGTAACCACATAAAATGCTGATCATATTAAGGGTAGGTCTTAATAAAAAATGGTATCAAATGACTCTTATCCACTCACGAACTCTCAAATTAAATGACTTACATGGCGCGTATGGCCAAGAACCGTACTTGCTTAGACCTAGAGTAGGTGATCACTACCCGCCCTCGTGAGACTGAGTATGCGCCAAGTCCATCCACCAACTAAGGGTTGCAGCCCTCTCCAACAAATTAAAGTATGCCCAATGTTCAAGAGCAATGGTCCTGCGCCTAGGAAATTAACATAACCAACTCCAAGAAAAATGTATATATCTTCGTTGTTCTTCACTTTTTCTTTCTTGATAAAACGAAGCCAACTTTCATAAGTTATGACAACAAAATAGGTTTACGATGACTTTCTTTTGCAAGAAGTGTCCTCTTTTCTGACATTTTATTATGTTACTGGTCCAGTGTCAATTTACTTACTCACGTGCATTCTATCGATGTTTCTTTGGCCTAAAATAACAATAACGGCATTGATAGCTCCACGCATGCCTATCCATAGAGATGGCTTCTTTTATTCCTTTTTACATATAAAAAACTTAAGTAAATAGAGCTTATGAAATGCTCCACTCCACTCGTTAGTGTTGTTCCATGGCATTTTAAAATAGAACAAACATTTGTAGCTGTGACCACTAAAAAATCAAAGGCGATAAAAGATCAGAACTGTGATTATATATAAATATATGTAGATTCAATTGAAGATCTCAAATAACTTTCTATCCCTAAAACAATGGTTGAAAGAGCTCTTTGTAATTTAGGAAATCATGCGCTTAACCATGGATTCCTCCTCTTTAGATTCTCCATTGGCTCTTAAAAATATAACAACAATGACTTTTATAGCGGTACACTAAAAAATTCCAATGCACTGAAGGAGCAGAACTGATGTATTTATATACGAAAATGGGGATCTTGTTCAAGACTCTAAAATTATGTTTATTGTATCTCCTTGCAATTTGAAAAAATTATATGCTTAACCATAGATCCCTACTCTTTAGTTTCTACTATGTTGGCATTTAACATTAAAATAATAATGACTTTTATAGCGGTAAACTCTAAAAGTCCTGTGCAATAAAGGAGCAGAACTGATGTGTTCATACACTTAAATGGGGATCTAGTTCAAGATCTCTGTTAATTTCTAAAATTATGTCAGTAAGATCTCCTTGCAATTTCGAAAATCATGTGCTTAACCATGGATTCCTACTTTTTAGTGTATGCTCTGTTGGCACTTAAAATATAACAATAATGACTTTTTTAGCTGTGAATACTAAAAAGTCAAATGTAACGGAAGAGCAGAATTGATATATGTATTTATTAAATAGGGATCCAGTTCAATATTTCCATTAACTTTCTATTTCCTAAAATTATGCCTATAAGAGCTCCTTGTAATATGGGAAATCATGTGCTTAACCGTTGATTCCTTTTCACCAAAAAAAGAAAAACAAATCATGGATTCCTACTCCTTAGTGTCAGCTCTGTTGGCACTTAAAAATGTAATAATAATGTATTTTATAGTGGTGAACACTACAAAATCAAATGCAACGAAAGAGTAGAATTGATGTGTATATTTAAATGGGGTTACAATTCATGATTTCCATTAACTTTCTATTTCCTATATATATATATATATATATATATATATATATATATATATATATATATATATATATATATATATATAAGAGCTCCTTGGCAATATGGGAAATCATGTGCTTCACCATGGATTTATACTCTTTAGTGCCTGCTCTGTTGGCACTTAAAAATATAGTAACAATGACTTTTATAGAGATATACCCTAAAAAGTCAGATGCCACGAAAGAACATAATTTATATATGTACATATTTGAATGCGGATCCAGTTCAATGTCCTTGTCAATTTTCTATTTCCTATAATTATGGCTATAAGAGGCTCCTTACAATGTGGGAAATCATGTGCTTAACAATTGATTGTATTACTAAGTACGAATATATTTTTTTTTTTGGGTTTTTATCACCCATTTTGTCATTATGTTGGATATTGACTCCCCACTTCCAAGGAGTTGAGGAGTTTTTCTCTTTGAATATAAAATAGGCGATCATGGGTAAATGTGCTTTTAAAATAGGGAAAGTAAACACAGTGAAAGTGCGAACTCATTAATCTAAATCTCACTTTAATTTGTTGCCGGCTCTCTTGGTGGAATAGATACCCACATTAGTGAACCACGTAAATTTATCGTGTTCTTTATGAGTTATCATTGATTTTTCTAGTAATTTATTCATCTTGCGTTAGACTCAATTGTCATATCCATTAGCTCTCCTATTATTTCACAACACTTTAGAGTGAATATATTTTAAGCACTTATGGATGTTTGTATTTGCACCGACAGGACGTGCCAGTGAAAAGTGTCTGAATTAATAAGATAACCATTTAATGCATTGCATGCTCCGAGATCAACATTTGACTATCTTATTTAGGGCCCCGGAATTTTCGATTTAAGGTATTTGATCTTTTCCAGATGGAAATTTATCATAATGACGATGTCAATGCATCCAATACAAGAAAGAAGTCAGCCGGCACACGAATACACAAGTACATCCTCAATACTTTCTCTAGGATAATAACAAACTATACTTTAGTATAAACTTTTTCCATATCCTATTTCCAAAACCCTTACATTTTTTGACCGTTGGGAAAATTTTACCGGCTAAAATTTCAAAATATCACATTTTTGCATCCTAGCCCTCCATAAGATTTTCAAATTGCGTGCGCGCACGCACACACATATGTGTATATTTGTGGAATATTGAGCATATGATAAAAGAAATTGTGTAAAATAAAATATACAGCGTAATGGCCCGGGTCATTTAACGTAGACCAAGTCCAGAGAATGAATATTTGAAGTCACCACCCAAAACTGTGATCATTTCGAGGATGGATCTTACTTGGGAGTAATATCACGATATCTCTTCCCATATGAAATAGGATGTCACAAGCTCTTCAATTAAAGGAATGTCGTCATGAAATAGCTGAGACAAACTTCTCATATTCGACAAGCAGCCCCCATCCATTCATGGGCCTCCCCCATTCTAGATGCCTACCAAAAGCTGCATGTGCCGGGATTCTCTCCACTACAGGTGATATCTTCCCGCCCTTGTGAGATTGAGTATGGGCCTAGTCCTTTTGTCAACTACGGGTTGCAGCCCTCTCCATCGGATAAAATTAGGCCCAATGTTCTAGAGTATTGGGCCTAAGGTCTGGGCTTGGGGAAATTAACACTACCAACTCCAGGAATTCCAAAGTTTTTTTTCAAATTTATTTATGAAGCTACTTTTCATAACTTAAGACAACAAGATAGTTTTATAGTTACTTCCACGATATTGTCATTGAATTATACAAGGTAATTTTTCTTCCACCACGACTATGAACTCCAAAGTCACATTCAAATAAGTAAACTAGAGAGTATGAAAATACCCTACTCTTTAGCATTTGCGTTGTTCACACTTAAAAATGTAATAACAACCACCTTTTACAGTGGTGAACACTAAAAAGTCAAATGCAATAAAATATTGTGATTATAATTATATATGTGAGAAAATGTGGATCCGGTTCAAAATCTTACTATCTCTTTTAAAAAAAATTATGGTTGTAATAGTTGCTTGCAATTTGGGAAATCATATATTTAATGATGGCAGTTCAAAATCTCAATTGACTTTTTTTCCCCACATATTATGGCTATAAGAGCACCTTACAATCTGGAAAATCATGTACTTAACCATGGATTTTCAGTTTTTTTATTTATTAAGGGTACTTGAGCTTATATTCTTTTATCACGTCAATTTGTCATTATGTAGGATATCGACTCTCTACTCCCAATGAATAAGGTAGTTTTTCTCATCGAATCTAACATAGACTATTGTGCGAAATCGATACTTTAAAGACAAGGAAAGTGCACATATGAACTCATTAAATTGAATGCCAATTTCTTTTTAGACTTCGCACATGTCCACTTAAGTGAAAAGTTTTTAAATTAATTAGATTGTTGTTTTTTTAATGCATTGCATATTCCAAGATCGACATTAGGAGTATTATTAAACAAATCTTGCTCTGCAAAAACAAAACCAAAAAGGCATATTCAAGGAATCTTTCTTTCGAGGTATCCTCACGACGGTGTCCATATATCTAATACATGACGTTGACCGGCACATGCGTACATGTGCACATCCACAGTTTTCTTTGTTTAGGGTAACAACGAGATCATCATTAAAGAACTGATCTCGAAAGCCTATCTACACTTTTCAATGTATTGGATACTCCAAAATCAACATTTGAGTCACATTCAACGTGACTTAGGTTTAGGGCAATTATCTTTTCAAGATGGAAATTTGTGATTATGACGAAATCAATGTCCTATTTTCAAATACATTCATAATATCTTCTTTAGGATAGTAACAACTATCTTCATGAACTATAGTATAGACTAATTTTATATCCTATTTTCAAAACCCTTGCTCTTTCCATTGCAAGACTTCAAAGTTTTATGCGCTATAATTTTAAAATATCACATTTTGCATCCTCGCCCTCTATAAGATTTACAAATTGCATTATGTTGATAAGTGTATTATGAACTTATGATGCAAGAACTCAGTTTTTTAAAATTGAAAATGCAATGTAACAACCTGGTTAATTCCACGTGGGCCAAATCCCCCAAAATACATATTTGAAGTAACCAAATAAAGTGGTGACAATTTTAAGGGTAGGTCTTACAAATGAATGGTATCTCATGATCTTGTCCACCCATAAACTCTCGAAAAAAGACTGACATGGCGCGTATGGCCATACTTCCATTCTTGGGCCTCCAGCATTATGTATGCTTGTCAAGAATTGTATTTACTTGGATCCTCTTGCGTGGGAGATCCTTACCTGCTCTCAGGAGAGTGAGTATGGGCCAAGTCCGTCCACCAACTAAGGATTATAGCCCTCTCCAACAAATTAAACTATGCCCAATGTTCAAGAGTAATCATTTTGTTGTCATAAGTTATGAAAAATGACTTCGGATATCAAGATTTAAAAGTAAAGGAACAACGAAAATATTATATGATTTTCTTGGTGTTGGTTATGTTAATTTCCCGAGCATAGATAACGGCATGATAGGTCCACGCATGCCTATCCATAGAGATGGCTCCTTTGATTCTTTTATAATTTGAAGATGAGAAATTTAAGTAAGAAAAATAGAGCTTATGAAATACCCCCTCTTTGGTTCCTGCTCCGTGACCCTTAAAAATATAATAAAATGACTTTTATAGCTGTAAAGACTGAAAAGTCAAATGCAGGTAAAGATCGAAATTAATGTATGTATATATTTAAATGTGGAATCAGCTCAAGAACTTCATTAACTTTCTATTTCCTTTAATTATGGCTATAAGAGCTCCTTGTAACATGTGAAATCATGTGCTTAATAATGGAATTTCAATTTTTTTATTACTAAGCACCAATACTTTAGGCCATATCTTTTTATCACTGAAGAAAAAAAAGTAATTGAGTCGATGAAGCTTACTTTTCATTGACACATAATATAGTACAAATAGACATATCACCACCTATGATTATGGTTATAAAAGATAACAATTTTTCGTATAAATGGAAAAGGAATAAATAAAATCGGAAGAAATCTCTAAATAATCAATTCGTGGATGCTCGCAGATATATTATCTTCATGTTGATTTGTAGAAGATTCCGCAAATATATTATCTTCATGCTTATTTATAGAAGCTTTCGCAACCCAAGCATTATGATTTTTTGCTTTTCGATTACCACAATATTGCCCTTCAAACTAGTCAATGGGGGAGGACTAGAGATCGAGTTTTGTTCTTAAATTGAGAAACCGGGTTTCTTTTCAATTTAATTTTTTTAAAAAATATTTTTAAAAAATTAATTACCAATTGGGTCTCGGCACTTAAAGTGCCAAAAGTGCCCATTTGGCGGCCAGTACTGTGAGCTGGCAGTCCTTTTTTTTCAATTTCATTTTTCTTTTAATTTTATTTTTTTAATTATTAGTACTTATAATATTTATTCTATTTATAATTTTTTTCTTATTAAGCTTATCTTTATAACATAATTAGTAATAATTAATGTAAAAATTTATTAAGATCTATAATTAATAAATAATGTTGTAATTATAAAATTAATTAAAAATATTCATAAAATAAAAAAGAGATTTTCATAATATATAATAATCGTCAACTTACCAATTATAAATAAAATAAATATTATAAGTATCAATAATTAAAATAAAAATAAAAAAATATGGGGTTTTTTTTTAATTTAATTTTTAAAAAATATTTAGGAAATTACTTTAATTTTTTTTTACAGATTTAGGTCTCACTTCGGCAATTAGGCTAACGCCCGCTCGGCACCCTACCGCCAAAAGGGTGGGCCTTTTTTTCGTATTTTTTTTTTTAAATTTCATATTTTTTAATTATTTATACTTATAATAATTATTTTATTTATTTATAATTGGTAAGTTAATGATTGTTATATATTATGAAAATCTATTTTTTTCATATATCTTACCAATTTTATTTTATTATTTTTTAAAGTAATTTCCTAAATATTTTTTTAAAAAATTAAATTTAAAAAACCCCATATTTTTTTAATTATTGATACTTATAATATTTATTTTATTTATAATTGGTAAGTTGACGATTATTATATATTATGGAAATCTCTTTTTATTTTATGAATATTTTTAATTAATTACATAATTACATATATTATTTATTAATTATAGATCTTAATAAATTTTGACATTAATTATTGCTAATTATGTTATAAAGATAAGCTTCACAAGAAAAAAATTATAAATAAAATAAATATTATAAGTACTAATAATTAAAAAAATGAAATTAATTGGAAAAAAAAGGGTTACTGTTGGATTGGCCGTCGTCAGGCAGTAGGCCTGCTCGGCGATCCAGGCTTCAGGCGGGTCTCAGCTCGGCACTTTAAGTGCCGAGTGAGACCCCAATTGGTAATTAATTTTTTTAAAAAAATATTTTTGTAAATATTTTTTTTAAAAATTAAATTGAAAAAAAACCCTTGGAAACCGATCTTGACTCAGTGGTTTTGTGAAAATATCAGCAACTTGTGAAGAAGATGGAACATAGCGAGTTACCAAGAGTAATCATTTCACGAACAAAATGATAATCGATCGCAATGTGCTTTTTTCGAGCATGAAAGTGGATTAGGTGTGTGATGTAATCTTTGGCATGTTGTTTGAGAAAAGTAACGAAGATTGATGTTGATAGATCCCAATTTCAAGCGGTCATATGAAATTCAAGTGAGTTCAGCGGTGGTGGAAGCGAGAGTCCGGTATTCGGCTTCAGGCGTGGAGTGGGGCATAGTAAGTTGGTTCTTGGCACACCATGAAATACAATTTGAGCTAAGAAAGTACAATAACCGGTGGTTGAACGTCGGGTGAGTTTGGACCCAGCCCAGTTTGCATCGGCGAAGCCAAATAAATGGAGAGAACTATGAGACAAAATGCGAAGCCTAATGTGTAAAGTATTGAGAACATATCGTAAGATACGTCTTACCATCTAATAGTGAGCAACAGTTGGGGCATTCATATATGTTGGCAAACTTTGTTGGCCGCAACCAAGACATCGGACGAGTAATGGTAAGGTATTGGAGAGTGCCTACAATACTTGAAAATGGGACAGTCATCGTAGGGCTTATCACTATGTTTGAGTAGTGGTTGCTCGATAGCTATTGGAGTAGCAATCGGCTTATGTCGCGACCTAAAAATAAAATTAGGTTAATGGATTACTATGTTAGTTATTCGACTAACATAATACGGACTCTCTCAAGTCTTACCAAATCGTGACTTATGTTCAAGTTATTAATATTCAAATGATGTTGATTAGTAGTGCCACTAATCATTTTTTGGTAGGTTGATTAGAAACTTTGTTGTTGACACCGATTTTGATCAAGTGTTTCTTAGTTTAATTTCATAAAATTCACAAAAACTCATAAAAAGTCAAATTTTTTTTATAAAAAAACAAGTTTGGTGGCCTTGGCCAAGCACAAGGAACCATTTTTGAACAAAAATAATTTTTCATATTTTTGCATTTTTTAATATTTTTTGGGAAATAGAAAAATACAAGAAACTTCACGAAAAATACTTCCCGATGTCAAAAAAATATAGCAAAATGTTCCATATTTTTTATTTTAATTCCCTTTCCATATTGACCTTAAGAAAAATTAAAAATTGAATTCAATTTTAGGTGTTTCTTCACAACACCGAAGGTTGAATTTGCCTAAAAAATGTAATTTGAGTCTTTTTATTTGCAAGATTTACATATCTTGAGTCAAGACATTCAATTTCAGTCCTCTGCAACTTCAATTTTGATCAATTTCGCCCTTAATCGCACGAATTGCACGGATTGGGCAAAATACCCAATTATTCTTTGCAATTTAATCACTTGGAATTTCCAATTTTTGAAATTACTTTTAATCCAGGGACTTTCACAACAAAATTGGACTACATCCTAAGGTTTTCATATGTCCTGAATCGATTGGCAAGGGTAATTTGATCCAATTTAATCGTTTGGGCGCTTAATTAAACTTTTCCCCAATTTCCAAATTTAGAAAAGTTTGGGGTTTTTTTTTTATAGAAATTGGTGGAAACATTTGGGCAAAATCACATTTCTAGATAGAATTTGAGCCCCCCGAGTTCAATTTTGAGGTTTAATTGCAAACATTCCCCACAAATTTGGATTAATTTCAAAATTGCAAACCTGAACCAGGTTCGGACCAGGTCGACATTGGTCGAACCGGTCGAATCGGTCCCGAAACAGTGTCATCTTCTCCAAACTCTCATGCCATTTTTGCAGGTTGATGATCAAGATTCAACGACCAAATTGACGAGGCCAATCGATGATAATTGAACAAAGCTACCCTAAGCGTTTTGTTCCTCGGATCAAAACGTGTCGATTGAGCCCGACCTCGAGATCGATGGTCGCCGTGAGGAGCGCCGGCGAAGCAATCAAAGCCCGGCAGTCTAGAAAGTCAACATTTTCACAGAATGGACCAAACGACGTCTAATTCGCGCACATCGGAGCATGGGATAAGTTGGATGGAATTCCCCATTGTCGCCCATCGCCGTTTGGACCCCTTCGCACGCATGGGCGCGTGCGAAGGAAGGCAGCGAACCTCCTCCCGACACGCTAAAATTTGAAGAGGGTATAAAAGGTTGGCAAGCTTCGCGAATCAAAGAGAGGCTCATTCATGCTCGTTGACGATACCGAGTATAGAGAAAGAGAAAAGTAGAGAGAGAGAGAGAGAGTCTTGCGCGACGCCATTGCTTGAAGCTTCATATTGAAGCTTCGCGACTTCGGCCCAGTCAATCCAAGCTGAATGCAGCGCCGGATCATCACCGGAAGCTCGCTTTGAACCGAGGAGAAGCGATCGCACCAGCTCAATCGACTGCGACCTCCAAAATCGGTGAGTCGACCTTGCGATCTTCTCGTGTGTTCATGGCATCATGCTATTACGAGTGTAATTGTCTCAATTAGTGTGTGCATTTTGATCTCAAAACATTGACAATGATCGCATCTCACCTTTGCATTGATTTCGCTCGATAAACCTAAGTCGAATCTTCAACATACCATGATCGGTCAAGCGCTAGCTAAGCTTTTCTAGCCATTGCGAGCTCAATCGGAGCTCGAGGTAAGTGTTATGAACTTCCTATGATGCTTGTGTGTGATGGAATTGATCTATTATGCTCTATGTTACATGATCAAACTCTAAGTTGTCGTTCTGTATTTAGCTTGATATTCGCGATTTGGCGATAGAATTGCATGATTCGAGATATGTTAATCTAGAGGTTTAGGCAGTCGATTGGTAATGGTTTCGCGTCATTCCGTCGAGATCTCGCCGTTAGATCTCGGTTGGAGAAATGTCAGCCGTCCGTCGGTAGTCGTCAAGAGGTTGTTGAAGACGAAGGCTGAGCTGGCGGGTCAACGAGTCGAGTCCGAGGTGGCGAGCGGTGAGTGGTCCAACTTCGAATCCTAGTCGGCTCGGCCATTGGCGTAGTAGTACGAGTCGGATTAGATCCGACGGTCCCGATAATTCGATGAGTTTGATTTTAGGCCGTTAGATTAGATTTTTGATAATTCGTTTAATACATGGAAAATGAGAAAATAATAAACGTTGTCGTTTAGGTCAATAAGCACACGACGCCGTTTAGGAAGAAAGTACGATGTGTCGTCGTTTTAGGTTTAATAGGAATGAATGGTTGGGATCGAGTCCAGGTTTAATCGCGACCGTTCGTTCGTGTGCGATGCGGCATCGTTTTTGTACAAGGGGCAGATGTGATCGAGTGCGGCAAGGCGTACGTAGGCGCGAATGAATGAACGGTCGAGATCATTTCTAGGATTAATCGTGGCCGTCTATTTAATTTTTGTATTTTCGGATATTAGGAAAATAGTTTTAAAAAATAAAAAAATATTAGATAAATAGGATATGGCGTCATTTTAGTGTCGAACGGGTTCGAGCCGGGTCGGGGTCGGGTTGGCGGGTGTTGACCGGGTTGACCTGGTCCGAAAGATTAATAAAAATTCATGGAAATTTTCTAAAAATCTAAAAAAATTAATAAAATTCATAAAAATTCCTAGATTTTCCCAAAAAATTTCTAAAAATGTCTAGATCGATTCGGGATTCTTATAGTCCGGATCGAAAAATTTTGAAGTTGAGGGTCGATTTACATAGATCCGGAAAATTATTGATTAAAAAAAAAAAATCCAAAAAAGGTCGATTTTCAACTTGCTCCGACCCTATTTTGTGATTTTGGGTCCCGAACCTTCCAAATGACCATTTTACCCTTATGGGTACTTGGCCCCCAAAAACTCGAGCCGCGAATCAACCTTTTTAGGTCGCCTTAGATAGGGATTGGTATGCAAGGCTCCTGTGTTCGATTGTTGGGGTTGACCATATTTAATCCCGTTCGCTATGAGAGGTTGATGATCCTACCCACTTGTTGTTTGATTGCGCTTGTGGACGACTCATTAATTCGTATAGCGGAGCCTCGTTAGGTCCACACCCGAGCCTTTTTAATTTCTTTAGAGTCAAACCTCACTTGTCTCATGCGCATGTGAATGGAAGGTTGGTATACCTAAAACCAAAAACCAAAAAACGATAGTAATATCGGTTGGTAAAGGCTCTTCCCCTTTTAATTTGAACTTGTAAATTTAAATTATGCATAGCATACATTTTCACGAACATATCATGAAATATTGTTAGATCGTTTAAGTGATTGGGGTTGAAGGTCATCTTTTGGACTAGATGACGCCTCAAGGTCCGACCAACGTCCTCGATGTGTTCATGTGGAAGCGAAGGAGCATTCGACGTAGCGACCGAGAGGCAGATTCATTCCAAGTTTTTGGATTTGTCCACGGGAGGAACTCAATGGACCAACTGCATCCGTGGTGAAAATTGTTAGTATACGAGTTGCGCACGACATTTGGAGCTCAAACGCGGAAAAGAAAGGATCCGAGAGCTATATGCGAAATTGATGAGGCGACCTCGCGCAATTAAGAAGGCCCCGAATCATTCTCCAATCAAGAAAATGGAAGTTGTTGTCATATCCTCCGATGATGAAGAAGGTGTTGATCCTCCCGAGTTGGTAGTGATATCATCGGATGAAGACATCGATCCGACTAGTTAGTTTCGGTTCGACTTTGGGGCATTTCTAGGGTTTATTGCATTTCTTCGGGGTTGTTTGTGTATTTTATTTTGACGTGTATGGGTCGAACACCTTTAGATGTCTTTATATCCTGCTTCTTTGGAATTAACCGTATTAAGATTGTGAGTTTTATGAGTTGTCAAATTCAAAATTGTAATAATGGCTTTCTCCCCTATTACGCTTAAACGATCCTAATCAATTACATGCCATCTTTAGGGGGATTTGGTCCATAACTACCCCATTTGGTTTATTTTAGTCAAATGGGAGTAGTTGACCCTCATGTTATTAAAAGATGACATGGAATTTGATTAGCGCATTTGCATAACATTTCATGCATATCCATCATAATCCATGGTAATTGACATTAGAATAATCATTTTGCATATTCTAGATCATGGGGAATTGAGATATCAAGATCATTCGGTGCCGCGCAAAGAGCTTTCTCAATGGTTCATTCCGGTGCCGCGCAAAGAGCTTTCTCAATGGTGGGACCGTCTCAAATCTATCAATAAAGCGTACGTTGAAGGGCGACTAGGTCGACTAGTGGATCTCGATTAGAGTCGAGTACCAACCGGCTCTTATTCAAGCTTTGGCTAAGACGTGGGATGTGCATACGATGACTTTCAACTTCTAAGGCCTTGAGATGACCCATACACTCGAAGAGTATTCTGCTATCATCGGGGCCAAATTTGATGACCATATAGCTCAACCTCCTCTAGATATGGATTATACCCTTTCTCTATCGAGTTTCTTCGCCTCAAAACTTCGGAGATAGAAAAAGTCTACAAATCTAACTCTAGCAGATTTACTTTCTCATTTCTCTTCGACAATTACTTTTCTTTATCCGCCGATACCGGTCATAAATCGGGAAAGGTGTTCGTTCTAACTTTCTTCGCCTTCGTCCTATTCCCTACTTCTAGGACTACCTTCGACCCCTCCATAGTTCACATAGCTCGACAAGCATGTTGCCGATGGAATTACTCTTACATGATCTTAACTGAAACCTTCCTTTCTCTAAACCGTTTAAAAACCTCCAAAAAGGCCATTTTCCAAGCATCCAACGGACTACTTCATATGTGGTTTCGTTTCTCACATAAAGACTTTCCAACTTCGAGTAGGATGTTATGAGATTAATGAGCATGTTCATCCCCTTAAATCCTTCCTTAAGTGCTAATCCCTCGTACCTAAACACTCTCTCAAGAAATGGGTTGAGCTTTTGAGAGATTTGGAGCTTTGAGCATATCCGATGGCGTCGACTTGGCCTAAGATCTTGGAGGCTTGCATTCTTGGGGTTGATGATAGCCCTATTCCTTTACTAGGATGTACCGGTGTAGTGGCCTACTATCCTATTCGTGTGGTGAGACCGGTTTGGCATTTTACAACAAGTGGCACAAAATATTTGTCCGGGGATCTTCTCATTTGATATGTCACATGGAAAGCTTACAAAAGAAGCGAAGAAGCTCTATCGGGCCCGAATCAAGCTTATCCTTCATGCCTTGAAGAATTCTCCGTTGCAACAAGTTGAATGGCCGACTATTTGGATGATGAGATGAACATCCATAGGCCTTCCAAGGATTTTATTCGAAGTTCAAAGAGTACCGCAGATCATTGGTCGAGCCGTACGTACCTAGATGTATATCTCCCCGCATTGAAGAAGTGGAATCATATGTACCCGAGTACATTGTACCGTACATCCCGAGGAGTGGAGCCGTATGTCCCTGAAGATCCGGAGCTTTGGATGTCCGAAGAAGGAGAAGATCATTATTTGTGGGATTGGGACGGATCGGAGGAACAAGAAGAATCCAAGCGTCTGCAGCTCGGATATATCCATCCCCCCATTTAGTTTTGCATATTGTTATATTTTTGAACACTTTTGAACAATTCAAGTTGTAATAAATGCATCTTATTTCCTTTATGTTTCACGCATACACATCATCATATAGGAAACGCAATTACCACGGATTAATCTTTTCCGATTTTGAATGCCCTCAATACCGACTAGTATCATGAAAAATAGGTGACAGAGATAATCACGAGGACACGCAGACAAACACGCCTAATAAGAATGGAGCGGGAAGAACTCCCGCCTTGCGTGGTAAAACTTGGAGAATCAAATGAACATGATAGCCACTATGGTGGCGAGATGAAGGCAATGCTGATTGCCGGTCAAAGGAAAGTATCCTATCGATCCGAATTCTCAAGCTTCTCCGAAGCGCATCGGATGGTACGAGATGCTAATCCGGCCCCTGTTGTAAACACCTCTCCAAATTTGGAGCGGCCACCTAAGGACCCTCCGGTTGTAATAGACCTGAAAAAGAAAGAAAAATAAGCCTACAAGATGAAGGAAGAAATCAAGAGGCTCGCCAAGATTGAGGAATGCTTGGTTAGTCGAGGATACGAGCTTTCACGCTTTGATAAGGTGAAATCGTTTGAGAATATTGAGGTTCCTTCGATTACAAGGAGCCTGATTTCGTAAGGAAATACAACGGGATCGGATGTCCCAAGGCACATCCGAAGTACTACTTGCGCCGTATGTCTCGGTTCTCGAGCAATATCCCGCTATTGGTCAATACTTTTCAAGAAAGTCTATCTAGGGTAGCCTTAGCATGGTTCATTGAACTAGAACCCGAGAGGCTTCTTTGATCGGGACAAGTTAGGCGATGAGTTCCTTAGAGCAGTACAAATTTAACACTCGACGACCCTTACTAGGGAAAACCTTTTGGGGACCGCTAAAGGGAAGAACGAGGCCATTCGCGCCTACGCTAAAAGGTGGGGAGCTTTAGCCGTACAAGTGAAACCACCATTGTCCCTAAAGAAGAGTTGGTGGACATCTTCCTCAAGGCATTACCCTTTGAGTACTTTGATAAGTTGAACACCTCCCGGGTGTTAGATATTCTCACACTTAATTAAGGTGGCAGAGCATCATGAATGGGCATTGCGGGAAAAGAAGATACCTGACACTGTCTTTTTAGACGCCAATACCCCGTAAGAAGAGATAGGGAGCAAACTGGTGATGTGGCGTTTGTCCCTAACCCACCTAAACTAAAATTTTTTTCACCTTCTACCCCTACCCAAGGATCTTCTTCTTGGACCATCCCTAAACCACCGGAGCCAAGAAAGAGAAACCAACCCGTTTTTACCCCACCGCCTCGACCTTTGTCTAAACTACTACCCATGCTTGCTTGAGAACCGATTGGTTGCGAAGGAGCCTCCTAGAACGAATCCTCCTAGGTTCGTGGGTTTGACGAAACTCGGACATGCATTTATCACATGGGAGAAATGGGGCATAATGTTGACAATTGTCTCCCTCTTAAATATAAGGTGCAAGCCTTAATTGATGGTAAGGTTACCGAGTTCGATAGGACCAACCAAACGTGCAATAGAACCTTTTACCGAAACATCGCGAGGTGAACGCGATATTTGAGAGTGACTACGAAGAAACTCGAGTTCATAATAGACGTGAGCAAAATGCGGGATATCTTGACCCTAGCTTCGCAATACCCCGATGGAGCGATTATTTTCAATGAAGAAAAGAAGGCATGTCTAGAACTGACTAATCAATTTAGGTGTTATTGGGAGAATGGAAGACGCTTACTTTCAAGAGAACCTATGTAACCATTGATATAGTGGCAGAGAGAAGACTTGGAGAGTTCCTTGGGATACTTAATGAATGTCCAAGATGGCAAAGACGAAGAGCTAGATGATTGTGAAATTCGCTTGGAAAAAGCTCGCCGAGGTGATAGAAGGTTTATGCGGAAAGCTCTTGAGAGGGATGAGATAGTTGACAATCTCGGAGAAGATAGCGGATGATACAACTTTAAAGTCTTGTATTCGGCACCACCAAGCTTTTCGTTGATTCGGGAGATATAATTCCGATGGTTGGGGTGGCATGGACGACCTCGAGAGCGAAGAGTTCGTGGGAACTGTTGATGAAGCCAAGAATCGGGAGACCCCTTAGAATGAATGGCGGAATCAAGAGTCCGATATGCGACTTTCCAATTTAGAGACCCACATACGTCATCGACGAGTATGGTGGCGGAGTTATCCCAGTTAGTGGTCAAGAATAATACCACAGCGGTGGAAGAAAGTATGCAAATCCTAGAGATACGACGGACCATTGAGATTCGGAATAGACGAGATCGCGTTGTTGCAAGAACAAGGCGACGATATTTCGAAGAAGGTGGATGAACTAAAAGAGTTGATCATGCCGATCACCCAAATTTAAAATATTTCGCCACAAGGCGTGAATTCGAGGGTAACTTTCCGCTCGAAATATGATGGCCGGGGTGTCCTTTGGCACATATCTCGTATTACCTCCGCCAAATGGTTGGTCATCATGAAGATGATGAGGTGTTAATTCGGGGTTTTAAGCATAGTCCGATCGTTCGCATTGGCTTGGTTCCAATCAATTGATGCTGGATTGGGTCCCAAGTGGGAGGAATTATCAAAGCACTTTGTGCTACGGTTAAAAGTTGGGATTAAAAGATACTTCACCAAAGCCAACTTGTTGAATATCGGAAAAGGAGAATATGAAAGTTTTGAACTCTTCGCCGGAAGATGAAAAAAAGTATGCTATGATGGTGCAACCACCGCTATCGAAAAGGGAAATGTTGAAATTTATGCTCAAGTCGTTGCCGCGTAATATTTTGACCGTATGTATGCATATACATATTATTCCTTCCAACACATGGTAGATGTTGGTATGAGAATAGAAGGTATAATCATGAGAGTCGGGGAGGGAAAGATAGAGGCATTTTGACGAAGGAAACGTCGCCGATGCAACGCCCGCGAGGCCCTATCATGAACATAATCCTCAAAGCATTCATGAGGATGAAATGATAGGGATGGTGGACATCCCAATCCGTTTTGTGATTGATCTGAATAAGGTGGATAACCGGGAAGCTTCCCGTTCGGAAAAGCCGTCGACACTAGATTCATCTTGTGAAGAAGTGACGGAAGTCTCGAATGGTCAAGATGACGGAATTAAGACGGTAAAGATTAAACTTCCACCCGTAAAAGAATACAACTCGAGGGCGGAATTACGGGACCTGGTGAAATTGAGTGTGATGAGATCCCGGAAGATGTTATGCTCCAAGGGAGGTGGAACTCGAAAGAAGGCGCTAACGTCGAAGAAGTGGAAAAGCTTCAATCTGTTGTGAGAACTAGTGAGTATAAAGTCGTCGATCAACTTCGAAAAATGCCTTCACAAATCTCATTGCTTGACCTCTTTAGGAATTGGGAGAAGCATAAAAAAGCTCGCTAAAGGTACGAACGAAGTGCACGTTCGAGACTATCAACGAAGTCTAACCGGGAGACTTCGTGGGGGCCATTCTATTAAAGGATCGATTTCCTTCTCGGATGAAGATTTCTCGAGAGAAGGCGCGTCCACAACAAGGCTTTCTACATTGCCGTAAGGTGCCATGGAAAGGAGGCACCTCATATTTTAATTGATAATGGCTCGGCTTTTAATCGTGTCCTTTAAGCACTTTGAAAAGCTTAGGGATAAATGAAGACTTCGTTAAGACGTCCAAGGCGACTATTCGTTCATTCGACGGAGTTTCTAAGAATGTGGTAGGCGAGATTAAATCGGATGTCTCCGTTGGGCCGGTAACTTTCTTCATACCATTTCAAGTACTAGATATCCCTAGTGCTTTCACTATGCTTTTGTGAAGACCCCTGGATCCATGTATCGGGAGCAATACCGTCTTTCTCTACATGAGAAGGTTAAATTAGGTGGTCAGAGCCGTCGATCACTATTCATAGAGAAACAGGACATCGCGCTTTCTTGAAAGGAATGGTTCCCTACATTGAGCTTAGTTATCATACCTTTGATGTCATATCCAATATGTACGTACCATCGATGCGAAGATAACTACTCCAGAGTTATCTAAGCCTGCGACTATGGTTGGGAAGGTACTCCTCACAAATGGTTTCATTCCCGGCACTGGATTGGGGAAGTATGGTTAGGGAATTCGTAATCCCTTAAGTCTTAACTCAAATGATCACAAGGTTGGTCTAGGATACAAGGGAATGATAGGACATGATACGGGTCGAGGCCGAGGTCGAAACAAATGTTATGAAGACCAAGGACGTCATGTACATCGAGATAGTCGCTTCATTGGCACCAATGCCTGGAAAGCTAAAGGGAAAATGTTTGAAAATCTCTTATCTAAAGTATTCTCCAAAAGAGGTAAATGGCTTGAGGATGAAGATATTTTCGATCTTGTGGATCCGGATTTATTCAACCCATTTCGGGACAATCGAGGTAAATGTGATCATCGAATGGCTCGACGACGACTTTCCCACCCCCGAGTAAAAGGCTCTTTCGAACTTTATCCTTCATCGCATTTGTTTCCTACAACTAAAACTTTTGATGTTTCTTCTTTTGAAGTATCTTTGGATCTCGTTTCGTGATTCAAGAAGTGCAGTATTGTATCGTCATTAGTAGCACCTATCAATAAAAAGCATCTCCGGTTTCATTAAGGACATATGAAGCAATGGATTGGTTCGATGATGACAATTGCCCCGACCATGAAACTTGAGATCCGATCCGCCATATGATTCTTGGTTTTCAAAATGGCTATTGAGAACCGGGATGTCCAGAAGATTAAGGACTAGTTCTCTTCTCTTTTTTCTTCAAAAACGAATTCGAAAACGTTTTTATCAAAATAGACCATGCATTCTATAATATCATCATTGTGGTATACTAACCATCCTTGATGTATTTCGAGCATATCATCCCTCCCATACATAACAGGTTAATATGTGACTCGGATCAGCTCGATGACTACTCATATGAGATTAACGAAGAAGAAATAGATGTGAGCGATATCAAGAGAGAATGGGATAGTTTTGAAGAATCCAAACCTTCTATTTCGAAGAACCTATTGTTATTAATCCGGGAGATTCAGCTTTGTGTTAAAGAGGTGAAAATAGGAGGACATTTATCCACAACCGACGCCTTGAGAATGACGGCATTGCTTAAAGAATATTAGGATATCTTTGCCTAGTCATATGCTTCGACATGCCTGGATTAGACCGAGATATAGTAGAACATGCTTTGCCCACAAATCCTACATGCAAACCCAGTTAACGATCATGCGGAAGAATGAACCCCGAGTTGTCCGATAAGATCAAAGAAGAAGTGATGAAGCTTCTCAAGGTGGGGTTCATCGAAACTGCCCCATATCTTGAATGGGTCGCTAACATTGTACCAATTAAGAAGAAGGATGGGAGGATCCGAATATGCGTGGACTATCGAGATCGCGAATAAAGCTAGTCCAAAAGATGACTTCCCCTTACCGCATATTGACGTGCTTTGTCGATAGCACCGTGGGCTTTGCACTATTTTCCTTCATGGATGGCTTCTCGGGATCTAGTCGGATCATGCTAAAAGAAGAAGACAAGATCAAGACTTCGTTTGTCACCCAATGGGGAATCTTCTATTACAAGGTTATGCCCTTCGGATTAAAAAATGCGGGGGCAACTTATCGTAGAGCTATGGTGACTTTGTTCCATGATATGATACACAAAGAAGTAGAGGTCTATGTGGATGATATGATCGCAAGTCCAAACCCGAAGAAGATCACGTTCAAGTATCGAGAAAATTATTTGATCGACTTCGGAAGTACAAGCTCAAGGTCGAATCCCGCAAAATGCGTATTCGGCGCCAGATCTGGAAAGCTGGTTGGATTTGTTGTAAGCGATCGTGGTATCGAGATTGACCCTTCCAAGATCAAGGCCATATGGAAAATAGGGACTCCTTCACTGTTAAAGAAGTAAGAGGTTTACTTGGAAGGCCGAATTACATATCCGATTCATATCGCAATTGTCGAAACAGCAAAGCCCTTCTTCAAGCTCCTAAAAAAGGGTGCGAAAGTGAAGTGGGATTCCGAATGTCAACAAGCATTTCAGAAGATCAAGGAGTATTTGGTGCAACCTCCAATACCTTGGTACCTCCTATCCCTAACGCTCCTTTAACATTATACCGACGGTTCATGATGAGTTCTTGGGAACATTACTCGCCCAAACTAACCCCGAAGATCGAAAGGAATGGGCCATTTACTATTTGAGTAAGAAGTTCACGGCGTCGGAAGCCAAGTACTCACTTGTGGAAAGAACTTGTGTAGCATTGGTTTGGGTCCTCCATAGACCGAGGCAAGATACCCTACATTATCATATCCAATTGATCATCGAAAATGACCCTATCAAATATCTTCTAGAAAAACCAACTCTATTGGGAAAGATAGCCAAATGGCAAGTGCTCCTTTCGGGGTTTGACATTAGAACTTCGCCCCAAAAATCCGTCAAGGGAAGGGCAATCGCCGACAAGTCGATCGAAAATCCCCCTAAAGACATTCCCGAGCAAAATGGCGGAGGCCAAATCTTGAACATATCTGAAGATAAATGGACAATGTACTTTGATGGCGCAGAATCTCGCTGGATCAGGTTCCGGAGTAGTTTAATATCTCCTAGAGATTAACATTATCCAGTCCTCGCCAAGTTGGTATTCCGTGTACCAACAACATTTCGAATATGAAGCTTGCATCCTTGGGTTACAATTGGCCATTTCATTAAAAGTGAGGAAACTATTGGGGTACGGAGATTCCATGCTCATCATCCTACAAACCCGAAAGCGTGGAAAACGAAGCATCCCAAGCTTATCCCTTATCACAAATTTCTCGAAGGATTGATCCAATACTTTGATGAGATCATATTCGAGCACCTCCCAAGAACTCGGAACCATTTTGCTAATGCTTTGGCCACATTATCGGCTATGTTGCAAGCATAAGATGGCCTTGAGATAGAGCTATTGAGGATTGACATCCTTAATCAACCAAGCATACCTGCATGGTCATCGAAGGAGAACTCGATGAAGAACCATGGTATCATAATATCAAGAATTACCTACTTGAAAGGTGAATTCCCACAAGACAGTCACCGTAAGATAAGAAATACATCAGCAAGATGTCTTCTAAGTTTTTCCTCAGTGAACAAATCTTATGCAAGAGGTCCTTTGATTCGATCTTGCTGAGGTGCGTAAACGCCCAAAGAGGCAAATCTCATCATGAAAGAGATCCATGAAGGAGAATGCGGGCCGCACATGAATGGTCATCTCCTCGCCAAGAAGATCATGAGGCTCGGATATTCTTGGATGACTATTGAATCGATTGCAATCAACATGTTAGGTCTTGTCATCGGTGCCAGGTATATGGAGACGGGATAGATGCGCCGCCAAATGAATCGCATCGAGATGTTAGAACCTTGGCCGTTCTCTATGTGGGGATTGACATGATTGGCCCGATTAACCCGGAAGGCTTCCAACGGTCATCGTTTCATTATGGTAGCCATTGATTACTTCACCAAGTGGATTGAAGCCAGCTCATATGCCAACGTCACTGGAAACAAGTGTGGCTAAATTCATTAAATGAGATATTATCTCAAGATATGGAGCTCCACGAGCAATCATTACGAGATAATGGCTCCAACCTCGAACAACAAGGTTATGGATCATCTATTGGATCGGTTTAAGATACGACACCTCAATTTTTCACCTTACCGCCCACAAATGAATGGAGCTATGGAAGTGGCAAATAAGAACATCAAGAAAATATTGGCCAAGACCGTTGAGAAATATCGAGATTGGCACAAAAAGATTGCCATGTGCTCTCATGGCCTATCGAGCTTCGATTCGTACTTCAACCGGGGCAACTCCCTACTCATTGGTATATGGTATGGAAGCAAGCCCGCCAATAGAAGTTGAAATTCCCTCTTTAAGGATCCTTTCACGGATCAAATTCTCGAGAGAATGAGTGAAACCAAGACAGGCATGGAGAAGCAATCGATTGATAAAAACGACTAAAGGCCATTTGCCATGGTCGAGCTATCAAAAGAAAGTGGCCAAAGCTTTTAACAAAAGGTTAAGTCCAGAAATTTTGAAGCGGGGATGCTAGTTGTAAGAAAGGTACTCTCAAATGCCCAACATCCGGGAGGCAAATTTACACAAAACTATGAAGGCCCCTACATAATCCACAAAGTTTTATCCGGGAGAGCTCTTATCCTTGTGAACATGGATGGAGAAGAGTTGGCAAGTCCGTTAAATGCGTATGCCGTGAAGAAATACTATACCGAAATAAAATCAAGCTTCGAATTGGTTGATGGGCGAATTTGAATCACATAAAATTTTGTATTTACATGCCATGTGCATACCTGCATTTGCTTGTGTTTGTATTTTGCAGGAGGGCTCGAGTCATGAAGAATCCTGCAAAACGATTGATCAAACAGGGAATCAACTTTAATTTGAAATTTTGAATGTCCGTGAATCGATTGGTTTCTTCTGTTTATCCAAGAAACGGAAATCGGTGTTTGAAGGAGAAAGGTTTAAGTTTCTCTTCCTTTATAAAAAGATATTCATCTTCATTAAAAGATGTTATCATGCTTGACATCGAGAAAAAATGTTTTGGATCTACAAAGCCGCAAGGCCTTTTAAAGAAACATCCCCGTGAAATTTAACAAACACTTTTTGAGTATATTTTTGGTGTTAAAAATTCCCACAAATGGTGAGTTTTGATGAAAACGCCCCGAGATTTTTACAAAAAGGTATGTTCAAAAAAACTTTTCAAAAGAATGATCCTTCGGATGAAAAGAGGCAAACCTTATCCTCAAACACATCCCCGATACACTTGAGAGATGAACGAATATGATATAGAGAAAAAGGTTAATCTTTGGACCTAGGGGTCATTCGCGGTGATTACATGGATTGAAAGGATGAAAGGTATTTTCATTTCAAAATTTTCCATACACACTTATATCCCTTGACAACCATTCGAACCAAAAAGGGAGAAATTTTTTCTGAATAAAACCCTGTCAAGAAACACCCCATACTAGGGCATATTTGGAGGTTCGTTGGTTGATTCCTTGGAGGAAAGATCAATGTAAGACTTTATTATGCTAACCTACATCAATCTTTTTGTGATAACTTCGGTGATTTCTTGCGGAGGCTTGGAACACCTCGAAATGAAGAAAAGCACTTCATTTCTATATCCCCAAACACTTTATCCTTTGATCAGCCAATTTGAGCCTTTAATCTTTATTTCTAAACCATTGTTGGTGATCACCTCTCTATATTGGGGTAAGACAAAGGAATTACCAAGCAATGAATCAAAAGCATAATTGGAGGAATTTCGATCTTGGCTTCCCAAAGAGCCACTCAATACGAAAATGACAAGAGACAAAGGGCTAGAAAAAGCAAAGTGCTTGGTAAAAGCAAAGGCCAAGGCCCATTTGAAATCCTCTCGCGAAAAAAGAGAGAAAAAGAAAAAGAAAAAGAAAAGCTTGAGAATCACAATGAAAAGAGGAAAATCCTCGAAGTCAACTCAAGAAAGATATTCATGAACCTTCCTCAAAGCAAACAACTACTGGTAAAGATATCAAGGTGATCACCCACGTTCACCCTCTTTATGAAAATATTGCCTTTCCCAAAGAGCCCACCTTAAGCTAAGATACAACCTATCCCCAAAACTTTTCTCGATCTAAGAGATGTCTCGGGACCGATGCGAGAGATCACGCAGAAGCTACCGCTTAAAGAGGTAAGTACAATCCTGTCTTATCATATCTTCGGGGTTCTTGACTTGTAGACCCGAAGAAGTTATTCTTGATAAATATTCCTTTCTTAGCCTCAAGATGAATATATTTTGATAAACCTTTGACTCGACCTAAATTACGGTCCCTTTTAAATGCCTTCTCTCGATCAATCATATTGTATGCATCTCGAATGATCCCGAAACCTTAAGGTTAGGTCTTTTGTGAGCATATTCGAGTTTTGAGTAAAGCCTTTTCAAATGGTGAGAAGCCCTCTTGGATAATGGAAATCCTTTTGAAATCTTTTAAAACAACCTTTTGAAGAATACCCGGATCGCGGTATTCAAAATTCATCCCTAGTAGAGATTTGAACATGAATGCCTTTCAATAATGTGTTTGGGCCAGCTTTCCCTACAAATACAAGTTGAAAAATTTTTAATTGGGATTCCTAAGTTTTTCCCCGAAACCTAGGATCACCTTTTCTTTGTCATAATTCATGGGCCTTAAACCCATTGCTTTGCTCCAAAAGCAGTTCTAATGATGTTTAGTTGATTTTCGGCAGGTTCTCTAGTGTCTCTAAACCCTCGAATAACTACATTATTAAAGATCTAACTAACTTGGATTTTCTGCAGGTTTTCTAGTCTCCCCGGGTCCTTAGAACTCAACTTTTTAAATCTGAAAATCGGGTTCGAGCTTTTGTAGGTTCTCTAGTAATCCTAAATCCTCGGATGGTACCCTCAACTTTTAAAATCGAAAATCGGGTTCGAGCTTCCGTAAGTTCTCTAGTAATCCCAGTGTCCTCGAGATGGCACCCTCAACTTTTAAAATCGAAAATCGGGTTTGAGCTTCAGTAGGTACGATAGTAATCCTTGGTCCTCGGATGGCACCCTTTTTCCTTTTAAATCGAAGTTTAGTTTAAGTTTCCGAAGGATTCCTAGTAATCATAAGTCTTTGGAACAATATCCTTGTTACCACTTTTGTCGATTCCGTAAGGAAGACATTAAGGTAGTCTTTTAATAGGTGAATTTCTTTATACGAGATAGCCAATTCTCTTTTAAACGGTGAATTCCTTTCTACAGGGTAGCCAATTCTCTTTTAATAGGTGAACTCCTTTCTACGGGATAACCAATTCTCTTTTAAACGGTGAATTCCTTTCTACAAGATAGTCAATTGTCTTTTAAACGGTGAATTCCTTTTCAAGGGATAGCCAATTCTCTTTTAAACGGTGAATTCCTTTTTTATAGGATAGCCAATTCTCTTTTAATAGGCGAACTCCTTTCTATAGGATAGCTAATTCTCTTTTAATAGGTGAATTCCTTTTACGGGATAGCCAATTCTCTTTTAATAGGTGAACTCCTTTTACGGGATAGCCAATTCTCTTTTAAACGGTGAATTTCTTTCTACACGATAGCCAATTCTCTTTTTAATAGGTAAATCCCTTATTACGGGGTAAACCCTTCTTTCTACCTTCAAACGCCGCGAAAAGACATTACCATCGGTCATGCGTTGCTCCCTAAAAGGACCTCACGAGCTATTCGTAGGTAATCCTATACACTCGTCCTATCAACCTCCGACCAACAATCTCTAGACCATTGATAGGTGAGCCACAGGTAAATCTCTCTCTCTCCTCATTTCTCTCCCCCATTAGGAATGAACCGAAGTGATTTCTCCATAAAATTTTAAACTTCAATGGCAAAGGTAAGATGATTGAATGTCGAGACTCGTTTTTCTTAAGTTTTTTCCAGTTGAGTCGATTGAAGATTCAGGTGTCATCTCGTTTTTGAAAGCAACCTTTGACCGAGATTAATTTCAAAGAGAGGCAATGTTGACACTCGATTCTTGATCAAATGTTTCTTAGTTTTATTTCATAAAATTCACAAAAACTCATAAAAAGTCAAAAAATTAAAAAATCAAGTTTGGTAGCCTTAGCCAAGCATAAGGAACCATTTTTGAACAAAAAATAATTTTTCATATTTTTCACAATTTTTAATATTTTTGGAAAATAGAAAAATACAAGAAAATTCATGAAAAATACTTCCCAAGGTAAACAAACTATAGAAAAATGTTCCATATTTTTATTTTAATTCCCTTTCCATATTGACCTGAAGAAAAATTAAAAATTGAATTCAATTTTAGGTGTTTCTTCACAACACCGAAGGTTGAATTTGCCTAAAAATGCAATTTGAGTCTTTTTATTTGCAAGATTACTTATCTTGAGTCAAGACATTCAATTTCAGTCCTCTGCAACTTCAATTTTGATCAATTTCACCCTCAATCGCACGAAATGCACGGATTGGGCAAAATACCCAATTGTTCTTTGCAATTTAATCCATGGAATTTCCTATTTTGAAATTACTTTTAATCCAGGGACTTTCACAACAAAATTAGACTACCTCCTAAGGTTTTCATATGTCCTGAATCGATTGGCAAGGGTAATTTGATCTAATTTGATCGTTTGGGCGCTCAATTAAACTTTTCCCCAATTTGCAAATTTAGAAAGGTTTGTGGTTTTTATAGAAATTGGTGGGAACTTTTGGGCAAAATCACATTTCTAGATATAATTTGAGCCCCTAACCACCGGTCGAACCGGTCGAACCGGGTCCGAAACGTTGTCATCTTCTCCAAACTCTCGCGCCACTTTTGCGGGTTGATGATCGAGATTCCACGACCAAATTGGCAGGCCAATCGATGATAATTGAACAAGCTACCCTAAGAGTTTTCTTCCTCGGATCAATACGTGTCGATTTAGCCCGACCTCGAGATCGATGGTCGCCGGAGAAGCGCCGGCGAAGCGGTCAAAGCCCCGTAGTCCGAAAAGTCAACATTTTCACAGAATGAACCAAACGACGTCTAATTCGCGCACGTCGAAGCATGGGATAAGTTGGACGGAATTCCCCACCGTCGCCGTCGCCGTTTGGACCCCTTCGCGGGAAGGCCGGCGAAGCTCCTCCCAACGCGCTAAAATTTGAAGAGGGTATAAAAGGTTGGGAAGCTTCGTGAATCAAAGAGAGGCTCATTCGTGCTCGTTGGCGATACCGTAATAGAGAGAGAAAGAGAAAAGTAGAGAGAGAGAGTCTTGCGCGACGCCATTGCCGAAGCTTCATACCGAAGCTTCGCGACTTCAGCCCGATCAATCCAAGCTAAATCGGGCGTCGGATCATCACCGGAAGCTTGCTCGAACCGAGGAGAAGCGATCGCACCAGCTCAATTGGCCAAATGCCCAAAATGATTATAAGTAACCACATAAAATGCTGATCATATTAAGGGTAGGTCTTAATAAAAAATGGTATCAAATGATCTTATCCACTCACGAACTCTCAAATTAAATGACTTACATGGCGCGTATGGCCAAGAACCGTACTTGCTTAGACCTAGAGTAGGTGATCACTACCCGCCCTCGTGAGACCGAGTATGCGCCAAGTCCATCCACCAACTAAGGGTTGCAGCCCTCTCCAACAAATTAAAGTATGCCCAATGTTCAAGAGCAATGGTCCTGCGCCTAGGAAATTAACATAACCAACTCCAAGAAAAATGTATATATCTTCGTTGTTCTTCACTTTTTCTTTCTTGATAAAACGAAGCCAACTTTCATAAGTTATGACAACAAAATAGGTTTACGATGACTTTCTTTTGCAAGAAGTGTCCTCTTTTCTGACATTTTATTATGTTACTGGTCCAGTGTCAATTTACTTACTCACGTGCATTCTATCGATGTTTCTTTGGCCTAAAATAACAATAACGGCATTGATAGCTCCACGCATGCCTATCCATAGAGATGGCTTCTTTTATTCCTTTTTACATATAAAAAACTTAAGTAAATAGAGCTTATGAAATGCTCCACTCCACTCGTTAGTGTTGTTCCATGGCATTTTAAAATAGAACAAACATTTGTAGCTGTGACCACTAAAAAATCAAAGGCGATAAAAGATCAGAACTGTGATTATATATAAATATATGTAGATTCAATTGAAGATCTCAAATAACTTTCTATCCCTAAAACAATGGTTGAAAGAGCTCTTTGTAATTTAGGAAATCATGCGCTTAACCATGGATTCCTCCTCTTTAGATTCTCCATTGGCTCTTAAAAATATAACAACAATGACTTTTATAGCGGTACACTAAAAAATTCCAATGCACTGAAGGAGCAGAACTGATGTATTTATATACGAAAATGGGGATCTTGTTCAAGACTCTAAAATTATGTTTATTGTATCTCCTTGCAATTTGAAAAAATTATATGCTTAACCATAGATCCCTACTCTTTAGTTTCTACTATGTTGGCATTTAACATTAAAATAATAATGACTTTTATAGCGGTAAACTCTAAAAGTCCTGTGCAATAAAGGAGCAGAACTGATGTGTTCATACACTTAAATGGGGATCTAGTTCAAGATCTCTGTTAATTTCTAAAATTATGTCAGTAAGATCTCCTTGCAATTTCGAAAATCATGTGCTTAACCATGGATTCCTACTTTTTAGTGTATGCTCTGTTGGCACTTAAAATATAACAATAATGACTTTTTTAGCTGTGAATACTAAAAAGTCAAATGTAACGGAAGAGCAGAATTGATATATGTATTTATTAAATAGGGATCCAGTTCAATATTTCCATTAACTTTCTATTTCCTAAAATTATGCCTATAAGAGCTCCTTGTAATATGGGAAATCATGTGCTTAACCGTTGATTCCTTTTCACCAAAAAAAGAAAAACAAATCATGGATTCCTACTCCTTAGTGTCAGCTCTGTTGGCACTTAAAAATGTAATAATAATGTATTTTATAGTGGTGAACACTACAAAATCAAATGCAACGAAAGAGTAGAATTGATGTGTATATTTAAATGGGGTTACAATTCATGATTTCCATTAACTTTCTATTTCCTATATATATATATATATATATATATATATATATATATATATATATATATATATATATATATATATATATATATATATATATATATATATATATATATATAAGAGCTCCTTGGCAATATGGGAAATCATGTGCTTCACCATGGATTTATACTCTTTAGTGCCTGCTCTGTTGGCACTTAAAAATATAGTAACAATGACTTTTATAGAGATATACCCTAAAAAGTCAGATGCCACGAAAGAACATAATTTATATATGTACATATTTGAATGCGGATCCAGTTCAATGTCCTTGTCAATTTTCTATTTCCTATAATTATGGCTATAAGAGCTCCTTACAATGTGGGAAATCATGTGCTTAACAATTGATTGTATTACTAAGTACGAATATATTTTTTTTTTTTGGGTTTTTATCACCCATTTTGTCATTATGTTGGATATTGACTCCCACTTCCAAGGAGTTGAGGAGTTTTTCTCTTTGAATATAAAATAGGCGATCATGGGTAAATGTGCTTTTAAAATAGGGAAAGTAAACACAGTGAAAGTGCGAACTCATTAATCTAAATCTCACTTTAATTTGTTGCCGGCTCTCTTGGTGGAATAGATACCCACATTTAGAGTGAACCACGTAAATTTATCGTGTTCTTTATGAGTTATCATTGATTTTTCTAGTAATTTATTCATCTTGCGTTAGACTCAATTGTCATATCCATTAGCTCTCCTATTATTTCACAACACTTTAGAGTGAATATATTTTAAGCACTTATGGATGTTTGTATTTGCACCGACAGGACGTGCCAGTGAAAAGTGTCTGAATTAATAAGATAACCATTTAATGCATTGCATGCTCCGAGATCAACATTTGACTATCTTATTTAGGGCCCCGGAATTTTCGATTTAAGGTATTTGATCTTTTCCAGATGGAAATTTATCATAATGACGATGTCAATGCATCCAATACAAGAAAGAAGTCAGCCGGCACACGAATACACAAGTACATCCTCAATACTTTCTCTAGGATAATAACAAACTATACTTTAGTATAAACTTTTTCCATATCCTATTTCCAAAACCCTTACATTTTTTTGACCGTTGGGAAAATTTTACCGGCTAAAATTTCAAAATATCACATTTTTGCATCCTAGCCCTCCATAAGATTTTCAAATTGCGTGCGCGCACGCACACACATATATGTGTATATTTGTGGAATATTGAGCATATGATAAAAGAAATTGTGTAAAATAAAATATACAGCGTAATGGCCCGGGTCATTTAACGTAGACCAAGTCCAGAGAATGAATATTTGAAGTCACCACCCAAAACTGTGATCATTTCGAGGATGGATCTTACTTGGGAGTAATATCACGATATCTCTTCCCATATGAAATAGGATGTCACAAGCTCTTCAATTAAAGGAATGTCGTCATGAAATAGCTGAGACAAACTTCTCATATTCGACAAGCAGCCCCATCCATTCATGGGCCTCCCCCATTCTAGATGCCTACCAAAAGCTGCATGTGCCGGGATTCTCTCCACTACAGGTGATATCTTCCCGCCCTTGTGAGATTGAGTATGGGCCTAGTCCTTTTGTCAACTACGGGTTGCAGCCCTCTCCATCGGATAAAATTAGGCCCAATGTTCTAGAGTATTGGGCCTAAGGTCTGGGCTTGGGAAATTAACACTACCAACTCCAGGAATTCCAAAGTTTTTTTCAAATTTATTTATGAAGCTACTTTTCATAACTTAAGACAACAAGATAGTTTTATAGTTACTTCCACGATATTGTCATTGAATTATACAAGGTAATTTTTCTTCCACCACGACTATGAACTCCAAAGTCACATTCAAATAAGTAAACTAGAGAGTATGAAAATACCCTACTCTTTAGCATTTGCGTTGTTCACACTTAAAAATGTAATAACAACCACCTTTTACAGTGGTGAACACTAAAAAAGTCAAATGCAATAAAATATTGTGATTATAATTATATATGTGAGAAAATGTGGATCCGGTTCAAAATCTTACTATCTCTTTTAAAAAAAATTATGGTTGTAATAGTTGCTTGCAATTTGGGAAATCATATATTTAATGATGGCAGTTCAAAATCTCAATTGACTTTTTTTTCCCCACATATTATGGCTATAAGAGCACCTTACAATCTGGAAAATCATGTACTTAACCATGGATTTTCAGTTTTTTTATTTATTAAGGGTACTTGAGCTTATATTCTTTTATCACGTCAATTTGTCATTATGTAGGATATCGACTCTCTACTCCCAATGAATAAGGTAGTTTTTCTCATCGAATCTAACATAGACTATTGTGCGAAATCGATACTTTAAAGACAAGGAAAGTGCACATATGAACTCATTAAATTGAATGCCAATTTCTTTTTAGACTTCGCACATGTCCACTTAAGTGAAAAGTTTTTAAATTAATTAGATTGTTGTTTTTTTAATGCATTGCATATTCCAAGATCGACATTAGGAGTATTATTAAACAAATCTTGCTCTGCAAAAACAAAACCAAAAAGGCATATTCAAGGAATCTTTCTTTCGAGGTATCCTCACGACGGTGTCCATATATCTAATACATGACGTTGACCGGCACATGCGTACATGTGCACATCCACAGTTTTCTTTGTTTAGGGTAACAACGAGATCATCATTAAAGAACTGATCTCGAAAGCCTATCTACACTTTTCAATGTATTGGATACTCCAAAATCAACATTTGAGTCACATTCAACGTGACTTAGGTTTAGGGCAATTATCTTTTCAAGATGGAAATTTGTGATTATGACGAAATCAATGTCCTATTTTCAAATACATTCATAATATCTTCTTTAGGATAGTAACAACTATCTTCATGAACTATAGTATAGACTAATTTTATATCCTATTTTCAAAACCCTTGCTCTTTCCATTGCAAGACTTCAAAGTTTTATGCGCTATAATTTTAAAATATCACATTTTGCATCCTCGCCCTCTATAAGATTTACAAATTGCATTATGTTGATAAGTGTATTATGAACTTATGATGCAAGAACTCAGTTTTTTAAAATTGAAAATGCAATGTAACAACCTGGTTAATTCCACGTGGGCCAAATCCCCAAAATACATATTTGAAGTAACCAAATAAAGTGGTGACAATTTTAAGGGTAGGTCTTACAAATGAATGGTATCTCATGATCTTGTCCACCCATAAACTCTCGAAAAAGACTGACATGGCGCGTATGGCCATACTTCCATTCTTGGGCCTCCAGCATTATGTATGCTTGTCAAGAATTGTATTTACTTGGATCCTCTTGCGTGGGAGATCCTTACCTGCTCTCAGGAGAGTGAGTATGGGCCAAGTCCGTCCACCAACTAAGGATTATAGCCCTCTCCAACAAATTAAACTATGCCCAATGTTCAAGAGTAATCATTTTGTTGTCATAAGTTATGAAAAATGACTTCGGATATCAAGATTTAAAAGTAAAGGAACAACGAAAATATTATATGATTTTCTTGGTGTTGGTTATGTTAATTTCCCGAGCATAGATAACGGCATGATAGGTCCACGCATGCCTATCCATAGAGATGGCTCCTTTGATTCTTTTATAATTTGAAGATGAGAAATTTAAGTAAGAAAAATAGAGCTTATGAAATACCCCCCTCTTTGGTTCCTGCTCCGTGACCCTTAAAAATATAATAAAATGACTTTTATAGCTGTAAAGACTGAAAAGTCAAATGCAGGTAAAGATCGAAATTAATGTATGTATATATTTAAATGTGGAATCAGCTCAAGAACTTCATTAACTTTCTATTTCCTTTAATTATGGCTATAAGAGCTCCTTGTAACATGTGAAATCATGTGCTTAATAATGGAATTTCAATTTTTTTATTACTAAGCACCAATACTTTAGGCCATATCTTTTTATCACTGAAGAAAAAAAAGTAATTGAGTCGATGAAGCTTACTTTTCATTGACACATAATATAGTACAAATAGACATATCACCACCTATGATTATGGTTATAAAAGATAACAATTTTCGTATAAATGGAAAAGGAATAAATAAAATCAGAAGAAATCTCTAAATAATCAATTCGTGGATGCTCGCCAGATATATTATCTTCATGTTGATTTGTAGAAGATTCCGCAAATATATTATCTTCATGCTTATTTATAGAAGCTTTCGCAACCCAAGCATTATGATTTTTTGCTTTTCGATTACCACAATATTGCCCTTCAAACTAGTCAATGGGGAGGACTAGAGATCGAGTTTTGTTCTTAAATTGAGAAACCGGGTTTCTTTTCAATTTAATTTTTTAAAAAAATATTTTTAAAAAAATTAATTACCAACTTGGGTCTCGGCACTTAAAGTGCCGAGCAAGGCCCACTGCTGGGCAGCCTAAACTGAGCCAATGGCCGGCCCCTTTTTTTCAATTTCATTTTTCTTTTAATTTTATTTTTTTAATTATTAGTACTTATAATATTTATTCTATTTATAATTTTTTCTTATTAAGCTTATCTTTATAACATAATTAGTAATAATTAATGTAAAAATTTATTAAGATCTATAATTAATAAATAATGTTGTAATTATAAAATTAATTAAAAATATTCATAAAATAAAAAAAGAGATTTTCATAATATATAATAATCGTCAACTTACCAATTATAAATAAAATAAATATTATAAGTATCAATAATTAAAATAAAAATAAAAAAATATGGGGTTTTTTTTAATTTAATTTTTTAAAAAATATTTAGGAAATTACTTTAATTTTTTTTTACGGATTTAGGTCTCACTCGGCAATTAGGCTAACGCCCGCTCGGCAGCCCTACCGCCAAAAGGGTGGGCCTTTTTTTCGTATTTTTTTTTAAATTTCATATTTTTTAATTATTTATACTTATAATAATTATTTTATTTATTTATAATTGGTAAGTTAATGATTGTTATATATTATGAAAATCTATTTTTTTTCATATATCTTACCAATTTTATTTTATTATTTTTTAAAGTAATTTCCTAAATATTTTTTTAAAAATTAAATTTAAAAAAACCCCATATTTTTTTAATTATTGATACTTATAATATTTATTTTATTTATAATTGGTAAGTTGACGATTATTATATATTATGGAAATCTCTTTTTTATTTTATGAATATTTTTAATTAATTACATAATTACATATATTATTTATTAATTATAGATCTTAATAAATTTTGACATTAATTATTGCTAATTATGTTATAAAGATAAGCTTCACAAGAAAAAAATTATAAATAAAATAAATATTATAAGTACTAATAATTAAAAAAATGAAATTAATTGGAAAAAAAAAAGGGTTATGCTCTAAGCAACTGGCCGTCGAATGGGTAGGCCTTGCTCAAGCAATCCAGCTAGCCGAGCGGGTCTCGCTCGGCACTTTAAGTGCCGAGTGAGACCCAAATTGGTAATTAATTTTTTTAAAAAAATATTTTTGTAAATATTTTTTTTAAAAAAAATTAAATTGAAAAAAAAACCCTTGAGAAACCGATCTTGACTCAGTGGTTTTGTGAAAATATCAGCAACTTGTGAAGAAGATGGAACATAGCGAGTTACCAAGAGTAATCATTTCACGAACAAAATGATAATCGATCGCAATGTGCTTTTTTCGAGCATGAAAGTGGATTAGGTGTGTGATGTAATGCTTGGCATGTTGTTTGAGAAAAGTAACGAAGATTGATGTTGATAGATCCCAATTTCAAGCGTCTATATGAAATTCAAGTGAGTTCGAAGCGGTGGTGGAAGCGAGAGTCCCAGATTCGGCTTCACCTGTGGAGTGGGGCATAGTAAGTTGGTTCTTGGCACACCATGAAATACAATTTGAGCTAAGAAAGTACAATAACCAGTGGTTGAACGTCGGGTGAGTTTGGACCCACCCGGTTTGCATCGGCGAAGCCAAATAAATGGAGAGAACTATGAGACAAAATGCGAAGCCTAATGTGTAAAGTATTGCGAACATATCGTAAGATACGTCTTACCATCTAATAGTGAGCAACGGTTGGGGCATTCATATATGTTGGCAAACTTTGTTGGCCGCAACCAAGACATCCGGACGAGTAATGGTAAGGTATTGGAGAGTGCCTACAATACTTCGAAAATGGGACACATCATCGTAGGGCTTATCACTATGTTTGAGTAGTGGTTGCTCGATAGCTATTGGAGTAGCAATCGGCTTATGTCGCGACCTAAAAATAAAATTAGGTTAATGGATTACTATGTTAGTTATTCGACTAACATAATACGGACTCTCTCAAGTCTTACCAAATCGTGACTTATGTTCAAGTTATTAATATTCAAATGATGTTCAATTCGTAGTCGCCACTAATCATTTTTTGGTAGGTTGATTAGAAACCTTTGTTGACACCTGATTTTTGATCAAGTGTTTCTTAGTTTAATTTCATAAAATTCACAAAAACTCATAAAAAGTCAAATTTTTTTTTAAAAAAAACAAGTTTGGTGGCCTTGGCCAAGCACAAGGAACCATTTTTGAACAAAAATAATTTTTCATATTTTTTGCATTTTTTAATATTTTTGGGAAATAGAAAAATACAAGAAACTTCACGAAAAATACTTCCCGATGTCAAAAAATATAGCAAAATGTTCCATATTTTTATTTTAATTCCCTTTCCATATTGACCTTAAGAAAAATTAAAAATTGAATTCAATTTTAGGTGTTTCTTCACAACACCGAAGGTTGAATTTGCCTAAAAAAATGTAATTTGAGTCTTTTTATTTGCAAGATTTACATATCTTGAGTCAAGACATTCAATTTCAGTCCTCTGCAACTTCAATTTTGATCAATTTCGCCCTTAATCGCACGAATTGCACGGATTGGGCAAAATACCCAATTATTCTTTGCAATTTAATCACCGGAATTTCCAATTTTTGAAATTACTTTTAATCCAGGGACTTTCACAACAAAATTGGACTACATCCTAAGGTTTTCATATGTCCCGAATCGATTGGCAAGGGTAATTTGATCCAATTTAATCGTTTGGGCGCTTAATTAAACTTTTCCCCAATTTCCAAATTTAGAAAAGTTTGGGGTTTTTTTTTTATAGAAATTGGTGGAAACATTTGGGCAAAATCACATTTCTAGATAGAATTTGAGCCCCCGAGTTCAATTTTGAGGTTTAATTGCAAACATTCCCCACAAATTTGGATTAATTTCAAAAATTGCAAACCTGAACCTGATTCGAGACCGGTCTCGCCGGGTCGAACCCGGTCGAATCGGCCCGTAACAGTGTCATCTTCTCCAAACTCTCATGCCATTTTTGCAGGTTGATGATCAAGATTCAACGACCAAATTGACAGCCAATCGATGATAATTGAACAAGCTACCCTAAGCGTTTTGTTCCTCGGATCAAAACGTGTCGATTGAGCCCGACCTCGAGATCGATGGTCGCCGGAGGAGCGCCGGCGAAGCAATCAAAGCCCCGGCAGTCTAGAAAGTCAACATTTTCTGAGTAATGGACCAAACGACGTCTAATTCGCGCACATCGGAGCATGGGATAAGTTGGATGGAATTCCCCATTGTCGCCATCGCCGTTTGGACCCCTTCGCACGCATGGGCGCGTGCGAAGGAAGGCCGGCGAACCTCCTCCCGACACGCTAAAATTTGAAGAGGGTATAAAAGGTTGGCAAGCTTCGCGAATCAAAGAGAGGCTCATTCATGCTCGTTGACGATACCGGAATAGAGAGAGAAAGAGAAAAGTAGAGAGAGAGAGAGAGAGTCTTGCGCGACGCCATTGCTGAAGCTTCATATTGAAGCTTCGCGACTTCGGCCCGATCAATCCAAGCTGAATCGCGCTTCGGATCATCACCGGAAGCTCGCCCGAACCGAGGAGAAGCGATCGCACCCAGCTCAATCGACCCGCGACCTCCAAAATCGGTGAGTCGACCTTGCGATCTTCTCTCCGTGTGTTCATGGCATCATGCTATTACGAGTGTAATTGTCTCAATTAGTGTGTGCATTTTGATCTCAAAACATCACCGACAATGATCGCATCTCACCTTTGCATTGATTTCGCTCGATAAACCTAAGTCGAATCTTCAACATACCACATGCGGTCAAGCGCTAGCTAAGCTTTTCTAGCCATTGCGAGCTCAATCGGAGCTCGAGGTAAGTGTTATGAACTTCCTATGATGCTTGTGTGTGATGGAATTGATCTATTATGCTCTATGTTACATGATCAAACTCTAAGTTGTCGTTCGTATTTAGCTTGATATTCGCGATTTGGCCGATAGAATTGCATGATTCTCGAGATATGTTAATCTAGAGGTTTAGGCGAGTCGATTGGTAATGGTTTCGCGTCATTCCGTCGAGATCTCGCCGTTAGATCTCGTTGGAGAAATGTCGCCCGTCCGTCCGGTAGTCGTCAAGAGGTTGAAGACGGCCGAGCTGGCGGGTCAACGAGTCGAGTCCGAGGTGGCGAGCGGTGAGTGGTCCGGCTCGAATCCTAGTCGCCTCGGCCATTGGCGCGAAGTAGTCCGAGTCGGATTAGATCCGACGGTCCCGATAATTCGATGAGTTTGATTTTAGGCCGTTAGATTAGATTTTTGATAATTCGTTTAATACATGGAAAATGAGAAAATAATAAACGGTGTCGTTTAGGTCAATAGGCACACGACGCCGTTTAGGAAGAGAAGTCCGATGTGTCGTCGTTTTAGGTTTAATAGGAATGAATGGTTCGGATCGAGTCCAGGTTTAATCGCGACCGTTCGTTCGTGTGCGATGCGGCATCGTTTTTGTACACAGGGCGGATGTGATCGAGTGCGGCAAGGCGTACGTAGGCGCGAATGAATGAACGGTCGAGATCATTTCTAGGATTAATCGTGCCGTCTATTTAATTTTTGTATTTTCGGATATTAGGAAAATAGTTTTAAAAAATAAAAAAATATTAGATAAATAGGATATGGCGTCATTTTAGTGTCGAACGGTGCGAGCCGGGTCGTGGTCGGGTTGACCGGGGTGTTGGCCAAGGTTGACCTGGTCCGAAAGATTAATAAAAAATTCATGGAAATTTTCTAAAAATCTAAAAAAATTAATAAAATTCATAAAAATTCCTAGATTTTCCCAAAAAATTTCTAAAAAATGTCTAGATCGATTCGGGATTCTTATAGTCTGGATCGAAAAATTTTGAAGTTCCGAGGGTCGATTTACATAGATCCGGAAAATTATTGATTTAAAAAAAAAAAATCCAAAAAAGGTCGATTTTCAACTTGCCCGACCCTATTTTGTGATTTTTGGGTCCCGAACCTTCCAAATGACCATTTTACCCTTATGGGTACTTGGCCCCAAAAAACTCGAGCCGCGAATCAACCTTTTAGGTCGCCTTAGATAGGGATTGGTATGCAAGGCTCCTGTGTTCGATTGCACCGGGGTTGACCATATTTAATCCCGTTCGCTATGAGAGGTTGATGATCCTACCCACTTGTTGTTTGATTGCGCTTGTGGACGGCTCATTAATTCGTATAGCGGGAGCCTCGTTAGGTCCACACCCGAGCCTTTTTAATTTCTTTAGAGTCAAACCTCACTTGTCTCATGCGCATGTGAATGGAAGGTTGGTATACCTAAAACCAAAAACCAAAAAACGATAGTAATATCGGTTGGTAAGGCTCTTCCCCTTTTAATTTGAACTTGTAAATTTAAATTATGCATAGCATACATTTTCACGAACATATCATGAAATATTGTTAGATCGTTTAAGTGATTGGGGTCAAGGTCATCTTTTGGACTAGATGACGCCTCAAGGTCCGACCAACGTCCTCGATGTGTTCATGTGGAAGCGAAGGAGCATTCGACGTAGCGACCGAGAGCCGATTCATTCCAAGTTTTTGGATTTGTCCACGGGAGGGAACTCAATGGACGCAATCGCATCCGTGGTGAAAATTGTTAGTATACGAGTTGCGCACGACATTTGGAGCTCAAACGCGGAAAAGAAAGGATCCGAGAGCTATATGCGAAATTGATGAGGCGACCTCGCGCAATTAAGAAGGCCCCGAATCATTCTCCAATCAAGAAAATGGAAGTTGTTGTCATATCCTCCGATGATGAAGAAGGTGTTGATCCTCCCGAGTTGGTAGTGATATCATCGGATGAAGACATCGATCCGACTAGTTAGTTTCGGTTCGACTTTGGGGCATTTCTAGGGTTTATTGCATTTCTTCGGGGTTGTTTGTGTATTTTATTTTGACGTGTATGGGTCGAACACCTTTAGATGTCTTTATATCCCGCTTCTTTGGAATTAACCGTATTAAGATTGTGAGTTTTATGAGTTGTCAAATTCAAAATTGTAATAATGGCTTTCTCCCCCTATTACGCTTAAACGATCCTAATCAATTACATGCCATCTTTAGGGGGATTTGGTCCATAACTACCCCATTTGGTTTATTTTAGTCAAATGGGAGTAGTTGACCCTCATGTTATTAAAAGATGACATGGAATTTGATTAGCGCATTTGCATAACATTTCATGCATATCCATCATAATCCATGGTAATTGACATTAGAATAATCATTTTGCATATTCTAGATCATGGGGAATTGAGATATCAAGATCATTCCGTGCCGCGCAAAGAGCTTTCTCAATGGTTCATTCCGGTGCCGCGCAAAGAGCTTTCTCAATGGTGGGACCGTCTCAAATCTATCAATAAAGCGTACGTTGAAGGACGACTAGGTCGACTAGTGGATCCGATTAGAGTCGAGTACCAACCGGCTCTTATTCAAGCTTTGGCTAAGGCGTGGATGTGCATACGATGACTTTCAACTTCTAAGGCCTTGAGATGACCCATACACTCGAAGAGTATTCTGCTATCATCGGGGCCAAATTTGATGACCATATAGCTCAACCTCCTCTAGATATGGATTATACCCTTTCTCTATCGAGTTTCTTCGCCTCAAAACTTCGGAGATAGAAAAAGTCTACAAATCTAACTCTAGCAGATTTACTTTCTCATTTCTCTTCGACAATTACTTTTCTTTATCCGCCGATACCGGTCATAAATCGGGAAAGGTGTTCGTTCTAACTTTCTTCGCCTTCGTCCTATTCCCTACTTCTAGGACTACCTTCGACCCCTCCATAGTTCACATAGCTCGACAAGCATGTTGCCGATGGAATTACTCTTACATGATCTTAACCTGAAACCTTCCTTTCTCTAAACCGTTTAAAAACCTCCAAAAAGGCCATTTTCCAAGCATCCAACGGACTACTTCATATGTGGTTCGTTTCTCACATAAAGACTTTCCAACTTCGAGTAGGATGTTATGAGATTAATGAGCATGTTCATCCCCTTAAATCCTTCCTTAAGTGCTAATCCCTCGTACCTAAACACTCTCTCAAGAAATGGGTTGAGCTTTTGAGAGATTTGGAGCCCGAGCATATCCGATGGCGTCGACTTGGCCTAAGATCTTGGAGGCTTGCACATCGGGGTTGATGATAGCCCTATTCCTTTACTAGGATGTACCGGTGTAGTGGCCTACTATCCTATTCGTGTGGTGAGACAGTTTGGCATTTTACAACAAGTGGCACAAAATATTTGTCCGGGGATCTTCTCATTTGATATGTCACATGGAAAGCTTACAAAAGAAGCGAAGAAGCTCTATCGGGCCCGAATCAAGCTTATCCTTCATGCCTTGAAGAATTCTCCGTTGCAACAAGTTGAATGGCCCGACTATTTGGATGATGAGATGAACATCCATAGGCCTTCCAAGGATTTTATTCGAAGTTCAAAGAGTACCGCAGATCATTGGTCGAGCCGTACGTACCTAGATGTATATCTCCCCGCATTGAAGAAGTGGAATCATATGTACCCGAGTACATTGTACCGTACATCCCAGGAGTGGAGCCGTATGTCCCCGAAGATCCGGAGCTTTGGATGTCTCGAAGAAGGAGAAGATCATTATTTGTGGGATTCGGACGGATCGGAGGAACAAGAAGAATCCAAGCGTCGCAGCGGCTCGGATATATCCATCCCCCCCCATTTAGTTTTGCATATTGTTATATTTTTGAACACTTTTGAACAATTCAAGTTGTAATAAATGCATCTTATTTCCTTTATGTTTCACGCATACACATCATCATATAGGAAACGCAATTACCACGGATTAATCTTTTCGATTTTGAATGCCCTCAATACCGACTAGTATCATGAAAAATAGGTGACAGATAATCACGAGGACACGCAAAGAAAAACACGCCTAATAAGAATGGAGCAGAAGAACTCCCGCCTTGCGTGGTAAAACTGGAGAATCAAATGAACATGATAGCCACTATGGTGGCAGTAGATGAAGGCAATGCTGATTGCCGGTCAAGGAAAGTATCCTATCGATCCGAATTCTCAAGCTTCTCCGAGCGCATCGGATGGTACAGATGCTAATCCGGCCCTGTTGTAAACACCTCTCCAAATTTGGAGCGGCCACCTAAGGACCCTCCGGTTGTAATAGACACGAAAAAGAAAGAAAAATAAGCCTACAAGATGAAGGAAGAAATCAAGAGGCTCGCCAAGATTGAGGAATGCTTGGTTAGTCGGGGATACGAGCTTTCACGCTTTGATAAGGTGAAATCGTTTGAGAATATTGAGGTTCCTTCGATTACAAGGAGCCCGATTTCGTAAGGAAATACAACGGGATCGGATGTCCCAAGGCACATCTCAAGTACTACTTGCGCCGTATGTCTCGGTTCTCGAGACAATATCCCGCTATTGGTCAATACTTTTCAAGAAAGTCTATCTAGGGTAGCCTTAGCATGGTTCATTGAACTAGAACCCGAGAGGCTTCCCTGATCGGGACAAGTTAGCCGATGAGTTCCTTAGGCAAGTACAAATTTAACACTCGACGACCCTTACTAGGGAAAACCTTTTGGGGACCGCTAAAGGGAAGAACGAGGCCATTCGCGCCTACGCTAAAAGGTGGAGAGCTTTAGCCGTACAAGTGAAACCACCTGTCCCTAAAGAAGAGTTGGTGGACATCTTCCTCAAGGCATTACCCTTTGAGTACTTTGATAAGTTGAACACCTCCGGGTGTCGATATTCTCACACTTAATTAAGGTGGCAGAGCATCATGAATGGGCATTGCGGGAAAAGAAGATACCCGACTCGTCTTTTAGACGCCAATACCCCGTAAGAAGAGATAGGGAGCAACGGGGTGATGTGGCGTTTGTCCCTAACCCACCTAAACTAAAAATTTTTTTCACCTTCTACCCCTACCCAAGGATCTTCTTCTTGGACCATCCCTAAACCACCGGAGCCAAGAAAGAGAAACCAACCCGTTTTTACCCCACTGCCTCGACCTTTGTCTAAACTACTACCCATCTTGCTTGAGAACCGATTGGTTGCGAAGGAGCCTCCTAGAACGAATCCTCCTAGGTTCGTGGGTTTGACGAAACTCGGACATGCATTTATCACATGGGAGAAATGGGGCATAATGTTGACAATTGTCTCCCTCTTAAATATAAGGTGCAAGCCTTAATTGATGGTAAGGTTCGGAGTTCGATAGGACCGAACCAAACGTGCAATAGAACCTTTTACCAAACATCGCGAGGTGAACGCGATATTTGAGAGTGACTACGAAGAAACTCCTGGAGTTCATAATGACGTGAGCAAAATGCGAGGATATCTTGACCCTAGCTTCGCAATACCCCGATGGAGCGATTATTTTCAATGAAGAAAAGAAGGCATGTCTAGAACACTAATCAATTTAGGTGTTATTGGGAGAATGGAAGACGCTACTTTCAAGAGAACCTATGTAACCATTGATATAGTGGCAGAGAGAGAAGACTTGGAGAGTTCCTTCAGGATACTTAATGAATGTCCAAGATGGCAAAGAAACCGAAGAGCTAGATGATTGTGAAATTCGCTTGGAAAAAGCTCGCCGAGGTGATAGAAGGTTTATGCAGAAAGCTCTTGAGAGGGATGAGATAGTTGACAATCTCGGAGAAGATAGCGGATGATACAACTTTAAAGTCTTGTATTCGGCACCACCAAGCTTTTTCGTTGATTCGGGAGATATAATTCCCGATGGTTGGGGTGGCATGGACGACCTCGAGAGCGAAGAGTTCGTGGGAACCGTTGATGAAGCCAAGAATCGGGAGACCCCTTAGAATGAATGGCGTAATCAAGAGTCCGATATGCGACTTTCCAATTTAGAGACCCACATACGTCATCCGACGAGTATGGTGGCGGAGTTATCCCCGGGTTAGTGGTCAAGAATAATACCACAAAGGGGTGGAAGAAAGTATGCAAATCCTAGAGATACGACGGACCATTGAGATTCGGAACAGACGGATCGCGTTGTTGCAAGAACAAGGCGACGATATTTCGAAGAAGGTGGATGAACTAAAAGAGTTGATCATGCCGATCACCCAAATTTAAAATATTTCGCCACAAGGCGTGAATCCGAGGGTAACTTTCCGCTCGAAATATGATGGCACCGGGTGTCCTTTTGGCACATATCTCGTATTACCTCCGCCAAATGGTTGGTCATCATGAAGATGATGAGGTGTTAATTCAGTGGTTTTAAGCATAGCCGATCGGTTCGCATGGCTTGGTTCCAATCAATTGATCTGGATTGGGTCCCAAGTCGGGAGGAATTATCAAAGCACTTTGTGCTACAGTTAAAAGTTGGGATTAAAAGATACTTCACCAAAGCCAACTTGTTGAATATCGAAAAGGAGAATATGAAAGTTTTGAACTCTTCGCCGAAGATGAAAAAAGTATGCTATGATGGTGCAACCACCGCTATCGAAAGGGAAATGTTGAAATTTATGCTCAAGTCGTTCCGGCAGAATATTTTGACCGTATGTATGCATATACATATTATTCCTTCCAACACATGGTAGATGTTGGTATGAGAATAGAAGGTATAATCATGAGAGTCGGGAGGGAAAGATAGAGGCATTTTGACGAAGGAAACGTCGCCGATGCAACGCCCGCGAGGCCCTATCATGAACATAATCCTCAAAGCATTCATGAGGATGAAATGATAGGGATGGTGGACATCCCAATCCGTTTTGTGATTGATCTGAATAAGGTGGATAACTCGGGAAGCTTCCCGTTCGTAAAAGCCGTCGACACTAGATTCATCTTGTGAAGAAGTGACGGAAGTCTCGAATGGTCAAGATGACGGAATTAAGACGGTAAAGATTAAACTTCCACCCGTAAAAGAATACAACTCGAAGGCGGAATTACGGGATCGGTGAAATTGACGCTGTGATGAGATCCGGAAGATGTTATGCTCCAAGGGAGGTGGAACCGAAAAGAAGGCGCTAACGTCGAAGAAGTGGAAAAGCTTCAATCTGTTGAGAGAACTAGTGAGTATAAAGTCGTCGATCAACTTCGAAAAATGCCTTCACAAATCTCATTGCTTGACCTCTTTAGGAATTCGGAGAAGCATAAAAAAGCTCGCTAAAGGTACCGAACGAAGTGCACGTTCGAGACTATCAACGAAGTCTAACTCGGGAGACTTCGTGGGGGCCATTCTATTAAAGGATCGATTTCCTTCTCGATGAAGATTTCTCGAGAGAAGGGCGCGCCCACAACAAGGCTTTCTACATTGCCGTAAGGTGCCATGGAAAGGAGGCACCTCATATTTTAATTGATAATGGCTCGGCTTTTAATCTGTGTCCTTTAAGCACTTTGAAAAGCTTAGGGATAAATGAAGACTTCGTTAAGACGTCCAAGGCGACTATTCGTTCATTCGACGGAGTTTCTAAGAATGTGGTAGGCGAGATTAAACTCGGATGTCTCCGTTGGGCCGGTAACTTTCTTCATACCATTTCAAGTACTAGATATCCCTAGTGCTTTCACTATGCTTTTGTGAAGACCCTGGATCCATGTATCGGGAGCAATACCGTCTTCTCTACATCGAAGGTTAAATTCGTGGTCTAGAGCCGCTCGATCACTATTCATAGAGAAACAGGACATCGCGCTTTCTTGAAAGGAATGGTTCCCTACATTGAGCTTAGTTATCATACCTTTGATGTCATATCCAATATGTACGTACCATTCGATGCGAAGATAACTACTCCGGAGTTATCTAAGCCTCGCGACTATGGTTGGGAAGGTACTCCTCACAAATGGTTTCATTCCTGGCACTGGATTGGGGAAGTATGGTTAGGGAATTCGTAATCCCTTAAGTCTTAACTCAAATGATCACAAGGTTGGTCTAGGATACAAGGGAATGATAGGACATGATACGGGTCGAGGCCGAGGTCGAAACAAATGTTATGAAGACCAAGGACGTCATAGACACCGAGATAGTCGCTTCATTGGCACCAATGCCTGGAAAGCTAAAGGGAAAATGTTTGAAAATCTCTTATCTAAAGTATTCTCCAAAAGAGGTAAATGGCTTGAGGATGAAGATATTTCGATATCGTGGATCCGGATTTATTCAACCCATTTCTCGACAATCGGTAAATGTGATCATCGAATGGCTCGACGACGACTTTCCCACCCCCCGAGTAAAAGGCTCTTTCGAACTTTATCCTTCAATCGCATTTGTTTCCTACAACTAAAACTTTTGATGTTTCTTCTTTTGAAGTATCTTTGGATCTCGTTTCGTGATTCAAGAAGTGCAGTATTGTATCGTCATTAGTAGCACCTATCAATAAAAAGCATCTCCGGTTTCATTAAGGACATATGAAGCAATGGATTGGTTCGATGATGACAATTGCCCCGACCATGAAACTTGAGATCCGATCCGCCATATGATTCTTGGTTTTCAAAATGGCTATTGAGAACCGGGATGTCCAGGAAGATTAAGGACTAGTTCTCTTCTCTTTTTCTTCAAAAACGAATTCGAAAACGTTTTTATCAAAATAGACCATGCATTCTATAATATCATCATTGTGGTATACTAACCATCCTTGATGTATTTCGAGCATATCATCCCTCCCATACATAAACAGGTTAATATGTGACTCGGATCAGCTCGATGACTACTCATATGAGATTAACGAAGAAGAAATAGATGTGAGCGATATCAAGAGAGAATGGGATAGTTTTGAAGAATCCAAACCTTCTATTTCGAAGAACCTATTGTTATTAATCCGGGAGATTCGGTTTGTGTTAAAGAGGTGAAAATAGGAGGACATTTATCCACAACCGACGCCTTGAGAATGACGGCATTGCTTAAAGAATATTAGGATATCTTTGCCTAGTCATATGCCGACATGCCCGGATTAGACCGAGATATAGTAGAACATGCTTTGCCCACAAATCCTACATGCAAACCAGTTAACCGGTCATGCAGAAGAATGAACCCCGAGTTGTCGATAAGATCAAAGAAGAAGTGATGAAGCTTCTCAAGGTGGGGTTCATCGAAACCTGTCCCATATGCTGAATGGGTCGCTAACATTGTACCAATTAAGAAGAAGGATGGGAGGATCCGAATATGCGTGGACTATCGAGATCCGAATAAAGCTAGTCCAAAAGATGACTTCCCCTTACCGCATATTGACGTGCTTGTCGATAGCACCGTGGGCTTTGCACTATTTTCCTTCATGGATGGCTTCTCGGGATCTAGTCGATCATGCTAAAAGAAGAAGACAAGATCAAGACTTCGTTTGTCACCCAATGGGGAATCTTCTATTACAAGGTTATGCCCTTCGGATTAAAAAATGCGGGGCAACTTATCGAGAGAGCTATGGTGACTTTGTTCCATGATATGATACACAAAGAAGTAGAGGTCTATGTGGATGATATGATCGCCAAGTCCAAACCCGAAGAAGATCACGTTCAAGTACCGAGAAAATTATTTGATCGACTTCGGAAGTACAAGCTCAAGCCGAATCCCGCAAAATGCGTATTCGGCGCCGGATCCGGGAAAGCTGGTTGGATTTGTTGTAGCGATCGTGGTATCGAGATTGACCCTTCCAAGATCAAGGCCATATGGAAAATAGGGACTCCTTCTACTGTTAAAGAAGTAAGAGGTTTACTTGGAAGGCTGAATTACATATCCAGATTCATATCGCAATTGTCGAAACAAAGAAAGCCCTTCTTCAAGCTCCTAAAAAGGGTGCGAAAGTGAAGTGGGATTCCGAATGTCAACAAGCATTTCGGAAGATCAAGGAGTATTTGGTGCAACCTCCAATACTGGTACCTCCTATCCCTAACGCTCCTTTAACATTATACCCGACAGTTCATGATGAGTTCTTGGGAACATTACTCGCCCAAACTAACCCCGAAGATCGAAAGGAATGGGCCATTTACTATTTGAGTAAGAAGTTCACGGCGTCGGAAGCCAAGTACTCACCTGTGGAAAGAACTTGTGTAGCATTGGTTTGGGTCCTCCATAGGCGAGGCAAGTATACCCTACATTATCATATCCAATTGATCATCGAAAATGACCCTATCAAATATCTTCTAGAAAAACCAACTCTATTGGGAAAGATAGCCAAATGGCAAGTGCTCCTTTCGGGGTTTGACATTAGAACTTCGCCCCAAAAAATCCGTCAAGGGAAGGGCAATCGCCGACAAGTTGACCGAAAATCCCCCTAAAGACATTCCAGAGCAAAATGGCGGAGGCCAAATCTTGAACATATCCGAAGATAAATGGACAATGTACTTTGATGGCGCTGTAAATCTCATTGGATCGAGTTCGGAGTAGTTTAATATCTCCTAGAGATTAACATTATCCAGTCTCGGCCAAGTTGGTATTCCCGTGTACCAACAACATTTCGAATATGAAGCTTGCATCCTTGGGTTACAACCGGCCATTTCATTAAAAGTGAGGAAACTATTGGGGTACGGAGATTCCATGCTCATCATCCTACAAACCCAGAAGCGTGGAAAACGAAGCATCCCAAGCTTATCCCTTATCACAAATTTCTCGAAGGATTGATCCAATACTTTGATGAGATCATATTCGAGCACCTCCCAAGAACTCGGAACCATTTTGCTAATGCTTTGGCCACATTATCGGCTATGTTGCAAGCATAAGATGGCCTTGAGATAGAGCTATTGAGGATTGACATCCTTAATCAACCCAAGATACCTGCATGGTCATCGAAGGAGAACCCGATGAAGAACCATGGTATCATAATATCAAGAATTACCTACCTGAAAGGTGAATTCCCACAAGACGATCAACTAGGAAGATAAGAAATACATCAGCAAGATGTCTTCTAAGTTTTTCCTCGGTGAACAAATCTTATGCAAGAGGTCCTTTGATTCGATCTTCTTTGAGGTGCGTAAACGCCAAAGAGGCAAATCTCATCATGAAAGAGATCCATGAAGGAGAATGCGGGCCGCACATGAATGGTCATCTCCTCGCCAAGAAGATCATGAGGCTCGGATATTCTTGGATGACTATTGAATCGATTGCAATCAACATGTTAGGTCTTGTCATCGGTGCCGGTATATGGAGACAGGATAGATGCGCCGCCAAATGAATCGCATCGGATGTTAGAACCTTGGCCGTTCTCTATGTGGGGATTGACATGATTGGCCCGATTAACCCGAAGGCTTCCAACGGTCATCGTTTCATTATGGTAGCCATTGATTACTTCACCAAGTGGATTGAAGCCACTCATATGCCAACGTCCATCGGAAACAAGTGTGGCTAAATTCATTAAATGAGATATTATCTCAAGATATGGAGCTCCACGAGCAATCATTACGTATAATGGCTCCAACCCGAACAACAAGGTTATGGATCATCTATTGGATCGAGTTTAAGATACGACACCTCAATTTTTCACCTTACCGCCCACAAATGAATGGAGCTATGGAAGTGGCAAATAAGAACATCAAGAAAATATTGGCCAAGACCGTTGAGAAATATCGAGATTGGCACAAAAGATTGCCATGTGCTCTCATGGCCTATCGAGCTTCGATTCGTACTTCAACCGGGGCAACTCCCTACTCATTGGTATATGGTATGGAAGCGGTCCCGCCAATAGAAGTTGAAATTCCCTCTTTAAGGATCCTTTCACGGATCAAATTCTCGGAGAATGAGTGAAACCAAAGACAGCATGAGCAGTTAAATCCGATTGATAAAAAACGACTAAAGGCCATTTGCCATGGTCGAGCTATCAAAAGAAAGTGGCCAAAGCTTTTAACAAAAGGTTAAGTCCGGAAATTTTGAAGCGGGGATGCTAGTTGTAAGAAAGGTACTCTCAAATGCCCAACATCCGGAGGCAAATTTACACAAAACTATGAAGGCCCCTACATAATCCACAAAGTTTTATCCGGGAGAGCTCTTATCCTTGTGAACATGGATGGAGAAGAGTTGGCAAGTCCGTTAAATGCGAGATGCCGTGAAGAAATACTATACCCGAAATAAAATCAAGCTTCGAATTGGTTGATGGGCGAATTTGAATCACATAAAATTTTGTATTTACATGCCATGTGCATACCTGCATTTGCTTGTGTTTGTATTTTGCGGGGAGGGCTCGAGTCATGAAGAATCCTGCAAAACGATTGATCAAACAGGGAATCAACTTTAATTTGAAATTTTGAATGTCCAGAATCGATTGGTTTCTTCGTTTATCCAAGAAACGGAAATCGGTGTTTGAAGGAGAAAGGTTTAAGTTTCTCTTCCTTTATAAAAAGATATTCATCTTCATTAAAAGATGTTATCATGCTTGACACTCGAGAAAAATGTTTTGGATCTACAAAGCCGCAAGGCCTTTTAAAGAAACATCCCCGTGAAATTTAACAAACACTTTTTGAGTATATTTTTGGTGTTAAAAATTCCCACAAATGGTGAGTTTTGATGAAAACGCCCGAGATTTTTACAAAAAGGTATGTTCAAAAAAACTTTTCAAAAGAATGATCCTTCGGATGAAAAGAGGCAAACCTTATCCTCAAACACATCCCCGATACACTTGAGAGATGAACGAATATGATATAGAGAAAAAGGTTAATCTTTGGACCTAGGGGGTCATTCGCGGTGATTACATGGATTGAAAGGATGAAAGGTATTTTCATTTCAAAATTTTCCATACACACTTATATCCCTTGACAACCATTCGAACCAAAAAGGGAGAAATTTTTCTGAATAAAACCCTGTCAAGAAACACCCCATACTAGGGCATATTTGGAGGTTCGTTGGTTGATTCCTTGGAGGAAAGATCAATGTAAGACTTTATTATGCTAACCTACATCAATCTTTTTGTGATAACTTCGGTGATTTCTTGCGGAGGCTTGGAACACCTCGAAATGAAGAAAAGCACTTCATTTCTATATCCCCAAACACTTTATCCTTTGATCAGCCAATTTGAGCCTTTAATCTTTATTTCTAAACCATTGTTGGTGATCACCTCTCTATATTGGGGTAAGACAAAGGAATTACCAGCAATGAATCAAAAGCATAATTGGAGGAATTTCGATCTTGGCTTCCCAAAGAGCCGGTCAATACGAGAAAATGACAAGAGACAAAGGGCTAGAAAAAGCAAAGTGCTTGGTAAAAGCAAAGGCCAAGGCCCATTTGAAATCCTCTCGCAGAAAAAAGAGAGAAAAAGAAAAAGAAAAAGAAAAGCTTGAGAATCACAATGAAAAGAGGAAAATCCTCGAAGTCAATCAAGAAAGATATTCATGAACCTTCCTCAAAGCAAACAAACTGCTGGTAAAGATATCAAGGTGATCACCCACGTTCACCCCTCTTTATGAAAATATTGCCTTTCCCAAAGAGCCCACCTTAAGCTAAGATACAACCTATCCCCAAAACTTTTCCGATCTAAGAGATGTCTCGATCGATGCGAGAGATCACGCAGAAGCTACCGCTTAAAGAGGTAAGTACAATCCTGTCTTATCATATCTTCGTGGTTCTTGACTTGTAGACCCGAAGAAGTTATTCTTGATAAATATTCCTTTCTTAGCCTCAAGATGAATATATTTTGATAAACCTTTGACGACCTAAATTACGGTCCCTTTTAAATGCCTTCTCGATCAATCATATTGTATGCATCTCGAATGATCCCGAAACCTTAAGGTTAGGTCTTTTGTGAGCATATTCGAGTTTTGAGTAAAGCCTTTTCAAATGGTGAGAAGCCCTCTTGGATAATGGAAATCCTTTTGAAATCTTTTAAAACAACCTTTTTGAAGAATACCCGGATCGCGGTATTCAAAATTCATCCCTAGTAGAGATTTGAACATGAATGCCTTTCAATAATGTGTTTGGGCCAGCTTTCCCTACAAATACAAGTTGAAAAATTTTTAATTGGGATTCCTAAGTTTTTCCCCGAAACCTAGGATCACCTTTTCTTTGTCATAATTCATGGGCCTTAAACCCATTGCTTTGCTCCAAAAGAGGTTCTAATGATGTTTAGTTGATTTTCTCGGGTTCTCTAGTGTCTCTAAACCCTCGAATAACTACATTATTAAAGATCTAACTAACTTGGATTTTCTGCGGTTTTCTAGTCTCCCCAGTGTCCTTAGAACTCAACTTTTTAAATCGAAAATCGGGTTCGAGCTTTTGTAGGTTCTCTAGTAATCCTAAATCCTCGGATGGTACCCTCAACTTTTAAAATCTGAAAATCGGGTTCGAGCTTCGTAAGTTCTCTAGTAATCCCGGGTCCTCGGATGGCACCCTCAACTTTTAAAATCGAAAATCGGGTTTGAGCTTCGTAGGTACGATAGTAATCCTTGGTCCTCGGATGGCACCCTTTTTCCTTTTAAATCGAAGTTTAGTTTAAGTTTCCGAAGGATTCCTAGTAATCATAAGTCTTTGGAACAATATCCTTGTTACCACTTTTGTCGATTCCGGAAAGGAAGACATTAAGGTAGTCTTTTAATAGGTGAATTTCTTTATACGAGATAGCCAATTCTCTTTTAAACGGTGAATTCCTTTCTACGGGGGTAGCCAATTCTCTTTTAATAGGTGAACTCCTTTCTACAGGATAACCAATTCTCTTTTAAACGGTGAATTCCTTTCTACGGGATAGTCAATTGTCTTTTAAACGGTGAATTCCTTTCTACAGGATAGCCAATTCTCTTTTAAACGGTGAATTCCTTTTTATAGGATAGCCAATTCTCTTTTAATAAGCGAACTCCTTTCTATAGGATAGCTAATTCTCTTTTAATAGGTGAATTCCTTTTTACAGGATAGCCAATTCTCTTTTAATAGGTGAACTCCTTTTTACGGGATAGCCAATTCTCTTTTAAACGGTGAATTTCTTTCTACACGATAGCCAATTCTCTTTTTAATAGGTAAATCCCTTTATTACAAGGGTAAACCCTTCTTTCTACCTTCAAACGCCGCGAAAAGACATTACCATCGGTCATGCGTTGCTCCCTAAAAGGACCTCACGAGCTATTCGGAGGTAATCCTATACACTCGTCCTATCAACCTCCGACCAACAATCTCTAGACCATTGATAGGTGAGCCACGGGTAAATCTCTCTCTCTCCTCATTTCTCTCCCCCATTAGGAATGAACCGAAGTGATTTCTCCATAAAATTTTAAACTTCAATGGCAAAGGTAAGATGATTGAATGTCGAGACTCGTTTTTCTTAAGTTTTTTCCAGTTGAGTCGATTGAAGATTCAGGTGTCATCTCGTTTTTGAAAGCAACCTTTGACCGAGATTAATTTCAAAGAGAGGCATTGTTGACACCGATTCTTGATCAAATGTTTCTTAGTTTTATTTCATAAAATTCACAAAAACTCATAAAAAGTCAAAAAATTAAAAAATCAAGTTTGGTAGCCTTAGCCAAGCATAAGGAACCATTTTTGAACAAAAAATAATTTTTCATATTTTTCACAATTTTTAATATTTTTGGAAAATAGAAAAATACAAGAAAATTCATGAAAAATACTTCCCAAGGTAAACAAACTATAGAAAAATGTTCCATATTTTTATTTTAATTCCCTTTCCATATTGACCTGAAGAAAAATTAAAAATTGAATTCAATTTTAGGTGTTTCTTCACAACACCGAAGGTTGAATTTGCCTAAAAAATGCAATTTGAGTCTTTTTATTTGCAAGATTACTTATCTTGAGTCAAGACATTCAATTTCAGTCCTCTGCAACTTCAATTTTGATCAATTTCACCCTCAATCGCACGAAATGCACGGATTGGGCAAAATACCCAATTGTTCTTTGCAATTTAATCCATGGAATTTCCTATTTTGAAATTACTTTTAATCCAGGGACTTTCACAACAAAATTAGACTACCTCCTAAGGTTTTCATATGTCCTGAATCGATTGGCAAGGGTAATTTGATCTAATTTGATCGTTTGGGCGCTCAATTAAACTTTTCCCCAATTTGCAAATTTAGAAAGGTTTGTGGTTTTTATAGAAATTGGTGGGAACTTTTGGGCAAAATCACATTTCTAGATATAATTTGAGCCCCTAACCCATTGGTCGAACCGGTCGAACGGGTCCCAAAGTGTCATCTTCTCCAAACTCTCGCGCCACTTTTGCGAGGTTGATGATCGAGATTCCACGACCAAATTGGCGGGCCAATCGATGATAATTGAACAAGCTACCCTAAGAGTTTTCTTCCTCGGATCAATACGTGTCGATTTAGCCCGACCTCGAGATCGATGGTCGCCGGAGAAGCGCCGGCGAGCGATCAAAGCCCCGGTAGTCCGGAAAGTCAACATTTTCACAGAATGAACCAAACGACGTCTAATTCGCGCACGTCGAAGCATGGGATAAGTTGGACGGAATTCCCCACCGTCGCCGTCGCCGTTTGGACCCCTTCGCGAGAAGGCCGGCGAAGCTCCTCCCAACGCGCTAAAATTTGAAGAGGGTATAAAAGGTTGGGAAGCTTCGTGAATCAAAGAGAGGCTCATTCGTGCTCGTTGGCGATACCGAATAGAGAGAGAAAGAGAAAAGTAGAGAGAGAGAGTCTTGCGCGACGCCATTGCCGAAGCTTCATACCGAAGCTTCGCGACTTCAACTTGATCAATCCAAGCTAAATCAGGGCGTCGGATCATCACCGGAAGCTTGCACTCGAACCGAGGAGAAGCGATCGCACCAGCTCAATTGACTGCGACCTCCAAAATCGGTGAGTCGACCTCGCGATCTTCTCTCGTGTGTGTTCATGGCATCATGCTATTACGAGTGTAGTTGTCTCAATTAGTGTGTGCATTTTGATCTCAAAACATCACCGACCATGATCGCATCTCACCTTTGCATTGATTTCGCTCGATAAACCCGAGTCAAACCTTCAACATACCACGGTCGGTCAAGCGGCGGCTAAGCTTTTCTAGCCATTGCGAGCTCAATCGAAGCTCGAGGTAAGTGTTCGAACTTCCTATGATGCTTGTGTGTGACGGAATTGATCTATTATGCTCTATGTTACATGATCAAACTACGAGTTGTTGTTACGTGTTTAGCTTGATATTCGCGATTTAGCCAATAGAATTGCATGATTCTCGAGATATGTTAATCTAGAGGTTCGGGCGAGTCGATTGGTAGTGGTTTCGTGTCATTTCGTTGAGATCTTGCCGTTAGATCTCGCCGGAGAAATGTCGCCCGTCCGTCCGGTAGTCGTCAAGAGGTTGAAGACGAAGCTGAGTTGGTGGGTCAACGAGTTAGAGTCCGAGGTAGCGAGCGGTGAGTGGTCCGGCTCGAATCCGAGTCGGCTCGGCCGTTGGTGCGAGTAGTCCGAGTCGGATTAGATCCGACGGTCTTGATAATTCGATGAGTTTGATTCTAGACCGTTAGATTAGATTTTTGATAATTCGTTTAATACATGGAAAACGAGAAAATAATAAACGGTGTTGTTTAGGTCAATAGGCACACGACGCCGTTTAGGAAGAGAGTCTAATGCGTCGTCGTTTTAGGTTTAATAGGAATGAACGGTTTAGATCAAGTCTAGGTTTAATCGCGACCGTTCGTCCGTGTGTGATGCGGCGTCGTTTTTGTACCATTGGGCGGATGTGATCGAGTGCGGTGAGGCGTACGTAGGCGCGAATGAATGAACGGTCGAGATCATTTCTAGGATTAATAGTGGCCGTTCGTTTAATTTCTGTATTTTCGAGATATTAGGAAAATAGTTTTAAAAAATCAAAAAATATTAGATAAATAGGATACGGCATCGTTTTAGTGTCGAGCGGGTCCGAGCCGAGTCGGGGTCGGGTTGATTGGGCATTGACCGGGTTGACCCGGTCCGAAAGATTAATAAAAAATTCATGAAAATTTTCTAAAATTCTAAAAAAAATTAATAAAATTCATAAAAATTCCCGGATTTTCCCAAATTTTTTTAAAAAAATGTCTAGATCGATTCGGGATTCTTATAGTCTAGATTGAAAAATTTTGAAGTTCTGAGGGTCGATTTGCATAGATTCGGAAAATTATTGATTTTTAAAAAATAAATAAATAAAATCCAAAAAGTTAGAAAAAATCCAATAAATTCGAAAAACTCACAAAGAATGGGAAATGGCCACATTCAACTGGCCCGACCCTATTTTGTGATTTTTGGGTCTCGAACCTTCCAAATGATCATTTTACCCTTTTGGGCACTTGGCCCCAAAAAATTTCTGAACCATCCCAAAACTTGAATAGATCTTTCTATGGGCCGATAGGCTATACTAGATATGCCATGCTCGTTGGATTGCTTGATTTGATTGTGATTATTTATGATTGCGCACTTAATTTTCTGATTGTGATTGGTAGGATAGAAATTCCCGTCCGCATAACAACTCCCGGATCGTTAGAGCCTACCTCACCTTGAATATCGTCGCATGAATTCTTAGGTTAGAAAATCACTTAACTTTGGTAACCGAAAGGGCGTCGATGTAAATCTCGGCGTAACCAAGTCCCCGGACCCGGTTCTGCGGTTTTCGTAGAATCGAACGGTTTCTCCCGACCGCTCGATAGGGTTCCGGATCATACCCTCCAAAAATTGATCGGTGGTGACTCCATATGCATGTACACTGTGCACATGTCACCCGGCCACACTAAGGTCGTTCGCGATATTTCTAAATTTTTCTTCACCTCGCGATTCGAGTAATGGGTCTCGGGAGGGACTCGCGCGCCAAGATCCACTGCCATTCCGGATCGAAAGCACGGCTCATTAACCCTCACCATCCGCGCGCCAAAGGGGGAGGAGGAGGGTCGCGACAACCTTAATAGAGTATCAAGAGTATACTTTATTTTTACAAACCGGAGATTTTGGGCTTGGGGACTTGATTATGTTAATTTTTCAATTAACACTCTTTCGGTACCACAAATTTCACGAAAAATGTTTAAGTTTGGAAATTTAAATTGGTTTAACTTAAGGGTCAAATGGAGTGATTATTTTTCGATTTTTCTCTTGTTTAATGTAAGCAATGTAAGAACATGACAATAATATGGATGACACGGAAAAGCAACATGACTACCATGCATAGACAAACGTGAGAAGCGAGGCATGCAAAAATATGCAATACTATCCTATATGCAAAGTTTAATTAATTCATTAAGACATTCCGTAATGTTATAACGTGCAAAACAAATCATTCTAACTATATGCATGACATATAAATAGATGTTGTCACGCCTCGAACCTCCGGCCCGCAACAACCCTACCAAATCGCCTCAAGTTATAAAAAGGATGACCTCTCATGCACGTCATCGACCCATTATTTTTATCTTATTATTAAGCGCATGCGGAACGTGCAACTCCCAGCCAACAATTCAATCAATAGAGATAGATAAGTAGGACATCACATCAATCAACATCAATCAACTAGCAAAAGACTACCATTTTCATTAATAAATAGTCATTAACCTTGGGAAGTACGCTTATACACACAAGCCCCACTCCAGGGCTACTTCCTATAACCCTTAAAAATATCGGGATAGGGTTAACGCTACTTCCAAAATTACTCCAATAATATCCGCATCCACTTCCGGATCTCCATGAGCTAAGGTCCTAAAAAAATGGTTACTAATAACGAGATGAGATATAAAATCTCGGTAACTCAATGCCTAAGTCCAAGTAGGGCGTTGATTCGTTCGGCGGCCTAAACACGCACGTCAACTTGTTGATAGCGGACCAATAGCGTGTGATTAGCGCCATGCTCTAACTACTACGGACTCAAGCATAAGCCCCACAATCAATTATCGTTTGCAAGCAATCTCACCCCCTTTGGCCCACACATGAACAGTATAATGTGATAATCCATTGCACATATCCAAGGCACATAACCAGCACGCTCATCCACGGTTCGCATGTATAATGTACCGCATGCACTCTATTATTAATAACTCGCCCACGGGATACCCACGGGTGACGTTTTACCCTTGGAACACTCCCAAGTGATTTTCACCCTCGGGATACCCTCGAGTGATGTTTCACCTATGGGTCACCTCGAGTAATGTTTGATCCTCGAGACACTGCGAGTGATGTTTCACTTACGGGACACCTCCGAGTAATGTTTGATTGCCGAGACACCCCCGAGTGATGTTTTACCCCTAGATACCCCCGAGTGATGTTTGATCTCTAGGATACCCCGAGTGACGTTTGATCTCCGGGACACCCCGAGTGACGTTTTATTCTCGGGACACCCTCGAGTGACATTTTCCTCATCGACCATATGAGCACACCGGACAATAAAGCTAGTTCTTATCTTCACATTTAATCTAATGCATATATGGTCGTGGTCAAAACTCGGCTCAATGCCATTTTCATGCTTAAAATTCTGTCTACACATGGCCACATAAACACGCATATTGTCCACCGGACTTTTGCATCTTTTCTTGGGTGATTATTCGTCTCATTTATAAAACTTCCAGCATTCCGGGCACCCAACAATCATTAGACAATCACCCAACAATTACACGATAATCACCCAAAAATGATTAATTAATCCAACTTAGGTTAATTAGAATAATTATAATTAAGTAACCTCATTATAATTAATTAAGTCCACCTTAATTAATTAACCCGACTTTAATTATTCAACTCATCTTAGTTGAATTACCGGTCCACAATCAAATAGTACCACGATGTTCGGTTCACTCAACCCCAAGTAAATAATTCGACTATAGCCAACCAAATTAATCCATCATTAACGTTAACTAATCTAACGCCCAAACGCAGTTAACGTCCTAATTAGAGTTTAGGGGTTAACTTACAACTATTCGACGGTCGGTGATGACTTGGGCGCATCGGCGATGACCACGACAACACACGGGCGCGATTACGGCAACGATTCACGGCGACCACTAGGGATAGTTCGGGTTTTAGATTTCGGGTCGGGTCAAACTCCGGCGTCGCGAATTCTAGACACATAAGGGCTCTTTGTGGTGGGGGACTTCGCGCGAACAATGTTGGTCGGCGGCCGAGGTGGTGGCCAACGACGAAAGCGCGAGCGGATGGAGGGCTCATGTTGGCTCTCGAGTCGAGGTTTCGCTTGCGGCCTTGGGGCCAGTTTAGCCGGGCGACTATAGGGGCGGTGGACCTTGTTGGTAGGAGGAGGGGTCTATGATCTTGGGTTTGGAGAGGGTTTGTGGCCGGCGCAGCCACGGCTTGAGTCAGCGGTGGCCGAGGGTTTCGGGTTTGTTGGGCTTGAGTAGGGGTCGTTGCGGGGCCGTGGGAGTGGATCGGGTCACGGGTGGGTGAGAGGGGTTGGCGGAGCTCGACGGAGGCTCTTGGACAATCGACTTAGGAAGTGAAGGGTGAGTGGCTAGGTGTCGGGTTTCGGCGAGTTCGTGGGTCTCGGATCCGGAGTTCTCGATTCCGACGGCTTGCGGTAAACGACGGCATGGGGGTTCAACTTTGGGGCAAAGGTGGTTGCGGGACGACGAGGCTCGGTTGAGGCTCATGGCCAAAGAGGGACGAGCGAGTGAGGCACGGTTGGGTGCTCGGGCCAAGAGGGATGGCGGTGCAGCTACTTAAAAGGGGATTAGTGAAGGCATGGGTCACAAGGCGGTGAAGTTCGACGGGCGGCGGCGAGGCGGAGTAGGCTGAAGGTGGCTTGTGTTAGGCGTGAACTAAGGAGAAGGAGAGGGAGCGAGATGGCGTTGTCGAGAGGGGGTAGCAGGAGAGAGAGACTAGAAGAAAAAGAACAACAAAAAAAGGAAAAGATAAGGAAAAGAGAGAAAGTGCCGTTGGAGGGGGCGAGATGGCATAGGAAGAGAGGGGCCTACGGGTCACTTCAAAACTTTGTGGGTTTTTATCTTTTTGTGTATAATATCTAGGGGCGGTTTGATAATTTTGCAAGCTGGGACTGGTTTGTCATTTGGCTCAACCGGACGAGGGCAAATTTAGGACTTTTACCATTAGGATTCGGTCCAAGATTAAGTTCAATTGCGAAGAGTGTCGGTACTACGCTCGGTGACTTGACTATTCTAGCTTGACTTTTTCTAACCGACTTCTCGAGAAAAATTCAATTATTATCTCTTAAATCTCCAAAAATCCAATTTTATTTTTCAGAATGGAATTCATGATTTGAATTCATCGAATCCAATTTTCTTACGGATGTCGAAATTTCGGGATGTCATAATTTTCTCCACCTTAGGAAATTTCATCCTCGAAATTGAATTGCTATTACAATCCTTTAAAAAGAAAAGGGATACAAATTCTTCATAATTTCTTCGCTTATTCACATTACACCCTCGGTTCCATGGTCTTGTCAAATCATCCTAACCAAAAGATCAACTTGTTCGAAGCACTTACTCTTTCTTTTTCACAATCTTCACCAGGCGTTCCATGCACGAGGACTCGTTCGTCCACTTTATTCTCTTCAAAACTCTACATATGGTGAGCTCGGCTCATACTTCCTTGACATCGACATGTAGAAGACGTCATCTACTTGAACAAGTTTCGGCGGCAATACCGGGACGACACGCCCGGATTTTCAATTTGCTCTAAAATCTAAAATAGTCTAACATATTTCAAGTTTAACTTTCATTTATTGCCAAACCGAGATGTCTCTCGCATAGGCAATACCTTCAAAAATACATAATCTCTTACCTAAAACTCCAGAGGTCGCGCCGCTTGTCGGCATAACTTTTATGATGGCATTGAGTTGTCTTGAGTCTCTTGCTAATGACCTTAACAACCTCCAACGACCATTGTATAAACTCGGGACCGGTGATCCTTCTTTTACCAACTTCGTTCCAACACACTTTGGCGTCCTATAGGGCTTACCATACATGCTTCAAAAGTGCCATTTTGATGCTCCGTGAAAGCTATTATTATACGCAAACTCGACTAAATGAAACTGTTCCTTCCAATCGCCCTTAAAATCCAAAACACAAGCTCATAGCACAACCACAAGCGTTTGAATTGTCCTTCCAGACCGGTCATCCTTCTCGCGGATAATAGTCAGATCGAATCTGAGTTTCATTCCTAACGCAACCTCTAGACTTTTCCCAATAGTAGCAATGAACTCGGGATCACAATTCGAAGTGATCTTCACTGGCATTCCACGAAGTCGCATTGTGTAGCGCCATACAACTCTGCATATCCGTTCAAAGCGAAATTCTTTCTCACTGCGGTGAAATGCGCTGATTTTGGCAATCTATATGCTACAACCCAAATTGAATCATTGATTTTTTTTTTTACTTCCCGATAAACCCATCACAAAGCCCATTGTAATATGTTCCCACTTTCACTCGAAATCTCAAGCGGTTGTAACAATCCACTAGGTTTATAATGATGCGCCTTAACTTGCCGGGCACGTTAAACACTTCGCCACGTACTTGGTTATGTCGGTCTTCATGCCACTTAACCAAAGAGTACCGCCTCAAATTTCGATACATCTTCATGCTATCTAGACTAATACTATAGTTATTGCGATGGGTTTCGACAAGATTTTCGCCTAATAAAAAATAAGACCTTTATGGTCACTACCTCACTTGACTTTATAGCCTTACTAAGCTTTCGTTGCCTACTCTAATCACTTATATACCTTAATTCCCACATCTCACAATCTTAACTTTATTTTTGGTCATTACTAATCTCAGTAACTCATAAATCCAACTGGCATTTCCTTCCCCGCCATTAGGTCACTATGCCATTACGAACCTTTCATATTCGTTTCCACAATTCTTCGTCCTACCTGCTGCTCGCGGTTCCATCGGTTCTGTCCCCAAATAGTATAAACTCCAACACGACATTGTTGGGTCACCGGTCAACTAGCTCGTATGGGTATCAATTCATTCTAAGACTATTCTAGTCACACAAGAGAGGCTCTCTCAACCACTCACATCGGGAGGCATAAACTAACCATTACTAATACCACAAGCGTTACGCCCGATCCTCGGGCTCGCAACATCCCTACCAAATCACCCGGGTAATGAATGATAGCGTCCCAAGTACACCATCGACCTACGAACTTACGTCGCATGCGGAACGTGCAACTCTCCCAAACAACAAGATTAGCGGGATAGTACAATAGGAAATCACAACAATCAATAAGGCAAAAGACAAATTCATTCATTAACCAAAAGCATACGATTTTTAATTCTATGGAGCTACAAAAGACGTATACAACCCTATTCTTCGGAGCGGCTCACTAGGACCTCAAAAAGATAACCAATCGGGTAAGGCTAAACTCTCATCTATTCCCAAAAGACTACTTTAATATCTATGCCTTAGCATCCACTGGGGATCCAAAAAGAGGGTGTCACGCCTAAGCCCTAGAACCTTAACCGGAAGAGGGCTCTAACTCCATGTCGGATTCGGCATCCCCTATCTTCCCGTCGGAAGTATCAAGGTCCATCGAGTCCCAGGCAGGGGCATAAATGGCCGATTAGGCGGCCTTTCAAACCCACGGAGAGGGCCAAAGAGACCATCTCCGTCACGAAAATACCAGTCCTTGAAGAGATGTGCCACCAGGTGTGGCATCCCCTAATTGACCCAGATTGTGGTGAAGTGATGCTCCCAAAACGTGCTCCCGTGCCTATGGCCGGATAAGACGTGATATTAATCAACCGGTCGACGGAACCCGAAATCTAACAGGCCTCTCCATCACTTCAAACCTAAAAGGTTAAACAACGGGGTGAGAAATAACTGGAGTGAGTCAACGCCTAAGCTCGACTAGGGTGTTGATTCGCTCGTAACTTCCTAACAAGAAATCACGACATCACAAAGCAAATATCTCAACCACATGCAAGCTTACCCTCTAGAAGCCATACATAATGCAATGCAAACGCGACATAACGGTTAAACCAACCCATCAAATGGCAAAACATCACGTCGGTTGGTGCTCTCCTGGCAGGACCGGATTTTTGATAGTCCATGTGACCCCGCTCTACCAACCGGAAGATAATGATTGTCGATACAAAGACGAAGCTAATAGGAATCCTTATAAAGGCTTCAGCCCTTCACAAGCAATGACCGGCAAATGAACAATGTAAGACAATGATCGTCGTGCATCCAATAATCAAAAGACAATGATTGTCGGGATTCCTAGTTATGTGATCACTCAGGCACTTCGACATCCGACTAGTTTATATCTTTGAATTTAGTCGAATGCTCATACACCCATAGTCAAATACTTGGCCCAAGGCCGTTTCGTGCTAAAACATGTAATTTGATCTCATACATGGTCACATGAATACACAATTCTATCGACCGACATTTCAAGCAATTTGTGGCGACCCCCAATCGGAATCTCATGACAATTAACGGTCAAATCCGACATCCAAATCCAACAATTCAAGAGATGATTGATCAATTGAAGCTAGTCGATTTCGATATCAATTTCAAATCCAATCGACAATCAATCGTACGCTCGTTTATAACCTATCGCTCGCTCGCAATCAATAAATCACAATCAATCAATTCTAATCCACAATTGGCCAGACGGCCTAGCTAATCGACTAACTTAACTAATTACAATCATTTAGCCTAAACCACGTTTCTATCTAGTCCGATTGTAATTAAGCTACCTAAACACCATAATTAGCTAATTAATTTAATTTCGAATGTAATTAGTGTTCTAACCTAGAGTTATGGGCTAACTCACAAATTGAACTAGTTCGGGTGGTCTCGACACGGCGGCGACGGCGAACGGCGACTCGCGGGCCAAACTCGAAACCTCGGGTTTCAAACTTGGTCAAAGACGGTTCGTAGGATGTGGCGACACCTCGGGATAGCGGCACCGAGCTTATGAGTGGCGGCTAGTGGTCTCCGGTGGCCGAAACGGTCGGGACCCGAGGTTGGGCGGGTTCGGAATAGTGGCCGGACGGGGAAAACAGAGCAGGGTGGCATTGGGGTCTTCGGGAGGCTGTCCGATGGCTTCCAAGGCGGCGCGCAGCGGGTCGGACAGGGAAGGCGATGTCGGAGGTATTTTGGTCTTTTCACAAACTAGGCTCACTCAAGAATAGGCTTAGGTGCGAGGAATTAAATCCTAAAATGCGGTGACTAAGATTTTCGAAACCTAATCCAAACCGATCGACGTCGAGTATCGTCCAAAAATCGTCACTTGTGTGCGTCCTTACGTTCCAAATTCTTAAATACACTAAAATTCAATATTAATCCTTTTATTGAATCTAGGCACTTTACAAAAGTTAAATTTTCGGGCGTCACAACTCTCCCCACTTTAGGAAATTTCGTCCTTGAAATTACGGTATAGCCATAACTACTAAAAAAGATAAGAGTAATTGCTCTTCATAACTTCCTCGTTCTCTCGGGTAGCTCATTCGGTTCCTTGGTGTTGCCAAATCACCTTGACTAGCGGGATCGTCTTGCTTCGGATCACTTGTTCTTTCCTATCCACGAACTTGACTGGATGTTCCACGTACAAAGCTTGCTCATCCAAATTTCGATCTCTTCGTAACTTAGCACATGAGTAGGGTCCGGCTCATACATCCTTAACATTGACACGTGAAACACGTTATACACTTGAGCAAGCCTTGGCGGCAGTGCAAGACGATAAGCCAAATTTCCTATCCACTCCATAATTTCGAAAGGGCCGACATACCTAGGGCTTAGGTTCCTTTCTCGCCAAAACGAGATGTCCCTATCATAGGTGACACCTTCGGGAAAGATATGATCACCCACTTGAAACTCCAAAGGTCTACGCTTCCTATCGGCGTAACTCTTGGCGACTCTAAGCTATCCTCGGTCTATCTCGATGCTTGGCCGGCTTCTAACGAGTGCACCAACTCAAGGCCGGTGATCTTCCTTTCACCCATTTCGTCCTAACAGATCGGCGCCCTACATGCTCTAGCATACAATGCTTCAAACGGCACCATCTTGATGCTTTGCGATAAGCATTGTTGTAGGCGAACTCAACCGGATGCAATTGCTCTTCCCAACTACCCTTGAAATCCAAGACACAAAGCTATCGCATATCCTCTAGAGTATGGATCGTCCTTTTAGACCGGCTATCTATTTACGGGTGATAGGTTGTCTTGAACTACCGCTTCATTCCCAAAGCGTTGCAGACTCTTTCAAAATCTAGCAGTGAACTTGGGATCACGATCTCGAGGTGTTCGTCATTGGCACTCCATGCAGCCTCATGATGTGCCTCATGTACAAGTCTCGCATATCCGTCCAAAGCGAATTCTTTTCTTTCTGGAATGAAGTGCGCCGACTTCGTCAATCGTCAACCACAACCCGGATTGAATCATGTTCTCTTTGACTTCTTGGCAAACCCATCACAAAATTCATCGTGATATGCTCCCATTTCCACTCTAGGATCTCTAAAGGCTACAAGTCCTCTAGGCTTACAAAGCTTTGCGCCTTAACTTTGCGGCAAGTCAAGCACTTAGCCACATGCTTGGTTATATCCGCCTTCATGCCATTCCACTAATAGTGTTGCTTCAAATTCGATAAATCTTCGTACCTCTAGGGTGGACATTATAGCTACTACGATGTGCTTCCGATAAGATATTCTCCCTTAGACTTTCATCGGTTGGCACAACCAAACGTCCTCGAAATTTCAGTATCCCATCCTCGGTTACTTGAAAGTCGACCCTTCGTTTCGTTGAGTCCTCTCGAAGAATCTTTTGAATAGTGGAGTCTATCGACTACGTGGTCTTAATTCCGTCCGTACCTCTCGGCTCGATCCTCAATGTAGCCATAAGACTTGACGGGCGACTTATTTCGAACTTGAAATTTGAGTCTCTCATTTGCTCAAGTAGACGCCATTCATGAACACGTAGTTAAGCAATCACCGATTTTTTTACTTAGTGTATCCGCAATCTTATTTGTCTTCCTCGGATGATACAAGATCTCGTAGTCATAATCCTTAAGTAGCTCCATCCATCGACGCTACCTTATGTTCAACTCCTTCTAAGGGAACAGTACTATGCAGACTTTGATGATCGGTATACACCGAAAACTTTCCCCAATCAAATAATGCCTCTAGATCTTCGGGCGAACACGACCGCAGCACTAATTCTAGGTCGTGAGTTGAATAGTTCAACTCGTAGGGCCTCAACCGGTGAGATGCATACACTACTACCCTTCCATGTTGCATCGGAATACAACCTAGACCTTTGAGAGATGCCGCCTGTAGATCTCAAACCCTTCAAGACCGGACATGTAATCGTCAATACGAGAGCCGTAGTCGCCTTATGCTTAAGCTCTCGAAAATTACGCTTGCACTTGTCTGTCCATTCATATTTCACATCCCTTTTCAGCAGCCTTATTCATAGGTGATGTTATGGTTGAGAATTTCTCTAAAAATCGCCTATAATAGCTTACGAAACCCAAGAAGTTTCGATCTCGGGCCACTGTCGTTGGTCTTGGCTAATTCATGATCGCCTCAATCTTGGAAGGATCCACAAAGAATACCTTCACTGAAACTACGTGGCCCAAGAACGCCACACGAGTCGCCCAAAACTTAGACTTACTAAACTTCGCATATATCAAGATATTGTCAATGAATACTATGACGAATCTATCTAAAAACTCCTTGAACACTTGGTTCATCGGATCCATAAAAGCAAAGCAAGAGCATTCGTTAGACCAAACGGCATGACGGTGAATTCATAATGTCCACAATGCATCCTAAAGACCATCTTCGGTATATCCTCTTTCCCGATCCTCAATTGATGATATCCCGTCCATAGATCGATCTTAGAGAATACCGATGCTCTATGCAGTGGTCGAATGATCATCAATCCTCGACAGTGGATACTTGTTCTTGATCGTCATTTGATTCGGTTACTGTAGTCGATGCACAAACGTAACGACCCATCCTTCTTCCTTACAAACAACACCGGCGCTCCCTAAGGCGAGACATTAGGGTGGATGAACCTTTTATCCAACAACTCCCGCATCTCGAACCTTGAGTTCCTTCGGTTCCGACAACGCTATCCTATATGGCGCCTTAGAGAACGGCTCTATTCCAGGAGTTAACTCCATCATAAACTCTATTTCTCTTTCCCTGTGGCAAGCTAGGCAATTCTTGGGCGAAAACATCTAGAATTCACATACTACAAGCAATATTTTCCAAATTAGTTTCCTCAATAGACGTATCCACTATAGTAGCCAAATAACCTTAGCAACCACACTCCAACAAATGAGTCGCCTCCGGGAGACGAGATTGCTACGGTCGAGGTTCCTCCTCGATTTCCCACAAATTCAAAATTGACCCCATCCAACGGCTTAAATTGAATTGCCTTACGATAGCAATCCATCGTAGCCCTTTGGTTCGTTAGCTAGTCCATACTCACAATCGGGTCAAAATCGTACATCCCTAGCACAATAAGATCGATCCTACTTTCATGACCATCTACAACTAGCCTACAACTAGGATAGCCTACTACAGCTACTACGCTATCCTTTAAAGGTGTAAACACCTTGAAAACAACATCTAATTGTACCACTTTTAATCCAGACAGCTTAACAAACTATTCGGCAACAAAAGAATGCGTAGCACTAGGGTCAAACAAAGCATAAGTTACACTATTGTATAAAAGGACCGTACTTGTAATGGTCGGCGAATCCTTCGTCTCCTCTCGTGTGGCAACAAACAATCGTCCTTACACCTAGGGTCTATTTTGGTAACTTTGTGGTGTATTCCTTCTAGCTTGGCCTCCGCAACGGCCTAGTTTATTGCCTCTGTGGGCGATCTCTCATAAGATACCCCTGTTGGTCACATCCAAAGCAGGCTCCACATATCGAATATAGAGCAGACCCATGCCGTGGTTACATAGGCGACATACGTCATCTCAACGGGCATTAGCTTACCGATTGTTCCTTGGCGATTAGGTGGGATGTGGTGTTTGTTACCAAGCATTGGCCTCTTTCCTTGCCGTTTATCAAATCTATTCAAGGGCGAGAACCGCAATCCAGATGCGGCAGCCCTCTTAGCCAGATCTTGTTACGCCATCCGAGCTCTCTCATAGAGATCATTGTAGTCCTTTAGGTTGAATGGAACCAAGTATACTCCTAATCTCGGCTTTAGCCCATATCGAACCTTCTAGCCCTATCCATAGGGTCTTCAACGATCTTGGAGCGTACCTAGATAGCTCAGCAAATTTGGCCTCATACTCGATCTACGATCATCTAATTCTGGCGCAAACGAAAGAACTTTGCCATCTTTTGTTCCTCGCGGTGTTTGAGAAGTACTTTCCATTAAAGGCCTCCACGAAGGCATCCTACGTCGGGACCATACCCTCGGGAAAGACTCTTTCTTTTGAAGCTCTCCACCAAGTACTTGCGTTTCCATGCAATCGACACATAGCTAGGGTGACCTTATCCTCATCGGTGCACCTCGCAGGTCAAAAGCTTTCTCCATCTCCTTGATTCACGAAGTGGTAGCTTCGGGATCTCCACTCCCAAAGAACTTAGGCGGTTTTAACTTAAGGAATTGCTCTACCAACCTCTAAGCTTGGTGCCCTTCATTCGTAGCTCCAATGGCGGATTCACAGGTGAGGCTTCAACAAAGAGGTGACGGCAGGCGTTTCGATTCCTTACTTGCTACCCCATCGATCCCTAATAGCTCCAAGTGCTTGCAGAATCCCATATATCCTCGGGTCACCCCATCGTGGCCTAGTAGCACGGAGTGCTCTATCTTCTTCCAACAGTTAACCTATCCGCTCGACAGACTACCCTAGGATGCTCTTTTACCGCATTCACTAATTTCGTAGGTAAATTATGGAGTCCCGCCCACTCCATAGCAAAGGGCGGTCGAAAGCAGCCCAACAACTTAAAGCAATAGTAGTAATCACATGCACAATGCTTATAGTCCTACTAACTATCTGAATTTCTTATTGCTCCTTATTACTCCAAGGCCAATGACCGGATAGATTAGGCTGACCTTACTCGATACCACTTTGGGCGGGGATGTTACGCCCGACCCTTGGGCTCGCAACATCCGTACCAAATCGCCACAAGTCACGAAGGATAGCATCCTAAGTACACTATCGACCTACGAACTTATGGCGTATGCGGAACGTGCAACTCTCCAAAACAACAAGATTAGCAGGATAGTACAAGTAGGAGTCGAATAGTCAATCATGTAAAAGATAAATTCATTCATTAACCAAAAGCAGATGAGTTTTAAACCTATAGAAAACGTGTACAACCCCATTCTTCGGGCGGCTCACTAGGACCTCAAAAAGATAACCGGTCGATAAGGTTAAACTTTCATCTACTCCCAAAAGACTACACTAACATCCATACCCTAGCATCCACGGAGCTCCAAAAAGAAGGCTGTCACGTTTAAACCCTAGAACCCTCGGGCGTAAGAGGGCTCGACTCCATGTCGGATTCGGGATCCACTATCTCCTCGTCGGGAGTATCAATGTCCATCGGGTCCCAGGCAGGGGCATAAACGGCCGGATTAAGCGGCCCTTCAAAGCCACGAAGCGGGCCAAAGAGACCATCCCCGTCACGAAAATACCAAGCCTTGAAGAGATGTGCCACCAGGTGTGGTATCTCCTCATCGACCTAAATTATCGTGACGTGATGCTCCCAAACGTGCTCCGTGCCTACGGTCGGATAAGACGTGATATTAATCGCCCGGTCGACGGAACCCCAAATCTAACAAGCCTCTCCATCACTTCAAACTTGAAAGGTTAAACAACGGGGTGAGAAATAAATCTCGGTGAGTCAACGCCTAAGCCCGGCTAGGCGTTGATTCGCTCGTAACGTTCTAACAAGAAATCACCATATCACAAAGCAGATATCTCAACACATGCAAGCTTACCCTCTAGAGGCCACATATAATGCAATGCAAACGCCACATAACAGTCAAACCAACCAATCAAATGGAAAAACATCACGTCATTTGCATGCATAGGAGACCACGCGTAGTCCTTTTATTAAAAAAAAAAAGTCTACACAAGCTGCTAGGGTTTCTCCTTGATCCAAGGCGTCATTGCTGTTGCGCTCTCGTGACGAAGAGGTTGTCAATCCGCGATCCTTAACAAGAAGTGGCCACTTCTTCTACATCAGCTACACTCTAGACCATAACCAATCTGTGGCTAAGCTCCAACGCAAGTATCGGCTGAATCCTCCGAGAGCCATAAGGCACTGCGAGCCGGTGAGCCCGACCATAAGCCTATTGACGTCTTTGTTCGTGCTGTCCCTCGCCATCATCGTTCGCCACTATCCAGTCGTGTCGAACACTGCCAACAACGTGAGCATCAAAGACATCCAGCCTTCGCAATTGTTATATGCTATTTTCTTGTTCAGCAATAAATCTAGCAAATCCACGCCACCATATCAGCATGATGACGATTTCTCAATCAAGTCCAAGCGGTGCCATTCCTTCCCTGAAGTCCACGGTCAAAGAAGACAACAAGAATCTCTGCTAATTAAGTTTTATCTTGGACTTATCTTCTTTTAGTTTTGTCTTGGTCTGACAATGCTATTATGGGTTCAGTCACTTCACATAGTTCAAGCAAAAAATAAATTTTTTAGGGGAAGCTTGATCGTTGATAATTGTGGACCTCGAGACCAAAGAATATCCAATATTCATTGGTCATCGTGCACGAACATCCGCACAGGCGACTACTGCAAGTATTCTGTCCAGCCGGCCAAGTCGCGAACGTGAGGTCCATCCGTAAGCTTGATCCGCAAGCTTGATCCATAAGGCAATACGAGGATTGAATTTGGCAATCAAATCCATCAAATTAGGTAACGATTCTAATCTTTAGAACATCTGAAAATTCTATTGCCTAAATTGATTGATTTGAATTCGTATGATATCTTGTGGAATGAATTGCATTATTTGGAAGTTTGCATATCAAGTTTCAATAATTGAGATCTTTGTGATAATCTTGTGATAATCCAATTTTTTTTTAATATACTCAAGATACCAAAATCTTTCCAAAATGTGATCGATTAGGAATTTTCTGATCCGCAACCGCATACATTGGGAGAAAGTCTATCTATCAGGCTTTAGATGTAATTATTTCCATAGTGGGTATTTCTAATTTTAGGGTCGATCTATCAAGTTTTAGATCGAAACTTAATTTCGAAAGAGTCAGTAGTAATTATCTTTTTCATTAAAAGACTTACAATTTAAATTTAGATCAACCCATAAAAATCAAAAATCACATTTCAAAAATAAAATAAAATTCATATCTCATGTCTTTAATTCATCTCACTAAATAATAGAAAATAAAAAAAATAGGAAATATGGTTTCTTAAAAACCACGTCTTTCCATTTTTAGAAAGATAGGATTTTCTAATGTCTTACATTCAGCAAATAAAATCTTTTGAATCCATTCTAATATTTAAAAGATATAAACGTAGGAAAAAAAAAGATTTTCATAAAATTTTGGGGCTTAATGCAAATTAAATCCGAAAAATTTAGGTTAATCTTTAACCAATTCACTCTTATTTTCATTCAAGTTTTAATTTTGAAAGTACATCAAAAATACAAAAAAATCATAAAAAGAAAACCCAAACAATTGCATCTTTGAACTTCAAGTTAGAATTCATCAAAATTGCCAAATTGAACATTTTTCGTGAAATTGGTACCGAGAGGGCACTAATTTAAAAAAATAATAATGTAACTAAGTCTCAAACTTAGGATCTTTGATTCGCAAAAATAAAATAGTTTTCTCCCGCTATTTTATTTAGGTTTCTAATTAACCTACCAAGAAATGATTAGTGGCGGCTCCGAAAAATAAAAATCTTTTGTACGATAATCACTTGAACCATAAGTTGTGATTTGATAGAACTTGGGTGAATTCGAGCTAGGTTAGTTAGTTTAATTAATTAATCTAGCAATCCATTAACCTAAAATTCAAAACTCGATTTTTAGGTCGCGACAATCATCCAATCTACCTGTCGATCACTATACTATATCCTCGAGTTTGGTCGTTTACAATCCGAAAATCACAATCATATGATTCAACCGGCCCTCCATCTAATAGTAAATCATCAAACCTCAAGCACATTCACCAGCTCAAATCTATGCTTAGAACTTCCTGGTTCTCATTAGCTTTTCTATGAATGTCAATCATATCCTCACTCAGGCTATCAATGAAAGTCGAAAACTAAAGCCATCGAATACAACACAAGTTCAACTTATATAATCCACAAATACCGGTTGTCTTATTACAAACCCACATTCAAAAGTGAAGCCTATAGATAGGTCTTCTTTACTTCGACTATCTGTAAGCAACTTACAATCGAAACATCCTACCGCAAACAATCCACTTGTCCTTTAGCTGGGTTGGTTCGGGTTATCTATGAGCGTTCCTCATGGTTGTCCTCCTTGCGGTGTCGCGCTTGCGCTCCCCTTTGTCTTTGGGGACAATCCTTTACTTGATGGCCATGCCGACCACACCCAAAGCAAGCTCCCCTATAAAAGGACATGAAGTTGTTCCATGCCTCCGCTTGCGAGTTGGCACTGGCATTGGGATTATATGCCGGCTTTTCCACAGCGTTCCTTCGATTGGGCGGAATAGGATGCTTTCCTCCTATCATCGAACTTTTCCCAAATCGATGGCCATCCCTCATAGAGGGCTATTGCGACCCTCCTCCGCCATTTCCGACGAGGGGAGATATCTAGGTTGACGAGCCACGCTTCCGACCCAGTTGAAAGTGGATCCTGGCTCGCGGGTCCCTCCCAAGACCCATTACCGAATTGCGACATGAAGAAGATATAGAAATGTCGAAATAGACCTCGGTGTGGTCGGGTGACATGTGCATAGTGTACATGCATATGGAGTCACCATCGATCAATATTTTGGAGGGTATGATCGGGAACCCTATCAAGCGGTCGGGAGAAACCGCTCGATTCTACGAAAACCGAGAAGTGGATCCGGGAACTTGGTTACGCCGAGATTTACATCGACGCCCTTTCGGTTACCGAGGTTGAGTGATTTTCTAACCCGAGAATTCATGTAGACGATATTCAAGGTGAGGTAGGCTCTAACGATCTAGAGTTGTCATGCAGACGAGAATTTCTATCCTACCAATCACAATCGAAAATTAAGTGCGCAATCATGAATAATCACCATCAAATCAAGCAATCAAATGAGCATGGCATGTCTAGCATGGCCCTATCGGCCCATAGAAAGATCTCTTCGAGTTCCAGGGATGGTTCGGGAAATTTTGGAGCCAAGTACCCCGAAGGGTAAAATGGTCATTTGGAAGGTTCGGGAACCAAAAATCACAAAATAGGGTCGGGCCAATTGAATGTGGCCATTTCCCATTTTTTTGTGATTTTTCAGAATTTTTGGAATTTTTCTAATTTTTTTGGATTTTTCATTTATTTTTCGAAAATCAATAATTTTTCGGATCTATGTAAATCGACCCTCAGAACTTCACCAATTTTTTATCCAAACTATAAGAGTCCCGAATTGATCTAGACATTTTTTAGAAAATTTTTGGGAAAATCTGGGAATTTTTATGAATTTTTTATGAATATTATTAATTTTTTTTGGATTTTAGAAAATTTTTATGAATTTTTTATTAATTTTTCGGACAAGGTCAACCTGGTCAACCTGACCCCGACCCGGCTCGGACCCGCTCGACACTAAAACAACGCCGTATCCTATTTACCTAATATTTTTTATTTTTTAAAACTATTTTCCTAATATCCGAAAATACAGAAATTAAACGGACGGCCACGATTGAACCTAGAACCGATCTCGACTGTTCGCTCAATCAAACCCACGTACGTCTCGCTACATCGGATCACATCGGCCTGTGCACGAAACGCGTGATACGCCGCATCACCACTAAATGGACGGCCACGATTTAAACCTAGATCTAATCTCGACCGTCGGTTCTCCCCAAATTAAAACGACACCGCATCGGCGTTTCTTCCTAAACGACGTCGCACACCATTTATGCAAAACGACACCGTTTTTAATTTTTTTTATTTTCTACCGAATATACAAATTATCTAAAATTATAAATTCAAATCTAACGGCTCAAAATCAAAATAACCTATTTATCACGACCGTCGGATCTAATCCGACTCAACTCGTTCGCGCCAACGACTAAGCCGACCGGACATTGACCTGGACCAATCAGGTCGTAACACCTCAGCCTATTGACTCGTTGACCAGGCCATGTCGGCTTGTCTTTAACCTCTCGACGACCACTAAACGGACGGCCGAGACTTCCCGGCGAGATCCGACGGTGAAATCTCGGCCGATCGACTCCAAACCAAAACCAAACGATTCGCTTAGACCTCCCGATCAACATATCGAAGAATCAAGCTATTTCATCCGCTATATCGAGAGTATTAAGCTACGCACGTAATGACTTTGCAGAATTCAATCGAGCAATATAGAGCACAACAGGCTAATTCCTTCGTACAATCACACAAATAGGAGTTCTAGAAACTTACCTTGAGCTCGGATTGAGTTCACGTGGCCTAGAATTGCCTAGGCAGGTTTCAATAGTTCAAGCTTTGGCGGCGGAGCTCGGGACACTCGATTATACGATTTCATACAAAATCGATGCGAAACGAAGGTGTAGATCCGGTCGGTGATGTTTGGGGATCAAAACGCACACGTTAATTCTGAAAATGATGATCATCTCGAGCAAGTTGCCATCAATGCACGAGAGAGGAGATTCGAAGCTCGACTTACCGTTTATGGAAATCTCGAAGCTGATTGGACGGTGCGATCCCTTCTCGTCGGTTCGAGGCAAGCTTCGGTGATGATCCGACGCCCTAATTCAGCCCGGATTGGCTAGACAAGTAGCTCACGAGTCTTCGTTCAAGTCTCGTCAATGGCGGACGACGATAGCTTTTTCCTCTCTCTAGCTCACTCCTCTCTCTATTCTCGTTACTTCTCGCGAACACGAATGAGCCTCCCCTCTTCGCGAAGCTTCTCGGCCCCTTTTATACCAACTTTGAAATTTGGCGCGCACGGGAAGAGCTTCGCCGACTCACTTCGCACGTGCCCATGCGTGCGAAGTGAGCCGGACGGCGTCTAGAACGGAATGGGATTCCGTCCAACTCCGTTTGACACTCCGGTATACGTGAATTAAACACGAATTTGGTCATTTATTCAAATGTTGACTTTCGGATTGCCGAAGCTTTGACCGGCCGTCCCGCCGTACTCCGGTGGTCATTGGCCGTGATCTTGGTGGCGATCGACACGCTTGGACTTGGTGAACAAAACATCTCCCCAAGCTCGCTCAATTACGGTCGAATGGTCATCCAATTTGGTCGTCAAACTTCAGCCTTCAAACTTGAAAAATGGCGTGCGCTCCGAGGAGGAAGACGACATTGTTTGGACGGTCCCGACCACAGGGTTAGATCGGTCGAACCGGTTCGAGACTTGCAATTTTCGAAATTAATCAAAATTTATAGGGAATATTTATAATTAATCCTCAAAATGGAACTTAGGGGCTCAAATACTATCTAGAAATGTAAATTTGCCCAAAATTTCCGATTAATTTCTATGAAAACCCAAATTTTTCTAAAATTGCAAATTGGGGAAAAGTTCAATTGAGTGCCCAAATGATCAAATTGGATCCAATTACCCCCGCCAATCGATTCAGAGCATATGAAGACCTTGGGAGGTAGTCCAATTTTATTTTGAAAGTCCCCTGGATTAAAAGTAATTTCAAAAATTGGAAATTTCGGGGACTAAATTGCAAATATTTTGGGGATTTTTGCCCAATCCGTGCAATTCGTGCAATTGAGGGTGAAGTTGGTTAAATTGAAACTGCAGAGGATTTAAATTGAATGTCTTGACTCAAAATATGCCAAAGTTGCAAATAAAAAGACTCAAATTGTATTTTTTGGCAAATTCAACCCTTGGTGTTGTAAAGAAACACCTAAAATTGAATTCAATTTTTAGTTTTTCTTGAAGTCAATATGAAAATAGAATTAAAATAAAAATATGGGACATTTTTCTATATTTTTGCGGCCTCGGGAAGTATTTTTTGTGAAAATATCAAAAAATGCGAAAAATATGAAAATTTATTTTTTGTTCAAAAATGGTCCCTTATGCTTGGCCAAGGCTTCTGAACTTGATTTTGTCATTTTTTTTTACTTTTTATGGATTTTCTATGAATTTTTATAAAACTAAAAAAAACTTGATAAACAATTTTGATGTCAACATGCTGCCTCTTTGAAAGCAATCTGGATTGGAGGTTGCTTTCAAAGACAATGTAACACATGAATCTTCAATCGACTCAACGGGGAAAAGTTTAAGAAAAATGAGTCTTGACATTCAATCATCTTACCTTTGCCATTGAAGTTCAAAATTTTTATGGAGAAATCACTTCGGCTCATTCTTAATGTGAGAGAAATTTACCTGTGGCTCACCTATCGTCGGGTCTAGAGATTATTGGTCGGAGTTTGATATGACGAGTGTATAGGATTACCTCTCGAATAGCTCGTGAGGTCCTTTTTAGGGAGCTACGCCCGTCCAATGGTAGTGTCTTTTCGCAGAGTTTGAAGGTAGAAAGAAGGATTTACCTTGTAATAAAGGATTTACCTAAAAAAAGATATTTGATTATCCATTTAAAGGAGAATTGGCTATCATGTAGAAAGGAATTCACCTATTTAAAAGGAGATCGGCTATCATGTAGAAAGGAATTCACCTATTAAAAAGAGAATTGGCTATCTTGTAGAAAGGAGTTCACCTATTAAAAGGAGATGCTATCCGTAAAAAGGAATTCACCTATTAAAAAGAGAATTGGCTATCCTATAGAAAGGAATTCACCGTTTAAAAGAAAATTGGCTATCTTGTAGAAATGAATTCACCTATTAAAAGGAAATTGGCTATCATGTAGAAAGGAATTCACCGTTTAAAAGAGAATTGGCTATCCTGTAGAAAGGAATTCACCGTTTAAAAGAGAATTGACTATCCTGTAGAAAGGAATTCACATATTAAAAGAAAATTGGCTATTACGTAGAAAGGAATTCACCGTTTAAAAGAGAATTGACTATCCTGTAAAAAGGAATTCACCTATTAAAAGAGAATTGGCTATCCTGTAGAAAGGAATTTACCTATTAAAAGAGAATTGGCTATCCTATAGAAAGGAGTTTACCATTTAAAAGACTACCTTAACGTCTTCCTTTGGAATCGACAAAAGCGATAACAAGGATCTTGTTCCAAAGACTTATGATTATTAGGAATCTTTCGGAAACTTAAACTAAACTTCGATTTAAAAGGAAAAAGGGTGTCATCTCGAGGACCAAGGATTACTATCGTACCTTGAAGCTCAAATCCAAGTTAGTCGGATCTTTAAAAATGTCATTATTCGAGGGTTTGGAGACACCGGGAACTTCGAAAATCAACTAAACATCATTAGAAGCTGCTTTTGGAGCAAGAGCGGTGGGTTTAAGGCCCATGAATTATGACAAAGAAAAGGTGATCCTAGGTTTCGAGAAAAACTTAGGAATCCCAATTAAAAAGTTTTCAACTTGTATTTGTAGGGAAAGCTGGCCCAAACACATTATTGAAAGGCATTCATGTTCAAATCTCTATTGGGGATGAATTTTGAATACCACGATCCGGGTATTCTTCAAAAATGTTGTTTTAAAAGATTTCAAAAGGATTTCCTTTATCCAAGAGGGCTTCTCACCATTTGGAAAGGCTTTACTCAAAACTCGAATCGCTCCACGGAAGACCTAACCTTAAGTTTTCGGGATCATTCGAGTTGCATACAATCGATTGATCGGAGAAGGCATTTAAAAGGGACCGTAATTTAGGCCAGGTCAAAGGTTTATCAAAGGATATTCATCTTGAGGCTAAAAAAGGAATATTCATCAAGAATAATTTCTCCGAGTCTACAAGTCAAGAACCTTGAAGATATGATAAGATAGGATTGTACTTAGCTCTTTAAGCGGTAGCTTCTGTGTGATTTCTCACATCGCCTGAGACATCTCTAGATCGGAAAAGCTTTGGGAATAGGTTATACCTTGACTTAAGGTGGGGTTTTTAGGAAAGACCATATTTTTAGAAATAGGGGTGAACGTGGGTAATCACCTTAATATCCTTACCGTAGTTGTATGCTTTGAGGAAGATTCATGAACATCTTTCTTCAACTGAATTTGAGGATTTTCCTCTTTTCTTTGTAATTCTCAAACTTTTTCTTTTCTTCTTCTTCTTTTTTCTTTTCACAAGACGATTTCAAATGGGCCTTGGCCTTTGCTTTTACCAGGGCACTTTGCTTTTTCTAGCCCTTTTGTCTCTTGTCATTTTCTACGTAGACGGCTCTTTTCGAGACCAGGATCGAAATTCCTCCAATTATGCTTTTGACTTATTGCTGCTAATTCCTTTGTCTTGCCCCAAGTATAGGAGGTGATCACCAACAATGGTTTAGAAACGAAGATTAAAGGCTCAAATTGGCCGATCAAAGGATAAAGTGTTTGGGGATATAGAAATGACGTACTTTTCTTCACTTAGAGGTGTTCCAAGCCTCCACAAGAAATCACCTGAAGTTATCATAAAAAGATTGATGCAAGTTAGCATAATAAAATCTTACCTTCATCTTTTCTCCAAGGAATCAACCAACGAACCTCCAAATATGCCCTAGTGTGGGGTGATTTTTGACAGGATTTTATTCAGAAAAATTTCTCCCTTTTTGGTTCGGAATGGTTGTCAAGGGATATAAGTGTGTATGGAAAATTTTGAAATGAAAATGCCTTTCATCCTTTCAATCCATGTAATCACCCTGCGAAGGACCCCTATGTCCAAAGATTAAGCTTTTTCTCTCTATCATATTCGCTCATCCCTCAAGTGTATCGGGGACGTGTTTGATGATAAGGTTTGCCTCTTTTCATTTGAAGGATCATTCTTTTGAAAAAACTTTTTTAGAACATACCTTTTTGTAAAAACCTCAAGGCGTTTTCATCAAAATTCACCATTTGTGGGAATTTTTAACACCAAAAATATACTCAAAATGTGTTTGTTAAATTTCACGGGGATGTTTCTTTAAAAGGCCTTATGGTTTTGTCGATCCAAAACATTTTTCTCGAGTGTCAAGCATGATAACATCTTTTAATGAAGATGAATATCTTTTTATAAAGGAAGAGAAACTTAAACCCGTCTCCTTCAAACGATGATTCCCGTTTCCTGGATAAATAAAAGAAACAAATCAATTATGGACATTCAAAATCTCAAATTAAAGTTGATTCCCTATTTGATCAATCGTTTTGCGGGATTCTTCATGACTCGAGCCCTCTCTGCAAAATACAAACACAAGCAAATGCGGGTATGCACATGGCACGTAAATGCAAAATTTTATGTGATTCAAATTCGCCCATCAACCAATTCGAAGCTTGATTTTATTTCGGTTATAGTATTTCTTCACGGCATCCGCATTTACCGGACTTGCCAACTCTTCTCTATCCATGTTTACAAGGATAAGAGCTCCCCGGATAAAACTTTGTGGATTACATAGGTGCCTTCATAGTTTGGTGTAAATTTGCCTCCCGGGTGTTGGGCATTTAGGAGTACCTTTCTTACAACTAGCATCCCGCTTCAAAATTCTGGGCTTGACCTTTTTGTTAAAAGCTCGGCCACTTTCTTTTGATAGCTCGGCCATGACAAATGGCCTTTAGTCGTTTTTCATCAATCGGATTTAACTACTCATGCCTCTGCTGGTTCCACTCATCCTCCGAGAATTTGATGCGTGAAAGGATCCTTAAAGAGGGAATTTCAACTTCTATTGGCGGGATTGCTTCCATACCATATACCAATGAGTAAGGAGTTGCCCTAGTTGAGGTACGAATCGAAGTTCGATAGGCCATGAGAGCACATGGCAATCTTTCGTGCCAATCTCGATATTTCTCAGCGGTCTTAGCCAATATTTTCTTGATGTTCTTATTTGTCGCTTCCACGGCTCCATTCATTTGTGGGCGTAAGGTGAGGAATTGAGGTGTCGTATCTTAAACCGATCCAATAGATGATCCACAACCTTGTTGTTCGGGTTGGAGCCATTGTGCTGTAATGATTGCTCGTGGAACTCCATATCTTGAGATAATATCTCGCTTAATGAATTTAGCCACGAGTTTGCAGTGATGTTGGCGTATGAGTTGGTTTCAATCCACTTGGTGAAGTAATCAATGGCTACGTAATGAAACAATGACCATTGGAAGCCTTCGAGTTAATCGGGCCAAATATGTCAATCCCCACATAGAGAACGGCCAAGGTTCCGACATCGATGCGGTTCATTTGGCGGCGCATTTATCCTGTCTCCATACACCTGGCATCGATAACAAGACCTAACATGTTGATTGCAATCCGATTCAATAGTCATCCAAGAATATCCGAGCCTCATGATCTTCTTGGCGAGGAGATGACCATTCATGTGCGGTCCGCATTCTCCTTCATTGTCGCGACCTAAAAAATAAACAAGTTAAATTCCAGGCTAATGGATTATCGGGTTAATTAATTAACTAACCTAACTCGGACTCTCCCGAATCCATACCAAATCGCCACTTAAGGTTCGAATGATTAACATGCAATGTGATTTGAATTTGGAGTCGCCACTAATCATTTTCGGCGGGTTGACTAGAAACCCAAATAAAATAGCGGGAGAAAACTATCTTATTTTGCGTACCGTAGATTAAGAGTCCGGGGGACTTGATTACGCTAAATTATTCTAACGCCCTTTCGGTACCATTTTCATGAAAAATATTTGATTTGGTAATTTACTCGAATTTCAAAGGTGCAGTTTTTTTTATTTTCTTTTTTTTGTTTTTATTCTTTTTCTGAAAATGTGAAACATTGAGTTTTATGCGATATACACCATGGACGATTTAGAAAGAAAGAAAACACGGCCAATCACAAGTATTCACAAAAATAAATTAACATATAATAATACTAAACTTCGAACACGTGGCACGTCTAAAATAAACAATCAAATATTCAAATCAAATGATTACATCTTTGTAGATCAAGATGGAGACGATTACCTTCTATTACACAAAATCTTACTCACGTACACGTTATAGTTTCTTTCAAGATCTCGAAGCTTGAAGAGCGTGGCTGTCGTCGAAAATGGCAAGTAGTAACGTTGTTGGGTGGCGAGAGGCGAAGTATGTAACGGGACTCGTCGAAGATGATGCTCGACCAAAGCTCTTTTTCTCTCACTTTTCAATTTTCTTTTCTGGTTTCTTCTCAAGGACTATCTCAATTCTTTTCTCCTCAAAAACTCTCTCAATTCTCTCCTACTCCCCAAAAAAACTCCTCTTCTCTTCAAGAACTCTTCTTCTTTTATAGGCAAAGTTCTTCATCCTTCATTCTTCATCTTCATCTTCTCTTCTTCACCTTCATTTCTCCATCTTCCATCTTCATCTTCTTTTCTTCATCTTCATCTTCCCTTCTTCATCTTCATCTTCTCTTCTTCACCTTCATTTCTCCATCTTCCATTTTCATCTTCTCTTCTTCATCTTCATCTTCTCTTCTTCACCTTCATTTCTCCATCTTCCATTTTCATCTTCTTTTCTTCACATTCTCTTCATTATCTTCTCTTCATCATCTTCCTTTCTCCATCTTCTCTTCATCCTCTTCTCTTGGTATCTCGCAATGCAGTCCCGAGGTTCTAGTATTTGCAATACGATCCTTGAAGTTCTAGTATTTGCAATCTGAGCCCTGAAAAAAATATTTCTTTCAAGCCCAAATATTCTTGGTACGTTTTCACCCCATGCCTAGTCCAGGCGCTTGTTGAATTAAGTTTGAATTATATGCCAATGCTATGTGGGATGATTTTTGTTTAGAACTAAAATTAGTTCTAATTTTTATGCAAGAAATAGATTAGTCAAAATTTTAGGTGTCAATAATGCCCCTCTTTGAGTGGAGGCTCATAGAGGTTCCGCTCAAAGATAAAATTGAACCCTAAATTTTGATAGTGCAAATGATGGATTATTTTTTTTTTTTTTTTGCGGGAGTTTTAATCCCATTTTTTGTAATGAAGTGATGCATGATATGCGAGGATGTAAATAACATGTGTCATAATTTCTCTTTTCCATGTTAGAGAAACCTCGCATATGGATCGCATACGAGAATACTGTTTTACCAAATACCTCATAAGCTAGTGATTCCCTTAATTTCCAAGTTTCTTGCAAACACGAGGACCTTAAGGTATTCGGCCTATCGTTATCGAGACTTCTCCCTAATGCGAGACAGCGCAAGATATGTGTATCCTTCCGGATCACAAGAGCTACGTCGTTGTGAGTCGAAAGAAGTAGAATCAAGTTCACAAGAGCTACGTCGTTGTGAGTCAAAAGAAGTAGAATCAAGTTCACAAGAGCTACGTCGTTGTGGTTGATTAAATGTCGAAATCGCCGGTGCATATGTCTTCACGATTCGACAAAGGGGAACCAAAATCTTAAGAGCTACGTCGTTATGATTTGGTTTGGATCAAAATCACGGGTGCTTATGTCTTCGTGATTTGATAAAGGAGCCGAGAATCATAAGAGCTATGTCATTATGAGCCGACTAAAGGTCAAGATCACCGGTGCATATGTCTTCGTGATCGAGACTGAAATCATAAGAGCTACGTCGTCATGATAAGATGTCAAGATCGCCGGTGCATATGTCTACACGACTGACGGGGAGAGGCATATTGCCTGAATTGAATCGTAACAACTATCATCGGAGGAGTTGTTGATTTGAAAATGGGTTCGGAAAACTTACCTGGGTTCTCCGAACGATTAATCAAAGAACGAAACAGATCGCTCGTATCATACATGGTAGGCATTTGCAGGGAGAACTTGCTCATTCAATAATCCTTGGATGAATTTCGAGACCTTGGGAGGGACATCGAACATCGGGAATGTATTACCCATCATAGAATGTACGAGGTAACATGCGCAAACATATTCAACAATGAGTTCATGCAAAACTTTCCTACCGAGCTTGCAATGATTAGAAATAACATGTGTATAATGCAATCACTCATACTATGGTTTATGCATAACCATTCTATCAAGTTTGCATTACCAATCCTGTCCGAGGATATTCTCACATTATGAATACCTCGAATGTGAGATGAATGGGGGACTTCGGTCCGAAATGGTTTTCTCTCACTCTCAAGAAAAGTTATTTATCCTGTCTGCGGGATTCAAAAGAAATCACTCAATCTTTCCATCATCGCATTCGATAAGGATCCGAGTAATCTCGCAATTGATACGACCAGAGCCGATCTGGAGGTCTTGATTAGGACCGTAATGAGGGCTAGGTCAAAGGTTTACAAAGGGGACTCTAGTTGAGTCAAAATGTCTTTGAAATGAATTCCTTCGTCATCTCTCCGGGTTTATAAGTCAAGAACCCTGCAAAAATGAGAGAGAAGTAATCTTGCTCGAACTTTTTCGAGTGATGCTTAAAATCATTGAACTCCACATTAATTCAAGTGCCCTAGTAAAAAAGGCTTTTAAAGGGTTGTAATGGAGGTAATGATTTGGGGACCGAGAAACGAAAGGGCTCGTTTTGGCTCGGGAGATGTTTGAGAAGGGGCTTGATGTCGGTGATCATTACAATCTTGTCACCGATCGTGGCCTTCTAGGATACCATCATTGCTCGGGGATGGTATGGTAGAAGATTGCATTTGCAATTTGACACTTCATGGAGATTTTTCTCTCAACCCTTTTAGGATATACGGGAAAATTGTGCATTCAAGTTCGAAATATTCTACAAATGAACAATGAATTGAAAGGGCATTGGCCTTGCTTTTGGTAGGCACTTTGCTTTTTAAATACCTAGAAATTGTTTCGGAATCAGCCTTTCCTCTTTCTTCTTTTTTTTTTTACTCCCAACTCTTTTTTTACTATTGCATCTTGATGAGTCCATTGGGAGATTTTCTTTTGATCCAGCTTTTCGGGTCCTTCTACTCAAAGATGGGCCATATTCGCTTTGGGACAACAATGATCACCAATAAGGGCTTTTAGAAACGAATTTGCAGGCTCAAATGGGTTGTGCAAATGGATATAGATGTGTGGGATAGAAAAAGAAATGCTCTTCGTCATCCTAAGGCACTTGAATTAAAGCGCAAGTACAATGCAAAGAACCACCCGAAGATTGATGTTAGTCCAAGCAAGAAGATTTCTAACCATTTGTCTCGTGTGGCGATGGAATTGCCTCTGTTTTGCCCCGATGTGAGGTGGTTCTTGACGGGGTTGTGGAAGTGAAATCTCCGCTCGAATGGGTTGATCAACGGATAACTTGCGGTGTTTAGGGTAGAGAAATGAACGCCTCCATCACTTCGATTATCGTACCTTTCGCGAGAAAACTCTTTACCTCGGGGAATGCGGAATTTTGCCACCGTTCATCTCGCCTTTGAAAAAATTGGACGTGTTTGGAAAAGGATTGCCTTTCATCATCCTGTCATGCCCCCTCTCCTGTACATTCGATGTACCTTATGTAGTTCATGTTCCTTATTCATAGTTGGTAAATTAAACATGAGGAACAATCATGTGCAAACCATGCGAGTGTATGAGTGTTTTCGAGCATATAAAATGCAGCAACTTTTTAGCTTGGCGGACAAAGTTCGCAAGTACATAAAAAATTTCTTAGGGGCGTGGATCGTGAGTTGCCCCTATTCATGCAAGCTGCGTTGCAAAACTTCATTAGTACGCTTCGAGACATGAGATTGTCAAAGGCTCCGGGAATTTCTCATTTCATTAATTTTTCGGGGAGATGGGATACTTCTCTATTTGGACGGCGGTGACCCCTGTAAAAATCAAAAGAGAAAGCATCAATGTACGTCCTCATGTTCTAAAAAGAATTGAAACGATACCACTTTACTCATGCACGTATTCCTTGCGAACTTTGAATTGAAAAGATCGATTCATCCGGATCGGATTGTATGTCGGGACGTTATCTCTCCTGGTTCTATAACCGTGCGGGCTGAGCTTCGATCTGCGAAGCAAAAAATGTTTTTATTAATCTTTGTACATTGATGCCAAATCCCAAGATCGACCCCGGGATGCCTCGGACCACTTTGTCATTCCCCCAACCACTATCTTTGCGGTGTTGTTGGCGTCCACGGGTGGTTCGCTTTTGTTATATTGTTCTCAAAGCGGTTGGCAATCCCCTGTCGAGAATAAAATAAGCTTAACTTAGAGTTTGAAAGCGGTGAGAATCAATCGGGACGATACTGAGTTACCCATCTTTGAGCCTGTTTGGTCTTTTACTTGCATTCTCCCAAGTAAAGGCTATTCGGAATCTCTCTTTACGGGCGTTCGGGAGCGTCGTCCATAAATTGATTTGCTACGAGGCCTAGCTTAATAAGGAACTTACGCATTTGATAAGAGAGGAGAAAATTCGCCCTTTAACTCTAGGTAAATTCTAGACAACTAGAAAGTAAAAGTATCCCACGCAGGGGAACTATACATGGAATTAAAGGAGTATTCATGCGAGATTGGTTCCACCTCTTTTCTTGCTATTCCAATGATTGGCTGATTTTGTCTTGGATCATACACCAACGATCGTTGTTTGAGGATCCATGATCACTTGCTTCGGATCACAACTGCGGAGGTCTTTCGGCTCCGACCCGGGCGACCAAGGCGGTGAGCTCATCATCAAAGTAACCTTTTGATTTTTCGGGCAATTGATACTCGAGTGGGCATTGCTACTTGCTAACACGGCGACAGATTTTCCACTTTGTTTTTACCGTGAACGGTCGACTCCTTGAGCTTGAGCCTCCGCCGTCACTCGGGAACTCGTAGGGATGATCGGCGGTCCGTTGCTAGAACCACCAGCGGAAGGTCGGTATGGCCGGTATTCTTGATTGGGAAGTGGTCGGGTACTTTTTGCTCCGTAGGTTTTCCTGGGATTGATCTTCCGATCAACTTTGCTCCGGTCGCCTTGGTTCCAAGCTACATCGTGCTTCTTGACTTATCTCTAAATCCGTAAAGGTGATTTGTGACACTTCGTAGGGTGAGTCCGTCTATATTCATCATTTTGAGTACAGCCATTGGTCGTCTTTGAATTGATTCCTAGGCTGTCGAATCGCCTCGATGAATATAGAATGAAGCTCGGCGGACCAAAGGGGCCTTTTCTTTCCGACAAAATCGTCGTAGTAAGTTTGGCCATAGTTCTTTTGTTCGAGTAATTGCTTCCTTACAGCATGTTGCCAAATGTTTTGGAGCACTTGAACGCAAACCGGCTTCTTTAGGATGTCCGAGCACCATGCGATATGGCCTTCGTTACTAACTGGCGATCATCACTTGCTGATGTTATGATCACCGGTATATCCAACTCGGAATCAATGATCTTTAAGAGACTAAGACCGTCCATGTTGATCCCTACCATGGTTGTGACGACGACGTCAAAATCATATTTATCTTGCTCGGCTCCTCTAAGGCTTCCGTTGCTTTCACATAAGCTGAAATCCTGTACATGCACTTTCTCGGCATGGCAACAAGGATCGAGAGGGAAACGGGGTTGCCATCAATGGCCATGACTCTGAGATCCTCGGGATATGAGGCTTCCCATACTTCCGCCTGGAATGTACGCATACTTATTTTCCTTTCAAAACCTTCCATATGTAGACCGAAAGATGGGTGTTTCGACTAGAGACTGGGCTTTAGATGTTCTTTGGACTTGCAAAGATAAATTGCCGGGAAAATCACAAAAGCGATGATGGCCTTTCGTGACGAGTTACGGAGGTGCATGGAGACTTCAAGTTCTTTATAAACTTTTTCGGATCCGTTGGTCTCGCATGACGGCTTTTCTCTCCTTTTCGGTCTTAGTGCCTTGGATCCATTTCGTAATAACTCTTACCTCTCGCTCAATCCGCCGTTCTTTTTTACTTTTCGATATGGAGGAGCCCTCAAATCTTTTCACTTTCTCTACGAACGAGGCGGTTATTTCCCTCTTCAAATCTTTTTGCTTCCTCCTACGAACAGGCGGTTATTTCCTTCCTCAAATCTTTTCGCTTTCTCCACTAACGAGGCAGTTATTTCCCTCCTCAAATCTTTTCGCATTTACTTACGTGAAGGTTTTCAATGCTTAGTCAAATCGGCGAGGAATTCACGCATTTAAACATGATGATGTTCGTGGATAGTACTATTCTTTGCCCCTGGATTAAAAGAAGAATGTCTCACATGGGGATTTTGTAACAAACAGTACATTCATTCGTACATGTCACTACTTCTCTTGAGGATTCGTAAGGGCTGGCTAGTAATGCTCAAAGAAGAGATATTTTGAGAGCCCATAATAAAAAAAACTAAAGCTTCATGTAGGCTACACATTCGGAGTTCCATCGGCGTTGAATTGGCTGTTTGTGACATTAAGGAAACTCCAATTGTAGTGATGCATGTCTCTTCCCTCGAAGGGCATCGGTTACGCCTCCTGCAAGACCGACTTTGCGGGATGTATCTCCAACGAAATCGGATTGTACGAGAACTTGCTGCGGGGGATGAAGCGGGTGAATGAGCATTTTCAATGCTCGGATGTGGCTCATCGAGGACATGTCACCAAAGGAGATGGGGCCGCTACGAGACATGGCAAACGGCGGTGTTGATAGCATCCCTATACCTCTTGTTCTCTGCTCGAAGCTTTTCACTTTCTTCCCTCGAAACGTAAGTTCATGACTTTCATTTTTAACCTTCAATCGGGTCCGCTTGTTTTGAAACCAAAACTTGACCTTCAAGGGCTCCATTCCTATCATCCGGCTCAATTCATTTTTGCGTCTCCTATTCACGTAAGAGCACTCCTTGAAGGCAGCTTGAGCACTTTGATTTGATATTTTCTTTTAAGGGTTATTTGCATTTGCCATTTGCCATTGTTATTCTTTGTCGAAATCTTGAATTTCACTTGCCAAGAGAGTTGGGTTTTACGGCTTCGGCGTTGGATCCGGTCTCGAAATCCAGCGGTTCGCTTTCGGGGATGTCTAGGTTGGTTGCCTCCGGTAAGTGCTGATGGCCTCTAAACATGTTGGATTGAAATACCTCTTACCGCCTTTTGTTCACTCTATTCTCCGATGTATGCTTACTCTCTCCAAATTCTTTCGAGTAATCGGGTATGTTCTAAAGCCTCCCTTTAAACGCGGATGAAAATCACTAAGCCGACGTTTTTCCCAAGATTTCGTGTTTCCGCTTTGCCTTATTTTTTCAACGTGATGGGACCCCGAATCCACTCGCACCGATTTTCTTTTCTTGATAACCATGCTTGTCTCCCACTCAGTTTTCAATCATGGTGGGACTTCAACTCTTTTTTGTAACTTTTCGGATTTGTGAGGCTCGAGATCACGGATTGACGATAGATCCAGGATCCAATGAACGAAACGCGCTGTAGTTTTACCCGAGTAACTAACGTGGCTCCGCAAGAATTGCTTGTTTCTTCTCTCGGAAAGTATGCTTGTCTCCCACTCGGTTTTCAATCATGGTGGGACTTCAACTCCTTTTGTAACTTTTCGGATTTGTGAGGCTCGAGATCACGGATTGACGATAGATCCAGGATCCAATGAGCGAAACGCCTGTAGTTTTACCCGAGTAACTAACGTGGCTCCGCAAGAATTGCTGTTTCTTCTCTCGGAAAGTATGCTTGTCTCCCACTCGGTTTTCAATCATGGTGGGACTTCAACTCTTTTTGTAACTTTTCGGATTTGTGAGGCTCGAGATCACGGATTGACGATAGATCCAGGATCCAATGAGCAAACGCTTGTAGTTTTACCCGAGTAACTAACGTGGCTCCGCAAGAATTGCTTGTTTCTTTTCCCGAAAAGTATGCTTGTCTCCCACTCGGTTTTCAACATGGTGGCGTCCTCAACTCTTTTCGTAACTTTTTCGGATTTATGAGGCTCGAGATGGTAGATCCGTGATTCACGGATGAAACGTCTGTAGTTTTACCCGAGATAATTGACTCGACATCCACAATAATTATTGCTATAGCTTTTCTTGCCCTTTAAATTAGGATTTAACGCCGAGACAATTATCGCTTTCATATCTTCATCTCCAACCTTCTAAGCACTCTTTTGCATCCACTCTCTTTTTTAGCCGCTTCAACAACAATGGCTTCCCCTCCTGCGCACGCCTTCTCGGCTGAAGTTTTGGCCAAATGGGAGAAACTTTATAATCTCCTAGGCCGGGGCTACTCTTATATAGCCAACCATCCGGAGGCCGAAAGCGAGATTCGTCTTATGTTTAGGGATATGGGCACCGCTTCCATTGAAGGTACCAAGTTAGAGGAGGAATACGGGATCTTCCCCACCCTCTTTACTAACTTCCTGGAGGCTTACCATGTTGCTTATCAAGATGTTACTTTGGCCCACCTTGTGAAGGCACGCTATCGGGATCGGTCGGACGAGCTTGGTGTTGGCCGGTCTTGTAGGCGACAATTATAAGAAGGCCCTCGACTACGGTAATGAACAAGTCTCCTGGTTGATTCGTGAGAGGGGAAACTTGGTGGGGTGTTTGGCCATGTCCCGGACCATCTTCGAGCGCGATCCGCTCAATATTGTTTTAAAATTTCAATGCACATGGTTGGAAGAAAGGTTGGACGATCGACCTTGGATATAGCCCGCGGGAGAATGCTGATCCATGACTTGGAATTTTCTTGCCGAGCATCACGAGGACAAGGTAGCTAAGCTCAAAGAGAAATGTGAGCTCCTCCTCTTTAAGTTGGCGGATCTCGATTCTCGGAGCGATCAGTGTAGGCGGAGCATCAAGCGTATGGAGAGTCGGTTAAACTCCTTTGTGATGCTCATTAGGGCTCGGTTTGGCTTTACGTTCCCACCCCGTTGATCTATTTGTAAAGCTTTCCGATGAATGAAATGAATGCAAGTTTTTACTCATTTCATCTTGGTCGTCATATTTTTTCGCAAGATAACCCCTTTTACTCTGCGAATAAGTAAATCTCACGCTCCGATGGTCAATCCAATTGGGCCAGGAGAGGCTCCCCATTCGAAACAATCTCTCGGCAAAGATTAGTAGCGAGAAAACAAACGAATGCTCAAATGTGAACAACTCGTGAATCCGTATTAATATTATAACTCGATTATGAAAAATCGAGTGAATCAAGCATAATATTTCTTTCTGAGTCGGAATTATTGGATTGGTAAAGACACGACCATCCATCTCGGCGAGAATCAAAGCACCACCGGGGAGCACCTTCTTTACTATATATGGACCACCATAGTTTGGAGCGAATTTCCCTTACGGGAGTGGGACTATTGGCAATAATTTTCTCAAGACCAGGTCATTGATCTGAAAATATCGAGGCCGAACTTTTTTGTTGAATGATTTAGCAACTCTCTGCTGATAACACGGCCATGACATACAGCCTTAAGTCTTTTTTCGTCGATCGGATTCAATTGGCATGCTCTCTGCTGGATCCATTCGACTTCCGTCGGCTTAGCTTGAGACGGTATACGTAAGGAAGGAATTTCCACTTCAACTGGTAGAACGGCCTCCATTCCATATACAAGAGAATACGGGGTTGCCCCGGTAGATGTCCGGATTGAGGTCCGATATGCCATAAGTGCGAATGGCAACCTCTCATGCCAATCGCGATAATTTTCAGCCGTCTTCGCTAAAATTTTCTTAATATTCTTATTGGCGGCTTCTCTTGCTCCATTCATCCGAGGGCGATATGGGGAAGAGTTCGGATGCTTGATCTTGAATTCCTTAAACAATTCGCCCATTAGTTTGTTGTTTAAGTTCGAGCCATTGTCGGTGATTATGGCTTCGGGTGAACCGTATCGAGCAATGATATCTCGGCGGATAAATTTTGCGATATTTCGTGCCGTAACCGCTAAATAGGATGCGGCCTCGATCCATTTGGAGAAATAGTCAATCGCCACCAAGATGAATCGATGCCCATTAGATGCTTTAGGGTTGATAGGACCGATAACATCAATGCCCCACATAGAAAACGGCCATGGTTCGGATAAGCGATGCAACTCATTTGGAGGGACATTAATCTTGTCACCATGAATTTGACATTTGTGACTGACTCCGGACATGCTGAATACAATCTCTTTCGAGCGTGAGCCAATAATAACCCAACCTCATAATCTTCTTAGCTAACAAGTGGCCGTTCATGTGTGGACCACGAGATCCCTTCATGTACTTCCATTATTAGGCAAGCTGCCCGGTCGAGTCAACACATCTTAGTAGGACGAGAATCGAATGACCGCTTGTACAAATTCTCTCCATTCAAGAAGAACTTGAGGCCATTTTCCTTATGTACTTTTGGTCGAGATACGGTGCTTTTTTTGGGGAACTCCCGCTTCGAATATAAGTCTTGATGTCATGGTACCATGGTTTACCATCGGGTTCATTGATCACGGCCATACAATATGCTGGTTTTTTTAATACCTCGATCTTCGGTGGGTCAACCTCAAGTCCATTGGCGACTTGTAACATTGAAGACAAGGTAGCCAATGCATCGGCCGAATCGATTATGAGTCCTGGGCGGATACTCAAATGAGATATCCTCAAATTCTTCTACCAATTCATCCCGGATACTCATGGTAGGGTAGCAATTTGGCATCTCTCGTCTTCCACTTTCCAATAGTCGAAGGATAATCAAAGCGGAATCTCCGAACACCTTGAGTCGGGCTATCCCCATTTCAATTGCAGCCTGCGGACCGAGGATGCATGCCTCATATTCTGCTATGTTATTTGTGCAAGGGAATACCAATTTATTTTTGCTACGGGATAATCTTGACCACCTGGAGATATAAGAACCGCGCCCGTGCACGATCCCGATAAATTGACAGCTCCGTCAAAATACATAGTCGGGATGTAATCCTCCACCGACATGATTCGATCCTCGGAATGATAGGCATCATCATCTTGCCCCGGATTTTCAGCTAGGACATACGCTATAGCTCGTCCCTTGATTGACTTTTGGGACATATATTGAACGTCAAACTCGGAGATGAGGATTTGCCATTTAGCAAGTCTACCAATCAAGGCGGGTTGATTAAGCAAATATTTGATGGGATTGCATTCTGTCACCGAAGCACTTGGTAATGCAAGGTATATTGCCGAAGCCTGTGCGTACCCAGTACTAACGCCGCACATGTTTTCTCTACTTGGAGTACCTCATTTCGAAGTTGTGAATTTCTTGCTCGAGATAATAAATGGCTCGTTCTCTTCCGTCCTCCTGCTTCTCTTGGGCTAGCATAGCACCCAAGGATTCACTAAGGATTGTGAGGTAGAGGATTAAAGGTTGCTCCGGTGTTGGAGGAACAAGCACGGGTGGATTCATGAGATCTTTGCTTCGATCTTCCAAAAGCTTCTTCACATTCGCTATCCCATTGGACTAGCGCATTCTTCTTTAATAGCTTGAGGAATGGCTTAGCGGTTTCGATAGCGAGAGATGAATCGAGCAATATAGTTTAGCCTACCCATCAAACTTCGAACTTCTTTAAGCGTACGTCGGTGGCTTAAGCTCACGAATAGCCTTAACTTTCGAAGGGTCGACTTCAATGCCCTTCTTGCTTACCACGAATCCGAGTAGCTTGCCCGAGCTGGTCCCAAAGACACACTTGGCGGGGTTGAGGCGTAACTTATACTTTCGGAGTACGTCGAACAATTTTTTCAGCGTTTCGACGTGATCTTCTCCATGCCTTGTTTTTGCTATCATGTCATCGATGTAAACCTCAATCTCATTATGCATCATGTCATGGAAAAGGGCAACCATGGCTCGTTGGTAAGTGGCTCCCGGCGTTTCGAGACCGAACGGCATTACCCGGTAATGGAACATTCCCCATGGTGTGGTGAAAGTGGTTTTCAACTTGTCATTGACATTCATCGGGATCCGATTGTACCGGGAGAAACCATCCATGAATGAAAACAATTCAAACCCTGACGATCCTGTCAACAAGTACGTCGATATGCGGGAGGGGAAATCATCTTTAGGGTGGCCTTGTTCAAGTCTCGATAGTCGACACAAACCCGAATGCGGCCGTCTTTCTTCATGACGGGGACTATGTTAGCGACCCAATCGGAATATTACGTAGTCTCAATGAATCCTACATCGAGAAGCTTTATGACCTCCTCTTTGATCTTACGCACTAGTGCGGTCCGGCCCTCCTTGATTTTTGCACCACTGGCTTAGCCAAAGGATCGATCGGCAAACAATGTTCGACAATGGAACGGTCAAGACCAGGCATATCTGCATAGGACCAAGCGAAAATGTCCTGGTAATCCTTTAGGAGCTTAATCAAGCGCTCGAGACATCTCTTTGGAAAGGTTTGCCCCGATCTTAACTTCTTTAGAGTTTTCCGCATCGCCTAGGTTGATCGAGATAGCTTGTTCACCGGTCAAGGGCTTGATCTCCTCATGTCGTTCGAAATCTTGACGAACTTCCTCATAATCTGATTGAATTCATCAAGGTCGTATACTTGAATCCACTAGATTTCCCTCCTCATGTGTCCCCCTGAAACATAAAGTAACAAAATCGGAAGAACAAACGAGGGCTTAATCGCGGTGTGATTTTGAAGAACTTTATTTATTTATATATATTTTTATTTTTCAAAACCGTGGGACATGAATTCTTGAAGAAGCCCAACCCTCGGTTCTTACCATGATGACAAACTTGTTGGTCGTTGGTTATCGTCATCGGGTTGGTTTGAGATACTTCAACAAGATTCGAAAATAGCGTAATTTTATTGATATGAAATTACATCTTAGGGAAAGGAAATCCAAGAGTGCAAGACGAATAGAAATCCAAATGTAATTCAAAATATAAAGGAAACCGAAAATGTCCCACGTAGGGGATTGCATGAACATAAAGATGTTACTCGAATCTAAACCCTCTAGTGGATCATCACATATGGCATTAATGGATGATTTGGAAGGTTTAGGCGTCGGATAAGGCTCCTCATCATGCGGCTCCGTCTTCGGATAAAGCGGCAATGGTTACATCATCAAAACAACCGGCGATATCGAAGACCCCTTCATCCTCTTGAGACCCTATTAGCTCAAGCTGCAGTACCTTGATCCTTCGGTATGTCGGGGAACACAATCCCCAAGTCATCTTCAAGTCGGTTCGGATTATCGTAGCCTCCGACTACTCCGGTGATCGGAAAGTGATATATAGAGGTGGGGGTAAAGGGCGCATGCACAACTTCTGCGACCCATTACGCCTCTTTTATGCCCGCGCCCTTGACATCCTAGACCGGTTGTATGAGATTGGCCTTTAGGTTCAATTGGGGTGCGAATCCCTTGGCCATGTCGACCTAAACCCATACCGGGCTTAAAGCCATTGCCCACCATTATCTTAGCTACCATAAGAGACGTGGTTGAGATTTCGGGAATAGGCAAAGGACTTTCCAGTGATGCATGGATAGTGTGTACTATCTCAAAAGCGTGGTAGGAGTCTTCTTCATCATGAGTGGCTCGATGTAAGGGATGGCCGTTTCATGGAAAATCTGGTGATCTTCCTCTCCATGGACAATCACCAACTTACGTTCGACCACGAATTTAATTTTCGATGAAGGCTCGATGGGACAGCTCCGGCATTATGAATCCAAGGTCGGCCTAGGGAGAAGGTTAAAGGCCGAAGGAATATCCGATTACACTGGAAGAGAATGTCAAACAAAGAAGGCCCGATCTGAATCTCCAAGTTGATCTGCCCAAAGCACATCCTTCTTCACGCCATCGAATGAGCGGACGGAAGTCTTGGCCGTCTGCGCACTTTGGCAGGTCAATTCCCAAACGATTTAATGTGGCTAATGGGCAGATATTTAATCTTGACCCGTTGTCAATAAGTACCCGAGCTACATGAGTTTGCTTGTGTTTGATTTGTTATATGCAAAGCTTTGTTATGACCCCGTCCTTCGAGCGGAATTTCATCATCGGCGAATGCGACCTGATCCTTTAAAAGGATCGTCCCTACAAAGTTCTCTAGTTTGTCTGTTCAACATTCTCGGGTACGTGAATTTCACCGAGTATCTTCATTAAGGACTCTCGATGCTTCTCGGATGACTGCGAAGTTCAAGTAAGGACACTGAGTCGGTGACTTCCATGTTGGTCGACAACGCTATACTCACTCGCCTTGATTACAGCTAAGAATTCCTTAGCATCTTTCTCGATGACTTGCTTAGTAGGTTGGTCATTGTTATAAGCACGTCCGATCTTGTTACCGGGGGCAAGATCGTAGGACCAAGGCTGCCTTGTCTTGTCATACGGAAAAGGGTGGGGCGAGGCAATGATGATTCCAAGTTCATCGTCCTCTGCATCTTCAAGGCGGGCATATCTGCCGGCTACGGGTCATTCTTGATCAACTCGGCCACATGAGCATCTTACGCCTGAGACTCTTGAAAGGTCTCGGGTTGGGTCAATCTTTGCAAGCTCCCGATCCCGATCAATGACAATCTGGGATATAGTGCCTTGTCCCACGGTTTGACTTGCCCAAACTATGAATCCGTTCTTCATGAGACCGGAAACTTTTTTCCTTCAAGCGATTGAGTGGTATCAATTCACCGGTCTTATAATATCCTTACGATCGGAGCGTCGAGGACATCGGCTACTCCAACCTTAACAACACCAACATGTTTGATTCCTTGCCCGAATACGGCATTAACTTTACTTGAATGATCGGCAAAGGATTATTTTGGACATTAATTTGTTTGTTGCCCAGGGCGAGAATGCCTTAGAATCGAGTAGATCTTGGATCCGATGCTTCAATCCGAAACAACCATCGAGTGTCATGTCCAAGCTCCCCACAATGGTAATCACATTTCTTCGACGGATCATATCTCGGCGAGCTCGTATTACTAGGTCGCGAGGCTCGGAGGTCGATAAGCCTCTCTTACGTAGAACCCGTGAGTACTTGTGACGGGGTTCCTGGTAGAGGGGTAAGCTGCCGAGGGACCGTAGATTCCCTCTTTGTCGTTGTGCGCCGAAATTAGCTTACTCTGCTGATTAGGAGTGCATACGGCGGCGTACGTGTCATGGATTTTTGGGTGTAGGTCATGTTGACTGTGGGACCGGTTCTTTGTCTTTCCCTTATGCAAACCTCTTGGTTGTCGTGGCGGCATCACCATACCAACCTTTCTTTATGCCGTTCTCGACTTCTTCAGCCATTGCGATGAGATGGCTGAATGACGTGGCAACGGATCCCAAAACTCGAGTTCTCACAACTTGCGGCGGGGTGGAAACGAACAATTTCATGAGCTCCCTTTCGGGTGGGACCGGTTTCGGTTGAGATGCTACGTTCCTCCACCTAGTGGCATCTTCGCTTGATCGTTTCTCCTTTCTTCATCTCAAGCTGCTCAAGATCCTCTGCGGTCGTGAGCACGTCCAAGTTAAAGCTAAAATGTTTGTGAAAGCATTAGTTGCCTTCTCCCAATCATCCATCCGATAGATCTCGTAGTCCGTATACCATCTCATGGCAGCTTCCTTTAGACTAGCCTGGAAAGTTTGAACCATTAGGGGGCCGTTGGTCGCATGCTTGTTCATTCTTGCACGATACATACGGAGCGTCTTTGGACCGGGTTGGAAGTCCCATCATACTTCTCGAAATCGGGCATCTTGAACTTCTCTCGAGTACCGTGACCTTTGAAAAGACAGACGAGTCAATACGGGGTATCTTTGTGCGTTCCTTCCACCTCACGGATTATTTGCTCCATTTGGGCCAACAACTTGGCCATTTCATCGGACGGTCCCATAGTCACGGGGCTGGCTTGGGAGATGAGAAGCTGGTGATGGGGCGCTCGAGCTAGCGCCCGAATAATGACAACATCCTCTAGCGGCGTGGTGTAACCAAGTATATGCTCGGGAGCCTTCTCGGGATTGCTTGCGGGAAGGGTCGGAGAGACGATGTTACGAGGTGTCGGACCGGTCGGATGCTTAGCGAAGCAACGGTAGCAGCCATCATACGTTCCATCATCGGCTCATCATACCCTCAAACCTACGGTTCATGGCCTCGAATTGCTCTCGTAGAGCTTCACGGGCTGCGTTGTTGATTTCAGCCTTGTCCGCCATTTTCTTAGCCACCGACCGGGTAATGTGCGGAGGATCCGTGATAAATTACCTTCAAAAGTAACCAGCCAAAATAAGTACAATGAACAAGAATAGCGAGCCGGCCCATGGCATTCCTCTAGACTCAAACGAACAAAGTGATTATGACTAAAGGATTGAAACAGGTAATTTTCAGTTTGTCCGCTTTTATGAAAAAATCTGTATTAATTCGTACGTTGGTCAAAATACATCCAAATTTTACGAGCTTATAGTTGAGAAGATGATGAACAACTTTTATGTTGGCCAATCGGACCAGAAATGAGCAGATCAAAACAGTTTAATGTGTCTTTACGAAAAAGCGCATTCAGAAAACTGTTATAACCGCAAGTAGTTGAGAAAAACGAAAGGCCATCTTAAATCATGAATTTAATTCTGAAATTTTGCAGGATATTAGTTGAAATATAGGTCTACAACTTTCATGTTTGGCACTTACTCAAAAATCGATCGTAGAATTTAGTAAAAATCGTACAACAGGGACAAGCCAGATTAGAATTGAGAACAACTGATGAAATTGTAAAAACTACGAAGCAAAGTGTGAAACAATACGGTGAGATTCCTAAACAATCAACCTATGAAAGTAAATACATGACTCAATTCAAACGGTCTTTCTTTTTTTAGAGGTCACGTGATCTATAGACGAATGGGCCTTCAAGGCACGCCGTAATCGCGCATTCTCCTTCGCCAAAGCATCTGCCTTTTCTTGGGCCTTCATCCCCTTCTCTTCGCTGGCTTTGAGTTGGGCTAGACGGGTATCTTTGTATTGTCATGATCGGAATCTTCGGGAGTATCTCAGCGGGGATGGCATGAGACTGAATATACTGCGAGTTGTGGCAAGTGACTCTTCATTTTTCCGGTGAGTTGCTCTATGGGCCAAATCGGTTTCGATTAGAACACTCTGCCAAGCTTTCGAATGACGTCTCGGTTACGCTCTGTAGTTCTCGTCCTTCTCAAATTGAACTTGAAATTCGTTGGGCCCAAATGATGGCGGGATATCCTGCAGAACCCGAAATTGTCGTGTAACTCGAAGAGGTTGATAGCTGGTTGCTCCATAAATGCCCATCAAAGGCACGGGCTTCGATCGCCATGGCATAGTCGAGCCTCCGCCACTCGGAACCATACAGCTTGCCAAAGGAAAATCTTAGGATTTGGATTTTCGAATAAATGGACCCACTTGCGTGTAGTGCAAGTTTTTAGTTCGATCTTGTATTTGTTTAAATCTTAAAATAGGGTTGTCGGTCATACCCATTTCAAATACGATCATGTTTTCCCCGAATTGAGAAAGATGCGATAAAAACCAGATTTGTAAAAGCTCGATTGGGGCTCGAAAGGTCTTATATTTTTCTTTCTTGCTTTCTTTTTTGGAATGAGTGAAATGTGTTAATGAAATGACAGTTTCAGCAAGAATGGCATTTACAAAATTGACCCCACCACAAACTTGTTTTACCGTCCATGCTATCACGGGATCTATAGCATTCGACGGAATGGAAAAATGATAAGTCCGAAAAAGGTTAACATAAAAATCTTAGATTTCATGAGGTCGGAGTTATTTTCAAAACATTCAACGAGGAAAGATAAAGGGCATGCCCGTGAGTTACCCTTGAGTACTTTTTCAATTTCTTTTTTAGTCAAACCCAAAAATTCAGCAAGCACTACTACCGGATCTACTCGAATAGGTGGTTCAATCGTATCCAACTCAATTGATTTTCCGATGGCACATCTGTATTCTTCCAAGGTGGGTGTAAGCTCAAACTTACCTCGAACACAAACGTGGTCGTCTCGGGGCACCAAAAATGAGCAAGTGCTTGCATGATCCCGCTTTGAATATCGATCTCAAGAATCGGCAACATGAACCCGATACGCTTGAGCACGTCTTGCTGGCCATCCGGCTTCAACTTACCCCATAGCTTTTTGAGCTCTAGTTTCGGAGTAGGCACGAAACGGATATCATTGCGACCCATTCGTATATAGATCACGTGCCAATTAAATCAACCTAAACCATGGACCAGCCCAAAAAATGAAAATGAGATAATATGGCATAAGAGACAAGAAATTACCGCTCATAGGAAGAAAATGTCAATCACAAGACATGCGCATGAATCGTGAATTCAGATTTTAGTTCTTTTAGCAAAATGAAATGAAAGACAAAACGACATGTCGCGGCCTCGCGTACGTTCATCGTGACTAGTTGCAGCCTCGCATACATAGTCATGACTAGTCGGGTCCTTTCATCTCGGCTTGGTTCGGTCGACAAGGGCAACTCTCATGCATCATAGCCTCACGTGCATGAGAACAACCCTTGAGCCATTTTTTGAAGAACTCGGGATTCAAGTGGGATAACCTTTAGCGAAGCCTTACCGCCAAGGTTAAAGAACCACATAAATACCATCCTGAAACTATCGGGTGACCCGGGTTCGGTCACAAGTCAAGGTGGTGTAGTGCAATTATATTAGGGGCATGCATGACATTTTAAAGGCAATCGGCACTCCGATAGTTCAAAATTAAAACTCTCATCACCAAGCCTGCAAAAAGAGAGGTTAGCCGAGACTCCTCCCCTTATAACTCCCTTTCCGCAAAACCATTTAACACCTAGGGATTAAAATTCAACAAAAATTGCCAAACCAAATGATTTTCTTTTTCATGAAATTATCGGCCTAAGTCCTCTTTACCGGTCCCCGTGGAGTCGCTAAGTGTCGCGACCTAAAAAATAAACAAGTTAAATTCCAGGCTAATGGATTATCGGGTTAATTAATTAACTAACCTAACTCGGACTCTCCCGAATCCATACCAAATCGCCACTTAAGGTTCGAATGATTAACATGCAATGTGATTTGAATTTGGAGTCGCCACTAATCATTTTCGGCGGGTTGACTAGAAACCCAAATAAAATAGCGGGAGAAAACTATCTTATTTGCGTACCGGAGATTAAGAGTCAGGGGACTTGATTACGCTAAATTATTCTAACGCCCTTTCGGTACCATTTTCATGAAAAATATTTGATTTGGTAATTTACTCGAATTTCAAAGGTGCAGTTTTTTTTATTCTTTTTTTTTTTTATTCTTTTTTCTGAAAATGTGAAACATTGAGTTTTATGCGATATACACCATGGACGATTTAGAAAGAAAGAAAACGCCGCCAATCACAAGTATTCACAAAAATAAATTAACATATAATAATACTAAACTTCGGAACACGTGGCACGTCTAAAATAAACAATCAAATATTCAAATCAAATGATTACATCTTTGTAGATCAAGATGGAGACGATTACCTTCTATTACACAAAATCTTACTCACGTACACGTTATAGTTTCTTTCAAGATCTCGAAGCTTGAAGAGCGTGGCCGTCGTCGAAAATGACAAGTAGTAACGTTGTTGGGTGGCGAGAGGCAAGTATGTAACGGGACTCGTCGAAGATGATGCTCGACCAAAGCTCTTTTTCTCTCACTTTTCAATTTTCTTTTCTGGTTTCTTCTCAAGGACTATCTCAATTCTTTTCTCCTCAAAAACTCTCTCAATTCTCTCCTACTCCCCAAAAAAACTCCTCTTCTCTTCAAGAACTCTTCTTCTTTTATAGGCAAAGTTCTTCATCATTCATTCTTCATCTTCATCTTCTCTTCTTCACCTTCATTTCTCCATCTTCCATCTTCATCTTCTTTTCTTCATCTTCATCTTCCTTTCTTCACCTTCATTTCTCCATCTTCCATTTTCATCTTCTCTTCTTCATCTTCATCTTCTCTTCTTCACCTTCATTTCTCCATCTTCCATTTTCATCTTCTTTTCTTCACATTCTCTTCATTATCTTCTCTTCATCATCTTCCTTTCTCCATCTTCTCTTCATCCTCTTCTCTTGGTATCGCAATGCAGTCCCGAGGTTCTAGTATTTGCAATACGGTCCCTGAAAAAAATATTTCTTTCAAGCCCAAATATTCTTGGTACGTTTTCACCCCATGCCTAGTCCAGGCCTTTGTTGAATTAAGTTTGAATTATATGCCAATGCTATGTGGGATGATTTTTGTTTAGAACTAAAATTAGTTCTAATTTTTATGCAAGAAATAGATTAGTCAAAATTTTAGGTGTCAACATTCATGGATCTCTTTCATGATGAGATTTGCTTTTTTGGCGTTTATGCACCTCAAGCAAGACCGAATCAAAGGACCTCTTGTATAAGATTTGTCCACTGAGAAAAAACTTAGAAGACATCTTGCTGATGTATTTCTTATCTTCCGACCGACATGTCTTGTGGGAATTCACCTTTCAGTAGGTTATTCTTGATATCATGATACCATGTTCTTCATCGGGTTCTCCTTCGATGACCATGCGATATCTTTGGTTGATTAAGGATGTCAATCCTCAATGGCTCTATCTCAAGGCCATCTTGTGCTTGCAACATAGCCGATAATGTAGCCAAAGCATCAGCAAAATGGTTACGAGTTCTTGAGAGGTACTCGAATATGATCTCATCAAAGTATTGGATCAATCCTTCGATAAATTTGTGATAAGAGATAAGCTTGGGATCCTTCGTTTTCCACACTTTATGGGTTTGTAGGATGATGAGCATGAAATCTCCGTACACCAGTAGTTTCCTCACTTTTAATGAAATGGCCGGTTGTAACCCAAGGATGCAAGCTTCATATTCGAAATGTTGTTGGTGCACGGGAATAATGTTGATCTCCAGGAGATATTAAAGGACGCCCGTGCACGATCCAAATGAGATTTACTGATGCCATCAAAGTACATTGTCCATTTATCTTCATATATGTTCAAGATTTGGCCTCCGCCATTTTGCTCTGGAATGTCTTTAGAGGGATTTTCGGCCAACATGTCAGCAATTGCTCTCCCCTTGACGGATTTTTGGGGCGAAGTTTTGATGTCAAACTCGAAAGGAGCACTTGCCATTTAGCCATCTTTCCCAACAGAGCTGGTTTTTCTAGAAGATATTTGATAGGGTCATTTTCGATGACCAATTGGATATGATAATGTAGGGTATATCTTCCTCGTCTATGGAGGACCTAAACCAGTGCTACACAAGTTCTTTCCACATGTAAGTACTTGGCTTCCGACGCCGTGAACTTCTTACTCGGATAGTAAATGGCCCGTTCCTTTCGATCTTCGGGGTTAGTTTGGGCGAGTAATGCTCCCAAGGACTTATCATGAACCGTCGAGTATAAGGTTAAAGGAGCATTAGGGATATGAGGTACCAGTATTGGAGGTTGCACCAAATATCCTTGATCTTCTCAAATGCTTGTTGACATTCGGAATCCCACTTCACTTTCGCGGCCTTTTTTAGGAGCTTGAAGAAGGGCTTTGCTGTTTTTGACAATTGCGATATGAATCCGGATATGTAATTCAGCCTTCCAAGTAAACTTCTTACTTCTTTAACAGTAGAAGGAGTCCCTATTTTCCATATGGCCTTGATCTTGGAAGGGTCAATCTCGATACCACGCATCGCTACGACAAATCCAAGCAGCTTTCCGGATTTAGCGCCGAATACGCATTTTGCAGGATTCAGCTTGAGCTTGTATTTCCGGAGTCGATCAAATAATTTTCTCGGTACTTGAATGTGATCTTCTCCGGGTTTGGACTTGGCGATCATATCATCCACATAGACCTCCACTTCTTTGTGTATTATATCATGGAACAAAGTCACCATAGCTCTACGATAAGTTGCCCCCGCATTTTTTAATCGAAGGGCATAACCTTGTAATAGAAGATTCCCCATTGGGTGACAAAAGAAGTTTTGATTTTGTCTTCTTCTTTTAGCATGATCTCGATTATATCCTGAGAAGCCATCCATGAAGGAAAATAGTTCAAAGCTGCGGTGCTATCGACAAGCACGTCAATATGCGGTAAGGGGAAGTCATTTTTTGGACTAGCTTTGTTTAAATCTCGATAGTCCACGCATATTCGGATCCTCCCATCCTTTTTCTTAATCGGTACAATGTTAGCGACCCAATCAAGCATATGGGACGACTTCGATGAACCCTACCTTGAGAAGCTTCATCACTTCTTCTTTGATCTTATCGGATAACTCGGGGGTTCATTCTTCTCGCATGACTTGTTAACTGGTTTGCATGCGAGGATTTGTGGGCAAAGTATGTTCTACTATATCTCGATCCAATCCGGGCATGTTAGCATATGACCAGGCAAAGATATCCCGATATTCTTTAAGCAATGCCGTCATTCTCAAGGTGTCGGTTGTAGATAAATGTCCTCCTATTATCACCTCTTTAGCACAAACTGAATCTTCCGGATTGATAACAATAGGTTCTTAGAAATAGGAGGTTTGGATTTTTCAAAACTATCCCATTCTCTCTTGATATCGCTCACATCTATTTCTTCTTCGTCAATCTCATATGAGTAGTCATCGAGCTGATCTAAGTCACATATTAACTTGTTATGTATGGGAGGGATGATATGCCTGAAATGCATCAAGGATGGTTAGTATACCACAATGATGATATTACGAATGCTAGGTCTATTTTGATAAAAACGTTTTCGAATTCGTTTTTGAAGGAAAAGAGAAGAGAACTAGTCCTTAATTTTCTGGACATCCTGGTTCTCAATAGCCATTTTGAAAACCAAGAATCATATGGCGGATCGGGCCTCAAGTTTTATGGTCGGGGCAATTGTCATCATCGGACCAATCCGTTGCTCCATATGTCCTTAATGAAACTCGGAGATGCTTTTTATTGATAGGTGCTACTAATGGCGATACAATATCTGCACTTCTTGAATCACGAAACGAGATCCGAGGGTACTTCAAAAGAAGAAACATCAAAAGTTTTAGTTGTAGGAAACAAATGCAGTAATGAAAATGCGGTGAAGGATAAAGTTGAGAAAACGCTTTTTACTCAAGGGTGGGAAAGTCGTCGTCGAGCCATTCGATGATCACATTTACCCGAATATCCGGAAATGGGTTGAATAAATCCGGATCCGCAATATCGAAATATCTTCATCCTCAAACCATTTACCTCCTTTGGAGAATACTTGAGATAAGAGATTTTCAAACATTTTCCCTTTAGCTTTCCAGGCATTGGTGCCAATGAAGCGACTATCTCGGTGTCCACGACGTCCTTGGTCTCCATGACATTTGTTTCGACCTCGGCCTCGACCCGTATTATGTCCTATCATTCTCTTATATCCTAGACCAACCTTGTGATTATTTGAATTAAGACTTAAGGGATTACAAATTCCCTGGCCATACTTCCCGATCCAAGTGTTAGGAATGAAACCATTTGTGAGGAGTACCTTCCCGCCCATAGTCGTAGGCTTAGATAACTCGGGAGTAGTTATCTTTGCATCGGATGGTACGTGCATAATGGATATGACATCAAATGTATGATAACTAAGCTCATCGTCCTTTAGGGGCTCGATATAGGGAACCATTCCTTTCAAGAAAGCGCGATGTCCCGTTTCTCCATAAATAGTGATCGGACGACCTTGGACCACGAATTTAACCTTTTGATGTAGAGAATAAGGTATTGCTCCCAATACATGGATCTAGGGTCTTCCCAAAAGCATAGTGAAAGCACTAAGGATATCTAGTACTTGAAATGGTATGGAGAAAGTTACCGGCCTAAGAGAGACATCCAGTTCAATCTCGCCTACCACATTCTTAGAAACTGCGTCGAATGAACTAATAGTCGCCTTGGACGTCTTAACGAAGTCTTCATTTATCCCTAAGCTTTTCAGAGTGCTTAGAGGACACGAGATTAAAAGCCGAGCCATTATCAATTAAAACATGAGGTACCTCCTTTCCATGGCACCATATGACGATGTAGAGAGCCTTGTTGTGGACGCGCCCTTCTCTCGGGAAATCTTCATCCGAGAAGGAAATCGATCCTTTAATAGAATGGCCCCCACGAAGTCTCCCAGTTGGACTTCGTTGATAGTCTCGAGAACATGCACTTCGTTCAGTACTTTTAGCAGAGCGTTTTTATGCTTCTCTAAATTCCTAAAGAGGTCAAGCAATGAGATTTGTGCGGGCATTTTTCGGAAGTTGGTCGACGACTTCATACTCACTAGTTCTCACAACAGATTGGAGCTTTTCCATTTCTTCTAACGTTGGCGCCTTCTTTTCGGGTTCCACCTCCCTTGGAGCATAACATCTTCCAGATCTCATCAAGGCATCAATTTCACAGGTCTCGTAATTCCAATGCGCCGCCTTCGAGTTGTATTCTTCTACGGGTGGAAGTTTAATCTTTACCATCTTAATTCCGTCTCTTGACCATTCAAGACTTCCGTTACTTCTTCGCAAGATGAATTTAGCGTCGACGGCTTTTCTAAACTGGAAGCTTCCCAGTTATCCACCTTATTCGGATCAATCACAAAACGGATTGGGATGTCCACCATCCCTATCATTTGATCCTCATGAATGCTTTGAGGATTATGTTCATGAGCGGGCCTCGCGGGCGTTGCATCGGCGACGTTTCCTTCGTCAAAATGCCTCTGTCTTTCCCTCCCGACTCTCATGATTATACCTTCTATTTTCATACCAACATCTACCATGTGTTGGAAGGAGGAATATGTATATGCAAACATATGGTCAAAATATTCTACTCGGTAATGACTTGAGCATAAATTCCAACATTTCCCTTTACGATAGCGGTGGTTGCATCATCATAGCATGCTTTTTTCCATCTTCCGGCGAAGAGTTCAAAACTCTCATCTTCTCCTTTTCGATATTCAACAAGTTGGCTTTGGTGAAGTATCCTCTAATCCCAGCTTCAAAGTGTGGCACAAAGTGCTCGATAATTCCTCCCGGCTTAGGACCTAATCCGGATCAATTGATTGGAACCAAGCCAAAGTGGGACCAATCGGACTATGCTTAAAACCCTGAATTAACACCCGTCATCTTCATGATGACCAACCATTTGGCGGAGGTAATACGAGATATGTGCCAAAGGACACCCCGGTGCCATCATATTTAGAGCGAAAAGTTACCCTCGGATTCACGCTTTGTGGCGGAATATTTCTAATTTGGGTGATCGACATGATCAACTCTTTTAGTTCATCCACCTTCTTCGAAATATCTTCGCCTTGTTCTTGCAACAACGCGATCCGTCTATTCTAAATCTCAATGGTCTGCTGTATCTCTAGGATTTGCATACTTTCTTCCATTGTTGTGGTATTATTCTTGACCACTAACGGGGATAACTGCGCCATCATACTCGTCGGATGACGTATGTGGGTCTCCAAATTGGAAAGTCGCATATCGGACTCTTGATTACGCCATTCATTCCGAGGGGTCTCCCCGATTCTTGGCTTCATCAACCGTTCCCACGAACTCTTCGCTCTCGGGGTCGTCCATGCCACCCCAACCATCGGGAACAATATCTCCCGAATCAACGAAAAAGCTTAGTGGTGCCGAATACAAGACTTTAAAGTTGTATCCTCCGCTATCTTCTTCGAGATTGTCAATTATCTCCCCTTCTCAAGAGCTTTCTGCATGAACCTTCTATCACCTCGGCGAGCTTTTTCCAGGCGGATTTCATAATCATATAGCTCTTCGGTTTCTTTGCCATCTTGGACATTCATTAAGTATCCTGAAGGAACTCTCTAAGTCTTCCCTCTCGTATCTCTCATCACAAACTCTTCGCCACCATATCGATGGTTACATAGGTTCCCTTGAAAGTAGCATCTTCCATTATCCCAATAACGCCTAAATTGATTAGTTGTTTTAGACATGCCTTCTTTTCTTCATTGGAAATAGTCGCTCCATCGTAGTATTGCGAAGCTAGGGTCAAGATATCCTGCATTTTGCTCACGTCTATTATGAACTCCAGAGTTTCTTCGTGGTCACTCTCAAATATCGCGTTCACCTCGCGATGTTCCGGTAAAGGGTTACGTTGCATGTTTGGTTCGGTCTTTATCGAACTCCAGGACCTTACCATCAATTAAAGCTTGCACCTTATATTTAAGAGGGAGACAATTGTCAACATTATGCCCCCTTTCTTCCATGTGATAAATGCATGTCTCGAGTTTCGTCGAACCCAGCGAACCTAGGAGGATTCGCTCTAGGAGGCTCCTTTGCAACCAATTGGTTCTCAAGCAGCATGGGTAGTAGTTTAGACAAAGGTCGAGGCGGTGGGGTAAAAACGAGGTTGGTTTCTCTTTCTTGGCTCCGGTGGTTTAGGGATGGTCCAAGAAGAAGATCCTTGGGTAGGGGTAGGAGGTGAAAAAGGTTTTCGATTTAGGTGGGTTAGGGACAAACATCACATCACTAGTTTGCTCCCTATCTCTTCTTACGGGGTATTGGCGTCTAAAAGGCGAGTCGGGTATCTTCTTTTCCCGCAATGCCCATTCATGACACTCTGCCACCTTAATTAAGTGTGCGAATGTCGACACCTAGAGGTGTTCAACTTGTCAAAGTACTCAAAAGGTAATGCCTTGAGGAAGATGTCCACCAACTCTTCTTCGGGGATAGGTGGTTTCACTTGTACGGTTAGAGCTCTCCACCTTTGAGCGTAGGCGCGAACGGCCTCGTTCTTCCCTTTAGCGGTCCTCAAAAGATCTTCCCTAGTAAGGGTCGTCGAGTGTAAATTTGTACTTGCATAAGGAATTCATCAACTAACTCGTCCCGTCGTCGAAGCCTCTCAAGGTTCCAGTTCAATGAACCATGCTAAGGCTGCTCCGAGATAGACTTTCTTGAAAAGTATTGACCATTAGCGGGATGTTGTCTCGAGAACCGAGACATACAGCGCAAGTAGTACTTCAGATGCGCCTTGGGACATCCAGTCCCATTATATTTCCTTACGAAATCGGGCTCCTTGTAATCGAAGGAACCTCAATCTTCTCAAACGGTTTCACCTTATCAAAGCGTGAAAGCTCGTATCCCCGACTAACCAAGCATTCCTCAATCTTGGCGAGCCTCTTGATTTCTTCCTCCATCTTAAGGGCTTGTTTTTCTTTCTTTTCCAGGTCTATTATAACTTTGAGGGTCCTTAGGTGGCCGCTCCAAATTAGCACTGTACCATATGATGCGCTCGGAGGAACTTGAGAATTCGGATCGATAGTATATTTCCCTTGATGGCAATCAGCATTGCCTTCATCTCTGCCACCATCGTGGCTATCATATTAATCGATTCTCTAGATTATCCACACGAGGTATGAGTTCTTCTTGTTCCATTCTTATTAGGCGTGTTTTGTTGCGTGTCCTTGTGACTAGTCATCACCGATTTTTCATGATACTAGTCAGCATTGAGAGCATTCAAAATCGAAAAGATTAATCCGTGGTAATTGCGTTTCCTACATAATGATGTGTATGCGTGAAACATAAAGGAAATAAGATGCATTTATTACAACTTGAATTGTTCAAAAGTGTTCAAAAATATAACAATATGCAAAACTAAATGGGGGGGATGGATCTATCCGAGCCGCGAAGGCTTGGATTCTTCTTGTTCCTCCGATCCGTCCGAATCCCACAAATAAAGATCTTCTCCTTCTTCGGATATCCAAAGCTCCCGATCTTCGGGGACATATGGCTCCACTCCTGGGACGTACGGTACAATATATTTGGGTACATATGATTCCACTTCTTTAATGCGGGAGATACGCATTCGGGTACGTACGGCTCGACCAATGATTCGCGGTACTCTTTGAACTTCGAATATAATCCTTGGAAGCCCTATGGATGTTCATAGTATCATCCAAATAATCAGGTCATTCAACTTGTTGCAACGTGAATTCTTTAAGGCATGAAGGATAAGCTTGATTAGGGCCCAATAAAACTTCTTTGCTTCTCTGGTGAGCTTTCCATGTGCCATATCAAATGAGAAGATCCTAGGACAAACATCTCGGTGGCACTTGTTGCAAAACACCAAACCTGTCTCACCATGCAAATAGGGTAGTAGGCCACCGCACCGGTATATCCTAGTAAAGGAATAGGGCTATCATCAACGCCGCGATGTCTGAGCCTCCGAATCTTGGGCCAAGTCGACGCTATCGGATATGCTCGGGCTCCAAATCTCTCAAAAGCTCAACCCATTTCTTGAAAGAGTGTTTAGGTACGAGGGATTGGCACTTGAGGAAGGATTAAATGGGATGAACATGCTCATTGATCTCATAACATCTTACTCGAAGTTGGAAAGTCTTTATGTGAGAAACGAACCACATATGAAGTAGTCCGTTGGATGTTTGGAAAGTGACTTTATTGGAGGTTTTAAAACGGTTTAAAGAAAGGAAGGTTTCAGCTAGGATCATGTAGGAATAATTCCATCGGCAACATGCTTGTTGAGCTATGTGAACTAAGGAGGGGTCGAAAGTAGTCCTAGAAGTGGGGAATAGGACGAAGGCAAAGAAAGCTAGAACAAATACCTTTCCCGATTTATTATCGGTATCGGTGGATAGAGAAGAGTAATTGTCAAAGAGGAATGAGAAAGTAAATCTTCCAGAGTTGGATTTGTAGACCTTTTCTATCTCGGAGGTCTTGAGGTGAAGGAAACTCGATAGAGAAAGGGTGGAGTCCATATCTAGAGGAGGTTGAGCTATATGGTCATCAAAGTTGGCCCCGATGATAGCAGAATATTCTTTGAGTGTAGGGGTCATCTCGAGACCCCTGGAAATTAAAAGTCATTGTGTGTGCATCCCATGTCCTAGTCAAAGCTTGAATAAGGGCCGGTTGATACTCCACTCGATCAAATCTACTAGTCGGCCCAAACGTCCTTCAACATATGCTTTGTTGATCGGGTTGAGACGGTTCCACCATTGAGAAAGCTCTTTGCGCGGCACCGGGATGATCTTGATATGTCCATTCCCCATGATCTAAAATATGCAAAATGATGATTCTAATGTCAATTACCATGGATTATAACGGATATGCATGAAATGTGATGCAAATGGACTAATCAAATTTCATGTCATCGTTTAGTAAAATGAGGGTCAACTACTTTCATTTGACTAAAATAAACCAAATGGGATAGTTATAGACCAAATCCCATCTAAAGATGGCATGTAATTGATTAGGATCATTTAAGCGTAATCGGGGAGAAAGCCATTATTACAACTTTGAGTTTGACAACTCGGAAAACTCACAATCTTAATACGTTAATTCCAAAGAAGCAGGGATATAAAGACATCTAAAGGTGTTCGACCCATACACGTCAAAAGAAAATACACAAACAACCCCGAAGAAATGCAATAAACCCTAGAAATGCCCCAAAGTCGAACCGAAACCGACTAGTCGGATCGATGTCTTCATCCGATGATATCTCTACCAACTCGGGAGAATCAACACCTTCATCATCATCGGAGGATATGACAACAACTTCCATTTTCTTGATTGGAGAATGATTCGGGGCCGTCTTAATTGCGCAAGGTCGCCTCATCAATTTCGCGTATAACTCTCGGATCCTTTCTTTTCCGCGTTTGAGCTCCGAATGTCGTGCGCAGCTCTTATAGTAACAATTTTCACCACGGATGCGGTTGCATCCATTGAGTTCCCTCCCGTGGACAAATCCAAAGACTTGGAATGAATCCGGCTCTCGGTCGCTACGTTGAATGCTCCTTCGCTCCCACATGAACACATCGGGGACGTTGGTCGACCTTAAGGCGTCATCTAGTTTACAAGATGACCTTCAACCCCAATCACTTAAACGATCTTACAATTTTCCATGATATATTCGTGAATATGCATAATTTAAATTTACAAGTTCAAATTAAAAGGGGAAGAGCCTTACCAACCGATGTTACTCTCTTTTTTTGGTTTTTGATTTTAGGTATACCAACCTCCCATTCACATGCGCATGAGACAAATGAGGTTTGACTCTAAAGAAATTAAAAAGGTTCGGGTGTGAACCTAAAGAGGCTTCCGCTATACGAATTGATGAGCCGTCCATAAGCGCAATCAAACAACAAGTGGGTAGAATCATCAACCTCGCATAGCGAGCGGGATTAAATATGGTCAACCCCAAGTGCAATCAAACACAAGAGCCTTACATACCAATCCCTATCTAAGGCGACCTAAAAGGGTGATTCGCGGCTCGGGTTTAGGCGCTTGCGTGTGCGGTGTTGTGATCCTCGGAATATGCAAGGCATGCACAGCAGTTTATATCAAACACCGCTTCAATATGTGCATAAATAAACACACAAAACCTGAAATACCATATTCGCACAAAACATGTTAGCATAGACGCCACCCCTTATAACTCCCATCTGCATCAACATTTAACACTTTTCGTTAGGGTACGTACCTCGCCTTCAAGAGCATCTGCGGAAAACAAAGTTATAAAAACACTCAACTTTTTAATCGGCTTAAGTCCTCTTAATGATTTTGCAACCATTCGTCCCCAATGGAGTCGCCGACTGTCGCGACCCTCCTCTGCCATTTCCGACCGGGGGAGATATCCGGAGGTTTGAGCCGCGCTTTCGACCCGGTTGACAATGGATCCTGGCGCGCGGGTCCCTCCCAAGATCCATTACTCGAATCGCGACGTGAAGAAGATATAGAAATGTCGAAATCGACCTCGGTGTGGTGGGGTGACAAGTGCATTGTACATGTATATGGAGTCGCCACCGATCAATTTTTTGGAGGGTATGATCGGGAACCCTATCGAGCGGTCGGGAGAAACCGCTCGATTCTACGAAAAATCGGAGAAATGGGTCCGGGGACTTGGTTACGCCAAGATTTGCATCGACACCCTTTTGGTTGCGAGGTTGAGTGATTTTCTAACCTCGAGAATTCATGCCGACGATATTCAAGGTGAGGTAGGCTCTAACTATCTAGAGTTGTCATGCGGACGGGAATTTCTATCCTACCAATCACAATCGGGAAAATTAAGTGCGCAATCATGAATAATCGCCATCAAATCAAGCAATCAAACGAGCATAGCATGTCTAGCATGGCCCTATCGGCCCATAGAAAGATCTATTCGAGTTAGGGATGGTTCGGGAAATTTTTGGGGCCAAGTACGCGAGAAGAGTAAAATGGTCATTTGGAAAGTTCGGGACCCAAAAACCACAAAATAGGGTCGGGCCAGTTGAGAAATTGGCCATTTCCCATTTTTTTTGTGATTTTTCAGAATTTTGGGAATTTTTCTAATTTTTTTGGATGTTTTATTTATTTTCCAAAAATCAATAATTTTTCGAATCTATATAAATTGACCCTCGGAACTTCAAAATTTTTTTATCCGGACTATAAGAGTCCCGAATTGATCTAGACATTTTTTAGAAATTTTTTGGGAAAATTTGGGAATTTTTATGAATTGTTTATGAATATTATTGATTTTTTTGGATTTTTAGAAACTTTTTATGAATTTTTTATTAATTTTTCGGATCGGGTCAACCCGGTCAATGCCCGGTCAACCCGACTTTGACCTGGCTCGGACCCACTCGACACTAAAACAACGCCGTATCCTATTTACCTAATATTTTTTGATTTTTTAAAATTATTTTCCTAATATCCGAAAATATAGAAATTAAACGGACGGCCACGATTGAACCTAAAGCGATCTCGGCCGTTCGCTCAATCAAACCCAAGTACGTCTCACTACACCGGATCACATCTAGCACTCGTGCACGCAACGACGCCGCATCACCACTAAAGGGACGGCCACGATTTAAACCTAGATCTAATATCAATCGTCAGTTCTCCCCGGATTAAAATGACGCCGCATCACCCTTTCTTCCTAAATGACGTCGCACACCATTTATGTAAAACGGCACCGTTTTTAATTTTTTTGATTTTCTACCAAATATACGAATTATCTAAAATTATAAATTCTAATCTAATGGTTCAAAATCAAAATAACCTATTTATCACGACCAGTCGGATCTAATTCGACTCACTCGTTCGCGCCAACGACTAAGCTAAGCTGGACATTGACCTGGACCAATCAGGTCGTGACACCTCAGCCTGTTGACTCGGCTGAACAAGGCCACGTCGGCTTCGTCTTCAACCTCTCGACGACCACTAAACGGACCGGCGAGACTTCCCGCGAGGTCCGACGGTGAAATCTCGGCCGATCGACTCCAAACCAGAACCAAACGACTCGCTTAGACCTCCCGATCAACATATCGAAGAATCAAGCTATTTCATGCGCTAGATCGCGAGTATTAAGCTACGCACGGAATAACATTGCGAGAATTCAATCGAGCAATATAGAGCACAACAGGCTAATTCCTTCGTACAATCACACAAATAGGAGTTCCGAAACTTAACTCTAGCTCGAGATTGAGCTCGCGTGGCCTAGAAATGCCTAGGCGAGGCTTCAACGAGTTCAAGCTTTGGCGGCGGAGCTCGGGACACTCGATTATGCGGTTTCATACAAAATCGATGCGAAACGAAGGTGTAGATGTGGTCAGTGATGTTTAGGGATCAAAACGCACATGTTAATTTTGAAAATGATGATCATCCGAGCAAGTTGCCATCAATGCACGAGAAAGGAGATTCGAAGCTCGACTTACCGTTTCGGAGATCTTGAACCGATTGGATTGGTACGACCGCTTCTCCTCGGTTCAAGCGAGCTCTCGGTGATGATCCGACGCCCGATTCAGCCTGGATTGGCTAGGCGAGCAGCTCGCGGTCTTCGTTCAAGCTCTCGTCAATAGCGCACAACGAGAGCTTTTTCCTCTCTCTAGCTCACACACTCTCTCTATTCTATTACTTCTCACGAGCACGAATGAGCCTTCCCTCTTCGTGAAACTTCTCGGCCCCTTTTATACCAACTTTGAAAATTGGCGCGTACGGGAGGAGCTTCGCCGACTCACTTCGCACGTGCCCATGCGTGCGAAGTGAGTGGGACGGCGTCTGGAACGGAATGGGATTCCGTCCAACTCGTTTGGCACTCCGCGTACGCGAATTAAACACGAATTTGGTCATTTGTTCAAATATTGACTTTACTGGATTGCCGAAGCTTTGACCGGCCATCCTGCCGTGCTCCCGCGGTCATTGGCCGTGATATCGGTGGCGATCGACACGCCTTGGACTTGGTGAACAAAACACCTCCCCACTCTCGCTCAATTATAGTCGAATGGTCATCCAATTTGGTCGTTAAACTTCGGCCTTCAAACCTGCAAAATGGCGCCCGCTCGAGGAGAAAAACAACCTTGTTTGGACTGGTCGAGACCGGTCCGACCAGTATTAGACCGGTCTGAACCGGTCGGACTTGCAATTTTCGAAATTAATCAAAATATATGAAAATGTTTTACAATTAATCCTCAAAATTGAACTCGGGGGCTCAAATACTATCTAGAAATGTAATTTTGCCCAAAATTTCCGATCAATTTCTATGAAAACCCCAAATTTTTCTAAAATTGCAAATTGGGGAAAAGTTCAATTGAGTGCCCAAATGATCAAATTGGATCCAATTACCCCTGGCAATCGATTCGAGCATATGAAAACCTTGGGAGGTAGTCCAATTTTATTGTGAAAGTCCCTGGATTAAAAGTAATTTGAAAAATTGGAAATTCCAAGGACTAAATTGCAAAGATTTTGGGGATTTTAGCCCAATCCGTGCAATTCGCGCAATTGAGGGTGAAATTGGTTAAATTGAAACTACAGAGGATTGAAATTGAATGTCTTGACTCAAAATATGCGAAAGTTGCAAATAAAAAGACTCAAATTATATTTTTGGCAAATTCAACCCTTGGTGTTGTAAAGAAACACCTAAAATTGAATTCAATTTTTAGTTTTTCTTGAGGTCAATATGAAAAACGAATTAAAATAAAAATAGGGGACATTTTTCTATATTTTTACGGCCTCGGGAAGTATTTTGTGTGAATTTTCTTGTATTTTTCTATATTCGAAAATATGAAAAAATGCGAAAAATATGAAAAAAAAAAATTTGTTCAAAAATGGTCCCTTATGCTTGGCCAAGGCTTCCAAACTTGATTTTTTCAATTTTTTTGGCTTTTTATGGATTTTCTATGAATGTTTATAAAACTAAAAAAAACTTCATCAAAAATTCGGGTGTCGACCAGGGCACAAACCGCAATCTAGATGCAACTCTCTTATATAGCTCATTATAATCCTTCAAGTTCAGCGCCACTAGCTAATCCTTCAATTCGGGCTTCAATCCATCTTGAAACCATCTTGCCCCGTCCATTGGGTCTTTCACTATTCGGGTACGTACATCGATAGCTTAGAAAACTTAGCTTCGTACTAATCCACCAATATCTCGGTTCTAACGTAGGCGCATGAACTTAGCCATCTTCCGCTCTCTAGCATGGTTAGAGAAGTACTTGCCATTGAAGGCTTCCACGAATGCATCCCACACCGGAATCGTACCTTCTAGAAAGATCCATCCTCGAGAGGCTTCCCACCATGTGCTAGTAGTCCCTTGCAATCGGTACATAGCTAGTGTCACCTTATCCTCCTCAAAGCACCTCGGTAAGGGCAAAGGACTTCTCCAATCCTTTAATCCACGGGGTGGCAGCCTCCGAATCACCGATTCCTGAAAACTTCGGGGACTTAAGCTCCAAAAATTGCTTTACCAACTTATGAATCGGTTGACCTCCGATCCCGTTTCCATCCAACGGGTTTTCTTGCGAAACGGCAGCGATGCAGCAGCAAGATCAGCTTGATTTCTCACTTGCTAGCTAACTATGTCTCCTAAAGCTTCCAACGCCTACAAGATCTCGTCCATTGTAGAATCTTCCTGAGCTGCTCTTTCTCTAGGAATCCTCGCATTACGGTTGCTCATTCTGCGGGTATCTTATGGAGCCCCGCTCACCCTAAAGCAACTCGTAATGAGAACTTAGGCCTACTGACCTTAAAACTTTAAGTAATAAACACATGCATATGATTTCAATTCTACTAACAATCCCAAAAACCCAATGCTCCTTATCACTCCGGTCCATGACCGGTTGGATCAGAGTTGACCTTGCTACGATACTACATTGGGTGGGGTTGTCACACCCCAATACCCGGGCCCGCAACAACCCCACCAAATCACCTCGGGAAAAAAAGGACGACGTTCTAGGTACGTAATCGACCCATTATTTTTATCTTATTATTAAGCACATGCGAACGTACAACTCCTAGATAACAATTCAATCAACGGGGATAGATAAGTAGAACATCACATCAATAAGCATTAGTCAACTAGCAAAAGACTACCATTTTCATTAATAAATATTCATTAACCCTAAGAAGTACGCTTATACACACAAACCCCACTTGAGGGCTACTTCCTATAACCCTAAAAATATCGGGTCAAGTTTAACGCTACTCCCAAAATTACTCCAATGAGATCTGCATCCACTCCCAAATCTCCACGACTTAGGTCCTAAAAAAATGGTTAATAACAATAGGTGAGATATAAAATCTCGGTGAGTCAACACCTAAGTCTAAGTAGGGCATTGATTCGTTTAGGACGGCCTAAACACGCACGTCAACTTGTAGATAATAGGTTAATAGCGTGCTTCTAGCGCCCACACTCTAACTACTACAAGCTCAGGCATAAGCCCCACAATTAATTATCGATCGAAGCAATCTTACCCCTTAGCCATACATGAACAGTATAATATGATAATCCATTGCACACATCCAAGGTACATAACTGAATACTCATAACGGTTTGCATGCACAATATACGCATGCACTCTAGTTATTAATAGCTCGCCCACGGAATACCCTCGGGTAATGTTTTACCCGGGACACCCCCGAGTAATGTTTGATCCACGGGACACCTTCGAGTGATGTTTTACCCCGGGACACCCCCGAGTGATGTTTGATCTCCGGGACATCCCTAAGTGATGTTTTATTCTCGGGACACCCCCGAGTGAGGTTTTTCTTATGTGACCACACCGGACAACTAAGCAATTCTTATCTTCGCATTTAATCTAATGCATATATAGTTGTGCTCAAAACTCAGCTCAATGCCATTTTCATGCTTAAAATTCTGTCCACACAAGGCCACATGAACACACATATTGTCCACCGGACTTTGCATCTTTTGCTAGGTGATTATTCATCTCAGTTATACAATTTTCAGCATTCCAGGCACCCAACAATCATTAAACAATCACCCAATAATTACACAATAATCACCAAAAAATGATTAATTAATTAATGATTAATTAATCCAACTTAGGTTAATTAGAATAATTATAATTAAGTAACCTTGTTATAATTAATTAAGTCCACCTTAATTAATTAACCCGACTTTAATTATTTAACTCATCTCAATTGAATTATCGATCCACAGTCAATTAGTACCACGATGTTCAATTAACTCAACCCCAGGCAAATAATTCGACCATAGCCAACCAAACTAATCCGTCATTAATGTTAACTAATCTAACCCTTAAACGTAATTAACGTCTTAATTAGAGTTTAGGGGTTAACTCACAACTATTCGACGTTCAGTGACGACTCGGGCTCGTCGACGATGACTACGACAATGCACGGACACGATTACGACAACGGTTGACGATGCGATTCGGGTTTTAGATTTCGGGTCAAGTTGGGCTCCGGCGTGACGGGTTCTCGACATACAAGGGCTGTGGCGGCTAGGGGTCTTCAGCGGTAGTAGCGCTAGTCGGCGGCCGAGGTGGCGACGGATGACGACGAGGGGCGAGGAGGATGGAGAGGCTGCTTGTTGGTTCGCGGATTGGGGGTTTCTAGGGTTTCGCGGCGGCTGGAACGGTTCGGGCCGGTGACTACAAGGGTGGTGGAGCTCGTCGAGAGGAGGAGGGGTCTGTGATATCAAGTTTAGAGAGGGTCTATGGCCGGTGGTGCTCATGGCGGACGAAGGCTTCGAGTCCGTTGGATTTCGGTCGAGGTTGCCACGGGTTGTAGGAGTGGCTCGGGTCACGGGTGGTTGAGAGGAGCTGGAGGAGCTCGACGAGGGTCGCGGGACGACCGAATCACGGCGACAAAGGGTGAGTGGCTAGGCATCGGGTTTCGGCGAGCTCGTGGGTCTTAGACACGGGGTTCTCGATTTCGACGGCTTGCGGTCAACGATGACGTGGGGGTTCGGCTTTGGGTCGAGGTGGTTGAGGGATGACGAGGCTCGGTTGGGCTCATGGCCGATAGAGGGACGAGTGAGTAAGGCGTGGCTAGGTGCTTGGGCGGAGAGGGATAGCGGTGCGGCCGCTTGAGCAGCGATTGGCGAAGGCACGGGTCGCGAGCGGCGAGGCTTGATGGGTGGCGGTGCGGCAGCAAGGTAGGTGGCCGGAGGTGGATGGCGTCGGGCATGAACCAAGGGGGAAGGAGAGGGAGCCGAGATGGCGTCATTGGGGGGGGAAATTGCAAGAGAGAGAAGCCAAAAAAAAAAAAAACAGAAAAAAAAGGAAAAGATAAGGAAGAGAGAGAAAGTGCCGTTGGAAGGAGGGAGATGGGATAGGAAGGGAGGGGTTCATGGGTCACTTCAAAACTTTATGGATTTTTATCTTTTTGTGTTTAATATCTAGGGGTAGTTTGGTAAATTTGCAAACTAGGATTGGTTTGTCATTTGGCTCAACCGACCGAGGGAAAATTTAGGACTTTTACCATTAGGGCTCGGTCGGGGCTATGTTCAAGCGTGAAGGGTCTCGGTTTTACGGCTCGGCAACTTGACTATTCTAGCTTGACTTTTTCGATCGACTTCTCGAATAATCCAATTATTGGCTCTTAAATCTCCAAAAATCCAATTTTATTTTTCATCTTGGAATTCATGATTTGAATTTATCGAATCCAGGTTTTCTTACGGACGTCGAAATTTCGAGATGTCACGGATCCGCAATTAATGATTCTAGCATGTAAAACTATATGATATGCAAAAATTATGTGCTTAATCTAAATGTCAAGCAAACTTAACCTAAACGACTCAAACATGTAAAATAACATGCAAATTGAAATTAAATAACCTAATCATGCAATCTAAATTATCTATCCTTAGATGAATGATCCTAAACATGATTTTCTACATGACATGTGAATCACATGTCAAATTTGACATGGCAAAATCATGACATGATATATGACATGATAAAACTATATAACATGATGAATGAAGTGCAAAAACTATATGACAATTTAAGATATGCATTCTAACCTATATGATAACGGAACATGGAATATGCAAAATATGATATACAATTTTGTTTTTGTATTTTTCCAATGAATTTTCAGCATTTATTAGGATGCAATTGATTCGCAAAAATCTCTGATTTTATTCCTCATAATCTATAAGATAGGAAACCCTATCTTACTAAGATTTAATTGGATAAGATTTATAAGATACCGTATCTTACTAAATCTTTTAGGAATTTTAATTTTTATGGAAATCAATCATGAGATAAAGATCACAAGATTCAGAATTCTCAAAGCAAGGAAAGTAATCGACCAACATAAGCCATTGAATATCATCTTTAGATTTTTTTCAAAAATTACATTCCTAATGCAAATCGGCTTGTTGAAACTAGCGGATCGAGTCCAAGCGATCACGGATTGGATCGACTAAATTCCCATACTCATGTTAAATTGAAGGATCATACCCAAGTCATCACGGGTTGGATTGTCCAATTTGAAGCACGTTACCTTTTTAGGAAAGAACTTTCCTCAATTGGATTAGATTCTCTTATTTAGGAAAGATGTGCAGAAGATAACAATCAAAATCAGAATTTTTCCTTATCTTGCCAAAAATTACTTTCTCAATTTGAATTTCAAAATGATCTTGTAGATTGAACCAATCAATCAAAAACCGAATGACCTAGGGGATGAACAATTGCTGTGCCATGATTTACACGACTCTAGGCACGGTGCAATGCGACTGGCAACATATGAGATCGGGTAAAGATGACACGACTATGTTCGACCTAGAATGGTTTGAACTTTGATAAACGGTAAAAGGTTTTGAATTTTCAATAAAAAATTAACAGAAAAAAGTTCTTGACTTCTGATTGCAAACCATCCGCAATTGGAAAGAAATGTAAGAATATGCGAATTTTCTAATCAAATACTCACATCTATGCATCCAATCAAAATAAGCAAGATATTTAAAAACCAAAGTAGGGAACTTATCGAAGATGGCCTCCCAAGTTTGGTTTCACCGAAAATTGCACACAAAGCTTCAAGTCTTGGTCCGGACGGTGATTGATGGCTAGCTCGTTTGGAGGGTAGTGCCTTGACTACTGCCCACAACAGTCTACGACGAGGAACAATTCATAGCCTAGGTAGTCAAAGCTGCGTGCTTCGGACGCTTGCACACATTAAAAAAGGCAAGATGGCTCGTCCGGTTTAGTGGAGAACAGTGGCAGTGGACATCAAATATATGTCAGAGGGATTCTTCAAGAAGAGACAAATTCTTCCACTTCTCTTCTTGCTTTATTCTTCTTTTCTTTTAGTGATAACAGCCCAGAGTTCTCTATGTGCGCGTGAGGGACTCCTTCATACACCAATTTTCTATAAAAAACCATAAGTTAGAAGGAGACGCCATCGCTGTAGATTCTTATCGGTGATGCGTTTTTTGTCTCAACAAAGAGGTGCGACTACTCGTCGTTGGAGGGCAGGAAAAGGATCGGCGCACCATCGTGGGTCAGCAAGGAAGCGTCGTCGCTAATGTTCTTTGGACAAAAGGCTCATGAATCGACTTGCGAATGTCCAACGTGTGGCGGTTCGGGCACAATTCCTGATGCATGTGTGAGGTGGGCAAGTGTGTTTTGAGTGATAAAAGGAAATATGGATAGATCAGATTGTACTTAAGACGAAAGTCGAAGGATGAACGCTAATACAGGATAAGTACGATTACCACCATGGCATAAACGATGCGTCACCAGCCAAGAATGAAGATCGGGAATGAAAAGAATCTCACCACCATGGTCTAAAGGATAACTATCAACCGAGGCTAAAGGGCTTTTGGCTCACCACCAATGAGTAATCCACTCTCCAAGGATAAAGAAATCGAGGATTTAACAATTCAACTCATAATGCTGAATTCTAATTCATTCAATATCATGTCTTAAGTCTCTCTTACAATAGAGAACACTCCTCCATAACTAGAGAGATAAGGGAAAGAAAATAGAAAAAGGAAATAAAAGACAAAGGAATCTTGTCCATCAGCCTTGCACAGCCGATAACAACCCTAAAAGATCTATTGATATAAAGGAAACAACTCCAACCAGCTTCCCATTAATATGTCTTTGATTAGGCATCAAATGAGCAACAAATCGGGCAAGGCATGTCTTGAATATGCCATGGAATTAGCAATCAATCTTGTGAATCGCCATGGAATTGGCAATCAATACGGTGAAACGATAATCTTATTGGTAAGGAAAGAATCAATACTTCTTAGTCGAGTATCTTGATCATTGACAAATCAAATGCTCTTGCATCATTAGTTGGATAAATCAACAAGGACAAATTGAGCTTGCAAGTTAATTGATAGAGCTCAATGTCCCGCATCAATCTCCCCTTGTTCGGAAAGATTTACCCTCAAATCTTGTTGTGCCTTCATCTTTAAGATTAGAAGTTAAAGATTTGCCAACCCCTAAAAGGAACTTCTTTTTCAAAAAAAAATATTCTGGATGGCCTCTCCAACGAACAAGATAATACATCGGTTTCACACTAATAAATACTTTCGGGGCATGTTGAAAAGCTAAAACATATCGAACACATTTCGCAAATTGATGCACACATTGAGAGAGGATACTTCAAGGAATACAAAATGAAAGTAGCACATCATGTCTATGACCTCATCGTTTGCCTCAACAAGTTGATATAGAGGTTCAACGTCCACCATATCGTAGTTGCTCAATGGTACCTGGATGACCAGTATCTCTTCTTCAATTTGCTCTTCGATCTCATCTTGTTCCTTGGATTTTAACTCTTCATTATATGGATCTTGTTGATTTACGTTGGAGTTTCAAATTGATTTTTTCAATTTCTTCAATGGTGATAGCTTTCGATTAGGACAATCCATTTGTAGATGTCCATAGCCGTAGCACTTGAAGCACTTGCTAAATTCACCACTTGATTCTTGTTGGAGCTCTTCAAAGAAATCAAGAGGCTTTTCCTTTTCTTTCTCCTATATGGATGTATTCGTAGATTAGAACAAGTATCCTAAAAAAAGGGCATACCTTTAGTTGAAAGCTTAGGCGAATATCTCCCTGTGACCCTTTTGTTGTTTCTCTAGGAGAGTAAGGACTCGATCCACTTGTTGCTAGAGTTTCTCCATAGCACATTCCTTCCTTTCACGTGTAATTGCTCCAAAGAAAATCCTCTTCGCACATGATAAACCATTTCTCTTTTTTTCTTTTTGAAATGTAATTGATGACAGAAGGAATCACTCAAAACGAGTTCAACATAGAGCTACGATACTAATTTGATGCGTGCGTGAGGCGGGCGAATGCGTTTTGAGTGATAATGAAAGCAAATATAGATAGATCATAGTGTACTTGAGATGAAAGTCGAAGGATGAATGCTAATGCACGGGATAGGTACGATCACCACCATGGCATAAAGGATGCACACCAAGCAAAGGATAAAGATGGAGATTGGAAAGAAGCTCACCACCCTGGTCTAAAGGATAACCACCAACCGAGACTAAAGGGCTTTTGGCTTACCACCAAGGAGTAATCCACTCTCCAAGGATAAAGAAACCGAGGATTTAACAATTCAACTCATAATGCTGAATTCTAATTCATTCAATATCATGTCTTAAGTCTCTCTTACAATAGAGAACACTCCTCCATAAATAGAGAGACTAAGGCAAAGAAAATAGAAAAATGAAATAAAAGATAAAGGAATCTCGTCCACTAGGCTTGAACAGTCGATAACAACCCTAAAAGATCTACTGACATCAAAGGAAATAACTCTAATCAGCCTCCCATTAATATGTTTTTGATTAGGCATCAAATGAGCAACAAATCAGGCAAGACATATCTTGAATATGCCATGTGTTGACGCCTAAATTTTGACTAATATATATTTTGCATAAAAATTAGAACTAATTTTAGTTCTAAACAAAAATCATCTCACATATTCATTTAGCATTGGCATATAATTTGAGCTTAATTTAACGGGCGCCTGGACTAGGCATGGGGTGGAAAAATGCACCAAGAAGATTTGGGCTTGAAAGTAATATTTTCTCGGGGACTGTATTGCAAATACTCAAAACTTTAGGGATCGTATTGCAAATACTCGGAACTTCGGGACTCAGTATTGCAAATACTTGAAACTTCAGGGATCGCATTGCAAATACCAAAAGAAGATGGGGAAAGGAAGATGGTGAAAGGAAGATGAAGAAGAGAAGATGAAAATGAAGATGAAGAAAGGAAGATGAAGATGAAGAAGAGAAGATGAAAATGGAAGATGGAGAAATGAAGGTGAAGAAGAGAAGATGAAAATGGAAGATGGAGAAATGAAGGTGAAGAAGAGAAGATGAAGATGGAGAAAAGAAGATAAAAATGGAAGGTGGGGAAATGAAGATGAAGAAAAGAAGATGAAGATGAAGAAAGGAAGATGAAAATGGAAGGTGAGGAAATGAAGATGAAGAATTTTGCCTATAAAAGAAGAAGAGTTCTTGAGGAGAATGGAGAGAGTTTTGGGGGGGAGTGGAAGAGAATTGAGAGAGTTTTTGAGAGGAATTCTTTAGAGAGGAAAAAGAGAATTCTTGAGAAAAAATTTGGAGAGAGTTTTGAAAGGGCTTGAGTGTTTTGAAGCTCGGTGCTACCATTGCCAATTTCGCACCCATCAACACAAGCCACAAGTTCATCACCATCGTTCAAGCTCGCCTGCAAGAAAAGAAAGTTAAGTGATTCCCTAACTTTCTTTAATTTCGAATACAAATTAGCTCGGATTTTCTACATTGATTTTTTTCTCTATGTTTTTATGTTAAATAACATTTGCATATCAACGATGAGACATCAATGGTACAAGAATAGAATGAGAGCAAAAAGGGAAAAATATCAACGCCCGGATCTAGTCTCATGAAATTCTAGCGAGATGAGAAAGAAGCGTGAATGAGAGATAGGACCAAGAGATTTCTCGGTCTAACGAGTCACCAAATCGGTCCAATGGTCAAGACAAGCCCGGAGCACAAGTTCGGTGCACGAGTTCAAATTGGGGAGTAATCTTGAACCTATTTCATTCTAATTCCATGTAATTTCTTTATTTCAAACAAATGTCAAGGGAAGAAAAACCCAAAAAAATTGATTCTTTGATCTTCAAGTAGAATTCATCAAATTTGTCAAATCCATTATTTTTTCCATGAATTTTAAGGTACCGAAAGGGCATTAGTTGTAATTAATGTAACCAAGTCCCCGGACTCTTAATCTCGGTTCGCGAAATAAGATAGTTTTCTCCCGCTATTTTATTTAGGTTTCTAATCGACCTACCGAAAATGATTAGTGGCGACTCCAAATTCAAATCACATTGCATGTTGATCATTCGAACCTTAAGTTGCGATTTGGTATGGACTTGGGAGAGTCCGAGTTAGATTAGTTAATTAATTAACCCGATAATCCATTAGCCCGAAAATGATAACTTGTTTATTTTTTTTTTTAGGTCGCGACAGACTTAGCGACTCATTTGGGGACCCAAAGAGGACTTAGGCCGGATAAGTTCATGAAAAGGAAAATTACTTGATTTTGCAATCTTGGTTGAATTTTAATCCCTAGGTGTTAAATGGTTTTGCGGGAAAGGGAGTTATAAGGGGATGAATGTTTGCTAACCTTTTTGTGTAGGTTGAAGGAGATTGTGTATGGTTTATATTGAAGTGTTGGATGCTATGAACTCGCCGCGCACGTTTTTCTGTTTTTACATTTACACTTAGCACACACAACCCGCCATTGAACCCGAATGGCTAGGCTTAAGATGGTACTTGATTAGGGATACTTGCCATCGTCATCCGGCCCGAGTCGCTCTTCTCGAGTCCCGAACTATTTCAAATCGGTGCCAAGAGTTAACACCTCCATCATTCGTCGTGTGATGTGGGTCGTTACTTGGCCGAGCCGGATGTCTACGTGGGATCTTGGTTCAATCACAAGCCGATGTGGTTTAGTCTGGATATCCCCGGGGCTCCACTTTTGTCAAGCCATGCTAGATAGAAATCGAACCTCACGAGCATTTTCATGCGCATGTCTTTGTGGTTAACACTTTCTCTCCAAGGGAGGTAATTTCTTGAGCTTTATCACCGATTTTTCTTATCTTGTTTTGGGTCGGTCCATGATCTAGGTTGAGTCATTTGGCACACGAATGGGTCGCATTGATATCCCTTCACAATTGAAAGAACTTGTTTTCATAAAAAATGTTCGGAAGATCATAATCTCTCATGACAAAAACTTTTGCAGCAATCCGATGCATTTTCCTTTTAATAAGGAATTAGTAGCCGAGATGGAGCAGGCTGGAATTTCACATGTTTTCAGACTCCAGATTCATTTTACAATTTAGAACTAGAAAACGTACCTTTTTGTGGAATTACCAAACATGAAAGTTCTAGATCGTTGTTTCAACTAATAGCCTGCAAAATTTCAGTCTCTAATTCATTTTTTAAGAGGTCTTCCGTTCTTTTGTTGGAAACCGGATAAAGCAATTGTTCTGGTTGAATTTGTTTAAAGAAGTATTAAACTGCATTGATCCGTGTGGAACCCGCCGTAGAGTGAAACACAAAAGTTTTTCGTCGGTATGTCATCTGTCATCTCCTAAATTTTGGCATTGTGTTGATCAATGTACGAATTAAGATGAATTTTCTCGTAAAAATCGACGAAACTGAAAATTGCCTGATGTGGTCTTTTCGTCATGTCTAGTTCGTTCATTGAGTTTAGAAGGAAGTCATGGACCGTCCCTCTATCCTCGCTCATTGTACTTACTCTTGGCTTGTCGCTTTTTAGGAAATTTATCACGGATCCTCCGCATATTACTCGATTGGTGGCGGAGAGAATGGCGGACATTAACGCCGCCTGTCCATGAGACTTTGAATGAACAGCTCGGTGCTCTAACCGAGCGATTTGAAGGGATGATGTCTCACAAGATGATGGATAACTTCATAGCCAAGCTTCAGCCGTTCAGCTCAAGCCCCTGCGCCCGGTTGTGCCAGCTCTAATTCCCTCGGCAGGTAATTCCAAAGAAGGCCTCGGAAGGTGTTCCCTATCGGCTACACTTGGAAGATATTATTATAACAGGCATGGGTTCGAGCATACCACCCTCGATTCCGGCTCGCCAAACCAACCCGATGATGATAACCAATGACCAACAAGTTTGTCATCATGGGGGATACATGAGGAGGGAAACCTAGTGGATTCGAAGTATACGACCTAGATGAGTTCAATCCAGATTATGAGGAAGTTCGTCAAGATTTCGAACGACATGAGGAGATCAAGCCCTCGACCGGTGAACAAATTATCTCGGTCAACCTAGGCAATGCGGAAAACCCTAAAGAAGTTAAGATCGGGGCAAGCCTTTCCTCGGAAGTGTCTCGAACGCCTGATTAGGCTCTTGAAGGATTACCGGGACGTTTTCGCCTGGTCTTATGCAGATATGCCCGGTCTTGACCGTTCTATCGTCGAGCATTGTTTGCCGATCGATCCTTCGGCTAAGCCGGTTGTGCAAAAGTCAAAGAGGGCCGGACCGGAATTAGTGCGGAAGATCAAAGAGGAGGTCATAAAGCTTCTCGATGTAGGATTCATTGAGACTACACGAATATTCCGATTAGGTCGCTAACATAGTCCCCTGTCATGAAGAAAGACGGCCGCATTCGGGTTTGTGTCGATTATCGAGACTTGAACAAAGGCAATCCTAAAGATGATTTCCCCCCCGCATATCGACGTACTTGTTGACTGATCTGCAGGGTTTGAATTGTTTTCATTCATGGATGGTTTCTCCGGGTACAATCGGATCCCGATGAATATCAATGACAAGTTGAAAACCACTTTCACCACACCATGGGGAATGTTCCATTACCGGGTAATGCCGTTCGGTCTCGAAAGCCGGAGCCACTTACCAACGAGCCATGGTTGCCCTTTTCCATGACATGATACATAATGAGATTGAGGTTTACGTCGATGACATGATAGCAAAAACAAGGCATTGAGAAGATCACGTTGAAACGCCTGAAGAAATTGTTCGACGGACTCCGAAAGTATAAGTTACGCCTCAACCCCGCCAAGTGTGTCTTTGGGACCAGCTCGGGCAAGCTACTCGGATTCGTGGTAGCAAGTAAGGGCATTGAAGTCGACCCTTCGAAAGTTAAGGCTATTCGTGAGCTTAAGCCACCGACGATAGTTAAAGAAGTTCGAAGTTTGATGGGTAGGCTAAACTATATTGCTCGATTCATCTCTCGGTTATCGAAACCGCTAAGCCATTCCTCAAGCTATTAAAGAAGAATGCGCTAGTCCAATGGGATAGCGAATGTGAAGAAGCTTTTCGAAGATCAAGCAAAGATCTCATGAATCCACCCGTGCTTGTTCCTCCAACACCGGAGCAACCTTTAATCCTCTACCTCACAATCCTTAGTGAATCCTTGGGTGCTATGCTAGCCCAAGAGAAGCAGGGAGGACGGAAGAGAACGAGCCATTTATTATCCGAGCAAGAAATTCACAACTTCGGAAATGAAGTACTCAAGTAGAGAAAACATGTGCGGCGTTACCTGGGTACGCACATGCTTCGGCAATATACCTTGCATTACCAAGTGCTTCACGGTGACAGAATGCAATCCCATCAAATATTTGCTTAATCAACCCGCCTTGATTGGTAGACTTGCTAAATGGCAAATCCTCATCTCCGAGTTTGACGTTCAATATTTGTCCCAAAAGTCAATCAAGGGACGAGCTATAGCGAGATGTCCTAGCTGAAAATCCGGGGCAAGATGATGATGCCTATCATTCCGAGGATCGAATCATGTCGGTGGAGGATTACATCTCGGACTATGTATTTTGACGGAGCTGTCAATTTATCGGGATCGTGCACGGGCGCGGTTCTTATATCTCCAGGTGGTCAAGCATTATCCTGTGCTGTGCGAAATTGGTATTCCCTTGCACAAGTAACATAGCGAGAATATGAGGCATGCATCCTCGGTCTGCAGGCTGCAATTGAAATGGGGATAGCCCGACTCAAGGTGTTCGGAGATTCCGCTTTGATTATCCTTCGATTGTTGGAAAGTGGAAGACGAGAGATGCCAAATTGCTACCCTACCATGAGTATCTGGATGAATTGGTAGAAGAATTTGAGGATATCTCATTTGAGTATCTGCCCAGGACTCATAATCGATTCGGCGATGCATTGGCTACCTTGTCTTCAATATTACAAGTCGCCGATGGACTTGAGGTTGACCCACTGAAGATCGAGGTATTAAAAAACCCGGCATATTGTATGGCCGTGATCAATGAACCCGATGGTAAACCATGGTACCATGACATCAAGACTTTAATTCGAAGCGGGAGTTCCCTGAAAAAAGTACCGTATCCGACCAAAAGTACATAAGGAAGATGGCCTCAAGTTCTTCTTGGATGGAGAGAATTTGTACAAGCGGTCATTTGATTCTCGTCCTACTAAGATGCGTTGACTCGACCAAGGCGATTCGTCTAATAATGGAAGTACATGAAGGGATGCGTGGTCCACACATGAACGGCCACTTGTTAGCTAAGAAGATTATGAGGTTGGGTTATTATTGGCTCACGCTCGAAAGAGATTGTATTCAAGATGTCCGGAGCTGTCACAAATGTCAAATTCATGGTGACAAGATTAATGTCTCTCCAAATGAGTTGCATCAATTATCCGAACCATGGCCGTTTTCTATGTGGGGCATTGATGTTATCGGTCCTATCAACCCTAAAGCATCTAATGGGCATCGATTCATCTTGGTGGCGATTGACTATTTCTCCAAATGGATCGAGGCCGCATCCTATTTAGCGGTTACGGCACGAAATATCGCAAAATTTATCCGCCGAGATATCATTGCTCGATACGATTCACCCGAAGCCATAATCACCGACAATGGCTCGAACTTAAACAACAAACTAATGGACGAATTGTTCAAGGAATTCAAGATCAAACATCCGAACTCTTCCCCATATCGTCCTCAAATGAATGGAGCAATAGAAGGCTGCGAATAAGAACATTAAAAAATTTTTAGCGAAGACGGCTGAAAATTATCGCGATTGGCATGAGAGATTGCCATTTGCACTTATTGCGTATCGGACCTCGATCCGGACATCTACTGGGGCAACCCCGTATTCTCTTGTATATGGAATGGAGGCTGTTCTACCAGTTGAAGTGGAAATTCCTTCCTTACGTATACTTGTCTCAAGCTAAGCTAACGGAAGCTGAATGGATCCAAGGAGAGAACAAGCCAATTGAATCGATCGACGAAAAAAGACTTAAGGCTGTATGTCATGGCCAGTGTTATCACCGGAGGGTTGCTAAATCATTCAACAAAAAAGTTCGGCCTCGATATTTTCAAATCAATGACCTGGTCTTGAGAAAATTATTGCCAATAGTCCCACTCCCGGAAGGGAAATTCGCTCCAAACTATGGTGGTCCATATATAGTGAAGAAGGTGGTGCTTTGATTCCGGCCGAGATGGATGGTCGTGTCTTTACCAATCCAGTCAATTCCGACGCCGTAAAGAAATATTATGCTTCATTCACTCGATGTTTTCATAATCGAGTTATAATATTAATACAGATTCACGAGTTGTTCACATTTGAACATTCGTTTATCTCCTCACTACTAATCTTTCTTTGAGAGATTATTTTGAATGTGGAAGCCTCTATAGCCCAATTGAATTGACCATCGGGAGCGTGAGATTTACATATTCGCAGAGTAAGAGGGGTTATCTTGCGAAAAAATACGACGACCAAGATGAAATGAGTAAAAACTTGCATTCATTTCATTCATCGGAAAGCCTTACAAATAGATCAACGGGGTGGGAATGTAAAAGCCAAACCGAGCCCTAATGAGCATCACAAAGGAGTTTAACCGACTCTCCATACGGTTGATGCTCCACCGCACCGATCGCTCCGAGAATCGAGATCCGCCAACTTAAAGAGGAGGAGCTCACATTTCTCTTTGAGCTTGGCTACCTTGTCCTCGTGATGCTCGGCAAGTAAATTCCAGGTCATGGATCGGCATTCTCCCGCGGGCTATATCCAGTGGTCGATCGTCCGGCCTTTCTTCCGGCCATGTGCATTGAAATTTTAAAACAATATTGAGTGGATCGCGCTCGAAGATGGTCCGGGACATGGCCAAACACCCCACCAAGTTTCCCCTCTCACGAATTAGTAGGGAGACTTGTTCATTACCGTAGTCGAGGGCCTTCTTATAATTGTCGGCTACAAGATCAGCTAACACCAAGCTGTCCGACCGATCCCGATAGCGTGCCTTCACAAGGTGGGCCAAAGTAACATCTTGATAAGCAACATGGTAAGCCTCCGGGAAGTTAGTAAAGAGGATGGGGAAGATCCCGTATTCCTCCTCTAACTTGGTACCTTCAATGGAAGCGGTGCCCATATCCCTAAACAAAAGACGAATCTCGGTTTCGGCCTCCGGATGGTTGGCTATATAAGAGTAGCCCTGGCCTAAGAGATTATAAAGTTTCTCCCATTTGGCCAAAACTTCAGCCGAGAAGGCGTGCGCAGGAGGGGAAGCCATTGTTGTTGAAGCGGCTAAAAAAGAGAGTGGATGCAAAAGAGTGCTTAGAAGGTTGGAGATGAAGATATGAAAGCGATAATTGTCTCGGCGTTAAATCCTAATTTAAAGGGCAAGAAAAGCTATAACAATAATTATTGTGGATGCCGAGTCAATTATCGGGTAAAACTACAGACGTTTCATCCGTGAATCACGGATCTACCATCTCGAGCCTCATAAATCCGAAAAAGTTACGAAAAGATTTGAGGACGCCACCATGTTGAAAGCGAGTGGGAGACAAGCATACTTTTCGGGAAAAAAAGACAGCAATTCTTGCAGAGCCACGGGTGAAACTACAAGGCGTTTCATCCGTGAATCACGGATCTACCATCTCGAGCCTCATAAATCCGAAAAAGTTACGAAAAGATTTGAGGACCCCACCATGTTGAAAGGCGAGTGGGAGACAAGCATACTTTTCGGGAAAAGAAACAAGCAATTCTTGCGGAGCCACGTTAGTTACTCGGGTAAAACTACGGGCGTTTCGTTCATTGGATCCTGGATCTATCGTCAATCCGTGATCTCGAGCCTCACAAATCCGAAAAGTTACAAAAAGAGTTGAAGTCCCACCATGATTGAAAACCGAGTGGGAGACAAGCATACTTTCCGAGAGAAAAACAGCAATTCTTGCGGAGCCACGTTAGTTACTCGGGTAAAACTACGGGCGTTTCGTTCATTGGATCCTGGATCTATCGTCAATCCGTGATCTCGAGCCTCACAAATCCGAAAAGTTACGAAAAGAGTTGAAGTCCCACCATGAATGAAAACCGAGTGGGAGACAAGCATGGTTATCAAGAAAAGAAAATCGGTGCGAGTGGATTCGGGGTCCCATCACGTTGAAAAAATAAGGCAAAGCGGAAACACGAAATCTTGGGAAAAACGTCGGCTTAGTGATTTTCATCCGCGTTTAAAGGGAGGCTTTGGAACATACCCGATTATTCGAAAGAATTTGGAGAGAGTAAGCATACATCGGAGAATAGAGTGAACAAAAGGCGGTAAGAGGTATTTCAATCCAACATGTTTAGAGGCCATCGGCACTTACCGGAGGCAACCAACCTAGACATCCCCGAAAGCGAACTCGCTGGATTTCGAGACCAGATCCAACGGTGAAGCCGTAAAACCCAACTCTCTTGGCGGTGAAATTCAAGATTTCGAAAAGCAACAACAATGGCGGCAGCGGCAAAGCCAACCCTGTAAAAGAAAATATCAAATCAAAGTGCTCGAAGCTGCCTTCAAGGAGTGCTCTTACGTGAATAGGAGACGCAAAAATGAATTGAGCCGGATGATAGGAATGGAGCCCTTGAAGGTCAAGTTTTGGTTTCAAAACAAGCGGACCCGATTGAAGGTTAAAAATGAAAGTCATGAACTTACGTTTCGAGGGAAGAAAGTGAAAGCTTCGAGAGAGAACAATAGGTATATGGATGCTATCAACACCGCTGTTTGCCATGTCCGTAGCGGCCCCATCTCCTTTGGTGACATGTCCCTCGATGAGCACATCCGAGCATTGAAAATGCTCATTCACCGATTCATCCCCGCAGCAAGTTCTCGTACAATCCGATTTCGTTGGAGATACATCCCGAAAAAGTCGGTCTTGCAGAGGCAGAACCGATGCCCTTCGAGGGAAGAGACATGCATCACTACAATTGGAGTTTCCTTGATGTCACAACCCAGCCAATTCAACGCCGATGGAACTCCGAATGTGTAGCCTACATGAAACTTTAGTTTTTTTTATTATGGGCTCTCAAAATATCTCTTCTTTGAGCATTACTAGCTGCCCTTACGAATCCTCAAGAGAAGTAGTGACATGTATGAATGAATGTACTGTTTGTTACAAAATCCCCATGTGAAACATTCTTCTTTTAATCCAGGGGCAAAGAACAGTACTATCCACGAACATCATCATGTTTAAATGCGTGAATTCCTCGCGATTTGACTAAGCATTGAAAACCTTCACGTAAGTAAATGCGAAAAGATTTGAGGAGGGAAATAACCGCCTCGTTAGTGGAAAAAGCGAAAAGATTTGAGGAGGGCAAATAACCGCCTCGTTCGTAGGAGAAAGCGAAAAGATTTGAGGAGGGCAAATAATCGCCTCGTTCGTAGGAGGAAGCGAAAAGATTTGAGGAAGGAAATAATCGCCTCGTTCGTAGGAGGAAGCGAAAAGATTTGAAGAGGGAAATAAGCGCCTCGTTCGTAGAGAAAGTGAAAAGATTTGAGGGCTCCTCCATATCGGAAAAGTAAAAAACGAACGACGGATTGAGCGGGAGGTAAGAGTTATTACGAAATGGATTCAATGCACTAGGACCGAAAAGGAGAGAAAAGGCTTCTCGCGGGACTAACGTATCGTAAAACGTTTATAAAGAACTTGAAGTCTCCATGCACCTCCGTAACTCGTCATGAAAGGCCATCGTCGCTTTTGTCTTTGCAAGTCCAAAGAACATCTAAAGTTCGTCTCTAGTCGAAACACCCATTTTTCGGTCTACATATGGAAGGTTTTGAAAGGAAAATAAGTATGCGTTCACTCCGGGCGGAAGTATGGGAAGTTTCATATCCCGAGGATTCGCGAGTCATGGCCATTGATGGTAACCCCGTTTCCCTCTCGATCCTCGTTGCCATGCTGAGAAAGTGCATGTATAGGATTTACTTATGTGAAAGCAACGGAAGCCTTAGAGGAGTTGAGACAAGTACAAATATGATTTTGACATTGTCATTGCCACAGCCATGGTAGGGATCGATATGGACGGTCTCAATCTCTTAAAGATCATTGATTCCGAGTTGAATATACCGGTCATCGTCACATCGCAAGTGATGATCGGCGAGTTCATAACGAGGGCCATATTGCATGGTGCTCTGGGGCATCCTAAAGAAGCCGGTCTGCGTTCGAGTGCTCCAAAACATTTGGCAGCATGTTGTAAGGAAGCAATTACTCGAACAAAAGAACTATGGCCAAACTTACTACGACGATTTTGTCGGAAAGAAAAGGCCCCTTTGGTCGCCGAGCTTCATTCTATATTCATCGAGGCACTGGGAATCAATTCAAGACGACCAATGGCCGTACTCAAAATGATGAATATAGACGGACTCACCCTACGAAGTGTCACAAATCACCTTCACAAATTTAGAGATAAGCTGAAGAAGCACGATGTAGCTTGGAACCAAGGTGACCGGAGCAAAGTTGACTGGAAGATTAATCCCGGGGAAAACCTACGGAGCAAAAAGTACCCGACCACTTCCCAATCAAGAATACCGGCCATACCGACCTTCCGCTGGTGGTTCTAGCAACAGACCGAGTTGATCATCCCTACGGGTTCCCGAGCGACGGCGGAGGCTCAAGCTCAAGGAGTCGATCGCTCACGGCGAAAACAAAGTGGGAAATCGTCGCCGGTGTTAAAAAGAAACAATGCCCAATTCGAGTATCAATTGCTCGAAAAAATCGAAGATTACTTTGATGATGAACTCACCGCCTTCATCGCCCGGTTCGGAGTTGATGGACCTCCGAGTTGTGATCCGAAGCAAGTGATTATGGATCCTCAAACAACGATCGTTGGTGTATGATCCAAGACAAAATCAGCCGATCATTGGAATGGCCAAGCAAAAGAGGTGGAACCAATCTCGCATGAATACTCCTTTAATTCCTTGTATAGTTCCCTGCGTGGGATATTTTTTACTTTCTAGCTATCTAGAGTTAAAGGGCGAATTTTCTCCTCTTTTATCAAATGCGTAAGTTCATTATTAAGCTAGGCCTGGAGCAAATCAATTTGAGGACGATGCCCCGAACGCCCATAAAGAAAGATTCGAATAGCCTTACTTGGGAGAATGCAAGTAAAAGACCAAGCGGGCTCAAAGATGGGTAACTCCGTATCGTCCCAATTGGCTCTCGGTCGTTTCAAACTCTAAGTTAAGCTTATTTTATTCTCCACGGGAGATTGCCAATCGCTTTGAGAACAATATAACAAAAGCGAACCACACGTGGGACGCCAACAACACCGCAAGCATAGTGGTTGGGGAATGACAAGTGGTCCGAGGCGTCCCGAGGTCGATCCCGGATTTGGCATCCATGTACAAAGATTAATGAAAATATTTTTTGCTTCGCAGATCGAAGCTCGGCCTAGACGGTTATAGAACCAGGAGAGATAACGTCCCGGACATACAATCCGATCCGGATGAATCGATCTTTTCAATTCAAAGTTCGCAAGGAATACGTGCATGAGTAAAGTGGTATCGTTTCAATTCTTTTTAGAACATGAGGACGTACATTGATGCTTTCTCTTTTGATTTTTACGGGGGTCATCTGTCCAAATAGAGAAGTATCCCTCTCCCCGAAAAATTAATGAAATGAGAAATTCCCGGAGCCTTTGACAATCTCATGTCTCGAAGCGGACAATGAAGTTTTGCAACGCATTTACATGAACAGGGGGCAACTCACGATCCACGCCCCTAAGAAATTTTTTATGTACTTGCAAACTTTGTCCGCCAAGATAAAAAGTTGCTGCATTTTATATGCTCAAAAACACTCATACACTGCATAGTTTGCACATGATTGTTCCTCATGTTTAATTTACCAACTCCGAATAAGGAACATGAACTACGTAAGATACATCGAATGTACAGAAGGGGGCATGACAGGATGATGAAAGGCAATCCTTTCCCAAACACGTCCAATTTTTTTAGGCGAGATGAACGGTGGCAAAATTCCGCATTCCCCGAGGTAAAGAGTTTTCTCGCGAAAGGTACGATAACCGAAGTGATGGAGGCATTCATTTCTCTACCCTAAACACCTGCAAGTTATCCATTGATCAACCCATTTGAGCGGAGATTTCACTTCCATAACCCCTGTCAAGAACCACCCCACATTGGGGCAAGACAGAGGTAATTCCATCAGCATCACAAGACAAATGGTTAGAAATCTTCTTGCTTGGACTAACATCAATCTTCGGGTGGTTCTTTGCATTGTACTTGCGCTTTAATTCAAGTGCCTCGGGGTGACGAAGAGCATTTCTTTTTCTATCCCACACATCTATATCCATTTGCACAACCCATTTGAGCCTGCAAATTTATTCCTAAAAGCCCTTATTGGTGATCATTGTTGTCCCAAAGCAAATATGGCCCATCTTTGAGTAGAAGGACCCGAAAAGCTGGATCCATAGAAAATCTCCCAATGAACTCATCAAGATACAATCGTAAAAGAGAGTTGGGAGTAAAAAAAAAGGAGAAGAAAGAGGAAAATCTGATCCCACAAAAAATTTCTGGGCATTTAAAAAGCAAAGTGCCTACCAAATGCAAGGCCAATGCCCTTTCAATTCATTGTTCATTTGTAGAATATTTCGAACTTGAATGCACAATTTTCCTGTATGTCCTAAAAGGGTTGAGAGAAAAATCTCCATGAAGTGTCAAATTGCAAATGCTATCTTCAATTCATACCATCCTCGAGCAATGATGGCATCCTAGAAGGCCACGATCGGTGACAAGATTGTAATGATCACCAACATCAAGCCCCTTCTCAAATATCTTTCGAGCCAAAACGAACCCTTTCGTTTCTCGGTCCCAAATCATTACCTTCATTACAACTCTTTAAAAGCCTTTTTCGACTAGGGCACTTGAATTAATGTGGAGTTCAATGATTTTAAGCATCACTCGAAGAAGTTCGAGCAAGATTACTTCTCTCTCATTTTGCGGGGTTCTTGACTTGTAAACCCGGAGAGATGACGAAGGAATTCATTTCAAGCAGCCTTGACTCAACTAGAGTCCCCTTTGTAAACCTTTGACCTAGCCCTTATTACGGTCCTAATCAAGACTTTCGGATCGGCTCTGTCGTATCAATTGCGAGATTACTCGGATCCTTATCGAATGCGATGATGGAAAGATTGAGTGATTTCTTTTGAATCCCTGCAGACGGGATAAATAACTTTTCTTGAGAGTGAGAGAAAACCCTTTTGGACTGAAGTCCCCCATTCAGCTCACATTCGAGGTATTCATAATGTGAGAACATCCCTGGACGGGGTTGGTAATGCAAACTTGATAGAATGGTTATGCATAAATCATAGTATGAGTGATTGCATTATGCACATGTTGAATATGTTTGCGCATGTTACCTCGGACATTCTATGATGGGTAATACATTCCCGATGTTCGATGTCCCTCCCAAGGTCTCGAAATTCATCCAAGGATTATTGAATGAGCAAGTTCTCCTGGCAAATGCCTACCATGTACGGTACGAGCGATCCGTTTCGTTCTTTGATTAATCGTTCGGAGAACCCGGGTAAGTTTTCGAACCCATTTTCAAATTAACAACTCCTACGATGATAGTTGTTACGATTCAATTCAGGCAATATGCCTCTCTGTCGAGTCGTGTAGACATATGCACCTGGCGATCTTGACATCTTATCAAATCATGACGACGTAGCTCTTATGATTTCCGTCTCGAATCACGAAGACATATGCACCGGTGATCTTGAACTTTAGTCGGCTCATAATGACATAGCTCTTATGATTCTCGGCTCCTTTATCAAATCACGAAGACATAAGCACCCGTGATTTTGATCCAAACCAAATCATAACGACGTAGCTCTTAAGATTTTGGTTCCCCTTTGTCGATCACGAAGACATATGCACCGGTGATCTTGACCTTTAGTCGGCTCATAATGACATAGCTCTTATGATTCTCGGCTCCTTTATCAAATCACGAAGACATAAGCACCCGTGATTTTGATCCAAATCAAATCATAACGACGTAGCTCTTAAGATTTCGGTTCCCCTTTGTCGAATCGTGAAGACATATGCCTTGGCGATTTCGACATTTAATCAACTCACAACGACGTAGCTCTTGTGAACTTGATTCTACTTCTTTCGACTCACAACGACGTAGCTCTTGTGATGCGGAAGGATACACATATCTTGCGCTGTCTCGCATTAGGGAGAAGTCTCTGAAAACAGATAGGCCAAATACCTTAAGGTCCTCATGTTTGCAAGAAACTTGGAAATTAAGGGAATCACCAGCTTATGAGGTATTTGGTAAAACAGGTATTCTCGTATGCGATCCATGTGCGGGTTTCTCTAACATGGAAAAGAGAAATTATGACACATGTTATTTCTGAGTCTTGCATATCATGCATCACTTCATTACATAAAAAAAAATGGGACTAAAACTCCCGCCAAAAAGTTCATCCATCATTTGCACTATCAAAATTTAGGGTTCAATTTTGTCTTTGAGCGGAACCTCTACGAGCCTCCACTCAAAGAGGGGCAGCTGTTGACGCCTAAATTTTGACTAATATATATTTTGCATAAAAATTAGAACTAATTTTAGTTCTAAACAAAAATCATCTCACATATTCATTTAGCATTGGCATATAATTTGAGCTTAATTTAACAGGCCTGGACTAGGCATGGGGTGGAAAAATGCACCAAGAAGATTTGGGCTTGAAAGTAATATTTTCTCGGGGACCGTATGTGCAAATACTCAAAACTTCGGGGATCGTATTGCAAATACTCGAACTTCGGGGATCGTATTGCAAATACTTGAAACTTCGGGGACTGCATTACAAATACCAAAAGAAGATGGGGAAAGGAAGATGGTGAAAGGAAGATGAAGAAGAGAAGATGAAAATGAAGATGAAGAAAGGAAGATGAAGATGAAGAAGAGAAGATGAAAATGGAAGATGGAGAAATGAAGGTGAAGAAGAGAAGATGAAGATGGAGAAAAGAAGATAAAAATGGAAGGTGGGGAAATGAAGATGAAGAAAAGAAGATGAAGATGAAGAAAGGAAGATGAAAATGGAAGGTGAGGAAATGAAGATGAAGAATGAAGGATGAAGAATTTTGCCTATAAAAGAAGAAGAGTTCTTGAGGAGAATGGAGAGAGTTTTGGGGGGGGAGTGGAAGAAAATTGAGAGAGTTTTTGAGAGGAATTCTTTAGAGAGGAAAAAGAGAATTCTTGAGAAAAAATTTGGAGAGAGTTTTGAAAGGGCTTGAGTGTTTTGAAGCTCGGTGCTACCATTGCCAATTTCTCGCACCCATCAACACAAGCCACAAGTTCATCACCATCATTCAAGCTCGCCGCAAAGAAAAGAAAGTTAAGTGATTCCCTAACTTTCTTTAATTTCGAATACAAATTAGCTCGGATTTTCTACATTAATTTTTTTCTCTATGTTTTTATGTTAAATAACAGCTGCATATCAACGATGAGACATCAATGGTACAAGAATAGAATGAGAGCAAAAAGGGAAAAATATCAACGCCCGGATTGCGGTCTCATGAAATTCTAGCGAGATGAGAAAGAAGCGTGAAGAGAGATAGGACCAAGAGATTTCTCGGTCTAACGAGTCACCAAATCGGTCCAATGGTCAAGACAAGCCCTGGAGCACAAGTTCGGTGCACGAGTTCAAATTGGGGAGTAATCTTGAACCTATTTCATTCTAATTCCATGTAATTTCTTTATTTCAAACAAATGTCAAGGGAAGAAAAATCCAAAAAAATTGATTCTTTGATCTTCAAGTAGAATTCATCAAATTTGTCAAATCCATTATTTTTTTCATGAATTTTAAGGTACCGAAAGGGAATTAGTTGTAATTAATGTAACCAAGTCCCCGGACTCTTAATCTTTGGTTCATTTGAAATAAGATAGTTTTCTCCCGCTATTTTATTTAGGTTTCTAATCGACCTACCGAAAATGATTAGTGGCGACTCCAAATTCAAATCACATTGCATGTTGATCATTCGAACCTTAAGTTGCGATTTGGTATGGACTTGGGAGAGTCCGAGTTAGATTAGTTAATTAATTAACCCGATAATCCATTAGCCCGAAAATGATAACTTGTTTATTTTTTTTTTTAGGTCGCGACACCATGGAATTAGCAACCAATATGGTCAGCAATCAATCTTGTGAATTGCCATGGAATCAGCAATCAATCTTGCGAATCACCATGGAATCGACAATCAATCCGGTGAAGCGATAGTCTTATTGGCAAGGAAAGAATCAATACTTCTTAATCAACATCTTGATCATTGACAAATCAAATGCTCTTGCATCATTAGCTGCATGAATCAATGAGGACAGATTGAGCTTGCGAGTTAATTGATAGAGCTTGATGCCTTGCATCAATTCCACAAAGGAGTAATTCCGCTGACGATTCATGTCGTCGTCGAAGGAGCAATTAGCGTGGCATGATCTGCAAAATAAAGCAACAAAAGCCGCAGCTTCAAGGTTAGAGTGAAATGTAAAGAATGGGGAGGTACTGAAAGGCCTTCGAGATTGTTGGGGAAAAAGGCGAGGCAGCTTTCAATCCATGGCCACGTTGGTCAGTATAGTAGCAAGAATGATGACACATGAACAACAAAGTTCACTAAATTAACCAAGAAAGTAGTGAGAAAGATCAGCGAGTACCAATAACCGAATTCAATAAATTGTGCAAGAAACACTGGCAATGAATAGGAGCAACGAATCAAGGATTGAGACTAGGTTTGCGTCGTCCCAGGATACCAAACAATGGTGGAGAGTGACCAAGTGATCATGGCTGGTTGCGCACCGTCGTTGGAAGCATTGGACTGCTCCTAAAATTAACCAAACCTGCGAGAAAAGTCAACGATGCAATACTAGGCACTTCCATACAAAGAGAAAAAGAGAAATTGTCAGGAAGTCTGAGTGTTCTCGTCCGCTCTCCCTCTTTTCTTTTCTGTTTGTGAATTGCAAGTTTCAATGAAGCCTTCTCTCTTTTACTATGCTTGTGAATGGTGTGAACGTAATTTTTGGATAATGAACTTTGTATGGAGAGGGAAAGGGATAATTCTTTCTCACCAATAAATCTTCTTCTTCCATAACGATTTTCCTGGATCTGCTCTCAGAGGGCGTGTTTTACAATGAGTGGTCCCATAATAACTTAAATCATGCGAATGGCAAATACATAAATGAATACGCTCGTTAAGAATAGCAGGTCGGTTCATGACACGTGCCTAGACTCTTTCCATTTGAATGTAACACGTCGACAAAGTGAAAGTGTATATGGCATCAATGCTTCATTTCAGAAATTCCCAGTTCTTCCACTTTTAGCGAAACATTCGTGATAAATCACGGAGTGCTTAGAATGATGCCAACATTTACAGGGATATAGCTAAGACGATGATGAACAACTTTCATGTTTTAAGTTCTGCTAAAAAATGTACAGATTGGTACAATTTAATACTTTCTTTAGAAAATTTTAATAAGAAAACCTGCTCTTCCGATTTTTACTTGTGGAATAAATCGACAATGAAAATTCCGAATTAAATTCTAAAAACTTTCAGTCCACTAATTCAAAGCCCATTCTATAATTTTTATGTTTTGACTTTTAACAGAAGAGCCCTTTAACGAGTAGTAAATTGCAAAATGAAGCTGGTGTCGGAAAAATTCTGAAATCTAAACTGCTTTGTCCGCGCCTTAAATTCTGTAGAAAATGAAAAACCACTTGAACTGATCTAAATTTTTTTACATTATAGATCAAGATCTTGCAAACGTTTTTCTTGAAGAGACCAAGTGGCTGATAAGATTTGTTGGGAAAACTTATTCCCGTTCTAATTCAATCTAATTTGCGGAAAACATGCCCTATTGAATCACTTGAATCACCGATCATGCAAAGTACATCACGAGGACATACTTTATTTGTCACCGGTTAAAAGCCCCTTATTGCGATCTCGGAGTTTCGTTGTCGAGCGTCAATCGACAGATGATTTTGGGAGGAGGGTTTTCTTGCTTTTGATGAATACTTCAACTAAACGTTAGGGAGGAAGAAGGCTTTTTAGTATCGTTTGAAACAACGTGACTTTTCACGTTGGTTTCAAATGATAACTGTAAAAGGGGGGTGTTGTTGCCCGTATGGGCGCACACCGTAACCTCATGGACCCTATTGACTATTATCCAATATCTCCCACTCGTCCATGCGGGGCAAATAACTCCCATCCGCCCACTCGAGGGCCAAATATAAAACTCCTTTTATTTTTGCAAAGTTCATATTGGCAAATAACTCATGCGATCAGCATACTTTAAGAGCTCGTTGTCACATATCCCGTTAGGAGTATATAACAGCTCAAAAAATGGGCATAACAATTGATGGATTTCGGTATGTTGTACCCTAGATCGATCGATCACATACATATCTCTCTCTATATCTCATTCTAAAGTATGACACGTTATATTCACAATTATGATCATACTAAATAATCATAATCGGCTAGTCTGTGAATATAATCCATGACGTGACACAAATCTCTAAATCGATCTTCCTCATCCATTAGACCTCTTAATCTCATTTCAGCTTGCTTTTCTAGAAATGTCCCTTTAGATCGAATCAATTTCTTGACCATAGGTAACACTCTAAGATAGCGAACACTAAATAAAGATCTCGAGAATAACGAAGAGTCATGAAGGTACAAAAAATGAGGAATTTTATCCTCGAGAGTCTCACACGGCATAAAAAAAGTTGAGATCTAAACTTTTGCCAATTCTCATTGGTCGACTATGCATACGTAATATGAAATATGTATTACGGTATTTTTCTCCTTCTCCATGGAGCGTATGTCTTTTCATTTTAATACCGTATGGATGATTACTTTTGACACACTCAGTGCCTTACTTGAGTTCACGTAACAACTTCAGCCAAAAAGTTTCCATCGGAACTCTCATATGGCATTAAAGACAAATAAAGTGAAATATGTGGGTTATTTCACTTTCGAACATTATAATATGATAAGTCCTCATCTTAACATTCTGTTAAGGCGGCATTTATATATTTTTAAGCTTGAGCTCTCAATTATCACCTATATAATAAGCTTAAAATTGCCTCATCTCTATTCAAGACATAGTAAATAGAGGTGATTACCCGTGTGAGTGGGCTAATCTCATATCTCGTATGACATACCTTTTAAATACAACGCACCAAGCATTAACATGCATAAATATCAATTAGACTTTCATATTGACAAACAATATCATTAATTACTAATATTCAGGGAAAAATACAAATATTTAATACATCAATCTCTACGCAGTCCTAGAGTTTTTATATGACTTAAGAAAACATCTCTAGGAATTGGCTTAGTCATAGGATCTCGCTAACATACTATGTGTAGATACATATTGTAGGTTCACTTCCTTTCGTGTTACCATGTCTTTGACATAGTTATACTTAATGTCTATGTGTTTGGTTTTGCCATGAAACTTAGGATTCTTAGTGTAGGCCATTGCTTTTCGACTATCGCAATAAACTTTCACGAGGTTTTGCATAATCTTTAGTAACACCCAAATGGTCCAAAAATCTTTTAAGCCAAACACCCTCCTGCTGCCGCCGATAATGCCACGAACTCGGCTTCCATGGTGGATAAGGCTATATACCTTGTTGTTTCTTCTTGCTCCACGATATAGTGCCATTATTAAGTAAGAACACATTTCCAGAGGTGGACTTCCTCTCATCCAAATCTCCTCCCCGGACAGGCATCAATATAGCCTTCAAGGTGCGGATCACTTCCTTGATATGTCGGAGAGTAATTAGCGGTTGCTTTCGGATACCTCGGGATTCTCTTAACGGCAATCCAATGTGCTTGATCTGGATTGGATTGGTATCTCTTGATCAGTCCAACTGCATAGCAAATATTAGGTCCGGTACACATCATAGCGTACATGAGGCTTCCAACAGCACTAGTATATGGAACGTTTTTCATACGTTCTTGCTCGTGGAGTCTTAGGACACATCCTTAGGCTCAATCCTTCACCTTTTGCAATAGGAGTATCAATGGGATTACAATCTTGCATACGAAATCGTTCAAGAACTTTATTGATATATGTCTCTTGCGAAAGAGACGGTAACTTTTTGGAACGATCTCTTGAAATCTTGACTCGAGAATATACGTCGCTTCCCCATATCTTTCATTTCAAAATTGGAAGATAGCCATCTTTTGATTTGTCTTGACAAACTCCATATTACTTCCGCAATCAATATATCATCAACATATAATGATAAAATTACAAAATGACTTTTGGACCTTTTGATATATACGCAATTATCTTCATTAATCATATCAAAATCATATGCCACAATGGCATTATGAAAGCGTATATACCATTGTCTTGAAGAGCGCTTAAGGCCACATATCGATTTTAGAAGTCGACATACCTTTTGTTCTTGACCTTCTTTGACAAACCCAACGGGTTGTTCCATGTAGATCTCTTCATCTAATTCTCCATTGAGAAAAGCGGTCTTTACATCCATCCGATGTAACTCAAGATCCAAACTAGCCATTATTGCCAAAATAAGGTGAGTTGAGGTGAATCTAACCACAAGAGAAAAAGTATCTTCATAATCAATTCCTTCCCGTTGGTTATATCCCTTCGCCACAAGACGAGCCTTATATCTTTCAATCGAACCATCAGCCTTACGCTTTATTTTGAGAACCCATTTGTTTCCAATGGCATTACGTCCTTTAGGAAGATCAACCAATTCCCAAACATGGTTTGATTTCATTGACTCTATTTCTTCCTCCATTGCTTTCATCCATTTTTTCTTATCGGGGCAAGATAGAGCTTCATTCAAATTTCTTGGCTCATCTTCTTCTAGTGAAGCTATCATGAAAGCTTCTCCTTCGACCTCAAAGCATCGACGAGGAACACTTTTGCGACTAGTTCGTCGTGAAGAAGATTGTACCCTAGGTACTTCACTTTCTGTTACGCTCCACTCGGATCGGATAATGGAATCGATTCATCAAGTGGTTGCAATTGAGACCGATTGGTACTTAGCCCCCCACTTCTCACATTGCTCCCACTTGGATCATTATATTCAAGCGGTTCCATTATCCCGATCTAATGTCTCAAATAGGGAACCGTTTTCACCTATTTCGCCCTTTCTTGGAAAATCATTCTCTAAGAATGTGACATCTCTAGATTTAAATTCAGTCATACTTCCGCTTTCTTGTGTATCTATGAACACATATCCTTTAGAGTGTTCGAGTATCTTATGAAGATACTCTTTTTGCCTCTTGGTCCTAATTTTCCATATTTATGTGAGGACTCATGAGTATAGGCAGCACAACCCCAAGGTTTGAGAAAGTTCAAATCGGGCTTTTGACTTGTCCACAATTCATATGGGGTAGAAGTGACCGATTTGGAAGGCACTCGGTTAAGTACATAAGCAGCAATTAATAAAGCATCGCCCCAAAAGGCAATCGGTAAATTAGCTTGTGCCATCATGCACCTAACCATTTCAAGTAGGGTTCTATTTCGTCTTTCGGCAACACCATTTTGTTGCGGAGTGTATAGAATAGATAATTGTCTATCTATTCCCTTTTCATCACATAGATTTCTCGAACTCATCGGATAAATATTCTCGACCTCGATTGGATCTCAAAGCTTTTATTTTCTTATCTAACTGATTTTCCACTAAAGTCATAAATTTCTTGGAGCAATTTAATGCTTCGATTTATGAGAAATCGGATAGACATATCCATATGGAGTATAATCATCAATAAATGTGATGAAGTATACAGCCCCATGCCTTGCCCTTACATTTATTGGGCCACGAGATGTCGGTATGGACTAGTTGCAAAGGAAATTCAGCTATAGTACCCTTTCCAAATGGCTTTCGTGTTGTTTTCCCACTAGGCAATACTCACGAGACGTGCAATTCAACTTTTTCAATATTGCCTATTAAGCCATCTTTGGCTAATCTATTCATTCTTTCTTGGCCAATATGACCAAGTCTATCATGCCAAATATTCGCATCATTTTCACTAGAATTGGAAGATACAAATAGGGAATAACACACATTCACACTAATATTTTCAAGATCTAATACAATAAAGCCATTCATAAAGTAACCTGAACCATAAAATGTCGTACCTAACAACAAATCCATACCACTACTATGGAAATTCATATTGAAACCAAGTTTGATTAATACCAATACAGAGACTAGATTTCGACGAATCTCTGGAGCATACAAGACATCGTGTAGGAATAAAGTGCGTCCACCACGCATGTTAAGTTGGCGAGTGCCAATCCCTTTCACTTCCACTGGAATTATTTCCTACATATAGCCATCTCACTCCACTTGGAATTCATCGAAATTCCACAAATGTACTTCTATCTCTAGCTACATGGTCTGTGGCGCCCGAGCTACAGATCCCACAAAGGAAGAGATTCAGTCAAATATACGTAACTAGATACAAAAATGACACTTTTAAGTGTGTCCAGGGTTTCTACCTTCTTCGGCTCACCACGATCGCGAGCGAAGTGACCCTTCTTGCCACAGTTATAACATTTCATCCTTGAAATGTTTTTCTTCACATGACGCTTCCCTTTTTCATTCTTCACAAACCTTGGCTTCTTACTAGATGGTTCAGCTCCTTTACCCGCCCTCTTTGTGAACTTGCCGGGATGCTTGCGTTTGAAGCCCGAAGCTCCATGTAAGCTAGTTCCAGCCACATAAACATCAAAATGTACTTTGGCTGCCAAAAGGCGATCCTCTTCCAGCTCTAAGTGACGCATAGCATCTTTGAAGGTTTTCACATTTTCATTGTGGGTCGGGGTGGCTTTCATATACTCCCAATTATGGGGTAAAGAGCGGATAACCGCCCGCACCTGTTGTTCATCGATAATATATGACCAGCATCTTTCGGTTCACTAATCATATTTGACATCTTCCTCGGATGTAGTCTTATATTATGTCCATTTGGCATTTTATATGTATCAAACCCGATCGTGAGTGTCTCAACTTAGTGACGAGAGGTCCGTCCAAATCTTGCCTTCAATGCATCCCACATATCCTTAGCATTCTCATGTTGTCTCGAACTCTCTCATAATGTCATTATCCATACTTTGCTCAACAACGTAATGCGAGCAATCGAGTTCTTTTTCTTCCGGACAAAGCAAAGGCTTCCTTGTCCCTTCTATATTGTGCGGTGTTACCATCTTCTCGGTTCGGTCATGATGATGTTTAGGGCTTCTAGTGCCTTAAGCTCTTCCAAAGACATACTGAATTTTCATACTCCAGATTTCATAATTCTCTCCATTCAATTTCTCACCTTTGTTGAGCTCAAGAACAATATTCTTTGATGCCGTTGCCATAGTATCTGAATATTAGACATTTTGCACGATTTAAGTCTATTTATGCAACAAATGCAATTGAATTTATGCATCTTGATTATATTGATATATGGTTTCAAAAAAAATTCCAAAATCAACGGTTCACTAAGTTCTCCATCATCATCTAGATATTCTAATCTAAAAACCTATATCAATATAATCATCCATATATGCTCATCATATAGTTAAAAAAAATGAGCACTCCCACTCGAGATATATACAACATAATTGTATTAAACATATGACATGTTCTTAACGGAATATAAAAAAATATCCACAATGAACATTGAATCAACAACAACAAGTTCCCAAAAATAAATCCTAACTAAACATAGAAATAAAATTATCAAGAAAAATCTAAAGGTAATCGCGCATCGTAACCCTTATATAGGTTTGACGATTGACCCGGGTAACTTCTCTTATCCAAGGAAAGGAATCTACAAGTTCTCTTGGAGGATTTTCAACTATATTAGGAGCCTATATCGGCACCTTAGGAAAACCTCTTTAAGAACCTATGGTCTTACGCCAAGGCGCAATGTGCCTGCGCCAAGACCCATTCATCTCAACCGATGACGTCTTCGTTGCTCCGACCTTTATGAACTCTCGTAAGAAATTTAGCACGAACAACTTATAAGAAGTAATGGAATCCATCCAATATACTTGAGTCATCGGCCTATGCCATTCCTCGGGTATGGAATCCCTTAAAGCATAAAAGGTATCGATATAGGTTATAACACGTCCAACCCAAATAATCTCTTGGATCTTGTTGTTGACCGTTATCACATGGGTTATAATGTCACATACATTATCCCATCCGTAATGAGTCAATTGTTGAATTTGCTCATTAAGGGCTTGTATTTGCTTAGGTTCCCTTGGTATTCTTGGCGTTTTTGAACTTCGCCTTACCTAAATTTCCTTAGGTCCAAGTCTTGATAGCATTGTTCCCGCAACGAATGCGGAACAAAATGGATTACAAAAATCCATCAATCAAGTAATAATTACGAACATATCGTAACTAATAATACCAATATTATACATTATACAAGACCTAATATAGTGACCAAGTTTTTTTTTTTTGGTCAATGGTCAAAGTCAACGGTCAAAGTCAATGGTCAACAAGTCAACGGTCAAAGTCGGCGATCGGCGGGTCAACCGGGTTAAGGTCGACCGGGTCGGTCAGTAACGGGGGCTCGGGTTGCGCGCCGGATCCCGTGAAATCGAAATGGGTCGGCCCAACTTTTTTTTTTTTTTTAAAGATTTGCATTTCGTATTGGGCCGGCTCGCCCAATATGCCGTGGGCCACGGCTAAGTGCGCGACACGTGGGCCGGGCCCCCATGTGCGCCGTACGTGCGACGCGGCTCGGCCGCTCATGTGCCCCACACGTGGCGCGTGGCCCGCCGCACACAGCGGCTCGCCGACATGTGGCCGGCCGTCCAGGCGTCCTCCGACAACCAAACTTCCTTCAAAATTTTCATCTTTTCGATACGAACACAATGGTATTTTTAAAACTCAAATTTGACGAACAAAAATAGACATAAAAAGGAAGAAACGCCACGGCATCGAGGGACTTCGCCTGTCGCAGCGCGTGACGCGCGTGCGGCGGTTTCCGGCGAACCCTCGGGGCTGGCGACCACTCAAATTGATCGTCTCAACGAGCCCGTTCTAATGGTATGTTCAATTTACTATTTTGATGAACGAATCATAACCAAAACGCTATGAACAAGAAACGCGATTAGGGTTAAAAAAAATTAAAACACACCAAATCAACACAAAACGATCAAGAATCAAGTAACACATGCTCTAATAACAAAGTTGGGAAAACTAATTCCCATTCTAATTCAATCTAATTTGCGAAAAACATGCCCTATTGAATCACTTGAATCACCGATCGTGCAAAGTACATCACGAGGACGTACCTTATTTGTCACCGGTTAAAAGCCCCTTATTGCGATCTCAAAGTTTCGTCGTCGAGCGTCAATCGACAAATGATTTTGGGAGGAAGGTTTTCTTGCTTTTGATGAATACTTCAACTAAACGTTAGGGAGGAAGAAGGCTTTTTAGTATCGTTTGAAACAACGTGACTTTTCACGTTGGTTTCAAACGATAATCTAAAAGGAGGGGTGTTGTTGTCCGCATGGGCGCACACCATAACCCCGTGGATCCTATTAACTATTATCCAATATGATTAAAAAGGATTAGAAAAATCACTGAACCAGGGAAGGTCGGCTAGTCAAGGTGCCCTGGATTTTTTGCATCGTGGAAAATGCAAAATTGTGACCACTTTGACCTAAGCAAAACATGTCCCTTGGTTCTGAATTTTTTATATGTTGAAGATTAGTAGGGTATTATGACTTTCATTAAGGGTGTATGTGCAAATTTCCATCATAGAATTTTATAAAAATTGTGCAATATAGTGAGGTAGATCGAATAGAGGAAAAACATTCATCGATTGCATTTCCTTGAAAAATTCGACCAACCTAAATGTCATGGACGAACCAAAATAGCATATGGGTAAGTAAATTACAATTTGAAGGGTGAGAAAGCTTACTTTACTCAGTGGAATCTTAACGGCAAAATACATAGGCATGTACATGATACGTGAGGCTCGATTTCTACCTAAAACAGCTTAACAATGTGAAATCCCAAGGATCATTGGACCGAACCACAACAATTTGTGATTGAGTCGGGGTCCCCGTAGACTCCGACTTAGCCAAGTAATGACCCACGTCACGTGATTAGTGATAGTGATAGTAACTCTTGGCACCAAGTTGAAACTTTCGGGAGACAAGACGAGCAACTCAGGCCAAGTAAATACAGCTAAAGTGTCCACATCTCGAGTACCATCCTAAGCCTATGCCTCGTTACATGCCGCACCCATCGGAATGCCAACATTCCATCACAGTCGTTAAGTTGTGACGTCCCAAGACGCGCCACCGACCCAATTAAAATTTTATCTTTCAATTAAGCGCATACGAAAACGATTTACTTCCACGCACAAATACAATGGTAGGGATAGCCGGAAGGAAAATCTCAAACAACGAGATATCAAAAGCACTTTTTTATTTATTTACTGTTAACCTTGGGAGGACTACAATATTTACAAGCTTATCGCGATGCCACTTCCTACTAACCACATACTCAAAAAGGGATGGGTGGATGGGTTAACCAAACTCCTCTATACTACGCTAGTCACAAAACGATAAGCATCGAGCTTATCACCGCATCTCGGCCATAGCCCGCGGGAGGCTCCGGATCGGACTCGTCCTGTTCCACATCATGCGGACCAAGTATCCGGATATGTAATAGCTCCATCAAGAGGGTTAAGGTTCGGGGGGTTCCAAATCTCCACTCGACGCCACTACTAGGGGGTGAGGGTCCATCAAAACCTCTAATTAGGCCATATAGCTCAAGCCCATCCTTGAGGAACCATGCCAGGAATTCGTGTGGTTACCATATCTCGAGTCCCTCATCAATCCAGGCATGTAGTCATGTGCTTTAGATATATCTTCTCCAATCCTATCGGATATTCTATTAATATGGTACCCATATCCATGGGTAACCCAAATTGAGTAAGCAAAGGAGGACGGTTCATGCTCGGGGTCCGAAAATATTTAGAACAATAACAATAAGATAAATCTCAACAAGTTAACAATCTAAGTCTCGATTAAGAGGTCAACTCAGCTCGGATGCATTTGGAACCTACAATGTAACACGGTATATATGTACGAGTATGCTACCACACGATCATAGGCAATCTTACTTGCCTTGGCACGCGCCTTGCATGTTACAACTCATTGCAAGCAACATATTGCAAAAAATAAATGCTTGATCAAAATACATGTCACTTTCTCGTGGACAATGCGCTCAAACATACTCTCATCTTTACGGCCACTCATGGCACGTCCGTTCTCACACGGAGGTCTTTCGACTCTGCTGATTATTTATTCATTCGATCAATCACGGCCGATCGAGGGTATACCCATCTTCCTACGGGGTCTTCCGGCTATTTCTGTGGATTTATCGATTGAATCAATCACGGTCGATCGAGGGCACACCTGTCTTCCTATGGAGGTCTTCCGACTCACTAGAGTATTTATCTTTTCGATCAATTACGGCCGATCGAGGGCATGCCCGTCTTCCTATGGGGGTCTTCCGACTCATTCAGGTATTCTCATACTAACTCAACTCTCATGTTATGTATGCAGTAAATAAATTGCACATTACCAAATATTTGACAAATAAATTGCACGTGACCACATACTTAGTAAATAAATTGCGTGTGACCAAATACTTAGTAAATAAATTGCGTGTGACCAAATGCTTAGTAAATAAATTGTACGTGACTAAATACACGCAATTCAATCACCATCCTTGTACATTGTCAATCAGTTTATTTAAAAAGTCAATTTATAAGGCTATTCCCATTAGCGACTTCATAACATAATACTAAATATTATACTATAGCATATGAATAAATAGAATATCTAATTGCTTAAAATTAATTTACTTAATTAGAGAATAATAATTAATTATCAAAATATCGAGAGCTTATCATAGAATTTGATATCCTATCATAAAAATATGCGATAGCTTATTGTAAAATAGGTGATAGCTTATCATTAAATTTCGTGATAGCTTATCACATTTTCGATAACTTATCAAGTCCACTCATCACTTATCACGATAACTTATCGACCATGGTTAACTAACCTAACCATGGTTAACAAAAGTAACTACGGTTAATTAACCTAACCAAGATTAACTAACTCAATCATGGTCAACTAAACCAACTATGGTTAACTAACTCAACTATGATCAATTAGATTAGTACTAAGCATATTTAAACTAATTTAAACATATCATAATCAAGTTTAACATACTAATCAAGGAATTATGGCGATAACTCAGCCGAATGCAAAATTGAGAACACCGGCGTGTCGGCGGCGATGAGGGCTACGCGGGACTTGGTCCGACAACCACACTAGATAATCAAGGATGGCCGAACAGTAGCTACACGTAACCGGTGACTATTTTTGGGTTGACGATGCTCTATTCGGCAATGAAAACGGCTAGAACAAGCAACGTACGGCAACGGGAGCTCACGGCGGCACTTGGGGATGTCTTGGCCGGCAAAACAACAACTAAAGGGGCATAGATGAGCTCGTTTTTAGGGCTGGTCGAATAAAAAAAAAGATAGGGGAGGGTTGGCCGAAAATAAACAAGAGAGAGAGATATATATATATATATATCTCAAAGGCTTCTTGAACAAGCCTTGTTCAAGATAGAAAACCCTCGTAAATGACATGCCACAAAATTTTTCATTCAATTAATGCTTCTTGTTTTTTGCTAATTAGCAAGACGGGCAATTTGGTCTTTCACAAAGCAAGGGCAATTTGGTAATTTCGCAAAGTATAGTATGAAGTACTATACGCATATTTGAGTTAGTATTTTGTACAAATTGGTATAAATTGAAATTGGGTTCAAATGAATAAAATTTGGGCTTTAGAATGCTTGATGGACTTAAGTGGGCTTTACTAGGCCCACTTGGGCCAAAATGGCCCAACCACATTCGCCGTGAGGCCTAATGTGTCCTCGTCCGGTTCGCTTCCTCGTAGTCTCCAAATCTCTACCCATTGATCCCTAATCCGAGAGTCTTGAGAAAATCGATAAATTAATAGTTCAATGAGGCGACATCCAATAATTTGGTCATGAGATTCTCGAAGATTTGAAATCTACATTCGGATTCTAATCCATGGTCAAAATTGATCGATTGCAACTATAGTTCATCTCGAGCTAACAGGCGGCTTCTAGGAGTTAAGCGTATTTGACCCGTAGTTGATTTGATATCAATCTGCATTTAAGCTATCTCAAACCATGGATGACCTCGGTTGTCATATAAGCTGCGAGGGTTCAATCACTAGTTCCAATTTACTCGATCATCGGGAATTGGTTTAGGATCGTTTGCAATCCATACAATGGTCGAGCGGAATCACCCGCAATCGATTATATACCATTATCGAAACGTTCTATAGCCATTCCTTGATCGGTCCTTAATGGCTCAAAAGTGTCCCTCGTCAATCCTTATGGTCGAATGGTCAATCCATAGTTGAGTTCTCAGAGTTAAGCATACCTATATCCTTAATAGCCTTTTCCTTTTGATTAGCCTTTTGCGAGTGATCAATTCAAAGCGAGAATTACTAATAGTGCATCGATTAAAATAAATCATTTCATTACATCATGAATAGAGTTGAATTTGAGGATGTCACAACTCTTCCCCCTTAAAGAAATTTCGTCCTAGAAATTTACAACCACTATACTATTAAAAAAGATGGGGATCTTTGTCGTCTCATTATTTCCTCGCTTTCCCAAGTAGCTCCCTCCATTCCATGGTATTGCCAAATCACCTTAACGAAATAGATCGTCTTGTTCCGCAATACTTGTTCTTTCTTATCTTCAATTTGCACTAGTCTTTCCACGTACGACATCTTGTCGTCCACGTCTATTTCTTCATAATTCAGCACATGGGTCGAATCCGGTTCATATTTTCTTAGCATGGACACGTCGAAGATGTCATGTACTTGTGCCGGTTTCGGTGGCAAGGCTAGACGATATGCCAAAAGTCCAATTTTTTCCAAAATTTCGAAAGGTCCGACATATCTCGGGCTTAACTTCCCTCTCTTGCCAAATCGCGACGTTCCTTGCATAGGTGACACTTTGAGGAATACATGATCACCTACTTGAAATGCCAAAGGCCTTCGTCGTTTAACCGCAAAGTTTTTCTGACGGCTTTGAGCTGTTTTAAGCCTTTCTCTAATGACTTTAACTTCCTCAATTGATTGCTGCACCAATTCTAGACTAGTGATTCTCCTTTCTCCAATCTCATCCCAACATATCGGAGTTTTGCAAGCTCTACCATACAGAGCTTCAAATGGTGCCATTCTAATGCTCTGTTGATAGCTATTGTTATAAGCAAACTCAACGAGATGCAGTAGATTCTCCCAACTTCCCTTGAAATCCAAAACATTTGCTCGCAGCATATCCTCGATAGTTTGAATCATTCTCTCGGACTGTCCATCCGTTTGCGGATTATAAGCTATGCTTTATCTGCGGCTTCGTTCCCGGGGCATTTTGAAGACTTTTCCAAAATGTAGCGATGAACTTGGGATCTCAATCCGAAGTAATTGTCACCGATACTCCATGAAGGCAAACTATCTCGACGCACGTACAACTCAAAGCATATCTGTCCAAGGAAAAATCCTTTCGTACGGCAATGAAATGTGCCGACTTGGTCGGTTTATCCACTACGACCCGATAGAGTCATTACCTCTCGACTCCTTGGTAACCCTATTGCAAAATCCATTGTGACATGTTCCCATTTCCATTTCGGGATCTCGAGTGGTCATAGCAATCCACCTGGCTAGTAATGTTGCGCTTTCACTTGTTGGTACATCAAGCATTTAGCTACGTTTTTGGCTACATCCACTTTCATTCCACTCCACTAGTAATGTTGATGTAAATTTTGAAACATTTTTGCACTACCTGGGTGGATGCTATAATTACTACGATGTGCCTCGACGTAATCTCGTCCTTGAGTTCCATACTATCAAGTATGCATAGTCGTCCGCGAAACCTCAACGTTCCATCCTCGCCTACTTGAAAGTCCGGCTTTCTTTTTTCTGCGTCTCCTTGTAGGATCTTTTGAATCGTAGGATCCGCCGATTGTAACGTCTTAATCTTAGCCTCGCACTCCTAGTTCAATCCTTAGTGTAGCTAAGAGACTCGAGAGGTGACCTACCTCAAACTTGAACTCGAGTCTCGTACTCCTTCGAGTAGAATCTATTCTTTAATCATCGGGTGTGCAATGGCGGACTTTTGACCGAGTGCATCCGCTACCTTTTGGCATTTCCAAGGTGATACGGGATGTCACATTCTTAATCCTTGAGAAGTTCCATCCATCGACGTTGTCTCATGTTTAATTCTTTACGAGAAAACAAGTATTTCGGACTTTGATGATCCGTAAAAATTTGAAATTTTTCCCAACACAAGTAGTGCCTCCAATTCATCGGGGCAAAGATAATCGTTGCTAACTCCAAGGCATGAGTCGGGTAGTTCAACTCATGAGGCCTTAGTTGACGGGACGCGTAAGCAACCACTCTTCCATGTTGCATAAGTACGCATCCTAATCCTTTAATCGACGCATCGCTATAAATCTCATATCCTCCTAGACCGGACGGTATCGCTAACACTGGAGCCCTAATCAACTTGTACGTGAGCTCTTGAAAACTTCTCTCGCACTTATCCGTCCATTCGAACTTCACTTCTTTCTTCAATAGTCGGGTCAAAGGAGTAGCGATTGCAGCGAACATTTTCACGAATCGCCTATAATAACTCGCTAGACCTAGGAAGCTCCGAACCTCGGTCATTGTTGTCGGTCTTGTCCAATTCATGATCGCCTCAATCTTGGTTGGATCTACTAAGATTCTTTCTCTATAAATCACATGTCCAAGGAAAGCTACTCGATTAAGCCGTAACTCACACTTACTAAATTTGGCATAAAGTGCATGTTCTCTTAAGGTCCGTAGAACCATTCTCAAATATTGCTCATGCTCCTCGGGGCTCTTTGAGTACACCAATATGTCGTCGATAAACACTATGAGGAACCGATCCAAGTACGCCTTGAACACTCGGTTCATTAAATCCACGAAAGCCGGTTGGGGCATTAGTTAATCCAAACGGCATCTCTGTAAACTCATAGTGACCGTAATGCATACGGAATGCCGTCTTTGGAATATCCTCCTTCCCGATCCTCAACCGATGATAACCTGTCCTCAAGTCTATCTTAGAAAATACCGAAGCCCCTTGCAGTTGATCAAACAAGTCATATATACTTGGCAAATGATACATGTTCTTGATGGTCACTTGATTCAACTTTCGATAGTCAATGCACAAACGTAGCGAACCATTCTTTTTCCTTACGAACAGTATAGGTGCTCCCCATGGCGATGCACAAGGACGAATGAAGCCTTTATTTAACAATTCCTGCATCTCGTACTTTTAATTCCATTAATTCGATAACGCCATTCTATAAGGTGCTCTAGAGATTAGCTCCATCCCTGGGGCCAACTCAATCACAAATTCAATTTCTCTTTCAAGTGGTAATCCCGGCAATTCCTTCCAAAAGACATTGGGAAAATCAAGTAGCACCGCTATGTCTTCCAACCTTAGTTCCTCGATCAACGAATTAACTACGGTCGCCAAATAACCTTGACATCCTTCATCCAATAACTTGGTTGCCTCAAGCGAAGAAATTAAAGGGATCGAGGTTCCTCCTATGTTCCCTACAAACTCGTAACTAGTATAATTCAACGGATTCAACTGAATTACCTTACGGTAACAATCCATTATAGCATGTTGCTTGGTGAGCCAATCCATTCCAATGATGACATCAAAGTCGTACATTGCTAACACAGCCTAAGTCTATCACTTCCTCTCTACCACCAACTATCGGTTTGCGGTTTGGACATCCTACCATAACTCGTACTTCATCCTTTAGTGGAGTAGTAACGCAAAGAATCACCTCCAAAGGTTTCAGTTTAAGCCCCACTAACTTAACAAACTATTCGGACACAAATGAATGCGAAGCTTCGGATCAAACAATGCATAAGCAGCATGATCACATAAAGAGACCGTACTTGTGACCACACCCGGCACATTCTCCACTTCATTGCTTGCTACGAGATACACCCTTCCCTGCGCTGCGGCCTATTCGATTGTTCCGTGGAGCGTTCCCGGCTCCCTGTCCCAATTGAGGTTGTTGAGGTTGCATCCCACAACGGGGACAATTCCTCGAAAGATGACCTTATCGACCACAATCAAAGCATGCTCCAGTTCTAACCGGGCAAGGGTTTTTTCCATGCTTTCTTCCACGGAATTGATACGTGGCATTAAAGTAGCAGCAAAATTTTCCAACACCATTCTTTCCGTTAGGAGGGATATGATACCTTCCTCCAGTCATCAATCTTTTCCCAAATCGTCGATTATCCCGATTAGGTACAGACCGCGATCCGCACGCGACCGCAAGCTCGGCCATATTCTTCTCAATCGGTGAGCCCTCTCATATAGCTCATCGAAATCCTTCGATTCAAGGGCACCAGCCTAGCTCTTGATTTCCGGTTTCGATCTATCCCGAAATCTCATTGCTCTTTCGATGGGATCCTCAACCCATCTTGGTGCATACTTTGACAATTCAGCAAACTTGGCCTTATACCGATCAACCGACATATGGTTTTGATGAAGCCATTGAAACTCACCCATTTTCTGCTCCCTAGCGCAGTCAGAAATATTTCCCATTGAAGGTTTCCACGAAGGCATTCCACACCGAAACCATACCGTCGGGAAAGATTCTTCTCGAGTGGCTTCCCACCATGTGCTAGCATTACCCCGCAGCTGGTATACGGTTAATGTTACCTTTTCCTCCTCGAACATCCTAACAAAGCAAAGCCTTTCTCTAGTTCTCTAATCCAGAGGACTGTTTGCCTCAAGATCACCTGCGCTAGTGAATTTTGGCTGCTTCAATTTTAAAAATTACTCGACCAGCTTGTGCATTTGTCTATCCCCATTCCCGTTCTCAGCCAACGAGACTTCAGCAGGTGCCGCGGCGTAGCTGCTGCGGTAGCATTAGGCCGCAACAACGGCCAGCGCTACCGGACCAAATTCCCAATATTCTCCAGAGCTTGCAAGATTCCTACTCTGTCCGGGTTTTCGATTGCTTTTGCTTGTACATTAGGTCGGCCTTGAGTTCCTCTTCTTCAGTTGCTCATCTCATAAGATGTCCAGGAAACCTAACAAATAATTCCATCAAGGAATTAGAGACCTATATCGCCAACTCAAGCTAAACCATCTTAAGCGGCGAAAAACAAATGAACACCTTATATAACATAAGATGTAATTCAATCACAATCATAGTTTGTTTTCCTAACGAGCTACCCCAAGGCTCATCACTCCTTATCACTCCAGGTCTCGACTAAACGGGATCGAGCTAACCTTACTCTAATACCACTTCAATCGGGATGTTACTGCCGCACCCATCGGAACGGCAACATCCCATCACGATCATTAAGTTGTGATGTCCCAAGACGAGTCACAAACCCAATTAAAATTTTATCTTTCAATTAAACGTATACGGAATTGATTTACTTTCCCAAACAAATACAACGATAGGGATAGCCAAAATGAAAATCTCAAATAGTAGATATCAAAAACACTTTTTTTATTTATTTACTTGTTAACCCTAGGAGGATTATAATATTTACAAGTCTATCGCGAGGCCACTCCCTACTAACCACATACTAAAAAAGGGACAGGTGGATGGGTTAACCAAACTCCTTTATACTCCGCCACCCACAAAAAGATAAGCATACGGAGCTTATCACCACATCCGGCCATAGTCCACGAGAGGCTCCGGATCAAGCTCATCCTCTTTCACAATATGGGGATCAATATCGGATCTATAATAGCTCCATCAAGAGGGTTAAGGTTCAAGGGGTTCCAAATCTCCTCTCCAACGCCACCACTAGGGGTAGGAGTCCATCAAAACCTCTAATTGAGCCATACGGCTCAAGCCCACCCTTGAGGAACCACACCGGGGAATTCGTGCGGCTACCACATCTCGAGTCCCTCATCAAACCAGATAGTAGTCATGTGCTTTAGATATATCTTCTCCAATCTTACGAGATATTCTACTACTATGGTACCCATATCCATGGGTAACCCAAAACGAGTAAGCAAAAGAGGATGGTTCATATTTGGGGGTCCGAAAATGTTTAGAACAACAAAAATGATATAAATCTCAGCAAGTTAACAACCTAAGCCTCGATTAGGAGGTCAACTCGGTTCGGATGCATTTAGAACATACAATGCAACACGGTATATATGTACGAGTATGCTACCACATAATCATAGGCAACCTTACTTGCCTTGGCATGCGCCTTGCACATTACAACTTATTGCAAGCAACATATTGCAATAAATAAATGCATGATCGAATACATGTCACTTTCTTGTGCACAATGTGCTCAATCATACTCTCATCATTACAGCCACTCATGGCACGTCCGTTCTCATACGAAGGTCTTTCGACTTTGCTGATTATTTATTCATTCGATCAATCACGGCCGATCGAGGGCACGCCCATCTTGCTTCGAGGGTCTTCCGGCTATACCGGGATTTATCCATTCGATCAATCACGCCCGATCGAGGGCACGCTCGTCTTCCTACGGGGGTCTTCGACTCATTCGGGTATTTATCCTTTCGATCAATCACGGCCGATCGAGGGCATGCTCGTCTTCCTACGGGGATCTTCCGACTCATTCGGGTATTCTCATACTAACTAAATTCACATGTCATGTATGTAGTAAATAAATTGCATGTGACCAAATACTTAACAAATAAATTGCGTGTAACCACATACTTAGTAAATAAATTGCGTGTGACTAAATACTTAGTAAATAAATTGCGTGTGACCAAATGCTTAGTAAATAAATTGCACGTGACTAAATACACGCAATTCAATCACCATCCTTGTACCTTGTCAATCAATTTATTAGAAAAGCCAATTTATGAGGCTATTCCCATTAGCGACTTCATAACATAATACTAAATATTATACTAGAGCATATTAATAAAAAGAATATCTAATTGCTTAAAATTAATTTACTTAATTAGAGAATAATAATTAATTATCAAAATATCGATAGCTTATCGTAGAATTTGATAGCCTATCATAAAAATATGCGATAGCTTACCATAAAATAGGTGATAGCTTATGACATTTGTGATAACTTATCATATCCGCTTATCAAGATAGCTTATCGACCATGGTTCCTTAACCCAACCATGGTTAACAAAAGTAACTACGGTTAATTAACCTAATCAAGGTTAACTAACTCAACCATGGTCAACTAACCCAACTATGGTTAACTAACCCAATCATATTCAATTGGATTAGTACTAAGCATATTTACACTAATCTAAACATATCCTAATCAAGTTTAACATACTAATCAAGGGATTAGAGCGATAACTCACTGAATGCAAAATCGAGAACACCGGCACGTCGATGGCGATGAGAGCTACGCGGGACTTAGTCCGACAACCACACTAGACAATCAAGGATGGCCAAACAGTAGCTACAGGGAATCGGTGGCTATTCTTGGCTTGACGAGGCTCGATTCAGCGATGAAAATGGCTAGAACAAGCAACATACGGTAACAGGAGCTCACGGCAAGCACTTGGGGATGTCTTAGGCGACAAAACAACAACCAAAGGGGCTGAGATGAGCTGGTTTTTGGGGCTGGCCGAATGAAAAAAAGAGACAACGGAGGGTTGGCCGAAAATAAACAAGGGGGAGAGAGAGAGAGATCGAGAGAGAGAGATCTCAAAGACTTCTTGAACAACCCTTGTTCAAGATAGAAAACCCATCATAAATGACATGCCACAAAAGTCTTCATCCAATTAATGCTTCTTGTTTTTTGCTAATTATGCAAGAAGGGCAATTTGGTCTTTTCACAAAGCAAGGGAAATTTGGTAATTTTGTAAAGTATAGTATGAAGTACTATATGCGTATTTGAGCTAGTATTTTGTACGAATTCATATAAATTGAAATTGGGCTCAAATGAATAAAATTTAGGCTTTAGAATGGCTTAACGGGCTTTAGAATGCTTAATGGACTTTAGTGGGCTTTACTAGGCCCACTTGGGTTGCTCTTGGGCCAAAATGGCTAAACCACATTGGCCGTGAGGTCGAATGTGTCCTCGTCCGGTTCGCTTCCTCTGAGTCTCCAAATCTCAACCCGCCGATCCCTAATCCGAGAGTCTTGAGAAAATAGATAAATTGATAGTTCAATGAGGCGACATCCAATAATTTAGTCATGAGATCCTCGATAATTCAAAATCCACATTCGATTCTAATCCATGGTCAAAATTGATCGATTGCAACTATAGTTCATCTCGAGCTAACGAGTGGCTTTTAGGAGTTACGCGTATTTGACCCCCTAGTTGATTTGATATCAATCTACATTTAAGCTATCTCGAGCCATGGATGACCTCGGTTGTCAAGTAACTGCGAGGGTTCAATCGCTAGTTCCAATTTACTCGATCGTCAAGAATTGATTTAGGATCGTTCGTAACCCATCCAATGGTCGGGCGGAATCACCCGCGATCCGATTGTATACTATTGTCGAAACGTTTTATGGTCATTCCTTGATCGGTCTTTAATAGCTCAAAACTATCCCTCGTCGGTCCTTATGGTTGAATGGTCAATCCATAGTTGAGTTCTCGAGTCAAGCGTATCTATATCCTTACTAGCCTTTCTCTTTTGATTAACCTCTCGCGAGTGATCAATTCAGAGTGAGAATTACTAATAGTGCATCGATTAAAATAAATCATTTCATTACATCCTGAATATGGTCGAATTTGAGGATGTCACAGTGCCATTCGGGTTCAATGGTGCGTGATTTATGGTTGGTGTAGTGATAAAGCAATAAGAACATGCATAACAGTTTATCGAACACCGCTTCAATATAAACCATAACATATATTTGTACACCTCCCCGCAAAACAAGGGTTAGCAATCAAACTCCATCCCTTATCACTCTTATTTTGCAAAAATATTTAACACCTAAAAAGTGAGATCCAAAAAAGGTTGCCAAGTAAAAGTTTTTTCATGAAATATTTTTAGGCCTAAGTGTTGACACCTAATTTTGGTAATCCCGTATTTTATTTTATTTTATTTTACTTCTAAAATAGAATATGTGTAATTTACTAAATATGCATCTTTTACTTATTTATTTATTTGCAAATCAAGAAAAGAAAATAGAAGGATATATATATATACATATATATATTGCAAAAAAAAAAAAAAATCGACGAAACCAAACACAATTGAGGTTCCTTTTTTTTCCCCCCAAGAGAATGGCCCTTCGTATAGCCCCTTTCTTTTATTTCATTTGCTCACACTCACCTCCCACGTCTCTCTCTCTCAAATTCAACTCACGTCACTCACCTGCTCACCTCAAACTTCACATGGTCCCTCATCAACCCACGTCTCTATCAAGCGAGTTTCACTCTTGTCCACACGTGAAAGCTTGGGGAAGGAGGCAAGCGGAGGATAAAAAGAGGAAAAGGTGGGCAGGCTAAGGGTTCGGTTTAGCAAAAAAAAAATGGAGAGAAAATAGAGAAAAGGAAGAAAAAGTTGGAGTAGGAGGTTGGTCGATTTTCCAAAGAAAAGGGGAGATGAAGCGAGAGAGAGTTTGAGAGAAATTGAGTTGCAGTGGAAGTAGGAACCATCGCGCCTTGGCTCGAGAGGATCGGCGGCACTCACCATCGCCTCCTAGTTGTCGCCTACGGTAGGCCGAAGTTTGAACAGGTCGGCCTTTCTTGTAAGCTATTCTGTCCCGACGAAGGGGCTCGTCGGACAGAGACCTCCCATTGCTTGGTGCGGCGAGCTCCTGTTTAATTAATGAGTTAGCTTACATACTGTAGCGTTTCTTTTCGCGCTGTTTGTTCTTTGCGTTTCAACTATTCGTCTCGGTTACACCTGGCTCGTTGCTCGCGCTCCTCACGTCACCAACGAAGTACCCCCATATTCCATTGTGAATATTCCTCTCCAAAATACTTGCTTTGCGCCCATTTCCACGTCGGTTTTCGGTCTGCTGCGCTTGCCTGCGGGTGATCTCGTGGATCGTCGTTTTGGACGGTCGGTCGTCCGAGAAGGCCCGACAGTGCAAGACAAAACTTCAGCACGACATCTTGGAGCGGGGGACCCGAGATTCATAGAGACGAAAAGCGAGAGGAGCTCGGTTCGAGCGAGGCTGGAGCGACGAGCACAGCCCCAACGAGACGGCCGTGAGATCCGACATGTGCTCGGGCGAATGGGAGCTTGAGCAGAGGTAGTGACGCGGCGGGCGGATCTCGACGTTATGGTCTTGGCACTCGTTGAACAGAACTGCTCGGCGTCTAGGGAGGTCCGGCGAGTGTGACCCGGTGGCGGGCAAATGAGCCCCGACGGTGCGCCGACGAGACCGAGGCAAGCGAATCCTGGTGGGCTGTCGTTTGCGCCTGGAGGTGAGCAGAATCGACCGGCCTCCAACGGATTTGGCGAGACGTGGCTTGGCGGCGGCACGATGAGCGGATCCCGGCTTTGTGACGAGGGGATCTCGACCGATGGCACGGTGAACGAAGACCCCGTAGCGGCGCTAGGTTTTGGTTATGGGCTGTAGGTGCGGTACATGTTGCGGGCGCGCATGGATGAAGACGATGAACAATAGTAATGTGGCGTTTTTTTGTTGTTGCATTGGGCTTGTCCAATTGGCTATTTTGAGAAATAGAAAAGGTTGGGCCTAGGTTGTCTTATTTCAAGAGAATGGGCAGTTGGGAAGATGGGCTAGAGAGAGATTTGGATTGCTCAAGTGGGCTGGCGTGGAAAAGGAAAAGGAAGGAGATGGGCCAGAAAGAGAACTAGAGCCCCGGTTTAGTTAAGATTAAAATAAATTGGGCCTTAGCTTTTTTGGCCTACCAGGCCCGGTTTGGGTCCTCCCCAGGCCGGATCGGATCGTAGACTTGGCCTCGGCTCGGGTCCGAGAACCTCCCCGAATCCGATTCTTTTAATAAAAATAAAATAAATAATAATAATAAAATCCGAAAAATAATAAAAAAATTCAAAAAATCAGAAAAATTTCAGAAAATTGGAAAAATGATTTTCATGACCTTTTTACCCCTAATGTCAATTTTTAAGCCTCAAATTGGCGTTGATTGAAGACCGATGTCCAATCCGGTCCGATACTATCGTAATTCGACCTTCGGGTCGAAATTGTTTGTTTAAATATCGCTATAATAGATTTGGTATGCATGTGCTTATTCCAATCTTTTATTTGGCATATTTATCTAATTGAGTGTTTATAATATCGCCTTTTGAAAAAATTGCCTATTAATCGCTTTTCCTGGATACTAGGTTAAGGATAAATAGGTAATTGCACGAAATGATAGAAAACATTATGCATGATCATTTAGTACTTGGTTAGATACACGATAAGTTTAAAATGATATGCAGAATGTGTGGTCACCTTAAGAAATATCAACTGGTTAGGTACCGAAAGGGCGCTAATTATCTAGTTAGCGTAAACAAGTCCCCGAACCTAGAAGCTCCGGTTGCGTAGGAATTGAGATAACACTCCCGTATCTCGATTGGTTTCTAGCCGACCCCAATAGGCTAGTGGCGACTCTTAATAGCATTTTAGTTTGCTAATTAGTAAAAGAAATCCAATGTCACGCGAGGTAGGACTTGGGAGAGTCCGCGCCATTGACCTATGGCAATACCTCTAAACCCGCCGGGACCTCGTGGGAGGCCGGGGCGAGGTCGCGACAGCTTGGCGACTCCGCGGGGACATAAGGTTAGAAACTTGTGTAGACTTAGGCCTTAATAACCAGTTGATTGTTCCTTAATTTGATCTTCATTTTGCCGTACTGCATGAAAAATCTGGTTGATCTTGCTAACTCGTGATTAGATGTTCTTGCGGGTCGGGTGTTATAAGGGGTGGAGTGATTGTTGACTGTCTTTTTTGCGGTGAGTCGTCGGAATGTATGTTTTTTGGATATATATTGAAGCGGTGTTTGATATACCTTCTTTGTGTATGCATCTCATACACTACACTTTTTGCACACACATCCGGTGGTCAAACCCGGACTGCGATCCCGAAAAACCCTTAGGAGGTATCGAAAATAGATTGGGCCATACGCAAGTCCGCAAATGGCACGATCATTTTCGATCCCGCTCATCACCTCGAAATATGTATCCCGACCGATTATCTTTGTCAGCATTTTTGGGAGCGGTACATTATTCCGTTGTGATGGGAGCCTTTAGCCATTAGTCTATCCTACTCTTATGCGTCAAACCTCACTGTCAGCATACGCGTGTTTTTGTCATTAACGGGTACCATTTACCAACCTTTGTGAGTATAATCTTTATTTCGTCCCATTTTTTCCCATGTCTCTTTCGGTGATATTTTTGTTACGTTCATCGATTGAGTGAAATACTCACATATGATATAGACTTGATGGGAAAGCATGACATAAGCATGACATCACCCTTATCCCTGTTCCTGAAAGACTTTTTTGACATGGTGGGAGGGTATGGATCGTCACAATCAACAAATATGTCAAAGAACAGGTTGGCCACCTTATACATCTACTCCGGGTTCGCGGTCGGGCCCATGTCGTCCAAGCCATGACACATTTTTGGAATCCGATCACATCCACCTTCATCTTCAATGGTCATGAGTTAGCCCCCACCCTCGATTTGGGGAGATCCTCGAAGGCGCCAAAGGAGGATGGCACCAAATTCGCCCGAGCATTTCTTTTTGCCTTTTTTGGTTTCATAATTTTTTCTCGTATCCACAATCGCCATGAACCTTCTTCTTGGAGACAAGTCGCATCAAATGAGACTTCATCTATATGATCCTTGCTGAATCTTTCTTGTCTCTCAACAATTTTAAAGCCGATATTGATAGGAAGAAAGTGTTTCATGCTTCGTAGGACTTTTATATACTTGGTTCATCTCTCATATTCATGAAACATCTTTTCACATGACATATTCCGATCTTAAGCATCGTACTCACCCATCCGAAAAGCTTATACACTTGCAGATGCAACCTTATACACGGTCATACCGCGGCTGATTTTATTTTTTTGAGAAGTTTGACCCCGGATCAAATCCAATGGAAATGCGGGGGTTCCCAATTCCAAGGCATCCGCCTCGCCGCCACCAACACCGATCCATGCCCTTGTTGGGATTCACCGGTGCCACTACCCGTTGCCCATCGAGTTTATATCATATTTTAGTACTTTCTATGATGATGTTTTGCACTCTGTGGTTAAAACTTTGCTTAAGCTTATCATATGAAGCCTTCTTTTTCTTTTTCGACCATGTTGTTAATATAATTATTACATGTTTTTCCATTTGACCATGTATTCTTTTCTAAACGACCCGGGATAGAGCCTATTCTCTCGGTTTAGATTCATTTGGAGAATTGACATATTCCGAGTTCGTTGCGAAGTCTATGTTGTCAAAGGAAACCACGTACATTTCGTGTGAAACCACCGATGGATTTTTCCTCCTACCAAATTGATACACTAGGCTTTATGCGCTCACCTATCCGCACTAGGTCCGTAACGGCACGTATGGAGACATTCGCAGTTGTACCCGATAGCTTGCTAGCCGAGTCGGAAGGACGCAATTGTACCCGAGAAGGCGCCAACTCAGCTTGATGAAAGTCATGACTTGGAAACCGATTCCCTATGTAACTCGGCGCTACTGGGATCGGGAGTTCCTACGGAATGCATATGCTTTGCAGGTGAAACAGTGGATACTTTGGGCCAACCCGGCGGTGGATATGATTTTATGGTAAGGTACTCACCTCCGCCTTAGTTTTACGAGGAGCCCATCATCGAGACACGAGCTTATTGGAATGAGTGGGGGGGATGAGTTCGACGTGCTTTGGAACCCACTAACGGAGCAAGTCGCGGCGATTGAAGCGAAACGGCTTGTTAACACCGAAGAAGCTGCTCCCGATGATGCGATTGTCCCCGAAATGGTTCCGGACTTGGATGAGACATTTGATGCTATGGCGAGGCCGGTTGCAATAGACTTAACTGCCGAGGACAATATAAATGATTATCGGTTTGAAGACGAAGGCCACATAGTTATTGATATCACTTCGAAGAGTTTACCCGTATGGGAGCTCGGTTGGATGCTAGTTTGGAAATCGTGGGAAGCAAGTTACGCCCAATTACTTGTTGATACACCGTCGACGGTTGCGAGTGAGGGCATGCTAGTTATCCCGACACCAAAGAAGTCCCTTGGGACTATGGGACCGAGACAAATGATCCAGTCACTGGGACGGGTGGTTCTTATATACCTCCGGAGCCTTCTCGGAAGAATCCCAAAGCTGAAGAAGAAGTGAGTTATCGTGCCTTCGAATTGGCATCAACAATACATGTCCCCGAGGATGTTGTCACTCAACCCCCGTTCTCGTCTGGGCCGACCTCATGTCCAGCAGAGTGTTGCTCCAATATGGCCATATCCTCGGGGAGGGTTTGGGATTACATAGTCGGGGCATCACCGAGCCCATCCGCGTAGAACCGGATAACGGTCCCTTTGGACTTGGATATTCAAGAAACCGCAACCGATCTCGATGGCCCCACCGTTCGTCTGTTCCGACGTAGGCGCCGTAATGCGGTCGATCCATACCCTTCACCTCTCGGAGTGGTCGCCGCAACCAAGGAGGTCATATAGATAATGCCGCCGGTCTTGTAGTAGGTGCGAGCTACGGTAGCCAGCCCATTGGAAATCCCCTCAAGCTGTTTTTTCCTCGTCCGCCAAGAACGCTAGACGAGCCAAGCCTTTCCAACTTAGAAGGGATAGCGCAGCTGTTCCTAAGAGCCACATTGCGACACCATCATCACACCTACCGATATTGAGGACTTCGTTGAACCGCAAGCTCCGGAGGATAAGCCAGCCGACTCTTAGAATATCGTTCTTGAGGAACCTTCGCATGTGCTATCACATCCGAGGATGCAGAATCATCGGCCAGTTCCCTAACTCTCCGAGTAGGATCGTGGGTTTGTCTATTTTTTGTCATGTACATATGATTTTCCCGCCTCTATCGGGGAATTTTTTGATATTGTGCTAACCGTTTTTTGCATACCCCTAAGTCTCGAGCCGTTGGCTTGGGGAGTATATATTGTAACGCGGCTCCCAATTAAATAAAACCAGCACATGTTTATTCGGGACGTGTGAAAGTACTTGCCGGTCCCATGACGATGCGAGTACGATTATGAGCCAAAGTGTGAACGAGGACCGGACTTTCACACGCTTCCTAGTTTTGATTTTTTCCAAAACTCCGGATAACCCGATGATATGAGGGTATTTCTTGGGGCTTACTCATTTTTTTAAAAAATGTGTTGTTACAAAATTATTTTGAAAAAAACACAACTTTCTACACTTTGTTTGTTTGTCGGAGAAGTAAACTAACCTTTTTGCACCGTATCTCGGGCATAGCATTCTGCACATTCATGATAAGAACACATGTGACTCGGACCCATCGGGCGACGGTTCTTCGGACTCGGGCAGCGATAGTGATGATCTAAAAGGGATTGAGCTCCATTGGAGTCGTCATGAGGAATCGAAACTGTTAACAACTGAACCGAGTGTGACAGAAAATTTGGGTACTCAAGACAATATCGGAGAGATCCAAATTGGTGCGGGGTTACGAGGAGCAGGAGGCCGCTAGATTGATCGGCCTTCTTCGAGAATTTCGGGACGTGTTCGCATGGTCGTACACCGACATGCCAGGATTAGATCTAGATATCGTGCAACATGCTCTACCGACTAATCCGGATGTACCGCCGAAGAAACAGCGGTTGAGAAGGACAAAGCCTGAGTTATCTAAGAAGATTGAGGAGGAAGTAATGAAACTCCCGAAAGTTGACTTCATTCAAGTCGCTCATTACCCCAGATTGGATAGCAAATATCGTCCCAAAGATGAAAAAAGATGGGAGAGTCGGGGTGTGTGTTGACTACCGTGATCTAAATAAGGCCAGCCCGAAAGATGACTTCCCGCTCCCGCATATTGACGTGTTAGTTGACAAGATGCACTGGGTTCGAGCTGTTTTCCTTCATGGATGGTTTTTCCGGCTATAACCAGATTCGGATGAAAGAAGAAGACGAAGCAAGACTTCGTTTATAACCCCTTGGGGAACCTTTTGCTATAGAGTCATGCCTTTCGGCCCGAAAAATGCGGGTGCAACTTATCAAAGAGCTATGGTGGCCTTGTTCCATGATATGATGCACAATGAAATAGAAGTATACGTCGACGACATGATCGCGAAGTCAAGACCAGGGCGAGGACCATGTTGCGATCCTCCGCAAGCTCTTCGAGCTTTTACGAAAATACCGATTACGTCTCAATCCCGCAAAGTGCGTATTTGGGGCAAAGTCTGGGAAATTATTGGGCTTCATGGTCGTAGTAGAGGCATTGAGATTGATCCGTCCAAGGTGAAAGCCATATGTGAGCTGCGACCTCCGTCTTCGGTAAAAGAGGTTCGCAGTTTGCTAGGGAGATTGAATTATGTTGCAAGGTTCATATCCCAATTGTCGAGACCGCTAAGCCATTTTTCAAGCTTCTCAAGAAAAATGCGAAAATTGTGTGGGATATCGAATGTCGATCGCTTTTCGAAGATTCAACATTACTTAACCCATTCCCCGGGCCCTGGTTCCACCCGTTCCGGTGTGCCTCGATCCTTTATCCGACCATCCACAAGGAGTCCTTGGGAGCCGTATTGGTTCGAAGAGACCATTAGATGGGAAAGAATGCGCAATATACTATCTCGGCAAAAAATTCTCGGATTCCGAAGCCAACTACTCGGAGGTCGAGAAGACTTGCGTAGCTCTAGTTTGGGTGTTGCACGGATTGCGACAGTATACCCTTCACCATCAGGTCATGTTGACCACCGAATGTGATCCCATCAAGTACCTTCCGGAGAAGCCAGCATTAGTCGGCAAGTTGGCTAAATGGAAAATTCTTATTTTCGAGTTTGATGTGCGGACTGTGATGCAAAAGTCGGTGAAAGGTCGAGCCATAGCAGACATGTTAACGAAAAATGCTGCGGGACCGCGAGCGAAGGACGAGATGGACCCTCTTGATGATCGTGTTTTACTAGCGACTACGAAAAGTGGGTCATGTACTTCGACGGGGCTGTGAACTTATCGGGATCCGGTACGGGAGCAGTCCTTATTTCCCCGGTATGGCTAGCATTATCCGGTAGCCGCTAAGTTATTATTTCCATGCACCAACAACATTGCTTGAATACGAGGCTTGCATTCTCGGGCTTCAGGCAGTAGAGATGGATATCCGGAGACTACAAATTTATGGCGATTCTGCCCTCATCATCCTTCGGACAGAGAAGGCAAATGGAAAACTCGTGACTCGAAGCCGATCCCATATCATGAGTTTCTTGAGGATATAATTGAAGAGTTCGATGAGATAGCGTTCGAGTATCTTCCTAGAGCGCGAGAACCAATTTGCGGATGCGCTTGGCCACCCTATCCTCAATGTTTCGGGTGGCTGCGGGTTCGAGATATCGAGCCGTTGAGAATCGAAATTTTGAAACGTTCAGCCTACTCCATGCTAGTAGAGGAGGAGGCGGATGGAAAGCCATGGTACCATGACATTAAGGTCTATCTGCCGAGAATAGAGAGTTTCTGAAGGGAGTGAAGCGGCCGACGGGAAGTATTCGATGAAATTGTCTTCAAAGTTCTTCCTCGGCGGCGATACGTTGTACAAGAGGTCATATGATTCCGTCCTCCCGAGGTGCGTCGATGCCAAAGAAGCCAACCAGTTGATGAGTAAGATCCATGAAGGTGAATGTGGCCCCCATATGAATGGCCACCTTTTGAGTAAGAAGATAATGAGGTTGGGATATTATTGGCTCAACCTGGAAGCCGATTGCATTCAGCATGTTCGTTCGCCATCGGTGTCGGGTCCATGGAGATAGAATTGCTGCTCCTCCCAATGAGTTGCACCGAATGTCCGAGGCGTGGCCTTTCTCAATGTGGGGCATCGACGTCATAGGACCAATTAATCCCAAAGCTTCGAACGGACATCGTTTTATACTCGTGGCTATTGACTATTTCTCAAAATGGATCGAGGCCGTAGTTCATACGCCAATGTCACGAACAAAAATGTAGCTAGGTTTTGCGTCGAGACATTTTTGCTAGATATGGGGCACCGGAGGCTATAATCACGATAATGGCTCAAACCTCAACAACAAGATCGTTGATGATGTTCTTGGTGAGTTTCGCGTTCGGCACTTGAATTCTTCACCTTACCGCCCTGAGATGAACGGTGCAAGTAGAAGCGGCAAACAAGAATATCAAGAAGATCCTATCAAAGACAAGCAGAAAATTATCGTGATTGGCATGAGAGACTCCCCTATGCACCGATGGCATACCGGACATCGATCCGTACTTCAACCGGGGCAACTCCTTTCTCGTTGGTATACGGTATGGAGGCGGTGCTACCGGTCGAAACAGAGATTCCATCGTTGAGGATTCTGTCACAATTGAAGCTATCGAAACAGAGTGGATTCAGCAGAGATATGAACAGATTGAATATGATCGACAAGAAAAGATTACGGGCCATCCGTCACGGTCGGTGTTATCGAAGCGTGTGGCTAAGTCGTTCAACCGTAAAGTTCATCCCCGGCTTTTCGAGGTCGGAGACTTGGTGCTGAAGAAGAGATTGGCATTTTTGCCACACCCGGAGGCAAGTTCACACCGAACTATGAAGGGCCATATGTGATCAAGAAAGTCCTCCCTGGTGGCGCGTTGATTTTAATCGAGATGGACGGCCGGTCCGGTCGAATCCTGTAAATGCCGATATGGTGAAGAAGTATTTTCCATGAATAAAATCGGAGGCTCGATGGCCGTTTCCTTTACGGATCCGAGTCACTCTAACTATTAGGATCATGCATATCATACGCACATATGTGTCATATTTATGTTGCAGATTAGGTGTGATATTCGATGAACTTAAGCCGAGTAACGGAATTAAATCAATTTGCAACGCCTTAGGTGAAGGAAACTTGCAAATGACCGACGCCCAAGATCGCATGGGAAGCCGTGCCCCGCCTCGGCGGGTTCGCTTAAATAAAAGCGAAGCCCCCACATGACGCCCCAGCGGCGCCGTGGCCCGGTGGTTAGGGGAATGAAGGTGGTCCAGACGCGACCGGGGTTCGAACCCCGGGAATGGCACTCCAGTGAGCCCCATTGTAAAAATGGGGGGCTCCCTTGTAAATAAAAATAAAAAATGTATATAAAAAAAAAATTTTGCACTCATTTCATTTTTTGTAATGATACAAAACTTTTTGCACCCATCTCATTTTTTGCGAAAAAAAAGGAGAAGATTTCACTCGATGGAAAACTAAATGAGGCGTTAAGGCGCTAGAATTCCAACAATAAAATTTTTGTCGAGCCATGTCATTTTTCCCCAAGAACGGGTCTACGGAAAGTCGTGTCACCATTTGTGATGCATCAGGCTTCTGGATAACTAATCAAGTGCAATAATTTGCAAAATCTCGAGATGCTCCGCTAGCATGAATCCTCGGAAGAATGGACATAAAAGGTCGGTGGCGCTGCGGCCCAGAGTAAGTACCCATTTCCCGGAACTTACGTAGAGCGTGTGATTGGTCAAATGTTTCATCCCTAGTTGGGTCATAACAAATGTACAGATCCATTAAGCATTTAAAAAAAAAAAAAAAAAAACTCTCATCCCTAGTACAATTGGAGTTCATGCTTCAACTCATTTCTAAAAAGCATCCATGTTCATTAAATCGGTGCATCCATTCATGCATATATGCATCTTGCATTGAAGTCTCCCTGCGGAGTTCATTTGGTCGAATGATTTTTGCTTTGTGGAAACGGAGATATTGAGTATGCCAAGCAAAGGTATTTATGGTGAAAGATGAGCCCTGTCTAAACACGTCCCTAATACACTCGGAAATTGAGTGGAACGAAAAGAACAAGATTCGTGTCTTAAGACAAAAGATCCATTCGCGATGTGTACAACGGTCCAAGTGACGAAAGGCATTCCTTCTTTTTCCATACACACAATACATCCCTTGCTAGCCTTGTTGAGCCCTGGTAATGAGGAGTTCAAAATACCCCTGTCAAGAACCACCCCACATTGGGGCAAATCCAGGAGATTACGGTTGGAAATCAGCGAAGAAAAAGGTAAGAAAGATTTAATTGCCTTCACTTGTCTTAACCTTTGTGTGGTAACTTCAGGTGAATTTTCATGGAAGCTCGAAATATCCCTAGATGAAGAAGAGCATTTCTTTCTCTACCTAAACACCGAATACCCTTTGCTAGCCAAGTTGAGCGGAAATCATTCATTTCAAAACCCAATTGGTGATCATCTCCCCACATTGGGGCAAGATGTGTGATTTACCGGAAAATCCGTGTCAATTTTAAATGTCTCGAGAGTCCGGAGAGACTCATGACAAAAAAAAAAAAGGGAGGAAAATAAAGGGCTAAAAAAGCAAAGTGCCTAGTAAAAGCAAGGCCAAAGCCCATGGAGGAAAAAGCCAAATGCGAGAAAAGCATTGAGCTTACCTCGAATAGAAACAAATGCAGAAAATAGAGAAAAGCTCTTTTCTTGCCATGAAAAATAGACGACTCATTGGACTCTCGAGGTAGATTGTGATCCCTAGAGTCAAAAGCTTTCCCCAAATGGAGCGAGATTGTTAAAGACACCAAGGTGGTCACCAACTCATAAACCCTCCAATAAAAATAAAAAATAAAAAAAAAATCAAAGCCTTGTAAGCCTTCCCCGAACCGACATTACAACCCGTCCGAAGACTCTTTCGATTGGGATGTTTCGAGTTGACATGAAGACTTTACAAAGAAGCTACCGCTCGAAGGAGTGGAGCCAATCATTTCTTGTCTTATCTTCCAGGTTCTTGACTTGTAAACCCGGCGAAGATAATAACTTCAAATGTTTCCCCAATGTGGCCTCAAAGCGGGAGAAACCCTTTGTGTAAGCCCGTGACCATGCCAACATTACGGTCCCTCAAAGACCTTTCAGATTGATCGAGAATGTATGCATTGCAAATATGTCCGAAACCTTAGACACGAAGAGAGTGCAAGGGATCGAGAAATTTTATCCCAAATCCCCAAGTGAGTGATTGGGATCCACGAGATATTCCCCAGCGAGAGTGTGTGAGAAGCCCTTTCAAATTAAGGGTCTTAGCTTGGCATGCTCAATAAATCTTTTTCAAAAAAAAAAAAATTTGTCTTTCATGAACTAAGTTTTCATGCAAAAATCACTTTTGGGAGGTGCAATTCCCTTGTCAATTGATTTTCCCCATGGAGTCTAATGGTCGACGATATTATCCAACCGAATAAGAAGTTTCCGGTATCGCATCGCACCAAGTAGCCTCCCCGGTGAGTCGATTTAACTTTATCGCGCCCATGCATTTAACGCTATTTCCCCATCTGTTCGAATTCATTCCATGAGTTCCGAATTGTGTAGGGAAATAGCGTGAGTAGCTCGATCATCATGCGACAAATTTCAGTTGTGAGGGAACATACAATAGATGTTCATTGGCGTTACTATTTGTTTAAGCTGACTTTATTTGGACAGGTAAGGAGAGCTTTCGCATCCCTAAACCGGTTCCATAATAAGCTTCCTCGGTCCGGCGAGCCTTACACCTAGAACGAGATATGACGCCAAGTGCTTGTCAAGAGCCAAGTCACGCGAGTGTGAGTCGCGGTGGCAGAGTTCGTAGATGACATTTTCGGTCTATTCAGTAAGTTCGATCGACATGCAAGCGCTAAAGTCGAGAGCTTGTCCCGTACAATCCAGAGAATGTACTCCGGAGGCCGACGGGTAGGGTGAACTTTAGCTTCCTAAGGCCCGTTTCATAAGCAGGTTTCCTCGCTTCGATAAGCGAGATACAATGCCAAGTAGAGCTAAGACTTTTTCATAGCCTTTTCATGGATCAAAGATCGTGAATTGTGACTTTTCAATAGCCTTTTCACGGGTCAAAGATCCTGAACCGTGATTTTTCTATAGCCTTTTCACGGGTCAAAGATCCTGAATCGTGATTTTTCTATAGCCTTTTCACGGGTCAAAGATCCCGAATCGTGACTTTTCTATAGCCTTTTCACGGGTCAAAGATCCTGAATCGTGACTTTTCAATAGCCTTTTCACGGGTCAAAGATCCTGAATCGTGACTTTTCTATAGCCTTTTCACGGGTCAAAGATCTGAATCGTGACTTTTCAATAGCCTTTTCACGGGTCAAAGATCGTGAATTGTGACTTTTTCATAGCCTTTTTATGGATCAAAGATCGTGAATTGTGACTTTTCTATAGCCTTTTCACGGGTCAAAGATCCTGAATCGTGACTCTTCAATAGCCTTTTCACGGGTCAAAGATCCCGAATCGTGACTTTTCTATAGCCTTTTCACGGGTCAAAGATCGTGACTTTTAATCGTGACTTTTCTATAGCCTTTTCACGGGTCAAAGATCCCGAATCGTGACTTTTCTATAGCCTTTTCACGGGTCAAAGATCCTGAATCGTGACTTTTCAATAGCCTTTTCACGTAGTCAAAGATCCCGTAACCGTGACTTTTCTATAGCCTTTTCACGGGTCAAAGATCCCGAATCGTGACTTTTCAATAGCCTTTTCACGGGTCAAAGATCCTGAATTGTGACTTTTTCATAGCCTTTTCATGGATCAAAGATCGTGAATTGTGACTTTTCTATAGCCTTTTCACGGGTCAAAGATCATGAACTGTGACTTTTCTATAGCCTTTTCACGGGTCAAAGATCCTGAATCGTGACTTTTCAATAGCCTTTTCACCGGTCAAAGATCGTGAATTGTGACTTTTCCTGAGCTTTTCATGGGTAAAAGATCGTGAATCGTGTCGTTCCTCTAAGGGCCAAACCCGTATCGTTTGTACGGTCTTCCTAGAGGTTTGTTTGTTTTAGTTAACCTTGCATGTGCGAGTACTAAGAGCCGTAGAGCCCTGGAGCCGGTTCTCCTAGTGAGTCTCCGCAATTCCCGATCTCGATGGATGCTCTGGTGGTTTTCCCAAGCACTGTCGGGTTAGTTTATTAACAAAATTAGGTGTCCTTTCGTCTTGGAATGGAACCTCTTCGAGCTCCCTTTCCAAGAGGGGCAATTATTGACACCTAATTTTGGTAATCTCGTATTTTATTTTATTTTATTTTACTTCTAAAATAGAATATGTGTAATTTACTAAATATGCATCTTTTACTTATTTATTTATTTGCAAATCAAGAAAAGAAAATAGAAGGATATATATATACATATATATTGCAAAAAAAAAAAAAAAATAGAATCGAAGCGACCCAAGCCCACGCGGGCCAGCCCAATTGGGTTCCTTTTTTTTCCCCTAAGAGAATGGCCCTTCAGTATAGCCCATTTCTTTTATTTCATTTGCTTCACACTCACCTCCCACGTCTCTCTCTCTCAAATTCAACTCACGTCACTCACCCGCTCACCTCAAACTTCACATGGTCCCTCATCAACCCACGTCTCTATCAAGCGAGTTTTACTCTTGTCCACACGTGAAAGCTTGGGGAAGGAGGCAAGCGGAGAGGATAAAAAGAGGAAAAGGTGGGCAAAGGCTAAGGGTTCGGTTCGCAAAAAAAAAAATGGAGAGAAAATAGAGAAAAGGAAGAAAAAGTTGGAGTAGGAGGTTGGTCGATTTTCCAAAGAAAAGGGGAGATGAAGCGAGAGAGAGTTTGAGAGAAATTGAGTTGCGGTGGAAGTAGGAACCATCGCGCCTTGGCTCGAGAGGATCAAGCGGCACTCACCATCGCCTCCTAGTTGTCGCCTACGCCGGCCGAAGTTTGAACAGTCGGCCTTTCTTGTAAGCTATTCGTCCCGACGAAGGGGCTCGTCGGACGGAGACCTCCCATTGCTTGGTCCAGCGAGCTCCTGTTTAATTAATGAGTTAGCTTACATACTTGTAGCGTTTCTTTTCGCTTGTTTGTTCTTTGCGTTTCAACTATTCGTCTCGGTTACACCTGCTCGTTGCTCGCGCTCCTCACGTCACCAACGAAGTACCCCCATATTCCATTGTGAATATTCCTCTCCAAAATACTTGCTTTGCGCCCATTTCCACGTCGGTTTTGGTCTGCTGCGCTTGCCTCCGGGTGATCTCGTGGATCGTCGTTTTGGACGGTCGGTCGTCCGAGAAGGCCCGACAAGTGCAAGACAAAACTTCGGCACGACATCTTGGGAGGCGGGGACCCGAGATTCATAGAGACGAAAACCGAGAGGAGCTCGGTTCGAGCAGGGCTGGAGCGACGAGCACAGGCCCAACGAGACGGCCGTGAGATCCGACATGTGCTCGGGCGAATGGGAGCTTGAACAGAGGTAGTGACGCGGCGGGCGGATCTCGACGTTATGGTCTTGGCACTCGTTGAACGGAACTGCTCGGCGTCTAGGGAGGTCCGGCGAGTGTGACCCGGTGGCGGGCAAATGAGCCCCGACGGTGCGCCGACGAGACCGAGGCAAGCGAATCCTCGGTGGCTGTCGTTTGCGCCGGAGGTGAGCGAGAATCGACCGGCCTCCAACGGATTTGGCGGACGTGGCTTGGCGGCGGCACGATGAGCGGATCCCGGCTTTGTGACGAGGGGATCTCGACCGATGGCACGGTGAACGAAGACCCAGTAGCGGCGCTAGGTTTTGGTTATGGCTGTAGGTGCAATACATGTTGCGGGCGCGCATGGATGAAGACGATGAACAGTAGTAATGTGGCGTTTTTTTTTGTTGCATTGGGCTTGTCCAATTGGCTATTTTGAGAAATAGAAAAGGCTGGGCCTAGGTTGTCTTATTTCAAGAGAATGGGCAGTTGGGAAGATGGGCTAGAGAGAGATTTGGATTGCTCAAGTGGGCTGGCGTGGAAAAGGAAAAGGAAGGAGATGGGCCAGAAAGAGAACTGGAGCCCAGTTTAGTTAAGATTAAAATAAATTGGGCCTTAGCTTTTTGGCCTACCAGGCCCGGTTTGGGTCCTCCCCGAGCCGGATCGGATCGTAGACTTGGCCTCGGCTCGGGTCCGAGAACCTGCCCCGAATCCGATTCTTTTAATAAAAAATAAAATAAATAATAATAATAAAATCCGAAAAATAATAAAAAAATTCAAAAAATCAGAAAAATTTCAGAAAATTGGAAAAATGATTTTCATGACCTTTTTACCCCTAATGTCAATTTTTAAGCCTCAAACTGGCGTTGATTGAAGACCGATGTCCAATCCGGCCGATACTATCGTAATTCGACCTTCGGGTCGAAATTGTTTGTTTAAATATCGCTATAATAGATTTGGTATGCATGTGCTTATTCCAATCTTTTATTTGGCATATTTATCTAATTGAGTGTTTATAATATCGCCTTTTGAAAAAATTGCCTATTAATCGCTTTTCCTGGATACTAGGTTAAGGATAAATAGGTAATTGCACGAAATGATAGAAAACATTATGCATGATCATTTAGTACTTGGTTAGATCACGATAAGTTTAAAATGATATGCAGAATGTGTGGTCACCTTAAGAAATATCAACTGGTTAGGTACCAGAAAGGGCGCTAATTATCTAGTTAGCGTAAACAAGTCCCCCGAACCTAGAAGCTCCGGTTGCGTAGGAATTGAGATAACACTCCCGTATCTCGATTGGTTTCTAGCCGACCCCAATAGGCTAGTGGCGACTCTTAATAGCATTTTAGTTTGCTAATTAGTAAAAGAAATCCAATGTCACGCGAGGTAGGACTTGGGAGAGTCCGCGCCATTGACCTATGGCAATACCTCTAAACCCGCCGGACCTCGTGGGAGGCCGAAGGCGAGGTCGCGACACTAAGTCCACTAAATCTTTTAGATTTTTTTGAAAATTTTAAGTTCTTCAATTAAGCTCTTAAAGTTTTGGAAAATTTAAAGATGTTACCCAACGCAAGTTGTCGTGACCTAAAAATAAAATTTCTTAAGTAATGTATTATTAGGTTAATTATTTGACTAACCTAATACGACTCTTCCAAGCCCCACCAAATCATAACTTGTGTTCAAGTTATAAATGTTCAAATGAAGTTCAATTCGGAGTCGCAATTAATCATTTTTTAGTAGGTTGATTAAGAACCTAATTAAAGTATCCGAGAGAATACTTTATTTCTACGAACTAGAGATTTTGGGTTCGAGGACTTGATTATGTTAAGTTTTCAATTAACACCCTTTCGGTACTACAAATTTCATGAAATATGTTTAAGTTTGGCAACTTAAATTGGTTTAACATAAGGCTCAAATGAAGTGATTATTTTTGGGTTTTCTCTTGTTTAATGTATGCAATGTGAAAACATGACAATAATGTGGATGACACGAAAAAGCTACATGACTACCATGCATAAACAAACGTGCAAAGCGAGGCATGCGAAAATATGCAATACTATCCTATATGGAAAGTTTAATTAATTCATTAAGACATGACATAATGTTATAACATGCATAACAAATCATTCTAACTATATGCATGACATACAAATAGATGTGCAATCCACAATCCCAGTATGTAAAACTATATGATATGCAAAAATTATGTGCTTAATCTAAATGACATGCAAACTTAAGTTAAACGACTCAAACATGTAAAATAACATGCAAATTTAAAATTAAATACCCTAATCATGCAATCTAAATTATCTATCCTAAGATAAATGATCCTAAACATGGTTTTCTACATGACATGTGAATTACATGGCAAATTTGACATGGCAATAACATGATGAATGAAATGCAAAAACTATAGGACAATTTGAGATCTGCATTCTAAGCTACATGATAATGCAACATAGGATATGCAAAATATGATATACAATTTTTTTTTGTATTTTCCAATAAATTTTCGGCATTTATAAGGATGCAATTGATTCGCAAAAATCTCTGATTTTATTCCTCATAATCCATCCTAAGATTTAATTGGCTAGGGTATATAAGAAATCGTATCTTACTAAATCTTTTAAGCATTTTAATTTTTATGGACATCAATCTTGAGACAAAAGATCAAAAAATTCAGAATTGTCAAACCAAGGAAAGGAATCAATCAAGATAAGCCATCGAATATCATCTTTTGATTTTTTCAAAAATTGCTTTCCTAATCCAAAACGGCTTGTTGAAGCTAGCGGATCGAGTCCAAGTGATCACGGATTGGATTGACTAACTTTTCATACTTATGCTAAATTGAAGGATCGTACCCAAGTCATCACGGGTTAGACTGTCCAATTTAAAGCACGTTACCTTTTAGGAAAGAACTTTCCTAAATTGGATAAGATTTTCTTATGAGGAAAGATGTACACAAGATAACAATCAAAATCATAATATTTTTTTATCTTGCCAAAAATTACTTTCTCAATTTGAATTTCAAAATCATCTTGCCGATTGAACCAATCATTCAAAGACCGAATGACCTAGGGCATGAACAATTGTTGTGCCATGATTTACACGATTTCGGGTTGAAGCACGGAGCAACGTGAATGGCGGCATACGAGGTCGGGTAAAGATGGCAGCATTATGTTCGACTTGGAATGGTTCGAACTTTGAAAAGCGGTAAAAGGATTTGAATTTTCAATCAAAAATTAACAAAAAAAGGTTCTTGACTTTTGATTGCAAGCCATCCGAAATTGGCAAGACATGTAAGAATATGTGAACTTTCCAATCAAATACTCACATCTATGCATCCAATATAAATAAAAAAAGCAAGATATTTGAAAACCAAACTAGGGAACTTACCGAAGATTGCCTCCCAAGTTTGGTTTCACCGAAAATTGCACACAAAGCTTCAAGTTTTGGTCTAGATGGTGGTCGATGGCTAGCTCGTTCGGAGGGTAGTGCCTGGACTGCTGCCCACAATGGTCTACGGGGAGGAACAACTCACAACCCAGGGAGTTGAAGCTGCATGCTTCGGACACTTTCACACATAAAAAGGCAAGATGGTTCGTCCAGTTCAGTGGAGAACAGCGGTAGTGGATACCAAATATAAGTCAGAGGTAAAAAACGTCAGGCTTACCACGGTCAAGCTCGTTAGCGTTGCAGCAGGATCAGCGTGTTGTGTCTTCGGAGGCAAATAGAGTAGAATCGCAACAAGAGTTTAACGAGTGCAAGCCATCGTGGGAGAAAACTTCATGTTCAATACCATACTCCCGCTTCTTTCTCTCTCTCTCTGTCCTCAATTTTTTGCTTCTCCCAGGGAAAAACGTGATTTTTGTGGCCTCCTTTGTCTTCACTTTGATTATTTTAATCAAAGCCACAACTTCTCTCTCTTTCTACGTGAGATGTGGCAGAGAAGAAAGTAAATCTGGTCTTTGTGAATGCCCAATGATGGATGTCTTCAGTGTGCTTCTCGGTTGAAGACGGCAGCAAGCCCTTCCTAGGTTCAAGCCCGGTCGCCAGTCAATTGAAGCTCCAATTCCTTTGTCGTCGTTCCAATTAAATGTTAATGCAATGTATAAATAACAGAAATTAAATATGAATGCTGAATTAATTATTTTTTATAGGAACTAAAATTAATTCCTGATTTTTTATGCAAATTAAATGATTAAAAGAAAAATCAAAATTTAGGTGTCAACAAACTTACATTATTCAATTGATGCTCGACTCAAAAGATCCCGGGTATTTTTGTTGCGAGAGAAAGAGTTTATTAGTGGAGCGAATACTTCAATGCCCAAGAAATCATATGGAGCTCCAAGGTCTTTCATGAAAAACACTTGACCAAGTTCCCGCACAAGATGGTTCAATAATTTCGGAGAATCACCATTGAGGATTATATCATCCACGTAGAGCAATAAAATGATAATATGACCATGATGAGGGTAAACAAATAGTGATGGATCAGTAGTGTTGTAGAAAAATCCATATTCAAGAAGAAAATCGCTCAACTTTTCGAACCATGCCTTAGAAAATCGCCGGTCGCCGTTCGAAAGACCCCAGCCCAAGGACCCGCGACGCTCTCCTCCCTCTCGGCCCGTACCCCCGACCCACCTCTCGGCCCCTCCGTTCGCCGCCCAACTACCACTAGCTTGCTGGCCTCACACCACTCTACCGGTTCCCTTCGCCGTCGCTCGCAAGCCTAGCCGAGCTTGAGAACTCCGAGATCTACGAGGCCCAATACCGACCCGCATGCCTCGCCGTCATCCAACCTCTCCACCCATCGTCGCCCGGCCCGCGAGCCACCCCGTTGCCCGGCTGAGCTCGCCAACTAGAGCCCAAGCTCCGTCACCCTCTGCCTCGTCATCGGGACCGAGATGGCCGAGATCCACGCGAACCCGAGTCGCCATCGCCCGTGACCCCCTCCTCGCCTAAGCCTCGGCCCCAACCTTAGCCGCCGTCAGCCCAACTTGTGAGACCCACTAGCTGGTCGCCGCCTCCCAAGCTTGCCGCCTAGGCCCGTGACTCACTTGTTCCAACATCCATGGACTACCCCCTCGACCCGAGAACCCACGCCGGCCGCCACCCCTACCTCCGACCCCGGCCACGACGGGTCATCCGAGATCCGGACCTAGGAGCGATCACCTCCCGTCGTAAACCCGTCGGCCGCCTTGGACCTATGAGTCACCCACCGTGTCGAAACCCGACCCAAGACCCTCCGACCCTAACCACCACCCCTTAGTTTTCGTGCGCCGCGAACTTCACCCCAAGACCCGACGCTTGCGAACCTCGTCATTGTCGTGGTCGTCGCCGACGCGCCCGAGTCTTCACCGAACATTATTATGTTATGAGTTAACCCCCAACCCTCGGTTAGGACGTTAATTACGTTTAGGGATAGATTAGTTATAGTTAACGATAGATTAATTAATAATTGTAGTCAATTTGGATTAGTAAACCTGGTTAGGTTAAATGACCACAATTAGCTAAATTGGATTGTGGCTAGGCGATGTTGGGATTGGATTGATTGGTCGTTGCGGTTGTTTGATCTCGAGCAAGCAATAGATTAGAGCCGAGTGGGCGATCGATTGTTAGATTTATCTCGGCTTATGTCGACTCGACCTTATGAACCTGGTATTAATTAATTACGGTCGGACTAATTAAGCGTGACCCGGAGTAATTAATTATATTGGGTTAATTATTACTACGATTGCTCAATTGGGTGATTATTGGTTGATTCTTTGTATGCATTGATTGGGTAAACTATGCATTCATGTGACCACGAGTGGATCAAATTGCATATTTGAGCATGAAAATAGCCGTGGGCCAAGTCTTTGAGCACGTCTATATGAGCATTTGGCTAAATGCAAAAGATAAGAATTGGCTAGTTGTAGAATGTACTTGAGTGGTCACAAAGGTTTCCTTGACAATTTTTTGCCGTGTCGACCGGAATCACACGACTTGTTAAATGCACGATAATCCGTGTCACCGAGTTGATCAAATGCCGGTCGCGACTTGTGATGGACCGAAGCCCTTATAGGGATTCCCGATAGTTCCGTACCATGTCGATCGAATCACACAAGGCTATCGAAAGCCATCATCGGAAGTAAGGGACGATGCCTAGTCCTCGCCAAGAGAGCACCAACTATTAAGGGTGCAAACACCAACTATCTAGTGTGCCAGGCCAAATGGCCATTAATAACCGGAATACGTGTTATGTACTATGCATGCAAGTCGTGTGGTATTCTGGTTGTTTGCCTTGGTTGTTGTATTTGTTGAGTCGAGTCGAGCATTGCATTACATGTGATCCAAAGCATGGTAAGCTTGCATGTGGTTGTAATATGTTGTGGGGTTGTGCCTATTCCTATGATAGCTAGGGCGTGGCGTAGAATGCACGCTATTGATCTTTCGTCGATTTGCATTGTATGTTTAGGCCGCCCTAAGCGAATCAACCCCCTAGTTGGGCTTAAGCATTGATTCACCGAGATTTATATCTCGAACCCCATTGTTGTTAACCCTCTTTCAAGCCCTTAGCTGTGGAGAACTAGAAGTGGACGTGAATCTTATGGAGTAGTTTGGGGAGTAACGTGAACCCCGACTCGATATTCTTTGTGGGTTGTAGGAAGTGTTGACACCTAAATTTTCATTTTTAGCAAATCATTCATTTTAGCACAAAATGGAATTAACATTAGTTCTCACCAAAAATTAATTTCTCATGCATCACATTTTTATTTTTCCGTCAGTCATCCTTGCATGCGGACGGAGGTGAGTCAATTGAGCTTAATTTGACGAGCTATTAGAGTAGACTTAATCCGAGAATTTCGACTAAAATAGGTAGGGGTACCGAAATTAATTAGGCCATATTGGACCTATTTTGAGCTCAAATCAGTCCATTTAAAAAATTAAGGCTTTTAACTAAATGTCTATTATTTTTAAAAAGCCTTAATTCGCAATGAGCCCACGAGAACACAAATTCGGCTAAGCCCATTGCACATATTAAATAGCCTAAAATTGTGATAAATAAATGCCAAATTAGAAAATGTTAGATAATTGAGGAATTTTGATTTGAATATATCTTTTACGCTCTAGGTCAGGAAATAGCAGATTTTGCTCTTAAAGAAAACTTTAAATCTAAGCCTATATAAGCATAACTTTGCTCACAATTTCGAGAGGTCGGAAAAAAAAATTCTGCGTGTACACGAGATCTCACGTGAAGAAAGTAGGAGAGAGAACAAAAGGGTTGGTATCGCTCCATAAATCCGCAGAAGGAATTTTGCTCACGAAAAATTGGCCACAATCTTTCTCGGCGTGGGTTTCTTGAAGCAACGATCATGCCACAGCTTGTGATGCTCCTGCTCCTGCAACTTCCTAGTGGCGTTTGCCTCTGACACTTGCTACCTGATTAAGCCCATGCCAAACAGCTTTCGTGAGAGTCTTGGGAGTCTACTAGAGACCGTTTTTTCGAGAACCAATTCCGTAGCCGATCGATCCGAAAGTGTGAGCATGATATTCAAGTTTCGAGCAAAGTCCGATTAGCGAAGCTGCTATTTGGTTCAAGGTAAAAAATTTCTATCGTTGATTATTTGCGTGCTTAATTGATTGGCTTGCATACTTCGCTGAGCGTTCTTGCATATCTTGATATATCATAGGATGATTGTTTATCATGAACCGTTTGTCTTTGCACTAAAAGGCAAAATTTTTGAACGTGCTCAATTGTGATTCTTGCATAAGGATTTCTAGACGTCCCTTCACTGTTGTTGCAATTTTCGAAATCTGAATATGCATAGTTTGGAATGTTGTTCTTGATTGGAGACTCTAATCATCATGGACTTTTTTCTCGGTCAACTTACATCTTGGTTTGCACATTCTAAAAATTAATTGGATGATCGTGTGTCTGAGCAAATAAAATCATAGCACTTAATTAGCAGTATTTTAAATCTTCGAAACTGATAAGGGGACACCTAATTTGAGTTCTCAAACCTTGAAGCTAATTTTGTGATTATGTGGGATATTCTCGGTTTTGGTTAGAGTTGTCAAAATATTGGATGACTTTTGTGATGCAAGTTTCAAGCAATTTCAAATCTTAAATCATATCCTAAGAATATTGAGCATGCATCAAATTTTGGAATATTAGGTATGTTTGCGTCCTGTGGATACACTTTGGGGGAGATATTTGATATGTCTTTGTATTCCAAGTTTGAATTAATCTTATCCTCGAGATATTGTGCGCATCATTCGAAGTATTCAAGATATCCCGTATTCAAATTTGGAATTTTCAAAAATCTAAGCATATCGGATAAGTCTATATCTCATTTGAGTTATATCTTTTAAACTTGGGAATTATCCGATACACTTTGAAGATCTCGGAAGATAATCTTTTCAATTTTTAAAAGATATCAATCCTTTTAGATAGGAGCTTATCTCCTTGAAAATTTCGGAATCCCCTAAGGATTTTCGAAAATTCAATAAATATTTGCACATTTTTAAACAAAACTGCCTATAATGTATGCTCCATAGTGCCTAGTCTCGTCGAAAAATTAAATCACACGCCACATCCATGATCTTATGGAATGGGATGGGATTTAAATATGGAAATTCGTATTACGCCCTTTGGCGAGAAGGGACGTTGTATTTCTATTTATTTTTCCGCATACTGGCTCGAATCCTCAAGGATGTAGCGGATAAAATCTTGATCCGCCCCGATCTTCGAGAATAAGAAGAGTTATCGGAAAATTCAAAATTAAAAGTATATTATGGGCTTTTTTGTTTAATTTTGTTCAAATCCATTAAAAGAAATTCGAAAATAGAAAAAACAAAAAAAGGAAAACAAAAAAAACATCCAGTTTATCTAAACCAATCAACAAGATATTTTCATGAAATTGGTACCGAAATGGCCTAATTTTTAATTAACGTAACCAAGTCCCCGAACTCAATTTCTCGATTCGTAGAGATAAAATAGTTCTCCCGCTATTTTATATAGTTTTCTAATCAACCTACCTTAAATGATTAGTGGCGGCTAGCTCCTAAATTGAAAATCAAACCTAAGTTGCGAATCGGTAGGGCTTGGGAGAGTCCACATTAGGTTAGTTAATTAATCTAATTAACTTAATAATCCATTAACCTGATTTTTCTTAGGTCGCGACAGGAAGTAGCCACGAAGTGGGGCCTGTGTGTATAAATGTACTTATCGGGGTTATCGAATAGTCTTAAATGAAATAGACTTTTATGGAGGTTGATTGTTGTGTATCCCGCTTTACTATCCTTACTTTGATGTGTTGTTCGGGAGTAAATCATTTCCGCATGTGCTTAATCGGAAGATAAAAAGAAATGGGTCGATAACGTGCTTGAGACGTTATCCCTTATGACCTGAGGTGTTTAGGTAGGGATATTGCATACCCAAGGATAGGGGTGTGACATCCCCGTCCAAGGTGGTATCGAGTAAAGTCATCTGATCCATCCGGTTATGGTTTGGAGTGATAAGTAGCGTTAGGATTTGGGATAGTTAATAGGATTGAAAATTCTGTGCATGTGTTTGTTACTTAAGTTTTAAGGCTCTATGCCCGAGTTCTTGCTAGGGTTACTTTGGGGTGAGCAAGGCCCTGTAAGGTACTCTTTAGGAGTGTAGTTTGTTAAACTACTTGGTTTGAGTTTGGAACCGCTGGGAATGGCCTTTCGGATTTCGACACCATTGAAGGATAAGGTGGTATCTTTTGTTAGATGTTCTAGGTGTAAGTTGATTATAAGAGGTCACGAGGGGGAGGACAGATAGATGTTATTCTTCATATGGACTGTTCTAGAGGTACGATAGATGTTATCACAAGGCGATGTGGTTTAACCGGCTAGATGAGGTTAGTTCCGAGTTTGATGGTAATTGAGGAGGAACCTTGAGTCTTTTAGTTTCATCGATAGAGGCAACTCGTATATTAGAGAGTGGTTGTCAAGGTTACCCGGCGTCATGGTCGATATGTCGGATGAGGAGCCTAGGATGGAGGACATCGTTGTTGTGTGTGAATCTCCGGATGTCTTTCCTTAGAAGTTATAAGGGTTGCCTCGAAAGGGAAATAGAGTTTATAGTTGAGTTAGTCCCTGGAATGTAACTACTTTTTTTAAGTCGCCGTATAGGATGGCATTGTCGAAGCTTAAGGAGCTCAAGGTGCGGATATAGGAGTGGTTGGATGAAGTATTTATCCGCCTCATTGCGTCACCATGGGGAATACTTATGTTGTTCGGGAGGAAAAAGAAATGGATCATTGAGTTGCGCATTGATTACAAGAAGCTTAATCGGGTTACGATCAACAATAAGCATCCACTGCCAGGGACAAAGGATTCGTTTGGCCCGGGCTGCAAGGAACTTCGATATTTGCCAAGACCAATCTACGGACGGGATGTCATCGGTTGAGGATTAAGGAAGGGGATGTACCGAAGCTGCATCTAGGACGCGTTATGGGCGCTAAGAGTTCACTTGTGATGCCATTTGGTCGACAACCTTGTTGCTACTTTTGTAGATCTAAGGAACAGGGTGTCCAAGGATTAATTAAATCGATTGGTGATAGTGTTCATAGATGACATTTTAGATGTAATAAAAAAATTTTAAAGGTCATGAGCAGCATTTGAGGAATATAGTGAGAACTCTTAGAAAACATGAGTTGCCTACCAAGTTTAGTAGATACGAGTTTCGGTAAACTCGTTTAGATTTCTTACGTAGCCTGGTTACCGCGAAGGAATTTTAGTGAATCGGCCAAGATTGAGGCGGTCATGGAAGGGCCAAGACCACCGATAGTGATAAAAGTTCGAAGTTTCCAGCATTGGCGGGCTATTATAGACATTTTGTGGAAAGATTCTTTGCAATAGTCAAGTCCTTGACACGATTACCTAAGAAGCACGATGAGTCGAAATGGAAAAAAGACGTACTATTAGGCTGGACTCATGAATATGAGTTATGAAGAGACGATAAATATTTGTAGATCATATAAGTCCGAACTTGTGTGGTATTCTAATAGTTTTAGTTATCGACTTTCATTGATAACCATGAATAGTGACAAGATAGAGATTCACAAAAAATGAACGAGAACCGGAAGTGTTATGCATAGAGTTGAATTGGTGAGTGTGCTTGGGGTTTAATGATTTACTTATGAATGATAAGTCGAGATGGAAATGACATATCAATGGCTTTGGATGTAAGGTTTCGGGATTGATTTTGGTGGGTCATGGATTTGAAATTGTGTTGGTTCCCGATTGTTTTAGATATCGATTGTTGTGGAAGGCTCTAATTAATTGTTGATGTGAGGTTCGGGAAGCGAATAAGAAACGTTTGGGCAAAGGGCCAGTTGGATTAGATGATTTTAATTTCGAATTCTCAACGACCAAACTTGAGGATATAGTATAGTGGCGGCATGTAGAATGGGCGATAAGTTCGGAAGGCGAGGATCTAGGCTTAAATCGTTGGAGTTTGGTGGTTAGCCTACTTGAAAAGATTGTGGTGATTAAAAAATGTGGATTATAGGTCTAGATTGGTGTGGTACCTTGATGGTTTAAGTTGTCGAATTTATTGACGGCCTTGATTGATGAGAAAAGATTCATAAGAAAATGATCAACGAACGTTTGGACTAATGGCTAGTGTGATTGAATGCATACGAGAATTGACGGACTGCAATCGGACATGAGGTTATAGATCGGTCCTAGGAAATTGATCTCTAAGATGTAATGGTCGCTTGGAGTCGAAAGTTCAAACTAATAAGGATCGGTGTGAAAGTGGGTGGTGTTTGATGAGTAGCGAGGGCGACCATGCACTACTCATGTTTAAAATTGGTTCTCAAAGTGAAAAATATATTTGAAAGTGCATAGTATTATATTTCAAGTAATGGACAAAAGATTGTGAGTGGGTCGAGATGTCACGAATAGGTGATAATTCTATGCCTTGTACTATTGGTAAAGGTCGGTTTGTACCTCCGAATGTGAATCGGAGAGAGAGCCCCGTCTTTGTATGATAAGTGTACCCTTGGAATGACTTGAGACCCATATGAGTTAGTTAACTAGCGACCCAATAAGGTCGTGGTGGAGTGTATACTATCTCGAGGACTGTAACCATTGGAACTTTATGCAAATACGTGGAGCGAAGGGTGTAGGAACGAACAATGAAAGTTCATAATGGCAAATTGTGAGTGGATAATAGAGTGAGATTTGCCGGTTGAGTCTTTAAGTTACTAAGGTTAGTGATGACCCGGAATAAGGTTAAGATTGCGAGATGTGGTAATTAAGGAAGACAAATGATCGGAGTGCGTATCGGAAGCATAGCAGGGTCACATAGTTATGTGAGTTATTGACCACAAGGGGATTACTTTTGACAAGGAAGAAATATTGGCGGACACCTATCGCAGTTGCTATAGTATTAGTCCAGTTAGCACGAGGATGTACCGGAATTTGGGATAGTATTACTAGTGGAATGGTCGGAAGTTTGGTATAGCCATGCACGTGATGAAATGTTAGACGTACCGGCAAGTCAAGGTGCGATATGATAAGTCTAGTGGATTGCCGTAGCCGCTAGGGATTTCGAAGTGAAAATGGGAGCATATCACAATGGACTTTGTGATGGAAAATGCCAAGAAGTCAAAGGGGACGTGAATCAATTTGGTTTGTAGTTGGCAAATTGACAAAGTTTGCTCGTTTTATAGCGGTGAGAAAAGATTTTGCTCTAGACAGATATGTTGAACCGTATGCACTACGGGTAGTACATCTTTATGGAGTGAAAGTGATGATCACTTCGAATTGCAATCCCAAGTTCATCGCCACGTTTTGGAAAAGTCCGCAAACTACGTTGGGAACGAAGCTGCAGTTTAGTACGGTACATCATCCGCGAGAGGGATAGTCGATCCGAAAGGATAATTTGGACGCTAGGTGATATGTTGTGGGATGTGATTGCGTCTAGTAGGGAAATGGTAACAACTTCTATATGTTGTTGGCTAAGAGATGCTCGATCGTTGAGTAGGGATGACTAATTTATGTGGTTAATTGTGGAAATAGTACGGCAATCGACAATTGGATTGAACAACAAGTTCATATGGTGACAATTTAGGTTTGGATTTTTGGAGTTGGATGATGTAACTTGTCTAGACGGATTATGGATACGGAATTATGATAGGTTGGTAATTGAGGATCATAGGCTTGAATCGACTTGTGTATTGATGGTTGCATTGAGGTTCTAATGGGCTGATTTGAGTTAAGAATTAATCTGAAACAAGTATTGTATGACAAGCGGTGAGGACTTTGTGAGACGTCCGTATCTTTATCTTTTTGAGGTCGTGTAGTGGCCTAATTTCAAGGACGAAATTTCCTAAGAATGGGAGAGTTGTGACGTCCCGAAAATTTGATGTCCGTAAGAAAAATGGATTCAATGAATTTTAGTCTTGAATTCTAGCTTGGTAATTAAATTATGATTTTTGAGGATTTAAAAGATAATATTGATTTATTTTAAGACGTCGGTCAGAGAAAATCGAGCTAGGATAGTCGCGCCATTATGTCATAATACCGAGATCCTTCGCTCTTGAAACTAACCTCGACCGAGCCCTAGAAGAAAAAATCCCAATTTTCCCTTAGTTTTTAGTATCGGTAGATTAATTTTACCCGCGAGTCAAATTACCAGACTACCCTTAGATATTATGTACTAGAAGAAAAAAATATTTCAAATCTGACTTTGACCCATGGGACCCACCTTTCCCTTTATGTCATTCGGCTGCCCCTTATCCCATCAGCTCTCTCTCTCCTCTTCCCCCCTTCTGTTGACCCGCGACAACCCCCCTTCTCTTTCTTCTTCTTCTTCTACTTATTCTGCTTCCTTTTCTTTTTTTTTCTGTTGGCCAGCCCCCTGCTGAACCCGACGCCATCACCACTACCACCATCACCACCCACACCAGCTGCCTCCGTCCGCCTACAGCCACGTCGTCCGGTCGTCGCACCGCCGAGCTCGCCGGTTGTCGCTCGAAAAACTCCAGCCCGAGGACCCCTGACCCTCTCCTCCCTCTCGGTCCTCACCCCTGACCCACCTCTCGGCCCCTCCATTCGCCGCTGGCCTCACTCCGCACCACTAGCCCCCTTCGCCATCGCCCGTGAGCCCAGCCGAGCGTGAGAGCTCCGAGATCCGCGAGGCCTAGTATCAACCCGCGAGCCTTTGCCGTCCAACCGCGAGCTACCCCATTGCCCCGCCGAGGTCCGCCAGCCCAAGCCCAAGCTCCATCGCCCTCTGCCTTGTCCGCAGGACCTGAGCTGGCCGAGATCCATGCTAACCTGAGTTGCCGCTGCTCGTGACCCCTACCTTGCTCGAGCCTCAACCGCGACCTCAGCCGCAGTTAGCCCAACTCACGAGACCCACTTGTTGGTCACTGCCTCCCAAGCTCACTGCTGAGGCTCGCGACCCACCTATTTCGAGATCCACAAGCAACCCCGCTTCGACCCAAGAACTTACAACTTGCCGCAACCCTGACCCGACCCCAACTGCTATTGGTCATCCGAGACTCACTGATATCTCACCCCGTTGTTGTTAACCCTTTTTCAGGCCCGTAACTGTGAAGAACTGGAAGTGGACATGAATCTTATTGGAGTAGTTTGGGGAGTAACGTGAACCCTGACCTGATATTCTTTGGGGGGTTGTAGAAAGTAGCCTTGAAGTGGGTCCTGTGTGTATAAATGTACTTCTCAGGGTTATCGAATAGTCTTAAATGAAATAGACTTTTATGGAGGTTGATTGTTGTGTATCTTGCTTTACTATCCCTGTTTTGATGTGTTGTACGAGAGTAAATCGTTTTCGTATGTGCTTAATCGGAAGATAAAAAGAAATTGGTCCATAACGTGCCTGGGACATTATCCCTTATGACCTGAGGTGTTTAGGTAAGGATATTGCGTGCCCGAGGATAGGGGCGTGACATCGTGCGTACGTTATGAAACTAATCTTGACAGCTCTTCAACACTTTTCCACATTCTGTTTTTAAAACCTTACATTTTGTAATGGCGAGATCTAAAAATTCTACACATGTTCCAGAAATGATGTTATTATACCAAAAATGATATAATTTTACCCAATTTGATTGAAAAGCAATTTCAATGAGAAATATCCAATAAATGTATCGTTGCTTATCGTTCATCGACCATAATTACTTAGCAACTTTTTATAAGAAAATAAAACAGCAATGACAATGTACTAAATATGTGCTTTCTGGAGGGTTAGCACAGGAAGAGAATTGGGGTGCTGCGATGCAAATGAAATAGCCCAAGGAAATCAAAATCAATTGTGATGCTTAGATCACATTAAAAAGAAAGAAACAATACAATATAATATTAACACTGACAAATTACATAATATTGACACCAAAAATGAAAATAATCAGCTGCTTGAGTCTACGAGGAGTTTTCAAGGTTGGGTAGGTTGTGTCGAATTTTTTTTATGTGGGCTACATTAATTGGAATTAAAATTTACCAATTTACTGGATTGGTTCAATAAGGTAAGATATAAAGATTCTTACTCTGTCTAATATGAGGCTAATTGGTGTAGGCCGAGTAGAGTAAGACTTGTGATGAAATGGTCTCGTGGCGAAAACTCTATAAATACTACTCAAGTCTCCCCTTTAACTTGAATGCACAAATAACCCCACAAAAGAAGCACTTATAAAAACGCAATTCGTGAGGGGCAAGTTTTGTTTTGGAACTCCTAAGTTAAGCATATTCAGGTTAGAGAACTACGTTGAGGGTTGGTATGGAACATGCTAAAGTGAATAATATCTCAAGTGAGTTAATCCAAGGATGTCACATATATTATACCTATTATTAGTTATAATAATGATCATATGCAATCTTCAAAAGGAATAAACTGTTTGATAAATTCCCGATATGACGTAAACTGGACATCATTTGTAGATTCATGGGCTGTCCTGCTATAGTATATATTACATCGCATAATTTTAGGTTGTAGTGGGAATGCATCTAAATATGGCTCTCCAGCATAGTAACCCTTTTTTTTTCTTTTTCAAAATGTCATTTCATTCACTTCTTTGAAATATAAGAGAGAAACATCGTAGTTCAACTATAAACCATTGGATGAGATTCCGATTTTGGATCGTGTATGAAACGATTAATAAATCATTTCATTGTATGAAATTCTCATGATCTCAATTCTCAAGTGCACTGATTCCATGTGTAAGACGCTTTTGTTGTCATCCATCATATTGTTGTCCACGAAACTCCAAATAAGGGCTTGAAGTGTATAAATTGTCCTAAAGAAAGGCTTGGAGAATGGCATTTTCATCTTTTACTTTTTTGCTTTTTTTTTTCTATTTTTCTCTTCCCTTTTCTTTTCTTATTTATTTTTCTTCTCCCCTTCCTCGGCCATCACTAGCTTCAGGCTCAAGCGTGTGCGGCCCTTGCTTGATGCTTGGGCAAGCGAGGGGCCTCGCTGGCATCGGTAAAGGGTCACCCTAGCCTGGGCTAACGCCGGCGATGGCGGGAGAGGGGAGAGGAAAAAAATAAAAAGAAAAAGAAAGGAATAGAGAAAAAATGAAAAAGAAAAATTTCAGAAAAGTAAATGGTCGAAAATGCCATTCGGCGAGACATTTCTTTGAGATAATGAGGAACTTCCTTTATTTGAAATAAGGTTTTGTTTGTTATTTGATTGATATTTTCCCTATTGTTGCTTAAGCTTTTGGATCAGTGTATAGCCCAATAGCATGTCTTAATAACTTTTTATGTTCCAACTTGTATACGCTATGTAATTCAGTTGGCATATGCATGACAATCTATTGGTTCAGATGGTGCATGATTCACTAGTGGACTGTAATGTTCTTCGTAGAGATAGGAGGTCGTTGACTTCTTTCCTTGGAGAACGAAGATAGTAGACTATATATTAATTGCTTTATCGGATCATCAAAAGGTGTTGTCCTTCTTTTCTTTCACAAATAAAACAATGAATAGGTTTATGGACTATATCGTTCTTTTTCCGTAAATAGTTTCGTCGTTTAGAAAAACAAAACAATAGAAAAAGACAACTGGAATAGGAAGAGCAAAGAAATGGTCAAAAGCTAATCGGGATCCAGAAAGGACCAACCAAAAGAGATCATCAAGCGCCACTACCACCGACCAGTCAACAGTCGATTTGCTCACCAAATACCAAACCAACTCCGCGCTATAAGTGCGAGGACGGTCGATTCGAAGTTCGTGCACTTACGCAGTGACCGAGCTCCTTCATACGTTTCTCCAGATCTGCTGCACAAATTGGATATCAGTCGCGTTACCAGTCGTTCCTCTTCTATGTCTAGACGGCCACCTCCCGAAGTGTTTCTGAGTTTCAGAGGACCGGACACACGCAAGGACTTTGCGAAGTTCCTGCACATGATGTTGGCTAAGGCTGGCATTGACGTCTTTATAGACGAGAAAGACCTGCCGAAAGGCAATGATATCAACGATGAGCTGATCACAGCGATCAAGCAGGCCAAGATATCAATAGCCGTCATCTCCAAGGACTACGCGTCCAGCTATAGCTGCCTCATGGAATTGGAGCAAATGTTGAAGTGCAAGGACAAGAGTCACATCATCATCCCCGTCTTCTACTATGTTGACCCGAAGGATGTACGCCTCTGCAAGGGCCCCTTCGCAATGTCCTTGCGTGGGCACAGTGATTCCCGCATCACCCCCATGGTCATTGGTTCCTGGAAGTCTGCTTTCCGTCGAATCGGAAAATTGGCCGGATACCATCTCCATGAAAACAATGAAGGGTAATTTCCATGACACGCTCTGGTCTGTGATCATTTTCTTATGTATATTGCCTACATTTGCGCTGAGATTAACTAAGTTTGAATCCTATCCAATTAGATATTCGTTACTATAACTATCACAACGCTGCATCTCGCACTCTAGGCTTTCTTCCGCTGTGAATCCTCCTCTTACCTGTCCTTTTTATTCCATTTACATTTGGCAGGGATCATGTCAATCTCATAGAGGGAATAGTCCGTGAAGTTCAGAAGAAGCTGAAAAAGGAGGACGTAACTGTGCCGGAGCAATTAGTTGGAGTCAATCGTCATGTGCAAGGCATAATGAAAAAGCTGTACGTCAACTACCGCAACGGGCAAGCGGTAAAAATCGAGGACACACGTAAAAAGGTGTTAGGAATATCTGGTATCGCCGGGGTTGGTAAGACTGTCCTGGCGAAATATGTCTATAATCAACTATGTCATCTGTATGATTTTTGTAGCTTTTGTGGGAAGGTCCAAGCCGAAATTAAACATGGCGATGTCCTGTCTGTGCAAAACAAACTGATTTCCAACCTCGGGGATAGAAATGCCCTAAGGTTTAATTGTTCTGACAAAGCTCTGAATTTTATTCAGAGCAGGTTTAAAAAATGAAGATCCTCGTTCTCCTCGACGATGTGAAAGATCATGAACAGCTCAGCGAATTAGTCGGAAAGCTTGATTGGCTTTGTCCAGGGAGCAGGGTCATTGTGACGTCCCAAAGAAAAGATGTCCTTAAGAACATCGATGGTGCGGAAACTTTTGTCCTTGGACTGATGGAAACAAATGAAGCTCTGATGTTATTCTGTAGGCATGCTTTTGGAGCGGATTCTCCCCGTGAGAAATTCAAGAATCTGTCGAAAAGAATTGTTGCTACTACCGGCAGGCTTCCTTTAGCGCTCCAGGTGGTAGGTTCATCTCTTTACTTGGTAGACTCAGAGGAAGCTTGGAAGGAAACATTGGATGCACTGAAAAAAGCTCCTGATGAGAAAGTCCAAGCAGCCTTGGCGAAGAGCTATACCAACCTAAATGCTAAAGAACGAGAGATATTTCTTGATATAGCATGCTTCTTCACCGGAAAGGACAATAGAATCCCCCATTACATGTGGGCTGACTGTAACTACTCTCCTTCCAACTCGATTCTAGCTCTTAAAGCCGGGTCTTTGGTAGAAATCGGAGAGGATAATGAACTGCGCATGCATGATATACTGAAGAATTTTGGCCGGGAAATGGTCAAGAAAGAAAGCATAAAGGAACCTTGCAAGCGGAGTAGGCTGTGCGACCACGAAGAAGCACTGCACGTGCTAAAAATTGGGAAGGTAACTTCTGTGATCACTGCGCCACATCTTTTCTCCTATAGATGCCAGTTGATACTGTCATTGGTCCCTTTCGTTAATTTGTTTGTCAAGTAAGATGCTAAAAGACAGCTCAATCTTTTTAAGTTAATTTCGTTTTGCTTATTTGATAGGGTACTGCAGAAGTTGAAGCCCTCGGGCTCGAGTTTGGTGACGGATCCAAAGGGCATACCAGTTTTAAATGTGATCAATTTGATGGTTTAAATAACTTGAGGTTCCTCAAGCTGGATCAGGCTGATATTGAGGGAAACTTTGGGGATCGTCTTTCCAGCTTAAGGTGGCTTGATTGGCAAGGGTGCCCTAAGGACATTAACGTTCAAACGCTAAATCTGAAGTTGCAAAAGTTGGTGATTCTTGATTTGTCGTGGAGCCAGGTCCACAAAGACTGGAGCGGTTGGAAGCTGCTTGAGGAGGTATTAAATCAATTTACTATCTTCATGCATTTTTTCTCTCTCTTTGTTTTGACAACATATTTCCCAGGAACTAAACATGAACTCTCATAACCTATTTTATCTTGCAGGCAAGTCAACTGAAAGTTTTGAAACTAACTGGTTGTGTCCAATTGATTGCCACTCCAGAATTTCCTGCTTCAATGGAGCTGGAAAGACTTATTCTGGAAGGTTGCTCTAAATTAGCAGTTATCCATCCATCATTTGGTAATCTGAAGAATTTGGTATCTTTGAATATGAAGCAGTGCAGTCGCCTCTACGAATTGCCAGGTTTGGGTCCCATGACAGGCTTGAAAGAGCTGGAGATCGATGGAACTGCCATTACTCAGATTGATTTCCAAGAAGGTTCCGTGAGGAATCTCCAATTTCTCAGTGCTCGCAATTGTAAAAGCCTGACTCAAATATCCGATTCAATCACGCAGTTGAAGTTTCTCACATATCTCGCTCTAGATGGCAGTGATATCGTTACCCTCTGGGAGTCCATTGGATCGCTGGAGCAACTGAAAACATTGTCTCTGAAGAACTGCCAGAGCCTAACCAAACTTCCAGATGGAATAGGACAGCTCAGGTCACTCCAATTCCTGGATTTATCCGGCACAGCGGTGCAGAAGCTACCAACGTCAGTCAAGGATTTGAAAGCTATGAAAGTGCTTCGGATGAGGCATACTTACATAAAGGAGTTCCCTAAAGCTATACTGAGTCTGGAGATGCTGGAAGAGATAGATTTCTCCCTGTGCCGGAATTTAGAAGGGATGATCCCCCATCAGATTCGTGGATTGTCATCCTTGGCAGTCCTGAACCTGTCCGACACCCAGATTTGTGGCCTCCCTGCATGTCTATCCCTCCTTTCTCGTCTCCAGAAACTTGACATCACCAGATGCGACAACCTTCAGAGCCTGCCCAAGTTGCCTTCTAGTTTGATTATTGTTCGTTGACAGTTCGATCTGCCAACTATGTAGCACCGACACGACACGGGACACGGGACACGACACGACACGACACGACACGCCGACACGTGATTTCTCAAAAAATTGAAAATTCCGACACGTTGGGACACGTTATATATTAAATATATATTTTTATATATACGTAACAAATTTTTATTTTTATGAACTCTAAACACCACAATATTATAGGTCTCCGGAGCCAACCCTAGCATTAAGGAACTTGGGACTAATTCTCGAGTCCTTACCCACAGCATAAGCCAGCTGAGTAACATCTACCCCGGTCGCCTCGCAAATTGAGGAACATTTGCAGCCAATTTAGAGAGCTCTACAGACAAAGGTTAGTCGCTTTACATACCAAAATTGGGAGAAAACCTATCAACAAGAGCAATTTGGCAAATAAAAACCCAAGTAATGGAGAGAGGTTTTTTTTTTTGTCGGTAGTAACCGAGAGATCTCCGTCCACAAAAAGCGGAACGGTGGACATCCAATTAACTAGAAAGGTGAATAATCTCCAATAAAAGATAAAAGGAACGTTCTCAATTCATTCATAAAAGAAGTATGCTTCTTTTGGCTTAAACAAGTACACAAATGTTAGATAAAAAAAAAAGTACACAAATTCATATAAACGACCTCCAACTTCTACGCCTACCTAACTCGAAATGAAAAGAGAAAGGTACGAAAAAAGTCAACAATTATACATAGGAAAACACTTCCCCTAGAAAAGTTCAAGAGAGACTATTGACGGGTCATGCAAAATTCAAAGGAAAGAAAGTTCACATGATCTAGACAATTGCTAGAATTCTCTTGAGTTGAGTTCCACCATGCTTTTCCAGTGAGCTTCATGCCATGACATGTTTTATCCCCCATAACAATTTCCAGAGGGAGATGTTTGCTCTTTCTCATGATATGATCAACCAAAAGCACCAAAACATGAAAATATAGTTCCTTGTTCGTTACTCATCCGAGAAAGGAGGACAAATAAGCCAATTTCAACTCAAAATTCATCGTCGCACGCAGATCTCAAAAAGAAAGAAAAGAATCCAAAAAGTTTCAGATTAAATGTCGCAACATGATAGATCTAAAAAAAAAAAAAAACACATTTCATCATTAAATATAACAAAAGGTCATCCGTCTATATTATCGGCTCCTTCGACAAAACAACGGACTCTATATCTAGCTCATCAAGTGAAAGACTTGCAACTTGAAGCACCCCAACATCTTCAAACGTGTCAAATGCATCGCCGCCAATATCCCACATCTTGGTCTCTCCTTCTAAATATTGTGGTTGTTTTCTTGATAGAAGACGAAGGTTACTATGAATGAAAACCAAATCTTCGCACGTCTTGGGATCATCTTATTTCTTCTCACCGAGTTTATAAAAGAGTAAGTACTCCAATTCCTCTCAGCACATGATGAAGAAGAAGGTTGTGCAAGAAGCTTCAAAGCTATGCTTTGAAGCAAAGGTGCACATGCACCATGCTCAAACCACCAATCCTTAGGATCCATAGAATACCGCTCTTGAATAGAATCAAAGTCATCAAAACGCCCACTTCTGGATGCAAAACTTATATACTCCTTATTCACCTTTTGACGCTCATCCTCGTTAGGAAAGTACTTCCTAATGCATTTTTTTCTTTGTTGGTTGATATCATAATCCTTGTATGGAGAAACTCGAGTAGGATCTTCATTGAGCCATTGATCGCTATAGTACCTAACAAAACAAAATAAGTGAGAGGAGTATTATATCATTATGTCAAAGAAACAATAGCCAATATAATAATAATCTCATATAAGTTTAGAACTTACCTAGGATTCAAGGAATGTGCCAAGCAATGAAGTGGAGTGTTGTTCCTACTCCAACGATCCAAAAGAATTGCATGAACCACCTCATAAAATGTAGACTCATCATCTAATCTTTTCACTTCGTGCATATATATTGCTTTCTTGACTTTCTCAATCATCGAATCCCACATGTCATAAACCAAGTGAAGACAAGGCTTGTCGGTGTCGCATATTCTAAGCATGTCGTAAATAGGAGCCGTGAAGGAAAGTATGTAATCAATTGAATCCCACCAAAGATCATCCAACACCTTTTCCTTGACAAACCTAGCCCTCCCTTGATTATCATCTCGATAGATACTCCATTTTTCACAAATAACCATATTTTGAAGGCCACTTTTGATCAACTTAAACCTCCTAAGCATCACAATCATGGAAGCAAAACGTGTATCCGCCACGGAAAGTAACTTCAAGTGAACAAACTCGTTGTATATCGCTAATCTCATGGAATGGTTCATGATGAAATTTTTGATTTGCATAACATCATCGACAATCTTTGTAATCCAACTACATTCCTCGTATACTACTTGATTGGCCACCACATTCTTTGCCGCACAAATATTTTTCAAAGCTAGATTAAGGGTGTGCACCACACAAGGTGTCCAAACAATGGATGGAAATTCTTGCTCGATGAGTTGTCCCGCGCCCTTACAATTTGAAACATTATCCGTAATGACTTGGACTACATTCTCATGCCCAACTTCATTGATTACTTCTTTCAATAAGTTGAAAATGAAATGCATGTCCTTCCTTTCTTCCTAACAATCAACCGATTTTATAAACATGGCATTTCCATCCGAGACCGCCATAAAGTTGATAAGTGATCTTCTTTGCGAGTCACTCCATCCATCACTTACAATACTCACACCCTTATCCTTCCACATGTTTCTAAAAGGCACACACAAACTCTCAATATTTGCCTTCTCTTTTTGCAATAAAGTAGTCCTCAACATATTATACTTCGGTGGTACATATCCCGCAATGTTGTGATTAGCGGCATAAGTGAAAGCGGATTGAAAGTAAGGGTTCCTTGCTAGATTAAACGGCAAACCCGCCGAATAGAACATCCTAGCAATTTCATGATCTAAATGTTCTCATTGAGTCATGTTGAATGCATTCTCAATTGATCCTCTACTCCCACTTCCAATTTTCCTTTTCCTAGAATCAAAGGATGAATCCATCCCACCAATATTACCACCACCATTTGGCTGAAAAACTAGATGGGGGCAAAGGTACATTTCTAGGCGCATTACTCCTTAATCTAGCATTTACCTCTTCATCTAGTCTTTCCATCTCCAAAAGATCTTTTTTTCTATTTTTCCGCATTTTGCAATCCCTTTTCCACTTATCATCAACAAATGGGCCCTAACTCTTATATATGAACTCTTAAAATCCTTTTCACAAAAATTGCATTTCCAAGTGCAATTCCCCCCGCATCGCCATGATCAGCCAACTTAGTAATATACCTCCAAAGTGGTTTATTTACTTCTTCATTGGTGGATGTAAGTGGCATTGTACTAGAAGTGCTATCTGTCCATGCTTGATGTCACTATACAAAAAATACACATCAAATAATCAACAATGGCAGTCATGCGGTTTAAAAGTAGCCATAGATTGGGCAAAAACAACTACTATTATTGTATCCGAGAATTTTACGTAGTGATGTACCTCTAAGGAGTACTAATGAAGTTCTCAAAAAAATAAAAAATTATCAACAAGTCACTCTCATATTAGAGATTGAGAACCCATTGTGCATGTTTCCATTTATATAGTATGTACTCCTTTATGCACGAGATGCTCGACAAGCAGACAAACTTCCATCAATAACATGCTCTAAACTAAATGCGCAGATGCATTGTGGAAGAATTTGAATATAAAGCACACAAGTAGAAGCAAAGCAAGACAACCGAGCAGTATGTTCGGGAAGTAGTCCAACAAGTACTGCATGTATGCACCAACTTGAGTAGTATAGGTCTACACGTCTTGGTTTATTTCGCCTAGGAATAGAGGAGCAAGGCACTCCCTAGAAAATGCAGAAAGAAGTTCATTGTTAACAAGCAAATCCCGAGGTTAACAAGTATTCATAACCAAGATAAAACAAAAGTATTCATAACCATTTATATAGTATGTACTCCTTTATTTCACCAGGACACAATGTGTTCCTCCCTATGCATATGAACATTCTTCCGCTCCTAGCACATATCCAAAAATTAGCATATCCCACCCATATTTTGGCCAAAAGAATACCTCAACTCTAAAGACATAAAACTAACTTCATTTAGCTTTAAAGGTAGAAAATTGAACTCCCAAGCAAATACACTCGGGGAAAAACCAATCACTCTTGGCGTTTGAAACTCAAAAGGCTTTGATTTTTCTATTGGAAGACCTTCGGCATAGAAACCTATTCGGGATTTTTTTCTTCAAAGCAAAGGATGGAACATTCATACACACATACATCCATAACCCAGTGTAATGACATTGTTGCAAAAACATATCGGAATGTACAGAGAACCTTCGATTCTAGCTTCATTATGCAACACCCTCATTCAAGGAAACAATAACTATCTCCCTCGCCGGTTACAATGATATCAATGCCATAAAAATAAAACCTCAATCAAAATGTTTTTATCTAAGACATGCATTTTGATTTTCCAAACACAAGAAAAGACACTCACAACATGTAGACGATCCAGTTGCACCTCTATCCAATCATCTACAAGATGTTCATTTCATTTTTTTTGGGGGGCGGGGGAAATTAACGGATAATAAACAATACATCACCCGAACATTATGGAGCAATGCTACTTTGACACTAATCTTTGTCACTCCTTCAAGTAGCAAGCAAAATAGACAGAAGTATGTTAAAAGTATCTTCATCTCTCCACGATATTATAATTAAAGGCCATGCTTCTAAGCTGCCACATTCAATCTACCTTTCAAAAAATCCACTCATATGATTAAACTACCGTAATTAGTTCAAGTTTTTAAATAGCAATGCGGGATTCGAAGCTGCAATTCGTGCATGGGACAAGTTCATTGACAACGTCTCAACTAAATTTGTGTATGCTAAATCAAAATGCTTTGGGCCAATCCTACCCGGATCAAACTGCAATTAAATAAGGGGGAATCACGTTGGCTTGCACGCTTTTTCCATACAAGAGCTATTCATCTAACTTCTCCTTTTCGGAAATATGCAACTCATTTCGTGTTTGTCCCAAATTAACCATAACCTCCAGCCCTTACTGTCCCCATTTCATGGTATCTCTCAAGCACTTAACATACACCACGGTTGGCCTCTTATCTCAAAGACAACTAGAACATAAGGAAATATAAACGAACAATCAAGAAATTACCTTATTTTCGTGTGCAGCAGAGCGAACCCACAACACCACAATCGAGCGGCGAGCAACGAACAACGAACACAATCGAGCGGCGAGAGCGAGAGAGCTTGAAGGAGGCGAGCCAAGGAGATGAGGCGGGAGCCGAGTTGAGGTGGCAAGACGAGGCGACGCAAGCGAGGAGACGAGCCGAGGGCTTGAGGCGAGGCCGGCAAACACGAGGCGAAGAGCGGTGTCGAGGGGAGGCAAAGAGCGACGTCAAGAGGACACGAGGCGACAAAGCCGTAGCTGGACGCGAGATAGAGGGGACCCGGAGTCGAGACTCGGAGGAGACGCTCAACAACAATAGCAAAACGCAGCAACGACAGATTGAGGAAGCCAAAAATTAGGTCACACTTAATACTTTCTGAATTTGATCCTTTTAACCCCGGACACGCGAGTCCCGCACGTGTCCGTGGGTTTGACCCGTGTCGGACGCCCGGACACGCGTTGACCACGTGTCCGAGCGTGTCCGGGCGTGTCCGGACGTGTCGGACATCGACACGTGTCCGACACGCGAAAATTTCCTCCAAAGGCGTGTCCGTGCTACATAGTCCGCCAATGCTTGCCAACGAGTCATGTGAGCGAGTCCGAGAAGTATGAGTTCATTTTCCTCCTCGGATCATTTTTAGCGTAGCGATTGGGAGCCAAAAAAAAAAAAAGAAGACAGAATAAAAGAGATTGTATATTTATTCAAAGCATTGTTATGATATCGTCATTTGTATTTGGTGTGACACTCATTAGGGTATTATCCGCCTTCGGTTCATTCCTCGCCCTTTCGCCATCTTAAACGCGTGCCGGGGAGCCGCTCCTTATCAAATAGCATCAACATCAACATCACCTTTATCCCAAACTAGTTGGGGTCGGCGGTCAATGAACCCAAAATAAATCAAATAAAAGCAAGACCAATTGAGGAAAAAGAAATAATTGTATAAATATAAAAATAAAATATATATTAATATATATATAGGGAAAAAGGACGAAAAAGGACGATCTGAAACATAGAAATTATGCCTCTCTACAATGCTATAGCTTTCCTCCACTCCATCCTAAGACAAATCGTACATCAATGTATTTCCCACTTCATTAAATCTTATTTTACTACTTTCCCCCAAGTAAGTTTAATTCGGCCTCTTCCTTTCTTCTTGTCATGCTTTCGGTAAGAAACTTCTGTTCTTACCGAAGCATCTAGGGATCTTCGAAGAATATGCACAAATCATCTCAATCTATGTTCTTTCATCTTTTTTTTTCACTAGTACTACTCCAACTTTTCGTCAAATATCTTCATTTCTTATCTTATTCATTCTTGTATGACTACACATCCACCTTAACATTCTCATTTTCGCTACTCCCATTTTATGCTTATGTTGCCTCTGTGCTAGTCAACATTCAGCTTCGCATAGCATTGTAGATCTTATTGCTTGTTCTATAAAAATTTTCTTTTAGCCTAAGAGGGATTTTGCGATCACACAAAAATTCGATGTCTATCGCACCATTTCATCCAACTTGCTCGATTCCATGGCTTACATCATCATCAATCTCTCTTCCCTTTTGCAATATTGATCCCAAATATCTAAAAGCATCTTTCTTGGGTACCTCCTGTCCGAGCATATTCACGGATTCTTGATCTCTTCCTTTTGCCGTGTCAAACTCACACTTCATGTATTCGATCTTTCTTCGACTTAACGTAAATCCTTTACACTCTAACGTGCTTCTCCATAATTCTAATTTAGCGCCAATCCCAGCTCTGGTCTCATCAATAAGCATAATATTATCTACAAATAGCATACACCACTGCACCTCATCTTGGATATCTTTTGTTAGTTCATCCATAACTAGGGCAAAAAGATAAAGACTTAAAGCAAAACCTTGGTGTAACCCTATCTTGATTGGAAAATAACTTGATGTACTATTACAAGCCTTTACACATGTAGTAACACCATCATACATATCCTTGATTGCCTCTACATACTTTGAAAGTACTTTTTTCTTCTCAAGAACCGACCATAGAACCTTTATTGGAACCCTATCATACGCCTTCTCGAGATCATTAAACACCATATGTAAGTCCTTTTTTTTTTTTGATATCTCTCCATCAATTGTTGTATCAAGAAGATAACCTCCATGGTAGATCTTCCTAGCATAAATCCAAATTGATTTATAGAGACCTTGGTCCCTATTCTTAAACGATGCTCAATAACTCTCTCCCACAACTTTATTGTATGGCTCATAAGCTTAATGCCTCTATAGTTGGAACAATTCTGGATATCCTCTTATTCTTATAGATAGGCACATGCATACTCTTCCTTATCAAATAGCATATGAAAATCAAAATCTTGTTATTCCACATTCTTTTTGGAGGATTGCAAGAGATTTTTTTATTAGATAATTCGGCAATTTAAAAGTCATGTTCAAGTTTTTTTTTCCCAATAAAGGGTTAATGATGTAGGGAAAATCAAATCATATTTTATTTGATAGTCACATTATTTGGCGAATTAATTTTGTAGACCGTGCTAGTAGACATAAAATATCTCTTTCCAAAATATCAAGCCCAAAATTTGACCAACAATAGCCGCTACCTATTTTTTCTTTATTATAAAGGAAATATCGTGAGATAAGAAGTTAGGATAAGGTAGTCAAGATAAAAGTCAGAATATGATAAAATTTATCATATCTCGTGTTTGGTTTTTTGCCCAAAACATAATAAAGGTGCATATAATTAAGTGTGTGGTTCCTGATCCGATCCAATCCAATTCCTAGGTGGAATTGGATCGGACCACATGATCTTGGAACCAAAATCGACCAACCGATTAGATCCGATTCTTGGGCAGTCCAACAGAACCATGGAGTATCAGCAAGCCAACCTCATCCTCTCTCAGCTTCATGGAAGACACTTGAGAAACCTAAGCAGAACAAACCCAATCGCCACCACTCTACAATCTCACTCCAAGGACACTTCAGTTCAACTCAAGATTTGGTGGGCGTAGCGTGATTCATCCTCAAGAAAGCTCTCTCTAGTGAAGCTCATCCCCACCAACAGCTCTCAAGTAAGAATTGACGACAAGAAAAGATACAAGGCAGTTTTGGGTTCTAAATTTTGTGTGTGGAAAAGGCTACTAATTCATCAAGTGGTATTTCGAGCACACACAAAAGAGATACCGCAAGCCAAGATAGAAAAATAAATAGATCCAGTAACAACACATGGGAGTCCTCTTCCACTTACTTTCCTCAGCCGAGAACTCCACAACTTTACTCCTCATCACCAATTCCAATCCCACCACTTGTTGAGGTGTGGTTCATACTCCCTAGAACATCAGGAATTTTTATATTTTGAGCCCATAATTTTTTATTAGTAGTTTGGGTTGGGGCTCATGAATAGTTACTATTATATATACTCTTTTTGCTTATAATTAAGTGATGTAACGAGAGACGCAATGTGTTAATTATAGCAGAATCCTCTGTTGGATGTAGCCCCAATTTAAGGATGAATCGAATAAAACCTTGTGTCAATTTCTCTTTTTTGTTTTTACGATTTATTTCGTTATGATTGTACGCCGAATCCTAACACCACCAACCTCAGCCACAACAACAACTTCGGTCACCTCCAAAAACGGGGTCACGACGACTACTCCTCCACCTCTGCCTCCGCCACTTCCCTCTGCTCCCACGTCATGGAGGTCGCGGGCAGTACTAACATCGTGGAGAGCATGTCGGCCTTCCATGAGTAGCCGAGAGGAAAAGAGGGTCGCTACTGAGAGCCGAGAGGATAAGGAGGGAAAGAGGGCGATTGTAAAGAGCTGAGAGGGAAAAAAGAGGCCCGAGACACTGAGAAGTGAACAAGGAAAGAGCTGATTATTAGGTTTACACTTTACATATTTTTCTTTAATAACTAAAAAAAAAAGTATGAGGTCCAGTCGATGTGGTTTCCACATTGAAATCGGGAACCGGACCACCCGTCACTGGTTCCAATTTTAGAGAACCGGGAGCCGAATTAGTGCCCCTAAAAACTACCCAAAACCAGCCGATTCTGTGATGTCCCCGGGCGCCACCTACTTGCATACTCTTTATAATCTTTTACATATATAACATATGGCACATGCGGAAGCTTATAAATAAAAACCATACACTAGGCCATAATAGAACAATCAACAGACATCGTGCGCCCTAAGGGATATGGCCTTTATAAGTTTCACTACCTGTACCTGTTATAAGCAGAATCACTCCATACCGATCATAAACAATTGGTTTTTTATATATGTGCATCATTAATTTTAGTTATGTACACAAAAGATCAACGAGGACTACTGGGAGGCCAACAAAAAGTATCTACTCCTGAACTACTGCTACCATTGTCCATGGGCACCACCACCGCCATGCCTATCCATAGCCATATCTAAGTATCTGAAAAGAGAGCAACAAATAACAGTGAGCCAAATCTCAGCACGTAAAATGTCTAACACATCAACTATCGGAATGTCAATCATTGGATAAACATGCCATATACACATTCCGCATCTCCCATTTACGAACTAATCAGACCATTCGCCCTAACAATCTTATCGTTATTCACAATTATAGCCAAAGATAACAAGCCAGAAATCAAATGTTCAGTACTCAAACGAATATCAGGTCAGGTGAATGACTAACGACAACTAAACTTCCGTCAACAACCCAAATTCACTCCTAGAATTCACGGTTGCCGCTCCTTCGCCACCAATCCAAAGAAAAACCAACATCCATTACACTAAATTAACCATCGATCCATCCAATTTAGGACTAAAAGATCACCCAAGCAATAATGATGACATGCAAACCATCGAGACTATGTACGTGGCCATGCAAACCTTCGTCGACACTCTTATGTAACCCGACCGACAATCCATCGCTTGTCTCACCCAATTGACCTCAAATTTCAACAACCCAGTACTTGAACATAACTAGCTCAGAAATAAGACATGCAATCTGCTCGGAGACCGTCGCGCACCCACGCCGCGGGTAGCAAAACACCACATATGGCCAAGCACCAACTGTCGTCCACCTCGACAATCAACCCACGAATTTCACTAATCCGACACCGAGAGCACCTTATCTAACTAGAATCTAAGACATGCAAACAAGTTTAAGGCCTTTTTGCACCCATGCCTTCGTTTTGTCCATCGCGCGCCAACCACCGATACATCGCCTTTTTCGACGATCCAACCACCAATTCAGTTCACCCATACCTCGAGGAAGTTTATCTTGCTAAAATTTAAGACATGCAACCAGAATCGACAAACCGACGATTGACGAATTATAATTTTTCTCGCCTTGAATCCAAGCTCGAAGACAATTGTAATCCGCACCGCGGCAAGCTCTGGCTTGCCCTTCTTCCTTCACACAGCGAGAGCGAGAGACGAGATAGAGAGACGTCGCTGCGAGAGAAAGAGGGAGTGCCGTCAGGAGGGAAGAGAGTTGAGAGTTGAGAGTGATCTCGGGAGCTTCTTGAGAAAAATGGTAAAGGACAGAGAAAGTCAAGAATTTATAGTGGGAGGGAGGTTTAGTGCATGGGGAACACTTGTGTTCCGCGCACGCCTTCATGTACAATTCGGCCCACTTAGAAGAAATTGCTCTAGTTGCACCAATTTCCACGTAACTTGGTTTTACGGGATCGAAACTAATAATCAAACGCCCTTGTTCCTCCGTTGAAAACTTTTCGCGTGGTCAACTTAAAGTTCCCTAAAAGACTGTTCCCACCATAACTAATCCGATTTGCCCGTTAAACGAATAGGCGCAAAACCAGGATGTTACAGATTCAATTTGGTCGGGTGGTTCCTATTGCACGCCCTTAGATATAAGGGGATATAGCCTAAATAAATTTTTCCTATGCGGGAATGAATAAAGGCGAATATGATTTCTTTTATTCATGGTATAAAAGTTATTTTTCTCGAATAACAAACTTCATAAACAACAAAACAAGAATAATAGTTACGCATAGATAATATTTGAATTCTAAAATTAAAAAGAAAATCCAAAATAGAAAAATTACTATTGTTATCTATATATTTGAATTCCTTTCTCCTCTATCATATATATTTGTGTATATATATTGTGCATTTAAGTACAATAGTGTAGTTTATTATTTGATAAAATATTTATGAAGAAATTATGGAAGGGAAACAAAAACGAAAAATAAGAGATGGAAAAATAATACAAAAATAAGAAAATGAAAATTAAGTAGAAGAACACAAATTTTAATGGAACAAATTCAAACTTGAAAAGATCTCTGTCTCCTCTATATCTGTGGTTCAAGTTGAAGTGTCATGACTCATTCATAATTTTTTAATCCACGTCAAAGCTCCACAAATACAGTAAGAGAGTTGAAGCAGCTTATCCTTCGTAGCTCTCTGACTCATGTTAAAAGTCCACAAAAGCTATAAAAGAGTCAAAACTCCTCATTCATAACTTTGTTATTCATGTTGAAATTTCATGCAAGTAGCAATACATATTTACATAACAAAGGGACTACTAATTTTTCACCGAACCAATAAATACACAATCCACGTATTGATGGAAAACATGTAATAGTTTCTAAATCCTAATTGAGTTTTCTCAACACACCATAAAAATAGTTATATATCTACTCTTAGTACGAAGCTTAGTCCTAATTGTGAGATTGTGACTTAAATCGGATTGAATTGAAGTACTTAAGTGTCATGCCATGTTTCATTGTCTTTATTGCCCTGTTCGTTGGTTCTTTTGCTATGTTTGCATTTGTGAATAGATTTGCATGAACAAGATTATTCGGAGGTACTATTGGCCTAGTTTAGGTTTAGGCTCGACTTGCTGAGATTTATTAGCACCCCATCGTGGGATTACTTTTTCGGACCCTAGACCTTGACTATGCCATCGAGACGGTTTGGGGTACCGATGGACATCATGACATTGGTTACCAATTACCTTGTAAGCGAAGATAAAACTTATATTAGAAGGGGAAGTATTGTCTAGGTCGACGAAGGAGGTAACGATCGGAAGTCCCATTGTTTTGAGGCATGGTTTTATCGAGACGGCGAGGCGACTTTTGGATCACTAAGGAGCTTTGACATACCGCGAAGCGTGATCCCCGGCTGGTGTAACCCCACTCCCCCCGATGGTGAGGTGTACAACCCCGGCCCCAATTTTGGAGGAAATAAGTCGGATTCCCCTAACCCTATCGAAGATGGTGAGGTCGGGGAACCCTCGATCTTGATGTCGAGCCTGAAGAACCTTCGAGTCTAAGCTAGAATTAGAGAACGAGTCTAATATCCCTTTGGAATCGGAGTCCGAACCAGGAGATGGAGGATGAGTTTAATGCACTATTGGATTCGAATCCGAGCCTGAAGAGGTTGATATCCCAATAAACTTTGAGTCGGATGCTTTCGTGATTTCAACCCAGTGGCTGAAGAGGATATGTCTAGTGATAGTGAACGACCTTTAGGTGTATATGTAACACCTACTTTTGGTTATCCTTTTAGGGTTAGAGGAATTTAACTTGGGTTAGTAGTTGTTCTCTTTTGTTATCTCATATCGCCTATCTCCGAACCCATACTCATTTTACGTGAACGTCGAAGTTGTAAAATCGATCTCACTTTATGGTATGTATTGGTGTTTTATGCATTCTAAGTCATCTTGTTGTATTTTGGTGTATGGAGTTTATTTATCACTTCCGCATGTACATTTCATTTCGTGAGTGTGTGGTTCGTCATTCGGTCCCGAGGATAATCTCGAGTACAGGACGAGGAAGGGATATTCGCTCGCTCGTAAGGATGCGAGGGTGACATCCCCGTTTAAGTGGTATCGAGCAAGGTCAGCTCGATCCAAGTTTATTGAGGCCTGGAGTAATAAGGAGCGATGACTTTAGGATGACTAGATAGCGAGATCTTAGTGATTCGCTAGAATTAGGCACGATATGCATGTCATGTGAGTTAGCGCTTGTGATTGGCAACGGTGTGGCATCACCTTGAGTGATTAATAGACTATAGAGCTTTGTACTTGGCTTTGGTAGTTGTTTGGCGGAAATCCACATGTTGAGTGGAAAGCTTGTTGTGGTTATACTAAGTTTAGATATGTCTGGACTTGAGATATGAATGCGAATCTTTAAGTGTGGTACTCTTGGTTGATTGCTTGGTAAATTGTTTACATTGTTTGTGGCTCTTGCCTTGATGTGTAGCATGACCTGCTAGACTTGAGTAAATGACTTAGGTCTTTAATTTTTGGATGGAATTATGGTGATTTAGGTGTTGTGAGACCCTTAGCGAGGATGAGCAACCGGAATAGGGGTTCAAGGGGAGCATCTAGCTCAAGACCACCGAGTTGTGGAAGACCTAAGGATCGATGGGTTCATCAAAGCCTTAGAAGAGATAGGAAGTGATGGGCGAGACAAGCTCAAGAAAGGACTGCCGCTGTTGCCCGGGCCGCCGAGGCTGCCGTTGCTACTGCTAATATAGCAAATGGAAATAATGAAAATGGTAATGGAGGTGGTAATGGGAATGAACATGAGAATCGCCGGATGGGTCAGCTTGTGGAGCAATTTTTGAAGTTGAAGCCGACCAAGTATGATGGAAAAGGGGATCCCGAGGCTGCTCCTCGTTGGATCGAAGAATTGGAAAAAGCTTTCGAGGTCTTAGGGTGCACTAAGACTGAAAAGGTGATCTTAGCAGGTGTACCAACTCCAAGGTACTGCAAATGACTAGTGGAAGGCCACCAAAGGAAGAGTTTTCCCGGAAGGGACAGCTGCGAACCGGATTGCCTTTCTTTGAAGCGTTCAATGACAAATATTTCTCGGAGATTACTCGGGAACAGAAATTGGTTAAGTTTGAGCAACTTTGCCGAACCATCCGACGATCGATCGGTATGAAGCTGAGTTTTTAAGGTTGTCGAAGTATGCTCCAAGGATGGTGGAAAATCCTCTCGATATGGCGCGGAGTTTTAAGCATGGATTGAGGCCGAAACTCGCGATCGGTTGATACTCCCGAACTTGAGGGACTACAATGAGATGTACGAAAGAGGCCGGATGATTGAACGAGATATGAAGGAAAGAGCTGCCACTTCGGATCGCGGTTTCCTCCGAAGGGACAATCGCTACTTTGGTAAGAGGCCTATGGCAAACAATCGACGCTTTGTCCCTCCAGTTAAGAAGAATATTGGGAAGCTTGCTTATCGGTCCAACTGGAACTCCCGCATGTGTGGAAGGAGACATGGAAATGAGCCTTGCCCAAGCGGGGCGGGCGCGTGTTTCAAGTGTGGTCAACATGGCCATCAAAAAGGAACCGCCCGAGTCAAGCACTAGGACCTCGGTTCCAAGCTTAGAGACCTTAAGTGGGACCTTAAGGGTGCGTATGGTAACGCTCCAAAAAAAGTGTTTGTTCCCAAAGTGTTCGAGAACACTTTGGGAACAGTAAACGCGTATGGTAAAAAAGTGCTCTCCAAGTGTTTTGGGAACACTTTTAATAAACATAAGCACTTTTGGAGCAAAAACAAAGAAACAAGAAAAACTTGTTTACGTGTTTCCGGAACACTTTTTAGAAACACTTTTGGAAACTTTTTTAGAAACAATTGGGAAATTTTGTTTTTGAACACACTCTCTTCTCTTTTGTTCGTACACGACGTGTGATTTTGATTTTTAATTATTTTATTTTAGAAAATTAATTAAAAATACCAAAATAATTCATAAAATTAAAAACTTAATCTCAGAATCTTTGGCCTAGCCTTAGAAATCAATTTTGAACAAAAAATATTTTTCGTAATTTTTGACATTTTTCGGATTTATTTAAATTATAAAAATAGTTGAAAATCGGGATAAATAGTATTCGTGGTCGGAAAAATGTGCAAAAATAGTCCATATTTGTATTTTAATTCCCTTTTCATTTTGACCTCTTAAATTTTAAAAATTCAGTTTGGGACCACATGCCTCTTCATTGAACATAATCCTAAATTGGCTAAACAATTTCATTTTAAATCGGTTTATCCAAAAAGTTTTTACTTTTAGAGTAATGACATGAGACTTTGATACCCTCGCATCTCATTTCAGTCCTCAAGTTTGGAAAAATTGCAGAATTGGACTCAAAGGACCTAAATGCACAAATATTTTCATTTTAGTCCCTGGTTTCACTCAAAATGCAATTAATATTTTTCTAGAGGTCCCCGTTTAAAGGTTATTATTTTTTTATATTTGATCTCGTCCATATTGTAATTTGATAAATCATGCATAAATTACTTATACATATATTGGTCTAATTTGATTTAGTAAATTGAATAACTGAGATTTAATTTGATTTAGTAAGTTAAAAAGATAAAGACATCTTAATTTTAATATATATAGTCCCCTTAATTAAATGAAAAAATTAGGAACAATTTTTTTGCAGTTACCAAACTTATTTCTTTATTATTATTATTATTATTCGGGAACATAAACTTTATGTATTTACCAAACGCGTTTTGTTCTTTTTTTGTTCCGAGAATAGAATTTTTTTTGCGATTACCAAACGCGTTTTTGTTCCCAAAAATCGTTGCGGGAAAAAAAAAAGAGAAAAAAGTGTTTGTTCCAAAAGTTGTTCCATGAACGAAACGTTACCATACGCAGCCTAAGAGGGAGCTCGCCCGTAGAACAATCCGAATACGCCGCCAACTCAAGAAAGGGTATATACTGTAGCGCGTAAGGAGGCGAGAGAATGCACCTGACGTGGTCACGAGTACGGTTACTTTATGTGATAATGCTGCCTATGCTTTATTTGATTCGGAGTATCGCATTATTTCGTATGTGCACGGTTTCTTAAATTGGCTGTAATGGAATTAAAATCGTTAGAAGTCTTGCTGCATGTTACCACACCCTTAAAGGATAAAGTATTGGTTTAATTAGGGTGTTCGGGATGTAAGGTAGTTATTGGTAGTAGAGAGGAACTAATGGACTTGGCTACGTTCGAGTATGTTTAACTTTGATATTATAATTGGGATGGATTGGTTGGGTAAACAAAAGGCCGTTTTGGATTGTGGTAGCGGGGTGATAGAATTCCGTCCAATTGGTCACCCTAGATTTGAATTTGTAGGGAGTCAAGGAGGCACCTCAATCCCTTTGATCTCGTCACTTGAAGTGACTAAGCTATTGAACAAAGGATGCCAAGCTTACCTGGTCGCCGTGGTTGATCCGATGATCGAGGAACCGAAGCTAGAGGATATAGCCGTGGTGCGCGATTTTCCCGATGTTTTTCCATAAGAATTGTTAGGATTGCCACACGAAAGGGAAGTAGAGTTCTTGATTGAGTTAGCTCCTGGAATGGAGTCGATCTTGAAAGCGCCCTACAAAATGTCCCCTGTCGAGTTGAAGGAATTAAAGATCCAAATGCAAGAACTATTAGACAAAGGGTTTATTAATCCTAGTGCGTCTCCATGGGGAGCACCGGTGCTATTTGTAAGGAAGAAGGATGGATCATTGCGTCTATGTATTGATTACGGACAGGTTGAATGAAGTGACCATCAAGAACAAGTATCCGTTGCTAAGGATAGACAACTTGTTTGATCGTTGCAAGGAGCGTTCGTATTTTCTAAGATCGACTTGAGGACGAGTTATCATCGGTTAAGGATCAAGAAGGAAAATATACCGAAGTGATATGGACATTACGAGTTTACAATCATGCTGTTTGGATTGACTAATACCCAAGCTGCTTATATGGATCTAATGCATCGGGTGTTTAAGGAGTTTCGGATCGGTTCGTCATTGTGTTCATCGACGATATCTTGATTTACTCGAGGAACTACGAGGAACATGAACAACATCTAATTGTGGTTCTACGGATGTTAAGAGAACACTTGCTTTACGCTAAATTTAGTAAGTGCGAGTTTTGGCTAAAAAAGGTAGCGTTTCTTGGACATGTGATCTGCGGGAATGGAATCTCAATGGACCCCTCAAAGATCGAAGCGATTCTGAATTGGCCAAGACCGACATCAGCTACGAAGTTCAAATTTTTTTGGGATTGGCGGGGATATTACGGACGTTTCGTAGAAAAGTTCTCCTCGATAGGTACCCCTCCGACAAAGTTGACGAAGAAGGATATGCGATTCGAATGGACGGATGAGTACAAAAGGAGTTTTCAAGAGCTTAAGCATGGATCGACAACCGCACCGGTATTAACGATTCCTTACGGTCCAAGAGGATATGAGATCTATAGCGATGCGTCGCTAAAGGGATTAGGATGCGTGTTAATGTAGCATGGAAGAGTTGTTGCTTATGCGTCACGACGGTTAAGACCGCATGAGATGAACTACCCAACACATGACTTAGAACTTGTCGCGATTATATTTGCATTGAAGGTTTGGAGGTACTACTTGTGTGGGGAAAGGTTTCAAATCTATTCCGACCATCAAAGCTTGATGTACTTGTTTTCCCAAAAGGAATTGAATATGAGGCAACGTCGATTGATGGAGTTGCTTAAGGATTATGATTGTGATATTCTATATCACCTTGGGAAGGCAAATAAGGTAGCGGATACACTTAGTCGAAAATCGAGCATCGCGCATTTGATGGTTAAGGAATGGACCCTACTTGAGGGAATAAGGGACTCGAGTTTAGATTCGAGGTTTGCCATCTATCAAGCTTATTGGCTACGTTGAGAGTTGAACCGGAGATTTAGGAAAAGGTTAAGACTCGCACTTTATGGACTCGACATCCAAAAGATTCCGGAAATGGATGCAACCAAAAGGAAGCCTGAATTTCAAGTATCCGAGGATGGAATATTGAAGTTTCATGAACGATTATGCGTACCCAAAGATGAGGAGTTTAGGGAAAGGATCCAATCAAAAGCTTACCGAAGTAACTATAGCATTCATCCGGGTAGCACAAAGATGTATCGGAACTTGCGACATCACTATTGGTGGAATGAAATGAAGGTGGATGTTGCTAAGCATGTAGTTAAGTGTTTAACGTGTCAACAAGTGAAGGCGGAACATGAGGTGGTTCGGGGTAAGAGCACAAGTATATGGTCCTGGTAATTTAATGGGACAAGATGGGTTTCTTTTAACCCATTTTTGAATTGGCTTGTAGAACGGATTGGTGACGGGTTTTTTTAGGTAGTGGAGGAGGTGGTTTAGGTTTATCCGGTTTGCATGGAGATAGCACCAAAATCGAGGTCTTTGGACGACTACCGTATTGAACCAAGTACTACCATCGTCCACTATCTTCACCGAGAGGACCAACAAGCAAGATCACCGTTAAGGTACCTGCGGTACAGGGGAGTTTTTCTTCTTCTTGGAAGAAGACTGTCATATTCTTCTTCACGGATGCAAGAGGAACAATCGCAATCGAATCCCAAAAATAATGTCTTGAAGGGTCTTTAAAGTAATGGATTGGATGTCCATTAAAATCAAAAGACTAGACAAATTGTTTGGGATCCGGATCTTCCATACTTACAACTTGAGTAGGGCAAGGTGTAAAACAAAGGATGGTAGGAAAGGATGGAAAAGTGGATGGAGAGTCTTCTTTATCTTTGGCAAACTTGATGGTAAAGAGCCATCTTTCTTTTTTGTGAACTAAGGTTCGAAAACTGAATTGGATGAGTGTTTGGATGAAGCTTTTCATAGTTGGTTAGCCAACTATCGGGAAGAAGCTTGACAAGTTGATCTCGAGGGATCTGTTTGGGTATATGGACACAAGAGGTTTGGTCATGGTCTATGGAGATGATAAGAGCATTATCCCGAAGTAGGTAAGTTCAAATCAATGACATGATTTTGAACTCGTGAGACCATTTGATAATAAAGAGTAGCGACCAAGGAATTTAGAGTCCGAGGTGCTCCATTAATCAGACTTGGACCTTTAAGGCTGTTAATAACCCCGAATCAGCGAGTGCTATGTTGAAATTTGGAAATAAAGTAACAAAGACTGTGCTAGCGTTTAAAGTGGTCGGATGGTTCCAATACACGCATGCTGGTAGTCTAAGAATCCGGAGTCCAAAAGAGCAATTCTAGCAACCACCGGTAAGCCTTTCTGGCCATGAAACGAAAGAGCTAGTCCGATGGCTCCAAAGTGAAGATGGGTAAATCCTTGTTGGGTCCACTTCAAGTGGAAATTTTGGAGGAATCGGAGTGTCACAAATTGTTCTTGTTGAGTTGCAAGAATATAGTGTTGGTCAAACTTTGAGGATTGGACATATTCCTTAATAGATCGAGGAGTGTGTCGAATAAGGTGTTTTATGGATCCGATGGGTGAGAAAGAAGATGGTTTAGTGAAAGCTGAGTAAGGATTTATGAGTGGTAATCGAGTTTCGGAGATTTTACTATCTTCTAAGAAGGCAACCTCATAGAGATAGTCAATCTATGAAGCAGTGGATTTTCGCAGGTTTAGGAAGAGGAGCAAGAGAGAGTTGAGATGTGTGTTGTATAGGTGCAATTATGCTTTCATATGGAGATTCCATGGTGGAAAAAGTTTCTCTTCATCACGGATCTTAGTCCAAAATAGAGATACTAATCTATTTTTAACAATATTGGCTCTAATACCAAAAAGGAGCGGAAGCAAGAACAAAGATCCGAAATAGGTATGCTATCCCCAAAACACAAGGCTCAATGGCCATTCACGGGGATCGCTTTTTAGTTTCCAGATTTGTTCTTGGAACTAATCCTTTGAAATATCAAAATTTCTAATCCACAGGATCCATTACTAGCTTGGGATGCATACGGAACTTGCACTAACTTGAATATTGTGTAACAAAGACAATCATTGCGAAATTAATCAGCGGTGGAGAGGGGGCCCCACGGACTCGCAATTGTCTATGCACAATACTCAATTTTAGTTTGTTCGGATGAACTCAAGATTTCATGGCAAGTGGAGAGCATACTTAACCAATTGTTGTAATAAAGAAGTAAAGATATTTTAGAGTTGGAGAATCGCTTGAAGAGAAGAGAGAGGATTTAGAAACTCATCTTTGAAAGCAAACATTACTTAGATTTCACAATGGAAGCTAAGTTTGGCTTTTACAATGAGGGGAGCCTCCCTTATATAGGCGAGGTTCGAATAAAACAACAACAAGCCTCGGATGCTCTATGATGAGATCCGACAAGGTGGTAGACAGAGTGTTGACTACTTGACTCGATTATTGTACAACATTTTACTATTGAGGTCGATTATTGGGCACACAAGACACATACTGATGTGATTTTACACATTTCTAGGATAGTGGAGTGATTCACGGAGACAACAAGCATCTTGGTAGGACAATTCAGTGCCGACGGTCCGGGTCGGTGGTGATAATTTTGCATCTCGAACCAACACTTTCGGTGGAAGGTTCTTCCTTTTGGACTCAAAACAGCCTCATCTTTATTCCGGAAGGCCATGTGCAAAATATTTCAGCCTATCCTTTCAAATGCTTAGATCTACATTAATGATATTCTTCTCTTCTCTTCGATGAAGAATCCTACGCCAAACTTCTCCAAGCAATTTCTTGAAATTGTCAAGTCTCATGGAATCATGCTTTCCTAAAAGAAGATGATTCTTGCTCAAAATCAAATTGAGTTCCTGGGTATGCATCTTAAAAATGGCACTTTGCCCGGGACCCCATATTGCGTAAATCTCCAGAAATTCCCAAATGAAAATCTCTATGTTAATCAAATCCAATCCTTTATTGGGATTGTGAACTATCTCGTAGATTTTGTCCTAAAGATCTCCAAAACATTGCATCCTTTACAAAAAATGCTGAAGAAGAATGCACCATCATAGGGAACAAAATAGATCATGGGAAGTCAAAAGTCTAAAACAAATATTGCAAAATTTGCCACCACTACATATTCCTTCAAATGTCAAAAGGATTTTGCATCGATGCAAGTGACAAGTATTGGGCAGCAATATCGCTAGAAGAAGACAAATGCAAGCGAAGAATTTGTACTCATAAAAGCGGTAAATTCTCCAATGCGAAATGCATTACCATTCTACCTTCAAGATATTCTTGCGATCAAATATGGGATTAAAAAATTTGAATTCCATCTTATTGGCAACCATTTTCTGGTAGAAATGGACATGTCTTCGTTTCCCCAAATGCTTAAATTCAAACGAAGCAAGTTCTTCATCCTTAGCTCCCGAGATAGTCGAATGGTTTTCAAAATATTCCTTTGAAACCAAGCATATTTCTGGAAAGAAAAATATTTTGGCTGATTTCATTTCTCGGCCAAAAGAACCCATTGAATCCATCAATATGTTCATCGGAAAAGAATTTTCTAGCACTTTTCAAACTGTGAATATGAGAGAACACCAATGACCTTCCCATTAGTATCCCCGATATCCCGTAATTCCCGAATATCTTCACAGGAACCACTTACTAAAAATCTCTCAGCCTTATTTTGAAATTATCACTACCTAGTCTTTTCGAGATTATGGTGGATTAATGTTAAAATCATGTCTCAATTGTGATTATCCATTCATTCATCCATTGCGATGGTCCTCTACTCTCTCATTCCCGCGGGACTTAAAATGGATATTCGGCTCATGTTTTATCTCTATCATGTTGCTATTGAATTCCTCGTGGATGAGATTGTCAAAGTCTTATCCGAATTACTCTTTGGGAATTATAGAAATCATGCACAAAGATACATGATGGATATTCTCACATGGTTTCAACCCCTCTAAGCATTTAGAGATTTATTTAGAAGGTAAAGACAAATTGGAAGACCCGAACCTCTTAGGCACACTTGTTATCATTTTTCATCATCCATGGTTCTTCGTAGGACCAACGAGTAATGAAGAGATGATGCAAGACATGTTGGCACTACTACCTTCAAGCACAACATTCATGATCAGGTCTACAAAGTTCATAAAACCTTCTCTAGAACCATTTTTGATATACCTCATGAGTATAGAGAACTCTAGCGAGTCCTTTATCAAGAAATAAGTTATTCCCCCGAAATATGGCCTTATACCTCAAAGAAGCTACTCATGGGACACTCCCTAACTCATCATACTACCTTGAAAGCTTTGAAAAAAATTAAAAAAAAAAAAAAAAAGATTCTTCAATGGACATTGAAGCATAAACCTCACAAGACCCTTGGGGAGGACGGTTGTTACAAGACCCGTATCATTACCCTCGGCTTGTCATGCCTACATCAAATGTTCCATCCGGCTCCAGGAACATACCATCCATTCACATGGCATTCCAGGCGACCCAGGACTAGACAACATTATCTCCGACTATGAAAGAGATCAATTATTACGAGCACATAGAGAATAGAAGGACGGCCACCTAGCATGATATAATGGCCCTGACAGCTCGGACTCGAGACAATGCTAATTATAACCTTGACCTAGACCGTCGGCCTGAATCGTCCTACCAAGATCTTGTTGTCTCCGTGAATCACTCCACTATCCTAGAAATGTGTATAATCACATCAGTATGTGTACTATGTGCCCAATAATCGACCTCAATGGTCAAATGTTGTACAATAATCGAGTCAAGTAGTCATTACTCTGTCTACCACCTTGTCGGATCTCATCACAGAGCATCGGAGGCTTGTTGTCGTTTTATTCGAACCTCGCCTATATAAGGGAGGCTCCCTCATTGTAAAAGCCGGACTTGGCCTCCATTGTGAAATCCAAGTAATGTTTGCTTTGACGAGTTTCTAAATCCTCTCTCTTCTCTTCAAGCGGATTCTCCACTCCAAAATATCTTTACTTCTATATTACAACAATTAGTTAAGTATGCTCTCCACTTGCCACGAAACCTTGAGTTCATCCAAAACAAGCTAAAATTGAGTATTGTACATAGATAAGTGCGAGTCCGTGGGGCCTCTCTCCCTTGCTGATTAATTTCGATTGATTGTCTTTGTTACACAATATTCAAGTTAATGCAAGTTTTGTATGCATCCCAAGCTAGTAATGGATCCTGTGGATCGAAATTTTGATATTTCAAAGGATTAGTTCCAAGAACAAATCTGGAAATTAAAAGGCGATCCCTGTGAATGGCCGTTGAGCACGTGTTTTGGGGATAACATACATGTTTCCGATCTTTGTTCTTGCTTCCGCTCCTTTTTGGTATCGGAGCCAATATTGTTAAAAATAGATTAGTATCTCTATTTTGGACTAAGATCTGTAATGAAGAGAAACTTTTTCCACCATGGAATCTCCATTGAATGCGTAATTGCACCTATACAACACACATCTCAACTCTCTCTTGCTTCTCCTCTTGAACTGCGAAAATCCACTACTTCAAAGATTGACTATCTCTATAAGGTTGCCTTCTCGAAGATAGTAAAATCTCTAAGACCTAGTTACCACTCATAAATCCTTACTCAGCTTTCACTAAACCATCTTCTTTCTCACCCATCGATCCATAAAACACCTTATTCGACATACTCCTCGATCCGTTAAGGAATATGTCCAATCCTCAAAGTTTAACCAACACCATATTCTTGCAACTCAACAAGAACAGTTTGTGACACTCCATTCCTCTAGAATTCCCACTTTAGTGGATCCAATAAGGATTTACCCATCTTCACTTTGGAGCCATCGATTAGCTCTTTCGTTTCATGGCCGTAAAGGCTTACTAGTGGTTGCTAGAATTGCTCTTTTGGACACCGGATTCTTAGACTACCCGGTATGCGTGTATTGGAACCATCCAAACCACTTTAAACGTTGGCATAGTCTTTGTTACTTTATTTCCAAATTTCAACATGGCACTCGGCCGATCCGGGGTTATTAACTGCCTTGAAGGTCCAGTTATAGATTACTCGGAGCACCTTAGACTCCAAATTTCTTGGCTGCTACTCTTCATTATCAAATGGTCTACGAGTTCGAATTATGCCATTGATTTGAACTTACCTACTTCGATGATGCTCTTATCATCTCCATAGACCATGACCAAACATCTTGTGTCCATGTACCCGGCATCCCTCGAGACCAACTTGTTAAGCTTCTTCCCGATAGTTGGGTAACCAACTATGAAAAGCTTCATCAAAATACTCGTCCAATTCAGTCTTCCAAACCTCGGTTCATAAAAAAGAAAGATGGCTCTGTTACCATCAAGTTTGCCAAAGATAAAGAAGACTCTCCATCCACTTTTCCATCCTTTCCTACCATCCTTTGTTTTACACCTTGCCCTATTGAAGTTGTAAGTATGGAAGATCCGGATCCCAAACAATTTGTCTAGTCTTTTGATTTTAATGGACATCCAATCCATTACTTTAAAGACCCTTCAAGACATTATTTTTGGGATTCGATTGCGATTGTTCCTCTTGCATCGGTGAAGAAGAAGATGACAGGCTTTCTTCCAAGAAGAAGAAAAACTCATTGTACTAGAGGTACCTTGACGGTGATCCCTACTGTTGGTCCTCTCAATGAAGATAGTGGACGATGGCAAGTACTTGGTTCAATATGGTACTCGCCCAAAGACCTCGGATTTCGGTGCTATCTCCATGCAAAATCCTATCTTTGGCCTATTAGTTGGATTTATTCCTAATCGCCAAAATCCCGCCTTAAGATCAAACTTAGAGTAGATCTTTGCCTAAGCAAGGCTAGAAAACAAAGAATTCTTGTGTGGCGGAGCGAATTTATCATCCTGTAAAAATAGGTTGAGGGTTGGTAGTTTGTGACTAATCTCAACTTGCCCTCCGGTTTGCTCAGCTCTTTTGTTTACATAAAAAGCTTTACATGCCCATTGGGAATTAGATGGTTCAATAAGATTTTGTACTAAAAGCTCAAGCATATTCTTTTTGGGCTAGTGAAAGATGATCCGGGTTCATACCCGAATGGCTTACTTTTGTGGGATTGATATCCTCATTTTTCTTGAAGGAAGCTTGATTGATGAAGTACTCGGGATTTGTCCAAAGAGTTGTAGGACAGAATTGTGAGAATTGCTCATGAGATTCCGAGCAACATGAAAGAAAAGCTTGAGTAATATGATCAAGAATTTCAGTTTGGATGACAAATAGCCTTTGAATTTCTACAAACTCCTGGAAGGAATTTTTAAATTTTAACCCTTCGGGTTAATTTTGAGTTATGGAAGCTGGGACAAAACATCCCAACCAAGGATAAGGTCTTTGTCATGAGATGGACACCCAAGAATCTTTGTGGTGATTGTACATCCAGGAAGATTTGGATTGTAACTAGTGTGGTGCGTACTCTTGTAGAGAAAGTGTCTCCTGACAGTGGAAGTACCTTGTATAAGGCACCCAAAATTGGCTTAGGAGTACTTTGGTATCCATAAGGGATGCGGCTTTGACGTATCAATGAGAGCAATTACTTGAATGGGTTTATCATTTTCAGAAGTGAATATCTGAACTAGAAAATATGAAGGATGGAAAATGGGTGAGGAGATTCGGAATGAGTCCGTAATAGGGAAAAAGAAAACAAATATGGTATGCTTCACCATTGGAGATCCCCGAATGAAAGTGGGAACACATTACGATAGATTTCGTCATGGTTTTTCCGATAAGTCAGAGAGGTCATGACTAGTTTTGAGTAATCGTGAATAGGTTGACGAAATCTGCGCATTTCCTCGGCCGTACAAAAGGACTCGCCATAGATAGATATCTTTGAGTTGTATATGCGACGGATAGTCCGATCGCATAGAGTTCTAGTGACGATTACATTGGATAGGGATCCCAAGTTTACCGCTTCATTTTGTAAAAGCCTACAAGAGGCTATGGGGACAAAACTGCAAAGATAAGTACGGCTTATCATCCTCGGACGGATGGGCAGTCTAAAAAGAACGATTCGAGACGCTTGAGGATATGCTATGAGCTTGTGCGATAGACTTTAAAGGAGGTTGGGAAGAGCGAGTTGCATTTGGTAAAGTTTGCCTATAATAATGGTTATCGGTAGAGTATCGGAATGGTACCGTTTAAGGCGCTTTATGGCAGAGCTTACGGAACTCCGGTATCTTGGATAAGGTTGGTGAAAGGAGTATAACGGGTCCGAGTTGGTAGAACAATCGGTTGAAGCAGTAAAAGTCATGAGAAAGGCTGAAAACGGTTAGAGTTGCCAAAAGAGTTATACGGATAAGTGGCGTAAGCCTTTGGAATTTCAAGTGGGAGATCATATTTTCCTCAAAGTGTCACCAATGCGTGGTTTATCCCGATTTGGAAAGAAAGGGAAACCGAGCTCAAGGTACATAGGTCCTTTTGAGATTTTGGAACAATTGGAATTTTGGCGTATCGCTTAGCTTTGCCGCCAAGTTTGTCATAGGTTCATAATATATTCCACGCATCAATGCTGAGAAAGTATAAACCAGACCCGATTCATGTGCTGGATCACGAAGTCATAGAAGTGGACGACAAAGTATCTTATGTGGGAGGGTGGTGAGGATTGAAGATAGAAAAGAACAAGTCCGAGGAATAAGACGATTGCCTTGGTTAAAGTGATTTGGGAACACCATGGAACCAAAGGAGCTACATAGGAAAACGAGGAAGCGATGAGGCGTAAGCACCCCCATTTGTTTGAATAGTTGGTTTTGTTGTAAATTTCGAGGATGAAATTTTTGTAAACGAGGAAGAGTTATGACATTTTGAATTTCGACCCTTTTGAAGCTTATGAATGAATGAAATGCCCATCGATGTATTTCGGTTAAATTTCACTCGGACTTAATCGCTCTTGAGATGACTAACCAAAAGGGAAAGGCTAACTAGGATTTAAGTACGTGGACTTAGAACTCGACCATGGACTGACACTTTGACCATAAGGATTGCCGAAGGAATATTTTGGGCCATCAAAGGTCGGTCTAAGATTGGTCTTAGAACAATTTGCTAGCGTTAAACTAATGGTTCACGGGTGATTCCGTTTGGCCATCGTATGATTTGCAAATTAACCTAAATTGATTTCTAACGATTGCGTCCTTCGAAACTAGCGTGATTAACCCTCGTAATTACGTGACAATCAAAGTCGCCATGGTTCGAATAACTCTTAAACGTGACATTAATCATGGGTCGATACGCGTAACTCCTAAAAGCCGCCCGTTAGTCCGAGATACACCGAAATCGAAATTAAGGAATTTTGGCCTTGAATTGGACTTTGGAATTGGACGTCGAACATTCGAGGATTCCAACAACAAAAATTTTGGACGTTGCCTCTTCAAGATCAATTAAGATCGTTGTTCGTCCCTTGGAAGTCGGAAAATCGGAATTTGATTGGAAATGTGAACTTACCTTTTTATCTCCATTAAATGCTAATTCCTCTAGAAAGTAGCAAGGGCAAGATGGTCTTTAGCCAATTCCCCATGTGATCGTATTCTTGAGGGCATTTATGTTCCAGAGTTGTCTTGATTAATGATAAGGGGACAAGATAGGATTTTGTGGTATTGAGATAATGTATAAGAGAACAAAAGTCAATATTGTGTGGGGGCCCACAAGTCAATCACCAAGTGTCCATCCATCACCTTTTCAACTAGTTAAGCTTGTCCATCACCTAGTCACTTCATGGGTCCTGCCCCACTTGTTTGAAGCTTCTTGAGGAAGCTTTATGAAGCAAATATCTCATTCTCCCTCTCTCATTTCCTCTCTCAACCGAACACACCCCCTCTCCCTTACACTCTCTCGGCCACTCTCTATTTTCCGCTCGCCCACCGGCGCCTGTCCTCCTCCGTGAGCTGTTACAAGCCGAGAAGCCAAGAGAACCCCGACGCTGTCCTCCTTCGTTTGGACATGGAAACCATTTGGGGTCAATGTGTGCTTGTTTGTTTTAGAGCTTAAAATGTGAAACCAATGGCTAAATCGTGATGCTTGGTACTCCATAATGAAGTTTAATAATGCAATAAATGTCCGAGTTGTAGCATATGATCAAATGATTGAAATTTGAGGCTTGGAGGTTGAATTGAGTATATTGGATGATGAAATTTCAGGTTTCAATTGTTTGGCCATTGATTGATTAATTTATGAGTATATGTGCACATTTGACCTTGATGCATGTTACGCGTGGTTATAACTTGTCTTGAAACGTTAAACGCGAGGCTGCGACTTGAGGCGTTATTACGCGGATCGGGCAAATTATTAGCTTGATGCGTGTTACGCGGGCCTTAGCACCGAGAATTAAATTATGGAATACCATGAGTGGTATGTGATTTGTGAATTTTCTTTATACGAAGCTTAGTCCTAATTGTGAGATTGTGACTTGAATAGGATTGAATTGAAGTGATTAAGTGTCATGCCATGTTTCATTATCTTTATTGCCATGTTAGTTGGTTCTTTTGCTATGTTTGCATTTGTTAATAGAGTTGCATGTATAAGATTGTTCGGAGGTACTATTGGCCTAGTTTAGGTTTAGGTTCGACTTGCTGAGATTTATTATCACCCCGTCGTGGGATTACTTTTTCATACCCTAGACCTTGACTATGCCGCCAAGATAGTTTGGGGTACCGATGGACATCATGACATCGGTTACCAATTACCACTGTAGGTGAAGATAAAGCTTACATTAGAAAGGGAAGTATTGTTTGGGTCGACGAAGGAGATGACGATTGGAAGTCCCATTGTTTTGAGGCATGGTTTTATCAAGATGGCGAAGTGACTTTTGGACTATTGAAGAGCTTTGACATACAAATAAGCGTGATCCCTGGCTGGTGTAACCCCACTCCCCACGATGGCGAGGTGTGTAACCCTAGGGCCAATTTCGGAGGAAATAAGTCGGATTCCCCTAACCCTATCGAAGATGGCGAGGTCGGGGAACCCTCTAATGTTGATGTCTAGCCTAGAGAAGCTCGAGTCGAGCTGGAATTAGAGAACGAGTCTAATGTCCCTTTGGAATTGGAGTCCGAACCGGAGATGGAGGATGAGTTTAATGCACTATTGGATTTAGAATCCGAGCACTTAGAGGTTGATGTCCCAATAGACTCTAAGTCGGATGCTTCGCAGATTTCAATCCAGTGGTGAAGAAGATATGTCTAGTGGTAGTGAACCCGACCTTTAGGTGTGTATCTTGTAACACCTAATTTTGGTTATCCTTTTAGCGTTAGAGGAGTTTGATTTGGGTTAGTAGTTGTTCTTTTTTGTTATCTCGTATCGCCTTTCTCCGAACCCATACTCGTTTTACGTGAACGTCGAAGTTGTAAAATAGATCTCACTTTGTAGTATGTATTGGTGTTTTATGCATTCTAAGTCATCTTGTTGTATTTTGGTGTATGGAGTTTATTTATTGCTTCCGTATGTACATTTCATTCCGTGAGCGTATGGTTCGTCATTCAATCCCGGGGATAATCGCAAGTAAAGACGATGAATGGATGTTCTCTCGCTCGTAAGGACACGGGGCGTGACATATATTCTTGAAGTTAAGATTTCAAGAGATCATTCAAAGGTATCGTTATCTCTTTTGAAAAGACTTACATAAATAAAGTCCTTGAACGAATTCGTATGCAAGACTAACTATAAACCCATAGATACTCCTATTATAAGAGGTGACGGTTTGATCCATAGAATGTGTCTTGAGACTCGGCAAGAAAAGGAACAAATGAAAAGTATTCCATATGCTAGTGCTATTGAAAGCTTAATTTACGTTATGATGTATACAAGACTTGATATTTACTATGCGGTTGGAATGGTAAGTAGATACCAATCCAACCTAGGTTAAGCACATTGAATGGCCGTCAAAAGAATCATGTGATATCCGTAAAAGGGTACTGTCGATTATTTGCTGAGTTATCAAGGTATAGATCGTGCCTTGAAGTCTATATTGATGATGACTTGGGAGGAGATTTAGATGAAAGAAGATCTCCCTCTAGATTTGAGTTCTTACTAAATGATGGCACCATATCATGGAGCGTAAGAAGTAAATATGTATAGTCTTATCTACAATGGAAGCCTAGTTTGTAGCATTATCGGTAGCGATACAAGAGGGTCTTTGACTTAAGAGGTTTTTAGGTCAATTAGGCATTGCTAAGGATGCTACAAGTTCAATATTGATTAATTGTGATATCCAATAAAGCAATGCTTACACTAAGGATCCATTGCAAGACCAAACATATAGACACGAAGTACTTTTTTTGTGTGTGTGTGAAAGATATGGTTGTAAGAAGAGATGTGAACGTCTAGTATGTATATACGCATAGAGTGAAAGAAGATCCTATGACAAAAGCAATTCCTAGAGATGTCTTTCTTAGACATGTGAAATCTCTGTGTAGAAGGCGATGTACTAGATACTTGTATTTTTCATAATTCACACTTAATGGCATGTTCCATTATTATTAATGCTTATGAGGTTTATTCGACATTTATATATATTAATGCTTAGTGCATTTTATTGATAAGGTATGTCGGACGGATGAGAAATTAACCCATTCACACAAGTAAACCTCTATTTACTTGTGATAAATAGAGATGAGACAATTGTTAAGCTTATTATCCAAGTGATAATTGAGAGATCAAGCTTAAAATATAGATGTCACCTTAACAAAATGTTTAGATGAAGACTTAATACTTATTATATTTGAAAGTGAGATAACCAACATAATTCATTTTACATGTCTTTAAATGCAAGATGTGAGTTCGATGGATTCTTTCAAATAGAGTAGATTTGTGAACTCGAGTTAGATATTGGGCATGTCCGGACTATCATCTATTCAGTATTAAGCGTAAAGACACACGCTCCAAGAGAAAGGAGAGAATATCATAGTACGTATTTCATACTATGTATGCATAAAACAACCAATAAGAGTTGGCAAAAGTTTTGGTCTCAACTTTTAAGCCGTGTGAGACTCTTAAGGATAAAAGTTCCTCAAGTTAGTCCCCTCATGACTCTTACTTATTCTCAAAAAGTTTCTTCGAGTGTTTGCTATCTTAGAATGTTGCCAATAGTCATGAAATTGATTCGATCTAATGGGACATTTCTCAAAAGCGAGCTGAACGAAATTGAAAGATTTAAGGGAAGAGAAAGATCAATTTGTTTTGATGTTAGATTATCTCATTGTATTCATAGGTCGACCAATTATGATTATTTGAGCTTAATCATAATTTAAATAATCATAATTGAAATGCATTGTATTCAAAATACTTAAAGAGATCAAGAGAGATATGATTTAAATGTGACTGATGATCTAGGGTTCGCATACTTGGATCTACTCTAGATTATTTTGCCCATTATAAGCTGCTGTATATTCATAATAGATATATGACAACGAACTCTCATAGTATGTTGGTTGCACATAATATGACATGAATCTTGCAGGGAAGAGAGAGTTATGGATAGCCCATCATAGGTGAGTGGGAGATGGTAGGATTTATGAAAAGTATCGTCGTCCGCCCATGTATGCTATCACAGCCCCGATCCATTGTGGCTGCCAATTGTTATCATTTAGAAAAAATGCAAAAGGCAATTGTCTCTATTAAACATAAAAAGAACGTAAGAACGTTCTTCTTGTTGTTTTCTATGTGAAAACAGACGTAGTTTTCTTCGGTTCCTTCAATAGATAGAAACAGTGAAAGTAGAGAAAATAGACAATGACATTATGCTCTCCCCAACATCAATTCTGAAGATGAGGACTCTCTCGAGATTGCAACGGGAACACTTAATCCATGGAAAACGAGGTATGTTCATTAATCGTGATATATTTATCCGATAAGTGATCAAGTTTGATCTTGGGCATGTTTTTCCTTGTAATTTGATGGGCATGTAGTGGGAATGTCTTCCCTTCATGGCATAAGTTCGCATTCTGTTGATTAAATCGAAGATTCATCACATTTATTAATGTGGAATGCGTAAACTTGAGTAACTTTAGCCATAACAATTGTTGTTCGTTTACTTTGGCAGACTTTAGGGTTGGCCAAACATAAAGCTTGTCTAGCACCATTTTTGCCATATTTCAACATTTTCATCTTGGTTAGATTCATCTTCTGACTCATAATTTTCTAAGCCACATTTTTCTTAAAACTATTAGGTGGCTTCTTATCTTTCTCTTTTTAGGAATGTTCATATTTGGACACTCTCGCTGGCAATTCAAATAAATCGGCAAATTTTTTGCCTTTAGCGTTTCTCTTAAGATAAATTTTAACCCATTGAAAGCCACATTGGTGAATCCTTTCTCTAAGAGTAAAGTGAGGCGTCTATTTCTAGCCTTCTTAACTCAAGCAAGAAGCTAATTAACTGATACATCAAGTATCGTTCAATAAAACTAAGAATGGAAATACCTTTCCAGCTCTGCTCAACTGTAAAGACTAAGTTAGGTGGTAAATTAGTGTATGAGCACAGATTGTAGAGTTTGACACTAGGAATATGCTCCACCACATTGGGCTATGAACTAACCAATATGTTCAACAGTGAATAGTTCATCTTCACCAATAAAAATAGAGTTATGCATTTTGAAACCTCTAGGAAAAGGCTAGTTGTCGATCCATTTAGGATAAGATCTTCTATAAATAGGTTAACGATACCTCTGTCTAGTCCTAACTGTTGACAAATTGCTGGTCTTGCTAGATTATCAACATATTAGGCCCACACGGAATATGTACTATATTAGGGGGTACAATTGCGCCAACCGACCTTGTGATATCAATAGTTAGCGCTTGACCAATCTGTTGACTAATTCTGGTTCAGCAATTATTATTACCATTTTCATTATTTTGACTAGTATTACTTTCATTATCTCTTTCTTTTAACCTTGATTAGAGGATTCAGGCCTTTGCAAAATCCTTACAAGTGGTTGAGCATCCTAACTACATTATATCAGCTATTGTAATGAGTAGATGGACTAGGAACATACCGTTACAACTGGATTTCCTTCTAGTGATTGGTTGGATGATCCTAGCCTTGAGAAGGCATTATTCACAGTGTTGATAACCATTGAGTCAATCGCGTCTAACATGTAAATAACACTATAAGTGGCCATATCAGCTTATTGTTCCACGAGCAATCTTCTCATAGTTGACATCATGTTAGGTTTAACGATTTGGTGCAATATCCCTTAAGTGCTTATTAATGAGATACATGTTGGCATGTGAAGCCAAAATATTTCATTAAGGGATTTTTTGTCTTTTGTCATTTTTTTCTCCTACATTAAAAGTTATACCTCTTATATTAGCAGTCTAAAGGTAGTAGACGTCATAAGAGCAAAAAAAAAAAAATAGAGAGAGAGAGAGAAGCGCAAAGTAGCGAATAGAGAAGAAAAAAGAAAAAGAGAGGTTGTGATGGCATTCTTGAGTGTTCTCTATTTCTTTTTGCTCCGATCTTGTGAGAAGATCATCGGTTATATTCCTACTTTTCTCAAAGACTAGTGGATTTGCAGAGTGCCTCTGCGCATAGACGTAGCCCAAGTTTGGGTGAACTTCGATAACAAATTCTCTTATGTCATTTTCGGATTCGTTTCTTTTATTATTATATTCGCCGGTATGGATTGTTTTCTACGGTTATTTTTCTGGAATTGGAGCGCAATTCCTAACAACTAGTGTTAAAGCCTGGGTTGGCTAATCGAGAACATTGAGATTTTTCGATGACGTTCGATTGAAATCAAATGATCCGGCAAAAGATAAAATCAGAATTGATAAGTTCGACGGATAGGATTTTGGATGATGGAAACTCCAAGTAGAGGACTACCTTTATCGAAAGATCTTCGTATACACCACTTGAGGGTTGGAAACTCAAACTCGCGGAAATGGATCCGACAAAGCAAAATTAGGATGGAAAATTCTTGATCAAAAGGCGTCGAGTGTGATTCGTCTAGGGGCGACGAAAAAAATAGGCTACCACATTGCAAAAGCAAAGACTATAAAAGAAGCCATGGATATTCTAACGAATATTTATGAGAAGCCGTCCACATCAAATCAAATATTTTTGCTAAAGAAATTGGTTAATATGAAGTTATCGACAAAGATTCATTTGCGAGCATATTAAATAGTTTCACACGTGCCAGAGTCGGTTAGAATCCTCGGTATAAATCTTGATATGAAGCTTCAAGCTTTATTATTTTTATGTTCTCTTCCGGAAAGCTACAACACTGTAGTGCTAGGAATTTTGAGCACCATGAAGGATGATTTGACTTTAAATGATGTTGTGAGCAATATCATGAATGAGAAGATGCGAAGGAAAGTCTCAGGTGGAGATAAGTTTTTGACATCTGCATATTTAACGGCACTAGCAATGGAGAACCGTGGGAGAAGTAAAACGAGAGAAAAATTTAACAAATGTGGTAGGTCACAATCAAGGGGAAGAGAGAGGATGCAAATGATGATTGCTGGTTTTATCACCGGACGGGACACCATAGATTTCAAGTGTGAAGCCTATAAAAAGAAACAACGGGAAGAGAATAAAGGAGCTAATATGGTAAGCGATGAACCTTTGCAAGAGAAGTCATGTTTATCTGCAGGGGTTTGACTTGACAACAGATAAGTGATTTCTTGACTCTAGTGCTTTTTTTCATTGCCCCTCGCAAAGAGATATATTTGCTGATTATGCCAGTGGATATTTTGGACAAATGGTTGTGGGAAATGGCCACATATGTCCGATTGTAGGAAAAAGAAACGTGATTGCAAACATCTCAAGTGGAAGACGTCTAATTTTGCGTGAAACCGGACATATTTTTGAGTTGAAGAAAAATCTGATTTAACCAAAGAACTCGACCAAAAAGGCATGTTAACAAGTGGCGGATAACCTCAAGGGCAAGAGTAGTAGCAAAAGGAAAGCGTATAGGTACACTTTACCTTCTTCGAGGAGACAATATTAGTGATATGGTTGCAACTATAGTAGCTACAGGTAATTTATCTACTCTTTGGCATTATTGTTGGGGATATCTTAGTGAAAAGGGTGTAAAGTAGTTACACTCAAGAAAGTTGCTTTCGGGTTTGTAGGAAGTTGAGTTAGATTTCTCGCGAAAGTTGCATTTACGAAAAACAAAAGGCAGTTTGTTTTCAATTAAATGGGTGACGGAATAAAGGGAAAAAGCTAGAGTTAGTTCATACTTGATGTATGGGGACCGGCTCAAGAGTTCTCTTATGGTGGTAAGAGATATTTTGTCACTTGCAATGATGATGCGACAAGAAAGATTTAGCTCTATGCTCTTAGAGAAAAATTAGAAGTATTTGGGGCATTCAAAATATGGAAGACCAAGGTGAAAAAAGGGACAAGGTTATCAAATTAAAGCTTTGAAGTATGATAATGGTGGTGAATACACGAGCAATGAATTTGCAGAATATTTGAGCCGTGAAGGTATACACGAGTTGAAAACTGTTCTTAGAACTCCTCAAGAGAACGGTGTAGGCGAGAGGATGAACATGACTCTCTTGGAGCGTGCAAGATGCATGAGGCTACATGCGGGTCTCCCGTTACACTTATGGGTTGTTACGGTTGATGCAGCTGTACATTTGATTAACAGGAGTCTATCTAGTGCACTAGATGGAGGAATACCACAAGAAAAATGGTTAAGTAAAAAGATCAATTATTCACATCTAAAAGTTTTTGGTTGTATTGCATATGCTTTGATTGACAAAGAGGACAAGAAGAAACTTAATGCTAAGTCCTAAAAGAACATCTTCATTGGTTATGGTGGCGATGAATATGGATAGAGGTTATAACCCCCTAACCCGGCCTTAGCACCATGTGAGAGGCATGAACTCTTGGTGGCACTCTCGGCTCCATGCCAAATTGAACCGAAATAGGTTTTGGCCCTGGGAGTCGTGGGGAGATGTAATGACGTCCTAGGCACGTCAATCTCAATTTGTCCCATTAATTTTTATCTGATACTTTAATGCATGCGGAAGCGTATATTTAATTATTGACCACCCTACGAACACGGTAAGGAGGAAAAACATACGTACACATACAAGCATACATAAAACAAGCCTACCACTTCATTTCATGCCTATTATCGTTTACATTGCTAATATTTATTTGTGCTTCCATGTACAATAACGTTGATAGGGTCTTGGTTACTCCTAGCGCCTCTAGTGGCGTTGATAGTCCTAAAAGCATTCAAAAGTCTTCCTTCCCTTCATGTCAAAAACTAGTCGTCCTCCTCCTTTTCAAGCTTCATGCACCCAACCACCATTGTTAAAGCCCGATGGCCCATCGAAGTCATAGATAGGGTCAAGCAAATCCCTTCCGAGTATGATATACCATGCTATATAAGCGTGCCGGATCCAATGATCTAGTCTCTCCTCCCGTATATAGTAGTGAGACAAGCAACGTAAGGTAGTATCACTATCTATATCTACTACATCAATATGTGTGACTTCCATAAACATCACGAGACCGAAACGTGGAGATGGAATAGTCGCCATACCTACAAATCTCAAAATTTAAGGAGTGAGATACATATCTCGGTAAGTAAAAATCTAAGCCAAAGTTAAGAAGATTTGCTAACACTAACTCATGAAACATGCAATCAAAGTATAGTTTGGTGAGAACATGTGATCCTCATATCTCGACTTCATGAGCCATTATAAGCAAGCATGCAATCCTCATCTTTCATATCATCCCGTGCACTTCATAGGCCCACTGTCACTCTTGACGAGGCATCTCGGTGAGCATCTTACAAATATACCGAGGTATCCTATAGTGCAAACCCATCCAGTGGCTCAAGTAAGTGACTCCGTCGTTTCGTTGGATTCATCCTTTCCCAAACCTTGCGATCGGGACACGCTCGTTCACCCACGAATGAGGTAGTTCGGACATATCATATCGATAAATCTTACCACTTTAGGTGGTGAGCCGATCAAATTAGTAAATCTCACCACCATAGGTGGTAAGCCTTGAGGAATCGCCGTGTAGCACTTAGTCCTTGACCAAAGTATCATAATTGTACAAGGTTCTAGAGGTGGTTCCCACGAGACTCCCATGAGCAAGATAAGCAAGTTCACACCATATCATGTCATGTCATGTCATCATCATGTCATGCAAGCACACAAGTTCGGTACTAGCCTCATGCCCTAACAAAGGATTAGAAATTTACTTACATGTCTTCTTTGGTAAGAACTACAATAAAGAAAACAAGATCGAAGTTGATGATGGTGGTCGGCGTTTGCGTGGCGGTGCAAGGGCGGCGGCGTTGTGGCGGTTCGGTGGTGATCCGTTGAGAGAGAGCCGAGAGAGAGTAAAGAAGAGAGAGTGTAGCGTGCGAGGTGAGGAAATGGTGGGGCTCTTTGGCTATTTATAGCCTCTATCCGACTTGTTCCCTAAGCCGCTCTGTCTTTTTCTACTTTACACGTATCCCGCCACTTGTCCTTAATCATTGGTGGGTAATAATGAGGGAACAAGTGGTCCAATGGCGTCCCGATATTTGGAAAGGCTAGGGTGGTCTTGGTTCTAGATTATTCTATTTAGAGGACACTTGTACGGTACTAAAGAAAGAAGCTTTCTCTTGGCTTACTCCCTAAGCCGATTTGTCCTTCTCGTGATTTCCACTTGTCATCTTCTCATTCTAACTTATTCCCCAAGCTAGTATTTGTCATCTTGTACTTTTCACTTGGCCTTGTCTTATTATTAGTTGTTTGACACATAATCTCAATGATTGGGGAGGTAATGATTAGAGGCCGTATGTCTCATTAGCAACTTATCCACCTAGCTACCTAATGAACCTATGGCCTTAGACTAGGTAGGTATCTAATAGCTAATATAAGACCTTTTTATCATGCTACTACACCCCCATGATGTGTCCCTCTCTTGCTGCCACACGCCTCAATGATGTGTCCTCTTCTTATTGCTACTTAACTAATCTCATAGTTATCCTCTAATGACAATTAAGGTCCACTAATGGTATTAGTTAACTTAAGATTACCACTAATGGTATTTTGGGCATGCTAATAACATGAGTTATGACTAGTCAAAGATTTGGCTAATCATTGGCTTCTAATCATTGGCCATGATCCGTCTCAAAATTCGGACCAATGAAGTGGTGGAGGGCAAAGGTGACACTTGTCATTGAACGGGGAAGCTTACATCATATCGACCAAGGCCGGATCGAGTTCTAATTACCAAGCATGGCCGGCTCCCAATCGGACCATTTGGCATTGGTGCGGGTAGCGTGTCATCATACACGATCAAACGCCCCAAGTGGCGCGGCCGGGAGTGTGGTGCGGCGTGCTTAAGGCATGTTTCGTCGTCGGGGTCGAGTGTATCCACATCTCGCTTAGTTTGAGGTCGGAATTATCCGATCCAAAATCGAGCGTTCCATTGAACACAATCGAGATAGCCTTTTATGACTAATTGCAATTGATGTAGGATTGGCTTGTCTCGATCCATAATCCTCCCATGACACAATGCACTGCCAAGGGTGATCGGTCCATGGCTGGCTCGTGTTTGGTACGGGTTTTTGATGAAACTCGGTCTTTGGCGAATCCATGGTTAGCTTATATGTCCGCACAACCGCAATCGATCCATGAATCAATCCTTGGCCGAGGGATAATTCGTAGTCAATACGTAATCGAACAAGATCGATCCGCGTTACACTCGTACTCGAACCATTCTCGGCAAAGTTTGCCACACCATGGGTGCCCTCACTAGAAGCATAGTCGAATGAGACCGATGCATGATCACTTGTAGACAACGTATGTCCAAACATATGATTCAACCATGACTCGCTCTTAGGCCGGTTTCCACGGTTGGTGGATTATCTCTTTCCCGATTACCTACGGTTCCAAGCCGCAACTCGTCCGTTGCCTATACTTGACCTAACCCTAAATTTTGGGGTGTCACATAGGCTTTGGGATTATGAGAACAACAAAGTCATTCGCAATCGGAATGTAGTATTCCATGAAAAAAAGATGTACAAAGATCGTTAGATAGAGCATGGGACCGCAATAGAACCCGGAATATGTTGAGCTTGACATAATTCATGTGAAAATGATTCCAAAGCAGAGTCGAGTGCACCTAAAGGGGGTTCAAGATGAACATATTATCAATGAGCAGGTAGTTCAAAAGGAATGCGGTGATCCAAAATAGACTAACGATCTTGAAGTATCTATTTTGAGGAGATATATACGTGTGAAAAAAGCCAAAGGTAATTTTTGATCCATCAGCTAATGAGTGTTCTAAGCTATGTCTTATATACGATTCGGGAGAGTCGGAGACTTATGATGAGGCAGAGAAAGACACATCTCACATGCAGTGGGAGCGTGCTATGAAAGATGATAGGAGCTCATTACTTCAAAATAAACTTGGGAGTTGACCAAGTTGCCCACCGGTAAAAAAAATTTGTTAAACAAGTGGATGTATAGGATAAAAAATGAAGCTGATAGTAGTATCGGATATAATGCAAGACTTGTAGTAAAGGGCTTTTCTAAAAAGAAGGGATCGACTACTCCGAGATATTTTCACCAAGTAGTGAAGATGACATCAACCAAAGTTTTCTTGAGTATAGTTGCGATAGAGGATCTTCATCTCGAGCAGGTTAGATGTAAAAATAACGTTTTCGCATGGTGATCTAGATAAAGAGTTATGCACGGCGCAACTTGAAGGTTTTGAGGTTAAAGGTAAAGAACACATGGTGTGTCGTTTGAAAAAAAGCTTATATGGCTTGAAGCAAGCTCTGCGACAATGGTACTTAAAGTTTGATGGTTTTATGAAAGAAAAAGGATTTGCACACTATGAGGTTGATCATTGTGTTTATTTTCGCAAGTATAGCGATGGTGATATTGTATCTCTTTTTATATGTTGATGACATGCTAGTGGCTAGTTCTAATACGAAGAGAATCACAGTAGTAAAGAAGATGTTAGCATCGTGATTTGCTATGAAAGACTTTGGGAGAGGCAAAGAAGATTTTAGGCATCAAAATCATCAAGGATAGGAAAAATAAGAAATTATGGTTGTCGCGAGAAGACTATGTAAACAAGGTGTTGAAGAGATTCAACATGGATAAGACAAAACCGATTGCGACTCCTTTAGCGAGTCACTTGAAACTTTCCGAGGAAATGTATCCGAGTACTCAAACTTTGAAAGATGAGATGGCGGTAGTAGGAAGTTTGATGTATGCCATGGTGAGCACGAGACCCGGACATTGCACATGCAGTGAGAGTTGTGAGTTGATATTTGCAGAACTTGGATAGAGAGTCTTGGAATGCGATAAAATGGATATTGAGATATCTAGCAGGTACATTAAATTACTCTCTTTGTTATGAAGGTACATCTCTAGAATTGTATGGTTATGTGGATGCAGATCACTCTGGTGATCGAGATAGTAGTAAGAGTACCATTGGATATGTTTTTATGGTTGTAGGTACAGCGAGTGAGTTGGGCATTTCAACTACGAAAAGTAGTGGCTCTATCGACGAGAGAAGCTGAGTACGTAGCGATCACGGAAGCCTCTACGGAAATCACGTGATTACAAGATTACCCGGAGGGGCTACATCAAAAGCAGCCGGTGAGCACATTGTGGAGTGATAGTCAAAGTGCAAGTGCACTTGGCAAAGAATGCAGCTTATCACTCGGGGACTAGAAATATCAAGAAGCGTTATCACTTCATCGGGTCAGCATTGAAAGATAACGAGTTCAAGCTACAAAAGATTGATCGCTGAAAAAATCCAGCCGACATATTTATCAAGGTAGTAAATAGAGAGAAGCATACATTCATCTTCGCTACTATTGATATTACTCCATGTTAATTGATGAGGAGCATAGCAGAGGCACAAGTTCCAGTTATTAATTTTTTTGAAGAGGATGAATACAAAGTTGCTTGGTGCATCGGATATATTTATCTTCAAGTGGGAGATTGTTACCATGTGAAACCAAAATATTTCATTAAGGGCTTTTTTGTCTTTTGTCCTTTTTTGCTCCCTGTTGACACCTAAATTTTGATTTTTCTTAAAGCATTCGCTTTTGCACAAAAAATGATAATTAGTTCAGTTCTCACCAAAAATAATTAAATTAGCTTTCATGCGTAGCACATTTGTTTCATATCAGTTGTACGTTGCATTTTTTTAATTAGGGCCGGCGGTGGGGAATTGTGTTTAAAATTCATGAGCAGCAGACCCGAGCCCACATGTAAGTTTCGACCAAGAAAGGGGTGCCGAACTTTTGGGAATTTTTGGGCTTATTTTAAATCTAATTGAGACTTTTAAACACAACTAAAACATAACGAGCTTTATTGCTACATTCGGCTAATATTGACTGGGACCAAAGTTGCTTAGGTCAGCCCATAAAAAAGAATGACAAATCGGCAGGCTCATGAAATAAAGGCCTAGCCAAATTTCCCATCTTAATTTTTGAGAGCAATTGGTTGCAATTTGGCCCTTTGATACTTAATTAAAATTCTGATTATAATGAAGGGTTTATTTTGTGATAATTTGAAAATTTAACCCCAAGCTTGCAATGTTTTGGCCTATATAAACAAGCTTTGTCTAGGGTTTACTGGGGGGGACATAATTTTTTTTTGCACATACGCGTGAGGAAAAGCCACAGAGAGAGGATACAAAGGAGTGGAGTCACTCCCAAAATTTGCAGAAGGAAACCACCACGTTCCTTTGGTGTTGCAACATCAGACGATTTTTTTTTTTGGAGGAGCTCCCTTGATCAACATCTTGCTACCCGATTAAGCCTACACCAAATAGCTTTTCATACGAATCTAGGGAGTCTACCAAAGACCGTTCGTGTTTAATTCCGTGGCCAATCGATCCGAAAGTGTGAGCTTGATATTCGAGTTTCGTGCAAAGTCCGATTAGCGAAGTTGATATTTGGTTCAAGGTAAAAAATTTCTATCGTTGAATATTTGCATGCTAAATTGATTGACTTGCATACTTCTCCGAGCGTTCTTGCATATCTTGCTATATCATGGGATGATTGCTTATTCTGGATCATTTGTTGCTGCTATAAAAAGGAAAAACCGTTAAGTATGAAAATCAAGTCTTGCTTGATTGCTTCCCAAGAGGCCAATCGAATTGGAGGTTTAGCACCCAGTTTATTGCATGTTCTTCCATGTTCTTTCAATTCCCGAAACTTTGAATATGTCGGTGGGGATGTGACTTTTACTTGCCGTTTTCATCATGAAATCCTTAATCGTAATCAACTGGTGATTGGATAATTGTGCACTTGGGAAAAAATAACATCCAATCGGCAAGATGCCATGCGCTTCTTTAAAACATTCATGAGTGGGTTGCTTAATGGGATTGCTTTCGATTGAATTTGATGGGTGCACAAATTAAATTCGGGTTTTATCCTAGTCTTTCGAAATTTTTGAGATAGCTTTTCCGATTAATCTTGACTTATAATTTTGTGGATAATTGTGCACATCTTTGGATTTGTGGTATGTTTGTGGATACTTGACTTATCTTGTGGTTCAAATATGAGATAACCTGAATCTCGATCTTTATCTTAACCGATTGTGTATAATCTAATGATCAAATCTAAATCTTTCGAAATAAGAATATTTAGGATAAGATCGTATCCCGATTGAAAATTTCAAACATATCTTTAAAATCCGAAAAATTATCGATAAGCTTTGAAACCTTAAGAGATAATCTTTCCTAAATTTTAAAAGATATGTGATCCTTTGCGGATAGGGGCTTATCCCTTTTAAAATTCGGCACCTAGGCCGAAATTTTTTTTTATTATATACTTTGGTCTAATTCAAATATTTTTATAATCTACCTTGAGTATAATACATGCTCCCTTGTGCCTCGTCCCTCGGAATATGTGCAATATGGATGACTATCCGACTTCACCCCGAAGTACGACGTCATCCGCACAATGAAATTGTCTAACCTATCCCATAACTTTGGGACCGGACCGATGAATTTCATAATATATATAAACTCACTATCTCGACACCACCCCCCAGGGTACGACGTGAATAAATTATCTTCTGACCCAACCTTCGTGGTACGGGCGAATTCATCGAAAAATTTAGATTACAAGGTGTATTATGCTCAAAGTTTATTATATTTTTATTTGATACATTATTCATAAAGAAAAACATAAAAAAATCATCATGTCTTGACTTTAAATGAGTTTTTTCGGAAATTACATCTTAAGGTGACTCTTAATATAAATTGAATTTAAATTAATCAATTTGTGTTAATTGTCGAACCAATTCATCATAAAAACCGAAAATTCATGGAAAAGGATGACATCTCATTTGCATAACATATAGTTTAATTTTTCATGCATTATTTTCTTGCCATCCATGCATTTCATGTTGTACATTAGCATATTCCATGTATGTTACATATCATGAAATTTGATCCGTATTTGTCTTTGCATCAAGAATCAGTTTTTTTTCATGAATTGATCTTTCACGTCATCCGGGTTGGAGTATCTCATCAAGTTCTCACACATCATGCATATTCCCATCACTTATGCTACGTCACATAGTTTAGATTTTCATATTGTATGTCATTTAGGTTAGAATTCACATTTTTTTTGCATTACCGTTTGATTTTTTTTAAAGTCATCATGCATCATTATTTTCATCGTCACGTAGTTTCATATCATTTGCATTCATATAGTTGCATTTGCACGACATTCATTTAATCAAGAAAACCCAAAAAAATAAATCGCACCTTGTTTTTTTTTTATTTGAAATCAATTGAATTTGCCAATCAAAAGAATTGTCAAAAGAATGGCACCGAAAGGGTGTTAATTGAAAAATTAACATAATCAAGTCTCCGAACCTAAATCTCCGGTTAGCAGAAAATAAAGTTTTCTCCCGTACTTTATTTGGGTACCTAATCTACCTACCAAAAAGATTAGTGGCGGCTCCGAAAATTAGAAATCTTTTGATTAAAATCATGTGAACCTAAGTTGCGAATTGGTAGAGCTTGGGAGAGCTTGGGCTAGGTTAGTTAATTCATTTAATTAACTTGGTAATCCATTAACTTTGGAATTCAATTGAATTTTAGGTCGCGATAGCTCCTAGGTTAAAAGCTATACCTCTTATATTAGTGATGTAAAGGTAGTAGCCATTATAATAGGAAAAAAAAAGCGAAGCGCAAAGTAGCGAATAGAGAGAAAAAGAAAAGAGAGGCCATTACGGCATTCTTGAGTGTTCTCGATTTCCTTTTGCTCCGATCTTGCGAGAAGATCATCGGTTGTATTTCTACTTTTCTCGAAGACTAGTGGATTCATAGAGTGCCTATGCGAGAGACATAACCCAAGTTTGAGTGAACTTCGATAACAAATTTCCTAGTGTGTTTTTCTCGATTCGATTCTTTTATTATTATATTCTCGCTAGCGTGGATTGCTTGCTTGGGTTATTTTTCTGGAATTGGGGCGCGATTCCTAATAATACCACGTATTAGATTAAATTAATGTGGGGTCCATAGGGTTACGGGGTGCGCCAATGCGGGCAACCACACCTCCTTGAGCGATTATACGCTTCCAAACGTGAAAGATCACGTTGGTTGAAACTACGTCAATAAGCGACATCCTCCCCATTGTTCTCTGTGGTGATTCTTTCTATCACTTTCCAAGAAAAACAAAGAACGAAGAACGCTCCTCCCAATTTGTTGATTGTTGTTTGTGGAGAGAAAAACTCCGAGGTCACAAAGGGCTTTTAACCGGTGATCAATAAGGTATGTCCTTGTGATATATCTTCGTCGATCGGTGAATTTAGTGATCTATTGGGCATGTTTCCGCTTTTAAGTCTCAATTAGATCGGATTGAGTATATCCTACATTGGTATCGAGCATGTGTTACTTGATTCCCGATCGTTTTTTTTTTGTTGATCTGGTATGTTTTAAATTTTTTTTTACCCTAATCGTTACGTCACCTTGTTCATAGCGTTTTGGTTATGATTAGTTCATCAAAATAGTAAATTGAACATACCATTAGAACGGCCTCGTCGAGACGATAATTTTGAGTGGTCGCCGGCCTCGAGGGTTCGCCGGAAACCGCCGCACGAGCGCCACGCGCCGCGACGGGGCGGAGTCCCTCGAGGCTGTGACGTTTCGTCCTTTTTATGTCTTTTTTTGTTCGTCAAATTTGAGTTTTAAATATACCATTGTGTTCATCTTGAAGAGACGAATTGTTTGACGGAAATTTGGTCCCCGGACGACGGCCACGTGCCGACAGCGCGTTGGCGAAGCCACTACGTGCGGCGGGCCACGCGCTACGTGCGGCGCACATGAGCGGCTGCGCCCGCGTCGCACGTGCGGCGCACATGGGGCCCGGCCCGCGTGTCGCGCATGTGGAGGCTCGGCCCGCGTCTTTGCGCGCGTGGGGCCCGGCTGCGTGCCCCGCACGTGGCTTGGCCCACGGCGTATTGGGCAGATCCGGCCCAACCCAAAAAAAAAAATGGGCCAGCCCATTTCGGTTTCACCGGAACCGGCCTGCGACCCGAGCCATTACGGACCCGACCCGATCTAACCTTGACCCAGTTGACCCGTTGACTTTGACCAGTTGATTTTAACCATTGACCAAGGTTGACCGTTGACCCAAGAAAAAAAAAGGGTATTGTTGGTCAATACTAAGGGGACTTGTTTTACCTATTATTTATTTATTATGATATGTTCATAATAGTTACAAAATCATTAAATTTTCGTAATCCATTTATGTTCTGCATTCATTGCGGGAATAATGACATGGGTAAGACGAAATGCGAGAACACCCCAAAGGCCAAGGAGAGCTGAAGCTAAGCAAGCTCTTAGGGAGAAGATTACAAAATTGGGCCTTTATAAATGGGATAATGCTTCCGACATTATAACCCATGTTATTAAGGTCAACGATATGATCCAAGAAATCATATGGGCTGGACAAGAAATGACTCCAATAGATGCATTTTATGCACTACGTAACACTATACCCGAAGAATGGCATGGTTTGATGAATAGCGCATGGTGGATTGATGCTACCACATATAAGAAATTCGTGCTACATTTCTTACACGAGTTTAGAAGGATCGGAGCGATGAAGACGTCATCGCTTGCAATGAATGTGTCTTGGCGTAGACGAGAATGTGCCCTGGCGTAAAGGCAATGGTCCTCAAAGGTTTTCCCCAAAGGAGCTATTTTGGTCCCCCTGATTTGATTCATAATCCTCCTCAAGACCTTAATTATTCTTTTCCTTGTACCAAGGAAATTACATATGCTCATGTTCTAACCGGAGCTAGGAGAATCACACGTTATTACATTTAGACTTTTATTTTTTGGCTAGTTCCTTTCCTGTATGTCTTAGGAGACTTTTAGGGACTTGTGATTGTTGAATTGATGATTTATGTATATACATTATGTTATGTGTATATATTTTAAGTGGGAGTGTTCACAAGTTTTAGTAATCTGTATGATGAACACAAAGTGATGATTGTATTGGTATTGATTTTAGATAAGAAAATCTGGATGATGATGGGGAACTTAGTGAATTGTTGATTTTAGAATTTGTTTTGAAACTATATACCAAGTATAATCAAGATGCATGAATATGATTGCATTTGTTGCATACAAATAGACTTTAAACACGTGCTTAAATGTTATACTCGAGATACTATGGCAACGGCATCTAAGAATATTGTTCTTTGAGCTCAATAAGGGTGAGAAATTGAATGGAGAAAATTATGAAATCTTGAGTATCAAAATTCAGTATGTGCTTGAAGAACTAGAGGCACTAGAAGCTCTTAACCCGACCAAGATTGAGCCGGAGGATGGTAATCTTGCACAGCACGGAGAAGAGACAAAGAAGCCTTCAGCGCCTGGAAGAAAAAGAATTCAACCGCTCGCATTACGTTGTTGAGTAGTATGGATAATGACATTATGCGAGAGTTCGGGCAGCATGAAAATGCTAAAGACATGTGGGATGCATTGAAGGCTAGATTTGGATAGACTTACGTCACTAAGCTAAGCAACTTACAATCGCCTTCGACACATATAAGATGCCACATAGATAGAATATAAAGCAACATTTGAGGAAGATGTCGAACATGATTAGTGAGCTAAAGGATGCTGGTCATGTATTGTCGATGAACAACAAGTGCAGGCTGTAATTCGCTCTTTGCCTCACAATTGAGAACACATGAAGGTGAACCGACCCACAATATGAGCGTCACAACTTTTGAGGATGTTGTACGCCATTTGGAGCTAGAGGAGGACCGCCTTCGGTGGCTAAGACACAATCCGATGTATATGTTCTTGGATCTAGCTCACATGGAGCTTCGGGCTTCAAGCGCAAGCGTCCTGGAAAGTTCATGAAGTGGACGAGCAAAAGAGTTGATCCATCCGGCAAGAAACCAAAGTTTGAGAAGCATCGAAAAGGGAAACGTTAACGTGAAGAAAAACATTTCAAGGATGAAATGTTATAACCGTCGCAAGAAGGGTCACTTCGCTCGCGATTGTGGCGACTGGCGAAGAAGGTAGAAACCCTTAACACGCTTAAAAGTGTTTGTTATGTGTCAAGTTCTGTATTTTTAACCTGAATCTCATCCTTTGTGGACTGTAGACTTAGGAGCCACGGACCATGTAGCCGGAGATAGAAATACGTTCGTGGAATTTCGACGAATTCCAAGTGGAGCGAGATGGATTTTTGTAGGAAATAATTCCAAAGTAGAAGTGAAAGGAATTGGCACTTGCCAACTTATCATGCGTGGTGGACGTAGTTTATTTCTATATGATGTTTTGTACGCTCCGGAGATTCGTCGAAATCTTGTCTCTGTATTGGTATTAGTCAAACTTGGTTTTAGTATGAATTTTCACAACAATGGTGTGGATTTGTTGTTGGGAACAACTTTTTATGGTTCTGGTTATTTCACGGATGGCTTTATTGTATTGGATATTGAACATACTAGTATGAATGTATGTTATTCCTTGTTTGCATCTTCTAGTTCTAATGAGAATGATGTGTATACATGGCATGCTAGACTTGGTCATATTGGCCAACAAAGAATAAATAGATTAGCCAAAGATGGCTTATTAGGCAATATTGAGAAAGTTGAATTGCCTACTGTGAGCATTGCCTAATGGGAAAAACAACTCGAAAGCCATTTGGAAAAGGGACAAGAGCTGAATTCCCATTGCAATTAATTCATACCGACATCCGTGGCCCAATGAATGTTAGGGCAAGGCATGGTGCTGTTTATTTCATCACATTTATTGATGATTATACTCGATATGGATATGTCTATCCGATATCTCAAAAATCAAAAGCATTAAGTTGCTTCAAGAAATTTATGACCTTAGTGAAAAATCGGTTAGATAAGAAAATAAAAGCTTTAAGATCCGATCGAGGTCGAGAGTATTTATTTGATCGGTTTAGATATTTATGTGATGAAAAGGGAATAGATGGACAGTTATCCATTCCATATACTCCTCAACAAAATGGAGTAGTTGAAAGAAGAAACATAACCTTACTTGAAATGGTTAGGTATATGATGGCGCAAGCCAATTTACCGATTACTTTTTGGGGCGATGTTTTATTGATCTTTGTTTATATACTTAACCGAGTGCCTTCCAAATCGTTTCTTCCACCCCATATGAATTATGGACGAGTCGAAAACCTGATTTAAGTTTTCTTAAACCTTGGGGTTGTGCTGCTTTGTACTCATGAGTCCAATCATAAATATGGAAAATTGGGACCAAGAGGAAAAAAGAGTATTTTTATAAGATACTCGTAACACTCAAAAGGATATGTGTTCATAGGTGAGCAAGAAAGTGGAAATGTGACTAAATTTGAATCAAGAGATGTCATATTTTTAAAGAATGAATTTCCAAGAAAGGGCGACATAGGTGAAGATTGTTCCCTATTTGAGACATTGGATCAAGACATTGGACATAATGATCCAAGTGGAAGCAATGTGAGAGGTGAGGAGCTGAATACAAACCAATCTCCAATACGCTCCCACTCGGACCGGATAATGGCATTGATCCAAGTGGAAGCAATGTGAGAGGTGGGGAGCTGAATACAAACCAATCTCCATCGCAACCACTTGATGAATCAATGCCATTATCTGGTCCGAGTGAGAGCGTATTGGAGATTGGTTTGTATTCGGCTCCCCACCTCTCACATTGCTTCCACTTGGATCATTATGTCCAATGTCTTGATCCAATGTCTCAACTAGGGAACAATCTTCACCTATGTCGCCTCTTTCTTGAAATTCATTCTCTAAGAATATGACGTCTCGTGATTCAAATTCGATCACATTTCCACTTTCTTTTCACCTATGAACACATATCCTTTTGAGTGTTTCGAGTATCTTATAAAAAACTCAAAAGGATATGTGTTCATAGGTGAGCAAGAAAGTGAAAATGTGACTGAATTTGAATCACAATATGTCATATTCTTAGAGAATGAATTTCCAAGAAAGGGTAACATAGGTGAAGATTGTTCCCTATTTGAGACATTGGATCAAGACATTGGACATACTCGATCCAAGTGGAAGCAATGTGAGAGGTGGGGAGCTGAATACAAATCAATCTCCAATACACTTCACTTGATTGAAGTACCCTTAGTACAATCTTCTCCACGACGAACGGTCGCAAAAGCATTCCTCGACGACGCTTTAAAATTGAAGGGGAAGCTTTCATGATCGCTCCATTGGATGAAGAAGAGCCAAGAAATGTGAATGAGTCTCTATCTTGCCCCGATAAGGAAAAATGGATGAAAGCAATGAAAGAAGAGATGGAGTCAATGAAATCAAACCAAGTTTGGGAACTGGTTGATCTTTCGAAAGGACGCAAAGCCATTGGGTACAAATGGGTTCTCAAAATAAAGCGCAAAGCTGATGGCTCAATTGAGAAATATAATGCACGCCTTGTGGCGAAAGGATATAACCAACGGGAAGGAATTGACTATGAAAATACCTTTTCTCCTGTGGTAAGATTTACCTCGATTCGCCTCATTCTAGCAATAATGGCTAGTTTGGATCTAGAATTACATCGGATGGATGTAAAGCCGCTTTTCTCAATGGAGAATTAGATGAAGAAATTTACATGGAACAACCCGTTGGGTTTGTTAAAAAGGGCCAAGAACAAAAGGTATGTCGACTTTTGAGATCGATATATGGCCTTATGCGATCTTCAAGACAATGGTATATACGCTTCAATAATGCCATAGTGGCATATGATTTTGATATAATTAATGAAGATAATTGCGTCTATATCAAAAGATCCAAAGGTCACTTTGTAATTTTATCATTATATGTTGATGATCTATTGATTCTTGGAAATAATATGGAGTTTGTGAAGATAGTCAAAAGTTGGCTATCTTCTAATTTTGAAATGAAAGATATGGGTAAAGCTACATATAATCTCGGAGTTAAGATTTCAAGAGATCGTTCGAAAAGTCATTATCTCTTTCGCAAGAGACATACGTCAATAAAATTCTCGAACGATTTTGTATACAAGATTGCAAACCCATTGATACTCCTATTGCAAAAGGTAATGGGTTGAGCCGAAAAATATGTCCTAAGACTCCACAAGAGCAAGAACGTATGAAAAATGTTCCATATGCCAGTCTTATTGAAAGTCTCATGTACGCTATGATGTGTACAAGATCGATATTTGTTATGCAGTTGGATTGGTCAGTAGATACCAATCCAATCCAAGGTTAAGCACATTGGATTGCCGTTAAGAGAATCTTGAGATATCTCGAAAGCAAGCGCCGATTACTCGCTAACTTATCAAGGAAGTGATCCGCACCTTGAGGGCTACATCGATGTCTTGACCGGGGAGGAGATTTGGATGAGAGAAAATCCACTTATGGAAATGTATTCTTACTGAATAATGACGCCATATCGTGGAGCAAAGTAAGAAACAACAGTGTATAGCCTTATCCACCATGGAAGCCGAGTTCGTGGCATTATCGGCCACAAAGACAAGAAGGTGTTTGGCTTAGAAGATTTATGGATCATTTGGGTGTTACAAGGGATGCTGCAAAACCTCGTGAAGGTTCATTGTGATAGTCAAGCAAGAATGGCTTATACTAAGGATCCTAAGTTTCACAGTAAGACCAAACACATAGACATTAAGTATAACTATGTCAAGGACATGGAAGCACGAAAGGAAGTAAACATACTTGTATATATCTACCCATAGAATGTTAGCAGATCCCATGACAAAGCCAATTCCTAGATATGCTTTCCTTAGTCATATAAAGACTCTAGGATTATGAGAGGTTAATGTATTGAATATTTGTAATTTTTCCCCGAACGTTAATAATTGATGATGTTGTTTATCAATATTGAAGTCTATAAGTTTATTTGATATTCACGCATATTAATGCTTGGTGCACTATATGTTGAAAAAGGTATGTCGGACGGATGAGAGGTTAGCCCACTCACACGGGTAACCGCCTCTATTTATTATGTAGTGAATAGAGATGAGGCAATTTTAAGCTCATTATCTAGGTGATAATTGAGAGCTCAAGCATAAAATACTAATACCGCCTTAACATGATGTTAAGATGAAGACTTATTCCTTACAATGTCCGAAAGTGAAATAATCTACATATTTCGCTTTATCCGTCTTAAATGCCAGGATGGGAGTTCGATGAAAATTCTTATTTGGAGTTGTTACGTGAACTCAAGTTAGACATCGAGTGTGTCAAGATGAGCATCGTTCGATATTAAAATAGAAAGACATACGCTCCATGGGGAAGGAGAACATACCGTAATGCGTATTTCATATTACGTATGCCTTGTCGACTAATGAGAGTAGGCAAAAGTTTTTATCTCAACTTTTCTATCTTTGTGTGAGACTCTTGAGGATAAAATTCCTCATTTTTAGTACCCTCATGACTCTTGGTATTCTCAAGGTCTCTATTTAGTGTTTGCTATCTTAGGGTGTTGCTCTATGGTTATGAAATTGATTCGATCTAAAGGGACATTTCTAGAAAAGCGATGAACCGAGATTGAGAGATCTAATGAATGAGGAAGATTGATTTGGAGTTTTAAGTCACATTATGGATTATATTCATGAGACCGGTCAATTATCATTATTTGGTGTGATCATAATTGTGAATGTAATATGTCAATTTTAAAATGAGATCTAGTGATAAATTTATATGTGACGGATCGATCTAGGGTACAGACATACAATTTTTTTTATGTCCAATTTTAGAGTTGTCATATACTCCCAACGGATATATGACAACGAGCTCTCGATGTATCTTGATCGCACGGGTTATTTGCCAATATGAACTTTGTGAAGATAAAAAGTTTAGTTGTTATTCCTCCATAGACAAATAGGAGTTGTTTGCCCTACATGGGCGAGTGGAAGATATTAGATTAAATTAATGTTGGGTCCACGGGGTTACGGTGTGGCCCATGCGGGCAACCACACCCCTTGAGCGATTATCTGTTTCAAACGTGTAAGATCACGTTGGTTGAAACTACGTCAATAATCGACGTCCTCCCCATTGTTCTGTGGTGATTCTTTCTGTCACTTTCCAAGAAAACAAAGAACGAAGAACGCTCCTCCCAATTTGTTGATTGTTGTTTGACAGAGAAAAACTCCGAGGTCGCAAAGGGCTTTTAATCGGTGATCAATAAGGTATGTACTCGTGATATATCTTTGTCGATCGGTGAATTTAGTGATCTATTGGGCATGTTTCCGCTTTTAAGTCTCAATTAGATCGGATTGAGTATATCCTACACCACGGAAGATCAATCTCTACCGGTCGATTGCCTTTTACTACTCTTCCAATGGCTGAAGACTCACAAATCACAAGCAGCCTCATTACTAGTTTGTGAAGTTGGGTTTTGTTAGTATCAGTAGCATTGTTAGACTCTTGTTTATTCCTAGTTCTCGCCATTGCAAATCTTCTCGAGATTCAACAAAAAGAAATATCACGAGCATGCCATTTCTAGTGAAACATCCCGGAAAATGAAGGATCGAAGGAACCGAAAAAGATTATGAAGGGAGGTCTATGATGATTTGAAATCTTTTCTACTAGGTAATCCAACATCCTTATGCATGAAGATAATGAATTCGAGTCGTTATGGTCGGACTCTAGTATGAATTTTTGACCACATTTTTCATAGGGCCCTCTTATCTCTTCTTTCTCCGAACTTGAGTTATGGAAGAAGGAGAAGAGGAATCGAGAAGAAGATATTAGCAACAACGGCTTTTATTGGGGGACAACTCATGATGTCCATATCGATCTATTATGTGCCTCTGCATCTAACATTGGGTAGACCTCATATAATAACTATCCTAGCTCTACCGTATCTTTTGTCTCGGTTCTTCTAGAACAATCACAAATATTTTTTTTTATTACGAATCTACTACCAGAAATTCAATGCGTAATCTTAGCATTCAATGTGTATTCTTGAATAATCTCATTTTTCAATTATTCAACCATTTCATTGTACCAAGTTCAATGTTAGCCGGATTAGTCAACATTTATATATTTCGATACAACAACAAGATATTATTTGTAACAAGTAGATTTGTTGGCATTCGTTGATATTGGATAGGAAATTAAATGACAAGAAATCTGAAGGCATGAATATAGGAATTAACCATTGCCGGTAATGTAAATGATGATGTAGAACTAAAGACTGCAGAAAAGGAAGAACATTGAGTGCTCTGTAATTGATTGAACGAACCTTTACAAAGAGTACAATGTGGATATTCACAACCCACTATCGACTGTTACATATAAATTATAAATGCTATACACGGCTCATATTATTAGCAACACTTATGTACAAATAGTTACAAATACCAATATTATCGGCTCCACTACTTGAGAGATACATCTGTGTTTACATGCTAGCAAATCTCCGTTTTTGTTTGTTGATCATTTGCTTTAACACTTGGCCATAATTCGTTAGTGCTTATCATTCAAAACTTTTCATTGATTCGATCAATCAACCTAACTCTTGAAAGCTCCTTGACGAGTGGACTCTCGTCGACTCAACAGTTGGTTAATTTATTTCTTTTTTTGGGTATCAATAGTATGTAATTTGTCAGTTATAATTTAATCTTTGTTGTTTCTTTCTTTTTAATGTGGTCTAAGCAACATAACTGATTTTGATTTCCTTGGACTATTTCACTTGCATCGCAGCACCCCAGGTCTCTTCCTGTACTGACGTACCAAAAAGTATATATTTAATACATTGTCATTGCTGTTTTTTCTTCCCCATCAAAAGTTGCTAACAAATATTGGTCGATGAATGATAAGCAACGAAACATTTATTGGATATTTCTAGCTGCTATCGTTTTTCAATCAAATTGGGTATAATGATATCATTTTAATCAACGGTACATGTGTAGAATTTTTAGACCTCGCCATTAAACAATGTAAGGGTTTGAAACACAATATGGAAAAGTGTAGACTAGCTGTCAAGATCAGTTCCATAATGTATGCATGTGCTAGTGGACATCATGTATTAGATACATTCATGCCGTCATGAGAGTATCTCGAAAGAAAGATTCCTTGAAAATGGTTTTTTGTTTTCGGTTTTTGCTGAGCAAGATTTGTTTAACAATACTCCTACTGTCGATCTTGGAATATGGAATGCATTGCATTAAAAAAACAAATATCTAATTACTTTAAAAAAAATTCACTTATGAGGACATGTGAGCCGTCTAAAAAATGTCACATTCAATTTAATGAGTCCACATGTCCACTTTCCTTATTTTAAAAGTATCAATTATGCACGGTCATCTATGCCATATTCAATGAGAAAAGCTTCTTTATTTCTAGGGAGTAGGGAGTCCATATCCTACACAATGACAAATTGAGGTGATGAAAAAATTCAAGTAGCCGTGCTTAGTAAATAAAAAACTGAAAGCTCATCATTGAGCATATGATTTACCAGATTATAGGGAGCTAAGTCAACTGAGATTTTGAACTGCCATGTTAGGCACACGATTTCTCGGGTTTCAAGGATCTCTTAATGCCATTATTTTTAGAAATAGAAAATCAAGGGAGAGTTTGAACTGGATCCACATATACAATGTATAATCATAATTATGATCTTTTGTTGCATTTCACTTTTTTATTGTTCACCGCTATAAAATTTGCTATTATTATATTTTTTAAGTGCCAAAAGAGAAGATGCTAAAGAATAGGGTATTCCATACGCTCTGGTTCACTTAGTTGATTGTGACGTTAGAGTTTTTTTTTTTTTTTTTTTTTTTGTGACCGGGGAACCCCCGCACGGCCGGCAGCCGGGGGTAAACCCTGGGGGCAACACGTCTTAGCCACCACACACGTCTGCCATAAAGTCACCTGCAACGTCCAGGATTCGAACACTCGGCCTTTTGCGAGAGGAAGAGTACGCGAGCAAAGAGCCACTTTCAGGTGGGTGGTAAATGAAAAAAATTAACTTGTATAATTCGGCTGCTATACCATGGAAGTAACTATTCAGCTATTTTGTTGTCTTTAAAGTTATGCAAAGTACCGATTAAAAAAAAAGTTAATGCAAAGTGACTTCGTAAATGAAGAAGAAAAAGACTTTGGAGATGTTGGAGTTTGGCAATGTTAATTTGCGAGGCCTAGGCCCATAGGCCCATTACCCTAGAACATTGGGCCTAATTTAATGTGTTAGACAAAAAAGGACTAGCAGGCCCATAATTTGACGATGGAGCTCCGCACTCATGAGAAAATATTGCATTTGGGTCGTAACTACTGTTGATTTGAGAGGATTCGGTACCCGTGATGGAAAGAACCCAAACCATTCAAGTGCAAATCCTTTTTACTAGCCCAACTAGCGGGAAGGTGATGCCCAGCCTAAATACTTGGGTGCTCTGAAAATTTAAACCGTAAACCACCAGAACCAACTACAAGTCAACGACCCCAACTCTGTGCTGGTCCTGGTCTGTCAAAATGAAAACCGAGGAGCTTTGCTACGTCTTTATATCATCCTGGTACATGAGTTAACAGGGAGATAAACAGAAGGAAGAGAGAGAGAGAGAGAGATAGCTTGCACGAAATTTCTTCAACTCTTGGCGATGGCCTCTAGCAATTCTCTATCATCACTATCAGCATCCGCATCCTCTGTGCGGTCACGATACGACGTGGTCTTGAGCTTTAGAGGAACGGATAAGAGCAGGCATTTGGCGAATCGCCTTCTCGCCAGCTTATCCAACGCAAGGATAAGCGTGTTTAGAGATGAAAAGGAGATTGGGGCAGACAAGGGAATCGACCCAGCGCTGGTCAAAGTGCTTGGACGGTCGAAGATATCGATACCGATCATCTCGCCGGACTATGCTTCCAGCGAGAGCTGCCTCATGGGGCTGGCCAAGGTGCTGGAGTGCAGGGACACCATGAACCATGCCATCATTCCCATTTTCTATGGCATCAACCCCTCCGACATTGGTTCCTTGGCGAACCACAAAAAAGAGGGGTCGATGGCAAGCTCCTCGACTCCTGGAAGTCCGCCCTCCATAGTATCGGACAGTTGAAGGGATATCATCTCGGCCACACGAGCGACCAGTAACTCTACTTTCCTTTTGCTTGTACCTCCTTTTAAATTCCAGCGTGAAGTCATTGATGTTGAACTATCAAGCTGTTGTAGATTATCTTGGTGAATAATCTATTTGCTTGTACCTCCTTTTAAATTCCAGCGTGAAGTCATTGATGTTGAACTATCAAGCTGTTGGAGATTATCTTGGTGAATAATCTATTTGCTTGTACCTCCTTTTAGTAGCTTTGCAAAATCTTTCTACTTTGTCGCAACATCGGAGGAGTCGACTTTTTCTTTCTCTCTTTTTCTTTTCTTTTCTTTTTGAAGTTAACGAGAGGAGATGGCGAGCACTTCTGCACAATACTCAGTCTTTAGTGACAACAAAAACCTTGTATCGTTTCCAGGTCCGACATAATAATAGATGACCGAAATCATGCTTAAGAAGTCACGAATTGTTACTCAACTTGTTAGTATTCTGCTTCATTCTTCTGCCTTTCTTGTTGTTTCTTTCTTTAATTTCTCACCATAGTTCATTTTGATTATTAGGGATGGCAGGCTTATATCTGAGCTCGTCCTGTATGTCACTCGACAGCTGAAGAATGCTGAACTAGCGGGTTCTTCCGTGCTAGTCGGAATTGATAATCACGTCCGCACGATGATGACAAAGCTTGGAGTCGACTATCGCAACAAACAAGCAGTTGAAATACGCGGCAATGAGGTCCGAATGGTTGGAATACATGGCATTGCGGGGATCGGGAAAACAACTCTCGCAAAGTTCATTTACACCCAGCTATGTCCTCTGTTTCAAGGCTGTAGCTATCTGGGAAACATCGGAGAGGTATCGAAAACTGAGCCCCTGGAGCATCTGCAAAGCCAACTGGTTTCTGACCTGCTAAAACAAGAGCCCATAAGCTTGGGTTCCGCAGAAGAGGGTATTCACTATATCAAACATAGGTTTCGCAGGATGAGAGTTCTCATCGTGCTTGATGATGTCAATGGGAGGCATCATCTCGAAGCATTTGCTGGGAAGCTAAGATGGTTTGGTTCGAGAAGCAGGATAATCGTAACCACCAGAAAAGCCAATCTTCTTAGTATCCCTGAAGTGTTTGCGACTTACCAAGTTGAGCGTATGGAGTTCGATCAATCCCTTCGTCTTTTCTCTCGACATGCTCTTGGGGAAAGTTCTCCCGGTGAGGGCTATGAAGATCTGTCCAAACAGATTGTTTCCACAATTGAAGGGATCCCTTTAGTAATCGAGGTTCTAGGCTCATTTCTGTACAGAAAACAGATAGAAATGTGGGATGAGACGTTACAGCAACTGAGGAAAATGCCAGACGATGTGGTCCAACAAGTGTTGATGACTAGCTATGAAGATCTAGATCAAGGGACTAAAGATATATTCCTCGATATAGCTTGTTTCTTTATAGGAAAGGACAAGAGAATTCCCTTCTATATGTGGGATGACTGCGGTTTTTGTCCTTCTTGTGGTATGGAGAGTCTCCTTCTCACGTCGCTGGTGAAAGTCGGAGAGAATAACGAGCTCTCAGTGTATGATCTATTAAGAGACCTTGGTCTAGCAATTGTCCAGGACCAAGACCCGATTCCTGGAAGGCGCAGCAGGCTGTGGAATCACGAGGAAGCCCTCGATACCTTAAGGAACAAACAGGTAAAATATTCTTGTTTTGGAATTATTTATGCCAGGCTTTAACCGCCCCACTATTCAATTATCTTTTCTTCTTCCAATCTACAGGGAACGGAAAAGGTTCAAGCCCTCTGTCTTAAGTACGACAATGGCTCACACGATTATTTCACAGGTGGAGAATTTCAAAGCCTGTCTGAGCTGAGGTTCCTTAAATTGGACAATGCAAATATCCGGGGAGATTTCATGGATCTACTTTCCAATTTAAGGTGGCTCGATTGGCGAGGGTGCCCCCGAGACCTTTGAAGCCGTGAACTTGCATCTGGAGAAATTGTTGATTCTTGATTTATCATGGAGCAAGGTCACTCAAGACTGGGAGGGTTGGAGTCAAATCAAGGTGACATGGAAAATATTTCATTTCGTTTGACTCATCACTGGTAATTAACTTTGTCTGAAATATATTCTATTTTGGATTGCAGATGCCACGACTGAAAGTTTTGAACCTCACAGGGTGTAATGAAATGCTGATGACTCCCGACTTCTCCAGTTACCTGCAGTTGGAGATGCTGATTCTCGAATGCTGTTCTCAATTGGTCGAGATACACCCTTCAATCTGTAATCTAACATCCTTGGTTTCCTTGAATTTGAAATCCTGCAGCAATCTTAGGGAGTTGCCGCCAGAAATGGGTAACATGGAAGCGCTGAAAGAACTTCTCCTTGATGACACTTCAATACAAGAAATCCCTGAATCGATAGATAGAATGAAGAAACTCGAAGCTCTTAGTGCCTCCAATTGCTGCTCACTAGCTTACCTGCCCAAAACCATTGGCTTTACGGAAGCTCTTTCAATGCTATTGCTGGACAATGCGAAGATCCTCGAACTCCCGATTCAATTGGAAGTTTGGTGAAACTAAAACGATTGTCGCTGAGGGATTGCCGGGGGATACAGAAACTTCCACAGTCTATTGGCAAATTAGGATGCTCATTGGTGGAGTTGGACGTATCAGGGACGCTTATTTTGGAGCTGCCCGGGTCCACGGGTAACCTGCAGCTACTGAGAGTTCTTAAGATGGAGCGTTGTCATGTGAGAAAGTTTCCTAGTGCCATTGGCGATCTAAGGAAGCTTGAAGAGATCCATGCCTCCCACTGTAGGAATTTGAAGGGCAGCATTCCCAGTAACATTGAGAATCTTCAACTCCTAAAAATACTGATCTTAGGATATAGTTGTGTTTCTAGCCTACCCCCGTCCATCAAGTCACTAAGATGTCTCCAGACCCTCGATTTACTTGCTTGCGACAACCTCGAAGAGTTGCCCATTCTTCCGTCAAGTTTGACTTGTCTGAGAATTAGTTCAAAGAAGATGAGGATAATCCCAGATATTCAGAATTTGGTTGAACTGGAAGACTTGAGCTTAGGCTGTGAAAAGCCCAAGGAGCTAATAGATCCTCCATCGTCGCAGACTTGGACCGTGAGCTTGCTGAAGCTCAAGAGCATAGAGTTGTCTCATTCCCAAATCTCCAATTTGGGATTTGAGTACAGCCCTGCTTGCAAACCACAGCTCAACAAAGTCGTTCTGTCCGGCACAAATCTTCAAGGAGTATCAGGGCTCCCCTCATCATTGTCCGTCTTGTCCATCCAAGCTTGTTCGTCACTGAAGAGTTTGCCGACAGTTCAGAATTTGATTTACTTGTCAGAGCTAGAGCTCTTGAACTCGGCTGTCAAAGAGATTAAAGGGCTCGATGGGCTACAAAGCCTAGAGATCCTGGCTGTGTCTGATTGCGAGATACTACATCTCAATGGCCTCTCCAAATTGAGATCATTGAAGAGATTGTCTCTCAAGAACTGTGGCTACCTCGAAAAGCTGCCCAACGTATCTGGCCTCAGCATGTTGAGGGTCCTGACAATCCATAAGTGCCCGAACATCCACAACATCGAAGGCGTCAAGGAAGTGCCATCCTTGGAGCAGCTGCTCGTGAGTGAATGTGATGCTGCAAGTTCAGATGAAGTAAAACAAGCCCAGAGGAGTATCGGAGAACGTTTGAAGACATCCCCTTGAGTATGATCGTCATGTCATATGATGTGTTTTGCTTTTCCCCTTGAGAGTCACAAATGTTTGTTTTCTTTTAGTTTCTCACCATGCGGTTGACGAGAAGTGGAAAAACTGGTCATTCTAGTGTTTCAATGTATCGAAGAGCAGAGAAATCGCATGTAATTTAAGACAGTTTCAGGTTAAGTGAAATCCACAACAAGTATCACTTCTAAACCATCGCAGTACGCCACTTCTAAGAGTTATTGTTGGAAATTTGGAGCTCTGATACCATGTTGAAATTTTGAGATATGTGCAGAAGAATAATTTTGATATGAATGATAGTTTGTAGTTAGAATGCGTGCAAGTGTGTATATGTGTAGTATAGTTGATGTAGAGGAATGGACTAGGAGATGACACTTTAAGAAATGTAGGCAAGGTTTATAGGACAAGGATTAGACTCTATTTAGAGGGCCATTGCACCGTCTTAGTGCAAAGATGTGTTCCTAGTGCTTCAACGTGGACTCTTGCTTTATTACACATTTCAATTAGGGGTGAGCAAAAATATTGGGATCCACCCAAACCAGACTAGACCGGATCATTCCCAACCGATTTGATTTTGGATGGTAACCTGTGGGTACCGGTCCGGTTCTCATTTCTAATTTTCTGGAACCTACACTGGTACCGGTTCGGCTCCCGATTTTAGTTGGGAACCATCCAACCAAACCGGACCTAATAGAGATATATATATTTTTTAATTAAAGCTATCTCTTGTGTGTTTGTGGCAAGAAAAAGAGGCATGTGTTTGGTGAGGCAGAAAAGTTTGTCTCAATTAGTTGTAGTTGCTTGAATCTTTGTCTTCCATCTCCGGTCCATCAAAGTTCGGAAAACCATATGACGTAATATGCTACAAAAGTGTCCATAGGACATGTTGACGCCTAAATTTTGAATAATATATATTTTGCATAAAAATTAGAACTAATTTTAGTTCTAAACAAAAATCATCTCACATATTCATTTAGCATTGGCATATAATTTGAGCTTAATTTAACAAGTGTCCTGGACTAGGCATGCGGTGGAAAAATGCACCAAGAAGATTTGGGCTTGAAAGAAATATTTTCTCGGGGATCTGTATTGCAAATACTCAAAACTTCGGGGCTGTATTGCAAATACTCGGAACCGGGGGATCAGTATTGCAAATACTGAACTTCGGGGACCTGGATTGCAAATACCAAAAGAAGATGGGGAAAGGAAGATGGTGAAGAGAAGATAATGAAAGGAAGATGAAGAAGAGAAGATGAAAATGGAAGATGAAGAAAGGAAGATGAAGATAATGAAAGGAAGATGAAGATGAAGAAGAGAAGATGAAAATGGAAGATGGAGAAATGAAGGTGAAGAAGAGAAGATGAAGATGAAGAAAAGAAGATGAAAATAGAAGGTGAGGAAATGAAGATGAAAAATGGAGGATGAAGAACTTTGCTTATAAAAGAAGAAGAGTTCTTGAAGAGAGAGGAGAGTTTTTTGGGAGGGAGTAGAAGAGAATGGAGAGAGTTTTTGGGGTGAAAAGAGAATTGAGAGAGTTTTTAAGAGGAATTCTTTAGAGAGGAAAAAGAGAATTCTTGAGAAAAAATTTGGAGAGAGTTTTGAGAGGGCTTGAGTGTTTTGAAGCTCGGTGATACCATTGCCAATTTCTCGCACCCATCAACACAAGCCACAAGTTCATCACCATCGTTCAAGCTTCCGCATAAGAAAAGAAAGTTAAGTGATTCCCTAACTTTCTTTAATTTCGAATACAAATTAGCTCGGATTTTCTACATTGATTTTCTCTATATTTTTATGTTAAATAACATTGCATATCAACGATGAGACATCAATGGTACGAGAATGAAAAGGAGAGCAAAAGGGAAAAATATCAACGCCCGGATTGCGGTCTCATGAAATTCTAGCGAGTTGAGAAAGAAGCGTGAAGGAGAGATAGGACCAAGAGATTTCTCGGTCTAACGAGTCACCAAATCGGTCCAATGGTTAAGACAAACCCGAAGCACAAGTTTGGTGCACGAGTTCAAATTGGGGAGTAATCTTGAACTTATTTCATCCTAATTTCATGTAATTTCTTTATTTTAAAAATACTCAAAAATTCAAAAAAAATGTCATGGGAAGAAAAACCCAAAAAAATTGATTCTTTGATCTTCAAGTAGAATTTATCAAATTTATCAAATCCATTATTTTTTCATGAATTTTAAGGTACCGAAAGGGCATTAGTTGTAATTAATGTAACCAAGTCCCCGGACTCTTAATCTCTGGTTCGCAGAAATAAGATAGTTTTCTCCCGCTATTTTATTTAGGTTTCTAATCGACCTACCGAAAATGATTAGTGGCAACTCCAAATTCAAATCACATTGCATATTAATCATTCGAACCTTAAGTTGCGATTTGGTATGGACTTGGGAGAGTCGAGTTAGGTTAGTTAATTAATTAACTCGATAATCCATTAGCCGGAAATAATAACTTGTTTATTTTTTTTGATTTTCATGACGACTTAGCGACTTGGGGACCCAAAGAGGACTTAAGCGAGATAAGTTCATGAAAAGGAAAATTACTTGATTTGGCAATCTTGGTTGAATTTTAATCCCTATATGTTAAATGGTTTTGCGGGAAATGGAGTTATAAGGGGAGGAGTTTGTGGCTAACCTCTGTTTTGTAGGCTTGGTGATGAGAATTTTAAATTTTGAATCATCGTAGTGTCGATTGCCTTTAAAATGTCGTGCATGCCCTAATATAATTGCACTACACCACCTTGACTTGTGACCGAACCCGGGTCACCCGATAGTTTCGGGATGGTATTTATGTGGTTCTTTAACCTTGGCGGTAAGGCTTCGCTAAAGGTTATCCCACTTGAATCCCGAGTTCTTCAAAAAATGGCTCAAGGGTCGTTCTCATGCGCGTGAGGCTATGATGCATGAGAGTTGCCCTTGTCGACCGAACCAAGCCGAGATGATTGGACCCGATTAGTCATGACTATGTATGCGAGGCGGCAACTAGTCATGATGAACGTGCGCGAGGCTGCGACATGTCGTTACGTCTTTCATTTCATTTTTGCTAAAAGAACTAAAATCTGAATTCACGTTTCATGCGCATGTCTTTGTGATTGACATTTTCTTCATATGAGCGGTAATTTCTTGTCTCTTATGCCCTGTTATCTCATTTTTATTTTTGGGCTGGTCCATGGTTTAGGTTGATTGTTTATGAATCTCATTGTCTTGTTTCCAATTTCACATTTGCTTCCGTAGTTTTTTACAATTTCATCGTTGTCCTTAATTCGATTTGGCTTGTTCCTATTGTACGATTTTTACTAAATTCTACGATCGAGCTTTGAGTAAGTGCCAAACATGAAAGTTGTAGACCTATGTTTCAACTAATATCCTACAAAATTTCAGAATTAAATTCATAATTTAAGATGGCCTTTCGTTTTTTTAACTACCGTAGTTATAACAGTTTTCTGAATGCGATTTTTCGGAAAGACACATTAAACTGATTTGATCCGCTCATTTCTAGTCCGATTGGTCAATATAAAAATTATTCATCATCTTCTCAGCTATAAGCTCGTAAATTTTGGACGTATTTTGACCAACGTACGAATTAATACGGATTTTTTCGTAAAGCGGACAAATTGAAAATTACATGTTTCAATTCTTTGGTCATAATCACTTTGTTCGTTTGAGTCTAGAGGGATGCCATGGGCCGACTCGCTATTCTCGCTCCCTGTACTCATTTTTTATTTGTTACTTTGCGTACGGGTAATTTTTCACGGATCCTCGGCATATTACTCGATTGATGGCGAAGAGAATGGCCGACATTAACGCCGCTGTCCATGAGACTTTGAATGAACAGCTCGGTGCTCTAACCGAGCGATTTGAAGGGATGATGTCTCACAAGATGATGGATAATTTCATAGCCAAGCTTCAGCCGTCCAGCTCAAGCCCTCCGCCCGGTTGTGCCAGCTCTAATTCCCTCGGCGAGCAATTCCGGCAAGGCCCCGGAAGGTGTTCCCTATCGACTATACGCTTGGAAGATATTATTATAACGAGGCACGGGCTCGAGCATACCACCCTCGATTCCAGCTCCCCAAACCAACCCGATGACGATAACCAACGACCAACAAGTTTGTCATCATGGGGAATACATGAGGAGGGAAATCTAGTGGATTGAAGTATACGACCCGGATGAGTTCGGTCAGATTATGAGGAAGTTCGTCAAGATTTCGAACGAGATGAAGAGATTAAGCCCTTGACCAGGTGAACAAGCTATCTCGATCAACCTAAGCGATGCGGAAAACTCTAAAAAAGTTAAGATCGGGGCAAACCTTTTCAAAGAGATGTCGAGCGCTTGATTAAGCTCCTAAAGGATTACCGGGACGTTTTCACCTAGTCCTATGCGGATATGCCCGATCTTGACCGTTCCATTGTCGAGCATTGTTTGCCGATCGATCCTTCGGCTAAGCCGGTCTTGCAAAAGTCAAGGAGGGCCGGACGGAATTAGTGCGAAGATCAAAGAGGAGGTCATGAAGCTTCTCGATGTAGGATTCATTGAGACTACGAGGATATTCCGATTGGGTCGCTAACATAGTCCCTGTCATGAAGAAAGATGGCCGCATTCGATGCTGCATGGTTTGAATTGTTTTCATTCATGGATGGTTTCTCCGGGTACAATCGGGATCCACGATGAATGTCAATGACAAGTTGAAAACCACTTTCACCACACCATGGGGAATGTTCCATTCTCGGGTAATGCCGTTCGGTCTCGAAACGCTGGAGCCACTTACCAACGAGCCATGGTTGCCCTTTTCCACGACATGATGCATAATGAGATTGAGGTTTACGTCGATGACATGATAGCAAAAACAAGGCATGGAGAAGATCACGTCGAAACGCTGAAGAAATTATTCGACGGACTCGAAAGTACAAGTTACGCCTCAACCCCGCCAAGTGTGTCTTTGGGACCAGCTCGGGCAAGCTACTCGGATTCGTGGTAAGCGGTAAAGGGCATTGAAGTCGACCCTTCGAAAGTTAAGGCTATTCGTGAGCTTAAGCCGCCGACGACGGTTAAAAAAGTTCGAAGTTTGATGGGTAGGCTAAACTATATTGCTCGATCCATCTCTCGGTTGTCGAAACTGCTAAGCCATTTCTCAAGCTATTAAAGAAGAATGCGCTAGTCCAATGGGATAGCGAATGCGAAGAAGCTTTTGGAAAACTGAAGCAAGATCTCATGAATCCACCCGTGCTTGTTCCTCCAACGCCTGGAGCAACCTCTAATCCTCTACCTCACAATCCTTAGTGAATCCTTGGGTGCTATGTTAGCCCAAGAGAAGCAAGAGGATGGGAAAGAACGAGCTATTTATCCGAGCAAGAAATTCACAATTTTCGGAAATGAAGTACTCAAGTAGAGAAAACATGTGCGGCGTTAGTCCAGGTGCTGCACGGGCTTCGGCAATATACCTTGCATCACCAAGTGCTTCTGGTGACGGAATGCGATCCTATCAAATACTTGCTTAATCAACCCGCCTTGATTGGTAGACTTGCCAAATGGCAAATCCTCATCTCCGAGTTCGACGTTCAATATTTGTCCCAAAAGTCAATCAAGGGACGAGCTATAGCGAGATGTCCTAGCTGAAAATCCGGGGCAAGATGATGATGCCTATCATTCGAGGATCGAATCATGTCGGTGGAGGATTACATCTGGACTATGTACTTTGACGGAGCTGTCAATTTATCGGGGTCGGGCACGGGAGCGGTTCGATATCTCCGGGTGGTCGGCATTATCCTGTGGCAGCAAAATTGGTATTCCCTTGCACAAATAACATAGCAGAATATGAGGCATGCATCCTCGGCCCTCAGGCTGCGATTGAAATGGGGATAGCCCGACTCAAGGTGTTCGGAGATTCCGCTTTGATTATCCTTCGATTGTTGAAAAGTGGAAGACGAGAGATGCCAAATTGCTACCCTACCATGAGTATCTGGATGAATTGGTAGAGGAATTTGAGGATATCTCATTTGAGTATCATCCGGGACTCATAATCGATTGACGATGCATTGGCTACCTTGTCTTCAATGTTACAAGTCGCCAATAGACTTGAGGTTGACCCACTGAAGATCGAGGTACTAAAAAAACCGGCATATTGTATGGCCGTGATCAATGAACCCGATGGTAAGCCATGGTACCATGACATCAAGACTTATATTCGAAGCGGGAGTTCCCTGAAAAAGTACCGTATCGACCAAAAGTACATAAGGAAGATGGCCTCGAAGTTCTTCTTGAATGGAGAGAATTTGTACAAGCGGTCATTCGATTCGTCCTACTAAGATGCACCGACTCAACCGAAGCGATTCGTCGATGATGGAAGTACATGAAGGGATGCGTGGTCCACACATGAACGGCCACTTGTTAGCTAAGAAGATTATGAGGTTGGGTTATTATTGGCTCACACTCGAAAGAGATTGTATTCAACATGTCCGGATTGTCACAAATGTCAAATTCATGGTGACAAGATTAATGTCCCTCCAAATGAGTTGCATCGAGTTATCCGAACCATGGCCGTTTTCTATGTGGGGCATTGATGTTATCGGTCCTATCAACCCTAAAGCATCAAATGGGCATCGATTCATCTTGGTGGCGATTGACTATTTCTCTAAATGGATTGAAGCCGCATCCTATTTAGCGGTCACGGCACGAAATATCGCGAAATTTATCCGCCGGGATATCATTGCTCGATACGGTTCACCTGAAGCCATAATCACCGACAATGGCTCGAACTTAAACAACAAACTAATGGACGAATTGTTTAAGGAATTCAAGATCAAGCATCTGAACTCTTCCCCATATCGTCCTCGGATGAATGGAGCAAGTAGAAGCCGCCAATAAGAATATTAAGAAAATTTTAGCGAAGACGGCTGAAAATTATCGCGATTGGCATGAGAGGTTGCCATTTGCACTTATGGCGTATCGGACCTCGATCCCGGACATCTACCAGGGCAACCCCGTATTCTCTTGTATATGGAATAGAGGTTGTTCTTCTACAGTTGAAGTGGAAATTCCTTCATTACGTATCTTGTCTCAAGCTAAGGCGACGGAAGCTGAATGGATCCAGCAGAGAGCCACCCAATTGAATCCGATCGACGAAAAAAGACTTAAGGTTGTATGTCATGGCCAGTGTTATCGACAGAGAGTTGCTAAATCATTCAACAAAAAAGTTCGGTCTCGATATTTTCGGATCAATGACCTGGTCTTGAGAAAATTATTGCCAATAGTCCCACTCCCGGAAGGGAAATTCGCTCCAAACTATGGTGGTCCATATATAGTAAAGAAGGTGCTCCCTAGTGGTGCTTTGATTCTCGCCGAGATGGATGGTCGCGTCTTTACCAATCCAGTCAATTCGACACCTTGTAAAGAAATATTATGCTTGATTCACTCCGATGTTTTCATAATCGAGTTATAATATTATACTGATTCACGAGTTGTTCACATTTGAGCATTCGTTTGTTTCCTCGCTACTAATCTTTCTTTGAGAGATTGTTTCGAATGGGGGAGCCTCTACGGCCCAATTGAATTGACCATCGGGAGCGTGAGATTTACATATTCGCCAGAGTAAAAGGGGTTATCTTGCGAAAAGATATGACGACCAATATGAAATGAGTAAAAACTTGCATTCATTTCATTCATCGGAAAGCCTTACAAATAGATCAACGGGGTGGGAATGTAAAGTCAAACCGAGCCCTAATGAGCATCACAAAGGAGTTTAACCGACTCTCCATACGGTTGATGCTCCGCCAACACCGATCGCTCCGAGAATCGAGATCCGCCGACTTAAAGAGGAGGAGCTCACATTTCTCTTTGAGCTTGGCTACCTTGTCCTCGTGATGCTCGGCGGTAAATTCAGGTCATGGATCAAGCATTCTCCCGCTGGCTATATCCAGGGTCGGATCGTCCGGCCTTTCTTCCGGCCATGTGCATTGAAATTTTAAAACAATATTGAGCGGATTGCGCTCGAAGATGGTCCGGGACATGGCCAAACACCCCACCAAGTTTCCCTTCTCACGAATCGGCGGGGAGACTTGTTCATTACCGTAGTCGAGGGCCTTCTTATAATTGTCGGCTACAAGACCGGCCAACACCAAGTTGTCCGACCGATCCGATAGCGTGCCTTCACAAGGTGGGCCAAAGTAACATCTTGATAAGCAACATGGTAAGCCTCCCGGAAATTAGTGAAGAGGGTGGGGAAGATCCTATATTCCTCTTCTAACTTGGTACCTTCAATAGAAGCGGTGTCCATATCCCTAAACATAAGGCAATTTCGGTTTCGGCCTCCGGATGGTTGGCTATATAAGAGTAGCCATGGCATAGGAGATTATAAAATTTCTCCCATTTGGCCAAAATTTCAGCCGAGAAGGCGTGTGCGGGAAGGGAAGCCATTGTTGTTGAAGCGGCTAAAAAGAGTGGAAGCAAAGAGTGCTTAGAAGGTTGGAGATGAAGATATGAAGGCGATAATTGTTTCGGCGTTATATCCTAATTTAAAGGGCAGGAAAAGCGATAGCAATAATTATTGTGAAGGCCGAGTTAATTATCTAGGCAAAACTACATGCGTTTCGTTCATTGGATCCTGGATCTATCGTCAATCCGTGATCTCGAGCCTCACAAATCCAAAAAGTTACGAAAAGAGTTGAAGTCCCACCTTGATTGAAAGCGAGTGGGAGACAAGCATACTTTCCGAGAGAAGAAACAAGCAATTCTTGCGGAGCCACGTTAGTTACTCGGGTAAAACTACGGGCGTTTCGTTCATTGGATCCTGGATCTATCGTCAATCCGTGATCTCGAGCCTCACAAATCCGAAAAGTTACAAAAAGAGTTGAAGTCCCACCATGATTGAAAACCGAGTGGGAGACAAGCATGGTTATCAAGAAAAGAAAATCGGTGCGAGTGGATTCGGGGTCCCATCACGTTGAAAAAATAAGGCAAAGCGGAAACACGAAATCTTGGGAAAAACGTTGGCTTAGTGATTTTCATCCGCATTAAAAGGGAGGTTTTGGAACATACCCGATTACTCGAAAGAATTTGGAGAGAGTAAGCATACAGCGGAGAATAGAGTGAACAAAAGGCGGTAAGAGGTATTTCAATCCAACATGTTTAGAGGCCATCAAGCACTTATGGAGGCAACCAACCTAGACATCCTCGAAAGCGAACTGCTGGATTTCGAGACCGGATCCAACGCTGAAGCCGTAAAACCCAACTCTATTGGCGGTGAAATTCAAGATCTCGACAAAGCAACAATAATGGCGGCGGCGCCTAAATCAACCTCGTAAAAGAAAATATCAAATCGAGTGCTCGAAGCTCGCCTTCAAGGAGTGCTCTTACGTGAATAAGAGACGCAAAAATGAATTGAGCCGGATGATAGGAATGGAGCCCTTGAAGGTCAAGTTTTGGTTTCAAAACAAGCGGACCCGATTGAAGGTTAAAAATGAAAGTCATGAACTTGCGTTTCGAGAGAAGAAAATGAAAAGCTTCGACGAGAGAACAAGAGGTATAGGGATGCTATTAACACGGTGTTTGCCGTATCCGTAGCGGCCCCATCTCCTTTGGTGACATGTCCTTCGATGAGCCACATCTCGAGCATTGAAAATGCTCATTCACCTGATTCATCACCCGAGCAAGCTCTCGTACAATCCGATTTCGTTGGAGATACATCCCGGAAAGTCGGTCTTGTAGAGGCAGAACCGATGCCCTTCGAGGGAAGAGACATGCATCACTACAATTGGAGTTTCCTTGATGTCACGGCCAGCCAATTCAACGCCGATGGAACTCCGAATGTGTAGCCTACATGAAGCTTTAGTTTTTTATTATGGGCTCTCAAAATATCGCTTTTCGAGCATTACTAGCCAGCCCTTACGAATCCTCAAGAGAAGTAGTGACATGTATGAATGAATGTACTGTTTGTTACAAAATCCCCATGTGAGACATTTTTCTTTTAACGCCTAGAGTTAATCCAGGGGCAAAGAAAACGTTCTATCCATGAACATCATCATGCTTAAATGCGTGAATTTCTCGCCGGATTTGACTAAGCATTGAAAGCCTTCACGTAAGTAAATGCAAAAAGATTTGAGGAGGCAAATAATCGCCTGCGTTCGTAGGAGAAAGCGAAAAGATTTGAGGAGGGCAAATAACTACCTCGTCCGTAGGAGGAACTGAAAAGATTTGAGGAGGGAAATAAGCGCCTCGTTCGTAGAGAAAGTGAAAAGATTTGAGGGCTCCTCCATATCGGAAAAGTAAAAAAAGAACGACGGATTGAGTGAGGGGTAAGAGTTATTACGAAATGGATCCAAGGCACTAAGAGCGAAAAGGAGAGAAAAGGTGTCTGCGAGACTAACAGTCGGAAAAAGTTTATAAAGAACTTGAAGTCTCCATGCACCTCCGTAACTCGCCTTTGTGATTTTCGGCAATTTATTTTTGCAAGTCCAAAGAACATCTAAAGCCCGGTCTCTAGTCGAAACACCCATTTTTCGGTTTACATATGGAAGGTTTTGAAAGGAAAATAAGTATGCGTACATTCCAGGCGGAAGTATGGGAAGCCTCATATCCCGAGGATCCGCGAGTCATGGCCATTGATGGCAACCCCATTTCCCTCTCGATCCTCGTTGCCATGCCGAGAAAGTGCATGTACGGGGTTTCGACTTATGTGAAAGCAACGGAAGCCTTAGAGAAGGCGAGGGAATACAAATATGATTTCGACATCGTAAATCGGCCCATGGTAGGGATCGATATGGGACGGTCTCGGTCTCTTAAAGATCATTGATTCGAGTTGGATATACCGGTCATCATAACATCGGCAAGTGATGATCGGCGAGTTCATAACGAGGGCCATATTGCATGGTGCTCGGGACATCCTAAAGAAGCCGGTGTCAACGTTCAAGTGCTCCAAAACATTTGGCAACATCTTGTAAGGAAGCAATTACTCGAACAAAAGAACTATGGCCAATCTTACTACGACGATTTTGTCGGAAAGAAAAGGCCCCTTTGGTCCGTGAGCTTCATTCTATATTCATCGAGGCGGTTCGACAACTAGGAATCAATTCAAGACGACCAATGGCTGTACTCAAAATGATGAATATAGACGGACTCACCCTACGAAGTGTCACAAATCACCTTCACAGATTTAGAGATAAGATGAAGAAGCACGATGTAGCTTGGAACCAAGGCGACCGGAGCAAAGTTGATTTGGAAGATTAATCCCAGGAAAACCTACGGAGCAAAAAAGTACCCGACCACTTCCCAATCAAGAATACTGGCCATACCGACCTTCCTTGGTGGTTCTAGCGACGGACCGGTTGATCATCCCTACGAGTTCCCGAGCGACGCGGCGGAGCTCAAGCTCAAGGAGTCGACCGCTCACGGCAAAAACAAAGTGAAAAATCTGTCGCCGGTGTTCGCAAGTAGCAATGCCCAATTCGAGTATCAATTGCCCGAAAAATCAAAAGGTTACTTTGATGATGAGCTCACCGCTTTGGTCGCCCGGTTCGGAACCGAAAGACCTCCCGAGTTGTGATCCGAAGCAAGTGATTATGGATCTTCAAACAGCGATCGTTGGCGTATGATCCAAGACAAAATCAGCCAATCATTGGAATGGCCAGCAAAAGAGGTGGAACCAATCTCGCATGAATACTCTTTTAATTCCATGTATAGTTCCCTGCGTGGGATACTTTTTACTTTTTTGTCTAGAATTTGCCTAGAGTTAAAGGGCGAATGTTTCTCCTCTCTTATCAAATGCGTAAGTTCCTTATTAAGCTAGGCACAGTAGCAAATCAATTTGTGGACGACGCTCCCGAACGCCCGTAAAGAGAGATTCCGAATAGCCTTACTTGGGAGAATGCAAGTAAAAGACCAAACAGGCTCAAAGATGGGTAACTCCGTATCGTCCCAATTAATTCTCACCCGTTTCAAACTCTAAGTTAAGCTTATTTTATTCTCGACGGGGGATTGCCAACTCGCTTTGAGAACAATATAACAAAAGCGAACCACCCGTGGGACGCCAACAACACCTTGACATAGTGGTTGGGGGAATGACGATGTGGTCCGAGGCGTCCCGAGGTCGATCCGGGATTTGGCATCAATGTACAAAGATTAATAAAAACTTTTTTGCTTCGCAGACCGAAGCTCACCAGGGAGGGTTATAGAACCTGGAGAGATAACATCCCGGACATACAATCCAATCAAGATGAATCGATCTTTTCAATTCAAAGTTCGCGAGGAATACGTACATGGGTAAAGTGGTATCGTTTCAACTCTTTTAGAACATGAGGACATACATTGATGCTTTCCCTTTTGATTATTACAAGGGTCACTACTCATCCAAACAGAGAAGTATCCCTTCTCCATGAAAAATTAATGAAATAAGAAATTCTTGGAGCCTTTGACAATCTCATGTCTCGAAGCGGACAATAAAGTTTTGCAACGCATTTGCATGAACAGGGGCAACTCACGATCCACGCCCCTAAGAAATTTTTTATGTACTTGCGAACTTTGTCCGCTAAGATAAAAAGTTGCTGCATTTTATATGCTCGAAAACACTCATACATTTGCATGGTTTGCACTTGATTGTTCCTCATGTTTAATTTACCAACTCGAATAAGGAACATGAACTACATAAGGTACATCAAATGTACGAAGAGGGCATGACGAGGATGATGAAAGGCAATCCTTTCCCAAACACGTCCAATTTTTTCGGGCGAGATGAACGATGGCTAAATTCCGCACTCCCCAAGGTAAAGAGTTTTCTCGCGAAAGGTACGATAACCGAAGTGATGGAGGCATTCATTTCTCTATCCTAAACACTGCAAGTTATCCGTTGATCAACCCATTTGAGCGGAGATTTCACTTCCACAACCCTGTCAAGAACCACCCCACATTGGGGAAGACAGAGGTAATTCCATCAAGCATCACGAGACAAATGGTTAGAAATCTTCTTGCTTGGACTAACATCAATCTTCGGGTGGTTCTTTGCATTGTACTTGCGCTTTTAATTCAAGTGCCTTAGGGTGACGAAGAGCATTTCTTTTTCTATCCCACACATCTACATCCATTTGCACAATCCATTTGAGCCTGCAAATTCGTTTCTAAAAGCCCTTGTTGGTGATCATTGTTGTCCCAAAGCAAATATGGCCTATCTTTGAGTAGAAGGACCGAAAAGTTGGATCCATAGAAAATCTCCCAATGAACTCATCAAGATACAATCGTAAAAGAGAGTTGGGAGTAAAAAAAAAAGGAGAAGAAAGAGGAAAGGTTGATTCCACAAAAATTCCTAGGCATTTAAAAAGCAAAGTGCCTACCAAAAGCAATGCCAGTGCCCTTTCAATTCATTGTTCATTTGTAGAATATTTCGAACTTGAATGCATAATTTTCCGTATATCCTAAAAGGGTTGAGAGAAAAATCTCCTTGAAGTGTCAAATTGCAAATGTTATCTTCGGTTCATACCATCCTCGAGCAATGATGGCATCCTAGAAGGCCACGATCGGTGACAAGATTGTAATGATCACCAACATCAAGCCCCTTCTCAAACATCTTCGAGCCAAAACGAACCCTTTCGTTTCTCGGTCCCCAAATCATTACCTCCATTACAACCATTTAAAAGCCTTTTTCGACTAAGGCACTTGAATTAATGTGGAGTTCAATGATTTTAAGCATGACTCGAAGAAGTTTGAGCAAGATTACTTCTCTCTCATTTTGCGGGGTTCTTGACTTGTAAACCCGGAGAGATGACGAAGGAATTCATTTCAATGACCTTGACTCAACTAGAGTTCCCTTTGTAAACCTTTGACCTAGCCCTCATTACGGTCCTAATCAAGACCTCCCGGATCGGCTCGGTCGTATCAATTGCGAGATTACTCGGATCCTTATCGAATGCGATGATGGAAAGATTGAGTGATTTCTTTTGAATCCTACGGACAGGATAAATAACTTTTCTTGAGAGTGAGAGAAAACCCTTTCGGATTGAAGTCCCCCATTCAGCTCACATTCGAGATATTCATAATATGAGAACATCCCCGGACGGGGTTGGTAATGCAAACTTGATAGAATGGTTATGCATAAACCATGGTATGAGTGATTGCATTATATACATCATTGCAAGCTCGGTAGGATAGTTTTGCATGAACTCATTGTTGAATATGTTTGCGTATGTTACCTCTACCATTCTATGATGGGTAATACATTCCCGATGTTCGATGTCCCTCCCAAGGTCTCGAAATTCATCCAAGGATTATTGAATGAGCAAGTTCTCCTGGCAAATGCCTACCATGTACGATACGAGCGATCTGTTTCGTTCTTTGATTAATCGTTCGGAGAACCCGGGTAAGTTTTCGAACCCCTTTTCAAGTTAGCAACTCTTCGATGATAGTTGTTATGATTCAATTCGAGCAATATGCCCATTTCGTACCTATCGATTCTATTCGGTGGTGCTCTTATCAAATATTGTTCAATTCCAGGCAATATGCCTCTCCTGTTAGGTCGTGTAGACATATGCATTGGCGATCTTGACATCTTATCAAATCATGACGATGTAGCTCTTATAATTTCGGTCTCGGATCACGAAGACATATGCCTTGGTGATCTTGACCTTTAGTCGGCTCATAATGACATAGCTCTTATGATTCTCGGCTCCTTTATCAAATCACGAAGACATAAGCACCCGTGATTTTGATCCAAACCAAATCATAACGACGTAGTTCTTAAGATTTTGGTTCCCCTTTGTCATATCACGAAGACATATGCCTTGGTGATCTTGACCTTTAGTCGACTCATAATGACATAGCTCTTATGATTCTCGGCTCCTTTATCAAATCACGAAGACATAAGCACCCGTGATTTTGATCCAAACCAAATCATAACGACGTAGCTCTTAAGATTTTGGTTCCCCTTTGTCATATCACGAAGACATATGCGCTGATGATCTTGACCTTTGGTCGGCTCATAATGACATAGCTCTTATGATTCTCGGCTCTTTTATCAAATCACGAAGACATAAGCACCCGTGATTTTGATCCAAACCAAATCATAACGACGTAGCTCTTAAGACTTTGGTTCCCTTTTGTTGAATCGTGAAGACATATGCACCGGCGATTTCGACATTTAATCAACTCACACCGACGTAGCTCTTGTGAACTTGATTCTACTTCTTTCGACTCACAACGACGTAGCTCTTGTGATGCGGAAGGATACACATATCTTCGTTGTCTCGCATTAGGGAAAAGTCTGCGATAACGGATAGGCCAAATACCTTAAGTTCCTCGTGTTTGCAAGAAACTTGAAAATTAAGGGAATCACCAACATGAGGTATTTGGTAAAACAGTATTCTCGTATGCGATCCATGTGCAGTTTCTCTAACATGGAAAAGAGAAATTATGACATATGTTATTTCTGATCTTGCATATCATGCATCACTTCATTACATAAAAAATGGGACTAAAACTCCCGCCAAAAAAGTTCATCCATCATTTGCACTATCAAAATTTAGGGTTCAATTTTGTCTTTGAGCGGAACCTCTACGAGCCTCCACTCAAAGAGGGGCATTGTTGACGCCTAAATTTTGAATAATATATATTTTGCATAAAAATTAGAACTAATTTTAGTTCTAAACAAAAATCATCTCACATATTCATTTAGCATTGGCATACAATTTGAGCTTAATTTAACGAGGGTCGGGACTAGGCATGCGGTGGAAAAATGCACCAAGAAGATTTGGGCTTGAAAGAAATATTTTCTCGGGGATCGTATTGCAAATACTCGGAACTTGAGGGACTGTATTGCAAATACTCGGAACTTCGGGGACTAGATTGCAAATACCAAAAGAAGATGGGGAAAGGAAGATGGTGAAGAGAAGATAATGAAAGGAAGATGAAGAAGAGAAGATGAAAATGGAAGATGAAGAAAGGAAGATGAAGATAATGAAAGGAAGATGAAGATGAAGAAGAGAAGATGAAAATGGAAGATGGAGAAATGAAGGTGAAGAAGAGAAGATGAAGATGAAGAAAAGAAGATGAAAATAGAAGGTGAGGAAATAAAGATGAAGAATGGAGGATGAAGAACTTTGCCTATAAAAGAAGAAGAGTACTTGAAGAGAGAGGGAGAGTTTTTTGGGAGGGGAGTAGAAGAGAATGGAGAGAGTTTTTGGGGTGAAAGAGAATTGAGAGAGTTTTTAAGAGGAATTTTTTAGAGAGGAAAAAGAGAATTCTTGAGAAAAAATTTGGAGAGAGTTTTGAGAGGGCTTGAGTGTTTTGAAGCTCGATGCTACCATTGCCAATTTCGCACCCATCAACACAAGCCACAAGTTCATCACCATCGTTCAAGCTCGCCAAAGAAAAGAAAGTTAAGTGATTCCCTAACTTTCTTTAATTTCGAATACAAATTAGCTCGATTTTCTACACTTGATTTTCTCTATGTTTTTATGTTAAATAACAGTTGCATATCAACGATGAGACATCAATGGTACGAGAATGAAAGGAGAGCAAAAGGGAAAAATATCAACGCCCAGATTGCGGTCTCATGAAATTCTAGCGAGTTGAGAAAGAAGCGTGAAGGAGAGATAGGACCAAGAGATTTCTCGGTCTAACGAGTCACCAAATCGGTCCAATGGTTAAGACAAGCCCGAAGCACAAGTTTGGTGCACGAGTTCAAATTGGGGAGTAATCTTGAACTTATTTCATCCTAATTTCATGTAATTTCTTTATTTTAAAAATACTCAAAAATTCAAAAAAATGTCATGGGAAGAAAAACCCAAAAAAATTGATTCTTTGATCTTCAAGTAGAATTTATCAAATTTGTCAAATCCATTATTTTTTCATGAATTTTAAGGTACCGAAAGGGCATTAGTTGTAATTAATGTAACCAAGTCCCCGGACTCTTAATCTTTGGTTCGCAGAAATAAGATAGTTTTCTCCCGCTATTTTATTTAGGTTTCTAATCGACCTACCGAAAATGATTAGTGGCGACTCCAAATTCAAATCACATTGCATGTTAATCATTCGAACCTTAAGTTGCGATTTGGTATGGACTTGGGAGAGTCCGAGTTAGGTTAGTTAATTAATTAACTCGATAATCCATTAGCCGGAAATAATAACTTGTTTATTATTTTTTAGGTCGTGACAGGACACCCACCCAAGTATTGCCAAACCAATCCTTAAATGGGATAGCTCTGTTAGAATATATATTTTTGTGGGGTTTATTAATTGTTATTGTAAATATTAATTGGTCTAATAATAAAAGATAAAAAATTTCCTAAGTCTAGTTGGATATGGGCTAGATAGTATGATTTGAGATAAGACTTATCTATAATGATGAGATATATTACAATCTCTATAAATAAAACTCAAGTCCCTCATATAAACGCTTAATGTCCACATAATCTCACATAAAGAGTCATCGGAAATGATATGTGAGAGGCTTTCTCATTGAAGCCGGTGATAAATGGAGTTCATAAAGGAGAAGCTCTTGAGTATCGGATCGTCGCAATTCCGCATAAAAAATGATGGATCCGAAATAAAATGCGTCAATTCTTCTATTTTATGAATATGTGATTCGCGTATCTCGAACATGATTATCTTGGGTCATTACATAAAGTAATTAATTGCAGCTAACAAGCTCTGCACTCTTCCATAATTTCAACATGAAAGAAGAATTGGAAGAAGCAAAATTTGGAAGCGGAATTGGAAAAGGCTTCATTGCTTCACTCGCGCATCTTTTTAATTGATGTTGGTGCTCGGTAGGACGGTAGCGGCATCCAACTAGGAAGCTGGACTAGACCGGTGGTTCGATTCTCGAGTAGATTCATGGAATGAGAGGGTGGTTCACGATTCACATTTTGCGGAACTAGGCCCTAGCAGGCAATTCTCGATTTTAGAATGGGAACCACCCGTCTTAGAACCGATCACTCCTAATTTCAACTACTTCCTACGTGATGTTTGTTGGAGTTGGCGAATACTTCGGGGACCCTTGTTTCTCACACCGGATATGCCCACGTGAGCTTAGGAAACCGAAGTGTTACCCAACAACATGTGACCCCTGCGCGCGAGATGCGGGGTTCAGGGCAGCGCCTCCTACACGGGTGTCCCGTTGCCCGGTTAGCGGGGCGGAGGTTCGGGGCGCGCCTCCCAAGGGGGTTCCACTGGGTTTGGGCTTTTATTTAAGTTGGCCCATATGGTTGGAATTAAGAGGTTTTAGGTTTTTAGCCGTTTTTGGGGCATATATATTTTGCTCGATTTTATCATTGTTATAGATAGAATTGGTCATGTAACCGACAAATATAATGAAATCTTTTTGCAGGACGTAGCCCTAATCTTGAGGTGAATCTGGGTAATCTCGTGCGTCATTCCAATTTTTCTTGATTTTACGTGTGATCATCGATTCGATTTCGATAAATCCCTTCAATGTTTATCCACTCATTTCACCTACTCCCTGCAAGAGACACTACTGCAAGAGACACTACTAGATTTTTATGGGATGTTCTGGGAAATGGATCATCAAATCAACAGCTATTTCCTTTTTCACTTGAAAGAATATGTAGAAGTTTTCTTGAATTTTTTCACCGCCTAACAAATTTGCAACACGAAAGATGTTTACAGCGTGATGTAGCTACGCTAATCTGACTCTCTGGTCTGAATTCACCACGACGGGATCAAATCCAAGCAAATCTGCAGTTGAAATAGAAATTAACGATTAGGTTAGGATGTTCGGGCTTACACCCCAGATTGCCCTTCGATGCTTAAGCTAGGCCAGGAGAAAGATGGCAATGTAAGAATTTGTTTTTTGTTTTTTTGTAGGAGTTGACATGTAGTGACCGAACTATGGCAAGTGCCAATAGGTCAAACTATCGATAGCAGTTGGGGCGGTGGGTCCTTACGGTGGTTTCACTGTTAATTCCTCTAATAGGATAGCTTTCTAGTGGAGGTCTTTTCGATGAACTTCCAGCTGGTTTGACCCATTTTAACTCGGCACCCGAGTTGTGTCCTTTCTTAATTCTTAGTCATTCTTGTACTCCTATTTTAACACGGGTCAGTATGGACACGTGTTTAGTGCCTAATGGCTTGCCAAACCTGTTGTTATCAAAATAGATACTCGAATTGAGATACAGAGACTGAGAACGAGACTCATATACGAAGCCACGGATACGAACAAGGCAATCAATACAAACACGAGGTGAAACAGAAAGATAACGTAAAACCTCCCAAGGAAAATGTGGCAGACTTTTGGCACGTCTGAGTGTCTTCTTCCTCCCTTGGTCTTGCAATTTGCAGATGAGATTTTGCCAAATCTTAACATGGTTGTATTTGGTGTAGCTGGCAAAATCACCTAGAAGGAGGGGGAGTTTAATAGGTGAATTCAAAGAATTTGATAATTTATCGTGGAATGGGAACAATCAATTTCAGAATTAAATGAGTATGACAACAGTGATATTCAGATTCACGTGTAAACAAGTCTCTTCAGATGCAATAAGTGAAGTTCAGAGTTAGAGAAACTTGCACACGATATTTATAGTGGTCCAAGCGTTAGATCAAGCATATGTTTACTCTCCAAGCTGGCAATCTATTAGCTGGATTCCACTAATGAATCGATCAAAGATTACAATGAGTGATATACTCCTATCGAGAAATCACACTATCTTACACTATCATTCTAATAGGATCTCTCAAGGATTACAAATTTATGCTTGAGAAAGACAAGTGTGGAAACGAAGCGCTCTTTAGACTTTGGAATTTTGGAGTCTCATTCTTTTTCTCTTCAGCACTTTGGTCATCTTATATATTCCTCCTCTTCCAATCTACCCATTTGATAGTCTTCGGACAATCAATTTTCCAACCAACCCATTGAATAAAGTTGCCAAAAGAAGATTAAGTAACCGTGAGTTGAGATCAAAATCTCATGTTGATTCAAAGTGGTATTGGGAATATCACTAATATGGTAATTGTTGAAAAATCCCTAATCGTATTTTGATGATAACAAAGATAATCAAAGGCTACTAATATGTATTAGTTGAGTTATAATGGTTGTATATGCACAAGCCGATATGCGAGATGATGCATCGGATACTTCCGAGATAAATATATGCTCTGCTAATGTTTAGACTACTCCGCCAATCTTTTGGACCAAGAGCCGATCTTTGAGGTGAACAAGATATTGGGCGGTAAAGATGTCTCATGAGCTAGAAGGGTCTTTAGACAATGTGAACATTTGGAAGGACATTAATCAAGGTGAACAAGCCGAGAAGAATGGAGATGTTCGTGATGGCTCGGAGGTACAAAGATAGAGTGAACAATAGATTGAACTTTGTGATGGTGAACAAGCCTAGAATGAGGATATTTGATAAAGCTTGGAAGGACTATGAAGATGAACAGCTTGATGGAGTCGAACCGCCAAAATACTTGGAAGGACCGGAAGAAAGATTGGGCCACCGGATGGTTATTGGAGCAACAGATCTTTAATAAACATTATTGGCCTTATATAGATTAGGTGGAAGATTGGGTGAACAATATCAACGGACTAGTAAAGATCCGGACGTCATAATTATGGGTAAGGGATCGTGCGGATGTTTACTCCTAGAAGGTGACGGTCTCTCGATCAACCGATTAGATCTTTGATCAAGAAGGATATAATCGCTACACAAAGATAGTGATGATATCAATGACCCGAGTTTAGCAAAAACTAGGTACAACGATGAAGATCTTGATAAGAAGGAAAACAAGTAAAAAATGACGGGGTGTTCATGATGACTTGGAGGTAGCATGGTCGATTTGTCATCAACGTGACATCTTTTGAAGCTAGGAAACTCAAGAGAATCATTGGATAATTGATCATAAGTCGTTCCGACGGTTTTTGTAGAAACCAAGCACCAATGGACCAAAAGATCAAGTGAGACAATGTTTATGTAGATATCGGTCTTGGTGATGCTTGAATAACGAACATGTGCGGATGTTTCGTTAAAAGAAAATATAGCCATTGGTGGATGAAAGATCCGTAGACAAAGATCGAGAAGTCTATCGGGTAGATATAGCCGTTGGCATATGTCGCCTTTTACAAAACAAAGTGTCGAACAATGACACGAAACAAGAATCGACAATTTCAATGGATTTCTAACGCTAGTTGGACTTCTCAAGCCTCTCCAACGGGAAGAATGAAGTTGTATATATAATGAAAGACCATCTAGGCTAAAATGTTAAATAGAGAGCACAATGTAAATGCATACTTGTTGTGAGCTAAGTTTTTCTCGCTAGTTCTTGGTTCTCCGAAAGATCTTCTCCCGATAATCTTTATGTACCGTAATCTTGTGAAAGATCAAGTGCACAATAGTGAGAGCGGTACGTGAGTCTGATAGTGTGATCTATTGGAAAGGCAAGACTTGCCGTTTGTAACTTGTCTAAAAGATTACTAGTGAATTTCAGCCCGATTGTGGCCGTTAGTCTTGAGAGCGGACGTAAGCTTAGAGATAAAGTCGAACCCCTGTATATCCGTCGCAAATCTTCTATCTCATCTTTATCGACTTGCATGTTCTCAAACATCACCATTTGTCAAATAGCAACACGACTTGATTTATATAATATGTCTACGTTGATGTTTGACTAGATGCTTGTTGTATGCTTTGGTTTCTCGTAATCATTATACACTTACGCACACAATTAGCTCACGTTATTTCAAACATCCGTTGAACTGATTTCTACGATGTCTCTCTAGATATGTGCTTGCACTTTACTTGATTTTTTATTCGGTCTTGCATACATTCAAATATTCTTTTGTGAAACATCTCGCTCACCACAGGATTTTTATATCATTTACTATTTTGTGTGCTCTTGTTTCTCGTGATTATTATACACTTCAACACATAATCTTTTCACGGTCTTTCAAATATTTGTTGACTTGATCTTTGCAATATCTTTGCGGATGTTTGACTCGGTGTTTAAAATTGAACTTGTTTTATTTCGTAAATATTTTTTAAAGTTCTCAAACAACCTATTCACCCCCTCTAGATTGTATTGTTAGCCTCAACAAGTAGCTTATACAATATGAATCTGGATTTCCAAAACTATATAGCTTGCTATAATATTCAACAAGCGAGACTATCTAGAATTGATTCTTTCTAAAGATGTAGAATCCAAGCCAGATCACTAGCCATTGTCAATGTGATATGCGTCTGAGTCTGAACATAACTTAGACTTAAGATTTGAGTCTGAGTACTTGTCGCCACCCGAAAGTTTTGGACGGCAGAGGTTAGGGAGGGGTCCCGTTTTCCTCTTTCTTCCTTATTTTCGGATGCGTCAAAGGTATTTCCCAAAGGAGCGAATCTACCGTCAAACCAAGAAGACAACTCAAAAGTTGTATTAAGGGTTTAACGTATTTCGTCAGATTCCTAGAAGCGGGGGCACTCCTATTGCCCCATACCTTATGGCAATGGTTTGGTGACTATTTTGTTTTAAAAAAATGATTAGTTTTGTTTTGAAGTTGCCACTAACCTTTTTTGGGGGGTCGCTTAGTGTGACGACCGAAATTTTTTCGACAAAGTGAATTTATAAGAGGACTAGAGTTTTATCGGATTCGAGTTATAATGAACGCGCTTTGAGGGGATTATTATTATTTGAGTGCGGTGAAGTATTTGAACCTGACACTATAGTTGGGCCGGCTATTTTAATTAGACCATTAGTGATTTATTTAATTGAGTAATAGAGTGCGAAAGCGACCCGGAGCAAATTTGGTTCGCGATTAAATCGTGAAGTGCATTGTAATAAGCTCCACACCACCTACCCTTTCACGTAGCCCCCCATCCCACTCACCTCCCCCATCGATCTGCCACCACTTCCCTCTCTCATCTCTCTCTCTTTCCTTGCTTGACAACTCACCTCTCCCCCCTTTTACTTGGCACAAGGAACCTCACCCCACTTCTTCTCTCGTCTCTTCTTAATTCTTCTTTTTTTCCCTCTTGATTTTCTTGTGGCAGAAACTCACTGAAGGAAGATTCTTCCTCTCATTTTTGGATAAAGCCTCAAGAAGCGCTCTTCTTCTCCTCTTCTTTTTCCTCTCGGTAGCTCCCCTTTCGCGTGAGCTCTCTCTCTCTCTTGTGCTCACGTCTCGTCCTCTCAAGCTCTCACTGTTGCTCATGGATGGACTGATAGATGAGGTCGGATCAAGAAACGAAAGTTCGCGGCGACTTTCATTCCAGTTCTCGTGGAAATTAAGGCAAGTGGACCACCAACTTGCTAATTTTTGGGTAGTTGAAATTAGCTTGCATGCCATTGATTTGGGTGTTTTTCATTGTTGTCGATAATTTATGTGAAGTTGGCGATTGACGGATGAGAGAAATCGACGAACGGATTGTGGTGTAGTGCAACGATTTGAGTTCGGTCGAGAGGATATGGTACGGTTTTGGCATGAGTAGAGGTTGGACTGACTGGGCGTTATGCCGGATTGCTTTACATGTCGCTGTAACATGTAGGAGCGAAGTTCTCAGGAGGGGGTTCCAAAACCTTTCTCTCTTCTTCTGAAGAGCTCCTCCCTCCCCAAAGGAGATAGCCATCCCTAAACCCTAACCTAGGCCCCACCCCAGCTCCCCTCTTTATCCTCCCTGCTTTTCTTCTCGGCATCCCCCTCAAACCATTATCCCTATACAGCTTATCAGATTCCGTTGAACCCTAACCCCTCTTATTCTCATGGAAAGCTCTTTACGAACAGGTCAAGGCTAATCCTCCCTATTCCAAGAGCCCCCTTCAATCCATACTACTATCAACTTGCGCTAGGTCTTGGGACTATTGGATGTCTTGAGTAGGGACCACCGAGGGCTGAAGAGAGATTTGTGAGTCGCTTCCAGCTGCGCGATTTTGAAGGTAGTATTGCCCCTGGCTGGACCCTTCCCTCTTGGAAGCTGCTGAGGTAGTGCGTTTTTCCTTCCTGCAAGTCAAGCAAAGCTAGTGTAAAGTTTCTACTGCTTCTCCCATCTCTGCGAAATGGAAGGAGAATCGGAGAGTGAGATTCGGTTAATGGCGCTGTGCAAAAGGTTAGGGGACATGTGGTCTGCGAATAATAAGGTCGTGATTAAAGAAGAGGACCCTGAGGAGAACGCCAAAGAGTGTGAACTGATTCTGTATGCTAGATTATTTGCGAAAACTACTATCAACTATCAAGCTTTCACAACCACTATGAAGAAGACGTGGAAAGTGGATGAAATGGAGTGTGTGTCACTGGCTAATGGACTCTTTTCCTTTAAATTCGTGAATGTAGCCGAAAAGAGGAAGGTACTAGAAGAAGGACCTTGGTGTTTCCTAAGAGATCTCCTACTTCTCAAACAGTATGAACTATACACACCTGAACATTGCTATGTGTTCACCCACAATGCTTTCTGGGTGCAATTGATTGGGATACCTAGAGGGAGATTAATAGAGGAAGTGGTGTATAATGTGGCTGACAAAATAGGGGAAGTGTTAGATGTCAAGATTGAATCTAGAGGAAACAACATGAGGAGGATTGTCAAAGCTAAGGTGTTGATGGATTTGTCAACTCCTCTTAAGTCAGGAACCATACTTACTATGGGGAATAAGAAACTCTGGATTGACTTCCGGTCAGGAACCATGCTTGCGGTCTAATTGGACACTATACTACTGATTGCGAAACACACCCCCACGAGGAGTCAAGCAAGACTAATATTGCCACTGGGAATTTTGGGGGATGGTTACATGCAGAAGTTAAAACCCCTAGTCCTTTTTGGGAGCTGTATTACAATGAAGAAGTGCTGGAGGTTGAGGAGGAAGATATGATTCCCGAAACTCCATTGTACACTAGTTTTAAAGATCATGTTGCTTCAGGCTCTGGGGGAGGTATATGCTACGGGACAAAAGGATAAAAGTCTTGCTGTGGTGATCCATAAAACTAGGAAAAGGGGACCTGAATGTGTCCAAAACCAAAACCAAGTAGAGGATCAACAGGTGACAAAAGAAGAAGGGAAAAGAGGTCCCTCTCCCAAGCACTAGGAAAGAGAAACGGCCGTTGTGAGAACTCAACCACAGAAGAAGATGAAAAGATCTAACATCTCAAAGCAGATAAGTTGTCCTAGTATTTTGATAAATGAAGAAATGTTGCTTGAGATACCCATCCTGTTGGCAGAAGGTAGCAATGCATAGGCTTTGGTGGCTAGCCCTAATAAGCCACCGGAGATTATATGAAAATTGTGAGCTGGAACTGTCAGAGTTTGGGTACTCCCATGACAGTCTGGCATCTTCGAGCCCTAGTGGCTCTTAAAAAACCCAACCTAGTCTTTTTAATGGAGATAAAGAACAAATAAGCAGTTGTTAATTGAGTGAAAAGATCCCTTACTTTTCAGAATTCGGCAGTCGTTAATCCTGAAGGCATAGCAGAGGGATTGGCAATCTTTTGGGATGAGGAAGTGGAGATTGAGGTGCAAGGAAGTACTAAAGAATTTATTGACCTAAAGTGCAGAGTTAAAGAGGGGGGCATCTGGATGAGAGTGACTTTTCTTCATGCTCCAAATGATTTCCAACAAAGAATGAGACTTTGGCAAGAAATACGTGAGATTTAGGGGAGGAACCAACTCCTTTGGGTGTGCATTGGGGACTTTAACGAGGTCCTGTATCACTGGGAGAAACAAGGAAATCGTAGACCAGACCATTTCCGGTTAGTAGCTTTTAATGAGTTTATTAACAATGTTTCTTTGATGGACATGGAAAGTAAAGGTTGTACCTTCACTTGGTCCAATAATCGGGATGGGGAGGCTCTCATTAAAAAAAAAGACTAGACAGGGTACTATCTAATATAGATTGGAGGGTCTCTTTTCCGAATGCAGAAGCTTTCGCTCTACCAGCTATAGGCTCGGACCATAGTCCCATTCTCTTCATACTCGACCCTAAAACCAAGAAGAGGAAGAAAGAGTTTAAATTTGAATATTTTTGGGTAGAGGATGAGGAATGTGAAGTAATAGTCCGACAGGCATGGGGTAACTAGCACAATAAAGAGAGGGAGTTCTCAAGGAAGATTAGTGATGTCACTCGAGCATTACAGAAATGGAGCAAAAGAAGATACCCCAATGCTCGTGCCCACATTGAAGAGTTAAAAGTAAGCTCATAGCCCTTACAAATAGCCCCGGGGACCCCTCATATTGAGAGGCCTCAATCTGCATCACTGAACAGATTGCTAATTTGTGGAGGCAGGAAGAAGTATAATGGATGATGAGATCAAGGATACGCTGGCTTGAAGAGGGTGATAGGAACACTAAATACTTTCATGCCACCACCATTCAGAGGCGTCATAGGAATAAAATCTCTGCTTTGAAGATAGATGATCAAGAGTGGTGTCGAGAGCAACCCAGACTAAAACAGCATATTACTGACTACTACAAGAACCTTTACAAAACGATGGGAGCCAAAAACTTTTAGCCAGTTTTAGAGCAATGCCCACAGCTAGTTCAGGAAAATACAAATGAAGCACTAACAGCCCCGGTGACCCTCGAGGAAGTGAAAACAACAATCTTTCAACTTGGAGCCACTAAAGCCCCGGGCCCGGATGGCCTTAATGGCCACTTTTTCCAAAGTTTTTGGGGAGAAATTCAATGGGACGCTTTCTGTTTCGTCAGGGAGTTCTTCGAATCAGGTTCTTTTGACACAGCTTTAAATCGGACTCAGATAGTACTTATCCCTAAGGTCTCGAACCTGGAGAGTATCTCTCAATTTTGGGCCAATCAGTTTATGTAATTTTGGCTACAAAATCATCTCCAAAGTCATGGCTAATAGGCTCAAACCTTGGCTCACCAGTCTTGTGGTGGTTGAACAAAGCGCCTTTGTCAGTGGGAGACAAATACAAGACAATATCCTAATCATGCAAGAAGTGTTACACCAGTTGAGAATCAGGGATAGAAAAAGGAAATTTCAAGCTGTTTTGAAGCTGGATATGTAGAAAGCCTATGATAGGGTGGAGTGGGATTTTCTCTGTGCTTGTATGTTAAAGACGGGATTCAGCGAAAAATGGGTTAGCCTTATTTATCAGTGTATCTCTACGGTATCATATAGCATCAAGATCAATGGGGAACCTACTTCTTTTTTCCAGCCATCTAGAGGAATTAGACAAGGTGACCCTCTTTCACCGTACCTTTTCATTATTTTGGCTAACACATTGTCTTCCCTTGTGTACAAAGGGCTTGAGGATGGCTCGTTGAAAGGAATCAAGTTAAGCAGGACGTGTCCTACATTATCTCATCTACTGTTTGCTAATGATGTGATATTTTTCTTGGATGGGACAATTAGAGAATGCCAAAACCTAACCAGCATACTCAGCTAATACTGCCTAGCCTCGGGACAAGCCATTAATCTCAACAAATCAGGTGTATTTTTCAGCCAGGGCTGCCCAGATCAACTTAAGAGGAATATGGCCTCGGAATTAAGAGTTCCAATTTTGGATAAAATTGGGAAATATCTGGGAATACCGTCTAATTAGGGCCAAACAAAGAAAGACATGTTCGCTTGGATACTTGGAAGGGTTAATATGAAACTAGAAAGCTGGAAAGAGAAGCTGTTGTCTAAGGCGGGAAAGGAGATCTTGATCAAAACGGTAGCCAAGCCCTTCCTCAATTTGCTATGTCAATCTTCAAGATTCCTATCTCGATTTGTAAGGCTATCAAGCAACAAATTGCCAGATTTTGGTGGAAACAGAATTCATCAAAAAATGGAATCCATTGGCGCAAGTGGGAAACTTTAAAGAAGAGCAAAATCGAAGGAGGTATGGGGTTTAGAGATCTAATAGCCTTTAATAAAGCAATGCTAGGCAAGCAAGCATGGAGGCTCGCACAAGAACCAACTTCTTTATGGAGTAGGATTTTCAAAGGGATTTACTACCCGCATGGGGATATCTGGAATGCTAAGAAAGGGTCCCGACCTTCTTAGGGCTGGCAAAGCATACTTTTGGGTAGAGAATCAATAGAACAGAAAGTAAGATGGGCGGTGAGTGATGGGAAGCAGATTAGATTAAGAGAACAGAAATGGCTGCCCTCGGGGGTGATTGGAGGACCTGCAAACAGAGGAGATCCTTATTTGGTGGCAGATATTATCGACCCAGTTACTGGCTCTTGGGATGTGCAGAAGCTGAATGGAATATTTCAGGAAGGAATTGTCAAAGAAATTATTGATATTCCAATCAACCCGATAAGTACAGGGGACATGGTAATTTGGATAGGAAACGCTAAAAGGAAATATTCAGTCAAGGAGGGATATCACTATATAAAGAAGGAATCAAGACAGCTCATCACAGAAGTAGCTAGTACCTCCTACCAATCACCTCAACAACTGTGGAAAGAAATTTGGAGCATCCCTATACCCACGAAAATTAGATTCTTCCTCTGGAGGATGTGCCAGAATGCCTTACCGTCTAAAGATAACCTTTTTAGAAGGAAGCTTGCCCCTGATCCAAGGTGCCCCGTATGCCACCAAGCACCAAAAACGTTGGAACATCTTTTCTTGCTTTGCAATTGGGTCAAAGTAATATGGACAGATAACAAAGTGAGACTAGATACAGATCCTTGCTCAGTTCAGAGGATAGACAAATGGTTAACAGATGCTTTTACCTGTAAACAAAGCCTTCCCAGTCTTGCTATGCTGGCTAACTTACTTTGGCGCCTGTGGAAAGAACGAAACAATACGGTGTTCCGAGGGAGACAACCCAAATCAGATCTAATTGTGGATGAAGCCGAGATGGAAGTAGCTATCTTTGAGAGAGGAGAGAATCGCAAACGCAAGGCCAGAGAAAAGGTTGAAGAGTTACCTAATGGATGGACAACGCCGAGACCTGGGAGCTGGAAATTTAACGTAGATTGCTTGTGGATAGCAGGAGAAAAGCTTGGATCTGTGGCTGGTATATGCAGAGATAGCAGGGGAATCATTGTTACTGGCTTTGCGAGAGAGGAGGAAGCCCACTTAGTGATGGAGATGGAAACCCTAGGTGTCTTGAATTCGCTTCGAGTCATGGAGATCGAGAAGGAAAAGAACGTCAGTTAGAGGGCTCAGCGTAAATCTGTGACCAAAGAAGTACAACAGCAGATAAGAATAGATATTCTGACTGACAACAAATCTATCCCTTATCTTTTATAGGAACCAAAGGAAAGCCCTTGGGCTTTTAGAGGCCTGTTCGTGGAATGTAGGGCCATTATGGCCTAGCTGGGCAAGGATATAGTGAGGGTAACCCATGTCCCACGCACAAAGAATGGTGCAGCTGATTGGGTCGCGAAGGCCCATAGGAAAAACTTGCTTCCTGCTAATTGGATGGTTAAACCCCCTAATCCCTCTGGGATTTACTTTGATGCGATTCTCAGAACGCTTATTTGTGTAAGTCTATTTCTAGTTGAATGAATAGAGTACCACAATTTAGACCAAAAAAGAAGTTCTCGGGAGGGAGACTCGTGGAACTAAAGACCTGATTGTCGTTTTGGACAGTGATTGAACTGAATCGAGTGAGAGGAGTTTGGTTTTAGTGGATTGCGGCGCAATAGATCAATCAATTTGGTAGCAGGTTAGCTTAAATATTGGGACTAGTGTCCTACGGCTCTGATTGTCTGGCTTCGGGAGTTTTTTTTTTTTTATGGGTCGTCAATCGGGTGATAATAAGATTGAAAAGCCATATATGTGTTGTATACGCCCATAGTAGAACAAGTGAGATTGCCCTGTGCATGTGTGGACAAATGAATCATAAGTATTCTGTGTCATGAGGTGATTGAGTGTCTGATATAATGAAATGAGTCACATGGCATGTCATCGCACGATATACAGAGAACCATTTGACCTGCAGTGTGTCAGTTGTCTGAATCGCATGGTGCCTGTGTAATTCTATTATGCCCTTTGGTATTGCATCCTGTAATTGACATATCGGATCGTTAGATTGTTAGTCGTATACGCTAAGTTTTATACTCACTCCTCATGGCCTAACCCTTTTCAGATGAGCTAGCCTGACGTGGTGGCGAAGGTGTTATTTAATGACTAGACGATAGTGGTTCGAAAGGAGTTACTATTTGTATAATCCCAGTTGTTGTTTTTCGATAAGAAAAGACGTTATAAAACTAGTTGTTCTTGTAGGTGTGTGGCTTATGTATTATATAGGTAGTGAACCCTATAGAAGGTCATATCCTTAGGCGTCGTGCCTACCGTTTTGTCTTTCATCCACTTGTTTTTTGTCTAGTCTTCCGCATACGCCTCTATATTATGTAATATATTATTAAAATAGAACGCGCTTAGAGCATGGATTAAGGATCGTACCTTACAACTTGGTATCAATGCAAATGGGATTAAGGTCGGTCCACTACATAAGTTGGCATTAGAACAGGGAGGATCGGGGGCCGTTCCCGATAGTTAGAAACCCGATTAAAAAGGGGAGATCTTTCTAATCCTTACACAACTAGAGATCTAGGGCTTGGGGATTTGGTTACACTAGTATTTCTACTAGATTTCGTTCGGTTACCATGAAGTTTATTTTGTTATCTAACTTGTGGTCGAACAAGGTTTTATTGATTTTGACTCCTAATCATGTTTTTTTAGACCGCATTAAGTTCTCATGCAAATATTTTTGTAGGGGTTTTTTCATGGCATTTTCTAGGTTTTGAGTTTTCTAAAAAGAAAGGAGAAAATCAACCAAAGCAATCAAAAGGTTGCGAGAGAGTAAAATAAAAACTACTCTAAGGCAATAAATTAAAGACTCGCAACTTTTCGGGTTTTAATTTGACAAACTAAAGTGGAAAACCCAAGACATGATCGGGGTTACGACCAGTTGAGATCGGATTGGACATCGGCATCGGTCTTGGATGTTGCCATTTATCAGGAAAGGCCGTCATCTTCACATCCATGGATCGCCCCATAATGTTGGGCCGACGTCCGCCGGTTTGGATTCACGGATCATTCATTCAAACATTCTACTCAAACATTAAATATGCATAGGAAGTAATCAATCAAGAAGTTGATCAATCAACCAAAAGAATGGGCCTTTCCATAACACATATTCAACACACATTGTGATGGCCCATTAGAATCTATTGATTTCTTAATGGTGGTTAATGACTAAGCACTACCATTGTTTTTCACCAATGATAACCGTTATCACCTTAACCCTAGTAAAGATCTAATTATTCTATGGATACCCAAACATGTATACATCGGCTCCTATCATACATCTAACAATCACATGCATAAACAATAAGTAAGGCACACGCTTAGGTCACAAGACATTGATATCACTCAATTAAGCAATTAATGAACCCCGAAGGGTCACTTAGAGAATCAATAGGAATTTTCTAAAATAGTCCATGTTTATGTTCGGGTACGATTAACAAATTTAAGACATGCATTTGGTTTCAAATTGGTGTCATTTGATTCGTGAGACATGGTAGTTCAAAGTTCATCAAGGAAGTTACTTAAGATTTTGGAGTTAAGTTCATGCATTTCACTCATATAGCCACTTCAGCAATCAGAGAAAAATAACTCGACCAACTTGACAAACAATTATGAGAAAAAAGTTACTGTTACCGTAAAATCATGAAACAAAAATCAGAAAATTAGATTATCGTGTCTGAAACAACTTTCATATTTTGAAATTTTAAAAGGGACCGTTTTTACAGTTGAAAAAAATGGCAAATTCAATACGTTTCTAGAATCAGTTTTCAGGTCTGACCAAGATGAAACTGGTCGTAGAATGACCGAAGGGACCCCCAAATCAACTCCAATTTTTTTTTGCCAATTTGAAGCTGAGGATATCACCACAAATTTCATGAAGAATAATTTTTGAAAAAAAGCATTTAGGACAAGTCAATGTGCCACTTTGTGCCGATAAATCAATCTGATTGAAGAACATATTCTGAACAATCCTCCACGACAAGCTATGATCATCCCCTGTGAATGATGTCCAAAAATTATGGAAATATTTTATGATATGCAAAAAGGTATTATGAACAATTTTAATGCAGGAAGGGTTTTATTTGACATATGCATGGCGATGAATTCAGCCAATGATTTCACAGGGATTAGGAAAATCAGATCCGGATTATCTTGGACTCGCTATGATCGAGCGGGCAAAATATTCTCGATATTTTTTAGAAAAATGTATGTCGTTGCCCATGATGCATGGAACGACTTTCATCAAGAGTGAATTTTTCAAACTGTTTCACGAAAGATCACTAGAAAATGAACAAATGGAAAAATCAACTTTTCAACACCTAACTAAAATTCTTCTACAATGCATTTCCTTTAAATCAAACATTTTTCGATCAAATCAATTCAGATTTTGATGAAAATTATATCACGAGAAAGAAAAACTCGATTATTGTATTTCACATTGATTTTTGATTTACAAAGTATAAAAAATACTAAATATCAAAAGCAAAAAATCAATGTAAAAAAGGAAAAATGCAAGAACCTCAACATTTTCCAGATTCAAGTCACATTTCACAAGCACCTTAGACATAGAAAACAATTCTTGTTTTGCGCAAAAAAAAAAAAATACCATTGGAAAGATATGGATCTCAACAACGAAAATCGCTTATGAATTTTTCCAAATTCATGACAGATCGGCATAGTTTAATCCAAACAGGAAAATAGGTCAGAAAATAGAAAAATGCATGAATTGTAACAGATTACAGATTCAAACTATAGACTTCGTGACTACAATTGACAGACCATACGATGCTCGTTTTGGATGATCTATGTATGAAATCGAAGCTCTCAAAGTGCTTTACAAATCTCTAAAAGAAAGAGAAAGAAAATTCGATCATTTAGGTATGCAAAAGTGAGCTACAAACTCAAGACGCATTCTGATCCGAAAATGTAAAACATGTAATACATGCATCAAATCATCATTGATCATCAAAAGACATATGAAATCAAAATCACTGTAACATATATTAACATAATAACAGCAATCAACATCAACACTGCCTCCAATTCACCTCATGTTTCGGCATAATAGTTCATCCTCCAATCCGTTATCCTCGGCATAGATATCAAGAGATTGGGAGCACTGACCTTCTGTCATTGACTTTGATGAGGATTATTGAGCTAAACCGGCAATTAAACACCGAAGATATAGCTTAAACTGAAAATAAATTATATGTAAATCAGATTAGAATCGATTTACTAGAGAAAACTGAGCAACTAGAATAAAAAGAGGAGAATAAAGGTGATCTATCGGTTGTTTGGGCCAACGCCAGCCATTACTAGCTCGAGGACTCATCAAGGATCGCCACCACATGTCGAGGTTGGTGATCGAACGACCAAAGGACACTGGAACGACGATTGACAGCTGCTGGATGGAAGACCGGTGCACACGCCGGTTCTAGACAGGGGTGTTTTCGAAATCTCCATTTTAAGGCTCAAAGGGCTTGCAAAGGATCTTTTGAGTGTTTATGATAAAAGAAAGAAATGCCTTTCGTCTTCTTAATCCAGGTGTTCAAAGCAAATAGACATTTCGTCTTGAGACAAAGATTCTTTTTATCGCTCACCTCTATGAATGTGTTTTTGCAAGTACTCGGACTTGACATGCTTAGAAATTCCTTTTGGGTTTTCAAGGAATCGATTGTTTGAAATCGTCCATTGAAATGATTTTAAAGGAATTGCATGTATCAATGCTTGAATGAATCATTTGAAAACCTCCAATTTTAGGATTTTGAACTATGAATTTCAAGATGATTGTTTGAGAAACAAATCCGAAAAGGATAGTCTTTTGAAAAAAGGGTATCCGTTAAGGGAAAGGGGTACTTACCTGGTGGTTACCTGTTGGGGATGCGACGATGATAGCTGTTGGGCTAACAATACAACCTAGAGAGGTGTGAATAGGTTGTTTTAGAACTTTGAAAAATATTTGCGGAATAACAAGGTCAACTTCAAACATTGTGTTAAACATCCGCAAAGATATTGTAGAGATCCATTCAGTAGATGTTTGAAATACTTAGCGGATGTTTGAAATACCGTGAAAAGATTGTGTGCTAAAATGTATGGAGATTACGAGAAATAAGAACACACAAAACAAGAGATGATATAAAAAGATTGGGTAAGAAGAAGTTTCATGAAACAAGATATGAGAGTGTTCAAGACGAGTAAAAGATCAAATAAAATGCAAACGCAGAAGATATATAGTGGTTCGGCTTTATCCCCGAACCTACGTCCACTCTTAAGATTTATAGCCACAACTTGGGCGGAATTCACTAGTAATCTACTCAACAAGTTAATTGGCAAGTACTAATCCTTTCATTTGATAGACCACAATATCAAGACGTAGTTGTCGCAACCTGTGTTTTTTTTTTTTTTTACGGGCTAATGGATTGCTAATTGGGCCTCGAGATGAGGGGGCCTTCGGGCTTTCTCGGCGCGGGCCCTCCCAGTCCATACCAAATCGCGGCGGGAGTTGATTGAATTTTTCAACGATGGGAGTTGATCGAGTTCGACCTTAGTGTGGTCGGGGTGACGTGTGCGATGTGTGCGATGTGTGCGACGTGTGCATGCATTTGGAGTCACCAGCGGTCCTTCTTGGAAGGTGGACCGAAAACCTCACCGAACGATTGGGAGAGGTCGATCGGTTCTACGGAATTAGAGATTTGGGTTCGGGGGACTTGGTTACGTCGGTGTAGTTACCGACACCTTTTCGATACCTAACGTGAGTGATTATCCTAACCAAGATTTCATGCGGGCGCAATTTCGGGTGAGGTAGGTTTGATTCGGGGTTTCATGCAAATCGGAAGACTAATCCTATCAATCACAATCAATAAATCCAATCAAGTGCATAAATCACATCAATACACATCAAATTCAATCAAGGACTTCCTAGTAGAGCCCTAATGATTTAGAGAAAGTGATTAAAGGTGAGGGGTAGTTTGGGAAAATTTGGGGACGATTCACCGTAAAGGCGAAATCGTCATTTTTGAAGTCTCGGGAATTAAATTTCCCCTAAATAGTCCGTGACCAGTTAATCATGGCCATTTTCTATTTTTAGGGATTTTTAGGAATTTTTCTGAATTTTTCCAAAGACAATTCGCCATAGGGGTGAAATCGTCATTTTTGGGAAGATCGGGGGTCAAAACACCCCAAATAAGCCATGGCCAGTTGATTGTAGCCATTTTCTATATTTTTTGTATTTTTTTAAATTTTTCTGAAATTTTCCAATTTTTATTGAATTTTTTTTTATGATTTTTCTCTTTTTTTTTTTGAATTTTCTAATTTTCTGATTTTTTTATTATTTAATCCGAGATTTCTAAACATAATTTTTCTGACCGGTCAACCCGCCTGCGCCTCTCGGGCGCCCGGCCCGACCGTATGAGTCGAAAATCGGTCTAAAACGACGTAGTTTTGATTTTTTGCAAAACATTTTTATTTTTTTAATCAATTTTTCAATTATCATAAACTCCCCCATCGGATGCTCCAAGACATGCCACGTGGCTTCCCTTGGTGCCTCCGATTTTGACTTAACAAAGCTGAAAATAAAACCCCTCATCGGACGGCCCCAAAAGTGACACTTGGTATGCTCATGACCATTCGATTAACATTTTTATTATTTCCGAAAATCATTTCATTCATTTTTTATTATCAAAAAACCATTTTTTATTATTTGAAAAAAAAAAGACAGAGGATCGCGACACACGGCAAGCCCACGACCGTCGAATCCTCTTTTATCATTTTTTTTTACAAAATCCCCCTGCTGTGGGGATTGCGACATGCCACGCGGCGCCAGCGTCGGCCTTGACCAATAAACAATAGTTGATCGGTCAAGGGCTTTACGACCGCCGATCGCGAATATTGCCAGCGCCTAGCCGGAACCGCGAAATCGACGTACAAACCTCATGGAAAAGCTGCGACTCGACACCAATCCAAACCTCATCGACCTCAACTTAACATACAACAACTATAAGCCACAAGAACGCACTAAACTCACCTATTCCGGTCGGCACCGTAGCTATGTTCGGCGATAATCTATCATGCTCATTTCATGACGAAATATGCTATTTAAAACATCAAACATGATCTTAAGAGTGTGAGGAGCTTACCCACGGGCCGATTGGCCCAAAGCGGTGTTTATGATGGTCGAGAGATCAAGTTGTAGGTTCGGTCTTAGTCGGAGTAGTGGGAGAGGACAACTTAGACGGTTTTCGAACGTAATGAGATGCAAAACAAGTAAAAATGAGTGCAAGTATATGATTCGGGGAAGGTTCAATCGAAAAATAAAGCGTCGACGGTGCCGTGTGTGCTCGGTGAGAGCCATTTATGCTAAGTATGAGCTGAAACGGAGTTCACCCGTTTTGGGCTTTCGCAGCAGAGTCGACGTCGATGGAGGTATCGGGTGTGTCCGCGAGGTCGAGGGGAAGTCGCCTGGTACCGATAATGAAACGTGATGTTGCTTAGAGTGGTTGGAGTCCGAGCTAGAAGCTCTCGGTCCCCCGCAAACAATGGTGAACTCGAGAGAATTTTTTTTTTTTGAAAAAAAAAAAAAAAAAAAACCTCCTTCACCCCTCGTGTCTTGCCTCTCTTTTTGTCCCTCCTTCCTCTCTCACTCGTTGTACCAACCTCGTCTCCCTTGTCTTGGCTTTGCCCGACCTTGTACAAAGCCGCCGTCGTGCCCGACATTCCCTATCGCTCATTGAGAATGGCTGGGGAAATAACGGCCTCGCCACTCATGTCCGTACGCGTTGGGATACGCCTGTCGCGACCAAAAAAAAAAAAAAAACAAGTTATCATTTCCGGGCTAATGGATTATCAGGGTTAATTAATTAACTAACCTAACTCGGACTCTCCCAAGTCCATACCAAATCGTAACTTAAGGTTCGAATGATTAACATGCAATGTGATTTGAATTTGGAGTCGCCACTAATCATTTTCGGTAGGTCGATTAGAAACCTAAATAAAATAGCAGGGAGAAAACTATCTTATTTCGCGAACCGTAGATTAAGAGTCCGGGGACTTGGTTACATTAATTACAACTAATGCCCTTTCGGTACCTTAAAATTCATGAAAAAAATAATGGATTTGACAAATTTGATGAATTCTACTTGAAGATCAAAGAATCAATTTTTTTGGGTTTTTCTTCCCTTGACATTTGTTTGAAATAAAGAAATTACATGGAATTAGGATGAAATAGGTTCAAGATTACTCCCCAATTTGAATTCGTGCACCAAACTTGTGCTCCGGGCTTGTCTTGACCATTGGACCGATTTGATGACTCGTTAGGCGAGAAATGTTTTGGTCCTATCTCTCCTTCACGCTTCTTTCTCATCTCGCTAGAATATCATGAGACCGCAATCCGGGCGTTGATATTTTTCCCTTTTTGCTCTCCTTCTATTCTTGTACCATTGATGTCTCATCGTTGATATGCATTGTTATTTAACATAAAAACGTAGAGAAAATCGGTGTAGAAAATCCGAGCTAATTTGTATTCGAAATTAAAGGAAATTAGGGAATCACTTAGCTTTCTTTTTTGCTGCCCGAGCTTGAACGATGGGGATGGATCAGTAAGCTTGTGTTGATCGGTGCAAAAATTGGCAATAGTAGTATCGGGCTTCAAAACTCTCGTACCCTCTCAAAACTCTTTTCAAATTTTTTTCTCAAGAATTCTCTCCATTCTCCTCTTCCAAAAAACTCTTTCAATTCTCTTCCATTCCAAAAACTCTCTCAATTCTCTTCTACTCCCCCAAAAAAACTCTTCCTTCTCTTCAAGAACTCTTCTTCTTTTATAGGCAAAGTTATTCATCCTTCATTCTTCATCTTCATTTCCTCACCTTCCATTTTCATCTTCTCTTCTTCATCTTCATTTCCCACCTTCCATTTTCATCTTCTCTTCTCCATCTTCATCTTCTTTTCTTCATCTTCATCTTCACCTTCATTTCTCCATCTTCCATTTTCATCTTCTTTTCTTCACCTTCTCTTCATTATCTTCTCTTCATCATCTTCCTTTCTCCATCTTCTCTTCATCCTCTTCTCTTGGTATCCTGCAATACGAGTCCTTGAAGTTTTAAGTATTTATAATACGATCCCCGAAGTTTTGAGTATTTGCAATACGATCACTGAAGTTCGAGTATTTGCAATACAGTCCCCGAGAAAATATTTCTTTCAAGCCCGAATTTTCTCGGTGCATTTTTTTACCCCATGCCTAGTCCAGGATGCTTGTTAAATTAAGCTCAAATTATATGCCAATGCTAAATGAATATGTGAGATGATTTTTGTTTAGAACTAAAATTAGTTCTAATTTTTATGCAAAAAATAAATTAGTCAAAATTTAGGCGTCAACATACGCAAATGTACTGTCGCGGAAGGACGTGAGTTGGCAACAATGCCCATTTCATTGTGCCGTCGATTAAGCTCGTTTTGGGGATTAAGTTCTGGAATTTCGGGGTGGAGGTCTTTCGCTCATGCGAAAGAACCATGGAAGAAGATGATGAATAGTGGTGGGTCGTCGAGTCGGACCCGCTGCACGGCAGAATCGGTCACTTCAAATTCGTCAAATTAAGTTGAGATTCGACCTTTTTTCATAAAATTGACACTAAAATTAGATTCCCCAATACATTTTCTATGCAAGATGGGTATTTTCACGAATTGATAGATTGAAATTTGATAAAAACCCCGAATTGTATATTTTACCCGAAAATGATTTTTGATTAGTTCAAAGCTCAAATGGTTGAATCAAATCGAATTGAGGCCACCAATAAGTTTGGCATGATGAAATCAATAGGGCATAGGGTTTTTATTTCCATGGGCATGGCCGAGAAAAATTAATTTCATGATTTGTGAAACCGGGGACGAAATTGTAAAGAATTTGTGCAATTAAATCCTTTTTGTTAAAATTAAAGAAATTCGAGGCAAAATTGACACGGTATGCACTTCATGGCTCTAGATGTCAATGTCATAGCTTATTAAAAGATAAAATTGGAAATTGAAAGACTCGAAAGGGAATTTTTATGCTCGATTCGAGTTTATGTTCATGAAGGAACATAGTGATCCAAGTAAAATTTTAGAAATTTAAAATGTCCAACATGAAGAGGAAATAAAAAAAAATATTGGTTATTTTTGCGCATTTTTCGACAAAAAATGGTATTTTTATAATTAAATAAATTTGAAAAAATGTGAAAAATTACAAAAAATATTTTTTGTTCAAAATTGTTTCCTAAGGCTAGGCTAAGGGATCCAATGTTTATTTTGCAATTTTTATGAGTTTTTAACTATTTTAAAATAATTTTTCATAAAATAAAAATGAAATAAAGGTGATCAAAAATCGGGTGTTAATAACTGCTTTTCTTTGAGAGTGAGCTCGTTAGAGGTTGCTCTCAAAGACAAGATAACACTTGAATCTTAATCGACTCAACCGGGGAAAACAAAAGAATTCTATGACATTAGCTCTTGAACACCTTTCGAAGTAGACTCAAATTCAAATTAATTCTTGGTCCGCTTTGACCATAGGAGCATGAGGTTGGAAAGAAAGAGAGGCTTACCTGAATCTCACCTATTGGATACCGTGAATGATGCTTCGACGGTGGTTCGGATGTGACGTTTGAGGATTGATCTTTGTACTCTTGGAGTGTTGAAATCGCGGGCTCGTGCCACTTTTTTTTTTTTTTTAGGGCTCCCATTGCAATATCTTATCAACTGTACCGGGGTTCTTCTCTTATTCTTCCTGTCATGGCCTCTATCGACTATACTAGGATTTTTCTTGGATTCTCCCGTCGTAGTCTCTATTGACTATATTAGGGTTCTTGTCCGACTTTTCCCGTCGTAGTCTCCATCGACTATACCAGGATTTTTCTTGGATTCTCCCGTTGTAGCATCCATTGACTATACGAGGGTTCTTGTCCGATTTTTCCCGTCGTAGTCTCCATCGACCACACCAGGTTTTTTTTTCTTGGATTCTCCCGTTGTAGCCTCCATCTATTATACCGGGGTTCTTCTCCGATTTTTCCTATCGTAGCCTCCATCGACCACACCAGGTTTTTTTTTTCTTCTTCTTGGATTCTCCCGTTGTAGCCTCCATCGACTATACTAGGGTTCTTCTCCGATTTTTCCCATCATAACCTCCATCGACTATATCAAGGTTTTTCTTCTTGGATTCTCCCATTGTAGCCTCCATCGACTATACCAGGGTTCTTCTCCGATTTTTCCCATCGTAGCCTCCATCGACTATACTAGGGGTTTTCTTGGATTCTCCCGTCGTAGCCTCCATCGACTATACCAGGGTTCTTCTCCGATTTTTTTCCAAGGCTACCAATTGCAATCCGTTTCGAAAGGTGAGAGTTTCGAGACTACGCTAATCGGCGCACACTTCGGAAAAGGCGGTCGCGTATTTCTAGGCAAGTCGTGAGCATTATTAGCTCCGAACTTGAATCGTGCTTTGAAACACCTCTATAGTGTATCCCTATCTAGCGGGGTTTGGGGGAAAAGAAATCTTCTGAAGCTAAAGGTTAGCGATCGGTCCGGGGATGAAAGCTCCGCGGCTACTAACCCGTAAACACTTACGTAAAGATTTATCAAAGTCATCATGCTTTCAAAACGGCAAGTCTGATGTTTGGCCCAAATCTTGGATTGGCTTCTAGGCACCTATGTGTTTAAAAAGGGTTCAATGACATTGTCTAGCAAGGTCGAGGGATTTTCTTTTTGATTTCAACAAAGGAATCCGATGACAAAGTGGTTTTACAAAGTTAAAGGAGATTTTTCTTGATTTTAATGAAAGGGTCCGATGACAATAGCTTCCACAGAGACAAAGGAAATTTTTCTTGAATTTAACAAAGGGGTCCGATGACAATGGCTTTCACAAAATCAAAGAGATTTTTCTTGATTTTAATAAAGGATTCGATGACAATGGTTTTTACAAAGTCGAAGGATTTTTTATTTTAAAAGGGTTTTCCATGACGATGGCTTTCACAAAATCGGAGGGATTTTTTTTTAAAAGGTCGGAGTCTTGCTTTAATCTTGTCACAAACTCATTTTGATATGCTGATAATGCAGAGGGTTATTCAAAACATCTCGTAACGCGATGATCCCAATTTTTCGTGGGAATGATCTCAATCCAACCGGTATGAGGTTGTCAAAAGAGTTTGTGTAAACGTCACTGGAGTTTGCTCATTCGGGAGGGCTTCTCACAATTTTTCAAAGGGGTTTAAAAACACTCAAATTCTCTTTGAACCTATGCTCAAGGCTTCGAAACTATTCGCAGCGCATACCTTCAATTGATCGAAAAGGGACCTTTAAAGGACCTGTAATATTGGGCTTGGTGAACGGTCTTCAAAGGGGACCCATGATCGAGTCAAGGCCAATGAATCGAAGCTCTTCATCATCTTTTTCGGGGTTTACAAGTCAAGAATCCCGCAAAAATGAGAGAGAAATAGTCTTGCTCGTACCTTCTCGAGCGATGCTTATGATCATTTTAACTCTACGTCAACTCAAGTGCTCTAGTCGAAAAAAGACTTTCAAAGGTTATAACGTAGATGAGGATTGAGGATTGGAAAAGGCTGATTTTGTTTGCTCAAAACTTGTAAGGGGTTTAACGTTGGTAATCATTGCAAGCTAGCCATCAATATCAACCCATTCGAATTAGTCTTCAAAGAGCACATTCACATGCAAACTCTTGTCATGATCCGACTAGCGATGATTTTCATGATCTAACTCCCCGAGGATTTTCTTTTGTGCGATTCCACTGGAGATTATCATGCGAATATCACACGACTTTGGATATTTACAACAATGAACGCATGACCGGTAAGTGTACAAGAATTTGAATGGGTATTGGCCTTACTTTTATCAAGCGCTTTGCTTTTTTAATGTTCAAGATTGACTCTTTGCTTCTCTTGTTCTTTTCCCTTCTTTTTTTTTTTTTATTTTATAAAAAAGGAATTTTCACAAATCATGCTAGGCATACATGCAAGTAAAATCTTAACGCACTTGAGGGATTAAATTGGGAATTCTCTATGGACCTCGATTCTTCTAAGTTTCCCGTCTTGAGACGACGTCGTCTTCACCTTAGAATGGGCAATGATCACCAACGGGGCTTACAAAACGAATATGCAGGCTCGGTTGGGCTGTGCAAAGGATTAAAGTGTGTAGGATAGAGAAATGAATGCTTTTCGTCATCCTAAGGCACTTGAATCGTAGTACAAGTTTAAATGCAAAGAAACACTCGAAGATTGATGTTAGTCCGAGCGAGAAAATTTCCAACCATTTTACCTCATACCACAACCGTAATCGCTTCTATTCGGTCCCGATGTGGGGGTGGTTCTTGACAAGGGTATAAAAAGGAAACCGCCACTCAAAAGGGTTAACGATGGATAATTTATAGTGTTTGCGATAGAGAAATGAATCCCTTTCGTCTTTTAATCTAGGTAATTGTTGCGAATGATTCCTACATCCTCAAACATGGTTCCTATCCTAAACCTTGATTCACTCATCCCTCAAGTGTGTATAGGGACGTGTTTGGGTATTGGCCACCTCCTTTCATTCGTGATTCTCCTCATGGCCGGCTTAAATAAAGGCCTTTTGAGAACTTCATTTTCAGTTTGAATCAAAGCCTTTCCCACGGGTTTCGAATGTCTGATACACGTTCCAAGACGTTTGGATAACCAGGATGATGATTTTTTATTTTTGTAAAACATGCATGCGAGACGCCATTTTTTATTTTAATTCTCGAAAAGATTTGAGGTTTGGCAAGATGTCTAGCTCCAATTGATGCTAGCTTCCATGATCCTGGGGGAAAATCCTGCGAAAATTAAACAACATAGTCAATGAGTTTTCGAATCCGAAGGGGTTAGGTTACAATCAATTCTCCCTCGTACGACTTCGTGCCCTCTCTTGTCTTGACTAGAGGTCTGTCCTCACGATTAATTATCTTCCCGGGAGGTTTCCCGCAAAAGACAACAAATGCGTATGGACATGCATGTATGCGTGAGATGTATGCAAAGATCCGGTGCGAATTGGGCTCTCTAAGGAAAAAGTGCCGTTTGGGGCTTCGATTCATTCATGGATAATACTCCTTGACCGCATCGGGCGTTTATAGGATGTCCCAACTCTTCCCCGTCCATATTTACAATTATTAAGGTTCCTCCTGGTACAACCTTCTTAACCACATAGGATCCTTCATAGTTTGGAGTAAACTTGCCCTCGGGGTATGGCGCGTTTGGAAGTATCTTTTGACGACCGGATCATCAATCTCAAATGTTCTTGGCCGACTTTCGATTGAAAGATTTGGCAACCCTTTTCTAGTATGCCCGACTATGGCAGATTGCCTTTAGACGCTTCTCGTCTATCAAATTCATTGTTCGTGCCTTGCGCACCCACTCGCCTTCGGTAAGCTTCACCGGAGATAAGATCCTCAAGGACAGGATTTCGTTTCGATTGGTAGGATTGCTTCCATGCCGTATACCGGAGAGTATGGAGTTGCCCCAAGTAGAAGTCCCGATTGAAGTTCGGTATGCCATTAACGCGTATGGTAACCTTTCATGCTAATCTCGGTAATTCTCTCGCAATCTTGGCTAGGATCTTTTTTATGTTCTTATTTGTTGCCTCAGCGGCTCCATTCATCCGAGGTCGGTAGGGTGATGAATTAAGATGCCGAACATTGAAGCTATTCGGAAGATTATCCATGGTCTCGTTGTTCGGGTTCGAGCCATTATCAGTTACTATGGCTTGGGGAGTTCCATACCTCGAGATCATGTCTCGCCTCGATAAACTTGGCCACATTCTTCGCAGTTACATTAGCATGGGAAGCGGCTTCGATCCATTTCGTAAAGTAGTTAATTGCTACCAATATGAATTGGTGTCCATTCGAAGCTTTAGGATTGATTAGCCCTATCATGTCTATTTCCCACATAAAGAATGGCCAGGCTTTGGACATTTTATGAAGCTCATTCGGATGTGCATTGATTCTATCCCCATCACTCGACACTGGTGGCATGACCGGCATGTTGATTACGATCGATTCCATGGTCAACCAATAATACCCCAATCGCATAATCTTCTTGGTGAAGAGGTGGCCGTTCATGTGGGCCACATTCTCCTTCGTGAATTTCTTTCATAAGCAATTTGGCTTCATCGGCATCCACACATCTCGGTGGGACCAAATCGTAAGATCGCTTATAGAGGGTTTGACCGCCGAGGAAAAACTTGTTGGACATCTTTACTACGTACTTCCTATCTCTCGTTTGACTCCCGGGGAATTCCCATTTCGCCAGGTAATTCTTTATGTCATGATACCAAGGTCGATCATCAAACCCTTCCTCAATCACCATGCAATGCGCAGGTTCCTAGGTGATGCCAATTCTCAAAGGCTCAATTTCCATGCCTTACGCCACTTGGAAGCATAGAGGACGGGGGTAGCCAAAGCACCTACGAAGTGATTCTGCGTCCTCGCGAGATACTTAAAATTGATTTCTTCAAATTCTTTGGTCATTTCTTCTAGGAATCGATGATATCGGATGAGCTTAGGGTCCCTCGTTTTCCATTCGTCAAGGGTCAGTAAGATAATTAACATCGAATCACTTTGTAAACCTACGGTTTTGTACTTTCATGTTGATAGCTAGTTGTAATCCAAGGATGCAGGCTTCATATTCAACTACGTTATTAGTGCACGGAAATGTCAACTTTGCAGCCACTGGATAGTATTGACCATCCGGGGATATTAAGACCGCCTCGGTAACTACCCTCGCTAAATTGATTGCGCCATAAAAATACATAGCCCACTTAACGTCTAAAAGCGTCGGGACATGGTCTTCGGCCTCTTCTTCTCTAGCGGTTACATGCTTTTGTGAACTTTCATCTAGCATATTGGGCTATGACACGTCTCTTCACCGATTTCTGGTTCGAACTCCTTATATCGAACTCGAGAGGAGTACTTGCCACTTCGCTAATGTTTCAACGAACGACAGTTTCTCCAAACGGTATTTGATCCGGTCGATTTCGTGACGGTGAATAGAGTGATGAAGGGTATACTGTCTTTAGCCTATGGAATACCATACCAATGCGACATGTTTTCTCAATCTGGTGGGTATTTTACCTTTGATGCGCTAAACTTCTTGCTCAAGTAATAAAACCGCTCGCTCCTTCCCGTCCTTTGGGTTCGTCAGGCCGAGTAAAGCTCCCAATAATTCCTCATGGATCGTAAGGTAAAGGGCCGGTGAGATGCCAGGGATTGGTGGCAAGTAAGATCGGAGGACTAATTAAATATGTTTTGATTTCATTGAAAGCTTGCGGACACTCATGGTTCCACTTAATCGTGGCATTCTTCTTTAGGAGCTTAAAGAAAGATTTAGTCGTATTCGAAAGCTGGGATACAAAACGAGGGATATAATTTAGCTTTGCCTAGTAAACTCCTCACTTCCTTGACCGTTGAAGGAAGTTCAAGCTTAAGAATAACTTGGATTTTTTGCGGGGTCGACTTCAATGCCTCGGCCATCGACCATGAACCCCAACAGTTTCCCCGACTTTGCCCCCAAATATGCACTTGCGAGGGTTCGACCTCGGTTTATACTTCTTGAGCCGCTTGAACAATTTCCTTAACACTATGGTATGGTCTTCACCAAATCTAAACTTTGCTATCATGTCATCCACGCACACCTCTATCTCCTTATGTATCATATCGTGGAACAGGGTGACCATTGCCCTTTGATAGGTTGCCCCAAAGCATTTTTCAAACCGAATGGCATAACTTTATAGCAAAAAGTGCTCCACGGTGTGATGAATGATGTCTTAGCTTTATCCTCTTCCCTCATGCGGACTCGGTTGTAACGGAGAAGCCATCTATAAAAGAGAATCTCTCGAATCCGGCCGTACTATCAATCAAGTACATCAATGTGTGGTAGCGGAAAGTCATCTTTTGAGCTCGCCCTGTTCAAGTCTCGATAATCTACACAAATCCGAACTCTTCCGTCCTTCTTCATGACGGGAATGATATTAGCGATCCATTCCGAATACGCAATCACCTTGATAAATTCCACTTTCGGGAGTTTCCTCACTTCTTCCTCGATTTTCCTGGACATTTCGGGCTTTATCCGCCTTTGAGTCTTTGCTTTTTGGGCGGGACGCCTGGGATCGGTCGGTAATGTGTGCTCCACAATGCTAGGGTCTAATCCTAGCATGTTTTGCGTATTGACCAAGCGAAGATATCCTGGTACTTTTTGAGGAGTTCAATTACTCTAAATACTTATGTGGATGACGGACTCTTGCCGATCTTTACTTCTCGACATTTTTGAAGTCCTTAAGTTTATTGGAGCGGTTGCTTCTATGGTGAGCGGTTTAGGCTCAATGTGACGGTTCCAGTTATCCCTAATCTCACTCTAATCCTAGTCCTTTTCGCTTCCTTGATTTGATGGGAGGACTCCTCTCGAGAACCCGGATCATATAACAACTGCTATGAATGCTTGGAATGGTATGCTCAAGGGTAGATGTGTGCCGTCGATCCATTCGATGATTACGTTGACGTAATTCTCTAAGAACAGATTGGTTAGGTTTGGCTCCTCCACCGTGTCGGGGACTTCATCGTTGAGCCACTTGGATGCATTGTCAAAGAATCGGTTTAGAGGAGTTTCAAGCATTTTTCTCTTTCCTCTCCAGGCCCCGGACCCCAAAAATTGGTTCTTTTGGCCTCCCCAACTCTTGTGGCAGTTGCTATTCCGTTCGAGACTTTTCTCGAATTGATATCGATGACTTGACTCTACTCTATAGCCCAATCCGTTGGGGTTTTGTACGATTGCTAGGTTAATCGTCAGATTTCTTGAGCGTGCTTTCCCAATCTACCACCAAGAACAAACCTATGTTCCAGCAATATTCAAGTAGACCTCATTAAGGATTTAGAGAGGTTAGGAACTCTCACGCGGTACCAGCCGTGCGTGCATAATAAACGTTCTCTCTATGGCATGGAAACTCGATTCTTCTCCGGATGATGGTTCTACACGAGGAATGGCATCTATCGACACGCTAGGTGATATGCTTCGAATGGATCGTGACCTGACTTTTCGTCAATCACCATCCTAACCTTCGATGCGGTGGATGGGACCGATCCTAGTGTGAATCTAAGGTCTTCCCAGTAGTAATCCAAACGACGTTGGGATATCCGTGACTTGAAACCGATCAAAAATTCAATTGGGCCCACGGTATCGATAACTCAATTTCTCCCGTGACTTCACTTTTGGCGCCATCGAAAGCTCAAATGGTTGACTTTGACACCCTGATTGAGTCCTCCTTCATCCCCAAGTTCCTGAGAGTATTCAATGGGCATATATTAAAGCGGACCCCTTATCAACTAGGACTCGGTATATCCTCTTCCCATGGCAAATTGCCTATATGTAGAGTGCCCTGTTATGTCCACGCCCTTCGGTACAAAATCCTCATCGAGAAAATGATGCTTGATCCTACAAAGTTTTCTAGTTGGACTTCATTGATTATTTCGGGTACATGAGCCTCGTTAAGTACTTTCATAAGGGCGTTCCGATGCTTCTCAAAGGTCTTGAAAAGTTTCCGGGGCGAAATCTGCGCAGCATTTTTCTCAACTGTTCCACAACCTCAAATTCACTCGTTCTAACAATCGCCGGAACCTATCCGGCGTCCTCTTCCGTTACTCCCTCCTTATGGATTTGGCACCTCCCGGCGGGTAATTGCGTCCACAATACTAGTGTCATAGTTCTAACATACCGCCTTGGGGTCGTAGGCTTCTAGAGAAGGAATTATAACCACGAGCGGCTCGCCTTTTGTGACTTCATCCTTGACGGATTTGTTAGATCTTTTGCTTACTTCGGGTTTGTCTCTCGTCATCCTTTTAACACGTAATGTCAAACTCGGCGAGTTTAATTACTAGCGGGGTTATACCTTCTACCACGCAAGTTAACCCGTTTAGATATAATTCTTCGAATTGTACCCCTCCTTAGGATTGGACGGACAAGTTTTGGTAGAAGTGGGATTGGGCTTGAGGATCTTGAATTCTTCGTTCATCCTCTTTAGTAATTGGATCACATTATCTGTTATGGAGACTTTCGATCCTTGGATCCGATCCTAATGCCGGACCCAGTCTATTTTCCAACTCCTCCATCGGATGAGCGAAGGATTGATACTTATAGGCACCTATAGATCTCTCGTGGCATAATTTTTATGAAATATTCAACCAGTTCTTCCTCTGTTAATGGGGGGAATACTTGCACAACTATTCTCCTCCATCTGTTTGCATAGGATCCTGAAGTCTTCCTCCTCTTCTTTCTCCATGTAAATCGAGTCTTTTCGAGTGAATCAAAACGGCTTATCGATGTCGTATTCTTCTAGAAACCGGGCGATGAATTTATCCCGGGTAATGGATGGTGGTGGTTGAAGGTAAAGAACCACGTTAGAGCGGGGTCATCTAAACCGAGCTCGAAGTTCTAGATAAGCGCATTCTCGTCCTTAACGAGGCCAAATATCTTTCCCAAGTAGTGTAAGATATGCGTTCGTGGACATCCATCTCCATTATATGTCTAACGGAACTTGATATTATCAATGCATCACGAGGAGAAAGACTCGACCCACGAGGTAAGGGAGTTAACAAAAGACTTCATTTTAGAGAGACCATTGGTTAGGTCCTAGTATTGTCCTTCCATTTCGATAATTTTATGATTCTACCTCTCCGGCTTCTTCCTCTGTTCCATTAGCATGAAGCCGTTCTCTATGGGCACATTGGTCATCACCTAGTTGGATTACATTGTTAAAATGTTCACTAGGCCAGCCGATCGCATCTCCATGTTGGCCGGTCGTGTATGTATCCATTGGTTTCCTTCTATCCTATAGACTTCGTATTGGGAGCATCTCGTCGATTTGCTCCTATAACCTCCCGCTTTTGAGGGTCATCCATACCTCCCCAACCGTCGGGGACCACATCTTCCTGGTCAATGAAGAAGCTTGGAGGGACGGAATATGACACCTTAAAGTTGTAACCTCCGCTATCTTGCTCGAGGTTGTCGATTATCTCACCCCCGAAAGCCTCTCTGCATTGCTCATACCTTAAAGTTGTAACCTTCGTCGTGCCTTCTCCAGACATCGCTCATACTCATCTAGTTCTTCAGCCTCGTGGTATCCTTAATACTCAGTAAATATGCCGAGGGGACCTTCTAGGTTGCTCCTCTAGAAACCCTCATCACAAACTGTTTGGAATCCACATTGACTCTCACATAATATCCCTTAAAAGAAAGGTTATTAGTCTTACCAATAACGCCCGTGTTAATCGGCTTGGTTAGACAAGACATCTTCTGTTCCTTCGTGACTTCACCCTCCTCGGGATATTGAGAAGCTATGGTCCGCACCGCCTCCAATTTGGACATGCTCACGAGGAATTCCAAATCGTCTTCCAAGTCAACATCAAATACTGCATTTACGGTATATTCCTGTAAGGGGTTTTTTGAACATTTGGATTTGCTGCATCAAATTCTAGTAGATTATTATCAACAAGAGCTTGCACGTTATTTGCAAAGTTCGGCAATTGTCCAATATTATGTACCTTTTCACCCATGTGGTATGTATAGGCTTGGTTCTCATCAAACCCCGGGAATCTTGGTGGTCTTGCCCTTGGCGGCTTCTTGGCTAGTAACCTTGCTTCGAGGAGTTTGGGGAGCAACTTAGACATCGAAAGAGGAAGTGGTGTAAAGGATGGAGGAGAACCTTTCTTTCTTGGTTTGAAAACCTTATGGGCTGTCCAAGAAGTATTCCCTTGGGTCGGGATCGAGTCTTCAAACTTTTTGGGTCTCGACGGGTTGGAAACAAAAGTTACATCGGTACTTGGGTATCGTTTCTTTACCGAGAATAACCGCTTAAGAGTCGTTTTCGATGTACGCCTTTTCCTTATCGCCCATTCGTGTCTTTCCGCCACTTTGATCGGATGAACAAAAGTCGACATCCGGATGTGTTTAGCTTATCGAAATAGTCATAGAGGCAACACCTTCAAAAGATGTCCACCAGTTCTTCCTCGGGAATTGATGGTTTAACTTAAGTGGTCAAGGCTCTCCACCTTTGGGTGTACAAGCGAACGCTTTCGTTCCTTCCTTTGGCGGTCAAGTAAGTCCTCTTAGTATGAGCGATCATTGCATTGAACTTATCTTGGCGTAAGAACTCTCCCGTGAACTCATCCCAATCGTCATACTTCTTTATGTCCAACTCTACATACCAAGTTAGAGCGGCGCCGGCCAGGCTCTCTTGGAAGGTGTTGATGAGTAAGGGTATGTAGTCTAAATACTTGACCATTTTGTACAAGTAATACTTCATGTGGGTTTGGGAACAACCGGTCCCATTATATTTCCTTGCGAAATCCGGTTCTTTATAGTCCGGCAGGACTTGATCTTTGTAAAGGGCGTGATCTTGTCAAATTTTGAAAGCTCGAACTCTTGACTGGTAAAACATTCCTCTATCTTGGTTATCCTTTTGACTCCATCGTCAACCTTGATGATGGGTTTCTCCTTCTGCCCTCTCCTCAAGGTCGATCACGACGGGTGATCGCCTTCGGTGGGATATTAATGTTTGGAGCCTGGCCAAGATTAGCCGCAGGATTTATCCCGACGGGTCCATTTGTATCGGAGGTAGTGGGTATGTTTGGGTTCGCGATCTAGTTGAGATCAATTTGTAGAGTAGGTCTAGTGTTAGCCTGCGGTGAACATAACCTTCATTTCGGCCATCATTTCAGCCATTTGGTCCATTCGTGTCTCCGGATTTCCAAAGGAGGGACCAACCTGTTCTTGCTCCATACGGGCTTGTAAACAAGCCTGAGCTCCGAGTCCTCGTGATTAAGAATCACCTATTTGAATGAAGATATGTATTAGTGGTGTGAAGACCGGTAAAACATGGAATTCAAGGTTGTCTTAACATCATGTTTTCTTGCGTTGAAGAAGGAAGAAGGCCTTTTTAAGAGTGTTAACTCCTCATGCCGTGTACCCCCGTCATTCTACGTAAGTAGGTATGCCATTATGTAAAATGTAATCCGTGATAATTATCACGATGATTCTGAAAAGATGCCTTCATATGCATAGATGCGAGTCGGAAAGAGTTCATTACAAATGAAACTCTCGAAATAGAGCTTAAAAAGTGAAACGCAAATGGTTCATAATATTCGAACTCAATGGGAATTCTCTATCCAAGTCCGGAGTGCTCTAGATTAGCGGTCTTCGAATTCCATGGAAGCCTTATTTTCAAGGACAATGCTCTTCATCTTCAAAGGTAATCGGATGGTCCAATATCCTTCGGTACATACGGTTCTATTCCAGGTACACTTGGGACAATATACTCCGAAACGTATGGCTCGCCTAGAGTGTATCGGATCCTCTTGAATGCCTGAATATACTCTTGAGAAGCGCGGTGAACGTCCATCTCTTTATCTACGTCGCCGGCCACTCCACCTCTTGAGAGGGAGAATTCTTCGAGCCTCGCCTCTATAGCGTCGATCTTGGCTTGAAAATGTGCCTTGCTTTCCTTAGTAAGCGATCCATGAGGGAGATCAAAAGTGTACTCATTGAGATAACGGAGGTGGAATCTCCTGTAGAATACCGAATTGCTTGATAACCCGGATTGGATAACATGTAACTCCTCCAGTGAATCCCAAAAGTGGGATTGGTCCTCCATTGCTAGATATAATCTAAGCTTCATACATCTTGGGCCATGTCAATCGCCATCGGAGTTGTTTAGGCTCTAGGTCTTTAAAGAGATTGTACCAATCATTAAAAGAATGATTAGTAATGTGTAATTGGCATGTGAGGAAGGATTTAAGGGGGGTAGACATGTTCGCTAATTTCGTAGCAGCCAACGCGGAGTCCGAGACTATTGACATGGGAGGTGAACCACATGAAAAGAAAATCGTTGGAAGCTTGAAAGATAATTTTTTGGGTACGTTTGGAGCGACTCAAAGCGAACTTGTAACAGTTTAAGGAAAGAAATGTTTCGGCGAGGATCATGTAAGAGTAGTTCTTTTGGTGGCAAGCTTGTTGGGCTATGTGTAAGCACAAGAGGGTTGATGGTAGTCTTGGAGGTGGGGAATAGGACAAACCCGAAGAATGCTAGAATAAAGACTTTACCCGCTCTATGCCCGGTGTCAATGGGGAAGGTTCGAATAGTTATCGACCGGATAAGAAAATGGGAACCTACTAGAGTTGGCTTTGAAGATCTTTCCTATTTCAAATGACTTGAGGGGGAGAAACTTGAAAAGTACTAGTGTGGGATCAAGTCCTAAGGGGGATAGGCTATTTGATCTTTGAACTCAACTCCGATGACGGTAGTATACTCCTCCAAGGCAGGTGTAATCTCTAGACCCTCGAAGTTATAGGTCAAGGTGGTTGCATCTCAAAATTGCGCTAAAGCTTGAATGAGCGCAGGTTGATATTCCACCTTAAGAAGATCTATGAGGTGCCCCTGATCGCTCCTTGACATAATCCTGGTTGATCTTGTTGAGTTGGTCCCACCATATCAGCAACTTTCTACGCAGAACCGGAATGACTTGGATATCGTCTTTTCCCATTGAGTCTAGAATATGAAAATGATTTTCAAAATTAATTATCATAGACTACCATATGATGTAAACGTCATGAAGAATGTTGGGGGTTTATTTGACTTGTTACTTCTCATTGGTATAATGAGGGTTAAGTTCCATCGTTTAATTCGGGAAGAAAATCAAATAAGAGCTCAAACCCATTTTGCTAAAGAGATATAAAAAGTTAAATTATAACCAACACGTATCAATGCAAATGATATGCTCATGCATGATATGAACCAATCCAATTTCATGTATCATGTGTGGTGAAATGAGAGTTAGATTCTCCTACTCACCCCAAATATATCGAGTACAAGTTCTAATCTAAATTTCACCTAATTGAGACATGCAATTGAATGGGAATGTCCAAATGGTTGAGAGAAATTCCAACGTCACGTTCCAACATCGACAAGCCTACATACGATTCTAGAGCAACTTTTGATGTCTACATAAAAAAAACGAAGATAGGAGTGCGTTCCAAAGGTGGAGGCCCGGTACAAACTCGATGATCCTAATTAATAAATAAAAAGAGACGATTGGAACGTGACCCTCAAGAACCTAAAGAGATGCCCCGAGTCAGGTCTTCTAGGTATATCTCCCGAGGACCTCAATTCGGTTTTTTTCGTCTCACCGTCTTCATCGAATGAAACTTCCACGATAAATGGGGAGAACGATTGACTCACCGAAGTGTCGTCTTCTTCGATGATAACTTGACGACCTCCGACATGCGTGAATCCAAGCACTCTTTCCTTTTCATGGTGCGCTCCGGTTTCTCGGCGGACTTGGTATAGAAACAACTCTCGCCGGATGAAGTTCCGCTCGGTGAGTTGTCTTCCTTAAACAAAACGAAAATCTTGGAACCCGTTAAACGTCTTGGGAATTGGATGTTGAATGGCGCGTCGTTCGTAAGTGAACATCTCCGAAATCTTGGACTGATTCGGGGAAACCATCCCTAATCCAGGTATACTCTAAAAAATGGAATTGGACTCAACCATCGAACATTATGAATGATGTATGATATGCATGCCACAAGTAAATTTAAGCGGGAAAATTACAAAAAACTCAATACTCGGGAGTGAAAAGGACCTTACCAAACGCGCTATTTACGACTTTCGATTTTGGGTGTACCAACCATCCACAAACATGCACATGAGACAAGTGAGGTTCGACTCTAGAAATCAAAAAATGGGATAAGGTACGGACCTAAAAGGCTCATACTATCCGGGTCAATGAATTCTTCCACAAAGACAATCAACAACAAGTGGATAAAATCATCGATTCGAATAGTAAGCGGGATCAAATATGGTCAACTCTAGCGCAAGCCGACACTAGAGCCTCGCATATCGATTCCCTATCTATGATTACCTAAAAAGTGTAAAGTGTCGTGATCCTCAAATATGCAAGTGGACATGCACTACAATTTATATACAAATCGGTGCTTCAAATCAATCCAAATAACATACATTCCTACATTGAACTCCGCAGAAATCAAGGTTAGACATAAACTACACCCCTTATCACTCCAACCTATAAAACCATTTAACACCTATCATGAGCGAACTCACCTTACCTTCAAGAGCGCCTACGGAAAACATGTCGGAAAAATCACTCGAGCGTTTTGATTACGGCTGAGTCCACTTGGGGTTTAGAGAACTCCCCTAGTGGAATCGCTAATCTGTCAAGACCTTTTTTTTTTTTTTTTTTGGCTAATGGATTGCCGATCGGGCCTCCGGGTCTCAAGATGAGGAGGCCTTCGGGCTTTCTCGTGACGGATCCTCCTAGGCCCATACCAAATCGCGGTGAGAGTTGATTGAATTTTTCGACGATGAGAGTCGATCGAGTTTGACCTTAGTGTGGTCGGGGTGACGTGTGCAACGTGTGCATGCATTTGGAGTCACCACCGGTCCTTCGTGGAAGGTAGACCGAAAACCTCACTCGAATGATTGGGAGAGGTTGATCGGTGCTACGGAACCGGAGATTTGGATTTGGGGACTTGGTTATGTCGGTGTCATTCCGACACCCTTTCGGTACCTAACGCGAGTGATTATCCTAACTAAGATTTCATGCGGGCCGGATTTCGGGTGAGGTAGGTTTGATTCGGGGGTTTCATGCGGATCGAAAGACTAATCCTATCATTCACAATCAATAAATCCAATCAAATGCATAAATCACATCAATACACATCAAATTCAATCAAGGGCTTCCTAGTAGAGCCCTAATGGCTTAGAGAAAGTGGTTAAGGGTGAGGGGTAGTTTGGGAAAATTTGGGGACGATTCGCTAGAAGAGAGAAATCGTCATTTTTGAAGGCTCGAGAATTAAATTTCCCTAAATAGTCCGTGGCCGGTGGATCATGGCCATTTTCTATTTTTAGGGATTTTAAAGAATTTTTCTGAATTTTTCTCGAGACAATTCGCTATAGGGGCGAAATCATCATTTTTGGGAAGATCGGGGGTCAAAACACCCCAAATAAGCCATGGCCGAGTTGATTGTGACTATTTTCTATTTTTTTGGATTTTTCTAAATTTTTCCAATTTTTTTGAATATTTTAATGATTTTTCTCTTTTTTTATTGAATTTTCCAATTTTTTGATTTTTTATTTTTTAATCCGAGATTTCTAAAAATAATTTTCTGGACCTGGTCAACCCGGCCCGTGCCTCTCGGGCGCCCGGCCGGACCGTATGGGTCGAAAAACCGGTCTAAAAAGACGTAGTTTTGATTTTTTGCAAAAAATTTCTATTTTTTTAATGAATTTTTGAATTATCATAAAACTCCCCCATCGGACGCTCCAAGACGTGCCATGGGGCTTCCCTTGGTGCATCCGATTTTGACTTAACAAAATTGAAAATAAAACCCCTCGTCGGACGGCCCCAAAAATGATACTTGGTATGGTCATGCGACGATCCGATTGACATTTTTATTATTTTCGAAAATCATTTCATTCATTTTTTATTATCTCGAAAAAAAAAAGCCAGGATGGCGACACGTGGCAAGGCCTTGACCAGTCGAATCCTCTTTTATTATTATTTTTTTAACAAAATCCCCCCTGCGCCATGACGTGGCGCCGTATCGGCCTTGACCGGTCAACATTGTTGATCGGTCAAGGGCTCTTGAGAAGATGACCGGCGACGGCGACTATCGCCATTGCCTAGCTGGAGCTGCAAAATCGATGTACAAACCTCACGGAAAAGCCGCGATTTCGACACCAATCGAAACCTCATCGACCTCAACTTAACATACAACAACTATGAGCCACAAGAATGCACCAAACTCACCTATTCCGGCCTGCACCGTAGCTATGTCCAGCCATAATCTATCATGCTCATTTCACGACGAAACATGCTATTTAAAACATCAAACATGATCTTAAGAGTGTGAGGGAGCTTACCCACGAGCAGATTGGCCCGGTAGTGTTTATGATGATAGAGAGATCAAGTTGCGGGTTCGGTCTTCATCGGGGTAGTGGGCAAAGGACAACTCGGACGGTTTTCGAACGTAATGAGATGCAAAACAAGTAAAAATGAGTGCAATATATGATTCAAGGAAGGTTTGATCGAAAAATAAAGTGTCGACGGTGCCTTGTGTGCTCGGTGAGTGCCATTTATGCCAAGTATGAGCTGAAACGGAGTTCACCTGTTTTGGGCTTTCGCAGCAGAGTCGAGCGTCGATGGATGTATCAAGGTGTTTTGCGAGGTCGAGGGGAAGTCGTTGGTACCGATAATGAAACGTGATGTTGCTTAGAGCGGTTAGAGTCCGAGCTAGAAGCTCTCGGTCACCCGCAAACAATGGCGAACCCGAGAGAATTTTTAAAAACAAAAAAACAAAAAAAAAAGCCTCCTTCACCCCTCGTGTTTGGCCTCTCTTTTTGTCCGTCCTCCATCTCTCACTCATTGTATCAACTTCGTCTCCCTCGTACCGGCTTGCCCGACCTTGTACAAAGCTGCCCCTCGTGCCCGACATTCCCTATCGCTCGCCTGAGAATGGCTGGGGAAATAATCACTCGCCACTCATGTCCGTACGCGTTGGGATACGCAAATGTACCCGTCGCGGAAGGACATGAGTTGGCAACAATGCCCATTCATTGTAGCGTCGATTAAGCTCTTTTTGGGGGTTAATTTCGGGAATTTCGGGGTGGAGGTCTTTTGCTCATGCGAAAGAACCATGGAAGAAGATGATGAATAGTGGCGGGTCGCCGGGTTGGACCCGCCCGACCCGTAGACCCTGTCGGTTCAAATTCATCAAATTAGACCGAGATTCGACCTTTTTTCATAAAATTGACACTCGAAATTGGATTCTCGAATACGTTTTCTATGCAAGATGGGTATTTTCACAAATTGATAGGTTGAAACTTGATAAAAACCCCAAATTGTATGTTTTACTCGAAAATGATTTTTGATTAATTCAAAGCTCAAATGGTTGAATCAAACCAAAATTGAGGCCACCAATAGGTTCGGCATGATGAAATCTAGAGGGCAAGAGGGTTTTTATTTCCATGGGCATGGCCTGAGAAAATTTAATTTCATGATTTGTGAAACCATAGACTAAATTGTAAAGAATTTGTGCAATTAAACCCTTTTGGTTAAAATTGAAGAAATTCGAGGGAAAATTGATCTGGATGCACTTCATGGCTTTGGATATCAATGTCATAGCTTATTAAGAGATAAAATTGGAAATTAAAAGACTCGGAAAGGAATTTTTATACTCGATTCGGGTTTATGTTTATGAAGGAACATAGTGACCCAAGTCGAATTTTAGATATTTAAGATGGCCAGCATGAAGAGGAAATTTAAACAAAAATATTGGCTATTTTTGCTTATTTATCGACCACAAATGTTATTTTTATGATTTTTTGGGTATTTTTATAATTAAATAAATTCAAAAAAATATGTAAAATTGCGAAAAACATTTTTTGTTCAAAATTGATTCCTAACGCTAGCCTAAGGCATCGAAAGTTGATTTTTCAATTTTTATGATTTTTTAGCTATTTTAAAATAATTTTTCATAAAATAAAAATAAAATGAAGGTGATAAAAAATCGGGTGTTAACAGCCTTCTTGCTCTTATTCTTGTACACTTGATTTTTAGCACAATTACAACATAAAAAGATTACCAAAGAAGATCTTTCGGGAGAACCAAGAAACAACGAGAAAAATCTAGTTCACAGCAAGTATGCATTTTACATTGTGCTCTATCTCTAACATTTTGGCCTAGAAGATCTTCTATTATATAGACAACTCCAATCTATCCATTGGAAGTGTTGCTGAAGAAAAACTAGCCGTTAGATGCCCGTTGCTTCTGCTGCAATTCTTTGTTTCTTATCTTGTTATGAAACATCTACCATTCGACATTTGTTACGAAAAAGTTAACGGATAACAACGTCTATAATTCACACGATAGACTTTGTGATCTTTCTCTGGGGATTTTCCACCCACCAATGGCTATACTTTCTTCGACGAAACATTTGCACATCTCAATTGTTCAAACATTACCAAGACCTAATATCGACATAAACATTGTCTCACTCCGATCTTTTGGTCCGTTGGTGCTGTTTATTGAAAAACCATCGGAACGACTTGTGATCGGTTAAACAATGATCCTCTTGGCTACTTCAGCATGTAAAGACTCCCAAGGACATCAACATCCTAATTGATTCCTCATCTTCATTGAATTCACAAGGAGCATTAATATTGTCTCAATCTTCCACCCGATCTATATAAGGTAGCTATTTTTTGCCAAAAATCTGTTGCTTCGATAAATATCCGGTGACCTGATCTTTCTTCCGGTCGTTCCCAAAGCATATTGGCAATTTTGACTCCACCAAACTGTTTGTCTTCATGGTTCTTTCGGGTTTTACCAAGCATTAGAGTTCTAGGTTTGTTCACCATCACCAAGTCCATTCACTATTCATCTAATCTTTGTACCTCCAAGCCATCACGAGTATCCCCGTTCTTCTCGGCTTGTTCACCTTGTTCAAGGTCATTCCAAATGTTTACCTTATTTGAAGATCCTTTCAGCTTGCAAACATCTTCTTCGTCCAATATCTTGTTCACCTTAGAGATCGGCTATCAATCCTAAGGATCGGCAGAGCACTCAAAATATTAGCGGAATAGATCTATATGTTATCTTTATAATATCATCTGCATTTCGGCTTGTGCATATATAATCTAATATAACTCAATCAATGCACACATTAATAGCATTTGATTGTCTTTGTTCTCATCAAAATAAGATTGAGGATTTTTCAACAATCACCACATTAATGATATTCCCAATAATCTCTCCTTTTTTTATGATAAAACAATCTTCTAAATATGTAGATATCTTGACAAGCAATAAAGAATATTGAATTTGAGTACGTGAAAATTAAACCAATTTGAGTATGGCAATGTAAGCATGCAATGCAATCTCCAAATATCAAAATATTCAATGAATAAATAGGAGACGGTAATGAGAAATATTACAAGAAAAGAATTGAATTTTTCAACTGCTCATGTTTCCACATAGATCATATAGTCACATGAATTTCAAGTAGGAATGAATAAACATCATGTGAACCAATACTCTTCCAAACACATATGCATATTCAAATCAATTCCCTTTTTGTCATAATAAAAAAGGCACTAATAAGATATATGCAATTCAGCTCATTTTTACACAAGTATACCTTTTCCCTATTTGACATGCCTCAAGCGAACAAAAAAGATGTGTAATGAAGCTCATGTTTGGTAAATGAAATATCATATGCATCAAAATGTGCATATCAAGGAACATGGATGCATACAATCATAGTAATTCTCTCCCTTTTTGTCATAATGAAAAGCATGATATTGCAAGGGGAATATAAAAGATCTACATTGAAGATATTTTAGATAATTTGCACAAGTAGATTTCGAGTGTCTCAACATGATATTCATCAAGGAATAATAGAGACAATTAGAATTCATGATAATCACAGAAGAGATGACAGATAAAAGCATTTATCATGAAATTCTATCTAAACACAAACATTGAGGGACATCATGATTACAATTTGATATAAACAATAGCAGCAATAATGTTGCTCCCCCTATCTAAGTACTTCCACCAAATATCACAACTTTTTACAGCGAAAATTATCTCATCCAATCACTCTCCCTCTTTCTGTCATTAACAAAAAGAACACTAGCAGTATGCATAACATTGTGTCATTAAGCATAAGCAGGAGCATACGGTAGTAAACATCTTGGGTTAAAAGACAAGCAGACGGCCGCAACTAGTAAAAGACATTTTAGGGTTGAAGCGGTCACTTTCTTTCTTGAAACATGAAAGAGTACTTACAATTTTAAGAAGGAATAATTCTCATGATATAAAAGATCATCAAAAGGCAGTCATTAGGAGAAAATATTTTGAATATCCAACAATGCATATTACTCCCCCTATCTTGATGCTATCACCTCTTAAGATCATAATCATCCGCATACAATCATCATTTATATGCGAGAGAATATCATCGTTGTTCACACATATCATGAACAATCATCTTACTTCATAAAGATCAACAAGTGATAAAGAGTAAGAAATATAGAAGATGTACTAATCGTACTATGTTGAACTTAGCAAGTTCTACGCATAAATTCACTTTTTCTTCCATCCTCGGAATGAAAATCAAGATCTAGGCCAAAATCGGCTCAAGTTTAGAAAGATGTGCCCATATTTGATCTTTGCTCTTGCTTGATGTGTTATTTCTTTGAGATGATCGTGATTTTTTGCTTTTGCATCTTTCCTCTTGTTGTTCTTCACCTTTTGTTTCCTACGCCTATCATCATAATAGGTTTTGCAAATAGATTCCATCGGGGTTCAAAAATTTTCACCATTCGAAATATTTTCTGCGTCGGCTCTTGTTTTATCTTTCGTTCTTGCTGACCGGATCTTTGTGCTGATTTTTCACCTTTAATGCTGATATCACTACTTTGAGATCTTGAATAGAATGTTCTACTTCTATTTTCGTTATAACAGCATCATCTTCATCATCATTTGCTCTTTGAAATTCGAAAAGGAGATTTGAATTTCACAATCAAGCTTTTCTCGATTTCAATATGCATAAACTCAGTAATTCTTGTATAAATGATGCTAAGAGTATAATGTCGTAAGTCATGTATAGTGTGCCCTTGTGTTTCAATGAATAAGAGTTTCAAGCATTTTGATCAAGAAACTACTCAACTTTTCATAATGAGCTTTCGAAGGCTTGCTATATCATTCAAAATATTTTGATACATCTCTAATAACTTATTATTTGAATGCATAGAGAAGAATCCTCAAACCTCTCAAAAAACACGGTTTGTGGACTAAACAGAGCAAAGTGTTGCTGTTTATGAATTTTGTTGATCTCTATAAAATTTGTTGATCTTTGCAAAATTTCCTGCTGCTGATTCTTTCTTTGAAAGATTGCTAAAATTTCACATGGATGGCATCTCTTTCTACCTGCATTTTCTTGTAGAAAATATGATAATCTTTGCAAGATAGTGAGGGCATCAAGAACATACATTTCTCATCCTTGTCACGTTTGGTTGACGGTGCCATTTGCATATCACATTCCTTAAAACTTTGCATCCCAAACTTCTTTACCAAATCTTTGGAATATGAAAGTGCCGGCCTTAACTTGTTTGACTTGTAAACAAAAAAAATCTTCAGATTTTCAATCATCCATATTTCTAGTTTCCTCTTCATGATAATGACTGATTCCTTGCATAATAGCTCATTAGTAGATCAAAGATGATATCATCAATAAATTTGAATCAACGAACAACATGATCTTTTTTTTTCATGAACAAAGTAGTTTCGACTATACCTTTCTCAAACCTATTATCAACAAGAAAAATACTTTCATGTCGAGCTTTTGGTGCTTGGTTGAGTAATAAAGTTCTTTCTTGAGTTGGTACACTATGTTGATCTTGTTTGGATATTTGCATCGTTAGTCAACAAACATTTGCTCTCATGATTTTCACTCTTTTGTCGGTATCTCCAAGAACTTCTTTCATATGATGACTTGATTTGGATCTCCAATTCTTGAGAATCTGCATTTGATATGAAAACCTACGTTTGATTTGAAGATCTTCTTTTGATTAGAAGAATCTGCATTTTTCGTGAAAGATCTATTGTTGGTTCTTTGAAGTAATTGTTAGTCATTTTTGGTGTAGATCTTTGCATGATTTCTTCACAATCATCGTCTTATGCACCTTTCCACTTTTCTTCAAACCCGATGTTTACCGATTCTTTCAATTTTTGCAAAACTTTGTTAAATACACAACATGCTTTTGCTAGAAATTGAATAATCAAGAACCATTCCTCCATGATCCATTGGTTCGAACTTACCAACATTGCCATTAGCATCCCTAACAATATAACACTTGCAGCCGAATACATGAAAGGATGCAGTGGTTGCTATCAATACCCAAAGGATTTTCGTTATGCAAGAAAAATCTCAAGTGCAATGAGAATGTATCATGCGGTACTAGCATTTTTTCAAAAGGATTTATTGATGCTTCTATCCCATGCAAGCATTACACATGCCATGTTTTCAACTAAATACACATAATGCCTTATACTTATGACAAGAAACATTACAGATATGAATCATGTATGATCATAAACAATTCAGCAAGTATCATCAAGAATCATCATAAATCCATCTAAAGATTTGCTAAGTAAGTTAGAGGATAATCATGATCTTTAATACTCTTACCCCAGGTGGATGTTTAACAAATGACATACCTTTGAACTGATAATTTTTAAGGCTTACTTGATATCCTTTGTTGATAAAATTCGGGTAAGATCGGATTGACTCAACATTTGCAGATCCTTGCAGTGCCGATGTTTACTTGGTGATGTCCGAGCCGATCTTTGATGTCGGTTAATCTTTACTCCAATTTGCTTCAAGCTCTTTCTTTCCATATTTCCTCCTCTTTTCGAGCTTCAAATGCTTCATATGATTGCTTTTGAATTTCTTCTTTCTTTTCAAGAATATTTAGAGCTCTTGAATCAATGATGTGATATTATCATCAATGTTGTCCTTGGAGGACGATCCTTCAAAATATTCAAGAAAAGTGTTAGCGATATATGCCATAGACTTTTACCTTTGGAACTTTTTGCTCATTGATGGATTCCGTTTTGTAACCATGAGAGTTTCAATAAGTTCATCTAATGTCATGGATAAACGATTTTTGTATGAACTTATTCTTGTGGTAGTGCTTGAAGAATCGTGATTGGATGATCTCCATTTGCATGTTCGGCCGGTCCACTCATAACGTTACCATAGCACATGGACATTTCTTTGGCATTGTTATGTGGCTCCATCTTGAAAATCTCAAGATCACCAAGAGAGTGTTCGGCTTCGTTTTCTTTCTCCACTAATTCTTTCAAATGTGACTTTGGCATTGATTCCAAATCTCTATAACTATCACACAAGAAGAAGTATTCTTAAATATCATATAAGAATGTACAATATATAAAATAAATAGCTTTAAGAGATTAGTGCAAGTCTTCTCTGGATATCGTCATAAGTAGGAGCCGAGCTAATAGTTATTTTTTTTTTCTTGCTTGAACAAGATGTACGTTGATGTTTCGAGTTATTGTTCCATGTTCTTATTGCTTGAACAGGAGGTCTTGCTGATCTTTGAGTTGCTATTCCATGTTCATTGACATGAACCATTTGCTTATCCATAACGACCATTGTAGTTTTTGCACATTCATTGATGTGCTTGATTGTCGTGGATGAGCACATTGACGAGCTTGAAATCAAGCCGACTTTTCTCTCGATTGTAGAAAGAACATGTCGAGTAAGAATTAGACAAGATGATCTTTGCATTTCAAGATTGAACAAACTCATTTGTTCGGAAGAATCCACATAAGCATCATTACTAGAAAATAGGATGACTCATTTGAATTGGAATGTCCAAAAAAGTTAATCAAAGCAATCATCAAAAACATTTTCAAAACCAAGAAGGAGAGTTTGTAATATTTTGATAGTGTTGAAAATCCTTTGGTAAAATTCAAGTCTGAAAAACTTTGATTTAAAATAAGTAAATCCTCAAAATCAATAAAGTAATTCCAAAAAACTTGAGATGAAAGAATGGATCATCAACAAGCTTCCAAAACTAAAATGACCTCTTGTAGAGTTAGCCAAAACAAGATCTTTATGCTCGGAAGAATACAATTCCAATATCAAGCAACGAGGGTCCGATACCAATTACTAGGGCTAGAAATACAACCTAGAGGGGGTGAATATATTGTTTTAGAACTTTAAAAAATATTTGCGGAATAACAAGTTCAACTACAAATTTCGGGTCAAATATACGCAAAGTTATTGTAGAGATCGGAGTTAGTAGATGTTTGAAATACCTTGAGAAGATTGTGTGCTAAAATGTATGGAGATCACGAGAAATAAGAACACACAAAATAGTAGGTGATATAAAAAGATTGGGTGAGCGGATGTTTCATGAAATAGTATCTCGAGTTGTGCAAGACTAAGTAAAAGATCAAGTAAAATGCAAGCACACAAGATATATAGTGGTTCGACTTTATCCCGAAGCCTACGTCCACTCTCACGACTAACATCCATAACTTGGGTTGGAATTTATTAGTAATCTGCTCAACAAGCTCCAATTGGCAAGCTCTAATCCTTTCACTTGATAGATCACACTATTAGGTCTGAAGATCCTTCCGGCTCATGAGATATCTTCTCCGCCTAATATCTTGTTCACCTCAAAGGTTAGCTACCAACCCCAAGGATCGGCAGAGCACTCAAAATATTGGCAAAGAAGATCTTTGTCTCATGAACATCTAGTGTTCCATCTCTTGTTCACCCGATCTTTATACCTCTAAGCCATCACAAACATTCCCGTTCTTCTTGGCTTGTTCACCTTGATCAAGGTTCTTCTAGATATTCACCTTATCGAAGATCCTTCCAGCTCCTGAGATATCTTCTTCGCCCAATAGCTTATTTACCTTAGAGATCGGTTATAAATCCCAAGGATTGGCGGAGCACTCACAAATTGGCAAAGCGGATCTTTGCCTCAAGAACATCTGGTGCTCTTTGTCATATCATATGCATTTCGGCTTGTGCATATATAACTTGATATAACTCAATCAATGCACACATTAGTAGCCTTTGATTATCTTTGTTATCATCAAAATAAGATTGAGGATTTTTCAACAATCGCCACATTAGTGATATTTCCAACAATCTGTATCTTTAATGATTTCCGTCGATCATGAAGAGGAAATTAATCGAATTTGGAAAATGAAACGAATTGAAAATGATACTCAACCATCCTTGATGAGGTTTGGCCATTACGTCTTCGGGATTACAAAATGAGCACATGATATGCAATGATGTGCCTGAATGCATGAATGTTATATAATGCAAATATCCTTAAGTGGTTCGGATTTGCTCAAAAAATGGTGCATAAGCCTCCCATTTCATTCATAGAAAATACTTCTTGATTGAATTAGCATTTACGAGGACTTGGCAATTCTATGCCATCCATATGTACAAGAATCAAAGCACCACTAGGAAGGACCTTCTTCACAATGTATGGACCTTTATAGTTCAGGCTTGAATTTGCCTCGGGAATCGGAGGCATCGGGTAACATCTTCCTCAAAATGAGGTTATCAATTTCAAAATTCCTTGGTTGAACCTTGCAGTCAAAGGATTTCTCCACCCATTTCTAATAACTTTGACCATGACAAAGAGCTTTTAGCTTCTTTTCTTCAATCGGGTCCAACTGATCATACCTCTGCTTGAATCCAGTCAATTTCGGGAGTCTTAGCTTGGGAGAGTATCCTCAATGATAGGATCTTCACTTCAATAGATAATACAACTTCCATGTCATATATATAAAAAATAGAGCGTTACCCCGGTCGATATGCGATTAAAATACGATATGCCATTAGTAATAAGGTAATTTCTAATCACGATAATTCTCGGCGATCTTAGACAAGATCTTCTTAATGTTCTTGTTTGCCACTTCCACAACTCCATTCATTTGTGGGCGGTAATGGATGAGTTCAAGTGTAGAACTTTGAACTTTGCAAGCATTCCATCAACAATCTTATTATTCGGGTTGGATCCGTTGTTAGTGATAATTATCTCGGGAATTCCATAAATATCACGACACATAAACTTCACCGCACTCTTCACGGTGACATTGATATATGCGTTGCCTTCAATTCATTTCGTGAAATAGTCAATAGCCACAAGGATGAACTGATGTCCATTTGATGCCTTTGGATTAATCGGTTAAATGATATCGATGCCTCACATTGAGAATGACCAAGGTTCAGCTATTTGATGTAGTTCATTTGGAGGAGCGTTGATTTTGTTCCCATAAATCGACATTGGTGACAACATTGAACATACTGAATATAGTTCGATGCCATGGTCATCTAGTAACATCCCGATCTCATAATTTTCTTAGATAAAAGGTGGCTATTCATGTGAGGTCCTCATTCTCCGGGGTGGATTTCTTCCTCAAGCGATTGGTTCTTTGGCATCGACGCACCTTGACAAGAGCGAATCAAAAGATTGTTTATATACGATATCTCTACCGAGGAAGGACTTCCATGCAGTCTTTATTAGATATTTTCTATCAATGGATTCACTTCCTTCAAGGAACTCGCCCTTTTGGAGGTATATTTTTTTATCATGGAACCATGGTTCTCTATCGGGTTCTTCTTCAATCACCATGCAATATACTAATCTTCGAGAATCTCAATATTCAAAGGGTCAATGTCCAAGCCATCAGTTACTTGTAACATCTATAATAAAGTGGCCAACGCATCGGCGAACCGATTTTGCAACCTCAAAGCAACTAGTCGAAAGCTACATCTGCGAATTCTTCAACTAGTTCTTCGAGAAATTCATGATAATGAATCAACTTTGAATCACGGGTCTTCCACTCACCTCCAATTTGAAGAATGATGAGCATCGAATCCCCATAAACTTTCAATTTTCGAATCTTCATGCCGACGACAAATTGCAATCCTAGGATGCACGCTTCATATTCTGTGATATTGTTGGTGCATGGAAATACCAATTTAGTGGCCAAAGGATAGTATTGACCACTTGGAGATATAAGGACTGCTCCAATGCTTGAACCGGTTAGGTTAACTTGACCATCAAAGTACATTATCCAGTTGTCTTGAGACACGAGAAGGATTCGGTCATCGGTCGAATTTTCTTTATTCAAGTCTCGTGATTTGTCAAATTTTCAGTTAGCATATTAGCTATGGCTCTCTGTTTGATGAACCTTCGTGCTATGATTTAAATATCAAACTTAGAGATGGGGATTTGCCATTTGGCTAACTTTCTAACTAAGGCGAGGCTTTTCCAAAAAATACTTGATTGGGTGATTCTCTATGACCATTAAGATTTGATGATGAAGAGTGTCTTGTTTGAGGTGATGTAACACCAGTATCAAAGTAGCGCAAGTCTTCTCAACGTCCGAATAATTCAGCTCGGATGAGGTGAACTTCTTGCTAAGGTAATATTGCACATTCTCTTCTATCTTTCGGTCTATTCAGGGCTAGCATAGCTTCAAGCGAGTCGTCTTGGATAGTCGGATATAATGTTAATGGAATCCCAAGAATTGGGGGAACCAAGAGCGGCGGGTATGTCAAGTCTTGCTTGATCTTCATGAAAGCATCGTAGCAATCTTTATCCCATTCAACTTTGGCATTCTTCCTTAATAGCTTGAAGAAAGGTTTTGCCATTTCTAATAATTGAGATATAAATCTCGCGATGTAATTCAATCTTCCCAAGTAGACCTCATACCTCTTAGACGATACACAAAGTCTTTATGTCATATACGACTTTGATCTTCGATGGATCAATATCGATTCCTTGATCACTACCATGAATCCCGAAACTTCCCGGGACTTTGCCTCAAACACGCATTTCATGGGGTTTAGCCTTAGCTTGCATTTTTGGAGGCAATCAAATAATTTCCTCAAGACTTCTAGGTGATTTTCACCTGGTCTTAATTTGGCTATCATATCATCTACATACATTTCAATATCTTTGTGCATCATGTTATGGAATAGAGTCACCATCGCTCGCTAGTAAGTTGCCCTAGCGTTTTTCAACCCAAACAAGCATAACCTTGTATCAAAAAAGTCCCCCAAGGGTTTATAAAAGACATTTTGCTTTTATACTTTCATCTTCATCCGAATCCGATTATATCCGAAAAAACCATCCATAAAGGAGAATAACTCAAACCCCGCCATGCTATCCACCAAGACATCAACATGATGTAATGGGAAGTCGTCCTTTGGACTAGCCCGATTCAGATCTCGATAATCAATGCATACTCTAACTCATCTGTTTTTTTCATGAGAGGAACGAAGTTCGCTATCCGATCCGCATAATGGGTAACTTCAATGAAGTTTACCTTGAGGAGCTTCATAACTTCTTCCTCGGTTTTCTTTGATAACTCTTGTTTTGTCCTCCTTAATTTTTGTTTCTTGGGAGGTATATTCCGATCAATCAGTAAAGAATGCTCAACGATTTGAGGGTCTAAACCCGTCATATCCGCATAAGACCAAGCGAAGACGTCTTGATATTCTTTCAAGAATTTTGTCATTTTGACTATTCTTCGACTTGGAAATGATAGCTCCGATCTTAACCTCTCCGATATTCTCGATTATCACCGAGATTCACACCGACTATTTGTTTAGTTGTTAACGGCTTGGATTTCTCATAACGATCCCATCACCTTGAATATCTTGATGAGACTCATCTTCAAAATCTGAATTGACAAATAGTCTACGGGTAATTTCGAACCACAAATGTATCTATCGTGAGAATGCAAGATATGATTCCTAATACGACAAAGAAGGGTTAGTATGCAATATGCATGATAATGATGCCTAATATATGAAGCATGCAATCTTGGGAAATCATTTTGAAATGATAATTTTGGAAGAAAGTTTTGAGAACTAGTCCTCATATCCTCGGGCATCTTGGTTCCAAAAGATGAATTAGAAACTAGGAAGCGTATGGAGGCCCAAGCCTCAAGCTTTGAAAATCAAAGACAAGTGTCATCATCGGAAGAGGTTAAAGCAGGTCGGGACAACAAGGTGAACATATATACATATGTATGTATATAAGATAATCATTTTCAATGCATTGAATGCTCCAAAATCAACATTCGAGTTACATTCAACGAGCCTTAGCCCTAGGGTGATTATCTTTTCAAGATGGAAATTTGTGATTATCACTAAATCAATGTATCCAAAACAAGACATCAGCCAACACACTCATACACAAGTACGTCCCCAATATCTTCTTTAGGATGGTAAGAAAAATTTTCTTGAACTTTACTTTAGCATAGACTATTCCTACAGCCTATTTTCAAAACCTCTTCTTACATTTTTCACCGTGAGATTTCAAAGTTTTACACTCTAAAGTTTCAAAATATCACATTTTCCATCCTTACCCTCTATAAGATTTACAAATTGCAATCTGTACACAAGTATATTGTGAACTATGATGCAAGAACTCAGTTTTCTTAAACTAAGATTGCAATTTAATGATCCGGTTCTTGCCACATGAGCCAAATCACCAAAATGAATATTTGAAATAACCACATAAAGTGGTGACCATCTTAAGGGTAGGTATTACTAATAAATGATTTCACATGATCTCGTCTGCTCACAAACTCTCAAATTAAAGGACAGACATAGCTCGTATGGCCAAGCTATACTCCCTCTAATTGATGTACCCTTTGGTTCATTCTTGAGACTCAACTATTATGGATCTTGTCAAGAATTGTACTTGCTTGGATCCTCTTAAGTGGGAGATCCTTACCTGCTCTCATGAGATTGAGTATGGGCCAAGTCCGTCCACCAACTAAGGGTTATAGCCCTCTCAAACAAATTAAACGATGCCCAATCTTCAAGAGTAATGGTCCTGGGCCTGGGAAATTAACATGATCAACTCCAAGAAAAACATATGCGTCTCCGTTGTTTCCTTTGCTTTTTCATCTTGAAAAAAAAAAAATTTACTTCCCTTCGCAAGAAGTGTCCTCTTTTCAAATATCTTATTATGTTAGTGGTCCGATTCCAATTTACTTACTCACGTACATCCATGTGAGTTTTGCTCCTACCGATGCTTCTCTGACCCAAAATAAAAATGGCAGCATTGGTAGGTCCACGCATGTCTATCCTTTGGAGATGGCTCCTATTATTATTTTTTATTTTAGAACGAGAAATTTAAGTAAGTAAAATAAAGCTTATGAAGTACTCCACTCTTTAGTGCCTGCTTCGAGGCGTATAAAAATATAATAACAACGACTTTTTGTGGTCGTGGTCACCAAAAGTCAAATTCAACAAAAGATGGGAGCTGTGGTTATATATAAATATGTGCAGATTCAATTGAAAATCTGAGATAACTTTCTATCCCTCAAATTATGGCTGAAAGTGCTCCTTAAGATTCGGAAAATCATGTGCTTAACCATGATTTTTAGTTCTTTATTTAATAAGCACGAGTACTTGAGCTTATATTCTTTTATCACACCAATTTGTCATTATGTAGGGTATCGACTCCCTACTCCCAAGGGATAAGATAGTTTTTCTCATTGAATCTAACATAAAAAATCGTGTGGAGTTGATACTTTAAAGACAAGGAAAGGAAACATGTGAACTCATTAAATTGATTGTCACATTTTTTTAGACATTTCACAAGTCCACATAACTGAAAAGTTCTTGAATTAATTAGATAGTTGTCATTTTTAATGCATTGCATATTCCAAGATTGACATTGAAAGTATTAATAAAACAAATCTTGCTCAGCAAAAAAAAAAAAAAAAAAAGAAGAAAAGAGCATATCAAAACCATAGCATTTTTCATCGTGGGATTTCAAAGTTTTACATGCAATGTAATGATCCAATTCATTCCACATTGGCCAATTGCCCAAAATGATTATTTGAAGTAACCACATAAAATGGGGATCACAGTAAGGGTAGGTCTTACTAAAAAATGGTATCAAATGATCTCATCGACTCACAAACTCTCAATTAAACAACTGGCATGACGCGTATGGCAGAGCTATAGTTTCCCTTATTTGATGTGCGGGTCCGGGTCCATTCTTGAGCCTCTGCCACTTTAGATATCCATCAAGAACTGTACTTGCTTAGACCCGGACCCGGGTGAGACTGAGTGTGCTGGCAAGTCCGTCCACCAAGGGTTGCAGCCCTCTCCAACAAGTTAAAGTTCCCAATGTTCGAGAGTAATGGTCCTGCGCCTGGCATATTAAAATAACCAACTCCAAGAAAAACGTATGTATCTTCGTTGTTCTTCACTTTTTCTATCTTGATAAAACGAAGCCAACTTTCATAAGTTATGACAATAAAATAGGTTTATAATGACTTTCGTTTGCATGAAGTGTCCTCTTTTCTAGTATTTTATTATGTTACTGGTTCGATGTCAATTTACTTACTCACGTACGTCCTAGCCCTACGCACGCACGTCCTATCGATGTTTCTTTGACCCTAAATAATAACAACGGCATTGATAGCTCCATGCATGCCTATCCATAGAGATGGCTTCTTTTATTCTTTTTACATATAAAATATTTAAGTAAGTAAACTAGAGCTTATGAAATACTCCACTCCACTCCACTCGTTAGTGTTGTTCCATTGCACTTAAAAACATAATAAACTTTTGTAGCCGTGACCACTAAAAAACCAAAGGCAATAAGAAATCAAAACTGCGATTATATATAAATATGTGTAGATTTAATTGAAGATCTCAAATAACTTTCTATCCCTAAAACAGTGGCTAAATGCGCTCCTTGCAATTTAGAAAATTATGTGCTTAACCATGGATTCCTCCTCTTTAGATTCTTCATTGGCACTTAAAAATATAATAACAATGACTTTTCTAGCTGTAAACTCTAAAAGTCCAATGCAATGAAGGAGCAGAATTGATGTATTTATATACTTAAATGGGGATCTAGTTCAATATCTCTATTAACTTCTAAAATTATGTCTATAAGATCTCCTTGCAATTTGAAAAATCATGTGCTTAACCATGGATACCTGCTCTTTAATGTCTGCTCTGTTGGCATTTAACTTTAAAATAATAATGACTTTTATAGCGGTAAACTCTAAAAAGTCCAATGCAATGAAGGAGCAGAACTAATGTATTCATATACTTAAATGGGGATCTAGTTCAAGATCTCTATTAACTTCTAACATTATGTCTATAAGATCTCCTTGCAATTTGGAAACTGATGTGCTTAATCATGGATTCTTGCTCTTTAGTGTATGCTCTGTTGGCACTTCAAATATAACAATAATGACTTTTATAGCGATGAATACTAAAAACTCAAATGCAGCGGTAGAGCAGAATTGATGTATGTATTTATTAAATAGGGATCCAGTTCAATATCTCCGTTTAACTTTCTATTTCCTAAAATTATGCCTATAAGAGCTCCTTGCAATATGGGAAATCATGTGCTTGACCATAGATTCCATTTCACCAAAAAAAAAATCATGTATTCCTATTCTTTAGTGTCAGCTCAGTTGGTACTTAAAAATGTAATAAGAATGTATATTATAAAGGTGAACACTACAAAATCAAATGCAACGAAAGAGCATAATCGATGTGTATATTTAAATGGGGTTCCAATTCATGATATCTGTTAACTTTGTATTTCGTAAAATTATATATATATAAGAGCTCCTTGGCAATATGGGAAATCATATGCTTAACTATGGTTACCTACTCTTTAGTGCCTGCTTTGTTGGCACTTAAAAAAATAATAACAATGACTTTTATAGCAATATACCCTAAAAAGTCAGATGCAATGAAAGAACATAATTTATTTATGTACTTATTTGAATGTGGATCCAGTTCAATATCTCCGTCAATTTTCTATTTCCTATAATTATGGCTATAAGAGCTCCTTACAATGTGGGAAATCATGTGCTTAGCAATGGATATCCAATTTTTTTTATTACTAAGCACGAATACTTTTTTTTTTGTCTGAAGCACGAATACTTGAGCTTATGTCTTTTTATCACCTCATTTTGTCGTTATGTTGGATATTGACTCCCTACTTCCAAGGAGTTGAGGAGTTTTTCTCTTTGAATATAAAATAGACGATCATGCGTAAATGTGCTTTTAAAATAGGGAAAGTAAACGCAGTGAACATGCGAATTCGGTCCCAAAAAAAAAAGAAAAACATGCGAACTCGTTAATCTCAATCTCACTTTTTAATTTGTTGCCGGCTCTCTTGCTGAAATAGATACCCACATTTAGAGTGAACCCCATAAATTTATCGTGTTCTTTATGAGTTCTCATTGATTTTTTTAGTAATTTATTCATCTCGCGTTAGGCCCAATTGCCAAATCCATTAGCTCTCATATTATTTCACAACACATTAGAGTGAACATATTTTAATCACTTATGGATGTTTTTATTTGCACCGACATGAGGTGCCAGTGAAAAAGTGTCTCAATTAATAAGATAATCATTTTAATGCATTGCATGCTCCAAGATCAACGTTTGACCATTTTATTTAGCGCCCTGAAATTCTCGATTTAAGATACTTGATCTTTTCCAGATGGAAATTTATCATAATGACGAAATCAATCTATCCAACACAAGAAAGAAGTAAGCCGGCACACGAATACACATTACAAATTGCGTGGGCGCATGCACACACATATATGTATATATATGTGGAATACCGAACATGTGATGGAATAAATTGTGTAAAATAAAAAATATAGTGTAATGGCCCGGGTCATTTAACGTAGCCCAAGCCCATAACATGAATATTTGAAGTAACGACACAAAACTGTGACCATTTCGAGGATGGATCTTACTCAGGAGTAATATCACAATATCTCTACCCATATGAAATAGGATGTCACAAGCTCTTCATTTAAAGGAATGACATCATGTCCTCTTCAATGCTGGCGCAAATAGCTGCACGTGCCGGGATTCTCTCCACTGGGTGGTCACTTCCCGCCCCTGTGAGATTGAGTATGGGCCTAGTCCTTTTGTCAACTAGGGGTTGCAGCCCTCTCCATCGGATAAAATTAAGGGAAAAACCCACCAAAAATCCTAAACTATGTCCGTTGTGACACATTTACCCTAAACTTTTTTTTGTGACATAAAAAAACCCCAAACTTTCACTCATGTGACACATTTACCCCAAATTTGTCCTCCCTACGACATATTTACCCTAAACTTTTTGTTGTGACACCAAAAACCCCAAACTTGTAAAGATATGACATATTTATCCCAAGTTTTGAGGTAAATGAGACACACAAATATAAGTTTATGATTTTTTATGTCACAAAAAAATAGTTCGGGGTAAATATGTCACATGGGTATAAATTTAGGGTTTTCGGTGACATAAGAAAAGTTTGGGGTAAATGTGTCACATGAGTGAAAGTTTGGGGTTTTTATGTCACAAAAAAAAGTTTAGGGTAAATGTGTCATAGTTGGCATAGTTTAGGGTTTTTGGTGGTTTTTTTCCCTAAAATTAACACTACCAACTCCAAGAATTCCAAGGTTTTTTTTCTTTTTCAAATTTATTTACGAAGCCACTTCTCACAACTTAAGACAACAAGATAGTTTTATAGTCACTTCCATGATATTGTCATTGAATTATACAAGGTAATTTGTTTCTATCACGACTAAGAACTCCAAAGTCACATTCAAATAAGTACACTAGAGCATATGAAATACCCTACTTTGCAGCATTTGCGTTGTTTGCACTTAAAAATGTAATAACAACGACCTTTACAGTGGTGCGCACTAAAAGTCAAATATAGTAAATTATTGTGATTATGATTATATATGTGATAAAATGTAGATCCGATTCAACATCTCAACTGACTTTCTCTTTAAAAAAATTATGGTTGTAAGAGCTCCTTGCAATCTGGGCAAAATCATGTGCTTAATGATGGCAATTCAAAATCCCAGTTGACTTTTTATTTCCACTTGTTATGGCTGTAAGAGCTCCTTGCAATCTGGAACATCACGTGCTTAACCATGAATTTTCAGTTTTTGATTTACTAAGGATTAATTCAGGAGCTTATATTCTTTTATCACCTCACTCTGTCATTATGTAGGATATGACTCCCTACTTCGAAGGAATAAGGTGGTTTTTCTCATTGAATCTAACATAGAACATCGTGCAAAATTGATACTTTAAAGTCAAGGAAAGTTAACATGTGAACTCATTCAATTGAATGTCACATTTTGTGGCCGTTGCACATGTCTTCATAAGTGATTTTTTTTAAATTAATTAGATATTTATTTTTTTAGTGCACTGCATATTCCAAGATTGACATTAGGAGTATTTGCTTAGCAAAAACAAAACCAGAAAAGCATATTTGAGGAATCTTTCTTTCGAGGTATCCTCACGACGGAATCGATATATCGAATGAATGACGTTGGCCGGCACATGCGTTCATGTGCACATCCACAGTTTTCTTTGTTTAGGATAACAACGAGATCATCATTGAGGCACTGATCTCTACAGCCTGTCTACCCTTTTAAATGCATTGGATACTCAAAGTCAACATTTCAGTTACATTCCATGTGCCTAAGCTTTAGGGTATCTTTTCAAGATGGAAATTTGTGATTATGACGAAATCAATGTAGCCAATACATGACGTCGGCCGGCACACGCATGCACAATATATCTATAAAATCTTCTTTAGGATAATAACAGCAAACTTCATGAACTATAATATAGACTAATTTATATCCTATTTCAAAACCCTTAAATTTTCCACCGCAAGACTTCTAAGTTTTATGTGCTAGAATTTTAAAATATCACGTTTTGCATCCTCGCCCTCAATAAGTTTTACAAATTGCATTATGTTGATAAGTGTATTGTGAACTTATGGTGCAGGAACTCAGTTTTTTAAAATTAAAAATGCAATGTAAAATCCCGGTTAACTCCACGTGGGCCAAATCCCCAAAATAAATGTATGAAGTAACCACATAAAGTGGTGACAATTTTAAGGGTAGGCCGTACTAATGAATGATATCACATGTTCTCGTCCACTTATAAACTCTAAAAAAAGACTGATATGGCGCGTATGGCTAAGCGATACTTCTCCTATTTGATGGGCGATCCGGTCCATTCTTGAGCCTCCGACATTCTGGATGCTTGTTAAGAACTGTATTTACTTGGATTCTCTTGAGTGGGGAGTGTCACGCCCGATTCTCGAGCTCGTTACATCCCTACCAAATCACCCTTAGGTCATGAAGGATAACGTCCCGGACATACTATCGACCTACGAACTTGCTACGCATGCGAAAACGTGAAACTCACCCGGACAAACAAACATACGGGGATAGGTAAGCGGGGAAAGCAATACAACGGTCGATCAGCCAAAAGACAATTTTCATTTCATAACAAGAATAGATGATCCTTAACTTTCAGAGCTATCAACTAACATAAATAACCCCATACTTCGTGGCGACTCTCTAGGACCTCAAAAAGATACACGGGTTGGGTAAAGTTAAACTCTTATCTATTACAAAAATCTCACAACACCCTTGCCTTGGCATCAACATGGCTCCAAAAAGGGTTAGCCACCTGCCTAGGCTCTAAAGCCTTGACCGGAAGAGGGTTCTGCGTCCATGTTAGACTCGGGGTCCACTACCTCCCCATCCGGCATATCCCAGATCCATGGGATCCCAAGAGGGGACGTAAGGGCGTAGGTTAGGTGGTCCCTCAAATCCCCGTAGCGGGCCATGGAGCACATCCCTATCATGTAGGAACTCGGCCTTGAAGAGGTGCAACACTAAGTGTGGCAACCCTTCATCCACCGGGATCCTGGTGACGTGTTGCTCCCGGACCCGACCGAGGGCATTTCCTCATAGTGGATAATATAAAAGGACTAGTCGGTGGGGACACCGAATCGAACATGTTGCTCCATCCCTTAGGACCTAAAAGGTTAAACGACGGGGTGAGAATAATCTCGGTGAGTCAACGTCTAAGCCCGGCTATGGTGTTGATTCGCTTAGAGCATTCTACCAAGCAACCACGAAACACCACACAAATATATACATCAATCACATGCAACTTACCAATCTTCAGCCATGCATAATGTGATGCTTGACTCGATCTCTACGATCGCATCGGATAATTACTCAAGCCAACCATCACGTCGGTTTGCATACACAAGACACCACACGAAGTCCAATTATTAATGAACGACCCACGCGACTAGCGTGGTCGGCGCACACGACTAGTGTGGCCCCAACACTACGGCTGGCGGTGTACATCGGCGGGACCGGGCATCGTCCCTTATTTCCGACGACGGCGACTAAAAGCTATGTATCTAGTGCGGCCGCACGGCATACCGAATAGGCATTCCAAAGGGAGCGTCGGTCCGTCGCAAGTTGCAAGCGGCATCCGACACTCTGTGTGATCTATACCTGATTGGCACGGGCACGGATTTGGCCACCGACAAGTTGTGTGGTTCCGCATAAGCGGCACGATACGAACTTGTCGGGGATTACGTTCAATCCCATCATATGACCACACATGCACATCTAACAACCAATCGGTTCTAATCTTTATTTATAGCCGGATGCTCATACATATGTGCTCAAAGACTATACCCAAGGCCGATTTCATACTAAAACATGCAATTTGATTTCCACACATGGTCATATGAATGCACAAATTATCCACTAGACTTTGTATCTATAAACAAGGTAAGCGACACTGGTCATTTCACCCATAACATACAACAAGCAAGCCAAGGCATCCAAACAAGCAAACAACCAGGACAATTAACCAAACGTGTTCCATTAATCTAACGATAAACACCGATTCAGGTTCATAAAATAGATCAACATAAATCCAATCTAACGGACAATCAATCGCCCACTCGGTCTTGTCCTATTGCTTCGCTCGCGATCAAACATCGACAATCAATCTGTCGTCAAACAATCCAGTCTAATCACAATTAACTAGAGACGACTTAACTAATCGGTCGACTTAATTAATCGTGGCCATTTAGCTTAAACCCGGTTTCTATCTAAACCGACCATGATTAAGCTACCTAAACACCATATTAGGCTAATTTCGCTAATTAACTACCACTAAGCGCAATTAGCGTCCTAATCGGAATTTAGGGGTTTAACTCACAATCTAACGATCCGGTGACTACAACGAAGGTGGCGACGGGTCTCGACGATTGCGGCGGTCCACGGAAGTCGGCAGGATGAGGGCGAGAGGGAGAGAGGGTACAGTGGAGGTAGGGCTGAAATGTGGCAATGATGGAGCTAGTTTGACGGGCGAAGGGGTGGCGATGTGAGGCTGAAGTTGACCTAGGTGGTGGGTGGCGTAGTTGGCGAGGCAAGTTGGTGCCAAGAAATAGGGTAGTTAGTTACGTGAAGGGGGCGACGGTTGGAGGCAATCGGAGGCATCCAAAGAACCACGGACGGCCAGGGGGGCGACTTCGACCGTTGGACGACGCAATCGACGAAGGCAAGCGGCGGTGTGAGGCGACCGACAATGGTAGCTAAGAGCTCGGGGCTAAGAGGGTAAGGGATGTTGCGGGGCTGAACTCCTCTAGTCAACGACGATGGCGAGGCTAAGGGGCTCGGCGGGCGCGAGGCTGGATAAAGGCGATGGGCTACGGAGCGAGGCGGTGAGGTGGTTGGAAGGAGCGAGAGCTGCGGCTTGAGTTGGAGGTTGCATCACCGAGGCACGGCAGTGGAGGAATGCGGCGACCGGTGGACGAGCCGGGAGGGCAAAGCGGAGTGGCGTGGTGTTGGGCGGGCGGAGTGACGGCAAGAAGAAGGCGTTGGGTAGGGGGTGTCGTCCGAACAAGGGAGGAGAGAGAGAGAGAAAGGTTGACGTGGACAATACTTTGTTGGTGCGGGATGAGACTAATGGGGCCCACCACTTGTCAACTCAAAATTCAAAAGTTTTGTCCTCTAGTGAATAAAGTCGGGGGTATTTTGGTCAATTAGTATTTTGTAAGCTGGTTGGACATTTGGCTCAACCGACGGAGGGTATTTTGATCTTTTCATAGGTGGGCTCAATCAAGGTTAGGTTCGGGCATAAGAATTTCGATCCTAAAAGCGACGATTAAACTAATGAAGCCTACTCTAAATCGACCGACGTCTGGGACAAAATCCAACCATCGTCACTTAAATCCTTAAAATCCAATTTTATACAACAAATTGGAATTCACAATTGGACCTAAAGCGAGTCTAGTTGTCTTACGGGACGTCAAAGTTTCAAGGAGTCATAGGGAGATCCTTACCTGCTCTCGTGAGGCGAGTATGGGCTAAGTCCGTCCACCAACTAAGGATTGCAACCCTCTCCAATGAATTATACTATGCCCAATGTTCAAGAGGCATTATTCTAGGCTCGAGAAATTAACAAAACCAACACCAAGAAAATCATATATATTTTCGTGTAATAGTCTGATTTGGGCTAAATTGATTATTATTATCATTAATTTTTATTATTAGTTCATTTATTCATAATCATTAACTAATTCATGGTAAAACTGATTATCTTTCATTCAAATAAAAGACATTCATTTTTATTATAGAAAACACTAGCATATCTCACACTTCTCTTTCAATATCGGAGAAAAGAAATATACTTAAAAGAAAAGAAGAAATTACTAAGATGACTTTTATAAAATCATATATCCTTTGATAACTACTTACTAGTCTAGTTGGTTAATAACTAGCTTAATTTGAATTTTAAAATTAAAAAAAATGGGTACTCCTTCTTTTCTTTTGAGCTTGACCAACTAATGAGAAACTAAATGAGTCCCTTTCCCCTATCTATATAAATAAGGTCTAATAAAGTTAAGATATAAAGTTTCTTATTTAGTCTAATATGTGATTGGTTAGTGTGGGACGAGTTAAACCTTATCCTTAATGAGAGGATCGGGTTACAAACTCTATAAATAGAGCTCAAGTCCCTCCTCTAAACCCTAACACTCACGGAACCTCACATAAGGAGCTGTTACAAAACGTAATACGTGAGGAATAGTATCATTGAAGTTAGTGATTAAGGGTAATATAGAGGAGAAACTCTTGAGTATCGATTTATCGCTATTCCACATCAAGAACAATGGATTCCAAACAAGGTGCGAAAATTCCTCTACTATGACTAATTCGTATATCTAATTATGTTGAGCTTAGTGTGCTATTTAAGGTTAATAATCACGGTTTTCGTGTGGTATTAGAGGCATTATGATTTAGGTCACGAAATCACGTTTTGGGTATTTTTCGAAATTTTATTTTCAGTAGAATTTAATTTTGATTACATACTCGAAATGTACTCGATGAGACAAGAAAAATCATAGATAGATTGTCACCAAAGAATCGTCGGACGCCTTGACCGTGTGTGATGGGCATCGGGCGCGCGACGACCACATGCCAACATATTACCCACATGCAAGAAGTGTCGCTTGGGCTAACATCACAACCGTGCGAAGTTCGACCCGACCGGACTCGATTGACCCGTTGACCATTTGACTCGGGCCTTTTGGTTGAACCGATTGTTGACCGGTTTGACCAAATAGCTTGACCGGTTCGATTGGTCGATCGGGGGTAACGGTCGGATCAAATTTTAAGACCGGGTGAAGATTTGACACATGCGAATCACGTGTCCGCGCGTGGGCTTCACCGCCAAGGACGAGGTGGTGCGTGATAGCTCCGTTTGGGGAGTTCCAGGTACCAACTTGCTTGTGTGTTTATGCTCTACCGGGTGGTATATTTATTTTACATGCTTAAAGCTTTTATGGAATGAAAATACATACGAAACCCTAAATATGTGTGTTATTTACGATGTTATTGTATTTTTCCATGTATTTCTCTATGATTTTTTGAAATACGGGTGCAAGCTCACATGTAAGTGACCACATACAGATTGTGTAGTATTGTCTATCAACTACATGTACATTGTTTTGTTGGAAAACATCCCTATGGTAGTTTAATGATTACAAAACCATCTCAAGTTCTAATATTTATCATGACAAGTGTAGATGGTGAATTTAGTTACCATTATCAATGATCCTAAACCATCGGCAAAGACAAGAAACTATCTTTGTGATAGATGAGTGAACAAGTGCCAAGAAGGTATATCATGGCAACTTGGAAGGACTAGTTAAGATGGTGCTCTTAGAAGTCTTTGAACCGATGAAAGGTAGTAAGATCATTGTAGCTATCTCAACATGACTTTGGGTCGATATCATCATTGCGGATTATAGCCAAGTTACTCGTAAGCAACACTAGTGATAGTGTGTGTGCACTGGGATAGCGCGTATGCTTATTGGTTTAGAGTAATAGGATTGGTGTAATAATGGTGTGATATTAGCTAATCGGCATGATTGTTGATTCTTCATAATAAAGCCGTTTAACCATCTGGATTCCACCAGACAAAACCCGCAAAAGGACTTTTGAAAGCCGACACTATATACAATTTGATGAATAGTATACCTAGTGCTATCATTCCTTGCATGCAAATTGGAGCTATACTATTTGATCTTATGACTAAGACTATGTTGACACATGATTTTTGATCGGGTGTTTCTTAATTTTATTTCATAAAATTTACAAAAATTCATAAAAATAAAATAAAAAATTGAAAAATCAAGTTTGGTGGCCTTGGACATAAGGAACCATTTTTGAACAAAAAATAATTTTTCATATTTTTCACATTTTTAAATATTTTTGGAAAATATAAAAATACAAGAAAATTCACAAAAATATAGAAAAATGTTCCATATTTTTATTTTAATTCCCTTTTCATTTTGACCTTAAGAAAAATCAAAAAATTGAATCCAATTTTAGGTGTTTCTTCACAACACCGAGAGTTGAATTTGCCTAAAAAATCTGATTTGAGTCTTTTTATTTGCAAATTTTGCATATTTTGGGTCAATACATTCAATTTCAGTCATCTGCAATTTTAATTTGGTGAATTTCACCCTCAATTGCACAAATTGCATGGATTGGGTAAAATACCCAATTATTCTTTGTAAGTTAGTCCCTCGATTTTCCAATCTTTGAAATTACTTTTAATCCAAGGACTTTCATAACAAAATTGGACTACCTCCCAAGGTTTTCATATATCTTGAATCGATTGGCAGAGGTGGTTTGATCCAATTTGATCGTTTGGGCGCCCAATTCAACTTTTCCCCGATTTGCAATTTTAGAAAAATTTGGGATTTTTATAGAAATTGGTGGAAACTTTTGGGCAAAATCACATTTCTAGATAGAATTTGAGCCCCTGAGTTCAATTTTGAGGTTTTATTGCAAATATTCTCCACAGATTTTAATTAATTTCAAAAATTGCAAGTTTGAACCGGTTCGGGCCCGGTTCGACCGTCGGTTGGACCCGGTCGAAACGGTTCGAATAGTGTCGTCTTCTTCCTTAGAACTCCTGCACGAATGAACAGTACCTAGACTAATTTTGACGACCAAATTGATAGGCCAATCGGTGATAATTGAATCAATTAATGTCAGCATTTTGTTCCTCGAGTGTTGATACCCGTCGATTAAACCCGACCACGAGGTCAATGGTCACGAGAGGAGGCGCCGCGAAGCAATGAAAGCTGCGGTGGCCCTAAAAAGTCAACATTCTTCAAACCGTGTGAAATTTGAGCATGTCGAGTTTGACGGAAGGCCTAACGGACACGGACGGAATCCCAAATGATTCCGTTGCCGTCCGACGACCCAATCGCATGTGTGCGCACGTGTGAGAGGGTCGGCGAAGGCTCTCCCGTGCGCACCCAAATTCAAAACAAGTATAAAAGGTCAAGAAGCTTCGCGATCGGGAGGAGGTTCATTCTTGCTCGCTGAGAAACGGAATAGAGAGAGAAAGAGAGAAATTGTAGAGAGAGAGACTCTCGCGACGGTTATCGCCGCTCGCCGGAGCTTGAACCGTGAGTTGCTCGGCCAGCCAATCCAGCTGAATCGAAGCTCGCAATCGCCACCCGAAGCTCGCCCGAGCCGAGAAGAAATGATCGCATCGTCCAATCTGTTCGAGATCTTTAGAAACGGTGAGTCGGCCTCTCGTTCACCTCTCCGTGTGTTCATGGTGTAGCACTATCCCAGGCCCGATCGGTTGAATTAGTGTGTGCGTTTTGATCTTCGAACATCAGCGACCACATCTGCACCTTCGTTTTGCATCGATTTTGTATGAAACCGCATAATCAAGTCTCCCGAGTTCCGCCACCAAAGTTTGAACTGTCGAAGGCTTCGCCTAGGAAATTCTAGGCCACGCGAGCTCAATCCGAGCTCGAGGTAAGTTTCTGGAACTCCTATTTGTGTGATTGTACGAAGGAATTAGCCTGTTGTGCTCTATATTGCTCGATTGAATTCTGCAATGTCATTTTGTCGTAGCTTAATACTCGCGATCTAGCGGGTGAAATAGCTTGATTCTTTGATATGTTGATCGGGAGGTCTAGGCGAATCGTTTGGTTCCGGTTTGGAGTCAATCGGCCGAGATTTCACCGTCGGATCTCGCCTGGAAGTCTCGACCGTCCGTTTAGTGGTCGTTGAGAGGTTGAAGACGATTTGACGTGGCACGGTCGGCCGAGTCAACAGGCTGAGGTGTCACGACTTGATTGGTCCAGTCAATGTCCGGTTAGCTTAGTCGTTGGCGCGAGCAGTGAGTCGAATTAGATCCGACGGTCGTGATAAATAGGTTAATTTGATTTTGAACCGTTAGATTAGAATTTATAATTTTAGATAATTCGTATATTCGGTAGAAAATAAAAAAAATAAAAAACGATGCCATTTTGGTTAGTAGGCGCGCAACGTCGTTTAAGATAAGGGCCCGATGCGTCGTCGTTTTAGGCTCGAGTCGGTGAACGGTCCAAATTAGATCTAGGTTTAAATCGTGGCCGTCCATTTTAGTTGTGATGCGGTGTCATTTAGAGCGGGGGCCGGATGCGTCGTCGTTTTGGTCTAAGGTGAGCGAATGGTGAGATTATTCCCGGACTTAATCCTGGCCGTCCATTTATTTTCGTATTTTCGGATATTAGGAAAATAATTTTAAAAAATCAAAAAAATATAAAAAAAAATAGAAACGGTGTCGTTTTTAGTGTCGAGCGAGGTAGGAGCTGGGTCGGGGTCGGGGTGATTTGGGCGTTGAACAGGTAGACCCGGTCCGGAAGATTAATAAAAAATTCATAAAAATTTTCTAAAAATCCAAAAAAATTAATACAATTCGTAAAAATTATCGATTTTCCCAAAAAAAATTCTAAAAAATGTCTAGATCGATTCGAGACTCTTATAGTCTGGATCGAAAACATTTTGAAGTTTTGAGGGTCAATTTACATAGATCCCGAAAATTATTGATTTTTGAAAAATAAATAAAAAATCCAAAAAGGGTTAGAAAATCTCCAAAATATTCTGAAATATCACAAAAATTGGGAAATGACCACATTCAACTGGCCCGACCCTATTTTGTGGTTTTTGGATCCCGAATCTTCCAAATGACCATCTTACCCTTCTAGGCCTTCGGCCCAAAAAATTTTCAAAACCATCCCGAAACTCAATTGGATTTTTCTCTAGGCCAATAGAGCCGTATTATACATGCCATGCTTGTTTGATTGCTTGATTTGATTTGTGATTATTTTGATTGCGCATTTTTTTCTTGATTGTGATTGATAGTATAGTGAATTCCCGTCGCATGATACCCTAAGTCGTTAGAGCCTACCTCGCCCTAAATTTCATCTCGCATGAATTCTTAGGTTAGAAAATCACTCAACTTCGATAATCGAAAGGGTGTCGATTTGAATTTCGGCGTAACTAAGTCCCCGGACCCACTTCTCGATTTTCGTAGAATCGAACGGTTTCTCCCGACCGCTCGATAGGATTTTCGATCATACCCTCCAAAAATTGATCGGTGGCGACTCCATATGCATGTACACCGCACACATGCTACCCGACCACACTAAGGTCGACCTCAATATAAAAAAATTTCTTCACGCCGCGATTCGAGTAATGGGTCTCGGGAGGGACCCATGCGCCAAGATCCACTACCAACCGGATCGGAAGCGCAGCTTGTTAACTCTCACCATCTCGCGCGCAAAGGGAGCATAAGAGGGTCGCGATAGGCTGGCGACTCCACCGGGAAAGCGAATGGTTGCGAAATCATTAAGAGGACTTAAGCCAATAAAAAAGTTGAGTGTCTTTATAACCTTGTTTTCTCGAGATGCTCTTGAAGGTGAGGTACGTTCGCTAACAAAACGTGTTAAATGTTGATACGAGATGGAAGTTATAAGGGGTGACGTCTATGCTAATATATTTTGTGCGGATATGATGTTTCGGTCTTGTGTATTTATTTATGCACATATTGAAGCGGTGTTTGATATAAACCGCTATGCATGCTTTGCATATTTTGAGGATCACAACACTGCACACACAAGCGCCTAAACTCGAGCCGCGAATCACCCTTTTAGGTCTCCTTAGATAGGGATTGGTATGCAAGGCTCCTGTGTTCGATTGCTTGGGGTTGATCATATTTAATCCCTCTCGCTATTCGAGGTTGATGATCTTACCCACTTGTTATTTGATTGCGCTTGTGGATGGCTCATCAATTCGTATAGCGGGAGCCTCTTTAGGTCCACACCCGAGCCTTTTTAATTTCTTTAAAGTCAAACCTCACTTGTCTCATGCGCATGTGAATGGAAGGTTGGTATACCTAAAATCAAAAATAAAAAGAGAGTAACATCCATTGGTAAGGCTCTTCCCCTTTTAATTTGAACTTGTAAATTTAAATTATGCATAGCATGCATTTTCACGAATATATCATGGAAAATTGTAAGATCGTTTAAGTGATTGGGGTTAAAGGTCATCATTTAGACTAGATGACTCCTCAAGGTCGAACCAACGTCCCCGATGTGTTCATGTGAGAGCGAAGGAGCATTCGACGTAGCGATCGAGAGCCGGATTAGTTCCAAGTTTTCGGATTTGTCCATAGGAATGAACTCAATGGACGCAACCGCATCCGTGGTGAGAACTGTCACTATATAAGTTGCGCACGACATTTGGAGCTCAAACGGGGAAAAGAAAGGATTTGAGAGCTATACGCGAAATTGATGAGGCGGCCTCGCACAATCAAGACGTCCCCGAATGACTCCCCAATCAAGAAGAGGGAAATTATCGTCATATCCTCTAATGATGAAGAAGACGTTGATCCCTCCCGAGTTGATAGAGATATCGTCGGATGAAGACATCGACTCGACTAGTTAGTTTTGGTCGAGACTTTGAGGCATTTCTAGGGTTTATGTCATTTCTTTTAGATCGCTTCATATATCCTCTTGACATGTATTGGTCGAACACCTTTAGATGTTTTTATAACATGTTTCTTTGGAATTAACTGCATTAAGATTGTGGGTTTTATGAGTTGTCAAACTCAAAGTTGTAATGATGGTTTTCTCCCTTGATTACGCTTAAACGATCCTAATCAATTACATGCCATCTTTAGGTGGGATTTGGTCCATAACTATCCCATTTAGTTTATTTTAATCGATTGGAGTAGTTGACCCTCATGTTACTAAAAGATGACATGAAATTTGATTAGTGCATTTGCATCACATTTCATGCATATCCATCATAATCCATGGTAATTGACATTAGAATCATCATTTTGCATATTCTAGATCATGGGGAATGGAGATATCAAGATCATCCCGGTGTCGCACAAAGAGCTTTCTCAATGGTGGGACCGTCTCAACCCAATCAATAAAGCGTACGTTGAAGGACGACTAGGCCGACTAGTGGATCGATTAGAGTAGAGTACCAATCGGCGCTTATTCAAGCTTTGGCTAAGACGTGGGATGCGCACACGATGACTTTCAACTTCCAAGGCCTTGAGATGACCCCTACACTTGGAAGAGTATTCTACTATCATCGAGGCCAAATTCGATGACCATATAGCTCAACCTCATCTAGATATGGATCCTACCCTTTCTCTATCGAGTTTCCTTCGCTTCAAAACTTCGGAGATAGAAAAAGTTTACAAATCTAACTACGCAGATTTACTTTCTCATTTCTCTTCGACAATTACTCTTTTTAATCCGCCGATACCGGTCATAAATTGGAAAAGGTGTTCGTTCTAGCTTTCTTCGCCTTCATCCTATTCCCTACTTCTAGGACTACCTTCGACCCCTCTATAGTTCACATTGCTCGACAAGCATATTGCGAGATGGAATTACTTTTATATGATCTTAGCTGAAACCTTCCTTTCTCTAAACCATTTTAAAACCTCCAAAAAGGCCATTTTCTAAGCATCCAACGGACTACTTCATATGTGGTTCGTTTCTCACATAAAGACTTTCCAATTTCGAGTAGGATGTTATGAGATCAATGAGCATGTTCATCCCCTTAATAGGATGTACCGGTATAGTGGGTTGAGCTTTTGAGAGATTTGGAACCCGAGCATATCCGATGGCGTCTAACTTGGCGTAAGATCCTAGAGGCTCGCATTGCTGGCATTGATGTTAGCCCTATTCCTTTAATAGGATGTACCGGTGCAGTGGCCTACTATCCTATTCGTGTGGTGAGACAGTTTGGCATTTTACAACAAGTGGCACCAAATGTTTGTCCGGGGATCTTCTAATTTGATATGTCATATGGAAAGCTTACTCAAGAAGCGAAGAAGCTCTATCGAGCCCGAATCAAGCTTATCCTTCATGCCCTGAAGAATTCTCCGTTGCAACAAGTTGAATGGCCCGACAATTTAAATGATGAGATGAACATCCATAGAGCTTCTAAGGAATATATTCTGAAGTTCAAGAAGTACCGCAGATCATTGGTCAAATCATATGTACCCGAGTGCGTATCTCCCCACATTGAAGAAGTGGAATCCTATGTACCCGAGTACATAGTACCATATGTCCCCTGGAGTGGAGCCATATATCCCCGAAGATCCGGAGCTCTGGATGTTTGAAGAAGGAGAAGATCCTTATTTGTGGGATTCGGACGGATCGGACGAACAAGAAGGATTCAAGCGTCCTCGGCTCGGATAGATCCATTCCCCCATTTAGCTTTGCATATTGTTATCTTTTTGAACACTTTTGAACAATTTGAGTTGTAATAAATGCATCTTGTTTCCTTTATATGCGTTGCATGCATACACATTATCATATAGAAAGTACAATTACCACGGATTGATCCTTTTAAAATTCAGAATTTCAACAATACCGATTAATATCGTGAAAAATAGTTGATGAGATAATCACGAGGACATGTAGCAAAATACGCCTAATAAGAATGGAACAAGAAGAACTCGCACCTCGTGTGGGTAATCTAGAGAATCGGATGAACATGATAACTACGATGGTGGCAGAGATGAAGGCAATGCTGATTGCCGGTCAAGGAAAGTATCCTATCGACCCAAATCCTCAAGCTCCTCCGAGCGCATCGGATGGTATTGGTGCTAACTCGGCCCCCGCCATGAACACCTCTCCAAATTTGGAAAGACCACCTAAGTACCCTCCGGTTGTAATTGATCCGGAAAAGAAAGAAAAATAAGCCCTCAAGATGGAGGAAGAAATTAAGAGACTCGCCAAAATTGAGGAATGCTTGGCTAGCCAGGGATATGAGCTTTCACGCTTTGACAAGGTGAAGCCGTTTGAAAAGATTGAGGTTCCTTCGATTACAAGGAACCTGATTTCGTAAGGAAGTATAATGGGACCCGGATGTCCTAAGGCGTACTTAAAGTATTACCTGCGCTGCATGTCTCAATTCTCGAGACAATATCCTGTTGTTGGTCAATACTTTTCGGGAGAGTTTATCCGGGGCAACCTTAGCATGATTTATTGAACTGGAACTTGAGAGGCTTGCTGACCGGGACAAAGTTAGGCGATGAGTTCCTTAGGCAAGTACAAATTTAACCCTCGACGACCCTCATCGGGGAAGACCTTTTGAGGACCGCTAAAGAGAAGAACGAGGCCGTTCGCGCTTACGCTCAAGGGTGGCGAGCTCTCCGGCGTACAAGTGAAACCACCAATTCCCAAAGAAGAGTTGGTGGATATCTTCCTCAAGGCATTACCCTTTGAGTACTTTGACAAGTTGAACACCTTTGGGTGTCGGACGTTCGCACACCTAATCAAGGTGGCGGAGCGTCATGAATGGGCGTTGCGGGAAAAGAAGATACCGACTCGTCTTTTTAGACGCCAATACCTTGTAAGAAGAGATAGGGAGCAACCGGGGATGTGGCGTTTGTCCCTAACCAGCCTAAACCGAAAAAGTTCTCACCTCTTACCCAAAGATCTTCTTCTTGGACCGTCCCTAAACCACCGGAACTAAGAAAGAGAAACCAACCTGTTTTTACCCCACCGCTCGACCTTTATCTAAACTATTACCCATGTTGCTTTGGAAAACCGATTGGTTGCGAAGGAGCCTCCTAGAATGAATCCTCCTAGGTTATTTGGGTTTGACGAGACCCAAACATGCGTATATCATATAGGAGAAAGGGGGGCATAATGTTGACAATTGTCTTCCTCTCAAATATAAGGTGCAAGCCTTAATTGATGATAAGGTCTTGGAGTTCGATAGTTGAACCAAACGTGCAAATGTAACCCTTTTTCGGAACATTGCGAGGTGAACGCGATATTTAAAGATAATCCTAAAGAGATTCTGAAGTTCATAATAGACGTGAGTAAAATGTAAGGCATCCCGACCCTGGCTTCGCAATACCCCGATGGAGCGACTATTTTCAAGGAGGAAAAGAAGGCATGTCTGGAACGGCTAATCAATTTAGGCGTTATTGGGAGAATGGAAGATCCTACTTTTAAGAGAACCTACGTAACCATCGATATGGTAGCAGAGGAGTTCATGATGAGAGCTACAAGAGGTAAGACCTGGAGAGTCCCTTCCGAGTACTTAATGAATGTCTAAGATGACAAAGAAACTAAAGAGCTGGATGATTATGAAGTTCGCCTTGAAAACGTTCACCGAGGTGATAGAAGGTTCATGTAGAAAGCTCTTGAGATGGGTGAGATAGTTGACAATCTCGGAGAAGATAGCGGGGGTACAACTTTAAAGTCTTGTATTCGGCACCACCAAGCTTTTTCGTTGATTCGGGAGATATAGTTCCCGATGGTTGGGGTGACATTGACGACCCCGAGAGCGAAGAATTCATGGGAACGGTTGATGAAGTCAAGGATTAGGAGACCCCTCGAATGAATGCAAGAATCAAGAGTCCAATATGCGACTTTCTAATTTGAAAACCCACATACGCCATCCGACGAGTATGGTGGCGGAGTTATCTCGGTTAGCGGTCAAGATTAATACCACGACGGTGGAGGAAAGTATGCAAATCTTGGAGATACGGCGGACCATTGAGATTCAAAATCGGCGAATCGCATTGTTGCAAGAGCAAAGAGATGATATTTCGAAGAAGGTGGATGAACTAAAAGAGTTGATCGTGCCGATCACCCAAATTAGAAATATTCCGCCACAAGGCGTGAATCGAGGTTAACTTTCCATTCGAAATATGATGGCGTTGGGTGTCTTCCCGGCACATATCTCATATTATCTCCGCCAAATGGTTGGTCATCATGGAGATGATGAAACGTTGATCCAGAATTTTAAACATAGTTTGACCGGTCTCGCATTGGCTTGGTTCCAATCAATCGATCCGGATTAGGTCTCGAGCCGGGAGGAACTATCAAAGCACTTTGTGCGACACTTTGAAGCTGGGATTAGAGGATACTTCACCAAAGCCAACTTGTTGAATATAAAAAAAAGAAGATGAGAGTTTTGAACTCTTCGCGGAAGATGGAAAAAGCATGCTATGATGGTGCAACCATCGTTATCGAAAAGGGAAATGTTGGAATTTATGCTCAAGTCATTCCGACAGAATATTTCGACCGAATGTACGCATATACATATTCCTCCTTCCAACACATGGTGGATGTTGGCATGAGAATTGAAGGCATAATCATGAGGGTCAAGAGGGAAAGACAAAGGCGCTTTGTGACGAAGGAAACGCCGGCCGATGCAACGCCCTGTCATGGACATAATCCCGAAAGCATTCATGAGGATGAAATGATTAGGATGGTGGATGTCCCGATCCGTTTTGTGATTGACCTGAATAGGGTGGATAACCGGGATGCCTCCAATTCGGAAAAGCCGTCGACACTAGATTCATCCTGTGAAGAAGTGGCGGAAACCTCAAAAGGTCAAGATGACAAAATCAAACCGATGAAAATTAAACTTCCACCCATAGAAGAATATAACTCGAAGGCGGTACATTGGGATTACGGTATCGGTGAAATTGATGCCGTGATGAAATCTGGGAGATGTTATGTTCCAAGGGAGATGGAGCCTGAAAAGAAAGCGCCAACGTCGGAAGAAGTCGAAAAAGCTCCAATTTGTCTTGAGAACTAGTGAATATGAAGTCGTCGACCAACTCCGAAAATTGCCGGCACAAATCTCTTTACTTGACCTCTTTAAGAATTCGGAGAAGCATAAGAACGCTCTACTAAAGGTGCTGAATAAAGTACACGTTCCGAGACCATCAATGAAGTCCAGTTGGGAGATTTCGTAGGGGCCATTCTATTGAAAGATCGGATTTCTTTCTCGAGATGAGGATTTCCCGAGGAAGGGCGCATTCACAACAAGGCTCTCTACATCGCCGTAAGGTGCCATGGAAAAGAGGTACCTTATGTTTTAATTGATAACGGCTCAGCTTTTAATCTATGTCCCCTAAGCACTCTAAGAAGCTTAGGGATAAGTAAAGACTTCATCAAGACATCCAAGGCGACTATTCGTTCATTCGACGGAATTTTCAAGAACGTGGTGGGTGAGATTGAACTGGATGTCTCCATTGGGCCGATAACTTTCTCCATACCATTCCAAGTGTTGGATATTTCTAGTGCTTTCACTATATTGTTGGGAAGACCGTGGATCCATGTATCTAGAGCAATACCTTCTTCTCTACATTAGAAGGTTAAATTTGTGGTCCAGGGCCGTCTGGTCACTATCCATGTAGAAACGGGACATCACGCTTCCTTGAAAGGAATGGTTCCCTAAATCGAGCCCCTAAAGGAGGATAAGCTTAGCTATCACACCGTTAACGTCATATCCATCATGCACGTACCATCGATGCAAAGATAGCCACTCCGAGCCGCAACTATGGTGGGAAGGTACTCCTTACAAATGGTTTCGTTCCTGGCACTTTGGATTGGGGAAGTATGGCCAAGGAATTCGTAATCCCTTAAGTCTCAATTCAAATGATCACAAGGATGGTCTAGGATACAAGGGAATGACGGGACATGATGCGAGTCGAGGCCGAGGTCGAAATAAGTCTTATAGAGACCAAGGACGTCGTAGACACCGGGATAATCGCTTCATTGGCACCAATGTATGGAAAGCTAAAGGGAAGATGTTCGAAAATCCCTTGTCTGAAGTATTCTCCAAAGGAAGTAAATCGCTTGAGGATGAAGATATTTCGATCTTTGTAGAGCCGATTTATTCAACCTATTTCGGACAATCGGGTGAATGTGATCATTGAATGGCTCGACGATGACTTTCCCACCCCCGAGTAAAAGGCTCTTTCTGAACTTTATCTTTCATCGCATTTCGATTACTGCATTTGTTTCCTACAGCTAAAGCTTTCGATGTTTCTTCTTTTAAAGTACCATTGGATCTCGTTTCGTGATTCAAGAAGTGCAGTATTGTATTGCCATTAGTTGCATCTATCAATGAAAATCATCTCCAGCTTTATTAAGGACATATGGAGCAACGGATTGGTCCGATGATGACAAATTGCCTTGACCATGAAACTTGAGGCCCGATCCGCCATATAATTTTTGGTTTTCGAAATGGCTATTGAGAACTAGGATGTCCGGAAAGTCAAGGACTAGTTCTCTTTTCTTTTTCTTCAAAAAGGAATTTGAAAATGTTTTTCGTCAAAATAGGGCATGCATTCTATAATTTTGTCATTTTAATGTACTAACCCTTCCCGATGCATTTCGGGCATATCATCCATCCAATGCATAACAAGTTAATATGTGACTCGATCAAGTCGATGACTACTCATATGAGATTGATGATGAAGAAATAGATGTGAGTGATATCAAGAGAGAATGAGAATGTTTTGAAGAGTCCAAACCTCCTGTTTCGAAGAACCTATCGTTATCAATATGGGAGATTCAGTTTGTGTTAAATAAGTGAAAATAGGGGGACATTTGTCTACAACCGACATCTTGAGAATGACGGCATTGCTTAAAGAATATCGGGATATTTTCGCCCGGTCATATGCTTTGAAATGCTTGGATTGGACCGAGACATAGTAGAACATGCTTTGCCTACGAATCCCGCTTGCAAACCAGTTAATCAGCCATGTAGAAGAATGAACCCCGAATTATCCGATAAGATCAAAGAAGAAGTAATAAAGCTCCTCAAAGTTGGGTTCATCGAAGCCGTCCCATATGCTTTGATTGGGATGCCAAGCATTGTACCGGTTAAGAAGAAGGATGGGAGAATCCGAATATGTGTAGATTATCAAGATTTAAACAAAGCCAATCCAAAAGATGACTTCCCATTACAGCATATTGACGTGCTTGTTGATAGCACCGCGGCCTTTGAACTATTCTCTTTCATGGATGGCTTCTCAAGGATATAATCAAATCATGCTAAGAGAAGAAGACAAGATCAAGACCTCATTCGTCACCCACGTGGGGATTTTTCGCTATAAAGTCATGCCCTTTGGATTAAAAAATGTAGGGGCTACCTATCAAAGAGCTATGGTGACTTTGTTCCATGATATGATACACAAAGAGGTGGAGGTATATGTTGATGATATGATCACCAAATCCAAGCCCGGAGAAGATCATGTTCAAGTACTAAGAAAGTTATTTGATCGATCGAGGAAATACAAGCTCAAGCTAAATCCCGCAAAATGCGTATTCGGTGCCGGATCCGGAAAGCTGCTTGGATTTGTCCTAAGCGGTCGTGGCATCGAGATTGACCCTTCCAAGATCAAAGTCGTATGGGAGATAGCGACTCCTTCTACTGTTAAAGAAGTAAGGGGTTTACTTGGAAGGCTGAATTACATATCCGGATTCATATCGCAATTGTCGAAACGGCAAAGCCCTTCTTCAAACTCCTAAAAAAGGCGCAAAAGTGAAGTGGGATTCCGAATGTCAACAAGCATTTGAGAAGATTAAGGAGTTTTTGGTGCAACCTCCAATATTGGTACCTCCTATCCCTAACGCTCCTTTAACCTTATACCCGACGGTTCATGATGAGTCCTTGGGAGCGTTACTCGCCCAAACTAACCCCGAAGATCGAAAGGAACGAGCTATTTACTATCTCGAACAAGAAGTTCACTGCGTCTAAAGCCAAGTACTCACCGGTGGAAAGAACCCGTGTGGCATTGGTGTGGGTTCTCTATAGAGCGAGGCAATATACCTTGCATTATCATATCCAATCGGTCCCCGAAAATGACCCTATCAAATATCTTCTAGAAAAACCAACTCTATTGGGAAAGATGGCCAAATGGCGAGTGCTCCTTTCGGAGTTCGACATCGAACTTCTTCCCAAAAATCTATCAAGGGAAGAGCGATCGCCGATCCGTTGGCTGAAAATCCCCTAAAGACATCCAAGAGCAAAATGGTGGAGGCCAAATCTTGAACATATCTGAAGATAAATAGACAATGTACTTTGATGGCGCTGTAAATCTCGCTGGATCGTGCACGGGGCAATCTTAATATCCCCCGAAGATCAACATTACCCCGTCTCGGCCAAGTGGTATTCCCGTGCACCAACAACATCTCTGAATATGAAGCTTGTATCCTTGGATTATAACCGGCCATTTCATTGAAAGTAAAGAAACTACTGGTATACGGGGATTCCATGCTCGTCATCCTACAAACTCAGGGGAGCGTGGAAGACAAAGGATCCCAAGCTTATCCCTTATCACGAATTTCTCGAAAGATTGATCCAAGCACTTTGATGAGATCATAGTCGAGTACTTACCAAGAATTGGAACCATTTTGCTTGATGCTCCGACCACATTATCGACTATGTTGCAAGTACAAGATGGCCTTGAGATAGAGCCATTGAGGATTGACATCCTTAATCAACCAAGATACTTGCATGGTCATCGAAGGAGAATCGACGAAGAACCATGGTATCACGATATCAAAAATTATCTGCTGAAAAGCGAATTCCCACAAAACGATCAACTAGGGGACAAGAAATACATCAGCAAGATGTCTTTTAAGTTTTTCCTCAGTGGATAGATCCTATACAAGAGATCCTTTGATTCGGTCTTGCTGAGGTGCGTAAATGCCAAAAAAGAAAATCTCATCCTGAAAGAGATCCATGAAGGAGAACATGGGCCGCACATGAGTGGTCATCTCCTCTCCAAGAAGATCATGAGACTCGGATATTATTGGATGACTATTGAATCGGATTGCAATCAACATGTTAGGTCTTATCACCAAGTGCCAAGTGTATGGAGACAAGATAAATGCGCCGCCAAATGCATCTGCACCTGATGTCGGAACCTTGGCCGTTCTCTATGTGGGGGATCGATATGATTGGTCCCATCAACCTAAAGGCCTCCAATGGACATCGTTTCATTCTGGTAGCTATTGATTACTTCACCAAGTGGATTGAAGCTAGCTCATATGCCAACGTCACCGCAAACGATGTAGCTAAATTCATTAAGTGAGATATTATCTCAAGATATGGAGTTCCACAAGCAATCATTACAAACAATGGCTCCAACCTCGAACAACAAGGTTATGGATCATCTATTAGATCGGTTTAAGATATAACACCTCAATTCCTCACCCTTACCGCCCACAAATAAATGGAGGGTGGAAGCGGCAAATAAGAACATCAAGAAAATATTGGCCAAGACCATTGAGATTGGCACGAAAGATTGTCATACGCTCTCATGGCTTATCGAACTTCGATTCGTACTTCAACCGGGGCAACTCCCTACTCATTGGTATATGGCATGGAAGCAGTCCTGTCAATAGAAGTTCAAATTCCCTCTTTAAGGATCCTTTCTTAAATCAAACTCTCGGAGGATGAGTGGAATCAGCAGAGGCATGAGCGATTAAATCTAATTGATGAAAAACCACTAAAGGCCATTTGCCATGGCCAAAGCTATCAAAAGAAAGTGGCTAAAGCTTTCAACAAAAAAGTCAAGCCTAGGAATCTTGAAGCGGGGGATGCTAGTTGTGAGAAAGGTACTCCCAAATGCCCAATACCGGGGAGGTACATTTACACCAAACTATGAAGGCCCCTACGTAATCTAGAAAGTTTTATCCGAGGGAGCTCTTATCCTTGTAAACATGGATGGAGAAGAATTGGCAAGTCCGGTAAATGCAGATGCCATGAAGAAATACTATCCCTGAAATAAAATCAAGCTTGGGATCGTTTAATGAGCGAATCCCGAGTCACATAAAATTTTGCATTTACATGCCGTTTGCATACCCGCATTTGCAAATATTTGTATTTTTGGGGAGGGCTCTAAGTCATGAAGAATCCCGCAAAACGATTGATCAAACAGGGAATCAACTTTAATTTGAGATTTTGAATATCCGTAATCGATTGGTTTCTTTTGTTTATCTAGAAAACGGGGATCGGCGTTTGAAGGAGATAGGTTTGAGTTTCTCTTCCTTTATAAAAGATATTCATCTTCATTAAAAGATGTTATCATGGTAGACACCGAGAAAAATGTTTTGGATCCACAAAGCCGCAAGGCCTTTTAAAGAAACATCTATTTGAAATTTAACAAACACCTCTTGAATAAATCTTTGGTGATAAAAATTTCTGCAAATGATGAATTTTGATGAAAATGCCCCGAGGTACTACAAAAAGGTATGTTTTGAAAGTCTTTTCAAAAGGATGGTTCTTCAGATGAAAAGAAGCAAACCTTATCCTCAAACACGTCCTTGATACACTTGAGAGATGAGCGAATATGATAGAGAGAAAGAGAACTTAATCTTTGGACGTAGGGGGTCATTCGTGGTGATTACATGGATTGAAAGGATGAAAGGCGGTTTCATTTCAAAATTTTTCATACACACTTATATCCCTTGACAACCATTCTCGAACCAAAAAGGGAGAAATTTTTCTAGATAAAACCCTGTCAAGAACCACTCCACACTAGGGCTATTTGGAGGTTCGTTGGTTGATTTCTTGCAAAAGCTTGGAACACCTCCAAGTGAAGAAAAGTACTTCATTTCTATATCCCCAAACACTTTATCCTTTGATGAACCAATTTGAGCCTTTATAATCTTCATTTCTAAAATCATTGTTGGTGATCACCTCCCTATCTTGGGGCAAGACAAAAGAATTGCTAGCAATAAGTCAAAAGCATAAATTGGAGGAAATTTTCAATCCTATTCTCGAAAAGAGCCGGTCAATGTAGAAAATGACAAGAGACAAAAGGGCTAGAAAAGCAAAGTGCCCGGTAAAATCGAGTTTGAGCTTCGTAGGTACGATAGTAATCCTTAGTCCTCGGATGACACCCTTTTTCCTTTTAAATCTGAAGTTTAGTTTAAGTTTCCGAAGGATTCCTAGTAATCATAGGTCTTTGGAACGTATCCTTGTTACCGCTTTTGTCAATTCCGGGAAGGAAGACATTAAGGTAGCCTTTTAAATGGTGAACTCCTTTTTACAAGATAGCCAATTCTCTTTTAATAGTTGAATTCCTTTCTACGGGATAGCCAATTCTCTTTTAAACGGTGAATTCTTTTCTACAGGGATAGCCAATTCTCTTTTAATAGGTGAATTCCTTTCAATATGATAGCCAATTCTCTTTTAAACGGTGAATTACTTTCTACGAATAGTCAATTCTCTTTTAAAAAGTGAATTCTTTTATACAGGGATAGCCAATTCTCTTTCAAACGGTGAATTCCTTTCTATAGGATAGCCGATTTGTTTTTAATAGGTGAATTCCTTTCTACAGGATAGCCAATTCTCTTTTAAACGGTGAATTCCTTTCTACAAGATAGCCAATTCTCTTTTAATAGGATAGCCGATCTTCTTCTAATAGGTGAACTCCTTTCTAAAGGATAACAAATTCTCTTTTTAATAGGTAAATCCCTTATTACAAGGTAAACCCTTCTTTCTACCTTCAAACCGCTGCAAAAAGACACTATCATCGGACGGGCGTCGCTCCCTAAAAGGACCTCACGAGCTATTCGGAGGTAATCCTATACACTCGTCATATCAACCTACGGCCAACAATCTCTAGACCACCGACGGGTGAGCCACGGGTAAATTCCTCTCTCTCCTCATTTCTCTCCCACATTAGGAATGATGCGAAGTGATTTCTCCATAAAATTTTGAACTTCAACGGCAAAGGTAAGATGATTGAATGTCAAGACTCGTCTTTCCTAAATTTTTTCCCAGTTGAGTCGATTAAAGATTCAAGTGTCACATTATCTTTGAAAGCAACCTCGACCGAGATTACTTTCAAAGAGGAGGAATTGTTGACACCTGATTTTTGATCAAGTGTTTCTTAGTTTTATTTCATAAAATTCATAAAAAGTCAAAACAAAATTGAAAAATCAAGTTTGGTGGCCTTGGCCAAGCATAAGGAACCATTTTTTAATAAAAAATAATTTTTCATATTTTTTGGCATTTTTTAATATTTTTGGAAAATAGAAAAATACAAGAAAATTTACAAAAAATACTTCCCGAGGTCACAAAAATATAGAAAAATATTCCATAATTTTTTTAATTCCCTTTTCATTTTGACATTAAGAAAAATCAAAAATTGAATTCAATTTTAGGTGTTTCTTCACAACACCGACAGTTGAATTTGCCTAAAAAAATCCGATTTGAGTCTTTTTATTTGCAAATTTTGCATATTTTGGGTCAAGACATTCAATTTCGGTCATCTGCAATTTTAATTTGGTCAATTTCGCCCTCAATTGCACAAAATGCACGGATTGGGTAAAATACCCAATTATTCTTTGCAAGTTAGTCCTTGGATTTTTCAATCTTTGAAATTACTTTTAATCCAGGAACTTTCATAACAAAATTGGACTACCTCCCAAGATTTTCATATGTCTTGAATCAATTGGCATAGGTGGTTTGATCCAATTTGATCGTTTGGGTGCCCAATTGAACTTTTCCCCGATTTACAATTTTAGAAAAATTTGGGGTTTTTATAGAAATTGGTGGGAACTTTTGGGTAAAATCACATTTCTAGATAGAATTTGAGCCCATGAGTTCAATTTTGAGGTTTAATTGCAAATATTCACCATAGATTTTAATTAATTTCAAAAATTGCAAGTCCGAATTGGTTCGGGATCGGTCTAACCGCCCGGTTAGACCGGTCGAACCGGTCCAGGCTAAGTGTTGTCTTCTTCCTCGGAACTCCGGCACGAATGAAGAATACTTAGACGATTTTGACAACCAAATTGACAGGCCAATCGGTGATAATTGAATTAATTAATGTGGGCGTTTTGTTCCTCGGGTTGATACCCGTCGATTGAACCCGACCTCGAGGTCAATGGTCGCCAAAGGAGCACCGGCGAAGGCGATCAAAGCTGCGGTGGCCCCGAAAAGTCAACATTCTTCAAACCGTGTGAAATTTACGCTCGTTTGAGTTCGACGGAAGGCCTAACGGACCCGGACGGAATCCCAAATGATTCCGTCGCCGTCCGGCGGCCCAATTGCACGTGTGCGCACGTGTGAGAGGGTCGGTGAAGGCTCTCCCATACGCGCCCAAATTCAAAACGGTATAAAAGGTCAAGAAGCTTCGCGATCGGGAGGAGGCTCATTCGTGCTCGTCGAGAAATAGAATAGAGAGAGAAAGAGAGAAAGGGTAGAGAGAGACTCTCGCGACGGTTATCGCCACTCGTCGGAGCTTGAAGCGTGAGTTGCTCGGCCGACCAATCCAGCTGAATCGAAACTCGCAATCGCCACCGAAGCTCGCCCGAGCTAAGAAGAAACGATCGCACCCGGTCCAATCGGTTCGAGATCTCCGAAACGGTGAGTCGGCTTCTCGATCATCTCTCCGTGTGTTCATGGTGTAGCATTATCCCAGGCCCGATCGGTTGAATTAGTTTGTGCGTTTTGATCTTCGAACATCACCGACCACATCTCGCACCTTCGTTTTGCATCGATTTTGTATGAAACCGCAAAATTGAGTCTCCCGAGCTCCGCCGCCAAAGCTTGAATCGGCGAAGCCTGCCTAGGAAATTATAGGCCACGCGAGCTCAATTTGAGCTTGAGGTAAGTTTCTAGAACTCCTATTTGTGTGATTGTACGAAGGAATTAGCTCTGTTGTGCTCTATATTGCTCGATTGAATTCTCGCAATGTCATTCTCGTGCGTAGCTTAATACTCACGATCTAGTGGGTGAAATAGCTTGATTCTTCGATATGTTGATTGGGAGTTCTAGGCGAGTCGTTTGGTTCCGGTTTGGAGTCGATCGGCCGAGATTTCACCGTCGAATCTCTTGGGAAGTCTTGGTCGTTCGTTTAGTGGTCGTCGAGAGGTTGAAGACGAGGCGATGTGGCCCGATTAGCGAGTTAACAAGCTGAGGTGTCACGACCTGATTGGTCCAGTCAATGTCCGGTCGGCTTAGTCGTTGGCGCAAACGAGCTGAGTCGGATTAGATCGGACGGTCGTGATAAATAGGTTAGTTTGATTTTGAGCCGTTAGATTAGAATTTATAATTTTAGATAATTCGTATATTCGGTAGAAAATAAAAAAAAATTAAAAACGGTGCCGTTTTGGTTATTTGGTGTGCGGCGTTGTTTAGGATAAGGGCCCGATGCGTCGTCATTTTAGGCTCGAGCGGGTGAACGGTCCAAATTAGATCTAGGTTTAAATCGTGGCCGTCTATTTTAGTTGTGATGCGGCGTCATTTAGAGCGGGGCTAGATGCGGCGTCGTTTAGAGCAGGGGCTGAGATGCGTCGTCGTTTTGTTCTACGGTGAGCGAACGAGCGAGATTATTCTCGGACTTATTCCTGGCCGTCCATTTATTTCGTATTTTCGGATATTAGGAAAATAGTTTTAAAAAATCAAAAAAATAGAAAAAAAAATAGAAACGGTGTCGTTTTAGTGTCGAGCGAGTCGGAGCCGGAGCGTGTCGTGGTCAGCTAACCGAGCGCCGGGTTTACCCGGTCCGAAAGATTAATAAAAAATTCGTAAAAATTTTCTATAAATCCAAAAAAAAGTAATAAAATTCATAAAAATTCCCGGATTTTCCCAAAAATATTTCTAAAAAATCTCTAGATCGATTCGAGACTCTTATAGTCCTGGATCAAAAAATTTTGAAGTTTTGAGAGTCGATTTACATAGATCCGGATAATTTTTGAAATTTTCCGAAAAATCACAAAAAATGGGAAATGGCTACATTCAACTCGGCCCGACCCTATTTTGTGATTTTTGGGTCCCGAACCTTCCAAATGACTATCTTACCTTTCTCGGGCCTTTGGCCCCAAAATTTTTTCAAAACCATCCTGAAGCTCGATTGGATTTTTCTCTTGGCCAATAGAGCCATATTATACATGTCACTCAACTTCGGTAACCGAAAGGGCGTCGATTTGAATTTCGGCGTAACTAAGTCCCCGAACTCTCTTCTCTGGTTTTCATAGAATCGAACGGTTTCTCCCGACCACTCGATAGGGTTTCCGATCATACCCTCCAAAAATTGATCGGTGGTGACTCCATATGCATGTACACTACACACGCGTCTTACCCGACCACACTAAGGTCGACCCCGATATAAAAAAATCTTCTTCACGCCGCGATTCCAAGTAATGGGTCTCGGGAGGGACCCACGCGCCAAGATCCACCGCCAAATCGGATTGGAAGCGCGGCTCGTTAACTCTCACCATCCGCGCGCCGAAGGGAGCGGAAGAGGGTCGCGACAGACTAAAGATGTACCGCATGTCCTCCGGACCCGACATGTACGAATTTTCTCCGATTAGGACCAGTACTATTTGTCTTTAGTTTGGATCTATACTATTTATTGTGTCCCACGCGGATAAGGATATCTAGTGTGCCTGTTATCCGAGTTATACGTACTTGATGGCCAGATATACATTCTTGAAGACATCCAATGGCTAGTATGAAGCCTAAAGGTCTATATAAGGAAAAGGATGGCCTAAGAGCAAGGTGATGGTGCGAAGGGGAGAAAAGAAAAGAGAACCAACGAGAGAATACTATGAATTCTTGAAAACTCATACACTCTCTAGAGTTATTTGTGCGAATCGGCATCACTACTCATTCTCTATGTTTGTTTGTAATCACCTGTAATAGCTTGAGAATTCATACAAGTGTAAAAACAGTGCTCGTGTCCCGATAGTGTAAACTATCGTGGTTTAGGAACGACACTCGTCGATTGTAATCTCGAGTGCCGATTACTAGTGAAATCTAGCCGCTTTTAACGTTGTTAGTCTTAGAGTGGATGTAGGCTTACTCATAAGTCGAGCTACTATACATATACGTGTGATTTTCTCTACTACTTTTTGTTTTACTTAATAGCATCACATTCACCGACTCATTGCACATTATCATCATCACTTGGTGATTGTTTATTATTCCACAAAAGTTTTAAAGCATCACCATTCTACCTATTCAACCCCCTCTTCTAGGTTGTTCGGTAGCCCCAATAATTGGTATCATAATTTTGTTGCTTGTTTATTGAGGAATTTTACTTCGAGCATAAAGATTCCTATTATGGCTAACCTAACAAGTTTCTTTGCTCCTAAAACTCATGCTCCCAACAAGCCACCAAACTTTGATGGGATGAATTGCAGCTATTGGGCAAATCGCACGCGAATGTACCTTGAGGCAAAAGTTATTCAAAGATGGGATATTATTCAAAATGGTCTCAAAGTTACTATCCAAGGAGCTGGACACATTCCTAGACAAGGAGCACCGATTCCTCAACCTATCCTTGATGCATGAGGAAACCCGATTGATGAAGCGCTTAGGAGACAATCTCTAAATGCTAAATCAAAGCCCCTCCTCTATTTCTCTTTATCTCCTTATGAGTATAACAGAAAATTTCTTCGTGTATTACATCCAAAGAAGTTTGGGATCGACTCCAAGTAACCTTCGAAGGCATTGATTGTGTGAAAGTAACCAAATTGAATCTCCTTCTCTACAACTATGAGATATTCAAGATGAAATCTAATGAGACGTGTCTCGAGATGTTCACAAGGTTTAAGACCATTTTCAATGGTCTTTCTCACCAAGGAAAGATCTTCAATAATATTGAAAAAGTAAACAAGTTACTAAGATCTCTTCCAAAGGAGTGGAGTCAAGTGAAGACATCTGTTCGTGAGACCATGAGGATTCAAGCTATCAACATAGATGAGCTTATAGAAACACTTGTTATCCTATGAAGCCGAACTTCAAAATGAAGATCCAACATCAAAAGGTAAGAAGGTAATTGCATTTGTCTCTAACCCAAGCATTGCGAGATGATTGTCCAACATCGACGATGAAGAAAATGAGGAAATGGCTATCTTCACAAAGAGATTCAAGAGCATGATGAAAGGGAACAACTACAAAAGAACAAGACCTACTAAGCATCGAAATGGCAAAAAGCAATACAAGACCAAAGATGATTCTAAGTCAAAAGAAGTGATCTATTATGGTTGTCAAAAGCCTGGACATATCAAGCATGATTGCCCCTTGCAAAAGAATGAGAAGGGCAAGTTCGAAAAGAAAAAGTGAACACTTATAGCTAGGGGTGAGCAAATCGGACCGCCCGAACCGGGACCGCCCGGACCGGACCGGGACGGTGGTCCGGTTCCCGGTTCTAGAGGGAGCGGTCCGGTTCCGGTTCTAGGGTCCCCCAGGCTGGGACCGCCTGACCGGACCGATCGATTTTTTTTTATATTTTGATCAAGAAAACTCCATGAGCATGGAGTTTTCTCGATCTTGCCTTTTTAGTCCCCAAACAAAATCCCCATCTCGATCTTGTCTCAGCTGGTTCCTAGGCCTTTTTTGACCCGAAGGGAGATCGGTTCCGCTTGAATCCCACGTGCATTTTGAAAACAATCTTGCAAAAAGTTCTTAACTTTGCCTTGAAAGACTCGTTTCAAGAAATGAATTTCGAAATTTTTTTATATCCAGCCTCTATATTTGATGGACCGGGACCGTGCATAAATGGTGCATTTTTTGTTGGCACATGTCCGATTAAATGGAACCGCCCGGGAACCGGACTGGACTGGTGGTCTGGTTCCCGGTTCGAAAAATTGAGAATCGGGAGTACCGGTCCGGCTCTCGGTTCTTGAGGGGACCGGACCGGACCGGGAACCGATCACCCCTACTTATAGCCGACACATGGAGTGACACTGAGTATGCTAGCACCGATGATGACGTTGATCAAGCCAACATTTGTCTCATGGCGGATATGGATTCTTAAGCTAAAAATGAATCTGAGGTGGAGTCCCCCTGAACTCACTATTGATGAAATGCAAGAATTTGTAAAAAAAGTTTACGAGAAACTAAAAAATCTTTCAAAGAAAACACCATTTTGAAAAAGAAAATTTCTAGCATAATGGATGAAAATATTTCTTTAAAGATTGTTGATGATGAGTTGCTTGCTGATATGGTAGATGCTTTGACAAAAAGGAAAATTGCGATTGATGATGCTATACATTTGAATAAGGAAAATGATGAGGTCACCACTAAGTTTTCCATCAGTTCAAATACTCTCAAGCACATCCTTTCCATTCAAATTCCTTATCACAACAAGTCCGGCTTGGGACATAAGGAAGGTGATGAAGAAAGTGATCCTTTTCCAAAAGCAAAAGAAACAATAAAAAGAAGCTTCTTATTCCTATTAAAGTTAACAAAGATCATATTCGCAAACATTTCACTACTCCTACTTGTGAGAAACTTCTTGAGTGTACCATCTGTAGTGGTACTGGTCATTCCAAATGCAAATGTTTTACCCGCAAGAATAAGATAAACTTGGAAGTCGAGATACACTAACCTGGTGGACCCAAGTTAGTGTGGGTACTGTCATGCCCGACTCTCGAGTACGCAGCATCCCTACCAAAATGCCTCGGTCGTGAAAAGACAACGTCTCGTGTACGTTGTCGACCACAATACTATGACGCGCATGTAGAAACACGAACTCTCCCGAATCACAAAAATTGGGGATAGAAGTAAGATTAGTCATATAAGTCATATACATGAACAATTTGTCAATACAATATTAAAAGCGAGATGATCATTAACCCTATAGAGTTACGATCAAATACAACCCCATTCTTTCCGGGGGCGATTCTCTAAGGCCAACAAAAAGGGTATAAAGGTCAAGTAGGATTAAATTCTCATCTACTCCCAAAATCCACGTCGAGCACCTATCCAAAAGATACAAACCCTCAAGGTCAAGGTGAAGGGTCGAAGTTGGAGGCCAACGAACACTCCGATGATGGCTCAATGATGTCTTCCTTAACCGGGTCGGGGTCGGGGTCGGTGTCATGCTTAGGGTCTACAATCTCACCGTCTGGCATATCAAGTTCCATCGGAACCCGGGGATGGAACACGCGGAATTGAGTTAGGCAGCCCTTCGAGTCCACGAGTGGGCCCCAAGTTTCCACCCCTTCATCCAAAAACCAGGCTTTAAAGACATGAGCCACCCGATGTGGCAAGCCTTCGTCCACCTAGATCATGGTGATGTGGAGTTCCCATGTCCTATTCGTACCCGATTCGGGACTATACACGATATCGTAGGACCGGTCGATCGGGACCCCGAACCCGACGGGTCGCCGCATCACTAGGAACCCGAAATGGTTAGCACATGGTGAGATAAAAATTTTCGTGAGTCAACGCTTAAGCCTGGCTAGGGCGTTGATTCGTCCGGAGGGTCCTATCAATCATACATATATCGAGACACGAATATCCCAATCACATGCAGCTAGACATGGCCGGTTTCGTGGAACCGACGGTTCCGGTTCAGGAACCGGCGGTTCCGATTCCTAAAAAGGTGGAACCGGAACCGGTTCCGGTTCCTAGGCCCAACAACTCTTTTTCCTTGGGCCTCCATCTTTTTTTTTATAAAAAAAAGATGGGTCGGAACCGCCCGGAACTGGCGGTTCCGGGCCGGTTCGACAATTTATGAATCGGAAACGGCCCGTGAGGGCCGGTTCCGGTTAAGGTCGAAACCGTGGGCCCGGTCAACGGGTCTGTTTCGGGCCCACGGTTCCAAATGGCCATGTCTACATGCATCTCACTTCTTGGAATCACATGGTATATAGTACTCAACTCAAGATATCAAACAGAGCAACCAATGGTCATCATATCGATCACATACACGCGACACCACACGTAGTCCAATTATTAACGGCTATCTAGCCCAATTACATACTACTAGTATGACTTTACACTACGATCGGCAGTGTCTCATCGGGCAGACCAGGCTTCGTCCCTTACTTCCGACGACGGCATCTAATAGTCCGTGTAATTCCGATCGACACGGCATGGAACTACCAGAATCCCTATAAAGGATTCGGTCGGTCACAAGTCTGCGACCGGCATCCGCTCAATACGACAACACGGAAAGGCATGCATCCGACAAGTCGTGGAATTCCGATTGACACGACACGATATTGTCCGAAATGTTTCCTCGTGTGACCATTCAAGCACAATCAACAATCATTTCATTTTATCTTTACATTTAGTCGATTGCTATACGGACATACTCAAATTCATCCATAACCTCCGTCATGGAATTCATGCAACCGATGCCCATGTAAAGTCACTCATACGCGCATATTATCCACGGGACTCTATATCTATAGCCGGGGTGATCGTCCCTCGACCAACTAGTTAATTCAATCAATCGTCTATCAAGATAATTAATCCAATCATCTATATATATATATATATATATATATATATATACCACGAACGTGCACAAATAATAATTTAACAACGAATAATCAATTCTAGCCCATCGCTCATTTGCGACCAAGCAATAACAATCATCCAATCAATCAATCCAATCCACTTAGTCATAGAATCCTAGCTAATCGGACTAACTTAACCAATTAGGGCCATTGAACCTAAACCAAGTTTTTAACATAAACTGGCCCTAATCGATCAACCTAAACACCTAATAATCTAAGTAAACTAATCCAAACGTAATTAGCGACCTAACTAAGGATTAGAGGTCAACTCATAGTTAGTTGAGCAAGGTTAGACCAATGACGATCCTCGAAAAACCTCGGCACGAACTTTGGGCTCGAACGGATCGCGAACCAAAATCCTCAAACTACGGGCCCAACTTCGGCTAAATGGGTCCACGGGCCTAATATAGCACACATTGTAGGAACAGGGCACACACGGGGCTGGTCATGGCCGTTTGGGGGTCCATGGGTGGTGGTCCGCACCTGGGTTGACGATGGTTGTGTGGGGGGTGGTCGGAGGAGGGTGATTGTGGTGACTCACGGTGGCTGGAGCAGCGATCGGCGACCACAAATAGAAGCGGCAAGCAGCGAAACAGGGGGCGGTACAGGAACGGAGGATAGGGGAGGTTTGGTCGGGCTGCATTCCGATCTTTGACGGTGGTGGAACTTCGTGAGGATGGTAGTAGAGGTCTAGGGGATGTCGGGGGTTGTGTGGTGGCCGCTAGTGGCGGAGGAAGGCGGCGATGGGCGCCGTTCCAAAACGAAATAGAACCGGCGCCAAAACAAGGGAAACAGAGCGAGGTTGGGGTTTCCCACATTCAGGGGATCTCCGGCAGTTTTGCGGCAGTTGTCGGCTTCAAGGATGGTAGTTGGAGGTCAGTGGAGTTAGCTAGGGGTCGAGGTGACGGTTGGGGGGTGGCGGCAACTTAGGAATAGCTGCACCAACTCTGCAACAACAATCCCGGTGGAAAACGGAGCATGTTGTCAAGCATCTTCCAGCCGGCTTTCCGGTAGCCGCGGCGATGGTCCGGTGGTATCGGTGGGATTCTGTATTTGTTGTAGTTTGGTGTGGTAGCTTGAGGCGGCATAAATTTTGGCCTTAAATGAAGAAAGAAGAGGAAGAAGAAGGGATGGTGCAAGTCACTGGGGGGTCGTGGATGCACGAGGAGGAGAGAGAGAGAGAAAGGAAAATCTAAAAACTTTTTACTAAGGGGCTGAGGTGATAAGGTGGGGCCCATCTCACTAATGGCCTTGTTCACTAGTTCATAAAGCCCTAGGGGCATTTTCATAATTTAAAAAATTGATCGGGGGTATTTTGGTAATTTCACATCCTACGGTAATTCGAGGGTTCGAAACCCGACGGAGGGTAATTTAATCCAAACTCGAGTCAATTTAGCCCGAACGAGGCTTAATGTGAAATTTTCTAATTCTAGGACGCGATTACTCATTTAATTGGAATTTAATCCAATTCGAACATCGATCCAGGAAATTTTAAATTTCGGATTTCTAATCCTTTTAATATCCAATCTTGAGCAACAAACTAAAATTCCTAGTCATTCCATAGACTAGCTTTCACTATTAACGATTGTTAAATTTTTAGGGCGTCACAAGTACAAAAAAAAAAAAAAGATCTCTTTGTTTGCGGGGAAAGAAGAGTCCTGGAAGTGGTATTTGGACATCAAATATTCTAGGCATAAGACTAGTGAGGCCAAGTCCTTCATATATCCGACTCAAGTCGATAGAGGACCAATTTCTTTTGGAGTAAAAAAAAGGAAGAATAGTGAGAAGAGGAATTGTCAAAATAGGAGAACTCATTGTCGATGACGTCCCTCTTGTCAAATTGAAACACAACCTTATCAGCGTCAGTCAATTTGTGACAAAGGTTATGAAATCAATTTTAAAGATGGTATTTGCACTGGTAATGGTAAGGATCCATCTCAGGCATTCATAGGTAAAAGGTATGGTAATATATATCTTTTGAACATTGATTTCGAAACCACTCATTGCCTAATTTCCTTGCATGAAATACAAGATTTATTGCATAGGAAGCTTGGTCATGCTATTTTAAAACAAGACATCGGTGACACCGTGAGATTAGTATGTCACACCGATAGATAAGAAGAGCTGATGAGTTAGCACTCCAAAGTTCCAAACCATCCAAATGATAAGAAGAGCGCTTATCGAAGTCAATCCGAGAATTTTACGATAGAATGTTTGGGAACAACCATCACTGATAGTTTCACTTTGTACTAGACTATATATGATTGGAGACGACTCTTTGTAAAGGACCAATCAATCAACAATCAACAACACATGTATTTGCTTTGCAATTTATCTTATATGCCTTTACCTTTTATCGCATTTATCTTTTATTATGCAATCTATCTTTCAGTCATTTACTTTTCTTCCCGTCCGAAATCATCACAAGAATCCGTTGAAATATCAAATCGGAAGGCTCCCCGCATTCGATGAAAGATCTTTTCGTCAAAGACATTTTCGGCAGAAGAATGTCCAATGGTTATTATACACTTTTACAACCTTCAAAAGGTTACAATTTCTCACATGACAATTTTTTGGACATGAAGAGGTGTGTTCGAACTAAGAGTTTTTGGACATGAAGCGTTGTTTCCAAATTTACATCTTTCGAGACATGAAGAGTTGCATTCTTTTCAAACACGAAAAGTTGTGGTCTTTTTTGGAATAATATATTTGTTCTCAAAATTTTTCGCTATTACATATACAAGGATTTTGTTCAATATTTACAATTTCAACTTCCATTTTCGTTTTCTATCAAAAGAGATACAATCGTCTTTTCCAATTGTTTCTCTTCGAGAGTTGTTGGAGAAATAGTAATTCAAGACTTTGTTCTATCCTACGGGATTTTTGTCAAGTAACCTGTGATACCCCAATTTTAGGGTCCCTCTAGGTAATGACCACGAACTAGCTACGGTAGACGCCGCGGAGGCTCGGGAATAGAGCTAGTTCACCAATCGTGAGAAAACCGCCTATGAGCGAGACAAGATCTATTTTAGTGTTCGGATAAATATTGTTTACAAGTGAACATAATTTAGTATCATCCGGTTGAGATGTGAATTTTGCGGTAATCTCAAGCGAGTATGAGACTTGATACCGATCGATTTCGTTAAATACGCATCGACTACGAATCAATCTTGACAAGGTCTATGCAGGACTAAGGATTGGCTCATGAATCGATCGCGATTTTCTCGATGCACAAATAAATTGATCATGAGCTCGCTTAAGGTAGTGTATCTCTAGAACCTCGTATTCGGACACGTGCCGGCCGCGGACTAATCACCTCGGTTGTGCAATATGTCGTGTGGGATTACGAGCCAAGATTAGCTAATCCTGCATCAATGGTAAATTGGTCATGAAAGGTTACCTCGGTTGTGTTCCGATTGGGCGTTCGGTTTAGAAATGGGTGGTTCCAACTCTAAATCGAACCGGATGTGAAAATGATCATCTTCAAAGGCAAGGGGACACGCCTAGGACACACCCGAGACTACACGTCCAGCCTTGTTCTTAGGCACATCTCGACCGTGCCCGGCAGGGTGTCCCGGCCGCACCTCCGTCGGGGATCGGTTGAGAACCGACTATGATCGGAAGTCCGGAAGCTTGATCCAACCCTTGACACGAAAAAGCACTTAGAAATTACAATGAAACCGTATAGGTTTTCCTTTGAAGAAAAATGGTACCTAGGGTTTTCTACACTTCACTTACACAAACTTCGAAAAGATCACGATAATTATTACTAAAATCTTTGATTGGGTCAAACAAAATCTTCTGTCATCATTATTGAATCTTTGACTAGGTCAACCGTAATCATTATAGAATCTTCGAAAAGTCAAACGTAATCTTCTATAATGATTACCCAATCTTTGAAAAGTCAACGGAAATCTTCTCCAATCATTACCCTAATCTTTGACCAAGTCAAATGTAATCTTCTGCAATGATTACTAAATCTTTCAATAGTCAAACTCGTCTTTTTAAAAAGATTACGCAATCTTTGACCTAGTCAAACAGAATCCTCTATAATCGTTTCTCAAATATTTGAAAAGTTAGAATACGTATTCTTAAAAAGATTACAGAATATTAGAAAAATCAAATAAAATCTATAGCAATGATTACACAATCTTTGAAAAGTCAAGGCACAAATTTCTGAATAGATCTTTGATTGGTCGAAATAATGTAATATTAAGAAAAACTGTAGAATTATTAGCATGTCAATAGAATGCCCAAATTGCCATTAGCAATCATTCAGATCGGTTTAGTAATTCTAAAAAGAACTAAATAAGAAATTCTACTCAAGCAAATTAATTAGTAATTTACATATTAGAGGCAGTCATTTCCGCCAACTATCACATGAGAATGGCGCCAAGTTACATAATAGTTGCTAAATTTGAATATGTTTTAAGGATAGTTAATTAGAATCATTAGAAAACCCTAAGAACCATTTAATATTGAATAAATGAGAAAATTCTAGATAGACACCTCTCTTGGGTGTGTGGCAGAAGAAGGTATGCCCATGTTCTTCAACAAACAAGTGTCCATTTAACCATAAATAAAGGGATATGTGGATGAAGATAATAGGAGACACATGAACCAATCATATAGTGCTTCATTAGCTATTAGATTATGTAGCAACTAATTAACATAAGATATTGCCACATGTAAAGTGTAAAAAAATAAAAATAATAAAATTTAACTATAAATAGCCTAAGATCCCTTTAGACCCTACCTAGCCCCACGCCATTTCCCTCTCCCTCTTTACTCTCTCATTCGATCATTCCCCCTCTCTCTACTGTCTCTACTCTTTGGCCCCCACTCATCGACACCACCATAGTCGGCCGCCAACTCCATTACCGAACCAACTTCACACGCACGTCAACGTTGTTCGACAATTACCGACTTTAGTCTTTCCCTTTTATACGTTCTTGCCAACAAGATATGTAAGTGAATTTTCTAAACTTTTGCTAGGACGAAGGCTAGTGTGGATCTAAGTATCTTACATGAGGAAACCATGGCTTGCATGCTCTTTTCTTGCCTTACCGTCTACGGTGGTGAAATTATAGTACATGATATGATATGCCTCGTTCATGGGCGAATATATGCATCTCGACTATGAAATTTGGTATGGGACGAATTGATTAGAACGACGAAGCATGTAGTCGAGTCATGAACGCGTTGCCCTACGGGATGCCTTGGAATATCGAAAGTGCACACCAAGATGCCTCGTCCGAGAATGGATGGGCGGGCCTGCGAAAAGTGCGGAACATATATGACATGATGGAAGTTGCATGCTTGCTTATGGAAGTCTACATAACCGAACAGTTTGGTGATAATTTTATTAATTTTACATGGCTCTTATGTTTAATATTAACTAACCTCCTAACATAGGTTTAGAAATTTTTACTTATCGACACGCTATTCTCATTCCTTAATATTGTCGGACTTGTAGGTATGACTACTAATCCGCTACCTCGCTTTGGCCTTGTCATGTCCATTGAGATAACTCCTACGGATGTTGTAGATGTCGAACATTATACCACCTTCCGCCGTTACCTTACTTCCGTGTATATGGAAGAGGGGCTCGATCACCGGGGTTCCTCATCGATACGTGGCGTGGTACCTAGTGCTTGGGAGGGATCTCATCAGCCCGATAAGGGATTTTGATGGGCCACCGGGTTTCCACGGTGGAGGATGGCCACATGACATGTAGGAGGGAACAAAGTGATGCAACTTTTGGACGAAGAAGGGATGACTCATAAAGGGCAAATTTTTGGGTGTACACGCCACTAGAGGAGCTAAGCATATCTTTGCCCAATACCCTAGACTTATCTAATATAGATAGAAGCATATACTAGTGTAGTGATGTAAATGAAATGGACGCTATGTTAGTAGAATGGTATGTTTATTTATATGTTGCTATGTGCATTTGTTTTAATAATAAACGAGCATCAAGAATCGCTCGAATTAATTGAACATAACGCCGGACGAGTTGAGGTCGACGTGCTTGGGATGTCTACGGACCTCACCTATCGTCGCCTAGGCCTTGCGGCCGTGACCAGCTGCGATCCCCAATTAGCACTAATTTCATGCTAGAGTACCGTTGGGGTCGAGTCGAGGGCGTCACGGCTGATTTGCTATCAAAGCGGGGTTTATACCTAGAGTGATAAGGTGCGTTGGAGTTATGGGTTTAGCAAATAGGAATACACCACGTGCATGTGATTGTTATTGTTAGTCTTGATTTTTACTTGTTGTTGTTTGGGACTAATGCTAACTTTGGTGGTAGTTTTATAGAACCTTTCCCGAGTCAGCTTTTGAATATATAATAAGATGGGCACTAGGGGAAGGCCACCAAGACAAGACCCCGATCGGATGGAATTCCGCAAGCCTTGACTCAAATCGGCAACCTCATTGGGCAAAGGCTCAAGCAATGGACAACTAATGCCTCTAGTAACGCTTCAACGTCCGAAAATGGAACTAGTCGGGCGGACGTCATATGCAGGGGTTTAATTGAACAATTTCTGAAATTGAGACCTGCTAAATTTGTTTGGTCTTGGAAGCCCGGATGAGGCAGAATTATGGATTGATGAATTAGAGAAGATATTTTCATTTTTTGAATGTTCGAAATGGATCGTGTAGCACCTGCGAATACTAGTTGCGGGGTAACGCAAATTATTGGTGCAAAGCTACTAAAGGAATTGTCTTTCCTATAGGCACCGAAATAACCTAGGGTGCCTTTGTTAAAGCTTTCTATGAAAAATATTTTTCAGAAAGCATTCGCGATAAGAAAATGATGGAATTCATGCGGTTGCAGCAAAATGATATGACAGTGGATCGATACGAGGAGGAACCGGTAGCTAAGACGAAGAGGTTCCAAGAAGCACTCGCGGCCCTAGCATTAGGGACCAGATCGTGCCATTAAATCTTCGGGATTGTAACAAGCTATATGCTCGAGCCGGGATGATAGAAAAATATATGATGGAACACGTGACTCCTACTATGAACCACGAACAAGTCCTTCCCACGAATGATGGGCCGCGACAAGAGATATAGAGGAAAGCAACCCCCAATTCCAAATAAAATGAAGAAAGGATCGCACGGTGTTGTAAGTGAGACTTGTCGGTACTGTGGAAGGCAACATGGTAATATGCCTTGTAGAATGCATACCGGAGCCTATTTTCGATGTGGACAACATGGACATTTGATGAGGGATTGTCCACAACAGCAGCAGTTGCAGCAATCGCAAGCAAGACAACGGCCGCAATAAACTACACCGCAAGGGAATTTGCAATGGCCACCAGCTCATGGACGGATCTATCTGTTACGCAAGAAGATGCGAGAGAAGTCTAAGACGGTGGTAACAGGTATAGTCTTTATTAATGATTGTGCCGCGCATGCCCTATTTGATACTTGGTGTTACCCATTCATTTTTATCTAAGCAACTTCTGAATTTAGTCGAATAGAAGCTAGACCACTTGAAGTAGTGGTGAAAGTCTCCATGCCACTAAAGAAAGAAATTATGACTACTTTAGTGTGCAAAGAATGTAAGATTTATATAGGCGATCGGGAAGGAAGGATAGACTTAATTGTTTTAGATATGTATGACTTTGACATCATAGTTGGGATGGATTGGCTCCAACAACAAAGAGCCAAAGTAGATTGCTATCGAAGACAATCTACTTTAATCCTCTAGAATGCTCGAGTTATGAGTTTGTCGGAAATGAAGGTGGATGTATGACACTCATAATTTCGGCAATAGAAGCAATTGAACTCCTTAATGATGGGTGCCAAGGGTATATAGCGACAGTAGAGGATATATCGAAAGAAGAGCCTAAGTTGGAGGATATTTGTGTAGTAAGAGACTTTCCAAATGTGTTTCCTAAGGACTTACCGGGTTTGCCTCGGAGAGAGAGATAGAGTTTACTATTGAGTTAACTCCGTGTACGGAACCAATTTCTAAAGCTCCGTATAGAATGGCCCCATCAAAATTAAAGGAGTTAAATGTACAATTACAAGAATTACTTGATAAAGGCTTTATTCGGCTCAAGTACATCTCCATGGGGTGCACCGGTATTGTTTGTGAAAAAGAAGGACGGGTCGTTGTGCCTTTGCGTCGATTACCGGTAGTTAAACCAAGTGACCATTAAAAATAAGTACCCCTACCAAGAATTAAGGTCTAGGTACCATCGGTTAAGAATCGGACAAGAGGATATTTCGAAGACGGCCTTCCGAACTTGTTATGGCCATTATGAAATTACGGTGATGCCATTTAGATTGACGAATGCGTCGGCAGCTTTTATGGATTTAATGAACCGGATATTCAAGGCTTTCCTTGACCATTTTATTATAGTATTCATCGACGACATATTGGTGTACTTGAAGGACAAAAAGAAACATGCCCGGCATTTGCAAATACCCTTACAAACACTTCGATAACACAAACTTTATGCTAAATTCGGTAAGTGTGAGTTTTGGCTAAGTCGCGTGATATTCCTAGGCTACGTAGTATCGGGCGAAGGCATATCGGTTGACCTAGCCAAAGTGGAAGCGATAGTAAATTGGCCAAGACCGACAATGGTTATAGAAGTCCGTAGCTTTTTAGGATTGGCGGGATGTTATCGAAGATTTGTGGAGAAATTCTCCAAGATTGCCGCCCCTTTAACACAATTAAGGAAGAAGGATGTTAGGTTTGAGTGGACGGAGAAATGTGAGCGAAGCTTCCAAGAACTCAAGCAAAAATTAACAACTGCACCTCTCTTAATAGTACCATCTGGAATGGGTGGATTTGTGATATATAGTGATGCTTCACATAAAGGACTAGGCGTGTCTTGATGCAACATGGCCGGGTAATAGCTTATGGGTCGAGACAACTCAAGTCATAGGAGCTCAATTATCTAATCCATGATTTGGAACTTGCAGCTATTATTTTTGCCCTGAAAATCTAGAGACACTATTTGTATGGAGAAAGATTTGAGATATATACTGTACCACCAAAGTCTCAAATATTTATTCTCTAAAAAAGAATTGAATATGTGGCAACGACGATGGATGGAATTGCTCAAGGATTATGACTGCAATATCATCTATTGTCCTGGAAAGGCAAACAAGGTTGCCGATGCCCCGATCCGTAAACCCGTTTGTCACAAACAAAATGTTACACGAATGGACGTTATTTGCCGAAGCTCGAGATTTGAAATTCAAATTCGAAGAAAGGGAAGGAAATTTGTGTAGGTTATTCGCTACATTGAGAATTGAGTCAAGCATACGACGGAAGATCGGTCATCGCAATTATCGGATACTGAGTTATTAAAAACTAGGAAAAGGGTCGAAGAAGGGAAGGAACCCGAGTTCGAGTAGCTGAAGACGGAACCCTTATGTTTCATAGACGATTATGCATACCTAATGATGATAAGCTCAAGGAGGAGATTCTTTCGAAGTACATCGTTGTCATTTGCAAGTATCCACCCAGGGAGCACTAAAATGTATCGAAATCTCGACACCATTATTGGTGGAGCTGGATGAAGGCAGATGTCACCAAATTTGTGGCTAAATGTTTAACATGTCAGCAAGTAAAAGCCAAAGATCGTAAACCGAGGAGGATTACTACGGCCACTTGAAACACGGGAGTGGAAAGGAGAACATGTCACAATGGATTTTATAGTAGGATTACTAAGAAGGCAAAGAGGAAACGACTCAATATGGGTAATCGTGGATCGATTGAAGAAGTCGGCCCATTTCTTGCCGCACGGAAGAATAATTCATTAGAAAAATATGCGGATTTATATGTGAAGCGGATAGTTCGTTTACATGGGATCCCGATCACAATCACATCGGATCGTGATCCTAGGTTTACAGCCACTTTTGGCGAAGTCTCTAGGCGGCGTTGGGAACTAAACTTCGGTTTAGTACTGACTTACCATCTGCAAAGTGATGGTCAAAATGAAACGACTATTCGGACATTGAAAGATATGTTGCAAGCGTGCATCATAGATTTCAAAGGAAATTGGGATGAACATCTTCATTTAGCGAAATTTGCCTATAACAACAGCTATCAACAAAGTATAGGAATAGCTCCCTTTGAGGCTTTATATTGAAAAGCTTGCGGAACTCCGGTTTGTTGGGATGAAGTCGGGGAAAAGAAGCTTATAGGCCCAGAGCTAGTACAACTAACTACCGAAGCCATACGGATCATTAGGAATCTCCTACGGACAGCTCAAAGCCGCCAAAAGAGTTATGCGGATAAGCGGCATAAACCATTAGAATTTCAAGTAGGCGACTATGTCTTCCTCAAAGTATCACCTATGAAAGGCATTTCTCGCTTCGGTAAGAAAGGTAAATTGAGTCCGAGATACGTAGGACAGCTTTGAAATCCTAGAAAGGATCGGAGAATTAGCATACAGATTGGCATTGCCACCACGACTTGCTAATGTCCATGATGTATTTCACGTCTCAATGTTAAGAAGATATGAACCCGATCTCGGTACATGTGCTTAATTATGAAACAATTGAGGTTGACGATAGAACATCATATGTTGAAAAGCCGGTGCGGATCGTGGATAGAAAGGAGCAAGTCTTACGAAATAAGACCATTCTCTTAGTAAAGGTTTTAGAGCAAGTATCATGATTTAGAAAAAGCTACATGGGAAAGTGAGGAAGAAATGAAACGAGAGCATCCACATTTATTCCAGGTGACCGTGTATGCCGTAGAATTTCGAGGAAGAAATTTCTTTTTAACAGGGGAGAGTTGTGATATCCCAATTTTAGGGTCCCTCTAGGTAATGACCGCGGACGAGCTACGGTAGACGCCGCGGACGCTTGAGAACAGAGCTAGTTCACTAATCGTGAGAAAACGCCTATGAGCGAGACAAGATCGATTTTAGTGTTCGGATATATATTGTTTATGAGCGACCATAATTTAGTATCGTCCGGTTGAGATGTGAATTTTGCAGTAATCTCAATTGAGTACAAGACTTGATACGGATCGATTTCGTTAAATACGCATCGACTACGAATCAATCTTGACAAGGTCTATACTAGACTAAGGATTGGCTCGTGAATCGATCGCAATAGTTTTCTCGATGCACAAATAATTGATCCCGAGCTCACCTAAGGTGGTATATCTCTAAAACCTCGTATTCGGACACGTGCCAGCCCACGGATTGATCACCCCGGTTGTGCAATATGTCGTGTGGGATTACGAGCCGAGATTAGCCAATCCTGCATCAATGGTAAATTGGTTATGAAAGGTTACCTCGGTTGTGTTCCGATTGGGCGTTCGGTTCGAAATGGGTAGTTCCAACTCTAAACCGAACCGAGATATGAAAATGCTCATCTTCAAAGGCAAGGGGACACGCCGGACTACACGTCCGGTCTTGTTCTTCGGCACATCCGACCGTGCCCGGCGGGTGTCCCGGCCGCACCCTGTCGGGAATCGGTTGAGAACCGGCTATGATCGGAAGCCTGGAAGCTTGATCCAACCCTTGACACGAAAAAGCACTTATAAATTACAATGAAATTGTATAGGTTTTCCTTTGACGACAAATGGTACCTAGGGTTTTCTACACTTCACTTACACGAACTTCGAAAAGATCACGGTAATGATTACCAAAATCTTTGGTCGGGTCAAACAAAATCTTTGTCATCATTCTTGAATCTTTGACTAGGTCAATCGTAATCATTATAGAATCTTTGAAAAGTCAAACATAATCTTCTATAATGATTACGCAATCTTTAAAAAGTCAATGAAAATCTTCTACAATCATTATCATAATTTTTGATCGAGTCAAACGTAATCTTCTGCAATGATTACTAAATCTTTGAATAGCCAAACTAGTCTTTTTAAAAAGATTACGCAATCTTTGACCTAGTCAAACAAAATCTTCTATAATCATTTCTCTAATCTTTGAAAAGTTAGAACACGTATTCTTAAAAAGATTACGGAATCTTGGAAAAATCAAATAAAATCTATAGCAATGATTACACAATCTTTGAAAAGTCAAGGCACAAATTTCTAAATAGATCTTTGATTGGTCGAAATAATATATTATTAAGAAAAACTGTAGAATTATTAGCATGTCAATAGAATGCCCAAATTGCCATTAGCAATCATTCAAATCAGTTTAGTAATTCTAAAAAGAACTAAATAAGAAATTCTATTCGGCAAATTAACTAGAAATTTGCATATTAGAGGCAATCATTTCCGCCGACTATTACATGAGAATGGCACCAAGTTACATAATAGTTGCTAAATTTGAATATGTTTTAAGGATAGTTAATTAGAATCATTAGAAAACCCTAAGAACCATTTAATATTGAATAAATGAGAAAATTCTAGATAGACACCTCTCTTGGGCGTGTGGCATAAGAAGGTATGCCCATGTTCTTCAACAAACAAGTGTCCATATAACCATAAATAAAGGGATATGTGAATGAAGATAATAGGAGACACATGAACCAATCATGTAGTGCCTCATTAGCTACTAGATTATGTGGCAACTAATTAACATAAGATATTGCCACATGTAAAGTGTAAAACAATAAAAATAATAAAATTTAACTATAAATAGCCTAAGATCCCTTTAGACCCTACCTACCACGCCATTTCCCTCTCCCTCTTTACTCTCTCATTCGACCATTCCCCTCTCTCTACTCTCTCTATTCTTTGGGCTCCCACTCACCGACACCACCATAGTCGGCCGCCAACTCCATCACCGAACCAACTTCACACGCTCGTCAACGTTGTCCGACAATTGCCGACTTTGGTCTTGCCCTTTTATATGTTCTTGCCAACAAGATATGTAAGTGAATTTTCTAAACTTTTGCTAGGACGAAGGCTAGTGTCGATCTAAGTGTCTTGGATGAGGAAACCATGGCTTGCATGCTCTTTTCTTGCCTTACATCTACGGCGGTGAAATTATAGTACATGATATGATATGCCTTGTTCATGGGCGAATATATGCATCTCAACTATGAAATTTGGTATGGGACGAATTGATTAGAACGACGGAAGCATGTAGTCGAGTCATGAACGAGTTGCCCTACGAGATGCCTTGGAATATCGAAAGTGCACACCACAATGCCTCGTCCAAGAATGGATGGGCAGGCTGCGAAAAGTGCGGGACATATATGGAAGTTGCATGCTTGCTTATGGAAGTCTACATGACCGAACGGTTTGGGTGATAATTTTATTAATTTTGCATGGCTCTTATGTTTAATATTAGCTAACCTCCTAGCATAGGTTTAGAAATTTTTACTTACCGAGACGCGATTCTCATCCCTTAATATTTTCAGACTTGTAGGTATGGCTACTAATCCGCCACCTCGCTTTGGCCTTGTCATGTCCGTTGAGATAACTCATACGGATGTTGTAGATGTCGAGCATGATACCACCTTCCGCCATTACCTCACTACAGTCTATGTGGAAGAGGGGCTCGATCATTGGGTCCCTCATCAATACGTGGTGTGGTACCTAGTGCTTGGGAGGGATCTCATCGGCCTGATAAGGGATTTTGATGGACCACCGGGTTTCCACGGTGGAGGATGGTCACATGACATGTAGGAGGGATCGAAGTGATGCAACTTTTGGACGAAGAAGGGATGACTCATAAAGGGCAAATTTTTGGGTGTACACGCCACTAGAGAAGCTAGGCATATCTTTGCCCTATACCGTAGACTTATGTAATATAGATAGAATCATATACTAGCGTAGTGATGTAAATGAAATGGACGCTATGTTAGTAGAATTGTATGTTTATTTATATGTTGCTATGTGCATTTGTTTTAATAATAAACGAGAATCAAGAATCGCTTGAATTAATTGAACATAACGTGGGACGAGTTGAGGTCGACGTGCTCGGGACGTCTACGGACCTCACCCACCGTCGCCTAGGTCTCGTGACCGTGACCGGCTTCGATCCCCAATTAGCACTAATTTCATGCTAGAGTATCGTTGGGGTCGAGTCGGGGCGTCACATAACCATTAACAGCTTTGCAAGGCAAATAATTCCTTAACGAGAATGTTATTACGCTTCAAAGCTTGATTCCATTGTCCACCTCGACCATATTTTCCCAATAGCCTATGCACCTCCGTTTTCGAGGTGGTGATGATCGAATCAGAAAACTGGATTGCTTCCGTGAAAAAGTTTGTGAATTTTGGGGAAGAGACAGGTGTGAAGAATGAGTTGCCATGGCCACTCGAGCTTCACTGAGCTCATGGAACAAAAGAGATTTAGAGCTTGTAGACATGGACATTTGGAGCTTATTTGAGCTAGTGCCCATGGTCGCTCAACCTTCCTCCAGCTCCGGGCCATGGTAACTCTAGCTTCGTTGAACTTGGCCAGCCATGGCAACAGGTGGTTTTTTTTTTAAGCTTTTACTATTCTTATCATTTTTTTCTTTTTTTTGTCTCTTTTTTCTATTAATTTTCATCTTTTTTTTAGTTTTTTCAATTTTTATCCCTAAGTGGCGCCTAATGTGACACTTGGGGAAACCACATCGGCTTCATGTGCTTTAATGAAAAGCCACGCCCTTATTTGGACTTAATTACACAGATTTGACAGGCTTAAACCTTGATTGAACCTTTTGAAAATTTTCAAATAATTTTAATACTCATGGTGTACTTTTTGAATTAAAATAATGATATCTAATTTCACGAGCCAACCAATAACCCCAGGCAACAAAATACCCATCAAAAAGTAAACTTTGCACTAAGGTTCCGTTTGTTTAGTTGAAAATGAATGCTTTGGAAATTATTTCCTTAAAAATGATCTCTTATATCGTTTACAAAAAACTAAAGAAGGAAAAATACTTTTATATTCCGCAAAAATGCTTTAGTTTAAATTATCGTTATAATAAATAAAAATTGTATTAATTAATTGTGAAAATCAATATAAATAATTATTTCTCAAATTAATAATTTTACAGCGAAATAAACTAAGGTTAAGTGAAATTCATTAAATTTATTGCGCCATGTGCAAGTGCATTTCCCAAGATGACCTTCACCGCAACAACTTTGTTATTGTAATAAAACAATCAATACATTTTTTCTCAACAATGGTATCTTCAATAGCGTTGACCTTCCTTTTTCTCAGGATTAAAACAATGAATACATTTTTTTGGATTTAGTGTTCTTTCTCTAACAAATAGTTTCGTCAAGTAGAAGACAAAACCAAAACACAACCCCTTCCCCAAACAAAAAGCAAAAACAAAAACCAACTGAAATAAGAAGAGCCAAAAAAAAAAAAAGTTCAAAAGCTAATGTGGATGCAGGACAGAACCAACCAATAGAGAAGATCATCAAGCGCCACTGCCACCGACCAGTCAACAGTCGATTTGTTCACCAAACACCAAACCAAGTCTGTTCTTTAAGCGTTAGGGTTGTCCGTCCAAAGTACGTGCGCCTACGCAGAGACCGACCTCCTTAGTAGGGTTTCTTAAGATCTGCTACACAAACGATTGACACTGGTCACGATAACAATCATCCCTCATCCATGTCTAGCCAGCCAAAAGTGTTCCTGAGTTTCAGAGGGCCGGACACACGCAGGCACTTTGCGGATTTCCTCTACACCATGTTGACCGATGCTGGGGTTGGCGTCTTTAGAGACGAGGAAGATCTGGAGAGAGGCAAAGAAATTACAACCCAGCTGATCCGAGAGATAAAGCAGTCCAAGATCTCAATACCAGTGATCTCAGAGGAGTATGCATCCAGCAAGAGCTGCCTCGTGGAATCGAAGCAAATGGTGGAGTGCATGGACGAGAAGAATCACACCATCATCCCCGTCTTCTACTACGTCAACCCGTCGGATGTACGCCACTGCAATGGTCCCTTCGAGAGGGCTTTTGGAGAGCACAAGAAGCGCGGCGATGATGACAGTTGCATCGATTCCTGGAAGTCTGCTCTCCATCGGATCGGACAGTTGAAGGGATACCATCTCCACGAAAAAAGTGAAGTGTAATTTCCACGAAACACTCTGGCCTTAGATTAATTTTCTCATGTATCTCGCCTACTTTTGCGTTAAGATTGACTGGATTTAAATCATATCAAACATACATTCGTTATTATGATGATGATAGCAGCTGCATCATGCTCAAATAAGTTTTCTTCCGCTTTTGATCCTCCTTTCCATGTCCTTTTTATTCCACATCCATTTGGGCAGGTATCATGGCAAAGTCATAAAGGAAATTGTCCTCGAAGTTGAGCAGAGGCTGAAGAAGAGGGACCTAACTGTGCCGAAACAATTAGTTGCAGTCGGTCCTCATGTGCAAGAAATAATGGCAAAGCTGAAGGCTGAGTACCACAATGGTCAAGCGGTTAAAACTGGAGACACATGTGGAAAGGTGTTAATATATGGCGTCCCTGGGGTTGGTAAGACGGTCCTGGCGAAATGTGTTTATAATCAACTGCATCATCTGCATGATGCCTGTAGCTTTCTTGAAAAGATCCAAGAACAAATTAGAGATCACGGCATCTTGTCCGTGCAAAACAAAATAATTTCCCACCTCCACAAGGGGAATGCCCAAAAGTTTGATTGCTCTGACTATGCTCTGACATATATTCAGGACAGGTTTCTCGCCGTGAAGGTCCTCCTTCTCCTTGACGATGTTAAGGATCATGAACAGCTCAGCGCATTAGTCGGAGACCTTGATTGGTTTGGCCTCGGTAGCACGGTCATTGTGACATCCCAAAGAGATGACGTCCTTAAAAAACTTAAGGGGGCGGGGGCGGAAAGTTTTGGTCTTAGAACGATGCCACCAGATAAAGCTCTGCAATTATTCTGCAGGCATGCTTTTGAAAAGGATTCTCCCCCTGAGGAATTCGAGAAGCTGTCAATACGTATCGCTGCTGCTACTGACGGGCTTCCTTTAGCGCTTGAGAGCATAGGTAATTCCCTATTTGAAAAAAGAAGAAGAGAGTGGACTGAAACAGTGACTGCATTGGAAGAAGCTCCTCATAAGAGTGTCCGAGAAGCTTTCTCCAAGAGCTATAACACCCTAGAAAGGAATGAACAGCAGATATTTCTTGATATAGCATGTTTTTTCAATGGAAAGGACAAGAGAATCCCGTATTATATGTGGAATGACCGTAACTATTTGCCTTCTACATCAATTCTGTCTCTTCATGCCATGTCTTTGGTAGAAATTGGAGAAAATAAAGAAATATGCATGCGCGGAATACTCAAGAAGTTTGGCCAAGAAATTGTCGAGAGAGAATACAAGAAAGAACCTTGCAAGCGCCGTAGGCTGTGCAACCCCAAAAAAGCACTGGACGTACTTAGAGGAGGGAAGGTAACTTCTGGGGGCACTGCGCCACAGCTTTTGTTCTTTAGATGCCAATTGATACTGTTATTGATCCATTTCGTTCTATTATTCGTAAAGTGTGATGCTAAAAGACAGCTCCAATTTTACAAGTTAATTTTATTTTGCTTGATTGACAGGGTACTGTGTACGTTGAAGCCCTCGGGCTGGAGTTTGCGGATGGATCTACAGGGAATATCACTCTCAAAAGTGATCGATATGCTGGTTTGCAGAACTCGAGGTTCCTCAAGCTGGATCGCGCTGATATTCGGGGGAGCTTTGGGGATCGTTTTTCGAGCTTAAGGTGGCTTGATTGGCAAGGTTGCCCTAATATTTTTGATAACCATGTAAATCTGACTTGGCAAAACCTGGTGATCCTTGATTTGTCGTGGAGCCAGGTTCAGGAAGAATGGAGTGGTTGGGAGTACCTTGTGCAGGTATGGAATGAATTCACTATCTTCATACAATTCTTCTTTTGACGACGTGTCTTTCTTAGGAACTAAACATTTACTATCATATCCTATTTGTCTTGCAGGCAAGGAAATTGAAAGTTTTGAAACTAACGGGTTGTATCCAATTGATTGCCACTCCAAAATTTCCTGCTTCAATGGAGCTGGAAAGACTCATTCTGGAAGGTTGCTCTAACTTAGAAGTTATCGATCCGTCATTCTGTAATCTGGAGAAGTTGGTTTCTTTGAACATGAAGGAATGCAGTCTCCTCTGTGAATTGCCAGACTTGGGTCCCATGACAGGCTTGAAAGAGCTGGTGATCGACGGAACTTCCATTTCTCGGATTAATTTCCAACAAGGTTCCATGAGGAAGCTCAAAACTCTCAGCGCTCGTGATTGTAAGAACCTGACTGAAATATCCGATTCGATCAGGTTCTTAGAGTCTCTCACATATCTTTCTCTAGAAGGCTCTGAAATCCATACCCTCCCGGAGTCCATCGGATCACTGGAGAAACTGAAAATACTGTCGCTGAAGAACTGCCGGAGACTATCCAATCTTCCAGATGGAATAGGGAAACTCAGGTTATCGCAATACCCGGATTTATCCGAAACTGCAATTCAGAAGTTACCAACGTCAGTCAGCCGAGGATTTGAAAGCTATGAAAGTGCTTAGGATGAGACGTACTTTCGTATAGGAGTTTCTGGAACTATAATGAATCTAGTGAATCTGGAAGAGAGATTTCTCGTTATGCAGAGATTAGTGGGGGAGATCCACTTCGACATTTGGAGATTGTCATGTTTGGCAATTCCTGAAACTGTCCGACGCTCGGATTTCTGGCCTACCTCCAAGTATTTCCCGCCTTTCTCGTCTCCGGGAACTCCACATCTCCAGATGCGACAATTTTCAGAGCCTACCCGAGTTGCCCTGTTTCGTCGAATGTTTTTTGAGATCTGGGTAATTAGATTTCCGACAGTATGTTAACAGATTTTTTTTTGTACTTCTTTTAATAGCTTTCCAATAATCTTTTGTAAGTGAATCATTAGGAAATTTAGACTATCATATTCACGTTATTATATTTTGTAATGAGCTTATCTTTTGAATTAAGAGATAACTGAGAGTTTTTCTCTATTGCTTCATTTACAATTCCCATGACGATCTTGGCCGCAACAATCACCAACTTCGACGGATCAGATTTATCGAATGATTAGTGATGACGATCTTGACCGCAACACGATCGCTGTAGCCAACACAATAATGGCCGTGAACGTTTTTCCATCTGAATATGCTTCGTTGAAATTTCTCCCATAACAAAATATCTTTTACCAAAACTAGTTCTTCGACTTTTAAATGTAGAACAAGTGTCATGTCGTGATTCTGGGTAGGAGTGGTCCAGAAAATCAAGAAATCAACACTTGGAAACTTCAATAAAATTATACAAACGTAAACCGAGCCGGAGTTTGACTCAACGGAAAGGTTTAGAGAATACAATTCTTACAAACGGACCAACGCATACGAGTTTGACTCGACAAAAAAGCCTGAATAAGCTTCGACACTATAGTGGAGTTTGACTCGACTGACAAAGTGTCTGGGATAAAGATAAACGCTAGAGTTTAACTCGGCGATGAGAATCAGAAATCTTGTTTATGACTCATTTAAGATAGTTAGGTAACCATTTATGAGATATTTAAAATCCATTTAAGAACCATTAAGCTGTTAAGTGGCAAATTTAAGACCCATTTAAGCTTGTTTTTAAATCTAAATGCAACTAATTTATGACTCATACTATTAAATCTTATTTAGACTCATTTTGCCACATCTACTTTTTTTTTTTTCCGGTCAAATCTGCATCTAGGTTTGCATTGCAATAAATTGGTCTTAAATGGGTTAAAAGTGTCTATTTGGGTCAGCTAACTTATGACTCGACACACACCCAACTCGATCCACTCATTTAATGGTCTATTTGTAGATTTTTTGCTATTCAATTGGGGTGCGCACAACAATCTATTGGCTCAAATGGTGCTCGACTCCATTGGTGGACTGTAAATTCTTTGTTAAAATAGTAGGTCGTGGGACTCCTTCCTTTGAAGCAAGAAGATAGTAGACTATGCATAGAGTAGTTAATACTATCGGGCAAAGTACAACAGAGTACCAATGTTTGTGTACTGGCGCTCACTTTAGTACCAATATATTTTTTTTGAATCCCTTAAATGTCAATTTTTTACAAAACGGTTATTTTAGTGCCAACTCCGGTGATCTTCGTTGGAAATCCTACGTGGCTTCCACATGGCTCGCCGGAGCTTCCAAGTCAGCAATGAAAAAAGCCAAAAGTTAAAAACATTAAAAAATAAAGAGGCATGTTGCAACAAGCAAGGGCTCACAGCCCTTGTCACTCGCAAACTCACGCTTCTTCTTTTTTTTTTTATAGATTTTTTAGATTTTTTAGGCTATTTTTCTATTTAATTTAAATTTTAAAAAAATTAACTATTTTTAAGTTGAACAGTCCACTTGGATGCCATGTGGACGCAACGTGGAGGCCACGTTGATTGACTTTGTTAAATAAATTGACACGTAGTATTAAAAAAATTAATAAAAAATGCCACATGTCTCTGTTTGGCGGGAATTGACACGTAAATAATCATTTTTTTTATCGGAATTGGCACTTCATTGATCATTTTTTCTCCGATTTGGCAGTTAAGTGATCTAAAAAAAAATTGGTACCAAAGTGAGCGCCGTACATAAATATTGGCACTCCTATTGTACTTTTGCCGATACTATCGTATCATCTATATGTGTTGTCTTCTTTTTCGTCACAAATAAAACAAGGAAAATGATTTCCCGACCATCCGATAGTTATTTGACCATAGATCCACATACTATCACTACATGTTTTGCATAAAGAACTTATTAATTGGAACATCGTGGGGTCGGAAATAATGACAATAGTATAAGACCGTCATGCTAGCGATTTTCATAAAACAATGAGTAGGTATTTGAACATTATTGTTCTTTTTTCCGTAAATAGTTTCGCCATTTGGAAAAAATAAATAAATAAAACACAAGACAAAACACAACTCGACATAAGAAGAGCTAAAAGATGTCCAACAACACTTTTCATTCGCGCCTAGGTCACTCGTGCACTGTTTACATGTCTGTTCAAAAATGCTCCCGCTGCTTGGTTCCTCGAGCTACTGTTCACCCGGCGAAGCTTTGTTGATTCCGGGCACTTCGTCTCGCCGTTTGGTCTGATTTTCATAGTCAAAGGTCGCCATCCCTCCCTCTGTCATCCCTCCAAACGGCGTCTCCCTTCGTGGAGTATTTCGTCAGTAGAACCCATCTACGATATCTTTGCTCCGACTCGTCTCTAGCGAGGTTTGTTTCTTCGATTCTAGGCAAACCGCTTAGTCGTTTGAGCTACAATTTGGTGGGTAAGGTCGCCTAGTTGTGTCATTAAAGCCCTCGGTTCGGTTTGTCTTTAAGTTCCCCAGGCGAGCTACGACCTTGTCCGGTTTGCCCAACTGGACTATTCTTGGGGTATTTCGATTTGTGGTTGGCCTGTTGTTCTAATTACGAAATCGGCCTTGACTTCGTTGTCCTTGTGATGTAGAACAATTGGCATATGATTTCTTTAAAAACGCGATCGTCGAAATCGGGTAGATTTCACCGATTTGGAACCGGCGAGCTTCGATTACGCTCAAATTCGGTCGGTTGAAGAGAAACGACCTTCTAATTAATAAGCACGGCTTTGCCGTGACGTACGATGGATTTTGGTGTTTCGGAGTCGTTTAGATAGGTTTTTGAGCTGTTTTCTATTTTAGGCAACTTAGCGATATATCCTAACGCTATATTTGATTTGAATTCTGTTTGATTTGATTTGATTCTTATTTAATTAGGATTAGATTTGATTCGTATTTATTTTTCTTAAGGAGTCCTATCTATATAAAGGAGGTTCGCTCTTTGTAATTCGCATTATTATTGAATCAATTCCAAAGCATATGCTTTGAAAGCTTTTCTTGTTTTCTCTTCCTCTGCGTCATCTTGGCCTTTGAACTGAATTTCTCTGTGGTTGACCCGATCTCATACCGATTGGTGGTTGAATGGTTGTTTTGAATGTTTGCTTTGTAATGAATGCTTCTTCGGTTCCGATGGGGAGTCATCCCTACCTCAACCAACGTTGTCTAAAGGGAAGGCTACTCAATTAGAGGTAACTCCCTCTCCACCTTGTGGTCTTCATACCGCTTGCTATTGATGAAGCTGTTGGGAGGAAGGTCCCCTCTTCCGGGGGTTTGGATGGAGATGGGGGACTTGCGGTGGGTTCTAGTGATGTTCTTTCTTTGGAGTGTCTATGTTGCCGTCCCAACGAGTAGTTGGACATGTTGATGGCAAGAGCCGTAGCCGGGGAAGACCCGCTAAGAGGCATTCTCGTCCTCCTTTGGTGAGAGATGGGTCGCATAAGGCAATTTCTCGCTACTGCGAAGAATCGGGCTGATACCGGTGTTCATGATAATGGTGGCCGTAGCAAGAGTAGGGTCGACATCGGAATGTGCAGCAAGCCCAACCCCGCTCTTGGGCTGCGGTTGCAAGAGTGGTGAGAAGGGTTATAACTTGTCTTATGTATTGCCTAGGAATGTAAATGGCAGGCCTCTTGTGGAAATTACCTCTGCCATTGTTGAGGATGTAAACCCCATATGGAAGGAATGCCTTGTAGGATATTTTGTGGGGGAGGAAACTCCTTTTCAAACTCACAGAGGAAGCGATTAGGAAAGCTTGGGGAATCAATATGGTGGATGTTAGGATGAATGAGGATGGCTTCTTTTTCTTTTATATACCGGATGAAGCCTTTCGTCGTAGGATCGTGGATGGGGGTCCCATTACGATTCTTAAAGTGCCGATGATGCTCCAACAATGGCACCCGAAATTAGAGCTAAAGAAAGGCCAACATAATGCTCTTCCTATGTGGGTCAAGTTGAAATCCATCCCTTATGCCTTATGGTCGGCGTCGGGCATTAGTGCTATAGCTAGTGTGATTGGTAAACCGTTAGATGTAGATATACAAACGGAGCAATTGCTCGGGTTTGCATTGAGATATTGGCAACTCAACCTCTGCTTGACCCGGTTGACATCCTTTGGGATGGAGACACTTGCTCTATTGAAGTGGAGTATAAATGGAGGCCTTTGTCTTGTGAAGTTTGTGGCTTTTATGGCCACACGAAAGGCTCCCTTAGCCAGCCATGTGTTGCACCCGTGGAAATACCCATTGGGGACTCGTTGGCTCCCGCGAATGTTAATCCTACCAATGCCCCTAAGTCCCACCCTCAAGGGAATTGGCAACAAGTTAGGAGAAGGAATGGTGACTCTAGAACTAAAGCCGATCCCTCGATCACCTCGACGGCAAATGTGGACTCTTCCCCGCTCTAGAAGTCACCGAAGGCCTGGATAATGCAGGTGAATAGCAGCTTCTCGAACCTATGTGCTTTCCTCGGACCTCCCTGGTTGACTCCTCCAACTCGAATAATGATGGTGAGATTGCAACCAATATTGGAAGCGAAGTTGAGGAGGATCCTACCTCCCTTCCCCCCCATGTACAAGATCTAGGGCCACGATTTTTGCCTCATCCTCCGCTCCACAAAGAAGCTTGTGTCGATCCCAACCGAAGCCGTGGTGGCCACCAATCCTTGTGTGGACAATAGCCCATCTTCTTCTCGGATTGCAAATCCTAAGTCTAAGTAAAAGCGAGCAAGAAAAAGTGTTACCGATCTCTTCTTCCCTTCCTTGTAATATGCTTTTTGGTGTATGGAATATTATGGGTCTTGTTGCCCCTCTCAAATAAACCGAAGTGTGCTCTTTTGTTAGATCGAACCGTCTATCTTGCATTGGTATCTTGGAGACCAAAGTTATTCGGTTTCGCTTTGTGGATATTTCCTCTGTTTTACTTATGGGTCGGCATTGGTCTTCCAATTATGTCCATTCTCATCGTGGCCGTATTTGGGTTGGTTGGGACCCCTCGAAATTGCCTTTGGAAGTTCTCTCTATGTCGGCCTAGATTATTCATTGTCGACTAAGTTTGCTTGCTTTGAACAAGTCTTACTTCTTTTCGATCGTGTATGGAGAACACACGTTTGTCTCTCATCGTTCTCTTTGGGCTGACCTCATTTATTCTAGTACTTGAGTTTTTGGAGGAGCCGTGGGTGGTAGCTGGTGATTTTAATGCTATTCGGGACCATTCGGATAGAATTAGTAGCTCTAATGCTTGGATCCTCGCTTTTGATGAATTTGGTGAGTGCCTTTTACGAGCGGAGCTTGATGATTTGAGATATGTCGGTCACCAATTCACTTGGTCCAGCTCCTCTAGAATATCTCGTAAACAGCGAAAGATAGACCGAGTGCTTATTAATGATCATTGGAGTACGGCTTTCTCTTTCTCGAGGCTTCTTTTCTCGTTCCTGGGGTATCGACCATTCACCCATGGTTATTAAAATTGCACCGCCATCTTCAACCAAGAAGTCTTTTGAGTTCTTTAATTACTAGATGCTACACCCGTCTTTTAAGGACATTGTTACCCAAGTGTGGGAGACTTCGGTTGAGGGGACTCCTATGTTTGTACTCTATTGTAAGCTTAGACTCCTCAAGCAATGACTCAAGCAATTGAACCGGGAGTCCTTCTCTAATATTTCTGCTCGTACCACTCAGGCTAGGTTGGCCCTTACTCTCACCCAAGATGCCCTTGTTTTGGATCCTAGCAACTTGGTGCGTACGGACTTAGAGAAGCAACAATTTCAGGTATTTTCGGACTTTAGACTCCAAGAGGAATCTTTTTGTAAACAAAAGTTTAGGATTCGTTCGCTAAAAGAAGGGGACCGAACACTAAGTATTTCCATCACTTTGTCAACAAAAGGCATCTCCACAATCGGATTCTATTGGTTACTAATTCGGATGGGAATACTCTCTCGATCCGACCCTTGTTCGGGATCACATTGTGGGTCATTTTGCTGCTTTACTTAATGAGAGCTCTATCTCTAGCCGACCATGTACTCTTATGATTCGAGAGTTTATTTCTCGGGCTCTGGATGACGATCAAGTCCAACTCCTTTCTTGGCAAGTGACAGACTTGGAGATTCAAACTACCATGTTCTCTCTTGCTCAAGGTAAAGGCTCCTGGACTCGATGGTTTTAATGTTGATTTCTTCAAAGCTTCTTGGGAAATTGTTGGACCCTCGGTTACTTTGGCTATTAGAAATTTCTTCGAAACCGGCTCTCTACTTAAGGAGATCAACACCAAGATTCTTACTCCGGTGCCGAAAATTCCTAATGCTTGGCTATGACGGACTTTCGGCCTATAGCTTGTTGCAACACTATCTATAAGTGCATTACAAAGATTCTAACCAATCGGATTGCTTTTGTTTTGCCATCTATTATAAGTGCTCCTCGATTGCTTTTGTTAAGGGCCGGCGGATTAGTGATAACATTATGCTAGCCTAAGAGCTTTTTATCGGCTTTCATCATAAGCCTTATCTTCCCAAGTGTGCAATCAAAGTGGATTTTCAAAAAGCTTATGATACGAGTTGATTGGGGATTTTTGGATGTATTCTTACAAGCCTTTGGCTTTCCGGATATGTTCATCAAGCTTATTACGGTGTGTGTTTCATCACCTAGGTTCTCCGTAGCTATTAATGGTGAGCTCCATGGCTTCTTTCCAAGCTCTAGAGGCATTAGACAAGGGGATCCCATTTCTCCTTACCTATTTACTTTGGTGATGGAAGTCTTCTCTAGTATTCTCAATGCTAGGACTTATCTATCCGGTTTCAAGTTCTTTTGGAGATGCAAGCCGGTTCGCTTATCCCACCTCTTTTTTACTTGATGACATCCTCTTATTTGCCAAGGCGAACTTGTCCTCTATTGCTCTGCTGAAGGAAGGCCTTGATTTGTTCTCCGAGTGGTCGGGACTAAGGCCAAATGCTAATAAAAGTGAAGTATTCCTTTTGGGTGGCTCACCTGGGATCCATGACCACATTCGGCACCTTCTCGGCTTCCAAGTAAGTACTTTACCTTTCATATATCTTGGTGTTTCGTCATTGTCTCCCGGACTTAATAAGGCTGATTGTAATGCCCTCGTCATGTCTATCACGGCTAGAGCTCGTTCTTGGTCCCAACGGTTTCTATCCTTTGCTTGGCCGTTTACTACTCATTAAGTCGGTTTTGCATGCTATCCATGTATATTAGGGTGGGGTTTTCACTCTTCCCATGTCGGTGTTATCTCGGATTGAGCTTATATTAAAACAATTCCTTGGGAAGGGACTGACTTGGGAATGGGTGGTGCTGAGGTCCGTTGGGCTCGGATTTGTCTCCATAAGGAGGAAGGTGGCCTAGGTATTCGAAGGCTAGTGGATTATAATAGGGGCGGAGACGCTCAAACATATCTCGGCTTCTTTTCACGGTATAAGGAATCATTGTGGTGTAAGTGGATCCATTTAACATTCCTCAAGCGCAAGAACTTTTGGCTTGTAACGAAGCCCACCATTTGTTCTTACTCATGGAAGAAGATCCCGGACCTCGGCTCGGATGTTTATTTGAGTTTTGTTTGGATAATTGGGAATGGTCGATCCATATCATTTTGGTTTGATGCATGGCATCATAGAGGATTGCTCTACAAGCTTTTCTTGGCTTGGGGCATATACGGCTCTCATATACGTGATACTTCGGTCCGGACTTTCTTCTCCTTGGAATGGAGCCCTTTGGGTTTTTTATCCTCATTCATAGCTTGGTCGGGACCTGCTCCTTCTTTCTTTGATGAGAGGGAAGACCAACCGATTGGGCAAGGGCATTCCTTAGGTACTTTCTCAATTTCCTCGGCTTGGGAGACTATCAAACCTAGGAGACAAGCGGGTTTTTTGGTACCCCTTTGTGCGGGATCGCTGTATTTTCCTTAGACACCGGATTCCTCCTTTGGATCATCACGCTCAATAGACTCCCTACACAGAGTTATGCTTCTAAACTATCGAAGAATCTCAAAAGATACTTGTGCTTTTTATCAAAATAGACCAGACTCCATTGACCACTTGTTCTTTAATTGTCCTACTACGGCTTCACTAGAGCTCTTTTGGGCTACCAAATGCAATTTACCATGGCAAAATAGGCTTTGACATGACATGATCCGTTGGGCCATGCAAAAGTTTAGTGGTCGTTCTTTTCCTCATCGGTTAGCTTAGTTTTCTCCGAGTGCCTTATATCATTTGATTTGGACAATAAGGAATGACATCCTCTTCACAAACAAGCTTCTTTTTGTGCCGGGCTTTGCTCAAACACCTCGGTAAAGTGGTTAGGGACAAAGGCCTTACTTTCCATTGCATTGAAGACAATCTTTGCAATAGGCGGGTGCAACGGAATTAGGCCATCTCCGAGGCTATTTTTGAAGAACGTTCGGAGGCTCCTTAGGCTTGGTTCTTGTGACGCCTTGGAAATTAAACCCTCGTAGGGAGATCGAATTCAATAAAAAAGGATTAATATTGAATTCCGGTCAAGTATAAAAATTTGGATAGTAAGAAATTAATGGACGAATTTTGGACGATTCTCGAAATGTCGTTCGGTTTAGATTAAGTTTCGAAAATCTCGGTTGTCACATTTTAGGATTTTTAATCCTCGCGCCTAAGCCTAGTCCGGACCGAGCTTAGCCCGTGACATGACCGAAATACCCTCCCGTCGGTGTGCTAAAAATCCGATGAGTCCCGATTTATCAATTGATCTTTTTGTCCTTCTCAATTATGCACAAAGAGATAATAATATTCAAACCCTTAGTGGGCCCTCTTCTTACAATCCCACCCACCAATCCATCAATCCCTCAAGTCAAAGGGTCAACTCACTCACCCATTCCCTCTCTCTCTCCTCCCTCTTTCTCTTTTTCTCCGTCCGCCCTCTTCCCCCTCACTATTCTTCGCGCAAACCCCCACCCCCCCCGCTCACACTCACACGACTCCTCCTCCATCCTCTAGCCTTCTTTGTACGATAGCCGCCCGAGTGACGCCACCACCACCACATTACCCGGCCGCCAGCCCGACGTCTTTGCCGGCCTCCGTTGAGCCCTAAAAACGACTCCGCGGGCCTTGCTCTATTCTACTTCGCTCGATCGCAACACCTACTCGCCCGCTCCACGCCACTCTCGATCGCTACCAACCACCACCTCGCCACCCATCAACCCTAAGCCACCGCCATGATTGCCGCATGTTGCCATAGGGCAGCTAGACGGCCCTCGGGAGCCCCCGATGCCAACCTCGCCCTGTTTTGACCCTAAGGGGCTGTTCACGCTACACTAGCCGTCGATGCCACTTCGACCACCATCCATCATCACGCCATCCTCCCTTCAACCTCCGTAGTCCCACATGACCGTCGCCACCGCCGCAGAGCCGTGAATCAACCCAGCAGAGCGAGACGTGCTCTGTTTCGGTCCGGATCTCCCTCCCTCTCTCGGGTCATAGCTATTCCGGCCTCCTTCGCCGCTCGCCGACCACCCTCGCCCATCGTCTTTCACCCTCACCGTTCCTCGAAGTCGCTAGAAGCCCATCGGTGCCTATGGAGCTCGAAATAAGCGGGGATCGGACCTCACCCTCACTATTTCGGATCCGCCCGCCCTGTTTTGCGCTTGAGCCTCTTCTCCGCCGCCCCTCGGCTGTCAACTACCGTCGTTGGCGCCACCTACAGCCTACCCTAGAGACCCTCCGACATTGGCCAACCTTTCCCTCAGCCTTTGGACCACCCGAACCTCCATAAATCAGCCCCGACGCCACCTATTTCTCCTGTTCCAGCCGCTACTTTATTTTGTGTGGCTTTGTTCCACCGCCGGCCGCCATCAAGCTTCGCCACCGGTGACCACCAGCCGCCACCCACAAGCCCGTGCCGCTGTTCTATTGTGTCGTCGCCTCTTGAGAACACTTTGGCCGAGTCTTGAAGCTTGAGGATCTCGAAGTTTTGAGTTGGGCGCCGAGTCTCCGATAGTCGTTACGAGAGCGGAGCCCGAGTTCATCGTCATTGTCGAGACCGCCCGAGCTAATTTTATTTGTGAGTTAGCCCCTAACTCTCTGTTAAGATGCTAATTGCGTTGGGAATTAGATTAATTAGCTAATTAGAGTTTTTAAGTAGTTTAATTATGGTCGGATTAGATAGAAATGTGGTTTAAGTTAAATGATCGTAATTAGTTAAGTTAGTCAATTAGCTAGGTCGTCTATGGCTAATTGGTGATTAGAATTGATTGATGGTGATTGGTTGATCGCGAGTGAGCAATAGGTTATAGACGAGCGCACGATTGAATTTGAAATTTGTTATCAAAATCGATCGGCTTCGATTGATTAATCGTCTCTTGAATTATTGGAATTAAATGCCGAAATTGATTGTTGATTGTCGTGGGTGTCTAATTGGGGGTTAATCGCCTCTAATTGCTTGAGTTGTCGATCAATTGAATTATGCATTCATATGACCACGTATGAGATCAAATTACATGTTTTAGCATGAAAACGGCATTAGGCCAAGTATTTGAACATGCGTGTATGAGCATTCGACCTAATTCAAAGAAATGAACCTGGTTGGTTGTCGGATGTGCTTGAGTGGTCATATGATGGGTGTAAATCGTGCCGGTTATACGAGATCCCGATAAGTTCAGTATCGTGCCGGTCATACGGAACCACATGACTTGTTAGATGCACGTCGGTCGTGCTCGTGCTAGTCATACGAATCACACGAATTGTTGGATGCCGGTCGCAACTTGTGATCGACGGACGCTCTTTTTGGAATGCTCTGTTCTACTATGCCATACCGGGTCGCACTGGATATATAGCCTTTGGTCGCCGTCGCTGGAAGTAAGGGATGATGCCCGATTTTGCCGGTCGTAGTGTTGGGGGCCACACTAGTCTTGAAGGCGACCACGCCGGTCGCGTGGGTCACTGATTAATAAATGGACTACGTGTGATGTCCTATGCATGCAAGTGATGTGATAATTTGCCAATGGATTGGATTGATTGATTTATTTGTTAAGTCAATCGCATTGCATTATGTGTGACTTCCTGGAGGGTAAGCTTGCATGTGGTTGAGATATCTATTCTATGATGTTGTGGTTGTTTGTTAGGATGTACGAGCGAATCAACGCCCTAACTAGGCTTAGGCGTTGACTCATTGAGATTTATTTCTCATCCCGTTGTTAACATTTCAGGTCCCAAGTGATGGAGCGCCGGGTCCGATTCGGCATCCCTATTGATCAGCATTTTTATATAATCCACCATGAGGAAGTGCCCTCGGGCGGTGTCCGGGAGCAACATTTCACTAAAATATGGGTCGAGGAAGGTTTGCCGCACCTAGTGCCGTATCTCTTCTAGACCTGGTTTTTCAATGACCATGGAGTGCTCTATGGCCCTACTACGGAGACATGAGTGACCACCTAATCCGTGCCCTTATTTCCTCTCTTGGGATCCCATGGATTTGGATATGCCGGATGAGGAAGTAGTAGGCCCCGAGTTTGACATGGAGGCGGAACCCTCTTCCGATCGAGTTCTAAGGCTTAGATGTGATAGTCTCTATTTAGAGCCCGTGGATGTTAGGGTGTGGTTGTTAGAGTAGTTTTTGGGAGTAGATGAGGGTTTAACCTTAGGACCGTATATCTTTTTGAGGTTTTAGCGAGCCGCCCGAAGAATGGGATTGTATATGTCTCATGTAACTCAGTAGGGTTAAAACTTTTCTACTTTGGCTTTATGAATGAAATTGTCTTTTGTGAATGACTATTGTGTCCGTCCCTACTTTACTATCCCATGCTTGTTTGTTGAACGGAGAGTTCACGTTTCCGCATGCGTCGTAAGCGAAGTAGGTCGATAGTGCACCAGGATGCTATCCTTCGTGACCTATACGGAATTGGTAGGGATGTCGCGGGTCCAGGGATCGGGACGTGACAGTTCTTGTTGTTAGTTGTTGTTTGCTCCTTTGCTGTCTTGTATAGGCTTCTTTTTCTATTAGTTCCCATTTGGCTGTTGTTTGGTCGTTTTCGGTGCAGCTTCTTTTGGTCGTTGTCTAGGTCTTTTGGTTTTATGCGCTTCGTCGTGTATCTTGCGTTGCCGCTACACCTTTGTACCCCCTAGGACACATTCTAGTATCGTATTGGGGTTCGAGGTTTTTGTGTTCGGCTTCCTCCTTGTACTTAGCGCTTTGAAAAGTTCAATATATACTTACCTTACCAACCAAAAAAAAAAGACGTCCAACAACTAATCCGGAGACAGAGCAGAACCAACGGAAAGAGAAGATCATCAAGTCCACTATCCACCGACCAGTCAACAGTCGATTTGCTCACGAAAAACCACACCCTAGTCTGTCCGCCCAACTACGGGAGCTCCTTCGTCCGTTTTATCAAAATTCTGATTCACAAACAAGCTATGGACATTAGTCACGTTACCAATCATTCCTCACCAATGTCTAGACAGCCACCCCACGAAGTGTTCCTGAGTTTCAGAGGGCTGGAGATGCGCAGGGGCTTCGCGGATTTTCTGTACACCATGTTGAGTGATACTGGGATTCGCGTCTTTAGGAATGAGGAAGAGGTGGCGAGAGGCAAAGAAAACTACCAACAGCTGATCCAGGTGATAGAGCAGTGCAAGATATCAATGCCCATCATCTCTGAGGAGTACGCGTCCAGCAAGAACTGTCTCACGGAATTAGAGCTAATGGTGAAGGGCAAGGACAATAGGAATCGCATCATCATCCCCATCTTCTACTATGTCGACCCGTCGGATGTACGCGACTGCAACGGCCCTTTTGCGAGCTCCTTTGTGGAGCACAAGGAGCACGGCATCAGTGACAGGGTCATTGATTCCTGGAAGTCTGCTCTCTGTCGGATAGGAGAGTTGAAGGAACACTATGTCCACGAGAAAAGTCAAGTGTAATTTCCATGACCCGCTCCGGCCTGAGATTACTTTTCTCATGTATCTTGGCTACTCTTGCGTTAAGATTAACTGTGTTTGGATCAGATCCAATTACACATTCGTTATTATAACAATGACAGCAGCAGAATCATGCACAATTAGGTTTTCTTCCTCTTCCATGTCTTCTTATTCTTTAAGCATTTGGCAGGTCTCCTGGCGAAGTGGTAAAGCGGATTGTCCATCAAGTTCAGCTGAAGCTGAAGAGGGAGCAACTAATTGTGCCGGAACAATTAGTCGGAGTCAATCCTCATGTGCATCGCATAATGGAGAAGTTGGACGTCGACTGCCACAATGGGCAAGCAGTTAAATTAGGAGACACACAGATAAAGGTGTTAGGAATATCTGGCATGGCCGGGGTCGGTAAGACTGCCCTGGCGAAATTTGTTTATAGTCAACTTGGTCATCTGTATGCTAATCATAGCTTTTGTGGGAAGATCCGAGCCGAAATCGAACATGGCGACGTCCTGTCTATGCAAAAGAAACTAATCTCCGGCCTCAGTGATGGAAAACCCCTAAAGTTCAACTCTTCAGACAGAGCTCTGATTTTCATTCAGAGCAGGTTTAAAAAAACGAAAATCCTCCTCCTCCTTGATGACGTGAAAGATCATGAACAGCTCAGCGAATTAGTCGGAAAGCTCGATTGGCTTGGTCCGGGGAGCAGGGTCATTGTGACATCCCAAAGAAAGGATGTCCTTGAGAAAATCGATGGTGCGGAAACTTTTGTCCTTGGAGTGATGGGAGAAGATGAAGCTCTGACGTTGTTCTGTAGGCATGCTTTTGGAGAGGATTCCCCCGTGAGAAATTTGAGAATCTGTCGAAAAAAATTGTTGCTGCTACTGGCAGGCTTCCTTTAGTGCTCCAGGTGGTGGGTTCATCTCTTTACCTAGTAGACTCAAAGAAAGCGTGGAAGGAAACATTGGCTGCATTGGAAGTAGCTCCTTATGAGAAAGTCCAAGCAGCCTTGGCAAAGAGCTATTCCAACCTAAATGATAAAGAACGACAGATATTTCTTGATATAGCATGCTTCTTCATCGGAGAGGACAGTAGAATCCCCTATTACATGTGGGATGACTGTAACTACTCTCCTTCTGAATCGATTCTAGCTCTTAAAGCCGCGTCTTTGGTAGAAATCGGAGAGGATAATGCACTACACATGCATGAAATACTGAAGAATTTTGGCCAGGAAATGGTCATGAATGAAAGCAGAAATAAACCTTGCAAGCGCAGTAGGCTGTGCAACCATGACGAAGCACTGCATGTGCTGAAAAAAAGGAAGGTAGCTTCTGCGAGCACTGCACCACATCTTTTCTTCTATACTTTGTTCAATTATTCGTCAAGTTCATTTTGTTTTGCTTGATTGACAGGGTACTGAGGAAGTTGAAGCCCTCAGGCTCAAGTTTGGTGACAGATCCGAAGAGCATACCGTGTTGCTTTGTGATGAATTTGATGGTTTAGAGCACTTGAGGTTCCTCAAGCTGGATCGGGCTGATATTCAGGGAAACTTTAGGGATCGTCTTTCCAGCTTAAGGTGGCTTGATTGGCAAGGGTGCCCTAAGAATATTAACGTTCGAAGGCTAAACCTGAATTTGCAAAACTTGGTGGTTCTTAATTTGTCGGGTAGTCAGGTTGACCGAGACTGGCGAGGTTGGGAGCTGCTTAAGCAGGTGTGGAATGAATTTACTATCTTCATACATATGTTTTTCCTTTTTGACAAAGTAATTCCCAGGAACTAAACATTTACTATCATATCCTATTTTATCTTGCAGGCAAGGAAACTGAAAGTTTTGAAACTAACTGGTTGTGTCCAATTGATTGCCACTCCAGAATTTCCTGCTTCATTGGAGCTGGAAAGACTTATTCTGGAAGGCTGCTCTAAATTAGCAGTTATCCATCCATCATTTGGTAATCTGACGAAGTTGGTAACTTTGAACTTGAAGGGATGCAGTTGCCTCAGTGAATTGCCAGATTTGGGTCCCATGACAGCCTTGGAAGAGCTGGTGATCGATGGAACTTCCATCACTCGGATTAATTTCCAAGAAGGTTCCATGAGGAAGCTCCAAATTCTCAGTGCTCTCGGTTGTAAAAGACTGACTGAAATATCAGATTCGATCACGCACTTAAAGTCCCTCACATATCTCGCTCTCGACGGCTCCGAAATTGATAACCTCCCCGAGTCCGTTGGATCGCTGGAGCAACTGAAAACACTGTCTCTGAGGAACTGCCGTAGGCTAACCAATCTTCCAGATGGAATAGGACAGCTCAGGTCGCTTCAATTCCTGGATTTATCTGACACTGTGGTTCACAAGTTACCGACGTCAGTCAAGGATTTGAAAGCTATGAAAGTGCTTCGGATGAGGCGTACTTTCCTACGGGAGTTCCCCAGAGCTGTACTGAATCTGGAGAAGCTGGAAGAGATAGATTTCTCCTTGTGCCGGAGTTTAGAAGGGATGGTCCCCGATGAGATTCGTGGATTGTCATCCTTGGCAGTCCTGAACCTGTCCGACACTCGGATTTGCGCCCTACCTGCTTGTCTATCCCTCCTTTCTCGTCTCCAGAAGCTCGACATCTCCAGCTGCGACAAACTTGAGAGCCTGCCCGAGTTGCCCTCTAGTTTGATTATTGTTCGTTAACGCTAGGATCTGCCTAAGATCGGGAGCGAGTCCAGGAAGTATTAGTCGATTTCCTAGTTAGATCATGTTTAGTGTAGCGATTGGGAACCAAAAAAGAAAGAAAAAAGAGATTGTATAATAGCTACTTGAGCATAAGAGCGTTACCGAACTATATATAATCAAAGTACTGTTGTCGTTTGGTCATCTGTATTTGGCTCAATTGCTGGATATTCAAATTAGGGGAGACGGATAGCAGTAAATTTTTTTCGCTCAATTGAGTACCACATCGAAGTAAAATTGATCACTTGAGTACACCTATGTGAATATTTATTATTACTTTACTTATTTTCAATTACACGTGGATTGTTTTATTGTTATTTTATTTGTCCGGAAATTCCATTTTTGTTTTACTTTGTTTCTTTATTTTTTTCCCCTTGGCCGGCGAGGGTCACCGGCGACCCTCTCCGGCCACGAAACTCTGGTTCAGGGGCGAGGGCAGCCTCGCCCCTTGGCCAGTGGGAATGTGACGGCCCTGGGCGAAGGCAGATGGGGCCTCGCCGGCCCCGGGCGAGGGCGCGAAGTCCCTCGGCAAATCTGGACGAGGCCCTCTACGGCCTCGCCGGCCTTGGGCGAGGTGACCATCGCCAGCCATCGGGCCAACACGGGCACGTGAACATGCATCGTGAGACGATCGAGATAGCTAAAACATTCGCACCACCGGTGGCTCCTCCACCTTAGGCTCACCGAATTGTGCAAAGATCTAAGTAGCGAGTGAGAGAGAGCAAGAGGTTGAAGAAGACTTTTCGCCCACAAGATTGTTCAGACCGGGACCCATCTGGTCAGAGGCGTAAATCTGTCGATGGCCGTGGGTTTCCATCTTCGAATGACTGGAATGGCCTCACTTCGATGGGACAGTTCCTATGGTATGTGGATGGAAGAAGGTTCAGAGAGGGGGACCACCCCGACGGCAAGCGAGGGCCACCTTGCCCAAGGCCGGTAGGCTCTTGCCCCGATCTGGCAAGGAACTTCACGCCTTACCCATGGCCGGTTAGGTGGCCAGGCGAAGTTTTCGTAGCGATGGTGACCCTCGCCTGCCGAGGGAAAAAAAATACAAAGAAAAGAACAAAAGAAAAAAAATTCAAAATTAAAAAATAATATTAAAAATTTTTAGAAAACATTAAAAAAATTTTAAAAATGTTTCAGGTGATGCCACGTCGATTTTTTCGACGTCCACATCGAATTTCCAGCTAGGCAAATCGTCGATGGACTTAAGCGATCAATTTTTAAAAGTTTCTTAAGTGAGAAAAAAAAAAATATATGCACTCAAGTGACCTGACGCAAGTTATGATACTCTTAGGTGTCCTCCCAAATTAGGAGAGAGGTGCGCTGGACAAAGAAAGCTATACACCTTGGACCACACAACTTATAGTGGACCTCCCAATCGGGTCAGTGGTTTGCATTCAAATCGCCGTTTTATAGACCTCCTGAACTTTATTCGTTCATGGATGATGAAAATATTTTTCGTTCAATTATTTTTTGTAAGCGATATAAATGATCATTTTTGTAAAAAATATTTTTTCAAATCTTCATTTTTTCGTGAAACAAGCATGCCTTTAACTTTGTTTTAATTCAAAGGATAAACTCATTACAAAGAAAACTAATAAAAACATATATAGCCCAAAAATCCTAAAGATCCTCATAAAAATAGTTAAAAAAACTATTCAATAAACTAAATAAAAAAGTAAATAAAATCTTTCAAAATACTGTCTAGAATTTAATTACTTAAATATCTAAGAAAACTTTCTAGATTCTAAAATACTAAAAATCAGTTCATAAGGGAAGATTTGATCAAATTATAAGATAATAAATGTATCAAACGACATATGAAAATCAAAATCTTGATATTCCCCATTCTTTTTGGAAGATTGTAAGAGATATTTTTTTTATCAGATAATTCGGCAATTTAAAAGTTGTGTTCGAGTTTTTTTCTCCAATAAAGGGCTAATGATGTAGGAAAATCAAATCAGATTTTATTTAATAGTCACATTATTTGGTAAATTTATTTTGTAAAGTGGTTTAGTAGACATAACTTATGTATTTCCAAAATATCATGCCCAAAATTTGACCAACAGTAGCCGCTACCTATTTTTTCCTTATTATAAAGAAAATATCGTGAGATAAGAAGTTAGGCTACATTTGGTAGTCAAGACAAAAGTTAGAATATGATAAATTTTATTATATCAATGTTTGATTTCTACCCAAGACATAATAAAGTCAGATATAAATTGGGATTATCGGTTCGCGGTCCAATCCTATCTCACCTAGGAACCGAGAATCAAACCACCCGATCTTGGAACCATATCGGACCGACCGATTCGATCCGATTCCGGGCGGTCCAACGGAATCATGGAGTATTAGCAAGCCGGTCTCCTCCGCTCTTAGGCTGTCGAGTTTTCTTTATTGTGGGCTAACTTACTTAATATAGTAATTATTAATTGGTCTAATAAAGTAAAGAGATAAGATTTCTTGAAGATAAAATGTCTTAATTAGTTCATTATGGGGTTGGATAATGTAGACCAAGTTAAACCTTATCCGTAATGAGAGATATGTTACAAACTCTATAAATAGAGCTCAAATCTCTCCTCTAAATTTGAATGCTCACATAACCTCACATAAAGAGTTGACATAGAACACGATACGTGAGGGTACTCTTGTTGAAGCTAGTGAATCAAGGGGGTTATAGAGGAAAAGCTTTTGAGCATTGGATCATCGCTATTCCGCATCAAGAACGATGGATCCTAAATAAAGCATATAAATTCCTCTTGCTTGATAATTGTGATATGTGTATTTGATTATGGAGATCTTAGGGCATTGCTTGAGTTAATAATCACAGCTTACATGTGGTATCAAAGCCAGCATAATTTAGGTCACGAAATCAAGTTTTAGCAATTTTTTAAATTTTTATTTTCGGTAAAAGTGAAATTTGATCACATATTTCGTAAGTACTCGACAAGACAAGTAAACCATGTAAAGATCGCCACGGAGAGAGTTGAACGTGCCGTTGGCCATCGGGCGTGTGGCGGCCACACACTGAGAGAGACCCACGCACGAGACTTGACCTGCACCTACGAGGCACGTGTAGGATGACGTTAGCGAGATGTCATACCAACCTAAGGTCGGACCCGACCTGACTCCATTAATCATTTAACTCAAGCCCTTTGGTAACCCGTTTCAATTGGTCGAGCGAGGGGTAACGGTCGGACCAGAAAAAAATTGGTCGGACCAATTCTCGTAAACCATTGGTGGCTAGAACACATGCGTTGCACATGTCCGCACGCGGCCTCATGTCTTGAGGACTTTAGTAGCGCGTGGCTTGTCCGATCGGGGAGTTTCAAGTATCGGCATGCTCCTATGCTTGTTATACCATGTGGTATATTTATTTTACATATTTGATGATTTTATGAATGGAAAATACCTATAGAACCCTAAATACATATATTGTTTGGGGTATTTTTGTATTTTTCTATGTATTTTTGTATGATTTTCGAAATACGGGGGCAAGCTCACATGTAAGTACCACATACGATTGCACAGAGTATATTTTATCAACTAGATGTATATAATTTAACGTGTATTGTTAATTGGATCAATGTCGATTAGCATGGCATGTAATTTTGTGAATAATTGCTCCTATTTTCAATTCTAAAATTATGTGCATATTATTCAACATATATTGTTAATTGGATCCATGTAAGTTAGCATGCCATGTAATTTTGTGAAATATAAAGTTTATATCCTAGTTTCGAAAATTCAATTGAATTATGACCGCTAAAGTGGCATACTCGGTTGAGTTTGAAAAATTCTGATCTCATATTATAGTGGAATGCCTTCTATTATAATGCATTATTATACTCCCAAAGGAGATAATTGTGTATTATTGTATGGAGAGATACATGTATAACATATGGTTAAGGATTATCTAATCTAAGTTTTTTCATACACCCCATGGTGGTGAATTAACGAAGATTAAAGTTGTAGCGACCCAGGCGGTTCGTCACCGTTGCATCCTCAATCCACACGAGGCTGGCGGAACGCCTCATACTAAATCGCCCTCGACTAAGGCTTACGCTCTCTACTTTAATCTTTTGTTATATCAATTGCGCATGCGAAAGCTCTAAATCAAATCGATCAACCATACGGGCACAAGAGCATGACAAACGATACGGAAAGCATGTCTATACAAAGGGGGTGGCCTTTCATGATTTCCCTAACCGAGATAACATGCGTTAACAACAAAACACCCAGAGCACAAATATTTGATTTTATCATATCATTAACCAGTTCTTTACAAAAGTTCAAAGACTCGGGAGCATCACAAAATACGATAACTACTCGGCCTAACGGCCCTCAATGGTTTCATCTTCACCACTAACATCCGTAAGTTACTCCTTGCCGCCAACATCACCGGTTAGCTACGCTAATATGAAAAATAGGTATCCTACGAGGGGTGAGCTCAACCTCTCCGCGAATAAACGTCTAACCCAATAGAATGTAGTATTGAAAACAAAATACCACATCAACAATTCATGAATCCAAACGCATGCATGTCAAACAATTCAAGTATAAGATTTCTTTCATAAACTTGTGAATTTGTATGCTACTTTAGCTCCTTCGCCGATGAACCTCGTGAGGGTGTGCTGTCCTCGGGGATAGACTCACGTGACATCTCACTCCAAGGCATCTCAAGCCCGTAAGCGGAGGCATTCTTTGATTAAAGTATATCGAAGGCATCCCGAATTTCCCTCCGACGCTACGGGGCACCGTTGGATAAACCTCCCGGCGGCATAACGTCAAATAGACTCACGACGAGTGTTTCACTTGATTCATCATGAAATGCCATGCAATGCATACACAATGCAATCTTACCATCACTGGCATTCGGAGGATTCAATGTAATGAATGAATCATTTGTTTTCATGACCATATTCTTTTTAGAAAGTCAATCAATGCATAATCAAGCATATTAGGTGAAAATTCAAGAATACGGTCGGGATTCGGATTATTAACGAATGATTCTAACGTCAATCCAATAAAATTATAAAAATTAGAAATTCACTCGCCTCGATTCAATGAACGAACAATCAAATAATCGGACGGACGAGACGAACAATGGCCTAACGGGTGAAAGGCGGCGCCGAATGGCTAAGGTGGTCGGCTAGGGCAACGCGCGACGATGGCGGTCAAGTTGCGGTCGTAGATGATGTCGGGTCATCGGCCTCGACTAGGGTGGTCGATGGTCTTAGACAAGTAGAATGACAACGTTTTGACGATCTTATGACGAATAAACCGACCGCCGAGGTATATATAGGGGAAACATTTGAAGGCCAACTAGCTTAGGCCAACGAGCTTGCAATCAATAGCTTAGGACGAGTCAACAGCTTGCGGTTGATCACGGCATGACACGTGTCAAGCACGTGACACGCACAAGGCGCGCATGGCTGCCACGTGCTAATACGTAGTTCTCCACCTGTCCACATGCATCCACGTATCTTTTTCTATCCCCCGTTGACTCATATTTGACTCGATGGGACCTAAATTCAACACATAGTGTCCCTAAAAATATTACGGGGTCACTAATAATTCCTCGAAAATTTCGCTGAGTCCGGATAAAAATCCCTTAATGCTTATTCAATAATCCGAACTCACTAAATGCTAATTCACCCTTCAAGCGGTGAGGGTTTTCGTGTCATCACAAAAATATATTCTCATGGCCGCTATAATGTAGAGAATATACAACCGCATATATGTATTCGCCTAAAGATGATTATATGATGATGCATGCAACTCTCAATGTAAATTTTCACATTATGCTAATTATATTCATTGATTATTTTTTAGTCACCTTTTCTATAAACGGCAACTCTATTAGAATTAAGATTCGGACTAGTTCAAACTTTAAGAAATTGAATGAGAATTTTTTGTTGGCGATATAGTGGTGAATATTTATATTGCTCTTATTAAGTATAAGCCCATTGAACTCACTATCATTAGCGAGGATCCCCGAAAAGCACTATGTGTTGCTCGGGAATAAAACAATAGGATCTACTTACTATGAAGCGATCTATTAAGGAACACTTGAAACAATGTTTTGCCAGGTGATTATCTTGTTAAATAAATGAAAGAAGCCTTGGAGGCTTGGAACCACGTCTTGTCTAATTCTAAGAGTGGTACACATCTACAATGACTCTTCAACATCAAGAATGATGGTTCTAATAGGATCATAGATTACATCTTAAAGATGGTAGAATTGCATACTAAGAGATTTAGAAATCATACTAAAAAAGGAACTCATAAAGTCACCGGTTATTCTTACGATTAAAGTCCATAGAAAGTATCATTTAAGAAGAATGGTGACTCCTACTTCTTTGTAAGAAAAACAGTCACATAAAAAATGTGACGCCCGGAAATTAGGTCAGTGTAAAATGTCGAAATTCAATAAAAGAGTTGATATTGAATTTCAATTGGTATAAAATTTTGGATCGTAAGGAATTAAGAGACGAATTTTGGACGGTTTTCGATTTATTAATCGGTTAAGATTAGGTTTCGAAAATCATAGTTGTCGCAATTCTGGATTTTAAATCCTCGCTCCCGAGCCTAATTTCGATCGAGTCCGATCCCCGAAAAGATCAAAATTATTTTCTATCGGTTGAGCCAAATGTCTAACCACCCTATTTTACCTAATGTTCAAATGGCTGCAGTTTGAATGCAAATAGGACAAAAATATTAATGGGTGATGGGACAAGTGGTATCCCATCAGCACCTACCACCCATCAACTCTCTCTTTCTCTCTCTCTCTCTCTCTCTCCACCAGCTGGTTCCCCGCCCCCACGTACTCTCTCTTCTTCTTCTTCCTCGTCTTTTCTTCTTCTTTTCGTTTTCTTGCTGGCTTTCTTACGTGCGACGCCCACTCCCCGCTGTGCATCGCCCAACCACCATTGCTCACCCGTCGCCGCGCCGCCACGGCTCTACCTCGATTCGCCGCTGTTGCCGGCTGCCGTTCGCCCCCACGGTCGTCATCGTCGGCCTTGCAGGACGTGAACGCCATGACCTCGTCATCCTCTATAGCCCGCGGCTCGCCGTCCTTCGCCACCCGCCACCTGCAGCCGTTGGCCACTTACCAATTGCCTTAACGAGCCGTCACCAGCCCGTCGACTCCTCCACCTTACCTCCCGGTTGTCGCGCTACCTCGAGCTTGGGGAGTAACTAAACCACTCAAACAACCGCCGGACCTCGCCACCCACTCTCACCCTACCGTAAGCTCGTCCCGATCACGGATCCGGGCCCGAACGCCGCCATGCCACGACCAGCCCCTACCGCAGCTCCGCCTCGTGCCACACCATCCTCCGGACGTCGTGAACTCGAGTCGACCAGCCCCATCGACCTCTCCTTTGCTTACACCGGGCCGCCATCTTCGCCCGTCGTCCACCGGCTTGCCCCGGCCCGCCTCAACCCCCTGCAACCCCACGACCCCGACCTCCGGCCCAGCCCGTCGACCTCGCACCTCTCCCAATCGGATCTCGTCGCCGACTTGCGGCCCGACCCCACCTCCGTTCGCCCTTGTCCCCACCCACTACCTAGCCACGCCTGTCGCGCTCCCGGCGCCATTCGCCGCCACCAGCTGCCTCCTTGTGCATGTTAGTCCCGGAGCCGAGCTCGTGACCCTCCAACCATGAGCTATCGAGACCCCGTCGTCGTCCCAAGCGAGTGTAACCAAATTACTATTCGGTGAGAACGTAATCGACGTGAATAGTACCTACCGTGCTACGCATTTCGACTCGACCTGTGAATAGTAATTGGAAACCCGGACCCGATCCAAAAGTTTCGTACCGACCCGACATCGATCGTTGATTTTTTAATTGTGAGTTAAACCCCTAAACCCCGATTAGGGAGCTAATTGCGCTTAGTTAGTATAATTAGTGGTAATTAATTATTGTAATTAGAGTAATTAGCCTAATAGGGTGTTTAGGTAGCCTAATTGTGTATGGTTAAATAGAGACTGGGTTTAAGTTAAATGGCCACGATTAATTAAGTCGGTTTGCTAGTCGGGTTGTCGTGGCTATTTGGTGATTAGATTAGACCGATTGTTTGGGTAGTGATAGTGGTGTGTGATTACGAGTGAGTGATAGGATAGAGCCGAGTGGATGCTTGATTATTGATTTCATTGGACCGTTGATAGTTCAATTTTATGATATTGGATCGGTATGTATCGTCAAATTTGTGGAGCATGTCCTGGCTATTAGTCCTAATCGTTGCTTGCCTGGATGTTGTGGTTGGATTGTTGGATGTGATGGATGAAAATTATGGGTGTCAATCCCACATTTTCTAGATGCAAAGTCTAGTGGATAATCTGTGTATCAATGCGAACCGAGTGAAAACAAACCGAATATTTTTAGCATGAAAATGGCCAGGCTGAGTCTTTGATCATGACCGCGTGAGCATTCGGCTAAGTGTAAAGATAAGAATTTGATTGATTGATTATGGAATGATTTGAGTGGTCATGGGAAGGAATGGTGTTGGGATTCTTGACAAGTTCGTACCAAGTCCGTGCGTGCTATTGCATGAAACCACACGACTTGTCGGATGCACGACAATCCATACCCCGTGTCAGTGTACGGATTTAAGAGATTGTCGGATGCCGGTCGTAACTTGTGACGGATGGACGCTCCTTTTGGAATGCCTATCTACTATGCCGTGCCAATTACACTTTGGATATAGAGCTTTTAGTCGCCGTCGTCGAGTGGATATGGGACGATGCCCTGGTCTCGCTAAACGACACTTGCCGGTTGTAGTATGAGACCATACCGTCATGTGAGTCGAGTGTTACGCCAAACACGTGGGCCAACGTTAACAAATAAACTTCGTGAGGTGTCATATGCATGCAAGTTGATGTGATGCATTGCCGTTATTTGTCGTTGTAAGCCATTGAATTGAGTCGAAGCATTGCATTACGCATGGCTGAAGATTGGTAAGTTGCATGTGATTGAATTATATTATTGATGCATTGTGGTTGTTTGTTAGGATGTATGAGCTAGTCAACGCCCTAACCGGGCTTAGGCGTTAACTCATTGAGATTTATTTCTCACCCCGTCATTTAACCATTTCAAGTGATGGAGCCCATGATGATAGGACAAGGTTGTCGAGTAGTTTTTGGAGTAGATGAGGGTTTAACCTTACCCGACCATATTTCTTTTTGAGGACTTAGTGAGCCACCCCGAAGAATGGGCTTGTATATGTCTTCCGTAGCTCAATAGGATTAAGACTTATATGCTTTAGCTTTATAAATGAAATTGTCTTGTGTTTAATGATTGAGTTGATTTCCCTCTTGTACTATCCCATGTTATTTGTTGTTTGGAAGAGTTCACGTTTCCGCATGTGCCGTAAGTAAGTAGGTCGATAGTGTGCCTGGAACGCTATTCTTCATGACTGTGGCGAGTTTTGTAGGGATGTCACGAGCTCGAGAGTCGAGGCGTGACATCCCCGCCCAAGGTGGTATCGGAGCAAGGTCATCCTAAATCATCGGGTCATTGGCTGAAGTGATTAGGTGCGTTGAGAAATTGGGATAGTTAGTAGGATTGTGAGCTTGTGCATGTGATTGTTATATGTGTTCTAGTGGTTGGGGCTGTCTTTCCATCGCGTTTGCAATGGGGTGGGCGGGACTCCGTAATTTTCCTGCAAGATGAGCAGACGCGATGGAAGAGCACCCCGAGATAGGCCTGTCCGGCGGATCGATGAGATTTTTGGAGGAAGAAAGAGCACCACGTACTACTAGACCTGTTAGGGAAGACCCAAGGATAGATTGGATTTTGCAAGGCTGGGAGCGTTAGGAGATCGATGGGACATCGGATGAGGAACTATCTTCTTGCGGTTGAAGCGCCGCAAGAGAACCCGTTGGCTGAAAACGGGAATGCGGGACGTCAAGCACACAAATCAATAGAGCAATTCCTGATATTAAAGCCTTTCAAGTTCTTTGGAAGTGGAGACCTTGAAGCTGCCACCTCGTGGATCGAGGAGTTAGAAAAGGCGTTTGCCCTGCTGAGGTGCACCGATGAAGACAAGGTCACCCTGGCTGTGCCCTAGTTGCGACGAAATGCAAGTACATAGTGGAGAGCTTCAAAGGACGGAGTCTTCCTCGAGGGCATGGTCCTAATGTAGGATGCCTTTATAGAAGCCTTTTATGGTAAATACGTTTTGGATTGTGTATGAGCGGAAGATGATTGAGTTCCTATAGCTTCGACTGAATCGGGATGACCGTGGATCAGTATGAGGCGAAGTTCGCCGAGCTATCGAGTGTGCACCAAGAATGGTTGGAAACCCTGTGAATAGAGCAAGGAGATTTCGAGATGTATTGAGACCCGAGATTGAGGATCAGCGGGTGCCGGTGAACCTTAAGAGTTATGATGAACTATACGAAAGGGCCCAGTTGATAGAAAGGAACCTTTGAAAAAGGATCGCATCCGGATCGCAATTGGTACCTTTTGCTAGGAATAACCATCAGGTTGGGAAAAGACCAATGAGAGAAAAAGAGCACTCTATTCCACTCAACCGAAGGAACGCTCCGAACAAGCCATGGACAACCTTAAGATTAATGCCGACTTCTGTATGGGAAAACATAAAACAACCCCTTGCCCTTTTAGAGGAGCATGTTTTAGATGCGGTCGACTCGATCACCAAGTGAAGGATTGCCCGCAGAGGCAAAGGGAAGTTCAAACACTCGCTGCCACAAGAAGGACGGCCTGGAGAAAACGTATAACGGAGTTTCGGAACCGACCCCGAGCATGAGAATAGGTTGATGTTCGTGGTAGAATATCCACGGCTATATGTTAGCCACGACTAGTCGAGATAAGAAGGACTTTTTGTTAAACTCAACTTATGAATATGAGTTGTAATAAGGTGATTGGTACTTTTGTGGATTATCTAAGCTTGAACTGGTGTTGTGTTTTGATGGTTGTAGTTATTGACTTTCGTCAATGCTTCGACTTGTGATATCTTGTTAAGCTACGCAAGCTAGCGAGAATCGGGAAGTTCTAGGCTTCGATTTGAATTGGTAAAAGCATCCGGGTTGAACAGCTCTCTTATGGACGAATAATAGCTGTATATTATGACCGTAATTTTGGATTATTATAGACTAACTCTCGGAAGGCGAGAATTCAACTGGAATCGTTGGGGTTAATGAGTAGTCCATTTGAAGGGATTGTGAATATGAAATTAGGGTAACCAATACTTGTAGAGCATGAGGCGAATTGGTGCAGCACCTCAATAAGTTTAAACCATTAATTTGGTCAATAGCCCGATTGATGAGGCAAGTATTGTAGAGGCATCTCGAGATATCGACATACGTTATGGGATTAGTAAAAAGCCATCAACTACTGCTACCAAAGCATGGCTTGACCAAATGAGGACGTTATTTATCAAAAAAGGCACAAGATTTTTCTCTCGCAACGTGATCAGGTGACGCCTTTAAGAAAGTCAATGAAATAAGCATTTCTACTATGATTTGTGAGAGAATAACCTTTGAGGAGAAGGTTAACATTTATAGCATGAATTATATGTAGAATCTAGCCAACAAGGAGTTATGTCGGCATACAAAGATGGTTCAGCCATGTATCAACTTAGAAAGGGTTCCAAAGAACATACCTCCTTGAGGTCCGGTCAAGTTGTTCATCGCGGGATTACGGACGGGGACATCGTGTTTATCAATAGGCCGCCGACTACACATAGGCGTACTCTACAATCATTGTCGATTTATGTACACGATGATCACACTTTGTGAAGATAAATCCCTTGATCTCGTGAACCTCTTGGCACTAACTTCGATGGGGATTATGTCCGCTTGTTTTATCTCCAATCGGCACTGCGAAGGCCGAGATAGTGGAACTCTTTTCGATGGAAAAGCAGTTGTCAAGCTCATATAGCGACAATCTAAGTCTGCAACTAGCGATTGATTCCCTGTTGTCGTTGAAGATGACATTCAGAAATATTTTTGTACTTTATGGATGTTGCAAGCTGCCTTACCGATGGGCCTTAATTGATGGAGCCTCGGACAAATATGAGGAATGAGAAATTGTAGAAATGAACGGGAAGGGTTTGTGAGGGTAAGCTATGAGTTGACGGTATAATGAGGCTTACCAGTTGGCCTTATAAGTCGTTAGGATTGGTGCCAACCTCGATAAAAGGTTGAGATTGCGAGATGTGGCAATTAGGGAAGACAAATGATTAAAGTATGTAGCGAAAGCTTAGTAAGACCACAAAGCGGAATGAGATAAGGACCACAAGTTTTTTGCTTAGGACTCGGACTACTTACGAATGGCGGTTAAGTTGACGAGGCCACCGAGAGATTAGAGGTCGCCTTCTACCCGCACCATGGCTTGACTTGCCGGACGATTGTGTTGTTGATCGAGGTGACGACCTTAAATCAAGCATGGATCGGCAAAAAAGCTGGCCATGGATCCAGCGAGGGACGATTTATACTAGAATCCCGTACCAATCGCGCACTAGCTAAGGACTCGATCACCCTAGGTCATGTGACGTGTTGTTGGAAGAATACGGGTCGAGACGAATCAATCCCGCATCAACTCTGAGTTGGTCATGAGAAGTGATCTCGATAGTGTTTGATTGTACCATCGATCTAGGAACGGGTGATTCCAACCCTAAATCGAGATAATCAAAGTGGCCCTCGACTTGTCGGTTGTTTGTAGCCGAGCTGTTTTGGCAAAATGGATGGTCCGACTCTCGCCTTAATTGGGCGTCCGAGGTCGATGAGTCCCCGAATGTTTCAAGAGTTAACAAGTTAGATAATTCCAAATCTCGAAGTCATGGTGGAGAGACCAATCATTAGTCGGCCTGGTTTGTTTAAATAGAATGCTCAAATTACCATTAGTGTCAATTGTAAGTGGCATCCGTAGCACAAAAAAGGAGGTAGTGATAAGATTTGTCTGTTGATAGTCAAGGAGTGCCCATTGATATGCGTGGATGGCTAATTTTGTGGTTAATTGTGGCCACAATAAAACATTCAACATTTGGATTGGATAGCAAATTCAAAGGGTAATGATTCGGAGTTGAATTTTTGAAGTTATACGACCGAACTCTGTTTGAACAGTTGTAGATACGGAATTGTGACGGTCTATATTGGATGAGTAAATTTGAATCGACTTGTATCCGGAAGGTGTCGCCTATGAGGGGGACATCTCGTTTTGGCAAAACAAAAGGGGAAGTTAAGCCCTAGGTATGTTGGACCTTTCGAGATCCTAGAGCGAATAGGAAACTTGGCATATCGCCTTACATTACCGCCGAGACTTACTCAAGTGCATAATGTGTTCCACGTGTCAATGTTGAGGAAGTATGAACCGGATCCCACTCACGTGCTAAGTTATGAAGAGATCGAAATTTGGATGAAAGAGCGTCATACGTGGAACGTCCGGTTAGGATCGTGGATAGAAAAGAGCAAGTGTTTCGGAACAAGACAATTCAATTGGTCCAAATGGTTTGACAACACCACGGAACCGAAGGAGTCACCCGGGAGAACGAGAAAGTTATGAAAAGTAACTACCCTTATCTTTTTGAAAAGTCGTAATCGATCTGTAATTTCGGGACGAAATTTCCTAAGGTGGGGAGAGTTGTGATGCCCTGAAAATTAGGTCCATGTAAAATGCAAAAATTCAATAAAAGAGTTGATATTGAATTTCAATCGGTATAAAATTTTGGATTATAAGAAATTAAGAGACGAATTTTGGACGGGTTCCGATTTATCGATTGGTTTTAGATTAGGTTTCGAAAATCATAGTCGTCGCGATTCTGGATTTTAAATCCTCGCACCCGAGCCTAATTTCGACTAAGCCCGATCCACGAAAAGATCAAAAATTATTTTCTATCTGTTAAGCCAAATGTCCAACCAGTCCTATTTTACTTGATGTTCAAATGGCTGCAGTTTGAATGCAAATAGGATAAAAATATTCTTGAGTGATGGGATAAGTGGTGTCCCATCACCACCTACCACCCATCAACTCTCTCTCTCTCTCTCTTTCCTCCCGATCGATTCCCCTCCCCCCACGTGCTCTCTTTTCTTCTTCTTTCTCTTCTTTTCTTCTTTTCTTCTTCTTCTTCCTCTTCTTTTTTCCTTTTCTTCTATTGGCTTTCTTCCGTGCGACGCCCACTCCCCCAATGACGACTTTTCCTGTTGCCTTACCGGTCGCCTCGCGCCACCACTGCTTGCCCGTTGCCACGCCGCCACAGCTCCGCCTAGTGTTGCCGCCGCTGCCCGGCTGCCGCCCATCCCTCACTAATCATCTTTGTCGGCCTTGCGGGACGCGAACGCCGCGACCTCGTCATCCTCTCGCATAGCCGGCTTCGCCGCCAACCACTTGCAGCCGTCGGCCACCTGTCGGTCGCCTTACCGAGCCGTCACCAACCCGTCGACTCCTCCACTTCACCTTCGATTTTCGCGCCACCTTGAGCTTGGGGCGTAACCAGCCCACTCGAACATCCGCCCGACCTCGCCACCCACTGTCACCCTACTTCAAGCTCATCCCGACCTCCACCTCGTCCCGGCCACTAGATTCGAGCTCAAACTCTAGCCGTGCCACGACCAGCAGCCCCACCGCAGCCTCCGCCTCTCTCCACACCATCCTCCGATGTCGTGAACCCGAGCCGACTAGCCCCATCAACCTCTCCTCTGCTCACGCCGGCCGCCACCTTCGCTTGTCATCCACCGGCTTCGTCCCACCCCACCTCACCTAGGCAACCCCCACGACCCCGACCTCCATCCCAGCCCGTCGACCCTCGCATCTCACCCACCCGGATCTCATCACCGACTTGCAGCTCCGATCTCTACCTCCATTCGCCCTTGTCGCCGCGCCCACTACCTAGCCACACCGTCACCCGCTCCCGGCGTCACAGCCTCCACTAGCTCTAGCCGTGTCCCTCACCGGCCACCTCATCGAGCCTTGTTAGTCCCGGAGCAGAGGCCCGTGACCCTCCGGACCGTGAGCCATCGAGACCCCATCGTCGTCCCAAGCGAGTGCCGTCGAAATTACTATTCGATGAACAAGCACTCGACGTAAATAGTGTCGATCGTGAATAGTATCGCCTGTGAACAGTCTGCCGCCGTGAACAAGCACTCGACCCCGTTAGTGAATAGTAATTAGAAACCCCGACCCAATCCAAAAGTTTCGTACCCGACCCGGCATTGACCGTCGATTTTTTAATTGTGAGTTAAACCCCTAAACCCCGATTAGGGCGCTAATTGTGCTTAGTTAGTGTCATTAATGGTAATTAATTATTGTAATTAAAGTAATTAGCTTAATAGGGTGGTTAGGTAGCCTAATCGTGATCCGTTAAATAGAGATTGGGTTTAAGTTAAATGGCTACGATTAATTAAGTCATCTGCTAGTCGGGTTGTGCGTAGCTATTTGGTGATTAGATTGAACTTATTGTTTGGGTAGTGATTGCTAGTGTGCGATCATGCGAGTGAGTGATAGGACAGAGCAGTGGACGCTTGATTGTTGATTTCATTGGACCGTTGATAGTTCAATTTTATGATATTGGATCAGTATGTATCGTTAAATTTGTAGAGCATGTCTGGCTATTAGTCCTTATCGTTGCTTGCCTGGATGTTGTGGTTGGATTGTTGGATGTGATAGGTGAAAATTATGGGTGTCGGTCCCACGTTTTCTAGATGCAAAGTCTGGTGGATAATCTGTGCATCTATGCGAACCGAGTGAAAACAAACCGCATATTTTTAGCATGAAAACGGCCTGGTGCCGAGTCTTTGATCATGACCGCATGAGCATCCGGCTAAGTGTAAAGATAAGAATTTGATTGATTGATTGTCGAATGATTTGAGTGGTCATGTGAAGGAATGGTGTTGGAATTCCCGACAAGTTCGTACCAAGTTCGTACCGTGTCTATTGCACGAAACCACACGACTTGTCGGATGCACGACAATCCATGCCTCATACCGGTCGTACGGATTTAAGGGATTTTCGGATGCCGGTCGTAGCTTGTGACGGACCGACGCTTCTTTGAAATGCCTGTGCATCTGTTATGCCGTGCCAATTGCACTTGGATACATAGCTTTCGTCGCCGTTGCCTAGAGAATATGGGACGATGCCTGGTCCTTCCGGACGACATTACCGATCGTAGTATGAGACCACACCGGTCGTGTGAGTTAGTGTTATGCCGTACGCGTGGGCCAACGTTAACAAATGGACTTCGTGTGGTGTCATGGCGTGTAAGTTGATGTGATGCATTGCCAATTGTTTGCCGGTTGTGGCTATTGAATTGAATCAAGCATTGCATTACGCATGGTTGAAGATTGGTAAGTTGCATGTGATTGAATTATTTTCTTGATGCGTTGTGATTGTTTGTTATGATGTATGAGCGAATCAACGTCCTAACCGGGCTTAGGCGTTGACTCACCGAGATCTATTTCTCACCCCATCATTTAACCATTTCAAGTGATGGAGCCTATGATGATAGAGCAAGGTTGTCGAGTAGTTTTTGGAATAGATGAGGGTTTAACCTTATCGACCGTATTTCTTTTTGAGGTTTTAGTGAGCCTCCCGAAGAATGGGGTTGTATATGTCTTATATAGCTTAGTAGGATCAAGACTTATATGCTCTAGCTTTATAAATGGAATTGTCTTGTGTTTGATGATTGAGTTGATTTCCTCTTGTACTATCTCATGTTATTTATTGTTTGGGAGAGTTCACGTTTCCGCATGTGCAAGTAAGCAAGTAGGTCAATAGTGTGCCTAGAACACTATCCTTCATGACCTGTGGCGAATTTGATAGGGATGTCGCGAGCTCGAGAGTCGGGCGTGACAAAGAAAGACTATCATAAATATAAAACTTAATTGTCTAAGCGTGAGCCTAAAGGTAATGATTCTTTTTCAATGGTTTTTGAATCTAATCTATCAAAAACCCCGTCTTGTTTGTGGTCTTTAGATAGCGGTGCAAAAAATCATGTTGCACTTACTATATAGGGATTCATACATTGGAAGACACCAAATCGGGATGAATCAATCTCACTCGTAGAAACAATTATAAAGGCAACGTTGAGTTTGTGGGAATGTCATTCTAGATTCTGGTGCTAATTTGACATTAAGAAACATATTGTATGTACTTTCCTAAAGACGGGACTTAGTTTCCGTATCAAGTATGAACTTGTATAGCTACTCTTTTGAAATAAGGAACAATAATATTTCTGTGTTCTTTGATTCAAATAAGGTTGAGTGCTGCTATATGTCCAACGGATTGCACATATTATGTTTAACTTCCAAAGTGATATATATGTCGCCTATATAGCTGAAAATGTCGAGGCATAAATATAGGAATTAACTAAGGAACAGTCTTATGCAGTACGACTTAAATGTCTAGGTCACAAATCTAAGGAAAGATGTTTCATTTCTCGTGAAACATCATGTGAAATGAAGGATCGAAGGAACCGAAAAAGACTATGAAGGGTCATTCGTTAATATTGGATAGGTAATTAAATGACAATAAATCTCAAGGCATAAATGTAGGGATTAGCCATTGCCGGGAATGTAAATGATAATGTAAAACAAAAGACTGCACAAAATGAAGAACATTGAGTGCTCTGTAATTGATTTAACGAACCTTTACAAAGAGTGAAATGTGGATATTCATAACCCACCATCGAATGTTACATATAAATATTTACTAAAAAGTTATATATGCCATATGTGGCTCATATTATTTAGCAACACTTACTTACATTTGTGTTTACATGCTAGCAAATCTCCCTTTTGTTTGTTGATCATTTGCTTTGACACTTGGCCACAATTTGTTAGTGCTTATCATTCACAGCCTTTCAACGATTTGATCAATCAACCTAACTCTTGAAAGCTCCTCGTCGATCGAGCTCTCGTGGACTCAAACAGTTGGATAGTATTTTATTTTTTTGGTGTTAATATTATGTAATTTGTCAGTGTTAATTTCATGTTGTATTGTTTCTTTCTTTTTAATGTGATCTAAGCATCACAGTTGATTTTGATTCCCCTGGGCTATTTCACTTGCATCGCAGCACCCCAATTCTCTTCCTGTGTTGACCCTCCAGAAAGTACATATTTCATAACATTGTCATTGCCGTTTTATTTTCCTAACAAAAGTTGCTAAGTAATTATGGTTGATGAACGATAAGCAACGATACATTTATTGGATATTTCTCGTTGGTATCGCTTTTCAATCAAATTGGGTAATATATGATCATTTTAGTCTGTCGTAGATGTGTAGAATTTTTAGATCTCACCATTAAACAATGGCAGGTTTTGAAAACACAACGTGGAAAAGTGTAGACTAGCTGTCAAGATCAGTTCCATAATGTATGAATGTGCTAGTTGACTTCATGTATTAGATCCATCCATGCCCTCATGAGGGTATCTTGAAAGAAAGATTCCTTCAATATGCCTTTTTTTTTTTTTTTGTTTTTGCTGAGCAAGATTTGTTTAACAATACTGCTAATGTCGATCTTGGAATATGCAATGCATTGCATTAAAAAAATAAATAGCTAATTCTTTTAAAAAAATTTCACTTATGAGGACATGTGAGAAGTCTAGAAAATGACATATTCAATTTAATGAGTTCACATGTTCACCTTCCTTGTTTTAAAAGTACCAATTCTGCACGATCACCAATGAAAAAAGCTTTCTTATTCCTTGGGAGCGGGGAGTCAATATCCTACATAATGAAAAATTGAGGTGATAAAAGAATGTAAATATTCGTGCTTAGTAAATAAAAAAACTGAAAATTGATGGTTGAGCATATGATTCCCAGATTACAAGGAGCTAAGTCAACTGAGGTTTTGAACAGCCATAGTTAAGCACATGTTTTCCCGAGTTTCAAGGAGCTCTTAGCACTATTAGTTTTAGAAATGGAAAAAGCGAAGGGAGAGTTTGGACAGGATCCACATATACAATTTATAATCATAATTATAATCTTTTGTTGCATTTGAAATTTTAGTGCTCACCGCTATAAAAGTCACTAGTTTTATCTTTTTACATGCCAGTAGTACTAGATATGGCCATTTGGGCCCGGAACCGGCCCGTTGCCGGACCCATGGGCCCAACCGGAACCGGAACCGGCCCTCGCGGGCCGGTTCCGGTTTGGGAAAAATTGGAACCGGCCGGAACCGCAACCCGGCCCTAAAAAAAAAAAGGGGGGGGGGCCCTTGGGAGGGGTCCCGGGCCCTGGCCCGAAAGAGCCGTTGGCCGGCTGCGGGGCTGCGAGCTGCATTGTTGCAGGCCCGCAACGGCCATTTTGGCCGTTGCTTTAATACTTAAAAAGAAAAAATTCATAATTTTTTTTCTATAAATACGTATCCTTTCTCTTTCATTTTTCTCACAAATCCTCTCAACAATTCTCTCAAATTCTCAATTCTCCGAATCCCGCCTCAATTTTCTCAAAAATGGCAAGTGGAAGGTCAAAATCTTTGGAAAGGGTAAGATGACGATAGGAGATTCCGAATATCCTATTCCTAGATGTGATCCTCGTGAGTATGCATGTTGGGACGACGATGACGACAATATCAACGTTGTTCCCATTTCGAATGTCGAGCACGTCCCAACACAAGAAAGTCTTCATCCGCCTACTAGTGCCGAAGAAACGTTGACGGTAAATGAGCCGGAACGGAAAGGCCGAGAGAGTACATCCGACTTGTGGCAGCATTTCGACAAGGTATATGATGAAAGCGAAGGTAAGTATAATGTAAATTGTAAATATTGTTCCCAAACATATAAATTTAGCAAAGGAGACGGCTATGGAACATTCCGTCGGCATCCGACGAAAAAACATCCAACGCAAGCGGGAATCGACACTAGACAACAACAAATTTCCGAGTACGCCAATCCTAATACTCATACTTTATTCCATTACACTCGATGCACTTTATAAACAAACATTAGCTGAATATGTTGCCCTTGATCATGCTCCATTTACTACTTGGTGAAAATTTTAATATGAAATATTTGATAAATACTTGCGTTGGTTCATAAGCACCAACTATTCCCGTAAGTACTCTTAAACGCGAACTTTTGCATCTTTATAAAAAACAAAAAAAACTTTAGCAAAATTTTTTGCGGAATTCAATGGACGTGTGCATTTAGGTAGTGATATTTGGAGTGATCCTTGGCAAATTCATTCTTATATGGGTGTTACGTGTCATTGGATAGGTGATGATTGGACCATTCAAAAAAGACTTTTTGCATTTCGAGTTTTTGATGAAAAATATTCGGCTCATAATATTTATAGAATAATTAAACAAGTTTTAGAAGAATATTATTTGATAAATAAAGTTTTTTTAATTGATTTTGATAATGCAGCCGCAAATACCGCTTCCATTCCCGAATTAGAAAATATTTGCAAACCCTCTTTTGAGGGACAATTTTTTCACATTAGATGTGCTTGCCATGTTTTAAATTTATGTGTACAAGATGGTTTACGAACTCTCGAGTCTTCTCTCGCCCCAATAAAGGGCGCAATTAAATATTTATGGAGTCGTGCCCATTTTATGAAAGCATGGGAAAATTTTGTAAACAACATGGGAGAAGGGCAAAAAGGTTTCCAAAAGATATTTCAACTCGTTGGAATTCTACGTATAAGTTGTTTCGTCAAACTTTTGATTACAAAGATTTATTATGTACGTTTATGTCACAAAATATTCCCGAAATTACTTTACTTCCGCAACATTGAGACGTTTGCAAAAAAAAATTTAGATTTTTTGAAAATTTTTAATGATGCTACTAATGCTTTATCCTGGTATTTATTATCCTACTACGCATTTATTTTTAATAAAATGTGTTAATATTGGTAGTGTTTTTAATGTATGTGAAAAAGATAATGAATTAGCTCAAATTATTTCAAGTAATGTGAGAAAAATGGTTGCATTATTATTTCAAAATTCCTCTTGTCTATTTAGTTGGTATTGTTTTTTATCCACGTATTAAATTAGATGGTTTACTAGATTATTTGAATGTGTATTATTATGATTGTTTACATTTGGAAGATATAATAGATATTTCAATTGTACAAAGAGAGGTTAGAGAATCTATCGTAGCATTACATGGAGAATTTTGTAATAGATATGGTTTAAATAATGGTGGATCTTTACCATCTACCGCATCGGAAAACGAAACCGGTAGTTCACTTGGTAGAAGTTATGATATGCTCAAGAGTAGACAAAAAAAATAAAAAGGGGCAAGATGTAGTATTTATGAAATAGAAAAATATTTCACCACTCAATTTGAGTTTCGTGATACGTAACATAAGCATGCATTTTCAAATCCTTGAGTGGTGGCAAAGTCACTCAACCGACTACCCAGTTTCGCCCTCATCGCTCGAGATATTAGCAACCCCATCTTCAACGGTTGCAATTGAACAAGCATTTAGCGTTGGAGGATTAGTTTTGGACTCTCGTCATTCAAGATTAAATCCGGATCAGTAGAAACTCAAGCTTGTGTCGACGATTGGACGAAAGCCGATTTCGACACCAAGAATTGGATCGAGAATACGAATTCTTTAGCGATGATTGTGCGAGATACCACCGGCACAGGTACTACAACGAGTAGCGACGATTGACGATGAGGTAAGTTGGGGTTATCAAAGGTAAAAAAGAACTACATGGGCTTTGATTCTTCTATCCCCAAGAAGATAAGTAGGCGCTTAATGATAATTTATTAAGTTCAAGCCCATTCCTCCTTTCTCTTTTTTTCCCCAAAATTTATTACAATGTACAATTTGATTATAATTTATAATTTATTATGTTTATTTTATTATTTATTAGTTTAAAAATTAAATTTAAAAAACGGAATCGGAATCGGCCGGAACCGCCCGAACCCATTGTTCCGAACCGGCCCCTAAAAGGGTCGGTTCCGGTTCCACAAAATCGTGGAATCGGAACCGCCGGTTCCTGAACCGGAACCGGCGGTTCCGGTGAACCGGCCATCTCTAAGTAGTACAGATGCTAAAGAGTATGGTATTCCATACGCTCTAGTTTACTTATTTGACTGTGACGTTATAGTTCATAGTCGACGCAGGAAAAAAAATTAACTTGATTAATTCAGCTACTAAACCGTGGAAGTAACTAGTGGCTCCCGAGAGACCCAATTTAGTGTTTCTAATGGAGACAAAAAAGCTATACAACTATTTTATTGTCTTTAAGTTATGCGAAGTGACTTCGTAAATAAAGAAGAGAGAGACTTCGGAGATGTTGGAGTTTGGCAATGTTAATTTACGAGGCCCAGGCCCATAGGCCTATTACCCTACACCATTGGGCCTAATTTAATGCGTTAGGCAGAAGGACTACCAGGCCCATAATCTCCCAAGGGGTCGTAACCACCGTTTCATTTGACCCCAAATCATTTAAGTGCAAATCCTTTTTACTAGTCCAACCATCGCAACCAACTACTAGTCCACGACCTCTACTGTGGGCTGTTCCTGGTCTATTAAAATGAAGACCGAGGACCTCGCTGCGTCTTTATATCGTCCTGGTACATGAGTTAACTCAGTTAACAGGGGGAGAGAGAGAGAGAGAGCGCGCTTGCACGAAATTTCTCCAACTCTTGGCAATGGCCTTTAGCAATTCTCTATCATCACTATCAGCGTCCGCATCCTCCGTGCGGTCACGATACGACGTGGTCTTGAGCTTTAGAGGAACGGATACGAGCAGGCATTTGGCGAATCGCCTTCTCGCCGGCTTATCCAACGCGGGGATAAGCGTGTTTAGAGATGAAAAGGAGGTTGGGGCAGACAAGGGAATCGACCCCGTGCTGGTCGAAGTGATTGGACGGTCCAAGATATCGATACCCATCATCTCGCCGGACTACGCTTCCAGCGAGATCTGCCTCCTGGAGCTGGCCAAGGTGCTGGAGTGCAGGGACACCATGAAGCATGCCGTCATTCCCATTTTCGATGGCGTTGACCCCTCCGACATTGGTTCCTTCGCGAAACACAATAAAAGGGGGATCGATTGGCATCTCAACTCCTGGAAGTTCGCCCTCCGTCGTATTGGACAGTTGAAGGGATATCGTTTCGACCACACAACCGACCAGTAAGTCTACTCTACTTTCCTTTGCTTGTACCTCCTTTTAAACTCCAGCGTCAACTGATTGATGTTGAACTATCAAGCTGTTGTAGATTATCTTGGTGAATAATGCAGCATATGGTACTTTAGGAGCGCCCGGTTACTTTCGGGGCCAAAACTCCCTAGTCTATGCTTTGAAAATGACATTTCTCATATGGCCTTGTCCTCGTGGGTCACGAATTGTAACTCAACTTGTGTATTCTGCTTCATTCTTCTGCCTTTCTTGTTATTGCTTTCTGTAATTTCTCACCATCGCGCATTTTGATTATTAGGGATGGCAGGTTTATATCTGAACTTGTCCTGTATGTCACTCGGCAGCTGAAGAATGCTGAACTAGTTGGTACTTCCATGCCAGTCGGAATCGGCAATCAAGTCCGCAAGCTGATGACAAGGCTTGACGTCGACTATTGCAACGGACAAGCGGTTGCAATACGCGGCAATGGGGTCCGAATGGTCGGGATACATGGCATCGGGGGGATCGGGAAAACGACTCTTGCAAAGTTCATTTACAGCCAGCTGTGTCCTCTGTTTGAAGGCTGTAGCTATCTGGGGAGCATCGGGGAGGTATCGAAAACTGAGCCCCTGGAGCATCTGCAAAGCCAACTGCTTTCTGACCTGCTAAGACAAGAGCCCATAAGCTTGGGTTCCGTGAAAGAAGGTATTCAACACATTGCAAATAAGTTTCGCAGAAAGAGAGTTCTCATCGTGCTCGATGATGTCCATGGGAAGCATCAACTCGAAGCATTTGCTGGGAAGCTCAGTTAGTTTGGTTCGAGAAGCAGGATAATTGTAACCACCAGAAACACCGATCTTCTTCATGATATCCCTCAAATGTTTGCGACTTATGAAGTTGGGCCTATGGAGTTCGATCAATCCCTTTGTCTTTTCTGTAGACATGCTCTCGGGGAAAGTTCTCCCTGTGAGGGCTACGAAGATCTGTCCGAGCAGATTGTTTCCGAAATTCGAGGGATCCCTTTAGTAATTGAGGTTCTAGGTTCATCTCTGTACAGAAAAAAGAAAGAAACATGGGATGCCACGTTGCATCAACTCAGGGAAATTCCAGCCGGTATGGTCCAAAAAGTGTTGATGACAAGCTATCAAGATCTGGATCAAGGGACTAGAGAAATATTTCTCGATATAGCTTGTTTCTTCATAGGAAATGACAAGAGAATTCCCTTCTATATGTGGGAGGAGTGCGGTTATAGACCTGGTCTTGGTATTGAGAGTCTCCTTCTCACATCCTTGGTGAAAATCGGAGAGAACAACGAACTCTCGGTGTATGATCTATTAAGAGACCTCGGTCTAGCAATTGTCCATGATGAAGACCCAGCAAACCCTGGAAGGCGCAGCAGGCTGTGGAATCACAAGGAAGCCCTTGGTATCTTAAGGAGAAAAGAGGTAAAATTTCCTTGTTTTGGAATTATGTGTGCCACATTTCAACCGCCCTCGTTAAAATTGTAATCCAATTTCTAAAAAATAAAAATAAAAATATGTAGAATTGTCTGGAAAAGTTAAACTCTAGAATTATGTAGAAAAAGTCAAAAAATTGTAAAGAAAAAAATCAAGCCTTGTGTAGAATTCTCTATAAGTCAAAAATTATAATATATGCTTCCGCAAAAATTAACAGCCCTACAATTCAATTATCTTTTCTTCTTCCAATCTGCAGGGGACGGAAAGGGTTCAAGCCCTCTGCCTCAAGTACGACAACGGCTCACACGATTATTTCACGCGTGAAGAATTTCAAAGCCTGTCCGAGCTGAGGTTCCTTAAACTGGACAGTGCAAATATCCGGGGAGATTTCAGCAATCTACTTTCCAATTTAAGGTGGCTCGATTGGCGAGGGTGCCCCGAGACCTTTGAAGCCGTGAACTTCCATCTGGAGAAATTGTTGATTCTTGATTTATCATGGAGCAAGGTCACTCAAGACAGGGAGGGTTGGAGTCAAATCAAGGTGACATGGAAAATATTTCATTTCGTTTCATCTCCGGGAATTGACCTTATCTGAAATATATTCTATTTTGGATTGCAGATGCCGCGATTGAAAGTTTTGAACCTCACAGGGTGTAATGAAATGCTGATGACTCCCGACTTCTCCGGATACCCAGATTTGGAGATGCTGATTCTCGAACGCTGTTCTCAATTGGTCGAGATACACCCTTCAATTTGTGATCTTAAATTGTTGGTTTCTTTGAATTTGAAATCCTGCAGCAATCTTAGTGAGTTGCCGCCAGACATGGGTAATATGGAAGCGCTGAAAGAACTTCTCATTGATGGCACTGCAATACAAGAAATCCCCGAATCCATAGCTAGAATGAAGAAACTCGAAACTGTAAGTGCCTCCAATTGCTATTCACTAACTTACCTGCCAATCAGTTTCCCTACAGAAGCTCTTTCGATGCTCTTGCTGGACAATGCAAAGATCATCGAACTCCCTGATTCAATCGGAAGTTCGGTGAAACTAGAAGGGTTGTCGTTGAGGGACTGCCGGGAGATACAGAAACTTCCAGAATCTATAGGCAAATTAGGATGCTCATTGGTGGAGTTGGACGTATCAGGGACGCTTATTGTCGAACTGCCCCAATCCACGAGGAACCTGCAGCTACTGAGAGTTCTTAAGATGGAGCGTTGTCATGTGAGAGAGTTTCCTAATGCCATTGGCGAGCTAAGGAAGCTTGAAGAGATCCATGCCTCCCACTGTAGGAGTTTGGAGGGAAGCATTCCTAGTAACATTGAGAATCTTCAACTCCTGAAAATTTTGATCTTAGGATATAGTGGTGTTTCTAGCCTACCCACGGCCATCAGGTCACTAGGACGTCTCCAGACCCTCGATTTACTTGCTTGCGACAACCTTGAAGAGTTGCCCACTCTTCCCTCGAGTTTGACTTGTCTGCGAATAAGTTCGAAGAAGATGAGCATAATCCCAGATATTCAGAATTTAGTTGAACTGGAAGACTTGAGCTTGGGCTATGAAAAGCCCAAGGAGCTAATAGACCCTCCTTCGCCGCAGTCTTGGAGGGTAAGCTTGCCGAAGCTCAAGAGCTTAGCGTTGTCTCATTCCCAATTCTCCAATTTGGGATTTGAGTACGGCCCTGCATTCAGTCCTCAGCTCAACAGAGTCGTCCTGACGGGTTCGAATCTTAAAGGAGTATCAGGGCTCCCCTCATCGTTGTCAGTCTTGTCCATCCAAGCTTGTATGTCGCTGACGAGTTTGCCGACACTTCAGTATTTGATTTACTTGTCGGAGCTAGAGCTCTCGAACTCGGCTATCAAAGAGATTAAAGGGCTCGATGGGCTACAAAACCTAGAGATCCTGGTTGTGTCGGATTGCAAGATAGTACATCTCAATGGCCTCTCCAAATTGACATCATTGAAGAGATTGTCTCTCAAGAACTGTGACTCCCTCGACAAGTTGCCCAACGTATCCGACCTCGTCATGTTGAGAGTCCTGGAAATCCACAGGTGCCAGAAGATCCGCAACATCGAAGGCCTCGAGGAATTGACATCGTTGGAGCAACTGGTCGTGAGTGAATGTGAGGCTGCAAGTTCAGATGAAGTAAAACAAGCCCAGAGGAGTATCGGAAAACGTTTGAAGACATCCCATTAAGTATGATCATTGTTAAAATATGTCTTGAGTTTTAGCCCGTGAAGGAAACCTAACGCAAGATAATGCCAAACGAACCCAGTTAATTAAGGAACAGTCCAAAAGTTGGAGATTCTGGATGCTCGATATCGAGCAAAGCAAAGCGCGTGGATTTCCTTTTACGAATTGGAGTCGGTTTCTTCTTTCCACTTTGGAGTGCAATCTGATTATGGACTTTGACCGTGAATACAAAGTTTCAAAAGTAAAAAAAAAAAAAAAGGAAAACTGTGGATAAGCTCTATGGGTTAGAGATGAAAACAAATAAACAAGGAATATATTTCCTTGTTTGATTCGATGAAGGTTAAGAGGATAGATATATAAACTTCCTCTGTTCATGCTCTGGACACGCGGTGGTTGATCCGACGAAGGCTTGAAGCGCCGTTCGATAAACGAGTGCTTGGCATGTTATTTTTCATGGAATTACTTCAATAACTTTGTGTTCTAGTCGAGAAATTCTTGCGGTAAGAATTTGTATTTTGATTCCTTTACAAGATTGAGAGATTATTTCACGGGAAATTGAGGCTAAACACTGTGTGCGTTATTGGATGTAATTGGGGCGAGAAACACCGAGATTGTTTGAGTTACTCAAGTTTGGTGCGTAATCTCCGGTGTATCACTTGATCTATAGTGAAATTCGTTATTCTTTCCCCATAAACATAGGTCTCTACGACCGAATCACGTCATCTGTATTTGATTTATTTTCTTGTTCGTCTATCTTATTGTTCGATCACTGCTTCGCGCAACAATTATCATGAAAACAAGATTCACATCCCAAGCTACGGATACGAACATGAGCATTAAATCCATACAAACACAAGAGCTATAGCAGAAAGTCAACGTAAAACCTCCAAAGGAAATTTTGGCAGACTTTTGGCCTCGCTTAGGGTCGGGACCAAGTTCTAACTTTCTATGCAATGACTGACTAAATGAATCGTCGAAATTTACGCGTCCACATCGATTACGCTGGTGTGGTGACGATGAAACAAGAAAGTATTCATTGCCGATACATATAATACATGTTTCTATTGTTCTTTCTTTTCTTCTCCCCTATGCTCTCTGGAGAAAGATTATTCCAGCAAGATAGGGTTCATGCCTGTGCAGCAATGGAGCAAGATCGTTTGCGGTGGATTCGTGAGAACCGACTCCAACTTAGGAGCGAGGTGACTACAGGAAGAAAATATGCGGTTGTCAAAGGGGATACAGCTCCAGCATCAGTCGGGTAAAGTGACAGTTTTACCATCTTCTTTCATCGGAGGAGAGAAGAGTCGTAAATGTGACTTTCAAACATGGCTTAGACTTGCTTATCTTTCGAGTTATATTTGGAGAGAAAAGTCAGCAAATATTACCCGTCTATTTATTTCAAAAAAATAATAATAATTTAGAAAATATTTTTTTTAAATGACCGTTTATATCTCTTACAAAAATGAAGGAACGGAAAATTTTTTCACTGTTTAAAAGATATTTATATATATAAATTGTTGTCAGTAACAAAAAAAATAAACAAATTAACTGGCTAATCATATCAAGCTTTACCAATGAATTATTTTTGATTTTTTTAAAATTATTCATTTTTCATAAAATAAAGTAGCTACATATATTCTTAGCATGCCACGTTCTACATGGCTAGCATCTAAGGACATATATGCATTCTGGTGCAATATGGAGAAGTCAACGAGGACTTGATATGTGGCCCTCTTCATTGTTGACACAGGACCCACTATTGAACTTTTCTTTTCTCTTTTTTACTTCCTACAAACTCTATGAATAATGTATTCAAACAATCGTTACAAGAAAAACACCATTAAAAAGCTTCGTCATTGCTATCCCTATGTAGGAAAAAAGATGAATAATATAAATTTCTAGGCTTCTAGCCATCAAAATGATTCAATTGAAAGTAGTTACATGTTCTAAGGCACCCAAAAAAAAATGGCACAAAGTGCAAACTCATATATCAGCGTCATAACTACACTACGTCTGACTAACATGATTAAAAGTTATTAACGAATTATAAGCACAACGCTAACAAACTAATTCTGACATTAAATTAGGTTTAAATAAAATTCATTTTTTTCAAATAACCTAAAAATGTTAAACTAAGACTCATATATAAATCCACAAAAGCACATGTCGTCATCTTCCTAGAGGTGATCCACCAACGGAAAGCCAATGAATTACTAAGCCTAGATGAATGGTTACTCATTAATTAAAGAGACAGCGCCGTTGTCTAGTGCGGACTCTCCCACACTCATATCAATCGCAACTTAGGGTTTCAATCAAACATATTAAGCATGCAATTCAATTTAATTTGGAGCCACCACAAATCAGTTTCGGGTATAAAAAAAATTCAAGTGAAATTGCGGAGTACATTTTACTTATGGGAACCAGAGATTCTTAGATATGAGAACTTGACTACACTAGATTAATATAACGCCCCGGTATCTTTTCATTTTATTTATGTTTTGCAAGTAGCCGTGTTATGATGCACTAAGCTAGCGAAAAGCAAAGCTCCACAAGATCGGATGCAACATGAATTCTTCAAAATGTTAATTAGAAAGCAAACCATGATGTAATGTAAGATTTAGATGTGATATCTAAGTGTGATTATGCAATGACAATTAACTACTACAATGCGGACTACTATTGTGGAAGAGTAAGAATTTGGTTAATATTTTGCTTTAGGGAAATTTAAAAGGACATCACGCGTATGAAGAACCGTTCAAGTCGGTAAAGAAAGGAATTAATATCTCATTCACCTTACTGACAGTATATATCCACCTCCAAATAAGGGTCACAAGAGATGATCCAAAAATGCAACTGCTGAGTATATCTTGAATTGTTTATGGGCTTGGGCCGACTTTAGGATTTGGGAGCAATATCAATATTACTTTTCTCAAATTATTATGTTAAGAAGTAGAAACAAAAAGAGTCTTTAGTTTTTGAACCATCCTTTGTAATTCTCCAATTTTTATAGTGGATTTTGCTTATCCTCTTCACATGGTTTTCCCCGCAAGGGTTTTCACGTAAATCTTTATGTTCGTTTCTTTTTTTCAGTTTTAGTTTCGTTATTGTTTCCACATTGGTCATGACAATTTAGTATCGGAGCCTTAGGCTTGTTCGATCTTCCGGTTATGGCTTTAAGTTCAACAACAATTTGATATTGTGAAATTAGATGGGAGAGGCAATTTCAATCTATGGTAGGTTCATATGTTGGCTGTTCTCACGCGGCGTGATTTGATGAAAACTCTATTTAGGAAAGAGAAAAAAACCTGAATGCACGTCCGATGAAATTTGAGAAGAATTGGATGAAAATGCTTTGGCTACTATTCAATTGTGTCTCACCAATGAAGTTTTGCTTTGGAGATACTAAATCATAAATTAGTCGCAGGTTTATAGATGAAATTGGATAATGTTTTTTATAAAATCCCTCGCCAATCAATTGAGGTTTCAACAGCATCTCTTTACTCTTCGTATGGGTAAAGGTGCTTCCCTTAAGTTTCGTATTTTTGAGTTCAATGCTATTGTCTATGACTTAAGAAGTATTGATATTAAGATTGAGAAGAGGATCAAGCTCTTGTATTGTTAGTTTCACTACGTCCCCTCATAAGAATTTTAGAGAGACCTTGGTTGTTAATAGAGAAAATATCAATGTTGAAGATGTTATGACTAGCTAATAAATAAGCATAAACTCGATACATAATTGACTTTTGAGGGAAGTAATGATCATGGGCTAGTTTAGTTACTAAGAGGAGGTCTGTTAAGAAAAAGGAAATAGTGGTAGGAGCAGGTCAAAATCGAAGGATGAGGATCTGACTTGCAACTATTGAAAGTCGAGCATATTAAGATAAATTGTCTGAAACTAAAGGCAAAACAACAAGCGAGAAAACAATCTGAATTAGTAAAATCAAGGGAATGCCGTGAAGGTCGAAATTTTTGCCCAATTAGATTAATGAGCGGAATGGTCTCGAGTTATAGCGAACGAGTTTTGAGGGCATTATTAAAATGTTTTAGCGTGGTGGATCATTTGAGTTTAACGATATATTTTGGGGGCACTATGTATTTGATTTGGGTCCAATAGAGCTTAAAATACACGAAACTGGGACCCGATTGAGAGAAAACCGACATGTGGCGGACCGGGACAAGTGGCACGTGCACGGTGCCACTTGGCACCAATTTGACACCACCCCCTCTCTTCCTTGGTACTCACCCTCCCCCACTCTACCGAATGACTCCTCATCTCTCTCCCCATCACTTTTGGGAAGAGTTTCCCTCAATTCTCACGCCCCCCTCCCTTCCTCTTCTTCACTTTTTCTTCTTCTTTTCTCTTGGGATGAAGCACCACCGTAACTCCACCTCCTCTCATGTTTGAGCCAGCGAAGCCACCATTCGATGACGGCGAGTTCTCGAGGCCTGCTGCCGATCATAGCTCCTCGCTCCTTCGATCTCAGTTCACCCTCTCGTCCTCCTGCGGCCGCAGCACGAAGAGTAACGGGTGGCTCACGGGGACGGATGTACGACGAATCAAGGCAGGCCAAGCTAGAGCTCACAGTGGTTTGGACTCGTGGTAATCATCTTCATGTTGGCCATGGAGCAGCATCGGTTCCGTGGTGGCCTTCGAGCATGGTTTCAAGGCGAGTAGATATTCTAAATTGTCGTCTATTGGATTGTCTAATTTATTTGCATGTTGTGAATTTTGTTTGGATAGTTGTCCTCGAGTAGCAGATTTAACTAGATCCGTGGTTGGGTCATCGCGGAAGACGATGGTTGGTGAATAGCAGCGTTAGAAAGATTCAAAAATTCTAGTTCGTGGTGCGATGGGTCTTTAGATTGGTTGTATGTCCCAATTTATGTTCGAATTGTTCTGTATTAGAGTCAGATTAATTGGGTTGTGGTCGATGGTCTTCGATGAGCAATGAACGGACGAATAGTTGGTACGAGATGGTCCGAAGTGAGCTATCTATCATGCGTAAAGAACGGGTGAAGTTGTGCTTATCTTATCTGTGAGTGGACTGAACTTAATGGTCTGAGATGGAGTTCAAATTGCTACAAAGGAAAGGTAGCCGAGAATATTTAGAATGAACTTTGGGTTGTCGGGCAGGTTTAGGTACTGCGAGTCATTTATCCGACTTGATTTCCATTGACAATGATGGTTGTTGAATTTCTGACTTGTTTGTTTGTGTGTTTCGGTGAACTGTGGATTAAGTAGATTTTGGCCTACTCATATATGGCCCGAATGGAAAATCTGATATGTTGCTTAGTAATTAACATTTCTGATTGCTGGCGGATTAGACATTCTTACTCGCGGAGCCTTTGGCTCACTCTCGTACTCGAAAATCTTTTCAGGTTAGTAGCGTGGGACAATGCAGCGACAAGATGCTTCAGACGATGGAGTCAAGTGGTGTTGTTAACGACAAGATGTTGTTAAAGCTCGCCGATGGTGATTGGTGGTGAAAATGAAGTACGTCGAAGAGGCCGTTCGCTTGAAAGCAGATGATTTCCTTTTGTACTCCTTCCAGCGATGCTTTGAAATTTTGTAAAGGGCCGATTAAAAAGGATATATATATCTCTTTTTGAGTCTGTTGCTTGAGAGTTGCGTGTCTTATTAGGTTAGTGAACCCCTATGAGTAAGGTCATACCATTTAAGCATTATACCTGCTTTTTTATTTCACATACACTTGTACTTCTACTCAGTATTCCGCATGCGCTCCATTATATGTACTAAAAAGATTAAATCAGAACGTGATTAGAGGGTGGATTAAGGTTGGGGTCCCGACAAATGCAAATCGATAAATCAATCAAAACTACCAAAATAGACAGAATTAGGGAAATGCAAATCCCGCTCAAGTTGGCGTTGCTGAAGAAGAAAATGCATATTAGTTATTGGTTGTAGATGATAAAGACAAATCCGATGATAGTTGGGTTTTTGACTCAAGTTGTTCATGTTATATGTGTACTAACCGTGATTGGTTCTCCACGTATAAGGAATATAACAGTAAAGTTATTTTAATGGGAAACAATGCTAAATGCAAAGTAGTTGGTATTGTGACTATTTGTGACACCCTAGATTTTCGATATCAAGACGGCGTCTAAAATCCAATAAAAGGGTTCGAGATTGAACTCCAATTCGAGTCGAGATATTGGATTTTAGAGAATTAGGCATCGAAAATTGGAAATTTCCGAATAGTCGATCAAATTGGTTTAGGGTTCGATCATTCGTCTTCGCGCCTTTAGAATTAGAATTCTTGCGCCCAAGCCTCGTTATGACCAACACGACTTGAAATTAGACTAAATTACCCTTCGCGCCTTAGAATTAGAATTCTTGCGCCCAAGCCTCGTTATGACCAACACGACTTGAAATTAGACTAAATTACCCTTCGTCGGATTGCCGAATGTTCGAATTACCCATGATTGCAAAATTACCAAAATACCCCCGGTCAAAGTGTAAAATTACCGTTTTGCCCCTAGGGTTTGTGAGTACAAGACAAGAGTAATTATAGCCAAGGGTCCCACCTTATCACCACAGCAGCCTTGGTAAAAAATTTCCAGATTTCTCTTTCTCTCTCTCTCTCTCTCCCTGCTGCATCCACGACACATCCCCCCCTCCCTTCAACCGACTTGCTTGAGCCCTTCTTCTCCCCCTTCATTCTTCATTTTTAGCAACAACTTTTGCCGTCTCAAGCTACCGCGACCAATTAAAACACCCACAGAATCTCATCGACACCACCGGACCACCACCGCACTGCCGGAGTCGCCGAAAAGCCGGTTGGAAGGAGCTTCCCCACTTGCCCTGTTTTTCGCCAAACTGCAGTTGCAGAGCTAGTGCAGCTGTCTTCGAGCTGCTGCCGCTATATCATCACCACCTTGACCTCCAACCATCTTCCTTGACCTCCCTCCGTCGTCACCAGCCATTGCCGGGAGCAGGAATAGCCCCGACAATCTCCCGTCCTCCTTCTGTCTCTCGGATGCTCTGTTTCTGCCAGTTCTACTCAAGCCGACCCATTCGAGCTGCTATATAGCCTCCGCCCGCTAAGCCGCCATCCCTCAGCCCTGTCATGACCTCCTTCCATCACTTCCAAGTCATTCCACCACCTGCTATTGCCTAAGAAGATCGAAAACCAGTGCCGACACCTTTGTCTGCTCTATTTCAGCCCCGGTGCTCTGTTTTTGGCTGTTCCAGCTGCTGTTCGCGGCCGCCGGCCACCATCCTGGCCACTAACCTCCACCTCCAACTACCTTGCATCACCATATAGCCATCCGAAGCCCAAGACCCGCAGACCAGCCCCGCAAGCCCCGAAACTCCCTGTTTTGGCCACCGACTGCTCTGTTCTGCCTCTACTAGTCCGGTTCTGTTCTAGTGGTTGCTGCCCGAGCTTCTTTTGACCACCTCAGCCGACGTCCGACCACCACAGCCATCCTCAGACGTCGCCCAACCATTGACCTCCACCGCCCAACCTTGCACCGCCTCCAGCCATCCCCCCACTACCGCGGAACAGCCTTGCTCGCCTGCCCTGTTCTAATCCGGAGTGCCCTGTTTCGTGGGCTAGTGTGCCGGGCCGTGGCCTGTTTTGGTCTCGGGCCGTGACTGCTATGCCTGGGCTGTATGCCAGACAAGTTGGCCGAGTGTCCGGGCTCACGTGCCGGCTCCGTGGGCCAAGTTGGCCAAGGAATTGCACCCGTGAGCCTGAGCCGCGAGCCAAGAGTTTGGGCCATTTGTCCAAGAAATTTAGCCCGTGAGCCAAGTGTCCGAGCCGCATCCGACATTCGTGCCCGAGGATTTTCAAGGACCACCGCCATACTCTTCTCATATAGTTGAGGGTGAGTTGACCTTTAATCCCTGGTTAGGTCGCTAATTACGTTCGGATTAGTTTATTTAGATTATTAGGTGTTTAGGTAGTTTGATTAGGGCCGATTTAGGTTAGAAACTTGGTTCAAGTTCAATGGCCCTAATTGGTTGGGCTAGCTTGATTAGCTAGGGATTACGTGGCTAATTGAATTTAATTAATTGATTGAATGATTGTTATGGCTCGATTGCTAGCGAAAGAATATGTTAGAGACGAGCGTACGTTTGATCGATGAATCGATTGGATTAATAATAAATTGATGTACGAATTGAGCCTAAATAAGTGAGATTGGATTGAATTCTCGTGGATATATGCTTAGCCTTGCTTGAATTAATCGTGTATATCGATTGTCCGATTGAATGGATTAATTATCTATTGATTGATTGGATGTTTGATTTATAGGCTTATTGCCTCACAATGCATGCAGAGTTGAGTGGATGATTCTAGGCATTCGTATGACCACATCCGGCATTAATTGCACGAATTGGCATGAAAACGGCCTTGGACCGAATCACGAGCATATCGTGTGAGCATATGATTAAAAATGAAATTATAAACGCGATGAAGTGCCAAGTGTGTTTGTGTGGTCATATAATGGATCTTCCTTGACAATGTTGTGCCATGTCGATTGGAATCCCGCGACTTGTTAGATGCACGCCTTTCCGTGTCGTCGGATTGAGCGGATGCGGGTCGTAGCTTGTGACGGACCGAAACCCCTTATAGGGATTCTTAGTAGCTCGTGTAGTGTCGATCGAAATCACCGGACTATTAGATGTCGCCGCCGTAAGTAAGGGACGATGCCTGGTCCTACCGGAAGAGCACAAAGCTGCCTAGCGTGCTATACACCAAGCCTAGTGTGCAGTGTGCAAGGCCAACGGCCGTTAATAATTGGAATATATGCAATTATGACTCGTTCATGGGCAAGTGCATATGCATCTTGACTATGAAATCCGGTATGGGACGGATTGAATAGAACGGCGGAGGTACATATTCGCACTTGATCGAGTTATCATTGCATTTTGTGTGATCATCCGGTGGATGAGCTGCATGTGATTGAGGTATCTCGCATTGAGATATGTGGTTGATTGATAAGACGTCTTAGACGAGTTGAGGTGATGCCTGGTCTATGAATTGGTTGATATGACCGCCACGTCATGTTTTGCATTATATTATATGTCGCTTGGCGAGGTAAGCTCGCATGTGATCGAAGAATTTATATTATGATTCTATTATGACATAGTAGGGGTTCTTAGTGAATCAACGTCCTAGCCAGGGCTTAGGCGTTGACTTATTGAGATTTATATCTCACTCTGTCGTTGACAAACCTTTCGGTCCAAGTTAATGGAACTAATAGCCCTTGTGAAGCGAGTTAAAGCGAGGGTGGCATAGACCTTATTTGGAGTAGATATAAAGTTGATCCTACCCCACCCCGAAGTATGGGGCCGATTAGTGTGCCACCTCGGTTGGCCTATGAAGTGTCCGTAAATGAAATCATGTTTTGAATTGATGCGTTTTTCCTACTTGCCTATCCCTATCCTATATTATTGTTCGGTAGTATTATACGTTTCGCATGCGTAGCTAATTTCAAGGGTGGGTAGCGTGCCTAGGGACGCTATTCTTTAACCCGAGGGACGAGTAGGTAGGGATGCCACATGCTCAAGGATCGGGCGTGACACTATTAGCATTAAGATGCATGATGGCATGATCAGTACCTAGGAAAGTGTTAGAAACATTTTTAATTTGAAGAACCTCATCTCTTTGGATACAATTGATGCTATATGATATAGATTTATAGCAAAAGGTGGCGTTATGGAGATTATGAGAGATTCACTTCTGTTGATGAAATAGCTAAAAACTAGGTCTTTGTATCAACTGCAAGACGCTATAGTTCTTGGTTCAGCATGAGTTTCATCCATTGTGATAGAATTAGACAACAATAAATTATGTCATATTAGATTGGGCCATATGAGTATTAGAGGAATGGATGAGCTCAGTAAGAGAGATCTTTCGTATGGTCGAAAGTTGGAAAATTGGATTTCCGTGAGTACATGTTTTTGCGAACGGGAAAATGGTCGGTTTCAAAATAGAAATGCACACAACAAAAGGAACTTTGCACTATATTCATTCTTATCTTTGGGGGCTTACGAAAGTTCCTTTGAAAGATCTTGGTTCAAGAAATCTATTCACTTTTGTTGATGATTTTTCAAGGAAGGTTTGGGTCTATTTTCTATAGCAAAAAAGTGATGTTTTGTTATATTTAAGCAATGAAAGACATGGATTGAGAAGTGATTCGATCAGAAAATTAAGAGGCCGAGAACAGATCTTGGGTCGGAATTATGGAGGTGAGTTTAATGAGTTTTACAAGAATGAAGGCATTGTGAGGCATCAAACTGCAGTGAATACACCCACAGCAGAATGGTGTTGCAGAACACATGAACAAAACCTTATTAGAAAGGACTAGGTGAATATTGTCTAACGCCGATTTAGGTAAGGAGTTCGGGCCGAGGCAATCAATATAGCTTGTTGGCTGATAAATCGTTCTCCTTGCACATCTATTGAGTGCAACACACCTAAGGAGTTATGTTCGGAGTAAACTTGTTGACTATTCTTACCTTCGAATATTTGGATTTTCGACATGTGCGTATGTCAATGAGGAGACATTAGAGCATATAACGAAAAAATACATCTTGATTTTTCTTATGGTGTAAATGGTTATAGGCTTTGGCGTTTTGATTCATCTAAGATTATTATTACCAGAGATGTTACTTTTGATAAGTCTACTATAATTCATCCTAGCAAGGAATCGTCTATTCCTTATTATGAAAACCGGAAAGTGCTTTGCGAAGAAGGTGGAGCTTGAAGTAATTTCTTCGCAACTAGTTCAGTTATTTACCGATAATATTGAGATTAAAGAACCCGAAGAGGAACATTATTCTATTGCCAAAGATGGACCAAAAAAGACAGTGAAGCCTCCACAAAAGTATTGGTATACAGATTTTGTTGCTTATGCTCTTTCAGTTGCAAAGTCAATAGAGTATAGTGAGCCCAAAACTACAAGAAACTTGTTTCTTCGAAAGATTCAAAGCAAAGTAGTTAGTTGCTATGAATGAAGAGATCGAATCCCTTGAAAAGAATAAAACTTGGGAGGCTTGTCAAGCCACTCAAAAGAAAGAAAATTATGGGCTGGAAGTAGGTCTTCAAAAGAAAAGAGGTATTTATAGAGTTGAAGATATTAGATTTAAAGCTCGTCCTAATTGTTAAAGGTTACAATCGGATTGAGGGAGTTGATTTTAATGATGTATTTTTGCCTGCCGTTAAACACAGCTCTATTCGGGTTTTTCTTGCATCGGTTGTTGTCGCGACTTACCTTAAACCTCTCCCAAGGGTCCAAGTGGGTTTAGAAGTATTGCCATACGTCAATGGCGTGGATTCTCCCAAGTCCTACCTCGCGTAACATTAGATTTCTTTTTATTGATTAGTAAACTAAAATGCTACTAAGTGTCAAGACTAGCCCGTTGGAGTCGACTAGAAACCAATCGAGACATAAGAATGTTATCTCGATTCTTTCGCAACTGAGAGCTTTTAGGTTTGGGGACTTGTTTACGCTAACTAAATAATTAGCGTCCTTTTGGTACCTAACCAATCAATATTCTCAAAGGTAACCACACATTCTCATATCATTTTAAGCTTGCCAAGCATCTAATCAATACTAAATGATCATGCATAATTTGTTTTCTCGTCATTTCGTGCAATTACCTATTTATCCTTAACCAAACAATATAGGGAAAGCGATTAACGGATAATTTGTCAAAAGACAATGTTATAATAAACACTCAATCAGGTAAATATCCCAAATAAAGACTAGAATGAAGACATGCAGACCAAATCTATGATGGCGATATTTAAAAAAACAACTACGATGCGAAGGTCAAAGTACATCAAGATTAGACCGGATTGGACATCGGTTTTCAATCAACCCCAATCGAAGGCCTAAAATCTCATATGAGGAGTAAAAAGGTTAAGGAATCCATTTTTCTAAATTTCTAAAATTTTTCTGATTTTTTGAAATATTTGGAAGATTATTACTATTTTATTATTTATTATTTGTTTTTATTTTGTTAAAGGGAACGTGGTGCGGGCCGGGTTCTAGGACTCGGGCTCGGATTAGGTCTTGAACCCGATCGACTCGAGAGAGAGGACTAGATCCGGGCCCGGTGTCACGCTTCCCACCCATCGACTCGTCAACATCTCTTCTCGATCATTAAGTTGTGACGTCCCGTAACGCGCTATCGACCCATTCATTTTATCTTTTAATAAAGTGCATGTAGAACGTGCTACTTTCCCGGATAATAAATATACAATAGGTATAAAATAGCGAGGATATCACATCAACATTAGTAAAACATCACTTTTATTTATTTATATCGTTAACCTTGGGAAATACGTATATACAAGTCCTAACTCGGGCCCACCTCCTACAACCATCAAAAGATATTAGATTCCGGTTAGGGTTAACACTACTTCATGCTACTCAAAAGGAACCGACGTCTACATCCACCACGGAACAAGCTCTCCACCGCTAAGGTCCCGAAAAATGGTTAAAAACAACGGGTGAGATATAAAATCTCCGTAAGTCAACGCCTTAAGTTCTAGTAGGGCGTTGATTCGCTCAGTAGGCCTATATACACAAGACAACTATCGATAATAGATTAATAGTGTGCGACTAGTGCTACGCTTTAACTTTCACGTGATCGTGACATAACCCAACAAATAAACATCAATAACATGATTCAACTAACCCAACATATCCAAATATTCTTGAAGATTGCCGATCAATATAATTAATTATATAAGCCAATTTATTTGGCTATTCCCAACGTTGACATCATAATTCAAGCATAGAACAATCGAGACGCAGTATTAAAAATACATAATAATATTAGTAAAATAATAAATCGATAGGCTTATCGTCAAGCCTTGATAGCTTATCGCCTAAACCTCGATAGCTTATCGCCTAAATCTTGATCGCTTATCGCCCAAATCTCAATAGCTTATCATAAAAATATTAATAGCTTATCATAAAATAGCGATAGCTTATCTTCTAAACCCGAATAGCTTATCGTCCAAACCGCGATAGCTTATCACCAAAACCTCAATATCTTATTGACCAAACCTCGATAGCTTATTATCCAAACCTTAATAGCTTATTGACCAACGTTAACTAACCCAACCATGGTTAACAAAAGTAACTATGGTTAACATAAAGTAACTACGGTTAACGAAAAGTAACTATAGTTAACTAAAAGTAACTAGGGTTAACGAAAAGTAACCATAGTTAAATAAAAGTAACTACGGTTACTTTAACTAACCAGGGTTATTAACCCGACCGCGATCAACCGAACGTGAAGGCCGCACGAGGCTCAGCGGGCGCGGGCGTGACAACGAGTGGCGGATCGCACGAGGCTCGCAGGGCACGGGCGTGACAACGAACGACGAATGACGGAGCTTGAATCGACGCCCGAATGAACCGGGCCTCCGCATCAGCTTGTGTTTTGCTTAAACTCGGGGAAAATTTCAGGGTTTCTTCGATAATCAACCTCCGGATCCAAGTATTCCTTGATCTTACGGTCATATAGGAGAAAACAGAGCTCAATTCGCCCTCCTGGATGAGCTCAAATAAGCAATTTCTTCTCGGGCGCACGTAGAAATGCGAGAAGACGGGCTCTCGAGCATGAGGGAATTTTGGGTGGCAACGATGAACGGCCCACTTTGGGGCAACCGGTGGAGCACGGAGGGGCAGACGGCGCATGCCAGAGAGAGCTCGGTGGGTGGCGGTATGGAGGTTGGCCGACTAAGAAAGTAGAGGTAATGGGGAGGAGAGGATGGTGAGGAAAAATGAAAGAGAAGGAGGAAATGGGGGATGGTTGGTCATGAGAAATGGGGAGGGAATGAGAAGAGAGAGAAAAGAGAGAGAGAGAGAGAGAGTGAGTAAGGGAAATAATAGGGGTGGTGCCACTGGTCAAATAGCACTATTCACTATTTTATCCTATATGAATAATATCTAGGGGCAAAACGGTAATTTGGCTCATCCAGGGTAAAATAACTTACCGGTACTAAAATTGAGGGAATTATTGGAAATCTCATAACTAGGGTTCGGTCAAGGTTAGGCTCGAGCGCAAAGGGTTTCAATACTACGATCCGATGGCTTGACTTACCTGGATTTGACTTTCTCCGACCGACGTCTCGGGATAATCTAATTATTATCTCTTAAATTCTCGGAAATCCAATATTATTTACCAAATTGAAATTCATGGCTAAAATCCATTGAATTCATTTATCTTATAGACATCGAATTAGACCACTATAACTCCTCAAATAGTCCCACAAACCTCGAACTTAGTTCTCCTTTCTTGCCAAAACGAGATATCCCTTGCATAGATGATATCTTCGGGAAAACAAGATTACCCTCCTTATCAATTGTCGGCCCTTATGGTCATTACCTCACTCGACCTTATGGCCTTATTATGCTTTCACTATACACTCTCGATTACTTATTTTCCTTAATTGCTACATCTCGTAATCTTAACCTTATTCTAGGTCATCACCAATCTCTCGTAACTCATTGATTCAATAGGCAAACCATAATATGTCATATACTCATAACTTGCCATTCCGAACATTTATGTTCATTTCCACAACTCTTCAACCAACATGCACGCCCATAGTTACGTTGGTTATGGTCTTCACACAAAACACAATTTCAAACAAGTCGACGTAATCCTCGGATCTCTAGAAATCAACCTCCGGGCATTCCGTGACGCAATCTAGACCTCTGCGGGATACATCACTCGCAGCACATACAAACAACACATCCCTCACACATACAAGATCTTCTCCGTCAACAACCTCGAAGGTTTCACAACAGACTTTTATTAACTTCCCACCGGGCGACCAGGCATTTCCACATCCTTGTCCATGATACTTGATCCACTCATTGTTCTGTCATTCACCACTCCGATCTTATAGATGCAATGCTATGAATTTTCGAAAAAAAATATTTTTAACTTTGAAAACCAACTTTAATGCAATGTACCTTTTAATAAAGTCGACTTAGCACAACGCCTTAGACCCACTTTTCAATGGGTAACTTGGTTGATTTTCTCCTCCATCGCCATCTTAGAAACTTGCTCAAGCCATTTCTTGCTCGGGCCATTCTGCCCGGCGTCATTTCCAGCCCTGGTTAGACTAGGTTTGACAGGTCTACCTTTCGCTTTGGTTCGTCCCTAAGTCAGGCACCTATTAAAAAGGTCCCGTTCGACATGTCCCATACCACATCTCATTACTATTTGTAGGCATCCCATACGACTTGTCCTATACCAAGCGACGGTTTATCGAGTCCGACAAAATATAATATGCTTCGTGCATGCATGTTCCTCAAATTTCATTTTAATGCAATAAACAGGTGCAATGCTTGATCACCCTTACTATTCATCACACAACACTCATTTCCACATCTATTCTTCTCAATCAAAACTTTCTAATTCCATAAGCGACCATCATATCTCAAAGATCAATTGCCTAAGATCAATCTATAACTTCATGTCGATCATTGTCTAGACAAAACTCATATGCATTCAATCACACTGTCTTTAGTCCAAACGTTCGTTGTTCACTTTCTTGCGAATCCTTTTCGCATCAATTAGGGCCGTCAATAAAAATCAATAATTTGAACCATCTAAGTGTCACACAAATTCGGACCTATGATTCGGAATTATCAATCACCACAATTCCATCAAGACAATCGTTCCAACACGAGTCTATTCGCCAAACTCCAACGATTCAAATCTAAATCTTTACCTTTCAAACTTTTCATCTAGTCCACTTTGTCAATCACTACACTATATCCTTAAGTTTTGCTTTGTTGACAATCCAATATCATAATCATTTAGTCCAACTGGCCCTTTGTTCGTAAGTAATTAATTAAACCTCAAGCACATTCACCGGCTCAAATTCACGCGTAAAACTTTCCGGTTCTATTTAGCTTCCTTGCATATCTCAATTATATCACCACTCGAGGCCATTATTGAAAGTCGATAACTAAAACCATTATAATACAACATAAGTTCAAGCCTATAATCCTTGAGATTCAGTGACACTACTTGATCCTTAATCTAGGGTTTTAATCCATCCTAAAATCTCCTTGCCCTATCCACAGGATCCTCAACCGTCCCTAGCATATACTTTGATAGTTTGGCGAAATGCGGCTTGGTTCCTCACTTCTGCCCTACTATATCTCCCTAAGGTCTCTAACACTTACAAAATCCCATCCACACTGGGATCCTCATGCGTTGCCCTTCCTCTAGGCACTCTCGTAATATAGTTGCTTAATTTGTATGCACCTTCCAAAATCATGTTCGTCCCGAAGTCAACACATAATGAGAATTCATGCATACTGACCTTAAAACCTAAGTAACAAACACATGCATAGAGTTTTCAATCCTAGCAACTATCTCAATTCCCAACGTACCTTATCACTCCAAGCTATGACCAAATGGTTCGGTGACCTTACTCGATACCCCTTAAACGGGGGATGTCACGCCCGTACCCATCGAGCACATCAATATCCTTTCTCGGTCATTAAGGCCCGTTTGGTTCAAGATTTGAGATGAGCATTAGGGCCCTTAAAGTTCCTTGGCCAAATGAAAATGTTGTTTGGCTATTTTTTAAAGTCACTTTCGGGAGATGCAATTGCATCACAAATCTCTCTCAAATTCCTTTAGCCCAAAGTACCTCTAGAGGTGTTTTGGGTTAAAAGATTTCGGCAAATGCAACTAAATTTTTTTTTTAAATTTTGTCACATTCGCTTGCCGCCCCGCCGCCGGTAGCCGCCGGTCGTCGCCGGTTGCGGCCGGCCGCTGGTCGCCGCCGCCGCCGTCCGGTTGCCCCCTGGTCGCTCGTCGCCGCGATCGCTGGTCGCTGGTCGCCGCGATCCCGCCGCCTGTCACCGCCGCCGCTGATCGCCGCCGCTGTCGCCCTCGTCGGTCGTTGCCGCCCTGTCGTCACCTGGGATAGCTGCCGCCGTCTTCGCTAATCACGGTCGCCGCGCCGCGCCGCCTTTTTTTTTCAAAAAAAAAAAAAACTTTACCAAGTTCATTTTTCACCAAACAACATTTACGTCAAAGTTACTTTTCAAATGTGTTTTTAAAATACACTTTACCAAATACTATTTGCATTTTGAATAAGGCCTTTGCTTTAAAGGTATTTGCATTTTCTCAAAATCCCTTGGCCAAATGCTAAATCAAACGGGGCCTAAGTTGTGACATCCCAAGATGCGTTCGACCCATTCATTTTATCTTTTAATTAAGTACATGCGGAACTTGCTACTTCCCTAGGCAATAAATATACAACATGGATAGAATAATAGGACATCACATCAACATTAGCAAAACATCACTTTTATTTATTTATATTGTTAACCCTAGGAAATACGTATATACAAGCCATACCTCGGGGCTACTTTCTACAACCATCAAAAGATACTATACCGGGGTTGGGGTTAATACTACTCCATACTACTCAAAAGGGAACCGACGTCTATGTCCACCTAAGAACAAGCTCTCCAGCTAGGGTTACGAAAAATGGTTAATAACAACGGGTGAGATATAAAATCTCCGTGAGTCATCGCCTAAGTCCAAGTAGGGCGCCGACTCGCTCATGGTGGCTTATATACACGGGACAATTGTCGTTAACAAATCAATAGCGTAGTAGCGCTACGCTCTAACCCTCACAGGATCGACACAACCCAACAATCAAACCTCAATTACACGATTCAACTACCAAACTCAAAGATACTTTCATATCCAAACATTTATGAGGATTGCCGACCAATATAATTAATTATATAAGTCAAGTTATTTGGCTATTCCCAACATTGACATCATGATTCAAGCATAGAACAATTAAAGATGAGTATTAAATCTACACAATAATATTAGTAAAATAATAAATCTATTGCTTATCGTCAAACCTTGATATCTTATCGCTCAAACCCCGATAGCTTATCGTCCAAACCCCGATAGCTTATCGCCCAAACCTCGATAACTTATCATAAAAATATTGATAGCTTATCATAAAATAGCGATAGCTTATCGCCGAAACCTCTATGGGTTATCGTCCAAATCTTGATAGCTTATCCACCAAACTTCGATAGCATATCATCCAAACCTTGATAACTTATCGACCAACGTTAACTAACCCAACCATGGTTAACAAAAGTAACTATGGTTAACATAAAGTAACTACAATTAACAAAAAGTAACTACGAGTTAATTAAAAGTAATTAGGGTTAATGAAAAGTAACTATAGTTAAATAAAAGTAACTACGGTTACTTTAACTAACCAGGGTTGACTAACCCGATCGCATTCAACTAGCATAACCGTAGTTAATTAACTTAACCCAATCATTGTTAACTAAACTAACCCACAATTAATATAAACTAATCTATCTCTAAACGTAATTAACTACCTAATCGGAGATTAGGGGTTAACTCACAAACTCAATGGCCAAGAATGACTTGAGCGTGACCACGGGAGTGACTCGTTGGCACGATGGCAACACATGAACGTGAGCGGTAGATCGCATGAGGGCTCGCGAGCATGGGCGCAACAACGAACGACGAACAGGCGGAGCTTGAATCGACACCGAACGAACAGGGCCTCCACCGACCAACCTCTCGTTTTGCTCAAATCATTGAAAATTCCAGGGTTTCTTCGATAATCAACCCCTAGATCCAAGTAGCCCTTGATCTTACGGTTGCATAGGAGAAAATAGAGCTCAGTCGCCCTCCGGAAGAGTGATTTCTTCTCGGGCGCGGGCGAAATTCGAGAAGACAGGCTCTCGAGCGTGAGGGAATTTTGGGCGGCAAAGATGAACGGTGAGGCTTTAGGGCAAGCGACGAGCATGGAGGGCGGCGCGCACTATAGCGAGAGCTCGGTGGTCGGCGGATGGTGAGAAAAAATGAAGGAGAGGGAGGAAATGGGTGGATGGTTGGTCGTGAGAAATGGGGAGGGAAATAGAAGAGAGAGAGAGAGAGAAAGTGGGAAAAATCGTACTATTCACTATTTTGTCCTATATGAATAATACCTATGGGCAAAATGGTAATTTGGCTCATCGGGGTAAAATAGCTTACCAATACTAAAATTGAGAGAATTATTGTAAATCTCACAATTAGGGTTCGGTTAGAACTAGGCTCGAGTGCAAAGGGTCTCAAGATCTAAGATCGATGGCTCGACTATCCGGACTTGACTTTCTCTCGACCATTGAATTCATTTATCTTATGGACGTTGAATTTTCGGGATGTCACTCTGGTCCACATAAAATTGGTTCGAGGCCCACTCTTCTTAATCTGGATGAATTGGACCCCGGATCTCCTCTAGCCCGACTTCTAAAGTCCACGCCATTCATTTCTTTGGAACAAAATAACACGAGCCCAACAGCCTCTCTTTCTCAACCTTGGCCGCTCAAGCGGCCTAAATGGCCTAAGAAACAGACGTGGAAAGGCCTATTCGCATCTTGCTCATCCTTTCAGCGGGATTATGAGAAAATCCTAACACCACTGGTGCGGGTGTTGGCGATAACGCCGGCTTAATTAGCCACTAGGCTTCTGCGTCGATCCAAGCATTGACCACCCCTACTCTATCGAAAAAAACTTTCTTTGCGCTTGTCGTTAGACCTCGTCGGTCGCCACGTCGACTACCATTGTTCGAAAATTGCTCTTCCCTTTGCTTGAGCCTGGCGTAGTATACTGTTCACGCCGGCTTCGCCTCGTTTAGGCTCGCGTTGCCTCTGTTCACCCTCGCGCTAACCTCGCCTCGAGCTCACCGGGTCTTTTTTGCCGGTCAAGGACCTTTACGAGTGGTCTCTCGACCGCGGCCCAACGTCTAGTTGCCATTCCCTAAGCCCATCCTCACGGGCTACGTAACCAACGTCGTCCAAGTTTCCTCCACATCGAGCTCAAACCAATAGCTTTCTTGAACGGTCGTCGGTTCCTTCCTCTTCGTGCACTTCACTTTCTCCCCGACTCTCCGAGAACAAGATACGAACAGTCTTTCTAGAGGGTAACTGTGCAAGCGACAAGCAGTACCTCACCGAGACAGCCTTCTAAGATCTAGAGTCTTCTTAACAATCGACATAGTCGGCATGAATGGCCGATCGCTAACAATAGCGACTCAAATCGGTCCGGCTATTACCGGCGTAAAAAGAAAACCAAGCTGCTGCTAAACCAACATCTCGGGCGACAATATAGACGAGAACGCTAAGCACAAGGAAATCGACAGGATCCTGGCATGGACATTCTACAACTAAATGGGGTGCTTTGAACAAGGACGGTGGTAGGCTCTTTGTGGGTAAAGGAAGAAATCTAGGTTTAAAAAAAAATCCAGACATTCAACGTATGAGGACAAGATGCATACATGGACAAGAAAATGCCACAAAAGGGAAAAAAACAAGAAGTGAGCTTACCTAGTCGGCAAACCGAGGAGAAGTGAACTTCGTGGGAATTCTTGGAGTCCTCTTTCGATGCTTTCTTAAATTTCTCTCCAACACTTCTCCTTTATCTTGGGGACCAGCCGAATCCATCGCTTGCCACTCTCACTTGCTTATATTCTCACTTCGCCTCCTTCCCCAAGTTTGGTTCATGTGGATGAGAGTGAATCCCACCGATGTGGATGTGGGTTGATGACCAACCGTGTGCAATGTGTGGTGGAATTGTGAGTGATGCTAGTATACGGGAAAGAGTGATGTGAGTGGAGTGGTAAGTGAATGAGAGAAAGTGACATAGGCCACTGAGAGGAAAAAACTAAAAAGAAGTAGCTGGGCTTAAGAAACAAAAGCCCATTTGAGATTAAAAAGAAAAGGAACGGATGCCGGCTCGCGTTGGGTGGTGAATGTGGGTTGATGAAGATGGGTTGTGGGGAAATAAAAGAGGAAATTGGCGAAAGAAATAAAAGCACAATTGAGCTTCAAAGGAAAAGAAATTGGAGGCCACTCATGGGAGAAAAATGCCCAAATAGGGCAAGTGGAGGGGCTCGTCCCGCAAACCGAATTTGCGAGCCACGTTTCGCCCACGCGGCCGGGTCTATCCGGCCGGATCCATTTTTCCTTTTTTTCTTTAAATAAAATTTAATTAATTTTTTATTTTGCAATAAAATAAGAAAAGACGCATATTTAACAAATTATACATATTCTATTTTAAGAAGGAAATTAAATATGAGACTCTCAAAATTAAGTGTCAATAGTTGCCCTTCTTGGAAGAGGAGCTCGAAGAGGTTTCATTCCAAGATGAAATTACACCTAATTTTGTTAGTAAACAAACCTAATTGTATCTAGGAAGACCGCGAAAGCACGTTTCATTGGGGAAATTAGCTATTGGTGGATAGTCCCTTGCAACTCAAGTGGATATCAATTGGGAAGATGCAACTCCGGAGTTGAAACTCTTGTTTGTTCGATTTAAGATCACATTTTCTCGAGTCATCTTCAATGGGTTCCGACATTACCCTTTAGCACATCCATTGAGACTGCAAAGACGGCTCTAGTATCTAGGATATGGCACCGTGTAATAACGGACTTGGCCGTGTAAGAACGAACTTGGCCTACATTTAGCATTCTATTTGCTCCGGGCTCTAAGGCTCACCGGACTTTAGGGGACTTGCTCGGGGAATTGGCTGCGGGGCTCCACGCCTCTCCGTACCTACTCGTGCAAGGTTAGCTTAAACAAACAACAAAACCTCGGGATGATTGTAAGAACGCACTTGGCCCTCGAGAAAAATGGCGATTGTATAAACATACGGGCTTAGCCTTCACTTAGCAATGCGTTTGCTCTAGGCTTTAAGGCTCACTAGACTTGAGGAGACTTGCTTAGGGAACCGATTCTAGGGCTCCATGCCTCTCCGTACCCTGCTCATGCAAGGTTAGCTCATACAAACAACAAAATCTCTAGGACGACCCAGTGTAAGAACGGACTTGGCCCTTAGAGAAAAATGGCACGATCGTATACACATACACGGTTGGCCTTCACTTAGCAATGCGTTTGCTCTAGCCTTTGAGACTCACCAAACTTGAGGGGACTTGCTCGGGAACTAGTTTCGGGGTTCTACACCTCTCTATACCTATTCATGCAAGGTTAGCTCAATCAAATACACCTCTAGGACGACCGTGTAAACGCACGGGCTTAGCCTTCAAAGGGAACGACACGGTTCACGGTACTTTGACCCATGAAAAGGCGATTGAAAAGACATATTTCATGGTCTCGACCCATAAAAGGTGATCGAAAAGACATAGTTCACGATCTCTAACCCTGGAAAAGGCTATTGAAAAGATGCGATACACGACCTCTAACCCATGAAAAGGCTATTCAAAAGAGGGAATTTCACTTATCATTGCATCCGTTCACTAGAATGAGGAAACCCGCTTTATGGAATGGGCTTCGACAGGCTAAAGTTCACCATACCTGTCCAACGAAGGTTAGCTCAAACAAATACTAATTTCAATGGGGAGAGAGTGTTGCACCGAGGCTAAACTTACACTTCGGCCTCTAGAGTACATTCACTAGATTATACGGGACAAGCTCTCAACCTAAGCGTTTGCATATCGATTGGAACTTGCTTGAATAAACCGAAAATGTCATCTATAAACTCTGCCACCGTGACTTACACTCACGTGACTTAGCTCTTGACAAATACTTAGCGTCATATCCATTCGGGCTATTAGGCTCGCCGCACTAAGGAAGCTTATTGTAAAAGCTGGTTTAGGGACGCTAAAGTTTGCCTTACCTATCCAAACAAGGTTAGCTCAAACAAATATTAATGCTAATGAACATCTATGATATGTTCGCTTCACGGATTGTGTTGACGCCTAAATTTTGACTAATATATTTTTTGCATAAAAATTAGAACTAATTTTAGTTCTAAACAAAAATCATCTCACATATTCATTTAGCATTGGCATATAATTTGAGCTTAATTTAACGAAGTCTGGACTAGGCATGCGGTGGAAAAATGCACCAAGAAGATTTGGGCTTGAAAGAAATATTTTCTCGGGGATCGTATTGCAAATACTCGGAACTTCGAGGGTTATGTGCAAATACTCGGAACCAGGGATCAGTATTGCAAATACTTGAAACTTCAGGGGACTGCATTGCAAATACCAAAAGAAGATGGGGAAAGGAAGATGGTGAAAGGAAGATGAAGAAGAGAAGATGAAAATGGAAGATGGGAAATGAAGATGAAGAAAAGAAGATGAAGATGAAGAAAGGAAGATGAAGATGAAGAAGAGAAGATGAAAATGGAAGATGGAGAAATGAAGGTGAAGAAGAGAAGATGAAGATGAAGAAGAGAAGATGAAGATGGAAGGTGGGGAAATGAAGATGAAGAAAAGAAGATGAAGATGAAGAAAGGAAGATGAAAATGGAAGGTGAGGAAATGAAGATGAAGAATGAAGGATGAAGAACTTTGCCTATAAAAGAAGAAGAGTTCTTGAAGAGATGGAGGGGTTTTTGTGGGAGAGAATTGAGAGAGTTTTTTTGGAGTAGAAGAGAATTGAGAGAGAGTTTTTGGAGTGGAAGAGAATTGAGAGAGTTTTTGAGAGAATTTCTTTAGAGAGGAAAAAGAGAATTCTTGAGAAATATTTTGAGAGAGTTTTGAGAGGGCTTGAGTGTTTTGAAGCTCGGTGCTACCATTGCCAATTTCGCACCCATCAACACGAGCCACAAGTTCATCACCATCGTTCAAGCTCGCCATAAAGAAAAGAAAGTTAAGTGATTCCCTAACTTTCTTTAATTTCGAATACAAATTAGCACGGATTTTCTACACTTGATTTTTCTCTCTACGTTTTTATGTTAAATAACAGTTGCATATCAACGATGAGACATCAATTGTACAAGAATAGAAGGAGAGCAAAAGGGAAAAAATATCAATGCCCGGATTGCGGTCTAATGGAATTCTAGCGAGATGAGAAAGAAGCGTCAAGGAGAGATAGGACCAAGAGATTTCTCGGTCTAACGAGTCACCAAATCGGTCCAATGATCAAAACAAGCCCGGAGCATAAGTTTGGTGCACGAGTTCAAATTGGGGAGTAATCTTGAACTTATTTCATCATAATTCCATGTAATTTCTTTATTTCAAACGAATGTCAAGAGAAGAAAAACCCAAAAAAATTGATTCTTTGATCTTCAAGTAGAATTCATCAAATTTGTCAAATCCATTATTTTTTTCATGAATTTTAAGGTACCGAAAGGGCATTAGTTGTAATTAATGTAATCAAGTCCCCGGACTCTTAATCTCTGCGGTTCGCGAAATAAGATAGTTTTCTCCCGCTATTTTATTTAGGTTTCTAATCGACCTACCGAAAATGATTAGTGGCGACTCCAAATTCAAATCACATTGCATGTTAATCATTCGAACCTCAAGTTGCGATTTGGTATGGACTTGGGAGAGTCCGAGTTAGGTTAGTTAATTAATTAACTCGATAATCCATTAGCCCGAAAAAGATGACTTGTTTATTTTTTTTTTTAGGTCGCGGCAGACTTAGCGACTCATTGGGGATCCAAAGAGGACTTAAGCCGGATAAGTTCATGAAAAGGAAAATTACTTGATTTGGCAATCTTGGTTGAATTTTAATCCCTAGGTGTTAAATGGTTTTGCGGGAAAGGGAGTTATAAGGGGAGGAGTCATGGCTAACCTCCGTTTTGCGAGCTTGGTGATGAGAATTTTATTTTTTGAACTATCGGAGTGCTGATTGCCTTTAAAATGTCGTGCATGCCCCTAATATAATTGCACTACACCACCTTGACTTGTGACCGAACCGGGTCACCCGATAGTTTTAGGATGGTATTTATGTGGTTCTTTAACCTTGGCGGTAAAGGCTTCGCTAAAGGTTATCCCACTTGGATCCCGAGTTCTTCAAAAAATGGCTCAAGGGCTGTTCTCATGCACGTGAGGCTATGATGCATGAGAGTTGCCCTTGTCGACCGAACCAAGCCGAGATGATTGGACCCGACTAGTCATGACTATGTATGCGGGCGGCAACTAGTCATGATGAACGTGCGCGAGGCTGCGACATGTCGTTCCGTCCTTCATTTCATTTTGCTAAAAGAACTAAAATCGAATCCACGATTCATGCGCATGTCTTTGTGATTGACATTTTCTTCCTATGAGCGGTAATTTCCTGTCTCTTACGCCCTGTTATCTCATTTTTATTTTGGGCTGGTCCATGGTTTAGGTTGATTGTTTATGAATCTCATTGTCTTGTTTCCAATTTCACACTTTGCTTCCGTAGTTTTTACAATTTCATCGGTTGTCCTTAATTCTGATTTAGCTTGTTCCTGTTGTACGATTTTTACTAAATTCTACGATCGAGCTTTGAGTAAGTGTCAAACACGAAAGTTGTAGACCTATGTTTCAACTAATATCCTACAAAATTTCAGAATTAAATTCATAATTTAAGATGACCTTTCGTTTTTTTAACTACCTGTGGTTATAACAGTTTTCTGAATGCGAATTTTCGGAAAGACACATTAAACTGATTTGATCCGCTCATTTCTAGTTCGATTGGCCAACATAAAAGTTGTTCATCATCTTCTCAACTATAAGTTCGTAAAATTTGGACGTATTTTGACCAACGTACGAATTAATACGGATTTTTTCGTAAAGCGGACAAACTGAAAATTACATGTTTCAATTCTTTGGTCATAATCACTTTGTTCGTTTGAGTCTAGAGGGATGCCATGGGCCGGCCCGCTATTCTCAGCTCCCTGTACTCATTTTTGGTTTGTTATCTGCGTACAGGTAATTTTTCACGGATCCTCCACATATTACTCGATCGATCGCGAAGAGGATGGCCGACATTAACGCCATCGCCCGTCTTTGCCCTAAACGAGAAACTTGGCTCCTTGATGAGCGCTTTGAAGAGATGATGTCCCGAAAGATGGAGGAAATGATGGCCGCCTTCTCCGCCAAACTTCAATCATCCGCCAAACTTCGCCGCTAACCATTCTTGCTCTAATTCCTCCTACGGACAACTCAGGGGATACATGAGGAGGGAAACCTAGTGGATTCGAAGTATACGACCTGGATGAGTTCGATCCAGATTATGAGGAAGTTCGTCAAGATTTCGAACGACATGAGGAGATCAAGCCCTTGGCCGGTGAACAAATTATCTCGATCGGCCCTAGGCGATGCGAAAAACCCTAAAGAAGTTAAGATCGGGCAAGCCTTTCCTCGAAATGTCCGGCGCCGATCGATCTCTTGAAGGATTACCGGGACTTTTTCGCTCGGTCCTATGCGAGATATGCCCGGTCTTGACCGTTCCATTGTCAAGCATTGTTTGCCGATCGATCCTTCGGCTAAGCCGGTGGTGCAAAAGTCGAGGAGGGCCGGACCGGAATTAGTGTAGAAGATCAAAGAGGAGGTCATGAAGCTTCTTGATGTAGGATTCATTGAGACTACGGAATATTCCGATTGGGTCGCTAACATAGTCCCCGTCATAAAGAAAGACGGCCGCATTCGGGTTTGTGTTGATTATCGAGACTTGAACAAGGCCGATCCTAAAGATGATTTTCCCTCCCGCATATCGACGTACTTGTTGACGATCTGCGGGGTTTGAACCGTTTTCATTCATGGATGGCTTCTCGGGTACAATCGGATCCTGATGAATGTCAATGACAAGTTGAAAACCACTTTCACCACACCATGGGGAATGTTCCATTACCGGGTAATGCCTTTCGGTCTCGAAACGCTAGAGCCACTTACCAACAAGCCATGGTTGCCCTTTTCCATAACATGATGCATAATGAGATTGAGGTTTACGTCGATGACATGATAGCAAAAACAAGGCATGGAGAAGATCACGTCGAAACGCTGAAGAAATTGTTCGACGGACTCCGAAAGTACAAGTTACGCCTCAACCCCGCCAAGTGTGTCTTTGGAACCAGCTCGGGCAAGCTACTCGGTTTCGTGGTAGCGGTAAGGGCATTGAAGTCGACCCTTCGAAAGTTAAGGCTATTCGTGAGCTTAAGGCGCCGACGACGGTTAAAAAAAGTTCGAAGTTTGATGGGTAGGCTAAACTATATTGCTCGATTCATCTCTCGGTTGTCGAAACCGCTAAGCCATTTCTCAAGCTATTAAAGAAGAATGCGCTAGTCCAATGGGATAGCGAATGCAAAGAAGCTTTTGGAAAATCAAGCGGCATCTCATGAATCCACCCTTGCTTGTTCCTCCAACGCCGGAGCAACCTCTAATCCTCTACCTCATAATCCTTAGCGAATCCTTGGGTGCTATGTTAGCCCAAGAGAAGCGGGAGGACGGGAAAGAACGAGTTATTTATTATCGAGCAAGAAATTCACAACTCGGAAATGAACTACTCCGAAGTAGAGAAAACATGTGCGGCGTTAGTCCGGTGTACCGCATGTGCTTCGGCAATATACCTTGCATCACCAAGTGCTTCGGTGACAGAATGCGATCCTATCAAATACTTGCTTAATCAACCCGCCTTGATTGGTAGACTTGCTAAATGGCAAATCCTCATCTCCGAGTTTGACGTTCAATATTTGTCCCAAAAGTTAATCAAGGGACGAGCTATAGCGAGATGTCCTAGCTGAAAATCCGGGGCAAGACGATGATGCCTATCATTCGAGGATCGAATCATGTCGATGGAGGATTACATCCTGGACTATGTATTTTGACGGAGCTGTTAATTTATCGGGATCGTGCACGAGCGCGGTTCCGATATCTCCGGGTGGTCAACATTATCCTGTGGCGAAAAAATTGGTATTCCCTTGCACAAATAACATAGCGAGAATATGAGGCATGCATCCTCGGTGCAGGCTGCAATTGAAATGGGGATAGCCCGACTCAAGGTGTTCGGAGATTCCGCTTTGATTATCCTTCGATTGTTGGAAAGTGGAAGACGAGAGATCCCAAATTGCTACCCTACCATGAGTATCTGGATGAATTGGTGGAGGAATTTGAAGATATCTCATTTGAGTATCATCCGGGACTCATAATCGATTCGCCGATGCATTGGCTACCTTGTCTTCAATGTTACAAGTCGCCCAATGGACTTAAGGTTGACCCATGAAGATTGAAGTACTAAAAAAGCCAGCATATTGTATGGCCGTGATCAATGAACCCGATGGTAAACCATGGTACCATGACATCAAGACTTATATTCGAAGCGGGAGTTCCCTGAAAAAAGTACCGTATCGACCAAAAGTACATAAGGAAGATGGCCTCGAAGTTCTTCTTGAATGGAGAGAATTTGTACAAGCGGTCATTCGATTCTCGTCCTACTAAGATGCGTTGACTCAACCGAAGCGGTTCGTCGATGATGGAAGTACATGAAGGGATTCGTGGTCCACACATGAACGGCCACTTTTTAGCTAAGAAGATTATGAGGTTGGGTTATTATTGGCTCACTCTCGAAAGAGATTGTATTCAGCATGTTCGAGCTGTCACAAATGTCAAATTCATGGTGATAAGATTAATGTCCCTCCAAATGAGTTGCATCGGTTATCCGAACCATGGCCGTTTTCTATGTGGGGGATTGATGTTATCGGTCCTATCAACCCTAAAGCATCCAATGGGCATCGATTCACCTTGGTGGCGATTGACTATTTCTCCAAATGGATCGAAGCCGCATCCTATTTAGCGATCACGGCACGAAATATCGCGAAATTTATCCGCCGGGATATCATTGCTCGATACGGTTCACCTGAAGCCATAATCACCGACAATGGCTCGAACTTAAACAACAAACTAATGGACGAATTGTTTAATGAATTCAAGATTAAGCATCCGAACTCTTCCTCATATCGTCCTCAAATGAATGGAGCGAGTAGAAGCCGCCAATAAGAACATTAAGAAAATTTTAGCGAAGACGGCTGAAAATTATCGCGATTGGCATGAGAGGTTGCCATTTGCACTTATGGCATATCGGACCTCAATCAGGACATCTACCGGGGCAACCTCGTATTCTCTTGTATATGGAATGGAGGTACGTTCTACCGAGTTGAAGTGGAAATTCCTTCCTTACGTATCTTGTCTCAAGCTAAGGCGACGGAAGTGAATGGATCCAAACAGAGAGCAAGCCAATTGAATCGATCGACGAAAAAAAGACTTAAGGTTTGTATGTCATGGCCAGTGTTATCACGAGAGAGTTGCTAAATCATTCAACAAAAAAGTTCGGCATCGATATTTTCGGATCAATGACCTGGTCTTGAGAAAATTATTGCCAATAGTCCCACTCCCGGAAGGGAAATTCGCTCCAAACTATGGTGGTCCATATATAGTAAAGAAGGTGCTCCCTGGTGGTGCTTTGATTGTTTGAGATGGATAGTCGTGTCTTTCTCAATCTAGTCAATTCGACTTTGTAAAGAAATATTATGCTCGATTCACTCGATGTTTTCATAATCGAGTTATAATATTAATACGGATTCACGAGTTGTTCACATTTGAGCATTCGTTTGTGTCCTCGCTACTAATCTTTGTTGAGAGATTGTTTCGAATGGGGAGCCTCTCGGCCCAATTGGATTGACCATCGGGGAGCATGAGATTTACATATTCGCGAGTAAAAGGGGTTATCTTGCGAAAAAAATATGACGACCAAGATGAAATGAGTAAAAACTTGCATTCATTTCATTCATCGAAAAGCCTTACAAATAGATCAACGGGGTGGGAACGTAAAGCCAAACCGAGCCCTAATGAGCATCACAAAGGAGTTTAACCGACTCTCCATACAGGTTGATACTCCTTCTGCACCGATCGCTCCGAGAATCGAGATCCGCCAACTTAAAAAGGAGGAGCTCACATTTCTCTTTGAGCTTGGCTACCTTGTCCTCGTGATGCTTCCGGCAGCAAATTCCCGAGGTCATGGATCGGCATTCTCCCGCGGGCTATATCCAGGGTCGGATCGTCCAGCCTTTCTTCCGGCCATGTGCATTGAAATTTTAAAACAATATTGAGCGGATCGCGCTCAAAGATGGTGCGGGACATGGCCAAACATCCCACCAAGTTTCCCCTTTCACGAATCGGCGGGGAGACTTGTTCATTACCGTAGTCGAGGGCCTTCTTATAATTGTCGGCCTACAAGGCGCGACACCAAGTTGTCCGGCCGATCCCGATAGCGTGCCTTCACAAGGTGGGCCAAAGTAACATCTTGATAAGCAACATGGTAAGCCTCCGGGAAGTTAGTAAAGAGGGTGGGGAAGATCCCGTATTCCTCCTCTAACTTGGTACCTTCAATGGAAGCGGTGCCCATATCCCTAAACATAAGACGAATCTCGAGTTTCGGCCTCGGGATGGTTGGCTATATAAGAGTAGCCCTGGCCTAGGAGATTATAAAGTTTCTCCCATTTGGCCAAAACTTCGGCCGAGAAGGCGTGCGCGAGAGGGGAAGCCATTGTTGTTGAAGCGGCTAAAAAAGAGAGTGGATGCAAAAGAGTGCTTAGAAGGTTGGAGATGAAGATATGAAAGTGATAATTGTCTCGGCATTAAATCCCAATTTAAAGGGCGAAAAAAATAGCAATTCTTGCGAGCCGAATTAATTATCTGGGCAAAACTACGGACGCTTCGTCCGTGAATCACGGATCTACCATCTCGAGCCTCACAAATCCGAAAAAGTTACGAAAGGATTTGAGGACCCCACCATGTTGAAAAGCGAGTGGGAGACAAGCATATTTTCCGAGAGAAGAAACGACAATTCTTGTAGAGCCACGTTAGTTACTCGGGTGAAACTACGGGTGTTTCATTCATTGGATCCTGGATCTATCGTCAATCCGTGATCTCGAGCCCCACAAATCCGAAAAGCTACGAAAGGAGTTGGAGTCCCATTGATTGAAAACTCGAGTGGGAGACAAGCATGGTTATCAAGAAAAGAAAATCGGTGCGAGTGGATTCGGGGTCCCATCACGTTGAAAAAAATCTTGCGAGCCACGTTAGTTACTCGGGTGAAACTACGGGTGTTTCATTCATTGGATCCTGGATCTATCGTCAATCCGTGATCTCGAGCCCCACAAATCCGAAAAGCTACGAAAGGAGTTGGAGTCCCATTGATTGAAAACCGAGTGGAAGACAAGCATGGTTATCAAGAAAAGAAAATCGGTGCGAGTGGATTTGGGGTCCCATCACGTTGAAAAAATAAGAAGAAAGCGGGAAACACGAAATCTTGAAAAAAACGTCGGCTTAGTGATTTTCATCCGTGTTAAAAGGGAGGCTTTGGAACATACCCGATTACTCGAAAGAATTTGGAGAGAGTAAGCATACAACGGAGAGTAGAGTGAACAAAAGGCGTAAGAAGTATTTCAATCCGACATGTCTAGAAGCTATCGGCACTTACTGGAGGCAACCAACCTAGACATCCCCGAAAGCGAACCGCTGGATTTTGAGACCGGATCCGACGCGAAGCCGTAAAACCCAACTCTCTTGGCGGTGAAATTCAAAATTTCGACCAAGAACAACAATGGCAGCGGCGTAGTCAACCCCGTAAAAGAAAATATCAAATCAAAGTGCTCGAAGCTGCCTTCAAGGAGTGCTCTTACGTGAATAGGAGACGCAAAAATGAATTGAGCCGGATGATAGGAATGGAGCCCTTGAAGGTCAAGTTTTGGTTTCAAAACAAGCGGACCCGATTGAAGGTTAAAAATGAAAGTCACGAACTTGCGTTTCGAGGGAAGAAAATGAAAAGCTTCGAGCGAGAGAACAAGAGGTATAGGGATGCTATTAACACATTGTTTGCCATGTCTCGTAGCGCCCCCATCTCCTTTGGTGACATGTCCCTCGATGAGCCACATCCGAGCATTGAAAATGCTCATTTCACCGATTCATCACCCAGAGCAAGTTCTCGTACAATCCGATTTCGTTGGAGATACATCCTAGAAAGTCGGTCTCGAAGCGAGAATCGATGCCATTCGAGGGAAGAGACATGCATCACCACAATTGGAGTTTCCTTGATGTCACAGCCAGCCAATTCAACGCTGATGGAACTCCGAACGTGTGGCCTACATGAAGCTTTAGTTTTTTATTATGGGCTCTGAAAACATCGCTTCTTTGAACATTACTAGCCAGCCCTTACGAATCCTCAAGAGAAGTAGTGACATGTATGAATGAATGTACTATTTGTTACAAAATCCCCATGTGAGACATTCTTATTTTAATCCAGGGGCAAAGAACAATACTATCCACGAACATCATCATGTTTAAAGGCGTGAATTCCTCGCCCGATTTGACTAAGCATTGAAAACCTTCACGTAAGTAAATGCGAAAAGATTTGAGGAGGGAAATAAGCGTCTCGTTAGTGGAGAAAGCGAAAAGATTTGAGGAGGGCAAATAACTGCCTCGTTCGTAGGAGAAAGCAAAAAGATTTGAGGAGGGCAAATAAGCGCCTCGTTCGTAGGAGGAAGCGAAAAGATTTGAGGAAGGAAATAACTGCCTCGTTCGTAGAAAAAGTGAAAAGATTTGAGGGCTCCTCCATATCGAAAAAAGTAAAAAAGAACGACGGATTGAGCGAGAGGTAAGAGTTATTACGAAACGGATCCAAGGCACTAGGATCGAAAAGGAGAGAAAAGCATGTCTGCGAGACTAACGGATCAGAAAAAGTTTATAAAGAACTTGAAGTCTCCATGCACCTCCGGAACTCGTCACAAAAGGCCATCGTCGCTTTTGTCTTTGCAAGTCCAAAGAACATCTAAAGCCCGGTCTCTAGTCCAAACACCCATTTTTCGGTCTACATATGGAAGGTTTTGAAAGGAAAATAAGTCTGCGTACATTCCGGGCGGAAGTATGGGAAGCCTCCTATCCCGAGGATCTGCGAGTCATGGCCATTGATGGCAATCCCGTTTCCCTCTCGATCCTCGTTGCCATGCCGAGAAAGTGCATGTATAGGATTTCAGCTTATATGAAAGCAACGGAAGCCTTAGAGGAGCCGAGACAAGATAAATATGATTTTGACATCGTCGTCACAGCCCATGGTAGGGATCGATATGGACGGTCTTAGTCTCTTAAAGATCATTGATTCGAGTTGAATATACCGGTCATCGTCACATCGCAAGTGATGATCGGCAGTTCATAACGAGGGCCACATTGCATGGTGCTCGGGACATCCTAAAGAAGCCGGTCTGCGTTCGAGTGCTCCAAAATATTTGGCAGCATCTTTGTAAGGAAGCAATTACTCGAACAAAAGAACTATGGCCAAACTTACTACGACGATTTTGTCGGAAAGAAAAGGCCCCTTTGGTCCGCCGAGCTTCACTCTATATTCATCGAGGCGGTTCGATGCCTAGGAATCAATTCAAGACGACCAATGGCTGTACTCAAAATGATGAATATAAACGGGCTCACTCTACGAAGTGTCACAAATCACCTTCAGATTTAGAGATAAGTGAAGAAGCACGATGTAGCTTGGAACCAAGGCGACCGGAACAAAGTTGATTGGAAGATCAATCCCCGGGAAAACCTACGGAGCAAAAAGTACCCGACCACTTCCCAATCAAGAATACGGCCATACCGACCTTCCCGTGGTGGTTCTAGCGGCGGACCAGGTTGATCATCCCTACGAGTTCCCGAGCGACGGCGGAGGCTCAAGCTCAAGGAGTCGGACCGTTCACGGCAAAAACAAAGTGGAAAATCTGTCGCCGGTGTTAGCAAGTAGCAATGCCCAATTCGAGTATCAATTGCCCGAAAAATCAAAAGGTTACTTTGATGATGAGCTCACCGCCTTGGTCGCCCGGTTCGGAGCCGAAAGACATCCAGAGTTGTGATCCGAAGCAAGTGATCATGGATCCTCAAACAATGATCGTTGGTGTATGATCCAAGACAAAATCAGCCAATCATTGGAATAGCCAAAGAAAAGAGGTGGAACCAATCTCACATGAATACTCCTTTAATTCCATGTATAGTTCCCTGCGTGGGATACTTTTACTTTCTAGTTGTCTAGAATTAAAGGGCGAATTTTCTCCTCTCTTATCAAATGCGTAAGTTCCTTATTAAGCTAGGCTCGTAGCAAATCAATTTGTGGACGACACTCCCGAACGCCCAGTAAAGAGATTCCGAATAGCCTTACTTGGGAGAATGCAAGTAAAAGACCAAACAGCTCAAAGATGGGTAACTCCGTATCGTCCCAATTGATTCTCGATCGTTTCAAACTCTAAGTTAAGCTTATTTTATTCTCGACAGGGGATTGCTAACCGCTTTGAGAACAATATAACAAAAGCGAACCACCCGTGGACGCCAACAACACCGCAAACATAGTGGTTGGGGGAATGACAGGTGGTCCGAGGCGTCCCGGGTCGATCCCGGATTTGGCATCAATGTACAAAGATTAATAAAAACTTTTTGCTTCCGGCAGTCGAAACTCAGCCTGACGGTTATAGAACCCGGAGAGATAACATCCTGGACATACAATCCGATCCAGATGAATCGATCTTTTCAATTCAAAGTTCGCGAGGAATACGTACATGGGTAAAGTGGTATCGTTTCAATTCTTTTAGAACATGAGGACATACATTGATGCTTTCCCTTTTGATTTTTACAGGGGTTCACTACTCCGTCCAAACAGAGAAGTATCCTTTCTCCATGAAAAATTAATGAAATGAGAAATTCTTGGAGCCTTTTACAATCTCATGTCTCGAAGCGGACAATGAAGTTTTGCAACGCATTTGCATGAACAGGGGCAACTCACGATCTATGCCCCTAAGAAATTTTTATGTACTTGCGAACTTTGTCCGCCAAGATAAAAAAGTTGCTTGCATTTTATATGCTCGAAAACACTCATACGTTCGCATAGTTTGCGCATGATTGTTCCTCATGTTTAATTTACCAACTCGAATAAGGAACATGAACTACATAAGATACATCGAATGTACGAAGGGGGCAAGACAGGATGATGAAAGGCAATCCTTTCCCAAACACGTCCAATTTTTTCAGGCGAGATGAACGGTGGCAAATTCCGCATTCCCGAGGTAAAAAGTTTTCTCGCGAAAGGTACGATAACCGAAGTGATGGAGGCATTCATTTCTCTACCCTAAACACTGCAAGTTATCCGTTGATCAACCCATTTGAGCGGAGATTTCACTTCCATAACCCTGTCAAGAACCACCCCACATTGGGGCAAAACAGAGGTAATTCCATCAGCATCACGAGACAAATGGTTAGAAATCTTCTTGCTTGGACTAACATCAATCTTCGGGTGGTTCTTTGCATTGTACTTGCGCTTTAATTCAAGTGCCTTAGGGTGACGAAGAGCATTTCTTTTTCTATCCCACACATCTACATCCATTTGCACAATCCATTTGAGCCTGCAAATTCATTTCTAAAAGCCCTCATTGGTGATCATTGTTGTCCCAAAGCAAATATGGCCTATCTTTGAGTAGAAGGACCTGAAAAGCTGGATCAATAGGAAATCTCCCAATGAACTCATCAAGATACAATCGTAAAAGAGAATTGGGAGTAAAAAAAAAAGGAGAAGAAAGAGGAAAAGCTGATCCCACAAAAAATTCCCGGGCATTTAAAAAGCAAAGTGCCTACCAAAAGCAAGGCCAATGCCCTTTCAATTCATTGTTCATTTGTAGAATATTTCGAACTTGAATGCACAATTTTCCTGTATATCCTAAAAGGGTTGAGAGAAAAATCTCCATGAAGTGTCAAATTGCAAATGCAATCTTCGGTTCACACCATCCTCGAGCAATGATGGTATCTTAGAGGACCACGATCGGTGACAAGATTGTAATGATCACCAACAGCAAGCCATTTCTCAAATATCTTCCGAGCCAAAACGAACCCTTTCGTTTCTCGGTCCCCAAATCATTACCTCCATTACAACCCTTTAAAAGCCTTTTTCGACTAGGGCACTTGAATTAACGTGGAGTTCAATGATTTTAAGCATCACTCGAAGAAGTTCGAGCAAGATTACTTCTCTCTCATTTTTGCGGTGGTTCTTGACTTGTAAACCCGCAGAGATGACGAAGGAATTCATTTCAAGCAGCCTTGACTCAACTAGAGTCCCCTTTGTAAACCTTTGACCTAGCCCTCATTACGGTCCTAATCAAGACCTCCAGATCGGCTCGTCGTATCAATTGCGAGATTACTCGGATCCTTATCGAATGCGATGATGGAAAGATTGAGTGATTTCTTTTGAATCCTGCAGACGGGATAAATAACTTTTCTTGAGAGTGAGAGAAAACCCTTTCGGACCGAAGTCCCCCATTCAGCTCACATTCGAGGTATTCATAATGTGAGAACATCCCCTGGACAGGATTGATAATGCAAACTTGATAGAATGGTTATGCCTAAACCATGGTATGAGTGATTGCATTATACACATGTTATTTCTAATCATTGCAAGCTCGGTAGGAAAGTTTTGCATGAACTCATTGTTGAATATGTTTGCGCATGTTGCCTTTGACATTTCTATGATGGGTAATACATTCCCGATGTTCGATGTCCCTCCCAAGGTCTCGAAATTCATTCAAGGATTATTGAATGAGTAAGTTCTCCCTGGCAAATGCCTACCATGTATGATATGAGCGATCGTTTCGTTCTTTGATTAATCGTTCGGAGAACCCGGGTAAGTTTTTCGAACCCATTTTCAAATCAACAACTCCTCCGATGATAGTTGTTACGATTCAATTCGAGGCAATATGCCTCTCCGTCAGTCGTGTAGACATATGCACGGCGATCTTGACATCTTATCATGACGACGTAGCTCTTATGATTTCGGTCTCGGATCACGAAGACATATGCACGGTGATCTTGACCTTTAGTCGGCTCATAATGACATAGCTCTTATGATTTTCGGCTCCTTTATCAAATCACGAAGACATAAGCACCCGTGATTTTGATCCAAACCAAATCATAACGACGTAGCTCTTAAGATTTTGGTTCCCCTTTGTCGATCACGAAGACATATGCACTGGTGATCTTGACCTTTAGTCGGCTCATAATGACATAGCTCTTATGATTCTCGGCTCCTTTATCAAATCACGAAGACATAAGCACCCGTGATTTTGATCCAAACCAAATCATAACGACGTAGCTCTTAAGATTTTGGTTCCCCTTTGTCGAATCGTGAAGACATATGCACCGGCGATTTCGACATTTAATCAACTCACAATGACGTAGCTCTTGTGAACTTGATTCTACTTCTTTCGACTCACAACGACGTAGCTCTTGTGATCCGGAAGGATCACATATCATCTTATTGTCTCGCATTAGGGAAAAGTCTCGATAACGAGATAGGCCAAATACCTTAAGGTCCTCGTGTTTGCAAGAAACTTGAAAATTAAGGGAATCACCACTTATGAGGTATTTGGTAAAACAGTATTCTCGTATGCGATCCATGTGCAGGTTTCTCTAACATGGAAAAGAGAAATTCGACACATGTTATTTACAGCTTGCATATCATGCATCACTTCATTACATAAAAAATGGGACTAAAACTCCCGCCCAAAAAGTTCATCCATCATTTGCACTATCAAAATTTAGGGTTCAATTTTGTCTTTGAGCGGAACCTCTACGAGCCTCCACTCAAAGAGGGGCATTGACGCCTAAATTTTGACTAATATATTTTTTGCATAAAAATTAGAACTAATTTTAGTTCTAAACAAAAATCATCTCACATATTCATTTAGCATTGGCATATAATTTGAGCTTAATTTAACGGGGTCCGGACTAGGCATGCGGTGGAAAAATGCACCAAGAAGATTTGGGCTTGAAAGAAATATTTTCTCGGGGATCTGTATTGCAAATACTCGGGAACTTCGGGGACTGTATTGCAAATACTCGGAACTTCGGGGAGTATTGCAAATACTTGAAACTTCGGGGACTGCATTGCAAATACCAAAAGAAGATGGGGAAAGGAAGATGGTGAAAGGAAGATGAAGAAGAGAAGATGAAAATGGAAGATGGGGAAATGAAGATGAAGAAAAGAAGATGAAGATGAAGAAAGGAAGATGAAGATGAAGAAGAGAAGATGAAAATGGAAGATGGAGAAATGAAGGTGAAGAAGAGAAGATGAAGATGAAGAAGAGAAGATGAAGATGGAAGGTGGGGAAATGAAGATGAAGAAAAGAAGATGAAGATGAAGAAAGGAAGATGAAAATGGAAGGTGAGGAAATGAAGATGAAGAATGAAGGATGAAGAACTTTGCCTATAAAAGAAGAAGAGTTCTTGAAGAGATGGAGGGGTTTTTGTGGGAGAGAATTGAGAGAGTTTTTTTGGAGTAGAAGAGAATTGAGAGAGAGTTTTTGGAGTGGAAGAGAATTGAGAGAGTTTTTGAGAGAATTTCTTTAGAGAGGAAAAAGAGAATTCTTGAGAAATATTTTGAGAGAGTTTTGAGAGGGCTTGAGTGTTTTGAAGCTCGGTGCTACCATTGCCAATTTCTCGCACCCATCAACACGAGCCACAAGTTCATCACCATCGTTCAAGCTCGCCGCAAAGAAAAGAAAGTTAAGTGATTCCCTAACTTTCTTTAATTTCGAATACAAATTAGCACTGATTTTCTACACTCGATTTTTCTCTCTACGTTTTTATGTTAAATAACAGCTGCATATCAACGATGAGACATCAATTGTACAAGAATAGAAGGAGAGCAAAAGGGAAAAAATATCAATGCCCAGTTGCAGTCTAATGGAATTCTAGCGAGATGAGAAAGAAGCGTCAAGGAGAGATAGGACCAAGAGATTTCTCGGTCTAACGAGTCACCAAATCGGTCCAATGATCAAAACAAGCCCGGAGCATAAGTTTGGTGCACGAGTTCAAATTGGGGAGTAATCTTGAACTTATTTCATCATAATTCCATGTAATTTCTTTATTTCAAACGAATGTCAAGAGAAGAAAAACCCAAAAAAATTGATTCTTTGATCTTCAAGTAGAATTCATCAAATTTGTCAAATCCATTATTTTTTTCATGAATTTTAAGGTACCGAAAGGGCATTAGTTGTAATTAATGTAATCAAGTCCCCGGACTCTTAATCTCGGTTCGCTGAAATAAGATAGTTTTCTCCCGCTATTTTATTTAGGTTTCTAATCGACCTACCGAAAATGATTAGTGGCGACTCCAAATTCAAATCACATTGCATGTTAATCATTCGAACCTCAAGTTGCGATTTTGTATGGACTTGGGAGAGTCCGAGTTAGGTTAGTTAATTAATTAACCCGATAATCCATTAGCCCGAAAAAGATGACTTGTTTATTTTTTTTTTTAGGTCGCGACAGATTGGAACTTGTCATGAGATGATCAAACTGCTCATGCATGGGTAGATGAGGATGTACTATTAAATGCATGGGTAGATAAAGCTAAATCTACTCACTAGGAAGGCTACTTGGTGTGACGCAATATCAAAAGTTTCTCACTCGGTTAGATGACATTGCCAACCATTAGACTCCATGGGAAAAGTCAATTGATAGAAGAACTACAGCTCCCAAGAATGATTTTTGGATGAAAATTTCGATTCATGAAAGACAATAGTTTTGCTTCATGAAAAAGGTTTATTGAGCGTGCCAAGCTAAGATCCTTAATCCGAAAGGACTTTTCACATACTCTCTCGGGGGATATCTATTGATCCCAATCAATTACTTGAGGGTTCTGGGACAAATGCTCTTGAGACCTTGCACTTTCTTCGTGTCTAAGGTTTCGGACATATTCACAATGCTTACCTTCTTCGCCAATCGAAAAGTCTTTCGGGGACCGTAATGTTGGCTTGGTCATGAGCTTGCACAAAGTGTTTTTCCCGCTTTGAGGCCACACTTGGGAAACATGTGAAGTTATAACCTTCATCGGATTTACAAGTCAAGAACCTGGAAGATAAGACAAGAAATGATTGGCTCCACCGCTTCGAACAATAGCTTTCTTTGTGAAGTCTTCCTGTCAACTCGAAACATCACAATCGGAAGGGTGTTCGGGTGGATTGTAATGTTGGTTTTGGAAGGCTTATAGGCTTTGAATTTTTCTTTCAATGGCGGTTTATGAGTTGGTGAACATCTTGGTGTCTTTACCAATCTCACTATGTTATGGGAAAGAATCGACTCTAGGATCACAACATGCCTCGAGAGTCCAATCGACTTTCTGTTTTTATTCGACAAGAAAAGAGTTTTACTCTATTTTATGCATTTTTTTTTGTTTGAGGTAAGTTTAATGCTTTTTGGCCTTTGGCTTTTTCTTGTCTAGCCTTTGGCCTTACTTTTACTAAGCACTTTGCTTTTTTAGCCATTTGTTTCTATCTCTCTTTTTTCTCTTCTTTGCTTTTGTCATGAGCTCCTTGGACTCTTGAAACATTTCACATCGATATCGGGTTTTTGGTAAATCGTACATCTTGCCCCAATATGGGGAGATGATCACCACTTGAGTTCTAGAAATGAATGATTTCAGGCTCAACTTGGCTAGCAAAAGGGTATTCAGTATTTAGGTAGAGAAAAGAATGCTATTTTTCGTTTTCGGGATGCTTCGAGCCTTCATGAAAATTCACATGAAGTTACAACACAAAGGTTAACGCAAGTGAAGGCAATTAAATCTTTCTTACCTTTTTCTCCATTGATTTTCAACTATAATCTCCCGTATTTGCCCCGGTGTGGGGTGGCTCTTGACTAAGGTATTTTAAACTCTTCCTTACTCGGGCTCAAAGTGGCTAGCAAGGGATATATTATGTCCGAGGAAAAGAAGGAACTATCTTTTGTCACTTTGACTCGTGTATACATTGCGAATGGATCCTCTCGTCCCAAAACACGAATGCTCTTTTCGCCTCACTCAACTCACATAGTGTATTGGGAACGTGTTTAGACAGAGTTTGCCTTTCGTTTTAAGCACTCTCACTTGACATACTTAATACCTTCATTTCATTAGGCAAAATCATTTGACCAAATGAACTTGCGGGAGATTTCGACGCAAGATACATGCATTCATGAATGGATGCACAAGTTCGATGAACGCGGATGCTTTCTTGGGACGAACTGGAGTGTTTAATCCAATTCAACTGGGAATGAGATCCTTTAACAAAACTTTATGGACTGAACATTAGTTATAACCGACTAAGGATGAAACATTTAAACGAGTCACGCTCCTTATAGCAGTTTTAGGAGTGGGATACTTGGGCTATGGTGGCCGGTTGACCCCTTGTGCCTACTCCTATGAGGATATATTGTAACAGAGCATCCTAGGATTTTACAAAGTGTCCATTTCAACAAGTTATCAAGGGAGCTTGGTGCATCAAGTGTAGTAACCGATGTGGTAGAGGTACTTCTTTGATGTACTTAAGACAAATAGCGACACGGTTCTTTGTTTACCCACTCGTCCCGATTTTATTTCGGGTGAAGTGCTCCCCTCTTTCCCGCCAAAAAAAGGGGTACAAATTTTTTTTATATTTATTTTTATTTACAAAGGAGCCCGCTCTTTTTTTTTACAATGGGGATCACTGGGTCCCATCCCCGGTGTTCTACCCCGGTCGCGTCCGAACCGCCTTCATCCCCTAACCACTAGGCTACTGTCTTGTTGGTGCAATGTGGGGGCTTCACTTTTTATTTAAACGATCCCGTAGGGAGGGGCACAACTTTTGTGTGCCATGAGCGTCGATCATTTGCAAGTTTTCTTTACCTAAGGCACTCCAAATTTAGTCAACGCGGTCATTTGGCTCGGGTTCGCTAAATATTACGCACAATTCGCAACATAAATATGATATACATGTATGCATGATATGCATGATTCTAACAATTGGAGTGACTCAAATCTGCATAGGAAATGAACATCAAGGCCTCTGATTTTATTCATGGAAAATACTTTTTCACCATATCGGCATTTACAAGGCTCGACCGGACCTAACCATCTATCTCGGCTACAATCAACGCGCCATCGGGGAGAACTTTCTTGATCATATATTTCCCTTCATAGTTTTGTGCGAACTTGCCTTTAGGGTGTGGCACAAATGCCAATCTCTTCTTCAATACCAAGTCATTAATCTCGAAGCACGGGGTGGACCTTATGATTGAATGACTTCGCTACACGCTTTTAATAACACCGACCGTGACAAATAACCCACGATCTTTTTTCATTGATCATATTCGGCTGTTCATACCTCTACCGAATCCACTTTGCTTCGATAGCTTCAATTGTGACAGTAGTCCTCAATGATGGAATCTCTATTTTTATTGGTAGCACTACCTCCATACCATATACTAACGAGAAAGGAGTTGCCCGGTTGAAGTATTGATTGAAGTCCAGGTATGCCATCGGGTTTGTAGGGGAGCCTCTCATGCCAATTGCAATAATTCTCCATTGTCTTAGACAAGATCTTGTCGCGACCTAAAAAATCGATCATGGTTAATGGATTATTAAGTTAATTAGATGAATTAACCCAATGCGGATTCTCCCAAGCCCTACTAATTCGCAACTTAGGTTTGATTTTCAATTTAAGAGTCGCCACTAATCATTTAAGGTAGGTTGATTAGAAATCTATGTAAAATAGCGGGGGAACTATTTTATCTCTACGAACCGGAGAAATTGATTTCGGGGACTTGGTTACGTTAATTAAAAATTAGCGCTCTTTCGATACCAATTTCATGAAAATGTCTTTTTGATTGGTTTATATGAATTGGATGCTTGTTTTTGTTTTCTTTTTTCTATTTTTTTATTTTCGAATTTCTTTTAATGGATTTGAACAAAATTAAACAAAAATGTCCATAATATACCTTTAATTCCTAATTTTTCGATAAATCTTCTCATTCCCGAAGATCCAGGCCGAGCGAGATTTTATCCGCTACATCCTCAAGGATTCGAGCAAGTATATGGATAAATATATAGAAATACAACGTCCATTCTTGCCAAAGGGCCAGAATACGAATTTCTATATTTAAATCACCATCCCATTCCATAAGATCATGGACGTAGCGTGTGATTTAATTTTTCGATTTGGACTAGGCACCGGGGAGCATGCATTATAGGCAGTTTTGTTTAAAGATGTACAAATATTTATTGAATTTTCAAAAATCTTTAGGGGATTCCGAAATTTTCAAGTAGATAGGCTCCTATCCACAAAAGATTGATATCTTTTAAAAATTGGAAAGATTATCTCTTAGGATTTTCAAAGTATATCGAGATAATTTTCCAAATCTTAAAGATATGTTCGGAGATTCGAACGCTTATATGACATCTTTTAGATTCAATTCAAATATGGGATAATTTGAATGTTTCAAATAATTTCACAATCTCTTGGGTAAAGATTAGGATCCCAAATTTATTCAACCCACAAGATGTCCTAAATATGTGACAAGATAGGCATCATACATAGTGAATCCACTCAAAAATGTTCTAAACAAGTCTAGATTAAGCAACGAAGTTCCTCATAAGAAAATGCATGTTATTTGCAAACAGGTTTCTCCAAGTTTCGAAATTAGATTAGACGACCATGGTTTATCAATTTTCGAAGATCTGAAGAAAATGTTCACAAAATTCATGAGATATGCTCACGTTCAAACTCCACCAAATTAGGCAAGCATGTATATCCGAAATTCAATTCATGAGACCACAATCGGTTTATATGGCTACATTCTTATCCGAAAATAACTTCAATATTCAGCAAATATTCATCAAGCATTCAAACCAAACAAATATTTTCGAATATCATAGGATAGAAAGAGTTACCTAATTCGGAATTGATCTAAGACCTTGAGCTCCAAGCAGAATTTTTGACCGAATGGCTAGGGACCTTTCACGCGGACGAAGTTCAAACAAAGAGCAGATTGGTCTCGAACAACAAAGTAAAAACCTGCATAATCGTTAGTGGAAACGCCCAAAAAAGGTGTAGTTTTTTTCGAAAAGCAGCAAATTTGGCCTCTGGTTAGCATAAAAATCAGCATGAGCAACCACTAAAATCAACACGAAGAATAGCAGATTTGGCTATCGCACAGAGCGAACTTGGTCCCAAACAATAGCGGACTTAACACAAAACAACAAAGTGGAACTCGGGTACCGAACAGCAATGAAAAAAACAACAGCGAGCAAGAGTGAAACTAAGACCAAATCCTTGCTAGTTGGCCATGATTAGTGTTGGAGAAAACTTGACGAACAAGTAGGGACTTCGAGGCTCTTGAGATCAAGAAGAACGGCGAGTTGCCTCCTTTCTCTTTAACGTATGTTTAGAGCTTTTGTCGTCAAGAGAATTTTTTTGTCCCCCTATTAACCCTAGACATAATAACGTATATATAGAACAAGGGTTTGCTAATGGGCGTAGGATTCGATCTAGGCCATTAGTTTTCAAGCTCTAATAAGGATAGGATTTAATATTAGCCATAGGATTGAAAAATCTGATAATTTAAGAGCCCTAAACTATCAAAATACTTCAAAATTTCGGCCAAAAGAGGGAGAGCATGGGCTGGCCGAATTTCATTGATGTACGGGCTCAATCGCACAAATTCAAACTCAAATTGGGCTTTAATTAACCGAAGGCCTTGTCAGTTAAATAGGCTTAAATGGGCTGAATTGAATTTAAATTCAGGTCCAAAACCTCCTTAAGAATTTCAAGACACCATTGTAAGGCCTTTGCCGAAATTCTCATGCTCAATTATGGGCTCGTCTCAAATTTTCGGGCTCAATTAATGCTCATTCCGAATTTCGGGCTCGAATTAAGGTTTTTCTAAAAATAATAGATATTGAGTTAAAAGCCTTAATTTTTAAATGGACTGATTTGAGATCAAAATAGGTCCGATATGGCCTAATTAATTTCGGCACCCCTACCTGTCTTAGTCGAAATTCTCAAATTAAGTTTGGTCCATCGCTCGTCAAGTTAAGCTCAATTATCACACCTCGGGTCCGTATGCAAGGATGACCGACAAAAAAATAAAAATAAAAATGTGATGCATGAGAAATTAAATTTTGGTGAGAACTAATGTTAATTTTCATTTTGTGCTTAAAATAATGATTTACTAAAAATCAAAATTTAGGTGTCAACAAATCTTCTTGATATTTTTATTCGCCGCCTCAACCGTACTATTCATCTACGGGCGATAAGGCGAAGAATTCAAGTGTTGAATACGAAATTCACCAAGAACCCCGTTAACCATCTTGTTATTGAGATTTGAGCCGTTGTCGATGATTATAGCCTTCGGTGCCCCATATCGGGCAAAGATATCTCGACGCAAAACCCGGCCACGTTCTTAGCCGTAACATTGGCATATGAACCGGCTTCAATCCACTTTGAGAGGTAGTCAATTGCCACAAGTATAAAACGATGTCCGTTTGAAGCTTTAGGGTTAATTGGTCCAATGACGTCAATGCCCTACATTGAGAAAGGCCATGCTTCGGACATCTAGTGCGGCTCATTGGGGGGCGCATCAATTCTTTCTCCATAGACACAGCGGTGATGGCGGGAGCGAACATACTTGAACACAATAGGCCTCTAAAGTGAGCCAATAATATCCTAACCTCATGATCTTCTTACTTAGTGGGTGGCCATTTATATGGGGCCACATTCACCTTCATGGATCTCGCTCATCAATTGATTGGCTTCCTTGGCGTCGACACACCTACGATAATGATTCATATGATCTCTTATACAATATATCGTTCTTGAGAAAGAACTTTGAAGATAGCTTCATTAGATATTTCTTGCTAACCGCCTCACTCCCTTTAGGGAACTATCGCTCTCTGCGAGTAGGCCTTAATGTCATGGTACCATGGCTTTCTATCGCCTCTTCTTCTATCAAGATAGAGTAGGCTGAACATTTCAGGATTTTGATTCTCAATGGCTTGATGTCCGAACCCGTAGTCACTTGGAACATTGAGGATAGGGTGGCCAATGCGTCCGCAAATTAGTTCTGGGCTCGGGAAGATACTCAAATGCTATCTCATCGAACTCTTCAATTATATCCTCTAGAAACTCATGATATGGGATCAATTTCGGGTTACGAGTCTTCCAATTCCACTTGCCTCCGGATGTCCATTTCTATGGCAGCCTGCGGCTCGAGAATGCGAGCTTCGTATTCAACAATGTTATTGGTACATGGAAATAATAAGTTAGCGGCTACTAGATAGTGCTGGCTATCCGGAGAGATAATGACTACCCTTGACCCAAATCCTAATAGGTTAATAGCCCCGTTGAAGTACATGACCCACTTTTCTATAGTCACCAATATAACATGTTCTCTACTTGATCATGCGGTCTCCGGCGTTCTCTACTAACATGTCTGTTTGTAGCTCGACCTTTCATTGACTTCTATGGTACATCGAACTCGAAATGAGAATCTACCACTTAGCCAATTTGCGGACCAACACCGGCTTCTCTAATAGATACTTGATGGAATCACATTCGGTGGTCAACATGATCTAATGGTAAAGGGTATACTTGTCGGAATCTTTGTAACACCCAAACCAGAGCTACATAAGTCTTCTCAACCTCTAAGTAGTTAACTTCTGAATTTGAGAATTTCTTGCTTGAGATAGTATATCGTGCATTATTTCCCATCTCGATGGTCTTTCCCGCACTAACACGGCTCCCAAGGACTCCTTATAGATAGTCGGATGAAGGATCATAGGTATACCAGGAATAAAGCGGAACCAAAATAAGGGAATGGGTCAAATAATGTTGAATCTTCAAGAAAGCCGTCGACATTCAATATCCCACACAATCTTTGCATTCTTCTTGGGAAGCTTGAAAAATGGCCTAGCATCTCTCGACGGCTGGGATATGAACCTTGCCACAAAGTTTAATCTCTTTAGCAAACTATGAACCTCCTTCATAGAAGACAAAGGGGTGCAGACTTATATATGGCCTTCACATTGGACGGATCGATCTCGATGCCCTTACTGCGATCATGAAGCCTAATAATTTCCCGGATCTTGCTCCAAATACGTACTACACGGGATTGAGACGTAATCGATATTTATGTAGGCGCTTAAATAGCTTGCGGAGAATCGCAACATGGTCCTTTCTTGATCTTGACTTCACGATCATGTCATCGACATAAACTTCGATTTCGTTATGCATCATATCATGGAACAAGGTCACCATGGCTATTTGATACGTGGCATCCGCGTTCTTCAAGCCGAAAGGTATGACTTTGTAAAAATGGTCCCCCACGGAGTTGTAAAGGAAGTTTTGCTTCGTCTTTTCTTTCATTCGAATCTAGTTGTAGCCCGAAAAACCATCCATGAAGGAAAACAACTCAAACCCAACTATACTATCAACCAACACGTTAATATACGGGAGTGGAAAGTCATCTTTGGGGCTGGCCTTGTTCAAATCACGGTAGTCAATGTACACCCCGACTCTCCCGTCTTTCTTCATCACTAGGATGATATTCGCGATCCAATCCTCGTAATGAGCGACCTCAATGAAGTCGACTTTCAAACGTTTCATTACTTCCTCTTCGATCTTCTTAGATAACTCGAGCTTCGTCCTTCTCAACCGTTGTTTCTTTCGCGGCATATCCGGATTAGTTGGTAGAACATGTTGCATGATATCCGGGTCCAATCCTGGTATGTCGGTATACAACTAGGCAAATACATCTTGAAACTCTCCAAGAAGGGTGAGCAATTTGGTGGGCTCTACTTTCGGCAACCCCGCCCCAATATTGATCTTTTCGATATTATCTTCGTAGCCAAATTCACGATTCTGATCGGCTCCGCCTACCAACGGCTTTAGTTCTTCATGGTGATTCCATTCAAGTTCAATCTCTTTCGGATCGTCACTATCGTTGCTCGAGCCTGAAGAATCGTCGCCTGGTGACTCCGAGTTACATGAGCTCTTTATCATGAATATGAAAAATGCTATGCTTGAGATACGAAGTAGAAAGGTCAATTCATTTCAATGGCATATAAACAAGGAGCGAGGAAGGTGTGTTTTTCAAAATAGATTTACAACAACATTTTTCAAATGGGTAGGCTCGGGAAATACCCTCATATCATCGGGTCATCCGAGTTTTTGGAAAAACCAAAACTAGAAAGTGTGAAATTTCAGTCCTCAAGCTTATTCTTAGGCTCATACTCGCATCGTCATGGGACCGGCAACATACTTTCACACGTCCTTAATAAAATGTGCTGGTTTAACTGGGGAACCGCATTACAATATGTATTTCCCCTGGCCAACGGCTCGAGACCCGGGGTATATGCAAAAAAGGGTTAGCGTAGTACCTACACATTCCTTGACGAGGCGGGATGGTAAAAGCATATATACATGACAAAAAACATACAAATCCACAATCCTACTTTGGAGAGTTAGGGGAATTAGCCGACAATTATGCCTCCTTAGATACGATAGCACCCGCGAAAGGCTTCTTAGGAATAATCTTTTGGGAGTTGGTCGACTCATCCACGTAAGTCGTGTGTCTCCAAAAAGGCTTCGATATTAGTAGGTGTCATGGCAATATAAGTAATAGGTTCCTCGACTAGTTGGGATAGGGCTCTAAATGTGTCATTCAACTTTTTGGGGGGACGAGGAAAAAATAGCTTGAGGGGATTATCGATGAGCTGGCTACTAAACTTCCTCCTACCACTAAGTGGACGGCATTATCCACAAGACCACCTTGATTGCCCCTTGCCCCGACCTCTTTGACCAGTGACGACCACCTCGGAGGGAAAATGAGTAGGGACTAGCTGCATTATAGTGCCTGGATCAAAGCAAATGGACGGTAGGGCCGTCGGGTCGGCTACGACTATCTTGATATCCAAGTTCTAAAGGATCGTTATTTGGCCTTATGTGGATGGGTTCAATAATGCCCTTACCATATAATCCCAAACCCTCCCCGGGGACATGGCCATATTAGAGCAACATTTTGCTTGATACTAGGAAAGGGCCGGATAGTGATAGAGGTTGAGCGACGGTATCCTTGGGAACATGTATTGTTGATACCAATTCAAAGGTGTGATAGATTGTTTCTTGTTTAGCCCGGGTGGAATGTATGGAACGGTTTACTCCCTTAAGGAGTCGCATATCGATTTCCCCATCAATGGTTAGCATTTGGCCATTATCAACAAACATAACCTTCTTATGGAGGCTCGAGGGGACGGCCCCGGCCATGTGGATCCACGACCTACCCGACAACATGTTAAAGGAAGACGGAATGTCCAAGATTTGGAATGTTGTTGAGAACTTAGTGGGCTTGATCAGCACTTCCGGTTTGGCCTCGCCCATAATATTCTTCCTCATACCGTTGAAAGCTCTAATATGCGACTTAGATGCATGCATTTGCGACTCCTCAAATCCCATAAGATGATACGTACTTAGAGGATAAATGTTCACGGCAGACCAGTTATCAATAAGGTCTCTTGAAACCATTTTGCCTCGGCATTTGATAGAGATGTGGAGAGCATTACCATGTGAAGGACCACTAGAGGGAAGATCCTCATCAGCAAACGATATTTGATCCTTTAGAAAAATAAAGCCCACGAATTCCTCTAACCTGGAGTATGCCGGGTATCGAAGACATGTACCTCATTAAGTACCTTTAGGAGGGCCTATTTATACTTTTCGAAGACTGGAACAATTCGAGAATGGAAATCTAGGTCGACATTTTTCTAAGCTGGTCCACCATGGAAAACTCAATAGTTTTTATGATGGACAAAAAATGCTCGACTCTACTTGACCACAGGTTTCTTCTAAGACAACCTTGGAGGTGCACAAAAAGGACTGTCGGAGTGGTAATCGAATCAATTGCCTCGGTCCCATAGTCTCGGGGGACTTCCTTGGTATTAGGTGTCGCGACCTAAAAAATCAAGTTAATGGATTATTAAGTTAATTAGATGAATTAACCTAATGCGGACTCTCCCAAGCCCTACCAATTCGCAACTTAGGTTTGATTTTCAATTTAGGAACCGCCACTAATCATTTAAGGTAGGTTGATTAGAAACCTATATAAAATAGTGGGAGAACTATTTTATCTCAACGAAAAAAAAATGAGTTCGGGGACTTGGTTACGTTAATTAAAAAATTAGCATCCTTTGGTACCAATTTCATGCAAATATTTTTTTGATCGGTTTATATGAATTGGATGCATTTTTGTTTTGTTTTTTTTTTTTTAATTTCTTTTAATGGATTTGAACAAAATTAAACAAAAATGCACCTAATATACCTTTAATTTCGAATTTTTTGACAAATCTTCTCATTCCGAAGATTTGGGCCGGTAGCGAGATTTTATCCGCTACATCCTCGAAGAATCAAGCCAAGTATACGGATAAATATATAGAAATACAACGTCCCTTCTCGCCAAAGGGCGTAATACAAATTTTTATATTTAAATCAACATCCCATCCCAAAAGATCATGGGCGTGGCGTGTGATTTAATTTTTCGACGGGACCAGGCACTAGGGAGCACACATTATAGGCAGTTTTTGTTTTAAAATGTGCAAATATTTATTGAATTTTCGAAAAATCTTAGGGTATTCCGAAATTTTCAAGGAGATAGGCTCCTATCCACAAAGGATTGATATCTTCTAAAAAATGGAAAGATTATCTTCTGAAATTTTCAAAGTATATTAGATAACTTCCCAAATTTTAAAGATGCATTCAATATCTCCAAAAAATCTGATTGATTCTTGAGTTATTTTGAATATTCCGAAAATATATATTCTACAAGATATGATTGCCTCAAAATCCAAGGTGATCTTATCCTTTAGTATTTTATTTTTCGAATTTTCGAATTTTCCAAATCGGATTAGGGACAAATTAGAACACATGGGATATGCTTCAATTTGGCATCTATCAATCCAAACAGACAAATATCCGAAAATTCACCTCATCCACAAGCATTCAAATCAAACGAACAATTTCCAGCCCAAGCATGGTAATTTGCACGAATTTGATGAACAATTTCAAAGCAATCCGACCGGTTCTATGCGAATAACATAAACAAAACGTTTGAGCTCCGTCTAGAAGACATGGAACACGCAATACAACTTAAAACAAAACCTGCAAACAATGCATGACAACGTCACAAAATAGCAGTTTCAATTCTATTAGAAACGCGTGGCAGATTAGTGATCATGAAAACAACGAAAGCGGTGTGTTTTTTTATCTTGGATCAAACGTGCACATGGAAACAAACATCAACACAATGATCAATCCATGCAGAAAAATGCATGCGATGAAAATCACGAATATGCTCGGGATTACCTCAATTCACGGCGCGAAATTCGAACTAATCGATGCAAAAGCTCCTCCAGACAGCAGCTCAATACAACAACCGAGTTATCCTCCAAATAGCAGTGAATTCTGCACCTTGAATGGGGGCTGAATTTGTGCATGAACCGAGTTGAAAACAGCCCGGATAGCAGCTTCAAACACGCTTGGTTGGTGGCTCGCGTATGAAAATTTTGAATGGCTTCTTCTCGGATCCCTTAATCTCATGTGAATCTAAATTTTCTATATCAAAATTTGCCGACCCTTTAACCATAGGCATAAAGATGTATTTATAGAGAAAACAAAGGCTTTGAGTTGTAGGGTTTATTTTTGATCGTCGGATTTGAGAAATAACGGTCATTGGATCGAAATTTCTACCCTTGATGGGCTTATTCTTCGAATTTTGAAATTTAATGGGGGTAATAGGGCTTGGTTGAATTCCTCAAGTTAATGGACTTATATGCATGAATTTGAGGCCTAATCGGGCTTTAATTAATTAAACGGGTAATTAATTAAAGCCCCTTTCATTTAAAGAGCTAAAATGGGCTGATTTAACTTTGAATTAAGCCCAAACTCATTAAAAATTCGAAAATCCCCCTTGGTGGTAAAAAAAATTGATATTGATGGCGAGCTATACTCGCTTTCGACCTAATTGCGGGACGGGAAAATAAATATGCAATGCATGAAGATTTAATTTTTGTGAGAATTATGGTTAATCCTCAATTTATGCTCATATAAATGATTATCTGAAAATCAAAATTTAAGTGTCAACATTTGCCCCTCTTTGAGTGGAAGCTCGTATAGGTTTCGCTCAAAGACCAAAGATTGCAACCTAAATTTTGTTAATGCGAGTGATAGTAATTTTTGGTGGGATTGAATCCCATTTTTATGTGAAATAAATAATGCATGAAATGCGAGATCGTAAATAACATGTGAAATCTGCACATGGATTGGATATGAGAATACCTGTTTTACCGAATACCTCATAATGCTGATGATTCCCTTAATTTCCAAGCTTCTTGTAGACGCGAGGATTTCAAGGTACTAAGGTGCCTTATCTCGTTATCGAAATTTTCCTCTAACGTGAGACATCGCAAGATATGTTTGTCTTTCGAGATCACGAGAGCTACGTCATCGTGAACCAAAGAGAAGTAGAATCAAGACCACAAGAGCATACGTCGTTGTGATTTGATAAAAAAGGACCAAGGTCATGAGTGCATATGTCATCATGATTTGGTTTGGATCAAAATCATGGGTGCTTATGTCGTCATGATTTGATAAAAGAGCCGAAAATCATAGGAGCTGTATCATTATGAGTCGACTAAAGGTCAAGATCACCAACGCATATGTCTTCGTAAGAGCTACGTCATTATGATTTGGCTAAAGATGTTTGAATTCATAAGAGCTACGTCATTATGAATTGACAATACATCGACATCGCCCGATGCATATGTCTATACGATCTAATCATAAGAGCTATGTCATTATGATTTGAGAAAACGTCAAGATCGCCAGTGCATATTACTTGCATCATACCGCTTAATCACTTGAGATGAACATAGTTAATCTGTCAACACAACATGATATGTCGATAAATTCTTGAATTTTCGCTTACATTACGAAGTTTCATTGGGGAATTTGCCAATAAGAAAATCTCTCGATCCTTTTGACGAATTTGATTAAATCGAATGAGGAACTCAGTAAAAAAGGACTTTTCACTCACTCTCATGAAAAAGGTTTTGAAACCCGACCATTGATGCGGGTAAAAGAAAACACTCAGAATCGTCATCATCATACTTGACAAGGGTCCGGGTATTCTCACAATCACTATAACCGGACCAATTTATGAGGTCTTTTGCAAGAACCGTAATTCGGGTTTGGTCAAGGGTTTATCAAAGGGGACTCGTATGAGTCATTTTCGGCTTTGAAATGAAATGAGATTTTTCTCGTGCATTGGGTTTGCGAAATGAGACAAAATGATCTTGCTTGCACTTCTTCGAGCGATATTTATAAGCAAGTCAAAATCCTACATTAACCCAAGTGCCCTAATCTAAGAGATTTTTAGTAACGGTTGTAATGTAGATTCAGGGGTAGGTCTAGAAATGGAAGGCTTATTTGCAACAAGGGGTGTATAATGATGAGACCGGTAACCATCTCTTTGCTTAGAATGGTATTTTTGCAGATTCCCTAGGAACATTCGAATGCGTCCAACTCGAGACAACCCTTTCTTCCTTCGAGAGATTTCTCTTTTGCTTTTTTTTGCTTTTTCATGAAGGGAGAGGGCCTTTTATCTTTTGATTGCATTTCTTGGGTTTTTTTTTTGAATGCTCAAATTTTCGCTTCCTTCTTTTCTTTTTCTTTTTTTATGGCAAGCCTTTGCTTTTCTTATTCCCTTATCCTGCCTCTCTTGTTGATCTCTTTTTTTCTTTCAAAAGGAAGGAAGGAAGGGGTCTCATCGGGATCCCCCGCATATTTTATCGCGCAGATCTTTTGAGTTCCGGTTTGCCCCAAGGCACTCTACTTTTTATCGGATGGTTTCAGATTATCACCAATCGGGTTTTGAGAAATGAATCCGCCGCTCAAATTGGATTAAGCAAAGGATCAGGTGTGTATGGTATAGAAATGAAATGTTCTTCATCATTCCTAAGGCACTTGAGCTAATATAGGATTCACATGCAACAAATATACTTGAAGATTGATGCAAGTGAAATCAAGAAAAGTTTACCCTTCCTTTGAATCTCCGGAGAATTGCCCCAATGTAGGGTTGTTTCGATAGGGGTATGAAATGAAACAGTCATTCAAGGGGGTTTAACAAAAGGCAACTCTGTAGTGTTTGGATAGAGGAAATGAATGCCTCGTATCAACTTGATCGTCATACTTCTCGCGAGATAATCCTTTACCTTATCGGTATGAAAACTCTCACATTTCCTCAATGAAAATTATGACAAGGATGTGTATAGGAAACGGCTTGCCTTTTGTCGTCCCTGATGTTCCTCATTCAAAATGATCCGTCTAACGAAATCGGAGAGACTTTTTGACTAACATTATCCATAATGAAGATTAGTAATGCAAACGTAAACAAGTGACTAACCAAGTGGGCATAGTACATGAACAAATATCAAATACTTGATTAAAACGTCGAGCAAATCAAACATAATACTTTTTTACAACATCGAATTGACAGGGTTGGTAAAAACATGACCATCCATCTCGCTCAAAATCAAAGCACCTCCTGGAAGTACTTTCTTCACGACATATGGGCCACCATAATTCGAGCAAACTTCCCTTCGGGAAGCGGAACAATGGGTAACAACTTTCGCAAAATAAGGTCACCAACTTGAAAATGTTGGGGCCGAACCTTCTTGTTGAAGGATTTAGTATTCCTCTGCTGATAGCACCGGCCGTGACACAAAGCTTTAAGCCACTTTTCATCGATCAAGTTCAATTAGTCCATCCTCTACTTGGATCCAATCAGCTTTAGTCAGCTTGACCCGAGATAATATGCGTAAGGAAGGGATCTCCACTTCAACCGGCACATCTGTTTCCATCCCATATACAAGAGAATACGGAGTTGCCCCAGTAGATGTTCGGATCAAAGTCCAATACGCCATGAATGCAAATGGTAATCTCTCGTGCCGGTCTCGATAATTCTCAGCCGTCTTAGCCAAGATCTTCTTGATATTCTTGTTGGCCGCTTCCACCGCTCCGTTCATCCGAGGACGGTATGGAGAAGGGTTCGGGTGCTTGATTTTAAATTCTTTGAACAGATCATCAACCGTTTTTGTTTAAGTTCGAGCCGTTATCGTTATTATGGCTTTAGGCGAACCATATCTAGCGATAATGTCCCGACGGATGAATTTTACAACGTTCGAGCCGTGACCGCCAAGTACGATGCAGCCTTCAATCCATTTAGAAAAATATTCAATGGCCACCAGAATGAATCGATGCCCATTAGAGGCCTTGGGATTAATGGGACCAATCACATCGATGCCCCACATAGAAAACGGCCATGACTCGATAAATCGGTGTAGCTTGTTCGAAGGAATATTGATCTTGTTGCCATGAATCCGGCACTTGTGATGCTCGGGACATGCTTGGATGCAATCGCTTTCTAAGATGAGCCGATAATAGCCCAACCTCATGATCTTCTTAGCTAATATGTGTCCATTCATGTGCGAATCACAAATCCCTTCATGTACTACCATCATTAGAAGGATTGCCTCGGCAGAATCTATGCATCTTAAAAGGACAAAATCGAATGATCGCTTGTACAAACTTCAAGGCCATCTTCCTTATGTACTTTTGATCGACATGGTACTTTCCTTAGGAAACTCCCGTTTTTGGATATACGTTTTGATGTCGTGGTACCACGGCTTGCCGTCGGGTTCATCGTTAAGTGCTATACAAGATGCTGGTTTTCTTAGTACTTTGATCTTCAGGGGCTCAACCTCAAGCCCATTGGTGACTTGTAACATTGAAGACAAAGTCGCTAATGCATCAGCGAATTGATTGTGAGTCCTAGATAGATACTCAAATGAGAAATCATTAAATTTCTCCACCAACTCATCCAGATACTCATGGTAGGGGTAGCAACTTAGCATCCCGTGTTTTCCATTTTCCAACGGTCCGGAGGATAATCAAAGCGGAATCTCCAAATAGCTTGAGCCGGGTTATTCCCATTTCAATTGCGGCCCGCAAACCGAGAACGCATGCTTCATACTGCTGTTTTGTTATTTGTGCAGTGACATACCAACTTCGCTGCCACGGGATATTGTTGGCCACCAGGTGATATTAGAACCGCTCCAAAGGCTTGATCTAGATAAATTTACAGCTCGTCGAAATACATAGTCCAGATATAATCCTCCATCGACATGATTCTATCCTCGAAATGATAGGTATCATCGTCTTGCCCCGGATTTTCGGCTAGGACATCTGCTATGGCCCGTTCCTTGACCGACTTTTGGGACAAATATTGAACATCAAACTCGAAAAGAGGATCCGCCATTTGGCAAGTCTACCGATCAAGGCGGGTTGACTCAGCAAGTATTTGGCAGATCACATTCTATCACCAAAAGCACTTGGTAATGTAAGGTATATTGCCGAAGTCCATGCAGTACCCGGATTAACGCCGCGCATGTTTTCTCTATTTCGAATACTTCATTTCGAAACCGTGAATTTCTTGCTCGGATAATAAATGGATCGTTCTTTTCCGTCCTCCCGCCTTTCTTGGGCTAACATGGCGCCCAAAGATTCGCTATGGATTGTGAGGTAGAGGATCAGAGGTTGCCCTAGTGTTGGAGGAACAAGTACGAGTGGATTCATGAGACGCCGTCAGCCTTCCCAAAAGCTTCTTCACATTCGCTATCCCATTCGACTAGCGCATTCTTCTTTAACTGACTTAAGGAATGGCTTAGTGGTCTCGATAACCGAGAGATGATTCGAGCAATATAGTTTAGCCTACCCATCAAACTTCGGACTTCTTTAACCATCGTCGGCGGCTTAAGCTCACGGATGGCCTTGACTTTAGACGGGTCGACTTCAATACCCTTACCGCTACCACAAATCCGAAGCAGACTTGCCCAAGCTGGTCCCACAAAACACACTTGGCGGGGTTGAGGCTTAACCCGAACCTTCAAGTCCGTCGAACAATTTCTTTAACGTTTCGACGTGATCTTCTCCATGCTTTATCTTTGCTATCATGTCATCGACGTAAACCTTAATCTCATTATGCATCATGTCGTGGAAAAGGGTGACCATGGCCCGTTGGTAAGTAGCTCCAAAGATTTCCGAGACCGAACGGCATCACTCGGTTATGGAACATCCCCATGGTGTGGTGAAAGTGGTTTTCAACTTATCACCGACGTTCATCGGATTTGATTGTACCCAGAGAAACCATCCATGAATGAAAATAATTCAACGAGTACGTCGATATGCGGGAGGGGAAAATCATCTTTAGGATCGGCTTTGTTCAAATCTCGATAATCGACACAGATCCGAATACGCCCATCTTTCTTCATGATCGGGACTATATTGGAGACCCAATCGAATATTCCGTAGTCTCAATAAATCCGACGTCAAGTAGCTTCATGACCTCCTCTTTGATCTTTCGCACCAATTCTGGTCCGGCCCTCCACGATTTTTGCATCACCGGCTTAGCCGAAGGATCGATCGGCAAACAATGTTCGACAATGAAACCGTCAAGATCGGGCATGTTTGCATAGGACCAGGCGAAAAATGTCCTGGTAATTCTTCAAGAGCTTGATCAAGCGCTCGACATTTCGGGGAAAGTTTCACCCCTATCTTAACCTCTTTAGGATTTTCGTCATCGCCCAAGTAGATCGGTATAGTTTCCTCACCAGTTAGAGGTTTAATCTGTTTCGTCTGCTGAAATCTTGACGTATTTCCTCGTAGTTAGGAGTGAACTCGTCCAAATCGTATACCCGTAATCTACTGGATCTCCCTCTTCCCATTTTCCCTGAAACATAAAGTAGGAGAATCAAGAGGACAAATAGGGTTTAAATATCGATGCATTTCTTTGCCAATCGAGTACTTTTAGCAACATTTTTTTTAAATTTTCGAAGACCCGGGATGAGAATTCTTGTTTGAGCCCAACCCTCAATACTTACCATAGATGACGGATTATCCAATCATTGGTTATCGTCATCGGATTGGTTTGGGATACTCCGCAAGATTTCAAAGATCATAATAAAAATTCTCTATAATTTTATTGATGTCAAATCAATTAATTACATCTTATTGAAAGGGAAGTACGACATTGAATCAAAATCCTATGAGAGCAATGCGACCTAAAGGAAAGCAAGAAACGCCCTACGCAGGGGAACATGAAAAATAAATAAACAAGTTTTACTCTAAAACCAATCCCTCCAGCGGATCGTCGAACGTGGCGTGGACGGATAGCATCGGGAGTTCACGTGCCATAATGGGCTCTTTTTCAAGTACGCCATCAACCTTCGTGGTCTCTTCCAATACAACAAAGAATAGTCGATTATCGAACCAGCCAAGCATGGTGGATGTCCTCATTCTCTTCGTCTAGCAACATCGGATCAGCATCTTGGCATTCGGGAACACTATTCCTAGATCGTCTTCAAACCGGCTCAACTCATCGTAACCGCCGGTTACTCTAGCCAATCGGTAGGTAGTGTACGGGGCGGTGGCAAAGGACCGCGTTCTTCCTTACCACGACCGGTTGTATATCGCTTGTCATGCCTAGGGCGATTATACCTCGATATCCCAAACTACCGTGTGGGATTGCTATTTAAGTTTGATCGGGAGTGGATCCCTTGGCCATGCCAACCTAAACCCATGCCGGGCTCGAAACCACAAATAACCATTACCTTTGCCATTATAAGGGAAGCGGATGACACATCCGGAATGGGTAAAGGGCTCTTTGGAGATGCATGTATGGTGTGTACTATCTCAAAGGCGTGGTAAGAATCTTCATCATCATGAACCGGCTTGATGTAAGGGATGGTCTTTTCATTGAAAATCCGGTAATCTTCCTCTCCGTGGACAATCACCAACTTCGCTCGACCACGAACTTAATCTTCGATGAAGGCTCGATGGGACGGCCCGGCATTATGAATCCAAGGACGGCCTAGGAGAAGGTTAAAGGCCGAAGGAATATCCAAGACATAGAAGAGAACATCAAACAAAGAGGGCCCGATCTGAATCTCCAAGTTGATTTGCCCCAAAGACATCCTTCTTCACACCATCGAATGACTTGACGGAAGTCTTGGCCGTCCGCAACCTGGCCAAGTCAACTTCAAGAAGATTCAATGTGGCTAATGGGCAAATATTTAGTGTTGACCCGTTGTCAATAAGTACCCGAGCTACGTAAGTTTACTTATGTTTGACTGTTATGTGTAAAACTTTGTTATGACCCCGCCTCGAGCGAAATCTCATCGTCAGCAAATGCGACTTGATCCTTTAGAAGGATGGTCCTTACAAAGTTCTCTAGTTTATCCCGCTCGATATTTTCGGGTACGTGAATTTGACCGAGTACCTTCATCAAGGACTCCCGATGCTTCTCAAATGAATCCGGAAGTTCAAGAGGGACACCGAGCCGGTAACTTCCGCAATCGGGTCGACAATGCTATACTCACTTGTCTTGATTATGGCAAAAATTCCTTAGAATCTTTCTCGGTGACTTGCTTAGTCTGCTGGCTCTCATTATAAGTGCGTCCCGATCTTGTTATTAGAGCAAGATCATAGGACCAAGGAACCGCCTTGTCATTGTCATACATAAAAGGTTGGGGCGAGCAATGACAATTCCGAGTTCATCATCCGCTGCAACCTCCAAGGCGGGTATGTCTACCAGCTTTGAGTCATTCTTGATTAAATCAGCCACGTCGGCATGTGCTACCTCGGACTCTTGAAAGGACTCGGGTTGGGTCAAAGTTGCAAACTCCCGATCCCAATCAATGACAAACTGGGATATAGTGGCTACTGTCCCGGCTTGATTTTCCCGCACTATGAACCCGTTCTTTATGAGGTGGAAGACCTTTTCTTTCAGGTGATCGAGCGATGTCGGTTCACCGACCCCGTAATAATCTACCCCGATTAGAGCGTCGAGAACATTTGCTACTTGGATCTTAAAGGCGCCAACCTGTTCGATCCCCAGCCCAAATACAAGCATTAACTTTGTTTGAATGATCTCGGCAAAAGATTATTCTGGACATTCGGCTGTTTGTTGTTTTGGAACGAGAATGCCTTTGAATCGAGTAGATCTTGGATACGATGCTTCAAAACGAAATAGCCATCGGTGTCATGTCCGGCCTCGCTTTGTGGTAATCACACTTCTTCGATGGATCATATCTCGGCAAGCTTGTGTTCTTGGGTCGCAGAGGCTCGGAAGTCGCAAGCCTTTCTTAAGTAGAATCGCAAAGTACTGCGACGGGGTTCCCTGGTAGAGGGGTGAGCGGCCGAGACCGTCATAGATTTCCTCTTTGTCGTTGCGCATTATAGTTAGCATGCTACCGATTAGGAATCAGTATGAATGGCGTCTAGGTCGTGGGTCTTTAGCCGTAGGTCATGTTGACCTATGGGGCCGACTCCTTGTCCTTCCTTACCGCAAACCTCTTGGTTGCCGCGGCGGCATCACCATACCAGCCTTTCTTCATCCGTTCTCGACTTCTTCGGTCATTGCGATGAGATGGCTGAATGATGTTGTAGCGGATCTCAAAATTCGAGTTCTCATGACTTGAGGCGGGGTGGAAACGAACAATTTCATAAGTTTCCTTTCGAGAGGGATCGATTTTAGCCGAGATGCCACGTTCCTCCACTTGGTGGCATACTGTTTGATCAGTTTCTCCTTTCTTCATCTCAAACCGCTCAAGATCTTCTCTCGGTGGTGAGCACGTCCAGGTTAAAGCTGAAGTGCTTGATCTAAACATTAACCGCCTTCTCCCAATCGTCCATACGGTAGATCTCGTAGTCGTATACCATCTCATGGCAGCCTCTTTCGACTAATCTGGAAAGTCTCGAACCATTAGGGGGCCATTGGTCGAATGCTTATTCATTCTTGCTTGGTACATCTCGGACGTGCTGGACCAGGGTTGGAAGTCCCATCATATTTCTTGAAGTCGGGCATGTTGAATTTTTCTCGGTACCACGACCTTTGAAAAAATAGATAGGTTAATCTAGGGTATATTGTGTGTGCCTTCCACCTCATGGATCCGTTGCTCCATTTAGGCAAATAGCTTGGCCGTTTCATCGGTTGGTCTCATAGCCACAGGGGTGGCTTGGGAGATAGGAGCTGGTGATGGGGTGCTCGAGCTAGCGCTAGTAATGATAAAGTCCTCTAGCGGCATGGTGTAACCAGGGACATGCTCAAGCCATCTCGGGATTGCTTGCGGGAGGGTCGGAGAAGCGACGTTCGAGGTGTTGGACCGGTCGGGTGTTTAGCAAGCAGCAAGTAGCGGCCATCATGCGCTCCATCATCTAGTTCATCATGCCCCCAAACTTCGGTTCATCATGCTCTCAAACCTTTGGTTCATAGCCTCGAATTGCCTCCCTGCAGAGCTTCTTGGACCGCGTTGTTGATTTCAAGCTTTGTCGGCCATTTTCTTTCTTAGCCAAAGAGCGGGTAACTCATGGGGAACCCGTGATAGATTACCTACAAGGAAGAGTCGTATGATGAGTATAGTGCATGAGAGACACCGAGTAGATCCATGGCTAATCTAAACTTGTGAACTTTACTCAAACTTGACTTGTGATCCCGACCAAGAGATTCCAGTTTCGTCGAATTTCGGCGAACAATTCGTGAAAATTCAGAAAGTGGTCAAAATGATACAAAACATTACGAGTTTGTAGCCGGGAGGCTGATGAACAACTTTCATGTAGAGTGATTAGGCTAGAAATGAATGTATCGATACCGTTTAATGTGTATAACCGAAAAGTCTTGTTCAGAAAATAGTTTTGTCTCGCCTATTGTTAAAAAAATGAAGGAGCCCCTTAGAATGCGAGATAAATTCTGAAAATTTGTAGGCTGTTATTTGAAACATGGATCTAGAACTTTCATGTTTAGTGGTTCCACAAAAAGGCACGGTTTCTGATGTTAAATTGCAAAACGATTCTGGAGTCTAAAAACGTGTGAAATTCCAGCCTGATCCACTCCGGCCATTAATTCCATAAAAAATGGAAAACATATTGGATTACCATGAAATATTTTTGATACGATGGTTCAAGATCTTACGAACATTTTTTTGTTGGAAGTGTGGAAATTGAATACCACCGGAACGAGGTGAAAAAAATTTCGAACAAAATAACAAGGTCAGCCTCGAAAACAGAACCGAATTATTGACTGAAAGTATAATCAAAAGTAACAAGCCCAAAATCCGACAAAAATTCCCTAACAATAAACCTGATAAAGAAAAATAAACCAATGACAAGAGTCAAACGACTAAAAGCATATCACTTCGAGGGCCCCGCTCCATTCTTCGATCTCTTGGGTTGGGAACCGGCTTGAGCCTTTAGACGGTTGATCGTCTTCTGCGTGATGGCAATTTCCTCATGGGCCTCAGCTAACGAACGCCTTAACTCATTGTTTGTGTAACCCGTTGAGGTAACATCATGAAGCTTCGGACTCTAATCTTAGGGAATGGAGTGTTGCAACCGATATTCTATGGTGGACTGATAAGCTTCTTCACTGGCTCCAAAGGTTTCCTCGGAAAAATGAGCTTGATTGGTTGGCTCGCGGCCCACGGGTAACGAGTGTTGACGACCTGTCCGCTCATGGCCCGTCGTCAAGTCTTCGAGGTTTAGGTGGGTCCGGACAGACGGTAGAGACGAAGGCATCTTCGAACGCATCCGAACTAGCGAACTACTCGGGGTGGATAATACTTGGCTATCCCCGTAAAGCCCAGGAGGGTAATCGGTCCCAGTACGGCCAAAGGCAAGACGAGCCTCCTTACATTGGAATCAAATAGCATGCCATTGGAGACATTTAGTGGATGGAGGAGCCCTCACGAGTTTTATCCATTTAAAAAATGATAGTCAAGGGTATTAGATTGTTTTTCTTTGTAAATAACCAACGGAGGTGCGAGGTTTCTCAAGACATCGACGACACAAGTTCCTTACATTCCTTAATATGCGACGTAAACCATACTTGCAAAAGCTCAGCAGGGGCCCTAAGGACTTTAGACTTGCCCCGCTTAAAATTATTCGAGAGAAATGACGGTTTCAGCCGGGATGGCATTCTCAAAATTCCTTTCCTCACAAACTTGTCGGACAAAGTGTGCTAGACGAGGAATGACAGAATTTTTATAATGAGGAAAGATGATCAAACCAAAAAATGCTAGTAAAAAGACTTTGCCCTTTTGCGGTGATCGGGCCTTGTTAAAGCAAACAGTAAGGAAAGTGAAGGAGCAATGTCCATAGTTTGTTTTTAAAACCCTTTGCACAACGGGTAGATCAACCATTAAAAATTCAGCTAAGACACGAGAGGCATCCGCATCCAAGAACCGGCTAATGAGCTCATCATCGAGAGACTTACCAATGAGCACGCTATACTCTTCCAATGTAGGGGTGAGTTCATGCTTACGAGCAAGAAAGTAGCCGTCCGAGGGACCCAACAAGAAGCAAGGCCTTGGATCATACCGATACGAACATGGATATCAAAAAGATGAATGAGCTTCCCCGGTCGGCTCTTCACATAATGGCGCGTAACCTCATCAAGTTGGGGGAGCCACTGACCAAATCCTTCGTCGTCACTTCCATAGTACAAATGTTGCCGTGCCCCATGAAATGAAAGACTAAGAGGACGACGCACATAATAAGACAAGACGCCTAATAGCCATGGACCGACTCATAAAAAAAAACGCATATACGCAAAGATGTTCAATGATACGTAGACAAGCAACATGACATATGCATGCTTTATTAGTATGATTTTTAGAGCCTTCAAAAGCGAGCCCGACTTAACGATTTAAGTTGTGTTTTCGCCCTTTTAAGCTTAGGGAATGTTAAGAAAAGCCCCTCGTGCCCGCAGATTCAGCCCGAATGGGGAATCTTAACATGGTCGGGTCGAGGGTAAGAACGTCCATTCCTCCATCCCGAGGCCATGCATATCCTTATCGAGACACCATCCTAGGTTAATCTAGTGTTTTAGGTCCAATGTAATGTCATGAGTCATGCGTAGTAAGTGTAGTCCATCCAAGCAGAGTATTCACAAACGTATAAATAAAATACCGAGATATAATAAAATAAAATAAAATAAAATCACCGAAATTACAAAAAATGCCCGAAAACCCATCAAAACGATTCCTAATCGCCAAAATCCATCATACATCATCGCCATTGGCGATGACTTATGTTCAGAGACCATTTTCCTTTGGTCCACCAAATTTGAGCCCATTTTAAGCTCGTCCGCCGCCTATCCGAGAAATTCAACATAATTGAACAAAAAGGCGAAACGGCCCAAAAACGTCGATCCAATCATCACAAATAACCAATCAAGACATATGACATGAAACTCGCGGCTTAAGTCCACAAATTTTTATTTTTTTGAAAATTAATTGTGAATTAAGGAATTTCGAAAATTGAAAATTGATTTCCAAAAATTGATTGGAAAATTCGGTTCACCTTTTAGATTTTCGAGCAAATTAAATTTTAATATTCCCCAGTGGAGTCGCCAAGTTGTCGCGACCTAAAAAATCAAGTTAATGGATTATTAAGTTAATTAGATAATTAACCTAATGCGGACTCTCCCAAGCCCTACCAATTCGCAACTTAGGTTTGATTTTCAATTTAGGAGCCGCTACTAATCATTTAAGGTAGGTTGATTAGAAACCTATATAAAATAGTGGGAGAACTATTTTATCTCTACGAACTAGAAAAAATGAGTTCGGGGACTTGGTTTCGTTAATTAAAAATTAGCGCCCTTTCGGCACCTATTTCATGAAAATGTCTTTTTGATTGGTTCATATGAATTGGATGCTTTTTTTTTGTTCTCTTTTTTCTTTTCTTTTTCGAATTTCTTTTAATGGATTTGAACAAAATTAAACAAAAATGCCTAAAATATACCTTTAATTCTGAATTTTTCGATAAATCTTTTGATTCCCGAAGATCCGGGCGAGAGCGAGATTTTATCCGCTACATCCTCAAAGATCTAAGCCAAGATACGGATAAATATATAGAAATGCAACGTCCCTTCTCGCCAAAGGGCGGAATACGATTTTTATATTTAAATCACCATCCCATCCCATAAGATCATGGGCGTGGAGCACACATTATAGGCGTTTTGTTTTAAAATGTGCAAATATTTATTGGATTTTCGAAAATCCTTAGGGGATTCCGAAATTTTCAAGGAGATAGGCTCCTATCCACAAAGATTGATTTCTTTTAAAAAATGGAAAGATTATCTTCTAAAATTTTCAAAGTATATTAGATAACTTCCCAAATTTTAAAGATGCATTCAATATCTCCAAAAATCGATTGATTCTCGAGTTATTTTGAATATTCCGAAAATATATATATTCCGCAAGATATGATTGCCTCAAAATCCAGGTGATCTTACCTTTAGTATTTTAATGTTTGAATTTTCGAATTTTTCAAATCGGATTAGGAATAAATCCGAAAAAGGGGATATGCTTCAATTCGGCATCTATCAATCCAAACAAACAAATATCCGAAAATTCACCCTGACCCACAAGCATTCAAATCAAACAAACAATTTCCAGCCCAAGCATGGCAATTTGCATGAATTTGATGATCAATTTCAAAGCAATCCGACTAGTTCTATGCAGAATAACATAAACAAAACGTTTGAGCTCCGTCTAGGACATGGAACACGCAAAACAACTTAAAAAATGTGCAGACAATGCATGACAACACCACAAAACAATAGTTTCAATTCTATCGAAACGTGACAGATTAGTGATCATGAAAACAACGAAAGCGGGCGTGTTTTTTTGTATTGGATCAAACATGCACATGGAAACAGCATCAACACAGTGATCAATCCCCGCAGAAAAACGCATGTGACCAAAATCACGAATATGCTCGGGATTACCTCAATTCACGGCGCGAAATTCGGACCGATCCGATGCAAAAGCTCCTCCGGATAGCAGCTCAATACAACAACCGAGTTATCCTTCAAATAGCAGCGAATTCTGCATTGAATGGGGGCTGAATTTGCTCACAAACAGAGTTGAAAATAGCCCGGACAGCAGCTCCAAACACGCATGGTCGGTGGCTCGTGTATGAAAATTTTGAATGGCTTCTTCTCGGATCCCTCAATCTCACGTGAATCTAAATTTTCTGAATCAAAATTTGCCGACCCTTTAACCCTAGGCATAAAGATGTATTTATAGAGAAAACTAGCGCTTTGAGTTGTAGGGTTTATTTTTTTACCGTCGATTTGAGAAATAACGGTCGTTGGATCGAAATTTATACCCTTGATGGGCTTATTCTTTAGAATTTTGAAATTTAATGGGGGTAATAGGGCTTGGCCGAATTCCTCAATTTAATGGACTTATATGCACGAATTTGAAGCCTAATCAGGCTTTAATTAATTAAATGGGTAATTAATTAAAGCCCATTTCATTTGGAAGATCTAAAATGGGCTGATTTAGCTTTGAATTAAGCTCAAACCCATTAAAAATTCGAAAATCCCCCTTGGTGGTCAAAAAAATTGATATTGATGCCGAGCTATACTCGCCTCCGACCTAATTGCGGGACGTAAAATAAATATGCAATGCATGAAGGTTTAATTTTTGTGAGAATTATGGTTAATCCTCAATTTATGTTCATATAAATGATTATCTCGAAAATCAAAATTTAGGTGTCAACATTAGGGATAACTAGTGTGCCCTCATTTGCAACCGTTGATAGTGTATCAATTGTAATTGGGTGGAAGTCTGCTTCTCGCAATATCCAAACTAGCGTCTAGCCGAGCTTCCATGCGGATAAACTCTTCGGAGGTAAGGTCAATGACTATGTGGCCTTTATCTCCAAGCCGATAATATTCTAGACCTTCTTCAACGGTCAAGTCTATTACAACTGGCCCTACCATAGCAACGAATGCCTCATTCAAGTTGGCCATTATTTCGGGGACTACCGCATCATCGGGAGCGGTTTCTTCGGTGTTAACAGGGCTGATCGACATCTATTAACGTGATCGCATCGTCGGTGGGTTCCAAGACATCAAACTCCTTCCCTCACTCAGTCCAATAAGCTTGTATTTCAAGGAGGGACTCTTAAAAAAACCAAGGCGGGGGTGAGTACCGTACCATAAAATCATATCCACCATTGGGTGGACCTAGGGTATCTACTATCTCCCCGCAGCATGGGGAATCGACTTCTAGGTCATGACCTTCCTCCGACCGAGATGGTGCCACTTCAATTATGATTGCGTCCTTCGGCTCGATTAACGAGTTCCCGGGCTCAACCGCCACTATCCCTAAGTCCGGCTCGATGGGGGCAGGATCGAGAATACGAACTACATGAATAGGAGGTGTAGAGCCAATGACTTCCTTTGGGGTAGCCCGAATTACTCCCATTCGGACCATCTCAACGATGCATATACATTTTTCTTGGATGGGGATGATATCCATACTACCAGTCATTTGAAATGAGTGCTAGATATATCTCGACAACATCTACTCGTAATCTTTTTTTGGTAACTCTTCTCATCTCCTCGATGACTCCCACGTTCGGAGCATAACCCGATAGTGGGTTTCACCGCACATTCCGCTTGAAGTCCTTAAATGACAGGTGTTTTCCTCTAAAAGATCCTAGACTTTATGCTTGAGGATGTAGTAGCCATTAACATCATGCCTCCTTTCGCCGCGGTGGAAAACACAGGATTTGGAGGGTCGAATCCATGATACTTTGGGGGGTTACTTCAGCAGCCTCTTTAGCTGCATACCGCTTGCCTAACAAAGCCGGTAAAAGTTGTGATAATGGCCTTGGTAATGGAGTAAATTGTCTTGGTTTCCTAGGTTGATTATTTTGATATCCGCTACCTTGATAACTTTCGATGCGATGCCGATCGGTTAGGGGTAGGTTGGGAAACTAGCATCGGTTGTGAAAATGGAGCTTGGACAAAGGATACTTCGACTTCCTTTTTCTTTCTAGTGGATGCCCTTCTACCGGCACATTCCGCTATTCTTCCTTCATGCATTCCCCCTCAATCTTTTCTCTAGCCTCCACAAGCAACGAGAAGTTCGGAATCCCTGCTCCAATGGAATCCTGTTCCAATGAGCTTTTGAAAGAACTCATTCTAAACGGTTTTCACGAAATGTTAATCATCTCCGACTCCTCGAGGGGTAGGCAAACTTCGGCGGCTATAGTACGCATCCGTGAGCAAAACTTCTAAATGTTTCGTCCTTCTTCTTTATTGTGCGGGACAACACTTCCCGTGTTAGCGCCATCTCCATATTGTATTGGTATTGTTCTATGAATGCCTTAGCCAACTCCTCCCACGTAGTCTTATTTGCCTTTAGATCCAAGAACTAGCGAAGTTTGTATCGTAGGGAAATATTTTTGATGTAACGACCCATCCGATTGGTGCAATAAACAATATGCGCCCTTAGATCGCCCTTGCTCGAATACTTCGTGAAGTATGGAACTTTAAACTTATTAGGGATGTTGATCTTGTCATATCGGGATAAATCCCCGAAATTTTCGAGTTAATACTTATCCTTGAGCCGTTATTCTAGATCGGCGAATCGCTTTTGGTTTCTTCCTCCAATCGAGCTGAGATAGCCGCCGAGATGGGATCAAGAGGAGCGGGCACAAGAACTTGAGCAACCGCCTCCTTAATAACTGGATTTGCCGAATCGTCATCAATATGGCAAAGCACATCACTGGCGGTAGAAGCTGCACTTGATTTTGGTTGTATCTGTATTGAAAGTGCTCTTACTTCGGCAGATAACCGGATCATCATGGCGTTTAAATCTTGGACCTCCGCGAAGGTGGCGGGCTCCTAAACTCCGATTCCGTGCTTCTTTATCTTCACATGCCTCTATACGTGCAATTACGGACCCAGTGTGGACGGGCGAACTCATAAAGCCAACAATATTTGCTTGATAAAAACGACAATGTAAACTTTTGCAACAAACTCGGTATATGTAAATTCTCCAAAGAAACCTAAGCCGAGAGAATAGACATTATCGTAGGTAGTTTATAAAAGAATACATGGTCAAATGAAAAAACACGTAATAATTATATTAACAACAAAGTCAATAAAGAAATATAAGCTTCATATAATAAATAGAAATGGAGTCACAACATCATATTACAAAAGACCGTCATAGAAAGTACTAAAGTATGATATAGACTCGATGGGAAACAGATCCATTGGTATCAAAATGCCCACCGGCTTGACCACAAAATGGGAGTTTCAGTGCGACTTATCCCTGTTTCTTGGCTCATTGGCCGTCTTCTTGCTAGAGACCACAGTGGATGTCCTTTGGGGCTATAAAAGGTACGACAATTTGGCAATTAGGATCCATCGAGCGGTGAATGTATGCCAAGGATGCTTGATGGAGTCCCATTTCGCCCTCTAGCTCGAGAGTTTGGACAATGTTTCCGCTCATAACAGCTTCTCCCGTGTATTCTTGGTATTGTCAATGTATATTTGCCGAAGGGCCATTTCTTGCTTATCCATCCGACCGAGCAGGAGGTTGAACCCGAATAATTATCCCTTCAATGGAGGTGCGATATCCCGAAGACCTCTATGCTGTCCGACGGTCCTCGGTGGGTAGTAGGTAGTGGCACTAGTGAATCTCAACAAAGATATGAGATCGGTGTTGGCGGCAAGAAGGCAGATGCTTTGGAATTGGGACCCCTTGAATCTCCATTGGAATTGGTATGGAGTTAAGCTCCTCAAAAAATGGAACCAGCCACGGAATGTCTCGTATGTGAGGTTGCATTTGCAAGTATATAAGCTTTTCAAATGGGTGAGTACGATGCTTGTGCTCGAATATATCATGTGGGAAGATTTTTTATGAATATGAGAGATGAACCATGTATATAAAAGGTCCACAGGCGCTTGAAACACTTTCTTCCCATCGAATGAGCCTTAAATTCATTGAGAGACAAGAAAGATTCAGCTAGGATCATAGGGATGAAGTTCCAATTGATGCAAACTAGTCTCACAATATGGGCCACGAGAGGGTTCATGGTGACTCGTAGACACAGGAAATATTATGAATCCAAAGAAGGCCGGAAAAAAAGCCCGGCAGACTTGGTACCATCTTCCTTGGCCGCCTTTGACAACTTCCCGACTAGAAAGGTCGAGGTCAACAGCTAGCGTTACTTTTGAGTACTTTAGTGATCTCGACTTTGGGTGTATCTAGGAATTCGACGAGGGTGCTTGTAGGATCATGGCCTAAAGGTAGCTCAATCAAATTTTCCTCTGGACAAATATTAGTGATGAGACAAGTATTCCTCGAGGATGGGGTTTGGCTCATGACCATTAAAGATGAAGGTCAATGTAATCGGATTCCAAAAATGCGTCATGGCTTGGATGGCATGGGCTAGACAAAGCGAACCTAGAGTAGATGTAAGAGATGGCCAATCCGTTCCTTGATATATCACTGGTTGTGATGAACTATACCCTCCCACTATGCCAATAAAAGTCTTTCGGGAACAAGGATAAGGGTGATGTCATGTTTTTCCATTGAGTCTCGTATCACATGTAAGTATTTCGATGAGTCAATTAACATAACAAGGACATTACAAAGGTTTGAAAAAATTGGGACAAAGTAGAAATCATACTCACAAGTGGTTGGTGAATAGTACCTACTAATGGCATAAACACACGCATGCTAACAAGTGGGATTTGAAACATAAAGGGTAGGGTAGACTAACAGCTAAAGGCTCCCACCACAATGAAATGATGTACCCCCCCCCAAAAATACCGACAAAGATAATCTAGTCGGGGCACATATTTATAGGTGATGAGTGGGATCGAAAATGATCGTGCCATTTGCGGACACTGGGTATGACCCAATCTATTTTCGATACCTCCTAAGGGTTTCCTAGGATCGTAGTCCCGGTTTGACCGTTAGATATGTGTGTAATAAGTGTAGTGTATGAGAGACATGCATATCGTAGTATATCAAACATCGCTTCAATATACATCTAGAAAACATACATTCCCATGACTCTTTGCAAAACAGACATGTTAACAATCATTCCACCCCTTGTAACTCTCAACCTACAAAAATATCTAACACACGGTTAGAGGATTAACTTGGTTTTCCTCAGCGCTGTAAAATGGAGATCAAGTTAGGTAACAATCAACTCGGTTATTACGGCCTAAGTCTACATAGGTTCGTAACTCATTTTCCCCAATGAAGTCGCCAAGCTATGGCAACCTGTCTTAAACCTCTCCCGAGGGTCCAAGCAGGTTTAGAGGTATTGCCATAGGTCAATAGAGTAACTCTCCCAAGTCCTACCTCGCGTGACATTGGATTTCTTGTTATTGATTAGTAAATTAAAATGCTACTAAGAGTCGCCACTAGCCTATTGAGGTCGGCCGAAAACCAATTGAGATATGAAAGTATTATCTTGATTCCTACGCAACCAAAGCTTCTAGGTTTGGGGATTTGTTTACTCTAACTAGATAATTAGCGCCCTTTCGGTACCTAACCAGTCAATATTCCCTAAGGTGACCACATATTCTCGCCTATCATTTTAAGCTTGCTAAGCATCTAGCTAGTACTAAATGATCAAGCATAATATTTTTCTGTCATTTCGTGCAATTACCTATTTATCCTTAACCTAACAATATAGGGAAAGCGATTAACGAGCAATTTTTCAAAAGACAAGTGTTATAATAAATTATCGCGACTAAATATGCCAAATAAAGACTCGGAATGAACACTTGCGGACCAAATCTATGATGGCTATATTTAAACAAACAACTACAGCAGAAAGGTCGAAGTATATCAAGATCGGACCGGATTGGATATCGGTCTTCAATCAATGCCAATCGGAGGACTAAAATCTCATATGAGGAGTAAAAAGGTTAAGGAAACTGTTTTTCAAAATTTTTGAATTTTTTTAGATTTTTCAAAATTTTTGGAATTTTTTATTATTTTTATTATTCTTTATTTTATTAAAGGGAACCGAGTCAAGGCCGGGTTCTCGGACCCGGGCTCGGATCGGGTCTTGAACCTAATCCGGCCCGAGAGAGAGGACCGATCCGGGCCTAGCCTACAAAAAATAGGTTCAGGGTTCACTCTTCTTATTCGGGATGAATTGGACCCAAATCTCCCTCCAACCCATCTTCTAAAGTCCACGCTACTCATTTCTTTGGAACAAAATAGTACAAGCCCAATAGCCTCTCTTTCCTCAACCTCGGCTCGCTCAAGCGAAAAAACGGCCTAAGAAACAAATGTAGGAAGGCTTGCTCGCGCTACTAGTCATCATCTTCATCTTATGGCGTTTTCGTTTCAGCGGGACTATGAGCAAATCCCGACGCCGCTAGTCGGGCGTGGGCGCCGATACCGTCTTCATCGATAGCCGGGGTTCTATGTCGATCCGGTATACACCCCTACCGTACTGAAAAAACGTTGTTGCGCTCGTCATTCGACCGCTTTTGTCTCTACGTCGGACCGCCATTGTTCGGAAACCGTGCCCCCATTTGCTTGAGCTGGTGTAGCATTTATTCATGCTGGCTTCGCCTCGGTTCGGGCTCACATCGCCCGTGTTCACCCTCTCGCCAATTTAGCCAAAGCTTGCCGAGTCTTTCCGCCGGTTAGGGACGCTCACCAATGGTTTCCCAACCGCCGGCCCAACGCCTAGTTGCCATTTCCCATGCTCATCCTCATGGGCTGTAGAACCAACGCCATCCAAGTTTCCACCACATCGAGCTCAAATCAATAGCTCTCTTGAGCGGCCCTCGGTTCCTTCCTCTTCGTGCACTTCACCTTTGCTTCGATCTCCGATAATGGGATACGCAACGATCCTTCTAGAGGATAACAAGCCAGCGACGAGTGGCACCTCACTTGGAGACAGCCTTCTAAGATCTAGAGTCTTCTCAAAGAATAGACGTAGCTAACCCGCAACGGCCGACCGCCTAACAATGGTGACTAAAACCTGTCCGGCTATCACCAGCGTAAAAGAAAACCAACTTCGCTAGACCAACATCTCGATCGACAACACAGACGAGAACGAGCACGAGCACAAGGAAGTCCACAGGATCTTAGCATGGACGTGCTACAACTAAACGGGTCGCATTGAACGAACAAGGACATAGGCTCTTTCTCGGGTACAAGAAGACATCCAGGTTTAAAACAAAACATTCTAGACATTCAACATATTAGGACAAGATGCATACATGGATAAGAAAATGCTAATCTTATCTCGGGACAAACGCCATAAAAGGGAAAAAAAGAAGTGAGCTTTCCTGGTCAGCAAATTGAGGAGTAGTGAACTTTGCGGGACTTCTTGGAGCCCTCTCTTGGTGCTCTCTTAAATTCCTCTCCAAACCCTCTTCTCCTTTCTCTTGGGGACCATCTCGAACCCACCGCCCGCCACTCTCACTTACTTATGTTCTCACTTCTACCTCCTTCTCCAAGTTTGGTTCTTGTGGATGTGAGTGAATCCCGCCTAATGTGGACGTAGGTTGATGACCAACCGTGTGCGGTGTGTGGTGGAATTGTGAGTGATGCCAGTATGCGAGAAAGAGTGACGTGAGTGGAGATAGTGAGTGAATGAGAGAGAGTGACATGGGCCATCAAGAGGAAAAACAAAAAGAAGTAGCTGGGCTCAAGAAACAAAAACTCGGTTGAGATTGAAAAGAAAAGGAACGGGCGCCGGCCTACGTTGGGGGTGAATGTGGGTTGATGAAGACGGGTTGTGGGGAAATAAAAAAAGAAATGGGCCAAAGAAATAAAAGCATAATCGGGCTTCAAAAAAAGAAATTGGAGGCTAGCTCATGGGCAAAAAAGGCCCAAATGGGGCAAGTGGGCGGGTTTGTCCCGTGGACTAAATTTGCGGGCCACGTTCGCCCATGCGTCTTCGAGTCTATCGGGCTCGATCCATTTTTCCTTTTTTTCCTCTCTTTTTAAAAAGTAAAATTTAATTAATTTTTTATTTTGCAATAAAAGAAGAAAAGATGCATATTTAACAAATTATACATATTCTATTTTAAGAAAGAGATAAAATTTGGGACTCTCAAAATTAGGTGTCAACGGTTGTTATGCATGATTTATAGTTGGAGCAACTCGATGTGAAAATAACTTTCTTGCGTGGGGAGCTTGAAGAGTAAATCTATGTAGCTCAACAAGAGAGTTTTTAGTTTGAAGGTAAGGAAGATCATGTTTGTCTATTGAAAAAATCTATATATAGCGTAAAACAATCACCTTGATAGTGGTATAAAATGTTTAATTCGTTTATGGTTCAACTTAGCTTTTGTCGGAGCAAATTTGATTGTTATTTATATGTGCAAACTTGCAAGTGGCTCTTCTATTTATTCATCGTTATATGTTGATGACATGTTGATTGCAACGAAAGATAAATCTAATATAGGCACAATTAAGAGTTGCACTTGAGATGAAAGATTTAGGTGTAGCGAAGAAATCCTAGGCATAAAATTCGACGAGATCGAAAAAGGAAAAAAATTGTATCTTTCCCAAAAAAACAACGTTAAGAAAAAATTAGATCATTTTGCCACGAAAGATACTAAACTAATAAGTACTCCTCTCGCTGCTCACTTTAGATCATCATCTAATGTATGTCTACACATAGATTGTCGTGACCTAAAATTAGGTTAATAGATTATTAGGTTAATTAAATTAACTAACCTAACTCGGATTCTCCCAAGTCCTACCAAATCGTAACTTAGGTTCAATTCATGAAAAATGATTTAATTGGAGCCGCCACTAATAATTTACTATAGGTTGATTAGAAACTTATATAAATAGCGGGAGAACTATTGCATCTCTACAAGCCGAGAAAATGAGTCCGAGGATTTGGTTACATTAATTGAACAAATTAATGCCATTTTGGTACCAATTTCATGAAAAATCCTCTCAATTGATCGATGTGAATTGATTGATATTTTCTAATTGAGGAAAAATGTAGCATGAATTATGTGATACATGAAAATGATGTGATTGTTTTTTGTATTTTCGGATTACATAAAAAACAATCAAAAGCAAACAAAAATTTGAACAAAAATAAACAAAAATGCCCATAATATACCTTAATATTCCGAATTTTTGGAAAAAATTCACTTATCCCCAAAGATCTTGGTTAGAGAAGAATTTTTTATCTACTACATTCTCGAAGATTCAAGCCAAGATGCGGATAGGGGTATAAAACAACGTCACTTTTGCCAAAGGGAAAGAACACGAAATTTTATACTAAATTGCCATCCCATTCCATGAGATCATGGCTAAGGCATACAATTTAATTTTTCCGACAACACAAGACACATTGGGGGGCATATATTATGAGCATGTTTGTTTAAAATTGTGCCAATTTTACAACAATAAAAAACAAACAAGCACGCCAAAAATAAAATATGGATGAGTCAATTAAACTTTAAATTTTCAAAAAAACAAAGGGGTGACCGAAAATATGGTATTGGGGTCCACCTTTCCTCATCCAAAATTTGATCTAGTTTTAATTTGATAAAGTTATCTTTAAAAGTTGAAAAAATTATTTTGGACAATCCTCAAAATTTGGATAAACATTCGATGAGCTCAAATCTTATCTCTAATAATCAAATGTTATTAGAAAATCACAAGATAAGATAAGACATTTATCGGATAAAACATCCAACCAATTCATATGTTGCGGATAACAATCAAGGTCAAAAGTTCATCAATAATAGTAACCGACATTAACTAATTTAAATGTCCACAAAAATTGGACAAAGTTTAGGCTCCTAAACCTCATCCACAACATAATGATAGCATCAAAATAACCAAAGACAATGTCAATTTAGCAAACCATGGAAAAATTCAGGGCATGGATCATCATGAGCAATAGAGCAATTGGGCAAATAGGGTGGTACTACCGAAAATTTTAGATTTTGTCCACAAAGAAATTATGTCCAAATGGATGAGGAGGATGAAATGGCTGACTTCTCAATGTCTCGTGGACTCGTTTTGTGATTCGGGACCTCATTGGTCCCTAGCTAATCGAATGGGTAATTAACTAGATGCTTTTTACAATTATAAGAGCTCAAATGGGCTAAATTTGAATTTAGGTTTGAGTACATGTGAGAAGTTCGAGCACACTCATTCAAGGTTTCAACGGAATTTCTCAATTGAGTTGTGGGCTCATCTCAAATTTTCCAAGCTCAATTAAGGCATTTTCTAAATAATGGACATGAGCTTGAATAGACTGGAATAAGCTTGAAATTGAGTTCAATTGGCCCTACTAGAATTCAAGTATAACCTCTTATAGGTTTAGTCGAAAATCAAGACCGAGCCGCCTATCGAATTAAGCTCATTTAACTTACCTCTCACCTTGAATATAACGACTGAAAAAAAAATAAGCATGCAATGCATGAGGAATTATTTTTGTGAGAATTATGACTAACTCTCATTTTATGCTCGAAATGAATGAATTCCTAAAAATTAAAATTTTGGTGTCAACAATTGCCCCTCTTTGATGGGGGGCTCACAGAGGTTTCGCTAAAAAACAAATTGAAACCTAAATTTTGCAAATGCAAGTGATGAATGATAAGATTTTTTTGTGGGAGTTTTAATCTCATTTTTCAATGCAAAAGAAAATGATGCATGAGATGCACCATTGTAAATAACATGCACCAAAGCTTCCTTCCTCCATGAAATGGACTAGAGAAATCTGCACATGGATCACTTATGAAAATACCTATTTTACCAAATACTTCATAATGTTGATGATTCCCTTAAGTTCTAAGCTTTTTGCAGATGTGAGGATCTTAAGGTACGAAGGGGAGCCTTATCTATTACGAGAAGTTTCCTTCGATGCAAGATAACACAAGATATGTGTAATGTTGGAAATATGCTTTCCGAGATTACAAGAGCAAATCAAGATTATGAATCTGAAAAAATATTCAAATCACAAGAGCAAATCGAGATTATGAACTAAATAAATATTAAAGCCACAAGAGCAAATCGATATTATGACTTGAATAAGAGAGATCAAGAACACGAGAGAAAATTCATCAATAAACTTAATAATGATTTATCAAAACCACGAGAGCAATTCCATCCTAGCTTGATAAATTAACTCATGAGAGCAGGTCGATCATGAGTTGGGCAAATATTCATATCACAATAGCAAATTGATCATGAACAGAATAAGAGAGATCAAGAACACGAGAGCAAATCCATCCTAGCTTGATAAATTATCTCATGAGAGCAGGTCGATCATGAGAAAGATAAATATTCATATCACAAGGGCAAATCGAGATTATGAACCCGATAAAGGTATCACAAGAGCAAATCATTCATGAACCAAAAGGTATAAGAAGTGTATTACCCAAAATAAATCGGTGTCAATATAAAGAAATGTGTTGCCTAAGCCACATCACTACAAACACAAAAGTTCAAAATGACAACTAAAATGAGTTAAGTCGTCAATTTGAAACGTGTTCAAAAAGCTTATATGAATTTTCCAAACGATCAAAAATAGCTAGGTCGATCGCATCATACATGTCTATTTACCCGATATCGATTTAAAATAATATGTTCATAGACAAAACCAACGCTTCACCGAAGAAGGTTGATAACTCGAATGATATGGTCACCGCAATGAGTTTGAATACCTTGATAATCGTCGGTACTCATTCTTTTGAAAGATTTAAGTTAATGATATACTTACTCGAGTATTTGAAGAATTACCTAGTGCGTACTAGCCAAGTGGGATTTTGTTGATTGAATAATCCTTAGATGAACTTAGAGACTCGAAAAGTAAATGGAACATCGGGAATGTGTTGCTGTCAAATAGTGTCGAGGTAACATGTGCAAGCATACACGCTAAAGTATGTTCAATGGTTTCATGCAAAACTATCCTGCTAAGCTTGCAAACGAAATAATGACTCATAATGCGGTTCATACATAACTATTTTATCAAGTTTGCATTACCAATTATGTTCAAGCAAGTTATCACATAGTGAATACCTCGAATATAATCTCGAATGGAGGACTTCATCCGAAAGGGCTTTCTCTCACTCTCGAGAAAAGCTGTTTATCCTAACCGCAGGATTCAAAAGAGATCACTCAAGCTTACCATCATCGCATTCGACAAGAGTGTGAGTAATCTTGCAATTAGTACGACTAAGCCGATCTAGAGGTCTTGATTAGGATCGTAATGAGGGCTAGGTGAAAGGTTTGCAAAGGAGAGTCCAATCGAGTCAAGGCTTCGAAATGAAGATTTTCATCATCCGATCCAGGTTTACAAGTCAAGAACCCTACAAAAATGAGAGGAAATAATCTTGCATGAACTTCTTCAAGTGATGCTTAAAATCATTCAACTCTACATTAATTCAACTCGCCCTAATCGAAGAGACTTTGAAGGGTTATAAAATAGGTTAGGATAAGGGACCGAAGAGCAAAAAGGCTCATTTTGGCTCATAAGCATAAGAGAAGGGCTTGATAATGGTGATCATTGCCGGCTTGTCACCGATCTTGGCCTTCGAAAATGTTTTCAAAGAAAATCATCATTATTGAGGGATGGTCGTCTTTCGCTAGGGATTGTAATGACTTCTCCGGGGATTGTTTTACAACCAATTTCCGTTGGGGATTTGCAAGAGACACAATGCAAACATGTACATATAATTTACAATTTAAAAAACAAAAATGTACATTCAAAAATTCGAAGTACTTTACAAATGAACAATGATTTGATTGGGCATTGGCCTTGCTTTTGATAGGCACTTTGCTTTTTCTATGCTCGAGATTTTCTATAGGGTTAGCCTTTGCTTTTCTTACTCCCAACTCCCATTTTCATTTTTCTTTTTTTAAGAGAGTGCTTTTTTATTTGAATTTTTTCAAGAAGAGATTTATCTGTTTTTTTTTCTTTCTTTTCAAAGAGATTTCCCTCTCTTTTTTTTCGATTTTTTTTCAAACTTTTTCTTTTTTTTTTTTTTTTTTTTTTGGAGTGGGCCCCTTTTCTTTCAGGCTGAATTTGCTTTTCATAATCCCATGATTTTGATAATCCCATGTTTGAATTCCCCATTTTTCTTTAAGGAATAACAACAACAATGAACATTTACAAACAAAAATTATGCCAAACATCACCAGAAAAATCTAGCATACAATAAATGAGTTTATCCCGGAATCCTCTCGTCAATCCGAGCTCTCGGTTATGCTCCCTGGGGATGGTGCCATCTTCTTCTTGGAATGAGCAATGATCACCGACAATGGTTTAAGAAATGAATTTGCAGGCTCAAGTGGGCTATGCAAAGGTTATAGTGTATAAGATTGAGAAATGAATGCTCTTCGTCATCCTAAGACACTCGAATTAAAGTTCGAGTATAAATGTGAAGAAACACTTGAAGATTAATGTTAGTTTGAGCAAGAGAATTTCTAACCATTTACCTGGTGCTGCTTGCTAGAATTATCTTCGTTTGCCTCAATGTAGAGTGGCTCTTGATAGGGATAAAGAAATGAATCCTCCGTTCAAAGGGGTTAATCAATGGTCACCTTGTGGTATTTGGGATGGAGAAACAAATGCCTCCTTCACTTAAGGTATCGCACCTTTCGTGAGAAAACCCTTTATCTCATGAAATATGAAACCTAGCTACCGCTCAACTCACTAGGGATTATATTGCAGGACATGTATAGAAAATGGCTTGCCATTTATCATCCTGTCATGCCCCATTTTGTACATTCGATGCGTTATTTGCAATTTATACTCCCTATTCGGAGTTGATAAATTAAACATGAAAAGTAATCATGCATAAATCATGAAATGGGTGAGCATCCTTAGAGTATGTAGATATGGCAATTTCAAGCATTGCTACATTTCATGAAAATCTCATGTATTTTTCTTAGGAATCGATTATGCAAGAATGCAAGATAATTCCTAGGAACGGAGTGAATTTTAGTTTCCCCAGAACATGTGAGCAGATCAAACAAGTCATGGATTATGCTCCTTGAGTGAATGACTAAGGCATTCCTATCTTTACCCCAGAGCAAGGAAAACGTGAGTCGGACGAAGACTCGAAATGCTCTAGTTTGTGTCACAATGGTGACCATCAGGTTGGTTATATTCTCCTGCGGGAAGGGAAATGTTATCTTGAAAATAGCATAAGTCATAGAAACATACTCCATTTACTAAATCGGTGCTCGCTATTGATTTACCCCTGTTTTCAATCAAGAGGTTTATGGTTTTTTTGCCAAAATGTGAGATCGTCCCAAACATGACCGGTGTTGGGAACTTGATTTTGAAATTTGGAAAACTGGTTGTTTCCATACTTGATCCCGCATAGGAAAAATATGCATGAATAGGGTCTTAAAAAGAAAATGGGTAAAAATTTGGGGACCTCTTGATGGTTGATTTGCTTCAATCGTAGTAATCGAAGACATGTCTCTTAGCTTGGCACCTACAAAAAGGAAAATAGAAGGTCATTCTAAAAAATGATGGGTTAAGGGCAAAAGATACTCCCTTTGAGATCGGGCAGCCTTGGTTTTGTCCCGTCTTTCCTCGACCGGGTACGACACGGTCAAAGGATCGATCGAGGGCGAAGTATGGATCGACCTCGACCGGCCGATGGACCGGTACTCGAGTTGGTCGATGCATTTCATGTAGTCGAACATGGCCCGGTCCTTTCATCAAGCTGAATCATAGCCAAGGAGGATATCTCTCTGTCAAGGAAAAGTACCATCCGCAGCCCTGGATACCCCTCGTTTCACGCTATGTTGAACTCTTGTCTTGAATCATCTAGGGGATGAAGTCTTCATAGATGATCCTCTACCGGCTTAGGCTTTCTAAAAAATATTGTATCGGCTTGATATTGTCATCGCTAATGTGACATGACCGATGAGTCCATCGAGGGGCAAGCTAAGGATTGCCCCAAGAATCATCGTTGGGCTAATCTAATGATAGTCAAAAGTAATGTCGACCGATACAAGGACCGTCGAACATTTAATCGGCCCTAACGATCGTCGATGAACGTCCGGCTATGGAGCTACCGCAACCAATGGATGAGGGTGAAGCATGGATCCTCCTCAAATGGTCGAAGAACCGGGATTGGCCAAGGATTTTTAACTCGATCATGAGCTTCAAGGCTCAATACTTATGCGTGAGGTTGCTCGATGGTCGGCTAGACCACATGCACTATTTAGGTTATGAATCCGTCCCCGCCCTCGGATTAATTTTGACACATATAGCATATAGATGAGTAAGACAAATAGGGTTAAACCATGTGTTAACCAATTGAAGATTTTCCTTGAATTGTTTTCGAAAACCTCGGGACAAGAATTCTCGAGAAGCCTAACCCTCAATGCATACCATGGATGATAGATTGTTCGAGCGTTGGTTATCGTCATCGGGTCGATTTGAGATACTTCATCAAGATTTCAAAATAATAATAAAAAATTTGTAATTTTATTGATGAATGAATCAATCTAGTTACATCCTATTGAAAAGGAAAATCTTAAGGCATGACATGAATTAAAAAAATAAAAACCTAAGAAAGCAATAAAATGTCCCACGTTGGGGAATGCATAAACTTAAAAGATATTACTTGGTTTGGGTCTATGCCCATTTTCTCGTAGATGAATTCTCTTGGCCTTTGGTAGAGCTAATCGTCCCATGTGTTGCAGTTAGTATCGTAAGGACTGACATTATGATTGGGGAGTGTCTAATATTTAACCATGAAGTTGTATCCTCCACTTGGTTGCCCCAAGGTGTCCCATATCCCCTTGTTGCCTTTGTTTTTGACTAGATCGGGATGTTCCAACCGTATGCTCCGGGATTACCAAGCAAGACCGGGTTTCCACCACAATATTCCCAAGCACGGAACATGAGATCCCTAGCATCAATCATGTCATGGATTCGGCTCTTTAATGTAAAACATTCCTCCAATGAATGGCCACGCGGCTATAATAAAAGTTACAAGACTTATTTTGATTGATACTTCATGCATCTTTGACCACGGAGAAGTCTTCCTCTCATTGGATCAATCCTTTCTTAAGCAATATTGTGCAAAGCACGGATATTGGTTGAGACAATTGAGTGAATTCTCTAGAAATCGGAGGTTGGTCTTGAACCAACTATTTTTCACGAGGCACTTAAGTGGCATGTCGCCGATCGAAAAAATGGGGCCGCAATACCGACTAAACCCGATCGGTCAAGGAGAGTAGCTGGATTTGGACCAGGCACACCAAAACAGAAATCGGTGTTATTTGGAGGAGATGTCTCGCTTCTGTTTTGACCGAGATGTTTCGAGAGATAAACCATACGCCCAATGAGATCAATTAGACAGTTCATTCGTTCATTCAACTCTTTCACTGCTTTTTCACCTCTTGTTCAACAAGAGTCACAATTTCAGCATGGTTGGCCATATTGCCCGTTCCCGATCGAGTAATGCAAATGTATGGGCTATCTCGTGATAAATTACTTGGAAGAGATGATCGTAGGTTGAGTATAGCATGTGAGAAACGTCGAGTCGATCCATGGTTAGACTACACTCATAAACACTCGCTTATCTTGACCCGTAACCCCGATCTAGGAATTTCAGTTTCGTCCAATTTTAGAAAACAAATTCATAAAAAATCACAAAGTGGATAAAATGAAGTAAACTATTACGTACTTGTAGCCAAGAGGACGATGCAAAACTTTTATGTTTTGACTCAAAGAAGGATATGCACGGATCAATACGATCTAATACATTTTTGGGAACATTTGTCCGGAAAAACGGCTTTGTCCTGATTTTGTTGAAAGAATGAAGGATCCCTTAAAAATGTGAATTGAGGTAAGAAATGTTTCAGGCCATTAGCTCAAAGCCCGTTCTACAACTTTCATGTTTCGTGATTTATCAAAAGAACTCATTTGCTAATGCTAAACATCGAAATGGTTCAAGAGTCGAAAACGTGTGGAATTCCAGCCTGCTCCATCTCGGCTATTAATTTTATAGTAAATGGAAAACGTATTGGATCGCCTTGAAAAGTTTTGAAGTGATAGCTTAAGATCCTATTAACATTTTTTTGTCTCATATGGGGAAATTGATTCCAGCCCAAAAGAGGTGCAAAAATTCGGATAATGCAGCAAGGTTAGAATGAAAACGGAACCGATTTATTGACTGAAAGTGTAGCAAAGATACTACAACCATGAAATTTGGAAAAAATTCCTAAACAAGAGACTTGGGAATGTAAAGATATAAATAAAAAGACATGACTTGACAAGACCATAGGTAAAAATCTAATTTTCCATGGACCGACTCAAAAATAAGTAAATGACAAGTACATATATAAGAACGAAGACCACGAGTTTAGAGACAAGCGGAATATTGTCCATGCATGCATTATTAGCCAAGTATTTAGAGCTTTTGAGGGCAAATCATACCTACCCATCTAAGTCGTATTTAGTACCTCTTAAGCTTAGGGGATGTTGAGAAATCCTCTCATGCCCGCAGATTCGAGCCGAGCGGGAAATTCTTAATATAGTCGAGGTCAAGGGCAAGGTCATCCATTTCTCCATCCCGAGGCCAAGCGAAGTAGAGTCTTGCCCAGACACCATCCTAGGTTAATCTAACATTTTAGGTCCGATGCAATGTCAAGAATTCATGCATAATAGATATAATCACTCAATTATGGCATTTTGCAAAAATAATAATAATAATAACAATAATTAAACTAATGACCCCGCAAAACAAAGTTTAGAAAAATGACATTTACATAACCTGCAAAAACATTTAACACCTAAGGGAAGTTAGGGACGAATCATAATCCGTGAATTCAAGAATCAACGGAAAATTCACAATCAATCAATCCAGAGGTAAATCATGAAAATCAATGGCCTAAGTCCACAATGATTTTTTTCATTTCCCGAAAATTTAAGGGTTTTATTATTTTCTAAAAATTAAGTTCAATTTTCTGAAAAATTAAAAATTCGGTGCACCATTTATATTTTCAAAAAAATTAAAAATAGTAATCCCTAGTGGAGTCGCCAAGTCTGTCGGGACCTAAAATTGGGCTAATGGATTATCAAGTTAATTAAATTAACTAACCTAACTCGGACCATCTCACGTCCCGCCAAATCGCAACTTAGGTTCAATTCATGAAAATTTATTTAATTGGAGCCGCCACTAATCATTTACGGTATGTTGGTTAAAAATATATATAAAATAGCAAGAGAACTATTTTATCTCTAGGAGCCAAAGAAAATGAATCGGGGACTTGGTTACATTAATTAAAAAAATTAATGCCCTTTCGGTACCAATTTCATGAAAAATCCTTCTCGATTGATCGATGTGAATTGATTAATTTTTTCTTATTAAGGAAAAATGTAGTAAGAATTATGTGATACATGAAAATGAAGTGATTTTTTTTTTTTTGGTATTTTCAGATTACATAAAAAACAATCAAAGAAAACAAAAATAAACAAAAATGCCCATAATATACCTTAATATTCCAAATTTTTTGAAAAACATTCACTCATCCCCAAAGATCTTGGTTAGAGAAGAATTTTTATCCGCTACATTCCCAAGATTCAAGCTAGTATGCGATAGGAGTATAAAACAACAACGTCAATTTTGCCAAAGGGAAAAAACACGAAGTTTTATACTAAATTGCCATCCCATTCCGTAGATCATGGCTAAGGCATACAATTTAATTTTTTCCGACGAGATAAGGCACATTGGGGGGCATATATTATGAGCATGTTTGTTTAAAATTGTGCCATTTTTTATAACAATAAAAAATAAACAAGCACGCCAAAAATAAAATAAGGATGAGTCAATTAAACTTTGAATTTTCAAAGAAAAATAAAGGGGTGATCGAAAATATGACATTGGGGTCCACCTTTCCTCATCCAAAATTTGATCCAATTTTAATTTGAGAAAATTATCTTTAAAAGTTGGAAAAATTACTTTGGATAATCCTAAAAAATTGGATAAATATTCAATGAGCTCAAATCTTATCTCTAATAATCAAGTGTTATCAGAAAATCACAATATAAGATAAGACATTTATCAGATAAAACTTCCAACCAATCCATATGTTGTAGATAAAAATCAAGGTCGAAGTTCATCAATAACAGAAAATGACATTAACTAATTTAAAAGACCACAAAAATTACACAAAGTTTAGGCTCCTAAACCTCATCCACAACATAGTGATAGCATCAAAATAATCAAAGACAATGTCAATTTAGCAAACCATGAAAAATTTCAGGGCATGGATCATCATGAGCAATACAAAGAATTGGGTAAAGAGGGTGGTACTACCGAAAATTTCAGATTTAATCCACAAAAAAATTATGATTTGGTTTTTCATCCAATTTATTCTTGAAAATCATTGAATAGTTCATTAACATTAGAAAAGACTTGATTCCAAGATAATTCTATCAATTCTCAAGAAAAACGACATAGATTTCAATGATCTCATGAACCAATTCATCTTTGGAAATCAGATTTTTTTTTTTATCGGGAACATCAATTTTCGATTTTGGCATTAATTGATAAAATTTCAACTTTTCACTTTTGATCACAAATCAAATATGCTCATCAACTCATAGAACATACGTACATGTTTTCCAAGTAAAATAATGCATGAATTGCAACCAAGAGTGAAAAAAGGAAGTACCTTTTCCAAGCAAATTCCAATAGCGCGTAACCTGGGTAACTCATCCAAGAACACGCCTTTTCGATCGAATTTAACCTCTAAACTTTCAAAGGATCTTAACACCACGTGGAAAGGAAGTTATTGACTTAATTCAAATCAAACACAAGGTCGAATCAATCTCGAATGGGGCTGAACAGAGGTGAAGCAGTGGCTGGTCAGCAGAACAGAGCTATAGATTCAGCAGTGACTTTGCAAGCTTAGACGGAAAGCTCTCGAAGTCGGATCGACGCATCGTCGGTGGCTAGTGATAGATCATCGAGTATTGAACGTCATGGTGCCTAGTCCAAGTTGATCGGAGCACGGGACGTCGACGTACGGTTAATTGGAGGGAACCCGTCGGGCATCCGATGGGATGGAACATTGGCCGATCACCTCTCTATCTCACGAAAATTTTCTAATTTTTTTTTTTTAACGTAACTCACAAAAATGCCGAACCCCGAGCTTTTGACGAAGGCAAGTTTATATAGAGCTCAGCCCTAAGAACCCTAATAGGAGTAGGACTATTTGGAAACCGTCGGATCACCGATCCTAGCTAGAGTAGAATTTGATAGCAGCCCTTGGATTTAGAGGAGTCCTAATTCATTAGAACTCTATGTTATTTCCATCATAATGATAGAGTTTTAATAACTTATATCACCTCTTAAGATACAATTTTTTAACCAAATGAAAATTACAAATTCAATCCGAAAATTTAAGAGTTCAATCTCACTATGACTCTATCAATTTTCGTCCAAATGGATGAGGAGGATGAAATGGCCGACTTCTCAATGTCTCGTGGGCTTGTTTTGTGATTCCGAACCTCATTGGACCTTAGCTAATTGAATGGGTAATTAACTCAGGGTCTTTTACAATTATAAGAGCTCAAATGGGCTGAATTTGAATTTGAATTTAGGTTCGACCACATTTGAGATGTTCGGCACACTCATTCAAGGCTTCAACCGAATTTTCCAATTTAGCTAGCTCATCTCAAATTTTGCAAGCTCAATTAAGGCCTTTTCTAAATAATGGACATTTAATTAAATCCTTAATTAAATTGAGCTTGAATGGACTGAAATAAGCTTGAAACCGAGTTCAATTGGCCCTAATATAATTCGGCACACCCTCCTATAGGTCTAGTCGAAAATCAAGACCGAGTTGCCTGTCGAATTAGGCTCATTTGACTTACCCCCGACCTTGAATATAACGACCGACAAAAAAATAAGCATGCAATGCCTAAGGAATTATTTTTGTGAGAATTATGACTAACTCTCATTTTATGCTCGAAATGAATGAATTCTTAAAAATCAAAATTTAGGTGTCAACATAAATGAGGAGATAAAATATATGCACTTGTTCCATACTCTTGTGCAGTTGGTATCCTTATGTATGCTATGATTTATACTCGAGCTATATTTCACAAGCTCTTAGCGTGGTTAGTAGATATATTCTCATGCCCAAGAAAAGTTCACTGGCAAGATGTGAAGTGGATTTTGAAATATTGAAAGGGCACTTCTAATTATGGTTTAGAATTTAGGAAAACCGGCAACACTCTTACTAGATATGTTAATTTTGATTATACTGGTGACCTTGATAAGAGAAGGTATGTGACTTGGGTACATGTTTACTATTGGAGGTTGTGCAAACAAGTTGGAAAGCTACTTTACAACATATTATTGCTTTATCTACTATAAAGCGAGTATATGGCCATTATAGAGGCAGTCAAAGAGACCACATGATTAAAAGATTTATTTGGAGAGCTCGGTGTGAATCATGGTGTGAATGTTGTGCATTGTGATAATCATAGTGCTATACATTTTATTAAAGATCATATGTATAATGAGAGGACAAAGCACATTGTTGTGCGGTATCGTTATATTTGAGACATTCTTGCTTATGGCTATATTAAAGTTTTAAAGATTGCTATAAAAAACAATCTAGCTGATATGTTAATGAAGCCCTTGCCTATTGCCAACTTAAGGCATTGCTTGGATTTGGTTAATGTTTGCCGCAACTAAGTTTCATTTTTTTTTGTTTAACTTTTATTTTATTTTATTTTATTGGTTTTTTAGCTTATTTTTAATTTAATTTAATTTTAAAAAATATAGCTTATTTTTAAGTTTAAATGTCCTTGTGGATTGCTTTTTAAAAAATTGTCCACGTAATATTAAAAACCTAATAATAAATGCCACGTAATCGGTTTGACTAAAATCTCTCATTGTTGGCACTAAGTGCTCGTTTTTTTTATCTAATTTGGCACATAAGTGAGTCGGCGAAAAATTGTTTCTAAAATAAGCACCATACACAAATTTTAACACTTTTAGTGTCCTTTCGTATTGCCTAGACCCAACTACAAATTAGGTAGATTCTCTGTTTAGAAAAGGAACGAAGACCTTATTTTTAATTATTAAAAGAGGACCAAGACCTTCACAAACGAGTTTGCCCATTGAGTCCGTTGGGCAATAAGAACTATAGTCCGCCTTTTTGGCTAGAATAATTAGACTTGACGACCTTTTTACATGGCCATGCCTCTACCCCTCTCCCTCCTCTCATGAGTTTGAAAACGTTTAGTCACAAATAGATTTATAGGAAAAAGAAGAAGAAGATAAAAACAAGGAGCAATAATAATAGTAATACAAAAAAAATCGACAATCTGTCCCTCTCTCTCTCTCAAAAAAGGAAAAGAACAGCAAAGAAAAATCTGAGATATGTCATTTTCTTCATGCGAGTATATGCATTTCATGGGTTTTACTTCACTTCTCCGAGGCTAATAATCTGAGTCGGACCGACCTTCTTTCTTAAACAGTTGACCAGAGGCACTGCGTCAACTCCTTCCCCAACCACCACCAACTTGTCCTTGTCTTCTCCTTCAATGGCCACAGAGTTTACACCTGCATATGTTGACAACATAGCTTGTAATGGACGTTCATTTGGGTAAGGAACACTCTAAAATCTAAGTTCACGCAAAGTTTTTAAATGCCATCTGCTTAAACATTGCAATTCAGAACCAGCTGCAACAGTCGAAGTGAAGGATTATTGATTTGTTTTGGAGGAACTGAGGTTGAGCAGAAATGATCATTCAACATCAGACACGATGGAAACAAACATTGGCGAATGAGGCCGATTAACCTATGTATAAACCCAGTTTATTCGAAGTAGAGAGTCATTACCATCTGATTCGGAGACGATCTGAAGTGCCTTGGTTCTGCATTTCTGGCATTTCATCTGGACCTTCAACACCATTTTCTTCTGCGGATCAATGCACAGACGTCGTCGTCAACACGCAAAACTGGGTTAACTCGATGAAATGAAAGAGAAGAGAAACGAACAGATCTGGACACACAAACATAACCACACAAGCAGAATCCACAAACCTTCATAGTTTCTTATATATATCCTGATCAAAACCAGTGGAAGGTGGACGATATACAGGAGCAGCGCAGGAAAACCCTAGAAAAATGAGTGCAAATATCGATTGTAGCTGTGAGAAGATGGGCGTGGTAATGAGTGACTTATGTACAGACACACACACACACACCCGTTGATGACGCGTTTTTCAAGCCTTCTCCAGCACGGCAGCATTTACTCACGTAGGAAATGAAGAACAAATAAAAGCATTTCAAGAGAAGCTTCTGTCAAAGTGACGTCATCAACCTCCCGATAGTTCCTAGTAAATTCCTTGATGTCTATTGGAGTCCTTTTCCTTCTTGCATTGAACATTGTAATTCGACCGCCTACTTAGGTTACAGGTGCATTATTCAGAGTCCAACCAAACTAATAGCCTAGGGTCAAGTTCCGCCCATTCAAGAATAATTAAACAAAATTTCCAAAAAAATTGGAAAACGATGAGAAAAAAGGCCACTAAAGTCAGTCATTCATGTTGAAAATGTTAGATTTGCGTATTGTGCACGACGGTTAATCAAGCCATTGCTTTATTAGAGAAAGTCAAAAAAGTAGTGAGAAAAGCCAATGCTTTCATCTGAACTTTTTGCATTGAGTCAAGTCGTGCCTTTGTTAGCATAGTTATGATGAAATTAACATTAACTTATTTCTCGAGTTTGGACCCGATTGTCTGCGCATGATCAAGTAATAAATATTATTAAGCACGGGATGTATCATTGACGATTAAAATCGGTACTGCTGCCGGTGCATACTGATAATAGTCACCACCCCGTTGTCGACATGCGATGACAAATGGTCGGTGATAGTCGATAAGGTAAGAATCGATAAGCTATTGAAGTGCCCGCAGAAAAATGAACGCTTCAAGTTACGGTTACAAGTTTAAATCCACTGAAGAGCAGAGTAATTGCGATCGTGGGACAACTGATGTACGTTTCTAAAGGTACAACCACTTCGGAACAAGATCATGACAACGTGAGAATGTGAGTGTGACGCAACGTTCAAATGCTAACAAGCAAATCTTTACTTAAAAGAGAATTATCGAAAAAAAATGTCTGATAATAATCAATAATCTGCTCCCAAAAACATCATAAACACCTTTTATAGGACGTCAACCCTAATCCTAACCCTAAAAACGAAAAATTACAAAAGTGCCACTAAAATTAAAATTAAATCTGAAAAATACAAAAAAATAGAAATCACCATCTAGACAATCCCGAATCGCCAAAATCCATCATTAATCACAGCCAAAGGCGTAAGTATTGATCAGCACACCGTTTCGCTTCAAACGACCGAATTTGAGCTCGATCCCATGTAGTCGACCCAATCCGCCGGTTCTAGTCGCAATACCATTTTGCCTTCCGATTATATTTTTACCGGTCAATCGATCCGTAAATGCACTACTAATATCTTCCGCATCAAAGTGCAATATTTACGGATTTGAAAGAGCATGGACACAACCGCTAGAAACCGTTCGAAGAGCAAGTTACAAAATAATCACTATAAATACTATCACCGATCTACCGAGGAACACTCGCACAAAATCAAATAAGATTACTATTTTTCCGCTTTTTTACTTCCCCACATTGTACTTTTATTTTCCGGACTCATGTCATCGATTAAATTTCAGCGCAATAACTAAGCGCCATCGGACTTTGTCGTCGATCACGTATTTTTACCTTGGGTGTTGCATCGACGATTAAATTCCAAGGTAATATCTTAGCGTCATTAGGCTTTCTCGTCGATTGAATTCCAAGCATAATCTGTTGACGCTTAGTACCGTAGTGATGTCTGCTTTTTCCAATGCTTGCCGTCAATAAAGTTCGAGCATAATTTGTATTTGTACAGTTTTGTTTAGGGGGTACATGACAACCATTATGTTTCGTAAATAGATTTTCGGCTAGAAATAGATTTTTTCTATTTTTATTTCCTGGATAAGTTTTTGAGTAAAACAATGTGTTTCATAACAACATAAAATTTCTGATCCTAAAACGGAAGTTCGTTTGATAACAGTTGAAAATTTCTACTTCTAAAAATTATTATTTACTATTTTAAAATAAATAATTATTTTTTATTTTTCACTCCACCAGTGGTAGTGGTTACGACGGCCGGCAGTAGTGGGCGTTGGCAGCTAGTGGAAGTCGGCAAGTGGTCGATGGCGGCAAACAATGGTTGCGGCGACCGGCGGAGGGTGGCAATGGACGACGAGAGGTTGGCGGTGGAAGGCGGTTGGCCGTAGGCAGTGGGTGGTGGTTAGCGCGGGGGTTGATGACGGCGGCGGTGGGTGGCGGCTACGGGGGTTGAGGTGGGGGGCGATGATAGGCGATGGTGGCCGCCGGCAATAGGCGATCAAGGACAGTGGTTGGTGGTAGCGAAGGTCGACAATGGTTGGCTATTGTGGCCAGCATTGGTCATGGCTGTAGGTGGCGGTGGCCGGTGGTGAGGAGGGTGGCGACGGCGGACGGTGGTGGTCGGCGGTAGCTATTAGTGGGCAACCAAGGGGTGTGTTGGCGATGGCGAAGGTAGGCGGTGGGAGATGGTTGGCAACAGCCGACAATGGTTAAGGCGGTCGATGGAGGGTGGCGGTGGTCTGCGGCGGGCGGGGAGTCGGCGGCGACTAGCGGTGGGTGGTGGCAATCGGCAATGGGTACTTGAGAAAAAGTAAGGAGTTGTTATTTGTGATTTTTGTTTCTTCGAGAGGCTAAAATCTTTCGTTTCGATTTCCCTTCCAAATCTATTTTTGGAACAAATTTTTGTTTCAGAAATAGAAAAATAAAATTAGGTTTCCAAACAAGCTCCCGTTCTAAAAATACGTTTGGAATAGAAACATAGAAGTAGAATGGTTATCATATACCTCTTAGTATCGCCACAAAACATGTTTTTTTTTTTAATTAAAAGGTCGAACAATGACTTTGGATGAAAGATATTTCATCGCTGGAGATACTTCGACGAAACAAACCTGCATGCAGGGCACGACCTGGATTGGAGAATGTAGCTCAGCCTGTGGCGTGCGAGTGATTTGGGATGCGCCATCCAAAGTCTGCATTAGACTTGCTTTGAATCAAAGGTGCATTCCATGTTTGAGTCGCCAAGTCTATGGTTTAGCTTGGATTTGTTTTAGTTGCTTAATCCTTCTCGGTTGCAAATTCCAAGCAAATTAAGTTAACCAGAATAAAAAGCACGCAAGTCGTCCGTAGTCGTGTGTGGCATATTTTGCTCGGTTACTACAGTTTAAGGCAATCAACATGAATGCTGGGGTTTTCTCTTTATGAATTTTTTGAGTTCGCTTTGGGTTTGATCTAAAAATGGAAAACATTTGAGCGATTGAGCATTGAATTTCTATAATTCTCTGGACTCATAGTTGATTTATTTGGAGCCGGCTCTCCCTATAGATAAGGTATCAATATTCGGACCGAACCAATTCATTTTTATATTTCTCTTGTAATCCCTCCTCTCGCATATCGAACTACAAACTTTGTTATTCTCCTCGTTATTTCACACCACCCACAACCATCAAACGGAAAAACCAAAGGAGAAGGAGAAGAAGCCATGCTCATGTACTTGTAGCGGATGAAAAATGAGATATTATTAAAAAGGATAGACTAAAGAAACTAATCCGTACAAAATGTGCCATCTGAAATGTAAGTGTAAAGGCAAATCCATGCTCATGTAATTAACATCGACTGAGCACTTTTAGACACGCACGACTAATGAAATAGTTAACGAATAGCAAAGCAATAAAAGTAAATGGGCTAAAAACGCAAGGTTTGAATCTAGGACAATGTCTCCCATGTTGGCTCCATTAATTAATCCACGAGATCCTCTAGGCTTAATAACATGGTTGAACTCCCAACTTTCCTCCGTAATTTGCTCACGATCTTCGCTGCATCAACTCCTTTCCCTTTCACCACCATCTCGTCCTCACGCTCTTCATCAAAACCCACAAATTCCACCCCTACAATGATATACAACCATTCTAAATTAGCTGTACAAATATCTAGAGTTAAATTGTGTAATGAGTTATGTTGACTGTCATGTATGATTTCTAGGGTTTATCACCATCGGCTATAGCAGCAATCTGACATGCCTTGGTCTTGTATTTCTGGCCCTTCAAAGAACCAAGCTTAATCACAATCTTCTTCTGCAAAAATGATGGAGAAAGTGTTGGGTAATGAAATATTAATTCACGCATTCATCTAACAGTTTAAGCTTTAAGGACAAGTACAAACATGTACACAACACAAAATTCAAACATAAATAAACTATCAACTATACTAGTGGAATGAGTTAGGGCAAGTACTAACCTTGGTCAAGTCATTTCTATGATCTCTTTCTCTGCCAAGAAGACACATCCACGAGATGCTTATGCTCAGATGAACAAAAAAAATTACAATTGGAGCTCTGCAGTGCTTCTTATATAACATGAAACTTCGAAAACGAATCGCGCTTCTGAGCCTTCGACGCATTACAGCTATTTAGTTCCTTCCCTAAGCAAATTTCATTTGTATGAATGCGCAAAAATCTTCAATTTGACGTTCTCTACATCAGGGTCATGTGGCCTTTCAAAGATTTGGCGGACTTCGTTAGTTTGCTGATTAGTTTAAAGTTGATTAAAAGGAAGTCTCCTTAGTGAGAGCTTCACGTGGTGCTCCAGCAAGAAGTCCAATGCACAATGGTATAAGCCAGAGCATTTCATGGATATGGGGGGTAATGAATTTAAAAAAAAAGACAAAAGCCAAGATGAGTTTAGTGGCGATATTGGTGGAAAAAAAAATGCACTTATAATGGAACTGCAGCCTATGGAAAAATTGTCTAAAAAATTTTAAAACTATTACACGTCAATCAATTTAGTCATTAATATGTTCCAATTTTGTCCTAAACCTTTTTAAAATTTACTAATTGGTTCGAGATTGCTGACATGGCGGTCTAGTCAATGCTTTGGCCTTCCAAGGTGGCACAGCCCTTGTGAACCAACAAGAAAGGTCGCTACCCTCGCTTGGATTTGGCTGCCCTAGTTTGAAAAAAAAAATTAAAAAGAAGAAAAAAATTTAAAAAATTGCAATTATCAGTGTCGATCTTGGTCGTGTCACATAAGACGGCCAACTTTGAATCAATTGCAACATAAGTGATATCCAACCAAAATTAACCAGTAATGATTATATCGACAAATCGTCAAAAACTTTAGAATTGGATTGGCACAATTGCAAAATTTATAATTGAATTAGCATAGTTAAAAGGATTATAATTGAATTGTCTATCCTACATTAGGTTTATGACTTTTTGGATAATTTTTCCCATAGCCGACACATTCATGCACGAAGAGCGGCTAGCATTAGTGGGTATTGCTTTTGACCCAACAGCACATTACGTCTATTCTCAGTATGCAGTAGTATAGTGTCACGCGAAAATCAAGTGTTTTTAAAGAAGCAAAGGCCTAATTTTTAGATTTTTAAAAGAGGACTAAGACCTTCGCTAACGCGTTCGCTTAATTAAGCTCGTCCACAACTTATAAGAATTATATCCTCCTCGATCGTCAGACTTTCTGGCAAGAATTGTTAGGAATTCATGACCTTTTATATGACTATGACTTAGTCCCATGGAGCAAACTTCCTTCAACAGGAACTTCCGAAAGGCATCTTTGTCACGCCCCGAACCCTTCGGGCTCGATAACATCCCACCACGACCGTTCTCATAAAAGATTCCCAGGATCCAACGGCCTTACTAGAAGGATTCAAAACTTAACGCAAATGAAAAGTACAAGCGGAAGCGAAAACAACTCCATTCACTTAACAAAGATGACCTGGGACGAAAGACAACCTTATAATACAAAAACATCAACGGTTATTTACGGGCAACCCGAAGCAAGGGCCAAAGGGGACCGAGGGACTAAACAAAAAGATAACCCTCTAGGCTCCTCTACCATGCCTCTATCTTAAGAGGACATCCAAAATTGAGCCCCGCCTATTCTACAACTACTAGTCGGTCACTATCCTCGGACTCCTCCTCATCTTCGTCGGGATCGTACTCTAATGGGCTAACGGGGTTTGTCTTCAACGAGTCTTCCCCATTCTCTTCCTCCTGAAGTAGATATCTCAATGACTTCCATCTCTTCTTCGATCACTGGGGACTTCTCTAGAATGTTCCTAGATTCTCGCTAGAGAGTGCTCTAGGTCATCCTCCACTTGGAGCGGGGTGACACCAAGCAGAATTCCGTCCTTCGGAATCTCGGAGAGGGCTTCAATGGCCCTGTAGTCATATCCCCGTAATGATAGTACCAAGCCTCGTATACGTGGGGCTTCCGGTATGGTCCCCCTTCATCTACCCAAACAGTGGTCCCTTTTCTAATATACACTCTATCCGGACCTACGGGAACTCCTCAATGGATGTATCCATGTCCATTGGGACGCCGCGGCGTCTTTGGAGGCATGCTTAAAACTTGGGGTCTGAAAATATTAACCCACGACGGGGTGAGATATAAATCTCGGTGAATCAAGCCTAAGCTCGGTTAGGACACCGATTCGCCTAAAACATCCTAAACACAAAGATTATCAAACCACAATATAAACATATATCCGAAGTCATATCACACGACAATAATCAACCACATGCATACTTACTAGCCTTTAGCCATACATAATGCAATGCTTGACTCGACCCAACGATCATATCGACAACCATCCGAACAAAGCATCACACTCACAAGTATGCACTTGGACACCACATAAGTCCATTTATTAACGGTGATCGCGCTCTCGGCGCCACGGTGATGAGGATCCACTCTACCGGCGTGATCGACTCTCACAATTAATGCGATCCCGCATTCTTCCGGCGGGACCGGGCTACGTTCCTTTTCCCTCTCGGCAACGGCTTCTAAAAGCAGTGTATCCAGTGCACCCTATGCGGTACGGCAAGTAGGCATCCCTATACGGGGCTTCGGTCCATCACAAGCTGCGACCGGCATCCGATAATCCCTTCAAACCGTACGTACCATACGGGGCATGAATTATCGTGCTTCGGCAAGTCGTTTGGTCCCACAAAAATGGTACGGCGTGTACTCCGTGTACAAAGCACGAACTTGCCAGGAAAACTCATCATCGTTCCTTTACATGACCATGCAAAGACACCCGACTCATCAATCAATTTATTCTCTTTGATTTAGGCCGGATGCTCACACAACGTGCTCAACGACTCGGCCCAAGGCCATTTTAATGCCAAAATATGTCTTTTGATATCGCACACGGTCATATGAATGCGGACTACCAAATAGATGCTGCAAGATCACACGGGACAATTAATCCCCGGACAACACCAATCCACTCAACGAGCACTCAAGGCACTTAGATCAACATTTCAACGAGGCGATCCGCCCCAACAAAATCATCAATTCAACACGAATAAACCAATTCGATTATGCCCCATAAGGCTCAATTTCGTGCCGTAGTCATTGATTAGCCAGTTGGATTTAAAATTGCCAATCGATCGCTCGTTCTTAACCTATCGCTCGCTCGCGATCAATTCACAATACACAATCAATCATCTAACATCAATTAGCCACACCAATTCTAATTTAATCGATTATGGCCATTTACCCTAAACCCGGTTTCTAATTAATCCGACCATAATCATACCTACCTCAATACCCTATCGGCTAATTAACTAATCCTAGGCGCAATTAGCGCCCTAACCGAGGATTAGGGTCAACTCACCAACAATGGCGATCGAGGTCGGGTCGGGCACGATTTTCGAGACGGGCCCCGAAAATCACTATTCACCTCCCGAAACACTGTTCACGCGGAAACACTGTTCACCGGCGGCACTGTTCCGGCGACACTATTCACGGCCGAAATTAACACGAGCTCGTGGCGACGCCGTGACGTCGCTCCACACGGCGGTAGCTCGGGCCGACCGGAGTTCCGGCGAGCGGCGGGGCTGGAAAAGGAATCAATAGTACAAACACAGGGAAACCGGGGCTGAGTTGAGGAAATTTCGTCCTCACGGGCGGCGACGAGGTTGTGGGAAGCTAGGGGACTCACCTACCGGTCGAGGACGACCCTCGAGACTAGCCGGGGGCGGCGGACGGCGGCCGGAGGCGACGGTTCCAAGCCGGGAATGCACTCGCGCAAAAAAATAGAGCATAGAAACAGGGGAGGCTGGCCGGGGAGTTTCGCGGCTCCACTGGCGGCGGCCGGCTTCCCGGTGGCCTCGTAGGACAACTAGAGGTCGAAGGCGTCGCTCGGGGTGGCCCGGCGACCGACGGAGCTAGGCCGGAGGCGGCGGAACAGCCGATGGACGAACCGGCGCGAAACGGGCGTAGAACACGGGGTCCGAGGTGCGGGCTGCTCGCGGGGCTGTCCGACGGCTTCCACGGCGGCTCACGACGGTGGGACGGTGTTTAGTGGTTGAGGGGAAGATGATGCAGCGATGGGTGGTGGTCGGAAGCGGCTCGGTGGCCGGAGCAACTCGGGCAACTCCTCCGACGCAAAACAGAGCAAGGGTCCGCCGGGCTATTCTACGGGCGGTCCCGGCGGTTTGTGGTGGTGCGCGGCCGTCGGATGGAGGCGCAGCGGAGGATGGTGGCTGTCGAGCAAAAAGCCGGTAGGAAGGAGGAGGAGTGCACGGTTTGGGGGGCGTTCGTACACGGTGAACGGGGGAGGAAGAAGGGGCGGACGGGAGAGAGAGAGAGAGAGAGAGAGAGAGAGAGAGAGAGAGAAGAGAGAGGAGAGAGAGGAGACTTTGACCAGATTTGACTGGTAGTGGGGCCCACGAGTCTCTTCAAAATTTAATGGTATTTGTCTCTAATGCATAATATCCAAGGGCGGTTTCGTAATTTCACAAATCGGGACCGATCGGATTTTTGGCTCAACCGATTGGGAATAAAATTGGATTTTCACGGGCTAGGTTCGGTCCGGAAATGACTAGGCGCGAGGATTAAAATCCTAAGTCGCGGTGACCATGATTTCGATACCCAATCGAAATCGAACGACATTTCGGGAATTGTCCAAAATTCGTCACTTTCGTCCTTACGATCCGAAATTTCATACCATTAGGAATTCAATAAAAATCTATTTTATTGAATTTAGTCCCGACCCCGAAGCCAAATTTTCGGGCGTCACAACTCTCCCCACCTTAGGAAATTTCGTCCCCGAAATTATAGTGCAAGCCACAACTACTCTTCATAACTTCCTCATTCTTTTCGGTTTCTCCTTCGGTTTCATGGTGTTGCCAAATCACTTTGACCAACCTGGATCGTCTTGCTCCGGAGCATTTGCTCTTTCCAATTCACGATCCCGACCGGCCATTCTACATATGCAGCTCGTTCATCTAGCTCAATCTCTTCATAACTTAGCACGTGAGTGGGATCCGGCCCGTATTTCCTTAACATTGACACGTGGAATACATTTCGCACTTAAGCCGGTCTTGGTGGCAACGCAAGACAATAAGTCGATTTCCAATCCTCTCTAGGATAGCAAAAAGGTCAAACGTACTTAGGTCCAAACGGAATGTCCCTCTCTTAGGCGACACCTTCAAGATACTAGTTTACTTATCCATAACAACTGTCACAAATCCGAATCTACGATCCGTTCAAACAGGTTTAGTCGTGTAACTTCAAAGAAATTCAACTGCGTCGTCCCTCTCTCGAATTTGCCATCCAATCCAAACATCGCATGTTTTTCGTGGCCATAATTAACCACCAAATCAGCTATCCTTCCATACCAATTGATAATCCTTAACCAACAACAGACATAACTTATTATCTGCGTCCTTTCTTGTTCCACGAGATGTCACTTACAACAAGCACTAATGGCAATTTGAGCATTCTATTTAAACGGACCGGGTCGACTTACGATCGGTCTCTCTACCATCACTTCGAGATTTGGAATTACCTAACTTGTCAACTTTTGAGACATCTAGGGGCTAATCCTTCTTAAACCCCCAAACAAATTGAGAGTCGAACCATCCATTTTGTCGAGGCGGCTCGGTTCACAAACAAGCGACGAGTCGAGGGCCACTTTGAGTATCTCGATTTAGGGTTGGAATCACCCGTTCCTTAACCGATGGTACAATCAAACACTATCGAGTTCACCTCTCATGACCAACTCAAGTTGATGTAGGATTGGTTCCTCTCGACCCGTATTCTCCCAACAACACGTCACATGGCCTAGGGTGATCAGCCTTCGGCTAGTGCGCGGTTGGTACGGGGTTCTAGTACAAATCGCCCCTCACTGGATCCATGGCTAGCTTGTTTGCCGATTCGTGCTTGATTTAAGGTCGTCACCTCGATCCACAGCACAATCAACCGGCAAGTCAAGCTATGGTCCAGTCGAAAGGAATCTCAAATCTCTCGGTGGCCTCCTCAACTTAGTCGTCATTTGTAAACAATCCAAAGTCCAAGTAAAACTCTTGCGGTCCTTATCTCACTCCGTTTCGTGGTCTCACCAAGCTTTTACTTGCATACTCTCATCATTTGTCTCCCTTAATTGCCACATTTCGCAATCTCAACATTTTACTTGGATTGGCACCAATCCTAACAACTTGCGGGGTTAATCGGGCAGGCTTCATTATTTTGTCAACTCCACGCTTGCCCATACGAACCCTTCCTGTTCATAAGGCAGTTTGCAACACCCGAAAAGCATCAAAATTGTTCCCGAACATCATCTTTAACGGCAACAAGCAACCGGTCATTAGTTGCAAACTCGGATCGTCGCTATATGAGCCCGACAACCGTTTTTCCATCGAAAAGAGTTGCATTATCTTGGCCTTCGCAGTACCAACCGGAGATAAAACAAGCGGACAAAATTTCCATCGAAGTTGGTGCCAAGAGGTCCACGAGATCAAGGGATTTATCGTCACAGTGTGATCATCGTATACATAACCCGACGGTGCTTGTAGAGGGTTCTTATGTGTAGTCGGCAACCTATTGATAAGCACAATGTCCCCGTTTATAATCCCGCGATTAACAACTTGATCGGGCCTCAAAGAGACATGCCCTTTTGGAACTCTCTCTAAGTTGATACATGGCTGAACCATCTTTGTATGTCAAACATAACTTCTTATCGGTCAAGTCCCGCATGTAAATCACGTTATACATGTTGACCTTCTCCTCAAGGGTCATCTTCTACACAGTCTCAAGACAATGCATATTTCATTGACCTTCTCAACGGCGTTACCAGCGATTACGCCCCGAGAGAAAAATCTTGAGTCCTTCCTAATGACAAATGTCCTTATTTTGTCAAGCCACGCTTTGGTAGTAGTAGTTGATGGCTCATTATCAATCCCAAAGCGAGTATTGACTTCTCGAGATATCTCGCACCACTTGCCTCATCAATTCGGGCTATCGGCCAAAATGAATAACTTAAACTTATTGACATTTTACACAATTTCGAACTCAAGCTCTATAAGTATCGGTTACTCCAATTCCCTATCCACAATTCCTTCAAGTGGGATACTCATTGACTTTCATGAATCCAGTTGAATCCTTGCCTTCCGAGGCTTGATTTAAAATTCTCAAAATTACGGTCACGAAAGAACCGCTACTCCTTGTCCATAATAGAACTGTTCATCACAACTATTTCGCCAGTTCATATTGAAGTCTAGAATTTCCCGATTCTCGGGCATTTCTTGCGCACCCTAACGAGTATCACAAGTCGAAGCATTAACCAAAGTCAATGACTAAAACTATCTAAACACATCACCAATTCAAGTTTAGATAATCCACCAAAGTACCAGATCACCTTAATACAACTCATATTCATAAGTAGAGTTTAACAAAAGTCCTCTTGCGATCGTTCCGTGGTCTCTATGGCCGGTCCTTCACTTGCTAATCGAGTCGACCACATCCAAAACATGCTCCTTTAAAAGGGCAAGGGGTTGCTTTATGCTTTCCCCTATAGAGTCGACATGTAATCCTAGGGTGATCTCGCCGACTTGTTCGGAGCGTTCTTTCCGGTTAAGTGGAATAGAGAGTCCTTTTTCCTCTCATGGGTCTTTTTCCAACCCGATTACTATTTCGATAGAAGGTGTTGACCACGATCCGGATGCGATTGTTTCTTCGATCGGGTTTCTTTCTACCAACCAAGTCCTTCGTGCGGCTCATCATAACTCTTAAGGGTCAGCGACACCAATCTATCCTTAATCTCGGATCTCAATCCACCTTGAAATCTCCTTGCTCTATTCATAGGGTTTCCAACCATTCTTAGTGCACACTCGACAGCTCTGTGAACTTCGCTTCATACTAATCCATGGACATCTAATTTGGTCGAAGTTGTAGGAACTCGATCATCTTCTCGCTCTTGTATACGATCCAAAACGTATTTACCATACAAGGCTTCTACAAAAGCATCCCATATCGGGACCATGCCTTCAGGGAAGATCTTGCTTCGTGTGACTTCCCATCACGCGTTATCATCGCCTCGCAATTGGTGGGTGGCCAATAATACCTTGTCCACTTATGAACATTTCAGTAAGACTAATGTCTTTTCCTTTCCCTAATCCACAAGATTGCGGTCTTTGAATCTCCCATTTCCATGAACTTCAATGGCTCAAGCTTTGAAAATTGCTCCACCAACTCAAGTATTAACGGTCCATCGCTTCTCTCGTCTCCATCCAACGGGACTTCACACGAGAGCAGCGATTGTGACGTAGTTTGATTCCTCGGTTGGTGTCCTTCTATAGTTCCCGAAGTTTCTAACATCCGTGGGGTCCCATCCCTCCAGAACTTCCTTGAATTGACCTCTCACGAGGTATCAATTCGTTACGGTTGCTCACTAAACGAGTCATTTACGGAGCCCTGTTCACTCCAAGTAAAATCTCAAGAAAGCCCGGGCATACAGTCTTGATTCTTAAATAACAATCACATGTACGAACTCAATATTATTCTCACCCAAGATTACCAATCAATCGAAACGATACTAGAACCAATAGAACACCACACGAGTTCAAGCCTATTCTTCAAACTTCAAAAGTCGATGTCTTATCATTAGGGTCCCAGTATCTATTCGTCTTTAAGTCATCACTCCTTATTACTCCAAGTCCCAATCACGTTGGATCGAGCTAACCTTGCTTCGATATCAATTCGGACGGGGATGTCACGCCCGAACCCTTCGGGCTCGATAACATCCCACCACGACCGTTCTCATAAAAGATTCCCGGGATCCAACGGCATTACTAGAAGGATTCAAAACTTAACGCAATTGAAAAGCACAAGCGGAAGCGAAAACAACTCCATTCACTTAACAAAGATGACCTGGGACGAAAGACAACCTTATAATACAAAAACATCAATGGTTATTTACGAGCAACCCGAAGCAAGGGCCAAAGGGGACCGAGGGACTAAACAAAAAGATAACCCTCTAGGCTCCTCTACCATGCCTCTATCTTAAGAGGACATCCAAAATTGAGCCCCGCTTATTCTACAACTACTAGTCGGTCACTATCCTCGGACTCCTCCTCATCTTCGTCGGGATCGTACTCTAATGGGCTAACGGGGTTTGTCTTCAACGAGTCTTCCCCATTCTCTTCCTCCGAAGTAGATATCTCAATGACTTCCATCTCTTTTTCGATCACTTGGGGACTTCTCTAGAATGTTCCTAGATTCTCGCTACTGAGTGCGCTAGGTCATCCTCCACTAGAGCGGGGTGACACCAAGCGGGAATTCCGTCCCTCGGAATCTCGGAGGGCTTCAATGGCCCCGTAGTCATATCCCCGTAACGATAGTACCAAACCTCGTATCTGTGGGGCTTCCAGTATGGTCCCCCTTCATCGACCCAAACAGTGGTCCCTTTCCTAATATACACTCTATCTGGACCTACCGGGAACTCCTCAATGGATGTATCCATGTCCATTGGGACGCCGCGGCGTCTTGGAGGCATGCTTAAAACTTGGGGTCTGAAAATATTAACCCACGACGGGGTGAGATATAAATCTCAGTGAATCAAGCCTAAGCTTAGTTAGGACACTGATTCGCCTAAAACATCCTAAACACAAAGATTATCAAACCACAATATAAACATATATCCGTAAGTCATATCACACGACAATAATCAACCACATGCATACTTACTAGCCTTTAGCCATACATAATGCAATGCTTGACTCGACCCAAACAGTCATATTAGACAACCATCTCGAACAAAGCATCACACTCACAAGTATGCACTTTGGACTCCACATAAGTCCATTTATTAACGATGATCGCGCTCTCGGCGCCATAGTGATGAGGATCCACGCTATCGGCGTTATCGACTCTCACAATTAATGCGATCCCGCATTCTTCCCGGCAGACCGGGCTACGTTCCTTTTCCTTCTCCGCAACGGCTACTAAAAGCAGTGTATCCAGTGCACCCGCACGGTACGGCAAGTAGGCATCCCTATACGGGGCTTCGGTCCATCACAAGCTGCGACCGGCATCCGATAATCCCTTCAAACCGTACGTACCATACGGGGCATGAATTATCGTGCTTCGGCAAGTCGTTTGGTCCTATAAAAATGGTACAGCGTGTACTCCGTGTACAGCACGAACTTGCCAGGAAAACTCATCATCGTTCCTTTATATGACCATGCAAGACACCCGACTCATCAATCAATTTATTCTCTTTGATTTAGGCTGGATGCTCATACAACGTGCTCAACGACTCGGCCCAAGGCCATTTTAATGCCAAAATATGTCTTTTGATACCGCACACGGTCATATGAATGCGAGACTACCAAATAGATGCTGCAAGATCACACGGGACAATTAATCCCCGGACAACACCAATCCACTCAACGAGCACTCAAGGCACTTAGATCAACATTTCAACGAGGCGATCCGCCCCAACAAAATCATCAATTCAACACGAATAAACCAATTCGATTATGCCCCATAAGGCTCAATTTCGTGCCGAGTCATTGATTAGCCAGTTGGATTTAAAATTGCCAATCGATCGCTCGTTCTTAACCTATCGCTCGCTCGCGATCAATTCACAATACACGATCAATCATCTAACATCAATTAGCCACAGCCAATTCTAATTTAATCGATTATGGCCATTTACCCTAAACCCGGTTTCTAACTAATCCAACCATAATCATACCTACCTCAATACCCTACCGGCTAATTAACTAATCCTAGGCACAATTAGCGCCCTAACCGAGGATTAGGGTCAACTCACCAATAACGGCGGTCGAGGTCGGGTCGGGCACGATTTTCGAGACGGGCCCCGAAAATCACTATTATCGCCGAAACACCGTTCACGTCGAAAAACATTGTTCACCGGCGGCACTGTTCCGGCAACACTGTTCACTGGTCGAAATTGACACGAGCTCGTGGCGACGTCGTGACGTCGCTCCACACGGCGGCAGCTCGGCGGCCGGTGTTCCGGCGAGCGGCGGGGCTGGAAAATAGAATCAATAGCACAAACACAGGGAAACCGGGGCTGAGTTGAGGAAATTTCGTCCTCACGGGCGGCGACGAGGTTGTGGGAAGCTAGGGGACTCACCTACCGGTCGAGGACGACCCTCGGGACTAGCCGGGGCGGCCGGAGGCGGCGGTTCCAAACTCGAGCAGGACCCGCGCAAACAACAGAGCACGAAACAAGGGGAGGCCGGGGGGGGTTTCGCGGCTCCACGGCGGCGGCCGGCTTCCGATGGCCTCGTAGGACAACTAGAGGTCGAAGGCGGTCGCTCGGTGGTGGCGCGACCGGCGAAGCTAGGCTGGAGGCGGCGGAACAGCCGGTGGACAAAACCGGCGCGAAACAGGGCGCGAACGGGGGTCCGAGGTGCCGGCTGCTCGTAGGGCTGTCCGACGGCTTCCACGGTGGCTCACGACGGTGGGACGGTGTCTAGTGGTTGAGGGGAAGATGATGCAGCAATGGGTGGTGGTCGGAAGCGGCTTCCGTGGCCGGAGCAGCTCGGGCAACTCCTCCGACGCAAAACAGAGCAAGGGTCCGCCGGGGCTGTTCTACAAGCGGTCCGGCGGTTCGTGGTGGTGCGCGGCCGTCGGAAGGGCCGCCGCGGCGGACGGAGATGGCTGGAGGCGGAGGATGGTGGGCTGTCGAGCAAAAAGCCGAGAGGAAGGAGAAGGAGTGCACGGTTTTGGGGGCGTTCGTGCAGTGAATGGGGAGGAAGAAGGGCGGACGGGAGAGAGAGAGAGAGAGAGAGGAGAGAGAGGAGAGAGAGGAGACTTTGACCAGATTTGAGTGGTAGTGGGGCACACGGGTCTCTTCAAAATTTAATGGTTTTTGTCTCTAATGCATAATATCCAAGGGCGGTTTCGTAATTTCACAAATCGGGACTGATCGGATTTTTGGCTCAACCGATTGGGAATAAAATTGGATTTTCACGAGCTAAGTTCGGTCCGGAAATGACTAGGCGCGAAGATTAAAATCCTAAGTCGCGGTGACCATGATTTCGATACCCAATCGTAATCGAACGACATTTCGGGAATTGTCCAAAATTCGTCACTTTCGTTCTTACGATCCGAAATTTCATACCATTAGGAATTCAATAAAAATCTATTTTATTGAATTTAGTCCCGATCCCGAAGCCAAATTTTCGGGCGTCACACATGCAAAGTGAGCGGCGTGAGGGGTCCGATGATTAACTGTTCTTTGTTGTCCAAGGTGCGTTAGAGGTTGACTTATTTTATGCGTACCCACACCGCCACGCTAAAAAGTGCTCCGATCGACAAAGTATCTTTCACTGAATTTCTTTTCTTTGGTTTCTACTAAGAGAAGACGGGTTCCGTAACCATTCTAGACTTGAGCGGGAACATATACGCTTCTTCGGATTTTAATTGATAACAAAGCACAAAACACTTTGCAGGAATTTAATCGATACTAAGTGAGATCATAGAGTGATTCAACATCGGAATTTCATCAATGAACAAGAGACTATGACTAATATACATGACTGAATTTAATCGACAATGAATTATCCGAACTACAACTAAAGTACGGGAAAAAAATGGGGAAAAGTAAAGATAAAGATAAATTTACGAGAATGTTGAGTTTTTTTTTATTGATTTGAGGGGTTTCTACAAAAGGTACCCTTGAGATATTTATAACCCCTATAAACAGTAGTTATACATGGTGGTTACAAAATTAGAAAGAACGTTCTATAGCAAATCATGGATCGCACAAGGTTGCATGAAAAGTAGTTTACTTACCTAAAAGGGAAGGAGGATTAGGATTGCTCAATCGACCTTATGGAACAAAGTTTGTTAGGCCGCACGCTGTGGAACTTCATCAATCATCCATCCTCTTCCCTTTGGAGCATTTGAGTTCACAAGACAAAATGCAGAGGCACCCCAATTATGCAACTCGATATTAGGGGTAGTATGGCTTGGAATTAGCGATGTCTCCTCAAATTGCAACCTTTTCTAACCTCGATTATATCCATCTCACAATAATGTTGCCAAGATATATATCACAAATTTAGAGATTAGGGATCGGGTGTAGAGTGATAAAACCTAATATGGAGTAGCGGCCCTAACAAAAACAATTTTATTGGTTGGCTAGTTTGTAGAGATAAACTACGATCGTAGAGATCATAGCATGATGGATGACTTAAGTTGATATCCGGTGTAACTTCGCCACGCCAAAGTATAGAAGACAGAGCACATTTATTCTTTCGGTGCGAGTAGACAGGCAACATCTAGCAAAATATCCTTGCGCAACATGGAATTAGGCGTTTTTTAGGACTATGGAATGAGGAACTTTCAAGGACGATTAGAGCAACAAAGGGCAAAGATTTTGCAGCAATACTCCTCAAGTATCTTTCCTCGCAACCGTATATTGTATTTGGATGGACCCCAACTATAATCGGTTTCAAAACAAGTAAATTGACATCCATATTATTTTGGCCAAGGTGCGTAAAAATATAAGAGGTAGAACTTCACTTTACTAAAAAATTAGACATTTCCATACAAATGTAGTTTTGGATGTGGAGACTTCCTACCTCCATCTTTTTTAATTATTAACTCTATTTGTAATCTTGGGGAGCGCCCCTAAGCTGTTGTACTTCATCTCCTCTATAATATTTATATATTCAACCAAAAAAAAAAATACGACATAACAAACCAACAATTGCCTATCCTAGAACTGGCAATTGACCGCTCTTAGAGTTTTTTTTTTTTCTATATTTTGATGCAATACAATGTTTAAATTTGCTTTTAATTCACAGTCTATGTTGGTAACTAGTACTTTTACGAATCGACCTATCTTCGGTTCGCACCCGACATAGCAACAGCCACGACCCCAAGACCGGGACCAAACCAAGACGGAGAGAGCGAGGCCGCGGCAGTCCCATTGGGTGGTGAGGCTAGGGGTGAGAGAGGTAAAATCGAGAGGAATGAGAGATCGAGAGAGAGAGAGAGAGAGAGAGAGAGACAGAGAGAGAGAGAGAGAGAACCACACGAGAGAATAGAAAAATACAGGGAGATGAGAGCGAGAATGAGAGGCGAAAATAGAAGAAAATGAACGATAAAGCAAGAGCCAAGTGATATGTAGGCTTTTGATTTTTTATTTGGCAAATGTAAGCTTTATCTTGATTGAAAAGAGGTGGATGTGAGCTCAACGCAAGGCATGTGATCTTGGCAATTCACATCTTTGTGGGCCTTTAATAACTGTAAAGTTATCAATTCGTAATAATTATTTAAAAAGAGGAGTCGATGACCGGTTCAAAGCCAATTCAGGATTCGGTTTTACCTAGAACTGAACTGGCCTAGAACCGAGCCGACATGGCCGGTTTCAAGGTAGAACTGGCCGGTGGATTGAAGGGTCCACAGAGAACTGTGCCGAACCTGGTTAGTTCCCAGGTTTTTAGCCCATGAACTAACGTTGCTGTCCTAGGAACCAGCCTTAAACAAGACCAGCCAGGCCGGTTTGGTCCTGTCTCCAGATTTATTAATAAACGAACTCTGAGTAACTCAATTATTCGAATTATGAGGGCAAACTACAACAGGAAGAATGAGAATTTGCATGGAAAGAAGTAATCAAATCTACGTTAAAACCAAGTGCAGTATGTGCTTAAAAGATCATTTTAAAATCTTCCGAACTTCTATTTTTCCGCCTCATTCTAGCTTTAGGCTTCGTCTATTAATCCTCAACGCTTATAAGCCTCGTCCTCCCAACCTCCTTCCTCAATGCGCCCACAATCTCCACAGCATCAACTCCTCTCCCTATCACCACCACTTCATCACGACGGTCCTCGTCGAACAGCACGAATTCCGCACCTGCAAGATACAACGATAAAAGCCCAGATTAACTTGCATCATTAAGCCACAAAAGTGCACCCAAAGACGACCGGTTCGTTTCGGTTCGGTTTGCTTTTGAAAGAGAAGCATTGGAAACTCGGATTGATTCGGAAAGCAACTGAGCCAGAGGGCGAATAACAACATGAGACGCGTCCACCTATAAAAGCGAAAATACATCGGAATGCGAGGTTTAGGTGGTGTAGGGTTAAAAAACCACCATCTGCTTGAGCAGCGATCTGCAATGCCTTGGTCCTGCGCCGCCCGTGTTTCATCTCGACCTTCATCTGCAGATGCATGGAACAGAACCATATCAGAAACAGAAAACACAAGAACCCATCTCACTGCAAGAGCAAGTATCCACAGAGCTTCGTACTGTCGCTTTCTCTGAGATTTTTCTGATCGAATGTGGCTGAGACACGAGTGACGAAAGTGAGAGCTTTCTCGACCACTTTAGGGCTTTTTTTCCAAAACAAAATAAATAATAATAATAATAATTACCAATTCAAGTGTAAAAAAAATTTATTTATCAAATCAGGTGTCGCTCGGCAGTCACACACTGTCGAGAGGGCCAAAAAAGGAAAACAATTGCCTGCTCGGCAATCTAACCCCCGAGCAGGCAGTGCACGTATTTTTTTTTAAATTTTTATGCTTGCTCGGTAGTCATGCTGCCGAGCAAGCATTGGCTATTTTTTTTTAAAGTTGTTGAGTGGCTTGCTCAGTACTTAAACTTTTTTTTAAATTTTTTTTTATTGTTTACTTGTTTAATTATTTTTTAATTTCTTTTTATTGTTTCCTTTTAATCATTTTTTTATTATTCAATTTGTTCTCTGGAATGGACAAAATATTAATGAAATTCCTATATAATACAATGTTCTGTATTAACGAGCGAGCGAATGAATAATCGAGGCCGCGGAGCGAACGCTCGTTCGGTCCACGGGGTCGAGGCTCGCTTGTTCGTTCGCTCCACGGCCTCGATCGTTCCTTTGCTTGCTCGTTCGCTCGCTTGTTCGTTCGCTCGCTCCTTGGGTTCAAGGCTCGCTCGCTCGCTCTTTTGCTCGCTCGTTCGTTCCCTCCGCGGCCTCGATCGTTCACTTGCTCATTCTCAATCTTCAATTCGTGGCGAACTCTCTTCATCAAAGACCTTTCGGATTCGGTTGGAAGGAGAGATCCCACGAGAAATCCATTTACAACTCATCCTTATTGTCCGACATGGTCGCACCGGTTCCTTCGCCCAAACTCATTCTTGCAAATAATTTCAATTTACGGAAAGATGCGTTCCCGAGTGAGTCCACTCCATTGAGCACTAGGCGTGGCAAGGAAACCATGACACGCAACATAAACATGAGCATTAAATTTGTAAACATGGTGCATATGCTCTATTCTAATGGTCCCTTTTCTCACCCTATAATGAGACCAGGATGGCTTGGTTTACTCCGACACGGAATGTAAACATGAGCGAGCGCACAAATAATCGAGGCCGTGGAATGAACGAACGAGTGAGCGAACAAACGATCGAGGCCACGGAGCGAGCGAGCGAACGAGCGAGCGAGCGTGGGCTCAATTGTTCGTTCGCTTGCTCGTTAACACGTAACATTGTATTATATAGGAATTTCATTAATATTTTTTCCATTCCGAGAGAACAGATGGAATAATAAAAAAATGATTAAAAGAAAATAAGAAAAATAAATTAAAAAATGATTAAAAAAGAAAACAATAAAAAATAATAAAAAAAGGTTGAGTGAGTGCCGAGCAAGCCAGTCAACAACTTGAAAAAAATGGCCAATGCTTGCTCGGCAGTCATATAAAATAAAAATAAAAAATACACGCACTGCCCGTTCGGCAATTAGACTGCCAAGCGAGCATTGTTTTTGCTTCTTTGGCCCTCTCAGCAATGCGACTACCGAACGAGGGACCGCTAGGCAGCAAGACTGCCGAGCGGCACCTGATTTGGTAAATAAAATTTTTTTACACTTGATTTGGTAATTATTATTATTTTTTATCTTGGTTTGGAAGAAAACCCACCACTTTATCTATACACGAGCAGATCACCTAACTGCTCCGTTGCTCCAAGAGCTCGGCGCGTTACAGCTCTCAGTCTTCTTCGTTAAGGTTTTTCTTTTTGTCTCAAACGAACGAGATCTAACTTTGACGCGACTGCCACGAAGTTGCTCGACGTGGGTGTCCGCCACGTGGAGTGGACTTGGATCCTGGTCAACTATCAGTGATTCATTCTGTACCAATGAGTGGACAACTTAGGGTTGCATCCCTGGTCGACCCAAAAGTTTCAGGGCGTGTGGTGGATTTTTGCACGTGCCATGTACTTAGTATTTGATAATAATAAGGACCAAGATCTTCATAGGACGCGTCCAGTACGCGCTCTAAAATCATGAATTAGACTTAGAGGTCTCAAGCTCGATTCCCAATTAGAAGTGGTATCGAAATTGTGGTCAATTATCGGATGCAATCTGCACTCTATTAGTCAATTATCAAAGCGTACCCGTGGTCGGAGTCGAAAAGATACATAAGAATATGCGGCAATACAGGGGATTCTATATGTTTTTGTTACATGAATTCTCTTAAAACACGAATTTGTTCAGCCGACGTGGACTTGTAGGGTATGGAATATTTTTGTGAAAGTTTGAGATTGAAGGTGTTGTTGGGGTTTGCTCTACATGTGACTGTCACGCATGAGTGTATGTGCATCATTAAAAAAAATATAGTAAACAAGGAAGATGCTAAATATATATCTTGGGGATCCTCAATATCCCATAATTTTTCATATTTATCAGAATTTTGCAAATATAATTCTAGGAGATTCTAAATATCTGTTAGGATTATCCAAATATTTTCTATGCGTAACATACCCGGGTAATGTACACGAAGATTTTTTTTCTTTTATGTGTGGATGGTTAATTAACTATTATTGAGCCATTGCTTTGAAAGAAAAAATAGAGAGAAAAGATAGCATTGGTTTTTATCTTACTTTTTTTCTTTTTTGCTTTGGTAACATGATTATCATGAAATCAATCTTTATTTATTAAATTATATCTTGATTTTGAGTCCTCATACAAAACCCGACCTAATTTGAGAATGTAGTTCCGCACATGTTGTGTATAACTTCTACGAAAATCATCGTTGATACCTCAGTTTAGCGTCTGAGGAATGGTACATTCACCGACATTCTTGGAAGACTAGCTTACTAAATTCTTGGTGGCTCATAATCATTGATTATCTTTATGTTAACTAGGCATGGGTATTATTATTGACGGCCACTGATAGCGCGCCACGTGGACTTTTGTTCATGAGCCGGAGTAAAACTCTTTGCATAGGAAGCATCACTCTTTTTCGTCTATGGAAGCTTTTGAGATCCTTTGGATTTAAGCCTATTGACCTCGAAGTTTCGTCGTCCTTCGTGTCCAATTCCCTTTGAACTCTCTAGAAACCGCCATGCAATAACTAGCCGGATAGATTAATGAAATTGCTAGAGTACCAAGCCAAAAGTCAACTACTCCGAGTGAAACCTACTGGCAAATGAAGCTGGCAAGCGGTCGGAAGAGTCACGGCAATATCTCTGCAATGGACGAACCGCGTGCATATGACAGACTCGGTCTTGTTCAAAGATCTATATAAAGGCAGAGAGAGAGAGAGAGAAAGAATGATTGGGGGCAACAATCTTCACCAGACGCAGTTTCTGTATGAGGAGAGGGGTTGTGGGTGGGAGTCTAATCGGCCAAGGAGTTGAAATTTGGAGTTGATCGACAATGGGGAGTTGCTTTTCGGATACGAGAGGAGGTCAACAAGTGGTAGGGGGGACCGGCCAGGTGATTATACAGTTGATTTCAAATTGTGGTTGTGCCGCTCGCCTCTATTCATGTGATTATGCTCGCTTCTTTCACTGTTTTTTGCATACGTCCACTGTCAATACGCTGCGATGACGCGCTTCGTTTTCTTCCGACCTGAGTCGATGTTGTCACTTGCCAGTGTTTTATTCTCGTTCTGAGCGAGCCGATGATTTGGCCAGAAACACTGAGAAGCTTTCTTCACAATGTGCTCAAACCTCGCCACTTGAACAAACCGATGTTGAATTTTGCGCATACCTGGAGCTTTCTTCTTGTTTTCCTCATTACACTCGACTTTAGTGAATTTCCTTTCTTTTCTTCAAACCAAATTAAACTCTATCATCTTCATCATTTATCAAACTAAGTGCATTGTGTCTATAGAGAGAGAGAGAAGGGCTCAGCTTGACCAGAGAGAACAGATCGGTCTCAGGGGCAACATGTTCCTACAACGATAGTCTCTCCTCCTCATGATCATCTTCTTTACAAACTTTCCTTTTTACTCATACCCAGATAAAGGTACTGATTGATCTCAAGTCTAAGGACGACGAACAAAGGGCCAAGGCACGTGGGATCGCAACAGGCGAAGCAACTGGTAACAAATCCTAGAACACCTTTCATACATCCATAATGGCTATACATAGTTTGCTATTTGATACTCCCAGTCACCCTCATCTCGCGATTCTCCACATACGCAAATTTCATCAGAACGATTTGGCGCATTTACCATCATTATGCTCCGCCCCTAAAATATTAAAGCGAACCCTATTTTCTTATCGTCCTCTCTCGTATGCGTATTTGTTACTGAAACAGGGTTGAAATACGCGGGTTTTAATAAAGAGCATGGAGATTTGTTGGTTGTGATCGCCGAGAAGATTGATGCATCGACAGTTGTTGGCAAGATAAGGAAGGCCGGGATGCGGGATGCCGAGTTGAAGGGTGTTAAGATTCAAAACTGAAGACATACTCAATGATATTGGAGCGTACCCTTCGCTGGTGTGGTTTACGTGTGTTTTTCTTCTAGGTTTTGTTCATGGGCGTCACCGAATCTCTGTCGATAGTTACTCGAACTCTTTTTTACTCCTTTTATTATTGGTTGGGGATTTGGAGTCAATAACGTTGATTTGTTATGTGTTGCTTTTGTATCATTGTCTTGTACCAAGATCTACAGGAGAATTACTTCGTGAAAAGTCTCTTTATTATACGATATCCGATGCTTTCTTCTCTCCCCAACTTGTTCTTTAGAAGATTGGTGGTCAGCTACGTGTTAGTTCGACCCAAAATGAAGCTTTGGTGTGCTTCTTATATAATGTACAAAATTAGTCTATTATCAAAGTGCAATCATGGTCGGGGTCGAAAAAATACGTAAATCATCCAAGATATGCACAAGTAAGAGGAGATATACGCGCAATCTTAAATGATACAAAATTATCAAGTATCTCTAATATAAGAAACTATCCTATGAGATTTTGTGATATAACACTTTTGCATCTATTTTGGGTGTCATTTAAGATTGGGAAACACTTGAGGATTGAGCATTCCAACCCTGTACTTTTCCGGACTCACATTGGATTTCCCCGCCGCCAACTCTTCTCATACGAGTCGGTACTAACCTCTCAAACTGAACCATGTAAATTTCAATGCTCATCGTTAGTTATCTACAAATTTTTTCTCTCACATTTGATATTGAATATGCACAACACCTATAACCTTTATATATAAAGAGAAAAAAATTGACAGGTTTAGAATTGAAGTAACATCCATATTTAGGACTTTTTGGTCATTTTTCAGGAATAATAAAATAAAGCTTGGGAGTGCTTCTTATATAATGTACAAAATGTTCAGTCTGACGTTTTCTACGCCATCCTCATGTGCCCATTTGATTTGGTCCGATTTAGGGAGTAATTACTCGGCCAGCTACCGTTAGTTAGCTGATTAATTTAACGTTAACTTCAGAAAAAGTCTCCTTAGTGAAGGCTTCACGCGCAACGCCAATCCTTTGCAAAATGGTACAGCTAAGAGCATTTCATAGAGACGGAGGCTTGGATTCCGGTCTCACGATCCTTGTGTACCAAATCCGAGTAGTTATGACTAACGTAGCCGTTGGACGACGCCACATACGGTGTAGATCGCGTATTCTGATGCCCACTTGGAGTTAGGTGAAAAAAAAAAAATTAGTCAATGTATGCTACGCAATGTCGGACCATGATGTGCATAAAATTTAGCCAATGTGGACGCCCGCATTGGGAAGATATCCCTACAACGTCATGTGACGGCCAAGCAGTTGGACTAGATGTTGGAGTGACTTAATTTGGAAATTTGCGAAATTAAGACCTGATTAGTTAAATTGAAAGTATATAAATTTAATTAGAAAAATCACGAAAGTACATGGGGGAATTATATTATTAGTCTCGACCCAACAACATATTATGCGGGTTCTCCGTATGCAGCAGTTTAGTATTAGTGTTACATGAAATTGTAGTATGATTAAAGCAACAAAGACCTCATTTAAAATTATTAAAAGAGCACTAAGTCGTTCCGCCAACGCGTTTGCTTAATTAAGTTCGTCTATAAGTTATAAGACTCGTATACACGATCGACAACCTTTTGGCAAGAATTCTTAGAATTTACGGCCTTGTTTTATGACCATGAGTCATTCCCATTGAACCACCTTTCATGGGCAGGAATTGCTGAAAGACATGCAATATTTGAGGCAATGCATTTGATGATGACATTGAGAGCTTTTAATTCTGTGGGCAACCATAGATCAACGGAATCAACATTTCTATCTCGGGCTTGGATTCTGTGAGGCCCACGTAGGTCCCTCATCATTTGGAGGTGCGGGCGATCTTCAGCTCACTACACGTAGATTAGTAGTGGGCATGGTTTCAAGGTTAAACTGGGAACCAAAGAACCGAGCCGGCGAAGCAGGGTAGGTTCCATGTTTCAGGGTATGTAAGGTAGATTTTCGGTGCCAAGAGGAAACGAATCCGATGGATAGGTTCCAGGTTTCAAGAGGGAGAGCCTAGAATTAGTCTTTATCTTTTTCTTGTTCTATATATTTGGCTATTGTGTCATATTGCATAGCGTCCGACGATTCAAGAACTAGATGCATATAGCTCCGTCTTCTTCGTTAAGGCTTATCTTTTTTTGCAAACGAGCGAGATCTCACTTTGACGTGATAGCCATTGATAGATTTAGAGAAGTAGACAATGGAATGATTTATTCGAATTAGGCACGGGGCCAATATAAATATACATACAAAGAAGGATATAAATGTAAATACATACATTAAAGGGAAAGCAAAAACCTTTGTCCTAATATATACAATATATCTAACATCCCCTCAAACTCAAAGTGGGTCAACCAACGAGAGTTTGAAAAGAAGAAGCAACAAATCATTGTGATGTAAGAGATTTGGTGAATAAGTCGGCAAACTAGGCTGCGAGACCACAAAAGGAATAGAAATGATGCATGCTTGGAGCTGATGATGCATGATGTGACAATCAATGTCGATGTGCTTAGTACACTCATGAAAGATCGGATTTGTAGCAATGTGAATAGCACTCTTGTTGTCACAATGAAGAGGAATGGGAGCAAAAGAGGCAACACCAAGATCAGCAAGGAGATGACAAAGCCAAATAATCTCAACTATAGTGTTAGTCATAGCACAATACTCGGACTCGATAGACGAGCAAAACACGACAGTGCTCCTTGACACACCAAGAAATCATAAAATCACCCGGAAAGATAAAATCATAAAATAGACTTGCGGTTAGTAACATCGACTATACAATCAACATCGAGTAAGCGTGAAGGGCAAGTGAGGAATTTGATGGGAGAAAAACTAAGTGTGTTAGAGTACCATGAAAATATCGCAGTCGGAGTACACAAACATAATGAACTGTACGAGGAACCGCTACAAACCGACCGACAAGATGAACAAGATAGGTAATATCGGGACGAGTGGTCGTAAGATAGATAAGACTGTGAACAAGAGCTTGGTAGTGAGTGACATCAAACAAAGGCTCACCATCATCGGACGAAACCGTAAATGAAGTTCAACGAGAGTAGAGTGCGATGCAGTATCGGATAACTCAGTACGAGCGAGAATGTCGGTGATGTACTTCGCTAGAAAAGAAGAATACCATGTCGATCGCGAACAATCTCAATACCGAGAAACTAGTGTAGAAAATAGCATAAGAAACCCGGATCCTTCATAGCAAACTGATGGTGAAGATGTTGCTTAGTGTAAGCAATTTGAGCAAGAGTCATCCCTTGTAATAATCATATCGTCAACATAGAGTAACAGAATAGTACAACTAATAGGAGAAGTGTGAGTGAATACAACATGATCATTCTCACTCTGAATAAAACCAAGCGATCGAACAACCTATGCAAAGCGCTCAAACCAAGCTCGAGGAGCATGTTTAAGACCATAAGGGCTCGACGAAGATAGCAAACCCGACCGGGAGAATGAGCAAGATCGGGAGGTGGCTGCATATAAAGTTTCTCGGGAAGGGGCCCATGAAGAAAAGTATTCTTCACATCAAGTTGAAAGAAAGACTAATTACGAATAGAGGCTACTGCAAAAAGAGTGCAAACGGGTAATAGAAGTAAAGGTCTCCTCATAATCAATCCCATACTACTAATCAAAATCACGTGCTACGAGACGCGCTATATAGCGCTCAATACTAACATCGGAACAAGTCTTGATTTTGTAGATCTAGCGATAAGATATCAAGGACTTTCCTAGTGGAAGAGACACAAGATCCCTCGAACTAGTGCATTCAAGTGCGGGACAACTCCTCGGACATAGCATCACGCCACTTAGCATGTCGTACAACCATATGATAATATGATATTTCCTGCAAAGTGTGGACAGCAACCATAAAGGAACCAAACTCATCGGAATAACTTATAGCCGCTACATACCTAGCCGGAGAACGGCGGTCTCGCGGAGGATTCCACCGAGGGAATGGTAGGCGAGAATCGTCAAGAGGTGTCGGAGTAGTAAGTGAAGTAGACGAAAGAGAAGGCATAACGGAAGAAGGTGGTGACACTAGGTCGGACGGAAAAGATATAATAGGAGGAACAAGAGATGAATCAAGAGGAAAATCCATAAAAACAGATGGAGAGGATTGTGAAAAAACGAGAAGAGGCGAAAAAGAACGGTAAGTGCTTAAAGAACTAAACACTACGAGAGATACAAATACATTATGAAGAAGGATCATAGCACTTGTAGCCTTCATGTTCTCGCGCTATAGCCCAAGAAAGCACACCGAACCGACTTTGTAGAGAGTTTGGTACGCTCATGGGGTAGAAGAAGCATATAGCACGTATAACCAAAAATACGAAGTTGGTGATAAGTAGGTGGTTTTGAGAAAAGACCTTGGTAAGGGATGGCTTTCGAGAGGACAAGAGAAGGGAGTCGATTTATGAGATAGACGAGGAGTAGAAAGTACTTCAGCCCAAAATTCCGTGGGAATGAAATTGGACAACAGGAGAGCATGAGTAGTATCCAGAATATGACAATGTTTTCACTCAAGCAAGACCATTTTAATCGGGAAGATTGAGACAGGATAAGCGAGGTAAGCTTTCCGAGAAGTTAATAAAGAATGAAAAGCTGTACAAATTTACTCCCCATCCGAATCAAAATGAAAAACGTTAATAGTTTCGTAGAATTGAGTAGAGATCATGGCTGTAAAATTTTTATAGATAGAGAAAAATTCATCATGAGAACACATAAAATAAATCTAGGTATAACAAGAATAATCATTAAAAAACAATATATAATACTTGAGATCACTTGTTAGAAAGTGGGGGGTGGGACCCCAAACATCCGAATGTACCAAATCAAAAGAGGTAGATGAAACGGAAGAACTAATAGGAAAAGGAGGTGCGATTGTTTAGCTAAAGGATAACTAGTACAAGGATACATAATAGTAGATGAAATAGGCCTAAGTACACCCTGTTGATGCAGAAAAGACAAACGGGAAGCGGATATATGACCTAGATCTTTGGTGCCAACAATCAACGCCAAATATGGCGAGAACAAGTTGAGGTGAGGGAAGCTAGAGATGATGCATCGTATACAATCCTCCATGTCTACTACCCTTGCTAATTGTTCGGCCACTCGTATTATCACGCACAATACAAGAATCAATAGTAAATGTTGCCATATAATCCATATTAGCAAGTTACCCAACGGATAAAAGATTAAGGGCTAAATTTGATATATGCAATATATTAGGCACATTAAAACCGCCACGGATAGTAAGATGGCCTTGCATAGTAACAGTAAGAAACGATCCATCAGCTATAAAGAACCGTCATGGATTTTTTTAGTGCGGTCATTGAGTGAGATGATGAGCAAGAGGCAATCATGTGTTGAGTAGCTCCGAGTCAAGAATCAAGGAAGAACTATCACTTGAGGATTGCGCGGCGGCTGCGGTAGCAACGAGAGGAGGATGCACCGGAAGAACCAAGATAATCTTGAGCTAAACGAAAAAGTTGGGCCTCAACATTAGCAAGACAATCAATCGAAGACGAGGATGAAGTGGCACGGTCTATGAATGAAGAAGAAACAGGTGTAACAGAACGCAAAGGTGCATCAAGAAAATCACGTATCTTCGAAAATATCAATTCTTAGAATGTCCATTTTTCTCGTAGTAGTTACGGTAAAAACGTGAATCTCGCTAAGAAGAGGCACGCTGGGACCATGAACAGAACCACACTAAGAATCACATTGAGAACCACGGCGAGAATAGTTATACTAGAAACTACGGAGAGAGAAAGATTGGAAGCCATGATAAATTTGAAGAAGCAAACAATGTAATGATTCATTTACAATTAAACACAAGGCCGATTTAAATATACTTACAAAGAAGGATATAAACGTAATTACATAAATTAAAGGGCAAGCTTTGGTCCTAATATATATAATATGTCTAACATCCACGAAGTTGGTCCACGTGGGTGTACGCCACGCGGAGTGGACTTTGATCCTGGTCGACTATTTTGGTGATTCGTTCCGTACCAATGAGTGGACTATTTAGGGTTGCAAGCCGGGTTGACCCAAAAGTTTCGGTGCGTGGGGTGGTTTTTCACATGTGCCGTGTACCTAGTATTTGATAAAAAGGACCAAGACTTTCATAGAACGCGTCCAATACGTGCTCTAAAATCATGAATTCGATCTACAGGTGTCAAGCGTGGTTCCCAATTAGAAATGGTACCAAAATTGTAGTTCATAGATAGGATACAATGTATAGTCTATCAGTCTATTATCGATGCGCGTTCATGGCTAGAGCCGAAAGAATACATCAGAATAACGTATGCATATTTTTCGTGACTCCTTCACTACCTTGTACTTACTAACGCAAAATCACACACTTCTGCATCTGTTAAAAAATCATAAACGAGAACACGAAAAGATAGATTCCGTATCGTTGAGCTATAGATGACTCTGATTGTAGTGGGGAAATAAATTTATATTTCAATTGGAATATTAGGTGATTTAGGGGATTACATATGTTTTTGTTACATGAATTTTCTTAAAATACGAATTTGAAAATATATATATATATATATATATAGAAAACAAGAAAAATGTTATATTTATCTAGGGGATTCTCGATACACAATAATTTTTCATATTTATTGAAATAGTGTAGACATAATTGTAGGAGATTTTACATATATGTCAGGAATGTCCATGTATTTATTTTATTGTGCATATTTCTTCTCGATTTGATATGCATAACGTACACGCATAATGTACACGAAGATCATTCTTCTTTTATGTGTGGATGGTTAATTAACTATTATTGAGCCATTGCTTTGAAAGAAAAATTAGAGGGGATAAATATACCGTGAGTGCCATAACTTGTGTACGGCGTTCACTTGAGTGCCATAACTTTCAAAACGTTCACTTAAGTGTCATAAATTTCAAAAATTATTCACTTGAATGCCACATCGAGCAAAATCGTTCACTTGAGTACTACATCAACTTTTCGGCCTGCCACGTCGGTTTTCGGCGAGCCACGTCGGCTTTCCAACTTGTCACGTCGGCTTTTCCGGCGTCCACGTCAACATGACACCCAAGTGAACGATTTTTTAAAGTTATGGTATTTTTAGTGTACTTTTCCCAAAATAGAGAGAAAAGAAAGCATTGATTTTTTTTCTTTTCTTTTTTTCTTTTTGCCATTGGTAACATGTTTATCATGAAATCAATGTTTATTATTAAATTATGTCTTGATTTTGAGTCCTCATGCGAGAACACGACCTAATTTGAGAATGTTGCTCCCACATGTGTTGCGTGTTGAGATACACATGCGAGTTGTGTTAGAAAAGTCTCACGTCGTAGAGTTGAAATGGTGTGGAGCAATTAATATATCGTAATTGGCTTAAACTTTTGAAGAAAAATGGGTCCAATTGGATATGTTGACGGGCTCGGATTTTGCTCCCTCTTGGCGATTTCTGCTCCATCGTCGTGTGCAGGGATAATAAAATTAACATTTTGAGTGCTTCCTTATATAATGCACAGAATCTTCAATTTGACGTTCTCCGCGCCACCGTCATGTGCCCTTTTGATTTGGTCCGATTTAGAGCGTAATGACTGGGCGAACTTCCGTTAGTTAGCTGATTAATAATAACGTTGACTTAATTGAAAAAATATAAGGTTTCCTTAGTGAAGGCTTCGACTGCACCACCAGCCCGTTGCAAAATGGTATAGTAAGAGCATTTCATGGAGAAACCAAATCCGAGTAATTCCGACTAACGTAGCCGTCGGACGACGCCACATACGATGTAGATAAAATATTCTGATGCCCACATGAAGGTGGGCCAAAAAATATAGTCAATGTACACAATGCCGGACCACGATGCACATAAAATGTACCTGATGCGGCCGCCCTCATTGGAAAGATCTTGTCCATGCCATGCTACGCCGTCATCCGGCGGCCGAGCAGCTGGATTAGATGTTGGGGAGACTTAATTAGGAATTTTGCGAAAGCAAGACCGGATTAGATAAAATGAAAGTATAAAATTTTATTTAGAAAAACCGCGAAAGTACATGGAGGAATTAGGTTATTAAAATCTCGACCCAACCGCAAACTTTGTATGCAGTAGTTAGTATTAGTGTTACATGAAATTGTAGTATGATTAAAGCAACAAAATACCTCATTTCAGATTTTTTTTTTTGTGGCTAGAAATGACCTCATTTCAGATTATTTAATGAGGACTAAGACCTTCCACCAACGCGTTTGCTTAATTAAGTTCGTCCATCAGTTATAAGACTCGTATTCTCGATCGACATCTCTTTTTTGTGACCATGGTTCATTCCCATGGAGCAACCTTTCTTGAGCAAGGGTTTCTGAAAGACATGCAATGAGTAGATTTTGTTGTCCAGTGCATTGGCTGATTACATTGAATTCTTTTAATTTTTGGGTGCCAATAGATCAGCCGAATCCAAGGCTCCGTTTGTTTCTCGAAAAATATTTTTTAGAAAATATTTTCTCCAATTTCTAGGGTTTGGGGGCAGAAAAAATATGGTCAAAGAAAATGTTTCCGGTCAATGAAAAATCTTCTTCTGAAATCGAGGAAAATGATTTCCATTTCTGGAAAAAAGGGAAATCATTTTCCAATCTTTCTCGGTGGGTTCTTCCTCGTCTTCACATACCCGCTCCTTTCCCATCTTTCTCGCGCAACCTAGCTTCTCCATCTCATCCCTCGTCATCATCCCCTTAAGTATTCAACGCTCAATGGCAAGCTAAGAATACACCGGTATCAACGGAATCATTAATATCTACTCAATAATCCATCGACTTGGAACAATTTAAATATTCAATTTAACTGTGAACATGTAACAAATAGTCTTGACGTCTTAATAATAGGTTTAGTCATAAGCGATCTTATAGAATCATTTATATATATAAACAATTGGGCAAATGTACGAACACATCCTTGCAATTAATCAAGTAAGAAATTGAAAGTGCAACGAAAATCATAATATGTAAGTGTTACATTGTTGTGTTAGGGCATACATCTAATAAAAATAAGGTAGGTTCCAAAGTACGCGAGTAGATTACATGTTCCAAAAGTAGGGGACCGGTTCCAATGGATAAATTCCAAGTTTCAAGAGGTAGAATCTAAAACAAGTCTTTGTGTTTTTCTTATTCTATGTTCTCGTGTGATCCTGCGAGAAGTATGTAATTTAGAATCACTAGTTTGAGCTTCTATTTCCGATGATATCCATGATTGAGATTTTTAGTTTGTTAATATTTCATATTCTTTTTGTGTCTAAATAAGAGTTATGATCAATAGATTATAACAGCAAATGAAGGTCATTAGAGGTAATAATATACTGTAATTAAGAATATAAGTGGAACTTGGGTAGATCATGGAATTAACCTCGGACCATGTGACAAGGTAGGTTTCAAGCATATAAGCTGTAGATGGTCCGACTATTACGGATGCGCTCGTTTCAAGAAAATTTTTACTTTATCGGTAACGGGTAATCAATATAACGAGCTCTGTGTAACTCAATTATTCAAAGTACGAGGACAAACTACAATTTTAAGAGCATACATACATGAATAACATAATATGTAATCGACAGTCCAAGAATACATATATGTATAAGTATCCGACTTCAATTTTTCTACGACACGAAGAATGAGAATTTGCATGGAAAGAAGTAATCAAATCTGTTGGAGCACCAAATGCAGTATGTGCTTGGCAGAAAATCCCGAAAAATCTTGTCAACTCTATAAACGCCGTCTCGTTCTAGCTTTAGCCTCCGTCGATTAATCCTCGACGCTTATCAGCCTCGTCTTCCCGACCTTCTTCCTCAATGCGCTCACAATCTTCACAGCATCCACTCCTCTCCCCATCACCACCACCTCGTCTCGACGCTCCTCGTCGAACCCCACAAACTCCGCTCCTGCAAGAATGACGGTGGAAGGCCAGATCAAATACCAGTTATTCGCATCAGGCGCCGCAAAGTGCGCCGAAAGACAACCGAATCGGTCTGGTTCGCTTCTGTATTTCGGCAGTCACGAAAGGGGAAGCGTTAGAAACTCGTACTAATTCAAAAAACAACTGGGCTGGAGGGCAAATGAGAATTGTGTAGAGATAACTAATCACCATCTGCTTGAGCAGCGATCTGCAATGCCTTGGTCCTGCACTTCCCACAATTCATCTCGACCTTCATCACGATCTTCATCTGTAGATGAATGGAACAAAAGCGTATTAGGAGACAGAAAACACCAAGAACACATCTCACTGCAAGAGCAAGCATGCACAGACCTTCGCGTCGTACTGTCTCTCTTTCTCGTTGAGATGCTTCTGATCGAATTCGGCTGAGTGGAGACACCCACGAGAGCTTGGTTCGAGTTATGAGTGGTGAAAACGAAAGCTCTTGCGACCTCTATTTTTATAGCGAGCAGATCAACCATTGCTTCAGGACCTCGACGCGTTACAGCTCTCTGTCTTCTTCGATAAGGCTTTTCTTCGTATCTTTTGAAAAACAAAATGAAGAAGATCTTAACTTCCACACCATTGCCACGAAGTTGCTCGACGTGGGTGTACGCCACGTGGAGTGAATGGACTTTGATCCTGGTTGTTACCTAGCTTTTCGCATAAAACTATCCCGAAAGTCCTAAATCTATTAAACTTTTTTCAATTCAACCCTCAACCTTTTAATTATGTCAATTAAATCCTTAACATTTTCACGTTAATTGAGTCAGTAACTAGGGGCGGTGCCGACGTTGACATCTTTTAATAATATTTTTGCCTTTTTTCCTAATTGTTTATTTACCTTATTTTAGTTTATTTTTTCTTTTCTTTTTTTCTTTTTCTTCCTCCACTGATCATAGGGCCTCGACCATGGCCAACGACCAGCCACAAGCTGCTATCGACGAGGTTCGCCCTTCCCAAAGGCCAGCAAGGCTCACTCTCGTCGGGCTTTGGCAAGGCTTGACCTCGCCTAAGGCCGGTCGTCGGCCATAATCGAGACCAGGCGATCGGCGGAGGAAGAAGCAAAATTTTAAAAATTAAGATACAATAAATACTAAATAAATAACAAATAATTTGAAAAATGTCAATAACAATTGTCCACATCCGGCGGTGAGTCACATAGGACCAGGCAAGTATCCATATGAGCGAGTTTTCAATTAAAATTGGTCGGATGGACTCAACTAGTAAGATGTGAAAAGATTTAAGACTCAATTGACACAATTAAAAAATTTAAGACTGAATTGGCAAAAGTGCGATAGATTTAGGACCTTTCACACAATTTTCTCTAACTTTTTGGGTGGAAAATCCATCTCTAGCTGATTCATTCCTGACCAATAAGCAGCCAATCCAGGATTGCATGCGGTGTCGCCGTTGACGCGTCCTGCTCTTTAGCCATTGCTTCCATTGTTTTGACCCGAAAGTTTCGGTGCCGGTGGAGGTGTTTCCATGTGCCATCCATGATGTAGGATTTAAATAAGAACGACCAAGACTTTCATGGAACGCGTCGAATATGTGTTCTAAAGTCACGGATCACATAAATTCTTACTTTGCCTATTTGACATTTCGCTTGCATGCCACGATAATGGAACAATGTCGTGCGGTCGATCAAACCCATCTGACTCTTTTACACACGCTAAGGACCAAGGATTTCGATTGGGTGGAGGCGAGATAAATAATTTCACACGAAAACCAATCCAATCGTACATTTTTAACTGAGCCAACAGTTAATGGGATCGAATTTCCTCGATCTAGTCTCACCGGACACATCTGACGTGATAGTCCGGCTTTCCGGCCGTCCCTACGTATAGAGGCGACGGCGTGATGTGGACGAAATGACGCCATTTTTCTTCTAATTTTTTTTTTCCTTTTGTTTCTTTTTTCTGTTCTTTCCTTCTTTCTACCCTAAAAGCTCATCATCGTCAACCTCTCCATCGCTTGGCCAAAGCCCAGTAAGTCAATAGATTGCCAAAAAGAATTAGGTCTCAAATCCACCCTCATGCCTTTCGGCTCTTTTCAATATCTGATTCTCCTGCTACGTATCCTTCTCATGCTCCTTGAATTAAATGAAATGAATCTTTTGTGCGGACTTCACGGATAATTTTTTTGGCTAAACTAAACTTTGAGTTTTTGGATGATGTTTTTCAGTTTACTTCTTTAGGAGAAAGTTTGGATTTTTGCAGTCATTTTTAGTTCTATTGCCAAAATCGTAAGGCTAGTCGACAATGGCTGAGCATTTTCTTGAGGGCTAGTGAAAGTAAAGTCAGAAAATCTCCGAGCTAGTATTTGTTATGTATGACCATATCTAGCAAGTCCCCACTGCAAGCAGCTATTCCTGTTCAGAATGAATAAATTCCATGAAAGCCTATCCACCCTTGGAGGTAACATCGGCAGACAAAATCGAGCTTGTTTTCTTTTGCATGCATAGCCTAATGAATCGACCGATGCACGACGTATCGATAGCAACCCCCTGCCCACCCGCTGGATATAATCTTAGTCATGGATCAGAACAAAATCTCGTCCTATGATTTTGATACTTAAGGAATCATGCCACAAAATGTCCTTAGGGAAAGGAAAATTCATTCCCAGGCAATCTTGAATGAAAAACACGATTATTAGCACAAAACAACACATCAAATCTTAAATGAAAGCCACGTGCGAATGCTACCTGGAATACCATGATCGTGGATTCCTTTTACACGTTCGGTCCACGAAATGGGAATTTTTTTTAGTTCTGAGGAGCAGCTCTGCCACGTGGAACCAAGACATAAAATCACATGGGGTCCACGCAAAGACCCGCCCCGCATCACACGGCTGTCTTCTCTTCCACTCAATCATCATCGTCATCAGCTCATCCAAGAATCCTGCAAAGAATTTGCCCTTTAGCATCAAGATTCGTCACGCATCCCAAGTCGTGAGTACGAAATTCTTGAATCGTGATTATTGTTTTTTTTTTTGGAGAGAAGGTGCCAATTCTTTTTACGAAATTAAGAGAAAATATTTTTTTTTCCTTCATTCTAAAGAATACATTCAAATTTTTACGTCACAAAGTTTAGAAGAAGCTTTTTAATGTCATGATTAATACTAATTTCACGTTGAAGTGGACAGCCGCTATATTTTTCTTGACATCACACTTCCCTTTATGTCTGTCTATTTTTCCCAGTTCTTTACTTTCCTCTAATTTGTGGAACTTGCTTTCCTTGAAGAACCAAGATCGTGTTAAAAGAGCCCATATGATAGAGTTCCATTGAAACTCTCTCCTTAGTATTTTACGGCGAGGAGGGCTCTTGCAATGCAAGGCGGCTCTGCCTAACTCAGCCCGGTGAGACCCCAAATCTTTGTCTCCCCATCTTCATCGTTAGGAAAGTAGCTTAAGGACTTACTTGGGTCCAACCCCATATGTTTTACTAAGATCGATATATATATATATTTGGGATCGTGATTTCTTTAGCTCTTGGAATATGGAAATCGACACATCCGGAGCTTAGATTTAAGTGAACTGGAGAGAATTTTTGATTTTTTGGTTTATGAAAATGACGCTAGCACAAAGGTCCAATCCAATAATGTAGCTGAGTGTAGACAATACGAATGTAAAGTAGCGTCGAGCTTTCCATGAAAATGACCGTGAAAGATGAGAACCGGAACTTGGAAGTAGGGCAAAGCATCTTGTGCGGGCTCTTTATAATCCCATACGAAACGTCAGATCAACCGCACAGCTCGCTTATGTGGAAGCCATCTGTCAATAAAGGGTTTCCAGAGCGACGAAGAAAGATAAGGACGTGCGGAACAGGACTTTGGAATTATCGCGTATTCCATAATAAAAGGTACGTGAGATTTTTATTAAAATAACAAAAAAATCTCAAATCGATACACTTATAATAAATTTATCATAAATTATTTTTTTACCACTACAAACCCCAAATTGATACACCTATAATATATTTACCCCCAAAGTAATTTTTTGACCATAAAAATATCAAATTGGTACACCTTATAATAAATTTACCCTATGTTAATTTTCATTTAATTGGGTTAATACCACGAAAAATTTCAAACTGCTAACTCCAAATTGGTACACTCGTCAACTGTTATGTGTCATCCAACTCGGTAATTTCACGATAAAATTTAACGGGAAAACTAAGCGATGGTAAAATTATTATAAGTGTACTGGTTTGTGATTTTACGTAATAAAAAAAAATAGTGTGAGGTAAATTTATCACAAGGGTATCGGTTTGAGAGTTTTTGTGGTAAAAAAAAATAGTTTTAGGTCAATTTACCATAGATGTACTAGCTTGAGATTTTTCGTCTTGTTAATCCTTATTAAAATGATGAACTGAAAACAATATGAAGTGGAGATAAGATGAACAGTCTTTGTGAAACTATTGAGATAAAAATGCGGAAACGCTAACGGATCTTATAAATAAATCAATACGAAATCACTAGAGAAATTACGAGAAATAATAAATGGCACCATAAATTACGTGGTTCGGTCGAAAATCGTACCTACGTTCGCGGAGAAATTAAGAATATAATTCACTATAATTGAAAAATCGGAGTTCGAGTGTTTCTCGCACCTAGTTTAAATCTAAAGCAAACTCACGAATAATATCTCACAATTTCTCATAGAAAATTCACTGAGAAAATTTACAGAGAAAACTCGATAGTTGTCTTGCTTGCGGCGAATAAACCAAGAACTCTCGTAAGTTCTTTCTTCGTGCGGCAGCCTTATTTTCACTTATGCCCGTGCCTTTTATATATACGCACTAAAGGGACCCACACCAATAAAAGCCCTACCTTTTATTTCTTCTTTTCCCTGTATGGCTTCACGAAGTCAAGGGATTCTCTTTCTTTGTTGACCGGCTAATCACAGGGCAAAGAGGAGACGACCACTGTACGAGTCCAAAATAAAAGCGAGTCCTTCCGTGGGCAATAACAAATCTTGGATATTATCTCCAAGAAACAAAGCTCCACGCGAATATGTATATCCAGCTTTCAAGAAAAAAATTCTGATTCAAACTAAAATGCAGAATTTCTTTTTCTTTATGATAGATTCGATTTAACAAATCGATCTATATCCTTCAACGAATCGAGTTTAGTAAATGATTCGGACCCGAGATACTAATTTAACAGAAATTATGATATCGTGTAAGATAGCAGCGTTATAAGCAGAGTGCGATGAGAATTCGAGCAACATTATTTTGAGGGCATAATTACCTCTCATCAATTCAAGTAGAAACACATGGTCCTGCCGGTTTCTTTATCATTTAAAGCTAGATTGCCTTCCTAGGTTACAATTAGTTCAACATGCATGCAGGAAATTGCAATGATCTTTTTAGTTCCGATTCCAAAGTTCTCTCGAACCGGCCCGCTTTAGGGTCCACTCAGACATTTTATCCTTCAGATTTGTATCCCCGGCCTACGATATCCACTAAGTGGGACGAAGCACAAGAGTATGGGAAATACAAAATTGAGAGAGAAAGAGGGGGGAGACCAGATTGATGGTCGAGATCGCAATGTGGCAGGGTTTCTTAAGCCCCACCTCGCTATTCTGATGTTTATGTGGACCTGTCTTGCGAAGATCTTCAATCTGAACCGTCGCATATGCCGAAGTTATCCATGTGACACCATGTCGGCTCTGAGAAAAGCTCAGCTCATCCCAAAAAAACAAGAAAGAAGCGTACTCACAAATCCGAAAATCTCGTGCCTATCCTCTTAGTGAAGACCTACATGTCGAAGGAAGCAAGTTAGGATATAAGTCTTGTGGGCTAACGAGAAAGTGAACCAGAGATTAAGTTGGTGAAATTAACGACTTATCTTATGATGTTGAAGACCTGGGCTTGCCTGCTTGTAATGGATGATGTATTGTGTTAGGGCCTGCATGGCTCCCCTTATGCCAAGTAAGGAAGTTGCCAACTCTGTCTTTGGCAAAAGCTGCTTCTTAGATGGCATTCAGGGAGCCAGGCAGGTCCCAGATTCAGATACCCAACCAAACAAGACAATTTTCTCTAAGCTCGGTCGTCAAAAGCTGCAAAGCAATGTGTCATCTTGTCAAATTTGGTCTGTTTTTTTTTTTTTCCTTCTTCTTTTGATCCCGTTCTTGTTTCTGAAATGATCCTAGCATCACATCACACGAGTCCAGTTCTTGGGGAATGGAAACTTGGGATGACACTGAAGTTCGAAGCACTTACCTTTGCTCTTGGAGATTGCTAGCTTTCCTCGGTTGGGAGCTTGGTCCATCGAAGAGTCTCTTTAACCTTCAGTGCGCTCTCTCTCTCTCTCTCTCTCTCTCTCTCTCTCTCTCTCTCTCTCTCTCTCTCTCTCTCTCTCTCTCTCTCTCTCTCTCTCTGTGCCTATGGAACAAAGAGGAGGAGAAGTTTAATTTAAAGGGAATGGGAGAAGGCAAAGACAAGAGAAAATCCATGGAGGAGAGGGGATACAGGTCATATACAAGGCGGCAATAAAGGCCTTTTTTTTTTTTTTCCTTTTTGATTCTTTCTTTCTTTTATTTTTCTGGGTCAAATAATAATTCCGTAGATAGAGTCAAAAGTTGCGTGGGTTTTGCAGGTACCCATTTTGGACTATCTTCCCTTGCTACAAGTGATTACAGATTCATACTCTTATTTCATTGCTAATTATATTACACGACAAAAACATCTTCATTAATAGTGGAAACTTATATGAATGTTGCGTAATTTCATGTTTTAATTGTATAGACTGAATCCGTCATTTGCAAGAGTCGGCGATCACATAAAACTTTCTTCTTCTTCTTCTTCTTTTTTTGTTTTTTTGAGATTAACTTTTCTTGGTGTTTGAGCTTACCTCTCCTTGTCTTTTCAACTTCCCTAAGGTTTTTTTGTGGTTATGTCTTCTCCATTGGCCCCATCGATCGTACTTAATAAGAAATCTGATTCTCAAAGTACAACTCATATTTAATATGGCCATCATGCATTAGAAAAACTACAATTTTTCCTTATTTGGCTAATTAACAAGCACTCCTACAAAAAATTTTACAATTTTTTTATTATCAGGATGCCAATTAAGAGAAGAATATTAGTTAAGTTAACGGAATTTGACGACTTCAAGATGGAACCAACGACCAGTCAATAGGACAACGCCAGCTCTATCAGGGGAGGCATGGATTCTCATTTGTCAAATAGCTTTCAAGTTGACCACTCAACAATGTCTTATCTCTTGCTTTATTTCACCCATGACAGTCCATGCATGTTTTATGTGATTTCTTTTCTGAACCACATCAAACCCTAACTAAGACCAGGAAAAAAAAGGGTCAAGACTGTCTTCATCTGTTGAAGTAATTTGAGAAGTAATCTCCTCATTTATTCGTTCATCTGCATGTTACAAGGGGAATGGTGCGAAATGATAAAATATTTGAAACTTGATGATATCTTTTGTGTGTTAGGGAAGTTTTGCTTTTAAGATTTAGCTTTTACTTTGTGCTTCTGGGGCTTCAGATTCTAATGATAGTGGACAACTGAAAATTTTCACAACCATAATATTGACGAGAGGGGACATTTGAATCATGCCCTAATATCCAAAAAAAAAACCTTCAACTTAAGCATGTGTCCTAATTATATCCAAAAAATTTTGTGTCTCATAAAAAACCTCATAAAAAACCTCAACTTTTACTTTCTTCCTAATTTTACCAGCCTAATATACCAAAAAAAAAAACCCAACTTTCGCATTTGTCTTAATTATACCAAAAACTTTTTTTTCGTCTCATAAAAAATTCTCGACTTTTGTCAATTCTACCACCATCAGCCTTCTATCTATAATCATCACTAGTTAATCGTATGCGACTCGAATTTTTCTTGAAATTACTAATGAATTGTCAAATTCGAAAACAAGCAGGTTTCATGAACAATGAGATTTGAGTTTGTTCGTTCAAAAAATTAGATCTCCACGTCAAGCCATTCTTTGAGCTGTTGAGTGCTAGGGAGAATCAAACGCGCCGTCTTGAATGATTACGTATCTCCAAGCAATATCTAGGGGAAGCAAACAATAGAAGAGAAATTAGGTTTTCCAAATTAGCTTTACCGAGAAGTAATATATTAACGATGTGGAAATGCCACATAGGATTAACTAACCGTGATTATGGACGAAAAACTAATGGTGATAGAATTGGGACAAAAGTAATATATGGGGTTTTTTTTTATGAGTCAATTTTTTTGGATATAATTGGAAAAAAATGCTAAAGTTAGAGAGTTTTTTAGGTATTAGGCTAGTAGAATTGGGATAAAAGTAAAAATTGAGGATTTTTTATGAGACGAAAAAAAGTTTTGGATATAATTAAGACAAATGCTAAAGTTGGAGGTTTTTATGGGTATTGGACCTTTGAATCATGGAAATTTTATTTTGATGTAAAAACCAATAGGTGCTTATCTTTTGTTAAAAAGTTGGGCTATACTTATCATAATGTAGGTAGGTAGGTGTCTACGTGGGCACAAATTTGAGACCAACTAGGAAAATTCCTAATAAATCATGGGATAATAACACCACAAAACTTAAACTAATACCCCCATGATACATTAACGGTAAACTATTATTCATGACATAGAAAATTTCAAACCGGTCTATCAAGTGACACATTTACACCAAATGGCTCATTAAACAACTTCATTGCGGGCAAGCTAGATCTGAAGAAAATGAATTGAAATTGGGAATTAGGGCGAAATTGAAGCTGCTTCTTCTATCTCTTCCAATGACCAAATTCATAAGAATGTGCAATATCAACTGGGCCTAGGTTTTCCTAGCTCAAAACCCACTTTTATTGGCAAACGTGTCTATGAGCCCAGTCACAGAATTGTGGCAGCATGTTACTTACCAGTCCTTTTTTTTTTCCTTCTTTCAGTGTTCCGGTTCATTTTTCTTTTTTTGGAAAAAATACTAGGTCGTGTGAACCAAAAACCTATTAATAGATAAGAACACATTCCAACTAATTCCCAAAAAATATAAATTTGTATCAAATTCGAAGTAGTAACTAATCCCAACATGGAAGTATTGAAAAAACTCATATAAGCAAAAAAATATCAAATATCCTTGATCATGAGACATATGATAGTCACTATAAAAAAGAACCAAAATTCCAACAGTATAGTAATTAATATTAACATAATAAAAGTAAAAGGACTCTTGGGACTTGCTTGCTTAGTTCTAAACATCTCGAAGTTTGGCTCTTGAAAGCTAAAGTGCTCTAAATCCTTGCCTCTAGGATTCAAGGACAGATTATAGTAGTCGAAGGGCTCTCATATAAAGATTTATTGATTCCCTTCCACTACTAATGTAGTGTTTAATTACCGGGTCTTGAATTAGATTGGATAGCCCCATGGAAAATCGAATTAGTGGTTGTGGAAAGTGGGAGAATTTTGAATCCCGATTCATGCAAGTAACATCATTTTGAATTCGTTCAATTTGAATTGGTATATTCTTCATCATAATTAATAAGGGCATGAAGTGGACTTTATTTCAAATAAGGGCCTGAAGTGCTTAAATAATTTTAAAGAAAGGCATGAACGAAGAGCATTTTTTATCCTTTACATTTTTTTAAATTTCTCTTTTTCTTTGTCTCTTTTTCCTTTTCTTCTTCCCTCGCCTCCTCATCTACATCGCCACCACCATGCACACTGCCACCTACCGGTCCGCATCCTCCTCCCCTCCGGCACCACCGCTGTCCACCACATCCCAAGCGAAACACCTCGATCCTCCGGAACACGGGGGTGCAACGGAACGCCGCAGCCTCCTTTTAGTCTCCCGCGCCCTACACTACGACAAGCCCTTAGTTGATGCTGCAGCAGACGAGGAGCGACTCCCTACAAGGCGGCCAAGAGCCCTTGCCGGTCCATCTTTCGAAAGACCCGGTTCTTCCGGTGACACGACCCACTCGGCATCCCGATGAGAGATCGGCATGGTGGTTTGCGGATCAACGATGGACGATGAGGCTACGATGGTCTTGCTTGCTCATGGCAAGCAACAGTGGTGATTCTTAGACAAACTTCTCTATGTGGGCAAGACCGTTGATAGACCGACGGAGGCTCTTCCGCTCCGGCCACCTAGCGGGGAGTCGTTTCTTGTCGGCGGTGGTATCGTCTAAGGGCTTGTCGTAGTATAGGGTGCTTGGTGACAGAGGCCGCAGCATTCCACCGCACCACTTGTGTTTCCAGGAGGATTGAAGTGTTTCTACGCGACAAAATATGTTTCACCGAAATTTGTTCTACGACTTTTAAATGTGATAAAGGGTCCTACGGTGATTCTAGACAGGAGAGATCTAGAAAGTCACAAAATCAAAGCGTGAACAATGTAAAGATTTTGATGTAATCACACAAACATGAACCCAAATGGAGTTTGACTCAAGAGAAGGCTCGGAAAGTATAGTTTTGAAGAAATCGATACATAAAAGCTCGGAAGAAATTACACAAACTTAGACCAGCCTAGAGTTTAACTCAATGGAGAAGCTTAGAAAATACAACTCCTATCCAAGGAACGAATTGACGCACCCACACTCTGCTAGAGTTTGACTCGACGATAAAGTCCGAACATGTTTCGATACCACACCGGAATTTGACTTGACGGCAAAGTATTTGGGATAAAGATGAATGCTTGGAGCTTGACTTGATGATGAGAATTTGAAAGTTACAGCTAAGAAAAGTAAAGTGCGGTGTGACAAGTAAAGATAAGATCAATTTGTTGATTTATTCGGGAGGCTTCTTACGTAGGTGCTTGGTAGCACTTGTGATAGTTGAGTAGGTAACTGCTCTCCAACGGTTATTGCTTTAAGTGCTTCTTTATCGGTTGTGTCCAAGCTCACCATTTTGCACGAGTTCATTTGACTAAATCCTAAGGCAATTATTTTGATCTGTTTGGTGCTAGGAAATTAACAAACAACCCATTTTGGAATCTTAGGAAGGGGATCAAGATCAAGAAGTTATAGAAATATTTTCTTTAAGAATTTGTTTGATTCAGGGAACAAATTCAATTTCTTCATCATATGATTCAATAAAATATTTTGAATCTATGTAACTATCAACGGTCTTAGAATTACTTGTATCGGTTCAAGCTTTCTCTCTCCTCGCTCGATTGTGTCATGCCCACATCTTCTACTCTTCAAGAACTTCAACTTGAACTTTTAGGGAGTCATTTCAATGCTTAAGTAATTGTCGATAACTGTTTTCCCAAGGAAAAAATATCTCTCTTCCGGCGTGTCTTGAGAAAATAGTCAAATAGCGTAGATAATTCCCTTCCACCAAATATTCAAGTGAGAAACATCTGTCTCTTCGGCGCGCCCGTAGAAATAGTCTAAATTATTGGTGGCATTATCCATCATCGGAACCAATTTTCTCGGTTGCATTAGTCTTTCTATCATATACTTTGTTACTTTAGACACGTGACATCAACCTATGTTGGTGTCGATAGATATTTCAAAGTTTTCTCATTTATCGACACCTTGTTGGCGTGAGCTATAATTTTCTTTTTTGTAGGAGATTTGATTTTTTCTTCTTGATTTGTGGAGGATTCTTTTTCCTATTTTGTAGAGACTTGACTTGTAGAAGAAGTTCGTCGATTGTATATTTACGAGTCTATACATACTTGATGAGATAGCGAAGAAGAGAAAGAAAAAGAGAGAGGGTGAGGTGTTTGGCCGAGAACGTAGGCACATTGCCGAACCTCGTAAATTCATGTGTTCTTTTATATTTTTTCTTTGCTTTTCAACATGGTATCGAGCCTAGGGTTTGCTTCCAGGGGAGTATCAGACGTCAATCCACGATCAAAATTTTTTGATCGTCTTTTTCAACTGCGCCGTCGTCTCGCGCTGGCCGCCTAACATTGTTGTTCGCCTTGTTCTCGCAATCGACCTCGGACCCATGGTAGATCGAAATCCTACAGGAGAAGTGGTTCCCCACCAAAATCAAGTGGGGAATTCGACCATGGAAGCACTGTTGGAGAATCCGACTACCAAATTGACTCATATTCGACATAGAACTAGACTCCACCGACATCGACACTCGCCGAATGATTCTTCTTCTTCTTCTTCGCAGATTGCAATTAAGTTGGATGGAGCCAACTACAACTTATGGTCTCAAGTTGTTGAGATGTATGTCACAGGCAAAGATAGGTTGGGATACATCAATGGAGACCTCATTTGGCCTCTACCTACGGATCCTCACTTTCGGAGATGGAAAACTAAAGACTCCACCATAAAATGATGGTTGATAAACTCCATGGACCCAGCTCTTATCGGTAACTTTATTCGCTTCCCAACTGCGAAAGTAGTTTGGGATGTTGTGGCTATTACTTTTTTTGATGGAACTGATGCTTCTCGGGTTTATGATTTGAAGAGGTGTATGACCCAAATGATGCGATCTAGGGGACCTATTAAAGCCTACTATAATGGCCTTCAAGGGTTATGGAGAGAGATTGATTTTCCACATCCGAATCCAATGGTATGCCATGATGATATTATGAGATACAATTCAGCCATTCGGGAGGATCGTGTGTATATTTTCCTCAATGGTTGAGATGATCGCTTAGATAAGATTAGAGGCGATGTGCTACAAATGCAACCATTGTCTACGATTGAGCAGGCTTATGCTTGGGTTCGTAGGGAGGATATGTGATAGACGGTGACGTTGAGTAGTGAGAGTACTACCAATAATTTTGTGGCGATGTTATCACAAGAAAACAAGCTGAGCCTAAGAAAAACACAAGAGTCGAAGTTATATGGCCGGACCAAGAAGGGCACGAATCGGTCTGACCCGAAACAAAGAATTCCTTCAAGTGGTAGCTACTCCCATTGTGGGAACACCAAACACACTCGAGAGACGTGCTTTAAGCTGCACGGGTATCCTGACCGGTGAAAGGAACTCAAGGCTTGAAAACAATTAGAGGAAAAAGGAAACAGTGGTAAAGGGAAGGCGTTTATAGTTATGGGAGAGCCTTAGTTATCACTAGGGCCACGGCTCGAACCACATAGTAAGAAATCCACGAGATGGTAAAGGTAATTATGGTTTGCTTTAGTTGCTTCTATACGGTGTAATTGTTGTCAATGGTTTATTGATTATGGGGCTACCGACTACATGACTTTTCTTGCGGATGACTTTGCTAGTATTACGAGCCTCACCACCATAGTATCTCGAACGCTAACGGAGTGTTGTACCCGATGAGTGGAGCTGCGAGTTGTTAGTGTTTCCCCTTTCCTATCTCTCGCCAAATACACTCCTTGTCCCGTTACTATCTAGGAAACCGATTTCGATTGGGGAGGTTGCGGAAGAATTAAATTGTGTTGTGTTAATGTTTTCGCAGTTCTGTTTGTTTTAGGATATCCTCACGAAGGATATCATTGGGCATAGTACTAAGAAGGGGGCCGGTATTACATGGATGACTTCAGTTCCGGGAATGTCAATCAAGTTCAAGGTTCGTCTCCAAGTAGGGAAACGTAGATATGGCTTTGGCATAAGCGATTGAGGCATCCATCATTTGGTTATATGAAGAAGTTATTTCCTAAGTTATTTGTAGGTTTGGATGATTATCAGTTTGATTGTCGGACTTGCATTTTGGCGAAAAGCCGCCGAGTACATTTTCCTGTTAGTTTGAATAAAAGTGCAATTCATTTCTTTTTGATTCATTCCGATGTATGGGGTAATTTTCCTATTAATTATGTGTCCGGTAGTCGATGGTTCGTTCTCTTTATTGATGATTGCACTAGAATGACATGATTATATCCGATGAAGACTAAGGATGAAGTTGCGAATGTGTTTAAAATTTTCCTTACTATGGTGCAAACTCAATTTGGTGTGAAGCTCCGGATTCTTCACGATGATAATGGTGGTGAGAATATTAATCAAGCATATCAAGGAATATTTTCTACAGCATGGCTTACTCCATGAAACGTCATGTTTAGGAACGCCCCAACAAAATGAGGTAACTGAAAGGAAGAATAGGTATATCCTTGAGACGGCTCGTTCTTTATTATTTGAAAATAATGTCCCTTACCGTTTTTGGGATAATGCGGTGACTATTGCAGTCCACCTTATTAATAAAATGCCATCAAAGTTTTGGAATTTTAGACACTATTGGAGGCTCTATGTTCTCATGTACATTTACCATCAGTTCTTACTATTTTCCCTAAGGTATTTGGTTGTGTCGCCTTTTGTTCACATTCCCAAAGCACAATGCACAAAACTTGAGCCATGTCTTTGTGCGGTGTGTGTTTTTAGGTTATGGTTCACATCGAAAAGGTATTGGTGCTATAATCCATCCACTAAAAAGACATATGTTACAATGGATGTGATATTCCTTGAGATAGAATCTTTCTTTTGGGATACCAATTCTTCTTTTTAGTGGGAGATACAAACGGAAAAGAAAAATTGATGGGAGACTAGTGGTGTTATTATGGCTCCGTGGGGGAGTACAAATTGGTGAAGTGTCGATATTGTCTCCAAAGCAACTAGTGCAAAACTAGACCAGAATTTACCAGCGAGATGTTGAGCAACGGGACTGGAATGTGGGCAAGGTGTCTAGAAAACTTCAAAACAAATCTCGTTTATGGGAGGTCGGGCCCTTGACAAGCGAGTTTGCTTGATTAGTCGGCTCTTTCAGAATAGCTTTCCCCATCTTCTTCGAGTACCCATCCCAATTCCTGAGGAAATTCCTGAAGTAACTTCTCCTACTACTTATTTACATAATGATTCTAGTACTTATGTAGGATATAAATTACTTGCCAGGCACAATTGAGGAAAGCCCCGAATCGATACTCACCAGATGTTGGAGGAAAGAGAAGTGTGCCTATCCGATCACTAACTATGTTTCAGCTGAAAAATTATCTCGAGCCATTAAGGGCTTTTTGTTTCGAATGTATTGGCGGTTTGTATTTCTAGAGGAGTACATGATGCCTTGAAAGATCTAAAGTGGGTTCGAATTATGAAGGAAGAGATAGAAGCATTGGAGAAAAATCATACTTGGAAGTCTGGTGAAGTTGCCCGAAGGAAAGAAAACAATGTGATGCAAATGGGTGTTCTCCGTCAAGTATAAAGCGAGATGGGTCCATTAAAAAGTATAATGCGAGGTTTATATCAAAAAAATATACACAAACATATGGGGTGGATTTTCAAGAAACCTTTTCATCTGTTGCAAAACTAAATACCGTACAAGTATTATTGTTTCTTGCAGCTAATTTAGATTGGTCATTACACCATCTTGATGTCAAGAATGCATTTCTCCATGGAGACCTTGAAGAGGATATCTATATGGACATTCCACCAGGTTATAGTTCTTCCTCACAACTAGGACTGGTTTGTAAGTTGGAGCGATCACTCTATAGATTGAAATAGTCTCCTCAAGCTTGGTTTGGGCGGTTCGGTGTGGCTATGAAAAGATATGGGTATGTTCAAAGCAATTCGATCATACCATGTCCTTGAAGCGAAGTCGAGGTAATATAACGGTGCTGATTATTTATGTAGATGATATAATTATCACATAAGATGATGAGGAAGAAATCGCTAAATTACAGCAGAAGCTCTCAACGGAGTTTGAGATGAAAAACTCTTGGTGGATTCAAGTACTTCTTGTGGATAGAATTTATAAGATCTAACATAGGTATTTTTCTATCTCGTAGAAAATATATTTTGGATTTTTTGGATGAAGTGAGAATGCTAGATTGCAAACCTACAGATACTCCTATTGTTGGAATCATAGACTTGGAGAGTATTCGACCGGGTGCCTACAAATAAAGAAAGATATCAAAGATTAGTTGGAAAATCGATTTATTTTTCGCATATACGTCCTATATTGCCTATGCAAGTGAGTGTTGTAAGTCAATTTATGCACACTCCTAGTGAAAATCATATGGATAGCATAATGTGCATTATCCGATATTTAAAGGAAGCTCCAGGGAGATGGTTTCAATTTCGGAAGAGTGGGCACCTTAAGATCGAAAGTTTTGCTAACGCAGACTAGTTTGGAAGTGTGTCTAATAGAAGATCAACATCGGGATACTTTACCTTCGTGGAAGGGAATTTGGTTACTTGGAGGAGTAAAAAACAAAAAGTAGTAGCTCTCTTAAGTGCGGAGGCGAGTTTAGAGGAATGGCTAAGGGAGTGTGTGAACTCCTATGACTTCGAAAACTTATGTGAGAACTCGATTTTGCTCCTATGTCTGAAATGAAGTTGTTTTGTGATAACAAAGCAGCTATCGATATCTCTCACGGTCCTATCCAACGGAACTCGATCGCACTAAATATATTGAGGTGAATCATCACTTCATTAAGCGAACTTGGAGTCTAAGGTGATTCGGTTTCCATTCGTGAAATCCCAAGACCAACTAGTAGATATCTTGACGAAGGTTTGTTTCAAGAAGGGCATTTTACAGCTCATTAGACAAGTTGGGCATGTGAGATACCTACATGCCAATTGGAGGGGAGTGTTGGCGTGAGCTGTAATTTCCTTTTTGTAGGTGTTGCGACCTAAAATTAGAAAATTTTTAGATCAATGGATTTTTAAGTTAATTAAAGTAACTAACCTAACTTGAGTTCTCCCAAACTCTACCAATTCGCAACTTAAGGTTCAAATAATTAACATGCCAAGATTTTATCCTGGAGTCGCCACTAATCATTTAAGGTAGGTTGATTAGGAACCTAAATAAAATAGCGGGATGACTATTTTATTTCTACTAACCGGAGATTTTGGATACGAGGACTTGATTACGCTAGATCACTATAGCGCCCTTTTTGGTACTATTTTATTTCATGAAAAAAATTTGATCAAGCAGCTTTAATTGATTTTATCCTAGGCCACTAGCATAGGTAATCATGTGGGTGCGTAATCAATTAAATGAACATCCGAATTCAAAGTAAGTAGGGAGTATGCGCCAAGCAATCTTCTCTCTTTTTGGGTTTTCACTTTTTAATGAAAAAATAAAAATAAATGCAATGCATGAATTTTAATCTAAATGCAATTACATAAATAAATGCTATCTAACCTAAAAATGCATATGAATTTAATTAAACTACATGACTAATTCTATATGACATGCAATTGAAATCAATCCTAACATGCAATCTACATATTGAATTAATTAATTAACCTAAACACGCAAATCTAAATGACGTGGTAAAGATGACATGTAATGCATGATGATGTAGCATGATGATATTTTTTAGGATTTTCGGATTTAAGGAAGACATAAAATAAATCACCTCAAGAAAGTGGTTATTTTGACCTAAATTATGCATGAATCTATCCTAATCTTATCCTATCTAGAATGAACTATTTTAAACATGCAAACATACTAAAAAAATGTAAATTCTAACTTAAAATGCAATGTTTATCTAAATGGAACATTATCTAGAAGATTCTACTCCAAGAATTAAATATGCGATCTACCTAGAGTGATATGCAAATCTATTTCAAAAAGAAAATTATATGCATGTAGAATATTTTAGAGTTTTAAAGCATGCAGAAAAAGATATGCAAGATAACGATCCAATCCAAATCAATTCACATATGGAAAGCGAATAAATCAACTTGAGGATTTCGCAATTTTTTTCGAATCAAGTTTCGATCTAAAGCCCGATAGATCGACTCTAAAAATTCGAAATACCCGTTATGTCTTTAATTCCATCTAAAGCCTTGTAGATAGAATTAATTCCATGTGTGCGGTTGCGAATTAGGAAAAGATTTTCCTAATTGATCACCTGCGACTCAAAAAGATTTCGTTAGACAACAATTTACGTTTAAAGTAGAGAATGAATATTCTAATCGATAAAAGTCAGAAGTTTTACCTAACAACTTTCCGATGTTGACTCATAACTCTCCGTTTGATATCTAATGAAGATATGAAAGGCACCGAAAAGAACTTGTTGGGAATGTCACCGAATCAATGCAAAGATGATGCTTCGCTGGAATTGGATCTGCTTCACTCAATGGTTAACGAGGCAAAAATAATGGAAAGGGACTGACTTGTACAAAACAAAAGAAACAATTTTTTTCTTCCCTTATCTTATTGTTCTTGCATGATCATTGGACTATGGAGACACGGCCAGATTTTGCGGATGATAACAAGTGCGACGACTTGGGATGTACCACGTTTAGGACTCCTCAGAACACCTAAATTGCATATTAGGCTTTCAAGTTTGCACCGACTTCGGATCGGATGCGTCATGGATTACGACTCGGAGGAGATAACCAAAGGATTGTTGTACACTCGCAGTTGACGTTCTAGGAGTCCCTGGACTTTTGGACAAAACTGCAATCAAAGAATGATGGTTTGACCATGAATTGACCTGTTGCTAATTTGTGGATCAACCATCAGTGGACTGAAGTGTTGGGTGAAGTCTTCAACAAATCTGTGCTTGGCTCCCTTCACTTTCTTGATCGAACATTCAATTCAGAATTCTCAATAGGTTCCCAATCACTGCGGGAGTCCACGCCAAGGGAATGCCAAGACTACTGATGCTCGTTTAGGAACTCAAGGAAGACCAGATCAGCGCTTTGGAACTTACAATCTCCGCACCAAAAAAAGTATTCCTTTACCTGCATAAAGAAGAATCTCAAAAACCCCAAGTATTATTGTGAAACTTGAACAAAAAATCTAAAGCAAATCCCCCAATTCAATTTGTTGTCCTCTGCTCTTTTAGCGATTCTCAATCGAATTAGGCTGAGGCAAGTGAGATGCGGTGATGAAGCACTACGTTGGGGTGAGGAACAACAACGCTCGGTATCAGTCACAGATTAGACTGTCTCTCGATCGAGATTCGTTAGTGCGGAACCGCCGACTAGATCTGGTGTGTTCACAGATCGTAGCGGCTCTTGGGCTGGTGCAGGCGCGCGACTAGGACTGTGGCGACACTGGAATAGCAAATCAAAGTCGTGTGCAAGGTTTGCCTATGGAAAGATAACTCACGCCAGTGCTAAAATTTGGGACAGCTCCTCAAGCGGTGGTTAGCCTCGATAAACTGTAGTAGCCACGAGAATTCACGAAGGGCTGCCGCTCCTTTTCTCTAATGGTTCTTACGGACTTTTTTTTTCTTTGCCGTGTGATGTCAATGATTTGGCCTCCCAAGTTCTGCCGTGAGAATACTCTCAAGGAATCAGCTCTCACTTTTCTCTTTCTTGAAACAATGGCCGGGATTTTCAATGTGTGTCTCCTCCTTTCTTAATGTGCCGTATGTGTATAATCAATGTGGCCTCTTAAATGTGAACCCTACATGTGTATTTATAATGGTGAGCTAGGGTTTACACTTTTCATTTAATTACGAAATAGTCCCAAATCTAAAACTTTTTCCAACTGAGTCATTAAATTGTTGAATTATGTTCAATTAAACCCCAATTTGATCTTATTACTTGAAATTTTCCACCGACATGCTCCCCAATGCCTTAACACAATTTTATTTTTTTGCTCTTCGAATTTACATGATCAATTCCGGTCACTTCACCGCTGGTCCATTAAATACGGTTGCAATGTATGCATGACAAAAATAAATATGAAACATGATTTAATTATTTTTGTTTAGAACTAAAAGATTAGCTCTAATTTTCTATGCAAAAAATCACTGAAAAGGTTAATCAAAATTTAGGTGTCAACAAGTGAGAGATTTGATTTTTCCTCCTAATTTGTAGAGGATTCTTTTTCCTATTTTGTAGAAACTTAACTTGTGGAATAAGTCCGTCTAATTATATATTTATGAGTTTATACATACTTAATGAGATAACAAAGAAGAAAAAGAAAAAAGAGAGGGTGAGGTGTTTGACCGAAGACGTAGGCACATTGCCAAACCTCATAAATTCATGTGTTGTTCTATATTTTTTCTTTGCTTTTCAACACACCTATAAGAACTTTCACATTCAATGCATTTGCTTCTCTTGTATCTTGATACCGTACTTTGACATCCGTACTTTGACATCTCCCTCTCATGTGCATAGAGGATGTGTCGATAAGCAGGTTATTTTGGGTACCAACATATGCCCCATTTTAAAAGAACTAAATTTTCATTCTTTTAAACCGTACCTCGACTTTGTGCAATGTCTTCAAGACCCAGCTTTGCATTTTGCCTATGTTCTGACGCTTCGTACACTAAGCTCCACCGGCCAGGCTGTATTCCCATAGCATTCTGGCACGTCTCTTGATCTCTCGTGGATTTCGAATAGTTGCATTCATAGCTCTTCTCGGATCACTGCCCTTTTGGTTTCGATTTTGGAAAGACTAAAATCGGCCAAAGTTCACTAGAAATGTCAAAACTTGTGTACGGCGCTCACTTTAGTGCCAAAACTTTCAAAACGATCACTTAAGTGCCAACTCCAATTCGACCCGGACGTGGCTTGTCGAAAATCAGACACGTGCTATTTTTTTATTAATATTTGAGCTGACGTAGTTCGGTAGAGTTGAAACTGAAGTAATCTTTTTTTAAAAAGTTGGCACTTAAATGGTCGTTTTTAAAAAAAGTTGGCACTTAAGTGATCGTTTTTCAAAAAATTTAGCACTTAAGTGATCGTTTTAAAAGTTTTGACATTAAAGTGAGCGCCGTACACAAGTTTTGGCACTTGTAATGTACTTAAGTCGATTAAAATCAAACCTTTTCTTTTCTTATTTCTTGTGCTCTTAAGCCCTACACCCTTATTCATGCTTCATCGAGTATTCCCTGGATTCACGTGGCGTCAAGCTCATCTCAAGTTCTCTTCAGAAAAGATCATAATCAATTTTGATGATATGGAGTGAGGTAATTGTTCCGATAACTGTCGTTTCCATCCTTTAAACCTGTTGGATGCATACCTAGATTGACTAGTTCTCAGTCCTTATTTTCTCAACCGCCAACGCATGCCCACCTCTCTTCGGTGCTGCTTACCTACGAGGCACAGAAAGTTGCTTCCCATCCAAAGGATTTCTATGATGGACAACATAACTTTCTCGATTTCGAGGTTTTCCTTCATTCGAACCAGATTTTCATTGATGGTACATTCGCCTGAAGCATGATAGCTACACATCATCTCTTTGGAAAACGAATGGCGTGGATACTGCTTTGGAGGTTAGCATGTTGTCTTATGATTTGAACCTTGGGCTGTTGGTGCCGCTATCAGTTCCTGGTCCCCTTCTACCAACTGTTTCTTTTTCCTTGGGGCTTCTGCCTCTCCTACTTCTGCCGGCTACCATTTTAATGACCAGTTTCTTTCCTCGTGGAAGGACTTGCTTTCACTGCTAAGCCTCACTTATGGTGGCTTTGCTAGGGATCCTAAAACTTTGGCAAGTACTCAAAGTCTTATGAAAAGTGCCAGCCTTCAAGATCTGTCTGATGTTCACCCATTCCGAGCACTTTTCACGAAATTTTCCTTTATTTTCGACAATAGTGTTCAAACTTTCTTGGCGAACAAGAGCAAGATCCAAAATTTACATTCTTGGAAGCGGACAATTACTGTAAGGCGGAATGTTTCACCAGGCTAGACGATCTACAGGAGTCATCTAGAGTTCCAAGAAAAGGTCTATAGGCTAGTTTCTACATATTGTCATCTATTTAGAGGAAGATCTTTGCACATGCTGACATCAGCAGGCGTCTCAATGAAGATGTCACTCACTAGAGAGTGAGATATGAACTTCAAGAGGCATATTAGGCGAGGATCGTGATGGCACTTGACAAGGATTTGACTGTTGGTAGTTTGTAAAACAAATTAAGAGGTGCCTTGACCCACTCCAAAAAGTTGTGAGTTCATACGTGGACTAGATTTGGTAGTAACAATAATAACCTTTTTGTCCTATTGAAATAATGCGACTGTTCACAAAGGCCTCTTACAACTTTTGAAGAGGTGTGTTCGAATTGTATCTATTCGAAAATAGCATTTTAACTTTTAAAAGGTTGTGTCTCTTCAAATGATTTCTCTATAAATTACTAAATGTTTCTGTTCAACTTTACTACTTCTTACAATTTTCGTTTTTTCAACGCAAGAGAAATACAGCCTTTGTTTTCAATTGTTTTCCTTGAGAGATCTTGGAGAAATATTTTAATTGCTATTCAATATTCACATTTGAGACTCGTTGTATCCTGGAGGATCTTTGCCGGTAACCATTAGCAACACCGTGGGGTAAATAATTCCTTAAAGAAAGTGCTATCATGCCTCAAAGTCTGGTTTCATTGTTCATTCCATTCGCTAAGTTTTTCCCAACAATTTTAAGGAATAATTTTGGCAACAATGGAGTCAAAGAGTTGCACACAAGCCTAGCGTGATCTGCGAGGAAGGCATTGTAGGAACTACGCAGAAAATGCAACAATGGCTTCTCGATTGCTCGAAGAGAGCTTGTTCATGGGATATGTTTTCGGAATAAAATGCAACATTGCAGATGAGAAATCGCCGTTCAAATCCTCCCCTCACTCTCTCTCAAACACATGCAAATGGCACTAAAGATTCGATGAGGATGCGCTAGTGATTCAACCATATTCCTGAGCAATTCCGCAAACGATTTGATAGAGGTTAGTTAAATTAATTGATGTTAAATTACAACATTAGTAACAGAGTTAAGTTAGAATCTCTACCTTGCTTTCCGTCGACCTTTGGCTTGACTAATGCATAGATATTGTATGAATGAATGAATACGAACTAGGTGCGAAGGAGCACGTCTCAGGGTCAAAGACAATCGTACTATTTTGTGTCAATCCTTGAATTTCTGTACAATGGACATCTAGTCGAGAGGAGAAAACCGTCGCAATGCACTAACGTAGCGTGCTAACATGCAATGATGTCATGCTGACGTCAGCGGCCCGTGGTTGATCGACCCATGACCTGATCAGATTGACCAACCCACAACCCGACCCGATTGACGTTGACCCGACCGGATTGGGGTCGAACTAGTTATTGGTTGGACTGGCTTACTGATCAAATAGATATTCGATCAAGCTGGCGGGTCAATTGGTTGACCGCTGTACATGCACAGTACGGGCCAGGTCATCATGACACGTGTGTGGACGCGTGTGATGTCCTATCGGAGTGTTTTTGGTACCTACATGTTCATATTAAAATGCTTCACATTGGGGTATATTTTTTGTATATGTTTGAAGCTTTTAGAGGTATACAAATCCATATGGATATCTAAATACATGTATATTTTTGGGGTATTTTTTGCATTTTTACCTATATTTTCCTGTTGTTTTGGAATTACAAAATGTAGCTTACATGAAAGACACCACATACAAATAATGTATTGCATGGTTCAAAGTTAGCATGTATAAAATGCTTGCAATTTCAATTCAAAGCAAACTCGAACAATGGTAGGGAATTTATCTTGTATTCATCTTGTATTCCGAATTTGATGATAATTGGTGCTTGAATTATTTATGTATGGATTCGCATCATGCTATGATTTTATTATTATAATAGAACGTGATCATTGAATCATATGACTTGACAATTTTTTTTTTTTAGTGGGGCTTCGTAGGTTGGTAGAATTCGATGGAATTCTCACCTATAACTTAAATTTTGGGCGAATTCAATGGCATGTTAACACGTGGTGGTAAAAGATATTTCATTATCTCGTGTGGATCACTGCAGTAAGTATTTATATATCTATATGGTAAGATCAAAGAATGAAGCATTTTTTATGTTCAATAAATATAAGGTTAAAGTGAAAAATCAACTAGAAAGGAAAATTAATGTTCAACGTTCATATAGGGCGGAGAATATTTCCTAAATGATTTTTCAGTTTTTTGTGAAGAACATGGTATTATTCATCAAGTTTGAGCACCATACACTCCACAACAAAATGACTTGGTTGAAAGAAAAAAAATAAGTCTTTAGGAGAAATGATCAATTGTATGCTCTCGAACTCGAAACTACCAATTAATTTTTGGGGAGAGGGATTACCTATTGTATATTACATTCATAATAGAATACCATTAACAAAAAATAATGTCAACCCTTATGAATTGTGGAAGGGTAGAAAATCAAACCTTTTCTATCTTAAAATGTGGGGGTATTTCGAAGAAATTTGTATCGACGGTGACCATTTAAAGATCTAAACCTACGGGAGGAAAATGAGTTTTTGGGACAAAATCCAATCCTTATGGTTCTATCGAAGCTTTTAAGGCTGGATTAGTAGCCAAGGGTTATAAACAAAAAGAGGAATAGATTATCTTGATACATATGCTGCTGCAGCACGTATAACATCTATTCGAATTCTTTTGCTTTAGCATCCTTTTATGACCTTTGCATTCATTAAATGGATGTCAAAACTGCTTTCTTAAATGGAGAGCTAAATGAGAAAATTTATGCGGAATAACCAAAGATTTTTGTTCTTCTTGGAAATGAGAAAAAATATATATAAATTAGTTAAATCTCTTCATGGGTTTAAGCAAACGCCAAACCAATGGCACAAGAAATTTGATTCAGCCATATTGTCCAATGGTTTCAAGCATAATAGTGCTAATAAGTGTGTTTATTCTACACTCACTAAAGACTATGGAGTTGTAGTTTGCTTATACATTGATGATGTGCTTATCTTTGGAACTAATTTGACTAGAGTAATTGAACCGAGAAGTATTTAACATCAAACTTTAAAACGAAAGATTTGGGTGAAGTAGATACTATATTAGGTATTGAAGTTAAAAAGCATAGCGTGGGTTATTCTTTGAGTCAATGTGACTATGTTAAAAAGATGTTAAAGAAATTTAAACATCTTAGTTTCAAATAAATGAGTACTTCATTTGATACCATTACGAAAATAAATTATAATACTAGTAGAGTAGTAGCACAAATTGAATATGTGAGTGCTTGTAAGGTCTTTAATGTATGCGATGCATTGTAATAGACCCGATATTGCTTTTTTCGTGTGTAAGTTGAATAGATATACTAATAATCCAAGTATAGAACATTGAAATGTTGTCATCAGAATTTTTTGTTATATTAAGAGAACTAAAAATTTGGGATTGTTCTATAATAATAATCCGGTTGTATTAAATGGATATACCGATGCTAGTTGGATTTCTAGTGTGAGAGATAAATATTCTACTTTTGGACGGAACTTCACGTTATGTGAAATGTACTGTATCTTGGGCTAACAAGAAACAAATAGGCATAACTCACTCAATGACGAAATCTGAATTTATTACTTTAGCAAGAAATGGGAAATAGGCTGAATGGATAAGAAATGTGTTGTCGAATATCAAATTATGGCCTAGTCATATGCCTCTTATTTCTATTCACTGCGATAGTCAAGCTACTTTGGCAAAGGTTTATAATAGCATTTATAATGATAAGTCTAGATATATCAGCCTAAGACATGAATACGTGAAACAATAAATTCATGATAGTATCATAACAATTGTTTCCATGAGGTCAAGCTAGAATCTAGCCGATTCCTTTACCCTAAAGCCCTTTGCTTAAAATCACCAATAATAGTAACTCGATCTAATACTAGCATATCACTAGTTATAAGGTTTAATGGGTAAAAATAAATTATTGAAAGTGATTATTTGACATTGATATTAGCTCGGATATGAGAAGTCAATATCGTATGTTACGTTTTAAAGGCTGAGTCATACTCTTAATGAAGTATAATACGATTTAATAACATGTTTATTAGTAACGTAAACCCGTGGTAATACTTCACCTATGCGGGCTTTAGAAGTGGTGCCGCTTCTTACGAAAGTTGGGATTACCTTTTAGAGAGCTCGTAAAATAGGAAGAAGCATAAGGTCATGATAGTGCTTGAGTAAATGTGAACTTCTAACTAAAACAAGAGGTTAGTATATGTATAGTATATCCGATTCTATTTTTTAGGATAGCAAGTTCAAAGCTACGACTACTTGCAATTTTGATAGAATTTTAAGATACTTGCACTAAACAAAGGTTTAACTCAAAAAAGACCTTTAGGTTGATATATTAATCTCATGGAAATATTGGCTGTATTTTTTTAGAAAATTTTGTTTACAAATAAAATGAGGGATTGTTGGTAGTTTGTTTATAAAAAAAACTAAGAGGTGCCTTGTCCCACATCAAAAAGATGTAAGTGCGCACATGAACTAAATCTCGGCACTCACAACAATAGCCATTGTGTCCTATTGAAACAGTGCGACTATTTACAAAGAGCTCTTACAATCTTTGAAGAGATGTGTCCGAATTGTGTCTGTTAAAAAATAACTTATTAACCTTTGAAAGGTTGTATATCTTCAAATGATATCTCTATAATCACTAAACTTTTCTGTTCAACTTTACTTCTTACAATTTTCATTCTTTCAATGTACAGCCTTTGTTTCGATTATTTCCCTTGGAAGATCCTGAAGAAATATTAGAATTGCTATATAATATTCTCGCTTGAGACTTGGTTGTATCCTGGAAAATTTTTCTCGATAACCATTAGCAACACTATGTGATAAATAATTTCTTAAAGAGAGTGCTATCATGTCTCGTAGTCTGATTCCGTTATTCACCCCATTCATTAAATTTTTCCCAACACCGACTGTTTGCCAGCAATTTGTTGAACACATCCACGATATGGTGGATACCAAGTTGATAACTTATGAAGGAGTGTGTCAAGCACTACGGCATCGTGCTCCCATCTATGGAAGCTTTCCATCAAGCTCTTGCCGACAACACATTATTGAAGACCCGCCTGTCAAATTTTGTGGCTATGTTCAAAGGCTTTGTTAGTCTTGAGTTAACGGCATTTGACGATTTCCAGACGGAACCAAAGACCAGTCAATAGGACAACGCCAGCTCTATGAGGGGAGGCATGGATTCTCATTTGTCCAATATGTTTCAGGTTGACCACTCTAACAGTGTCTTGTCTCTTGCTTTATTTCACTCGTGACAGTCCATGCATGTTTTATGCGATTTCTTTTCTGAAGCACATCAAACCCTAACTAAGACGAGAAGAAAAAAAAAAAACAGGGTCAAGACTGTCTTCATCTGTTGAAGTAATTTGAGAAAGTAATCTCCTCATTTATTCCTTCATCTGCATGTTACAAGGGAAACGGTGCGAAATGATAAAATATTTGAAACCCACACTTTCGATGATATCTTTTGTGTGCTAGGGAAGTTTTGCTTTTAAGATTTAGCTTTTGCTTAAATTTTCACAACCATAATAATGACAAGAAGGGTCATTCCAATCATGTAGAATTCCATTATAATCTTCGTAATTTTTTTTTTTATTTCGATGGAAAAAACTATACGTGCTTGTCTTGTGTTAAAAAGTTGGGCTATACTTATCATAATGTAGGAAGGTAGGTCTCTACTCGGGCACAAATTTGAGACCAACTAGGAAAATTCCTAATAAATCATGCAATAATAACCCTATCAAACCTAAACTGCTACCCCAATGATACATTAACGGTAAACTGATTTTTATGTCATAAACAAATTTCAAACCGGTCCATCAAGTGACATATATGCGCCAAATGGCTCTTTAAACAACGTCGGTATGGGCAAGCCAGATATGAAGAAAATGAACTGAATTTGGGAATTAGGGCGAAATAGAAGATGCTTCTTCCATATCTTCCAGCGACCTAATTCATAAGATTGTGCAATATCAACTGGGCCTAAGTTTTCCGACCTTTTTGGTCGAAAGTTTTCCTAGCTCAAACCCACTTTTGTGACAAACATGCCCATCAGCCCAGTCACAGAATTGGGGCAGCATGTTACGTAACAGCCCAAGTTTTTTTTTTTTTTTTTTTGCTTCTTTCAATGTTCCGGTTCATTTTCTTTTCACGTTTGTTTATCCTTGGCAACAAATTGTATTAATTTTTGTTGCTATTTCTTTTGTACTGTTGTGTGCTAAATTATGTCATCAATAGTTGCTAGGAGTCAAATGACATGTGTGGTTTGGTCAAATGACCCAGATGTTAGATGCGAGGCTAATATTGAGGAGCCCAAAAAGCCAGGGAACTGATTCAGATGAGCCCATCGCCGTTCATGTCCCTGTGAATGATCTCTCTATTGATGAGTGGATCTTAGAATGGAAAATTGTTGTGCTCTTTGCAGGTGCAGGTTGTTTTCTGACTTGTGTTGGTACTATGGATCTTGTCGAATCAAATATCACTTGTTTCCTAAGTGACATGTTTTGTTTGAAGCGTATGTAAAGATGCTGTTTTTTGATTGAGTTGGATGTTGAGAATACGAAAATTCGAACAACGATCTATAATTCCACCGGTTTAATTAATTACATTACTCTTTTATAGTTTTTTCATAGGGTCCTGTGTGACGAGAAAGATTACGCATAAAATGAATAATGTAAGGCATTGAAAAACTGCAAACTTTCTTCGGTGATCACCGTTTTGGTTGTGGCCTTTGATAATTAGTTTGTGCTAGGGATTTGACACTGCACAACATTGGTGATGAGTAAGTTGAGAGTGCTATTTCACCCTTGATCCGAAGAAGGGAGTGTTTGTGCATTAAGAACATCGAGTGTTGTTGTGTGTGGGTATGCAACAATAGAATTGAGTACTAAATCACTACAGATAAGATGTATTTTTTTTTTGTTGGTAAAAAAGGTAAGAAGATATATTCGGAAGGAAAACTTGAAAAAATTTATGTATATTTCGATGATACTAAAGAAGAGTATTTGAGTATATTTATAATTTTTATTAGGTGTCTATATAAGATAAATAAATCAAGTAGGATCAAATCCAGACATGCATAATCGATGATATGGCAAGTCTTCCAGATCACAATAAACATGAAAAGTATTGTAAGTATCTCTAGGAAATATGCTAGCTACAACGATTTGCAACAGAAATAAGAACTTGGCCTTAGAGTCGACTCTCTCTCTCTCTCTCTCTCTCTCTCTCTCTCTCTCTCTCTCTCTCTCTCTCATCGTCAATCTTAGAGACAAAAAGATGTGATTCATCATTGTCGAGACTAAGGAGGCGCTAGATCTGACTCCGGTACCGATGCATATATATGTCACTACGATCAGACATCATATTACAAATCACATTAACAAAAATGTACGATTCCACTAATCCCAAATCCCAACATTTGGGTTTTTACGAAGGGGGAAAGTGTGCAATGTCCTTTGGACTCTTTCAATCTGTTTCCATGAAGAATATTAGATGTTGCCTGATATTCCTAGAACATGAATTCTATGAATGTGAACTAACGATGGCAGTTCCATTTACTTTACGAAAATTGAATGATTTGTATCATATTTTCTTAAAAATGATCATTTGTATCGTATATAAAAATAAATGAACGAAAAAGATTGTCATCATTCATAAAAATGTTTAGACATAAATTGTTACCGATAGAGATAATGCAAACGCTTTTTGTTGATTAACTATTTCATGTAAATATAATTCATCACTTTTAGAAAAATTATTGTTCAAATCATTTATTTATCGCAGAATAAACGGAACCAGAATAAGTGTTCTTTTTTCGGTATCTCCTTAACCACTCCCATTAGCACTATTCGTTTGCCACCCTCGTATGAAACAAGAGCATAAAAAACCCCAGAGCAACATGTTTATCTTCTTGACAATGTCATTATCTATGGACCGAATCTTTTAGCTACACACAAGGGGAAGAGTCATTATTCATTAATGAAAATTAAGCAAGTGGGTCTAATTAAAGTCCAACTGTAATTACTCTGTCATCTTTTGGGGCAAGTAGGCAATATAATTTAATGAAGCACTTTTTATGGTCGCTTCACATAAATTCCAAGAAACACATGCGCCAACTTTTCATCATTCTGTGACGGTCGATATTATTTTAAAGTTAAGTGAAGATTTTTTTTTTTTGGAACAGTGCTAATTTACAATGTCCGTAGCAAGCTAATTTTATGGACCGGCATTAGAGGTGAGCAAGATGGACCGATTGAACCGAGAACCATCGGGACAAGATAGGACCGATGCGTTTGGTCCGGTTCCGGAGGTCACCGGTCTAGTCCCCTGGTTTCTCAAGGTGGAACCAGTGTTTGTGTGGTCCGGTTCCCGATTCTAGGGAGGAATCGGACCAATGGACCGCCCCTCCCGACCGACAAAAAGTAGGAGTATCTGACTTTAGCCAAACCAAAAAGCCTCCCCTGTCTCGTCTCGCCATGTTCTGTCTCATGTTCCATAAGAGTTTCACCTGCAAAAACTTAATGTCCAGACATAAACAGAAGCTTCATGCGGCAAAGAAACATGCAACATAATGACACAAGCCATCGACTGGAGTACTAACTCTGAACTGATCAAGCTCAGTAAGCAAGCGATCATGTCCACTCTTTTCAAAATAGACCAGACCAAGAGGAATGAGACCGTGAGAGCGAGGGAGTCATCATTCCCACATTGAATATTCTTCCATCTGGTTCTGTTCGGTCCGATTCTCGATTCTGGAAATTAAAAACCGAGACTACTAGTCCAGTTCGCGATCCTCTGAGGAACCATGCTCACCTCTAACCAGCATGAACTATACCAAACTATACTCTTGTTTTTTACAGCTTAAATTATTAGAGAATGATGTGTCGGTATATGTCGATTTTTTTGTCGAAGTACTGACATAATTATGCTGATAATCTCGTCCAAGAGTAGATTCATCGCAAGAAATCCTCGTTGACAAGGTAAATCTAAAGTTCGAGATATGATGAGACCTTCATCAGATAAAAGGGCCCAAGAAAAAGACAAAATTGGCCCAATTTTGACTATCTGATCGATCCTTTATCCGGATTCCAGAGTACATGTATTAGACTAACATGGCAATCACATTGAAGAGTTCCTCTAAAGAGCTGATTGGTCAACATTGTTGAAGATTTTGCAACGTTGAATACAAATGTAGCATAAGAGGACAATTATTTTTAATCGAACAAAACCTTCTTCGTTGCCAAAACACTTGTAACATACAGGAACTAACTAGGATGATGCAAAATGGCAAACTCCAATACAAGAATACAGACGATTTATTCCCATTGGGATATAAATACCCCTTGCCCTAGGAATGAAGTCAAAGAACACAGCATAACGATAATGACACGGAACAAGGAGGCATGTCCTTGGACAGCGGACGAACCTTCTGATGTTTTTTCCGACCTTCTCGGACGATGAGGACTGCATCCATTCCCCAGCTCGCGTGGCGTTCTAAGTGACAGTGCATGAACCACACTCCTACAAGCACCCGAAAAGACTAAATCTATCAATTATCCATTCATTCACAAGTCTAAATCCGGGCAAACTATCTGTTTCTATGCCTTTCTATTGATAAAACCTTAGTTTCTGGATTGTCAGCTTTGAATCTGATCGCTGCCCAGCCATTTTTGCGGAGTTTGACGGTGTTAGCATGAGGTGGATCCACCGTATTATACTTTGATATATAGGTGTCGCTGAAGTTTCCATCGCCCATCCCGACCACATAAAAGCTATAGCCGTGTAAATGCATGGGGTGATTCTCCGCTGCTCCGAAATTGGTCCCCTGGAATCTTATTTCTACCTCCTCATTATAGTCAATCTTTAACTCTTCAGTAGTCACATTGGCAGCTTCCCCCAAGGACGAGACGTTTCCGGTGAAGTCGAACAAAGAAGGTGGTTCATCCGGGAAAGTTTTGTTGTAGACTCCATATATATTGCTGCACACACCGCAAACATAATGTTATAGAGACATGTAGATGTTGATTTATGCCTGACATTGAAGGTTTTAACCGGTTAAATTGGGTTCGGTTTGGAGATACTACAATCCGAATAAAGGAAAGTTACCAAAAAAATCCTAAACCTATTGCAATTGTGCTAATTCAGTCCTAAATTTTTTTTTTTAATCGATTCAGTCCTAAACCTTGCAATTGTACCATTTTAGTCCATTCAGCAAATTTTGACCGGCCGGCAATCGAATATTTTAATATTTTTTTGTATTTTTATAAAATTTTAATGATTTTTTTTTTTTTTTTCGTTTTCCTTTTTTTTTCTCTCCTTCTCTCCTCCCTACCTCCGGCCGATTGCCGAGGTCCGGCAATCGACCGGAGATGCGGCCGAAGAGGCAAAGCCTAACGCGGCCATGGTGGGGCTCGACCTCACACGCCGTTGCCTCGCTTTGCGAGGGCCGGGAGAATCGGCGACGGTGAGGTCGAGCCCGCCATGGCCGCGCGAGGCTTGGCCTTTTTGGCCGTGTCTCTAGCCGATCGCCGAGGTTCGGTGACCGGCTGGAGGTAGGGAGGAGGGGGGTGGGAGAAAAAAAGGAAAAATAAAAATTATTAAAAAAATATATAATTAAAAAAATATTAAAATATTCAAGCCTCGCGGTACCATGGCGGGGCTCGACCTCACCGTTCTTTGCCAAGCCCGACGACCGCAAGGTCGACCTTGCCATGGCCGGGCCAAGCTTCACCTCTCTGCCGCGTCTTTGGTCGGTTGCCGGTCGGTGACCAGCTAGAGTTGGGGAGGGAAGGGGGAAGGGGAAAAAAAAGGGAAAAAGAAAAAGAAAGGAAAAACAAAAGAAAAATTGTAAAAAATATATAAAAGTTAAAAAAATATTAAAATATTTGGTCTCTCGGTCGGCCGGCGTCCACGTCAACATCAGCCGGCCAAAATTTGCCGAATGGACTGAAATGACACAATTGCAAAAGATTTAGAATTGAATCGGCCAAAAAAAAGTTTAGAACTAAATTGACACAATTGCAATAAATTTAGGATTTTTTTGGTAATATTCCCATCCAAATAAACTCTATCGGTTTAACAGAAGTATGCAATCCTAACAAATAGGATAAAAATTGGTCGGTCTAAAGGTTTACATACTTGTAGTATGCTTGGAGAATGCTGATTGATGGAGCAGAAAAGCTTATGTTGTTCATGCTTGCGGAACCGGATGTTCTTTGCTGGACCGGTACAATTTTGATTAGCAGGACATGGCTTCTGATTCACGGACACTGAGATCGTAATGTTCCTAGTGATTTTGGTCGGAGCCGTGGACGGACGTTCTTTGCTGCTCAAACTCCTCAGCTGGATAGTGAAGTTCCCGACGTGGCTCCTGTTGGTAAAACTCGGAAGCTCGGGTAACCGGGGAGTCTCCCAGTGATTGTGTCTGCCTTTGTATTGAAATATCCCCCTCGTGACATTTTTGTTGGACGGGGCATTGGGGTCCACGAAGGGACTGAAAACCATGCAGTAGCGACCGAGGGCTTGGTTCGTGGTGACAAGAACATCCATTGTTTGACTGGGAGTTATCATGAGGTAATTGGTCTTGAGCGGTTTCAAATAAGCTCCGTCCATTCCGACCACGGTGAGATTGTGTTTGGCTACGCCGAAGAACATCTCTTCGTTCATCCCGGAGTGGATGATCCTGAAGACATACGTTTTTCCTTGCACAACAGTTTTATTGTAAGCCGAACCTACCAAAGAAAAAAACAAAAGCAACATATTTAATTATACTGGTGGAGATCTTGGAATTACGCGTGCTTTATATAGATCATCATTAATTAGTATTAACGAATAATATCTCATCACTTAAAAATAAGACATTTACTTTTTAAATAAATCATACCTATCACACTTATGTATATACTGGAATTCACACCATTAGAGCAAGAGTAACTGTCTCCTAGTTGACCATTGATGGTATAGGCCACGGACAAGTCTGGATCGCCTCCAAAAGCAAGAGCCTCGTCGATTATGTCCTTCGTATCACTCGCATACCATTCAGCTGCATCATGCCAAATTGTAATTTTGGTAAGAAATCCAATGCAAATTATTCTTTGCGCGTGTGCGAGTGAAAAACTTGTTTCTGTCATTTTAGTTAGTTGAAAGAATAATACCGCTCATGATTGTGTGTTCTTGGTCAAACTTGTAAGGGTACATTTTTTCCGTAGGCGAGCATAATGATGAGATGACTGTGTACAGTGGCACGTGTCCAGTCGCTGTGAGCGTGCCACCACAACGTGCCTTCTTCCTTGGTGAGTACGATTTTCTAAAGGAAGCTCGAGTTCGAAGGGATCGAGCATTGCGTGATGAACTCTGGGCCGTCAGACTAGGGATATCTTGTTTGTCTCACTCCGTGCCTGAACGTGTATACGACATTAGGGGAGAGAGGGAGAGGGTGAGGGAGAGGGAAAGGGGGTGAGTTTATTATTACCAGTGAATAGTGATTCCGTACGGTCCTATGTTGGTGACGTTAACATAGATGGTGTCGCCGTTGCGAGCACGGATCTCCGACCCAGGAAATAAGCCATTCACGATCAACACGGTCTGGTTCATCTCACACAACATCTCAATAGGTGTCTCCTTCACCTGCAACAGAAATCATCCATTGACTCTTGGACCATTTTACACATGACATAATCTCTCTTATCAAATCGATGCAAAGTCCTTTTGGTGCATCATTATCTACGAGCAACACTAATTAATTCCAACGCCTGCATCTGGACGTTCTTCTGAAATAAAGACTCCAAATGGGTTGGAAAGCACATCCCAAAAGAATTAAGTAAATAAATCATGCAACTGTAGATATTTGAACGTAGTTTGGTTTATGGATGTTGTAATACTTGGCCTCAAGCATAGTCCAAGATTTAGCTAGCTAAAGATTTAGATGTGGAGATAAGTGTTCAAGAAAAGGAGGTTCTTGTGTCAACTACCCTAATAGGATATCATCTACGGATCATAAGATTGTGGACAACTCTAATGCCTCTAAAAGAATCCTAAACTAGTAACAAATAGCAAGTTGTCACTAAAATTTGGAAGATGTTAGCTTAACAGTCTAACAAGATCGTCGCTTATTTTTTATTATACAATTTCTCAATCATTGAGTGTTTTATGGAAAACACGCAGTGATGATATATGGAACTATGATTGAGATTATACCGTCATTGACAATATAGGAAAACATTTTCCTAAATGTTCTGTACGACTCGAAAAAGACATGCTTAAAAGAGCTTAATAAGGGGATGTTCCTACTCATCACAAAATCATAGCGGAGGACTTTGCCTTGAGCCATGCAAAAGAGTAGGCTCAAAGTGCACGCAAACCCTAGAAATGTTCCCATCGTTGCTCTCCCTCTCTCTCTCTCCACTAGTGAAAACTGAACCTGTACCAACAACTTGACCCAGATCTCAAAAGGAGACTTGGGTTGGGCTCAGTCTCTTTCTTCTTGTGACCTTTTCACCTTCCATACAAGGGGGCTATTTATAGGGAACTTCTTCCGATCTTTGCCCAAAATCAACGTGTCCTAAGACGTGGAAACAGATGAAATCTAAAGGCTCGTGCTCATTACAGACTTCTCTCAACTTATTTTAGCCATTTCCGGCAACAAAAGAGAGAGAAAAAGAAACGTTATTTCACGTGCTCATCCACTGCTTTAAGACTCATCAACAATTCCCATCCTGTCCTTTTCTGGAGACAGTAGGCATCAACGTTTTTCACTCAAACACGAGTCGACCAGTCCCCTCGTTACCACTCAAAATTTACTGTAACTTGAGCCACTAGAAGTAGAAGCCGAGAGATATTGAGCAGACAATATTGTAATTCTCCTCTAAAGAAAGCATGAAAAAAAAAGTTCTTTTTTTTTCCTAATGGTTTATCAATTACATGGAGAGAAAAAATAGAATAACTCGTAAAGAATTCTAGTTAATGTTCCTGGTGCTCTAGTCATAAAGGCAAGATGTGCCCTAAGTTGAATGAATAATCATTGCATTTTACACCAACTTTTTTTACCGGGTTCAACTGTTATGCACTGCACGTAGGTAAAATGTGATGTTTTCTCTGGTTCACAAAAGTAATTTCAGAGCATCTTTTTAATCAGTTCTAGCCCCCCCAAAAAAAGAAGGAAATTTTTCTTTTTTTTTACAAAGCGATTTTCTTGGGATATAATGTGAAATCAATTCATTCCTCAAAGGACGGCACTTTTTCGCCTCCTCATTTAGCTTAAACACTCCATGTCATAATGTTTTAACCATGTTGTCCCTTATGTGGTCCACCTTTTAGCATTATTATTCTTTTTTATTTGGTCAAACACCATCCTCTTTTTTCTCTCCTTTACTTTCCTCGTGGATCTCACTTTCCTCCTCCTTCGTCTTCTCATCTTTCCATGCCGTTAAAGTCCTACCAACCATACTTATATTAGCATGTAATTATATGTATATTAGGATATTTCTGTAATTGTGTTTATTTATACCCTTATTATAATTAGTCACTCATATAAATATATATTATACAACCCTAGTTTGGGTTGAGCCACCATAAATATCGTGTCATTATTTCTCTTTGATTCTAAACATCAACATGGTATCGAGCGAGAAAACACATTAGGTTCTTCAACATCTTTGCCCCCAAATCAACACTTCTTTTGCTCCAATTTCTGCCTCAACAATGTTAAATACATCTACAAATTTTTTCTTCTCTACTAAGTTTTCAGCCATCATCTTCTCTTTTTGTTAATCCCAATTTCCCGTCACCTCTCAATAATATGTCACCCACTTTCACCTCTTTTTCTCCTTTCTCTCATTGCTCCGACCTGCTGCTTTGCTCAAATTACCGCTTGCGATCGGCCTCGCCATCTCTTGTTCTTCCCAACATCACTAATCTCGTCTCCATCAAACTTGATGCGAGACAATTATCTTTTGTGGAAATCTCGGTTTGAATCGATTTTGATTTGTAATAATCTGTTGGGATATGTGGATGGATCTTTTCCGTGTCCACAAAGGCTTATCAATGATTAGAATGGTACTATGGTGTCCAATCCCACTTATTCCATTTGGGTCAAGACGGATTAATGCGTTCGCGATTTGATTAACTTAACCCTCACGGTTGAGATTTTTTGTGAAGTTCATGATCTTAGGACATCTTGGGAGATTTGGCTCGCTCCAAGGGCGACGCTTTACTCGATCAATGCGCGGCCAAGGAAATTGGATTAAAGCTTGATTTTCATAACGCCGTTAAGAAAATTGATCGATCAATATCCGATTATCTTCAGCATCTAAAGTCAATTGCGGATTCTCTCACCGCAATCAATTGCTCTATCTTTGATAAGGACTTGGTGATTCAAGCCCTCAATGGGCTCCCATCGTAGTATGATCCTTTTTTCACAATGATCATCAATGGCCCTACTATTCTTTCATTCGGCGATACGTGGTCACGCCTCTTCATATAAAAAGAACGATTTCTCGGAAAATCGAATGCCTCATCCTCATCTCGATATTCATCTATTAAGAAAAATCCTCCTTATGAATATTTTCATTTCGACAAAATTATCCTTATTTAGAAAGAATCTATATAATATTTCCTAACCTTATTGTAGGATGAACAAGTGAACAAAAGCTCATATTGATCCCAACCGACATTCGGATCAAGGAGTATACGTCATATATTTGCTTCAAGTCATTCATATATTTGCTTCAAGTCACTCGGATGAAGTATGGTACTATCTATGAAGACTCTTTCTTGTGAAGATGTATATGACGTATCGGAAGGACTTTATTGTAGCTCGTAGTCACTATTCAAAGTCTATTCGGATTCGGAGGGTCTCTATTTTTGAAAACTTCTTCCGAATAATGTTAAGATTCTGAAATATCTTCCAAACATATTCGAAGACCCACGATTAGCAAGTTTCGATATTGGCGGTATCTTTTATGGAAGTTTGTAATATTTGATTGACAAGATATTTCTTTTAATCATATCAAGAGAACATCTATGATTGGATATCACATTCCAGGAATAAGGACTGCCGATCATTTGAATCAACTCTACTTTTGGAAACTAAAGATTTAGTTGTATGGGCCATCGAATCGAAGAGTTCAAACTCTCTTGCAACGGATACTATATCTTCTTTGATACTGAGTCTCGTTCAATCACGATTGATGACGTCTAATCAATGATTGAATAGCAATCCTTTAAAGGATTGTCCAACGGCTAGTTTGGACGCAAGGAAGTATAAAAGAAAGATTCATGGTGACCAAGCAAAGAGGGTCGTAGAACATATAATTTCAAAAGGCCTCGAGTATTTCAAATTCACATTCTTGTTTCAAAGTTCTTTTATTGTGAGGTTTTGTAAGAGCGATTGAGAGTATCATCTCTTGTAACCTCCTTGAATTCATTCTAATGGAATCCAAGCGATCATTGTCATCATGGAAGAGTGAAACGTATAACTAACAAGCCGAACCACTATAAACATTGCGTGCAATCTTCTCTTCCCCGAACTCTTATTATTTTCTCGTCTAGATTATTTGCACGTACTTTTACTAATTTTGTTCGAGTAGTATCTTGAAACCTGTTTTATTTCCACATTAAGTTTCAAGAATCACCTATGCACCCCCCTCTAGGTGTTATTGCTAGTTACAACATCATCATGCTTTGATCGGTCACGCCCCTTCATAAAATCCACGGTTTCGAGGGAATCGTGGTGGACGTAATTTTAGGGGCCGAAGATCGGGTCGAGGACAAGGTAGACGGTTCTCGTATGATCAATCGGTTTGGAAAGCCTCTAATGATCGATTTGATTTACGATCATTCTCGTATCCCTTATATTGATCGGTCCTCCTCTTCCTCTAGTTGGTCTCGTGGTGGTTCAAAGCCCTATGTTCCCTCATTCACCTAGGGAGGTATTCTTGGATCTAGGCCAAATCTTTCTTGTTAGATTTGTAATGGAGCCGGACACACTGTGCTACAATGTCGGCAAAGATTTAACCATGCCTTCATTACAACCGATCTATCGAACTCTTTCTCGGCTCTCTCGGTTGGTGACACCTTCGATCCAATGTGGTATCTTGACAAGTGGAGTGTTGGCACACATGACTAGTGATAATGGTAAAATTCTAAATCCTAGACCGTTTTATGATTAGACAAAAGTTTCCAGTTGGTGATGGTCGTTTATTCTTATTAAGCAAGTTGGTAAAGCCTTTTTACATACCGATTCTTGATCTTTTTTGTTATCAATCGTCTATCATATCCCTAATCTTGCTCGTGATCTTATCTCGCTCACTCAACTTTGCTGTAAAAAATTTTTGTACTATTGATTTTAATGGTTCATCCTTTTCTTTGAAGGACCAACGAATCGGGAAAGTTCTCCTCCAAGCCGATTCTTCTTTTGATCTTTATCCGATTTCCAATTCCTTGGTGTCGTCTCACTTGCATCCTATAGTGGTTTTTTTCGATACTCACTCATTGGCATGCTCGTCTTGGTCATCGAAATAAACAAATTTTGAGTCGTATTTGCAATTTTAGTTCTAGGTCGATATCATATGAGTCCTGTTTTGTGTGCAAATCTCATCGATTGCCTTTTGAGTCCGTTAGTCATCGTGCTTCTTTTCCTTTAGTTGTAATTCATTTCGATGTATGGGCGAGTCCCATTTTATCCAATTCTGATTTTAAATATTCTGTGTTATTCGTTGATGATTACTCTTGGTTTACTTGGATTTTTTTGATGAAAAATAAATCTGAAGTGCCTACTCACTTTTGTCGCTTCCGTTGTTTTATCGAAAATATGTGCAATAGCAAGATTAAATTCCTACAAACCGATGGGGGGGGAGGTGAATATGCCAGTAATTCATTCCAAACTTATTTACGTGAAAATGGTATTCTTCAACATTTTTCTTATCCAGACACCCCATCTCAAAATGTTCGTCGAACAAAAAATCGACTTTCAATCAAAATGTCTCGAACCTTATTAATCCATGCTCATATGCCTCCTTCATATTGGATCGATGCTCTTCTCACTGCAATTTACACTATTAATCGGCTTCCCACTCCTATCTTATTTGATATTTCCCCCTTTTATTGTTTATTTAGGTTCCAGTTTGATTATTTATTCTTTCGAATTTTTGGTTGTGCTTGTTATCCTTTTCTTCCATCCCGTGTCTCCCATAAACATGCACCTCATTCTATGCCATGTGTATTTCTTGGATATGCGTTGAATCATAAAGGCTATCATTGCCTTGATCGGTCAAGTAGTCATGTTTTTATCGGTTATCATGTTCGGTTTGATGATCAGAATTTTTCTTTTTCACAAAGCTCTTCAACTCTTAGTTCCATAAATAATTCTTCTAATTCAATTCCTTCACTTATTGTTTCTTCCAATCAATTTATTCTTCCTTCTACCTCTTTTGAGCATCAAGCTCCTCCTCCGATTCTCTCAACTTCTCTAGCCCAACCTCTTAATATACCTCTCTCCTCCTCTCGACCAACCCAATATGGTTCCAATTGTTTTTCACCTCAACCGACCCTCCTTTCTAGCCCACTCACCGTATCCCAACCTAACTCGCTTCGACCAGATTCCTCTTATATCGATTCATAAATCATCTCTACATCTCTAGCTAGCTCCTCCACTTCGTATCTTCTCTTCTCACTCATCCTATGCAAACTCATGCTGAATTTGGAATATCTAAACCCAGGAAATTTTTAATCTCTCTAATTCTTTTCATGAAGAGACATCGACTTGCTATTCTAAGGCCATTCTTAACTCCACGTTGGAAAGCGGCCATGGCGAGATGAATTTAATGCCTTCGTCACGAATCACACGTGGGATCTTGTACCACTCGACCCTTCTAAGAACTTAGTCAGTTGTAAATGGATTTTTAAGATTAAGAAAAATCTGATGGAACTATCAAACACTTCAAAGCTCGTCTAGTTGCACAAGGATTTAAGCAATAGCCATGATTGGATTATGATTATACTTTTAGCCCCGTCATTAAACCAGCTACAATTTGGGTTGTTCTCTCCATTGCTATTTCATTAGGATGGACCGTACGTCAACTTGATGTCAAGAATGCCTTCTTGCACGGCATTCTTTGCGAGTAAGTTTACATGCGCCAACCTCCCGGTTTCTCTAATATTGGATATCCGAATCACATGTGCCGTCTCCGAAAAGCCATTTATGGTTTAAAGCAAGCTCCACGTGCATGGTTTCTTCGTTTCAACCATTTTTTTATTATCATTTGGTTTCATGGCGAATAAGATCGATCCTTCGTTATTTGTCTATACTTTTTCTTGGGGTCGTCTATATCTTCTACTTTGTGTTGATGATATCCTTGTTACCGGTGATATTCCTCATTTATTACAGTCTTTGATTACTTGATGTCGCGACCTAAAAATCGGTTAAGACCTTAGGTTAAAAGATTATTAGGTTAATTTTGAAGACTAACCTAATACGGACTCTCCCAAGCCCTACCAAATCACAACTTTGGTTAATTAGAATGATTTTAACTTTGGAGTCACCACTAACCATTTTGGGTAGGTTGGTTAGAAACCTAAATGAAAATAGCAGGATGACTATTTTTATTCCTACGAACCGGAGTTTAAGGATTCGGGGACTTGTTTACATTAACTAATTAAAGCTAATGCCCTTCCGGTACCTTAATTCCATGAGATGTCCTAGGTTGGCAACTCAAGCTTGATTGAATTCACTTTAAGCTCGAACGAGGTTTTTGTATTTTCATTTATTTGGAATGAATGCAATGGTATGAATGAATGAATGCAATGAGACTATCTAAAATGACGAGATATGCAAAGCATGCAAATTTAGAGTCAAGTTACCCTATATGCAAAAGTTAACTACTCAAATTAAGGCATGCAAAATAATTAAAAATATGAATGGACTAAATATGCAAATCAAATTGATTAAACTAAGATACATGAAGACTGAACATGATGTTTTCTTTACATTGCTTAATATAACATAGCATGGAATAGAGACAAGCAAATATGGCATGGCAACTACTATTATGCAATGTGTAAACATGCAACATGACAATTTATAACAATGCAATGTTTTTGAAAAAATATGGTAAGGAGATGTAGTGATACTTGAAAAATGATATGCAAGCAATAAGAGATAATGCAACATGCGATATGAGATATGAAATGTGGTATATATTTTTTTTTAAAAAAATGGAAAGTAACATGAGTGATATTTGAAGAATATACAAAGATACGCAAAATGTGACATAAAGATATGCATGAGACAAATGCAAAATATGAGCAGAATTTTTTGTATCCTTTAAATTTAGAAATATGCAAGGAGATGTGCCAAATTATGCTTGAGATTTCTATCCTTTCATATGCAATTTTCGCCGATTCGAAATATCCTTGATTCAATGCTCTTGATTTAAATTTTCAAAATAAACCTAATGGATAAAGCTTTTAAGAGATTTATCTTCCTAAAGATTTAATTAGATATTGTTTCTAAGAAACCATATCTCACTAAATTTTTTAGGATATTTTTTAAAGCTTATCGGGAGATTTAAATCAAAGAAGATATCAATCAAGCATAAAATATCCATTCAATCAAACAGTTCAAGATAGCAATCCGGATAAGTCAAAATCGATCGGACCACATCTTCTTGCAATTTTTTTCAAAAAAGGATATTCACAAATCTAAACTTGGCTTTTTGAAGATAGCGAATTAGATCTAAACGGCGATAGATCATATCGCCTAAATTCCCATATTTACTAAGTTGGAGAGTTGTATCCGAATGGCGACGAGATAAATTTATCCAACTTAATGTAGATGTTGCCTATTAGGAAATAAGATTTCCTAATTTTAGATTTAGAATTTTTTTATTCTGAAAACATGTCGAATGAATCCAATTAATACCAATTTTTGAAATTTGTGATAAAATTAGGGTTTTGATATGCGAAAATTGTTCTTTGAATTTTCCTGAAAATTTTTCAGTGTTTATGCCGAAGAACAGAAAGCAAACAGCAACTAATTCATGCAAAACAGCGACAACAATAGTCCAAAGACTTACCTTTAAGCTCCTGAAAAATTCTGCATGTGTTTGTAGCATGAATAACACGAAAACAGCTTCATTTGGACAAAAAAACATCATGTGAACAGTGCAGAAACAGCATAGACACAGCAGCAAAACAGCATGTTTATTATCGTCAATTCAACTCAAAAAAGTGTAGCGAAGTTACCTTGTTTTGCTCTCAAAATCCTGCTTGTGTCGTTGGTGGACTCAACTGGACATCCTGATTCACAACTGTGAAGACAACAATAGATATAGGTATAGTAAAAGTTGTGGACTAGTTTGATGGTGCTCGAACATGGCACGTCGGTGACCCACTGACGAAGATGACGACGAGGACGGTAGCTAATCTTTGTTGTGGACAACCGTGGCTAACGCATCCGAAAGAGGCCCTTTGGACAAGGTAGTTGCGGGAACTTCCTACGAGATACCACCAGGAGCACCTACAGATCAAAGGAACGTGAGAATAGCAAAACTAACCAATCAGGAACAACCTCAAACTTAGCTTCCTCTATTGTGCCCATGAAACCTTCTAGTTTCTATTTGCCCTGATCATGGACCCGTGGCAATGTGCCTTCAATTAGTGTGTGCCTCTTCATGTCAATTCTTGGAGGAAAGGCCAAAACTTTCTTTTATCTTTATATTATACGTGTATCACAATTGTCCATCTCCTGCTTCACTCAATCTAAACCTGCAATCAAAAAGCAAAGAAGATACAAGACGACAGTTCACTTCATGGCTGGATCGGCAAGGCAACGGCTGCATCACCAGTTGATGGAGTTAGCATCGGGTTAGCAACAGTCGAGACGTGGCAAAGGGAGCAACCGACGGTGGTAAGCTATGAGCTGCAGTGTTGGACGTGCGAAGCTCAGGCCGTTGAAGGTTACCCCAGATCACTCTCTGACTTCATCTCTTTTTTTTTTATTGGGCGCAAAACTTTTGTGGCTGTGTCTTACAATCAATTGGCCCCCTCTCCAACATGTGAGAACAAGTCTTTATATAGGGCTTGGCAAGAAACCATAGAATAAAAGGCTTAATTGTTCTGCAAGTTTCTAATTAATAAACTAATTTTACTCTTGACATTTCAATTACAATTTTCAGCCCTAAATGATGATCAAGAACTTTGGCCGAATCTCGTGCTCTTATGGGCTCTCTTTTGCATCCTTGGGCTCAAATTAAGGCTTTTCTAAATAATAAACATTAACTTAAAAGCCTTTCTAATTAAATAAGCTTGAATGAGCTAATTTGAGCTCGAGAATGGGTCCAATTGGCTTATACAAATTTGGCATTGCCTCATCTCCCATTGTCAAAAATTTAAGAGCAATCTCGGTCCAATCGCTCGTTAAATTAAGCTCAAATGCTTTTCTTGGCATGAATGCATGACTATCATAAAATAAATATGCAATGCATAATAAATAATTTTTGGCGAGAACTAAGACTAGTTCTCATTTTATGTGAAAATGGATGATTTTCTAAAAATCAAAATTTAGGTGTCAACACTCGACTCTCACAAGAATTTGCTATGAAGGATCTCGGACCACTTCACTATTTTCTTGGCATTAAGGCTCATCACCTATTTAACAAGACACTTCTATCTCAAGCTAAGTATGTTAATAGCCTTTTGCGTAAGTTTGACCTTGTTAAGGTAAAGCCTGTATCTACTCCCTTGGCATCGAAGACTCGTTGTCTATTGGTGATGGTGAGCTTCTCACTTCTCCAATGCTATATCGACAGATGGTTGGTGCTTTACAATATGTGTCCATGACTAAAATTGATATTAGTTTTGCTGTGAACTTGGTTAGCCAATTCATGCATCAATCCAGATTACCTCATCTATAAGTCGTCAAGCATATATACTTGGTATTTTGCTGGCACATCCACCCATGTATTACTCATTGAGCGGTGTTTTCCCAATTCATTAACAGCTTATGCGGATGCGGATCGGGCTGGGTGTTTCGATACTAGACGTTTCACATCAGGTTTTTGTGTATTTCTATGCACTAATCTTGTTTCATGGAGTGCCAAGAAGCAACCCACTCGTGGCTCGTTCTAGTACGTAGACCGAGTATCGTGTTGTCGCTCATTATGTTACGAAGACCATTTGGATTTGGCATTTGCTTCATGAGCTTGAAGTACCACTTTCTACTCCTCTCACTATTTATTGTGACAACATCTCTACCACATATCTTGTACTCAATCCCGTATTTCATGCTCGCACCAAACACATGGAGTTGGATTTTCACTTTGTTCGAGAACGGGTTGCTTCCGGTGATCTATGTGTTCGTTACGTGCCTATCGCGAATCGCCTAGCAGACATATTTACAAAGGGGTTATCTATTTTGTGTCATGCGCTATTGAGATCCAATCTCTCAATTGTTACACCTACTTCGAATTGAGGGAGAGTATTAGCGTGTAATTATATGTATATTAAGGTATTTATGTAATTGTGTTTATTTATACCCTTATTGTAATTAGTCACTCATATAAATACACATTTGACAACCCTAGTTTGGGTTGAGCCACCATAAACACTCTATCGTTATTTCTCTCTCGACTCTAAACATCAACAACTTACACCTCTTTGTTCCCTTTTTCCCATTTTTTCTCGTAAAACATTCAAATGAAATGCTAAGTTTAATGCTTCATGTAGGTTCTCGACAAAAGCACAAAGGGAAGAGCAAATTATGATGCAAAATGTCAAATAAATTGATCGGCAATGTTATTTGTCGTTCACCATTTGTAACTTCATTATCGGCTACAGTTAAGCAATTCGGAAATAAAAAGAGACAGCCCTTTGCCTAACCCCATGGCGTCTTCCCAACTCCCTCACCTCTTCCGCGTCTTAAGAACACGTGATTATCAACATGACATCGGAACTCCTTTCAGGTTCCCCTCGATGACTCGTCCGATACCCACACCAGCTCCCTCACCTCAACTCGTTCCCCTGCCCCGGTCGCTTCCACGTTCCTCCTTAACCATCGGGAGGATCACTGCAGAGTCGATGGTGACAACATGGCTAGCCTCGAGCCAAGCTGCCGTAAGCCCAAGGTGGCTGGCAGATCCAGCACCGAACTCAGTGTTGTTCTTGCTGATGAGAGGGAATGAGTGGAAGTAAGCTTTGGTGAAGATGAGGGAGGGGTCCCAGAGCCAGGATCCAGTGAGCGGACGACCAGTGACCTAGTCATAGATATCTTCTTGTTCGAGGACGTGTGTCGGTGTCTAGCGACTTCGATCTCCCTCGTGGTCATTGAATCATGTGTTCGCAAGCTGCTTCAGCGGCTGATTCTTAAGTTTTTATGTTGTCTGGTGGCCCTTTTCCTTTTGGTTCTATGAATTTCATTGCCAATTGCGCTCAACGCGTACATTACTCAGTTCTTTGACATTTAATCAAATTTCTAAATTTTTTTGCTCAATCTATCTCCCATCAATCCTTCTCCTAAAGTATTTACTTGCTTCGAAGGTTTGTCTAAAGCAAAAAATGGAAAAGAGAAGGAATGGTGAAGGAAAGAAGAGAAGAGGAAAAGCGGGACCTTCGAGGAAAGAAAATAAAAAAGGTGGAACAATATATTTGACCCAATAAAATAGAATAACAATATTAAAAGCTGGGCCACATAAGAGACACTATGGTCAACATATTATGATAGGGAGTGTCTAAGCCAAATGAAAAGAGAAAAAAGCACGGCCCTTTCTTAAATGGTGTGGTTGTTATTTGAGGAATTCTTTCAATATACCCAATTTTTTTTTTTTTGCCAAAGAATGTGTAGATGATCTAAGTAAGAATAAAGCAAAAAAATTACCATCCTCCTTGTAACGGCACGCTTCCACTGCGCCACTTTGCAAGATATTGTCCGCTTTGGACACACAGTCCTCACGGCTTTAAAACGCGTCTTTTATGGGAAAGATATTGTCCTCTTACGCCCCTACCGCAGGGACTCACAGACGACACCGCTACCCGGCTACGGCCTCGATCTCAAGGCTTTGTTTCTGCGCAGCGGAAGCACTAAGCAACACACTTGCAGAACGCGTCTTGCAAGTTAAGAGGGCCCATAGCTATATAAGCTAGCCCAAGACTCTCCTCCTAAGCAATGTGGGACAAGGGATGTCACATACTCCCCTCCTTAGCGGCACGGCGTCCTCGCTGTGCCCTCGCCGGCACCGGCCGAGCGCCCACCGCGGTCCACACATGTTTGTCGGGACTCACAGACGACACCGCTACCCGCCTACGGCCTCGACCTCAAGGCTTTGTTTTCGCGCAGCGGAAGCACTAAGCAACACACTTGCAGAACGCGTCTTGCAAGTTAAGAGGGCCCATAGCTATATAAGCTAGCCCAAGACTCCCCTCCTAAGCAATGTGGGACAAGGGATGTCACACTCCTTTACATGAAAAATTGGTCCGAGCCGTTGATCGAGCGGTCCGATTAATAATCATGCCGCGTGACACATATTTGACAGGGGATTAGTGGGTGATTAATGATTTGTTTGGCAAGTTGCATGTTGATGCCTAAATTTTGACTAATATATATTTTGCATAAAAATTAGAACTAATTTTAGTTCTAAACAAAAATCATCTCACATATTCATTTCGCATTGGCATACAATTTGAGCTTAGTTTAACAGGGTCTGGACTAGGCATGCGGTGGAAAAATGCACCAAGAAGATTTGGGCTTGAAAGAAATATTTTCTCGGGGTCAGATGTGCAAATACTCGGAACTTCGGGGATCGTATTGCAAATACTCGAACTTCGAGATCGTATTGCAAATACTTGAAACTTTAGGGACTGTATTGCAAATACCAAAAGAAGATGGGGAAAGGAAGATGGTGAAAGGAAGATGAAGAAGAGAAGATGAAAATGGAAGATGAAGATGAAGAAAGGAAGATGAAGATGAAGAAGAGAAGATGAAAATGGAAGATGGAGAAATGAAGGTGAAGAAGAGAAGATGAAGATGAAGAAGAGAAGATGAAGATGGAGAAAAAAAGATGAAAATGGAAGGTGGGGAAATGAAGATGAAGAAAAGAAGATGAAGATGAAGAAAGGAAGATGAAAATGGAAGGTGGGGAAATGAAGATGAAGAATGAAGGATGAAGAATTTTGCCTATAAAAGAAGAAGAGTTCTTTAAGAGAGGGGAAAAGTTTTTTGGAGTGGAAGAAAATTGAGAGAGTTTTTTTAGAGGAATTCTTTAGAGAGGAAAAAGAGAATTCTTGAGAAAAAATTTTGAGAGAGTTTTGAGAGGGCTTGAGTGTTTTGAAGCTCGGTGCTACCATTGCCAATTTCTCGCATCCATCAACACAAGCCACAAGTTCATCACCATCGTTCAAGCTCGCCGCTAAAAGGAAAGCTAAGTGATTTCCTAACTTCCTCTAAGTTCGGATACAAATTAGCCCAGATTTTCTACACCGATTTTTCTCTATGTTTTTTTGTTAAATAACAGCTGCATATCAACGATGAGACATCAATGGTACGAGAATAGAAGGAGAGTAAAAGGGAAAAATATCAACGCCCGGATTGCAATCTCATGAAATTCTAGCGAGTTGAGAAAGAAGCATGAATGAGAGATAGGACCAAGAGATTTCTCGGTCTAACGAGTCACCAAATCGGTCCAATGGTCAAGACAAGCCCGGAGCACAAGTTTGGTGCACGAGTTCAAATTGGGGAGTAATATTGAACCTATTTCATCCTAATTCCATGTAATTTCTTTATTTCAAACAAATGTCAAGGGAAGAAAAACAAAAAAAATTGATTCTTTGATCTTCAAGTAGAATTCATCAAATTTGTCAAATCCATTATTTTTTCATGAATTTTAAGGTACCGAAAGGGCATTAATTGTAATTAATGTAACCAAGTCCCCGGACTCTTAATCTCCGGTTCGCGAAATAAGATAGTTTTCTCTCGCTATTTTATTTAGGTTTTCTAATCGACCTACCGAAAATGATTAGTGGCGACTCCAAATTCAAATCACATTGCATGTTAATCATTCGAACCTTAAGTTGCGATTTGGTATGGACTTGGGAGAGTCCGAGTTAGGTTAGTTAATTAATTAACCTAATAATCCATTAGCCCGAAAATGATGACTTTGTTTTTTTTTTTTAGGTCGCGATGACTTGGCGACTCCACTGGGGACCCAAAGAGGACTTAAGCCGGATAAGTTTATGAAAAGGAAAATTACTTGATTTGGCAATCTTGGTTGAATTTTAATCCCTAGGTGTTAAATGGTTTTGTAGGAAAGGGAGTTATAAGGGGAGGAGTCGTGGCTAACCTCTCGTTTTGCGAGGCTTGGTGATGAGAATTTTATTTTTTGAACTATCGGAGTGCCGATTGCCCTTAAAATGTCGTGCATGCCGCTAATATAATTGCACTACACCACCTTGACTTGTGACCGAACTCGGGTCACCCGATAGTTTCAGGATGGTATTTATGTGGTTCTTTAACCTTAGCGGTAAGGCTTCGCTAAAGGTTATCCCACTTGGATCCCGAGTTCTTCAAAAAATGGCTCAAGGGTTGTTCTCATGCGCGTGAGGCTATGATGCATGAGAGTTGCCCTTGTCGACGTAACCAAGCCGAGATGATTGGACCCGACTAGTCATGACTATGTATGCGAGGCGGCAACTAGTCATGATGAACGTGCGCGAGGCTGCGACATGTCGTTCCGTCCTTCATTTCATTTTGCTAAAAGAACTAAAATTTGAATCCACGATTCATGCGCATGTCTTTGTGATTGACATTTTCTTCCTATGAGCGGTAATTTTCTGTCTCTCACGCCATGTTATCTCATTTTTATTTTGGGCTGGTCCATGGTTTAGGTTGATTGTTTATGAATCTCATTGTCTTGTTTCCAATTTCACACATTACTTCCGTAGTTTTTATAATTTTATCGGTTGTCCTCAATTCCGATTTGGCTTGTTCCTGTTGTACGATTTTTACTAAATTCTACGATCGAGCTTGGAGTAAGTGCCAAACATGAAAGTTGTAGACCTATGTTTCAACTAATATCCTACAAAATTTCAGAATTAAATTCATAATTTAAGATGGCATTTCGTTTTTTTAACTACCTGTGGTTATAACAGTTTTCTGAATGCGATTTTTTCGGAAAGACACATTAAACTGATTTGATCCGCTCATTTCTAGTCCGATTGGTCAATATAAACGTTGTTCATCATTTTCTCAACTATAAGCTCGTAAAATCTGGACGTATTTGGACCAACATACGAATTAATACGGATTTTTTCGTAAAAGCGGACAAACTGAAAATTACAATTCTTTGGTCATAATCACTTTGTTCGTTTGAGTCTAGAGGGATGCCATGGGCCGGCTCGCTATTCTCGCTCCCCGTACTCATTTTTGGTTTGTTATCTGCGTACAGGTAATTTTTCACGGATCCTCCACATATTACTCGATCGGTCGCGAAGAGAATGGCCGACATTAACGCCATCGCTAGTGCTGCCCTAAACGAGAAACTTGGCTCCTTGATCGAACGCTTTGAAGAGATTATGTCCCGAAAGATGGAGGAAATGATGGCCACCTTCTCCGCCAAACTTCAATCATCCGCCAAACTTCTGTCGCTAACCATTCCTGCTCTAATTCCTCCTACGCACAACTCCGGGGATACATGAGGAGGGAAATCTAGTGGATTCGAAGTATACGACCTAGATGAGTTCAGTCCAGATTATGAGGAAGTTCGTCAAGATTTCGAACGACATGAGGAGATCAAGCCCTTGACCGGTGAACAAATTATCTCGGTCAGCCTAGGCGATGCGGAAAACCCTAAAGAAGTTAAGATCGGGCAAGCCTTTCCTCGGAAATGTCCGAGCGCCCGATCGGACTCTTGAAGGATTAGCGGGACGTTTTCACCGGTCCTATGCAGATATGCCCGGTCTTGACCGTTCCATTGTCAAGCATTGTTTGCCGATCAATCCTTCGGCTAAGCCGGTGGTGCAAAAGTCAAGGAGGGCTAGACCGAAATTAGTGCAGAAGATCAAAGAGGAGGTCATGAAGCTTCTTGATGTAGGATTCATTGAGACTACGAATATTCCGATTGGGTTGCTAACATAGTCCCTGTCATGAAGAAAGACGGCCGCATTCGGGTTTGTGTCGATTATCGAGACTTGAACAAGGCCAGTCCTAAAGATGATTTTCCCCTCCCGCATATTGACGTACTTGTCGACGATCTTGCAGGTTTGAATTATTTTCATTCATGGATGGTTTCTCCGGGTACAATCAGATCTTGATGAATGTCAATGACAAGTTGAAAACCACTTTCACCACACCATGGGGAATGTTCCATTACCGGGTAATGCCGTTCGGTCTCGTAAACGCTGGAGCCACTTACCAACGAGCCATGGTTGCCCTTTTCCACGACATGATGCATAATGAGATTGAGGTTTACGTCGATGACATGATAGCAAAAACAAGGCATGGAGAAGATCACGTCGAAACGCCGAAGAAATTGTTCGACGGACTCCGAAAGTACAAGTTACGCCTCAACCCCGCCAAGTGTGTCTTTGGGACCAGCTCGGGCAAGCTACTCGGATTCGTGGTAGCAAGTAAGGGCATTGAAGTCGACCCTTCAAAAGTTAAGGCTATTCGTGAGCTTAAGCCACCGACGACGGTTAAAGAAGTTCGAAGTTTGATGGGTAGGCTAAACTATATTGCTCGATTCATCTCTCGGTTATCATAAACCGCTAAGCCATTCCTCAAGCTATTAAAGAAGAATGCGCTAGTCCAATGGGATAGCGAATGCGAAGAAACTTTTGGAAAACTAAAGCAAAGATCTCATGAATCCACCCGTGCTTGTTCCTCCAACGCCGGAGCAACCTCTAATCCTCTACCTCACAATCCTTAGTGAATCCTTAGGTACTATGTTAGCCCAAGAGAAGCAAGAGGATGGGAAAGAATGAGCTATTTATTATCCGAGCAAGAAATTCACAATTTCGGAAATGAAGTACTCAAGTAGAGAAAACATGTGCGGCGTTAGTCCGGGTACTGCATGTGCTTCGGCAATATACCTTGCATCACCAAGTGCTTCCGGTGACGGAATGCGATCCTATCAAATACTTGCTTAATCAACCCGCCTTGATTGGTAGACTTGCCAAATGGCAAATCCTCATCTTCGAGTTCGACGTTCAATATTTGTCCCAAAAGTCAATCAAGGGACGAGCTATAGAGATGTCCTAGCTGAAAATCCGGGGCAAGATGATGATACCTTTCATTCGAGGATCGAATCATGTCGGTGGAGGATTACATCTGGACTATGTACTTTGACGGAGCTATCAATTTATCGGGGTCGGGCACGGGCGCGGTTACGATATCTCCGGGTGGTCAGCATTATCCCGTGGCAGCAAAATTAGTATTCCCTTGCACAAATAACGTAGCGAGAATATGAGGCATGCATCCTCGGTCCGCAGCTGCGATTGAAATGGGGATAGCCCGACTCAAGGTGTTCGGAGATTCCGCTTTGATTATCCTTCGATCGTTGGAAAGTGGAAGACGAGAGATGCTAAATTGCTACCCTACCATGAGTATCCTGGATGAATTGGTGGAGGAATTTGAAGATATCTCATTTGAGTATTTGTCCGGGACTCATAATCGATTCGCCGATGCATTGGCTACCTTGTCTTCAATGTTACAAATCGCCAATGGACTTGAGGTTGACCCACTGAAGATTGAAGTACTAAAAAAGCCAGCATATTGTATGACCGTGATCAATGAACCCGATGGTAAGCCATGGTACCATGACATCAAGACTTATATTCGAAACGGGGAGTTCCCTGAAAAAAGTATCGTATCGACCAAAAGTACTATAAGGAAGATGGCCTCGAAGTTCTTCTTGAACGGAGAGAATTTGTACAAGCGGTCATTCGATTCGTCCCTACTAAGATGCGTTGACTCAACCGAAAGCGATTCGTCGATGATGGAAGTACATAAAGGGATCTCGTGGTCCACACATGAACGGCCACTTATTAGCTAAGAAGATTATGAGGTTGGGTTATTATTGGCTCACACTCGAAAGAGATTGTATTCAGCATGTTCGGAGCTATCACAAATGTCAAATTCATGGTGACAAGATTAATGTCCCTCCAAATGAGTTGCATCATTTATCCGAACCATGGCCGTTTTCTATGTGGGGCATTGATGTTATCGGTCCTATCAACCCTAAAGCGTCCAATGGGCATCGATTCATCTTGGTGGCGATTGACTATTTCTCCAAATGGATCGAAGCCGCATCCTATTTAGCAATCACGGCACGAAATATCGCGAAATTTATCCGCCGGGATATCATTGCTCGATACGGTTCACCTGAAGCCATAATAACCGACAATGGCTCGAACTTAAACAACAAACTAATGGACGAATTGTTTAAGGAATTCAAGATCAAGCATCCGAACTCTTCCCCATATCGTCCTCGGATGAATAGAGCAAGAGAAGCCGCCAATAAGAACATTAAGAAAATTTTAGCGAAGACGGCTGAAAATTATCGCGATTGGCATGAGAGGTTGCCATTTACACTTATGGCATATCGGACCTCAATCCGGACATCTATCGGGGCAACCCCGTATTCTCTTGTATACGGAATGGAGGTCCGTTCTACCGGTTGAAATGGAAATTCCTTCCTTACATATCTTGTCTCAAGCTAAGGCGACGGAAGTTCGAATGGATCCAAGAGAGAACAAGCCAATTGAATCGATCGACGAAAAAAGACTTAAAGTCGTGTGTCATGGCCGGTGTTATCGCGAGAGAGTTGCTAAATCATTCAACAAAAAAGTTCGGCCTCGATATTTTCGGATCAATGACCTGGTCTTGAGAAAATTATTGCCAATAGTCCCACTCCCGTAAGGGAAATTCTCTCCAAACTATGGTGGTCCATATATAGTGAAGAAGGTGCTCCCTAGTGGTGCTTTGATTCCGGCCGAGATGGATGGTCGTGTCTTTATCAATCCGATCAATTCGAGGCTGTAAATAAATATTATGCTTGATTCACTCTGAAGTTAATACTGATTCACGAGTTGTTCACATTTGAGCATTCGGTTGTCTCCTCACTACTAATCTTTCTTTGAGAGATTGTTTTGAATGTGGGAGCCTCTCTAGCCCAATTGAATTGACCATCGGGAGCGTTGAGATTTACATATTCGCAGAGTAAAAGGGGTTATCTTGCGAAAAAATATGACGACCAAGATGAAATGAGTAAAAACTTGCATTCATTTCATTCATCGGAAAGCCTTACAAATAGATCAACGGGCTGGGAATGTAAAGCCAAACCGAGCCCTAATGAGCATCACAAAGGAGTTTAACCGACTCTCCATACGGTTAATGCTCCGCCCGCACCGATCGCTCCGAGAATCGAGATCCGCCAACTTAAAGAGGAGGAGCTCACATTTCTCTTTGAGCTTGGCTACCTTGTCCTCGTGATGCTCGGCAGCAAATTCCGAGGTCATGGATCAGCATTCTCCGCGGGCTATATCCAGGGTCAGATCGTCCAAGCCTTTCTTCCAGCCATGTGCATTGAAATTTTAAAACAATATTGAGCGGATCGCGCTCGAAGATGGTCTCGGACATGGCCAAACACCCCACCAAGTTTCCCCTCTCACGAATCAGCAGGGAGACTTGTTCATTACCGTAGTCGAGGGCCTTCTTATAATTGTCGGCTACAAGATCGGCCAACACCAAGCTGTCCGACCGATCCCCGATAGCGTGCCTTCACAAGGTGGGCCAAAGTAACATCTTGATAAGCAACATGGTAAGCCTCCAGGAAGTTAGTGAAGAGGGTGGGGAAGATCCCGTATTCCTCTTCTAACTTGGTACCTTCAATAGAAGCGGTGTCCATATCCCTAAACATAAGACAATTTCAGTTTCGGCCTCCGGATGGTTGGCTATATAAGAGTAGCCCTGGCCTAGGAGATTATAAAGTTTCTCCCATTTGGCCAAAACTTCACCGAGAAGGCGTGTGCAAGAAGGGAAGCCATTGTTGTTGAAGGGGCTAAAAAAGAGTGGATGCAAAAGAGTGCTTAGAAGGTTGGAGATGAAGATATGAAAGAGATAATTGTCTCGGCGTTATATCCTAATTTAAAGGGCAGGAAAAGCTATAGCAATAATTATTGTGGAGGCCGAGTTAATTATCTGGGCAAAACTACGGACGTTTCGTCCGTGAATCACTGGATCTACCATCTCAAGCCTCACAAATCCGAAAAAGTTACGAAAAGATTTGAGAACCCTACCATGTTGAAAAGCCGAGTGGGAGACAAGCATACTTTTCGAGAGAAAAAACAGCAATTCTTGCAGAGCCACGTTAGTTATCCGGGGCAAAACTACGGGCGTTTCGTCCGTGAATCACGGATCTACCATCTCAAGCCTCACAAATTCGAAAAAGTTTTAAAAGATTTGAGAACCCCACCATATTGAAAACTGAGTGGGAGACAAGCATACTTTCCGAGAGAAGAAACATCAATTCTTGCGGAGCCACGTTAGTTACTCGGGTAAAACTACGGGCGTTTCGTTCATTGGATCCTGGATCTATCGTCAATCCATGATCTCGAGCCTCACAAATCCGAAAAGTTACAAAAAGAGTTGAAGTCCCACCATGATTGAAAACCGAGTGGGAGACAAGCATGGTTATCAAGAAAAGAAAATCGGTGCGAGTGGATTCGGGGTCCCATCACGTTGAAAAAATAAGACAAAGCGGGAAACACGAAATCTTGGGAAAAACGTCGGCTTAGTGATTTTCATCCGCGTTAAAAGGGAGGCTTTGGAACATACCCGATTACTCGAAAGAATTTGGAGAGAGTAAGCATACATCGGAGAATAGAGTGAACAAAAGGCGGTAAGAGGTATTTCAATCCAACATGTTTATAGGCCATCGGCACTTACCGGAGGCAATCAACCTAGACATCCCCGAAAGCGAACCGCTGGATTTCGAGACCCGGATCCAACGCCGACGCCGTAAAACCCAACTCCCTTGGCGGTGAAATTCAAGATCTCGACAGCAACAACAATGGCAGTGGCAGCCGCAATCAACTCCTAAAAGAAAATATCAAATCAAAGTGCTCAAGCTGCCTTCAAGGAGTGCTCTTACGTGAATAAGAGACGCAAAAATGAATTGAGCCGGATGATAGGAATGGAGCCCTTGAAGGTCAAGTTTTGGTTTCAAAACAAGCGGACCCGATTGAAGGTTAAAAATGAAAGTCATGAACTTGCATTTCGAGAGAAGAAAATGAAAAGCTTCGAGCAGAGAACAAGAGGTATAGGGATGCTATTAACACCGTTGTTTGCCATGTCCGTAGCGGCCCCATCTCCTTTGGTGACATGTCCCTCGATGAGCCACATCTCGAGCATTGAAAATGTTCATTCACCAGATTCATCACCCGAGCAAGCTCTCGTACAATCCCATTTCGTTGGAGATACATCCTAGAAAGTCGATCTTACGAAGGCGTAACCGATGCCCTTCGAGGGAAGAGACATGCATCACTACAATTGGAGTTTCCTTGATGTCACAGCCAGCCAATTCAACGCTGATGGAACTCCGAATGTGTAGCCTACATGAAGCTTTAGTTTTTTATTATGGGCTCTCAAAATATCGCTTTTCGAGCATTACTAGCCAGCCCTTACGAATCCTCAAGAGAAGTAGTGACATATATGAATGAATGTACTTGTTTGTTACAAAATTCCCATGTGAGACATTCTTCTTTTAACGCCTAGAGTTAATCCCGGGGCAAAGAACGATACTATCCACGAACATCATCATGCTTAAATGCGTGAATTCCTCGCCGGATTTGACTAAGCATTGAAAGCCTTCACGTAAGTAAATGCGAAAAGATTTGAGGAGGCAAATAACTGCCTCGTTCGTAGGAGAAAGCGAAAAGATTTGAGGAGGCAAATAATCGCATCGTTCGTAGGAAAAAGCGAAAAGATTTGAGGAGGGCAAATAACTCGTCTCGTCCGTAGGAGGAACGAAAAGATTTGAGGAGGGAAATAAACTGTCTCGTTCGTAGAGAAAGTGAAAAGATTTGAGGGCTCCTCCATGTCGAAAAGTAAAAAAGAACGACGGATTACGAGCGAGAGGTAAGAGTTATTACGAAATGGATCCAAGGCACTAAGATCGAAAAGGAGAGAAAAGTCATCACGAGACCAACAGATCCGAAAAAGTTTATAAAGAACTTGAAATCTCCATGCACCTCCGTAACTCGTCACGAAAGGCCATCATCGCTTTTGTGATTTTTCTCGGCAATTTATCTTTGCAAGTCTAAAGAACATCTAAAGCCCGAGTCTCTAGTCGAAACACCCATTTTTCGGTCTACATATGGAAGGTTTTGAAAGGAAAATAAGTATGCGTACATTCCGGGCGGAAGTATAGGAAGCCTCATATCCCGAGGATGCGAGTCATGGCCATTGATGGCAACCCCGTTTCCCTCTCCATCCTTGTTGCCATCTGTGAGAAAGTGCATGTACGGGATTTCAGCTTATGTGAAAGCAACGGAAGCCTTAGAGAAGCTGAGGCAATACAAATATGATTTCGACATCGTCGTGCTGCCCATGGTAGGGATCGATATGGGACGGTCTCGATCTTTTAAAGATCATTGAGTCTCGAGTTGGATATACCGGGTGATCATAACATCAGCAAGTGATGATCGCCAGTTCATAACGAGGGCCATATTGCATGGTGCTCGGGGCATCCTAAAGAAGCCGGTGCCGTTCGAGTGCTCCAAAACATTTGGCAGCATTGTAAGGAAGCAATTACTCGAACAAAAGAACTATGGCCAAACTTACTATGACGATTTTGTCGGAAAGAAAAGGCCCATTTGGTCCGCCGAGCTTCATTATATATTCATCGAGGCGGTTCGACAGCTAGGAATCAATTCAAGCACGACCCAATGGTCGTACTCAAAATAATGAATATAGACGGACTCACCCTACGAAGTGTCACAAATCACCTTCACAGATTTAGAGATAAGTCGAAGAAGCACGATGTAGCTTGGAACCAAGGCAACCGGAGCAAAGTTGATTGGAAGATTAATCCCATGAAAACCTACGGAGTAAAAAGTACCCGACCACTTCCCAATCAAGAATGCTGGCCATACCGACCTTCCTCGGTGGTTCTAGCGGCGGACCAGTTGATCATCCCTACGAGTTCCCGAGCAACGGCAGAGCTCAAGCTCAAGGAGTCGGACCGCTCACGGCAAAAACAAAGTGGAAAATTTGTCGCCGGTGTTAGCAAGTAACAATGCCCAATTCGAGTATCAATTGCCCGAAAGATCAAAAGGTTACTTTGATGATGAGCTCACCGCCTTGGTCGCCCGGTTCGAAGGCCGAAAGACCTCCGCAGTTGTGATCCGAAGCAAGTGATTATGGATCCTCAAACAACGATCGTTGGTGTATGATCCAAGACAAAATTAGCCAATCATTGGAATAGCCAAAGAAAAGAGGTGGAACCAATCTCGCATGAATATTCCTTTAATTCCATGTATAGTTCCCTGCGTGGGATACTTTTACTTTTTAGTTGTCTAGAATTTGCCTAGAGTTAAAAGGTGAATTTTTCTCCTCTCTTATCAAATGCGTAAGTTCCTTATTAAGCTAGGCCTATAGCAAATCAATTTGTGGACGACGCCCATGAACGCCCTTAAAGAGAGATTCGAATAGCCTTACTTGGGAGAATGCAAGGAAAAAACCAAGCGGGCTCAAAGATGGGTAACTCCATATCGTCCCATTGGCTCTCAATCGTTTCAAATTCTAAGTTAAGCTTATTTTATTCTCCACGGGAGGTTGCCAACCGCTTTGAGAACAATATAACAAAAGCGAACCACCCGTGGACGCCAACAACACCGCAAAGATAGTGGTTGGGGGAATGACAAGTGGTCCGAGGCGTCCGGGTCGATCCTGGGATTTGGCATCAATGTACAAAGATTAATAAAAACTTTTTGCTTCTCGATCCAAGCTCGGCCCGGACGGTCATAGAACCTCGGAGAGATAACATCCGGACATACAATCCGATCCAGATGAATCGATCTTTTCAATTCAAAGTTCGCAAGGAATACATACATGAGTAAAGTGGTATCGTTTCAACTCTTTTAGAACATGAGGACGTACATTGATGCTTTTCCTTTTGATTTTTACGAAGGGTCATTGCCGTCCAAATAGAGAAGCATCCGTTCTCCCTGAAAAATTAATGAAATGAGAAATTCCTGGAGCCTTTGACAATCTCATGTCTCAAGCAGATAGTGAAGTTTTGCAATACATTTGCATGAGCAAGGGCAACTCACGATCCACGCCCCTAAGAAATTTTTTATGTATTTGCGAACTTTGTCCGCTAAGATAAAAAGTTGCTGCATTTCATATGCTCGAAAACACTCATACACTCGTATAGTTTGCACATGATTGTTCCTCATGTTTAATTTACCAACTCCGAATAAGGAACATGAACTACATAAGATACATCGAATGTACGGAAGGGGCATGACAAAATGATGAAAGGCAATCCTTTCCCAAACACGTCCAATTTTTTCTGGCGAGATGAACGATGGCTAAATTCCACACTCCCCAAGGTAAAGAGTTTTCTCGCGAAAGGTACGATAACCGAAGTGATGGAGGCATTCATTTCTCTACCCTAAACACCGTAAGTTATCCGTTGATCAACCCATTTGAGCGGAGATTTCACTTCCACAACCCTCGTCAAGAACCACCCCACGTTGGGGAAAAACAGAGGTAATTCCATCAGCATCACGAGACAAATGGTTAGAAATCTTCTTGCTTGGACTAACATCAATTTTCGGGTGGTTCTTTGCATTGTACTTGCGCTTTAATTCAAGTGCCCTATGGTGACGAAGAGCATTTCTTTTTCTATCCCACACATCTATATCCATTTGCACAATCCATTTGAGCATGCAAATTCGTTTCTAAAAGCCCTTATTGGTGATCATTGTTGTCCCAAAGCAAATATGGCCTATATTTGAGTAGAAGGACCCGAAAAGCTGGATCAATAGAAAATCTCCCAATGAACTCATCAAGATGCAATAGTAAAAGAGAGTTGGGAGTAAAAAAAAAAGGGAGAAGAAAGAGGAAAAGCTGATTCCACAAAAATTCCTAGGCATTTAAAAAGCAAAGTGCCTACCAAAAGCAAGGCCAATGCCCTTTCAATTCATTGTTCATTTGTAGAATATTTACGAACTTGAATGCACAATTTTCTTGTATATCCTAAAAGGGTTGAGAGAAAAATCTCCATGAAGTGTCAAATTGCAAATGCTATCTTCGAGTTCATACCATCTTCGAGCAATGATGGTATCCTAGAAGGCCACGATCGGTGACAAGATTGTAATGATCACCAACATCAAGCCCCTTCTCAAACATCTTCGAGTCAAAACGAACCCTTTCGTTTCTCGGTCCCCCAAATCATTACCTCCATTACAAGCCTTTAAAAGCCTTTTCGACTAGGGCACTTGAATTAATGTGGAGTTCCATGATTTTAAGCATCACTCAAAGAAGTTCGAGCAAGATTACTTCTCTCTCATTTTTGCGGGGTTCTTGACTTGTAAACCCATAGCGAGATAATGAAGAAATTCATTTCAAGCAGACCTTGACTCAACTAGAGTCCCCTTTGTAAACCTTTGACCTAGCCCTCATTACGGTCCTAATCAAGACCTCCGGATCGGCTCGGTCGTATCAATTGCGAGATTACTCGGATCCTTATCGAATGCGATGATGGAAAGATTGAGTGATTTCTTTTGAATCCCTGCAGACGGGATAAATAACTTTTCTTGAGAGTGAGAGAAAACCCTTTGGATGAAGTCCCCCATTCAGCTCACATTCGAGGTATTCATAATGTGAGAACATCCCTGGACAGGATTGGTAATGCAAACTTGATAGAATGGTTATGCATAAACCATAGCATGAGTGATTGCATTATGCACATGTTATTTCTAATCATTGCAAGCTCGGTAGGATAGTTTTGCATGAACTCATTGTTGAATATGTTTGCGCATGTTACCTCGGACATTCTATGATGGGTAATACATTCCCGATGTTCGATGTCCCTCCCAAGGTCTCGAAATTCATCCAAGGATTATTGAATGAGCAAGTTCTCCTGGTAAATGCCTACCATGTACGATACGAGCGATCTGTTTTGTTCTTTGATTAATCGTTCGGAGAACCCGGGTAAGTTTTTCTGAACCCATTTTCAAATTAACAACTCCTCGATGATAGTTGTTACGATTCAATTCGTGCAATATGCCTCTCCTGTTAGGTCGTGTAGACATATGCACCTTGGCGATCTTGACATCTTATCAAATCATGACGACGCAGCTCTTATGATTTCGGTCTCGGATCACGAAGACATATGCACCGGTGATCTTGACCTTTAGTCGGCTCATAATGACATAGCTCTTATGATTCTCGGCTCCTTTATCAAATCACGAAGACATAAGCACCCGTGATTTTGATCCAAACCAAATCATAACGACGTAGCTCTTAAGATTTTGGTTCCCCTTTGTCAAATCACGAAGACATATGCACCGGTGATCTTGACCTTTAGTCGGCTCATAATGACATAGCTCTTATGATTCTCGGCTCCTTTATCAAATCACGAAGACATAAGCACCCGTGATTTTGATCCAAACCAAATCATAACGACGTAGCTCTTAAGATTTCGGTTCCCCTTTGTCGAATTGTGAAGACATATCCACCGGCGATTTCGACATTTAATCAACTCACAACGACGTAGCTCTTGTGAACTTGATTCTACTTCTTTCGACTCACAACGACGTAGCTCTTGTGATCCGGAAGGATACACATATCTTGCGCTGTCTCGCATTAGGGGAAAAGTCTCGATAATGAGATAGGCCAAATACCTTAAGGTCCTCGTGTTTGCAAGAAACTTGGAAATTAAGGGAATCACCAGCTTATGAGGTATTTGGTAAAACAGGTATTCTCGTATGCGATCCATGTGCGAGTCTCTCTAACATGGAAAAGAGAGATTATGACACATGTTATTCTGATCTTGCATATCATGAGTCACTTCATTACATAAAAAATGGGACTAAAACTCCAGCCAAAAAGTTCATCCATCATTTGCACTATCAAAATTTAGGGTTCAATTTTGTCTTTGAGCGGAACCTCTACGAGCCTCCACTCAAAGAGGGGCAAATTGTTGACGCCTAAATTTTGACTAATATATATTTTGCATAAAAATTAGAACTAATTTTAGTTCTAAACAAAAATCATCTCACATATTCATTTAGCATTGGCATACAATTTGAGCTTAATTTAACAGGGTCCTGGACTAGGCATGCGGTGGAAAAATGCACCAAGAAGATTTGGGCTTGAAAGAAATATTTTCTCGGGGACTGTATTGCAAATACTCGGAACTTCAGGGATCAGTATTGCAAATACTCGAACTTCGAGATCGTATTGCAAATACTTGAAACTTCGGGGACTGCATTGCAAATACCAAAAGAAGATGGGGAAAGGAAGATGGGGAAAGGAAGATGGTGAAAGGAAGATGAAGAAGAGAAGATGAAAATGGAAGATGGAGAAATGAAGGTGAAGAAGAGAAGATGAAGATGAAGAAGAGAAGATGAAGATGGAGAAAAGAAGATGAAAATGGAAGGTGGGGAAATGAAGATGAAGAAAAGAAGATGAAGATGAAGAAAGGAAGATGAAAATGGAAGGTGGGGAAATGAAGATGAAGAATGAAGGATGAAGAATTTTGCCTATAAAAGAAGAAGAGTTCTTTAAGAGAGGGGAAAAGTTTTTTTGAGTGGAAGAGAATTGAGAGAGTTTTTTGAGAGGAATTCTTTAGAGAGGAAAAAGAGAATTCTTGAGAAAAAATTTTGAGAGAGTTTTGAGAGGGCTTGAGTGTTTTGAAGCTCGGTGCTACCATTGCCAATTTCTCGCATCCATCAACACAAGCCACAAGTTCATCACCATCGTTCAAGCTCGCCGCAGAAAAGGAAAGCTAAGTGATTTCCTAACTTCCTCTAAGTTCGGATACAAATTAGCCCGGATTTTCTACACTCGATTTTTCTCTATGTTTTTATGTTAAATAACGGTTGCATATCAACGATGAGACATCAATGGTACGAGAATAGAAGGAGAGTAAAGGGAAAAATATCAACGCCCGGATTGCAATCTCATGAAATTCTAGCGAGTTGAGAAAGAAGCATGAATGAGAGATAGGACCAAGAGATTTCTCGGTCTAACGAGTCACCAAATCGGTCCAATGGTCAAGACAAGCCCGGAGCACAAGTTTGGTGCACGAGTTCAAATTGGGGAGTAATCTTGAACCTATTTCATCCTAATTCCATGTAATTTCTTTATTTCAAACAAATGTCAAGGGAAGAAAAACAAAAAAAAATTGATTCTTTGATCTTCAAGTAGAATTCATCAAATTTGTCAAATCCATTATTTTTTCATGAATTTTAAGGTACCGAAAGGGCATTAATTGTAATTAATGTAACCAAGTCCCCGGACTCTTAATCTCCGATTCTGAAATAAGATAGTTTTCTCCCGCTATTTTATTTAGGTTTTCTAATCGACCTACCGAAAATGATTAGTGGCGACTCCAAATTCAAATCACATTGCATGTTAATCATTCGAACCTTAAGTTACGATTTGGTATGGACTTGGGAGAGTCCGAAAGTCAAGGTTAGTTAATTAATTAACCTGATAATCCATTAACCGAAAATGATGAACTTGTTTATTTTTTTTTTTTAGGTCGCGACATTGCACAAGCCCTACATTCTTAGACTATGATTGTGGCTAAAAAATAGGTAGGATCTACATGATCGGAAGAGACCGATGCGGTCAACTTTCTCTACAAAAATCAAATGGACCCCCCCCGACAGCCTTGGATGTTCCCAACATAATCATCAATTAATGCCTCAGGAAAATATGCTTGACATATACTTTTGTACATATGCTAAAATGCTGGGTACAAACTGTTTCCAAATTGTAAAATTTTGGCATAAATATTTGTATATAACTGGCCTCGAGATGTCAACGTCCGCAAATCTTTAGGGCATATCTGGACAGACTTTTCTTCCAAAGTGATGAATTTTGACCCATCATTATCAGTTTGGGAGGACGGGAACATCTATCAGCGAGTGGATGAAAGGACGAAACAGAATGCATAGGTTTGAGGCGTGTAGACACGATCCTTAAATTGATGCTATTCCCATGATGTCCCCTCCTTAACTGGAGAAGATCCCCATCCGAAGGAAGTTTCCTAGTTAGGTAATTCATTCCTCAAGCAATCATTTTTTTTTTTTTTTTGAAGGCTGCTAACAAGATGCTTGTCAGTCATTTTTTACCAAATAATCTCTCAATGAGTGTTTTATGCAAAACACGCGATGATGATGTGTGGATCTACGGTTAATATTGTATTATCACTAATAGTATTGTCAGGAAAGTATTTTTTTTTTTTCAATTAACATGTTCCCTCCGCAACACAAGACACCCTTTTCAATTGACCCTACAATCACATTATAGTAGGAACGCGAAAACAAAAACAAAGTTAGCCGGGGAAGATTGAAAACGAGCTTACATTGTCGTATTGACCAAGATCGCCGATTAAAGCATTAAAAAAGGTCTCGTGGACCAATTAGAAGATAAGCGTAACATGGCCAACCTGTTAATCACAGTAACCCTTGTCGCGTGCGTGACAGTGACCTTGTTCTTTAGTTTACTGTAATATTCCGAGGGCAGACTAAGTACATTCACCATGTTCTGTTTCATGTAATAATTATATCTGTCATACGGACACGTTTTAGGTTAAATAGTGTAGAAAACTAGACAACTTGAATGGGATCATGCTGGTGAAAGAGAAGCCAATGGTTCAGTCCAAGGTTTTACTGGCCAAAAAGGCAAAGACCACCACAAGGTTCCCTTAATCTAGGGAAAACCCCCAAAACCTAATAGACCCTTTCTTTCCTAAACTTTTTAAAACACAAGGTTCCCGGCAATTAATCTTTTTATAGAGACGAAAAGATAAATATGGTTTTCGGTGACATAAAAAAGTTTGGGGTAATGTGTACTGTGGTTTGGGTTTTTTGTAAAAGTTTGGGTATTGTTGGTTTGGGTTTTGGTTTTTCCATTAATCTATAGAGAGATTAATAAAACACAATAAATGACTTCCGTACAGACCATGTAGACCAAGTCATCTTACCATTGATCATGTGAACTTTACAATTGACGATTGAGATGATATTGCTTCACGTGATTCATAGAAGTATGCAAGCATTGATTTCTCTAGCATTACCACTAATGATGACATGCAATATAACAACCAGATAAACGTTCTTTTTACATCGCAAAATAAACATCATTACACTTCTAGGCAATTCAAAAAGCTGTGACATATTCTATTCAAATTTTTTTTTCCTTTCACTTTCTGGAGGCGACCAAGCTGGAAAGTGTTTCCTCGTTGATCGATCCTCTCAAGTGTTGAAGCCGGCGTGCAGGGAAAGTTTGTCCACCTGCTTTGTTGGAATCACCTTTTTCGCTGGACAAGTACTTTTGCTAGGCTCGTATTACACAGATGCAGCATTGGTGCAGCATCAGAGCAGGTGCAGAAGTTAGAAATATTGCTGTTTTCCAACCAGGTCGAATGATGATCCGCCAATACAACTGTGGAATATGCCTCTAGGACTCAGCTGATTCTCCCTGACCCTTTCCCAGTTGATTCCAAATATATAGATCCAAACAAGAGCTAGTAATACAGATATTTAAGTAAGAAGGATTAATTGATTTTTCAAGATTCTTCCCTCCAAATTGTTTAGGGCACACATTACAGCAATATGTAGAGAATCCATTACCTTGTTACGTGTGGCACGTGGTATATCTGTTTGTGTATTGTCCCTTGTATGAAACACGGTGGTCGAATCAGACATACCTAGAGTTGAATAAATCATTTCATGTTGGACAAAAGGGACTGCACGTGAAAAAAGAAGCAAACCTCTCATGGAGCTCTTGGAACAAGGAATAATACGCACATGATCAGGGCAGTACAATATGTTAATGCATAGTAGTAAGAGCATGAAGGGAATGAAAGAAACACAAAGGAAAGGTCGATGATACGAAGGGAAAAGTTCGCACATAGTTTCTACCAAATGGCCCGATGATCTCAAGAGAGTTTGTGTGGGGAACTTATGGATCGGGGTGCATCCAATTCGTATCTCAACCACAATTCACATCATGCGAACTCTGCGTTAGACTCGCATTATATGATACATGCAATAATGGTTTCTCTGAACAGACGGATATAAGTTCTGTGAGTGTGCACCCGAGCTAGGGATGATTGAGATCGAGTAGCTCGCGAAATTGGATTTGTGGAAAAGAAGACAAAAAGCCTACCTCCCGGTATCATAACATACAAAACAGTTGATGAATATGTATCAGCTTGAGATGTCATGTGAATGAGAATGGGAGGTCATTGGGAAGCATAATGTGTCATGAAAAACAGCAAGAGAAGAAGAGTATGAAGAAGATCTACACTTTCATTGAATTTAACACCATCTAGAGGGAAAAAAAAAGTACATGTACATATCTTAGGGAGCACAACATAGTACTACAAAGTACCGTGTACTTTCCCTTGCTGTCAATGAGTCCGCAAGATGTTTTAGTTTAATTTATCAATTGAAGTTAGCTTAATGGTGAACAAACCCTAAATTTAGGGTTTGTCTTCTAGCTTAACTTCACTTCTATGGATGTTTTGATTTTAGAAATCTTTTTTACTGACATTTCTGCAGTACACGAAGCAAAACTTCACCGAAAGGAGAAAGATAATCATTTTAAAACATTTATTCTTGCATGAGAGGCAGTTGATTGATAGGACTTTTGATTGTAATACATTTGTTGAGGTAATAGAATAACGATTATCTATTTCGTAGGCTGAATTTTATGGTTCCATGATAAAAACATGTACGGAGATCTTCCGTGCTAACAAACTTCAATGATGTTGACAAATATAGACAAATTTTGGGTTTAAAAAAAATGATAGATTACTTTTTTCCAAGTAAGTTATTGGCAACTTAACAACAATTCTATGAAAATTACCAACTCTTTTTGTAATGTGAAAATTACCCAATTTTGTGCTAACTTATCGAATTTCATTTAGATAACTTACTAATGCTTAAAATTTACGAACTTTAACATTAAATTACCAACCTAAATTAGAATGAATTATCAACTGTTGTCGATTAAATTAACAATTAATTATTTCATTATGAAGTCTCTTTTGAATTTCTTGCCAACGTTTGATAGTTTATTACAATGTACAAACTTTTCTGTTGAGTCATGAAGTTTTATTTGACTTGGTTAGCTGTCCCGTACAAATATAAATCTTTTTAGAGATTACCAAACTAAATTAGTGTGACTCACCAAATTTTCTCTCATTAAATTACCATGTGTTACTCAGTGACACATTTTCATTTGAGTTACTTAACAACATTTATTTGTAATTTTTTTTTAAGAAAAAATTGTCAAAAAAGTCATAAACCTATTGCATTTTTATCAATTCAATCCAACCTTTTTAAATTTTTCTATTCGGTTCTAAACCTTTTGCATTTGTGTCAATTTGATCCCAAACCCTTTTCATGTCAATTCACTTCTAACCATTTTGTATTTGTGCCAATTTAATCCATCCAACCAATTTTGGTGGCCAAACCTAACGTGATGCCGGTCGATGTTGACGTGATGTGGATAATTTCAATAATATATATATATATATATATATATTATATATATATATTCATTTCTTTCTCTTCCCCCTTTTTTCCCTTCTTCCTTCTCTAGTTGGTTGCTGTGGCGGTGGCTGACTGGAAGCTAGGGTTGGCAAGGTGTGACCTCGTCTAGATCTGGCTTGGACCAGGTCAGTGTTGCCCGGCCATGGTAAACTACACACTGACAGGCACGCTCTCTCTCCTCTGTCATGATTCTCGTCTTGCATCTTCTCTCCCCCGCTCTTTGCTTTTTGAAAAAATCTCTAACACGTCTCACCTCTTTCTCCTCTATGTCTTGTGAAGCCAACGATGACCACCGATGCCTCATCTCTCCTCTGGCTCTCTCTCACTCTGTCCTCCATCACTTGTTCGCTCTCTGCTTCGGAGCACGCGAAGCCTATTCTCTGCTCGGGTACTCGCTGTGCATCACCAGCACTCTCTATCTCTCCCATGGCCCAACACAGATACCTCCTCCCGATCTCTGTAGATATGCGCTTTCCCCGCCTCCTTCTTCATCAAGTTGCGTGTCCCAGCGTGTCGTTGTTCTTGAACACGTATCGGACTTCCAACACGCATTGCACGCATGTCAAACGTGGGTCGAAGCTTGTCCATGTCCGATACATGTCCAACCCCAACACGATGACCTCCTCGGTGTGTCAGTGATTCATAGCCAGTATCCATAGAAACATGAGAACCACAAAGACATGGAGAACAGAGAAACATAAGCAATAAAAGTTCAGTAGTGTACTCCAGAATTGCAAAATTGCTTCAGGAATGATGTCTAATAATTAATAAGTTGATTAATAACATGTGGACTATATCCAAAGATCTTCAAATTGAGCATTTTCAGGAATTAGATCATGAATACATCTCAGGGATATATCATCAAATAGGTTGTATACGCTCAACAAAAGGAGAAAAGACTCATTAACAAGCTCGAATTTGAGATTAATCTTACACTAAACCCACTCAGGACAATCGTAATCAACAAAAATCAACTTGAACCATCATGAAATTAACCTAAATTAAGAAGAAGACATTTTAGCATATACATATATGTACAATTAATTTAAGTTTCATTGAACTAGTCACATATATGCAGCATATTCAATAAGACAACATACAAGGATTGATTCAATTTCATTCAAGGGACTCCCAATAAGGTTTGAGATATACCGAACTAGATTGGGCATTAATTGAAGAAGAAGAAGAAGCAAGCCCTAACTCCCCCATGGATAGGGGGGCAGAGAGGCTCGCTGGCTCGGCTTCATTCATCTGGTGAATCTAATGGAGGAAGCGACCACGTTTTCTCTCTTCGAGCGTGAATTGAAGAAGAAGATGAAGCTAGCCCTAACTCCCCTAATATTCAAAGCAAGAAACTTTTACATTTCTATGGAGTTTTTCCACGTCAACTTCGACGTGGATTTAGTGTTGGGGTGAAATTACCACATCGGAAAACTTAATGATGATTTCTTAGGAGGACTAACGAGTATAGATTTGGGGTTAAAGTAAAAGTTGATAAGTTTTTTATGAGACAAAAAAAATAAGTTTAGGGAAGATTGAGGACTAAATCTAAAGTTTGAGGTTTCTTTAAGGAATTTGGCCACTTTGCGAAATGCCAACATTGACAAAGCTAAAACCCTAAGTCAAGTGAGGACGTGTCTCGAGCTCTAAGCATTTTCAAAAGGCAAGTCATAAAGATAAATGAATTCTTTTCTTCCCAAATTATCCTCACAAATAAATTCATATTTTGATTTTACCCTTGTGACTGTTTATTTTCTTTACAAAGATGGACTTTGCTGAGGTGGAGTTGAATGGACATCGACAACATCGCACGACCTTTGCGAGGGCCCCTAGGCAGCCCCCACTTGAGTCGCGACCCTCGTCGGAGGTCGCTTGAGGTGGCATGACCTCGGCGTCGCCTCGCCTGGGGTCGTGCGGACCATCAATCGCTGCAAATATAGAGTTCATAGATGGAGGAGTTGGACGAACACTAGTAGCATAGGCCTTCGCAAAGGGCCACAACAGAGGGGACCCTCGTCGCAAGTTCCACGACCCTAGGTGACCCTCGTTGGGGACTTCCCGAGGTTGTGAATGCCGTCTCCTTTTCTTTTCACTTCAATATTGCCTTACAAAATATACAGGAAAATAAGTTATCCAATGCATTTTCTTAAAGCCCTTTAGGTTAAAGGACTACGCATTTTCCCAAATGCTGACCCAAACATACCCTACTTCTATGAACAAGAGATTTCATGGAATCGGGACATGATTAAGCAAGATAAGTCTAACGTAATTCCTGTACATTCTCTTTTATTTCAAAACAATTTTTAGGGTCATTGGCCATTGGCAAGGAAGCCTTGTCCAGATCTGGACAAGGCCGAGCAAGAGCCGCGACCCTTGCCCACGATTGGCCACTTTAAGGAAAAAAAAGAAAAGAAAAATTCAAAAAAGAAATAAAAAAATTTATAACTATTATTAGAAATTGTCCACGTCAACGCCTAGATCGTACCATGTCAATTGAGTTCTAAAACTTTCAAAAAATACAATCAAGTCATAGAACTTGTCAAATAAATATAAACAAGTCCTTTCTTTAACTACGTTCAATTTGGATAACGAAAAATGGCGAAGTGATTTTTTTCCCTAAAAATTTGGCGCCCACCGAGCTCCACATCTAAAAATAAAAATAAAAAAAACTTAAAAATTTAACAAAAAAACGAAAGGGGAAACACGAACAAGAAAAAAAAGGAACTCTAACAGCACAAGGATGAAATACAAACCTCAAATAATTAGTGTTCTTTTTGGGTGTCTGTTCAACCACCCCCTTTCAATTTGCAATAACTTTTTGCCACCCTCTTATAGAATAGCGCAATCGATTTAAAAAGCTTTATTTTATTTTCTTGGTCGGAACCATTTATAAAGTTCACTGCTTATAGTTTGTCACATTACTTAGTATACTAATGTTATCGACCGACATAAACTTCACCAAACCCTAATCTTGTTTTTAGTAACATGAATTATTAGAGAACAAATATCCTAATACCGATATAATCATGCCAACAATCTCGTTCAAGAGGTAGATTGACCGCGACAAATTCTAGTGGTCAAGGTCAATCCAAAGTTCGAGATATGATGATACCTTCATTAGTCCTAAGGTCCCAAAGACAAGACAAAATTACGAATGTTTTATGTGGTTGATTCTTTATCCCGAGTGCATACATTATCCTAACATCACAAGTCAAATTGAAGAGTTCCTACAAAGAGCTGATTAAAGATAGTAATTATTTTCAAATAATTTCTTGTGCCAACAATCATCATGATACATCCAAGATGATGTTCAAACTTATCATTTTGTTGGATTGTGAATGACCTCCTTAGTCAATATGGTCGAAAATTTCAGCCCTACCGATTAAATTTGGAGTCATCATCAGCAATGTATGATTCATTTTCGAATCACTTATCGGACAAAAAGATACATTATTTTGAATAGAACAAAAATTCTCACGTGCCGAAAGCGTAGGAACTAAAACAAAAAGGATGACTCTCGGATGTATGAAACGAGGCATGAAACGGATGGAAAAAATATTCTTATTGAAGAACACTTCGATGGAAACAACTCGAAACTCACTTTGCTTCTATGGCTTCTTAGCAATCCATGAAACAACACTCAAGTACTTATAGCAAAACCTCTAATACTCTTCTTGAAGACAATACCTAATGAACCAAAGAAAAAACAAAGGCAATCCATGCGAAACCCAAAATCTATAAAAGAGAACACAAAAGTCAAAAAAGAAAACGCAAATCTACAAAATTGAAAACATCTTCCGATATGCATATCTGGGAGAAAAAACCCATTTGTCTTGAAACTTCACATGAACAACACTAAACCAAAGATTTTCTATGTTCTACTTTTAATATTCATGAATAGTACTTACTATTCATGAATAGTACTTACTATTCATGAATAGTACCGCGAAAATCTTCTTTCTCTTTCGGCACCCTTCATGAATCACGATGTTGGATCTTCATTTGCTTTCTTTTTCAGTGCCCTCCAAGAAACATGCAACCGACAACAAAATCAATTTTACCTTATTCAAACAGCCTCCCTTAAAATTGATTTTGGAATTCAACTACACTAAGCATTTTCTTTAACTTTTCAAACAAATTTGCCTTTAGTGTTTTTGTCAAAATATTTACAATCTAATCTTCGATCTACAAAAATTAAGTTCAATTTCGCCATCTTTGACTTACTCACGAATATAGTGATACTTAATGTCAATATGCTTGCTCTTGCCATGAAATACAAGAGTCTTGGCTAATGCAATAACGAGACTTATTGTCACACATTATTTTGGTAGAACCTGTTTATTCATGCATCAATTTACACAAAGCATCCTACAAAGTCATATTGCCCGACAAGCCGCTGAAGCTAGCGCCATGTATTCTACTTCACTGTCAAGAGTGCAATTACTTGCTTTTTTTCGAGGACCAAGATGAATGAAGAAATCACTCTTGATCCAAGAAAGACAAGATATCTTGAAGTACTCTTCCGAGTCTCGGTATCACCCGCCCAATCATTATCCGTGTACCCCACTAGACCAAAGTTGTCGGTATAAGAATATAAAATTCCATGGTCACTAGTTCCACCGACATACCGTAAAATTCTTTTTTTTTGCCTGCAAATGTGACTATTATGGTTTTTCCATGAACCTCGCTAATAATACTCACTCCATAGGTAATATTTGGCCTCGTAGAAGCAAAATATCTCAAACTACCAACAATGCCTTTGAAATAAGTGGGATTTACCAGCTCATCGGTTCCTTCTTTCTTCAGCTCCAACCATTCAACTATGGGAGTCCGAATGGGTTTCAGCGATTCCATTTTAAATCGCTTCAAAATATCATTAGCATATTTCGTTTGTGAAATAAATATGCCATCATGTGTCTACTTCACTTCAAGGCCAAGAAAATAGAACATCAATTCCAAATCGGTCATCTCGAACTAGCTAGTCATAGCCTCCCCGAATTCAAGCAAATATTTTTTCATAGCTCCTTGTAAATATCAAGTCATCAACATAAAAGCACACAATTAAGATGTCACCGTTAGTATTTGATTTGATATACGGTGTATGCTCGTGCGGGCACTTCTAAAAATCATGCTCCAATAGGCATGTGTCGATACGCGGGTACCAAACACGATGTTCCTATTTTAGCCCATACGAGCCTTCTTCGGTATATAAACCTGATTTTCATGCCCTTTCTCCTCATAACCCCGTGGCTGCTCCACGTAGACTTCCTCTTCAAGGACACCATTGAGGAATGCTGATTTCACATCCATCTAATGGATCCTTAAATGTTTTGAGCTACAAGTGCTAAGACTATCCGAATGGTATCCATCCGGGCCACTGGTGCAAATACTTTAAAATAATCAATATATGATTTTTTCTTATAACTTTTTACAACCAGTTTGGCTTTGTAACGATCCACCTAACCGTCGGGTTTATACTTCATCTTGTACACCCACTTGACACCAATGGGCTTCTTACCAGTCTGTAAAGAAGTTAGTACCCCATGTGTCATTCTTCTCAATGGATTGAATTTCTTCATCCATTGCTTGAATCCACTTTCCATCTGCAGCTACTTCATCATAGGTTATGGGGTCACATTCAGCAAATAAACAAAAGTGTACAAGTGTTTCATCGGTGATTTCGCTACCATTGTCACCGTCTCTTATAACCACATAATCCCTTAATTTTACTAGTCGTCCGCCTCTATCGTTGTGAACAACGTAGTTGTAGTTTTAAAGCTCTTGTTGGTGAAGATGTACCACCAATCGAAGATGATGAAGAAGATGGACCACTCGTTGAAGATGATGGAGGGGTTTCGTCACACCTACCAGTGGTTCATCTTCGATGGTGATGTTTTTTCGGTAATTGGTCACCCTTCTAGTTCCAGGTCCCAAGCTTCATCTTCTAAAAACTGGACATCCCCGCCGATGATGACCTTCTCGATGACTTGGTTATACAACTTATAACTTTTAGTTGTGTCATCTGTAGCCAATGAAGATGCACTTCTCACTTTTGTCATCCAACTTCTTTCTTCGTTCATCCGGTATATAGGGATATGCCACACACCCAAATACTCGTAGGACTGAAACATTTGGCTTATTTTCGCTCCAAGCTTCTTCCGGGGTTCTTCCAAGAACACTCATTGTTGGACACTTGTTCGGTACAAATACAGCACAAGCAATGACTTCTATCTAAAACTTCTTAGACAAATTTTTAGCTCTTAGCATACTTCTTGCCGTTTCAAAAATTATCATGTTCTTTCTTTCTCGCTATACCATTCTGGTGAGGAGTATAACTGGTAGTCAACGACGTTTCACACCATGAAATTTATAATATTTGTGAAATTCATTTGAAGTAAATTCTCCTTCTCTATCCGATCTCAACGTCTTCAAATTAAAGCAACTTTGTTTTTCAACATAAACTTTAAATTTTTTGAACTTGCTAAAAGCTTCATATTTTTCTCTCAAGAAATATACCCATATTTTTCTGAAAAAATCCTCGACAAAATTTAGCATGTACCTTTTTCGTCCGAACGATTTCACCTCAATAAGGCCACATATGTCAATATGTACCAACTCTAACGGTTGTCTTGCTCTTCTGGCTTTTCCAACTGGAAAAAGGTCTCAATGTTGTTTTCCCATGAGACATCCTTCGCAAGGTTGACTTGGATCTTTAATTAACGGCATGCCGGTCACCATCCTTTTTCGGACCAATAGCCTCATTCCACGAAATTTTAAATGCCTGAATCGAAGATGCCACAGCCAACTGTTGTCTTTCGTCTTTGCTTGAAAACGCAAGAGATTTTTCGTCCGAAGAGTCAAGGGAAATATCCGGTTCTTGGTCATCTCGCACCATCATAATCAACTTATTGTTGATACCTCGATGTTGCAAACTCCATTTTCAATGTGAACTCTATAGCCTTTTTCGAAAAGTTGCCCAACACTTTGCAAATTCCAAAAAAGTCCTGGTACAAAATAAACATCTGCAATAGCAACATTAGTACCATCTTTGGACTTGATATGAATGTTACCTTTGCCCATCACAAAAATTTTTGATTTATTCCTGAAGTTGACTTCACCACGACTCGTCTCATCCAATCGTGAGAATAACCCCTTTCGGCCGGTCATATGGTTGCTGCACCCAGTATCTAGGTACCATTTTAGTATCTACGAGGTCACCTTCTCACATGCTAGTACCATTTACTCTTTAGAATCGATGGTATGTACATGCTCGCCCTTGCTCGTACGTCGCCTTTGCATGGCACTTGGATTTGTAATATCCGAATTTGTTGCATTTAAAACACTTCACTTTGGATTTGTCACGTGTTTTAAATTTTTGGATGAAATTTGAATTTCCACCTCTACCTCGGGCTCCTCCGAGACCTTGATCGCCTTGATAGCCTTCTCGGCTTGGTTGAAGCGATCCAACTTTTCAATGCTTGTTCGGAACCGAACCATTGGACTTCCGATTCATTCTTTGCTCATGTGAGCACAATGAACCCATCAACCGCTCCAATGTTAGAGTTGACACATCTTGCCCTTCCTCGATCGCTGCAATAACGTAGTCAAATCTTTCGGTCAAAGACCTCAAGATTTTTTCTACTACACGAACATCTTGAAGTTCTTCACCGTTAACCCTTAATTGGTTAACGATGGCCTACACAAGATCAAAATATGCCAATATTGATTCCGAGTCATTCATACGTAAATACTCGAAATCATCTCGAGGGTCTAAAGCCACACACGTCGAACGCAATCATTGCCTTTGTAGGATTTTTGCAAGATATCCTAGGCGGCTTTGGCAATCTCCACACTAGATATTTTTTCAAATATCATTTTCTCCACGGCTTGAAAAATCGCATACAATGCTCTCGATCTTTCTTCCGGAACTCCATTAGAGATTCTTTCTCCTCCTTTTTTAAAGCCTCAAATACTTCAAGCATCGGCCACTTCGTTATAGCCATTTTCAATCAGATTTCACAAATCTTGCGATTTGAAAGAACTTTTATCTAGATGGACCAGTTGTTGAAATTTTTTCTGTTCAGCTTTGGAAGCTGCATTTGAATGGAACTAGTAAATGTCATTTCTAGCTCGATACCAAATGTTGGAACCAAAACAAAAGGGGTGACTCTCGGATATATGAAAAGAAGCACGAAACGGATGGAGAAAATATTCTTATTGAAGAACACTTCTGATGGAAACAACTTGAAGCTCACTTTGCTTCTTGGGCTTCTTAGCAATCCATAAAACAACACTCAAGTACTTATAGCAAAACCTCTAACGCTCTTCCGAAGACAACACCTAATGAACCAAAGAAAAAACAAAGGCAATCCATGCGTAAAACCCAAAGTCTACAAAAGAAAACATAAAAGTCAAAAAAAAAAAGCAAATCTACAAAGTTGCATCTTCCAATATGCATATCTTGGAGAAAACTCATTTGTCTTGAAGCTCCACATGAAGAATACCCAATCAAAGATTTTCTACTTTCTACTTTCACTATTCATGAATAGTACCGTGAAAAATCTTCTCTCTTTCGGCGCCCTCCATAAATCACGGTGTTGGATCTTCATTTGCTTTCTTCTTTCGGTGTCTTCCAAGAAACATGCAACCGACAACAACATCAATTTTACCTTATTCAAATAGAAACACATGTTACAATCGATTTTTTTTATTAGAACAATCAAATGATGCAGAATGGCAAAACACGATACACAATACTGATGATTTATTTCCATTGGGATATCAATAGCCTTTCGCCCTAGCAATGAACTCAAAGGACACAACATCCTCCTGATCAAGACACGGAACAAGGAGGCATGTCCTTGGGCGGCGGATACACTTTCTGATGTTTTTTCTTCCCGTCTCTGACGACGAGGACTGTGTCCATTCCCCAGCTCGAATGGCGCTCTAAGTGACAATGCATGAACCACACTCCTACAAGCACCCGAAAAAGACTAATCTGTCAATTATGCATTCATGTACAAGACCAAGTTCATGCAAAACTAATGCCGAAATGGTAGACGCATGATAATATATCATAGAACCTGGATTATCGGCTTTGAATCTGATCGCTGTCCACCCGTTTTTTGGGAGTCCGACAGTGTTGACGTAAGGTGGATCCTCCGTATTATAGTCTGATATATAGGAGTCGCTGAAGTTTCCATCGCCCATTCCGACGACATAAAAGCTATATCCGTGCAAATGCATGGGGTGATTCTCCGCTGCTCCAAAATTGGTCCCCTGAAATCTTATTTCGACCTCCTCGTTATAGTTAATCATCAACACTTCGGTACTCACATTGGCAGCTTCCCCTAAGGCTGAAACATTCCCCGTGTAGTCGAACACGAAAGGAGGTTTATCCGGAAATGTTTCGTTGTAGACTCCTAGTAGATTGCTGCACACACCAAAAACATATTGTTACAGAGACATTTAGATGTTATTTATGACGTCGCTTTAAGACAATGAAGGTTTTAATCGGTTAAATTGGTTCGATTCGGAGAACATTTAAACCCGAATCAACTCTATTGGTTTGAGAAAGATATTCAATCCAAACAAATAGCATCAAGATTTGTAGGTCTAGCGATTTACGTACTTGTAGTATGCTTGGAGAATGCTAACTGACGGAGCCCAAAAACTTATGTTGTTCAAGCTTGCTGAATGCATTTCGCCGTCTGGACCGGTACATGTTTGATTAGCAGGACATGGCTGCTGATTCACGGCCACCGTGATTGTAATGTTCCTAGTGATGTTGGTCGGAACCTTGGACGGATGTTCTTCGCTGTTCAAACTCTTCAATTGGATAGTGAAATTTCCGGCGTCACTCTTGTTGGTAAAACCAGGAAGCTCGGGTAAAACGGGAGTCTCCGCGTGGTTATAACTGCCGTTGTATTGGAATATTCCCCTCGTGACATTCTCGTTGGACGGGGCATTGGTGTCCACGAATGGACTGAATACCATGTAGTAGCGACCGGGGGTTTGATTCGCGGTGACCAAAACGTCCATCGTTTGGCCAGGAGTTATCATGAGGAAATTGGTATTGAGTTGCTTCAGATAAGCTCCGTCCATTCCGACCACAGTGATGTTGTGCTCGGCTATGCCGAAGAACATCTCTTCATTCAACCCAGAATGGATGATCCGGAGGAGATATGTTTTTCCTTGCACAACTGTTATATTGTACGCCGAACCTGCAAAAGAATAATTTCTCAAGACTTGATTTCACTAAGTTTGGAGTAAAAAGGTAATAAGACCTTTTGTCATTAATATGAATAGCACATATCACATTCGTGTAGAAGAATATATACCATTAGAGCATGAGTAACTGTCTCCTGGTTGACCATTGATGGTATAGGCCACGGACAAGTCTGGATCGCCTCCGGAAGCAAGAGCCTCGTCGATGATATCCTTCGTATCTCTGGCATACCATTCACCTACATCATGCCAAATTACAATTTTGTTAAGAAAGCCAAAAGCAGAGTGTTATGTGTGCGTGTGCGAGTGAAAAGCTTATTTCTGACATTTAAGTTAGATGAAAGTAAAATACCGATCACGATCGTGTGTTGCACGTCAAACGTGTAAGGGTAACTGGTGTCGTTGATGGGCAAAATGATTATAGGGCCATGTACCGTGGCACGTGTCCAGTCACTATGAGCATGCCACCACAGCGTGCCTTCTTCTTCGGTGAGTACGATTTTCTGAAGGAAGCTTGAATTCGTGGGGATCGGACACTGCGTGATGTTCTCCGGGCCGTCAGACCAAGGATACCTTATTTGTCTTACTCCGTGCCTGCATGTGCGTACAATATTAGGAGGGAGGGAGGGAGGGAGGGGAGGGAGAGGGTGGACACGGGGGTGATTTTTTATTCTTCTTCTTTTTACCAGTGAATGGTGATTCCATAAGGTCCTATGTTGGTGACATTAACGTAGATGGTGTCGCCCTTGTGAGCACGGATCTCCGGCCCAGGAAACATGCCATTCACGGTCAATACGGTCCGGTTCGTCTCACACAACATCTCAATAGGAGTCTCCTTCACCTGCAACAAAATTCATCCTATGACTCTTGGACCATCATACACATAATATAAATATTTCCTGTGTGGCAAGAGCTCGTGGAGACAAGGAGTTCGGGACGGACGTCATGGCTTGTTTCTCCCTATAGCTTTCCTTGCTTGAGGCCGAGCCACCGGCCGCGGCCGTGGCCGGCGACCAGCCAAGGGAGAAGAAGGAATATTAAAAACAAATAAAGAAAAAAAGATGAAAAAAAAAATAAATAAATAAAATAATTAAAAAATAAATTTTATCCAAAAAATAAAAAAAATTCAAATTTTGAAAAAATAAATAAAAAACGAAAAAAAATAATTAAAAAATAGTTAAAAGAGAGGAGGAATAAAAAGTGTGGAAAATATTTTTCTCTTCTCAAAATGAGGAAAATCATTTTTCTTAGTTTTAGAAGGTTTTTTTTTTGTTAACCGGAAAATATTTTCCGAAAAAATATTTTTCGTGAAACAAACAAAGCCTATAAGTAACCTTAATTTATTCAAAGGCCTCCACCTGGACTTTCTTCTTGAATAAAAGACTCCAAATGGGATTGGAAACCACATCCCAAAAGAAAAGGCCAAAAAAAAAAAAAAAACTATGCAACTGTAGTTATTGGAATGTAGTTTGGTATATAAATGCTCCAATACTTGGCCTCAAGCAATAGTTAGCTGAAGATTTAGATGTGAAGATCATTGTGGAAAGATGGAGGATCTTGTGTTGAATACACTAACTGAATATCATGTATGAAACATGGTCTCAAAATGGTCTGTATGGCCCTAAAAGGAAACACACTTAAAGAACTCAAGAAGGAGATGTTCCTACTCACCAAGAAATCATAGAGGAGGACTTTGCCTTGAGCCATGCTAAAGAGCAGGGTCAGAGTGAACCCTAACCCTAGAAATCTGCCCATCATCTCTTTCTCCCTCCTTCTCTCTCAACAAGACGGAATTGAAATTGTACGAATCACTTGAACCAGAACCAAAAAAGGGAGACTCGTGCTGTGCTCAGCCTCTTTCTTCTCGTGACCTGCACTTTCCATCGAAGGGGAGCATTTTATAGGAGACTTCTTCCAGTGTTGGTGATCTCTGTCTAGATGCTCTGCTGTCTGCCCCCACATGAAAACGACGTCGTCGTATTGCCCACCAAAACACGTGTTCTATGACATTACAGCACATTAAAATTAAAGAAAGAAAGAAAGAAAGAAAACAAACGTAGCATTTGTCTGTCCAAGGCTCGTGCTCATTTTTCCCGTGTTTCCGCGAAGAAGAAGAAGAAGATTGGTTGAAGAGCACCGCAGAGGAACCGAGCTGATAAACTTTCTCTTGCCTTTTCTTATTGATTCCGGAAAGAAAGAGAGAGAATCTAACAGAAAAAAAAAAAAAGGCCATTTCTTTACGCGCTCTTCAACTGCTGCAAAACTTCGACCAAAAAAAAAAACTGCTGCAAGACAATAGGCGTCAACGATTTTGTGGAGGATTGGTCGTGAAAGAAGTTTTCACAGCCACCTCCCATGTTCTTCTTCACGGACACAGGTCGACCAATTCCATGATACTGGGGTAAATAGAGCCACTCGGCGCGTTTGAGAACAGTTGTATTTACCAATTTTTCTATTTTACTGCTCTGGAGAACATATTTGGAAAGTGGGGATCAAGATCAAGAAGTTACAGAAATTTTTTCTTTAAGAATTCGTAAAAATTTCCATTTGGCAATATGATTTTATTTTTCTTTATTGCTGGGACAAATTTTTTGCCCAAAAATAAATTTGGAACAGAAATAAGAAATATAAATTAGGGCAAAAATAAATTTGGAACAGAAATAAGAAATATAAATTTTCTAATTTTTTATTTCAAGAACAGAAACATAAATAAGAATTCTTCTCATTGTTCTCTCTCTCTCTCTCTCTCTTGCATTCCTGCTGCCGATCAACATCCGCCGGCTGCCGTTCGCCATTCTCCGTCCAGCAAATATTTTAAAGCGTATAAATACTAAGTACAAATACTACCATTCTCCCAAAAATGTATGACTCCCTTTCCAGGTACTCTTTTGTCTTGACTATATTTTAAACTGTATAAATACCTTCTTCTTCTTTTCGTTTTGGCCTAAAAACTTGTAGTACTGAAGTAAAAACTAAGCACAAATACTACCATTCTCCCAAAAATGGAAAATATTGGAAAGAAAATTACAAAAAAATCATCTTCAATTTTCTCCTCACTTTATACTTCCAATCTCTTTATTTTTTATTTTTTTCCTGGAATGTAAAAGCAAATTTGGTTTATTTTTCAAACGGTGGAAATAATGGCCTACGGTCATGGCTACTTCTACCAATTTTCTATGGACATATATGTAGTAGACGAAGCTTGTTTCCAATCCTTCGCGGAACAGAACGCGTGCACGAAATCTCTCTCCTGATCTTGCTCTTGACAATGCAAACAAAGTGGATCCAGATCAGAGTCTATCCAACAGGCCCTAGAAAATTATGTTCGAGCAGTTGACTGCATGACTCGATAAGATAATCACGCGTGTGGGAATCGTCATTTGGCTAGGGTTTTGGGCGGTGTGTTTATACGATTTGTTTTGAAGTTGACATCCATCTACCCCTTTTTTATAATTAACAGCTAGGATCTACACGATTGGACGAGATGCATGTGGTCAAACTTTCTTTCACAAGAATGAAATGGAGTCCCCCGACAGGCCGTGGATCTTCTACAGCATGTGATGATTCAATCACAGCATTTTTCAACAAAAGCATGGTAAAAACATTGAGGGTCTTGGTGTTTAACTTGCTTTATGGTTAAAGAAGGTTTTTTTTTCGAGTGATTGTAAGGTTGAAGTGGGGCCGTGAGGGGCCAGAGCGAACCTTGTCTCATATAAGAACTAGAATGTCCAACTTATTCTTAAATAAGCCCCGAAGCTCCTCGGTCGGCCAAATCTTCGCCGGCTGGCGAGCACCTGTGAGTCTGTGACGTCCGTGATGTTGGTAGGGGCATTTTCGCGAGGGTTGGCATCGACAAAGACGTTGGGGAAGCTGCTTTGCTACTAGGGCCTCGCCTCGGCATCACCAACATGGTGGACCTGAGGACCCGGGCTGCAGCAACCAGGCGAAGCTAGGAGCACCGGGTTGCAATGTGCTTTCATGAAGATGTTAGATATATTATATATATTTGGACTAGGACTTTCCCTTTGTAAACGTATTTACGCTTATATATTTTCTGGTATGTATATTTATTACCTTATGCCTATTGCAAATGAATCATTCAATTGTTTTCTCTAAATCTATCGAAGAAACTTTGATTTCCCATTTTCCCCACACACACGGAGGAAATATTATCTATATGAAATGCCTAGCATTGCTCAGGTCCAAACAATTTCCGAAACGTGAATTTTTGGTACAAATATTGGTGCGTAACAATTCTAAGGAGTCCCTAAAGAAAGTAACCCTAGAAACTCAAGCCATGAAAGGACAGATACCCACTCACCAATAAAGATGAAAGGAAACGAAATTCGTGTTATCCTCGTGATTAATGCTTCAACAATGAACCTCGAGATGCCACATCCACAAACCTTAAAAGTCGTGTCTGGATATACTTTTTCTTAATTTATTACTAGTTTCTTTTTTCCATAACCAGAAGAGACGGACGTGAAAATAACTAGTTAGGGCTTAATGAAACACATGTGGGTCTCATAAACCTATTCATTTCACATCTTTGGCCTGTGCAATGGCCCTTATCCGTCGTAGTTTACACGCAATTAGTGAGATTCCAATAAGTGAACTCCGGCTTGAAAATCTCCCAACACCCTCCAAATCAACTGAAAATTTGCTTAATCTAAATCTTAAGACATATATACTTTAACTTTTTCTTATCCCAAAATAGGGCTAATTCCTTAAAAAAAGCATCAACTTTAGGTCTAATGACGATTATAACATGAACTTTTTTTTGTCTCATAAAAAAGGCACCAACTTTAAGTCTAATGACGATTCTCGGCCCGAACTTTTTTTCATCTCATGAAAAAGCATCAATTTTAACTCAAGTCTCAAATTCGACTCCCCTTAATTTGGAGCCATTAGTTATCCAAACGTGGTAATTACATGTCATTAATAAATCCACGTGGCTTACTGATATGGATTTAAGGTACTATTTATAGTCTTCTTAGCACGAAATTAGACCTAAAATTCGGGCTATAATCATCATTAAACCTAAAGTTTGTCTTTTTTAAAAGAATTTGCCCTCCCAAAATATCTAAAACTCTCGCAATATACACATTTGACACGTAAATTTGCTAATAGTTTTTTTTTTTTAATGATTTTTTGAGATTGTGATAAAATCCCGAAGTTCGACGGAAAACTTAAAAAGGAACGTTTTGTTTTTTGAAAACTGCAAACAAATAGAGACCGGTGGTCACGGCCTCTACGCGTCGCCCGTAGAAACATTAATAAACTCTCGATTGCACAACATCGACAGCCCATCCAAATGAATCATCACATACAGGCTCCGTTCTTATTTTCAATTATTCTTAATTCTATTTCTTATTGTTCTTTTTCTTTTTTTTAAAAAATTGTGATCTTTAAATATTTTTCTCTTTTCTCCGTTTCTTTTTCTTTTTTATTTTCTTTCCTTTTCCTTTTTCTTTTTCCTTCTTCTTTGGCATGACGCCGGAGACCGACCTCGAGCGTGCTCCAGCTGACCTGCGACCGGCCAAAGAAGAAGGGAAGAGAAGAAAAAATGAAAAGAAAGAAAAATATTAAAAGAAAAGAGAAAAAAATAATTAAAATTTAAAGAAAATAAAAAATAAAAATATATATTAAAAGAGTGCATGGAGGAAAATCAAATCCGATTTTCCATACCAACCAGCAGAAAATATTTTTCAATTCATTTTCAGGTTTTAGCCAAAAATTTTCCAGGAGTAACACATTTTTCGCGAACGGTTTAACCGAGCCTAAATATTGTGCATTTCCTCGTTTTCTTCCAAATCTGTGAGCTTCGACACATGATTATCAGTTTGGGAGGACGAAAACGCCTCACAATGCGTGTGAAAACATCTCCCTCTTCGAAGATCCTCTTTCGCCGGAGGACCGACGAAAAGAACGTTCCAAGAACGAAACCGAACGCGTGCGATTTGAGGCGCGTGCAGACACTTTCCTTAAATTGATGCTGTTCCCACGACGTCCCCTCCTTAACCGGAGGAGATCTCTAAATCCCATGGAAGTTTCCTCGTGCATTTCGACACCATCTTCATGGATGGGCATGTGGCTCACTCCTTAAGCAATCAATTTTTTTCAATCGCCATGTTCCCCGGCAAAACACGAGACGCAATTTCGCGTCCGGACAAGGACCCGCAAAACACGTTTCTCGCACCACAAGCGCCAGGATCGGCAACTTAATATTTTCCTCGCAGACAGGCCATGTTCCGGAGCAAAAATGAGAAAAAGATGGCGCACCTTTTAATAAGTCAACGCGCTGCGAAAAATTTTCAAAAGTGCCGTAGGACTAATGGAGCTCGCCTATCATGGCGAAAAGAAAAAGAAAATACCGGAGTATTATCAATGCATATAATAATAGGACATCTTCACGATATGAAGTGGTGTCTTACCATGGCGATTATATAAAAACGTCTTTGTTGAAACTTAGGAACGAGGATGAAAGATTATTCAAAGAATTGGTAGCGTCGGTATCGTAATCAAGAACCATTTTGGCCTCATGTTAGCTATATTAGGATATTTATTTGATTCTCGCACATTTATCGGGATTGTGCATATATCTCCTTTGATAGTACATACCTTTAATTGATTACATTTAGTATTAGGTTTACCTTTTTACCTTAGATAGTCATATAATAAAGCCTACAAATAGGGTTCCTAACTTGACATCGAGCCTTCGTTCTTGAGGCAACCCTAGTGTACCGGGTGCCCATTGCACCCGATGCATCTTGAGATCCCCCGCACCCTTGCATTATAGCAGAAAAATAAATTCATCCCGTCCTTCGACATTGCGCATTGAGTACTTCATTCCCATTTGAATAAGCACCATGGTGGTCGCGTTACGCCGTATGCCGGTTCGCGTAGGCATACGCCGCTAGATGCTACGACGCCGTGGTATAGACCACGTCGCTTTGTAAGCTACTTTAAAAGGAATAATCAATCAATCATTATGCATATATCTCCTTTGATCTTGCAAATTAAGTAGATATCATAATATCGCTAACACCTCACAAAATGTGAGATTCTAATTGAGTTGTGAGGACATAATTCCTCCGGACTATTTTAAAAAAGGAATCCTTACAAATTCTATTTTTTTAGTTAAATTTTCCACTTTTAGCGGAACCAATGGGGTAGGTTGCTATTTGATTATACCACCTATACTGCATGATAATAACAACACGAAGATAAAAACGAAGTCAGTTGGGAATATTGAAAACGAGCTTACGTTGTCGTATCTATGAAGCTTGATCTAGTGGAATTATCTTGCGTAATTGCTGATTAAATCATTAAACAAGGCCATGTGGGGGCATTTAGAAGATAAGCGTAACGTGGCCAACCTGTTACTCCCTGTAATCGGGGACTAAATTGGCCTGCATGGAAGTGACCTTGTTCTTCCATTTATTATAATATCCCGTGGGCCGCGTGTTGTGTTTCATGTAATAATCATGTCTGCTTTATGAGCACGATTGAGGGTTCATGTAGAACCAGACGACATGAATGAGATCATGCCGGTGAAAGAACCGGATCCTAGGAGGCCAGATCAAACGTGGAAGCAACAGCCTTTCGGTTCAGGAAATGGAGCAACTAGGTAGTGAACCGGCTCTTCAGTCACAATTAGGGTTACGACATGATGATGCAGACCAAGTTCATCTTTGCCGTTAATCATGCGGACCCCGCAATTAATTATTGAGATGGTATCGGTCCGTGTGAACTGTCTAGACATGCGAGATTGAATGATGCTCCTAATTCTCTAAGTTGCTCGTTTTCGACCCGCTGATACGCCCATCAATTAGCTTTGCTTAGAGATTCATCAAGTGGAGTCTAGCTCTAGCGCTCTAGATGAAGGCTCCCTCTAACTATTCTCAATTGATTCCAACCACATAGATGTGAACAAAAGTTGTACGAGCAGTTAAGTAAGGAATGATTATTTAATCCATAAAAAAATCTCATTTATCTACCGAAGAGGATCTCCTCGACATCAGCTGGTCATGGACCACCTTGTCCTCGGGCCCAAATCATTTAGTCCACTAATCATGCCAAAACGTTCAGCATCATCCTTTACTTTAGTTAAGTAAGGAATGATTATTTAATCCATAAAAAAATCTCATTTATCTACCCAAGAGGATCTCCTCGACATCAGCTGGTCATGGACCACCCTTTCCTCGGGTCCAAATCATTTAGTCCACAAATCATGCCGAAAACGTTCAGCATCATCCTTTACTTTATGATATATGCACGTGGTGTATCTGTTCGTTCATTGTCCCGACACGTAAACACAATTATTAATTTCGGACGTGCCTACAGTTGAGTAAATGATTTTCTTGTTGGAACAAGAAGGGATCGCACGCGAAAAAGAACTTGCACGGAGCTCGTGGGACAAAAAGGGAATACAGGGAATATGCTAAGGGCGGTACAATTATTAATCTCGAGATTATGCATGATTGCTGTATTAAAATGTTAATTACAAAGTAGACGAGTAAGAAAAAGAGGTTTGGTTGTGCGTGCCCTAGAAGAGAGACAAAAGAAAGGTTGATAACATGAAATAATGGATCGGCATCTTGGAGTTTCTGTTGTTTCTAGCATTGTGGATGAACTATTATTTTACATGAAATTATTAAACGAATGTTGACTAATATATTCACTCCAAACGCATAAGACTTTGACCCACTTGGCGAAAATGAAAAATTGAGAACCATAGATTAACCGCAACAAAGTGACATGCATTAAGATTGAAAACAAATGAACTGCAAAAAGCTCAAACTTATGATAAAAAGGAGGTGACGAAAGGGATTACTTGACTATCGCTCAATATTTCTCTTCATATAAAGATGAGGATGCCTGCTTTAGGTAAACATGCAAACTACTTGCCTATTGATGCTGCACAAGATCAGAGTTCATAAAAAGTAGTTCAAAAGCGGAAAGAAGCATGATTTCACCAGTCCCGTGCGTCTATCGGAGCCCAAACCAGGCTCGGCTCTTGTTACGAAATGGGGCACTTCCGATTCCTATCTCAGCCACAATTATATTATGTGGACTCTATGCAAGACTTGCGCGGCATAACTAGTAAGAAGTCCCGGTGCACAATCGGGTACATGCAATAATTGCTTAATTGCTTACCTATGTGGGTAGTGAGCAAGTTATATTAACCGCTATGAGTTCTATATGCATGCGCTTGCCAGGTGGCGACATACCGAACACATTATACAACAAGAATAAGCGAGATTCACAATTGAACATGTGGAAAGCAAAACAAAACAAGCAGCTTACGATAACATCAAGTGTAGTCGATCAATATGTGTCAACCGGAGCCCTCATGTAAGTGAAAGAGGCGGTTTATTGAGAAGCATATTGTGTTGGCAAAAACTGCAAGAGGAAGAAGAGAGTGAAGAAGATCTAGACTTCATTCCATTTTAATCAACAACTAGAAAACTAAGCAGTACATGTACAAACCTTTAGGAGCATAAGATGTACTTCATAGTTCATAGTACACTGTACTTTCCCTCACCGTCACTATGAGGCGTCAACAACCTCTAGTTTAGTTTATTTATCATAATTTCGCAATTACTAGATGATTATGTGACAATTCTTAATCTATTGCCAAATTAACAGTGGCCAAAAAAAAAAAGATTAGAAATTATTATGGGGGTCTTCTCCTTCAAAAATTTATTACCTACAACATACCGTTACTCTCAAAGTTACCTAAAGACCATTATATTAGCGAAGCCCTTAGCAATTTCTAGAGTTTTGATAAGGACTGTGAACATTACCCAAAATTACGGTTTTGTCTTACTAGGTTGACTTTAATAATTATTCTCCTCTTGTTGTTTTAATTTTTAGCAATTCCTTTTTTACTATATTCTGATTTTGACATGGAAACAGGACAATAGCGAGAAGAGAAATGGAACTATCTATTTTATGTGCAGAATCGTATTGTTCCGTGACAAAAAAAATGTGAATTTTCTATCCATGCTGACGTAAATTTCAATAAGTGCTAGTAAATCTCAAAGAATTATTGGTTAAAAAAAATGATATGTAAAGTTTTTTATGAGTTTATTTTTTTTTTCTAGATAACTGGTTGGGTACTCACCCCGCTTTTACTGAAATTACTAATTACAATTGTAGTTCGTAATTTATCAATTTTTGTACTAACTTATCAAATTTTGTTTGCATAACTTACTAATTTTCGAGCTTTTCCTAATATTAAAGTGCCAACCTAAAATAGGATGAACTACCAACTTTTGTCAAACTAAACTACCGTAAGCTATCACGTCTCGTTTGACCTACTTACAAATAATAAAATTGTTCCTTTTAATAGATGAACTTACCTATAGAGTTATCAAATTTTATTTGTCTTGGTTAGCAATCCTTTAAATTTAAAAACTAACTTGATCACATAGGTTGTCGTTGAGACCTCTGCAACAAGGCCGACAATGCGAATGCCGGGAGGCAAGTCTTTTGTAGGCTGAGTGATAAAAAAAAACAGGGGTGGGCTGTAGATAAACAAGGGTAATTTTGTCACCTAATTTTTCAGGGTTTGTATGGAGCTAATTTGAGAGTGGAATTAGCATGACCCAAATTTTATTGAGAGACAAAGTGACATGGGATAAATTTCATTACATTATTATTGACCGAATTTCGCGAAATGTAATTCAGTTAGTTAACATAAAAAATAGCGTGTTTTAGCCAAATAGGGCTGGAAAAAACGACACACTTTATTTTGTGCACTAAAAATTTTTCACATCCATAAAGGTGTGCTCTTTTTGCTAGTAAGTAGTAATATAGAGATATAAGCTCAAAACTGAGTTGTCTCTCTATTCAAAAATGCATACGTTTTCCAAACAAGTGCGAAAGAGAGAATATAAAAGGGTCATCTAAGCCAAGCTCTATATCGCCGTTTTCATTCTAACGTACATTTTCGGATAGAACACACACCACCACATAGAGAGGGCAATTGGCTAGAATCACCTATCGTAGACCGCACAACGCTTCACGAATTCCGGTTTGTCAATCGTCTTCATCAATGGCTGGAGATAAGTAAAGATTCCTTACATTTCGGCATTAGGCTCGATTATATGCGATTTTGTTTGACAATATATAATCGGGACATTCAGTCTTTAGAATTACTTACATATGGCAGTCGGACAACTATCGGCTTTGATATGTGCTTAACTTTTTCTAAATATAATGCCCATATGCCTGCATAATAAATCATCCACCTCTGATTTATTCTTTATTGTTTATGGCCCAAAAAAGTGTATAATATATAGTCACCGACCGTATATAGTCGGCAACGACTACTTAAGTGGTTAGATTTAACTACTACATAATATAATATTTTTTCTTGGTCAAGATGACTTGGTTTTTTTCGGTACTAGCTAATGTATTAATTAAGTCAGATTATAGATCTGATGTGTTTGATAACGCTTGGCCGGTCCATACGGACAAGTTGTACTATACTAAATATCGTCACTGACATATGCCTGGGGATTGACAAATTAAAATGTCGGAGATATGGAGAGTATTGAATTTTAAAGAGACTAAGTTGCTTTTGTATTGATTGTGCACCAAAATTTTGAAACCTAAAACCTTGAAAAATTATCAAAAATGTCATAAAAATATTGTAATTATGCTAATTCAGTCCTAAACCCCTCCTTTTCTTGCCAATTAAGTCCTAAATATTTTGTATTTGTGTGAATTTTTTAATAATATTTTAATTTTTTTGAATTGTTTATTTTCGTTTTCCCTTTTTTTTTTTTCCCTTTTTCTGGGCATCTTACCAAGGAAAAAAATTGTATTATTTCGGGAAGGGGCACGTATTCCGATTTCCGAGGGATTCCTCTTTTTTTTGGGCAAACTCGATGCAGTCCAACATAGTTTTATGTGTTTCCGATAAAAACAAAAACAAAACAAAAAAACATAGTTTGATGTGTTCACATTGCACAGTACTTCAGCTTATAATTTAAACATATATTTGTCGGAAAAGAAAATTGCACGTGGTATAAACAAATAAGTAATTAGTCGTCGCTTGTCAAGATTTATGTACATTCAGACGTTTAGATGCGTTTGATATGATCTAAGATATGTCCAATTGATCGCATGAGAAGGACAGTCTCGGGCGAGAAAATAGTACACGAATTTCATTGATTTATTGCAGAGTGATAATTATATGATAGTAGATATTAAATCGGATGCCATTCACTGTGTAAGTAATACTATGTGTCACTGTCATAAATCCTAAACAAAAGTTTTTCAACCCACGTTACTAAAAGTTTAGTGAAGTTCCTCTAAACAATTTATAAAGGAAGAGTCGGAAATCTCAATAGTCATCTTAAGTTGTACGTATCTGAAATAAACTATAGTTCTTATTACTTGCAAGATATGATTTTGAGTAATTAATTATCGTGATTAATTTTAGAAAGTCAAGTCCACCAATCCACTCAATCATACATACATATATATATATATTGGAAAATCACAGAGAATATCCTAAACTTATAGCATTTGTGCCAATTTAGTAATTTGACCAATTGAGTTTTAAAATTTTTGATGATTTGTCAATTTAGTACATTCGACCAATTTTGGCCGGAAATCGCTGAGGTAAATGTTGGTCATCCGACATAGCATGGCCAGCATTAATATGGATAATTCTTACAATTTTTAGTAATTTTATAAAAAATCCTTTCTTTTCCTATCCATTTTTATTTTGCTAGTGACCGATCGCCGACCATCGGTGAGGGCTTGCCTCGCTTAGGCAAGGGTAAAGGGAGCCCTAGCGGCGCTCGCCCTCACCCAAGCCAAGGTGGCCTCACCAACGAAGGGGAGCCCTCACCGGCGCTCGCCCTTGCTGACCATGTCCCGTGATCGGTGGCTAGGGACCAACCATTGGTAAATACAAAAGGAAATGAAATAAAGAAATTAAATTCAAAAATAATTTTAAAAATTATATAAAAAAAATTATCCACATGAGCGGCGTCTATGTCACTCTCTGTCTTGGCCCGATGACTTATCCCTTGCTAGACTCCCTATCATCACCTATCCATCGTCGCCGGCTCTCTCGCACAAAGTTGTTGCCCATCGCAATCCTTGGCCTTGTCAATTGCCACTGTGTATACCCCTCCGCCGCCGGTCACATTGCAATCGAAGTCTAATTTCGAACCTCTGTCTCGTTGGATAGTAATAAAGCTTCGCCTTTGTTTTGCTTAAAATATCACTTCTTACCCCTTTCTGGCAATTTACTTAGTCCTTCTATTTACTGAGCGTTAAATTCTCGCTTACGCACCCGCGGGATCATCTTTCACGTGTTAATGGTTTAAGATTGAAATTGATCAAGACTACTTGCATAATATTTTTGAAATAAAGAAAAAAGGTGCCAAAAGGTCTTTAGAGTTATCCGTCGTAGCCAAATCCCCCTATCCATGATCGGTTCGTAAAAATAAAATATTGTCTCACATTTTACATGGGTTCCTAATGGACCCATAATAGATTAGTGGCGACTCGTGAATAAACTGAATTGCATGTCTAATTGATACAATTAAAAATCTAAAGTTGTGATTGGTATTGCCTTGGGAGAACACAGCAAGCGGTTGCTTGTAAATCCATTAGCTTACCTTTGGTGTTCACTTTTAAGAAGGTCACAACACACTATCCATTAAGTTTCTCGACTCATCATACAAATGCATTTCAAATCACTTGTCGAAGAAAATTACATTATTCGGAAGGGAGAAAGAATTTCTCAAGAGTGTGATAATTGAAACTTATTAGAATGATCCAACATTTCCAATCTTTGATGAAATTGTAAGAATGAACTCAAAGCAAACAACGCTATGATTATAGCCCGGAACAAGGAGGCATGTGTTCGGGCGGCGGAAGCATCTTCTGATCCTTGTCCGGCCCTTCTCCGACGATGAGGACTGTGTCCATTCCCCAGCTTGCATGGCGATCTAAGTGACAGTGCATAAACCACACCCCTGCAATCACTCGAAAAAGACCAATCTGTCAACTATGCATGCATACACAAGACTAAATCCATTCAAACTTTATGTTTCTTTGCCTTACAATCGAGGGAATCATAGTACCTGGATTGTCGGCCTTGAATCTGATTGCTGTCCACCCGTTTTTGGGGAGTCCGACAGTGTTAACATAAGGCGGATCCACTGTATTATAATCTGATATATAGGTGTCATTGAAGTTTCCATCTCCCATTCCGACGACATAAAAGCTATAGCCATGTAAATGCATCGGGTGATTCTCCGCCGCTCCGAAATTGGTCCCCTGGAATCTTAGTTCGACCTCCTCATTATAGTTAATCTTCAACACTTCGGTGCTCACGTTGGCAGCTTCCCCTAAGGCCGATACATTGCCGGTGTAGTCGAACACGAAAGGTGGTTTATCCGGAAAAGTTTTGTTGTAGACTCCATGTATATTGCTGCACACACCACAAACATAATGTTATAGAGACAGTTGGATGTTGAATTACGCCTTCGCTCCATGACAATGAAGATTTTAACCAGTTGAATCGGTTCGATTTGGAAAACATTTCAACCCGATTCAATCCAAACTAATAGGATCAAAGTTGGTAGTCTAGGGTTTACGTACTTGTAGTATGCTTGGAGAATGCTAATCGACGGAGTCCAAAAACTTATGTTGTTCAAGCTTGCCGAATGCTTAGTGCCATCAGGACCGGCACACGTTTGATTAGCAGGACACGGCTGCTGATTCACGGACACCGTGATCGTAATATTCCTAGTAATTCTAGTCGGAACCGTGGAAGGATGTTCTTTGCTGTTCAAACTCCTCAACCGGACAGTGAAGTTTCCAGCGTCGCTCTTGTTGGTAAAACCTGGAAGCTCAGGTAACGCAGGAGTCTCCGAGTGGTGATAACTGCGGTTGTATTGGAGTATTCCCCTCGTGACATTTTTGTTGGACGGGGCATTTGTGTCCACGAACGGGCTGAAAACCATGTAGTATCGACCGGGGGCTTGGTCTGCAGTGACCAAAACGTCCATCGTTTGACCGGGAGTTATCATAAGGTAATTGGTATGAAGCGGCTTTAGATAAGCTCCATCCATTCCGACCACAGTGAGATTGTGCTTGGCTATGCCAAAAAACATCTCTTCGTTCAACCCAGAGTGGATGATCCGGAAGAGATACGTTTTTCCCTGCAGAACTTTTATATTGTACGTCGAACCTGCAAAGGAAAAGGTAAAAGCTCTATTAAATATTATTGATGGAGATATTGAAATCATATGCACTATATAAGTCTATATCACTCAACATTAATTATTTTTAAGGAATAATAGTTTTGCAAGATCTCATTTCATTTATTATAGAGGAGTAAGGTTTCATTTAATTACCCATAAATAAGACCTTTTTCTTTTTGCTTTTTAACATTATTAGCATATATCACATTCATATCTATGCACACACACTAGAATTAGTACCATTAGAGCAAGAATAAGTGTCTCCTGGTTGACCATTGATGGTATAGGCCACGGACAAGTCTGGATCACCCCCGGAAGCAAGAGCCTCGTCAATTATGTTCTTTGTATCTCTCGCATACCATTCAGCTACATCATGCCAAATCACAATTTTGTTTAGAAAAACAACACAAACTACTATTTGTGCGTAGGCGAGTGAAAAACTTATTTTTGTCATCTAAGTTAGTCAAAAGCAGCTTACCGATCACAATTGTGTGTTGTTCATCAAACTTGTAAGGGTAATTGGTACCGTCGATAGGCAAAATGATTATAGGGCCATGGACAGTGGCACGTGTCCAATCGCTGTGAGCGTGCCACCACAGTGTGCCTTCTTCTTCGGTGAGTATGATTTTCTGAAGGAAGCTCGAGTTCGTAGGGATTAGGCACTGCGTGACGTACTCCGGGCCATCCGACCAGGGATTCCTTATTTGTCTCACTCCATGCCTGCGAGTATGTACAATATTAGGGGGGGGGGGGGAGAGAGAGAGAGAGAGAGAGAGAGAGAGAGAGAGAGAGAGAGAGAGAGAGAGAGAGAGAGAGAGAGAGAGAGAGAGAGATTTGTTATTACCAGTGAATGGTGACTCCATAAGGTCCTATGTTGGTGACATTAACGTAGATGGTGTCACCTTTGTGAGCACGGATCTCCGGCCCTGGAAACAGACCGTTGACGGTCAATATGGTCCGGTTCGTCTCGCACAACATGTCAATGGGTGTCTCCCTCACCTACAACAAATAAAAAATCATCCTATAAAACTTTGACCATTATACATCTGAAACAATGTCTCTTGTTAAAACGATGCAAAATCGTTTCGGCGCATCCTTATTTACTAGTAACAATATTTAAGCCAAAGCCGCCGGCTGAAGTTTCTTATAGAGTAAAAGACTCCATTTGGGGTTGGAAACCATATCCGAAATGAATAAGTTGATAAATCATATAACTGTAGAAATGGCGATATCACTATTAAACTGTCCAGAAGTTGAAATCTTCAGAAAAATGCATGTGGTTTGGTATTTGAAACCGAAAGTTGTAATACTCGGTTAGCATACAAGACTTAGCTAGCTGAAGACATATATGTAAAGATCATTTTTGAAATAAGGAGATTCTTACATTGAATATCCTAGTATGATAACATATGATCTAAGGATTACGAGATTACGGTCAACTGTAATACGTCTAAATGAGCCTAAAACTCGTAACAATTGTCCGAGAGGTCACTAAATGTTTTATGGCATGAGAAAGGCACACTTGGGGCATGTTTGGTGATGCTTCTGTTTTTCTATTTTCGTTTCCTTTTTTTTGTTCCCAAGAACAAAAAATATATATAAATCTATTTGGTAATGTCGGTTAATTTTTGTTCCCCGAAAACATATCAACGGCCAGGAAACAAATTTGGAACAGAAAGAAAAAGCAAAAAATAAATTAATTAGAAAAAATCATTTCTGCTCATAAATTATTTTCGAAACAGAATTGTTACCAAACAGTTCTCTAATCTGAAAAAAAACGGATGTTGCTACTTACCAAGAAATCATAGTGCAGGACTTCGCCTTGAGCCATGCAAAAGAGGAGGGTCAAGGTGAACGCAAACCCTAGAAATGTTCCCATCGCTTCTCTCTTCTCTCTTTCTTGTGAGCTTCCCCTTCCATGGAAAGGGGCTATTTATAGGAAACTTCTTTCAATGTTTAGCAATGGTTGCCTCACTAACGAAGCCGCCGTAGTGCCCACAGAAACGTATCCTATAACCTTACAACATTAAACGTCTCTTTCAAAAAGCATAAGAGGAATTTTTTTTTTTTTTTTCAAATGGTTCATCGAAAATAGAAGAGAAAAAGAATAACTCGTGCACAATTCTAGTTAATGTTCTAAGTGCTCTAGTGATAAAGACAATGCAGACACTTTGCACATGATGTTTTCTCTTGTTTAAGGAATCTTTTGAGGCCATTTGTTCGGTCAGCTTCGGCAACCAAGAAAGGGAAACTTTTTAACTCTCAAAGAGGCGACTTTCCTAAAAGTAAGAAATTGATTATATAACGATCTTTTGAGTGACTTTTATTCTTATAGTCTATTTTTTTATCTTTTAAAACTCGAAAATACTTGCTTTTATTTTCCAAAGAGTGACTTGGTTATTGAAGTAAGATGAAGCGCAAAAATTGACATTCTCCTGTACAGAAAAGAACGTCAGAAAGGAAAATAGAAAAATCGTCTTCAAATATCTCCTCACTTTATACTTGATGGTCTATTTTTCCTTTTGACCAATATGCATCGCTTAGTGCGTGGACTTACATCTGGCACCCTTAGGTTTTCTATGCATTTTTATGCTCCAAAGTGCAAATTTCATTCTCCGGCATTTCATGGCGTAAATCATTTTCTTCTTCAGAAGAAGACAGTGCAAAATTTGGGTTTGGTTTTATGTCAAATAACGACGAACCGGACCTTGGGAGGCTTGATCGAGACGGCGCCGGAGAGGATTTGTCTCGGAACTGTGTCATGTGCACATATCCTTGCTCTGGCCGGGAGAGACTCGGCGTCCATTCAAGTAAGTCCTGCAAGTAATGTACACAAAGGAAAACACAGTATGAGCAATCAATGGGCGTGCTTCCATTCATTCATATACGAATAGTTCCGCTTTGTGTGGTACGAGTTGGCCACGCATCAGGAGCATTGATTTTTTTTTTAATGACGTTTAAGAAATGCATCAATTTTTATTTATTTAAAAGGTTAAATAGAGATCGAAGGATGGATTAGGGTGACTGCGCCGCCACTCGCCTTTGGCGAGATCTCGAAGAGGGTCGTGGCCCTCATCGCGAGCAAACAAAGGCGTGGATTACAGCTAGGATCTATGTAATTGGACCAAACACATGTGGTCAACTTTCTTTACAAAAGTTAATGGACGCCCCGACAAAGCCGTGGATGCTCTAAAGCAAGGGAAGCTTCAATCAGAGCATTTTTCAACAAGGCGTGCCCTAAAAAATTGACCGTATTGTTGTGGTAACACAATGAATATGACAAGAAAACAAGTAGGATACTGAACTAATAGGGTACTGAATTTAACGTGATTTAATTAGATAGTGATCACTTCACGGAAAGAGTGGCAAAGCAATATAAGATTTCATTGTGAATCAAATGATACAACAGAAATTTCAACCACATATGACCATTCTCGGGATTCTTGATTCAATATTCCTAAAGGGTTTTGGGGGCTTTAACGTACTTTGGACAAATGCAAATAACGTTTGATTTGTTTTTTAGAGTATTTTGAGGAAATGCAATTTGCATTTCCAAAGACTTTTATCCTAAGGCAAGTCTGGACTTTTTTTGGAATGCTGCATTTTTGGTATGCAAATAAAATTATTTTTCCTTCTAAATTTGCCATCGCCAATTATTAAGTGAAATAGATGTTGCATCAAGTAGATCTTGTTCATTGTAGAGGGCTTCTCGTACATGTTCGACAAGACATTCATCAGTCCCACTATGGTTTGCTCTTTCACAATGTTAGACGTGATGTTACAAGCCAATATCAGTTGAATAATATCCAAAGTTTGTATATCTAGCAAACCCGAATCAACTTGCTTTATCGACTCTGGTTTCTTCCCAAACATGGTACGTGTAGAAAATTCTCGGGTACATATAACCACAATTTGCATTTTTCAAAAATCAAAATCCTGCCCATCAAACCTATCGAGTTTCATTTGGCCTTCTTTTGTTGCCACCGATTTACTTCAACACAACTAACTTGACTCGATACTAATTGTTGCAAAAATCAAGTGAATTTATGTGGTTCGATTGACAAGAACTATTCCACAAGCACAAGATTCCACTATAGAATAAGCAATAAGATAGAGAATATAATCACATCCAAGTCACCCAACGCTATTAGTGCTTTCATTTCTCAATTAGACCAAATAACTCACACAATGTTTAATCGTCACAACTCAATAGAAAATAATCTTTTAAGTCTCAGAATTGTATAAGATCTTAATACTAGATTTTCATGACTTCAAACACTCGGGATATAATCCATGAGCATGCCACACTATTGATTGTTGTAGCCAAAAGCCCCTCTTGGAGGCTCTTCACCAATAAAACCCACTTTTTATATGGAAAAGATTTAGATCTAAAATAGTAAACCTACTCTAACTAGAGAACTTATTTGGGTTGGGTTTTCTTTAAGGACTCAAACTCGAGATATATTTCGAGACACTGCCTTATCTACGTCAAAGAAATTTTTTTAAGTAATTTAAGTTAATGTCATAAACGTTGTAATATTATATTCTAAGAAAACTTTGAACCATCGCGAGGGTAATCCATTTTTACAAGCCCTTCACTTTGAAACTTTGTGATTGCATGGCATTTTCCCAATAGAATCATCAACTAATGCCTCGCATGCACATTTGTACATATAAGAAAATGCTTGGCTACAAACTGTTTTGGAAATGTAAATCTCTATTACAAATATAGGTCAATAATTATTCCAAAGATTCCTTAAGAAAGTAACCCTAGAATCTCAAGCCATGAAGGGACAGATACCGACCGATTCTTAAAATTGCTCATCAAAGCATGACTTATTTCGGTCAGCTGATTGACCAATAGAGACGAAAGGAAAGGAAAATTGTGTGGTCACACATTAAGGCTCTATATGTTTCGCGAAAAAACGGATGATTTGAAAAATATGTTTTTTGATCCTCACATATTGAGACATCAGTTCATTTGACCATCCTATCATTTGATAATAGGAACGTTCGAACAAGCAAAGTTACCTGGGAAGATTGAACATGAGCTTTCGTTGTTGTATCAATCAAGCTTGTTCAAGTGGAATTATTTTATGTAATTGCCAATTTAATCATCAAAGTAGGTCATGTGGGGGGTATTGGAAGATAAGCGTAACATGGCCAATTTGTTAATCATTACAATCGTGGACTAAATTAACTTATCGCATGCATTGCAAAGACCTTGTTCTTTACATTTATTACAATATTCAGTGGGCCGACTAGGTACATCGGACAAGGTTCTGTTTCATGTGATGGTTATATTTGCTATAACGACACGTTTCAGGGTAAATAATGTAGAATCAGACAACATAAATGAGATTATCCTGGTCAAAGAGATGCCAATGATCAAGTCCAACGTTTTCCTGGCCAAAGAGCAGAAAGTTCCGGTACAGATTCCTTTCTTATTTGTGAATTGCCAAAAGGGAATATGACTTTGAAAATAAACATTGCGTGCATGAACCGGATTCTAGAAGACCGTTTCCAATGCCGAAGCAGCAGCCTTCCGGTTCAGGAAATGGATGAATTAGGTCGTGGACCGGCTCGCTAGTCACGGCTAGGATTTTGCTTCCCAGCGATGGGCGTGTAAAGATCACTCTTTACTCTTTCTTGACGAGATATTACATGACGTATATACAGGCCTTGTAGATCAAGTGTCTACCATTGATCATTGTGGCTGATCTATAAAAACATGCATGCGATGACTTTTCTAGCATTACCACTAATAATGACGTGTAATATTGTTTATGTATTGTTCCACATTGCTTCACAACGGATATTAAATACTATTTATATTCATGTGATCTCCATTCACCTAACGGCCAAAGTTTTGGGGTTAAACTTTATACCATGGTATTAAAGTAAGTGTTAGTCCTTTTACGAATGTGCGTCCACCACCCACTAGTCAAATTTATGTGCCGCTCGTAATTCGATTTGCACATGAGAGGAGGTGTCGCGTATCCCTTGACAAAAGGCCCTAAATGTTCTTTATATTCTTGTGTGCTTAATTCACCTAACAGTTTAAACTTTTGAGTTGGGTTTTTTAATAAATATAATAACAAAGCAACACGACAAACGACGTGCAACATATTAACAAGATAAGCGATCTCTTTAGCCTTACTAGATCCACCCCGTTAAGATGGTAGCAAAATAAACATTCGTTCGATCACAATTGCAATTCAAAAGGCTGTGATACTTCCTATCAAATTGAAAAGAGAAGACATGCCCACCAGCTATAAATAACGAGGAATCACCTTTTTCATGGACAAAATACTTTTGCGAGTCTCACGTTTACTGAAGAAGACCCACATCTTATATCGAAAAGATTTGGGTATGAAATAGGCAACTTAGTTTTAAAAAGAAATATTTTCATGATACCGACAAGATTGTAAGTTATTTTTAACCATAAATCTACACATCATCACCGCGTGTTTTGCATGAAGTACTTACTAATTAAAAATCGTGGGATCGAAATAATGATGATCTTTGTCAGATTGTAAATGTAGCAGCTCCCGTTTTAAAACTTACTTGGATTGGTTTTTCTTTATGGACTCAAGCTCGAGATATATATATATATATATTCAACACTTTGCTTCGTGTACGCCAAAGACATTTTTTTGAGTAATTTAAGTTAATGTCATAAACGTTGTTGCCTAATACTACCATCCAAGAAAAGTTTAAAACCATCACGGAGTGATCGATTTTTACGAGGCCCTTCACTTTGGATCTTTGTGATTGCGTAGCATTGTCCCAATAAAATTGCCTAACATGCACATTTGTACACATACGATAATGCTTGGCTAGAAAATGTGTCGGAAATGTAAATCTTTGTTGTAAATATTGGTCAATAATAATTCCAAAGATTCCTAAAGAAAGTAACAATGAATGCCGAAATGTCACGTCTGCAAATCTTAAGGGCTTATCTTTTTACTTTTCTGTTGATAATCTCGTGGCACAGATATGGAGATTCAGTTTTATTGAGGTTCACATATAAAGTTTTCATGATTTTCTGAAATTTATAACGAGAAAAACAGTTTATTTTTTACTTTTTAAAAACCTCCAACATGTAATTTTTTTATTTATATTGAGAGGATGTGACATCCAAAAATTTAAAAGTCAATTGCTTTTAAAGAGCGGTTGTCACACCTCCACGTCTCAGCAGTAGAAACTTTTATACACTCCTGTTGCACAGCATCAATAATGAATCCAAATGAATAATCACATATTAAGACTTTATATATTTTGCAAAAAATGAATAATTTTTTTATAAAAATCCTCACGTGTTATGGCAATGTTTCAATTGGCCATCCTATCACAAGATAATAAGAAAGTCAAAACAAGCAAAGTGACTTGGGAAGATTGAACACGAGCTTAGGTCGGCATATAGATCGAGCTTGTTCTAGTCGGAATTATCTTGCGTAATTGCCAATTTAAATCATCGAAGTAGGGCATGTGGGGCCTATTGGAAGATAAGCGTAACGTGGCCAATTTGTTAATCACTACAATGGTGGACTTAATTAAGTCGTCGCATGCATTGCAAAGACCCTGTTCTTTACATTTATTACAAAATTCAGTGGGCCGACTAGGTACATTGGACCATGTTCTGTTTCGTGTGGTAATTATATTTGCTACAGTGACACGTTTCAGGGTAAATAGTATAGAATCAGACAGCATGAATGAGACTTTCATGGTCAAAGAGAAGCCAATGATCCAGCCCTACGTTTTCCTGGCCAAAGAGCAAAAAACACCGGTACAGATTCCTTTCTTATTTATGAATTGCTAAAAGTGGATATGACTTTGACAAGACACCTTGCGTGCGTGAACCGAATTCTAGAGGGCCGTTTCAAATGCCGAAGCAGCAGCCTTCCGGTTCAGGAAATGGACGAATTAGGTAGGTAGTGAACCGGTTCACTGGTCACGACTAGGGTTTTGCTTCCTGGCGATGGGTTTGTAAAGATCACTTTCGACTCCAGCAATTTGAAATATTTTTGCACGACTCATATACAGACCATGTAGATCAAGTCCCCCTTCTACTGTTGAACATGTGGGCTGCGCAATTACTGATTGAGATGGCATAGGTCCTTCGTGATCTATGAAAAAATATGCATGGGATGGTTCATCGAGCATTACCACTAATCACAACGTGTAATATTGCTGAAATATTATCTCCAATCACTTGATAACGGATTCTAAATACTCTTTATATTCACTTGATATCCATTCACCTAACATCTTAAGTTTTTTTGTTGGATTTTCTAATATAGTATTAGAGTCATTTCTATTCCTTTCACAAATGCGCGTCTACCCTTCATTAGTCAAATTCTACTCGCAATCCGACTTGCACGTGACTGTGGAAATTAAAGTATTATCTCACATCGCTTGACGACGGATGCTAAATGTTTCAATTTAGATTTTTGAGTTGAATTTTTTAATAAATATGATAACAAGATAGGGAACACTACTGCAACATATTAGCAAGATGGGTGATCTCTTTAGCCTTTCTAGATCCAACCTTTTAAGGTGGTGTCAAAATTAGCATTTGTGAGATCCCAATTGGCAATTCAAAAGGCCGTGATACTATCTACTGAATCAAAAAAGAGAAGGCTTTTCCACCTGCAATAGATAACTAGGAATCACCTTTTTTTCAAGGACAAATTAGTTTTTGACCCGCTGATACACGGGTGAGACGTGCATCAATAGCTTTCCTCAGGGATTGGTCGAGGAGAAGTCCAGCTTTAGCACGATAGATGAAGGCTGGGGCTCTGACCCGCTCTCGGTTGATTCCAACCAGATAGATGTAAACAAAAGTCAGACAGATAATTAAGTCGAAATGGGTAAAAAAAATCTCCGTCGTCTGCCCAAAAGGATAGCCTCGAACTCAGCTGGTCATGGACCACACCTTTGTCTTCCCTCCACATTATTATGGGTGGCTAAATTGTCAGACGAAAGGGATTGCACGTGCCCCAAAAAAAAAAAAATCATGGAGCTTTGGGAAAAAATAATGACAGCTCATAAAAAACGTTTGCTTAAATTCATGCATTCATACAGCACATAAAAAACGTTTGCTTAAATGCTATGACTCTCAATTGATCACATAAAAATTTTAAAAAAAATTATGATACTCAAATGAGTATTGTATATAAGTTATGATATTTAAGTGAGCGTCGTAAGATGTTAGGGTACTTGTGATGTTCTATTTCCTTTACATGGTAGAAGAGTAAGAAGAAGGTTTTGTGTGCCAAAAAAGAAAAAGGAAATAATGGAGGATTGGCTTATTGGAGTTCATGGTGGTTTTGGCACTGTCCCACTGAATGTAATAAGTGCAATCACTCCAAACGCATAAGACGTTGACCCACTTAGATGAAGATAGACATCCTTGTAACAGAAGAATTGAATGGACTACATAGAGCTTAAAATTAGAAAAAATTTACCGAATCAGTCCTATCTATTGTATGGATGTCAATTCAGCCAACTTCTCAATTTTGCTAATTTCCTTTCAAAATCACCGACATGGCGGCGATGATCGAATTCCGGCAAAAAATTGACTAGAAAGACTACATTGAATTTCACAAAAAGGAATAGAACTAAATTGAAAAAATTAAAAGTTTAGAAATAAACTGGCATCCATACAATATTGTTTAGCACTGATTGGATAATTTCCTCCTTAAACTTATTAAGGAAAAATTGTCAAAAAAATTCTAAATTTTTTGCACTTTTGTCAACTCAATCATAAACTTTTTAAAATTATCGATTCGATTCTAAACCTTTTAATATTTTGCCAATTCGGTCTTATTGGACTGAAATCGCTAATATTTTAATATTTTTTCAAATATCTTTTTTTTCCTTTTTTCTGTTTTTCATTGCCCCTTTTTCCTTTTTTTTCCCCCTTTTTTCCCCCTCCGCATCTTTTAGCATCCAATGATGAGGAAGCCTGCTTTAGGCAGATAAACCGGACACGTCAAGTTTTCCTCTACATCAGTTGCACAAGATTAGAGTCCATAAAGAACAGTTTACAAGCAGAAGGAAGCTTGAATTCACTATTCCCGTGCTAACATCTAACGTGACGTAACAAGTGAGAAGCCCCAGCGCACAATCTCGTACATGCAATCTAGGCTAACTTTAAGAATTATTCTTTGGTTTTAATTTTAGCAGATTCTTTTGGATATATATTCTCTACATGAAACTATTATCCCATGGAAATAATATTGAGAGCGCACACCCATCAACATATGCAGTCGGACAAGCTTTGAATCTTGTTGTATGTTTGTGATCACACCCTGCAACTTGTGCTTAAAAACCTAAAGCATTAGTTTCACGCATCTGAGTTTCGACTAACATTATTCTCGGTGATGAATCATCTAAGCATCATAACAAGCTGAGTTTCTAAGAGCCATATTGCATCTAAATAGTTCACAATTGCAAGCTTCTTTCTTTCCGCTGGCTCGAATGTGTCGCAATATGATTAGTCACTTGCACACTCGGTTAGAAAAGTCTATTTAGATTTAGATTTGTTCCTAATTATATCATGTCATATTATATGTACTTTTTAATTTCCTTGTTACATCTGTTATGCACAAGGAAACTGTAGGCAATTAATTATCTAGTAATACAAGGAATAGAAATAATAAACTATGGAGGAAACTAGGGTTCGCACGAGGAGATCTGTCCATCAAACTCAAATATGTAGAAACATTAATGGGCTTGGATCCATATCTACACCAGACTATATAAGCCCATATTTATTATATAATTGTTTCACTTTTCTTAGCAAAGAGTTTTTAGTGAACTTGACTTTTAATGTGAAGTATAGTTTATTTCAGATCTTTACAAATTTAATATGGTTATCAAGATTTTCCGTCCTCCTTTTGTAAATTTTTTTTAATTTAATTTAAATAATATTTGAAGAAGAAAATAAAAAGAAATGTCACATAGCAAAGATAAATTAATTTACAAATGTCACATCTGCATTTTTTTTAAAATAAATTGCCTGTGTTAACGGAATGATTGATTATACCAATTTGACAAGTTTTATTATGTGATTGCACTCTTTGAAAGTTCTAAAACTTAATTGCACTTTCGTTGCATGGTTTAGAACTTTTTGTGCACTTATCCTTACAATCAATTGGTTCTTGTGGAGGAAAATATCTTATTTCCATGGCAGAATAGTTTCATTTTAAAGAATATACAACAAAAGAAATTGCTGAAACGAAACAACCATCTCAGGATAATTCTTAAAGTTCTTGAAGAGAGACCCTCAAATCAAGGTATGTTGACCATTAAGCCAACTATGATGAGTTAACTAAACTAAAAGATCTTGAGGACCCATCTTGAAGGTAAGGAAAAGTACATTGTACTTCCTGGTACTATGTTCCCAAAGGTATGAGCATGTACTACTTAGTTTTCTAGTGTGATTAAATGCAATGAAGTGTAGATCTTCTTCATACTCTTCTTCTCTTGCTTTTATCATGGCACATCATGCTTCTCAATTATATCCCATCTAATTTATACGAGATCTCAAGTTAACACATATCGATCCTCTAGTTTTTATCTTGCGGAATCGAAGGTAAGCTTGTTGTCTTGTTTTTCACCGGTTCAATTTCTTGTGCTACCCTATCTCACTTATTCATGTCGTGTGATACAGTGATACGTTCTTAATTGACACGCATAATACAGTAACTCATATGGTGCGGTTTATACAACTTGCTCATTGCCCACATAGACAAGCCAATAATGAATGTCCTGGATCGTGCATCGTGGCTTATCACTTGTCATACCTCGTAAGTCTCACATAGAGTTCGCAAAGATGTTCGACTTAAATATGAATCGAGATGTACCCAAATTCGTAAATCTCTTATTATTAGGGTATCTATCTTCATCCAAATCAACATACTGGCAGTGTATCGAATTCAACATCATTCAAAAGGGTTTAAGCAATTAATTTATGATTTTATATTCTTCATTTTCATTAAGTGGGTCGATGTCTAGTGCGTTTTGAGCTATTATACTATTCATTCCGTATGCACTTACTCAATATATAATTTCATGTAAGATTACACTTCTTTTGTCAACCAATTTTTTCATATCATCAACCTTTCTGTTGTCACTCTTCTTGGGCAGACCCAAACCTTCTCCTTACTCGTCCACCATGTATTAAACATGAGATCAGTAGCTGTCCTGCCCTTGGCAATAAGCTGGTGCATTTTATTCCTTCTTCCAAGAGCTTCACGGAAGCTTTTTCTTTGTCAGGTCCAAGCCCTTTTGTCAGACAAGAAATGAAATTACTCAACTGCAAGTATGTCAGAGTTGATTCCTGTGTTACATGAGTACCACGTGCTTACATAATGAAAAGTAGATTTTTTTTTTTTTGGAAAAGTAGAGTACGCCAAACACTTTTGTCAAGATTTGGGCACTAAGGGATTTGGAGGGGAGGAAAGAGGCGGTCCATGACCAGCTGATACCGAGGAGATCACTTTAGGTAAGAAAATGAGTTACTTTAAAAGATTAATTAGTCCTTTTTAATTAATTATATGTATTATATATATATATGTTCTTGTGTAAAGATGCATATGAAAATTATGTTAAAAAGTCTCACATCAATGAATTAATATGATGTGAAGCAATTAATATATCTCGATTAGCCAATAACTCATGAACTTAAGCTTTTGAGTGAAGGTAGATCAAACTAGATTTATTGACGAGCTCGAATTTGAGCTCTATTTTGATGATTTTCTCGCTTTAAGGTATTAGATTTCTGCCATGCACTCCCAGGATATCAAAATGGTTGATTGGTGGCCCATTCCAAATGTGTATCAGGCATTTCATAAATATCTCCAAGAAGAGATCGATTAAGAACACAATGTGTTAACGGTTTTCTTGTTATTACGTCCCATGTTAATGATAATGCTGCAGAAGTCGTTGCATGCATATTTCTATAGTTTCTACAGATCATGCTGACCAAAGGTATGAGCATGTACTACTTAGTTTTCTAGTGGGATTAAATGCAATGAAGTGTATATCTTCTTCGTACTCTTCTTCTCTTGCTTTTATCATGGCACATCATGCTTCTCAATTATATCTCATCTAATTTATACGAGGTCTCGAGTTAACACATATCGATCCTCTAGTTTTTATCTTGCGGAATCGAAGGTATGCTTGTTGTCTTGTTTTTCACCAGTTCAATTTCTTGTGCTATCCTATGTCACTTATTCATGTTGTGTGCTACAACCGATACGTTCTTAACTCGACACACATAATACAAGACTCACATGGTGTAGTTTGTACAACTTGCTCATTGCCCACATAGACAAGCCACTGATGCATGTCCCGGAGCGTGCGACGTGGCTTCTCACTCGTCATACCTCATTAGTCTTACATAAAGTTCACAAAGAATTTCAACTTAGATATGAATCGAGATGTACCCAAATTCGTAAATCTCTTATTATTAGGATATCTATATTCATCCAAATCAACACATTGGCAGTGTATCGAATTCAACATCATTCAAAAGGGCTTAAGCAATTAATTTATGGTTTTATATTCTTCATTTTCGCCAAGTGGGTCGATGTCTAATGCGTTTTGAGTGATTATACTATTCATTCCGTATGCACTTACTCAATTTATAATTTCATATAAGATTACACTTCTTTTGTCAATCAATTTTTTCATATCATCAACTTTTCTGTTGTCACTCTTCTTGGGCAGACCCAAACCTTCTCCTTGCTCGTCCACCATGTATTAAACATCAGATCTGTAGCTGTCCTGCCCTTAGCAATAAGCTGGTGCATTTTATTCCTTCTTCCAAGAACTTCACGCAAGCTTTTTCTTTGTCACGTCCAATCCCTTTTGTCAGACAAGAAATGAAATTATTCAACTGCAGGAATGTGAGAGTTGATGCCTGTGCTACATGAATACCACGTGCTTACATAATGAAAAGCAGATTTTTTTTTTTTTGGAAAAGTAGAGTACGCTAAACACTTTTGTCATGATTTGGGAGCGGTCCATGACCAGCTGGTACCCAGGAGATCACTTTAGGTAAGAAAAGGAGTTATTTTAAAAAATTAATTAGTCCTTTTTAATTAAGTATACGTATTATATATATATATATATATATATATGTGTGTGTGTGTTTTCTTGTGTGAAGATGCATATGGAAATTGTATTAAAAAGTCTTACTTCGATGAATTGATATGGTATTAAGCAGTTAATATATCTTGATTAGCCAATAACTTGTGAGTTTAAGCTTTTGAGTAAAAGTAAGTCTAACTAAATTTATTGACAAGCTCGGATTTAAGCTCTATTTTGATGATCTTCCCGTCTTAAGGTATCGGGCTTCGCCAATGCACTCCTAGATATCGGAATGGTTGATTGGTGGCCCATTCCAAATGTGTATCCGCATTTCATGAATATCTCCAAGAAGATATCTGATCAAGGAACACAATGTGTTAATGGTTATCTTGTTATTACGTCACATGTTAATGATAATGCTGCAGAAGTCATTGCATGCATGTTTCTATAGTTTCTACAGATCATGCTGACCAACATCATCTCAACCATTGATGGTCGAGTCCACATAATAAATGGTAGAGATGGAGTTGATGTACATCATAAGTCATCCAATATTTCATAATGTTAGAGTCAAGGGAGGAAATTTTTGATCTCTACACACCACTTTGAGCAAAACCCTAGCTATGACTAAAGAGCCGGAAGGCTGTTGCTTCCACATTAGATCTGCTCTTCTAGGATTTGGTTCTTTCATACACTGTTTCTTGTCAACGTCATTTTCTCTTTCACTTCATACATAAATTTAAAAAAAAATAAACATAAAACGATCTTTTTTCTTTCTGGCCAGTAGAAACTTGGACTGAAATTCATTGGCAAATGTATAATTATTACACGAATCGAACGTGGTCGATTAAAGAACGTGGTCACTGACATGCATGCGACAAGATAACCTAGTCCACGATTATAATGATTAACATGTTGGCCATGTCGCGCTTATCTTCTGTTGCCCCCAACATGACCTACTTTAATAGTTTGATTAGCAACTACGCAAGATAATTCCATTAAGACAAGCTCGATCGATATGACAACGTAAGCTCGATTTCAATGCTAACGACTTTGTTTTCGTCTTCGCGTTCTTATCATCATTTGATAGTAGCATCGGCAGCGTAAATGAGGACGACGGGCCTCAATAAACGCGAGATTCCAATCAAGTCATAAAAATATAATTCCTCGTGAATTTAAATGAAAAATAGTTCCTCGCAAATGATAGAAACCATTAGCGTTTGCGCGAAAATTTCTATTTTAGTCGAACTAATTGAGTGGGTTGCTATTTGAATATCTCAAGTAAACTCCAGTTTAATAAAGATGTTTTATCATTATATACACTGATAATAAGCTCCAGCAATATTCTTTTTCCCCTTTGCTCTTACGCTACTTTTGAATACATTTGTTTTTTTGGGTAGCTCGATGACTAATTAAAAGCTACACCGTTGTTTTCCATTTGTACTCTAGAACATTTGGTTATTAACGATTGCAAAATGATTGCTTAAGGAGCGGATTACAGGCCAATGAAATGGGGTCGAAATGCACTAGGAAACTTCCGTAGGATAGGGATCTTCTTCCCATTATGGAGGGGAAGGCCGGGGCAATAGCATCAATTTAAGGAAAGTGTCTGCACGCCTCGGCATTCCATTTTGTTCCTCCCGAATTCTTCCGTCGATTTGCCGGGCGGAGGCAAATCTCCGACGAGGGAGGTAATTTGGTATGCAACGAAAGATGTTCCCGTCCTCCCAAACCGATAGTTTATTGTGTCAAAGTTCGGCGCAGTAGACAAAAGAGAAGATACTCAATTACATTATCTATGACGATTCATTTGGAAGGGTTGTTGACGTCGGACGATCCGGAGTGTATAAATTGTTCTACACGATAGGCATAGAGGCCATGATGATTGGCCTCTAAGACTCTGTTCATTTTGATCCGGAAAATATTTTCCTAAGAATGATCTCTTCTATCGCTCAACATAATTAGCCAATGAAATATGTATTGACATCTAACAGAAATTTATGTCTAAAAATGTCTTATGGACAACGAAAATATATTTCACTCGCTCATTTTTGTAAGCAAAATAAGCGATCGGCTCTACAAAAATATTTTTTTAAATTATTTATTTTTCGCGAAATGAAAGTATCCTAAGAACCATTGACTTTTGGACCTATTGACGTGGTGTCCTCTCAATGAAAAAAGTAATTTATTTGTTTCCATTCATACCTGTGTTTTCATCAAGATTTAAAATTCCGTCCATGACATATGAATTTGATGGTTCACTGTCGAAGCATCAATCATGCGGAGCAATACAATTTTTCGTTTCCTTTCATATTTAATTGTCAATACGCGGTCCCATGTAGGGTCATGCAATTTTTAGAGGCCCATCATGGATTTTTCTTTCTCGAATTTATTTTTCTTTGGGACTCTTTGGGATTTGTTTTTTTTTTATAATCAAAATTTCCCACGCGCAATAAATTATTCTTTGAGATGGTGAGGATATGTTAATCCATCGGATAAATCTCCAAGACGCGATCGCTAAAAGTCGAATCTGGGATCTTATCAATTTAATTATCTAATATAGGCGAAGGCTCAACTAACTCCTTCAAAGATCCCATTGACAACTCTTTGGTGTTGTTATACACCAATATTCATCGAGAATTCGCATTTTAGTCAGAAATTACCCACGCGTGGTCATAAAAACTGATTATTTTCGGGACCGGTTCGTCGGATACCGAAATTGCGTAACCACGTTTGTGCCATTAACTTAAATTGCTCCGAAAAAGACCAGTCTTTAGAGAACATGATGCAAATGTTAAATCAACATCGCTCTCCATGTTTTTGGCACGTTTCCTTGAAAAATGTCCCGAGGGAATCATCCCTTGCTGTAGAAGATCCACGGCCTGTCGGGAGGGGGGTCCCGCTTAATTTTCGTAAGGAAAGTTGACAACGAGACTAAACCCTAATCAAATAATGATTATCCACACTGCGTGCTCATCAATCGGATACTGTAATTAGCTTCTCGAACATATTTTAATTGAGCTTTTTCTGAGTCTCTGATCTAGATCTTCTTCCTATGCTTTTATGCCGACAGTAATATATAAAAAAATATTTCGCCTCAAAATTACCCAATCTATTCTAAACATATTGCACGAACACTAACTCACTCGAAAATTTTCAAATCTTACCAATTTTGAATTTTTGCGTAAAATTCAAATGCAGTCATTTCGATTAATTTTTTTTGGAAATTGCTGATCCGAAGGTCCAGTCATCGTCGGCCTTGCAATTTTTGACGAAAATCGATGTGGAGGTCCAAATTGACAAAATTAAGAAGATTATGACTGAATTTGCGTCTGAACAATAAATTTTGGATTGGTTGGATGATTTCCCTGATTTCCTATATGCTGTTGTTTTGCGTAGGAATTGAGACAGCTTGGTCTTAGCTTATATCCTAGTATGTACACCTCGCATAACAATTGGTAGAAGTAGCCAGGACTGTAAAGCCATCATTTCACATTGGAAAAATAAGGGTTTTTTTTATATTTAAATTGGGCCTAAAAAAATTATCAAATTAGGTTTATTTATTTTTATTTACCGATTTGGGCCCGTGCAGCAATCATGGTGCCGCTCGGGGCCCTGTGCGTCAGTCATGGTGCCGCAAGAGGCCCGCCGCGGCAAAGGCGCCTAATAAAAGGCGCCTGCCTTCATCTTTTCTTTAAAAGCAAAGTCGATTCCCCTCCTTGCCTTTTCTCATTTCTCTTTCGCATTCTTTCATTCCTTCCTCGTCAGTATATCCTCCAATGAAGACTATTCTCCTCCATCTCATTTTCTCCATCATCCACATTCATTTTTCGTTTCTCTTATTCTTTTCCCTTGCCCTTATTCTCCCTCGCTTGGTACTTTTTTTTTGTCATCCTCTCTCGCTCATTGAAAAAGATCCTCCCTCGCCTCAAGCGCCTTTACTAGTCCGAACCCGACGACCCGCCATTAGTGCCAGACCGAACCATATTAGGAAGAAATGAATGTTCCGTGCATCACGGATACGTAATGAGATGGACTGGAGTACACCGAGTAGTAGCGTTTCGCGTAATCATTGCACCAACGTGAAAAATCGGAGCACAACAGGCAAACTTGTGCATACGAGATCAGCCCGAGGAATAAAATATAAATAGTGTATGAACATTGAATGTAATACATTTGATTTTCATACTCAATTTAGTTGTGTGAATTATGTAAATTAGATATATGAATTTTTGTTAATGTTATAATATCACAATTGTGGGATATTTATTAAGTTCCTTTGTTCCATTTGTAAACATGGCATAGAGCAATTATATTTAGCTGAGACTTGAGGATGATTCACTACTTACACAACAGACCCGACATAGATCACGGGTCATATGGGATGCTCGGGTAATTAAGAAATTTAGCAATTGATATGTCATTTATAACAGCGATATTGTAATAAAATTATTACTAATAGTTAATGTAACATTTCACATATAGATGAGAATCAAGTTCTTAGATGTCGACGAGGTGGATTGACGCTACATGTACCCGAACTTGAAGAGTGCATAATACTTGTATCTTCAAGCTTTGGGATTTTACGGAGTTTATATGATGAAATTTTTTCAACTTGATTGGCATTTGATTCCATATGGTCGAGGTGGAGGCTAAATGTCACATCTTCCATATGCCGGAAGGTAAATTGATCATCTTGTTCTAACAAGGCTTCTCATCGATGAACATGCGGTTGCTAGCCCTATTAATATGAATTGGGGCACTCTTTTTGAGGATCTACTTGGTAAGCACCCACCCCAATTGAGTGGTTCGGTAGTAAACTTAGACTGGCCGAGAGATTGCTTTAGTGCAATTCCCGATGATGCCGATGAGGTTACCATAATGCAAAGATGCTAGGGTATTCATTCTCCGGTTGCTTAGATGATCTATCTTTTTACGCAAATCAGTGCGAGGGTTAGTTTAATTTTTCTTCCACTACTAGAGCACCTCGAGTATGCTACGCAAGACATGTTGGGGTTCAAGAAGCACTGCGTGGTTATATCGGGAGCTATGCAGTGTGAATGATCCCTCGGCGTACCAAATCAGCAATGACCTACATGTATTGTAGATTTGGGCGTGGGATCGCTTTAGTTGTGTCTCCCCATCCATCGAAAATCGTGATCTTTTATCGGATACATCTCTCGGTAGTCGGCATGTGATCCGTTACTTTTTCGGTTCGCGAGTCATACATTTTTTTTCTACGTATAATATATGTAACTGTTTTTGTTTTTTGTTTATACAATCGGAGTCAAGCCCCGACAAACAATGGAGGTTCCCACACATGATTTGCCACATCCGCACTACCAACTTGTGTGACATCCAAATGTAAGTAATGATAGCAACCAACGTGTTCAATGTAATGTTAGCTTTTAAATTAATTCTTCGTTGACTTTGATATGTTTTAATACGATAACATATTACTTGGGAGCCCTACATCGATGACATTTTGCGGAATCTACCGGATTATTGTCCGTAGGGATAACACATTTGGAGGGCTTGTATCTCACGCATCTATTTTCACATTGTTGAGTGGCATTATCCGGACCGAGTACTTCGTCGGTTTGGTATGTAGCAGGCCATACCTACTCCTCCCCGTGATCATACGACCTTCTATGATATTGAATTAAGGCCAGTTGAGAGGGATTAGGTAGATAAGCACACACGATAGATTGATATATGAGACGGTCATCTTAACTATATAGTCCATGGTGATCCCTGCAATGGAGCCACTTTACTATCATTCGGAATATATGGAGTGGTACCGCGAGATATACACGAAGGTAAATTTCTTTAAAGGGAGGCGCAATGGGTGCACGGGATGATGGCATTTAATAAATCTTACAAATATATTTTGCTCCATCTCGAGAGAGCGGGGCTATATCGAGGATAGTTAGGGCAAAACTATATGCCTATAATGAGGAGAGATGGATAACAATGATGCCACCACCACAATCAGCACTTACAAGTAGGACCCATTGGGCCGCATGAGGATGATCAACCCGAAAGCATTCGATCGACCCGGAGGACCACTCGAGCTCATCCAGTTAGTGATTTTGTCCCCTACCCCTTGGCTTATCATAAGACAGATTTCATTCCGGGGGTTCACTCCGGGGTTCGGCTAGGCGAGATTTCAATGTAGGTCCGTGCTTTACCGGCCCATTTCATGAGGGATCCGCTCCTTTTGCATTTTGGGATAATCGATGACTCTAGACTCCAACTAGTTCTCCTAGTTCATATGAATCCAATTTCTCTCCTTTTTTTCATGCCCTCTTACAAGTAGGATATGTACTTGTCCGAGCATGTGGATATTTTTTTCACTTTGATGATAGATCCACATCATAGCCATGCCGGCCATCACAAGATATGCATTCGTCATCTACACATCCTACTCATTCGGAACCTCGTCCTCGTTCTTGATACAATACTAGACCTATCGAACAATGGAGACGACTGATTGCGGAACAAGAGGCCATGTAGGAGGACGACATCATTAATAAATGTACTTGGGGTTGAGGATTGTTATTTATTGTATCAATTTTGATTTGCTGGATTTTTTTGGCTCTTGGATTGTTATTGACGCAAGGGAAATGATAACAAGAAAAACTTTCCAAAAGATATACCGATATTAATAGAATAATTCATGTCTTTTACATAAGGCGGACGTCCTTTATATAGATAAAACTCTTTTAAGAATTAATATTTCTTAAAGATAATATAAAACGAAATATTGAAATCAAACCTAATCAAATCCAAAGAGAATTCAAATCGATATTGAATTATTATATTGCAAAGTTTCCTAAAATCGAAAAAGCGCCCAAAAACCTATCTAAAAGACTCGAAACACGAAAATACGACGTACACCACAAAGCAAAGTTGTGATAATTGATCGAAGGCCGTTTTGCTTTAACTGACTAAATTTGAATGCAATCCGAGCTCATCGGTCCCAATCAATGAATTAGCGGTGAAATCGCCCGATTTTCGCCGATCACTTTTTTCCAAGAAATCACACACCGGTTGTTTTACATCATAAAGTCATACATATTAAGGAATGATTGAATTTGTAAAACTTTTGTTTAAACTTGTTAAAAGAAAGCTTCATTTTTTTATTGATGAACCCGACCCAAACAGATGCTCCAAAAGGCTCCTTAAACAAGAGAAATCATCATAGTGAAAATTAGTTCCCAAAAAGATTAGGAGTGATTGGTTCTCGGTCCGATCCGGTCCATTATGGAATCGTGAACTAGGCTGGGAGAATCGGTTCTTAGTTTCAATGATCGAGAAACAGACCAAATGGTCTTGGAACCAAACCGATTAGTGTGGTTCGGCTCCCGGGCAATCTAAATTAGAAAAATCACATTTCATTTTTATTTGTCTTTGATTTTTTTTTGTTAATTACATACTCACTGGACCACCTCTCGTCAATTGCTTCGCATTATTGCTAAACTAAAAAGTCATACTAAGCATCCTAAGCATCTTAGGTTTAAGTTTCGATCTACATTTAGGAAATTTTTCTTGTTTAAAAAAATATTAATCGGTTCGTTTCCCTCCTAGAACCGGGAACCAAACCGAAACCCTCGAGAAATAGATCAAATCAACCGGTTCAATCGGTTCATTATGCTCAACCCTATAGTAAATATCCCATGATTATTCATTCGGCTTTAAGGCACAAACTTGCCTTTTGGACTGGGCCACCTATAGAACATTATCAAACTAGACTTCTCTACGAGTTATTCTTTTTTCTTTGTTTGCTGTATTTGGTGAATCACAAGGAGAACCACTTTTCTCTTGTGCTGTTTTTTTGTGTGTGTGTGTGGAAAGATACAATTTTTCTGCTGAGCAGAATATATCTTGACATCTAGTGGCTCTGTTTACCGTAGTATCATGGGACCGGTCGACCAGTGTCCACGAAGAACCACATGGGAGGTGGTCGGGAAACTTGTTCAAAGAACTTTGACGCCTAGTGTCTCCAGAAGAGGACAAAACAGGGATCGGTAATGAGTCTTGCAGTAGTTGATTAGCGCGTAAAGAAAATGTTTTCTTTCAGACTCTCTCTTTCTTGCCGGTTGTGACTAAGCAAAGGCAAGAGAAAGTTCATCCGCTCCTTCCTCTGCGGTGCTCTTCAACCAATCTTCTTCTTCTTCTTCTTCTTCTTCTTCGTGGAAACACGAGAAAAATGAGCACGAGCATCTGAAAGACGAATGCTCGCTTTTTTTATTCTACCTTCTTTAATTTTTATGTGCCGTAATGTCATAGGACACGTTGTTTTGGTGGCAACACGACGAAGTCGCTTTCATGTGGGGGCAGACGGGGAGCGTCTTGGCAGAGACCACCAAGCACTGAAAGAAGTTCCCTATAAGAAGCCCCCCTTCAATGGAAGGTGAAGGTCACACAAGAAGAAAGAGATTGATCATGACACAAGTTTGGAGAGAGAGAGAGAGAGAAGCGATGGGAAGATTTCTAGGCCTTGGGTTCACTCTGACCCTGCTGTTTTGCATGGCTCAAGGCGATGTCCTCTACTATGATTTCGTGGTGCGTATGAACATCTCCTTCTTGAGCTCTTTTAATTGCGTCTTTTCTTTGGCCAGACAGATCATTTGTTACAAGTTTTAGACTCTTTTGGAGACGCTACAGTCGACCACGATCTCATAATTCATAGATGATCTTCTTTTTCCGGCACGGCGATGATCGTCGCATCTAAATCTCTTGCTGAGGCCGAGTGTCACAGCATTCGCATACCAAACTACGTGCATTTTTTTTTTCTGAGGATTTCAACTTATTGAATGTTTGGTAGTAATGCCAAAATGTCTAAGGGTTGTGTGATTTATTTTACTTATTCTTTTGGGAGGTGGCTTCCAACCCCATTTGGACTCTTCCTTCCAGAAGAAAGTGCAGACGTAGGCCTTAGTATTGATTAATGTTACTCGTAGATAGTGATCGGAGATAGTGACGCACCGAAAGGGCCCTCCATCAATTTAATAAGAGAGATTGTTTCAGATGTATAACGGTCCAAGTTTGATGGGAGGATTTCTTTATTGGCGGCAGGTGAAGGAGACACCAGTGGAGATGTTGTGTGAGACGAACCGGACCGTATTAACCGTGAATGGTATGTTTCCTGGGCCGGAGATCCGTGCTCACAAGGGCGACACCGTTTACGTCAATGTCACCAACACAGGACCTTATGGAATTACCATTCACTGGTAGTAATAATAAATCCCTTCCCTCTCTCTCTCTCTCTCTCTCTCTCTCTCTCTCTCTCTCTAATAATGTACACACTTGTAGGCATGGAGTGCGACAAATAAGGTATCCCTGGTCGGACGGCCCAGAGTACGTCACACAATGCCCAATCCCTACGAACTCAAGCTTCCTTCAAAAAGTTACACTCACCGAAGAAGAAGGCACGCTTTGGTGGCATGCTCATAGCGACTGGACACGTGCCACTATCCACGGCCCTATAATCATTTTGCCTGTCAACGGCACCGATTACCCTTATGAGTTTGACGAACAACACACAATCGTGATCTGTAAGCTACTTTCAACTAACTTAAATGACAGAGTTAAGTTTTTCACTCGCACGCGCACAAATAACAATTTGTATTGGTTTTCTTACCAAAATTGCAATTTGGGATGATGTAGCTGAATGGTATGCGAGAGATACGAAGGACATAATCGACGAGGCTCTTGCTTCCGGAGGCGATCCAGACTTGTCCGTGGCCTATACCATCAATGGTCAACCAGGAGACACCTATAATTGCTCTAATGGTACTAATTCTAGACTTGAGGGTGATATATGCTATTAATATTAAAAAGAAACAGTCTTAATCAAAGTTAATGAAATAAAACTTTTTTACCTTATTGATTAAACCTTTTTTTTTTTGCTTTTGCAGATTCGACATATAATTTAACCGTTGTCCAAGGAAAAACATATCTCCTCCGGATCATCCACTCCGGGTTGAACGAAGAGATGTTCTTCGGCATAGCCGAGCACAACATCACTGTGGTCGGAATGGACGGAGCTTATTTGAAACCCCTCAATACCAATTTCCTCATGATAACTCCCGGTCAAACGATGGACGTTTTGGTCACCGCGAACCAAACCATCGGTCGCTACTACATGGTGTTCAGTCCATTCGTGGACACCAATGCCCCGTCCAACGAGAACGTCACGCAGGGGATATTCCAATACAGCGGCTATAACCAATCGGAGACTCCAGCGTTACCCGAGCTTCCGGGTTTTACCAACAAGAGCGACGCCGGAAACTTCACTATCCAGCTGAGGAGTTTGAATAGCGAAGATCATCCTTCCACGGTTCCGACCAGCATTACTAGGAACATTACGATCACGGTGTCCGTGAATCAGCAGCCGTGTCCTGCTAATCAAAACTGTACCGGTCCAGACGGCGAAATGCATTCGGCTAGCTTGAACAACATAAGTCTTTGGGCTCCATCAATTAGCATTCTCCAAGCATACTACAAGTACGTAAATCGCCAGACCTACAAATCTTGATCGTGTTTTTTCCGATTGAATATCTTTCTCAAGGTGATAGAGTTGATTCGGGTTTAAATATTCTCCAAATAGAAGCAATTTAACCGGTTAAAACCCTCATCGTCTTAAAGCGAAGGGATAATTCATCATCTAAAAGTCTCTATAACAATATGTTTTTGTGGTGTGTGCAGCAATATAAGTGGAGTCTTCAACAAAACATTTCCGGATGAACCACCTTTCGTGTTCGACTACACCGGGAATGTTTCGGCCTTAGGGGAAGCCGCCAACGTGAGTACCGAAGTGTTGATGATTAACTATAACGAGGAGGTCGAAATAAGATTCCAGGGGACCAATTTCGGAGCAGCGGAGAATCACCCGATGCATTTACACGGCTATAGCTTCTATGTCGTCGGAATGGGCGACGGAAATTTCAGCGACACCTACATATCAGAGTACAATACGGTGGATCCGCCTTACGTCAACACCGTCGGACTCCCCAAGAACGGGTGGACAGCGATTAGATTCAAAGCCGATAATCCAGGTACTATGACTCCATCGATTGTAAAGGCATAGAAACATGAAGTTTTCTTGGATTTAGACCTCGTGTGTGAATGCAAAATTGACAGATTAGTCTTTTTCGGATGCTTGTAGGAGTGTGGTTTATGCACTGTCACTTAGAACGCCATGCGAGCTGGGGAATGGCCACAGTCCTCATCGTCAGAGATGGGTCGAGCGACGATCAGAAAGTGCTGACGCCACCCGGAGACATGCCTCCTTGTTCCTGATCGTAATCAGGATGTTGTTTGCGTCGAGCTCTTAGGACGAAGGCTATTGATATCCCACTGGGAATAAATCATCTGAGTCTTGTATCGAACTTTGCAGTGACGCATCGTCAGTCTAATAAGTTTCCATCGTAACATTTGTTTCGGCGAGTCAAAAAGTTTTTCTTCGATTCCATGAGTGATTTGAAATGCATCCGCACGGTGCCGCCGATGAATCCAGAAATTATAGATAGAGGCGAAATTTTCAATGATCGTTTCAGTAAGTTTGTCAAACAAATTCGGCATAGTTAAATAAATTTATAATGTAAACTAACGTGTGTGTTCCACAATGTCATAGCCAAAATGCGTGCCAACTTTCGATCTTGACGTGAAGGACTCAATACAAGCGGAACCATTAACAACAGGATCATTGAGAAAATGTTAGGTAGTCCTGCCCCTATCATATTTGCGTAGTCGTGAACCACCCAGTGATTCGGTAGGCGCCTCTAGCGGAGAAATAAGATGGGTTGTGTCAAACTGTCGATGAGAGTTTGAGATTCTGCCGTTTTCCCGCTTCGCTAAAGTATTTCGACTCTAATGCCACTAAAATATCTAAGTGTCTGTGTATGGATATTTAAATGAAATAATATTTAGTATTCTAAAATTGATATTTCGTGCAAAACGGGAAAACATTGGTAAAATTAAAAAGTTTAGAATTTTAATTTATAACTAATTGGGTAATTATCTCATCTTGGTGCCCATGTATGGCCCAAAGCCCACGCATGTCTCTGCATATTTGAGTTTAATGGCCAAATCTTCACACGCATTGGCCCATGATGAAATTCTGCGCCACAGTCAAATTAGCCACACTGAGGTCGTCCGTCATGTATTCAACTTTGGAACCAGCAGGCATTAGGGTTGAGCATGGCCGAGTAGGTAGGTTCTGAACTTAGACTCTGAAACCGGCCCTATTATAACCGATTTTAAATTTTTGGAACCTGGAACTTGTTTTGGAACCTATCTTATTTTTTGGTCCAATTCCAGGGTCTACTCGAGAGTCTTTTTTTATTTGATTTTATTTTTTCCAGCAAAATAATATGAGTAGCAATGAAATGATTCAAAATAAAAGATGAAGAATAAAATTCACTATCTGCCAAAAGCAACAACCCATAATATAAGTAATAGAAATTACAATTCACCAAAAACAGAGGAAGTGAGGAAGCGAGACTAGAGTTTTTTTTTTTTTAATTTTGCTTCCAAAACCAATCCGGTTCCAATGTACTTGGAACCGAGAACCGGCATGATTCCAACCAGTTCCCAAAGGAACCGATTCCCCAACCTATCTTTCGGGGGTCCGATCTGGATTTAGGGTAAACCCGGTCCAGTTGGACACCCCTGTGCATGTAAGCTCGTGCACGAGATATGGTGGCAAAGGGTGGTCGAATGGTGCTATGATGACCGGAGCAACAATGCGATGTTGGTGGCCGGAGGAAGATGGCCGGTCGCTCGTCTGTGGCCCAGAGAAAGAGAAAAGAGAGAGAGATGACCACCGGCGCAAGCGCATGTATAGTAGAGTTTTTGAACTAGGCTTTCGTGTATAGATGACAATAAAGGCGAGCACATTTCGATGGTAACATCATCTCTAGCATTGCCCGGCGTTGCTTCATATTTATACTTGGCTTACGAAATGTCCAGATCGCATTGTTTCGGAGAATCATAGTTATTTCAGTTACTGTTACTTGCTCTTGGTTGAAACATGATAGTCTATTTTTCCTATTGTCCCCACATTGTAGGGTTTGGATATGCCACAAAGACTAACACTTTTTGGCATGTTTAACGATAAATGACCGATTAAATCTCATCATATGGTGTTCATATCTTTAACCCTAAGGCAGTCGAGCTAGACGATGGACAGAAGCTTGTAATCCTAGATGCAATATGGCCCTAAGAAACTAAGATTGTCATGCTAAGCATGCTTTAGGGTTTTCGAAACACAAACCTTAACTTTCTTGAGCATTGAACAAGCTAATCATAATTATGTTAAACTACCGAGAAACCCTAGAAAAAAAATATGAAGAGCACATGTAGGACGAATCTGCATGAAGATCAAATTCCTACCTAATAGAGGCGTCCGATCTCTTCTTTGCGCCCTTCACCTAATTCCAATACCTGGGCCATTCTTAAAAGGATCAAGTTAAAAATATGCAATTAGTCACCAATATGGGAGATGAGCCATCAAATTATACTTTTTCAGACTCATTTTACGAATTATGGAGAGTAGAACCGATTTACAATGCACGAATTGTGTTTGACATGCATTTTTGTCATGGTCTCACGTTTTCGGTTCGGGGATTTCTTGATATATAATTGACTTGATTTGATAGAATGAGATTTTGGTAATTTCCGATATAGATTTCCTGTGTGCTTTTGGGAGTGCTCACCGCAATAAGTGCAGTTACCACCAATTCGCGACTCACTACTACCATCCAAAACTTTAATCCTATATAAAGAGCCTAAATTTCCCTGAATGAACTTGCACACATAAAACCTGTTGAAATGGAGAATTTTGACTTGAACATACAGAAGCGGGATGTAGATGCAGAAATTTCAAATTCCTGGAGCAGTAAACGAGCCGGTTGGATCACTTTCCCCTTCCTCGCAGGTTGATTTCTCTCTCTGCGTAAGCATGCGCACTGGATTTGTCACCGGCACATAAATCTCATTCACAAAGTTATGCAAGCAGCTCATCCCATAATGATGCATGCTTTTCACAGATTGTATCATCCATGATAGTATTGTCGAGACGCATTTCTCTTTGTTAAATTGGACTTATACCCGAAGCATTAACAGCACATTAATCTCAAGGACTAGAGTTTTCACACCAAGTTTGACTATAAACTTCCTTTTTAGGCAGAAAACTTATGAATTTGCCATTTATGACCGTCTTAGATCGAAAGTTTGACATGAGGGATTAGTTCAATTTATACAGGTGGATTGGTGTCACTGACGTTAGGCCGAACGGGGTGGCTGATGAACTTGATCGTGTTTCTCATCAAAGAATTCAACGTGAAGAGCATCGACGCGGCGCAGATTTTCAATGCCGTCAATGGTTGCATCAATTTCCTTCCCCTTCTTGCCGCAATAGTCGCCGACTCTTTCCTCGGCTGCTTTTGGGTCGCCTCCATCTCATCCTCTATTGCCGTGATGGTAATAAATCAAATCCATAACAACATTTGAGGAGAACGAAAAACAAGTATGGGTTGCGATATCCCTAATTATCATCATCTTTCTTTGCCAACATTGTAGGGAATACTTCTTTCATCCCTAACAACGACCCTAGCTCCATTGAGGCCCGACCCATGCGTGGGCAAATCGAGCTCCTGCGCAAGCCCATTGAAGCTTCAATTCGCGGTCCTTTACGCGGGTATAGCCCTAGCGACTCTCGGTTTTTCGGGAACGAGGCTGACCATGGTGACATCAGGAGCGAACCAAGTCGAAACCCAGCAAGACCAATCCACCTTCATCAACTGGATCTTGTGCTTCCAATTTGGGTCTCTCATTGTTGGGAGCACGGTCATTGTGTAAATCGAGGACAGTGTCAGCTGGGGCCTAGGGTTTTGGCTATGTGTTGCCGCGAATGTTATCGGCCTCGCTATTTTCCTGCTCGGAAGCCGGTTTTACCGACATGGCAAGCCCCGAGGGAGTCCGTTCCTAAGCTTAGCTCACATCATCTTTGCTAGTATCCGGAAGAGGAAGATCGCGGTCCCATCCGACGCCGACGGTTACTACTATGGGCAAGACAGAGACAGTAAGGCAGTACTCGTACAGCCTCGAAAGAACTTGAGGTAACGACATGAGAATATTAGACCTGAACCTTCTGCACTTCATTGAAAAAAATTTCATTTTCCTTTTGACCTTTTGGCAGGTTCTTCAACCGCGCGGCCTTGAAAACCGAAGGAGACGCCAAGTCCGATGGCTCGGTAGAGAAAAGCTGGAGGCTATGCACGGTTGGCGAAGTGGAAGATCTGAAAACCCTAGTAAGTATATTGCCATTATGGTCAACCGCCAGACTCTTGGCCACTCCAATGGCTTCCCAAAGCAGCTTGACAATCCTCCAAGCTATCGCGACGGACCGCCACTTAGGACCCGTTTCGAGATCCCGGCCAGGTCGTTCCTCGTCTTGACCACCGTCGCCGCGGTGCTCTCCATCACCATCACCGATCGCTTCCTATGCCCCATGTGGCAGAATCTGATGGGCTTGGCCCCGTCTTTGCTCCAGCGAATCGGGGTGGGCCACGTTTGAATGCGCTACGAATGGTTATATCTGCACTAGTTGAATCACATAGGCTCCAATCAGCCCACTCCAGTAACCTTCCCATGCCAGTATCAATGTCCGTCTTGTGCCTATTCCCTCAACTTGTGGTCGTTGGGGTTAGTGAGGCATTTCATCTGCCCGGACATGTCACGTTCTATTACCAGAAGTTCCTGTAGAAATTCTCGAACAGTGCGACCACGGTGATCGCCGCAGTAGAGGGGATCGCCTACTACCTGAGCACCGTATTGGTCGATCTGGCCCGTCCGCACACAGGATGGTTGCCAGAGAATTTGAACGACGGGAGGCTGGACCTTGTGTATGAAAGATTTATGAAAATTAGAAGAATTGTACTGGATGCTGGCCGTTTGAGAGGTTTTAATATTTTTATTTTGGCTTGGCCGGGGTTGGGGTTGTGAATCTTGGCTATTATTGTACAATTGCTAGGTTCTACAGAGAAGAGGATGGCAGCAACTCCTAGCCAGCGTGAAATTTGTGAAAACTAATAATGTCACTTGCAATGAACAAGAATGAGAGATTCGACCCCACAAGCTAGAAATTCAGCGTTATGCGTACCAAAAAAGGAAAAAATTAACATGTATTTGGTTAATCGGCAAGAGTTTTCGTTGTTTAGATATCAACGCTCTGAAATTATTTGAATGTTGTGGAAATTTTCTTCGCAAAGTACTTGAATTTCGTGTCATCCGGAAAATTATTAATAATTTACATTTGACTATCCATCGGATGGAGAACAAAATTTTATTGCTCGGGTTGAATTAGTACTAATACAATCGTTTTAGGACTTTTCTAATACGTTTCCCTAATTTGCTAAGACAAGTCCATTGGCTAATGTAATATGTCGGAAATAGTTTATACTTACCTACATACGTTAAATTCACAATATTTTTAATTGGGATATGTAAATAAAAATCGTTTCCACTTGTCAGGGGAAAGCACTTAAAGGAAATAATATACTTTTTTTATTTTGGTCCAAGGAAATAATGTACTTAAAAAGGTATATAACTTGTTATTTGCAGGTTAAGGTGAGTTGGAATCTGGTACACCGTCAGTACTTCGACCTCACCCAGGATGAATCGGTGTACTACGATTGCAATGAACAAAGAAGCTAGGTCTGTTCTACTCATACTAATTCGTTCCTAAACTTTTTTAAATTTTATCCTTTTAGCCCCATTCATTTGCACGAGAAGTCAATATAATCCTTTCGATGAATTCTCGATAGAAATCACCGACGTGGCGATTCATTCACCATCAGCCATTTTACACAGCATGCCGTTACCTCGATGATTTCCGATGAAATTTTGTTGGAAGGATAATATTTGCAAATACGCGCAAAAGTTTATGATCGAATTAATAAAATTGAAAATTTTTTGAATTAAGTTGATATTCGCGCAATTGATTTGACAACTTTCCATAAATAATATACGTTAAGTGGGTGGGCGTAAATGAACTCTACCTCCACGTCACAATTTATGGGTGGGTTGAGGTACGAGGTGAATTAATTCACTGAGCAAAAGTCATCCCTTTGTCAAGACATTGCAGCACTTGTCCGGTGTTAATTTACATGTCCATGTGTGTCTCCACGTTAATCTCGGAATGGCAATAGTTGAAGCCACGTTTTTCATATGCTAAGATTGTTATCTTCTCATCAATGCCAATATAAATACAAGAAGAAATAATCATAACGATAATAATTTGATGTCGCCTTTCTCTAGTCCGCTCTTTCTTCTTCTTCTTCTTCATGGATTGATCCGCCGCAGTGCTGATCGGCGCCCTCCGTCCGCAATGCCGCTAGCCTTGCCACGCCGTCACCATTGCCACAAAGCCCTCACGAACACCTACCCATAAGTTCAAATTAGTTTAATATGCAATCTATGGTAAGTTTGAATTGTAGTCGAAATAATATGCCAATTAAATGATCATTCTTCATGTATATAAATTTCATTTGTCATCTTGAAAATGAGACGAGTGTTTTGTGGTTTGAAGTTTTGAAAGGTATTGACACTAGCAATATCCTCGTGCATCGCCAAGCTTTTCTATAAAAATAAAGGCAGAAGGACACCAAAAGTGCTAAAGTTTGTGTACGACACTCGGTTTAGTGCCATTTTTTTTTTACGAATCACTTAAGTGTCAATTTTTTTTAAATGATTATTTTAGTACCAACTCCGATCAGCTTAACTGAAAATTTTACGTGGCATTTTTTAATGGGTCACGCTCTTTGATACTCTTTTTTTATATGTTTCGACCATTCTATCCTTTGTGTGGCCCACCACTTCGATACAATTTTATATGATTCTCTTTTTTATGTCAACTCTTTTATTTCGTTTTTCTTCTTTTTTTCCATTGCGGTTCCACTTTCCTCCTCCTATATTACCTTCCATGGTGCAAGAAGTTCCAATCTTTTGCTTGTTTCTTTCATAATTATTGTTTGTTTTTTTCAATTGTTTCGTTCATGGGTTCTTCATCTGCATCCACATGGGTTTTATTTGCCACCGCCCAATTGTGTCTAATACTGTATGTTGTGATTCTTGAATTTGTTTTCTTTTCCCTTTCTGTGTTTCTTACTTCTTCGCCTACAGCTTTGATGGAGAAATTTATAGGGATGTATCTTTTGGCTTCTTGTCCAGAGAGCACTGAGCGTCAATTGACTTTTAGAGTTTTCTTGGTACCAAGATCAAATCATGGCTTGAGGATGAAGATCTTTTATGCCTCTCCCGCATAACAGGGGCCCTCTCTTCGTATAGAATTTTCTTGATAGCAAGTTCAATTCGTTGCTTCAGGCAGAAGATGATTAATGCCCATCCATGAAAGGTAATCTCGGAGGAGAAAAGGGGCTCACGCTGGGGAGGTTATCGGTGAGCCCAATGGTGCCGACAAAATTGTGGAGGAAGACGGAATTGGCATCATAGATACTAAATAGAGAATGTCGGGAGGGTTTTCAGAAGGAGTGAGAGGCGTAGAAGGGAATCTCAAAATTATAAGGGGAGTGGAAAAAGCGCAAACCTTTTTAATTAATAACATAAGCCCGCATGGCTCGCGCAGATAATTCAATCAAAATTTAAAATTTTTTAAAAATATATAAAAAGTTAAAAAAAATAAAAAAAAGTTTAAAAAATAAAAACACCAAGAATTGCATCATTTTTATCTGCAAAATGACAATCGCCGGCAATGGCAATCTCCAGCATTTCTATCTGCAAAAACATCGGCGAAAAATTTGCTCGCTTATTTGTATTGAAAAAATAAAAAAATAGAAAAATAAGCTAAAGAGAAAAAAAAAATAAATAAATAAAGGGGTTGTTGTGGCGAGGGCTTTCCCATGTGGACCCATTTTTTATTTATAAATGTCATGTCATTAAAATGTTTTAATTAAAAATGCCATGTCACTAAAATGTTTTAATTATAAATGCAACGCATATTTTTAGGTCGGAATCTCGTGTCGTTGGCACTCAAGTGATCGTTTTTTCCTCCAATTTGGTATTTAAGTGATCGACAAAAAATTTTGATATTAAAGTGAGTGTCGTACACAAACTTTGACACTTTTGATGTTCTTACCGCCTAAAAATAAAATGAAAGAAAAACGCTATATATATATATATATATATATATATATATTTGTGATTCAATACATACTATTTGGAGAATCTAATTTGTGATCATTGAAACAATCAGAATGCTTGCAAGAACATAAAGATAATCGTGGACGACCGACCATGCGAAATGATGGCCCGTCCAACTCTTGGACAACCCTGGCCACCAGGCGGGTGCCTGACCAAGAGGTGACCGGGCTGCCGGCCAGGACCTGGGCGCCTGGAACATGCCCAGAAGCTCGCCCCCTGTCGGACTTGATTCATATGACTTGTAAATCCTATTTCGAAATCTTTGTTCTACACAACTTGTAATTCTATGCCTCTATTGTCCGATGACGATTCAGATGAGCACTTTTAAATTGCAATTCACATACTAACTCGTAACACTCCTCGAACGTTCCCCGGCCTCGCTCCACTTGAGACTATCGCGAAGAACTTTCTGGTGGTGGCCAATCTGACTGCCCGCACATCGCATCTCCTCCATCGAAAGGCAAGTCACGACTGCTGCGATCACCGAAGGCCGGTGATGGAGAAACCTCGAATCGGAGACGAGGGCAAGGAGAGAGAGCTCGAAAAAGGTCAAGAATCGATCCATCTGCGGGCTGGTGTGGAAGTGCAGCCTTCGAATGATGTGACTGAGGAAGGAAAATGGAGTGACCGGGTTCATCCTCCACTCGAGCTTGGAGAGCACTAGGAGTTCCATTCTTTGGACCGTCTTAGGCTCAAACTTGTAGCTTGGTACCTCGACCTGTGGCAATAGTATGGTGTTAAATTATTATTGAAATTACTAATTTTTAAGGCAAGCTGAATGACAAGCAAAAAAATTAAAAATGTTCACAAGATTTCAACATACTTGAAGAGCTGAAAGAGTTGGAACATGGATCTCATTAACTTTGGCAGCCAAAGAGAGACAAGCAACAGCCACCAACTGCACCATCCACGGCTTCATTTCCGCAACCCAGATGTTCGCGACAAGCCGGTCGTAATAGTCGACCGACAGGATCTCCGTGATGCAAGAAAATGCGTAGCGCCGACACACTCGATGTGTCCACTTTATCGCCTCTCGACGAGCCCCGTCGAGAGCTGAGCCCTCTTGAACATGTTCTCGGTAACTGCGGAATAGCTGCTCGGAATGTGCTTGCTCTTCTCTGGACAAGAGGCTTTGAAGCTCGAGGTCGTCTTCTTCTTCTTCTTCCTCCTCCTCTTCAAGCTTCTCTTGTTTCATGAATCGGTAGTGCCGAGAAGGCGACGATTCTTGGTTGCTTTGTTCTTTGGTTTGCTCTTCCGTGAACCAATGTTGCTCATTGCAACGAAGATTCGGACTATCACACATGAGATTGGCGTGCTCTGATTCGGCGGTGTGATTCTTTCGAGCCCTTGTCTCTTAGATCTAGCTTTTCTAGTCAACACCTTTTGTGGGTCAACCTTCGTTAATAGATATAAATACGCAAACATGAAGTAGATATTATATCTTTTAATTAGGTGTGGACAAGGAGACCTGAGGGTGGGAAATCATTAATTGAAGAGTTGATAGTGGTACCACACACGAGAAACCCAATCACATACGTAAGTGACTGTCGAGCCTTTCATCAAGGTGGTCCATCAATCGACACATGTTAGGAGCGCATAACGTTGACGAGAAAAAATATAGAAGAAGACAAATGGAAAGTCTTTTCAAAATCAGAAAGCGAAAATCCACCCAGGCAATTTCTTTCATATCAATTTTCAGAGTTGCAAGTTAGAACTACAAAATATATTACCCCAATGTATAATAGGAGTCTTGGACATACAAAATTGTGATGGCAATTACATGTATGCAATTAGCAAGAGTAATTTTCTTCTTTACATTAACGTGGATGATAATTCAACTCAATGTGTTTTGTCCTCAAGTGAAATATCGAATTCTTTGCAAGACAAAGAACACTTTAACTGTCACAAAAAAAAAAAAAAACATTATCTTGCTCCTTGCCTATATCCTTCATAAACTTCTTTAACCAAATCATCTTCTCACTAGTTTCAAATATAGCAGTATACTCTCCTTTAGGAGTTGAAAGGGACACACACTTTGAAGTCTAGACATCCAACTGATTGCAGTGTCACCTAAGGTAAAAACATAACCCGAGTTGCTCTTCCTATTCTCCAGATCATTATTAAGATCTGCATCGACAAAGCCTTGTAAAGTTACACTACTTTTGTAAAACAGAGTGTTATACTTGGAAGTTCCTCTCAAGTGTCTTAATAGTAACTTTACAGACTTCACAGTGCTTCGTTCATATATTAGTCATATATTTGCTCACAACTCCCACTACATGATATATGTTTGGTTTGGTATACATCATAGCATACATCAAACTGCCAACAACTAAGGCATATGACACCGTAACCATGTATTCTTGCCCTACGTCCGTCTTCGGCAAAGGTGGGGAGAGGAAGGGGTCGCAAGAGAAGATTAGGAAATGGTACAGTGCTGAGGCCTCCCCCCGCCCCCCACACAAACTTTAGGGAAGCTGACTATGCTGACCCTTGTGAATCGGCCTCTGCCTTGCTAACCCTTGCATGGCAGTCGCAAGGGTGGCTACTGCCACGAAGCAAGGGCTGCAAACCTCACCAGTGGCTTGGCGAGGGTAGCCGGCCCTTCGGCCACAAAGGTGCGGCACTCCTACCCATCACCTTCGACAAAAATAATGCCACATCGGTTGTGTTGAATAAATGAAGAATTAGTAGACTTATGTCACATGGATTTTCCGTGCATGAAAAGTAACGAAGTCCACGGAATGACTAATTTTGAAAGATGACAATAAGTTTTAGGTTTTACATGACCCAAAAGAATAAAATTCACATGACGAATCTGTGCAGTCATTGGAATTCCTACCGTACTTGTTCCTTAAAAATTTGACCTACATGGGCAAGAGAGGGACGAGGAGACAAGTGAGGAGCAAAGCATTTAAACGGCAGACCGTGGGTTCTGTCCCACATGGGATCTAACTGCCAACCATTTGTATTTTTGTTGCAGCATAAGATTCCTCTGCAATGAAGATTTTAATGAGCTGAGTACTAAACACTTGTTAAATCACCAAATTAACAAACTACGAATTTTGATATAACTATACTCTAAATAGCACCGACACACACGACACGTAGGCACTTCATTTCTATAAAAAAAAATAGAGAATTTCGACACGTTGGGACACATTATATATTGAATATATATTTTTATATATACATAATAAATTATCGCGTATATATAAAAGTATCGCAGCGAGTTTTTTCTTCTTCTTTTGTTAGGAATTCATGATTAAGTTTTTTGGAGCCTAACTGGGTATATTAATTTTGGGGTGGCGAGGTGTATGACTTAAGTAATAAATTGACATTTGCACCCCTAATGTATTGGAAATGCTAAAATTGACCCATGCGTGTTGAAATAGTATGCCGAAACGCCTGGACTCGCGTATCGCCGGCTTGTCCGGAATGCCGACAACGTGTTGGATGTTTGGCACCTATTGACCACTTGTCAATCGAGTATCGTAGAGTGTTGGACGGGTGTCGGTGTTCGATAAGATACGGAGGTCTCCCGAAAGTGTCGACGCTTTCTAAACTATAATGCAATAAAAAATAAATATCAAAATATATTAATTAAGTACGCTTAATAAGTATTTCGGAAACTCCTAGGCTAACTCGATCTTTATAATTTTGTTTTTGTCCTATGAATAAGAACTTTTCAAGTTTCAATTGTTAGTTCTTTGGTTCACAAAGAGCGGGAAAGATTTATTCTTGGGAATCGTGACCTGACATCTCCTTTTTTTCTTTTAGATTTTGGGACATTATTACCTCATATGCGTGACGGTCTCTCCCCATTAACCCATGACGTCGGACTTCACCTAACGTTTTTTTTTGTTGTTGGGGGCGAAACACCTAACTTTGTTTGCACGAGTGAAAAAATGTCGACTCCGACAAAAAAAAAAAAATCGTCAAATGAGTGGTTCTCCCATTTTTTTATTTTTATTTTTTGGTCATAGACTTGCTCTCCTTCTATCTGGCGACAAATATATGATTTCAGAAGTAAGATTATTTGAATGACGGCTAATACTACAAAAAATTGAAATTGATATACATGTGATAATTTATCTCAAATTACTTTTTCTACCATAAAAAATCCAAACTAGTGCGGTTGTGACAAATCTATCATAAGCTATTTTTCGACTACAAAAAATTTCGAAACTGGTATACTTGTGACAAATTTACCTTCCCTTAATTTTCATTAAATATTTACAGTCAAATTATCGAGTTGGATGCCACGTGGCAATTGACGGTTAGTTTGGGATTTTTACCCTTTATTTATCATAGATATATCAGTTTGGAGTTTGTTATATTATTAACCAAATTTAATGAAAACTAATGGAGGGTAAACTTTTCTTGGTATACCAATTTGAGGTTTTGAGTGATCAAAAAAATTAGTTTGGGGCAATTTGATTTTAGCTTTTTGTTAGTCAAAAAATAATTTAAGGTAAATTTATCACAGTTATACTAGTTTGAAATTTTTTGTGGTAAAAAAAGTTTGTTGTAAATTTATCACATGTATACAAGTTTGGGATTTTGATGGTAAAAAAGTTGGGTTAAATTTGACACAAATATAATAATTTGGAGTTTTTTGTGGTATTAATACTTAGATTAATTGTCAGTATTAAAAAAAGTTATACATTCACTTCGTGTTTGTTTTTGTTGCGCAAATAGTAGATTAATAAAAATCTTAATCAATAAGGGTTGCGACATTTAGTAAATTTGTGTTTATCTTCTCTACACGTATTGATCCTGGTGGCTTTGTGGAACCCATAGATATAGGAAAAATATCAAATAAGGGCTGAAGTACCATTATTTTCTCAAATAAGGTCATAAGTGGATATTATTTCAAATAAGGGCCTGAATTCAACAAATCGACTCAAATAAGGCCTAAAATGGCCAAATCATCTAAAATAAGAATTTTTAGCCGGTTGACGAGCATGTCACTATTTTGGTCATCGAAATAAGGGGTATTTTATTATAAAAAAATTCTAAGTACAGATTTTTTTAATCTTTTGATTTCCGTTACTTTCCTTTTCTTTTTATTTTTTTTCTTCCCTCCCCGGCCTAAGTCGGCCATCGACGGCCTTAGGCAAGGGTCACCCTCGCCACCGGGGCGAAGGCAACCATCGCCAAATCCAATGAGGGCAACCCTTACCCTCACCATCCAAGCAAGGGTTATCCTCGTTGGATTTAGCGAGGCCAGCGAGGGCGACCCTCATCTAAGTTCGGCAACCTTCGTCGGCCCGGCGGAAGGAAGTAGAAAAAAGCAAAAGAACATAAATATAAAAAGGTAAAAAAATTCAAAAAAGTAAAAAGACGAAAATGCCCTTCGGCATGCGAGGTCGACCCTTTTTGAGACCGATATGACCACTTTATGCCCATATTTAAAGAAAATTTGGCCACTTCATACCCCTTATTTGAGAAAATGAGGGTATTTCAAGGCCTTATTTGAAATTTTCCCATAGATATATAATTTCCTTCTCTCTCTTACACAAACACACAAAATTGAATTTGTCCACTGATGCCCTAATTTATTTGAAGGAAAAATTACCTAATCAGTTTTAAAAGTGCTATACGAATACCGATTCAGTTATAAGCTTTTCAATTTAGTTAATTTTGTCATATTCCTTTGCGTGAAATTTCATTATAGTCCTTTCGTCAAATTTTCGCTGAAAATCGTTGATATGACCATCCAATTATCGTTGATCTTCCTATGTGGCACACCATCACGTTAACAATTTTCAACAAAACTGGTCGGAAGGACTATATTGAAATTTTACTCAAATATTTTGGATTAAATTGGTAAAATTGAAAATTTTGTGATTGAATTGACATCCGTACAATAATTTAGGTCTAATTGGACAATTTCCCCTTTATATGAGTGGCGTCTTTATCCCATTAAATATTTTTTCATTTACTGTTCAATCAAATATCAATTTTGTGCTGCTAATATTTTTTTTTTGTTTCCGACCAATTAAACTCTTTAAATGAATAATATGACTCGAATGAGACATAAAAAGCCTAAGTCACAAGAGATAAAAAAATTCCAAACGATGAACTAATATCAATTTCAGTTACTTAAACGACAAAAAAAGAACAATGCAACACTAAATTCCAAGGATATTTTCGGCTTATTTATTTGTTGCAAATAATGATAATTCCTCACAACCGTTGACTATTGAAGCCATCGTAAGGCTATGTGATTCAAAAGAAATGAAGTCTATATATGAGGATTCAATCTTGAGGGATGTCACCTGTGGCCAAATGTTTGCTTATTAATTTTCTCTTACGAAAGAGGGGTATTTTTGTAAATGAGAAGTGGTGAAACTTTCTCCTTTTAATAAGTGGCGAACAAAAGTGTTAGAACAATCCAAATGGTTAAGCTTGAAGCTACGTTTGGCAGATAGGAAGTCTGGATTTTATTATCCTACGTTTGGTTGTTGTCCAAAAATACGATAAGGCTATATATAAGAGGGATATAATCTGAATTAAATAATTTCATGTAATGGTGGGATAAAAATTGATAGGATATGTCTCGTACTTATCTCTCTTCTCTATTCCCTTCTCCGCCACTCATAACTTTCGCCATCACCCACAGCCTCCCACCGAACTCCATCCAATTGCAACCGATGAGGCTCTTCATGGTGACAAGCTCAACTCGATCTTAGCCAGCTCCTCCATGCCTGACCTCGACTCGACCTTGGCCATGGAGGAGCTCTAAGGCCAAATCTAAGGGACCAGCCATCGTGCCCTTTCATCGTCACACCGCACCCCCTTCCTGGCCAAATCTAGAGCAATAATTGGTGTCCCCCTCTACGTCGCACGCCTTCATTGCATGAGCAGCCGCACTTTCATCTGCCACACCTTCAAGCGCTGGCCTTGACCTCAGCAGCGGCCTTGAAGTAGGGGTGGCGACCGAACCAGTGGTTGTTGAAGATTGCAGGCTAGCGATGTAGATGGAGGAGCGACTGATGATTGTTGAAGACTTTCCATTATGGTAATGCCCGGGAAGCTTGGACGTTGCGAGGGCTCGAAGATCTGAACGGTTCACACACAATCCGTGAAGGGCGAAGAGGAGCAGGAGGAGGTGGAGGACGGCAAGGAGAGTGTGGTGGGATTTGCCAACAGAAGAGCCACTATGTCCGCGTTTTATTCATCTGGATGGTGGATATTCAATTCAGCTTGGATATCTATATATTTGTCCTACATCGTATAAGATATTAGAAATCCATGGACATCTGACCTGTATAATACCCTGCATTATTTCTTTACTCTTACCAAGAGTCATAAATCCGAAATTGAAACATGAACCAGGAGTTGACCATAGTACATGTCAAGAAAGGAAAAGGAGAGAGAACAAGGGCTGAAGTACCCTGTTTCTAGTTTTCCTCAGTATGCATGATTTGTAACTTACTCGTGAACCTTAGACGTAGTCTACGCTTTTTCCGTGCATAAGAGGAGCTTGGAACAATGCTGCTAACCTTGCTGGGCGACAAAATAAAATATTCAGATGACTGAATACAGTCTAAGTGTTATATGTCAAGTACCATGCTATTTAGTAATACTTCCTTTTCCTTACTACAAAAAATAAAAATTTACTTCATTGGTGACATTTAAAGTTCTTATCCTGTGATAAAAATCATGAAACTTACGGTTTATATTCTCTCAAGAAAAGAGTTACTTGATGAAAGATTATTGATATGTTGGGGATCAGGTTCTTCCCTAGACTTTATGGCTTGATAAGATGCCCTTCGTATATCAATTTCTTGGGAAAATTGCCTACTTAATCATAAACTTATTGAATGGATGCCAACACAATCCTAAACTTTTTCATTTTGCAAATTTAGTCTTGTACCTTTACGCAAAACTCTAACGTAGTTCTTTCGATCAAATGTCCATAGAAATCACCGACGTGGCGGCTTAGTTATCACCGGTCATCCTACGTGGCACGAGTTCTACGTTAGCAATTTCCAAAAGAATTAAATAGCACTTTGGGTGCTTTTAGGTGGCGATTTCACGAGAAATAAGCACCCTTTTAAATGCGTAATATGATCATAGAAACCTTAAAGGTGTTCATTAAGAATAATTTAAGTGATTACAACAATCTTCTCTATGTTTTTTTTTTCAACTATTGAAACCTAATGAGAAATTCAAACTCAAACCAAACTTTATAGAAACCCTTATGTTCTACTAAAAAGAATGATAATTCGTTTTTAGTACGTAATCTAAGAAACTCAAAATTATGTGAAAATGTTTTACTCCATAAGCTTTAGAATATTAGAGCTCGATGCGGAATACATTTCATAGCATAAAAAGCCATTATCATCGTAACAAACACATAATAGTACACAGAAGAGGTTTCAGAGGAATAATCATTCCTCTCCTTTTTTGTCTTTATTTTTTTTTTCAATTAATGATACTCAAGCTATTTTAAGAAGGACCAATCTGGCTAAATCTAAGATTGTCCTTACAAATCAGTTAGAATAACAGGTAAAAAAAAATCATTCTACAAACTTCCTATATATGCTACAACTTACAACTCATGCCAACACTCCCCATCAAGTTAGTGCATAGATGTCTTTGATACCCAACTTGTCAAATGAGTTGTGGAAGATCCTACTCAAGACAGCCTTTGTAACTGTTGACGCCTAAATTTTGACTAATTTATTGCATAAAAATTAGAACTGATTTTAATTCTAAACAAAAATCATCTCACATATTCATTTAGCATTGGCATATAATTTGAGCTTAATTTAACAGGGAGTCTGGACTAGGCATGGGGTGGAAAAATGCACCAAGAAGATTTGAGTTTGAAAGAAATATTTTCTCGGGGAATCGTATTGCAAATACTCGAACTTCGGGGACTTTATTGCAAATACTTGAAACTTCGGGGATTGGATTGCAAATACCAAAAGAAGATGGGGAAAGGAAGATGGTGAAGAGAAGATAATGAAAGGAAGATGAAGAAGAGAAGATGAAAATGGAAGATGAAGAAAGGAAGATGAAGATAATGAAAGGAAGATGAAGAAGAAGATGAAGATGGAAGATGAAGAAAGGAAGATGAAGATGAAGAAGAGAAGATGAAAATGGAAGATGGAGAAATGAAGGTGAAGAAGAGAAGATGAAGATGAAGAAGAGAAGATGAAAATGGAAGGTGGGAAATGAAGATGAAGAAGAGAAGATGAAGATGAAGAAAAGAAGATGAAAATGGAAGGTGAGGAAATGAAGATGAAGAATGAAGGATGAAGAACTTTGCCTATAAAAGAAGAAGAGTTTTTTTGGGGGAGGAAAAGAGAATTGAGAGAGTTTTTTTGGGGTGGAAGAGAAGAGAATTGAGAGAGTTCTTGGAAAAAAATTTGAAAAGAGTTTTGAGAGGGTATGAGAGTTTTGAAGCCCGATACTACTATTGCCAATTTTGCACCGATCAACACAAGCTAATTCTTGGTCCATCCCGATCGTTCAAGCTCGTCGCAAAGAAAAGAAAGCTAAGTGATTTCCTAACTTCCTTTAATTTCGAATACAAATTAGCTGATTTTCTCTACATCGATTTTCTCTATGTTTTTATGTTAAATAACATTGCATATCAACGATGAGACATCGATGGTACAAGAATAGAAGGAGAGCAAAAAGGGAAAAATATCAACGCCCGATTGCGGTCTCATGAAATTCCAACGAGATGAGAAAGAAGCGTGAATGAGAGATAGGACCAAGAGATTTCTCGGTCTAACGAGTCACCAAATCGGTCCAATGGTCAAGACAAGCCCGGAGCACAAGTTTGGTGCACGAGTTCAAATTGGGGAGTAATCTTGAACCTATTTCATCCTAATTCCATGTAATTTCTTTATTTCAAACAAATGTCAATGGAAGAAAAACAAAAAAAAATGATTCTTTGATCTTCAAGTAGAATTCATCAAATTTGTCAAATCCATTATTTTTTCATGAATTTTAAGGTACCGAAAGGGCATTAGTTGTAATTAATGTAACCAAGTCCCCGGACTCTTAATCTACGGTTCGCGAAATAAGATAGTTTTCTCCCGCTATTTTATTTAGGTTTCTAATCGACCTACCGAAAATGATTAGTGGCGACTCCAAATTCAAATCACATTGCATGTTAATCATTCGAACCTTAAGTTGCGATTTGGTATGGACTTGGGAGAGTCCGAGTTAGGTTAGTTAATTAATTAACCTGATAATCCATTAGCCCGGAAATAATAACTTGTTTATTATTTTTTAGGTCGCGACAGACTTAGGCGACTCCATTGGGGACCCAAAGAGGACTTAGGCCGGATAAGTTCATGAAAAGGAAAATTACTTGATTTGGCAATCTTGGTTGAATTTTAATCCCTAGGTGTTAAATGGTTTTGCGGGAAGGGAGTTATAAGGGGAGGAGTCTGTGGCTAACCTCTGTTTTGCGGGCTTGGTGATGAGAGTTTTAATTTTTGAACTATCGGAGTGCCGATTGCCTTTAAAATGTCATGTATGCCCCTAATATAATTGCACTACACCACCTTGACTTATGACCGAACCCGGGTCACCCGATAGTTTCAGGATGGTATTTATGTGGTTCTTTAACCTTGGCGGTAAGGCTTCACTAAAGGTTATCCCACTTGGATCCCGAGTTCTTCAAAAAAGGGCTCAAGGGGTTGTTCTCATGCACGTGAGGCTATGATGCATGAGAGTTGCCCTTGTCGACCGAACCAAGCCGAGATGATTGGACCCGACTAGTCATGACTATGTATGCGAGGCGGCAACTAGTCATGATGAACGTGCGCGAGGCTGCGACATGTCGTTCCGTCTTTCATTTCATTTTTGCTAAAAGAACTAAAATCTGAATCCACGTTTCATGCGCATGTCTTTGTGATTGACATTTTCTTCATATGAGCGGTAATTTCTTGTCTTTTACACCCTGTTACGTCATTTTTATTTTGGGCTGGTCCATGGTTTAGGTTGATTGTTTATGAATCTCATTGTCTTGTTTTCAATTTCACACTTTGCTTCCGTAGTTTTTACAATTTCATCGGTTGTCATCAATTCTCGATTTGGCTTGTTCCTGTTGTACGATTTTTACTAAATTCTATGATCGAGTTTTGAGTAAGTGCCAAACATGAAAGTTGTAGACCTATGTTTCAACTAATATCCTACAAAATGTCAGAATTAAATTCATAATTTAAGATGGCCTTTCATTTTTTAACTACCTGTGGTTATAACAGTTTTCTGAATGCGATTTTTCGGAAAGACACATTAAACTGATTTGATCCGCTCATTTCTAGTCCGATTGGTCAATATAAAAGTTGTTCATCATCTTCTCAACTATAAGCGCGTAAAATTTGGACGTATTTTGACCAACGTACGAATTAATACGGATTTTTTTCGTAAAAGCGGACAAACTGAAAATTACATGTTTCAATTCTTTGGTCATAATCACTTTGTTCGTTTGAGTCTAGAGGGATGTCATCGGCCGGCTCGCTATTCTCGCTCCCCGTACTCATTTTTGGTTTGTTACTGCGTACGAGGTAATTTTTCACGGATCCTCCACATATTACTCGATCGTCGCGAAGAGGATGGCCGACATTAACGCCACCGCCAGGTGTTGCTCTAGACGAGAAACTTGGCTCCTTGACCGAGCGCTTTGAAGAGATGATGTCCCGAAAGATGGAGGAAATGATGGCCCCCTTCTCCGCCAAACTTCAATCATCCACCTCCAAACCCGCCGCTAACCATTCCTGCTCTAATTCCTTTTACGGACAACTCCGGTAAAGCCCTGGAAACCGCTCTCTATCGACAATGCCGCTAGAAGATGTGATTTTCACATGCGTGAGCTCGAGCACGCGGCTTGTAGTCCCAATCTCCCAAACCAACCCGATGACGATAACCAACGACCAACAAGTTTGTCATCATGGGGGATATATGAGGAGGGAAACCTAGTGGATTCGAAGTATACGACCTAGATGAATTCAATCCAGATTATGAGGAAGTTCGTCAAGATTTCGAACGACATGAGGAGGTCAAGCCCTTGACCGGTGAACAAATTATCTCGGTCAGCCTAGCGATGCGAAAAACCCTAAAGAAGTTAAGATCGGGGCAAGCCTTTCCTCGAAATGTCCGAGCGCCCGATCGACTCTTGAAGGATTAGCAAGACGTTTCGCCCGGTCCTATGCAGATATGCCCGGTCTTGACCGTTCCATTGTCGAGCATTGTTTGCCGATCGATCCTTCGGCTAAGCTAGTCGTGCAAAAGTCGAGGAGGGCCGACGGAATTAGTGCGGAAGATCAAAGAGGAGGTCATGAAGCTTTTTGATGTAGGATTCATTGAGACTACGAATATTTCGATTGGGTCGCTAACATAGTCCCCGTCATGAAGAAAGACGGCCGCATTCGGGTTTGTGTCGATTATCGAGACTTGAACAAGGCCATCCTAAAGATGATTTTCCCCTCCCGCATATTGACGTACTTGTTGATAGATCGCAGGGTTTAAATTGTTTTCATTCATGGATGGTTTCTCCGGTACAATCGGATCCCGATGAATGTCAATGACAAGTTGAAAACCACTTTCACCACACCATGGGGAATGTTCCATTACCGGGTAATGCCGTTCGGTCTAAACGCTGAGCCACTTACCAACGAGCCATGGTTGCCATTTTCCACGACATGATGCATAATGAGATTGAGGTTTACGTCGATGACATGATAGCAAAAACAAGGCATGGAGAAGATCACGTTGAAATGCTGAAGAAATTGTTCGACGGACTTCGAAAGTATAAGTTACGCCTCAACCCCGCCAAGTGTGTCTTTGGGACCAGCTCGGGCAAGCTACTCGGATTCGTGGTACGCAGTAAGGGCATTGAAGTCCACCCTTCGAAAGTTAAGGCTATTCGTGAGCTTAAGACGCCGACTGACGGTTAAAGAAGTTCAAGTTTGATGGGTAGGCAAAACTATATTGCTCGATTCATCTCTCGGTTATCGAAACCGCTAAGCCATTCCTCAAGCTATTCAAAAAGAATGCGCTAGTCCAATGGGATAGCGAATGCGAAGAAGCTTTTGGAAAACTGAAGCGATATCTCATGAATCCACCCGTGCTTGTTCCTCCAACGCCTGGAGCAACCTTTAATCCTCTACCTCACAATCCTTAGTGAATCCTTGGGTGCTATGTTAGCCCAAGAGAAGTAGGAGGATGGGAAAGAACAAGCCATTTATTATCTGAGCAAGAAATTCACAACTTCGAAAATGAAGTACTCCGCGGAGAAAACATGTGCGGCGTTAGTCTAAGTACCGCACAGGCTTCCAATATACCTTGCATCACCAAGTGCTTCGGTGACAGAATGCAATCCTATCAAATACTTGCTTAATCAACCCGCCTCGATTGGTAGACTTGCTAAATGGCAAATCCTCATCTCCGAGTTTGACGTTCAATATTTGTCCCAAAAGTCAATCAATGGACGAGCTATAGCAGATGTCCTAGCTGAAAATCCGGGGCAAGATGATGATGCCTATCATTCGAGGATCGAATCATGTCGGTGGAGGATTACATCTGGACTATGTATTTTAACGGAGCTATCAACTTATCGGGGTCGACACAAAGCGCAGGTTTGATATCTCCAGGTGGTCAGCATTATCCTATGGCAGCAAAATTGGTATTCCCTTGCACATATAACGTAGCGAATATGAGGCATGCATCCCTCGGTCGGCAGCTGCGATTGAAATGGGGATAGCCCGACTCAAGGTGTTCGGAGATTCCGCTTTGATTATCCTTTAGATTGTTGGAAAGTGGAAGACGAGAGATGCTAAATTGCTACCCTACCATGAGTATCCGGATGAATTGGTGGAGGAATTTGAAGATATCTCATTTAAGTATCTGTCCAGGACTCATAATCGATTCGCTAATGCATTGGCTACCTTGTCTTCAATGTTACAAGTCGCCAATGGACTTGAGGTTGACCCACTGAAGATCGAGGTACTAAAAACAGCCGGCATATTTATATGACCGTGATCAATGAACCCGATGGTAAGCCATGGTACCATGACATCAAGACTTATATTCGAAGCGGGAGTTCCCGAAAAAAGTACCCGTATCGACCAAAAGTTCATAAGGAAGATGGCCTCGAAGTTCTTCTTGAATGGAGACAATTTGTACAAGCGGTCATTCGATTCTCGTCCTACTAAGATGCATTGACTCAACCAGCGTTCGTCGATGATGGAAGTACATGAAGAGATCCGTGGTCCACACATGAACGACCACTTTTTAACTAAGAAGATTATGAGGTTGGGTTATTATTGGCTCACACTCGAAAGAGATTGTATTCAGCATGTTCGGAGCTCGTCACAAATGTCAAATTCATGGTGACAAGATTAATGTCCCTCCAAATGAGTTGCATCGCTTATCCGAACCATGGCCGTTTTCTATGTGGGGGATTGATGTTATCGGTCCTATCAACCCTAAAGCATCCAATGGGAATCGATTCACCTTGGTGGCGATTGACTATTTCTCCAAATGGATCGAAGCCGCATCCTATTTAGCGATCACGGCACGAAATATCGCGAAATTTATCCGCCGGGATATCATTGCTCGATACGGTTCACCTGAAGCCATAATCACCGACAATGGCTCGAACTTAAACAACAAACTAATGGACGAATTGTTTAATGAATTCAAGATTAAGCATCCGAACTCTTCCCCATATCGTCCTCGGGATTAATGGAGCAAGAGAAGCCGCCAATAAGAACATTAAGAAAATTTTAGCGAAGACGGCTGAAAATTATCGCGATTGGCATGAGAGGTTGCCATTTGCACTTATGGCATATCGGACCTCAATCCGGACATCTACCGGGGCAACCCCGTATTCTCTTGTATATGGAATGGAGGCTGTTCTACCAGTTAAAGTGAAAATTCCTTCCTTACGTATACTTGTCTCAAGCTAAGGCGACGAAGCTGAATGGATCCAAGAGAGAGCAAGCCAATTGAATCCGATCGACGAAAAAAGACTTAAGGTCTGTATGTCATGGCCGGTGTTATCGCAGAGAGTTGCTAAATCATTCAACAAAAAAGTTCGGCCTCGATATTTTCGGATCAATGACCCGGTCTTGAGAAAATTATTACCAATAGTCCCACTCCCCGGAAGGGAAATTCGCTCCAAACTATGGTGGTCCATATATAGTAAAGAAGGTGCTCCCTGGTGGTGCTTTGATTCCGTCGAGATGGATGGTCGTGTCTTTATCAATCCAAATCAATTCGACGTTGTAAAGAAATATTATGCTCGATTCACTCGATGTTTTCATAATCGAGTTATAATATTAATACGTATTCACGAGTTGTTCACATTTGAGCATTCGTTTGTTTCCTCGCTACTAATCTTTGTTGAGAGATTGTTTCGAATGGGGGAGCCTCTCCGCCCAATTGGATTGACCATCGGAGCGTGAGATTTACATATTCGCAGAGTAAAATGGGTTATTTTGCGAAAAAAAATATGACGACCAAGATGAAATGAGTAAAAACTTGCATTCATTTCATTCATCGGAAAGCTTTACAAATAGATCAACGGGGTGGGAACGTAAAGCCAAACCGAGCCCTAATGAGCATCACAAAGGAGTTTAACCGACTCTCCATACGAGTTGATGCTCCGCCTACACTGATCGCTCCGAGAATCGAGATCCGCCAACTTAAAGAGGAGGAGCTCACATTTCTCTTTGAGGTTGGCTACCTTGTCATCGTGATGCTCAAAGAAGCAAATTCCAGGTCATGGATCAAGCATTCTCCCGCGGGCTATATCCAGGGTTAGATCGTCCAGCCTTTCTTCCAGCCATGTGCATTGAAATTTTAAAACAATATTGAGCGGATCGCGCTCAAAGATGGTCGGGACATGGCCAAACATCCCACCAAGTTTCCCTCTCTCACGAATCGGCGGGGAGACTTGTTCATTACAGTAGTCGAGGGCCTTCTTATAATTGTCGGCCTACAAGACCGGCCAACACCAAGTTGTCCGACCGATCCCGATAGCGTGCCTTCACAAGGTGGGCCAAAGTAACATTTTGATGAGCAACATGGTAAGCCTCCAGGAAGTTAGTGAAGAGGGTGGGGAAGATCCTGTATTCCTCCTCTAACTTGGTACCTTCAATAGAAGCGGTGTCCATATCCCTAAACATAAGACGAATCTCGTTTCGGCCTCCGGATGGTTGGCTATATAAGAGTAGCCCGGCCTAGGAGATTATAAAGTTTCTCCCATTTGGCCAAAACTTCACCGAGAAGGCGTGTGCGGGAAGGGAAGCCATTGTTGTCGAAGCGGCTAAAAAAAGAGTAGATGCAAAAGAGTGCTTAGAAGGTTGGAGATGAAGATATGAAAGTGATAATTGTCTCGGCGTTATATCCTAATTTAAAGGGCAGGAAAAGCTATAGCAATAATTATTGTGGAGGCCGAGTTAATTATCTGGGCAAAACTACGTACGTTTCGTCCTTGAATCACGGATCTACCATCTCAAGCCTCACAAATCCGAAAAAGTTACGAAAAGATTTGAGGACTCCACCATGTTGAAAACTCGAGTGGGAGACAAACATACTTTCCGAGAGAAGAAACAGCAATTCTTGCGGAGCCACGTTAGTTACTCGGGTAAAACTACGGGCGTTTCGTTCGTTGGATCCTGGATCTATCGTCAATCCGTGATCTCGAGCCTCACAAATCCGAAAAGTTACGAAAGAGTTGAGGTCCCACCATGATTGAAAACTAGTGGGAGACAAGCATGGTTATCAAGAAAAGAAAATCGGTGCGAGTGGATTCGGGGTCCCATCACTTTGAAAAAATAAGACAAAGCGGGAAACACGAAATCTTGGGAAAAACGTCGGCTTAGTGATTTTCATCCGCATTAAAAGGGAGGCTTTGGAACATATCCGATTACTCAAAAGAATTTGGAGAGAGTAAGCATACAGCGGAGAATAGAGTGAACAAAAGGCGGTAAGAGGTATTTCAATCCAACATGTTTAGAGGCCATCCGCACTTACTAGAGGCAACCAACCTAGACATCCCCGAAAGCGAACCGCTGGATTTCGAGACCGGATCCAACGCTGAAGCCGTAAAACCCAACTCTCTTGACAGTGAAATTCAAGATCTTGACAAAGAACAACAATGGCAACGGCAAAGCATGAGTTAACCCTTAAAAGAAAATATCAAATCAAAGTGCTCGAAGTGCCTTCAAGGCGTGCTCTTACGTGAATAAGAGACGCAAAAATGAATTGAGCCGGATGATAGGAATGGAGCCCTTGAAAGTCAAGTTTTGGTTTCAAAACAAGCGGACCCGATTGAAGGTTAAAAATGAAAGTCATGAACTTGCGTTTCGAGGGAAGAAAATGAAAAGCTTCGGAGAGAACAAGAGGTATAGGGATGCTATTAACACCGATGTTTGCCATGTTTGTAGCGGCCCCATCTCCTTTGGTGACATGTCCCTCGATGAGCCACATCGAGCATTGAAAATGCTCATTCACCAGTTCATCCCCCAGAGCAAGTTCTCGTACAATCCGATTTCGTTGGAGATACATCCCAGAAAGTCGGTCTTGCAGAAGCGTAACCGATACCCTTCGAGGGAAGAGACATGCATCACTACAATTGGAGTTTCCTTGATGTCACGTCAGCTAATTCAACGCCGATGGAACTCCGAATGTGTAGCCTACATGAAGCTTTAGTTTTTTATTATGGGCTCTCAAAATATCTATTTTTTGAGCATTACTAGCCAACTCTTACGAATCCTTAAGAGAAGTAGTGACATGTATGAATGAATGTACTGTTTGTTACAAAATCCCCATGTGAGACATTCTTCTTTTAATGCCTAGGGTTAATCCAGGGACAAAGAACACGATACTATCCACGAACATCATCATGCTTAAATGCGTGAATTCCTCGCCGATTTGACTAAGCATTGAAAGCCTTCACGTAAGTAAATGCGAAAAGATTTGAGTAGGGAAATAACCGCCTCGTTCGTAGGAGGAACCGAAAAGATTTGAGGAGGGAAATAAACTGTCTCGCTTAGAGAAAGTGAAAAGATTTGAGGGCTCCTCCATGTCGGAAAAGTAAAAAAGAACGACGGATTGAGCGAGAGGTAAGAGTTATTACGAAATGGATCCAAGGCACTAAGACCGAAAAGGAGAGAAAAGATGTCATGCGAGACCAACCAGATCCGAAAAAGTTTATAAAGAACTTGAAGTCTCCATGCACCTCCGTAACTCGTCACGAAAGGCCATCATCGCTTTTGTGATTTTCCGGCAATTTATCTTTGCAAGTCCAAAGAACATCTAAAGCCCGGTCTCTAGTCGAAATACCCATTTTTCGGTCTACATATGGAAGGTTTTGAAAGGAAAATAAGTATGCGTACATTCCAAGGGCGGAAGTATAGGAAGCCTCATATCCTGAGGATCTGCGAGTCATGGCCATTGATGGCAACCCCGTTTCCCTCTCAATCCTTGTTGCCATCTTGAGAAAGTGCATGTACGGGATTTCACTTATGTGAAAGCAACGGAAGCCTTAGAGGAGCCGGCGCGTACAAATATGATTTTGACATCGTCGTCACGCCCATGGTAGGGATCGATATGGACGGTCTCGGTCTCTTAAAGATCATTGATTCTGAGTTGGATATACCGGTCATCATAACATTAGCAATTGATGGTCAGCAGTTCATAACGAAGGCCATGTGCATGGTGCTCGGGACATCCTAAAGAAGCCGGTCTGCGTTCAAGTGCTCCAAAACATTTGGCAACATGCTGTAAGGAAGCAATTACTCGAACAAAAGAACTATGGCCAAACTTACTACGACGATTTTGTCGGAAAAGAAAAGGCCCCTTTGGTCCGCCGAGCTTCATTCTATATTCATCGAGGCGGTTCGACAGCTAGGAATCAATTCAGCACGACCAATGGCTGTACTCAAAATGATGAATATAGACGGACTCACCCTACGAAGTGTCACAAATCACCTTCACAGATTTAGAGATAAGTGAAGAAGCACGATGTAGCTTGGAACCAAGGCGATCGGAGCAAAGTTGATTGGAAGATTAATCCCGGGAAAACCTACGGAGCAAAAAGTACCCGACCACTTCCCAATCAAGAATACCGGCCATACCGACCTTCCGCTGGTGGTTCTAGCAGCAGACCCGGTTGATCATCCCTACGAGTTCCCGAGCGACGGCGGAGGCTCAAGCTCAAGGAGTCGGACCGCTCACGGCAAAAATAAAGTGGAAAATCGTCGCCGGTGTTAGCAAGTAACAATGCCCAATTCGAGTATCAATTGCCCGAAAAATCAAAAGGTTACTTTGATGATGAGCTCACCGCCTTGGTCGGCCGGTTCGGAGCTGAAAGACCTCCCGAGTTGTGATCCGAAGCAAGTGATTATGGATCCTCAAACAACGATCGTTGGTGTATGATCCAAGACAAAATCAGCCGATCATTGAAATAGCCAAAGAAAAGAGGTGGAACCAATCTCGCATGAATACTCCTTTAATTCCATGTATAGTTCCCTGCGTGGGATACTTTTACTTTCTAGTTGTCTAGAATTTGCCTAGAGTTAAAGGGCGAATTTTTCTCCTCTCTTATCAAATGCGTAAGTTCCTTATTAAGCTAGGCCCGTAGCAAATCAATTTGTGGACGACGCCCCGAACGCCCGTAAAGAGAGATTCGAATAGCCTTACTTGGGAGAATGCAAGTAAAACACCAAGCGAGGCTCAAAGATCGGTAACTCCGTATCGTCCCAATTGGCTCTCGATCGTTTCAAACTCTAAGTTAAGCTTATTTTATTCTCCACGGGAGATTGCCAACTGCTTTGAGAACAATATAACAAAAGCGAACCACCCGTGGGACGCCAACAACACCGCGGCATAGTGGTTGGGGGAATGACCGGTGGTCCGAGGTGTCCCGGGGTCGATCCTGGGATTAGGCATCAATGTACAAAGATTAATAAATACTTTTTTGCTTCTCGGACCGAAGTTCAGCCCAAACGGTCATAGAACTCCGGAGAGATAACATCTCGGACATACAATCCGATCCGAGATGAATCGATCTTTTCAATTCAAAGTTCGCAAGGAATATGTACATGAGTAAAGTGGTATCATTTCAACTCTTTTAGAACATGAGGACGTACATTGATGCTTTCCCTTTTGATTTTTACGGGGGTCAGCACTGCCTAAATAGAGAAGCATCCGTTCTCCCTGAAAAATTAATGAAATGAGAAATTCTTGGAGCCTTTGACAATCTCATGTCTCGAAGCGGATAATGAAGTTTTGCAACGCATTTGCATGAGCAGGGGCAACTCACGATCGACGCCCTAAGAATTTTTTTATGTACTTGCGAACTTTGTCCGCCAAGATAAAAAGTTGCTGCATTTTATATGCTCGAAAACACTCATACATCGCATGGCTTGCACATGATTGTTCCTCATGTTTAATTTACCAATTCTGAATAAGGAACATGAACTACATAAGATACATCGAATGTACGAAGGGGGCATGACGAGGATGATGAAAGGCAATCCTTTCCCAAACACGTCCAATTTTTTCAAGGCGAGATGAACGGTGGCAAAATTCCGCATTCGCCGAGGTAAAAAGTTTTCTCGCGAAAGGTACGATAACCGAAGTGATGGAGGCATTCATTTCTCTACCCTAAACACTGCAAGTTATCCATTGATCAACCCATTTGAGCGGAGATTTCACTTCCACAACCCCGTCAAGAACCACCTCACATTGGGGCAAGACAGAGATAATTCCATCAGCATCACGAGACAAATGGCTAGAAATCTTCTTGCTTGGACTAACATCAATCTTCGGGTGGTTCTTTGCATTGTACTTGCGCTTTAATTCAAGTGCCCTTAGGGTGACGAAAAGCATTTCTTTTTCTATCCCACACATCTATATCCATTTGCACAACCCATTTGAGCCGCAAATTCATTTCTAAAAGCCCTTATTGGTGATCATTGTTGTCCCAAAGCGAATATGGCCCATCTTTGAGTAGAAGGACTTGAAAAGCTGGATCAATAGAAAATCTCCCAATGAACTCATCAAAAAGCAATAGTAAAAGAGAGTTGGGAGTAAAAAAAAGGGGGGAGAAGAAAGAGGAAAGGCTGATTCCACAAAAAATTCCTAGGCATTTAAAAAGCAAAGTGCCTACCAAAAGCAAGGCCAATGCCCTTTCAATTCATTGTTCATATGTAGAATATTTACGAACTTGAATGCACAATTTTCATGTATATCCTAAAAGGGTTGAGAGAAAAATCTCCATGAAGTGTCAAATTGCAAATGCAATCTTCGGTTCATACCATCCTCGAGCAATGATGGTATCCTAGAAGGCCACGATCGGTGATAAGATTGTAATGATCAACAACATCAAGCCCCTTCTCAAACATCTTCGAGCCAAAACGAACCCTTTCGTTTCTCGGTTCCCAAATCATTACCTCCATTACAACCCTTTAAAAGCCTTTTCCGACTAGGGCACTTGAATTAATATGGAGTTCAATGATTTTAAGCATCACTCGAAGAAGTTCGAGCAAGATTACTTCTCTCTCATTTTTGCGGGGTTCTTGACTTGTAAACCCAGAGAGATGACGAAAAAATTCATTTTAGTAGCCTTGACTCAAGTAGAGTCCCCTTTGTAAACCTTTGACCTAGCCCTCATTACGGTCCTAATCAAGACCTCCGGATCGGCTCGGTCGTATCAGTGCGAGATTACTCGGATCCTTATCGAATGCGATGATGGAAAGATTGAGTGATTTCTTTTGAATCCTGCAGACAGGATAAATAACCTTTCTTGAGAGTGAGAAAACCCTTTCTGGGTTGAAGTCCCCCATTCGGCTCACATTCGAGGTATTCATAATGTGAGAACATCCCCGGACAGGATTGGTAATGCAAACTTGATAGAATGGTTATGCATAAACCATAGTATGAGTGATTGCATTATGCACATGTTATTTCTAATCATTGCAAGCTCGGTAGGATAGTTTTGCATGAACTCATTGTTGAATATGTTTGCGCATGTTACCTCATACATTCTATGATGGGTAATACATTCCCGATATTCGATGTCCCTCCCAAGGTCTCGAAATTCATCGAAGGATTATTGAATGAGCAAGTTCTCCTGGCAAATGCCTACCATGTACGATACGAGCGATCTGTTTTGTTCTTTGATTAATCGTTCGGAGAACCCAAGTAAGTTTTTCGAACCCATTTTCAAATTAACAACTCCTCGATGATAGTTGTTACGATTCAATTCAGGCAATATGCCTCTCTTGTCGGTCGTGTAGACATATGCACCGGCGATCTTGACATCTTATCAAATCATGACGACGTAGCTCTTATGATTTCGGTTTCGCATCACGAAGACATATGCACTGGTGATCTTGACCTTGATCGGCTCATAATGACATAGCTCTTATGATTCTCGGCTCTTTTATCAAATCACGAAGACATAAGCACCCGTGATTTTGATCCAAACCAAATCATAACGACGTAGCTCTTACGATTTTGGTTCCCCTTTGTCGAATCGTGAAGACATATGCCTGGCGATTTTGACATTTAATCAACTCATAATGACATAGCTCTTATGATTCTCGGCTCCTTTATCAAATCACGAAGACATAAGCACCCGTGATTTTGATCCAAACCAAATCATAACGACGTAGCTCTTAAGATTTTGGTTCCCCTTTGTCGAATCGTGAAGACATATGCACTCGGCGATTTCGACATTTAATCAACTCACAACGACGTAGCTCTTGTGAACTTGATTCTACTTCTTTCGACTCACAACGACGTAGCTCTTGTGATATGGAAGGATACACATAACTTGCGTTGTCTCGCATTAGGGAGAAGTCTCGATAACGAGATAAGTTGAATACCTTAAGGTCCTCGTGTTTGCAAGAAACTTGGAAATTAAGGGAATCACCAGCTTATGAGGTATTTGGTAAAACAGGTATTCTCGTATGTGATCTATGTGCAGGTTTCTCTAACATGGAAAAGAGAAATTATGACACATGTTATTTACGGTTTTGCATATCATGCATCACTTCATTACAAAAAATGGGACTAAAATTCCCGCCAAAAAAGTTCATCCATAATTTGCACCGTCAAAATTCGGGATTCAATTTCGTCTTTGAGCGGAACCTCTACGAGCCTCCACTCAAAGAGGGCAAAATTGTTGACGCCTAAATTTTGACTAATTTATTGCATAAAAATTAGAACCGATTTTAGTTCTAAACAAAAATCATCTCACATATTCATTTAGCATTGGCATATAATTTGAGCTTAATTTAACAAGGGTCTGGACTAGGCATGGGGTGGAAAAATGCACCAAGAAGATTTGAGTTTGAAAGAAATATTTTCTCGGGGATCGTATTGCAAATACTCGGAACTTCAGGGACTTTATTGCAAATACTTGAAACTTCGGGGATTGGATTGCAAATACCAAAAGAAGATGGGGAAAGGAAGATGGTGAAGAGAAGATAATGAAAGGAAGATGAAGAAGAGAAGATGAAAATGGAAGATGAAGATAATGAAAGGAAGATGAAGAAGAGAAGATGAAGATGGAAGATGAAAAAAGGAAGATGAAGATGAAAATGGAAGATGGAGAAATGAAGGTGAAGAAGAGAAGATGAAGATGAAGAAGAGAAGATGAAAATGGAAGGTGGGAAATGAAGATGAAGAAGAGAAGATGAAGATGAAGAAAAGAAGATGAAAATGGAAGGTGGGGAAATGAAGATGAAGAATGAAGGATGAAGAACTTTGCCTATAAAAGAAGAAGAGTTTTTTGGGGGAGGAAAAGAGAATTGAGAGAGTTTTTTGGGGTGGAAGAGAAGAGAATTGAGAGAGTTCTTGGAAAAAAATTTGAAAAGAGTTTTGAGAGGATATGAGAGTTTTGAAGCCCGATACTACTATTGCCAATTTTTGCACCGATCAACACAAGCTCTTGGTCCATCCCGATCGTTCAAGCTCGTCGCAAAGCAAAAGAAAGCTAAGTGATTTCCTAACTTCCTTTAATTTCGAATACAAATTAGCCCGGATTCTCTACACCGATTTTCTCTATGTTTTTATGTTAAATAACATTGCATATCAACGATGAGACATCGATGGTACAAGAATAGAAGGAGAGCAAAAAGGGGAAAATATCAACGCCCGGATTGCGGTCTCATGAAATTCCAGCGAGATGAGAAAGAAGCGTGAATGAGAGATAGGACCAAGAGATTTCTCGGTCTAACGAGTCACCAAATCGGTCCAATGGTCAAGACAAGCCCGGAGCACAAGTTTGGTGCACGAGTTCAAATTGGGGAGTAATCTTGAATCTATTTCATCCTAATTCCATGTAATTTCTTTATTTCAAACAAATGTCAATGGAAGAAAAACAAAAAAAAAAATGATTCTTTGATCTTCAAGTAGAATTCATCAAATTTGTCAAATCCATTATTTTTTCATGAATTTTAAGGTACCGAAAGGGCATTAGTTGTAATTAATGTAACCAAGTCCCCGGACTCTTAATCTCTAGTTCGCGAAATAAGATAGTTTTCTCCTCGCTATTTTATTTAGGTTTCTAATCGACCTACCGAAAATGATTAGTGGCGACTCCAAATTCAAATCACATTGCATGTTAATCATTCGAACCTTAAGTTGCGATTTGGTATGGACTTGGGAGAGTCCGAGTTAGGTTAGTTAATTAATTAACCGATAATCCATTAGCCCGAAATAATAACTTGTTTATTATTTTTTTAGGTCGCGACAAGAACTATATCAGCCAATCGGTCTTCGATTTAACAAACGGAAATTGAACTTTATTGACATCAAGGTTTTGTTTGATAAATTGTCTACCTACCTTATTGTGCTTAGTACGATCATGCTAGATTGGATTATGAGAAATATCAATGGATGCCTTATTGTTGCAAAACAGATTTTTTTGGACTTAAGCCAATTTCCATTATCAATCTCTTAAGCCAAAGAAGTTCACAAAGTCTTTGGTCATTCACCCGAACTCGGCCTCCGCACTTGATAATGCTACTACTTTTTGCTTTTACTTCTTCATGTGGCTAGATTTCCTCCTACAAAAGTAAAGTATCTTGATGTTGGTTTTCCGTACAAAAAAAAATACTCCCTGCCCAATTTGTATCTACATAGCCTTCTTTGAGAACAAAAGTCCTTTCCATGGGGCAGACTTTAAGTAGCAAGAATGCTAACCACAGCACCCATATGATCTTTACTAGGTAAATGCATGCATTAAATAGATTAGTTGACCCATCAACCTTTAAAATCTCTCCTTGTTTTTTTTTCTTGGTCGAAATATCTCTCCTTGTTGGTTGTTACATGATCTGGACATTCTCCAAGCTTGTGATTGTGAGCAATTGGAGTATCGATCAGCTTACAATCTAGCATCTCCATTTTTTATAATAAAATCAAGCACATGTTTCCTTTGAGAAAGAAAAATATACCTTCTTCCGATCCGGCTACTTGACTTCCCAATAAATACTTGAGTTCCTCCAAGATCCTTCATTTCAAATCCTGCTGCCAATTTCTCTTGGAGTTTAGAAATTTCTTCCAAATCATCCCCTAATATAATCATGTCATCCATATGCCCCTATTTATGTGCAAATACAATAGATGAATAGGGATTCATTATTAAAGGCGATACCTTTCCTTGATGTGCCTCGTAAATAGTGTATGGTCTAAGTTGCTTTGAGAGTAACCATATTTCATCGTAGCCAAGTCGAAGCAACCAAACCATGCACAGGGGTGATCGCTTTAATCCATACAGAGAACACTGTAATTTACATACATCATCGATTGTGAGGGAACACTGTATCCAGGTAGAATATCCATATAAATATCTTCTTCAAGGTCGCCGTGAAAAAGACGTTCTTGACATCAAATTGGTGCAATGGCCAATCTGAATTTGTAGCAAGAGACAACAAAACTTTAATCGTGTTAAGCTTTGCAACTGGTGAAAAGGTTTCTTAGTAATCTGTTCTCTATGTCTCTGTTTACCTCTTTTCCACAAGCTTTGCCTTGTATCTCTCGATGGACCTATTCACCTAGTGCTTAATGCCACAAGCTCTTGGGTTTTATTTTTCGTGCAATGCTTCGATTTCCTCTTTCATTGCCTAAGTCCACTTCAGGTTTTCTAAGGCTTCTAGTACAAATCGGGAACATGGACTAAGGACATATTGAGTACAAATGTCTTCGGAGATCCTAACAATCTCCACTTTGATACATAGTTTGCAGTAGGACAACTTGAGTCCCTTCCCCTTTCTTCTACATCTAGTGAGTACTGTCGAGGGCTTATGTCTAAAAGGTGACTTATATCCAACAAAGAATATCTCGAATCATCAAGAGAACAAGGTGTAGTAGTAGAAATTACCTAAAGAATATTCTTAGGAGACAGGTCTTGTCTTGGAGAGAGAAGGGATTTCACACTTGGTTCAAGCCTCTCATTCTTGCTCATCCTACCTAGGCATGACCTATCCATCCACCCGACGGTTCGCTCCCAAAGATAACCATCCCCCATCATGGAGTCCCGCACCGGTGCTGCCACCATATTCCCACCAATTATGTCTTTCATGTTGCATTCCCTCTCAAAGGGAGAATTGGATATTGAAAAAAAAAAGATTCAAACTTCACGAAGGTCACATCCATGGTGACATACATACGCTTAGAGAAGGGTTGTAACAACAATATCCCTTATGTTGTGTACCATACCCCAAAAAAATGCAACGCACCGTATAGGTATCGAGCTTAGTACGCTGATTTTTATGGAGATGTACAAAGGCAAAAACTCCAAGGAGAATCATCAAAACAAAAGGGTAGAGAAGCATGGTGCGACGTAACCCGTAGTAGAGTCGAAAGTCCAACACTTCAAGGCATTTGGTTCAAGAGATGGATCGTTGTAACCGAGCGTTATCCCAATACTTGTTTGGAATATGGCCACCAACTAATAACGTACAAGCTGCTTCTAAGATATGTCTATTCTTTCGTTCATCTACCCCATTCTCGTTGTGGTGTTTGTGTACAAGAGATCTCGTGAAGAAGACCATGCTGTTGGGAAATATACTTGAAAGTTTTGATTAACATATTCTTCACCATTGCTAGTGCCAAGAATTTGAACGTTAGCTCCAAATTATTTTTGTATCATAGTATGAAAATTACGATACACATCCAACAGTTCATCTTCATTTTTCATCAAGTATAGCCAAGTCATTCGAGTACAATCATCAACAAAACCAATAAACCATCGATTCGAGAAATATTAATGATTGGAGAAGGTCCCCAAACATTTGAATGGATTAAAGAAAAAGGAATTTCACTCTTATGTAGGTTTATTGAAAAAGAAACACGATAACTTTAGCCAAAATGCACGAGATCAAACTAAAAAAACTGAATCGATAGACTGGAAAATAAATCGGGAAATAAAAATTCCACATATAATCAAACGATGGGTACGCCAAACAACGATGCCATGGTCAAATCTATTTCTCCCCTGCTACTAGAAGAGTGTTGTTTGCAATTCGCCGGTCCGGGATTGAAACCATCCATGTAGTATAACCCTCCCTCTTTTAGTACCACGCCCAATGATCTTCTTAGTGAGAATATTCTGAAAAAGACAAAAATTGTGATATATTAGAGCAACACAATTAAGCTCTTTGGTGGCTTGTCCTACTGACATTAAACTATTCGATAAGGATGGAACTAGCAAGGTATTAGATAAGAAAGTGAGGGTGAAAGAGCAATAGTGCTAGCTCTTGTCACAGGATAATTTATTCCACTAGCAATGGCAACACTATGGCATCTTGGTCGTGTAACTTTGACGAAGTCGTTCCGATTGAAGGTCATGTCATCTATAGCCCCCCAATCAATAATCCAGGCTATCGTACTCATCTTGATTAGAGATAAATAATGCATAGCCATGATTACCTTCGTCAAGTGTAGTTGAATTGCTAGAAAGTTCTACTTGAGAAACCAATAACAAGTGAGGTTCTCGCATTTACAAAAGAATCTTTCCTTCCCCACTACTCGCCTCGGCTTCGAATTGCTTTTATGTCTTGAGTTCTTCCTACCTATTTGAATACCCATATAGCTTAAAGCACATCTCACGAGTATTTTCAAGTTCCCACAAGTGCGTATAACCACTAACTGGTTGTGTTTTTTGGCTTTGACGCAATATTGCTCTTTCCACCCTTTGTAGAAAAAACTGTCTTAGACATCCGCAACATTAGTACATGCTTTGGGGTCCCACCTTTACTCCTTTAGGGGCCATGAAAGCAACATGTGCTGAATTTGTTCCTAACAACATCACTATTTGTCATACATACTCCCTTCGACATGAGTTAGTGGTAGCCACAGTTCGAATCGGCCGGTTCCGGTTCATGGCCATCTATGAACAGGAACCAAAATTTTAAGGGGCGGTTTCGGTTTCGATTTTGAACTTGGCGGTTCCGAGTTGGTTCAAGGCCCGATTTCAGTTCAAAATTGGAAATGGAACCGCTAATTTCGATTTTGGTTTCGATTTTTAAATTTAATTTTTAAATAATGAATTATGAAATAAAAAATAAAAAATTATGAAATAATAAATTATCAAATATAAATTGTAATCAAATTGTACTTTGTAATTAAATTTGGAAAGAAAAAAAAAGGGGGAAGGGGCTTAAACTTAATGAATTATCATTAAGCGCCTATATATCTTCTTGGGGATAGAAGAATCAAAACCCATGTAATTCTTTTATCTTTAATAACCCCAACTTACTTCATCGTCAATCGTCGCTACTCGTTCCGGTACCCGTGGCGGTGGTATTTCTATCATCATCAAAGATATCGACTTCATTGTTGCGATCCATCTCTTGTTATCGATGTTTAGCCTTTGTTCAATCATCGACACAAGCTTGAGCCTCCATCGAATTTGGATGTAATCTTGAATATCGGTCGTCCAAAATGTTGCCTCTAGCGGTAAATGATTGTTCAATCGTAACTATTGAACAAGGGGTTGCTAAAACATATTTTGCGATGATAGCGAGAATTGAGAATTTGGTTGAATGCCTCTTCCACCACTCTAGAATTTTGAAATCTTTGCCTCTTTCGTAATCACCAAACTCAAAAGAAATGGTTAAATAGGTCTCCGCTTTGGACGTCACTATATTGGGAAGATCCACTATCATCTACTAGATTATATCTACTACAAAATCCATTATACAATTTTACTATTGCATTTTTAACCACCGCTTAAAAAGCTCTAACATTTACCGTTGCATTCAAATGTAAACATTCATAATACATATGGTACATGGATAAAAAAAAACAAAAGCAACCAAATAAATAAAAGGAGTGTTGGTATAATAATGCAGCTATTTTGTTCGACCTTGCTATAATACTCGAAGTTAACCGATTATCTTGTTCATATTCTTCAAAAACACATACAATATTAACACACTTTATTAAAAATAAATGCTTGGTAAGATAATAAATACCGGATAAAATATATGTTGCATCATTAAAAACTTTTAAAAAATCCAAAAAAAAATTCAAATATCCCACTCTTGTGGGGAATAAATTAATTTCGAAACATTATTCGAAATAAACGTACATAATAAATCTTTATATGCAAAAGATTAATTAAACAACTCGTACGTAGAATTCCAATGAGTCGGAACATCTTTTGAATTTTTTTTTTGGTTTTCTTTTATTTTGTTTACAAAATCGCCCCCATTCTCTCATAATTTGAGGATATTTCCATAAAAATTGAATTGCTCTCTTTATTAGGCTAAGAAAAGCACTAAGAGTTCGTAAACCATCTTGTATATATAAATTTAAAATATGGTAAGCACATCTAATGTGAAAAAATTGTCCACCAAAAGCAAGTTTACAAATTTTTTTCTAAAGAGGGAATGGAAGCGGTATTTGCAATGCCTTATCAAAACCAAGTGAAAATTTTTATTAATCAAATCATATTCTTCTAAAACTTGTCTAATTACTCTATAAATATTATTGGCCGTATGCCTATTATCAAAAACTCGAAATGTAATAATTTTTTTTAATGTTCCAATCGTCACCTATCCAATGACATATGATACCCATATAAGAATGAGTTTTCCAATGATCACTCCAAATGTTGCTACCTATATGCATACGTCCATCAAAATTCATAAAAAAGTTTTTCAAATCTTTTTTTCCTTTTTTATAAAGCCTAATAAGTTGGCGTTTAAGCGTATTTCTCGGACGAAGTTATGCTTGTAGAGTACGTGCAGTGTTTATAAAATAATTAAAATCAAAATTTTCACCAAAATTAAACGATAAACGTTCAATAGCAGCAAATCTAGCTAATTCTTCTTTATAAACTTTTCATTGTAACGAAATAAAGGAGAAGTGTTAGGATTAGCGTATCTGAAAATTTGTTGTTGGCTGATGTCAATCCCCACTTGCGTTGCATGTTTCGACCTCGATGCCGTTTAAATGTTCCATAGCCGCCTCCACCTATAAATTTATATGTTGCCCCCACAATATTTACATTTTACCTAACACTTGTTTTTACCTCGAATGTTTCTTCGTGAAGTGTTCCCATATGTTAGATATGCCCTCCCGTTCCTGCTCCTTTGTTATTGATATTTCTTCGACACTTGGTAGGAGGATGAAGACTTTCTTGCATTAAGACATGCTCGACGTTGGGAATAACGTTGCTATTGTCATCCTCGTCTACCTAATATGCAAAATCACAAGGATCATATTCATGAGAATAATCGGATTCCCTCATCCGAATCGGGCTCTTTCCCCTATCACCGCTCTGCTTTCACTTGCCATTTTTTGAGAGAATTGAATAGAAAGCGGATTCAGAAAATTGTAAGAATTGAGACGGGATTGAGAGAATTTAGAGATTTGAGCAAATTGAGAGAATTTGAGAGAAATTATGAGAAAAAATGAAAGATGAAAAGTGATATTTATAAATATTTAGGATAGTTTTAATAAATTAAGAAAAAAAATAAAAAATAAAATAAAAAGAGGGGTGGAGCCGTTGCTTGCAACATAGGCTCTTTCCCGAATTTTATTTTTTATTTTTTATTTTTAGCCGTTAGGCTTAGGCAGCCCAACAGCTATAGGATATTCGAAACCGGTCCGAAACCGTCGATTACGTGCCGGTATCAATTTATTAGGAACCGTAATCGACCCATATGGGCCGGGCCGTTGGGCCCAAACCGGCCTATGGCCACCACTAACGGGAGTTGTAGTTGAATTACTTGGAAGATATACTTTATCTTCCTGTATAGTCTATTTGTTTCTCTCTATATCATCAGCACGTACCATAGGATTTGGGCGACGAAAATCAATCTCCCTCCACAAGGCTTGAAGACCGGCTGCAGTAAGTTTCAATGGGTCGTCCAGCTTGTCTCATTTTCATCACACATCTCGTCAAATCATACACCGGAGAAGCAATAGACGCAATAGGTGCATATAACATCAACATCAACATTACCTTTAACCCAAACTGTTAACGCAATAGGTGCATATAAAAAAAATATAATAACCGAATCTCACACCATCGTCACAATAGAAAAACAGATGAAATTACCCATCAAGGTTGGGTCCATGTAATTAATCAACCATCTATTCGGCGTAGAATCTTGAGTTTTCCACTTTCTAAAGGTTGGGTCTATCGATTTTGGTTGAGGAAGATCCCCATTGATGTATCCTAAGTTGTATTTGCTTGAGATATACACCTCAATAACTTGGTACCAAAAACCATAGTTGGTGCCGTCCAACTTGATGGTAATCTCGGCTATAGAAGAGTGTCGAGTTACGTGTCAAAAGCTGTTTCATCTTGGTCGTCAAGGATCGTTGCTGCGAGATGAAACAAATTTTGACACGGTAACTAGACAAGGATCACCGCTGCAAAGGTGCTCTCGTTGCGTTCCCGGTGGGTCACTAAGCCGGTTTATTCCGCCATGGGTACCGATCACATTCAAGGTCGGGATCACCGCTCCGATAAAATGTAGAATAGAGGAGGTTTCGGAGGAATAATCATTCCTCTCTCTTTCTGTATATTTTTTTCACTCGAATGATACTTAAGCACGTATTAACAAGAGACCCTATTCTAGGCTAAATTTAAGATTGTCCCTACAATCAGGGAGTATAACATATAACAAGTCATTACACATTTCCTATTTCTGCTACAACTTAAAACTCACACCAACAATAATCTCTTAAATCCATATTATAAGCTTCAAATTAAGTCTATTTCCTAAAACTAATCTAGTCTAACCATTGGGGGATTGCCCCGGTGGCTAATCTTCCCATTTGGGAAGAGGGAGGTGAGGGTTCGAATCCCCATTTGGCTTGTATCCTAGAATATGATAGAATAGAACCAAATAAAAAAAAATCTAGTCTTCTACAGTTCAACAAAAAATACACTAATGTTTTGTTCTTTTATACATTTATTATTTTTCCACACGTTACTCTTTTTATGACAAGAATAAATAAATATTATTCAGAGATATTTTAACCTTTTGGAAAATCTTGAGTGAAAATACCAAAGCAAATGTTAGGAATCACAAATTAATGGATAAGCAACAGCATTAAGGAGTGTTATCTGGTTTTCAGTTGCATGTATCTCCTTTGTTGCTCATCCAATTCGATTCTCAACTGATTCAGAGATCTTTTAGGTGCAAACGAAAATCTTCTAAAAGATAAGAGCTTTTGCTCTCAAATTTGATGAACCTGAACCCTAGCTACAAGTCAGCTATGTTGCTTATCTAGATTGCAGAAAACCCATCATAAAAAAAAAAAACCCCATAAAAAACGAAAAAAAGGAAAATTAGAGTCAAATATTTTGCTGCAGAAATTCTTCAGGCCAAAGAGAAGAAGATGGCCATGGGGATCCCTCAGCTACCAATTTTGCTTTCTGCGTTTGTACTCTTATCTGTGTTTCGAGCACCTGTTTTTGCAGCCAAGAGGGTACTCTCCTTTCTGTTCCTCATGAATTATCAAGTCAGGATCATGTACTTGTTCCAAAGACGATGTTTTTATCGTTAATCTGATGGAGTTTGTGTTCTTTGCTCTTCGCCTGCGATGACAAGTCTTATATAGTCTACTTAGGATCGCATGCGCACGGCAAAGAACTGACGACGGAAGTTTTCGATCGCGTGATCCAGTCTCATCACAAGTTCCTCGGTTCGTTTCTGGGTAGGTAAGTACTGTGATCATGCAGCGAAACCTTTGCGGATTACATGTATTTTTTTGTTTGCTTGCCTTATTTTTCTCCTGTTATGCAGTCATGAGAAGGCAAAGGAAGCAATATTTTACTCTTACACAAGACATATCAATGGTTTCGCAGCCATCCTTGAGGAAGAAGATGCTGCGCAAATTGCAAGTACGTAAATTTACATATACAAACATCAAATAAACAGCAGTGGATTTGAATTGAGACGTGAAATAAAATTCTGAATGGCAGAGCATCCGAGGGTTATTTCGGTGTTTCCGGACCAGGGAAGAAATCTGCACACGACCCGTTCATGGGACTTCATGTTGCTGGAGAAGAATGGTGTGATTCGCCCGAGTTCTCTGTGGGGGAAGGCCAAGCTCGGCGAGAATGTCATCATCGGAAACCTCGACACTGGTAATACTAGCTCGCCTTCTCTAGTTTCTCCTTCTGAGAGCTAAGTAATGGACTTCAACGCGACTGCATACCTAAATGAATGAGATTTGTTGCAGGTGTTTGGCCGGAAGCACAAAGCTTTAGCGACGATGGTTACGGACCGCCCCCATTGAAATGGAAAGGGATTTGCGAGAATGACACTGCTGCTGGCGTGCCTTGCAACGGGTCTGCTCTTATACTAGCCTCGACTACTGATATCAGTAATTATAAGTAATCGAACGATCTTGCCGGCAAAGCGAAAGCTTCAGTTATTTGCTGGAATACTAGTAAAATGACATTAGTTTGATTGTGAGTGAATATGGGCAAGTCTTCAAAGTTCAATGTGTAGCATCAACTGTTTATTAACGTGATCAGATCCTCAAACTAACTATTGATGATGAACACAAGATGATATACTTTTCCCTTTGATTGATCTTGATGTGAAATCTTGTTCATTTCCGCAGGAAGCTCATTGGAGCAAGATACTTCAACAAAGGCTTCGCGGCCTATTCCGGGATCAAAAAGCTCAACGCATCTTACGCGTCGGCACGAGACCTCGAGGGCCACGGGACGCACACGCTATCCACCGCAGGAGGGAATTTTGTCTACGGAGCCAATGTCTTTGGCATTGCCAATGGGACCGCCAGAGGAGGATCACCCAGAGCCCGCGTGGCCTCGTACAAGGTGTGCTGGACACCTGTCAACAACAGTGGCGAGTGCTACGACGCGGACATCCTTGCGGCCTTCGATGCCGCAATCCACGATGGCGTGGACGTCCTATCCGTGTCCCTGGGAGGGCTCCCAGGCGAATACTTCAAGGATGGCCTCTCCATTGGCTCATTCCATGCGGTGAATCAAGGGATCGCCGTGGTGTGCTCGGCTGGAAACAGCGGACCTATTGCTGAATCTGTCACCAACGTCTCACCATGGGTTCTCACGGTGGGAGCGAGCACGCTGGACCGTGAGTTTGAAGCCTTTGTCGAGCTCCGGACCGGAGTGCAGGGCACACGCCTCAAGGGCACAAGTCTTTCGAAGCCTTTGCCCGAGGACAAGTTCTATCCCCTGATCACCGGGGCACAGGCGAAAGCAGCTAACGCCTCCATGAACGACTCGTAATAATTGCGAAACAAAGTTTTAGATTTGTGGTAGACTTGGCTCTTAAGTTATGAGTGGTACTGAAATTTCTTTCCATTTTTTGTACAATGCGAAGCATGCTGTGTAAGCCTGGGACTTTGGATCCAGAGAAGGGGAAAGGCAAAATCATGGTGTGCCTTCGAGGCGATACGGCGAGAGTCGACAAGGGTCGACAGTCCTTGGAAGCCGGCGCGGTGGGAATGATTCTCTGCAACGACGAGCTCAGCGGCAATGAGATCATCGCCGACCCGCATCTCCTTCCTGCATCTCAACTTACTTACAAAGATGGCCTCCAAGTCTTTGCCTACATCAACTCCACAGAGTATTCTCTCCCTCAAACATCTTTATTATCACTTAAGACGTGCTCATAATCCAAAGCAAAATCTTACCAAAGACTAGCGTAACTCTTTGTTAATGATTTGAAACAGCAATCCAGTCGGATTCATCGCTGCTCCGACGGCACAATTGAACACAAAGCCGGCGCCATTCATGGCGGCTTTTTCGTCAAGAGGGCCAAACATGGTTACTCCGGAGATCCTCAAGGTTCGAAAAAAATACCGTCTTGCCTTTAACTTTACACTAGCATTTCCACTTATATACTGTGATACAATTCAGTGTTCACTATTGAAACTTTCCGTTTCTTTGTTCAGCCTGACATAACTGCTCCGGGCGTCAACATAATAGCTGCATTCAGCGAGGCGGTAAGTCCTACGGATTTGGACTTCGACACTCGCAGGGTTCCCTTTAACACCGAGTCCGGTACGTCGATGTCTTGTCCTCACGTCGCGGGAGTCGTCGGCCTTCTCAGGGCACTCCACCCTGATTGGAGCGTGTCTGCAATTCGATCGGCAATCATGACCACTGGTAAATTTTTTCATTGCCTTTAATCTGCAATTCGTGCCGGCGAATCGATGGCCACATGAACAATGATAGAATACCAGCTCAATATCCATTTGAGAATCAAGATATTAACTTTTTTCTCTACTGCCCTAGAGTTATTTGACAGAAACAATTACTTGAAATCCACATTTCATCTACTGCCAGGAGGCAAAACAAGTGACTAAAGAGATTGTAATAGTGGTCCTGGAAGATTATTCAGTCCTTCATTTTCTTTTATCTAAGCCCTAGAGCTTCCATACTTCAATAATCGGCACCACATGCCGATGGTTGCTGATCGTATGCGCCATCTCAAGACGGAACTAAGATGATTTCACTGTTTTAGTTAAGTTTGAGGATAGTTAATACTTTCCCATTGTTGTGGTCTTAACAGCTAGGACAAGGGACAACACTAACAAAGCGATGCTGGACGGGTCGAACTTCCTCGAGGCGACGCCATTCGACCACGGATCAGGCCACATGAGGCCGAACCGCGCCATGGACCCTGGCCTAGTCTATGACTTGAGCACCGATGACTACTTCGACTTCCTCTGCGCCTTGGGCTACAACCGAACTCTGATGCAGTCCTTTTCCAAAGACCCTTACGAGTGCCCGAAGTCGATCAGCCTCCTGGACTTCAACTACCCCTCGATCACGGTCCCCAAGCTCCACGGCTCGGCCACCGTCACCCGCCCGGGTGAAGAACGTCGGCTCGCCCGGCACGTACACGGCGCAGGTCATCGAGCCGCCGGGGATTTCTATCTCGGTCGAGCCGAGGGAGCTAACGTTCGACCGGGTCGGTGAGGAGAAGAGCTTCAAGGTGACATTGAAAGCCAAATATGCTCGTCATGCGGTGGAGTACGAGTTTGGCGCACTGAGATGGTCTGACGGACGCCATTACGTGAGAAGCCCAATTGTGGTTGGTTTTCCTAGTGAAAGAATGATGATCAAACCACCAAGAAGCAAGAGGAATTAGATATGGAATTAGCTCGAATTGCTTCTTAGGTAGGAGTATAATAAAATTATTAGGACATTAATTTCAATTTTCTACGCTTGATTTGGTGCAAATATGCAATTCGAGATAATTCTGCCGGAGTTGCTTGTAATTTTCATTTATTTCTTCCTACTGTTGCTTAATTCGCAAACTAGCTGATTAATGATTTTCTCTACTTAATTTGATCGACTCAATCGATTGATCGAAAGCACGCATTTGGTACGATCAAATAGAATTAAAAGGAACGGGATTAGGTCGATTCTAATGATCGAAAGCACGCATTTGGTATGGTCAAACATAATTAGTATCGCAACTAGTAACTTCAAAAAGAAACGGGATCAGGCCGGTTCGGACCGTTTCCCAGGTAGAAGAGGCCAATTCAGAGTGTTGAATCGGGAACAGAATTAGTGAAAGCAACTTTTCATTTTTCTTTATTCGGGCAGCGAACCGGGTTGCAATATACCGATTCGATCCGAATTCGAAGTAACCCGCCAAGCCCGGCCCGGCCCGGCCGGATTGCTCAGCCCTCCCAAAACAGGACATTTACCAAGGTTATCAAATGAGCTCGACTTAGCAAGAGTACCACAAGTGTCGGCATCGCGCATGTCAATCTCATTTCTGCACAACCATAGATCCAACGAGGAGCTCGGACGGAAGGATGTGATATTATGGGACTGTCGACGTTCTTTCTCTGCTCTTGGAGACGGATGGCAACCCTCGTCTCGGTGGTATCTGTAATGACGGGTTCGAATCAATTTCACTGTCGGAGCATGGTCCTTCTTGGTCCCCCTCGACCGTTTGGGGAGACTCCATTGAAGAGCACAATTGACAGCTCGAGGTAGAATTTTCAGATATTTTGTTTGTAGTCGATTTTTCGAGTTGAAAACTTGTGGACATTGATCAATGGCGGAGCGCGAAAATCATCTTCTTCTTCGTCTCGTGTTCCCTTCCCTATCAAGTCGCAGCCCACTCGCGTCGCACGTTATTTTTATCTCGCTCGCTTGCGGTCGCCGAATGCTTTCGAGGGTCGGAAGCAACGGACCGCACAAGACGTTGTAGTAGCTCGCCGAGGACAACGTGGGGCTGCGTGAATTGGGATTGTGATGGTTCAGGCAATCGCTGCGTTCTGTTCTCCACTGAGTTATCTGCCGCTCAATGCCTGGTTCTCTTCGTTCACGTGCTCCTATCGTCGGAGCTGGAGGCCGATCGTGGGCAGCCGGTCGTCGACATGGAAGCATTCGATGTTCATCAGCACGAGGCCTGCATTGAAAGCCGGGGCTCTGAGCATCGATGGCAAGGAGGTGTTGACGGATGTGCCGGAGAATGTGGTGGTCACGCCACTGACGAATTCGTCCGTATTTGTCGGAGCTACTTCGAATGTCAAGGGCTCGAGACATGTTTTTAGGCTAGGAGTTATTGAGTAAGTGATTTTGCTTCTTTGCTTGTAACCGAAATTCGGCTGCGTGTGAAGCAATGTAGATTCTAGTTGACCGCATTGAATTTGAAAGATTTCGAGGGGTAATGTATTAGGGAAATGATGTGAATTCCGTTGATTTTTGTGAATGATGATGCAGGGGCATTAGGCTACTGTGCCTGTTTAGATTCAAGATCTGGTGGATGATACCTCGAGTTGGTGTTTCGGGGAGTGACATTCCGGTAGAAACTCAGATGTTGCTGCTGGAAGTAAGGGAGGAATCAATTTTGGAACCATCTGATGAGCCCAGTTACATCCTCTTCTTGCCGGTTTTGGACGGCGAGTTCAGAAGCAGCTTGCAGGGGAACTCAGCAGATGAACTGGAGCTATGCATAGAAAGCGGTAACTTTTCATCCTCACCTTTGAAACCATTGTTGCTTTCTGCTTGCAATCCGAAGTAAACTATGTTCTGTCTCTCCAGTCAGCACTCAGCAGGCTGACATTAGGACATGTTTATATGGATGTATGTATTAGCAACTATCACTAAGAAACTATGGAAGAGAGCAATCAGACCAGGGAGCACTCGGTGGGGCCTCGTGTTTCTTTGATGGTGTACATGCTTTTAAACAATGAACATGAAAAGTTTTTCATGTCAGCCGCTGTTTTTAATCTGAATGTATTACTCTTTTAACTCTAATAATGTTGGGTGTTACAATTCTTGTTAGGTGACCCCGCAATAGTTACTTCACAGTCCCGAAAAGCTGTTTTTGTCAATTATGGAGAAAATCCATTCAACCTGATGGAGGAATCAATGAAGTAGGGCTGCCCTCTGAGCAATCTTCTTGTTTGTACCGGGAATTCAAGATTTCAAGGAGTCAGAATCATAATCCATAAAGTCTAATAGTGCATAAATCTTGTAAATGAGACCCTTTAAGTTCAAGGACAACTAATTTTAATCTGAGTTAGTCATTGCAAATTGGTTCTTGTCGCCCTTACATTTACTCACTGCATATGCAGTTTCTTGGAGAAGGAGATGGGAACATTTGCAGTCCGAGAAAGGAAGCAGGTAGGTTTTTTGTTGAACAACTGCATAGTTATATCAAGCTTGGAAATGGTGGGAAAAGGGTGATCAACTAACTTCGTCTTCTGATTGTTCGTATGATGCAGATGCCTGCAATTTGTGATTGGTTCGGTTGGTGCACCTGGGATGCCTTTTACCAAGAGGTTAATCCTAAAGGAATCAGACAGGGGCTTAAAAGGTCAATGATGCACATGCCTGCAAAGTTGATGTTGATGTGTTGTGAGGACTTCAATTTGCTGTATCTTTAATATATAAAATTGCACGGCTGCGCTTTCAAAAGAGAGGGAAAATATACCTTTTAAATTGCTTCTCTGAAAAACACTTCCATAAAGTTGAATTGTTGTCCCTTTTCAGCCCTTGAGGAATTTTAATTCTAGGCAACGAAGTTAAGTTTTTAACTTGATAAGTTTGAAGAAAAATGTCCCTTACAAGTTTCCCTCCTTGCAGTTTATCTGATGGAGGCACACCAGCAAAATTTATCATAATAGATGATGGCTGGCAAGATACATGTAACGAGTTCCAAAAAGAAGGAGAGCCATTTGTTGAAGGGTCCCAGTGAGTAGTTATGCTGTTGTGATGTTGTATGATTAATTGCGAATCCGGAAACTACAACAATGTCTTTCCACTGCTGGTGAATTTGCAGGTTTGGGGGCAGATTAGTCAGCATCAAAGAGAATTCAAAGTTTCGAAGAACTGAAGATGGATCTCTTAGCGAGGCGCCTGCAGATTTAAAGGAATTTGTTTCGGACATTAAGGGAACTTTTGGTCTTAAGTATGACTCAAACTGCTCTTTCTGTTCTTTCTCTTTATGTACTTAAGCAAATCACAATATGAAAAGTGAGGAGGTGCCACAAATTGTTTCCGTGATTTAGATGCCCTACATTTGACGATTGTGACGTCTCCCCGTGTTGACCATTTCAGTGACAATGTCGTGTTTGTTGAAAACGAAAAATTGAGAGATTTACTCGCTTCACTTTCAACAAATTTCAGGTATGTCTATGTATGGCATGCTTTGATGGGATACTGGGGAGGCCTTCTTCCTGGAGCAGAAGCTACGAAAAAGTATAATCCAGTTTTAAAGTATCCCAATCAGTCACCTGGCAATTTGGCAAATATGAGGGACCTTTCTATGGATGCTATGGAGAATTATGGCGTAGGTGCAATTGATCCCGCTACAATATCTCAGTTCTATGACGATCTACACAGCTACCTGGTTTCTCAGGGTGTGGATGGAGTGAAGGTAGATGTGCAGAATATTCTGGAAACAATATCAACAGATCTAGGAGGTCGTGTTTCCCTTACCAGACAATTCCAAGAAGCCCTTGAGAAGTCCATAGCTGCCAATTTCCAGGATAACAGCATCATCTGCTGTATGGGTCAGAGCACAGATTCCATTTACCAGTATATAACTTTGTCGCTGCTATTTCCCATCATATTTTGCTTCAAAATTGGACATTGCTTTATAGTGGGGCAATGGCTAGGATGCTTATTACTGATTGAACTAAACTAAGTCCAGAGATGTCCTGACTATGAAGATTGAATAATCTTTCGGTAAGCTCATAGATATATCCACTAAATTCAAAAGGAAGTTCGTACTTTTATTAGAAAGGAAGCAAGTGAATTAAGTACAAACCTCGATGATATTCTTTAATCTATACATTATCAGAATTTAGTGAAATATGCTCTTACTCCAATAGATCGCTCATCCAAATTTTGAGGCGTGGCATGCCTCGTACGCTAGTTACGAAGTTGGAATAGAAATACCAGGTACCAGAGACCTTTAATATCTTATTTCTGCTTCATATTTGCCCATGCAGTTGTCAACGAAGTGCTATAACACGAGCATCTGATGATTATTATCCCCAAAATCCGGCAACCCAGACTTTACACATAGCTGCTGTGGCGTATAATAGCATATTTCTTGGTGAAGTAGTTGTTCCAGATTGGGACATGTTCTATGTATGATATCTAATTCCTCTTTGCTGCTACAGTACTGTCTAATGCTTCTGATGTTCACAATAACTATCAACTCTTTGTACATCTTCAGAGCCGCCATGATGCAGCTGAGTTCCATGCTGTAGCTCGAGCAGTGGGAGGATGTCCTGTCTATGTAAGGTATGCCAATGTTCTCTTGTAGAGAAAGATGTACAAGGCATCAAAACATTGCAAAGTCTCTGTTTAAGATGACAAACTTGGCTCTTTCTGGTCATGCTTACTACATACTCTGTCTCTTTCGAAATGTATTTAGCAGGAAGCCTAGGACCTCTTTTTCCTTTGTAATAGCCTAAGAAGCCGCATCCATCATATTCTTAGTGTATGGAATCTTCATTGCTTTGTAACTAGATGATACCCCTGATGAACATCTTCATGCGTGTGCGAAAAGGTCATGCCTTTTTAATGTATGCATCAAATGTTCAGAAGCCCAATATTCTCATGTTTTAGGAACTTAGAAAGATACAACTCTTGATGTTTGATGGTGATGCATATTTACCACTGCATGATCCGTAACTTTTTTTTTAGGTTTTTCTCATTCATATTATCACCATTTTATGCCAGTGATAAACCTGGAAACCATGACTTCGAGATACTTAAAAAGCTTGTGCTTCCTGATGGCTCGGTGCTTAGAGCAAAATACCCTGGCAGGCCATCTCGAGATTGCTTATTCATCGACCCAGTTATGGATGGGAAAAGGTCTCTTGACGTTTTCACTGGTAAGATGGACATCAGTCTCCATTCATTTCCATCTGCTTGATGCCTCCAAGTCTTTTTTGCAGTCTTCTGAAGATTTGGAACTTGAACAATTGTACCGGCGTTCTTGGCATTTTCAATTGCCAAGGAGCAGGAAGCTGGCCTTGCACTGACAAGAAAGTCATTGAGGATGCTGCTTCAGAGATATCTGCATCAGTTTCTCCATCTGATGTAGAGTATTTGGAAGAGGTTTCTGGGGATTCATGGACTGGAGATTGTGCAATCTTTTCCTTCAAGACTGGTATGATATGACTCCTTTTCTACCTGTCTTATATGCAGTAAGAATAACACGAACACAGTTATTGGCAATGTCCCATTGCTCATGCTCGGGCCTTATATCAATGCGAACAGGCTCTTTACGTCGATTGTCTGTGGAAGAGTCGATGAATGTCACCTTGAAGGTTTTAGGGTGCGACGTTTTAACCATTTCTCCTATGAAGGTATCTATAGTTGCACCTAGATATAATATTTTGGTGGATCCTTCAGAGTATGCACACTCTAAGATCTAATCTGATTATCCAGGTTCACAATCAGAAGGTTCAGTTTGCTCCAATCGGATTGATAGACATGTACAATTCAGGTGGAGCCATTCGAGCAGTTGATATTCGCAGCAAATCTTCCGTTTCTGGAATAATCATCAAAGGGAGAGGACCGGGCACATTTGGAGCATATTCCAGCATAAGACCCAAATCTTGCACTGTGAACTCCGAGGAGAGAGAGTTCGAATACGGAGAAGACAAGTTACTGAAAATAAGAATTCCCGCAAGAACTAGCTCTTGGGACATTGTCATCCCTTATTGAGGCGAATCCCTTCTGGTCTCGCGGTCTCAGAAAGTCTCGGAAGTACATTATCACAGATTCACATCCATCTCCAGCTAGTATACAGATTCGTGCCGACAGGAAGAAACTTCAAAATAGATGGCCGGAATGACGGGCGCAATGGCATCCGCGATGGCAAAATGCAACTTATGGTGCTATGGGATAGAGGGATTGTGTTGCAGTTGATCAGAAGAAAGTAGGTATTGCATATGATGAAGCAGTCTATACAGAATTTACCAGCTCATGGAATGGCAATGTTCATAGTGAGGTCACATGATGCTTCTTTATTTTTTTGGTTAGCATTATATTAATTTAGTCATTTACAGTTAATCTCAAGATGTGATAATCTGCAGAGGCCCCCTCTTTATGGACTGATGATTGCAGGGCTGGATTCTATCATCTTTATCCATTACTTCTAGTTGATTTTTTTTCCTCTTTGCCATTCAAATTTATAATTTGATGCTATCAAAAGCTAAGTAGCACCGACATCCATACGCGACATAACGCGGTACGGCATGGCGATAGGTCATTTCTTAAAAAAAAACAAAAAACAAAAAATTTTATGTTGGGATACGTTGTATATTACATATGAAATTTTATGTATATATGATAAAATATCGGCCGTGAGTTTCTTCTTCTTATTTCGTTAGGGATTCATGATTACTTTTTTTTAGGTTGTTTGGATATATTAATTTTGGGGTGTTTGGGTATACGACTAAAGTACATATATTTTTGATAGATTTACATTTTGATCTCTAATTTATTAAAAACATTCGAAATTAAACCGTGCGTATCGGAATGGCATGTCGGGACGCCTGGACTCCCGTGTCGCTGGCTTGTCCGAAGAGTTAATCATGTGTCGGATGCTTGACACCTGTTGATCACGTGTCAAAGGCGTGTCAGTATCCAACACGACGCGAAGGCTCCAAAGAGCGCCCGTGCTTCCTAGACCAAAAGACAAGTATAAGGGATCACTTTGCCAATTATGAAAAGGAAAAAAGGGGTGATTATCCCCTATCCTAAAACTTTCGATAGATTTCTCCTTTTGTAGATCGAATTTTGAATAAGTCTCGTGGAGTCGATTTCATGCTCACATGTTCGAAATGAATCATATATGTTGATAATTCATATGTGTTGCTAGCTTAACATGCGGCAATTCATCCCTCCCCATCCTAAAATTTGGAAACATTTCTTCTTTTGACCCTTTCATTTTTGTCTCGTCCCCTCTAATATAAAGTTTTTACTTTAGTCAAAATGCTCAATGAATATTTGTACGTATCGTTCTAGACATACTGACAAACGTATGTACATCGTGAGATTTGCTACGTCTGTAAGGAATTATTTTTATGAAACTTTGTATGCTTGTTACTCCGTTTATTTTGTAGAAAATGTATGATTTAAGAAGCGTTTTCCTAAAAATAATCGCTTGTATCTCTTAAAATAGTTAATCAATTAATAATGTTCAACAATTTATATCTTAATTTTTTCGTGGATGATGAAAATTGTTATCTTAAGGTGCGTTTATTTGAATGAAAATGTTTTTCAGTAATTAGTTTTCCGAACTTTCGCCTATTTGGTTCACAAAAAATGTCTTAGTCAACCGAAAATTGATGTACAAAATTAAGAAAGTAAATTTCTATATTTAAAGAGGTGAAAACACTTTGTTGAACTGTTCCTCTCATATTTTAAAATTTTACAAATTTTTAATATTTTATATTTGGGTTAATACCATGAAAAACTCCAAAATGGTATATGTGTGATAAATTTACCTCAAATTATATTTTGAAAAAATTTCAAAAAAAGACGAAGTGGTCTCATTTTTCTCAAATAAGGGCCTAGAATGAACATCGTTTCAAATAAGAGTCGAAGTCTTCAAATCGTTTCAAATGAAGACCTAGGTGAGGGACATTTTTGTCTTTTAAACTTTTGCCCTTTCCTTTTCTCGATTTTCTTTTTTCTCCTCCCCTCCCCTCATGTTCATCATTTCCTCGAGCAAGTCTTCTTCAACAAGTCCTCCATCCCTCACACGAACGGGAACTCCCGCTTGTTGTACGGCCCCGTGCGTGATCGCCGCCGCCACGGGGTTGCTCATTGCCAGCACCCCTCCCACCGCTACGCATCGCGTCCGCCGGTCCACGGATTGCATGCTCCGGGATGTCGGGCTTTACCGACGTGACCAGCACACCTCCCAGAGCCGGAAGTCGAACCCGTACGTCTCCCGGCACCTCTGCGCGCAAGAACAGGAGTGGTGCCGAGCTCGTCGGTCGTAGCACGGCACTAGGGACCGGCTTCGGCATGTCCCTCAATGTCGGTTCCCTCCTTGCCCCGTTGCTAAAGGACTCCCTCATGAGCCTCTCTAGCGCGGCGATCGCCGACGACGTGGAGCGGCGGAGCCCCCGTAGGATCCTCCGCAGAACCCCCGAGCCGGGAGACGGGCCGCGAGCGAGAGAACTTCGGACCGTGGTCGGAGAGGAACTTCCACGTGTTGTCTTACCGGAAAAGGTGGCTGTGGTCCTTTGTGGCGAAGAGCATGGCGGTATGTTGACGCCTAAATTTTGACTAATATATATATTGCATAAAAATTAGAACTAATTTTAGTTCTAAACAAAAATCATCTCACATATTCATTTAGCATTGGCATATAATTTGAGCTTAATTTAACGGGCATCCGGACTAGGCATGGGATGAAAAAATGCACTGAGAAAATTCGGGCTTGAAAGAAATATTTTCTCGGGGACCGTATTGCAAATACTCGGAACTTCGGGGATTGTATTGCAAATACTCAAAACTTCGGGGGTATTGCAAATACTTGAAACTGCATTGCAAATACCGAAAGAAGATGGGGAAAGGAAGATGGTGAAAGGAAGATGAAGAAGAGAAGATGAAAATGGAAGATGAAGAAAGGAAGATGAAGATGAAGAAGAGAAGATGAAAATGGAAGATGGAGAAATGAAGGTGGAGAAGAGAAGATGAAGATGAAGAAGAGAAGATGAGGATGGAGAAGAGAAGATGAAAATGGAAGGTGGGGAAATGAAGATGAAGAAGAGAAGATGAAGATGAAGAAAAGAAGATGAAAATGGAAGGTGAGGAAATGAAAATGAAGAATGAAGGATGAATAACTTTGCCTATAAAAGAAGAAGAGTTCTTGAAGAGATATGAGAGTTTTTTTGGGGAGTAAGAGAGAATTGAGAGGGAGTTTTTTTGGGGTGTGGAAGAGAATTGAGAGAGTGTTTGGGGTGAAAGAGAATTGAGAGAGTTTTTTGGGAGGAAAAGAGAATTAAGAGAGTTTTTTGGAGTGGAAGAGAATTGAGAGAGTTTTTGAGAGGAAAAAGAGAATTCTTGAGAAAATTTTTTTGAGAGAGTTTTGAGAGGGCTTAAGTGTTTTGAAGCTCGGTGATACCATTGCCAATTTCGCACCCATCAACACAAGCCACAAGTTCATCACCATCGTTCAAGCTCGCCGCAAAAAAGGAAAGCTAAGTGATTTCCTAACTTCCTCTAAGTTCGGATACAAATTAGGTTTTGCATTTTCTACACCGATTTTTCTCTCTACGTTTTTATGTTAAATAACATTTGCATATCAACGATGAGACATCAATGGTACGAGAATAGAAGGAGAGCAAAAGGGAAAAATATCAACGCCCGGATTGCGGTCTCATGAAATTCTAGCGAGTTGAGAAAGAAGCGTGAAGGAGAGATAGGACCAAGAGATTTCTCGGTCTAACGAGTCACCAAATCGGTCCAATGGTCAATACAAGCCCGGAGCACGAGTTCAAATTGGGGAGTAACCTCCTTGAACCTATTTCATCCTAATTTCATGTAACTTCTTTATTTTAGAAATACTCAAAAATTCAAAAAAATGTAATGGGAAGAAAAACCCAAAAAAAATTGATTCTTTGATCTTCAAGTAGAATTCATCAAATTTGCCAAATCCATTATTTTTTCATTAATTTTAAGGTACCGAAAGGGCATTAGTTGTAATTAATGTAACCAAGTCCCCGGACTCTTAATCTCCGGTTCGCAGAAATAAGATAGTTTTCTCCCGCTATTTTATTTAGGTTTCTAATCGACCTACCGAAAATGATTAGTGGCGACTCCAAATTCAAATCACATTACATGTTAATCATTCGAACCTTAAGTTGCGATTTGGTATGGACTTGGGAGAGTCCGAGTTAGATTAGTTAATTAATTAACTTGATAATCCATTAGCCCGAAAATGATAACTTGTTTATTTTTTTTTTAGGTCGCGAGACTTAGCGACTCATTGGGAGCCAAAGAGGACTTAAGCCGGATAAGTTCATGAAAAGGAAAATTACTTGATTTGGCAATCTTGCTTGAATTTTAATCTCTAGATGTTAAATGGTTTTGCGGGAAAGGGAGTTATAAGGGGAGGAGTCGTGACTAACCTCTGTTTTGCGAGCTTGGTGATGAGAATTTTAATTTTTGAACTATCGGAGTCTTGATTGCCTTTAAAATGTCGTGCATGCCCCTAATATAATTGCACTACACCACCTTGACTTGTGACCGAACCCGGGTCACCCGATAGTTTCAGGATGGTATTTATGTGGTTCTTTAACCTTGGCGGTAAGGCTTCGCTAAAGGTTATCCCACTTGGATTCCGAGTTCTTCAAAAAATGACTCAAGGGTTGTTCTCATACACGTGAGACTATGATGCATGAGAGTTGCCCTTGTCGACCGAACCAAGCCGAGATGATTGGACCCGACTAGTCATGACTATGTATGCGAGGCGGCAACTAGTCATGATGAACGTGCGCGAGGCTGCGACATGTCGTTCGTCCTTCATTTCATTTTGCTAAAAGAACTAAAATCCGAATCCACGATTCATGCGCATGTCTTTGTGATTGACATTTTCTTCCTATGAGCGGTAATTTCCTGTCTCTTACACCATGTTATCTCATTTTTATTTTGGGCTGGTCCATGGTTTAGGTTGATTGTTTATGAATCTCATTGTCTTGTTTCCAATTTCACACTTTGCTTCCATAGTTTTTACAATTTCATCGGTTGTCCTCAATTCGATTTGGCTTGTTCCTGTTGTACGATTTTTACTAAATTCTATGATCGAGCTTTGAGTAAGTGTCAAACATGAAAGTTGTAGACCTATGTTTCAACTAATATCCTACAAAATTTCAGAATTAAATTCATAATTTAAGATGGCCTTTCGTTTTTTCAACTACCTGCGGTTATAACAGTTTTTTGAATGCGAATTTTCGGAAAGACACATTAAACTGATTTGATCCGCTCATTTCTAGTCCGATTGGCCAACATAAAAGTTGTTCATCATCTTCTCAACTATAAGCTCGTAAAATTTGGACATATTTTGACCAACGTACGAATTAATACGGATTTTTTCGTAAAAATCGACGAAACTGAAAATTGCCCGATGCGATCTTTTGGTCATGTCTAGTTCGTTCATTGAGTCTAGAAGGAAGTCATGGACCGGCTCTCTATCCTCGCTCGTTGTACTTACTCTTGACTTGTCGTTTTTCAGGAAATTTATCACGAATCCTCCGCATATTACTCGATTGGTGGTGAAGAGAATGACCGACATTAACGCCGTTGTCCATGAGACTTTGAATGAACAGCTCGGTGCTCTAACCGAGCGATTTGAAGGGATGATGTCTCACAAGATGATGGATAACTTCATAGCCAAGCTTCAGCCGTCCAGCTCAAGCCCTCCGCCGGTTGTGCCAACTCTAATTCCCTCGTGAGCAATTCCAAGCAAGGCCCGGAAGGTGTTCCTTATTAGGCTACACCGCTGGAAGATATTATTATAACGAGCACGAGTTCGAGCATACCACCCTCGATTCCAGCTCCCCAAACCAACCCAATGACGATAACCAACGACCAACAAGTTTGTCATCATGGGGGATACATGAGGAGGGAAATCTAGTGGATTCGAAGTATACGACCCGGATGAGTTCGGTCCAGTTATGAGGAAGTTCGTCAAGATTTCGAACGACATGAGGAGGTCAAGCCCTTGACCGGTGAACAAATTATCTCGGTCGGCCCTAGGCGATGCGAAAAACCCTAAAGAAGTTAAGATCGGGGCAAGCCTTTCCTCGAAATGTCCGAGCGCCCGATCGACTCTTGAAGGATTACCAAGACGTTTTCGCTTGGTCCTATGCAGATATGCCCGGTCTTGACCGTTCCATTGTCGAGCATTGTTTGCCGATCGATCCTTCGGCTAAGCCGGTCGTGTAAAAGTCAAGGAGGGCCGCACTGCATTAGTGCGGAAGATCAAAGAGGAGGTCATGAAGCTTCTCGATGTAGGATTCATTGAGACTACAGAATATTCCGATTGGGTCGCTAACATAGTCCCCTGTCATGAAAAAAAGACGGCCGCATTCGGGTTTGTGTCGATTATCGAGACTTGAACAAGGCCACCCTAAAGATGATTTCCCCATCCCGCATATCGACGTACTTGTTGACGATCTTGCAGGATTTGAATTGTTTTCATTCATGGATGGTTTCTTTGGGTACAATCAGATCCCGATGAATGTCAATGACAAGTTGAAAACCACTTTCACCACACCATGGGGAATGTTCCATTACCGGGTAATGCCGTTCGGTCTCGTAAACGCCTGGAGCCACTTACCAACGAGCCATGGTTGCCCTTTTCCATGACATGATGCATAATGAGATTGAGGTTTACGTCGATGACATGATAGCAAAAACAAGGCATGGAGAAGATCACGTCGAAACTCGAAGAAATTGTTCGACAAACTTCGAAAGTATAAGTTGCGCCTCAACCCCGCCAAGTGTGTCTTTGGGACCAGCTCGGGCAAGCTACTCGGATTCGTGGTAAGCGGTAAGGGCATTGAAGTCGACCCTTCGAAAGTTAAGGCTATTCGTGAGCTTAAGCCACCGACAACTGTTAAAGAAGTTCGAAGTTTGATGGGTAGGCTAAACTATATTCATCTCTCGGTTATCGAAACCGCTAAGCCATTTCTCAAGCCGTTAAAGAAGAATGCGTTAGTCCAATGGGATAGCGAATGCGAAGAAGCTTTTGGGAAATCGAAGCAAGATCTCGTGAATCCACCCGTGCTTGTTCCTCCAAGTACGGGCAACCTTTAATCCTCTACCTCACAATCCTTAGTAAGTCCTTGGGTGCTATGTTAGCCCAAGAGAGGCAGGAGGATGGAAAAGAATGAGCCATTTATTATCGAGCAAGAAATTCACAACTCGGAAATGAAGTACTCCAAGTAGAGAAAACATGTGCGGCGTTAGTGGGTAGTCGCACAGGCTTCGGCAATATACCTTGCATTACCAAGCGCTTCGGTGACAGAATGCAATCCCATCAAATATTTGCTTAATCAACCCGCCTTGATTGGTAGACTTGCTAAATGGCAAATCCTCATCTCCGAGTTTGACGTTCAATATTTGTCCCAAAAGTCAATCAAGGGACGAGCTATAGTAGATGTCCTAGCTGAAAATCCGGGGCAAGATGATGATACCTATCATTTTGAGGATCGAATCATGTCGGTGGAGGATTACATCCGGACTATGTATTTTGACGGAGCTGTCAATTTATCGGGATCGTGCACGGGCGCGGTTTTGATATTTCCAGGTGGTCGGCATTATCCTCGTAGCAAAGCAAAATTGGTATTCCCTTGCACAAATAACATAGCGAGAATATAAGGCATGCATCCTCGGTCAGTGGCTGCGATTGAAATGGGGATAGCCCGACTCAAGGTGTTCGGAGATTCCGTTTTGATTATCCTTCGACCGTTGGAAAGTGAAAGACGAGAGATGCCAAATTGCCACCCTACCATGAGTATCCTGGATGAATTGGTAGAGGAATTTGAGGATATATCATTTGAGTATCTCGCCCGGGACTCATAATCGATTCGCCGATGCATTGGCTACCTTGTCTTCAATGTTACAAGTCGCCAATGGACTTGAGGTTGACCCACCGAAGATCGAGGTACTAAAAAAGCCGGCATATTGTATGACCGTGATCAATGAACCCGATGGTAAGCCATGGTACCATGACATCAATATTTATATTCGAAGCGGGAGTTCCCTGAAAAAAGTACCGTGTTCGACCAAAAGTACATAAGGAAGATGGCCTCAAGTTCTTCTTGAATGGAGAGAATTTGTACAAGCGGTCATTCGATTCTGTCCTACTAAGATGCGTTGACTCAACCGAAGCGGTTCGTCGATGATGGAAGTACATGAAGGGATTTGTGGTCCACACATGAACGGCCACTTATTAGCTAAGAAGATTATGAGGTTGGGTTATTATTGGCTCACGCTCGAAAGAGATTGTATTCAGCATGTCCGGAGCTGTCACAAATGTCAAATTCATGGTGACAAAATTAACGTCCCTCCAAATGAGTTGCATCGGTTATCCGAACCATGGTCGTTTTCTATGTGGGGCATTGATGTTATCGGTCCTATCAACCCTAAAGCGTCCTAATGGGCATCGATTCATCTTGGTGGCGATTGACTATTTCTCCAAATGGATCGAAGCCGCATCCTATTTAGCGATCACGGCACGAAATATCGCGAAATTTATCCGTCGGGATATCATTGCTCGATACGGTTCACCCGAAGCCATAATCACCGACAATGGCTCGAACTTAAACAACAAACTAATGGACGAATTGTTTAAGAAATTCAAGATCAAGCATCCGAACTCTTCCCCATATCGCCCTCGGATGAATGGAGCAAGTAGAAGCCGCCAATAAGAACATTAATAAAATTTTAGCGAAGACGGCTGAAAATTATCGCGATTGGCATGAGAGGTTGCCATTTGCACTTATGGCGTATCGGACCTAGATCCGGACATCTACTCGGGGCAACCCCGTATTCGCTTGTATATGGAATGGAGGTCCGTTCTACCCGGTTGAAGTGGAAATTTCTTCATTACGTATCTTGTCTCAAGCTAAGGCGACGGAAGCCGAATGGATCCTAGCAGAGAATAAGCCAATTGAATCGATCGACAAAAAAGACTTAAGGCCGTATGTCATGGCCGGTGTTATCAGCAGAGAGTTGCTAAATCATTCAACAAAAAAGTTCGGCCTCGATATTTTCGGATCAATGACCTGGTCTTGAGAAAATTATTGCCAATAGTCCCACTCCCGTAAGGGAAATTCGCTCCAAACTATGGTGGTCCATATATAGTAAAGAAGGTGCTCCCTGGTGGTGCTTTGATTCCGGGCGAGATGGATGGTCGTGTCTTTATTAATCCAATCAATTTCGACGTCAGTAAAGAAATATTATGCTCGATTCACTCGATGTTTTCATAATCGAGTTATAATATTAATCTGAGTTTCACGAGTTGTTCACATTTGAGCATTCGTTTGTTTCCTCGCTACTAATCTTTGTTGAGAGATTGTTTCGAATGAGGGAGCCTCTCCGGCCCAATTGGATTGACCATCGGGAGCGTGAGATTTATATATTCGCAGAGTAAAAGGGGTTATCTTGCGAAAAAAAAATATGACGACCAAGATGAAATGAGTAAAAACTTGCATTCATTTCATTCATCGAAAAGTCTCACAAATAGATCAACGGGGTGGGAACGTAAAGCCAAACCGAGCCCTAATGAGCATCACAAAGGAGTTTAACCGACTCTCCATACGGTTAATGCTTCGCCTACACCGATCGCTCCGAGAATCGAGATCCGCCAACTTAAAGAGGAGGAGCTCACATTTCTCTTTGAGGTTGGCTACCTTGTCCTCGTGATGCTCCAAGCAGCAGATTCCGAGTCATGGATCGGCATTCTCCCGCGGGCTATATCCAGGGTCGGATCGTCCAGCCTTTCTTCCATCCATGTGCATTGAAATTTTAAAACAATATTGAGTGGATCGCGCTCGAAGATGGTGCGGGACATGGCCAAACATCCCACCAAGTTTCCCCTCTCACGAATCGGCAGGGAGACTTGTTCGTTACCGTAGTCAAGGGCCTTTTTGTAATTGTCGGCTACAAGATCGGCCAACACTAAGCTATCCGACCGATCCCGATAGCGTGCCTTCACAAGGTGGGCCAAAGTAACATTTTGATGAGCAACATGGTAAGCCTCCCGGGAAGTTAGTGAAGAGGGTGGGGAAGATCCTATATTCCTCCTCTAACTTGGTACCTTCGATAGAAGCGGTGTCCATATCCCTAAACATAAGACGAATCTCGGTTTCGGCCTCGGATGGTTGGCTATATAAGAGTAGCCCCGGCCTAGAGATTATAAAGTTTCTCCCACTTGGCCAAAACTTCAGCCGAGAAGGCATGTCTTTGAAGGGAAGCCATTGTTGTTGAATGGGCTAAAAAGAGTGGATGCAAAAGAGTGCTTAGAAGGTTGGAGATGAAGATATGAAAGCGATAATTGTCTTGGCGTTATATCCTAATTTAAAGGGCAGGAAAAGCTATAGCAATAATTATTGTGGAGGCCGAGTTAATTATCCGGGCAAAACTACAGACGTTTCGTCCCGTGAATCACGGATCTACCATCTCAAGCCTCACAAATCCGAAAAAGTTACGAAAAGATTTGAGAACCCCACCATGTTGAAAACAGAGTGGGAGACAAGCATACTTTCCGAGAGAAGAAACAAGCAATTCTTGCGGAGCCACGTTAGTTACTCGGGTAAAACTACGGGCGTTTCGTTCGTTGGATCCTAGATCTATCGTCAATCCATGATCTCGAGCATCACAAATCCGAAAAGTTACGAAAAGAGTTGAAGTCCCACCATGATTGAAAACCGAGTGGGAGACAAGCATGGTTATCAAGAAAAGAAAATCGGTGGGAGTGGATTCGGGGTCCCATCACGTTGAAAAAATAAGACAAAGCGGGAAACACGAAATCTTGGGAAAAACGTCGGCTTAGTGATTTTCATCCGCGTTTAAAGGGAGGCTTTGGAACATACCCGATTACTCGAAAGAATTTGGAGAGAGTAAGCATACATCGGAGAATAGAGTGAACAAAAGGCGGTAAGAGGTATTTCAATCCAACATGTTTAGAGGCCATCAGCACTTACTCGAGGCAACCAACCTAGATATCCCCGAAAGCGAACCGCTGGATTTCGAGACCGGATCCAACGCCGAAGCCGTAAAACCCAACTCTCTTGGCAGTGAAATTCAAGATTTCGACAAAGAACAACAATGGCAGCGGCACATGACAATCCAACCCGTAAAAGAAAATATCAAATCAAAGTGCTCGAAGCTGCCTTCAAGGAGTGCTCTTACGTGAATAAGAGACGCAAAAATGAATTGAGCCGGATGATAGGAATAGAGCCCTTGAAGGTCAAGTTTTGGTTTCAAAACAAGCGGACCCGATTGAAGGTTAAAAATGAAAGTCATGAACTTACGTTTCGAGGGAAGAAAGTGAAAAGCTTCGAGCGAGAGAACAAGAGGTATAGGGATGCTATTAACACCGCTTGTTTTGCCATGTCCGTAGCGGCCCCATCTCCTTTGGTGACGTGTTCCTCGATGAGCCACATCCGAGCATTGAAAATGCTCATTCACCGATTCATCACCCGAGCAAGCTCTCGTACAATCCGATTTCGTTGGAGATACATCCCGAAAGTCGGTCTTGTAGAGGCAAACCGATACCCTTCGAGGGAAGAGACATGCATCACTACAATTGGAGTTTCCTTGATATCACACCCAGCCAATTCAACGCCGATGGAACTCCGAATGTGTAGCCTACATGAAGTTTTAGTTTTTTATTATGGGCTCTCAAAATATCTCTTTTTTGAGCATCACTAGCCAACCCTTACGAATCCTCAAGAGAAGTAGTGGCATGTATGAATGAATGTCTACTGTTTGTTACAAAATCTCCATGTGAGACATTCTTCTTTTAATGCCTAGAGTTAATCCAGGGGCAAAGAAACAATACTATCCACGAACATCATCATGCTTAAATGCGTGAATTCCTCTATATCCATTTGCATCCATTTGAGCCTAAGAGAGTTGGGAGTAAAAAAGAAGAGTTGGGAGTAAAAAAAAAGAAGAGAAGAAAGAGGAAAGGCTGATTCGTGAAAAAATTCCTAGGCATTTAAAAAGCAAAGTGCCTACCAAAAGCAAGACCAATGCCCTTTCAATTCATTGTTCATTTGGAATATTTCGAACTTGAATGCACAATTTTCTTGTATATCCTAAAAGGGTTGAGAGAAAAATCTCCATGAAATGTCAAATTGCAAATGCAATCTTCAGTTCATACCATCCTCGAGCAATGATGGTATCCTATAAGGCCACGATCGGTGACAAGATTGTAATGATCACCAACATCAAGCCCCTTCTCAAAAATCTTCGAGCCAAAACGAACCCTTTCGTTTCTCGGTCCCAAATCATTACCTCCATTTCAACCCTTTAAAAGCCTTTTTCGACTAGGGCACTTGAATTAATGTGGAGTTCGGTGATTTTAAGCATCACTCGAAGAAGTTCGAGCAAGATTACTTTTCTCTCATTTTTGCGGGGTTCTTGACTTGTAAACCCGGAGAGATGACGAAAGAATTCATTTCAGAGCCTTGACTCAACTAGAGTCCCCTTTGTAAACCTTTGACCTAGCCCTCATTACGGTCCTAATCAAGACCTCCCGGATCGGCTCGGTCGTATCAATTGCGAGATTACTCGGATCCTTATCGAATGCGATGATGGAAAGATTGAGTGATTTCTTTTGAATCCCATGCAGACGGGATAAATAACTTTTCTTGAGAGTGAGAGAAAACCTTTTCGGACTGAAGTCCCCCATTCAAGCTCACATTCGAGGTATTCATAATGTGAGAACATCCCTGGACAGGATTGGTAATGCAAACTTGATAGAATGGTTATGCATAAACCATGGTATGAGTGATTGCATTATATACATCATTGCAAGCTCGGTAGGATAGTTTTGCATGAACTCATTGTTGAATATGTTTGCGCATGTTACCTCTACCATTCTATGATGGGTAATACATTCCCGATGTTCGATGTCCCTCCCAAGGTCTCGAAATTCATCCAAGGATTATTGAATGAGCAAGTTCTCCGGCAAATGCCTACCATGTACGATACGAGCGATCTGTTTCGTTCTTTGATTAATCGTTCGGAGAACCCGGGTAAGTTTTCGAACCCATTTTCAAATTAACAACTCCTACGATGATAGTTGTTACAATTCAATTCGTGCAATATGCCTCTCCTGTCAGTCGTGTAGACATATGCACCGGCGATCTTGACATCTTATCAAATCATGACGACGTAGCTCTTATGATTTCCATCTCGAATCACGAAGACATATTCATCGGTGGTCTTGACCTTTAGTCGGCTCGTAATGACATAGCTCTTATGATTCTCGGCTCCTTTATCAAATCACGAAGACATAAGCACCCGTGATTTTGATCCAAACCAAATCATAACGACGTAGCTCTTAAGATTTTGGTTCCCCTTTGTTAGATCACGAAGACATATGCACTGGTGATCTTGACCTTTAGTTGGCTCATAATGACATAGCTCTTATGATTCTCGACTCCTTTATCAAATCACGAAGACATAAGCACCCGTGATTTTGATCCAAACCAAATCATAACGACGTAGCTCTTAAGATTTCGGTTCCCCTTTGTCGAATCGTGAAGACATATGCACCGGCGATTTCGACATTTAATCAACTCACAACGACGTAGCTCTTGTGAACTTGATTCTACTTCTTTCGACTCACAACGACGTAGCTCTTGTGATCCGGAAGGATACACATATCTTGCGCTGTCTCGCATTAGGGAGAAGTCTACGATAACATGATAGGCCAAATACCTTAAGGTCCTCGTGTTTGCAAGAAACTTGGAAATTAAGGGAATCACCAACTTATGAGGTATTTGGTAAAACAGGTATTCTCGTATGCGATCCATGTGTAGGTTTCTCTAACATGGAAAAGAGAAATTATGACACATGTTATTTCTGATCTTGCATATCATTCATCACTTCATTACAAAAAATGGGATTAAAACTCCCGCCAAAAAAAGTTCATCCATAATTTGCATCGTCAAAATTCGGGATTCAATTTTGTCTTTGAGCGGAACCTCTACGAGCCTCCACTCAAAGAGGGGCAGCTGTTGACGCCTAAATTTTGACTAATATATATATTGCATAAAAATTAGAACTAATTTTAGTTCTAAACAAAAATCATCTCACATATTCATTTAGCATTGGCATATAATTTGAGCTTAATTTAACAGGCATCCTGGACTAGGCATGGAATGAAAAAATGCACTTGAGAAGATTCGGGCTTGAAAGAAATATTTTCTCGGGGACTGTATTGCAAATACTCGAACTTCGGGGATTGTATTGCAAATACTCAAAACTTCGGGGGATCTGTATTGCAAATACTTGAAACTTCGGGGACTGCATTGCAAATACCGAAAGAAGATGGGGAAAGGAAGATGGTGAAAGGAAGATGAAGAAGAGAAGATGAAAATGGAAGATGAAGAAAGGAAGATGAAGATGAAGAAGAGAAGATGAAAATGGAAGATGGAGAAATGAAGGTGGAGAAGAGAAGATGAAGATGAAGAAGAGAAGATGAGGATGGAGAAGAGAAGATGAAAATGGAAGGTGGGGAAATGAAGATGAAGAAGAGAAGATGAAGATGAAGAAAAGAAGATGAAAATGGAAGGTGAGGAAATGAAAATGAAGAATGAAGGATGAAGAACTTTGCCTATAAAAGAAGAAGAGTTCTTGAAGAGATATGAGAGTTTTTTTGGGGAGTAAGAGAGAATTGAGAGGGAGTTTTTTTGGGGTGTGGAAGAGAATTGAGAGAGTGTTTGGGGTGAAAGAGAATTGAGAGAGTTTTTTGGGAGGAAAAGAGAATTAAGAGAGTTTTTTGGAGTGGAAGAGAATTGAGAGAGTTTTTGAGAGGAAAAAGAGAATTCTTGAGAAAATTTTTTTGAGAGAGTTTTGAGAGGGCTTGAGTGTTTTGAAGCTCGGTGATACCATTGCCAATTTCTGCACCCATCAACACAAGCCACAAGTTCATCACCATCGTTCAAGCTCGCCGCAAAAAAGGAAAGCTAAGTGATTTCCTAACTTCCTCTAAGTTCGGATACAAATTAGCCCGGATTTTCTACACCGATTTTTCTCTCTACGTTTTTATGTTAAATAACAGTTGCATATCAACGATGAGACATCAATGGTACGAGAATAGAAGGAGAGCAAAAGGGAAAAATATCAACGCCCGGATTGCGGTCTCATGAAATTCTAGCGAGTTGAGAAAGAAGCGTGAAGGAGAGATCGGACCAAGAGATTTCTCGGCCTAACGAGTCACCAAATCGGTCCAATGGTCAATACAAGCCCGGAAGCACGAGTTCAAATTGGGGAGTAACCTCCTTGAACCTATTTCATCCTAATTTCATGTAACTTCTTTATTTTAGAAATACTCAAAAATTCAAAAAAATATAATGGGAAGAAAAACCCAAAAAAAATTGATTCTTTGATCTTCAAGTATAATTCATCAAATTTGCCAAATCCATTATTTTTTCATTAATTTTAAGGTACCGAAAGGGCATTAGTTGTAATTAATGTAACCAAGTCCCCGGACTCTTAATCTCCGGTTCGCAGAAATAAGATAGTTTTCTCCCGCTATTTTATTTAGGTTTCTAATCGACCTACCGAAAATGATTAGTGGCGACTCCAAATTCAAATCACATTACATGTTAATCATTCGAACCTTAAGTTGCGATTTGGTATGGACTTGGGAGAGTCCGAGTTAGATTAGTTAATTAATTAACCCGATAATCCATTAGCCCGAAAATGATAACTTGTTTATTTTTTTTTTTTAGGTCGCGACACGGTAAAGATGCCACCTATGCCGGTGCCCGCGGTGACGTTGAGTAGTCTGGCGATGCTGGTGTCCGGGTTGCCGGACTTCAACTTGCGGGCGTGCTCTAGATAGGTATGGGCTTTGCCGAGGAGGATGCCCTACATGCCGCCACGATCGACGGCAAGGATGCAGATTTTACCTCGCTGGTTCTTGATGGCGAAGGGTTGTTATTGTCAGTTATCGGCGTCGGCGTCGGCGTCGGCGAGTGGTTTTTGGGTTCATTTGCTTGGGGACCTAGAGCTTGGGGTCGTCGTACCCGAAGAGAAACTTGCTCTCGAGGATTGAGAAGATCTCGTGGTGAGCTCGTCGGTGTTGATGCTCGGCTCTTCCGGCATCTCCGATGAGTTATTGTTATTAGTCGCAATTGAAACGTGTCGTTTTTTACGGTTTCTTTATCGCTAGCCCACAAAATCTCTCCACCATTCGGAAGCACCCTAGCGAAATCCCTCTCGCAAGACCGACTCAAAGCCCGCTTCGATCAATCCATTCGTCGCGAAGGAAAGAAATGAAGGAACGACCCACCCCTCGGTCTCTCTCTCTCTCTCTCTCTCTCTCTCTTCCCTACTGAGTGCGTCGGTAGATGGAAGACAAAGACGACCATGCATTCAAGTCGGAAGAGATGATGAACGAAGGGGATGGGAGGAGAAAAAAAAACAGAAAAAAGAAAAGATTAAAAGACAAAATATCATTCGGTTAGGCCTTTATTTGAAACGATTTGAGCACTTCAGGTTTTTATTTGAAATGATATCCACTCTAAACCCTTATTTGAGAACACGACGCCACTTCGAGCCCTTTTTGAAAATTTCCTTTGTATTTTTTACCATAAAAAATTTCAAACTAGTACAACTATGATAAATTTACCCAAAATTATATTTTCATCATAAAAAATTTTAAACGGGTATACCTTTAACAAATTTACCCCGAATTAAATTTTTTATCACCAAAAATCCCAAACGGGTGCACTTGCTACAAATTTACCTCGAAACTAATTTTTTGACCACAAAAAATCTCGAACTGGTACATCGCTAATAAATTTATCATTCATTAGTTTCCATTAAATTTTACCATGAAACTGTTCAATTGGATGAAATATGACGGTTGACGGATGTATTAGTTTGGGATTTTTACCCTTTGTTTATCATAGGTGTATTAGTTTGGGATTTTTACCCTCTGTTTATCATAGACATATCATTTTGGGATTTTTAATGATATTAACCCAATTTAAAAGAGGGTAAATTTATCACAAGTACACCGATTTGAGATTTTTGGTAGTCAAAAAAATAGTTTGTAGTAAATTTATCAAAAGTGGATCGGTTTGAAATTTTGGTGATCCAAAAAAATATTTTGGAGTAAATTTATCACATGTGTACCAATTTTAGACTTTTGGTGGTAAACAAATAATTTCGGATAAATTTATCTCATGTGTACTAATTTAGGGTTTATTATGATAAGAAAAATAGTTTAAGGTAAAATTATTTCAAGTATACTTGTTTGAAATTTATTGTGGTTAAAAAATTAATTTTAAATAAATTTATCTCATGTGTACTAGTTTGGTGGCTTTTTGGTAAAAAAGATAGCTTAAGGTAAATTTGTCACAAGTGTACCATTTTGAGATTTTTTTGCGGTATTCACCCTTTATATTATATATTTTTAATTTTATAATTAATTTAATTTGTAAATCAATTTAATTTGTTACTTTATTTTTTTTTTTTTACCTTTTTTATTTTTTCTTCTACCCATTCACCGGGCCTCAGCATAGGCGATCGGCCGAGAGAGCCTCGAGGCTCGCAAGATCCCAACGAGCCCGAGCTCGCCTGTGGCCAGCAAGCGCGGAGGAGAACGTCGCGAGGAGGAAAAATGGAAGAACAAAGAAAATACAGTAAAAAAATAACAAAATAATAAAATTTGATAAAAGACGATTTATAAATTAGAACTTATTTTTTTTTAGAATAAGATAAAATTACGAGATCGAAATCATTTTCCGGGATGAGAGTCAAATATCAAGTAACAATTTCAACCGCATATCACCAAATAAAAAAAAAGTTCTTTTTCATGAAATTATGGGTGAAACATAGAAAAAAAGTTCTTTTTCATGAAATTATGGGTGAAACAATTTAAAAAAAGTTCTTTTCCTCGAAAGGTGGAATCGGAAACGCCCCCTTGAAGGGGCCGGTTCATTTCGTTTTCTAAATTTAATTTTTAAAATAATAAATAATAAAATAAACATAAAAAATTATAAATTATAATCAAATTGTACATTGTAATAAAATTTGAAAAAAAAAGAGGAGGAATGGGCTTGAACTTAATGAATTATCATTAAGCGCCTACATATCTTCTTGGGGATTTAGAAGAATCAAAACCCATAAAGTTATTTTAGCTTTGATAACCTTAACTTACCTCATCGTCAATCGTTGTTACCCTTTGTAGTACCCGTGGCTTTGGTATCTCCACAATCCTCACTAAAGAATTCGTGTTTTCCATCCAGCTCTTGGTGTCGAAATCTAGCTTTCATCTAATCGTCGACACAAGTTTGAGCTTCCAGACCTCTGGATTTAATTTTGAAAGGCGAGAGTCCAAAACTAATCCTCCAACACTAAATGCTTGTTCCACTACAATTGTTGAAAAAGGAGTTGCTAATATCTAGCAAATGATGAGGGCGAGAACGGGTAATCGTTTGAGTGACTCTTCCACCACTCTATGATTTGAAAATGCATCTTGTGTTCGGCATCACGAAACTCAAATTGAGTGGTTAAATATTTTTCTAATTTAGAAATACTAACTGTTACCCATTTTTATTTTTATTTTGTCTACTCTTAAATATATCGTACCATCTACTAAGTGAACTACCAGACCGCTTCGTGAGCGATAGATTGTAAAGATCCACAATCACTTAAACCATATCTACCACAAAATTCTCCATATAATACTACTATAGATTCTTTAACCTCTTATTGTATAATTGAAATATCTATTGCATCTTGTAAATATAAAAAAATCATAATAATATACATTCGGATAATCTAGCAAACCATCTACTTTAATACGTGGATAAAAAACAATACAAACTAAATAGACAAGAGGAATTTTGAAATAATAATACAACCATTTTTCTCGCATTACTAAAATAGTCCCGCCTAATTCAGTATCTTTTTCATATTCGCTAAAAACATTACCAATATTAACATACTCTATTAAAAATAAATGCATAGTATGATAATAAATACCAGATAAAACATTAGTAACATCATTCAAAATTTTTAAAAAATCTAAAAAAAATTTGCAAACTTTTCAATGTTATGGAAGTAAAGTAATTTCGAGAATATTTTGCGAAATAAATATACATAATAAATTTTTGTAATCAAAAGTTTGACGAAACAATCCAGTAGGTAGAATTCCAACGAGTCGGAATATCTTTTGGAAGCCTTTTTGCCCTTCTCCCATGTTGTTTACAAAATTTTCCTCATGCTTTCATAAAATGGGTACGACTCCATAAAAATTTAATTGCACCCTTTATTGGGGCGAGATAAGTCTCAAGAGTTCGTAAATCATCTTGTATACATAAATTTAAAATATGACAAGCACATCTAATATGAAAGAATTATCCGCCAAAAGAGGGTTTGCAAATATTTTTTAATTCGAGAATGGAAGCGGTATTTGCGGCGGCATTATCAAAACCAATTGAAAATACTTTATTTATCAAAGTATATTCTTCTAAAACTTGCCTAGTTATTCTATAAATATTATGAGCCGAATATTTTTCATCAAAAACTCGAAATGCAAGAAGTCTTTTTGAATGGTTCGATCGTCACCTATTCAATGACACGTAACACTCATATAAGAATGAATTTGCTAGGGATCACTCCAAATATCGTTACCTAAATGCACACGTCTATTGAATTTCGAAAAAAAATTTGCTAAAGTTTTTTTAAAAATTTTTTATAAAGATGCAAAAGTTCGCGTTTAATAGTACTTTTCGGAATAGTTGGTATTTGCGGAACCAACACAAGTATTTGTCAAATATTTCAAATTAAAATTTTCACCAAGTAGTAAACGGAGCATGATCAAGGGTAATATATTCGGCTAATGTTTGTTTATAAAGTGCATCGGTGTAATGGAATAAAGGATGAGTGTCAAATATTTCAAATTAAAATTTCCACTAGAAATTTGTTGTTGCCTAAAGTATCGATCCCCGCTTGCGTTGGATGTTTTTTCGTTAGATGCCGAAGGAATGTTCCGTAACCTTCTCATTTGGTAAATTTATATGTTTGCAAACAATATTTACAATTTATATTATATTTACCTTCGCTTTCATCATATACCTTGTTGAAATGCGATCACAAGTTGGATGTTCTCTCTCGGCTCTTCCGTTTGGCTCATCTCCGTCGACGTTTCTTCGACACCGCAGTAGAAGGATAAAGACTTTCTTGTGTTGGGACGTGCTCGACGTTCGAAATGGGAACAACGTTGATATTATTGTCGTCGTCTTCCGAATATGTATACTCACGAGAATCATATCCAAGAATAGAATGTTCGGAATCTCCCATCGCCATCGTGCCATTTTCGGTATTTTTGTTTCCACTTATCATTTTTAAGAGAATTGAGACGAGATTAAGAGAATTGAGCGAATTTGAAAGAATTGAGAGAATTGTTGAGAGGATTTATAAAAAAAAAATAAAAGGGAGAAAATATGTATTTATAGAGAATAGGAGGGTTTGCAACGGCCAAATGGCCGCGCAAATTGCATCGGCCAAAGAGCCGTTGCAATTGCAGCAGCTCTTTGGGCCGTTGGGGGCTTGGGAGGTCTTTTTTTTTTTTTAGCAGGTCGGAACCGTGGGTTCGGTCAACTGGCTGGTTCCGGGCCTCAATTTCATTTGGTCATGTCTAGCGAAACAAACGCACCCTTGAATTTGAATAATTGAAAATGGTAAATCTAGAAATTAAATTCAGTTAGCGCCCACGTTTCTTTTTTACTATTCCCTCCCTCGCCTTTGGTGGGGAATGGCGGAGAAGCAGGAGAAGACAGCGAGGATCTACGCGCGGAGACCACCATTGTCGTTTCCTTTGCTGGATCGGAAAACCTCGTCACGAAACGAGAGACGACTTTCCTTTGACTCTCTCTCTCTCTCTCTCTCTCTCTCTCTCTCCTCTGTCCTTCAAGTACGCGACGCGCTCGCTCCCTCGCACGCAATTCACTTCGTAACGATTCGAGCTTCCGCTTCTCCGACGCCTCGTCCTCTCGCGGTTTGAGGCTCGTGATCTGCTGGGCTCGACGATGTCCTACGCCTACCTCTTCAAGTACATCATCATCGGCGACACCGGTAATTGTCTCTTCCTGTTGCACTGCCCGCCGTGGAACCTTCGCGCGTTTTCGTGGCGTTCGTGTTGCCTTCGCGGTGAGGGGTTAGGTAGTTTCGGTCCCTTGTTTTCAGTCATTCTGATTGATGCAACGTGGAGGATGAATTGAGAACCTCTTGATGGCTCGTCGTCCTTACTTGGTTTAATGATGACGTTTGGTGATTTCTGGAGTTTGGTACTGGTGAAGGTAAAGCGTCTTTTCAGCATCTCCCGTGCGTTTACTTTTTCGCTGCGTCTTGTTCTCTGTAGGAGTGGGGAAATCATGTCTTCTTCTTCAGTTCACCGACAAGCGTTTCCAGCCCGTGCATGATTTGACAATTGGCGTTGAATTTGGGGCGAGGATGATCACTATTGACAACAAACCGATTAAGCTGCAGATCTGGGATACGGTCGGTTATCTCTACTCTGTGTATTGCTGTTTTTGCAAAGTACCGTGAATGAAACTCCAGGAGTAAAAATCATTTTGAAACTGTGGAAAATTTGACTTTTGTGCGGCTGAATGAAGTAACTTCTTCCACTTCAATACAAGGAAGGACCGGCTTGTGAGGGACTCCATTAAGATTTGAGAAATTGCTGATGTCCCACTGGCTTGTTTGCTGCTGGTTTTTTTGTTGGGTCTTGCGTCATTGTTGCTTTCGTCAAGTCCCCATGTCCTTTGTCATATTTATTATTTTGTCTCCCCATCTAATAAAATTGATAACATGGTTAAACTAAGTAGGGAATTCTATATTGTCATGATATATTTCTCCAGTGTCTAATTCTTATTATGTTATCTCATGTGAAAATTCAAATACTTTTGCCAGGCAGGACAAGAATCCTTCAGATCTATCACACGATCATACTACAGGGGGCTGCCGGTGCGTTGCTAGTATATGACATCACAAGGTATCTTGAACTTGTCTACTTTTACTACGTCTGTGACCTAGCAACTTCTCAGAGGAGAGAGTAATTCTGATTAGTGTCCCTTTCTAGCTTTAGTTTCCGTTGCATATGGACAAATATTGTTAATAGATTGGGAGGGGCAGCGGGAAGGAGCGCGGAGGGGGTTGCATGATAACTATATCACTTTTAGCCACTCCAGCTTTTCAGAAGCCTTGCATTGATCTTTGAAAGGAAAATGAGGGGAAAAGAGGCCTTCTTATTAGTATTTTTATCTAGTAAGTATAAGGAATGGATGGAGTGCAAGGATGCACATCTTCTTGAGTCAGCCGACAACTCTCAGCCCAATACATTCGTAGTATATAAATTCAGTGGGGTAGTGGTGCTTTTAGTCTTATGATGCCCTGTATTTGGTAGGTCATTTATCCTGACATATCACAGATTGAGGGTTTGGACTTCACAGTACTGCTTGTTGTACTTTTCAGGCGAGAGACTTTCAATCACTTGGCTAGTTGGCTGGAGGACGCAAGGCAGCATGCAAATGCCAATATGACGATTATGCTTATTGGTAACAAGTGCGATCTTGCTCACAGAAGAGCTGTAAGCACAGAGGAAGGTGAACAGTTCGCCAAAGAGCATGGATTGATTTTCATGGAGGCCTCTGCCAAAACTGCTCAAAATGTGGAAGAGGTGAGAAATGTCCTGATTTTACATTGTAGAAAGAGAATAATATTTCCTCATGTGTGTCCGTTCAGTTTACGATGACGACTGATTTGAAGAAATTTCGTAGGCATTTATCAAGACAGCCTCGACAATCTACAAGAAAATCCAGGATGGTGTTTTGGATGTCTTAAATGAGGTAAACTCTCTCCAAGATTTGGGAAGACTTTGGAGGTCTAAGGCTGTACCTATGTTTAAAATAAAACGTCAAAAGAAGTAATTATGTTCATTCAGATCATAGAATGAAAATATCTGCAAGGACCTGGGATCGTTTCATTTACATTGTCAAAGTGTCTTGAATTTCATCTCTCTGCTTTGCTGGTTTTAACTTATTTTGCTTGTTTGGTCCTTGTTGTAGTCTTATGGAATAAAAGTTGGATACGGCGGAATCCAAGGACCTTCAGGCAGCAGAGATGGTGGTCCACCTCAAAGCGGAGGTTGTTGCAGTTAGATGTGACAATCCAATGGGCACATCGTTGCCTTCTTTTAATTTCAATCTCTTATCTCGAAGTACCTTGATATCATCTGTCATCTGAGAACATAACTTGTAAAGTTGTTCTAGCTCATTTTCTAATGTTAAGTGCAAGATAGTTGAATTATAGATGATAAACTCTTCATCCATTGTCCATTCTATTGTAAATGGACCTTTTTTTTATATCACATATTATCTTTTGAGTTTATTGCAATTTGTTCAAATGGAGTATTGCTTCTGTTTTTATTTTCAACGGTCTATGTGGACTGGTTCCCATGGAAGGAGTTTTTCCGGGTGTGGTTGTCGATTTGGCTGCTTCTACTGATAGGGCAAGACCTGGATCCATAAGCAAGAGACCAGGACGTTGAGGTCTGTTATTCCTAATTTAGAACTCCTTGTCCAATTCTATCCATGATTTCTGTATGGGGCATGAATGGTTCTGTTTTTGGTCTGATTGGGAAGGCTGGGCGGAGAAGAAATTAGTTTGTCAAAATTTACCCATTTGTGGCTCATGTCTTACAGGTCTCGCACGCTCAGTCAGACGCCATGCTCGTGATCATCGTTTATCGTCTCCTAGAACATTAAAACGAAACACATCCAAGAAATGCGATAACCATTGCAAACTCTTGACAGGGTTAGACAGTGGAAGCCACTTGTGTTTAATGTGGTTTGGTTCCTGATCACATCTGCTGTTCGATTGCTCCTTCACGAAGACGGTCTAGAATCATCTTTCTTTCGTCTTTGCTTGTGCACTTCGTGTCATCGGAGACTGTAATTCAGAGTTGGATCGGTCAACGATGCATTTGAAAGGCGACTTCCTTTGTCGGAGGAACCCCCGTATGTCGAATTCCATGTACCTTAGATTTTATTTCATCCAGCCATCTTAGCATATGGGTTTACATTGATGGAAGAGGCTTATTGTGTTTTCGGGTCCGGGTAGAGACCAAAGGACTTGAGCGAACGATCCGGCAGCATCATTAATTTCTGCATTTGCTGATATGACTCACTGAATTTTTGTCCAGCTTCACAAAGTTACTGAAATCGGCCTTGAGCTTTACGATGATGTTGCTCCTCAATTTGATAGCATTCTCTTTGCTGTCTCCATATCGGTTCGATGCGAAAGCTCGAGTTCGCATCCCTTATGTCGAAGCTCTTTTGTGTGGTTTGGTTTTGATGCTGCTCCGTTGAATCGTTCTTTCTCGAGCCGCCAGCTGCTAATTCTCGGTTTGTATTGGACTTCCTCTGTTTCGCGCCGGCAACTAAAACCTGCCGAGAAAGGATGAAAGACTACACAGAGACTTCGTTATAGAGAATGTTCGAAGACGCGCGAAATCGAGAGTTCCTTAAATAACAAAATGTTTGTCCCGCACGGCATCTATCCTCCATATCGTGTTCATGCAATAGGATCGAAAAGGAAAAGAACAAAACATCTAAAGCTATAATGGAATGATACTCACGTTATGTTGCCCGATAAGATTCACGAATAGTATTATTTATTTCGGCAAAAAAATATAATATCATTGTTGGTCGATCGAAAAAGAAAAAAGAAAAAGAAAGAAAGAATGGGAAAATGACGATAATACCATCGTTGGGACTTTCCATTGTCTTCTGCCATGTCCCCCACCGAGTCCATGCTCCACTCCGCTATACGTCTTCTGTCCAACTTCGATCCGAATAACACACTCTCTCTCTCTCTCTCTCTCTGCGAGATTGGTCACTTGGGTCACGGAGACACAGGCGAGAGGAGAGTGGTAAAGGTGACTCCTTTGAATCCGATCTCAATAGCCGGATCCCTGTTCCCTCTCTCTTCCTTGAATCTCTCTCCGTGTAGAAAACGGGAAACCCACCTCCCAATCCTCAGTTTTGGCCACTGCCCCGCGATTGGCAGAACTCTCTTCTTCCTCCCGGTCATTTCATCGAACACCTTTCATGGCATCGCCCGGTAACCCCAACAATCCCCAGCAGAACCCGCAATTCGAGCTGCAGAAGCTGTTCAGGCCCTCCTCGAACCACCCGGTCATCCCGTCCTCCCCGCCTCCGTACCCCACGTCGTCGTCCTCCTACCCGCCGCCGACCGGCCCTCTCCCGTTCCACTACTTGCCGTACCCTCCGCCGCAGCCTCCCCCGCAGCAGGAGCTCCATTTCTTCCAGCACCAGCTCCACCAGCCGCCGCCCCCGCGGCCGCCCATCTCGTCGTACCCTGCCCCGACCTCGCCCTCGCCCTCGCCCGACCCCAATTCGAGCGGCGCCCGGTTGATGGCTCTCCTGGGCACCCACAGCCCAAACCCTAATCCCCCGATTTGGCGCCACAGTCGACGGCCTTTGCCCCATCGCCGTCTGCTCCACCTGATTTTGGGGTGCACGCGAACCTTAACTTGTCGGCTTCTTCGGCCCCGCTGGTCGGTTTTGCGGCAGCTCAGTGCGGTACGCCGGTTCGGATGCTCAGTAGTAAGCTCCCAAAAGGCCGGCATTTGATCGGTGATCATTTGGTTTATGACATCGACGTTAGATTACAGGGTGAAGTTCAGCCTCAGCTTGAGGTCACTCCGATTACTAAGTATGTGTCGGATCCGGGTTTGGTTTTGGGCCGTCAGATCGCCGTCAACCGGAATTATATATGCTATGGGTTGAAGATGGGGAATATTAGGGTTCTCAATATAAATACCGCGCTAAGGTCTTTGTTGCGTGGTCATACACAGGTGCGATCTCCCTGCTTACTTGTATTGGTGTTCAGTTTGTATGCTCTGTATTGTTGAGAGTAGTTGTAAGTTCTCTGAGTTGGTTGATGCCATAAGTTCTCATGGATTGTTTATGCAATGCATCACTCTCCCTCATGGAAGAGTACAGGTTGAAGGGAAAAATTGAACTTTCCTCTTTGTCCCTTCAGTTTTGCTCGGATATTGTGTTTTGATTAGGTTTTTGTTGTTCTTTTTTCCAATTCAGAGAGTAACAGATATGGCTTTCTTTACTGAGGATGTTCACCTTTTGGCCAGGTAATTTGTGACAATCATAAGAAAACCTGCTTCATCGGGTATATATTGAAGTGCCGCTTAATTTTAACTTTTGCAGTGCGAGCATTGACGGGAGGATCTTCGTATGGAAGATTAATGAAGGTGCAGATGAAGAGGAGAAGCCTCAAATCTCGGGGAAAATTGTCATTGCCGTTCAGATTGTGGGAGAGGAAGAACCTGTGCATCCACGACTATGTTGGCATCCTCACAAGCAAGTAAGAATTTGGTTATAAGTTTTACAAGAGCTATCTGCTATCCAGGTCCTGTTCTGTTGGTTTTTGTTCTAATCTTTTGACTTGCTAGTTTACTCGTCTTTTTTTGTTTACTTAAAACTGCAGGAAATTTTAATGGTTGCAATTGGAAACCGTATACTGAAGATCGATACAACAAAAGTTGGTAAAGCAGAATCGTTCACAGCTGAGGAACCTCTAAAGTGTTCCATGGATAAGCTAATTGATGGGATCCAGATTGTTGGTAAACATGATGCAGTAGTTACAGATTTGTCAATGTGCCAATGGATGACTAGCAGACTGGCCTCAGCTTCAGTGGATGGAACGGTTTGTATATTTCTTTACTCCTGATTATGGTCGTGCATTGTGGTATTCTAGTTGTTTTTGTGGTGAGCTTGCTAGCTTTGCATGGCTTCAGGGACCTTTGGATTTTGAAAGAGGGAATTTTTTGTCGGTTTTAGAATAAAAAGATACCTACTTCATCTAGATTGCTTGGAGAGATTCAACCAAATGATTCTAGTGGTTATCCTGATAAACAATTACACATCTTTATGTTGAATGTCTGTTATGCTTTGACTGATTATGCATCCCTGGTTGCTGATAGTGACTCTGTCCCTCTCTTGCTTGTTCTGTGAGTTGTCAAGAGGAATAATATCTGAAGAGACTCGCGTCTTGGGCTCTTGTCTCAATGGATGCCGAATGGCTGAGGCAGCTAACCTGAAAATGGAATGACATATGTGTTCTTACTGTCATAAATACATCATCTTAGGCAGGTTTAACTAGCACATACGACTATGAATTATCCTCCACTACTTCTAACATGCAATTTTTTTACTTGAGAGTCTAGTGGTGATGGAAGTGATGATATTAACTATACTGGTGTGATAGATCCCTGTTGTTTCTGGAAGCTGTGCAAATTATTTGGGATCAAAAGAGATAGTAATGTTATCAAACCTCTTGGACGAGAAAGAGTTTCTCATGCTTTTTAGTGAATGACGAATTGAAGCACTCATTCACTTTTTCAGAGAGGAGAGGCTTTTATATGCTAGCAATTGTTGTCTCATAAAGAAAATGTTTTAACAGAATAGTCTCTCTTCAGTAATTTATTGATGTAGGTGCAGTTTGGTTGCTATAGCACAGTGTTTTTTTCCTAATGTTAGAAGGTGATTAAACTGGGCAGGGATTCTATCGGTTGACCTAATTAATGGGCTTGGCTCTTAGACCTGTATGTGTGGGTCATCAATTCATGTCGCGGATTTTTCTTGCTATATGAGATTTGCTTACGGAAGCGCGCTTCGTTTACAGGTGAAAATTTGGGAAGACCGTAAGCCATTGCCACTGGCAGTTCTGAGGCCTCATGATGGTCATGCCGTCAACTCTGTCACCTTTTTGACTGCTCCCCACCGACCAGATCACATCGTTCTCATCACAGGGGTGAGCTTGTCTTTTATTGACGTTATGATCCCTGCTTTCATTCTGCCTCAATCTCTGGTTTCTTTAGAATAAGTTCTAATTTTGACAGAATGCATGGCCTTTCTTAAATCAGGATTCCAAGTTAATGCATTCTCCTAAGATTTGATTACATCTCACACTACTTTATATCATTTTCAGGGTCCGGTGAATCGAGAAGTCAAGATATGGACCTCTTCCCTCGAAGAGGGATGGTTGTTGCCTAGTGATTCTGAATCTTGGCAATGTACTCAGACCCTGGAGTTAAAGAGTTCCGGTGAACTCCGGGTTGAAGATGCATTCTTTAATCAAGTTGTGGCATTACCTCGTGCAGGGCTTCTTTTACTTGCGAACGCAAAGAAGAATGCTATATATGCAGTGCATATAGATTATGGGCCTCATCCTGCTGCAACCCGCATGGACTATGTAGCTGAATTTACAGTTACAATGCCCATTTTGAGTATCACTGGAACTAGCGAGAGTTTGCCAGATGGGGAACACATTGTGCAGGTTTATTGTGTCCAAACACAAGCCATTCAGCAGTATGCATTGGCCTTGTCGCAATGCCTGCCGCCACCTTTGGATAACACCGAGTTAGAGAAGACTGAATCTAATGTCTCTCGTGTATTTGATGCTGCCAATCCCGATGGTTTTGCTAACTTGGAAATGTCTCATGGAACTAAGCATTCTGAGATAACATCAGGCAATGCCACTTTGGTTCCATCTGTGCTTTCGAGCAGTGCTGGTAGTGCCCCTGGAGTTGCACCCCCTGTAAGAGTGCCTTCTTCTCAAATGACTACCTTGCCTGAGACCCTTTCTTCTGGCTTAGAGACAAAGCTAAGTGCTTTGCCATCTCCAAGAACTGTTGAACAAATCCACAGTGCTTCTCCTCCTCTTCCTTTGAGTCCTCGGATTTCGCGGATGTCCTCTGGCTTCAGAACTCCGGTAGGTAGCTTTGAGCCTGGTCCTGCATTCCCTAATCATGCTGGCGATCTGCCGGTTGTTGAATATTCATCTGATAGGATACTGGAGACCGGTGCCGATGGACCGGCTCCATGTGATGATTTGAGGAAGGATGACAAAAGTGTTGTCTCAAATGATATACCAATGGTTCCAGATCCTCCAATGGTTTTTAAGCATCCAACTCATCTTGTGACTCCATCGGAAATTTTATCCAAGGCTCCATCCTCCTCTGAGACTCAAATTAGTCAAGGTATGAGCATGGGAGAGGCAAAGGTTCAAGATGTGGTCGTCAATAATGACACAGCAAGCACAGAGGTTGAGGTTAAAGTTGTTGGGGAGACAGGAATCGATCAGAATGATGATTACAGCTTCCATGGAGAATCTCAAATAACTATTGCTGAACAAAAAGAGAAGTCTTTCTACTCTCAGGCTTCTGATCTTGGCATTCAGATGGCGAGAGATTGTCGTGTTGATAATTACAGCACGGAAGGAGCTCATCAGACTAATGATGTTGGTGTTAGTGAGCCTCCGGATCAGTTTCCCACTAACAGTGATGAAGGAATGACAAACAATGCTTTTATGAAGGTTGGTGAATCAGAAACTCCAGCGGCTGTTCCCCAGTCCTTAGCCCCAACTTCTAAAGGGAAAAGACAGAAAGGAAAAACATCTCTAGTGTCCGGCCCATCTTCAACATCCCCAAGTCCTTTTAACTCCACAGATTCATCAAATGACCCAGGCAGTAGTTCAGGTGCCCCATTAGCAGATGTTGCATTTTCGCAGTTGTTAGCTATGCAGGAGTCCCTTGACCAGGTAATCAATTATTGTTCCATCCACTGGACTATTCTGAGCTCATCCTAACGGGTCCTATGCAACATGGATAGTTACCGCTTACATGACAACTACTTCCTGCATTTTTTATTTTAATTCTTATGCTATACGAGTCCCTGAAAGATTCATACATTACTTTTTTCTGCTGTATACCAGAGCTTCTCTCTTTGTTTGCATTGGCTAGGTTTTGGGATTGATTTTGATTTAGTGTGCTTGTGATGGTTTTGCATCTGTTTTAATTTTGTGTGTTGCTTGTGATGACTTGATATTTATTTGTTGAAGGTCCTTTGTATCCTTGTAATTCCATTACACGATTGAGATTGATTTACCTGCTGACGCCTTATGTTCTCTGAAATTTCTGTCCTTGGTGTGAGCTATCAGCTCCAATATTGTTATGGTGATAGAAACTGGGATATATTTATAGCATCAGCTGGCATTGGCCTGTTTGCAAATGCAAGCATATGCATGGGCTTTCAGTGCCTCAAAAATTGCTTTCATGGCTTGTAGTGGATCATGATGTTGGTGTGACATCTTCAGGTTATTAAATGTCTCTCATTTAACGTCTACATATCAGGGGAAGCTGATTCCATTGTTAATACATCTGCCTTTATGATTCTATGGTGTGACCTTTAGTGTATAAACTTGTAGTAATTCCTTTTTAGGCATTTGATATGCATAACAATTTACCCTCTCTGCTGTTTTGCACCGTTTCTGTGGTAGTACACCATACCTACCCTCCTTTTTCCAGCTTATGTCTATTTACACATGAAGTTTCTATGTATAAATCTCAATTTCCTTATTTCCCAAGTATAAGTCAAAATATTGAGCAAAAGTTCGATTCTTCATCGAAAATGAAATGGGGGAATTCTGCTGAGAGTGGAAACAATCTGTTAAAGTTAAAATTAATACATGAGTCTCTGACATCTGTTCCAGTGATTGGTTTTCCTTTCAGTTTTTCCCTAAAGAAGAGTTAGGTACAAGGGAGCAAGTCTGGATATTAACGAATTACAAACTTAAGTTGCTGAGCTTTACCAGTTACGTTGGACAGAAGGGAGCAAGTTTGGATATTAACAGATAAAGACTTCATGTGCGGAGCTGTACAAATTACGAATATGAGACAGAGGAGTCTACTTTATAGATGAATCTTTAGTAGCTTTTGGACTTGCCGAACACTACCAAATTAACATAGATCACGTCTCATTCATATGGATACTATTTTCCACTTTGCTGCTATGAGCATATATACAACCTTGCCAGAGCAACCACCCTTTTTCACACCTAGAAGGGATTGTTATTCTAGATGGCTGATTGTGGCTGCTTTTCAATATGAAACAGTTAATAAGCATGCAAAAGGAAATGCAGAAGCAGATGGCAACAGTTGTGTCTGTCCCATTTAACAAAGAGAGTAGAAGACTGGAAACATCTCTTGGACGAAACATGGAGAAAGTTGTTAAAGCAAATGCCGATGCTCTGTGGGCTCGTTTCCAAGAAGAACATGCTAAACATGAAAAACTGGAGCGCGACCGAACCCAACAAATTACAAATCTTATCACCAACTCTGTGAACAGGGATTTGCCAGCGATGCTGGAGAAAACTATAAAGAAGGAAATAGCAGCAATTGGACCATCTGTAGTTCGTGCAGTCACTCCAAGCATTGAGAAGAGCATATCAGTGGCCATAACGGAGTCATTCCAGGTATGAGCATTTTTCATGCCCCCAGAGGCCATATAGCAACTCTTGCCTTACCATATTATTTTTATTTTTGTGGTGAAAGGTATCGATTGCCATGAAGCATTAATTAGGTCTCTAAATTTGCTTTATTGTGCTTTTTATTCAGAAAGGAGTGGGAGATAAGACAGTTAACCAGCTGGAGAAGGCGGTCAACTCCAAATTAGAAGCTGTATTAGGGAGGCAAATTCAATCGCAATTTCAGACTTTTGGAAAGCAGGCTCTCCAGGTAATTGCAATTTAAAACTCTTCCAAGAATCTTTTGCGGTGCTTGCAAGTTTTTTGCCGTTATCAAGCTGTACTTTGCTCGTCGCCTATGTTTCCTTTAAATAAGTCACCATTGGCATGATTTTCTTTGCTTGAGTTAAAAATATGTAAGCTAACCTTCACTGCGAGAGTAAGGTTCTCAAATGTTGTGGTCCAGATGGGATTTCAACTACCCAAAAGTTCATTTTTAATAGCTTGTGTGTGCTTGTGTTAATAGAATTCAGCCAGTATCTACATTGACGTGGAAGCTCTTCTTATCTTCTATGAGGTTCTACGTGAAACTAGTTGGGAACAAACTTGATCAATATGACTAAGGCTACCATATCTCAGTGATGATTTGCGTTGACTTACCTGGCTTCCTGTGGTTATAGAAAGAGGAAAAATCTATGTGGCCTAAAATTGATATTACTACTTCATGTGTGGAACTTTTCAAGGATAGATGATCGCTAAAAAAAAAAAAATACTGCTCTTTTCTCTTCCCTTGAATGCTGATATGGCTGTGATGTGTTGTGTGGATTTCTCTGTTGTTTGTTTCTAATGTACCAGAATGGTTTTTTTTTTTTAAGAAATGAATATATTTTGCAGAACCAAAAAATGTTATGGTCTGGATTTTTTATCATGTGATAATTTATCCACATTAATTTTCTCAACTTCGATGGTAAATCATTTCTGGCACTGGTATCTATCAATCTATCACGGCTTCTGGCTTTGGTTTCTTAGAGAATTTTGTGGTTTATCCTGATTTCCAAATTGTCTGCAATAGTATTCTGACTTTGCTAAATGAACTTTCTTCTTTCAGGAGGCATTAAGATCCAGCTTGGAAGCATCCATAATACCTGCTTTTGAGTTGTCATGCAAATCAATGTTTGAGCAAGTTGATGCAACTCTTCAAAAAGGGCTTATGAAACATATCACTGCCACTCAGCAGCAACTTGAGTCTACACACTCTCCCCTGGCCATTGCTTTAAGGGTAGGTATTTTCATATACGTAATTCGCCATTGTTTCTTTTTTGTTGTGCGTTATAGGAATATTTTTCACTCATCCATCTGAAGTTATTCTTCTTCTTGTGTCATCATGGAACTTTCTTATTGATACGTACAGAATTGACAGGAAAGAAACCATGTTTTGTGCTGCTGTCTTCATATGGCTATGTTTTTGCTGGTACTTTTGTTGTATAGCATACACCGTTTAAGTGGTGTGGGTGTGGTACTGCAGGATGCCATCAGTTCAGCTTCGTCGATTACTCAGACATTAAGTGGAGAATTGATTGAGGGCCAGCGCAAGCTCTTAGCTATTACAACTGCCGGTGCAAGTTCTAATGTTGCAAACCCCTTGGTTACTCAGTTGAGTAACGGGCCATTGCCCGGTCTGCATGATATTGTATGTTCCCGGAAACCACTCTCTCCTTAATTAAGCCCCAAAATGAGTCAGTTTTTACCTGATAATTATCTATAAAGCATGTGGTGCTTCCGTATCTGAAGTTCCTTTCATTCCTGACAAATATTTAATATGTTATACAACAGGCTGAGGCACCAATTGATCCAACTAAAGAGTTATCCAGATTGATAGCAGAGAGCAAGTATGAAGAAGCCTTTACTGCAGCCCTACACAAAAGTGACGTCTCAATAGTATCCTGGCTATGTGGTCAGGTATGTTAGCATCTGCACTGTTGGGTTGTCTTCAAACTTTCGTCTATCTTACTTTTTATGCTATATATATACTCTCGAGAAAGGACAAAAAGCAAACTGATGAGCAGGCATACTGCTGCTTCTTTGTGTCAATATTTAATACAGGCGAAATGATTAGGGGTTTCACTCATACTTCTTTTTTCAAGTGATCCCGGTCGGCTTGTACAATTTCTTGTTTTTATTTAGTCTTTGCCTGGCATCCTTTTCATTTACAAGGTCCTCCATGAAGTTCTCTTTACCTGTTCTATAGTTGGGTTTTACACCTTTCCCTTACAAATCAAATGTAGTAAGCGAAAGGATTATTGATAAGTTTACATGTTTGGCTTGGAACTATTAGGTTGTCTGGTTTCTGGTGCTTTTCTGCTAATGATGCTGGATGTGAATGGTTTTATTGGGCGTCCTCATATTTTTCTTATTCCATGGTCACATTTTATCGATAGCCCGAAATAAGAGGCAGTAACTACGAATGCCTGATTCGTATGGTGTGTGCGCTAAGAAAATGAGTCGGAAGCTATGTTATATGGTTGACTCTACTCTGGGATTGCCAGGTTGATCTGCAGAAGATCTTGTCCATCTCTCCACTACCATTGAGCCAGGGAGTGCTTCTTGCTCTTCTCCAGCAGTTGGCTTGTGATATGAGCAAGGAAACACCAAGGAAGGTGAGCTGGATGACAGAAGTTGCAGTAGTCATCAACCCCGCTGATCCGATGATTGCTGTGCACGTGAGACCGATCTTTGAACAGGTGTACCAGATACTGGGACATCATCGAAATCTCCCCACCCTCTCTGCCTCTGAAGCCAACAGCATCCGCCTTCTCATGCATGTGATAAACTCTGTGTTAACCAGCTGTAAATGATTTTTTCGCTTGCGTCGCCGTATAGTTTGCCAGGAGGGAAAGATACTTGTAGTTTTGGTTGTATAGAATTAGAAATTTGGACAGGAGAGACTAGATAGATCTATTTACCCTTGTGTTGTTGTGTCTGCTTGGATTTATCAATTTTGTATAACAACTTCAACCCCTCTCCCTTTAAGCACTGTAGTGTCAATTTTGTGCTGTGGATTTGGCTTTTGCCATTTTAACTTTGGATGTAAGAATTTTGTTAAATTGGAAAATATGTCATACCTTTTTAAATATAACTAGGAGCGGAAACGAAAATATAGCTTTTATTCGTTGTTTTTTTTTTTTTTGGTCGAAAAGCTTATATAGTTGCATAATTTTGGGTGATCTAAGAGTGTCAACTCCTTTGAGTTCCCTTTGGCCTTTCACCAAACCTTGCCTATTCAACTAAACCTTTACATCTGTTGTAGTTGGCAGGGTCTTTCTATAAGGTGTTTGATAGACTTTCACAGCTACTATTGGAAAGCTGTCCCTGTCATGGCATTGCAATTTTATATGGAGAAAATCCAACATGTCGGGGTGAGAACGACAAAGATTAATGTCCTTTATTGAACAAAAGGAACTGTGCTGTTGTTTGCCTTTGGGTGGTTTCTCTTACCATCTTCCCAGGATGGTGAAGATGTTCATGAATTGGTTTTGCTTGGTTCGAAGAAGAATGCATTTGTGAATCTTCAACTCAAGTTCAAGTCCAATAAAATAAGATTGTGATCCAAATCAGTCGAGAACTTTTTGTTCATCATGTGGCGCAAGTCACATGGCTCTTGTCGGAACATGATGGGTTGCCATGAAAGTATAAACTGCACATGAGTTTGCAGAGCAGGACGACAGCTCATTAAAAGATGGGCATGCTTGCGGACGAGGAGAAAATTTTCAGTGGTCTGCAAGTATCACGTCGCTAGCTAATGTGGTCAGCTTCCTCAAGGGTCGCAATCGTCGCGGCAGCCTCCGCCAGGCCAAGCAATTCCCTCTATTTTCCCATCAAGCTCGCGGTCTCCTTGTGAACATCCAAGCTAGATCTTGAGGCACGAGGGAGAAAACTCGTGCTAGCGTAGCACCGTGGCGAGGCGGCTGGCCGTAGAATGAGGATGGAGGAGCAAGTGGTGGCTGGATGGAGGAGGAAGACGAAGAAAAACATGATTTTTACTTTTTCTTTCATTTGAGACACGTGTCAAATTGTAAGCGGATCTATTCGGAGAAATGCTCGCCACATCAGCTAGTGACGTGGCGCTCGCAAACCGTTTAATATTTTCTCCTCCTTCCCCGAGCATACTATTTCTTTGGATCACGGTGTTCCTTGGGCTGGGCCTGAACCTGGAAACCGAAACAGGGTTGTTGGCTTTTCTTGAAACTTGAATAAGGCCAGCAAAGACGGGCCTCAAGAATTTGCCCATCATGGTCGGTCACCATCTTCACTTCACTTCGCTCTCCCATTCCCACCCACACGAAACTAGCGATATTTCACTTCCTCTGCTTCAGCTTCGCTCTGAGTCTCGTCACGAGTCGACCAATACGCCACGAGATCGAGCAACAGGTTACCTTAAACGTTGTTCTCAATTTCCTTTCTCACTTGCTCTGTAATATCTCCCAACTTGCTCTGTCCAATTGTTTGGGATGGTGGTCGTGCGTTACTTGTCGAAAAGGTTCTTCCTTTGGACCTGTAGCTCTTGTTACGAGTTTGCAGTCCGTTGTTTTTTCTTGTTGATTTCATATCATTAGTGTCAAAGCTTGATGGGCATCTTGTGTTTTCTCCCTCTGTTCTCTGGAGTATGTTTATTGTGATCATCGCCCATGTCTTGCTAATTGGGTTGCAAAAGCGTATTTTGGGGCATGAGAGTGTTTGATTATGCCCTTCAGCTAAACTTAGAGTTCAAGTTTTGTTCTTCAGCATTACAGGAATTGGAGATACTAAATTTTTTGGATATAAATGCTCCAGCAGTGGCCCTCGACGTCCTCGACTCTATGGACTCTATCTCAGGGTGGTGAGTTGCAAAGTTAAGAGTTCATTTTTCATCAATGGAGAAGTAGACCTCTTGTTTTGTTTTTCTTATGTTTTCTTGCATTTATTCTGTGGGACACGTTTTTGTCTATTGCTGTGGAATTTCGGATGTTCTCCAATGACCCTATTCCTTTTTTCTGCACTAGCAAAAGATTGTTTATGGTGTGACTTTATTTTTTTTGCAGCTCATTGTTGCGTAATTATGTGTTGTTGGGTTCTTTTTTCCCTTTTATAATTGAACTGCCACTGGTTTGATGCTTAGTTTGCTTAAACGGTGCTGCTACTTCGCTTGTTGTCATCTTGTTGGTCGTTCAAATTGTCAAAAGTGTGTGCACACTATCTGTTCGATGCGAATACTGCACTGACATAACATGGTTGCTGAAAATAACCGTCTTTGCTTTTTGAGGTCCGCTCCACTATAATTGTTTGGGGAGCAATATATAATGGTTGTTTTGGTTTAGCTTCTTGAGAAAGTGGAAGTGTGAACCATAAATGCATGAAAACAATTATTTTGTTTTCAATTACATCTGGTGAATGGCTTATTGTGAACGGCTTGTTGATCACAAACTACTTTTGTTTCTATTCTTCTTCTAAATGCAATTGGTCACCTCTCTGTCCAATGAAGTTAAATACTGAGTGGAAAAGGAATAAGCCTTCCAATCTGTAGATGAAAGCTGTTGCATAGCTACTTATGTTCCCATGCAGAATCATTTTCTTTGGACTTCATTTTTCAGCAAAGCAGATGTAACAGATGATTGTCTCTGAAATTGGGCAGTAGGATTTACAAGCCAAGAATTGTGAATGAGCTCACCTGACCAAAATTGTAGAGCCATTGCTTTTGACTTTGTATTCATTTTTTATTTCATACAATAACAGAGTGCAAACGGTTTTCTTATGTAGGTTCCTGCCCCAGTCTGATGGAGCACAAGTGGCTTAATTTGTCAGTTTTAAGGTCATATGCTCTTGGGTTGAAGGTTTACATTCTTTCTTTGCTGTTCTTCCATGTTGTGTTTATTTTGCCAATAGTATCTCCTCTATATACTTAGCTTCAGAGAATTCCTTTTCCAATTGCTCAGTTGTTTGCTCTGACTTGTACTACCTATTCCCCATGTTTGGATAATTTCTCTACAATGGAACAAATTTGGGATCTGCTGAATGTGTCTAGGTAAATTGCCATGTTTTTTTGCTATGATTGGCCACTGCTGTTACTTGTCAATACTATGTCATTTAAACATTTGGCATTTATGGTATTATGACTGCCAGAATATGGGCTGCTTAAGTTTACTGTCATGTATGGAAAGATGCACTCTTTTGCCCAAGTCTTATGATAAAGTATGTTTGGGACTTTAGAAGTTAAATAACATGAGATCGTTTTCCAAGTGTTAGGGAGCCTGCAAGCTGCATCATCTGTTAAATAAGGATATCTATCACTTCTACGTTTAAGTTGATATGGTCTTTATATAAATTAATATGAGACAGCTTCTGTTGATAATCCTGTTCATGCTGAATGTTGCAAATACGTACGTCAGACTCCCAGGTCTCCCTTAGAATTTGAAAGGCCAATTTAGTCTCTGTTAGTGTGAAGGACAAAGTGAGAAATAATGAATAAATGCGATGCATAACTGGATAACCAGACATAGGGCCTACCAGGGAGGTTATTATGTTAAATTTTCCTTGATGAATGAGCAGTTTAATTCGTTCATTATGTTTTACCCTATTCATGAGTTTCGACAACGACTCTCTTGAATAGTCTGATGGAGGCTGACTTCTCATACTCATACCTAAGTTTCAACTTGATCTGCAGTTGGAAAATGTACAACACAAAATTTTTGGTCGGCGAATCAAGAGAACGTGCCTATGTGCCAGTCAGAGGCCTAGACAAGATTCATCGCTCAAGAAACAAGCGTTACCCCAAAATGTCGATCTTCCACCCATACTGCCTAAGAAAAAGAAGAAACCCTATCCGGTTCCTCTGAAAAAGATTCTGCGGGAATCGAGAATGAACAAAAAGCTTGCTCAAATGGGCATAGAGAAGCCCCCTTGAACCTCCGAAAAATGGCTTGCTAGTACCTGGTCTGATTCCAGTGGCTTATGATGTCCTGACTGCCTGGAAAGTTCTGATCAAAGGCGTCTCGCAGCTCTTGCATGTTATTCCCGTATATGCTTGCAGGTAAGTACCTTAGCCTGTAATTATTATGGAGTTGATGGTCTTCCAGATGAATGTTGCATTTGCTAAGGAACTCCCTCAAGTAAGTCTTCTATCTCGTGAAAATGATTTTTTCTTTGTTTCAACAGTAAATGCCCGGAAGTTCATGTGGCTGAGACTGGCCATAAAATTCAGGACTGCCTAGGTTCAGCTAATGCAAAGCGTAGAAGCTTCCACTCATGGGTGCGGGGCTCCATCAATGATGTTCTACTCCCTGTCGAGTCATATCACCTCTATGATCCTTTTGGAAGGCGCGTCATGCACGAGACTCGTTTTGATTACGATAGAATTCCAGCTGTTGTTGAGCTGTGCATCCAAGCTGGCGTGGAAATACCTGAATACCCTTCACGTCGAAGAACCAAACCGATCAGAATGATTGGAAAGAAAGTTTTTGATCGAGGTGAGTATGTGGAAGAGCCTAGGCCATGGCGTTCTGCGGATTTGTCTGCACTTGTTGCTTTCGATACTCATGGGGCTTGCGAGCGATTCCCACCTCCTTTGTCGTCAGAGGTGCCTAGGATAGCGCAAGAGACGATTGATGCATACCAGACTGTCCGATCTGGTGTTAAGAGATTGATGAAGAAATACACAGTCAAGGCTTGTGGGTACTGCTCAGAGGTTCACGTGGGGCCTTGGGGCCACAATGCAAAGCTCTGTGGAGAGTTCAAACACCAATGGAGGGATGGTAAGCATGGGTGGCAAGATGCCATACTGGACGAAGTTTTCCCTCCAAACTACGTGTGGCACATGCGGGACTCGAAGGGACCTCCTTTGACGAGCGCGCTCAAGTCATATTATGGTAAGGCTCCGGCCGTCGTCGAAATCTGTATGCAGGCAAGTGCACAGATACCTGTCATATACAAACCTATGATGAGGCTTGACATTATAATACCTGAATCCGATGAGGCTCGCTTTGTTGCCTGAGCGAATTAGATGTTCGGAACTTCCGAAAATTCAGGGCATAGACACTCCAATGGTTATTGCCGATGCTGTCCAAGCCTCCAGATGATCTCAAGAGGTAGGGAAAGCATGATCAATTAATCATGTCGAGTTGAGATCATGCGTCCCTCGGCTATGTTTTGAGGATCAATTTGGGACAAGGAGGTGGTGATTTAGGATAAACCCGGATTGGAGTGGGGTTCTTTATCGGGGATTTTCTTCCATGATATTCATGATCGGCGTTCGAAACTACCGACTTGTGATCACTCTTGGAAGGAAAATTTTGATCAAGGGGGCATCTCTTAGCATTAGACTGTGCTTGTTTATGTAAAACAGTGCACATTACTTCTTCCTGTATTCTCAAGCTGCTGTATGTGTATGAGATGCTTTTTATTCTGTGTTGTAAACAAAAGAGAGCTCCTATTTGTTAAGGGTTTTACATTTTCCTCCAAAAATTCCATTAACAAATGAATTTCACTTTGAAATTAAATAATATATTTGACTAATTTATTTATAAATACATCAATAAATAAAACTAATCATGTCGTTAATCACATTTAAAAATAAATAAATCACGTCTTTACAGAATGGTCCGAATGGCTCAAAATGGGCATCAGTACAACGTTGGGAAAGCTGGGAAATAGCTCAGAACTGAACTCCCTCTGCCAGAAGCCACAAACTCTGGCCAAAGCGTCTTTGCCGTGGAGAATCTAACACCCTTCGAGGATCGAAGTGGATGATTCGAGCGTATATGGAACATCGTCATTACCGTCATCACCATGCATTCCGTCGGAGCCTGCCCTGTTCGCTGCTTGAATTTTCTCAAGCTTCTTGCCGCAAATCATTGCGTAGGCACGAGGTCTTCGCTTTATTGCCCAGGGAAACTGTTTCTCCGAAGGTACACGAATAATAGGATCTTGATTCCCAGAGCTCTGAATTCACTTCCGACCTCGACCCAAGATCCCGACATCCGCGACTGCAACGTAATGATCAAGACACTGGGTCGTTGTGGCAAAGTCGAGGAAGCAAGGAAGGTGTTCGATGATATGCCTCGGCAGGATGCTTTCTCTTATTCGTCCATGATCAAGGCATACCTCGAGGACAATGATCTTCCCAAGGCTGAGCAGCTCTTCTGGGAAATGCCCGGGAGAAATGTGGGAGTCGATTCAGCGATGATAGGTGTGTATGCGAAGGCTGGCCGTATGGGTGATGCCCAGAAGGTCTTCGATGAAATGACAGAGCGGAATGTGTACTCATGGACTAGTTTGGTTTCTGGGTACTTTAGGAGCGGGCAGGTTGACAAGGGCCTTGCACTTTTCGAACAAATGCCGGACAAGAACGTGGTTTCTTGGACTACTGTTGTTCAAGGTTATGCTTGCAATGGTTTGATCGATCAAGCTCGTAAAACTTTCGATCTGATGCCTGAGAAGAACATTGTTGCATGGACGGTGATGATCAAGTCTTACATTGAGAATGGTCGATTAGATGATGCAGAGCAGCTCTTCAAGATAATGCCGCAGAAGAATACTTATTCTTGGAATGTCATGATTCATGGTTTGATGGATGGCGATAGGGTTCCTGAAGCCATTCAGATGTTTAATATGATGCCTCAAAGAAATGAAGTTTCTTGGACTATTATGGTTACTGGTCTAGCGCGGAATGGAATGACTGAAAATGCACGTGAATATTTCGAGAAGATGCCTAATAAAGATATCGCTTCATGGAATGCTATGGTCACAGCATACGTTGATGACGGGCTTATGGTTGAAGCTAATGAAATTTTCAGCTCAATGCCGCAAAGGAATATAGTCACCTGGAATGCCATTATTGATGGTTACGCGAGACATGGCCCAGAAGGTGAAGCCTTACGCCTCCTCATTCACATGTGGCGATCTGGATTTAGGCCAAATGAGATGACTATCACTAGTGCCTTGACCTCGTGCAAAGGCACATTAGAAGTCATGCAAGCTCATGCACTAATTATACCTCTTGGGTTTGAGCATGATATGCCCCTTGCTAACGCCCTTATTACCATGTATTCACGAAATGGGGATCTTTTCTCTGCTAGGCTAGTCTTTGAGAATCTCAAGTCTAAGGATGTTGTCTCATGGACTGCAACGATATTGTCTTATGCAAATCATGGACATGGTCACCATGCATTGCATGTGTTTGCACGCATGCTGAGGGCAGGAGCCACACCAGACAATATCACATTTGTAGGGGTTTTATCAGCTTGTAATCATGCCGGCATGGTCAAGAAAGGTCGGATGCTTTTGACTCGATGGTTGCTGCATATGCTTTAGAACCAAAAGCAGAGCATTACTGTTGCCTTGTGGATATGCTTGGTCGGGCAGGACAAGTGGAAGAGGCTTTGGAGGTTTTCAGCAAAATGCCTCAGTTGGAACAAGATGGTGCTGTCTTGGGCGCACTTCTTGGCGCTTGCAGGTTTCAGGGATATGATAGTCTAGCAAATCTCCTTGGGGAGAAGCTAATAGAGCTAGAGCCTGCTGCCGCGGGGCCTTATATGCTATCGGCTAATGTTTTTGCTGCAACTGGCAAGTGGAGCGAATTTGCACGACTGAGGAAGAAAATGAAGGAACAGAATGTGAGGAAAGTTCCGGGCTTCAGTCAAATAGAAGTAAATGGGAAAAGTCACGTTTTCTTTGCCGGGGACAGATCACATCCAGAGATGGAGAGAGTCTATAGATTGCTCCAGGAGAAGCTTATGCCCCTAATGCTTGAAATGGGTTCCACGAAAGAGAACCGACCCATGACATGACGGTATAGCTCATAAAGAATCTCATACAAGTTATCAATGCATGCAAGTGGGACAATTTCTTTTGGACAGTCTCAGATTCAGTTCATTTGTGTTGGCTTTGGATATTCTGGAGAGTGAAAGGTTCCTCTGTACCCAAATTATAGTGCTGCAGGGGTAATGTGCGGGGCAAGCGACGTTCTTGAAACCCTTTGATTTTTCCAATCAAATATTACTTTTCCGAGACCGTGTTCCAATTCTGCCGTGTTTCTCCGGAAGGCTGGATTGCTGTCAATCGTGTTGAGATTACATCTTAGGAGAGAGATGCTCAATCTAACATAAGGAAAGGAAAAGAAGTTTTAGAAGGAAAACGACATCGTCTCATCTTGTACACAAATATATTCTATGGAAGCTTCCAGCAGCACGTGTACTCTCAATAACCGTTTTGCAACTTTGAGCCTTGAAGAATTACGGTGACGAGAAGAAGAATCTATAAAGAAATTTCTATATTTTTATTTTCTTTATTTTTTGTGTGTTGAGCTGTAATTAAAGTATTGGCTACTCTAGATCTAGATTTTTTTTTGTCATGTATATTGTAAAGATGAATGCTGAAGAAAAAGAGCTCTCGGGTGGAAAGTTTCACGAGAATGAAGGAAATGGCTATGGCAGCAAGATTTCTTTCTATTTTGCTTTGATTCTTTCCTTCTTTTCTTGAGTTTTTTACATGGTATCGAGCCTTTCTCTAAGAGCATTAAACACACCGAACGATGGCTGTGAGAGTTCCTAAATTCCAGTTTCCTTTTCACGTAAACCTAAATGATTTTATAACGATTAAGCTTGCTGAAGATAATTTTCTTCTTTGGCAAGCACGGTTTCATAGATTTCTCCAGTCGAAAGCTATTTGGGTTTGTCAATGATGAGATTTCACCACCGTCGCGAAGCTGCATGTTGAAGTTGATGATAAGGAGGTTGAAGAGCAAAACCCCGATTATGCGGATCGGACGAGAACCGACCAGTGATATCCGCTTGGATTAGTGGAGCTGTCTCCAAGAACATTTTGGGTTTGATTATCGGCTTAGAAACATCTTACAAGGTATGGCAAACTTGAACCGATTTACACAAAAGCCGGTAGCTAGAGAGTTTGAGCTAAGGGGCAAACTCCAAGCATGTCAAAAACGAGTAAACCATTATCGATTATCTTAGAGAGTACAAACTAATTTGCGATCAGTTGAACGCAATTGGTAAGCCCGTGGATGAGATAACGAAGGTTTTCGGCGTCTTGGAGGGGCTAGGATTGGAATATGAGAATTATAGAACAACTATATATTGTTTGAAGCCTCAACCGGATTACGATGAGGTTATTTCACAATGGGAGAGGTTCGAAGCAAGGTTGCAAAATTACTCCTCAAGCCAATATGACCCGAATTTCGCCTACTACGGAAAGAGGAATGTTGAAAGAGAGCACAAGGTGGATTTTGACAGGTGAGGTTGTTCAACCAAATTTTGCCTTTGTGGGTCAAAGAGGAAACAACGAGATTTTATGAAAACAGAGGTGGACGTAACTATAGCGAAGTGGTCGTGGTTATAGCAATCGAAGTCATGGTTAAGGATATCAAGGAAGAAATCGAGTTACGGATCATTTGATTCAAACCAAGACCTAGAGGCTCAAGCTTATAAACAACGGATCAATAATCTTAGTTCGGGCCGGGGATTTCGGCCTTATGCAAGTGCTTCACAAAGATATCAGCATGTTAAGTCATGTCCTTCCCCGAATTCATCTATAAAAAAATGTCCAAGATGAGAACGCTACGGAAGGTGTGAGATTAGCATGTCAAATATGTAAGCGACCAAGACATGATGCGCTTCGGTGTTGGTATTGGTTCAACAATTCCTTTCAAGGAGAACACGTCTCGACAACTCTTGCGGCAATACATCTTGAAGATCCGAAGGGTAGTGAATGGTACCTAGACACGGTGCCATAACCCAATCCGGGTATTATTCACAACTCCTCAAAGTATAATGGAACTTATATGATAATGATAGGAGATGGGTCTTGTCTTCCTATTACATTACTCTGGGAATGCGTTTTTACACACCGAGTTTGATGTGTTGCCTCTTAATGTTGTGTTGGTGGTTCCCCAAATAAGGAAAAATCTGCTTTTGATTTCTAAGCTAATCGATGATTATCCTTGCTCTTTTGTTTTTGACAAATGCGGTGTTTATGTTAAGGACCATCAAACCAACATTACAAGGATGCTCAAAAGGAAAATTGGGGGTCTCTACAAAGTAGACCAACAAACAACCGAGGCTCTTTTCACTCAAAGACATAAACAAGGTTGGGGAAGAAGTGTGGCACTAGTGGCTAGCTCACACTAATTCTTAGATTTTGAAGTTTCTTGGGAACCATCGAGATGATCCGGTGCAACAATACAACTCGGTCTATGTGTAGGAGTTGTCAAATAGTAAAAAGTACTAAGTTAGCATGCCCCTTGTCTAAGTCTGGAACCAATTTTCCTTTGGCAAGGATTCACTGCGACGTTTGGGATCCATCACCGGTGAGATCATTTCAAGGTTTCGGATTTTATGTTATCTTTGTAGACAACTTTTCCCGCTTATAGTTGGGTTTATCCGATGAAGTTAAAGTCGGATTTCTATAATATCTTTGTCTTGTTTCGAAATATGTGGAAAATCAATTTGATCACAAAATTAAAGTGTTTCAATGGGATGGCGGGGGCGAATTTTCAAGCGTTAGATTTCGGAATCATTTAAAGGCTTGTGGGATCAAAAATTACATGTCTTGTCCATACACTCGGAACAAAACGGGGTTTACGAACGGAAGCATCGTCATGTAGTGGAACTTAGTTTATCAATGCTATATCATGCAAGAGTTCCGTCGAGTTTTTGGGTGGACGGCTTTTTGATCGCCACTTACATTATAAACATGCTTCCTACTCCAAATTTGTAGATGGAGTCCCCTCACAAGCAAGCTTTTTGGGCATAAACCAAGTTATGAACACCCACGGGTATTCGGAAGTGCTTGTTATCCTTGTCTCGGACCTTATTTGCAACACAAGTTCGATCCTCGCTCACTCATGCGTGTTTCTCGGCTACGGTGACGGACATAAAGGGTACCGGTGTCTTGTACCCTCCGATGGCGGAGTTTATATTAGCCGAAATGTCACGTTTGATGAAGGTTTCTTCCCTTTTGCTAAGAAGTTGAATGAAGTGTTTCCACATTATACAGCTTTGTATGAGAAATGGGTTGACGAGGTTGAATTTACGGATTCAAAGGGAGAAGAGCAAGTAAGGAATATCACTAATGACAATGCGGGCTTTTTACAAGAAAGTGAGGTGCTTGAAATTGGATAGATGCGTGTTCCTTATACTACAATTGAGAAGTCACATAAGCCATCGGGTCAACAATCACCACATGTTTCAAATTCATCATTTATTTCGAGCTAAGAAGGGAAAGTCCACCTGTCCAACCTCTTGCAGCCTACGGTTGACAACCGCCGGGACATGAAACACGAGTTTTGCAGCCCTCTCAATCAAGTGGAACAACAAAACACACAACGCAAACCCGGTCCAAGTTAGGGATTGTGAAACCAAATCCCAAGTACGCTTGTTTGGCTGAAAGTCACGTGCTGCAGAGCCCAAGACAGTCAAATCCGCATTAGCACATGAGGGATGGAATAAAGCAATGAAAGAAGAGATGAATGCACTTCATGAAAACCAAACCTGGACCTTAGTTCCTAGAATAAATCGACGCATGTAATGCGGTGCAAGTGGGTTTTTAAAACCAAATTAGCACATGATGGAAGTCTTGACAAGTTGAAAGCACAATTGGTAGCGAAGGGTTTCCACCAAGAGAAGGGAATTGATTTCCTTGAGACATTTAGTCCGGTCGTAAAACGGGCAACAATTCGGATCGGCCTCTCGGTTGCAATGGTAAAGAAGTTGTCGATACATCAACTCGGCGTCAAGAATGCTTTTTTGCATGGCACATTAGAGGAGACGGTTTATATGGAGCAACCTCCGGGATTTGAGCATCCTACACTTGCGATCATGTGTGCTTACTCTAGAAGTCCCTTTACGGCCTACGACGGGCACCGCGCGCCTGGTTTGCGAAGTTTAGTAACTTCCTACTTGAGTCGGGATTCTTTTGTAGCACCACGGATCCATCACTTTTTGTGTTTCATAAGGGGCAAGACACAATTCTACTCTTGCTTTACGTGGATGATATTTTGTTGACTCGTAATTCGATCATTTACTTGCACAACCGATCAAATCTCTCGGTTCAACTTTCCACATAAAGGACTTAGGGTGTATACATTACTTCTTGGGTATAGAAGCAAAGCACACACCAGAGGAACTATTCCTTTGTCAAACAAAGTATGCCGTTGATGTCCTTGAGAGGGCAAACATGAAAGAGTGCAAACCGATATCAACACCTCTCGTCAATGAAACCATCTCATACATTATGATGAAGTATTTCTTGATCAACCACTCGAGTATCGAAGCTTAGTTGGGGGTCTTCAATATTGAATGATAACGAGATCGGACATCGCTTATGCTACCAATTTGTTTTCTTAGAAAATGCGAAACCTACGAGTTGGTGATTTTGACAAAGTGAAACGAGTTCTTCGGTACATTAAAGGGATTGTCAACTTGGGACTCTTCATTCACTCTAACAGTTCATTGAAGCTTTATGGATTTTCGGATGCCGGTTGGGTAGGTTGTGCTTGAAACGAGACGTTCTACTACCGAGTTGTGTACTTATCTCGGCTCGAATATGATCTCATGGTCGGCGAATAAGCAAACAACCGTATCTCGGTCATCAACAAAGGCGAGTACAGAGCGCTTGCCTCGCTATGCCGACCACACGTGGATAAGTTTCGCTCTTTGGGACATTGGAATATCATTAACTTCATCAACGGTACTCTTTTGTGATAATCAATCAGCGATTTCTCTTATTGCTAATCCCATTTTACATGCCGGGACGAAGCACATAGAAATAGATTTTCACTTCGTCCGCGAGAAAGTATCCTTGGGTTCTCGCGGTGTACAATATGTTCCGAGCAACCGTCAAATTGCTGACATTGTTACCAAGGCGCTGTCAAGACAGGACCATTGCATCATCCGAACCAAATCGGGTTTAGGATTCAAACCCTTACCCGGTTTGCGGGGGATGTTGAGATTACATCTTCGGAGAGAGCTGCTCAATCTATCATGAGGAAAGGGAAATAAGTTTTAGAAGAAAACGGCATCATTTCATTTGGTACATAAATATATTCTCTAGAAGCTTCTAGGAGAACGTGTGTACTCTCAATAACCATTTTGCAACTTTGAGCCTTGAAGAATTATTGTGACGAGAAGAAGAATCCGTAAAGGAATTTATATATTTTTATTTCCTTTTTTTTTTGTGTCTTTGAGCTGTAATCAAAGTATTGGCTGCTCTAGATCTAGATTTTTTGGTCATATATATTGTAAAGACGAATGCTTTGAAGAAGACGAGCTCTCATATGGAAAGTTTCGTGAGAATGAAGGAAATGGCTATGGCGGCAAGATTTCTTCCTATTATGCTTTGATCCTTTCCTCCTTTTATTCAGTTTTCTACAAATCGCTCACCCACTTCAGATGAGCAAAAGAGTGTGATTTTCTCTGGAGTTTGGCTAGCTGAAGCAGGATGTGAAAGGGGGGGGACTAGTCGAGCTAAGAGCTGCTAGCTCAATATTTGAATGGCTTGAAAAGATTAACATTCCTCGAGCCCCATTCGCCCGCCCGCCCGCCCGCCCAGTAGCCGGTAATCAAGAGCTTCGTCCGAGCACGATCGACATTATGTTCATAGTACCTCGGGGATCCTGTTCCTGTCGTGTCGGCGGGGTCTTACCTGGTTCACAAGTTCTATCGACCTGGGGGTTCTCAAATGGGAGAGAATGATGATGTTTCAAGCTATAAACCAAACCCCTGTGAAGAGCAACCGAAACTATAAGTCTATTCGAAGGGCTTACTTGGCCGGCCGCACTTGCAGTCAGCGTGCTCCATCCACGAGAAAGCAAACAGCTCCCAATAATTTAGTCCTTGATTGGTTCAAACTCCCAACTGTACCACCACAAGAGAAAGCAACAGTCGTGGGAAATAATTCGCAAACAGATAGAACTCTGCCTTTCATCTCCTTTACTTTCACACCTTTTCTAACGAAGCGTGTCTGATTAATTCCTTTTCATTTCGCCGATTGCCCAATCAAGTGCCACCCGGCACGAAATCCCGGGCAAACCCGGCTGACGTGGCCTCCTTCGGATCGTGACGTGGATGAAATTTTTCGCAACACAGGCGTCCACGTGGGCATCCACATTGGCTAGATTTCGCCCGCATCATCCTCGCACATTGCTCCCATTGGTTTAAAATTTCCCATGGTGGCATCTGCATAGGCATTCGCATTGACTTAAGTTCTTCTATTAGCATCGGATTCCCGGGGCTGTGGGACAAACACAGCAATTTGAATTTGGCTCGAACTTTTACGTCGGGAAGGACAAATTGAAAACAAGCGAACGCGACTGAAAAGCACGTGGAAGTATAAAAGCGAAGGGTAAAGCCTTCTTCTTTCGTAATTCTTCCCAAGGGCAATCCGCCTACCGACATCTTATACATAAATTCATGTGAATCGATGATCGTGTTCGAAGTCTTTTTGCGATGTAACAAGGTACGGCAATGATCAAGCAGCTGATTTACCATCGTGCCTCGTTACATCGACATGGGTCTCGTTCTATCGATCACGGATTTTCGAGGTTCGATTTCTCGAGTGGCAGTTGTGCTTGGCCATTGTAGAGTATGAATTGCAAAAGGAGAGAGCTTTTTGAAGGGGGGAATCAGTCGTCCTCTCGACCCCTGGGGGAGCATGATCAGAGCAGAGGAGAGCAGACAGCGCAGAAAGCGACGAAATCTCGAAAAGTAGCGCCGCGACCAGCCATTTCTGTACGGACACACGCACGCACTCTCTCTCTCTCTCTGGCTTTTCACCTTCTTTTCCATCTGTGAACAAAATGAAAAAGACGTGCTTTTTACGCTGCGAACAAAAAGCAGGCCATGATGTTATTTACTGTTACTGCCACTTGAGCTTTGAGCTCTGAGCTCTCTGCTCCACTTCCTTTCTCGCCCTCCTCCTCCTCCTCCTCCTTCAAATCCGCCGATTCGCCGGCGGTACGAGCTCTTCTCGAGCTGCTTCTGAGGGCGGTTCTGTCGGGATTCCCGGTCCGGGTCATCTCCCTAGGGTTTGGAGCTGATGTTCCCGAGACTGATTCAGCCCCACGAGGGGCTCATCGGCCCCGACGATTTCGGCGGCGGCGGCGGCGGAAGCAATCCCGGCCACCGGGGAGATCCGTGCCTCGTGCTGACCTCCGATCCCAAGCCTCGCCTCCGCTGGACGGCCGATCTCCACGAACGCTTCGTCGACGCCGTCACTCAGCTCGGCGGGGCTGGCAGTGAGTCCTGCATTTCTCAGATTCCTTCTGCTTTCTTTTGCTGTGCAGTTCGTGCGTCGAGCGCGTGTTGTTGTTTGGTGCTTGGTTTTGATAGGATTAACGTGCGTGATTTTCTCAGTTTTATTCCGCTGGAAAGGTTTGACTTTAGTGTCTCAGCTGAGACTGAGAGTGTTCAGTTAGAGTTGTTCTCCTGCGATCCTCAATTTAGGCTGCTGTCGGGACTTGTGCAGTGTTCAGTTAGTAAGGAAAATGCATGTGGTCTTTGGTACTTCTTAGGGTAAAATTTGACGCGGGGAATTCGTGTTTCTCTGAGAGATTTTGTTTGGGCTCAAATGAGGTGGCTTTTTATATTGATCAGTGAATTTTCCGAACTACCAGAAAACTGTTGCAGGTTTTTCCTCTACAAGAAAACGAGGTTTTAAAGAAAACGAGGAATTTGTAAAAGTCTAGAAATTGTTTATTTAGGAGGAAATTTACTACTTGCTTGCAATGCCGGTCGCAGAACTGTTGAGAAAGCTCTCAACCGAAAGATGTGAGTAGTTCTCTCCAGGCGCTCAAATTAGGCTAGTGTAGTCTTTGCCTGATACTGGAGTGATCTATGGAGTCGACAGGCTGAGGTTGTAGAGCAAAGAGGAATTGTAAGGGCTTATGCTGCGAAGCAGTTCGTCTTGGAATCTTGCTTTGGTAAGAACTGGAAGTCAATCTGACAGAAAATCTTAAGCAGTTTGCTGAATAGGGAAATAATTGTAGTCTTTCCCATAGGAGGTTCTGGTATGAGTTAGTGGTTTTTCTCTTTCTTTGGCCCAAAAGAATGATTTGGTTTTACATCCAAGAAAAGATAGTAATCATGAGTATTTCCAAGTCACTTGGGCTTGAAATCAGGTACTTTTAGTGATTGACGGGAAGCTTCCAGGTCGTTTTCCTGTTAAATGAAGTTTTCAAGGTCAATTTGCGAACTGTTGCTTCTCATCCACTCATTTTTCAAAGTGGATGATGTACAATAGGTAATTAATGGCCAGAGGTCGAGGCCTTACCCTCTTCCTAATGCAGGAAGAGATTTACAAATAAAAAGAACTCCCGTTTGGGTCCCCAGCCAAATTGTGTAAGAGGCTTGCACGTTTTATTGCGTGTTAGCTCTGCATGGACTTGAGTGATGATTTCCTCGCATTGGTGGACGCACTTGATTTTGTGAGAAGATACGCCACTTGCATTTTTTTATTGTTAGCTTCATGATGTCCGTGTTTTCTCAATCTGATCTGTAACTGAGAGAGATCAACGGAGACATGGCAGAAAATCCCTGGCTTTTGGTTGACTGCTTGAGTGGTCTCCTATTTTAGTATTCATTTGAAATTTTCTGAGAATTTACTTTTCCTTTTGTAATGCCTGGCTTTCAGAATTGTGCTTGGTACATTAATTGATATTTGTAGCATATGTTTTCTAAAGGCAACTGAAGACACAATCGTTTCTCTCTGGATGTTTATTTATGTCCCTCATTCTTGAAAATAACGGAACAACGCTTGGCTCTCAACTTCTGGAAAGCTAAGACCTATGAGTGCTCATTATTGCATTCTGAATGCAACTTGTGTTCTGATTGTTTTTGCTATGGGTGTTCAAGAGGCACTGAGAATCTACAAAACTTTTCACACGTGGGGTTTCTCAAGGGGAAAAAAAAACGGATAATTGAGCTGAGGGGCTTTTCTACACGTGCAATCAAATAGAACAAAACAACTAGCGTCTAGCAATGCTTGATGCTAACATTGCTAAGTTGCTACCAGTTGAGAGGTATTGGTATAGATATTTCGTTCAAGTGTCTGGTTTTTTCTTATTCTATGCATGGTTGAGTTGATTGTATTTAATGGTTTTGCTGATAGGAATGGGTTATCATATCATGATTCCTTGGTAAGAATCATGAGGTTTTCCTTTTGGTTTTCTGAGATTTAGTTGAATGCCAGCAGCTGACTAGGTTACACACAATATCATAGCCGGGTAAGTATTTACTTTCCAGGGAAGAACCAACTTTGTGACTTGTAAAAAGAAAAGGTTATGTGAAGATCCTTAATTTGCTCATGGTCGTCCGCCTATTAAATCATCCAGGCTCTGTACAGCAGTATAACTAAGAAGTTGGTCCACACCTGTAACATTCACGACCACCGAGGCTTTTCCCGTTAGGTCAGCTACATGAATCATTTTACGCCATTTTATTTTGTTATGAACTGTAATCTCCATACTTAAATAAATGGAAATCTTTTGAAGAAAATCCGCCAACGAAAGCAACAATAAGCCTTAGTTCACTAAGTGAGTTGGCTTCAGGAATCTTTAACGCCGTGTCTTCTGAAGGATCTAGGTTCTCCATGTCTTTCTTATCCTCTTGTAAAAAGGATCCAAACGTTATTTGCGAATTGTTTGTCGCCACTTTATATATCCACAAATGAAAGCAAGCTTTTGGCCTTTTCTTTGCAATTCTCCAGTGGTTTTATTTTGGTCCGAAAAGAGTTGGGGCTGCTATCGTGGCGTCTCATTTAGATGCATGGTGGTGTTGAATCTGACACTTCGATGAATCGCATTTAATAGCCTTCTCAAAGTCTTGGAGTTCAGAAATCTTGTGCCATCATTTGCATCTAATACTGCAGGATCTTTCTTTAGGCTCTCTTGTTTTCTTGCAGCATTCCGTAGCAATTATAGGAGAGACGGGGGGATTGGGAAACAGATAGTCTTTACTTTAGCTTTGCTGTCTCTTGCCTTCGATAGTTATGCGACATAGTCATGTTTAACATTGACTTGGGTGAAGCTACATCTTATGGGTTGCGTGAAGATTTAGACTTGGTGTGTCCTCCGTTTGGTTTCGCCTACCCTGTTTCTCCACCCAGGCATTCAAGCCCAATGTACAATTTGGATAGACCTTGAAAATAATCGAGGACTAGGACTATGACTGAAGTCTCCCATCTTTTCTTAATTGGTATGAATATAGGTTGTGAGTACTTTGTTTTTGGTGCTTACCTGCATGTTTTTTGAGTCACACCTAAATTTGTTGTATCCCGTAAGTTGGGAGTTCTCCATTACTGCCCCATTAATTTTATAAAGGCGTGGATCCAATTTGCAGAAGCTACCCCAAAGGCCATTATGCGGACAATGAACGTTAAAGGGTTGACTCTCTTCCATTTGAAGAGTCACCTCCAGGTTATAGCATGTTAAATCACTAGAATGTCTAATTGACGATGGAGTCTGGCGATCAACAACTAATTATGGTGTTTCTTTTTCATTCAGAAATACAGACTGGGCAAGCAATCAGGGAAAGATGGGGCGGATGCACCCAAAGATGGTATTACATTGTTTGTCATTATTTGATCTATCCTTGACAGAAATATACTGGGCTAATGAAGAAAAGTCAGATTTTATCCTCTATTTTAGTAAATGATTCTATTCACTCTCAGATTTTCTATCTTACACATTTTCCTTTCGCCATTTCGTTGTAGGATTGTCAGGTTCTTACCTTTTAGAAAATCCTGGTAGTGGTAATTCTTCCCCGAGCTTACCATCATCTGATCTGAATGAGTAAGGCCGAGTTTGTCTAATCTTCCTTCTCCCTGTGGTTCTTCTTCTTGCATGTGCTTGTGTCGTGAAATTTTAATTTTCTAGGATAATGGGCTTTTGCAGAAATCACGAAGTCAAAGAGGCATTAAGAGCACAAATGGAAATGCAAAGCAAATTACATCTTCAAGTTGAGGTGATTTATTTCCCCTATGCTAAATAAATACATACTGCAGTTTCTTTCCTTTTGGGCTGTTCTGAGGAGACTTCTGTGATCTCTCTCGAACTGGACTTCCTCATAGAAGTTCTGGACTGTCGTTCATGTTATTCTGATTTTTCTGGTCATCTTCGGAATGTTAGCATGCACTCCACAATACGAATTACTAACTGATTACTGGCCAAGGACAACATAGTATATTCTGGGACTTGACAGGAAATCTAGATCGATTATTCATATTATCTGATCCTGGGTATATAATGTAGGCTGAGAAGCACTTGCAAATACGCCAGGATGCGGAGAGAAGATACATGGCAATGCTTGAGAGGGCTTGCAAGATGCTTGCCGACCAATTCATTGGGAGCGCAATCATTGATACTGAAAACCAAAGATGCCAGGCATATGGGGTTAAGATGCCAAGAAACCTGTCCATTGATCCATTTGGCTTTTACTCGCATGAGGTGACTGCAGTACATGGCACGGATGATGAAGTTCCACCGAGCCTCCATTCACAGCGGGGCGATTGCTCTACTGAAAGCTGCTTGACCTCGCACGAGAGTCCCAGAATTTTAGCTCTTGAAGAATCTCCAGCTGGAGGAAAGAAACGACCGATGGGCATCGACTCAACGAGCGCACCTCTTATTTGGAGTGAAGCTAAGTTGAAGATCCAGGATGTTGCCCAGGTAAGCCCTCATGGACTTGCTGGCTTTGGGATGTAGGGCTGAATATTGTGTATTCAATTAATCTGGCTAATTGGCCTAGCTCCTAGCCCGCCCTGCAATTTCAAGTGTAAAAAAAAACGCCAGTTCTCTTATTGTCCTCTTTGTCATTGGCAGAAACAGTTGAAACAACTGCCTTAAAAACCTGTAAATTATCGACACTCGGAATGCCTAGACTCTTTAGTTTCCGACTTCTAGATCATTCTCTACCATCAGTGAGATGCTTGGCTAGCAGATTTAATTTCCTTAAGAGATTGTACATGTCGAGAGGGATTTTCGGATGATGCATATGTGGCATTGGTGAAATAACTGTAATCTAGAAAAAGAAAAATCGAACTATAAACTAAGAGCTTTGCAATTATGGTCGCCATGGAAAATGTAATCATGGTGGAATTTAAAGAATGCTGCTTGCAAACTATTCAGGAGGACAAATTTTGAGCAATAACATTGTTTAAGTTGGCAATTGTGGAGAATGAATTTATTTGTGCCGTTCCTGTAGTTCAAAGCTCGTTAATCGCAGGAGGCAATGCTAAGGATGAGAAATCAAATTACTCCTCTTTACACAGTTTGATAGCTCATCAATCATATATCACAAGATTGAACTGCATACTCTCTCTCTCTCTCTCTCATGAATGTATGAATGAAATTGGATATGGTTCTTAGTTTGGCCGACTGATATCACGAAACAACCGATCATTTAAAAAGAAAATGCTAAGGAAGGTATGGAAATCAATTCAAACAGCGACAGTGAGGTCGAATTGCGCCGGGAAAGCCGACTACAGTCATAAAACTAAAGTCTCTTCATTCACCAATGGTCGCCGGCTCTGCTGTATCATTAGCCAACTTCCATCGGTAGCTTCGGGAGTACAGTCAGGATGGTGGTCAGGACAACACAGCATACTTTCCTCAAGATGCATGCAAAAAAATACACCAGAAAGTCCCAAAATTGCATGGCTATCAGGCCAGCGAACAAGAAAATGATGTCTTTGTTCCGATGAGTGCCGGGATCTCTTCGATGTTCACCGGAATATGACTCGTAGATTCGCCCGGACCGGCGCATACTTGCTACCGCCAAAGTGGGTCCACAGCTTCTAGTAAGACAACATTAGTTTTAGCCGTCTATGTTGTCTCCATCCTTTCCTCCAGCATGTCCTTAAGACAAGTTTTCCTTTGTCTCTAGATAAAATTCTTCACGAAATAGCATTCTTTGCGGAACTGCCTATGCTTGATGTTCGTTGGGTTTTAGACATGTAGCCATGCTTGCTTTTGGCTCTGTCTTAACAATGCCGTCATGAGGTCGCTTCAGGTAGATTTGCGCGAGTACATTTAATTCACCGTGACGAACATGTGCTATTCCATGTCGAAATTAGAAGATTCGCGCAAAAGTGTTTCCCCAAAGAAAGAACGGTTTGAGTAAGAGTTGAATGTTAAATGCGAGGCGTCTTAAGACCCTACGTCACGTCATTTCACCAATTTTCTATTTGGTGAAATCGATCTTGATTTTCACTAGCTCCTTCGAGTCATCTGTTCGATTAGTGATTGCTTGATTTCACTTTTTTAACTTTTAAAAGAGTTCTATTTTTAATTTGAGACAGAAAAATATCTTTAAATAAATATACAATAAAATTAAAAATTTTAAAAAAAAAATCTGAAAAATCGTGAAATGAGATTAATAGGAATTAGAGGTGAAAATGAAATGAAAGAGAGCAAGAGGACAAAAAGTCACTGGGAATCTGAGAACCAGGCACAGAGAAAGAGAGAGAGAGTCTTGCAGGCTTCCGTGCCCGAACAAAACCAGGTAGAAACACAGTTCCCGAGAAGGAAGTTTGCGCGAGCTCCGACCAAGTTCGTCTCCTTCGACTCTCCTTCGATTTCATTGGTCGCTCTCTCCCGTTTGTCTGGGAAACCCTTCGTCGATCTGATCCTAGGTACGTATCCTTCGAGCTGACTCGCATGGAGTCGTGCATGTCCGCGTGTCTCTCTTTTGTTGTTGGTTGTTGCCAAATTGGGCCGATCACAGTTTCCCACGAAGAAGTTTGCGTTTTGCGGCGGTGAATTTTAGTATGTCCTGAAGCGTCTGCCTTTTATAACCCAGTTGCCTTCTTCGGGGTCTTCGCCTTTGTTTAGGCTTGGAGGGTGAGGGATTGGGCGTAGCTATGGCTGAGATTGAGTGGGATTTGCGATTTGATTATCGGCTATTGTGAACTTGATCACGTGTTCCGCGCGGGTTTAATTGTTGTTGCGGAAAGAGGGGGCAAAAGTCGGTAGCTTTTGCCGGTGTTCTAATTATGTTTGTTGCTTGATGATTCCAGCATTTGCCACTTTTGGAAACCTGTCATACTACTTTTCGACATAATTGAGCGGTTAATTGTGAATGATATCGCGGCAGGTGTCGACGAGTGTTGTGTGTAAATCTCCAGGAGAAGTGGGTCCTGGATGGAGTGGCTTGCGTGAGAATTTTTTTGTTTGATTGCAGATATGGTATATGCAGTAAGAGCATGCTGAGGTTATGATGGGAATGGTGCACTGGCCTGGGAGCCTCACTTGCACAACTGAATGCCCTAGTGATAGTGTCAATATCAGTGTTAACCTCAAGTACTAAATCCATAAAGGAACATGTTTTCTTGGTAAAATTTCCAGCAACAGCTGTTTTTTCCTGACTTAGAGACATGTCTATTATGTACTGCACCTAGCATGCTAGCCTAAAGAATAGATATACAGAAAATCAGCAATGTAACGTTGCATGAATTCTTTGGGCAGGAACAATCGTCATCAAGAAACTATACCAACCCTACCACTCCTAATCTCACCGCACCCATTATGAAACAAATGGGAAGAGGAAAGCGAAAGAAAGACCCTTGTCCTTGCATTTGATGATTCATGTGACGGCTCTCCTAATATCTTAACTGTCATGATGACCAAAAAATGGTGAGAGGGAATCCAAAGGTTTCTCCCTCACCTGTGAGTGTAAAGGGCATAATTGTGTTCGCTTACACTCACCAACACTAGGAACGTCTTAGTAGTATCTGCTGTAACCGCCAAGAACCTCCCACGAAGGGAATTTCCTAGATCTGTTTTGGTAGTGCGTGGGCAGTGAAAAGATTATAGTTGTCTCACATTAACTCCTGCCAACTGTTTGATGTGTTGAAAGTTTCTCAACATTTGTATATATGGGGAGATTAGTTTTTGGTTTCTTCTGTTCAATACAAAAAGAACTGACTTCATTTCATGCACAATTTCGTAGTGAAAATGACAAATTTTGGGTGTCTTCCAATGATACTTAGATCATGGTATGTTACTGGTCATGATCATCAGGGATGCGGTGTGTTGCTTGTCAAGAACGCGATACATGAGGGGTAGTCTCTATTGTTGATTAATTTGGATCATGGTATTCTGTGACGCATTTGTTGAGATTATTTTCTGATATGGGAAAGTCACAGTTTAGTCATATTTGCTTTCTAATGAGAAGTAAGATGCAACGTTAACTTTTATTGATCCAATGACGTAAAGCACTTCTTGTCTAAATTAGTTTCTATGAATTCAAAAGCTTGAATTTGTTTAAGAATGTGCAATATCATCTTCTAGAATGAGCTGGCACCATTAGTTTTATTTTGGTATCTTTCAATTGAGTGAGTTTTCAGTGGGGTGCCCCTTGGATTGCCAATTTGGCCATTTGGAACAAAGCATGCCCAAATTTGGAATGTCGTGCCATGATTGCACCTTGCAGGGAGGTGTGGCAATCCCAGTAACCATGGTTTACCCCATGGTGGCGAGATTGCAAATTCAAGGAAAAGAAGAAGAGAAAGGACATTTTCAGCTGCAAATTTTCTTGACTACTTTTGTCTAGTTATTACCAACTACCATGCGGCTATACTATAACATTTAAAAGTGCATTATGTGGATAGCATTTTCGGTTTTAAGGTAGTCTTTGAAAAACTTGTCGTCTTTGTACAGGTAAAGGGTAAATGTATCAACCAAGAAGTGTCCCTAGCTCAAGTCTAGTTCGCAACGACTCTTTTACTGATGACCAGCAGTTAGATTGTGGAGTCAGTGCTATAGTACCTTTAAATGGAGGAAATAGTCTCAGCAACAATTCTAATCTCGCGTCAAAGCAGCGGCTTCGTTGGACTCATGAACTTCATGATCGTTTTGTTGATGCTGTGGCACAACTCGGGGGTCCTGACAGTGAGTTCCCTCATGCTTTTTTGTTGCAAAGCTTCTTTTTAACACCTTTGTGTATTTCCTCACTGTGGAAGCATAAAAATTTATTTTCTTTACTGACCCTTCTTTAACCAAAAATTTTCAACGTGTGAAAAGTCATTTGCTTCATATAGTTAATTATTACAGTTTTTGAATGTTCCTTTAATACTGACTTTATTTTTTGAACCAACCTCTTTTGCATAGAATGAGATGGAACATGAAAGTACATTTATGCATGGCCTTTTTTATGTTGGTTAAAACATGATATGAAACCCACCTAAGTGATAGGTGGGCATATCAGGGCTGGTGAGCCAATGGCTCATGCCCAAGTGTCACTTCGGAAAAAAATGGAATGCCGTGCTAATTGTTTTAATTGTTCTTGATGCTGACAGAGCATAAATCATTAAGCAGTAATGCTTGATCTGCACCGTGGAAAGAATTAAATACCTTGAGACTGCATAATTTGCCTTTCCATTCCTTTGATGCACAAAATTTTCTTGGGCTCTATTTCCAGTCTTATGTTGCAGTGTTGTTCTTGAGGACATACTAGCAATGCGAGTTAAATACTGTTGGAAAATAAATATTAAACAACGCCTTCTTCTAATAGCTTAAGCTTTTAGAAGCGGTTGGTCGTGGTCCCACAAAATCTTACATGGTATCGTAGTATGAGGTCTCGAGTTCAAACTTTTCCAGGCTTCGAGTTCAAATCTTTCCAGGCCCCTATTTGTCTCCCCAATGAATATGTCCATGCTTAGTACTAGGCAAACGACCGGACTAAGCATGAAGGAGAGTGTTGGAATGAATAAATATTAAACCACGCCTTCTTCTAACAACTTAAGCTTTTAGAGCAAGTTGGTCGTAGTCCCTCAAAATCTTACATATACAATGAACATGCAATAAATGGTTTACAGGGATCGAGGCTATAAGTGTTACAAGTATAGGGTTATAGGTGGTTTTGTTGGTGGTTCCTTTCCTCAAAATCATGCTCATTACGGTTCACTATAAATCACTCTGTTTGCATTTTACGTATATAACCATGTTGTGAGGTGTGCCAGATATTTATCATTCTTCATATGAAAATCGATTGTCCATCTTGACATGCTTTGTATCATGCTATGTCATTCTGAGAAATTCAGTAGGCACCCTATTAATCACTAATTGGGTTTTGTAATTGAATTTGAATTTTAAGACAAGTCCTTTTTTATTTAATTTTCTCTGAAGCTCAGGATTTGTATTCACTAGACTTTGTTAAGTGAATGAAATTTGCATTTCCGACTCAAAAAAGAAGAAGAAGAAGGAGAAGAAAGTTGCTGTGCTGAATGCTTTTACTTCATTTTATTCCCTCCTAGGAGATACTCCCTTATTTTATGAATCTTGTCCCTGTTACCGCTAGTTAAAAATTAGTTAACTAGTAGTGCCTCGTTAGGAAGAAGTTGCAGTAGCAAAACCCGTTGATTGCCTATTGCTTTATCTATAATCTAAAAATGCTTAGTCCTGATAACTGCTATACAGTGGACATTACAGTGAGGGAGCTAGTGATAGAGTTTTCCTTCTTAGACAGACTGTGTTATGGGGTACCTCATATAATTAAATGGGTTATTGATTATTTCTTTTTTGATTCAAATCGCCGTGGTGCAAGAAGGGTAACAGAGGCTTGAGTGATAAATTGGTATCTCCATGGATGGGCCCTTTAGTGAGAGCGACACAGATTACTTGTTATCCTTTTATTATTGCCACAAAAAATCAAGTGGAGTCAGATGTATTCTTATGCAAGTTTCTGTTTGTTTCCTTACAGGGGCCACTCCGAAAGGCGTCCTTAGAGTGATGGGTGTTCAAGGTTTAACAATATACCATGTCAAAAGTCACTTGCAGGTTTTATGACTTTATTTTTCCTGCAGAGGCTATTTATCGTAAGGACTGTCATTTCCTCTTGCTTACTTTGTTTGCTTCCTTTTTCCCATAATGCAGAAGTATCGACTTGCAAAATATCTACCAGACTCTTCTTTTGATGGTAGGTGGTTGTCATATTCATCTTTTCAATACATGAAATAGTAGTCAAGTTTATTTGAAAATAAAACCACAGGAGGAGATATTGATTGGTTTTTATGCTTCCTTAATTTCTGTTTGAAGGAAAAATCGCCGAGAAGAAAGATTCAGCGGATATTGCTTCAAATACAGATGGTTCATCGTAAGTAGAATATGCCTAATCTGTCATTTATGACTTAAGTAGATATTATTTATGAGAACACAGGAACACGGTCATCTGTGAGACTTTGTTTTATCTCTCTCAGAATATTCAATTTTCTTCGACCTATCAAAATATTCTTTCTTCTCTGAGTTTGAAATCGCAGCTATGCCATCTTCCTTTCTAACCAGTTCTTGGTGTGTCTTCCTCTTAAGAAATTCATATTAATGGATGAGATGAATTTTTAGTGCCACATGTTCCTTGAGTTTTGTGGTTATTTCATTTGAGGTCTCTGTATTACAAAACTGATGATATTTCTATGTTCACATGTACAGTGGAATGCAAATTACGGAAGCTCTCAAGCTTCAGATGGAGGTGCAAAAGAGACTGCATGAGCAATTAGAGGCACGTTTTCTCTTCATAATGAATAGCTAATCTTGTATGCAATTAATGATTTTTGTTTGGGTAAATCCTGTACATTCTCATGCATTCAAGAAAGAGATTTGCATTAAATGGGGTGCAACTATTGTGACAGTCCTTAGTGTTAAGTAGATTGTTCCTTGAGAAAGTCCTGACTATTATGGCTGAAAGCTTTTATCCAAGATTCACATGATGAAAGAAAGGCAACTTAGTAGATTGGGGATAGGTTAAAGTTTCGTAATCGCAATCGAAGCCTGTGAGACTGTGGACCATGCTCTGTGCATTTGGGTATGGTATTGGTATCTTTGTTGGAAAGCTGAATCAACACTGATGAGCGAGTTTTCAGAGACAATCATAGAAAGATTCAGATGAGACCCTAGTACTCCTGAATCTATGAGCCATATGCAGTATTTCTGGCCAATTGCTTGCTAGTTAATTTCTGTGCTCGGATTAACAGGTTCAAAGACAGCTACAGTTGCGGATAGAGGCGCAGGGAAAGTACTTAAAAAGATCATTGAAGAGCAGGAACGCCTCAGTGGGGTTCTTGCAGATGGTTCTGGCTTGGGTGATGATTGCCTGGAATCTGATAAGAAGACCGACCCAGCAACCCCTGCACCGACTTCTGAGTGCCCACTTCAGGAGAAGGCCTCCAAGGACCATGCCCCAGGAAAGAGCCTCTCAATTGATGAATCGTTGTCTTCTCATCATGAGCCACAGACCCCTGATTCTGGGTGCCATGTGCGATCTATTGCTGAGAGCCCTGAAGGAGAGAAGCCAGCAAAGAAGCAAAGGCAAGCAAAAGAAGTGCCATATGCCACAGAAGAAATGTTTCCCCCACATCCAATACTTGACTCAGGCTTGAACTCCTCCTACCAGCAATCGCATCCGGCTTTCCTGACTAGCAAGCCGTTTGATCCCTCACTGGGGATTTCGATTGCAACTGGTGATCAACTGAGGAAAGTCTGCAGTGGTAGTCTATAATTCTTTTGATGCATGGAATATGCATCTTTAGACCTTTTCTTTCAGCCTTGTACGTGTAATTTATAGAGAAGTCTTTTAACTTTGTTGAAATAACAAGTTTAGAAGCTTGTCTTAGTCTGACTGGTTCTGGAAGGTCTGTCTTAATAACTGTTTTGGCAATGAATGACTTCAGCTTACATTATCTATACACTATTTCTTTGAACCCATTCGAAGAAAAAAAAAATCACAGCTGAGCCTAACCCATTGAATGAAAGAATCACAGACGATGTAGCATGCCAAGGATTGTACCTTCCCAACCACCTGTGCCAGAAACAGGTCTAATAACAAAATGATTGTCGTGTGTGAATTGTTCTGACTCAACTCGATTGTCCTACACAGAAAATAAAGCTTCAAGTCGTGAGATTTCTCCTGTGAGGGCAGACGAGGAAACTTTCCGTTCATCTGGCAGCATAACAATTGCTTCTCCTGCAAGGTGATGATATATGTAACCATGCAGCTTCTTCTATGGCAATCATATCATTTTCAGTTTCGCAGTGGCCAATGCTTTACACTACTCGTGGCAGAAATAGATATTGTAGGTTTGCAGGTGTCTCCATGGAGGGCTCATCCCCAAACAAGCACGTGAACAAAATGCCAAACATGCTTTGAATCCGTCTTAAATTTCAGGACAGCTTGATTTGAATAGTTCCATATGCCTAGATAATTAACTAGGCTTCAAACATCGGAAAAATCACATAACCACCCTCAAAAGCTTTTGGTATTGTTAGAGGGGAGCACAAAATGGCATTAACAGTCTGTCTCTCATGAGAGGCTCAACTTGCACTCAACAGAGGGATGGTTTTGGATAACACAACAATCCTGAACATATCACAGTTAAATCCATTTTCATCTGACACACAATGTTTGGCCGGTCATAAATTTACCACATTGTTTACATAAGCGTGTGCCAAATGGGATGCGGAGAAAGGGAGAGAATGGTAATAATCGACCTCATTGGTGATGCTCTAAATTGAAATGGCTGCTAGATATTAATGCACACCTCACTAGGGAATAAGGAAAAAGGAACAAAACCTAGAGTACGAAAACCTGCAGATACAAAATTAAGGAAAGAAAACAACTACATTACAAACAACAGCCTAAAAAATCTTTACAGCATGGAGCGTGTCATGATGATTGGTGTCTCTGATGGTTGACTCCTTTTAAAATGCAAAGGCGCAATCGCTGGCTCAAGGCTTCAAGTTTCTCAAATTTCTCACGCTTAGGCTTTTTCTCAGCTGGCTCCGCTTTCTTTTTCTTCTTCTTCTTTTCGTCTTTTGGGGTCTCTGGGGATCTTTGCTGCGAGCTTCTAAGTGGGGTTGCAAGAGCATTTAAAGCCATCTAAAATTTAAACAAGAAATTGCCTTAGATGTGTTGCACAAGCAAAGGACAGAGATGATAGTGAGGTTGAATTAGAAAACGTGGAACATTTTGAGACTAAGTCTTAAACTAAAACTCCAGAAGCAAGGTATGATCCGGTATATAACTGTTCATGGTCCACTGACACAGCTACATTTGGCTTTTAATGCCCATTTTGGCTCTAAAGAGACAAAATTTATTTAAAGTCCCAAGGAGATAAGTTGGTCATTACTCATCAACAAGGTCAGGGAGAGAATTGATCTGTTTTTGTCGCCCAGACACAAATAAATCCAGCAAAACAAGCTGAAATTTAGAGGTTGCTTTTTGACCAACCGACCATCAGAGAGAGAGAGAGAGATAGAGAGACCTGGTGCCTGTCATTAGCGCATGCAGAAGGTTCATCGTCACTGCCTCCTAGAGACGAGCATCTCCCCCAGCTCTCTCTGTTTGAACTTGTAAATGAACAACATTCTTCATTCTGGCCATTTTCCTTGTCCTGCAAACAGTCCAAAGAAGTCCATCATATTATAAAAAAGAATATTCCACCCTCCCAGGGTCCCACAGTATCCGTTAACTACAAGGGTATGTCTTATGCAAAACAAGGATGCCACAAGTCAAAATGATGAACCCCAAAAAAAGAAGATTTTCTAAAGTTCAAAACATGGGGCAGCAGTGACAAGATGGGCTGATGTATTACCACTTCTTGCATGTAAAATCACCTAAAACAAGTAAGAATGAGGCACCCCATAGTCCCGTGTCTATTAACTTAACGAAAGAGCAAATTTGTCCCTTGTGTTTTTCATTAAATTCAGAGTACTTGAATTGAAGACCTGCACATGGGATGGCTCGTCACTCACAAATGCATTGCCCTGACGAGTGGAATCCTGCAATATGATACAAACGGACATCAAACAACAATTCAAAGGACTAAGCTACACCCAGGTAAGGTGGATACCTCAACCCCGTTAACTGTTGAAATGTCGGAAAGAAGCTCATCGACAGATCTTGTGGCCGAATTGCTAGGAAGAACTGATGATGAACTCGCAGAATCAGTACCCATGGAACGAAGACCAGCGATGATGTCGTATAAAAGATTCTAAATGCAAAGCAGGATACAACATAGCATCAGCAACTTACTGCTAAATTTGAATAGCAATCTTTGTAAGGTGATTGCTGCATTAGGCAGGATAAATCTTATAAAAATTGTGAAAGCACCAAAGATCTCATCAGGCACATAAGGGCATAATATGAGATCATCACACAACTAGCTTCGTTTGGCTAGCAAGCTGAACAAAACTTAGAAAGAAAGTCAATAATGTCAATTTTGTTAGGTTGCTTTTTCGTGTCACACATTCATACTCCTCTGATCCAAAATCGTACATAAGCCAAAAGCTTAAGCCTATCAACTAGATAAAGCATTAAAGCATCCTCCAGAAGGAGAAATGTCATCCAAACATTACCTCGTCCATGCCTGCACTGAGCCTCAGGTTCCCCAAGTCATAATACTTGTCTGCTTTATTTGTATAGGCAGGGGAAACTCGAGGAGGATGAAGCACATTGTAGAAGAAAATGGAAACTGAATCATAATAAAACTGCGGCCGAGAAGAGTTGTGATCACCGTCAAACTTTATGATGTTTTTGTCTCCCTGGTAGAATAGGAAATGAGTTCGATACGCATAAGCAAGAACATAGAGGCAGAAGTTTCAGGACTGCATCATACCGCATAGGATTTGAAAATGAGGTCAGAGTGGTGGCATTGGATAAATTTATCCTCACTAGCATGTCCAAATAAAGCAGGTATGAATGTTTTAGGGGCAACCTGTACATTTTAAAGAATATGTGTATGTTAACAGTGACATAGAAGTAGAACATGATGACAAATTGCTTAGAGAAAGAGCACGTTCATGGTTCTGCTGTGTGTGACCTAAAGAATTGTCAATTGACAATTGACTAACAAGAACAAGAATGACTTCACCAATAATTTACTGATAACCAACCAGCAAATTTAAATACGTTAAAAAGACTCTTTAGGAATTGTCAAATGACAACATATGAATGTGAGGAAGTGACCATATGTGGTCAAGCAACTAAGTAAGATGCCCGCCTTTCTATGCTGTGACTCCTCGACTTTGATCGCAAACTTTGGGACATGATGGATGCTCTTTCTCATCTTGATTGAGATGTGCTTTCAGCGATGGGATTGGAGCCTCTCTACTGTCTCCGCCGCGTGGCAGTGAATGAGAACCGTTAGCACCGCATAAAAACATTCCTCCTAGAGTAGCGACGATGAAGCTTATCCCCCATCGTCTCACTAGCTGACCTTGACCCCTACTATTTGGAGGTCATATCTAGTATTCAAAGTTTGCCTCGATTTGGTACCGCTCTCGCTAGACGACTTTCCCTACTCATTATGGTATTTTCTTATAAAAGATAAGAAAGACAGCTATATTAGTTTACATTGTACGAGCGGATAGCAAATTAGTTTGAACCAAGACAAAGACCTCATGAGGAAAGTAGTTCCACGACAAAGGACAAAGCGGCGGATAAATGTATCTGCCCTCACACGTTTGTTAGTGAAGTCAATGTCCTAGAATGAGGTTTATAAAACAATAACAACCTCAATAGCCCAAGCCCTAATGCAGTGTGTTGACTTGACGTGATGCTGCCAAAGTTATGGGGGCTTTCTTTGTAAATGAAAAATTTGGACAATCATCTCACCAACATAATAGATCAGAGAAATGGGTTGCAAAAGCAGAAACCACAAACGACGAACCTGCAAACAATTAAGATCCATGATATCAAACTTGGCCCTCTTTTGGATCACCCTCCTCATATACTGAACTGCCATCTTTACCTGATGAAGGAAGAATCCCGACAAAGAATAAGAAAATAAGGCTTCAAAACAACCAAATACCCTTTAGGTTTCTTTTAACCCCAATTAGGCAAAAATATTTATCAAAGCACAAAAATCATCAGTTAATGACAATAACCCTTCATGAGTTCTATAACGTCAAATTAAGGTGGATTTGGAACACAATGAGACAATATTATGGCATTATGTAATTGCAGAATTCCATCAACCATGTATATCCTGTCATAGAATGTTTATGCATAACTACATATACTGCATAGGTTTTTGGTGGCATGCATCTGTCATTCTGTATTTTTGTGGTTGCATTAGTGTCTCAATAGTTTTGGAGGATGACACATACTGTAAATTTAGGAACACGAATTTTGTACACATCTGCAAGCTCCAACATGAGATCAAATAGATTTGAGAAGGCACTATCCAACACCATTCCAGCAATCGAGGGGTCTTCTGCTCCATAAAGGATGCTGCATCAAGTTCCAGAAAGAGGAAGTTTATGACCGATGTTCTCATTCTACCAAAAACCCAGAGCAAATAACTCCTCTAAATAAACACAATAAACAATAACAGGAAAAAACGACGATCAGATAAGGCATCAATAGAGCAAAAACATGTACCTAGTTACTGCTCCCATGGACCGTCCCCACAGACCTATTCTTGATATTTGCTTGTTGCTTCTTAAATGTGATACCACAACCTGAAGGTCATTTTTCTGGAACAAAGAGAAGAGAGACTTAAAGCTTAAACATGCATAAAGTTCCTGCCTTTGCTTTTAGAAAATATCTTCCTTGTTAAGGTGAAAATAGATACCATGTGTACATACCTCGTGCCAACCCAGGCTGACATATTCACCATCAGATAAGCCAGATCCCGAAAAATCAAGCGTGAAGACAGTGATATTCGATGGAAGCAGAATAACAACAGCTTCATTTGCATCTGCCCTACATCCACTGCATTATTTACTAGAGTAAGACAGTGAGATTTTACATGTTATTTCTAAAACAATTCATATGTATATCCAAATATTCCAAACAGCCATCAAGGTTATTTCCTTAAAAAAAAAAATGAATCTTTATCTCCCCTTAATGATTCCTAGTTAAGAAAAAGCCATGGGACAGGAGACAAGCCAACTTAAAAGTAAGCGAAAAAGGGTGTATGAGCAGGACAACTAAAAAAGTCCTTCACAACTCAAGAGGCAAACTAAATACTCATGGTTCTCTTGAGATAAAGACTTCAACTTTTATGACATTTTCTACCTGTTCCCATGGCAGTAAATAACACAAGGAAGAGGTGTTTCCTCCGGGAAAGGTGTAGGAACATAGTGACTACACTTCAGAGTATGGCCTCTTTTGTTGGTAAGCTGAAATGGAAGCATCATGACTTAAAAGATCAGAAAGCAGTGGCAAAATGTACGTTAAATTATATAGAAAGCGCAACAACTGGTTGGTATTGTTGTCCATACTTGCCTCCAAATCTTGTCTTTTGTATGACCTGCCTGCCAGAGCAAAATCTTTTTCCCACAAGTATTGGTCAGGGTTGTACTCTGCCCTGTAGATAGAGCAGTACGTGAGGTAACAGATAGGGCACATTAACCGCCAAGATGGTTTTCAAATTAACAAAGAACATGTGCACACAAGCTATTGATTCTAACAGAAAAACAGCCATAAGAGCTTTTCTATTGAGACAAACCTGAAAGATGGTACTCTATTCTATCTGCAGACAAGGAGAGATGGAAAGCGTTATGAGTTTATTAGACCACAGACTGCAAAGTTTTGATGAGAGGGGTTCCACGAGGAGTAACCCAGTGAAATACGATAAGAGCAAAATGAAAGGATCTAGAATTCATCGAAGTATAGACTTTCAGAGGGGAAAAAACAGTTGGACGTCCTCATTTTACTTCATGTCCATAAGTTAAGCATTCAGCATCAAAACCAAGCAAGGTCCTGCTTCAGCAAAATCCACTAATCAAAAGAAAGGCAACGGAATGACAAGCTATTTAGAAACCATGATAGCCTTTTAGCCCTAGAGAGAAATTATAAGATCCTCTTCCAGAAAGATCGAATGTTCCTTTCTCCTATTGCGCCGCCACCCCCAAAAAAAAAAAAAAAAAGCTGTTCTTTTTCCTTTTTGAACTCCTTTTCTCTTAAATCAACCTCTATTTGACAATAAGGGAAGTCAATGAGGATAGACATCAAACAATAGTTGCCATACTGTAACACTGGTCAATACAAATGAACCATATCTCCGCCACTTAAATAACATTTGACAGAGCTAAAGAACATTCAATGGGAAGTTAAACCCCTAGTTCCATTACATCAACAAAACTAAGATACAAGCTAGAGTCCACGTAGTACTGACAAGATCGACAAAAAAAGATGGCGGAGACAACAAGAATGACAAAGTACCTGGGAGGCCGAATCACGAAATTGATGAACTGATCAATCATGATTCCGTTTCCTCTTCAACTCCCCTCGTAAAACCCAGAGACAAAACCCTCTCTTTTACGAATTCAAAACCCCGACAACACCACCACCACCACCACCACCACCAAAAAAAAAAAAAAAAACGAAAGCCTCCTCCTCCTTCAGCCCCACTACTAACTACACCTCTCGACGACGAAAAGCCACGCGCGAAGTCAACATCTCGAGGAAAGCGCCGGATTCAAATCAACAAACCGCCGTCACTCCAACCACCCCCCATTCTCGGATCTCAAAAACGACACCCCAACGGAAGCTCGGAACCCTACACCCCCGCGCGCGAACTCGGCAACATTTCTCAACGCATTGCACCTCACGGACCGACCCTCAAGAACCCCACTGAACCGAACAAACTACCACCCGAACGACTCCAAAAAAGAAGAAAAAAAAAGGGATCATGCAGGTGAATCAGCAGCTCGGCCCGAGAGAAACCACAGCTTCGATCTTCTTCAATCTTCCACGGGCTTGACTCAAAAACGCGAATCCCCTCCTCCCTCCCTCCTCAATCTCAGCACACCACAAAAACTGCACGAGCAACGAGAAATCGCCGAAAGAGAAGCCCCCTGGGAAGAAAAGCCAGACGTTCTCGTTTGCTAATTCAGTAATGATCTGTAACTTTTTTGTAGTTACGTGTTCTTTTGTTAGAAAAAAAAAAACCACTTTAATTTCCAATTTTTTCCCCCATATTTCTATTTATTTATTTGAATAACCTTTGTCCTTTTCCCGTTCGTCCTTTCCGTCCATCTTATTCAATTCCATTCTCCGCACGCAAAAGAGGGATTAATTTCAATTTTACTAACTTTACGACCCTACTCGACGGTCCATTGAGTCTACATCTTCTATCATCACCTCCTAAGTTAAAAGAAGATATTTTTCTTCCTTCATCCCAAAGAATACTCCCAAATTTTACGTCTCAAAGACAGACAAAGCAATTTAAAGACTTTACTCGGATCCAACATCACGAGATAATATATGCACGCAAAAGAGGGATTAATTTCACCCAAAAAAAAAAATCATAAATGGATATATTTGTATTACATTTATTCTTACCAACTTTTGTCTCATAGAAAGTCCCGAGCTGATAGACGCATTTATCACAAACTAAAAATTTCCTCGACAAAAAATGTTTTCATTCTAGTGCCACTGGCGAGAAATCTACGAAATCTTGAAGCAAAGATGGGACCCTATTAGGAATTTCGAAAACCTTAGAGACCTCTTAAGTAATTTGCCAAATGAAATATTTCGTTCCGGTGCATCGGTGACAGATCCGTAAAAATCTTGATGCGAAAACTTTAGCAGATTAGGTATTTAGGAAACCCTAAGGGAGGTCCTTAAGAAAAAAATTAGTGGATTTCTTAGGCTCCCAAAAAAAATAACTTCCAAAAAGCGTTTTTCGAATTTTTCGGCATTTGGTTAAAAAAAATCAATGAGTTAAGGAAAATATTTTACACCCATGAAAAAAAACACCTTCGAAGGTAAGGGAAAATGACTACATCTTTTTGAAAAGGGAAAACATTTTTCCGCATCTTTCCTCCCTTCATTCCTTCACATTCATTTTATTTTAATTTGTTTATTTTTCGTTTCTTTTCTTTTCTTTCTTTTTTATTTGGTATGATTTTTTTTTTTTTTTTTTTTTTTTTTTCTCTCGTCGATCGTCACCATTGTGCAGCAAGGCCGAGCCTCACCAAATCTAGCAAAACGAGATCCGAGCTTGCCTTTGGTTGTCGACGTGGCCAATGACCAACCAAAGAAGAAGGGAAAACAAAATAAAAGAATATAAAAAGAAAAGAGAAAAAATAAAATAAAAATTTATTAAAAGGAGTGTACAAAGGAAAATCAAATCCGATTTTCCATACCAAGCTACGATAAATATTTTTTTAATTTATTTTCCGGGTTCCAAATAAAAAATAAAAAATACTATCATTTTCCTGAAAAATGATTTCTTGAAAAATATTTTCTAGAAAACACATCATTTTTCACGAAAGTAAAACGGCCTTAGTCTCAATTCATTTTGTTTAGCTGTAGGATGTAAAAATACATCGATAGGGGAGTGTTTCGCATTAGAGGAAAGCACCCGTGATATCAAGGGTGGACGAAGTGGAGGCGAGAATGCCGGCTTGAGTGGCTCGGTTTCTCGAGACGGCATCATTTAGGAGATCTATTCATGGTAAATTTTCCACGGTGGATCCACATCACACACCGACCATTCGAGTCGTTTGCCACGTGTGTTTCCCGCGTTAGCATTTCAACACAAAACAGCGGAAGCTCATGGAGGTAGACTTGTCTCGGATTCATCGATTGGAGATATTTTGTGCCAAAATTAATTTAGGGTAAACGTGGCATGGGGGCATCAATGAGAAATTTTTACACGGTCCCAGCCCCAGAAACAAAGAAGTCGATAAATATACATCTTTACAAATTTGGATAACAAAAGTATCTTCTTTTATTTCAGATTTATCAATTGGAACGCATAAATCCGGTTTTGATATAAAATGAGGTTAAAGGAAAAAGGTGCTTCCTTTATTTTATTTTATTTTCCTGTCGAATCTTATAAGATAAAACAAATTAGAAGAATTTAAATTGAGACGCAAATCAAAAGGAGATTCCACATGCAAGATACTCTTTTCAAAGAAGGTCCCCCCGAACATGACATCTGAGGTCAAAAGACAACTACACCCCTGCCCTGCCACCGAAATTACAAGCCGGATCGATCCTCGAGTTGTTAAGGCCCATTCAATGCGTGGGGCCCACGCGTGACGGGCGTCGTTACCAAGAGCTCGGCTCGTTTGACGTGCTCGCGCGGGCAACGCCCCACCCCACCCCACCTTTTCCTTTTTTTTATTTTGTTATTTCATTCAATTTTAGGTATTTTTTTTTCATGTGCAATATTTTTGCGAGTGGATAGGCCATTTAATTAATCATCAAAGTTAAATCTTTTAGGCATCTCGAGGAGTATTAATCATTCGATTGCTTGAGACATTTAGGCATTATTTATTTTGCAAAAAATAAAAAAATTTGAAATATATTTTTCTAATAATGATCTCCCGTATTGCTTAAAGATACGAGATGTTGTCGAAAATAAAAATATTTTTATTTAACTAATTATTTCAAACGATGCGGGCGATCATTTTTCGCGAAACAAACGAGAGTCTTAGGCACCAATCGAGCATTCGATCCCCATATTTGGTTTTTTTTTTAACTCGCTCACAAACGTACTGATTGATTACAAGGATACGGGGCATTTGGTTCACGAGCGTTCGGATGGATTACTCTTGATAGGGACGGGACGCCTAGAGGGAAGGTCGAACGGGGCATATTGTAGCTCTCTTCTTCGAGTACATAGACTAATAGAGAAGGCGAAAGGTAGGTGATATGGTCGCCATAGATGGTTTTCTTCTTCAAAAGAAAATAAAAAACACAAAAAAAGACAAAGAAAAACGATGACGTTTAACTAGCTCTTTAATTATTATCTATTTCCAACAGCTTGTTGGGAGGTAGAGATATGACATAAAAAAAAGGTAGACATAGAATGTGGTTGATGTTTCACCTCTTCCTTTTAAATAGGTGGGGTTTTTTTTTTTTTTTGTCTTGGTCGGATGTAGGTGGGGTTGAAGATAAAGACTTTTTTGCCATAGAGATAATTGCACTTGTAGAAAAAGGAGTAATTGGGGTAAAAAAGAGAGAGTAGGTAGGTACACTTTTTACTAATTTAATTAGAGTAAAGGAGTTAATAGTTGTGGATCAATTCACCACATAACTCAGCCGACATCTTGCTCTCCAAACTTTACTGATCGCGCATTGGTTTTCTCATTTTAATTATGCCACTTGTTATTAGCTTAGGATACCGGAATTCGATTGCGCTAGATGTTATTTCAAGTCCAAAAATTTTGGGGAATGTTCACTCCAACGCTTGCCGCGTAGCAATTCATTTTGCCTTTGTGATTGCCATGTGGCATGACACGTGGCGCAGTTTTGCCACACGGTGCGCATTCGACCAATAATAGCTTGATTGCTCGGTTGCCAAGGTTACACCGGAAAATGGATATAGAAATGCCACGACTTTCGTATGAAGCTCACTTTAGTGTCAAAAGCTTTTGATGTCGGAGCTTGGGCTTTGTCTGTCGATTTAAGTTGAAGTTCTATGATTGTGCAAGAGAGTTATCGATTCAAGTAAGCAAGTTGTTGATTTCATGGTTGATGATTGACTACCTAGATGTCGATTACGAGATTATTAATCCACTACTGAGCGATCGGAAGTTGTCTTGGATGATTTCTTTGCTACTTATCGATCTTACAAGATGGATATTGGGCTACCCAAGATGGTGAACAAATTTGAGTCCAAGTTTTACCGAGTCTTAAGTGTATTGTAGATTTCAAGAGTCAAAATTAAAATCTCTAAGTGTTTTTATGCATTTTTTAGTCCCTAATTCTTTATTATGTTTTATAGTTCCTTCTTGTGTCTTTAATGTTTGTCTAATGGTCCCTCTATAAAAAAAAATGCGAAATCTCAAATTTAAGGGAGAATGACTTAAACGCCGAGAATATATGAGATTTATTTCTACGTGAGCAAATATCTATTCCCAAAGCATCTATATTCTTGAAGTTGAATTCTTCCTTGGTGGTGAGCCAAGAAATGCCGTATCCTAGGTTGGTGATATTATGTAATCCTTGGGGTGAACTTCGTCAATCCCAATCGTGATTCTCAATTGGTGGTGCATCATATGCCTTGGTTTTGATCGTATTCTATCCTGCATTAATATTTACCCATAGACAACCATCCAATACAACGTAACATCATCGATAATCACCGAAAACATTATTCGCCCTTCCCGCACATGCATCAATTTGGTATAAGAGCTCATGGTTAAACTCATTTTGAGTTATTCCATCTCGATACTTCCATTAAAAAAAAAAAAAGAAATGGTGGATTGTCCTCAACATGGACCCAAACATTGAGTCTTCTACCACTCGAGAAAGATACCTACAAGACATGGAGGTAAAAATTTAAGGAGGTAAGTGTAGTAATTGCGGGAGCATTTATTACACTTCGAACTTCAACAAATGGAGAGAGACCTCACTCCCTAGGTCTTTATTATGTTTTCTAGTTCCTTCTTATGTATTTAATATTTATCTATTTCCAATTTAATAGTCTCTTTATAAAAAAAAAACTTTAACAATATATCATATTTGTCTTTACGTGAGCAAATATCAATTCCCAAGATCTGTATCCTTAGAAGTTGGATTCTTCCTTGGTGGAGTGCAAAAAATTCTTGTATCCTCATTTGGTGATATTCGTAGGCTTTGGTGGTGAATTTCGTCAATCTTAATCGTGATTCTAAGTTTGGTTATGCGTAATGTATGCCTTCATTTTGATCGTATTATCCTACATTCATATTTACCCATCGACATCAATCCCATACAATGTAACATCATTGATAATCACTGAAAACAACATTTGCCCTTCCGGTATACGCATCTATTTGATATCAAAGCTCATGGTTGAACTCGTTTTGAGTGATTACTTCCGTTACCTATGACAAGATCTACTTTCAATCTTGGAGATGAAGCCATGACAAGATTTGGGGATAAATCTTCAACAACCTGGGGCAGCGATGCGGGAGCCTCAAGCATTGTCCATCGGTTCAAGTTAAAGGCATTGATTGTGCAAGAGAGTTATCGATTTAGTAGATAGGTAGTCAATTTCATGGCTGCCGATTGACTACCCGGATGTCGATTTACAAGCTTGTTGTGACATTCTAAATTTTCATTCTATTTATTATGTAAATTGTGGTATATATAAACAAAATTTGTATATTTAACGTGATTCTCATCTTCTCTAATAACCATAATTTATTAGCCATTTGTCACTATTTGGTTGCTACATTCATTAGTTTATCACCTAGTTTCTTACTTGTAGATTGCATCCTTCCTTACATCACTTCTTTTAATTTAACCCTTAATGCTCTTTAAGCTTGCAAGGTAAGAGTCCTCATTCATTGTGCCACATCTCTCTAATTTTCAATCATAAATTTAACATATAGAATTACATCATGCATCACCTCACCATTTTAATTCAATAATTACAAATCAAATAATGGTTCTAATTCATGCATCTACTTGGGTGATCTTATGCCTCTCCAATCATTTTCTTCATTTAGCTACTTAAACTATGCCACTTATAATATTTTAATTTGTACACATCTCTCTCATCCACCACCAAGTGTTTTTAACCTCAATGTCAACATAGTTTTTAACCGTAGTTAACTACTATCTATTGTTTTCAATTCATGGAAACCTCGGTCAAGGTCTTTTCTATCTCTCTCATTAATTCTTGAAGTTAACACCACGAAAATTTTTAAATTGGTATAAAGCGACAAATTTATCATAAACTAATTTTTTACTACCAAAAATCTCAAAGCGATATACCTATAACAAATTTATCCTAAATCGGTACACCTATAATAAATTTACCCTTCGTTAGCTTTCATTAAATTTTACTATCAAATTCTTGAGTCGGATGACATGTGGCGATTGACGGGTATATCAATTTAGAATTTTTGTGGTATTAATCCAATTTAACGAACGAAGGATAAATTCGTCACAAGTATATCAATTTGGGGTAAATTTATCACAGGTGTACCAGGTTTGAGGTTTTTAGTTGTAAAAAAAATAGTTTGGGATACATTTATCACATGTGTACTAATTTGAGAGTTTTTGTGGTCAAAAAAATAGTTTGTGGTAAATTTATCGCAAGTGTACCAATTTGAGATTTTTCATGATATTATCCCTCATTGAAATGATTATAACTTAATAATGCTTCCTCATTCATGCATTTTACTTGGCTAAAAAGGAGCCATCTTTCATTTAAACCAAAATATCTCATCTTAGCTACTATTAATAAGCCATTTGTGCACCCTAGCTACTCACTTAGGGCTACATGAAGCATTTCTAATAGAACACTTATCCTTCTAACTTTTATACCTAGCATTTTAACCCATAATAATTTATTACTTCAACCTTGATTACTTGGTCCAATCATCTCTTGGCTATATAAATGGCTCTTTCGAGGTCTTCAAGCTTTAAGGCAGGAGTCTCCACATCATAAACTCCCAACTACCAACTTCCTTCTTCAATTTTCATTTTTGACTTTCATTTTCAAATCTTGCAAGTAAAAGCAAATGTACTACACTTGTGTTATTAAGTTTCTATCTTAAATATTTCAAGTGTCGAAAGGTTTGAGTTGTGAAATCTTTGTTCAAGACAAATGAAAACTCTAAGCACTAAGTTATATTGATCTACTTAATGCTCTTGACTTGGTTGATTGAAGTTTATTAATTTAGTTTGAATGTGATAGTAAGTGAAACTCTAGGGGTTAAGTTAGATTGATCTACTTAGTATTATTGATTTAGTTGTTTGATGATTGTTAATTTTAGTTAAACTTTGACTTTCAGTGTAAGAAAGTTATAGTGATTGCGTGATGAACAGTTTTGCTTGTGTGATAAGAATTGATGAGTTTCTATATGTGGATGTTAGGATTAATTAACTCCTATGGGAATTAGTAGAGTAAAGGGTGAAAATTGTGAGATAAACCAAAAAGTGATATTTTTGTAACTTGACTAGGTGACTAATTTGCTAGCTAATTATTTTTGATTATTTGAGTTGTTGATGATCATGTTATCGATTAATTAAGTTATCCATGTTATGTTGTTAATTTCTTGAGTTGTCGATGTTTACATGGCTGATTTTCTAAGAATATATCATTTGCTTGCAAATAAGTGAAAGGAAGTAAACATGTCATTATGATTGCATCCTTCCTTACATCACTTCTTTTAATTTAACCCTTAATGCTCTTTAAGCTTGCAAGGTAAGAGTCCTCATTCATTGTGCCACATCTCTCTAATTTTCAATCATAAATTTAACATATAGAATTACATCATGCATCACCTCACCATTTTAATTCAATAATTACAAATCAAATAATGGTTCTAATTCATGCATCTACTTGGGTGATCTTATGCCTCTCCAATCATTTTCTTCATTTAGCTACTTAAACTATGCCACTTATAATATTTTAATTTGTACACATCTCTCTCATCCACCACCAAGTGTTTTTAACCTCAATGTCAACATAGTTTTTAACCGTAGTTAACTACTATCTATTGTTTTCAATTCATGGAAACCTCGATCAAGGTCTTTTCTATCTCTCTCATTAATTCTTGAAGTTAACACCACGAAAATTTTTAAATTGGTATAAAGCGACAAATTTATCATAAACTAATTTTTGACTACCAAAAATCTCAAACCGATATACCTATAACAAATTTATCCTAAATCGGTACACCTATAATAAATTTACCCTTCGTTAGCTTTCATTAAATTTTACTATCAAATTCTTGAGTCGGATGACATGTGGCAATCGAAGGTATATCAATTTAGAATTTTTTGTGGTATTAATCCAATTTAACGAACGAAGGATAAATTCGTCACAAGTATATCAGTTTGGGGTAAATTTATCACGGGTGTACTGAGTTTGAGATTTTTAGTTGTAAAAAAAATAGTTTGGGATACATTTATCACATGTGTACTAATTTGAGAGTTTTTGTGGTAAAAAAAATAGTTTGTGGTAAATTTATCGCAAGTGTACCAATTTGAGATTTTTCATGATATTATCCCTCATTGAAATGATTATAACTTAATAATGCTTCCTCATTCATGCATTTTACTTGGCTAAAAAGGAGCCATCTTTCATTTAAACCAAAATATCTCATCTTAGCTACTATTAATAAGCCATTTGTGCACCCTAGCTACTCACTTAGGGCTACATGAAGCATTTCTAATAGAACACTTATCCTTCTAACTTTTATACCTAGCATTTTAACCCATAATAATTTATTACTTCAACCTTGATTACTTGGTCCAATCATCTCTTGGCTATATAAATGGCTCTTTCGAGGTCTTCAAGCTTTAAGGCGGGAGTCTCCACATCATAAACTCCCAACTACCAACTTCCTTCTTCAATTTCATTTTTGACTTTCATTTTCAAATCCTGCAAGTAAAAGCAAATGTACTACACTTGTGTTATTAAGTTTCTATCTTAAATATTTCAAGTGTCGAAAGGTTTGAGTTGTGAAATCTTTGTTCAAGACAAATGAAAACTCTAAGCACTAAGTTATATTGATCTACTTAATGCTCTTGACTTGGTTGATTGAAGTTTATTAATTTAGTTTGAATGTGATAGTAAGTGAAACTCTAGGGGTTAAGTTAGATTGATCTACTTAGTATTATTGATTTAGTTGTTTGATGATTGTTAATTTTAGTTAAACTTTGACTTTCAGTGTAAGAAAGTTATAGTGATTGCGTGATGAACAGTTTTGCTTGTGTGATAAGAATTGATGAGTTTCTATATGTGGATGTTAGGATTAATTAACTCCTATGGGAATTAGTAGAGTAAAGGGTGAAAATTGTGAGATAAACCAAAAAGTGATATTTTTGTAACTTGACTAGGTGACTAATTTGCTAGCTAATTATTTTTGATTATTTGAGTTGTTGATGATCATGTTATCGATTAATTAAGTTATCCATGTTATGTTGTTAATTTCTTGAGTTGTCGATGTTTACATGGCTGATTTTCTAAGAATATATCATTTGCTTGCAAATAAGTGAAAGGAAGTAAACATGTCATTATGATTGCATCCTTCCTTACATCACTTCTTTTAATTTAACCCTTAATGCTCTTTAAGCTTGCAAGGTAAGAGTCCTCATTCATTGTGCCACATCTCTCTAATTTTCAATCATAAATTTAACATATAGAATTACATCATGCATCACCTCACCATTTTAATTCAATAATTACAAATCAAATAATGGTTCTAATTCATGCATCTACTTGGGTGATCTTATGCCTCTCCAATCATTTTCTTCATTTAGCTACTTAAACTATGCCACTTATAATATTTTAATTTGTACACATCTCTCTCATCCACCACCAAGTGTTTTTAACCTCAATGTCAACATAGTTTTTAACCGTAGTTAACTACTATCTATTGTTTTCAATTCATGGAAACCTCGGTCAAGGTCTTTTCTATCTCTCTCATTAATTCTTGAAGTTAACACCACGAAAATTTTTAAATTGGTATAAAGCGACAAATTTATCATAAACTAATTTTTGACTACCAAAAATCTCAAACCGATATACCTATAACAAATTTATCCTAAATCGGTACACCTATAATAAATTTACCCTTCGTTAGCTTTCATTAAATTTTACTATCAAATTCTTTGAGTCGGATGACATGTGGCAATTGACGGGTATATCAATTTAGAATTTTTTGTGGTATTAATCCAATTTAACGAACGAAGGATAAATTCGTCACAAGTATATCGTTTGGGGTAAATTTATCACGGGTGTACTGGGTTGAGATTTTTTAGTTGTAAAAAAAATAGTTTGGGATACATTTATCACATGTGTACTAATTTGAGAGTTTTTGTGGTAAAAAAAATAGTTTGTGGTAAATTTATCGCAAGTGTACCAATTTGAGATTTTTCATGATATTATCCCTCATTGAAATGATTATAACTTAATAATGCTTCCTCATTCATGCATTTTACTTGGCTAAAAAGGAGCCATCTTTCATTTAAACCAAAATATCTCATCTTAGCTACTATTAATAAGCCATTTGTGCACCCTAGCTACTCACTTAGGGCTACATGAAGCATTTCTAATAGAACACTTATCCTTCTAACTTTTATACCTAGCATTTTAACCCATAATAATTTATTACTTCAACCTTGATTACTTGGTCCAATCATCTCTTGGCTATATAAATGGCTCTTTCGAGGTCTTAAGCTTTAAGGCAGGAGTCTCCACATCATAAACTCCCAACTACCAACTTCCTTCTTCAATTTCATTTTTGACTTTCATTTTCAAATCCCGCAAGTAAAAGCAAATGTACTACACTTGTGTTATTAAGTTTCTATCTTAAATATTTCAAGTGTCGAAAGGTTTGAGTTGTGAAATCTTTGTTCAAGACAAATGAAAACTCTAAGCACTAAGTTATATTGATCTACTTAATGCTCTTGACTTGGTTGATTGAAGTTTATTAATTTAGTTTGAATGTGATAGTAAGTGAAACTCTAGGGGTTAAGTTAGATTGATCTACTTAGTATTATTGATTTAGTTGTTTGATGATTGTTAATTTTAGTTAAACTTTGACTTTCGGTGTAAGAAAGTTATAGTGATTGCGTGATGAACAGTTTTGCTTGTGTGATAAGAATTAATGAGTTTCTATATGTGGATGTTAGGATTAATTAACTCCTATGGGAATTAGTAGAGTAAAGGGTGAAAATTGTGAGATAAACCAAAAAGTGATATTTTTGTAACTTGACTAGGTGACTAATTTGCTAGCTAATTATTTTTGATTATTTGAGTTGTTGATGATCATGTTATCGATTAATTAAGTTATCCATGTTATGTTGTTAATTTCTTGAGTTGTCGATGTTTACATGGCTGATTTTCTAAGAATATATCATTTGCTTGCAAATAAGTGAAAGGAAGTAAACATGTCATTATGATTATTCACATATGTGATTATTGAAAAGGCGGAGTTAATTACATTTTGAAAACAAATTGCATGAAGAGATGTGTACGAATGTAAATTTCATTGTTGATGCAAGGAAAATCATATGATTATTGTGACATTCCCGATTTTAGCAATTAATAAATCATACATAAATTGGATTACTAATTAATCATTAATTAAGAAAATATAACATGATGGTTTAAAATAACGAGCAAGGACGAGACGGGCCGGGCGGGAGCCGCCGACCCCCTCGACCAATCATGGCGGTGGTGAGCGCATGCCCAGGCTAGCGTGTCGGCGAGTGTTCGCCTGAAACGCATTTGCCCGCCCGATTGCGTCGCTAAGGCTCCCATCTCCGTCCCAATGTTACGTAGTCAAAAGTCGTTGGTAAAAAGTAAGTCAATGGTAAGTCGGTTAGATGAGGATAAGGATGTATGTCATTTTCAAGCATTTAATGTTATGATAAGATCAATATTACTTTCACTAATAAAGTCAAGATGTTATGAATGCATCCACATTAGTAGGAAAAACTTGACGACCAAGTTCATTAATAATGAAACTTGGGAAAGAAGTTGGAAAAGTCAAGATGTTATAAATACATTCACATTGGTAGGAAAAACTTAACGACATTAATAATGAAACTTGGGAAAGAAGTTGGAAAAGTCAAGATGTTATAAATACATTCACATTGGTAGGAAAAACTTAACGACATTAATAATGAAACTTGGGAAAGAAGTTGGAAAAGTCAAAATGTTATAAATACATTCACATTGGTAGGAAAAACTTAACTAGCAAGTTTATTAATGAAGAAACATGGGGAAGAAGTTAGAAAACTACTATAAATAGGGGTAAGGTTTCTTCAATTCCCATAACCACCAATCATCCCTTTCTTTTCCCCTCCCTCTCATGCTACCTCCCTCACGTTATCTCTCTCTCTCTCTCTCTCTCTCTCTCTCTCTCTCTCTCTCTCTCTCTCTCTCTCTCTCTCATGCCTAGCTTCCTCTTCCTCACGCGTTCTTGCTTGCTTGATCGATCTCTTGCACCCCCTTGTGCGTTCTCGGGTAGTTCTACATCGACAAAGATAGGGGAATTACTAGTTTTGAAATATGAATGTTAGTTTAATGCTTGTTGAAATGGATGCATGATTATTCCTTATGAATGAGATGAAATGTGTGCGAACGTGTGCATAAACTTGCTAAAGAGAGGTTGAGAAACAAGTCATTCTCATGTGGGCAAGTGTTTATTGTGTGTGGTATAAGATTTTCTTAGAGCGTGTGGATTCGTAAGTATTTATTGTATGTGGTATAGAATTTTCTTAGAACGTGTGGATGATATGGTAATCCTAATTAAAGATAATAAATAGATCATGCGTATTCAAGTATGTAATTATCATTAAAAGACGATGAGTACCGCCGTTAGCAAGAAAAGCAACGGCATGGGGGCTTGGGGTAACAACATATTTTTTTTACCGTTGCTTGCGACAATGATTTATGTGTCGTCATTTGCTAAAAGTATTAGTCGATGGCGTAGACGTCGTTTACTTAATGATGATATGAAGTGAATGTGCTATCATGCACGTGCAATGACGACGTTGCACGATACTGAAGTCCCGACGAGAGGCTCGGGAAAAGAAAGCCCAAAAGTGAAAAGAAAAAGATGCTTGTTGCATTTATTGAGTTTATGCTTGACATTGTGACGTATACCGTACGAAGTTATTATAAATGATGGAAGGCTCGGGTAATGAAAACCCAAAAGCGGAAAAAAAGAAAATTCTGCCGCATTTACTAAGTTATAATGGACGTTATGACTAATGCCGTGCTTGGTGAATTTTAAATAATGAATCACATGATAGTTTTGTGGTACGCGACATAAGGTGTTATAACTTTTACTCTATCTTAGAACTAGTGCTTTTCCTCTTTGAGTTGTGTGCTCATCCCTTCATTTTTCAGGGAACTAGCATGGCTCGGTCGGTCCAAAGACATCAAGCATAGCTACGGGTGATGACATTCAAGAAAGGGACAAAGTGTACGTCAATTCCGACGTTATGTATACCGAGATTAAATCTATTATATGGCTCAATGAGGGTAAGATAGAGCGAGTTCCTGTGCGGTTTGTAGCCTGATTTCTAAACGTCGACGGTAATCTAGTCGAGCCTATCCAAGATTTTAACGGACTCCTAAGTTTCCAAGAAGGATATTTGCCCTTTCGGGAGTGAGCCACCATGGACTCCAAGCCCGAGTAATATGATAATAGATTTGAATATGAGTATATAAGATGGTGTTAGTCAACTCCTTCCTTTGCCCCAAACTTTTGATCTAATGTATTCTGTTATGGGGAGATATTTGATAATGTAAAAATAGTAGATGCACTAAATAAAGAAAAGGATTGTTCGGCTCAAGTAAAGGAGTGTTGTCCGATGTTTTGTTGCACCTTCTCCGCTCACCAAATTTATGAAAAGGTTTTATAGTATAAATACAGGTTTTGTAACTAAATAGACGGGGATCATCCTTGGACGTCACATCCCTAATCAAGGTGGTATCACAAAAGTTATAGGTTGGAGTGTTAAGATATAGTAGGAGTATCGAGTCTTAGGAAATATCCCGATCGCATGATCCATCCAAGTAACTTGCTAGCGAGTAATACATGTTATCTACAAATGTATGTTTGATGTTTGTTTTGATTCGAACCGCTAGTAATTATACTATAAGAGTTTAGTGGCCTTGTTATTCGAAGCCCAATTTCGAACCCTTGTATGGTAAGTATAAAAGAAAAAGATAACGTTCCTTTTCCACTAGGGAATGTAGTGGTCCGAAAGCAACATGGGTTCGATTCTCGAAAATGCAATTGTAAATGAAAGGATAATAGTAAAAACATTTTGCTTAAATTAGAAAGAATGTTTATGCTAATCACTTTGGTGATTTGTTTCGAGTTAGATTTAATTTTACCCAAAGAGAATGGCTTCTAGATGAGAAAACTCTAAAGGAAAGGTCAAGCACGAAACCCAAATTGAGGAATAGTTCGGATTCTCGTCGATATCGGGAACCTAATGGAGCAAGCAAGCCCAAGCCCAACAACGTACATGAAATCAAATGGAAATTATAGTCGTCACTTGTAGGGATTGGTAGAACAGTTTTGAAATTGAAACCACCAAGGTTTGTTGGTGTAGGAAACCCCGAGGAAGCCGAATCCTGAATTAAGGAGCTTGAGAAAATCTTTGCCTTATTGGGATGTGTTGATGTTGACAAAATTGTCTTTGTGAGAATCACCAACTCTAGGGAAACACCACCTCTTTGGTGGAAGGCCACAAAGAGAACAATATTCCCACCTGGTGTTGAAGTAACTTGGAATGCTTTTGTTAGAGCATTTCTTGGTAAATATTTTTCTGATTGTGCGCGTGACAAAAGGTGATGGAATTTATGCAAGCTGAAACAAACTTGTAGCGGATCGGTGTGAGGCAAAGTTCGCCGTATTATCAAAGTTTACCCCTAGACTAGTGGAAGAGCTTGAGAACTGGGCAAAAAGGTTTAGCGAAGGACTAAGGCCGACATCGGGAGCTAGTTGGTGCCCTTGAACTTGAAACATTACAACGAGCTGTATGAAAGAACTCATATTGTAGAAAAAGATATTATGGAACGATCCCAAATGATCGTACCACAAGGAAAGCGCATCTCTCATCATGATCTCTATCATGATAAAAAGAAGAAATGATCCCTTGACAAGGGCGCCAATAGGGGTTTTGAGGGACCGGTTTGACGTTCGATGACGGTGTGCTCATTCTATGGGTAACTGCATGGAAACATATCATGTAGTGTTCGGAGTGGCGCTTGTTTCAAATGTGGACAACAAGGGCATTTGATACCGGATTGCCCTATGATGACTCAGCAAATGGCGCCAATATGACGGCCAATTTAGCCCGGTGTTATATAATAAGAAATGCTCAGTGAAGCCCAATTCAAGGTCAAGCGTATGCGGTGACTCAATATGAAGCCAAAAACTTCAAAACCGCCATATCGGGCACGATCTTAGTATGAGGTAGGAGTGCCCATGTATTTTTGATGATTGGTGCTATACATTCATTAATCTCTTGAACGATTTGTACGACTAGCTGAATTACGACCTAAGCCGCTTGAAATACCTCTTAGCATATCTGCACCATTAAGAAAGACTCTTCTATCCGACTTATATTACAAAGGGTGTACAATAGCCATTAATAGGAAAGAGCGGGAGATAAACCTCATTGTATTAGCTTTATACGATGATGATGTTATCATAGGCATGGATTGACTTAGTGGACAATGAGCCAACGTGGATTTGTTATAGGAAAGTTATCTAGTTTCACTGCTTGAACATCCTAGCTACGATTTCTTCGAAAATGGAACAGGATCCGAATACCGCTTATCTCAGCATTAGAAGGCTATCAACTCATTGAGGAAGGTTGTTAAGGATACTTAACAACCGTAACAGATAAGTCAAAGGAAGAACTAAAATTGGAAGATATTTCTATAGTGCAAGAATTTCTCGATGTCTTTCCAAAAGACCTACTTAGGATTACCCTCATGATGGGAGATAGAATTCGCTACTAAACTAGCCCTAGGAACAAAACCTATTTCCAAAAGCCCATACCAAATGTCTCTAGCAGAGCGAAAGAACTAAAGGTGTAGCTACAAGAAATACTTGATAAAGGTTTTATTCGTCCAATTGCGTTAGCTGGGGCGCACTAGTACTCTTTGTCGAGGGTAAGGATGGATCATTACGTCTTTGCGTTGACTATAGGCAATTGAATCGAGTTACAATCAAGAACAAGTATCCGCTACCAAGAATTGATGATCTGTTCAATCGGTAACAGGGAGCACCAACGTTTTCCAAAATAGATATGAGGTCTGGATATCATCGGTTGAGAATCAAATCGGAAGACATCCCCAAAGCGCTTTCCAAACCTAGTATGGCCATTATAAATTTCTAGTTAGTTTGGTGTGTTCTAATACTCATGAGGATCACGAATGATATCTCGAGAATGGTATTGCAAAAGCTTTAGGAGTAGAAATTTATGCCACGTTTAGCAAGTGCGAAGTCTAGTTAGATCGCATGATATTTTTTGGTCACGTGGTGACTTGCGGTGAAATATCGGTGGATCTAGCAAAAGTGGAAGGCTGTAGTAAATTGGTCAAGACCAACAATAGTAATGGAAGTACGAAGTTTCTTGGGATTGGCCAAACATTCTCGAAGATTCATCGAGAAGTTTTCACGCATAGCAGCTCTATTGACAAGTTTGACAAAGAAAGATGCCAAATTTTAATAGATAGACAAACATGAACAAAGTTTTCAAGAGCTGAAATGAAAGCTAACAATATCTCCGGTGTTAACAATACCATCGGGATCAAGAGGCTTTGTCATCTACAGCGATGCATTTCATAAATGACTCAGGCTGCGTTCTCATGCAACATGGAAAAGTAGTTGCGTATGCGTCCATCCAATTGAAGCCATATGAACTAAACTACCCAAATCATGATCTCGAACTAGTGCTTATCGTGTTCTCCTTAAAGAATAGGAGACATTACTTTTACGGAGAAAGGTTTGAAATTTATATCGATCACCAAAGTTTAAAATATTTATTTTTCCAAAAGTAGTTAAATGCGAGACAAAGATGGAAATGCTAAAAGACTTTGATTGTGAGATACTATATCGTCCGAGGAGAGCAAACAAGGTGGCGGATGCTCTCGGTCGAAAGTCCGCAATTGCACATTTGATGGTCAAGGAGTGGACCCTCTTGGAAAAGGCTCGAGATGCGGAATTCATATTCAATGTCGGACAACTATCTAGCTTGGTTGCTATGCTTCGAATTAAGCCAAAAATCATATCAAGAATCAAGACCTTGCAACAAAGTGATCTTGAAGTCTCCAAACTTTGAGAAGAAGTTTTGAATGGGAAGAAACTCGACTTTCAAGTTATCGACAATAGAATTATGAAGTTCCATAGACGTCTTTTGTGTACCTGTGATAAACAATTAAAAGCAGAAATCCTATTAGAAGCCCATCGAAGTAACTATAGTATCCATCCGGAAAACACGAATATGTATAAGAAACCTTCATCGACATTATTGGTGGAACGGTATGAAGACGGACATTGCAAGACACATCTCCAAGTGCTTAACATGTCAATAGATAAAAGCACTAACATTGTAAGCCTAACCAAATGTTGAAACCACTTGAAATTTTCGAATGAAAATGGGAACATGTATTATGGACTTTATCATGGGATTGCCAAGAAATTAATGTCGCGACCTAAAAAAAAATAAACAGGTCATCTTTTTCGGGCTAATGGATTATCTGGTTAATTAATTAACTAACCTAACTCGGACTCTCCCAAGTCCATACCAAATCGCAACTTAAGATTCGAATGATTAACATGCAATGTGATTTGAATTTGGAGTCGCCACTAATCATTTTCGGTAGGTCGATTAGAAACCTAAATAAAATAGCGGGAGAAAACTATCTTATTTCTGCGAACCGGAGATTAAGAGTCCGGGGACTTGGTTACATTAATTACAACTAATGCCCTTTCGGTACCTTAAAATTCATGAAAAAAAATAATGGATTTGACAAATTTGATGAATTCTACTTGAAGATCAAAGAATCAATTTTTTTGGGTTTTTCTTCTCTTGACATTTGTTTGAAATAAAGAAATTACATGGAATTATGATGAAATAAGTTCAAGATTACTCCCCAATTTGAACTCGTGCACCAAACTTATGCTCCGGGCTTGTCTTGATCATTGGACCGATTTGGTGACTCGTTAGACCGAGAAATCTCTTGGTCCTATATCTCCTTGACGCTTCTTTCTCATCTCGCTAGAATTCCATTAGACTACAATCCGGGCATTGATAATTTTTCCCTTTTGCTCTCCTTCTATTCTTGTACAATTGATGTCTCATCGTTAATATGCAGCTGTTATTTAACATAAAAACGTAGAGAGAAAAATCGGTGTAGAAAATCTGAACTAATTTGTATTTGAAATTAAAGAAAGTTAGGGAATCACTTAACTTTCTTTTTCTTTGCGGCGAGCTTGAACGATGGGGATGGACCAAGTAGGCTTGTGTTGATCGGTGCAAAAATTGGCAATAGTAGTATCGGGCTTCAAAACTCTCATACCCTCTCAAAACTCTTTTCAAATTTTTTTCTCAAGAGCTCTCTCTATTCTCCTCCTCTAAAAACTCTTTCAATTCTCTTTCACTCCAAAAAAAACTCTCAATTCTCTTTCACTCTCAAAAAACTCTTTCAATTCTCTTTCACCCCAAAAAACTCTCTCCTCTCTCTTCAAGAACTCTTCTTCTTTTATGGGCAAAATTCTTCATCCTTCATTCTTCATCTTCATTTCCTCACCTTCCATTTTCATCTTCATTTCTTCATCTTCATCTTCTTTTCTTCATCTTCTTTTCCCCACCTTCCATTTTCATCTTCTTTTCTCCATCTTCATCTTCTCTTCTTCATCTTCATCTTCTCTTCTTCACCTTCATTTCTCCATCTTCCATTTTCATCTTCTCTTTCTTCATCTTCTTTTCTTCATCTTCCTCTTCTTCATCTTCCTTTCACCATCTTCCTTTCCCCATCTTCTTTTGGTATTTGCAATGCGATCCACGAAGTTTCAAGTATTTGCAATACTGGTCCACGAAGTTCGAGTATTTGCAATACGATCCCCGAGAAAATATTTCTTTCAAGCCCAAATCTTCTTGGTGCATTTTTCCACCGCATGCCTAGTCCGGACCCTTGTTAAATTAAACTCAAATTGTATGCCAATGCTAAATGAATATGTGAGATGATTTTTGTTTAGAACTAAAATTAGTTCTAATTTTTATGCAAAATATATATTAGTCAAAATTTAGGCGTCGTCATACTGCCCCTCTTTGAGTGGAGGCTCGTAGAGGTTCCGCTCAAAGACAAAATTGAACCCTAAATTTTGATAGTGCAAATGATGGATGAACTTTTTGGCGGGAGTTTTAGTCCCATTTTTTATGTAATGAAGTGATGCATGATATGCAAAACTGTAAATAACATGTGTCATAATTTCTCTTTTCCATGTTAGAGAAAACCTGCGCATGGATCGCATACGAGAATACCTGTTTTACCAAATACCTCATAATTTGGTGATTCCCTTAATTTCCAAGTTTCTTGCAAACACGAGGACCTTAAGGTATTCGACCTATCTGTTATCGGAGACTTCTCCCTAATGCGAGACGGCGCAAGATATGTGTATTCTTCCGGATCACAAGAGCTACGTCGTTGTGAGTCCAAAGAAGTAGAATCAAGTTCACAAGAGCTACGTCGTTGTGAGTTGATTAAATGTCGAAATCGCCAGTGCATATGTCTTCACGATTCGACAAAGGGAACCAAAATCTTAAGAGCTACGTCATTATGATTTGGTTTGGATCAAAATCACGGGTGCTTATGTCTTTGTGATTTGATAAAGGAGCCGAGAATCATAAGAGCTATGTCATTATGAGCCGACTAAAGGTCAAGATCACCGGTGCATATGTCTTCGTGATCGACAAAGGGGAACCAAAATCTTAAGAGCTACGTCGTTATGATTTGGTTTGGATCAAAATCATGGGTGCTTATGTCTTCGTGATTTGATAAAGGAGCCGAGAATCATAAGAGCTATGTCATTATGAGCCGACTAAAGGTCAAGATCACCAGTGCATATGTCTTCGTGATTCGAGACCGAAATCATAAGAGCTACGTCGTCATGATTTGATAAGATGTCAAGATCGCCGGTGCATATGTCTACACGACACGACGGGAGAGGCATATTGCCTGAATTGAATCGTAACAACTATCGTCGAAGAGTTGTTAATTTGAAAATGGGTTCGGAAAACTTACCGGGTTCTTCGAACGATTAATCAAAGAACGAAACGGATCGTTCGTATCGTACATGGTAGGCATTTGCCAGGAGAACTTACTCATTCAATAATCCTTGGATAAATTTCGAGACCTTGGGAGGGACATCGAACATCGGGAATGTATTACCCATCATAGAATGTACGAGGTAACATGCGCAAACATATTCAACAATGAGTTCATGCAAAACTATCCTACCGAGCTTTTGCAATGATGTATATAATGCAATCACTCATACCATGGTTTATGCATAACCATTCTATCAAGTTTGCATTACCAACCCTGTCTAGGGATGTTCTCACATTATGAATACCTCGAATGTGAGTTGAATGGGGGACTTCGGTCAGAAAGGGTTTTCTCTCACTCTCAAGAAAAGTTATTTATCCTGTGTCTGCAGGATTCAAAAGAAATCACTCAATCTTTCCATCATCGCATTCGATAAGGATCCGAGTAATCTCGCAATTGATACGACCAGGAGCCGATCCGGGAGGTCTTGATTAGGACCGTAATGAGGGCTAGGTCAAAGGTTTACAAAGGGGACTCTAATTGAGTCGAAAGGTCTTGAAATGAATTTCTTCGTCATCTCTCTGGGTTTACAAGTCAAGAACCCCGCAAAAATGAGAGAGAAGTAATCTTGCTCGAACTTCTTCGAGTGATGCTTAAAATCATTGAACTCCACATTAATTCAAGTGCCTAGTCGGAAAAGGCTTTTAAAGGGTTGTAATGGAGCTAATGATTTGATGGCGAGAAACGAAAGGGTTCGTTTTGGCTCGGAAGATGTTTGAGAATGGGCTTGATGTTGGTGATCATTACAATCTTGTCACCGATCGTGGCTTTCTAGGATACCATCATTGCTCGAGGATGGTATGAGCTGAAGATTGCATTTGCAATTTGACACTTCATAAATAACGAATGGCTTCATTGGAGATTTGAAAGGGCATTGGCCTTGCTTTTGGTAGGCACTTTGCTTTTTTAAATGCCTAGGAATTTTTTGTGGAATCGAGCTTTTCCTCTTTCTTCTCCTTTTTTTTTTTTTACTCCCAACTCTCTTTTACGATTGTATCTTGATGAGTTCATTGGGAGATTTTCTATGGATCCAGCTTTTCGGATCCTTCTACTCAAAGATGGGCCATATTCGCTTTGGGACAACAATGATCACCAATAAGGGCTTTTAGAAACGAATTTGCAGGCTCAAATGGGTTGTACAAATGGATGTAGATGTGTGGGATAGAAAAAGAAATGCTCTTCGTCACCCTAAGGCACTTGAATTAAAGCGCAAGTACAATGCAAAGAACCACCCGAAGATTGATGTTAGTCCAAGCAAGAAGATTTCTAACCATTTGTCTCGTGATCTTGATGGAATTACCTCTGTTTTGCCCCCGATGTGGGGTGGTTCTTGACAGGGGTTGTGGAAGTGAAATCTCCGCTCAAATGGGTTGATCAATGGATAACTTGCAGTGTTTAGGGTAGAGAAATGAATGCCTCTATCACTTCGGTTATCGTACCTTTCGCGAGAAAACTTTTTACCTCGACGAATGCGGAATTTTGCCATCGTTCATCTCGCCTGAAAAAATTGGACATGTTTGGGAAAGGATTGCCTTTCATCATCTGTCATGCCCTCTTCCGTACATTCGATGTACCTTATGTAGTTCATGTTCCATATTCGAGTTGGTAAATTAAGCATGAGGAACAATCATGTGCAAACCATGCAGTGTATGAGTGTTTTTCGAGCATATAAAATGCAGCAACTTTTTAGCTTGGCGAACAAAGTTCGCAAGTACATAAAACATTTCTTAGGGGCGTGGATCGTGAGTTGCCCCTGTTCATGCAAATGCGTTGCAAAACTTCATTGTGCGCTTCGAGACATGAGATTGTCAAAGGCTCCGGGAATTTCTCATTTCATTAATTTTTCATGGAGAAGGGATACTTCTCTATTTGGATAGAGTAGTGACCCCTGTAAAAATCAAAAGGGAAAGCATCAATGTACGTCCTCATGTTCTAAAAGAATTGGAACGATACCACTTTACCCATGTACGTATTCCTCGCGAACTTTGAATTGAAAAGATCGATTCATCTGGATCGGATTGTATGTCCGGAACGTTATCTCTCCTGGTTCTATAACCAAATGCGGGCTGAGCTTCGATCTGCGAAGCAAAAATGTTTTTATTAATCTTTGTACATTGATGCCAAATCCCAAGATCGACCCCGGGACGCCTCGGACCTTTGTCATTCCCCAACCACTATCTTTGCGGTGTTGTTGGCGTCCACGGGTGGTTCGCTTTTGTTATATTGTTCTCAAAGCAGTTGGCAATCTCCCGTGGAGAATAAAATAAGCTTAACTTAGAGTTTGAAACGGCGAGAGCCAATTGGGACGATACGGAGTTACCCATCTTTGAGTCTGTTTGGTCTTTTACTTGCATTCTCCCAAGTAAGGCTATTCGGAATCTCTCTTTACGGGCGTTCGGGGCGTCGTCCACAAATTGATTTACTACGAGGCCTAGCTTAATAAGAAACTTACGCATTTGATAAGAGAGGAGAAAAATTCGCCCTTTAACTCTAGGCAAATTCTAGACAACTAGAAAGTAAAAAGTATCCCGCGCGGGGAACTATACATGGAATTAAAAGAGTATTCATGCGAGATTGGTTCCACCTCTTTTCTTGGCTATTCCAATGATCGACCGATTTTGTCTTGGATCATACACCAACGATCGTTATTTGAGGATCCATAATCACTTGCTTCGGATCACAACTGCGGAGGTCCTTCGGCTCCAACCGGGCGATGAAGGCGGTGAGCTCATCATCAAAGTAACCTTTTGATTTTTCGAGCAATTGATACTCGGTTGGGCATTGTTACTTGCTAACAACGGCGACGGATTTTCCACTTTATTTTTGCCGTGAGCGGTCGACTCCTTGAGCTTGAGCCTCCGCCGTCACTCGGGAACTCGTAGGGATGATCGGCCCGGTCCTTTGCTAGAACCACCAGCGGAAGGTCGGTATGGCCGGTATTCTTGATTGGGAAGTGGTCGGGTACTTTTTGCTCCGTAGGTTTTTTTGGGATTAATCTTCCGGTCAACTTTGCTCCGGTCGCCTTGGTTCCAAGCTACATCGTGCTTCTTGACTTTTCTCTAAATGCGTGAAGGTGATTTGTGACACTTCGTAGGGTGAGTCCGTCTATATTCATCATTTTGAGTACGGCCATTGGTCGTCTTTGAATTGATTCCTAGTTTGTCGAACCGCCTCGATGAATATAGAATGGAGCTCGGCGGACCAAAGGAGCCTTTTCTTTCCGACAAAATCGTCGTAGTAGGCTTGGCCATAGTTCTTTTGTTCGAGTAATTGCTTCCTTCTGACATCTTTGCCAAATGTTTTGGAGCACTCGAACGCAAACCGGCTTCTTTAGGATGCCCGAGCACCATGCAATATGGCCCTCGTTATGAAGCTGGCGATCATCACTTGGCGATGTGACGATGACCGGTATATTCAACTCGGAATCAATGATCTTTAAGAGACTAAGACCGTCCATATCGATCCCTACCATGGCTGTGACGACGATGTCAAAATCATATTTATCTTGTCTCGGCTCCTCTAAGGCTTCCGTTGCTTTCATATAAGTGAAATCCTATACATGCACTTTCTCGGCATGGCAACGAGGATCGAGAGGGAAACGGGATTGCCATCAATGGCCATGACTCGTGAGATCCTCGGGATAGGAGGCTTCCCATACTTCCGCTTTGGAATGTACGCAGACTTATTTTCCTTTCAAAACCTTCCATATGTAGACCGAAAAATGGGTGTTTGGACTAGAGACTGGGCTTTAGATGTTCTTTGGACTTGCAAAGATAAATTGCCGAGAAAATCACAAAAGCGACGATGGCCTTTCGTGACGAGTTACGGAGGTGCATGAAGACTTCAAGTCCTTTATAAACTTTTTCGGATACGTTGGTCTCATGAGCCGGCTTTTTCTCCTTTTCGGTCTTAGTGCCTTGGATCCATTTCGTAATAACTCTTACCTCTCGCTCAATCCGCCGTTCTTTTTTACTTTTTTGACATGGAGGAGCCCTCAAATCTTTTCACTTTCTCTCGAACGAGACGGTTATTTCCCTCCTCAAATCTTTTCGGTTCCTCCTACGAGCGAGGCGTTATTTCCTTCCTCAAATCTTTTCGCATTTACTTACGTGAAGGCTTTCAATGCTTAGTCAAATCGGCGAGGAATTCACGCATTTAAGCATGATGATGTTCGTGGATAATCTTGTTCTTTGCCCCTGGATTAACTCTAGGCATTAAAAGAAGAATGTCTCACATGGGGATTTCGGTACATTCATTCATACATGTCACTACTTCTCTTGAGGATTCGTAAGAGTTGGCTAGTAATGCTCAAAAAGAGATATTTTGAGAGCCCATAATAAAAAAACTAAAGCTTCATGTAGGCTACACATTCGGAGTTCCATCGGCGTTGAATTGGTCGTTTGTGACATCAAGGAAACTCCAATTGTAGTGATGCATGTCTCTTCCCTCGAAGGGTATCGGTTACGCCTCTCCAAGACCGACTTTGCGGGATGTATCTCCAACGAGATCGGATTGTACGAGAACTTGCTGCGGGGGATGAGCTGGTGAATAAGCATTTTCAATGCTCAGATGTGGCTCATCGAGGGACATGTCACCAAAGGAGATGGGGCCGCTACGGACATGGCAAACAGCGGTGTTAATAGCATCCCTATACCTCTTGTTCTGCTTTCGAAGCTTTTCGCTTTCTTCCCTCGAAACGTAAGTTCATGACTTTCATTTTTAACCTTCAATCGGGTCCGCTTGTTTTGAAACCAAAACTTGACCTTCAAGGGCTCCATTCCTATCATCCGGCTCAATTCATTTTGCGTCTCTTATTCACGTAAGAGCACTCCTTGAAGCGAGCTTCAAGCACTTTGATTTGATATTTTCTTTTAAGGGTGGCTATTGCTTTGCTCGTTACCATTGTTGTTCTTTGTCGAGATTTTGAATTTTACCGCCAAGAGAGTTGGGTTTTACGGCTCCGGCGTTGGATGCGGTCTCGAAATCCAGCGGTTCGCTTTCGGGGATGTCTGCAGGTTGGTTGCCTCCGGTAAGTGCTTGATGGCCTCTAAACATGTTGGATTGAAATACCTCTTACCGCCTTTTGTTCACTCTATTCTCCATTTGTATGCTTACTCTCTCCAAATTCTTTCGAGTAATCGGGTATGTTCCAAAGCTTCCCTTTAAACGCGGATGAAAATCACTAAGCCGACGTTTTTCCCAAGATTTCGTGTTTCCCGCCTTTGTCTTATTTTTTCAACGTGATGGGACCCCGAATCCATTCGCACCGATCTTCTTTTCTTGATAACCATGCTTGTCTCCCACTCGGTTTTCAACATGGTGGGACTCCAACTCCTTTCGTAACTTTTCGAATTTGTTAGGCTCGAGATCACGGATTGACGATGGATCCGGGGATCCAACGAACGAAACGCTTGTAGTTTCACCCGAGTAACTAACGTGGCTCTGTGAGAATTGCTGTTTTTTTCTCTCGAAAAGTCTGCTTGTCTCCCACTCGAGTTTTCAACATGGTGGGGTCCTCAAATCTTTTTGTAACTTTTTTGGATTTGTGAGATTTGAGATGGTAGATCCGTGATTCACGGATGAAACGTCTATGTAGTTTTACCCGGATAATTAACTCGGCATCCACAATAATTATTGCTATAGCTTTTCCTGCCTTTAAATTAGGATTTAACGCCGAGGCAATTATCGCTTTCATATCTTCATCTCCAACCTTCTAAGCACTCTTTTGCATCCACTCTTTTTTAGCCGCTTCAACAACAATGGCTTCCCCTTCCTGCACACGCCTTCTCGGCTGAAGTTTTGGCAAATGGGAGAAACTTTATAATCTCCTAGGCCGGGGCTACTCTTATATAGCCAACCATCCGGAGGCAAAGCCGAAATTCGTCTTATGTTTAGGGATATGGACACCGCTTCTATTGAAGGTACCAAGTTAGAAGAGGAATACGGGATCTTCCCCACCCTCTTCACTAACTTCCCGGAGGCTTACCATGTTGCTCATCAAGATGTTACTTTGGCCCACCTTGTGAAGGCCGCTATCGGGATCGGTCGGACGGCTTGGTGTTGGCCGGTCTTATGGCCGACAATTATAAGAAGGCCCTCGACTATGGTAATGAACAAGTCTCCCTGGCGATTCGTGAGAGGAGAAACTTGGTAGAACGTTTTGGCCGTCCCCAAATCATCTTCGAGCGCGATCCGCTCAACATTGTTTTAAAGTTTCAATGCACATGGTTGGAGGAAAGGTTGGACGATTCGACCCTGGATATAGCATGGGAGAATCTTGATCCATGACCTGGAATTTCTTCTTTGAGCATCACGAGGACAAGGTAGCCAACCTCAAAGAGAAATGTGAGCTCCTCCTCTTTAAGTTGGCGGATCTCGATTCTCGGAGCGATCGGTGTAGGCGGAGCATCAAGCGTATGGAGAGTCGGTTAAACTCCTTTGTGATGCTCATTAGGGCTCGGTTTGGCTTTACATTCCCACCCCGTTGATCTATTTGTAAGGCTTTCGATGAATGAAATGAATGCAAGTTTTTACTCATTTCATCTTGGTACGTCATATTTGTTTCGCAAGATAACCCCTTTTACTCTGCGAATATGTAAATCTCACGCTCACGATGGTCAATTTAATTGGGCCAGAGAGGCTCCCCATTCGAAACAATCTCTCAACAAAGATTAGTAGCGAGGAAACAAACGAATGCTCAATGGAATTTCCACTTCATTTTGAAAATATCGAGGCCGAACTTTTTTTGTTGAATGATTTAGCAACTCTCTGCGATAACATGCTGGCCATGACATGACAGCCTTAAGTCTTTTTTTCGTTCGATCTCGATTCAATTGGCTTGCTCTCTGTCTTGGATCCATTGGCTTCGTGGATCCATTCGGCAGCTTGAGACGGTATACGTAAGGAAGGAATTTCCACTTCAGTCGGTAGAACAGACCTCCATTCCATATACAAGAGAATACGGGGTTGCCCCGGTAGATGTCCGGATTGAGGTCCGATATGCCATAAGTGCAAATGGCAACCTCTCATGCCAATCGCGATAATTTTCAGCCGTCTTCGCTAAAATTTTCTTAATGTTCTTATTGGCGGCTTCTCTTGCTCCATTCATCCGAGGACGATATGGGGAAGAGTTCGGATGCTTGATCTTGAATTCCTTGAACAATTCGTCCATTAGTTTGTTGTTTAAGTTCGAGCCATTGTCGGTGATTATGGCTTCGGGTGAACCGTATCGAGCAATGATATCTCGGCGGATAAATTTCGCGATATTTCGTGCCGTAACCGCTAAATAGGATGCGGCCTCGATCCATTTGGAGAAATAGTCAATCGCCACCAAGATGAATCGATGCCCATTGGATGCTTTAGGGTTGATCGGACCAATCACATCAATGCCCCACATAGAAAATGGCCATGGTTCCGACGGTGATGCAATTCATTTGGAGGAACATCGATCTTGTCACCATGAATTTGGCATTTGTGACTGGTTCGAACATCTTGAATACAATCGCTTTCAACGAGAGCCAGTAATAACCTAACCTCGTGATTTTCTTAGCTAACATGTGACCGTTCATGTGTGGACCACGAGATCCCTTCATGTACTTCCATTATTAGACAAGCTGCCGGTCGAGTCAACGCATCTTAGTAGGACGAGAATCGAATGACCGCTTGTACAAATTCTCTCCATTCAAGAAGAACTTGAGGCCATTTTCCTTATGTACTTTTGGTCGAGATACGGTACTTTTTTCGGGGAACTCCTGCTTCGAATATAAGTCTTGATGTCATGGTACCATGGTTTACCATCGGGTTCATTGATCACGGCCATACAATATGCTGGTTTTTTTAATACCTCGATCTTCGATGGGTCAACCTCAAGTCCATTGGCGACTTGTAACATTGAAGACAAGGTAGCCAATGCATCGGCGAATCGATTATGAGTCCTGGGCGGATACTCAAATGAGATATCCTCAAATTCTTCTACCAATTCATCCAGATACTCATGGTAGGGTAGCAATTTGGCATCTCTCGTCTTCCACTTTCCAACGATCGAAGGATAATCAAAGTGGAATCTCCGAACACCTTGAGTCGGGCTATCCCCATTTCAATTGCGGCTGCGGACCGAGGATGCATGCCTCATATTCTGCTATGTTATTTGTGCAAGGGAATACCAATTTTTTGCTACGAGGATAATCTTGACCACCTGGAGATATAAGAACCGCGCCCGTGCACGATCCCGATAAATTGACAGCTCCGTCAAAATACATAGTCCGAGATGTAATCCTCCACCGACATGATTCGATCCTCGGAATGATAGGCATCATCATCTTGCCCCGGATTTTCAGCTAGGACATCTGCTATAGCTCGTCCCTTGATTGACTTTTGGGACATATATTGAACGTCAAACTCGGAGATGAGGATTTGCCATTTAGCAAGTCTACCAATCAAGGCGGGTTGATTAAGCAAATATTTGATGGGATTGCATTCTGTCACCGAAGCACTTGGTAATGCAAGGTATATTGCCGAAGCTTTGTGCGGTACCGGACTAACGCCGCACATGTTTTCTCTACTTCGGAGTACCTCATTTCCGAAATTGTGAATTTCTTGCTCGAGATAATAAATGGCTCGTTCTCTTCCGTCCTCCTGCTTCTCTTGGGCTAGCATAGCACCCAAGGATTCACTAAGGATTGTGAGGTAGAGGATTAAAGGTTGCTCCGGTGTTGGAGGAACAAGCACGGGTGGATTCATGAGATCTTTGCTTCGGTCTTCCAAAAGCTTCTTCACATTCGCTATCCCATTGGACTAGCGCATTCTTCTTTAATAGCTTGAGGAATGGTTTAGCGGTTTCGATAAGCGGGAGATGAATCGAGCAATATAATTCAGCCTATCCATCAAACTTCGAACTTCTTTAACCGTCGTCGGCGGCTTAACCTCACGAATAGTTTTGACTTTCGAAGGGTCGACTTCAATGCCCTTACTGCTACCACGAATCCGAGTAGCTTGCCCAAGCTGGTCCCAAAGACACACTTAGCGGGGTTGAGGCGTAACTTGTACTTTCGGAGTCCGTCGAACAATTTCTTTAGCGTTTCGACGTGATCTTCTCCATGCCTCGTTTTTGCTATCATGTCATCGACGTAAACCTCAATCTCATTATGCATCATGTCGTGGAAAAGGGCGACCATGGCTCGTTGGTAAGTGGCTCCAGCGTTTTTGAGACCGAACGGCATTACCGGTAATGGAACATTCCCCATGGTGTGGTGAAAGTGGTTTTCAACTTGTCATTGACATTCATCGGGATCCGATTGTACCCGGAGAAACCGTCCATGAATGAAAACAATTCAAACCCTACGATCTTGTCAACAAGTACGTCGATATGCGGGAGGGGAAATCATCTTTAGGGCTGGCCTTGTTCAAATCTCGATAATTGACACAAACCCGAATGCGGCCGTCTTTCTTCATGACGGGGACTATGTTAGCGACCCAATCGAAATATTACGTAGTCTCAATGAATCCTACATCGAGAAGCTTCATGACCTCCTCTTTGATCTTCTGCACTAATTGCAGTGCGGCCCTCCTTGACTTTTGCACGGTGGCTTAGCCGAAGGATCAATCGGCAAACAATGCTCAACAATGGAGCGGTCGAGGCCGGGCATATCTGCATAGGACCGGCGAAAACGTCCCGGTAATCCTTCAAGAGTCGATCGGGCGCTCGGACATTTCGAGGAAAGGCTTGCCCCGATCTTAACTTCTTTAGGGTTTTCCGCATCGCCTAAGCTGACCGAGATAATTTGTTCACCGGTCAAGGGCTTGATCTCCTCATGTCGTTCGAAATCTTGACGAACTTCTTCATAATACGGGTGAACTCATCTAGGTCGTATATTTGAATCCACTAGGTTTCCCTCCTCATGTATCCCCCATGATGACAAACTTGTTGGTCGTTGGTTATCGTCATTGGGTTGGTTTGGGAGATTGGGACTACAAGCGGCGTGCTCGAGCTCACGCTTGTGAAGATCACATCTTCTAGCGGCATTGTCGATAGGGAGGCGGTTTCCGGGGGCTTTACCGGGAGTTGTCCGTAGGAGGAATTAGAGCATGAATAGTTAGCGGCGGGCTGGAGGTGGATGATTGAAGTTTGGCGGAGAAGGCGGCCATCATTTCCTCCATCTTTCGGGACATCATCTCTTCAAAGCGCTCGGTCAAGGAGCCAAGTTTCTCGTCTAGAGGCGATGCGACGGTGGCGTTAATGTCGGCCATCCTCTTCGCGGCGATCGAGTAATATGTGGAGGATTCGTGAAAAATTACACGTACGCGTGATAACAAACCAAAAATGAGTACGGGGAGCGAGAATAGCAAGCCGGCCCATGGCATCCTTCTAGACTCAAGCGAACAAAGTGATTATGACCAAAGAATTGAAACATGTAATTTTCAGTTTGTCCGCTTTTTACGAAAAAATCCGTATTAATTTGCACGTTGGTCAAAATACGTCCAAATTTTACGAGCTTATAGTTGAGAAGATGATGAACAACTTTTATATTGACCAATCGGACTAGAAATGAGCGGATCAAATCAGTTTAATGTGTCTTTCCGAAAAATCGCATTCAGAAAACTGTTATAACGACAGGTAGTTAAAAAAACGAAAGGCCATCTTAAATTATGAATTTAATTCTGAAATTTTATAGGATGTTAGTTAAAACATAGGTCTACAACTTTCATGTTTGGCACTTACTCAAAGCTCGATCATAGAATTTAGTAAAAATCGTACAACAGGAACAAGCCAAATCGGAATTGAGGACAAGCGATGAAATTGTAAAAACTACGGAAGCAAAGTGTGAAATTGGAAACAAGACAATGAGATTCATAAACAATCAACCTAAACCATGGACCAGCCCAAAATAAAAATGAGATAACGGGCGTAAGAGACAAGAAATTACCGCTCATACGAAGAAAATGTCAATCACAAAGACATGCGCATGAAAGGTGGATTCGGATTTTAGTTCTTTTAGCAAAAATGAAATGAAAGACGAACGACATGTCGCGCCTCGCGCACATTCATCATGACTAGTTGCCGCCTCGCATACATAGTCATGACTAGTCGGGTCCAATCATATCGGCTTGGTTCGGTCGACAAGGGTAACTCTCATGCATCATAGCCTCACGCGCATGAGAATGACCCTCGAGCCATTTTTTGAAGAACTCGGGATCCAAGTGGGATAACCTTTAGCGAAGCCTTACCGAGGTTAAAGAACCACATAAATACCATCCCGAAACTATCGGGTGACCGGGTTCGGTCACAAGTCAAGGTGGTGTAGTGCAATTATATTAGGGGGCATGCACGACATTTTAAAGGCAATCGGCACTCCGATAGTTTAAAAATTAAAATTCTCATCACCAAGCTCGCAAAATAGAGGTTAGCCACGGACTCCTCCCCTTATAACTCCCTTTCCTGCAAAACCATTTAACACCTAAGGATTAAAATTCAACCAAGATTGCCAAATCAAGTAATTTTCCTTTTCATGAACTTATCGGCTTAAGTCCTCTTTGGGTCCCCGGTCGGAGTCGCCAAGTGTCGCGACCTAAAAAAAAATAAACAAGTCATCTTTTTGGGCTAATGGATTATCTGGTTAATTAATTAACTAACCTAACTCGGACTCTCCCAAGTCCATACCAAATCGCAACTTAAGATTCGAATGATTAACATGCAATGTGATTTGAATTTGGAGTCGCCACTAATCATTTTCGGTAGGTCGATTAGAAACCTAAATAAAATAGCGGGGAGAAAACTATCTTATTTTGCGAACCGGAGATTAAGAGTCCAGGGGACTTGGTTACATTAATTACAACTAATGCCCTTTCGGTACCTTAAAATTCATGAAAAAAATAATGGATTTGACAAATTTGATGAATTCTACTTGAAGATCAAAGAATCAATTTTTTTGGGTTTTTCTTCTCTTGACATTTGTTTGAAATAAAGAAATTACATGGAATTATGATGAAATAAGTTCAAGATTACTCCCCAATTTGAACTCGTGCACCAAACTTATGCTCGGGCTTGTCTTGATCATTGGACCGATTTGGTGACTCGTTAGGCCGAGAAATCTCTTGGTCCTATATCTCCTTGACGCTTCTTTCTCATCTCGCTAGAATTCCATTAGACTACAATACGGGCATTGATAATTTTTCCCTTTTGCTCTCCTTCTATTCTTGTACAATTGATGTCTCATCGTTAATATGCATTTGTTATTTAACATAAAAACGTAGAGAGAAAAATCAGTGTAGAAAATCTGAACTAATTTGTATTTGAAATTAAAGAAAGTTAGGGAATCACTTAACTTTCTTTTCTTTTAGCGAGCTTGAACGATGGGGATGGACCAATAGCTTGTGTTGATCGGTGCAAAAATTGGCAATAGTAGTATCGGGCTTCAAAACTCTCATACCCTCTCAAAACTCTTTTCAAATTTTTTCTCAAGAGCTCTCTCTATTCTCCTCCTCTAAAAAACTCTTTCAATTCTCTTTCATTCCAAAAAAAACTCTCAATTCTCTTTCACTCTCAAAAAACTCTTTCAATTCTCTTTCACCCCAAAAATTTCTCTCTCTCTCTTCAAGAACTCTTCTTCTTTTATGGGCAAAATTCTTCATCCTTCATTCTTCATCTTCATTTCCTCACCTTCCATTTTCATCTTCCTTTCTTCATCTTCATCTTCTTTTCTTCATCTTCTTTCCCCACCTTCCATTTTCATCTTCTTTTCTCCATCTTTCATCTTCTTCTTCATCTTCATCTTCTCTTCTTCACCTTCATTTCTCCATCTTCCATTTTCATCTTTCTCTTCTTCATCTTCTTTTCTTCATCTTCTCTTCTTCATCTTCCTTTCACCATCTTCCTTTCCCCATCTTCTTTTGGTATTTGCAATGCGGTCCCTCGAAATTTCAAGTATTTGCAATACGATCCCTGAAGTTCGAGTATTTGCAATACGATCCCCGAGAAAATATTTCTTTCAAGCCCAAATCTTCTTGGTGCATTTTTCCACCGCATGCCTAGTCCGGACCCTGTTAAATTAAACTCAAATTGTATGCCAATGCTAAATGAATATGTGAGATGATTTTTGTTTAGAACTAAAATTAGTTCTAATTTTTATGCAAAATATATATTAGTCAAAATTTAGGCGTCAACAATTAAAAAGGGCACAACTCCATTTGGGCAATCGTCAATCGCCTAGCTAAATCATCACAGCTCTTGACAATGCGAATTGATTTCACTATAGAAAGTTACACATAATTATATGTGTAGTACATGGTACGATTACATGGAGTTCCTATCTCAATAACTTCGGATCGAGATTCGAGATTTACATCGCCTTTCTAGAAAAGTCTACAAATGGCGTTAGGAACAAAACTCCAATATAATATGGCGTACCACCCCCAAATTGACGGCTAATTAGAAAGAACTATCCAAAATTTGGAAGATATGCTATGAGCCTGTGCAATTGATTTCAAGGGTAATTGGGATGAACATTTACGTCTTACAAAATTTGCCTACAATAATAGCTACCAACAAAGCATTAATATGGCACTATTCGAAGCACTATATGCCAAACTGGGATCCTTCGACGAGCCAAGTTGGATTATCTTTTTTTTTAACCTGTTTTTTTATTATTTTAGTTTTTCAACTTATTTTTCAAGTTTTAGCTTTTTTCTTTTATCGTTGACTAGGATCCTCCGGTGAGCCAAGTAGGATTGGCTTATTAATAAAAAAAAATACTACGTAAGATTTTTAGTAAAGTTCACCGGAGTTGGCACTGAAATAATCATTTTTTTAATTGGTACTTAAGTGTTCCAAAAAAAACTTTTGGTACCAAAATGAGTACCGTACACAAACTTTGGCACTTATAGTGTCCTTCGTTGATTATAATGTTATTACGTGCATTGCTACTATAACATTCAGGCTTCCCTATAGTAGAATAGGGCAATTAATTATGTTATCTTCCTTGAATAAATTTTATTTGAGAAGGCATTATTTAATTTGTCTAGGAAGCTATCATTAAACTTGTCTAAGAAGCCATTTTAAAGCTTGTTTAGGAAGCTAACAAAAAATTATTTGATAAACTACCTTTGAGCTCACTCAAGAAGTCAACCAACTTCTTCTTCAAGACAAGAAGAAATTATAGGGTAAGCGTAGGATCGATTGAGGGGATTGGTAAAAGAATGGACAAGGACCCGGCAAGGACGACGAACGGCCCGGGCGAAGCACACTATAGCATCCCAAGGCTTCACCTTAATCTGTTTTTACATATAAGAACCGGCCCATGCGGAAGACTATACAATATAAGTCGGCCATACAATTATACAAGTGCAATCAAAGGACGTAAGCATGATGCCTAAAGGGTATGACCATGATAGGGTTCATTACTCGGATGAAAACAAACTGTAAGATCAATCATCGATTCACAAAAATACTGATTTTGTATAATAGATATTTCATTAATGTATGTCCACCTTTATAGCAACAAAAAGCATCTTGGGAGGAAGTCAAAAGGTAACATCTACCCTAGAATACTATCCACGATCAACATCGATGTACTCCAACACCACCATCCATGTCCACTACTTCTCAAATGGCTAGCTCATCTAAAAAAAAAGGGTTAAATCCATAGGAGTGAGCCGAAGCTCGGTGAGTAGGACTTTCTAAGCCAATCAACTAAATCTCTATTCATCACTTGATCGGACAAAATCCACAATGGCAAATATAAAGGCACACAAGGCAAAATCACTTGCTTCTAGATAGCAAATACCAACTATCCACAACTACGTGATAATACCATATCAAGTAGACTTAACGTGTAAACCATGGACTCGACACTAATGACAAGCAAATATGAGACTCGATAATGACCCCACACGTCATGAACTATGACCTTTACCTATATTATGAACCTCACACGTATGAGCATGCACATGACTCGTTGTTTAGTCTCCAATTCTTGATTCTTAATCATTTTTCCATGGGACATAGGCTATGGTTACTTGAGGGACACATGCCTCAATTTTTAAGGGATACAAGTCTCGATTCTAAGGGATAAACACCTAAACTTATCGTCCATGGGATACGGCCATGGGTACTCCCTTACTCCAGGGCTTTCGAGGGACATAGGTCTCGGGCTTTCACGGGATACAAGTGTGGACTTCCCTATTTCCTTTGGGCTCCCACGGGGTATCATTCGGACGTAGGTGAATATCAAATCATCCTCGTCGAGAAACAGGGCTTATAGGATATTTAGTTCATTCATTCCTTTTATTCGGTTTTCAAGCAAATTAACCATTAATCACTCAATCCGTACAAGTACAATTGACTCGAACTTGACAAGTAAGAGAAACCACCCATAGGCCCTCGATTGCCCACTTTTATAGGTCAACAACTTATGCTTCGATACTTACATGCAATGCAATTCAACAACACAACTTGACAATCCAAAGCCACGAGACCTTACATTCTTAGTCAATTCTAGAAGACAAACCCAAACAGACAACATGCATCTCTCGACTACATGGTCGAACATTTACACGTAAAATAACTTCAATTCTCGCTATTTCAACGGCAAACAAGATGATCATTCCTTCAATTCAGCATATCCAAATCCGCAAGACATTATCCCTAGCAACAGATTTTACATGCAAAGTAGTCTTCCCATCGACCCAAGCCAAATCTCATTTCGGCATTCCCAATAACAAATAGTGCCATGGCGCCAAATCGCGGTTTAATAGGTAATCTAGTGAAAAGGATTAGAGGTTCTACTTGCCTCGAGTTCCAGTGCGAAGAGAATATCGAATCGTCGCTTCGCCGAACACCATCTACCATCCAACTTCAATTCACTTCAAACCGACAAAAAACAAAACAATCAACTCTTATATTGGGGTTACCCATAATCTAAAGACACAACTACAAGCAACCGATCAAACGTGCTCTAACATTTTCCCATCCATGCAAACTAAAAGCTCATTTGATATACCTATTTCCAAAGTCGATGATTCGTGCTATAATGAATGTTAATTGAGCAAACAAGATGATAAGTCCTTAAATCTAACATATTCAAGTCCACAAGACATTATCCCTAGCGGCGTATTTGACATGCAAAGTAGTCTTCCCATCGACCCAAGCCAAATCTCATTTCGGCATTCCCAATAACAAATAGTGCCATGGCGCCAAATCGGCGATTTCATAGGTAATCTAGTGAAAAGGATTAGAGGTTCTACATGCCTTGAGTCCCCAGGCGAAGAAAATATCGAATCGTCGCTTCGCCAAACACCATCTACCATCCAACTTCAATTCACTTCAAACGACGAAAAACAAAATGATCAACTCTTATATTGGGGTTACCCATAATCTAAAGACACAATTACAAGCAACCGATCAAACTTACTCTAACATTTTCCCATCCATGCAAACTAAAAGCTCATTTGATATACCCATTTTCAAAGTTGATGATTCGTGCTATAATGAATGTTAATTGAGCAAACAAGATGATCGATCCTTCAATTCAAGCATATTCAAGTCCACAAGACATTATCCCTAGCGACGGATTTGACATGCAAAGTAGTCTTCCCATCGACCCAAGCCAAATCTCATTTCGGCATTCCCAATAACAAACAGTGCCATGGCGCCAAATCGGCGGTTTAATAAGTAATCTAGTGAAAAGGATTAGAGGTTCTACTTGCCTCGAGTCCCGGACGAAGAGAATATCGAATCATCGCTTCGCCGAACACCATCTACCATCCAAATTCAATTCACTTCAAAGCGATGAAAAACAAAACGATCAACTCTTATATTGGGGTTACTCATAATCTAAAAACACAACTACAAGCAAGCGATCAAACGTGCTCTAATATTTTCCCATCCATGCAAACTAAAAGCTCATTTGATATACCCATTTTCAAAGTCGATGATTCATGCTATAATGAATGTTAATTGAGCAAACAAGATGATCGGTCCTTCAATTCAAGCATATTCAAGTCCACAAGACATTATCCCTAGCTGACGATTTGACATGCAAAGTAGTCTTCCCATCGACCCAAGCCAAATCTCATTTCGGCATTCCCAATAACAAACGGTGCCATGGCGCCAAATCGCGGTTTAATAGGTAATCTAGTGAAAAGGATTAGAGGTTCTACTTACCTCGGAGTCCCAGTGCGAAGAGAATATCGAATCGTCGCTTCGCCGAACACCATCTCGCCATCCAAATTCAATTCACTTCAAACCGACAAAAAACAAAACGATCAACTCTCATATTCGGGTTACCCATAATCTAAAGACACTACTACAAGCAACTCGATCAAACGTGCACTAACATTTTCCCATCCATGCAAACTAAAAGCTCATTCGATATACCCATTTCCAAAGTCGATGATTCATGCTATAATGAACATTAATTGAGCAATCTAGTGATAAGGTTAGATGACCACTTGCCATAGATCCAAGCTCAAAAAGAACATGAGTAAAGTCGCGTTGAAAACTAGATGCTTTACCACCTCCTTGCTTGGCGTCACGTGTAGGTGAGGGACCGAGAGGGCGAGCAAGAGCGAGACAATGGGAGGAAGGTAGTGTCGAGAGCTTTGAGAGCTTGAGAGTCGTTGCCGTTGGGCTGAGGAAGATGAGCGGTAGCCAAGCGAGCTACACCACGGGAGTGAAACCAAGAGATATATGAGAGAGAGAGTTTGGGGTGAGAGCTCTCTTGAGGTTGCAAAAGTGAAGAGAGAGAAAGATGATGGACTTTTTATAGTGGGGTAGAAGCGCTAGAAGTTTGAGGCCGATCAAGACTTCGTAGTTCAATCACGAACCAATTTTGCTCGGGATTGATATTATCGTAACTAGCACAATTGAATCAATCACCAACAGTCCAACTAAAATTACCACTTAACGACTATCTCATTAGGCTCTAGCAATCCACCGCACTAAGGATTTAAACCCCAAAGTCCTTTTCACTATTACTTCAAACCCAACTATGCCTATTCCACTCGTTAATCCAATTAGATGGAAATTCAAGTTGTTCCACACACCCCGGCCCATGCATGGCCAACGCACGCTAGCACTTTTCGGCTAGCTATCATATACCAACATCGCCGACCAACGGTGGTGCAACATCGATAGATGTTGGCCGAGGGGTGACTCGCCTAGTTGTCGTGCTCGACCCGATTAGGTCGTGATTCAATTTTGCCACCACAATCGTTTAACCGTTGATTTAATTCCAATTTGATCTTTATTAGTATTTACATAACCGAACTTTAATTATTTGAGTGAAATAGGAAAGATTATGTGACAATACGAAAGTGTCAAAAAATTAAAAACCTTTTTTTTAAGTAGTGGTTATAGTCTTGGAAGATAATAATAATTAAGTCTAAAATTATTAGTTAAGGTAAATGGCTTCAATTGATTGGAATATTTACACATGTCATAATGAAGAAAAAGACACATTATGGAATATTTTAGTCTAACATGTGGACCAATAATGAATTAGCTTAATGAAGAAGACATAGGACTCTAGAACATTCTTAAATTAAACAAGTGAACCAATAATAAAAGGACACATAACTTAACTTGATAGAGGATACATTATAAGGTTCTAGAATACTCTTAACTAATAATAAATGGACACTTAGCTTTGCCTAATGAAGAAGGCATTTAGCTTAATTTAATTAATGGAGAAAACATTTTCTATAATGTATATAGGTAGACCAATGAGAATTAGACAAGAAGATGCAATTAATTAATCTGGGGACACCTCATAAAGTCTAATTAATAAAAAGCCACATAATATAAAATAGCTAGGACAAATGGCCCCATTAGACTAAGATAAGAACCTAGCTTATGAATTAGAGCACACATAATCATATTAGCTTCGATAAATGGACCAATTTAATCAAGACATCAACACATCAAAAAACTAAAAGCATAAATTAAAGAATTTTTTGGACCACTATAAATAGAGGATTTCCCCCATTAAAAAAAACATTCTTTTCTTTTGTGATGGCATCAGGATCTTTGCCATGCTATCTATTTTCTCTTATTTAATTCGTTCATTTATTTTTCTATTGCCCCCATTTATAGAATTTCTTAGTACCCTTAACTATTAATCTCAAGGGTTCAATGGTAGAACGAATTACCCTTTTCATGTTATTTTCTTATTTTCTATCAACCTTTACTTATAATTTAGGAGGACTACTTAGCACATCTAATTAGCAAACATAGCAACTTTCAAGATTACTATAAACATATTTAATCTTATATATATATATATATATACGCGGACATTACAAAAACTCCGTACAATACCCTAGCTTTCCTATTTCCTTTATACAATCAAAATAAGGAAAGCATACATGCTAGTTATCTCATAAGCTCACAATACCTAACCTTCCAACCTATGCACAATAAAAAACAGTTGAAGTCTATCCAACCATCCGCCATAACCGCTACCCCGTCGGATCAATCTACTAATACGGGATGGACTTTCCTATCTTCTTAGAGTGGCTCATCCTAAGGCGTTGCTCCGCCTTGGAATCCAAATGGACCATCGAAGTTGCACAGGCCCCTCAACATACCTCCCTCCAACATCTCGTGCTACGAGATAGAATGCAATAGGAATTTGATTGACTAATTCGAGATCGATCCAAATGGTCGACATGATCCTAAGATACTCCGCTCCGGTCTCTACATCAATTACCGTCCGGTTGGGGTGAACCATCTTTGTTGGGCTAACCGAACATTGGTCCTAGGGAAATCCATCTTTTCTTACTTGAAAAATAAAGGGATGAGCGAACAAACCAATAAATGAAATTTCTAGGCCAAAGATAAGAATATCGGCCTAGTACTCAATTCGGTGGTGAAAATGCACTTTGCACGAAGCTATCTTGTGATTCATTACCAAAAGGATGCCATGCACCATCATTCATACAAATTTTCAAATAAGTATATAAATGCAACTGATGATTTTTCTTTTCACTTTTGGGCTTTCTTTTCCCGAGCCTTACATCGGGGCTTTTAGTACCGAGCAAAGTTGTCACCGCACATGTACGACGGCAAATGCATATCATCATTAGGTAAACGACGTCTATACCATCACCTCAAGTAATCCTTTTAGCGGATGACGGCGAGATACATCCGTTGTTGCGAGCAATGGATAGAAAAACACGTCGTTACCTCAAGCTCCTACACCATTGATTTTTCTCACTAGTGGTGACAGATATCATCTTTTAATGGCAATCATATACTTGCACACGCATGCTCCATTTATTATCTTTTCTCATTACCAAACATGTAAGGATTTAATCGATAGGATGAAGACGGGATAAAGGATCGATCGAGCCACTTTCGACTCAATGAGTCGGCGTGGTGGGCTTAGGATCGAACCGGTCGATTGAATCGATCTAAATCGAAACCAATTAGACCCGATTTGCTCCCGGAAAAGGTTGAATCCATTTTGGTCCTATCTAGAATCGGTCTCGACCAGCTCGATTCATGCCCGGCGGAGCCACATAGATTTTGTCGGGCCAGGTTTGATCGATTCCGGATCGACCAGGTTTAGATAGGGTGGAATCCCGGTCCGATTGGCCTTGGCGACTCCCGTTCTTCCTTCGCTCGATCCTCACTTGGCATTCTCGACTTCCCTCTTGCGGTTTATCCAAAATAACTTGAAATTAGTACCATGATACTCATGAACATACCGATCAAGCGTTAATGCAACCCTTCATCAAGTAATAAACGGATATTACCGTAGTAGAACTAGAAATCTCATTTACCTTTTTACCGGTTTATCATACGATATTACGATTAACAATGAAACCAAACTACGAAGACCGAAATGGGCAATGGAATGGTGGTGGCGACGGTGTCGGGATGGCGTGGCGGAAAACGATGCGAACAAAGGCTAAGGGGATGCAAATGAGCGGCATAAGGTGGCACGGCAAGGAGGTGGCGGCGTCGTGGCGACGTGTTAGCGGAACGGTGAAAGTCGGTGTGGACAAGAGAGGTAGAGGGAGAGAGAGTCGATTGGGGGTAGAAGAGAAAGAAGATGTAGCTCACGTAGCTTTCAAGATGGGGACCATCTCCTTTTTATAATAGGGACAAGCCAATGATTTCCTCCTTGAAATCTAACAACTTGATGATAAGGCTTCCTTAAGGTCCAAGTTATAATTAATGCTATCCATCTAGCTTCATATTATTGGGCCATCTAGCAAACCTATGCATTAATGAAGTCATCTTATCCTAGAGTAGCTATTTAGTGTTTTCGATTGGTCCAAGTATTTCTTTGGTCTTAGGATAAATTTTTTGGCATTTCCTCATTGGTGCAAGTATTAAGAATAGTTAAATCAACTTAATTACAATATTTACTAGCTAATTACATTAATTATTTCTAAAATGATCTTAATCTTTGAAATTCAAAAATTAATTAAAGGTGAATGACGAAGTCGGGATTGATCGTTCTCTAGTGAGAAGTGATGGCCAATAGCCCCACCATGGTTAGTGCCGTCCAGTTCGCGCCATCCTCACTGCGGTGGCGTAGGCAAGCGGTTTGCCTCACGCCGGAGGACCGGCCAACGAGCCATGTTCGGCCTCACGCCGGCTAGGTGTGCTGGTCGGGCATCGTCGTCTTGTCGCCGGCTAAGCATCCTCTCGCCCTTGATCCGTTGCTTTTATTTATCCTTTGTTGCATAATTTTGCTTGTTTTGTATTTCTTGTTTTATATGTTCTATTTTTCAATATCTTAAGTCGAATTATTAACGATATCTTATCTTGTTAAGTTTTCTTGCAAATATGAATGCATTTAATAATATCTTGACTTTATCAATCTTACAAATGAGAATTCATTTGTGGCTAGTGTGAATTCATTTATAGTTTTCTTTGACTTTACTAATTTTACTAATGTGAATTCATTTATAAATAATGTGATCCCATTTATATTTTCTTTGACTTTACTAATAAAAGTTACATTGATCTTATCTTATCTTTTAATGCTTGAAAATGACATTCTTATTATCCTATCATTAATTACTTGAAAGCGACACCATTCTTATTCTATGATTTAATACTTGAAAATGACATTATTCTTATTCTTCAAAAAATTGACTTATCGTTGACTTAGCATTGACTTTCCTATTTTTTATTTGATTTATATATCAATTCAAGAACTATTATTTCTTTGTATTATATTTTCTAATACAAATTTTTCAAAAAAAATCCTAAATAAGTCAAGTAATAACTTTCTTGAGAAATTTAGAAATAAATACCTCGAGAAGTTCCGGATGGCTTTCTCAAGAAATTACGGAGTAACCTCCTCTAGAAGTTTTTTGAGTAACAAGTCGAGAAAATTTATTTTATTTTCTAATTATTTCTAATGTAGGGAAAATCCGGGATGTCACATCTTCTCTCACGTCCTCTCTCTCTCTCTCTCTCTCTTCTTCTCTCTCTCTCCCTCCGCCTTTCTCTTTTCTCCTCTCTCCGTCGAATCGCATTTGTCCGATTTACCCTTCAAAGAAAAAAAAACCATTCTCTTCTTTGCAAACGGGTTGTTGTTACTCTACGCTATATTCCAACACTTTGGAATTCATGAGATGTTAGAGATCAACCATTTACCAATACAAAAAATAGGGTAAGCAAAAATCTACATGACAAAAACCTAGTATGATTTATATGTTTAACCCATATAGACATGACTAACCGGATATGATAGGAATTGCCAACCTCAAGAAGAAACACACTATTACGCTAGTCATGTTTGAAACGGCAATCTCGTTTGTGGAAAATCAACTAATGCCATTAGGCCACCACCTTCGTAATTCACATAAAAAAGAAACTTAAGTTAATAAATGAAAGGAAAAATTTCAAATAAGGACTTGAAGTGCTTTGATTTTCTCAAATTGGACAAGTTTGGTCCGATTTTGGCTGTTTATACCCGGATTGAAGGTAAGTTTTCGATCCAGGGTGTGTTTAGAACCCTATTGTAGCATGAACACGCCCAATCGGCCTTGAATTTTGCAAGAAACCTCACATTTTGGTACCGTTTCGAGTGCAACTTGGCTGATTGAGACCATTAATGGCCAAATTTTACAAATCCAACCTCACCGATGAGTTACCCATGGTCAAATACGCTTGGGTAGTGGTCCCATTTCAAATGATAACAACCAATTAAAGACAAGTTCAAAATGATGGATTAAATTGAAATTTCAAATAAGTCCAATTTTCCAATATGCTCAATTTGAGAAGTTAGTTCTCCTGGAAGGTAATTAAAGGTATCTAGATCAAATGGCATAATTAACTCAAAGAAGGAAAATGACTAAAAAGACCTCAATTTGGGATTTTGGTTCGATTAGGGACCTCAATGCAAGAATTTTGAAACTCTAGGACCCAATGCAATTTACCGGATTTGAGGTGACTAAAATGCAATTGGAATTAAAATAAAATTATTGACTATTTTTTCATATTTTTCCAACCACATTTGGTATTTTTTTTTTTTTTTTTGCTATTTTTAAATTTTCAAAAATTTAGAAAAACTCGAAAAAAATATTTTTTTTTCAAATTGATTTTTTTTCCTTGGCCAATGGTGCCAAATTTAATTTTTTAAAAATTTTATGATTTTTTATTTTTAGTTATTTTCTCAAAATTAAAATGACTAAAAATCGAGTGTCAACAATGGTGTATCGTCATTTATGCCTCTGTTTCGATCCTATTCTATCATGCAGTTGCATTAACCCACTAACATCCATCCCATACACTTTAACATCATCGATAATCACTCAAAACAACATTCGCCCTTTCCACACATACATAAGTTTTTCAAGCAATCACTAAATGCCACATCGGTGAAAAATAGATTTATTATGTGTATATTGCACGCAGTTCATCCTATGCGGGTTTTCAAACTGAATTTTGGCTCCAATGTGGCTTAAAAAAAGAAGAAGAAAGAAACTTAAGTTCCGGGGAACAATATTAGACCGATATGGTAAAAAAGTCCAAAACAACGCTTTTCTTTCCCATAGTAAATGCAACTTAGTCCTAACAGAGCCACATTTTGAAATGCGGGAGAGGGGTCAAGAGAGATGAATACTATATGGTAGCGATGGGAAATTCTTTAGTATTGAATCAAGGTATTCAATGAGAACAAGTTGTTTTAGCTCGATATAGTCAAGAATTCCGACCTATTGCATGAGGTTGAGAAGACCTTGAAATTGGCGTTGTCGGGCGATTTTTATGCTCTAGGCATTTTCATGAGTCGATTCAAACCCGGTTCTCTCCCACAAGTAGATACATCTACGTCTCGCCTATGGAAGTCGGAAGTGATAGTTTCAAAAACCCCATGCACTCTACCGACTTCTCGAAATAACAAAATGGCAACATTAGAGGAATTGGTAATGCACTTACATGGAATGAAGTGGGCCATCCTGGAGAATCGATCAACTACCATAAATACGAAATCATAGCCACCTCGAATCTTAGGCAAACCAAGAACAAAGTCCATTGAGATGTCCTCCCATAGAGTATTGGGTATCGAAAGAGGTTGGTAGAGGATGGTGTTTTCTTTGACCCTTAACCCTTTGGCATACCACAAAGTTTTTCACATACTTTGGCACGTCCCTTTGTAATGAAAGCTACTAGTATCTTTGAAAAACTAGAGCCTCGACTTGTCTTGCCTTGTTCCATAACTCCCCTTTCCTGGAGAATATTCACTACCTAAGCCACGGAAGATGCTTTTTGACCAATAACTACATAAACGCATATTACATTTTGACTTCATTGATTGAGAATCGTATCCATGAATACCGTTATTTTACCAATATGTCCCTAATAATTTGGAGATATTTTTATTTTGATTGAGTTATTGTTATTGATAATTGAAATCCCTTAAAAATGACAAAAAAAAAAGTAAGCTATACCAAAAAAATCCTTCTTTGAACTCACCCAATCCAAAATCCTTCAATTAAAAAAAAAAAAGAATAGAAGAAATCATACTTCCACTTTGGTATCTTTTTGATAAAAAAAAATGGTGATATTGTCCCTCGATTGATGAATAATTTCGATTTTGGGGAAGTATCATGATCATCCAAAATGAGAGTTTACATCGGTAGGGGAGTGTTTCACTTTAGAGAGAAGCATCAATCGAGCATGGGTGGACGAAGCGAAAGCGAGAATGTCGGCTTGAGTAAGGCAAACATTTGTGAGAATCCAATGCCTCGAAAACCTAAAAGTTCCTCCACAAGGTTCGTGTTATTTCTTTATCTCCTCGTGAATCGTATGTTTATAACAATAGCAACAAAATTTTCTTAATTCTAATCCACTAGGCGTATTGTGTCTATTCTTTTTAGTAATATATCTCGAAAGACCCTTTGAATATCTTGAAAGCGTTTAAGTAGGTCATTCTTGGTTTAGTGTGCTAAAGTCGCTTTCACGCATTCCAATGAGCCTCTATTCTTTTATTTCTTTGAGCTATCTCAACTCTTTGACTTCAAAAAACGAGGATTTTACTTTAGTGTACAAGTGTCAAATTGATGGATCGGGTAAGGTTTGGGCCGGGTCGAATATGGTCCAACCCATATTGATCCGTCTAACCCATTTTGACTCATATTTAATGACTCATACTCGACCCGACCCTCAACTGACCCATACCCGACCCGACCTGTTTTGGCCCATATTATCAAACACACTAAAATTACTTTAAGCTCTTCACATGTATATGTTATATGGATAAAAACTTCACGGCAAATAAAAAAAGCAAATTAAATAATAATAAAATAAAAATGTAAAAAAAATTATAAACTAAAATGCCTATAAAATAAGGTTGACAAAATATGTTGTGATTCTTGTGAACCACATATATATATATATATATATATATATATATATATATATATATATTTTGGTCGAATGTGACCCATACTTAATGAGCCAAGTTTTGTATAGGTAACTCGTTTTTTTAAAGTAGATATACATGTGTTTGATGAACTTAATCGACCGTCAAGCATGTTCAACCCGAATTCTCTAACTTGCTTTACGACCGAATCTCAATTCTCGAATTCATGTCCTGGAAGCAAAATCATTTATCAAGCCCCGGACCATCTTCGAGGACATCGACACAAAGTAACTCGTGCAAGGTAAGGTAAAGCAGGCAAATACAACCATTCGAACTCCAAGAACGTCGCCATTTTCTTGTTTTTCGTGTTAGGAGTTGTTAGAAATCGATCAAATCTGGTCATTAGATCACAATTTATGACATGCAATAAGAACCCATTTGGCATCAAATGCCCAACAACACGAAACGAAAAACTCACCATTTTCGAAACAAAACAAAAACAAAGTTCCTCTAATGATCCAACATATCCGTAAAAACAAAAGACAATCATTACAAACCATTTTTAGAAGAAGCAAAGAGGCAATATTAATATCTTCCCAATTATAGGGTTGAGCAGAGTCCCAAAATTTTCAATAAAAAATACATATACAAATTTACATTCACCCAAGTACAAAAATTTCCCGAAAACCACCATCAAATGGTCCGCACAACTCCAAAAAAAAAAAAATTCAATCCAGAGAATCCATTCAACACAATAACCCCACAAACGATGTCCATGGAACTACGTAATTAATACAACCATACTAGTCCATGGAACCTAGAATCCACAAAAAAAGGAAAAAAAAAGCACTTACTTCATCGATCCCACAATCCATCAAAACACCAAAAATTATTGTCAATCTAGATGCATGACATCAATTGTCCCCCGATGTTTGGAGAGAACCAAATTAAATTGTTCCAACAAAGTTAAGGAACCAGGAGACGTCTCTCTCTTGCCAAACTGTGTAAGAAGAAACAATAACATAACGCATCGAGTAAACCAAAACAAAACAAAACAATTGCAACCTCATTTTTGTGAAGTTTGCCACAAATCTAAGTTGGATATCATATTCGGTTCCACCAAATATCAAAGAGGTAAACAAGTGTCTTGTCTAGAAGAAGAAGATGGACAATCCATCCATATATGATAGATTCCCCGATCTTTCACTCTATAAAGGAAAACCATAGCTATAAAATTCAGATAATCATCAATTATAGAAACTAGTATATATACACACATGTTCTAACCAACATGTGCATTAAATCATGTGAGTAACTAAGAGGAGAATGAGATAAAAGAAAGTACCTAATGCAAATAGACTTCAAAGTTGACAATGAGAGACTCATCATCGAAATCTTCCTTAGGCGAAACTACAAATAACCAATCTCTAGTGCATAGCTCGGCCTTTACATTTTCAGGTGAAAGAGAACTACAATATTTACTTGGAATGTGTCCTCCAATGCTAAAGGCCGACTCGAGGCAACAAAAGTGATAGGAATGCTGAATATATCACGTGCCATAAGAGACAACTTGGGATACCGCTGTGAATGAGCTTTCCAATAATCAAGAACATTGAGATCCGGATATTTTTTTTTTCTATCAAGCTTATTCTCCTCCAAATACAAATCCAATTGTGACTTACTTGATTGTGAGCCAAAGTGGTCATTCTCGAATGCATCACACTCATCAAGTTCGTCCTCAACCGAAATGTTACCCCGATCGCTTGAAGATGTAAAGCGATCAACTCTCGAGGTTACATATTCATCAAAAAGCATATAGAGCTTTTCTCGAATGCTCTGTACAAATGTCACGTGATCATCCATGCCCAACTTCGAATAGCAAAGCTCTAACAAGTGTAGCTTATAGCGAGAATCTAATATAGCTGCAAAAGACAAGACAACACTATAACACTTTCCAATATTTTTCAAACTTCTTTAGCATTGCCTTAGCTATAGGTTTTATAGCTACATCCTCACTACTACTTGCCTTTATCAAATGAAACTAGATCTACCATACGCCATAGAAATATAAATTCACCGTGGGATATCTAACTCCAAAGAAGAGGGTAGAAATATCATAAAACGGTTGTAACAAGAATGCAATATTCTTGGCTCCGGCCCAATCCTTAGATGATGGGCATTTGAGGAAGTTATTATCAATTAACTTCAAATGGGAAAATGCATCTTTGAAGACCAAAGCACCTTCAAGCATTAGGTACGTAGAGTTCCATCTAGTAGCCACATCTTGACAAACCTATTTACTCGTCTTCAAGCATGACCGTGATATACATTCACCAAATTTTACTCTCCTCCCTTGTATAGCTCTCACATATTTCACTGATTCTCCGATATTTTGTGATGATCCATCAATCACCTTTAGATCTTCTTGTACAATGAGATTCAAAATATGTGCACCACAACACACATGAAAAAACCGACCACCACATAACAAAGAGGATCTAGGTGTATGTTTCAAAATATCAACTTTTCATAATATCATTGTTGATGCATCATCCAATGTAATTCTTGAAAATCTTCCTCTCAATGCCCTCACTCTCTCAACAAAGTTTCTACTCTTAGCTTTTTCTAGTCCTCTCGATTGGGATAATTATTTGAATGACGTGACACATTCTTAGTCCCATGGCTAACCATGTAAATTTGTTTACACCACTTACACTTAGCCTTTTCCTTGCCATCCTCATCTCGTGAATTTTTCAAACTCGGACCATACAATAGAAGTGCATCTTCTCGATCGTTTAGAGCAAATAGAGTTATCTTCCTCATCCTCATGATCTAAGGATGCAACTCTACGTCTCTTGGATCGTTCAGAATCGAATATTCTTCTAGATCCTTGTTAGATCTTGACAAGTCAACTAATTAGTGAGAGAAAACGTGAATTAGAACAAGTTGTAAAAACTAAAAGAAAATACAACATCCCCAATTTCCATTCCCCTTTAAAAGTTACATGAAAGAACACTAATTCACATGGGATCTTAAGAGGGTAAACCTACTACTCTCATAAGTTATAGACCAAACTTCATGAACTCCATAGTAGATCCTAAACTGGAACATCCCCTCTTTTATCTCATTCTCGCTCTATGAAAATATAAGTGCTTAGGACATTGAACTTTATATTGGGTTCTCATAATGTTTGGCCAAATCATCATAGGTATTCGAAAATCAGGTGAGTTGAAATCACAAATTTTGAACCTGCGGTAATATTTCAGGTGGCGATGGTAATGTTTCAAATGAATTAGTATATTCCATTGTTTCCTCGTGAACTCTCTAAATACATTACTAACAAATTTGTAGAATCACCCCATGGAAACATCGTTCTTGCCTAAAGCATTGCTCTAGAATTATAGCCTGATGCATCCGTCGATCGAGATTACTCATAAATCACCGAGAAAATCCAAGTAAAACACTAAATTCGGAAGGCCTAAGAGCAACGCATGTAGAACATCTTGAAAATTCTTAGAGCCGGCCTCAAAGATACGACTCCATAAATAAAATTCAAAGACAAGAAGACATACTTGCTCTAGAACTTTAAAATCGTAAGAATTGTACTACTCACAAGGACTTGCGAATGGATCCAAGTGGGTTCGACATCTCTAAAGCAATCACCGTGACCAAAAAATGCCCAAAATCAATTTCGGTCATCAAACATTTTCGCAATTGAAAGAACATTCACCTAGAGGGAGACCCTCGCTATGAAAGATGCAGACGAGTTCTCTCATTTGAAAGATGCGGACAAGGAAAAAAAATGAAGATAGAGAGATGGAGATGGCTTACTTAGATCAAACCCGAGAAAGGGGAAGAGAGACACGATGGAGGTGGGCGACGGAAATGAGTGAGACAGAGGCAAGCGAGATGAAGGTACGCGATGGCATCGGGTGCTTTCGGGTTGAGAGGGCAACACTACGAAGGTTGCGTGCGTGTTGTGTGAAAACATTGAGTCGTGAGCCGTAAGCGTGAACTTCTAATGCATGGGTCGAAAATATGTCAAAAATGGGTTTAATTTGGGTCTGATACAAACCCATATTAGACCCATATGAAGTTAGGCTTTGACATTTCAAATCCATGTTTGACTGTTTTTAAAATCTTAATGACCCATATTTAACCCGACCCACTCTAAATGAGTTAAAAAATTGGTTGGTGGCCCATATTGCCACCTTTACTTTAGTGGAAGAGAAGAAAACCGTCACTTACATCAATCCTTTGCCATACTTTATCATCTTGTAAATAGAAATTTGAAATATATGGATATATCTATTTCATGTCAAAACATATCCTATTTTTTTATTGGGTCCTTTATGTGAGAGAGCCTTTTTAAAAGATTATCCTTGTTTTTGTTTAGTCAATATGCTTTTCTCTCATGCTTTTCTTTGTTCGTGGTTTGATATTCGGGTGTCTTAGGCATAGAGGAACCACACTAGTCCATCCCGAACTTTGTGGTTAAACTCTATTGCAACGATGATATTGTAGGAGAGATCCTACGAAAAAATAGCTCGACGCCAGGATGATAAAAAGCTTAACACCTCTCATTTTTATTGCTAATTTTTCATATATATTAAAAAGGAAAATGTCATTTTATTCAAAACCCCAATTCTAAAACCCCTTCTCTCCCACTTCACACCTCGAAATGCACCCTTATTAGAGAAAAAGACGTTTTCACATCTTCTTAATCGAAATTGTTGGGGAGAGGAAAGATTCCTTTTGTCAAAGCTTGCTTTAGCAAGCCGGTGAGCAATCCTAATCCCACCATGAAAGAGGGTTGAGGATACCTTGTGAATAAAAAGAGTTCACTGTTATTTGCTCTAACCATCATAGACGAGTTCCAGTCCCCGAATTGAAGGCTCATAACAACCCCCGACTTTATTATTCCAACCCAAATTTTTATATCCATAGGACAAAAATATCGTTGTTTTGTATGATTTTTACTGATTGAATTTTTATAATGAGCCACCTCAACTGATTCATAATAAATTGATGTCACCTCATCGGATTTTTTCGGCCACACAAAAACCGGTGACGGCCCTGAAGTAATCGAATTTTTATCAAGTGACAGGGCAAGCAATCGCTCGAAAAGTTTTACTAATAAAGTGAGCACCGTAAAAAAGTTATGCCACTCAGTATTGTTCCTTTTCGATCAAAAAAAAAAAAGTATTGCTCTTTTCCCACCAACGGTGCTTTTGTATATTTTGAAATAAGTCCACACGACTTTTGCAAAATTAGAGAAAATATGAAGTTGGGCTCCGGGATGCCCCAAACATGCAAGAGGCCCGGCCAGGGAGCAGCAAGTCCACCGACCCGACCCGGCCCCGAAGTTCGCGCCAAGCTTTATCCTGAAAAAATCGGGGGCATAAATGTAAAAAGCCGCCTTCGCCCTCGCGACTCCGTTCTCTTCCCCAAAAAAAAAAACATCGAACAAGAAAATGAATATTATATATAAATATATATTTATTTATATATATAAGTGATAAACCGAGTGTAAGTGTTGTTGGCTTTGAGGGGTCCAATCAAATCAACGGGCATCGCAGATGCAGCGAAATCCTCTGGATCATTGATTCTTACAAGTAACAACCCGTAAAGGAAATTCACAGAAATTTTTTGTTCAACAAGCTTCGATTTCAGATTCATTCGTCTCGCCCCTCAATTTCGTGTAAGCGGAGCATTTTTCTGGAAATTTTTTTTTTTGTTTTTGGGGTTCCGTTCGGTCTTGCTGCTTGGTGGATCGGAGAGATCTTGCTGAATTCGGATTCAATTGGTATAATTGAGTTAGGGTTACGATTCGCGTCCCTGCGACGCTCCATTTCCCGGTCGTCGATTGGGTTTCATCTGTGTTTGTTGTGACGGAACGCAGTTTAGGGTTTTTGTTTCTTGGGTATGGTTTCATTTATTTATTTTTTTATTTATGGCGTAATTCGGCGTGCGTGCATGTATCTCTTTCAACTTGCTTCTGCTTGTTGTTTGTTTGATCGTTGTTGTGCCCGTTGGTTGCCGGCGGATGAACTGGATAATTTGATAGTCAACTGTAGGAAATGGCCATGGAGATTCCCCTCTATTTGGCTTGTTAGTAGTTTCAAAGAGTGGCCTTTGTTGCTGGATTGCTTGACTGAAATTGGGAGTCTTTTCACTGCTCTGTTAATTAATTTCATGGGAATTGTTTATTATCATGGAAAGTATGTTCTGGTGCGTTGTTGCGTTATTGAGCCTTTTTTTTTTATATCGTCCGATGTTTGGTCAGTCTGGATGTTTTGTAGTAGGATAGTATGCTAAAATCCCAGAGTTTGCAGCTTGTTCAGAGATTGTGCTAGCACCTCAATGAGCCTGCGAATGATAATCTTTATACCAAAATTGTAGTTCCACTTGTACGGAGCAACATCTTTGAGATGTTTGACAAGAAGTACCGGTGTATGACTAGCAACTTGAGGGCTTATACTTGGTGGTTGACATTTCACTGTGAACTGAGTTACATACATCTTGTTGTTTTCTTTTCTTTGCCATCTCTTTCTGGAAGGCATCTGATTTATATGTTCAATGCTGCTCAGACTATCTGGGTGCGGTCCAGCTGAAGCGATGTTGCTTTGGTTTTAGGGTTGTTAGGGCTACATGTCTCAGCACCAAGAGTATCCGATGGAATATGCAGCAGATGATTACGATGTGGGAGAAGTAGAAGATGATATGTACTTCCATGAAAGAGTAATGGGCGATTCAGACACCGATGAGGATGATGAATATGATCATCTGGTTCGCATTCTTAACTCTTTAGTTTTTTTCCTCGTCCTCCTGGTCTCCCCATTCTTTGCTTTTCTTTCTGCCTTTGTCTAGCTGCATGATGATTTCTCCTTGAAAAAGTTTGTGTTTACCAGTCTCGGCTATTTCTGGATCATTGTAAAAATCACCTATAGCAGTTGAGAACTGTATTGAGACAGATTGTGTTGGCTATGGCAGGATAATAAAATAACCGATACCTCTGCTGCTGATGCTCGGAGAGGTAAAGATATCCAGGGTATTCCTTGGGAAAGACTGAGCGTCACTCGTGAAAAATACAGAAAAACTAGAATAGAGCAGTACAAGAATTATGAAAATGTACCACAATCCGGAGAAAGTTCAGAAAAGGTAAACATATTTCAAGTTTTACAGTACTGGGCAATAATCCTTTTTGTGGAAATTGGGCTGACTTGCAATGTCCTTTTTGTGTGTTTATTAAAATAAACAGGAATGCAAACCCACAAGAAAAGGTGGAAATTATTATGAATTTTGGCGAAACACAAGATCTGTGAAGTCCACAATCCTTCATTTTCAAGTATGTTTATACTCCTGTCTTGTGATTTTATTTTCTGGTTGTTGGGATGTTGAATTGCAAGTCGAGTACTTGTGGTAACTCCCCAAGTTTCATGGAGTAGAATGTCCTCTTCTCGTTTAACAGGTGTACTCTGGTCAACCAGGATTTTCTTTTGGAAACTTATGTTTGTACATTCATTCTTGGATGATAAATTGGTTCAAGGTTTAATGTAATGTCACCAAACTGGTAGCGAGGGACATCTTATAGGAATGGGAAGACTGGGGAACTCATGCTTTTCTAAACTGTTAGCCTTTAGTTTTTGGAGTTCTAACTTTGAATAGGTACAGTTATGCGCATCAGGTGCTTAAACTCTAAGTGAGTGAGACTGAGCTTGACAATGTTTCATGAAGTTCTTCACTGCATGCAACCATTCTTCCTGTCATATCTCTGCATGTGTAGTCCAGAACATATGGATTGCTTTGCACAATACTTATTTATTTCACGTGCTGGTTTTTGACATCTGGGTGCAAACGACATGATTTAGGACAACAGCGAGGCATTATTTAAGAAACACATCTTTTTATGTGCTTGTACGATATGTATTTGCTGAGGTGGCTTTCCACAAAGCATAGCTAGTCATGCACCATCATGTTAAGCTATTAGAATCTTTGTGATTATTATAGAACGTTAGAATCTCTCTCTCTCTCTTGACGTTGTATTTGTTTGTTGCTTGATCATGATGTTTGGCTCCTGGGTTGTCTCCTGTTCTGTTTAGGGGGAGCCGACTTGAAACTTGAAGTTTACAAATATTTTAGCAAGTGGAACTTGTGTTTGCTTTAGGGTACACCCCCAATTTGGGGCTGTTATTCCTTATTGCTACATGGGCCATGGCTTTCAAACTATTTCTTTTCTCTTTTTATTTCTGAAATTCCTGATGCATATCTTGTTTCCCTGAATTTTCATTGTTAAAACCTTGATTTTAACCATTACCTGGAATTGCAGTTGAGGAACTTGGTTTGGTCCACAACAAAGCATGATGTTTTCCTTATGTCCCACTTCTCGATCATTCACTGGTCGTCATTGACTTGCAAGAAGACTGAAGTGCTTGATGTTTATGGACATGTAGCTCCTTGTGAGGTAAAGGAATATTATGTTCCATTATATGCATAACATGGTGATTTATGCTCTTGGAAGTTCTTATTTAATGAAAATGGTCCTGGGATTTCATTGCTTTTCGTTGTAGAAACACCCCGGAAGTCTCTTAGAGGGTTTTACACAGACGCAAGTCAGTACTCTTGCAGTACGGGATAAATTACTGATTGCCGGTGGTTTTCAGGGGGAGCTTATTTGTAAGGTAATATTTGGGCCAAAGCACCGATAGGGTCATCTCAATACTTGTGTTTCCTTTACAGTTGTCAATATGTTTATGAGCACATGCATTTAGGGCAATACTAAAGTTTTGCTTGTATAACCTGATGCATGCCACTGGAACACAGTGTCTTATTTCTTTGTTTGACTTATTCATATTCAGTGTACTCTGTTGTTTTCTTTTGTGTTAGTGTGCAGCTATAATTCTCATTCACGTTGAATTCCTGGCTGTGCAAATTTTTGTACGACCCCAGTTGGATTTATTGATACAAGTTCCTTATTTGCTGTTTGATTGTAGATTTTGGTTCTCATGACAGAATTATTCTTTGTTCTTCTATTGAAAGTCCAACTTTTTTATTTGTTTTGGTGACTCCCCAACTTTTGTTAATTGTTTTTGATGTTGATGATGTTGGTGACTGCTGATGATCCTCTTCTCTGGGTGCAGCATTTAGATCGTCCTGGTGTTAGCTACTGTTGCAGAACAACTTATGATGACAATGCTATCACTAATGCAGTTGAGATTTACGATTCTCCCAGGTTTCCTTCCTGATGCATTCTGTTCTCATCTTGATATATTTAGTAGTTTATTTTGCTCTGCGGATGTGTGTGTCAGGTGTGCACTAAGATATACAAGTGTGTCTCATCGCTATTCTTTTGCAGTTTATTTGTATTTAAATAATGCATGGTTTTGGTGGAGCCATCATCCCAAGTCCTTAAATTTCCTTAATGTTTTATTGTCAGTGGCGCTGTACATTTCATGGCATCAAATAATGACTGTGGAGTGAGAGACTTTGACATGGAGAAATTTATGTTGTCCAAACATTTTTCCTTTCCATGGCCGGTGAATGTAAGTATTTCTCAGTGACTTCTTGCACAGAATAAGATGTCTTAACCTTTATTGGACATAGACTAAATATTCAGCTGGCATGAAGTAAATATCTTGAATTCATCTCATGATGCAATTGGTTATATGCAATCATTATGCTTGCATTTGGAACTCATGTCTTCTGCTGCCTAGCCATTGTAGAGGGGCCCTTTCAATTTTTATCATCTTGTATTGTTGTAAACTCTGGAGTTATTAGCAAGGATTGCCATTATCATCTACCTTAAGTGATGCCATGGTAAAATTGTGGGATTGCTGATGATTTGCATTTTTGGAACTAGCAACCATGATTTCCATGTGACCGAGCTGCCTAAGTACTTACTTAAAAAGGAACTTCGGGACCTGGGACTTCTTGTAGTCTCTCTGTTATGCATTTAGATTCGGCGTTTATAGAAGTACAAGATGTTCGCCCCCTTTTTTCAGGTTTCTCTACTTTTATAACGGGTGTAGAACATATATTGAAGTGAAAACAGTGCCTGCGAGGCCATGAATTGGACATCTAAAGATCCTGTGAATTCCGTGTAGAAGTTTCTCATAGACCTGCTCCACTGTGAAAAGCTTGGGATGGCTCATCAAGCAGGACTCTTTTGTATTGTGACTGAATTTTAACTTTTGTGCGGTAGATATACAAGTGAGGAAATAATGATGCGTTAGGGTTTGCAGAAGACCATACATTATCCATGTAATATAGTGCTGGATTTTGGCGAAAGTTGAAATTTGCTACTCATTCTGTTGGCTAATACTTCCTTTACCCATCATTTTCTTTTCACTGAAATCTACCTGCTAATGACGCTAATCTTTTGAGGTTTTTGTGAACAGCATACTTCTCTGAGTCCTGATGGTAAGCTTCTGATCATTGTTGGTGACGACCCTGAGGGGATATTGGTGGATTCTCAAAGAGGAAAGGTAGTTGCTTTCTTCCCTTCTCCTTCTATCCCTGCCTCTGCCCCCTTCACTGAAAAAGTAAATCTAAATGTAAACCAGAAACATGAGAATAATGCCTCTAAATACAAAGCATGCTCTATTACTACTTGAGGATTTTGGCTAAAATTGTTCCCAATGAGATGGTGTAACGTCAAGCTTTTGCAATTGTAGACCATTATGCCACTACAAGGGCACTTGGATTTCTCGTTTGCATCTGCATGGCATCCGGATGGGCAGATATTTGCCACTGGAAATCAAGACAAGACTTGTCGTATTTGGGACATTCGCAACTTATCAAAGTCTGTTGCTGTACTCAAGGGCAACCTTGGAGCCATCCGGTCCATTCGATTCTCATCTGATGGGCGATTTATGGCCATGGCAGAGCCTGCTGATTTTGTCCATGTCTATGATGTGAAGAGTGGGTATGAGAAGGAGCAGGAGATCGATTTTTTTGGCGAGATCTCTGGTGTTTCTTTCAGCCCCGACACTGAATCGCTATTCATTGGGGTGTGGGATCGCACTTATGGCAGTCTCCTTCAGTATAACCGTTGCAGGAATTATTCGTATCTGGACTCCATGTTGTGAGGGGATGCCTGCACCGTTTCTTAACTATATACCTGCAATTATATAGGATTTCTTGCAATATGGCTGTAGTGGCTTCAGCGCATGGTGTACATGTAGATAGGTGATATATCTCTCGTTAATGTAGGGTAAGAGGACAAATATGTTGTTACTTGGTGTACCATTTTCTTCTTTCTTTAGTTCATAGAACACTGGCTCTTCATCGGAAGGTTGAGAGAGAGAGAGAGAGAGAGATTTATGGTGATGAGTGGTTTGTTGTTTGCAGAATAATGGAGATGTATTTAGTAAAGGTTGGTGGTGTTTGGGTGAAGATTGAGGCAAACTCTTCTCATTGCCAATAAGAACCCTATTCACTTTCTCTTTCGAAATTGGTGGATTTTTTTGGCTCTTTTCACTACCTCCGAAACTATATCCTGCTCTCTTCTCATTAGCGATACTCTTGTGCCTCATGAGGATATAAATAGTCAGACTATCATTTCGGCTCATCTTTGTTGGTAAGGAACTCATGTGATCAACTCCATGAGATTGAAATTGTCTCTGAAGCTACGGATTTTGGAGAACTCATGTCAAAGATGATTCTGGATCAACGGTTTTGGTTATGTAGGAATAAGTTATATTCCCTGGCATTTTGGGCATTATCGTCCCTGTTGGCCGATGTAGGAATGACTCGTAATGGAATTTTCGTTTCTGGCCTAGGGGTGCATTTGGTTCGGATTTGGGAAAAGCAGGGTTAGGATGACATTCACTTTCAACATGACTTTTTTTGTTTTTGATTTGTTGGGGCTTTCTGGCTTCTGAGTGTGAAGAGGGGTAGTCTTGTGTGTAAGCATATAGCATTTCTGTATCGAGTTTGACATTTTTCATATACCCAAAATCAGTAAGTCATAAGCTGACAAGGTCAAAGTTGTTTTGTATGTAACTCTTTTTTACATAGTAAGTTTATTTCCAAGAATATGGACGATGGAGGTTGCTTGACTAAATTACAAAAGATTTGATTTGGAGCCCTTAAGGCAACAGTTATGGCTAACAGTAGTTTATCTCAATCATTTAAATATCATTAGCAGCGAAATGCACTGTCATTTGGGAATTCAAAAGGAAATTGAGTACAATTGGCTGAAGATTATAACTGCAAGTACAGAATTTGTATAGCAAGGTTTCATTTCACCATGTATTGCCAACCATGCATCATATAATGCATTTGTTGAAGACTGGTGCGCTGTAAATATTCGAAAAGTGGCTTCTCAAGAGATTTTGTTTGATAATGTTATATAGCTATAACACTATAACCGCGTAAAATTAAACAATGTGTTTGTCTTAAATTATATCGTGTTTATTGGAAAAAATAATTTAGTAAATTAAAATACCTTACTTAAAACTTACTTGAGTTCATTTTTACTTACAAATAGCAATCTGCGGGTTGTTGATGTAATATTTTGTCTATTGTGATAAGATAAAATCTAAGATTTTATGTCTAAGAATTATAGGTGAGCATGGGCTAGGTGGGCGGTTCCGAAAATTTGAAGCCGGGAACCGCTCATTAGTTCCATGAATCCAATTGAGAATCGGACCGCCGGTCTGATTAGGTTTCCGGGAGGGTTCATAGAACCGGTCCCACCGAGTATCGAGAGCGAGGGAGAGGGGCGATGAACATCCGGATGCGCGGTCGTGAGTCGATGGGAGTCGAAGCCCCGAGTTGAGAGATGAAGACGGAGAGACCAACGTGAGAATGAGAGTTTGCGAGGGGATGATCGAACTTCAAATTAAAATTTTAATGTTTTTTAAAAAAAATTATAAATTAAACAATATATATTATGTATTACCGGTCTAGTCCGGGTGTGCGGGTAGGCAGTTCTACACTTAGAACTCGGGAATCGACGATTCTTTTAGGAACCATCGGTTTCGAGGTAGTCCGGATGATTTTCGGTTTCTTTGCACACCCTATTAAGAATGAGTGCGACAAAGCGAATAATAATTAAATCTATAATGACCTCTATATGTAACTTTTTACAAAAATAAATTCCGCGAATATGTTTATTGGAGTTTTTGTATCATGGAGGTTCTATCTAACAATGTAGATACATAACATGGTTTCATTTTGTCAAGCTTCTATGGCAGCAACGCAGTTTCACCAGACCTATGCAAAAAAAAAAATCATTGCCAACTACCCATAATATAATAGGTCTAATATCCAAAAAAACCTTCAATTTCAACATTTGTGACAATTATCCTTACCTAAAAAAAAAATTGTCTCATAAAAAACTCTCAACTTTTACTTTTGTCCCAATTTTACCCCAAACTTTTGCTTTTGTCCTAATTCTACCGGTCTAATACAAAAAAAATCCCGAACTTTAGCATATGTCCTAATTATATCCAAAACGTTTTTTTGGCTCATAAAAAATCCTCAACTTTTACTTTTATCCCAATTCTACCACCATCGATCTTCCGTCTATAATCACCATTAGTTAATCCTACGTGGCTCCAGGTTTTCTCATCGAACTTACCAATAAGTTTTCAAAATTTAGAAACAGTATGTTTTAGGGACGACAAAATTTTAGATCGTGAATTGAAATATCTTCATGTCTAGCCATTTTTTGGTTTGGGTGCGAAAAAGAATACGAAACGTGTCGTGCGGGTGACTTTATATCTCCCGCGTAATATGTAGGGAAAACAAACTACGTAAGAGAAGTTCATAAGTTTTTTCATGTTAGCTTTAATGAGGTGTATTTCAATAACAACGTAAAAATGCCAAATATGATTAATTAATGACGATTATGGACGAAAGGCTAACGATGATAAAATTGAGACAAAAGTAGCAGTTTGAGGTTTTTTATGAGACAAAAAAGAGTTTTGGATATAATTGGGATATATGTTAAAGTTGAGGGTTTTTTGATCTTAGGCCAATAGAATTGGGACAAAAGTAAAAGTTTGCGTAGAATTGTGACAAATTGTAAAAGTTGAAGGTTTCTTATGAGATAAAAAAAAAATTTGGGTAGAATTGTCACAAATGTTAAAGTTGGAATTTTTTTTAGGTATTGGGCCTAATATAATATGTTAACGACGTTGGGGGGCAACTGGCTGAGCAAGTTTCAAGTTTCTGGATAAAATTCCTTCAACAAAGACAAGATGCTCTACTTATCCGGCGGAAATGGACAAGTTGTTTTTCGGATAATACATTTTAATATGGAGATGATGATGGTTAAGTCAACGCAAATGCTCCCTCACGCCTCCTTCTGTGTCCACAAGCCACCGTTGAAGCTTTCTATCTTCCCAAATCCCCCTTCCTCAAAGCCAAGACTCAACTTCACTTCTTCTTTCTGCTTCCTGATATCTCTCTCTACTTCCTGGTATAATTTGTTAGTAATACTCTCTTTTTCTCTCTCTCTCTCTCTCTCTCTCTCTCGTTAGTTTTGCCTGACCTTCTTTGCTTCAGATCCGGTTCTTGCTAGTTGCCCACCTTAAACTTACATGGTGTGTGATACAGTTGATAGTTATCTGTTTACTGTTGACTTGCTTCTTTTGTTGCTGGGGCAGATAGTAATTCCTCCTGTGTGCTGGCATTTTCTGTGCTTGGGCTCAGTTGGGTTTTCAATATTGTCTCAAAGAAAAAGAAAATGAACCAGTATTTTGTGCTTGTTCAACAATTGTAAAGTTTGGACCTTTGTTATTATTTTTGCTTTCTACTTTTTCCCTGGTAAGGTGATTTCTCCGCTCAGCTGAATCGTTGTGTCGTTTAGTTTAACTGGGCACTTGATTAGCATTTGAGCTCAACCGCTGCCATGAAATTCTTGAAATTTTATGTATGGATATGTTGAAATCCTTTTTCAGCGCCGACATCTTTTGGGTTCTTTTGGTTTTTAGCATAGAACCAATTGATGGCTAGCAAGAGAATTCAGAAGGAACTACAGGATTTGCAGAGAGACCCTCCAACCTCATGCAGTGCTGGGCCGGTGGGAGAAGACCTCTTCCACTGGCAAGCAACCATCATGGGTCCGGCCGATAGCCCTTATGCTGGTGGTGTATTCTTCATAATGATCCATTTCCCGCCCGATTATCCGTTTAAACCTCCCAAAGTCAACTTCCAAACCAAGGTTATTTCATGACCTTTTCTTACCTGTAACGTTTGTTTTGCCTGCTATGATGTTGTCTCTTTTTAATGCTGGTTTTTGTTTCCGCGCACATCTTCCCCTTAAATTGTTCAGTCGTGCTTATTTCTGAATTTGATTGCATGTTCTTATTCCCTTCAATTGTAGAACCAAGTCATTGTCCCTGCGACTAGGTACTTTGTGTGACCGATTACAATGGAGAACCGGAAACTGTCCATTTGTTTGTTGGAGAACTGATAGGCTGTACCCTGCTGGTCAGAGAGCATATCAGTCCTTAGCACAGTATTTCATGTCCTCCTGCTTGCTTCTATGGGATATATTGTTGTTGTTTTGTCGGAGTTTCAACTTAGACTTTCTGTATGAACAAGGTTGAAATTATTCGATTGACATTCCTATATGGTATAAAACACATTATGTCTTCGTTAAGAAGGTGCGCGTACGTGCCCTTCCAAACTGTTATCAATCAGTGCAGAACCCTCTTACTTGTACTTCCGATTCTAGTCACCATCTTGGTTAATTGTAGAGGCTTTTTACTCAAGCGATGGACACGTCAAAGTAGCATCGTTTTTGGGCTTGGCAACAGTCTTGATTTTTGGCGTAAGGAATAAAATGCAGAGCAGTAATCTGTATGTCAATAAAGTTGTTTTTCTTGATTTTGAAGCTACTCTTATTATTTGTATATAGAGGTGTCGTTCTAGATTTGTTTTAGTTTCATCAGACTTAGCATCGTGACATGTGTCCCTATTCTTCTGTCTACTGTAGGTTTATCATCCCAACATCAACTCCAATGGCAGCATATGTCTTGACATTCTCAAGGAGCAATGGAGCCCAGCATTGACCATTTCAAAAGTCCTCCTCTCCATCTGCTCTCTTCTCACTGACCCCAACCCAGACGACCCTCTAGTCCCTGAAATTGCTCACATATACAAACACCAGAGAAACCGATACGAGGAAACGGCCAGGGCATGGACACAGAAGTACGCCATGGGTTAAAGATCAGGTCCTGCCGTGTTAAGATGCTTGTTGGAAACTGAACCTACTTGATGACTGAAAGACTTGTAGGCAATCGAAAATGCTGATAAGCATGTTTTGGAATCTAGATTATGGTGAAACAAACCCAGCATAAGTGTCTGAAGTTTTTCTATGCAGAACTGTTTTTGCTTTGATTATTGTTGTTTGTGTGCTTGTCACTTTTTGGCTCTTCAGTACACTGGTAATCTACTTGAATGTCGGATTGGGAATTGTGGAAATTCTGTTGAGGGTCTTGCTGTGAATATTAACTTTCAAGAATCTTCTGATTCTCTGACATACTGTAGTAGAACTCCTTTATGTTCTTCTGAAAATGATCCGTGCTGTGATTGTAGCCCTCGGCGAACTGCTATCTCCATTCATAGTTGAGATTATCAGGTCCATGTCTAATACTGAAGGACAAATGTCATATTCAGATTCTTCCAGTAGTATGAGTAACTTTCTTTAGTGATGAGGTAGTCATCATTGAAACATACTTTTAAAAAGTCATGATTTTAATTGCAGGACCTGTGAATGCCCCTTTGGATCTTTTAATCAGATGGGAGTTGTGAAACATTCATGTTCATGGACTATAGCTGCAGCTGGGTGAAGCAGTGCTTTTGACGAATGGCATGAGTGTGCTTACAGTCCCTTTTTCGTTTTTCATTTTGAGATATATTTCTCACTTCGATGTATCTTACAACCTGAAGGCACTAATTTCTTAGAGGCAATCCTTAATTCTCCTCTAACTTGGACCATACACTTGCTTAACATCCAAATCCGCAAAAAAAAAAAAAAAATCATCTCTCTACGTTGCAGCAACTTCATCTAGATTCTCCTGGGCACCTTCCCGTTCCCATTTGTCTGCAATTTGTTTGAGAATTGTTTCTTCTTCTGCTTCTAGCTCTTGCATGTGCTCCTCAAAGGCGATCACCAATTCCTTAGTGAAGATGTTGTCCTCGGTGGCCTCACATAGATTCTCCGACTCCGGTAAAGAATAGGTGCCGAACTTAGGAGTTGTGTAGGTTCCAGGAGAGTAGACTTGCCCTCTGGCAGGGAGCCATTCCCTTAAGCTTGCAACTGCTGGCAATTCAATCGTGCTCGGGATTGCAAGTGATTCAATCCCTCTTGCCATGACCTTTCTCTTGAATCCTCTCTCTATCATGCATCTCTCTTCTTGAGCAACATCATCCTTGGCAATCAACTCATCGCTTGTGCGGGACTCCAGTGAACTTGGGATCACTTCTTTGGTTTCTGATCCTGACGCCAATACCGTGATCGAGTAATCTATGACAGCTTCATCGTTTGCAATGTTCTTGTCCACCAAAACGTCATCATTCTGCGGTGTTCTATCCTCTGTCTTGATATTGCTCTCGTTCTGATAGCTGTGCATTGAAGATTCAGGGTATGGTGTTTTCTCTTGGTTCTCTGCGACATAATCATCATGAGAAGCGCTTGTTGACAAAATCCTAGCCAGCAATGCATCGTATTCCTCAACCGTATGAAAGCTTCTTGACCGCCCTACACCTTTGTAGTCCCACTCAGATCTATCTCTACTCTTGCCATAGTTCTCGGCATTAGCTGAAGGCATCTCTTCTTCAAAAAATGAATGCCAACTTCTGGACCGTTTAGGAGGTTCAACAATAAAGGATTCTGAATCTTCATGGATGAGCTGAGAAATTGCTGGCTTCGGGCGATTTCCTTCTGTTCCTTCTCCTAAAACTGCCGAGCAGTCACAATTTCTATCAATCTCAAAAGTAGCTTTGGTTGATCTGGGGCTTGTTTTCGACTCTGAATTGATACTTTCACACCGGAGCCGGTTGGCTACTGTGTTAGCAGTACAAACAAGCGCGAGGAATTGGTCACTGCCCTTGTTAGAGCTGAATATATCTTCCAACGCCACTATGGATTTTCCGGTACTCCGCGAGCCCCGATTCAGCTCTTCTCTGTAGCTAATTGACCGTGATACAACTTTTGAGGAAATGCAGCCCATTCTGATTGAGGTAACTATCTGCAGAAGTCTAGTTCTTGATGATTGTTATCGGGTTATCGCATCTGCACAAAGGATACGAAATTTGGTTTAGCTCCTTGAAAAGGGGGAAAGTCTTGAGCTTTTGAATTCGCACTAACCCATTATTTAATTAGCAAGTAGAAAAGCACGAGGCACGGTTGTTCTTCCCATTGTCAATTCATTGTCTAGTACATCTGTTTAACTACATGTCTCACAGACATGTGATTTCTAGCTTCCAAGCGATTCAAGCGAAGTGTTGTTAAAGAAAAGAAAAAAGGAAGGAAAGAAACAATCATTATAAAATTTCAGAAATAGGGTGAGTTAGATTCAAGATTTTGAAGGGACTACCTATTAAAAGTCATCTGCAGTCTGCACCACTAGAGAAAGACAAACGCTCAGTAAGAACATGCAGAAACCAACATGAAGTTCCAACTTTAGTTGTTTGGACTTTGGAGTTGGTATTGAATATGGGATAACATACAAAAACGAGGCGGCGAATGTCGTGATCTTGTCAGTCCGATGTCGCTGGTAGTAGTTTCTTGGCAGCACATTGCAGGCCTGTTGAATTTTCTATGTTCTTTATGCTTTTGGATTGTACAAGTACATTTCTTAATTGTCGCTCATTGCTCAATGACATTGGAATATGCAGAACAAGCCCCACAACTTTTCCACTTTCTAAAGTTCCTAGATAAGCAAAAGGGAAGCTTATTTCCAGGAAACAAGGACTGGACAGAACAACTCATCTTCAAGATGAACTTCCAGGTCTCTTCTCTTCAGCAAGTATCTTTCAAGGAGAGAAACCTATTAAGGGATTTTCTTTTTTTCATTAATAACGCAAGAACTCTTATTTTTTTTTATTGAAAAGAGGAAATTTTTTTCACATCCAATTTTCTAGCTAAGTAAAAAACGCGAAATCTTAAGTGGGGGTTCCAAGGACCTTGTATTCATGACGCACCCGCAAGTTGAAATTTTCATAGTCTAAAGAATATGGAATTCTTGTCGAAGTTGTCGGACATTTATGTACCAGAAAGAGAACAATCAGATCTTGCCTTGTAGCATTGGAAGTATAATTTCATTGTATTTGTCGATTTTCGAGTGATGCATGGATATAGAAATAGATTGTCTCGAGACCAATTCTTTATGCCAGCAAAGAGAAAGCTAGATTCCTAGGAGGCAAGAAGCACATTACTTCTTCAGATGAAACATTCAGGTTCATTTTCTGCAGCATGCCGAGAGAGAGAGAGAGAGAGAGAGAGAGAGAGAGAGAGAGAGAGAGACTTCATGGAAGTCAATACACTTGGTGGTGGACAGAAAGAAGGAACAAAAGAAAGATGGATAGAGTCTTTCAGACAAACGTACCACACGCCCGTTCGTCGAGCAGGGAAGTCTCCGGTCGTGGCCAACTTTGGATCGATCAGGACTTCCACTTTCAGCTCACAGCAGAGGCGTGGACATGGAGGCATAAGAGGGAGTGAAAGGTGCCACAGAGACCAGAGAGAGAGAGAGAGAGAGAGAGAGAGAACTTCTAGCAGAGTGGTAGATCCTGAAGAAACCACATGGTGTTGCAGCTGTGTGTGAACGGTGGCAGAGAAGTCAAATGCAGGCTGTTGGACAAGAATTGACTCGTTTTATAACAGACAAGGAAAGAATCAAAGTTCAAAACTTTGAAATCTTCCAACCAAACACAAGTGTAATTAAACTAACAGGGCCTGTTAGTTATTTTATGCTATTACATTCGCCTATGTTAAAAGCCTGTAAGCACTCAAGGCCGTGTGCCCATCAAATGGCTGGCACGTTCACTGGGGCCCTTTATCCACATGAGGTCACTGCACTGGCTATGATGTCCATAGCTTGCTCTTTGGCTCAAAGACACATCACAGAATAAGTTCAAACATCTTTTTTAATCTTCTGTGAATTGTGTTGATCTCTCTGAGCTAGGGTGTTTCTGTGGTCCACTAGAGTACAGACATCTCTATTTTTGTTTTTTTTTTTTCTGACAAGCGCTTTTAAACTCGATCACGGTGAGAAATCTTAACATTTTTTTTGTAACATTTGAGAATGTTTGAATTTTGACTATATCCGTAATAGGTGTGCCAAGATAACATGTAATTAATCGATAAGGTTATTGGGCCACGTGGCAACCACTAAAAAAAATAAGGTTTTAGCCACGGAAAATTAGAGACGAAATGCAAACTTTTTTATTTATTTATTTAAGTTCGGTGACATAATGATGCGGGAGCATCGGGCCCTATCGATCGATTCTCAAGCTGAACTTCGAGCGCGTCATTTGATCCGGTTCAATCTTTATCCTCGCATGAAAAGACCAATTTCGAGCACAACTTGATTCAATCGAGCCTAGCTGAAGATAATGATTCTACAAAGGAGTTGTCGATAGTCGAACAAGAGATCGATATACAAGTTCATTCTCGATTCTACGTCTACTAACCGACCACCGTGTATCAAAGGCTATTCTAGACCAATCTAGCACAATCGATGGTGGATTTTGGTAAGAGCTTGCTTCGATGAGTCAAGAATGAAGTTATCGACGCGAAAAGTATTGGCTGATTTATCGATTAAGGAGTTACTGATTCTTCCTTGTTGCTTATTTGCCGTTTTACCATAGTAGTTTCTGATTTCAATGCGGACCGACAACATATCAATGGGAAGCTATTCTAAGCTGTTTCATTTGGTGATATTCCAAGATAGTTATTTGCCGGTCAATGATGGTGGACGAAATTTAGAAGGAGAACAACAAGGCTGAAGAGTCTAGGGTTCAAAGTCTTTATTTCATTACTGCATTTCCTAAGTTCTTAGGTCTTTTAATGCTTTTCTAGTTGCTAGGTGTTCTATTGCATTTTCTGGCTCCTAAGTTTTTATTGTGTTAATCTAGTCCCCCTAATTTTATTAGTTGATTGGTTGTCGAGTCTTTAATGTTTAGTCTTCCTATGTCCGAGTCCCTCTATATAATGAAGAGATATCTCTATTGTAACGTAGACTTGATGATTTGATAAATGAAAACATATGAGAGATTTTGCTCTGTTTGAGTTAATATCTTCGGAGAGTGCATTACTCCCCGATGGCAAGCCAAAAAGCCCTTTATCCTCGGCTGGTGATATCTTTAAGCTCTGGTGGTGGGCTTCATCAATCCCGATCTGCACGCCGGTGGGTTTCTCGGTGGATCAAACTCTTTTTTTGTATCGCCGGCTGGTGGCTCGTCCTCTACGCCCTAGTATAGATCGTTTCTATCCTGCATTTGCATCCATCTGTCGGTATCCGCCCCCATTCGTTCTGTTCTATCCCGCATTCCTTCATCCATCACTCAAAATGCAATTGGCCCATCCCGCGCACGCATCACATAAGCAGCTCTTGTAAGGTAACAATTTGTAGAGACCACGTGAACGTACTCCACCAGAATCCTGCTTGTCAATATTTAGGGGCTTCTTCCATTTGCTTTCAAATGATTGACAGATAACCAAATGCGTTTGTGATTTTGTATATCTCTATATTAAGAGATACTATCACATCAAAGCAAATGAGAAATAATAAGGCTGTAGATCCAGATGTAGTTACTGCAAATCTTCACTGATACGTGGTTTCTTTACATTTCCTTCAGAAAATCATACCATATATGTACATAAACAGACGTTTGACATTGCAGGCAACATTACTTTCCTCTAGTTCACAACTTCATGAAAAACAAACATTATTTTTGGCCCCGATTCTGGTATATTTCGTGGCATCCTCATGTATGAATAACTTGCGTAATTCATGACATTCGATTGGTGAAAGCGCTGCCGATCAATGGCAGCCGTCTGCAGCGAACCCAATCCTGGAATTGGTGACATCGTAGGCGACGATGAACGTCTTCTGCTGATGATTCCCAATGACAGCGATTTCATTGTCTCCGGAGCTGCTTGCAAAGGCCAAGCAGGTAGTGCCCTTCCCGACATCTATGAGGATGTTTGCAGGTGTCAGAGCAAGATCGGCGCCGCCTTGGAATACAAGCCGCATCTGGGGAGCAGACATAGTCTTCAAGCTTCCTTTGAAACAGGTGTCCAGTATGGAATAGGCCGGCGCCTTAGCGTACTTTCTCGACATGATCTTGGTGAAGGCCTGTTTGAGTGCAGCATAGACCGAACTAGGCAGGCGTGAGATGACCGTCCCTGAGTCGATGATGGTCGGGACCCTATACTGCATAGCCGTGACTGCTAAGGGCTTTCCTGCTAGTGAAATTGCACCCAACCGCAAGAAGTATAAGCTCTTTTCTCTGGATTCGGTTATCATGGGAGTGAACCTGAAGGCTGATGCCGTTAGTGAAGTCCTCCCAAGTGAGAGGAAGCCGCTCCCAGCGGCGGTTTCCGATGGAAGACAATAGGAGAATGCATTTCCGTTCTTGGAAGATAATTGAGAAATCATGGAGAGACTTTGCCGGGCCAGGCCGACAATACCGGCTGCCCTCCCGAACAGCCCTTCGTTGTCCTGGCCACACCCATAAAGGAAATTAGGCAAAGTCTCGGATGGGGACAAGCTAAGCGAGTCCTGGCTCAAGTATCCAATCGAGTAGGATGAGTCCCCATAGCTCGCCGTGTACACGCACTTGCCCGTCCGAGACTCGCACAAGGGGTCGTTCAGAGTGGCCTCCTTGAGTGACGAGCACTGAGAGCTTGAGCAGGGCAGGGATTTGTACTTGCTGGAAGTAGAGGGGTTGTACAGAGAATCGACTTGGGCATGGCAGTATATCACACATGGCTGGCACTGGAGCCACGAAAGAGAGCTGCCGGTGTCGAGAAGCATGGCATAGTACTTGACAGGCACTCCGAGCCCTATCTTGACGTAGTAATTGCCCGACCCGACTGACAAGCCGGAGTTCACTGGGATGCTTACGGATTCAGGGCCTAATATGTCTATGGATTGGTTCAACACGACGCCAGGTTCGCGCGCCTTTGCACTAGTAATTCGGTGCCTGAGAGCCTTGATGCGATTCTCATCACGATCGAGAACATGGGCGAAAGGCTCTGGAGATTTGTTCCCGAGGGAAGAGTTGGAGCCATCAACATGGTACAGATCCAGATAAATGGCTGCCTCATCTCCTGCAGCAAAAGAATTCTTAAGAACCAGATCAATCCATAAAAAGCCTAATATATTCGATATCAAGTTCATAAGTTATAGTTTCATGTCTGTCCAAAAAACTCTTTACAAGAGAATCATTCTCATTGCTCATAAATGCTTACAAGCTTTTGAAGCGAGACAGAACAGATTCTTCAATGCCAATGGACTAGTTCTAACTTATTCGATAATTACCGATGTTCAAAGCACAAGAATTCGATATAAGATCCAGTCGGGTGCTCTGACAAGAATCACAAACTTCTTTTTTCATTGAAAGCTAATGGTGGGAAAGAAAGAGAAGGACGCTAGGGAAGGGACATGCCTTTGAACTCTGCAATCGAAGCAGCTCTTGCTAGCAGCAGACAGCAAATCAAGAACAGAAGAGAACCCATCTTCATATTCCTCAGAAGAAAATCCAGGCTTCCTCTATCCCTTTGAAGAAGGCAGGATCAAAGCATCTGCTGCAACACGCACCAAAGTAGGCAAATTTTCGTCACCCGAAAAGGAGGTGCACAAATATGAAGAAAGTGAAGGCATGCCAATGAGCCCCCTATACAATTAGGAATCTATAAATGCCATCACATTCCTCCAACTCCAACCAACACAGCAATTAAGTTGATTGGTGTCAATTTTCACTTTTTGTGATGTTCTCAGACAAGCGCATCTTTCTTGTTTGTTCCTTCTTCTTCTTTTTCCGCTTTCCTAAATCACCACATGGACAATCACTAGGACACCAAATTTTTCAGTACTTCAGCTCAATCATGAAGTGGTGAGTTTCACTATCTGTTGTTTTTCACAGTACTCATGCAACCCTACGTGCTTGCCCCACCCAAAAGATGAGGACAAAAAGTCATTGCTTGGCAAAGATCTCTTCATGGAAGATTATCAACCATACATCAAGAAAAAGGTGAAGCACAAAGATCATAAGTCCTAAACCATAATAACTCATAGGAAGTTCTCCTTCTAAGTCATAAGCATGATCAGTAGATTCTGCATAATGTAAGTTATCAAATCTTCAAAATATAGAATTACAAAGTGGGCTTGGAAAAGAAGCTGGCTTTGTTTTCCAGGAGATTAAAGATACTAGGGCCTACTATAAACAGCAATAAATGTGACTTGAGAGGTTTAGCACGGTCGTTGATTTTGGCTAAAAGATAGTATGGTGCCATTGCCTGATAGGTCTCAAATCATGCCTCGGAAAAAAGAAGAAGAAGAAGAAGAAGGAGATATGATTAAGAAAAGAGCGGTAGGCCTAAAGATTTGACAATAAGATGGGAATAAATAAACAACCATAAAAAAATAGAAAAAATTCCAAATAAGAGCTCGAGTGTCCTCATTTTCTCAAGTAAGTGAATGAAGTGGATTTTATTTCAAATAAGGACGTAAGCGACTTTTTGATTTTAAATAAGGGTTTGAAATGACCATGGACGTTTCAAATAAAGGCCTCACTTCTCCGGTTAAATATTTCGGATAGTCGAGGGCATTTTCGTCAAAAAGACGATAATCTTTACTTTTATTACATTAAAAATTTAAAATCTAAAAGATAAAAAAAAAAAAAACTAATGTAAGCGGGATGCTGTATTTTTTTATATATAAAAAAAAACTTTGAGCTTTTTAAAAATTTTAAAAATAGAAAAAAATAATTAAAAAAAAGTAAAGGAAGAAATTTCCATTGACCAGTCAATGAGGTCATGTCTTTTTTTTAGACTAATATAGCCATTTAAATGCCCTTATTTGAATAAGTAAGGGTAATTCAAGTCTTTACTTAAAATAATGTTCACTTTACGCCATTATTTGGGAAAATGGCGTAGACTTCAAACATTTATTTTGAGTTTTCCAAGGCCAAATCCAAAATTATTGAAATGGGTGATTGAGGCTCCACACATTCTTGGACCACAAAGATCACCTTTAAGTACAAAAAAGAAAAATGGCTACTTATTATGTACCTTCATATGATATATAAATATAGACATATTTTGTTGAGCCCTCCAAAAAAAGGGAGAAACAGTAGCAAATGACTCGTCTTTATAAAAAGCAAGTTCAGAAAAGTGGCAAAAGAAAATTTTTAAACGTGCAGCTAGAACCTTGGAACCAACTCTTGAAATGGCCGGGGAAACTATTGTAACTGTACCAATTCATTCCTAAATTTTTTTTTTTTTTTTTGCTAATCCAATTATCAAAATTTTGCTTTTTGTAATTCAATCCATTTGATTGGCCGGCGCTGATATAACCAATATTTAATAATATTTTAGTATTTTCTTGAATTTTTAATTATGTTTTGATTTTTCTTTTTTTTGTTCTTCCTTCTTTGCTTTCTATTTGGGCCGGCGAGTAGCTAGCATGGCAAGCCTCGGCCGATCTAGGCGAGGCAAGGCCAGGAGGGTTGCGACCCTCGCCGGCCACAAACGAAGCAATAAGGAAGAACAAAAAGAAAAGAAAAACAAAAATTAATTAGAAAATTTGAATTTTTTTAAAAAATAAAAATAATATTAGCTATTTTTCAACGCAAAAAGTTAGTCAACTGGTAAAAAATTAATAAGATTAAATTAATATAATTATAATAGGTTTATGACTGTTTTAATAATTTTCTTCAAACGGTAGGGATGAACACTTCTGTGAATGTTATTGATAAGTTCAAGAGCACAGCTGTCGGCAGAGAGACTGCTTAACTAATTTGCCTTTATCGCCTTCGTCTGTGTTCACGCATCGATTCAAGGGGTGACCCACAGCTTGGGCCAATCATGTGTCCCCTGTGAGGACGCCATCGCGGTCATCTGATTCCGTTGGGATTCCATGGAAAAAGGAAGGACGCAAGGCGTCCAAGCATTCATTCGAGCAGTAGCATCTCCTTTATCACTACGTTACTGTGTCAGCTTCGTGTGGCGACCCCAAAACATATAGTTGCAGGATGTCGATAGGTATCAACCGAAAGGGGACCCTCCAAACGCGAGATCGAGCCGATGCCGATACAATGTCTTGATTTGAATCCTTTACACCACTTAAGCAAAGAAGCCGAGGGTGTGCATACTCGACCGATCGAAAACGAAGCATCGAGATGCGATCTTGGGTTCCTGGCTCCCACCCGAGTGAGCCGTTTAACTTACCGGACAATGATCCATGCATAACTTTGTCATCCGAGATACAATTACAAAAACCACAAATCTGATAATGATGATCCAGTTCTCCGCTGATCAAATGAGCCAAATAAAGCTACATCGCAAGTTAATTTGGCACAGGGGAGTCACTAAACCCATTTGTTGATACTACAACCCGAGAAATAGGAAATTTGATAATCATATGACCCCTCAATTCACCGTCGGAAAGCATTTCCTTCACCCGTTTCGGACCTGCCCTGTGAGTAATATGTCCTGCGACGCACGCTTTCCTCAATGGTCAAGTTACCCCCCTTTTCAGCACCGTATACAGTTTTCTGAACCGCATCCAAGAAGTTCCTGCCACGAGAAGGCGCATCGCGCTTCAACTCCCGTGCATCGTCTGCATCAGCTCTCTTCAAACGCTTCCACCTCTGCTCTTCATGCAGCTCAGCATCCATTTGCATCTCTCGCAGCCTAGCGAGTCTCTCTTCTTCTGAAAGTTTAGGAGCAGCATTCCGCCGTTTATATTGCGATTCATTCCTAGCTTCTCCTTGGAAGGTATCCCCACGGTGTCGGCTTGCATCAATGGAGCTTCTACTTTCCCTCCTAGAAGCATCACGGCTTTGAAGATCATTATTTTCATGGCGTGAGTACTTGTTGGGATCGCAAGTATCATCCTTCCCGTGTTTTACACCTATGGAGCCATCAGATGACCGCTCATGTTTAGAGTCCTCGAGTCGACGCTTCTTCCAAGATTCTCTCCCATGTAAATCATCTTCTGAATCTGATTGAGCCTTTTTGTGGCGCCCATCATGATCTGAGCTTTGGTTACTACTCTTTCTCTTTGCCTTTCTGTCATCGCGTGAAGCATCATCAGAATCCACTGGCTCAGATGACAACGAACGTTTCTCACGCTTTGAACTACGGTGCCGATGTTTCTTCCGGGATACTTTCTTGTCACGATCTTTATCAGGATTTTTCTCCATAACCTACAAAGGAAGGTGAATACAAAAGGATGAGAACCAGCAACATAAACAGAGACTCTGTGGTCACCTAAGTAGATTACTCTTATTCACAGCGCTATAATTGGTGACAATAAACTTCTTTCAAAGAGATGGTGAGGCTGAGGAACAAGAAAAGCAAATTTGTACGGAAAAATATGGTTTGAAGAAAATATTAATCTCTGACTATAGTATAAATAGTTTTCCAGAGGAAGTCAAAAGCACCTAAAGATGAGTAAACAAGTAGAATCTCATGTGCTCACACTCATCTCTAATAGACAATCGTATGTAGATATGAATGCAAACATGAGGCACTGCTTCAAAACCTCTGAAGGCCAACATTGAGATACCATCCTCCGGACACTAATATGTCTACTATAAAAGGACGTCCTGCACTAAGCCAGAGTCGACACCTGTGCAATCTACAAAAGACAACTCTCTCAAAAATAGATTCTTGACTCTCACTACGACACCATAGCCCTAGGCTATAACACACATAGGAAGCTGACGGAATCTTACAAAAACAACCATTTAACCCAAAGCGATATTCTAAAGAATGCAATCATATAACAGCTAATCATTTGATCCAAGTGATTCTATTTGGATATAATCTTTTTCCCTTGGGATTAAGTAAGAGACCACTCACATGGAATTGTCATAATACAGTTGAACATTGACAAGCATTGAATTTAGCAGAACAGTCAAAGATTGCAACACCCTAATATATGTCATATTAATCTCATTTCAAATAGAAACCAAGCTTTATTAACATTTTAAATAAGAAACTGCAGAATATTAAATTGAATCTACTTTAAGCAAAATAGCCCAGATACATCTGAAATTTCAATACTCTCTCAGATTTTGCTCAGACTAAAAAGAAAACTCCCAGATGTTTTCTTCCACAAAAACACCCTTAGAATGCAATCAGGATACCAAATTCACTCTAACCTAGCATTTTCATCTCCAATACTATAACAGAGTCCACATCAGCTCTATCTTCAGAAACCCGCTTGAGCAAGCATGCATGAAAAAATAACTCAAATGACTAGCACTCTAACAAAGAATGACTAATCCTTTACCGCACAACAATGAGAATTGTAACGTTACTCTTCCAACATCTTCCATCCCACACATTTGCCTCTCAACCACCAAGTCATGCAATGCTCTGATTCCTGTCATTTTATGAAATATTAACTCAAGCATTCAAGCAACTGTAGCCCACTGTCCCTCAAGTGGAAAACTGGCCTCATCCATCAAAAACCAGATCCCAGACACAAGCGCTTTCTTCTGCACACCATAGTGCAACTATATGTGTTTCATGAATCCCTGTTACAGTTCTCCACACTTGGGAAAATAAAAACATTTCCAGTGTTCCAATACATTCCACTTAGTGAAAACAATGCGGCATCAAAATAAAACTAACAATTAAGAAATAAAGAAGCAAAGAGTAGGACTCACCGATTTGCGAATCATGGCCATTTGCACGGGGTTATTCTTGATTCGAGCGAGTGCCTCCTGCTCTCGCTGCCGAATCAAAAGCAGAGGATCCGAATGCAACTTCCTCCATGCATCATTTGCAGAGTATGGCTTGTCCTCAAAAAGAGCCCCTGGCGTAGCTGACGCTGGTCCCGATGCTGATGCAGAAGCTGACGCAGCCGAAGATGATGCTGCTTCATTAGGTTTATCAAGTGCTTTAAATGCAACTCCTTCAGAACTTCCCTTCCCAACTGCCAACCCTGAATCGTACAGAAACTCCAATCTCTCTTGCCTCCTACACACAAAATAACCGTGAAAAACTTCCAAAAACTCAAGTCAATTCATAGAATACTCGACTTTAACCGATCCCGCATCAGACAAAATATGCTCATATATCTCAATCTATGGATGGACAACCTCACCCTAGACTTTCTCACTTCCTAACAAACAAGTAAACATTGATCGACCGATTGAAACCCTAAGTACGTGCAAACGGAATCACTAAAGATGTAAAATTAGGGCAAAAGCGCACTCAACATCCTGTTCCTAGAAGCACAAGACAAATTCGAGAATTTTCGACCCTTGTCATTCATGGATCGAAACCATGAAAGCTAGATACCAAATCGATCGATCGATTCAAAACAGGACGACGGCAATCACGACGACGACTAGGGCAAGAAAAGAGGGGCGTACGGGAGGATTCCGGCCTGCTCCTGGAGGAGGCGAAACTCGTCGCGCTCCCGCTCCTCCTGGATTTGCTTGCGGAGCTCCTCCAACTTCTTCTGCTCGACGTCGTGCTTCTGCTCGGCCTTCCACACGTTCTCGATGTTCCTCAAGCTCCCCGTGTGCCATCCCTTCTTGTTCAAGAACTTGAGGGCCATCGCTTCTCTCTCTCAACTCTCTCAATCTCTCTCTCTCTCTCTGTGAGATTCGATCGAAATCTGAAGCAGAAGCAGAAGACGAAGATGAAGATGAATTTGGATTGTAGTGGGCTTCTCTGACCGTCCAAGAAGCAGAGGGAGAACAGAGCCCGCTGCTTTTAGAACCGAAGGCCGGTCTGCTTTTCAACTCTTATCGTTAGCCTTCTACATAATAATATTCTTAATTCTTGGTTTTCAGCTTGTAATAATTTGTTATTTACTTTATATAGCTTTAATCTTGCTAAAACAATTTTTTTTTTTTGTAAGCAAAATATTATTATCCGGCGAGTATGTTCTATGCACATTTTATTGAGAAGTTATACTCGCTGATTAACAAGTGAAAGGTAAATAACTTTTGATCCTACGATTAAAAATCTTATTGATCATCATGATACATCTACTCAAAAATATTTCTCATTTCACCGAAAATCTCAAACCGTTACCCTCACGACATATTTCACGCAAAACCAATTTTCATTTCACACCCACCACCCGGATCCGCCACTTTTTGGTAGTTTGTCTAGTACACAAATAAATTAACTGCGTATGTGTTTCAATGTATGCAACGGACAGCAAGTTGCGTGAGACAAATCCGACATGAAAAACCCTCGTGTGTCGACACACATGAATGTTACTGGAGGATCGATCTGACTCGGGAGTACCAATTTGAGAGTTTTTGTGAGACGGGAAAATTAATTTCGCACATATGTACCATAATGACAGTTTGAGATTTTATGTGAGTCGAAACTCTAGTTTGGATAAAGATTTCGTGGTGTGCCAGTTTGAAAGTTCATACGATTGATTGTGAGGGGACATATACATTTGAGGTGGATATGTTTGCTCAACCTGGTGCAGTGCAGGCTACTCAGCCATCTCAGAACCATTTCCATAGATCAGCAGTAATCTTCACAAACTCGATTGAGATCGAGACAACAATGATCAAGAATGGGAGTAGAGAACAAAGTCTGCCATCTGAACAGATTTAGAATTTTGGCTGAGATCAAGGAAGTTCGTGAGGCCACGTATGGATATGCGCAAAACGATCCGATTCTATCTAGGATAGACTAACTGAATAGCAATGAATTTTGGTGGGAACATATAAGATGTTTCTTCATCAGTTATAGAAGCTCCACAAAACATTAGATGCTTTCTTCGTCTCAGACGTCCGCAACTGTGTAAAATGGCATGTGCTGGATTTTGGGAAGTCGCGGAGGTAAGAATGATAGTCCGTGTAGCTGCCGTTCATCCTTCCGGCCACTATTAGGGTGAGTGGTACGGCGAATCTAAGTACATACAAGCTTTGGCCAACTTATTTCAATGTCGGAAACCCCCTCTCCGGGAACTGGGCATGGGTTCATCTGCACCAGGATCCCAAAAACAGAAATGAGAAACCTGGTGATTGGCAACCATCCTGATCTTCACACGTAAATATCATAGATGACCAAGAAGTGCAAGCATATCAGAACTTAGCAGAAAGATTCCCAGGAAAGATCCATTGTCCTGGACCACACACTGGTACATGCACATTTGTTTCTGTGTATCATCGATGCTAAACTACAAGTCGGTTCAGCATGTAAGTGTAAATGGCACCCAGTTTAAACCAAAACTGTATATCAGGACCATGGTGGCATTCATTAACCAATTTAAGCTACATATCTTTCACTTTCCTGGTCCATACGTGTAAAGACAAGGAACTGCGATTTACCTACTCCAAAGAACAAGCTGTATGTCAGTATGAAATGGGAGACTCAACCAGTTGGATTCTCATATACCTAGGTAGTTCTTATTAGCTCTTTTTAATAATAGTCCTATCATTTAAAAAATGCAATGAGGTCTAAATCTATTTGAGACTTCTAATGCCACTAAATTTTTAATGCACCTGCTCAAGACAACAGAAAGCAAGAATAATTATCAAAGAGGAATTTGCCAAGCTAACTAACCAAAATCGTCGTCATCATCCCCATTTTGACTCGTAAAGAATGGAGTGAGATAATTTTTATCCAGTGCTGTAAATGATGCGGCGCTGCAGAGAAAAAAGTGAACCCATGATGAGCCCAAGTAGCAAGCAGAACCAACGACAAAATGATCGAAGACATGTTTCTCAATATTATTACCTCTTGTGAAACTCTTTAAGCTTCATTTTAAATTTGTTCCCAGATGATGAATCCTCATCATAACTGGGGGCAACATAGCTATGGTTGCCTTCTGAGTTCTGGAAATTATGCTGGAATAAAATCAGAATTAGATGCAGGCTCACTGAGCTGTGATAATAAGCATCAGAGAGCATCCAAATCTATTGTATTGAAAACCATCCAGAAAAATCCTCGAAGAGAATTTTTCTCTAAGCTCCTAGTCAAAGTTCATACATTATAGCACCCCACAAATTGGTGATACTTTGCAGAACTTACTTCAACCAAAGAGACTTCATGGGCATCACCAACAACTTGTAGGGCTTCCAGCATTGTACCAGTTGAACCTCCAATTAGTAAGACCTGCGTGGCATCTCAGACACTGAGAAATAAATGGCAAAAACATGCAAAGCAGAATCGGAAGCAGTATATCTTCTGTGGGATGTGTATAGACCTAATTACCCCACATAAATGGCTCGAAAAACTCCACATGATGTCGCAAGCCTAATTATAATTTCAACTTTTCTAAATTTCAACAATGTCAAGTACCAAGTAGAAAACAACAAGCAAAAGAGGCTTGTCAAATGTTGGGGAAAATCATACTAAGACTCGATTGTTACCTTCTAAAATAAAGAGTGCCAGTTTTAATTTTTTCTAATACGATCAATCCACAATCAGCAGGATGAAACAAGAAACAAACTCACTAGCTCATGAATTTCAAAGCTGAGTATACATGTTCCTTTTCACATAACTCGGAATGTCATTTGTCTCAATCACTGAAAATGCGAAAAATATTAACAGCTAAGCCAGAAGATTCCAACTATTTCCGGGGAAAGAAGCCTGTTTCCAGGGAAAAGAAGTCATCAAAGGGTTTTTGAACCAACCACTATGTGTTTAAGATTAATATTCCGAAGTGCAGACCAATCAATCATTACTAAGGTACGATAACAAACAATAGACCTGCTAGTCTCTTGCCCCATTTCCATTTTTAAGGCAATCGGTGAACAGAGATTTCCTTGGGAAATTGCCTTAAGACCTAGATTAATTGGCACTCTTAAAAAGCTACAGTTATATAAGAAACATGGACACATCAAATCAGCGCAATCACTAAAATCATGTTAGATAGAAACAACACTCACGCTTATATCTGGTATATTTTTCCTACAGAAGTTTCGAGCAATGAGGTTCTACAGAATATACTTGTGATAATGTTAATAAATACTAAAGCTCTTCCTAAAATGGGGACATGATCCACTCATAGAGACAATTAACAGAAGACACAACATTTTCAGAACCCAATTTCAATTTTCAAAAAACTTATGTCATCAACATTACACGCCTAGAATATGAGCTGATACGATCTACTGTTTTTTTGTAACGAAGAAATGGAGAAAGATTTGGTTTGACTCTGAATTTTTTTTACTATTTAGCTTACTGTTAGGACAACAATCGCAGTGGTCGCAGTGAATATAGTCTGTCCGTGTCCTTCTGGGAGATCATGAACTGATTGTAGAGCAAGAGCAAAAGCCATGGCACCTCGGAGACCTAATTAAACATAAATGCAGACAGCTTCAGCAATTTAAAAAATTTAAAGGATAAGAAACATTAGCAGTTCATTTCCTTACCACTGTACCAAAGCGCTTTTTGATGTTTTGCAGGTATTTTACGAGTTGCAGGTCGAGACAAATTGACTAGATAGGCACAAGAAAAGACATTTGCTGCCCTACAGGACATAATGCATAACCTGGTTAATTGCGTGAAACATAAGAACATTCAAGCATGAAAATTGTCATCATACAATTCAGAGAAGGGGATGGGTCCCTTTTCAAATAGATAGCTTAGAGTCACTGATATAAGACGAAGGTTTACCTTGCAACTCCAATGAATAACTGTCGCGTGAAAGGACTGAGTTCAGGATAAACAACTGGAAACCAGCTTATTAGAAAAATGAACCAAATACGTATAACAAAGTGGAAGCAAAGAACCAAATAACAAAAGTTGGTGTGGATACAATTGAGAAGAAGATAAACCCAACGTGAGACCAGCTGTGCTGTTCCATTGCAATATCAAAGCCCATGTATATGAATCTGGAAATCACACAAGCACTAAATTTCAGCCCGCCATTCATAAAAAGATTACACAGCAAGTTCAAAATTAGAAAGCTAAAAGTCAAAGTTCCGTACACAAAAGTCTCTGCCAGTGATGATATCAAATGAAAAAATGCCGATACAAATTGCTGTGAATTTTCTGATAAGTTTGAATATGTGTAATGCTTCATGACCTACAGTAAAGTAGCAATTCTGTCATACTATCCTTTTTATCAGAATGGAAGAAACTACAGAGGTGCATGCCACTTACCATGCCTGTGAACAATATCGAAACAATACCAGAAAGGCCAAGTCCTTCTGCAAGCATGTACCTAAAAGAATATGGTTTTAAGTAAATCAACGGAATTGCATCCTCAGGTACGTGGAAACTGTTCATAAGACATGCAACATGTGGCAAGGAGATACTTACGAGAAATATGGAAATAGAACAAAGAGGCAGCACTCTAGGTTCTGGAGACTGAACACAAGAAAACACAGATGAGAAGGATAGGAATACATCATAAATCACATAAAAAATAATTATAGGAGGGGGAATGCATACTTGTCAATATCTAAGCCTGCATACTTGAAGAGGTACTGGTAATTAAGGCTTCACAATAAACTCAACTATTAGGGGTCGCAGGAAATACATTATTGACAATTGACATAGAAGGAACAGATAATTGACATGAAAGGATATCAAAGCAGAGATGAAACCAACTCCAACTCCTGCATAGTCATGGTTATCTCTTATCAGACACAATGAACCGAAAGAGAAAGTACAACACAGGAGACTACTAAGACATGAGATCGTTAAGATCCACAAACAAAAAGCCCCTCAAATTTCAAAGCCGTAACAGTGAACACATTAAGTGTAAACATTACCTGCTGACATTGAACCCACAAAGGTCTCAAGAAACCTGACAATCACCATAAAGAAGTTCTGCCCAGATGACGCATTTTGTCTCACCAAAGACATCGTCCTGCATCATGAGATATCATATAGATTCAGTTGCCATATAATAAGAGGTCAAATGCACAGAAAAATTTACAAGTATTAATACCTGTATAAAGAAATGGCCATCTAGCAATTTGGCACCGCACACCAAAAGAACATTTCAGCCAGTAAATTTGGCATTATTAAACAAGAGATGTTCTCAGAAAAGCACTAGAATGCAGTTGTTAAAACTCACTGCGTCATTCAACACCGATTCTCCAAAAACCAAGGCATATAGATTCACATCTGTTCCAAGCTCCTACAACAGTATTGCAATTCGGAATAATGAGGACGAGGGTTTCAAAAGGATTCGAAAAAGGTTAATTAAATTGGAAACTGGATCCTACTGTGGAGTAATTCAAACATCATACAGACTCACGTTTTTCACTTAAAATTGTCAAATTGTACAACCTCATAGAATCCATGAAGTAGTAGAACTTTCTGTGTGACACAACAAATTATCAACTTGTAATCAATATACATCACTGAACGCAACATTTGTAGAACCTTTGTAAATATATCGGTGGAAGTGCGAATGACACCTCATGAAACAGAGTCACCAGATTACAAACGACCAAATTACCAAGGTACAGACTTCAGAATGATTTACATAGGGTCACATTCATGTCAGTACTTCATAGCTAAATAAGTAGAAGAACACAAGTACCTGAAATATGGACAAAACAGTGACAGGATCGGTTGCGGATATAAGAGCACCAAACATGAGGCACTCAACAAAAGGGAGTTTGTACATGAGAAACATAACTCCACCAAGATATCTGTAACAGGCAAAGGCCGAATATTCAACTGCTTATACATAGAGTACGAAACTGTCTAAATGTGACTGTAAATAGCTACTCACACCAAAACTCCTGTAACAACAGAAGCTATGAAAGTGCCTAATATAGCGAATGTCACAATAGCTCCAAAATTCGAGAAAAAAGGTTTCTGCAAAATCACCATAACAATTGTGATGAATGGATAATGAACCACCACATTACCCTATCTGCAACAGGTATATAATAGGAAAAGACAAAAATGGCAGGAATTACTTACGGGAGATAAGCTAAAGCCTGACTGAGTAAGCACAAAGCTCTTAAGGATACAACAAGGAGAACCAAAAGCCCGTTATTGGGCAGCTAGAAATGCGAAAGCAAGCAGAAAAATCAACAATTACGGGGCGCAAAAAAACTTTTTTTCAGGATATAATATTATCGGGGGCAGCAAAAACAGAAAGAAGAATTCCTCGTGGAAGTTGAACCACGTCCTGCGAACAAAACCGAACGAGTCAGAAAGAGAGCCCAGAGACGGCTACAGAGAAGGTACCAAACAAGCAAAACATTCGCAGTGATCCGGTCGCGTAAGAAACCTGATGCTAGTCTCGGTGTCCGAAACATTAGCAAGTCCACCAACGATCAGACCTGCGAATTCACGGCTCCGTCACCAAAATGCGCCACGCCCCCGAAGCAAAAAATGACCGACCAAAAATCAGGAGAAAAAAAAGCGGCGAATGGGGGAGCATCGAGAGCACCTATCAAAAGAGAAGCGCTGGCCTCGGGAAGATAATAGAACTTGTGACGGCGAAGCACGTGGCCGAGGACGAAGGAGAGGACGAGCATCATGATCTGGAGGAGGATCCCGACGCCGGCAGCCTGCTGCTCCTTCCCCGTCTGGCCGCCGCCGGGGCTACTGCTGTTGCCGCCGTGGGGGTCCTGATCGGGCGACATCGGAAGCAGCCGCTCCATCGAGCTCCGGAGGGGGTTTTCCCCAAACCCTAGCCCAAGGGAGTTCTTGGGTTTCTCGAAAGCTCCGATCTTGACGCGAACAAACTTGGGTTTCGAAAATCAAAACCGCTGCTTCTTCGTCCTCTTCGCCTTCTTCTTCTTCTTCTTCTCCTTCTGCTTCGCGTGCTTGCTTTTCCACTAACTACTTGCGTTTTGTCAAAGAGTGCGCTTAAAGACTTTTCAGCTTCGGGACCTCTAAATTTGGTTTGACTGGCATGATTCATGATGACCCCACTTTAATTAAAAATTTTTGTAATTAATTTCGTTAACGATTTGTTTATTTATTTGGGAATTTAGAGAGGCCCCCAGAATTTGGAGATTATTTTAAACAAAACTATGCATTATTTTTGGACTCATCTGATGTGGGGCCAGGTGCTTTCTGCTGATGCCAAGCCAATAAATAAAAAAAAAAAAGGGGTGTTTTCTGTCGAAACATAAATATCAGGGGCAAAGTGCATAAAAAAAAATTGACCCAAAAAAAGTACCAAAAAAAAAAAAAAGGGAAATGTGGGATTAGGTGGTAGTTTGTAAATTCAAGCCACTTTCCAGAGGTTCTCAGATTATTTATGAAATGAATTTATAAAGTAACAAGCCAAAAATAAATCAATATTTAATAAATACGTCATATAAAATATTCGACCGAGCATGTTGCATAAACTAATTCTCTTTTAAAATTTCCGTATTCATGTACCGAAAAATAACAAAATCATGATTTGTCACTTTCTCTTAGGGACATGTTTTGGCGCTTTCCGAGGAATATATAGTATCTAGAAATTAGGTCATTATATGATGCTAGCTACTTAGAAAGAAATTCCCTTTCTTTTTTAGGAAAAAAAATCACCCACGTCTCTAAACTATACCTATTATAACACATATACCTAATTTTTTTTTTTTGCAACATCAAAAACCCAAAATTTAAACCCGTTGGATATTTTTACCCTAAATTTTTTTAACCCCAAAAACCCGAAACTTATACTCATCCAACCCATTTACCTCATATTAATTTTTTGCGAAACCAAAAACTTGTGATACATTTATTTCAAATTTGAAATGTGTCATATTGATACAAATTTGAAATAAATGTACCAGATTGATACAAATTTAAAACAAATATGTCACATTGATATAAATTTAAAATATTTTTTATTTATAGAATAACTAAATAAATGTATCATAGTAGACATAATTTAAAATTTTTGATGACTTTTTTTCTTTTTCTTTTTTAAAGTGTAAGAGGCTAGCGTGCAGTGAAGGCCAAGGGAGAGCCATTAGATTTTGCACAAAGTGAAGTCTTGGATTTGGATCGATAGCTTAAGGGGATTCCATAATGAAAATTTTTAAAATGCAAGAAGTCGGGCTAAAATTCCCATTTGACCGTTTGCTCGCAGAAGAAAATAGAGCTTAAACTAAAGCTATGTTTTTCACGCAAAAAAAAAAAAGATTTGAAAATCATTATCGATAATAAAAATGCTTTTCATTGACCAATTATTTCTAACGACAAAAAGCAATCATTTTTAGAAAAATATTTTTCAAATCATCTGTTTATTTCGCGAAAAATAAACATAGCCTAAGCGTCTTAATTTTCCCTGAAAAGGATTACATCAATCCAGCAGAGTGTTTTCTCGGATAGAAGTCTCAAGGCACTAGGCACTGGTATCCACAGATTCAGTCCCCACACACACAAAAAATGGGGGGTGTCCAAACCAAAGTCCATTGTCGTACACTGGTCGAATCATGGAAGTCTATTGCCACCATTAGCAGAGAGTCATTACCGGATATGAAAGACAATAAACATGGACCAGCACCATCAGTTTGGGCATGACAGAGGACAATGACTTCACAATCAGGCATGTTTCTTCCAGTACAGCTGGTGGCCCTCCCTCAGTGCATTTACTACTGTTCCTACACATAAAATCCAAGCAGAGAGTCAAAAAACGAGAAAGACCTATAAGCTTTTTTCTCTTGCTGACAGAAATCTCAGCATGTCGAATATAATCAGGACTTAGGGTCGATAATGAATTACTTAAAACCAAAATCTTCCCCCCAATGAAAATGCCCCAGAAGATATGGAGGACAGAAAAAATCCCACCTTGAAAGAACGATTTTCGTCAGATTGTCTGGAGCTACTTGTTGTCAGAGAGAGCAACCATCACCTAGAGTTGCTTGCTTTCTGCTTGGCCTTCTCAATGAGTGGCTTTAGCTGCTTCTTCTCGGCAAGAAGCTTGAGGAAATTGAACAGGAAAGGAATGTAGTTGTGTTTTCTCCGTATATTCTCCGTTCTCCACATCTTGAACTTTTCCTCCTCCATCAAGATCTTCTCAGTAGCGGCCTCAATAGCAGCATTTGTCTCTGACAGCGATTCATTGAGTGCTTCATAGTTGCTATTATCCATCAGCCTCTCCGCCTGCAAAGCAGCTATCTGCTGCAATATACGCTCCCTTTTCTTCTGCAACTCCTTAACTTCAGCAGTATATAGTTCTCTCCTATTCTTGATGACCGCCAGCAGGTTGAACCTTATTTCACTTCTCGAATACCTCTCAATCCGTTCCTGGATCACTGGTTGCACCATCTGAAGCCAATCCATGTCACCTGGCCCACCAGGACATTGACCAAGGCTGATGGGTCCCTCCTTTAATCCATCAAGCTCATATAATACTCCATCGACAGGCAAATAACTTATGAAATGGTACACATCATCTTCCTTAGTGGCATTCTTCTGTTCCTCCGGAACAAAAGGCTCAGGCCTCGCAAAACTATTATGGGCAATCCGTATAGCTTCACTGTTATTTATTGCCAAACCTTTCATCTCAGGTGGAAAATTTTTGGTGAATTCCTTCAGCTTTGACAATTCAGGACCAATATCTATGTCCGGACAATTCATCAGGATGGACAGTATTGCTTGGGTTGCACATGCATTATTAATAACCTAGAGAAATCATAATTAACGTCATGAAGAATGAGAAAACCATCAATGTCTACAGAATGCACCACCACTAAAAATCACCTGACTGGCGAAAAATAAATTAGGGTTCGGATCCTTTATGACAACCCGGTCGTCTTTTTCCCCAGGGCGCCATTTGAAAAGGAAAATCAATCCATATACAGGCCTAGCATGTTGAAGAACACAAAATGCTTAAGAACTTAATCAGATAATAATGGATGAGCCTACGAAGTTGCTTCCAAAACAGGTAGATAACAATATGGAACTGAAGCATTGATGGACATGAACCTGAGACTGTTCAATGAGTCAAGGTCCAAGGAATACAGCTCCTCAACCTGCATAATGATAGCAAGATGCATATCACACATTCTCGTTTTCCATAAGATAGAGATGTTGGAAGGGTGCCTAAAAAGATCTAATAGCTGTGTACATAGTTCATAGATGACCAAGAGGACTCATACTGAGTCAACATAAAAAGAGACAAACTGATCTTGAATCAAAGATTATAACAAAAAAAAAGCAACTTTTAGGGTAAATTAGAAAAACTGAAAACCAAGCAAGTGGGCCAAAATAAATGACTTTGGACTTTGGACTTGAACTGAATGTGACATTACCTATGTGCGCTTTGGCTAACCCATTTAAGTTCTTACAGTTTCACTCCTCGAGTTTATAGGTTATACATCAATAGATAAACTTTCGTAGTATTCATGAATTACACATTGAGCATTTAAAGAGGTCTCCTCAAGGCTAACCCATTTAAGTTCTTGCAATTCCATTAGAACTTATAGTTTGTACACTAACAGACAACAGTTCAGATTACTGATGGATTCCATGTTTAGTTTTTAAAGAGGTCAAGTTTATTATACCTTCCCCAGATTTTAGCTAATTAGAATTTGTTTTCTGCAAAAATCTTCACAACTTTTTTTTCTGTTCTTGTAAGACAAATTGATAAGAGCATGACAGTTCTCAGTTTGTAGATAACGGCCTACCTTCTTCGTAAGGATAGATACTTTAAGCATTTCCGCTTTAAGGGGAAAACAGTAATATAATTTACTCCTATTATCCAAACTTTTAGACACCCTTCTGTATGGTGCAATTACAAGAGTTAAGCAGAAGGTGCTTATGTTTTGCCTGGAATTACAGCTAATTTTCTAAAGCAGGATTCAACACTTCCAGTCAAATGACCACTTAAACCTTGTACTTTGCTAAGTGGAACTTCAACCTAGTACTTTGCCTGGAATTACGCTTGTTCATCTATCTTCCTGTCCTTTAGCCTGACCATACTAAAACCCAAAACTAAATCCAAGTACTCATAAACTCGACTTCTATCAACTAGATTCATTCACTTATCAGACAGTGATCTCCTTTTCTAATGCCCCAGAATGAGCATGCTAACTAATTGTCTTCAACACAGAATTAACTTGGCCAGTGCCCAAGAAGTCTAAATTACCTGTCCTCTACTGATTAAGCCATGTTAGATTCTCATCTCACACTAGGTCAGGATAAAAATACTACATGTTTGGGCTGTATTATTGGCAATTCCTAACCTACAGAAGCATGCACTAATTTACCACTGAAGACGTCCAAGGCCAGCCACTTCACTATCCATCCTAAGCAGCGCCTATATGCCAATCTTATTAGCTAATTGCAGACTTTGGGGCAAAGAAAATTAATGGCAAGGGCCGAAATTACACCACGCATAATGAAGTTCCAAAGATGGCTATATGCAAATATAACAAACAATTGATGTGGCACTACAGTCTAGAACACCACGTAGATAAACAGAAAGGTTGAGAAAACCAAGAATATCCAAAGCAAGCTTCAAAAGGATAGATGGCACAACTTTCTCAACACCATCTCACTCGAGCATAAAGCCATAAGAAATGAACACAAAACCATATAATACAATAGTTCGTGATCCAAGACAATTACCTGGACCCCCTTCACCTGCATCTGCTGTATAAGTTCTGTAAACACACCTGGAATGCAAGAAGACATTAGGCTCTCAAAATCATAGTTCTGGCAATGTGTAGAATGACAGAATTCTCAAGGTTCATGCCCAAAATATTTAGCCCTTCACCTTTCTAGCAACAATTAATGACATCTAAAATTACAAACATCCCCAATCAATTCATCATAACAGTGAAGACAACAAGATACTCAAGCATGCAATTGAAAACAAAGACCCTTGCTCCTCATACCATTCATTGGTTTTATCTTATGGCCTTATTAATCATCAGGTTCCTTTAACATTAAAGTCAAGGACAGAAGATGAACTCTGATCACCAATATTGGTGCAACCATTTTGCACGATGCTTCAGGACACAGATAGCTTATAAATAAACCAACATACTCCTGATGAACATAATAATATCAAAACAATACACTAATAAATTGCAAAATGGTCCTGCCTTCCTTTGAAGATGCATTGACATTTTAATCTAACAAATCAAAAGCAGAATCACTTCAAGTTCCAGGATGCAACCTATCAAACCTCTCAAAGGGTCATGTGCTTTATATAATGTTAAGCTCGATAGAACAGAATAAATTCACTATCTATAGTGGGCAGACACAATCTGAGGAGACGGCACTGCACAGAAATACAATGTAATCATTTTGTACAACTTGCTCAAGTTTCCACCTCATTAGACAATATAGATATAGCCTCAAGAGCTCTTCTTCTCCCTCCCCCCAGCCCCAAATTTCTGAGTCTGAATTCCTATATTGTGATTCTAGTCTTCCCAAGAGAGAGAATGACGTCTGAACTTTCAACCAAAAGGTTCAAACGGGCAAAGCAGAATGAGGACACAAGATTCAGTCTCATTAGCAAAGCTGCTATCTCTATGCATTGGCACCACTACCTGCAAACATATGACCGATATCTAAACTAGTCTAAATAAAAAAATCCTCAAGCTCAATCAGAAAATAGATTCTGCAAAATAAAAGGCTTTCATAGTTCACACTGTGCATGTGAATCAATAAAAACCTTCCATAAGTAGTGTTGATGTCCTAAAACAATTAAAAAGCAAGGTCTTAAATGGAAAACTTACCAGGGTCAGACTCAATTGTACACCAAGACATTATTGGAACCTGCAAGAAAAAAGATTTAAACTTTTTTAATGATTGTGGCCATACGGCTATCCCACCACGTGTTCTGAAACTATATTCCAAAGAAATTCATATCCAATTGCAACAAAGGATACAGTAAAACATGACAATGACGGAATGGGTTTCAAAATGCAATAAGGGCAAACAATACTAATCTCAACTGGAGGCACAATAAATTTTCAATAAACCACAATACAAACAAAGTATCAGCTTCAAATTAGAAAAGCCAAAAGGTTATGCACAAGTTCCATTACACACAGAACAGGAACCACAACCAGCTCGCGGGAGGTAGGACCCTCCAATTTCTACAAATATCCGAAGCTTTTCGTTAATCAGGCAAACACCCGGTTGAATCAATGATGAAATAACCGGTCACCAAACAGTGCGTTAGCTGAGACTGAACTGCAATCATAAACACACACTTAGTGCAGAGAGAGCGAGCGCGAGAACCTGGTGCCGAACGGGTATAGCGAAGCAAGTCCGATGCGCAGAGAGAAGACGTGCAGAACTAAAACCCTCCGAGGCAGAGTGACCAGCGAGAGAGAGGGGGGAAGAGAAAGGACGGACGAGATAATTCGGGTTAAATAAGGGAAATTGCAGAATGAAGCTGGATGGATTGTTGTGTGATGGGCCGTAAGGCCCACTAAGCCCAAACACATTGAGCTCAGAGGCCCAATAATGGCCCACTTACCTTCCCTTGACCCAAAACTGAAGAAGCACAGGAGCCAAGTTTGTCTTAGAGGTGATCACCGGGCCCACCCGATGTTTGGGCCTAGTATGTTGTCCAAGCCCGCAAATACCCCGCGAAAAAATTCACTTAGAAAACAATTCTCATATAATAACATGGGTGATTTCTGACCCTTTCTTTTTTTATCTAATCCTTGAACTTTTAAAAGTCCAATCATATAATTTTTTTTATTAACCTAGACTCCGTTTGTTTCGTGAAAAATAATTTCCAAGAAAATGTTCTCGAATTTTCTAACATTTGATTCGCGAAAAATAAGCTAATATAAAAAAACATTTTCTCTCGTGTTTACTCCCTCAATTCTAAGGGTGAGCATGGTATGTGTTAAAAATATATTTCGGGTCTGAGCCGAAGCGAAGATGTGAATACTCTGAATCGGTTATTTTACGAATGTCCGAAATCCAGTAAAATATAATACGGTAACTTCCTTTTATGGCAAGTTGGAATTGGCGAAGTTAATCAAAAGAGGAAACTAAAGATCTTGTTTTATATGTTTATTTTCCGGTTGAAGTAGTATTTTTGTTGGAATCATATTATATATTCTCTCACGTGTTGGCCTTCTGTGAGAGTGGTTGAAGCGCCGTTAACAAGAATGCTTGGCAATGGGTTAATTTTGGCTTTTTTTTTTTTTGTTAGTGCAATTACACCGAGAGCTTTTAGTGTTGAGGTCGATTAAATCTTAAGGTAAGATTTGTTAATTCCTTCGTGAGGTTGAGAGATTATTTTCGAGGGGGATTGCAAGTCTAAATACTTGCGGATTATTTGATGTAATTAAGGCCGGAAGACATTAAGAGTGTTTGAGTGATTCGAGCGTGATTTGTAATCTCTGTTATATTGCTTGATTGATAATGGAATTCATTGTCGCTCTCCCCATGAATGTAGGTCTTTACGACCAAACCACGTGAATCTAAGTGTCCAATTTATTTCCTTGTTCGTCTATTTTATTGTCCAATGGCTTGCTTCGCGCAACAATTAGTATCATAGATAGGCTTGCATGAGTTGAAGCGAATCGATAGCGCACGTAAGAAGGTAAAGTGAAAAATCGATAGATTTGAAAGGAAGGAGTTTGGTTTCTAGAAGATGCAGATTGAGGACTATCCATATCGGATGAAAACCGCACTTAACCTTGTGAGGGAAGAAGCCAGAGAGATGAAGCAAGCCGACTGGAAAATTGCTTGGATAGACAAACGATGGGTGTCATTCGGTTGACGTTGGCTCATAAAGCCACGTTTAATATCGTGAAAGAGAAGACCAAAGCGAGTTTGATAAAAGCCCTGTTGGACATGTAAGAAAAGCCCTCCTGGGATCAATAAGGTCTATTCAATGTGACATCCGTTTAATTTAAAAATGAGCGAAGGTGCTTCAGTTGCTAAGCATATCAATGAATTCAATGTGATCGTTAGTCAATTAAGTTCAGTTGATATTGACTTTGTGGATGAGATATTTTTTTTTATTCTATTATCCTCATTGCCCGATAGCTTGAATATTATTGTTGCCGTTGTTGGTAATTTTTTGGGCCGACAAGTTTGACGTCATGTGGGAATCGTTGATAAAATAATCGAGTTAATTGGACAACAAATGGAAAAAGTTTACAACGATCAAATTTGGGCAGCTCAACTTCATCTAGCGCGGCGAGATTTCATCGAACAACTCAATTGACTTCATCTAAGGTGAAAATTCCGGACAACTCAACCATTAGCATTTGCTTGATCATAAATAAGCTTATGTCCACCGCTATTTGCACAACAAATTGAGGCAGTGACCCAATAGTGCAGGGGACGGTGTAAGCATCATTGGTGCCCCAACAGAAAAATCAAGCAGGGACTAATGAATTAGGAAATTGTTAAAAGGTTTATGATTAAATTACTAATTCGTTAAAAGATTTAGAACTGAATCTGTCACGATTGAAAAATTTAGGAATAAATTGACATAATTGTAAAGTTTATGATTGAATTAGCCACTGCATAGTAGGTTTAGAAACTTTTTGGATAATTTTTCCTCCGATCTTCAACTCAAAGCACTAAATTTATTTTAACGAGACGAAAAGAGTTTGGCTCGAAACCAAGATCCGAGGTAAAGTTCGTGCATTTTAAGGAAAATTGGGCCGTGGTTATGAGGTCATTCATTATATTAAGTAAACATCACGCAATGGATATAGTAAACATTAGGGATGTCAAAAAAGCTCGGGCCAGACGGACCGGCCCGGCCCGAAAATTCACTTAATTTTCCGGGCCTTTTCGGGCTGGGTTTGGTACTCGGGCCAGGTCGGGCCGGCCCGCCGCCCGAGTTTTTTTAACACCCATGTTTTCTTTTTAATTTAATTTATTTTTATTTTTTCTTTTTATATTCTTTCATTTGATGGATTTGTTAATTGATTTTTATTCCAAAAAAGAAAAAATTAATAAGAACAAAAAATTCGGCCATAATCCGGCTCGGCTAGACCCGATCGGGCCCGGATCGGGCCGGGTCAAGCTCGGTACCGTTCAATTCGGGCCGGCTCGGGCGGGCCGAGACGCCCGTTGACACCCCTAGTAAACATACCTTATCAATTTCACTTAACGAAAGACCGCATAAATTCGCACCAATGTGATGCCCCTTTATTACTTGTCAACAAAATAGAAACCTAACTTGAAGACCGGTAAAATCACCACAAAAAAAAAAAGTCTTAGACCCGTTATAATTATGCCAATTCAATCTTAAACTTTTTTAAACCTTTTCACATTTTCTCAGTTAAGACCATCCAACTAATTTTAACTAGAAATCGATAACATAAACGCCGGCTTTTGTTTAGAGTTCTTTGTGTGTGCTCGTTATTAAAGACGGATTGATGATCGGCCGCCGATTTTGGTGTGAAAAAGTCATAGTTGTGCGATTTGAGCGTGTGACCTGTAACCTTTTTTCGATGATCTCTCTTGTTATCCGGAGTTTGTTTTGTTTTGAAATTGTCTGCGGGATTTGTCTTGGTTTGAAGTTGCACTCTTTTGAATTGAGATGTTTTCTCACTTATATTTCGATGAAGAAGTGAGTGAAATGTCATTTTCACAACAACAACAAAAATACGCCGGTTGTTCTAAGTGGCATTGTTGACACTAACGTTAATTTTTTTTCTCTGAATTTTTTCTAATTTTTTTTCGTTTTTCTAATGTTCGAGGCTTGTAGAAGGCCATTGGCCACCGATCGAGGCTCGGCGACCTCGAGGGCCACTGGCCATCGAGGGCTCACCGCCCTCGCCAGCTACTAGGTAAGGGCTCAAGACCATAGCTCACGACTGGGCATATTAAAGACCCGGCTCCAATGCCTGACTAATAGGGGCTTCTAGGTCCAGAGCTTTAGGAAAAGGCACTAAGATCAAACCCTAATACCTTCTTGCGTGGCTTGCCTTGATTGGTTGAAATGTGATTGCCTCAAATTAGCTTGTGATGAATTCTAAACATCATGTGTATTTCGATGCATCCTAGCATTATCAATTATAGCACGTCCTTGTCTCATGCATATCTAGAGTTTAGAGCACATCCATAATTTATTCTTTAAAGCTAATACTTGCTACTTCTAGGATGCATATAATATAATAGGATAGTCCGTAGTTTTCATTTAAAAAAAAATAAAAAAAATCAGAGAAAAAATGTCATTTAGAATTCTCTTATGGTTCCATCTAGATTGCATGTAGACTTAGATTTAATTAGTCTTGATAGAATGATTACATATCAAACCGCGCATTCATCTAACAGGTTTAAGCTTTAAGAACATTTGACTGAGGTATCACAAAATCTCATATGATATCAAAGGAGGAAATCCCGAGTTCAAATATTTTCAGACCCTATTTGTCCCTTATTAAATATTCCACGGGGAGTGATAGAATGATTAAATATCAAACCACGCATTCATCTAACAGTGCATACATCATTCGCATTGCATTCAGTTAAAAACTAATGCCTAGTTCATTGGGTCACATATAGGGTCCTAGGATTCAATTGGCTATTTTCGTGAGCATAAAAATACTAAAAACAAGCATTCATCATATCTTGCATCATAGGAGTAGTCCATGATTAATTCTATTGAATGTCACAGCATATTCGACATTTCATGTCATTAGCTTTAATAATCAATCCCATAGCATTGCATATAGTTAATTCATTATAACATAGCATACATGACATTTAGGACTTCATGTTATCTCATCGACGCAAATTAGAGTAGGTGCCTTAATTGAGTCATGTCCATGTTGAATTTAGGGAGTTCATTCTATAAACAAGAAAGGATACACATCATACCAATTTGAGGTTGGTAGACTTTGGAAGAACCAAGTGTTAAACGCGAGCGATTGCCTCATGGGAGTAATCTTCATTCCCGTTAGTAATTCATTTAACTTTCCATTGATGGTCCACCTCCGGCAAGGCCGCGACATTAAGTACTCTCCTATTATATAATGGTCTTGCTGCTCTCAACCCTTAGGAAGAAAGGATACACATCATATCAATTTCTCAATTACACATACAGTAGATGCTCACCTGAAAAATTCTCCGTATTTATGATTGTTTTTCCAAGATTTGGATCCTCCCAATTCATAGGAGGACTTCAATCTTTTGACAAGCATATGCCATGACAAAATAAATCTTAGTGGATGCAGCTCCTCTACTCCCCACGGTGTTCCCGTTAGTGCGCCGGGCAGAGGTTCCACGTCCAGTTAGAGCATGTCAAAAAACCAGTGAAAACATACTGAGAATCATGTCATAATCAAAACAGAGAAACCGAATCATATGCTCAGCATTTGATGTTTTACGAAGCATATTTGAAACATCATTAGATCAGTCGTTTGTCGACCGATCATGTCTCCATAGTTTTTGAGAGGAGGCGGATCATGAATTCCCGCGGTTTATACAAAACCTCGAAAGCCCCGTCCCTTCGTTCATGGCGATCGCCTCTTCGCCATCCCTTTTCCACTTGAAGCACTGAACCAACGCCCCTAGCCCTAATTCAATCACTCTCCTTCCCAGGTTTGCCCCGGGGCAAGCTCTCCTCACGGCACCGAGCGGAAGAAACTTGAAATCACCGCTCTTCTCTTCCCTCTGATGACCGCCATTTTCAAATCTCTCTGGTTTGAACTATGTTCGTTCCTCCCAGAGCTTAGGGTCCCTATGGATGGTCCGTAAGTTGACTAACAACATGGTGCCTCTGGGCACATGATACCCAAGAACATTGCAGTCACTTGACGACACGTGCGGTACTAAAAGCGGGGCTGGCGGAAACAACCTCAGTGTCTTGTTCACAACTGCTTGGAGGTAATTCAGGTTCGGTTGGTCGTGTTCGGCAATGAGGCGGTCTTGCTCGATGTTGGCCTTGATCTCAACTCGAGCTTTCTCCAATGTATCCGAATTTTTCAGGAGAAGAGACATCGCCCATTCGAGGGTAGACGATGCAGTCTCCGTGCCAGCGCCAAGTAACGCCTATATAAACATGTGAACAAGAATTGGGACATTATTTATGTAGAGATCGAAAAGGCAGAAGTAGAATAAAACACGATATGATCTTCGCAGATGGTAGGCTCTGTACTATACTGAATCACTCAAAGTTCCTAATGAGAATCATAAATTAGTGTCCTGATCTCCTGGTAAAACCTAGGCGATTCATAGAAAGGTTAGGACCGAGATTAATCTTGATTAAGATTAGAATTCGAAGAATTTCTCGCTTGTTTTATGGGCAAATCACGATCCTAAATATATGAAAACGGCTTTTATAAGATTGTCTTCTTGTTTATTAGCCTGAGTTGACCTAATTATGTTATGGCATTTACCCCCTTTAGCTATTGTTAGGACTTACTTCAATTCGTTCTGGTTGCTTGTAAGATGCTAGTCAACGATGACATGGCTGCACCTTCCAATGAAATATGTCAAAATTTCAAAAGGAATCCTACGCCTATACGGTTGTTGGCAGAAAAGAACAATCAAAAGTTACCCGTTAGTTAAGACTCATCAATCAACTTCACAGGTTATAGTAAAAGCTAAAAATACACGTAATAGCCTGTCATATTTGGTAGCAATGACAGAAATACTCATCGAACTTTGATCTAATACATAACGTGGTCTCGACCTTTAATTTGATCAATATAATTCCTAAACTTTTAAAATATGTTCAACTTAGTCCCCGAATTATACGAAGATATTACCATTAATTCAAGCTCAAGGACGACTTTGAATATTTTATTATAGTTCGTAGATTAAGTTGAACATGTTCCAATAATTCAAGGATCACATTGAACATTAAAGCTAAAGTTCATGGATCACATTGTACATTGAGCCAAAATTCGAGTACCTTTTGTGCCGTTTTTTTCCTTTTGCGGCATGCTTTATCTAGAAAAAGTCAAGTGATAGGTGACGTGAATTAGCTAATCGGATGAAATGAAGATAACTACAATAAACGCTAATAAATTCCCCTAGTGTTAGGACAAAAGCAAGCATGATTACCATAATAACACCCTTGAGGGTTTGGTCAGTATAAGATTCTGGTTCCTTCTATTGCAGGGACAACATAACATCAATCAATGTCGTCATCTTCCTTTCTTTCCTGGTCAACTCCTTCCTCGTCCCCCTAATTTCATCGATCACATTTTGGCAAAACCTGTCCGTTTTCCTCATCAACCTCTTCATCCTCTTCTCCACTCCCTGGAAATCGACCCACTAAAAGATTGGTAGATAATCCTAAATTCGCATGCCCGTGAAACTTCACAACCTCTTTTATCATGAGGTGGAACTCTGCAGTTTCCTCGCCGAGGCATCCTTGCCGTAATACCTCTTTCCCGCGATCATTCTCATCACGATGTTGAATGAGAGTTCTCTGAATTTCGATCTCATTTCGGTCTTTGTCCACCATTGGTTCGAATCATGGAACAGTCCTTTTAGCAGCAACCTCACTTCATCGTGCCTGACAATAGTGGTATAACGATGAAGACCCGTGCATATCCGATAAGCCGACTAGGTAAGCACCACCATAAACTGAACAATTCAATATTAACATACAGAAAAACCGACAGACGAGGCGTAAGAACTTCATAACCACCCGACATAGTATGTGTCTATTTCTACTCAGAGTTAATTCGAAGAGAAACATCTAATCGTTTCATGCCATATGAAAATAACAAAGTGACCCCTTGATAGTCGACGAGGTGCTCTTTCTATTTATTAACCCAAAAGCTGAAAACTAGCCATACCTCACGTCTAATAACATGGCCATGCGGGCGGCAGAGAACATTTCCAATGTTGTGAGACGCCTGAGGTTGCACCAGTAATCACCATACGAGGGGTGAGTCCCATGCTGGTGGAGTCGTAGTTGAGGTGCTTCCCGGCAAGGGTGCGCAGACTGTTGGCAAAGATAATGTCGCTCCTCGTGAAACATTCCTCGACCGCGGACAGGGTTGGAGGTCACAAGTACTCTACGCACACCGAATTTAAGCAACAAGACATCGCCATATCTCTCCATGAGAGCATGTAGGGTTCGGTGAACCGGCTCTTTAAGCAGATGGAGATGGCCTAAGATGGGAAGACCAGGAGGGCTTGGCGGAGGCCGGTTCTTGCTTCTAGGGTTTGCATGCCTTTGGACGATCAGTTTCAAGATGAAGAGAAGGGAAAAAGCGAAAAGAGGAAAAGAAGAGCACGACTTTGAAGCTTGACTCCTCCATGATGTAATTCGCAAATGCTCTAATCCCAAAGATTTATATTTGCTGTCCGAACACTACCTCTTACATGAAATTCGTCCTATATTTCTGTTTATTGTGGCCATTGTCGGGTAGCGTCTTTGGCCCGCAAGAGTATATCCGACCGGTTGATTTTGTATTGGCCGGCGGTTGCTATTGGTGCTCATAAGAATCTCAATGTGACATAAGATAGCAACCAAACAGATTTGAACATTCCAAAGAGTCAACTGAACTCAGCTGACTAGGTCAAACGAATGCGTGTCCCATCAGGGCTTGATTTGCTATAGAAAACGTCGTTTGTTGTGTTTCACCAAACCTTTGATTTGCTTTTCAAGACCAAAACCCTTTATGATGAAAGACAGAACATGTAAAGCAAGAAGTTAAGGTGCTTTTCTGGCATGCAATGGTCCTGCTCCTTTCCATTTTTTCAATTACATATATGGTTAATGCTCGCCTCGATAATTGTCCTCTCAATTTAAAGGAGAACTTCGATCTGTTTTATGGGGTTTTCTTCAAAAATATGGTAAAAAAAATTATCAATTTAAATATTTTTATAAAAAAAATTTAGATTTAGGGCATGTGCACCTCTATTACAGGCGCACATGCCCTTATGCGCCTACCAAAGAGGCGCACACACCTTTAATTTTTTTTTTTACTTTCTTTTCCTTTTTGTAGCCTCATATTTTATGTTTTTTTTTACTTTTTTTTATTTTTATATTTATAGTAATGTTTATTTATAACATATACAACTTTACAAATATAATTTTCTTTTTCTTTTTAAACCTTCTTTTTATAACGTAATTATTAATAATTAATATAAAATTTATTAAGACATATAATTATAGCGTTTGATGATTCTTAGAGTTTCTATGGACAAGATATGTCATTTGATTTCTCTCTTTTTTACCCGGGTCCTTCTACAAGTAGGATATATACCGTCTCAAAGCATGAACTATTTTCCCAGGACAATACCGGTCCTGCCGAACGACGGAGATAACCCGATTGCGGAACAAGAGGCCAAGTAAGAGGACGATATTATTATCAGTGATACTTTTGGTTTGTGGATTGTTATCTATTGTTACACTTGTTTATTTGCCGGATTTTTTAGTTTTAGTTCATGGATTGTTATCTACTATTGCACTTTCTTTTAATCAGTATATTTCATCTTTATGTATCTTACCAATTTATTTTATACATTTTTCTTTTTTATTTTTTTAGAAATTTTATCTATATCTATTAATTATTCACATGTCTTAATTACATAAATATTAAATTATTTATTAATTATATGTATTAATAGTTATCAATTATATGTCTTAATAAATTTTAAGTTAATTATTAATAATTACGTTATAAAAAGAAGGTTGAAAAGAAAAAAAAAGTTATATTTATAAAGTTGTATAAATATATATGTTATAAATAAATGTTATTATAAAAATAAAAATAAAAATAAAGTAAAAATAAAAAATAAAATGTGCAGCTACAAAAAGAAAAAAAAAGCCAAAGAAAAAATAAGGTGTGTGCGCCTCACAAAGAGGCGGCTTTGTGGAGGCGCACATGCCCTAAATATGTAAAATTTTTACAAAAACACTTAAATTGATAATTTCTTTATCATATTTTTGAAAAAAGCCCCTGTTTTACGAGCAAATGCCATGATGAGAGAAGTCCTATAACCCCTTCTCGTTTGGAATAAATCGCAATGTTCCCGGTCGGTGTGTAGGATAGAGGACCCACGTCTACTTGTATAGTGAACTCTTTACCGCATCGATGCATCAAATAAAAGTTATGCAAATTGTCCAAAAAGTCCTAAACCTATTGTATATTGGTCAATTTAGTTCTAAACATTTAATTGTGCCAATTTAGTCTTGAACATTTTGACGATTTGCCAATTTAGTCCTAAACATTTAAATTGTGCCATCTTAGTCCTGAACCTTTTTATGTTTGCCTATTTAGCCCTAAACATTTTTGACGATTTGCCAATATACTCCTTTCGGCCAATTATAATAAAAAAAAACATATTTAGGTTTAAACTAGCAAATATCAAAAGGTTAAATTGGTATAATTGAAAGGTTTAGTACTAAATTAGAAAATCGACGAAAGATTTATGACTAAATTGGCACACTTATATGTTTAGGACTGGATTTGACGGCAATACAATATGTTTATGACTTTTTTGACGATTATCCCAATGAAGCAACGGGTAAACAAAAATTCCTGATGATGTCAATGTATTTTTGTTTCTTGTTCTCCAAAGAGCTTACAACCCGAGCGGATCGCAGCTTGGATTCTTAATTTTTTTTTTTTGTTTTGGTCGAGATTCTTAAATTGTTTGGAAAGTACAAGAAGAAATTGTATGCAGCACTCAACCGTCGAACGAGTGATTAACCGCTTGATATGCATGTGACAGACTATGAAAAAAGAGGAGGGTATTTTAGTAAGTTAACTAGCAAAAATGAGTGCATTAGTCAAAATGGGAGTAGAAATAGCGTCGCCCTTATATAAGTGTCCCTTAAATCTCAACCTCTCTATTGTCAAACTTCGCAAAATCCTTTGATTATTTATAAGGGCAATCTTGCTCTCTTCAAAGTATGGAAGGAGGCTAACATCCGCAAAAAAAAACTGGGTGAAACATCTTAATCCAATTATTACAACTTCTAAACAAAACAAGCTCGAGATAACAAGAATCGAAGGACGTTTCTCACTAACTTTGCGCGACTTGGTAAAATCTCTCTTCTTTTCCCATTTCTTATTGCATTTTGTTAAGACAGGGCACTTGTAAATGATTAAATGATGAAATATTACAACTTCGAGTACGCTCACTGTCCTCGTAACGATGATGTAATTCAGTATCATGATGTGTATGCTCGATCGACCTTAACTTGTTTTTGTTGCCCTTTACTCCTTGATATAAAAAGATTTTTTGCTAAGGAGTTTTCTCGAAACACTTGTTAAGCAGATAAAGGGAAAAAAAAATGGACATCATCAAACATCTCTTTATTTCTCCGAATATCAAACTAAATCCTATTACTGATTATTCCGTCTTTTTCTCGATAAATTAATAATTTAGAAGTAAAATTAGTTTCCAGCACTTCAAATCCCGCGTAATTTCTTAAATGTTTAGCACATTCCGAACTCGCATTTTTCTATTTCTTACTTTCGGTAAGTTACCCTTTCTTGTTTTACGAAAAATTTCCAAATTAGACGCGAATTTTTTATTTAGAAAAACCAAAACCTTTAAACACTTTTTTTAGCAATATTACATGAAAATTCTAATTTTTTTGCAATGAACTTCGATGTCAATCGTTTTTTTTTTTTTGTGATCGGCCGCCGAATATTTATGGTGACAGATATGGTCTTTAAGGATGAGAGCGTGCCTTTAGCTACATATTCTGTTTCGATATTTCTAGCTTTTGCTGGTTGTTATTTGGGATTTGCTAGGCTTGAAAGCCCTCTTGGCCTCTTCGAGTTTTATTTTAATATATGAATGATATCTTTTTTTAGATGGAAAACTCATTTTCTCCTTAAAATTCATCAATTGGCATAATTTTTTTTTAAATCAGATTAAATGCGCGGGATAACTTCTCTTGGTTAGGTGGGTGTGGGAGTTTGCATGGAGAGAATTAAAGAAGTGGGGCCCTCAAATTGCAAGAAAGAAAGCATGCATCTCCGACCTAATCGAACGAACCCACGTCCCCGTGAAGAGAGAAACGTCAGATTGCGTGAGTGCATGAGACTCTGGTCCTAAATTACACTTAATGCCACTCCCATCTTGCATTTTGTTGAATTCTTGGTAAATTGTGGAAGCTACATTGCATACTGAAATGATTATGTGACAGTTTTTACATCACAGCATGTTCCGGGGTCATCAAAAAAAAAAAGATAATTAATTATTATGGGATCATTTACTTCAAGAATAAGTGGTCCACAATAGATATTAATCGAAACGTATACATTCTATGGATTTCAAGAATTTCACCGGCGAAAAAGAAAGATGAAGAGAAACGAAGAACATAGACTAAGGTAAGTCGTAGGTAGGAAACAATCTCATGTCGTGAAGAAAATTACTATGTCATTGGCAAAGTAATTCGTTTTCTAGGCCCGAGTGTGACGGTCGGAGGCGACGGGTCCGACGGCGACGAGGGCCAGCACGACCGAGGCGGGTCAGGGGTGGGATCTAGGGTTGGGGTGTGGTTTTTGTCTAAATCCTTTCTCAAAACAAGAATATTTTGGTGTATTAAAGGATAACTTTACCGTGTAAATTTATCCATATATAGGCTCCGTTTGTTCTGCGAAAACTAAATGATTTGAAAAAAAAATTCCTAAAAATATTTGCTTGTATTGCTTAAAACAAATAACCAATGAAAAATACTTATATTATCAACAACAATTTGTGTCTAAATATTTTTGTGGACGATGAATGTACTTTTCATTCATTCATATTTATAAGTAATATAAGAGATCGTTTTTAGGAAAATGTTCTTCAAATCATTCATTTTTTGTTAAACAAGCATAGCCTCGAAGATCTCTCAATCTTTTTTCTTATATGCCATCAACAGACCCTATTTTTATTTTTTATTTTTTGCTACAAATCAACAAACCATATAGTTGTATAAAAAAAAAGGATTCTCCCTCAATCTTTCTCTTTTCTACACTTGTAATTGGGATTTTTATACGAAACATAATTTATTATTATACCTTTTTAATTTTATACACAACTATTTCTCATCACCACTGCTTGGGTAATTTTTTTCGAAGAACTTGACCACCTGTTCATGTCAATTTGATACATAAACCTGAAAGTTACAGTAATCATCCTAAGCATATTAAGTTTAGGACTAGGTTTATATTTAGGAAATTTTTTTAAAAGTAAAATATTATTCGGTTTGGTTTGGTTCGTGCGGTCCGGCTCCGCCCGGGAACCGGGAACGGACCGGAGCCCCTCGGACCACGACCAAACCGGCCGGTGCGGGCGGTTCCCGATTCGATCGTTCATTATGCTCAGCCCTAATATAGATGCATTAAAAAGAAAAAAATAGCTTCTCCCTCAATCTTTCTCTTTTCTACTTTTGTAATTGGGATTTTCATACTATACATAATTTGTATTATCCATTTTTTTTAACACAACTCATTTTCATCACTACTGATTATTTAATTGTATTTTTGAAGAATCGACCACCTATTCATGTCAAATTGATACAATTAAGTTGTGCAAAAATGAAAAACAAGCTTAGTTAAAAATTTCTATTTTTCTTCTCCTCCCTAAAGTTTCTGTCCTCCTCCTCCTCCTCTCTTTCTCCTAACCTCCAACTACAAACCCATTGTTCGATCTGAAACAGGAAGTTCGTCATCCATGGCTTAGGGGTAGACAGATTCTTCATAAGGTACAGTCTCATATGTGCACGCACATTACATGAGTCACCTGTCTGTCTCCATGTCTTCTTAAAATTGGAACTGGTTTGCAAAATTTCCATGTTGTACTAACTTCCTTGTTCATCTTGCTTCTCTTCTCTGTTTTCTACATTATTCGATTGGGTCCGACGGAGATCGAAGAATGATCACCGACTTGGATACTGCGTACTTCGACCCGAATGCCATCGCTGTGCCAGAAGGTCCAGATGTCGAGTTCCCTCAAACCCAGGATCATCCTCACAGCTATCATCTTCTTCATCAATTGCAAGAGAACGTTCCAGCTGATTTCGCCAACTACAGCTGCGACATTAGCAACGATCACCCGACCGTAGAAGAAGCCATTGATGGAGATCCCAGGAATACTAGCGATAACCAGGTGATGCCTAATTTCGTTAACGGTCAAGCTTCGAGTTGGAATAGCAATCAACCTGGAGTACTGCAAGATATGTTGCAGCAACTTGTTGCCGACCAGGCGCAGACGCAGAACGGTATCGCCGCCCAAAAATCAAGCCGTGAAGTTCCCCTGATGCCGCCTCCAGATCACCTAGGCTTCTTCCACCTCTTCCGCTCGGCCAGATCCTCCTCATCCACCTCGCCGCCGTGGCCTTCGTCCTCCTTGCTCCCGAAACCGCCGCTCTCGTACGCAAACCCCAACACATCCGCGACATCATCGGTGCTCTACGACCCGCTCTTCCACCTGAGAAACTTGCAACCGCAGCCTCTGCCGATGGGAGAACTGCTGTACCCATATGCGGGCTTGCCCCATGAGGATAACAATGAAGGGGAATTCGCGGTCGACGGAGAAGGCAGGACGACAACAACAGCGGCTATGATGATGATGTATGGGGAGGATGGAGGGGTGCTGGAGATGATGGAGGGTGGCAACAGGGTTAAGATTGGCAAGAGGAGGGGAGGGAACAAGCTGACTAAGCACTTTGCTACTGAGAGGGACAGGAGGACTCAGTTGAATGAGAAGTATGTTGCTTTGAGGGACTTGATCCCCAACCCCACCAAGGTAATGTATGTATTGATTCTATATTTTGCTTTCTAGTACGTTGAATTGCAGATTGGACCTGCATATAAAATAAAATTTATTCAATTTAATCCCTCAACTTCAACTCATCGACGATTGAGATTTCTCGGTGGCGATAATGGATTGTTTGCTCCGTGTCTGTGAAGTTTGATAGGGCATCCATTGTGGGAGATGCCATTGATTACATCAAGGAGCTCTTGATAACTGTGAACGAGCTGAACCTGCTCTTGGAGAGAAAAAGATGGGGGAGAGAGAGGAGATGCAAGAGACGGAGGGTCGCTGTCGCCGAGGAGGTGGAGGAGGAGGATGCGGCTGGGGACGGAGGAGAGAGCTCCATAACCGCGGTCGCGCCACCGGGCGAACCCGGCCGATCGGTCCTTCAACGGGGCACTGAGGAGCTCTTGTCTCCAGAGGAAGTCGAAGGCGACCGAGGTCGATGTGCGCATTGTCAACGACGAGGTCATGATCAAGCTCGTGCAGCGGAAGAAGATCAATTGCTTGCTGCACGTGACCCGGGTCCTCGACGAGCTTCAGCTAGACCTCCACCATGTTTCCGGCGGCCACATCGGTGAGCACTACAGCTTCTTGCTCAGCTCCAAGGTCTGCAAACTCGATCCGATGCCCTCCCTTAAACATGTTCCCAAAGCTCGGTAGGCCTAAGTAACTTGATCATTGTTGCGTTTCAGATCTTCGAAGGCTCAATGGTGTACGCGAGCGCGATCGCGAGCAAGGTCATAGAGGTTGTCGATCGGCAGTATTATGCAGCAGCAGCACTGCCGCCGAGTAGCTGCAGCTACTAGGGTTCGACGAGGATCCGGAGGAGGAGACCATGATAAAGCCCCCTTAGTCTCTTTATTTCTGGTCATTTTCAAATTTTCAGTACCTTGTTATGAAAAAATAATTGAAGTCTAGTAGGGAATTAACTGAACTATATAGCTTGCTACATTATGTCAACTCATTTCAAATGCAGACATGTTCTTGGGGATTGCTTCTTTGAATGCCTCTCGAGATGATTACTTGGGGAGTCCTTTCTAACTCGTTCAGTCAATGCACAAAGGGTGTGGAGAGATATTGAGAACATCTCTTACAGCCAGGGATCAGAGTTCCACCCACATTTTGTGTGCCTGAGTAGATTTTGAAAGTTCAAATATGACATTTGAATGTCGTGACATCTCTGGATCTGCTCGCTCGAGATATTGTCTGTTTCGGTCCGTTTCAAACCGAGCCCCATGAGGTCCACATCCCGATAGCACTTTCACTTGAGCACGAGCCCCACGAGGTTCTCATCCTAATAGAGCTTTCACTAGAGCTTTCACTTGAGCACTTTTCTCACCCCAGAAGCTACTAGCTTAAAGGATGAGATTTTTCTCATATACTTATAAACCAACTATCAATCCCTTCCACAACCGATATGGATAACTCCAATAATCTTTCTCTCACACATCGAGCCTTGGATCGGAGCCCATATATCTCCCGCATGACCGTTGAGTCCCGGCTTATTGGTAACCTAGGCTCTAGTACAGGCGTTGAATGGTCTTGGGCATCTCCCACCACAGAAGCAAGCTTAAAAGACGAAACTTTCTCTTATACTTATAAACCAATATCTAATCCCTTCCACAACCGATAGTGAGACAACTCCAACACTTTTGACATTCAAACTCAAATGTCAAACATAGCCGTTGCATCAAAAAGTGTATGCTATTACTTAAGTCCAGCTTCACATACACGATCCAAGAACGATTCTTCCCCTGTTCGAAGCGTAATTCAGCTCACTCTAGCCCTACCCCCTTCGCCATTCTAGAATCCTATCGGGAACCGTTTCCTATTCGAGCCCTCTCGCCCGAGCGATGATTGGTCGCCCTTGCCGGATTGGGCCGTTACAAACATACACACTAAACTTCGGTGAACTTCGTCCCGTATGGATGACTCTTTTTTCCAGTTTTGAGACTTGGTAAGCCGTCAAAGGTGAGCAAGTGAGGGGACCACATCTTGAGAGAGAGAGAGAGAGAGAGAGAGGTACGATTCCAAGAAGAATAACAGCAGAAAATCTGCAGATATCCGGCATTTGCTATTTCAGACCAGGCATTCTCTATGGGACTGTGCTTATCCCGTAGGTTCTTGCTGTTTCGACCAGCTCTCATGCGGATGCCCATTGCCAAACTCCGAAAAGGATGGTGTTCAGTTCGATTGGACAAGCCCATCATCTGTATTTGCTATTTCCATATGCCATTTTTTCCCGGGATTCGAACCTTGCCCAATCCATTCCTTCCTTTGCTAAAAACAAAAAAAATTACCGATAAAGTCTTAAACCTATTGCGATCGTGACAATTCAAAGCAACAAACATTTTTTTTTTGGTCAATTGAGTCCTAAACCTTTTACATTTATGCCGGTTCGGTCCACCCAACTAATTTTGGTCAAAAATCGCCGACATAGGCGTTGGCCATCCTACGTGGAGCAACCCTCGCTCACGTAGATAATTTTTAACGATATTTTTTTATTTTCTTTTGAATTCTTCTTTTTTGAATTTTCTTTCTTCCTTTTCTTTCTTTCCTTTTTTCTTCCCTTCTTCCTTTTTCCTCTAGTGGTTCTGCCGAACCTCGCGACCGGCCGGAGGTGAGGGCCGAGGAGGTTGAGTTCCTTCTTCCTTTGGATGATCATCGACTCCTTGACCCTATCCGTCGGTGGGCGAGGTCGGCCTCGCCTGCGGCCGATCACCGAGGTCCGGCGATTGGCTAGAGGAAAAAGGAAGAAGGGAAGGGGAAAAAAAGAAAAGAAAAAATAAAGTAAAAAATAAAAAATAAAAAAAAGAACAAATTAGAGTATTATTAAAAATTGTCCAAGCCCAGCGCTAGCCATACCACGTATAATGTCGGCGTCCTTGTCAACAATTTCAAGCTAATTTTTGCAGGATTGATTGAATTTGTATAATTGCCAAAAGTTCATAACTCAATTGGTAAAAGAAAAAAATTCACAATTGAATTGTCCCAATTGCAATAGATTTAGGAATTTTTTGTTTACTCTCCCTTCCTTTATATTAAGTCGGTTCGAGATAAATAGTAAATGCTCTCTTATTAACTAGCTCACAGCTCGAAAATTGTGCGAAAGGGAACTTCTGATCTTATAATTCGATGGAAGGAAAGATCAACCATCGGATAACGATCTCGGTATAAAACGCTGAGCGAAAATCGATTATGCCGCGAGGTCTCGCAATATACTCCGGACGGTTTAACCCATAACCGCTCCACCGAATCATTCTCGGGCATCGCTGCCGATGGGAATTGGATGGCAACTCACTTTGCATGACCCCTCTCACGTCGCAAATGTCTTCCCATGCAAACTAATGTTAAAAAGGAAGCGGAAATAGTCCTCGGCGTCTCGAATTATCGTCGAACCATCTCCCTGTTAGAAAATAAAATGAAAAACGAAATCTTACGGAGACATCAAAATGTCGAGGAGGAAAAAAACCAATTTCACATTTCCGAATTTCCTAGAGAAATCGAAATTCCAGCTACTTTTTTTTCTTTTTCCTTTTACCTCTTCAAAAAAAAATTTGGGGGGACGAAAATTGAAGTCGTGGGGCGTGTTCGGTTGGCATGAGGTTCCGGGCAGTTTGCATGGGAGAATATCGGTGGTGAAGTGGGACCCACGGGGAGAGGTTTAAAAAAAAAAAAAAAAGGAAATCGCATCTCCGACCTAAACTGCCGTTCTTGGAGAACCACCCCAATTCGCATGACTTCACCAAAGCTCCCTCCTCAAATTTACACCATGTGCCACTCCCCATTCCAACATCTTTTTCACAAATTTATTAAAAAAGAAAAATTCTTACTATATACTTTTGCAATTTCCATTTCCATTTCGACGACTATTTCCATCCCTCGTATGAGCTGATCGATCGTCTTTCTTTTTGAGACTATGCGTGTTAAGAACAAAGGGTTTCCCATGCTAGGATCCGCCGCAGACATGCCGAAAGACGGGAAGATTTTCCTAAGCCCCGGAAAGAATTTTTGGGGTTTATGTGTCGACATTGGCTACTCGAGTTAGGGTATTCTTTGGCCTAGTCGAGTGACCGCAGGAAGTAGGCGAGCTTGATCCATCCGATCGGTTTTGTCCAATACAGTGAAGGGGGTTCCATTAATAGTGAGAACCTAGAAAGTTGAAAAGCGGGTTTTACGCGATTCCATCATCTTAAGCATGGCGTCGAGTGAACTATCAAGACTTAATTACAAAATCCCCATCGATGATCGGTTAAGACTTCTAAGGAGACGAGTCGGGTCGCGCCTTCGGCTGCAATACATGACGAACAATGTCGAGCATACGAAATGTTCACAAAGGGCTCGGCACAAAGATCTTATAAAATCCTATAACGACTCATGGCGCCGACATAAATCATCAGTGCATAATATTATATGTACGTATGCGCCTGATTGTATATACCCGTCTTTATGATCATTTTGTATACTTTTTTTTTTTTTTTTTTGTAATTTTCTCATCAAGGCGAGCTAACTTGATTAGAAGATTTTCCCAACTTCTTTCCCCCCACCCCCTCAACGATTCTCTTGACAGAGAAAAAAAAATAAAAATAAAAAGTGGAAGAGAGAGAGAGAGATCCAAATACGGAGATTATGAGTGGGGCCCACATGATGGGAATCTCAGTAACAGCCAAACAACCTCCCTCCCCCTCCACCCAAATTGCAAATTCAATTAAGGAAAGAAAAACAGACAAAAAGCATCTCTCCTTTTTCGACAGCCCCCAAAGGATTAAAAAAAAAAGGCAAAATAATCTTAAACATGTCGGAATTAGCCTGCTAAAAAAAAAAAAAAAAAAAAAGGTGACTACGAGCTTTTAAGATACTAAATTAATATTCTAACGCCCTTGTTTTTTTTTTTTTTGTTCGGACATAAATAAGTGCTTAGACTACTTGATTTGAATTTACGTTCGGACATCGAGATCTCTCGGACGTAAAACAAATAGATGGTACTCTCAGCCGCCGAAAAGATAAAGGTAGGGCTGGCAATTAGGGGTACACGATGTGCGGGTACCGGCACGTTAAAATAAAGAACGCATATAGGTAGCTTGCGAGGTTACCGGACAAGACCCAATAATAATATGTGATATTATTTATATTTATTTGAATATTAGCGTTAATATACGATAAATTGAATTCTTTTTTTCCTTTTTTCTTCTCTGCCTTTCTTTATCATTTCTTTTTCTTACACACATATCTTCCTGTGCAGCTTTTGTCCCTCCTACCCTCCCACTGCAACTCTCTCTCTCTCTCTCTCTGAGCTGATAAAGAAGATATCGGACGATCACAGTAAGCTTTTCTCGCCATGGCTACGTAGCTCGACAGCGAGCATTACTTTCCAGTCTTCCTCTTCTTCTTCTTCTTCTTCTCCTTCTTCTTTCGCTTGAGCCGTCTATGTTGCATACGTAAACGCGTGGGTTCTCGCTTCCGATGAGTCTCTGCAAGCTCTAGTTTGATTACATGCTTGTTTTCGCTTCTGTTCATGGCGGTCGCAGAATACCCACCAAAGGAAATGATGGAGGAGACGGCCGCGTGCTTCGATCCGAACGCCGTAGCCGCCGCACAAGTGGAAGGCGTGGCATTTTCACGAACCGACGGCCGTCATCATCAGCCGAACGTCCCGGCTTCCGCACTGGAAGAGGTTGATCTTCATCGCCATTATCAACAGCAGGAGCTAATGGGCTTCCCGGCCGAAGACGACGGGGGCGTCGATGATCGACGAAGCATCTCTCGTGTCGCTCTGGAAGAAGGGTTTCATCGGGTCGGCTCGGGCGACAATGGTTATGGCGATATGAATCAGGTGTTGCCTTACGGTGCTGGTCACTCTTCCTCGACTTGGGACTACGCTGCTCCTGGGACGGAGGGTTTGAGTCACGATGATGATGGCCACCATCACAACATCATGAGCCAGCAAGTCGCCGATCCCTTGCAATTTCTGCAAAGTCAAGGCCCTCAGACCTTCGGCAACGACGGCCCTTCCGACATCTTCGCCTCTGCGCCGGCGGCGGACCTCCTGAATCTCTTCCGCTTGGCCCGATGCTCCTCTTCCTCTTTGCTTCCCAGCTCATCGCTGTCCTTTGCAAACCCTAACTCGCCAGCGCCGCCCCTCCTCTTCGATCCGCTCGTCCACTTGAGCAATTTGCAGCCGCAGCCCCCGTTCATGAGGGAGCTATTCCAGTCCCTGCCGAACTGCGGATACGACTTGCCGATCCCAGGCTCGTCATCGTTGTTCGGCGGCAGCAACAACCTCGAGAGAGGGGAAAATGAAGGAGACGAGGGAAACAAACTAGGGATGACGATGATGTACTGCGAGGAGGAGGACGGGGGTCATCAGTTTGTGGAGAACAACAATGGGGTCTTCAAGTTCGGGAGCGAAATGATGGAGGACATGGATGATTGCCATGTCAAGGTCAAGATGGGGAAGAGGAGGAGAGGGAAGGTGGCCAAGCCTTACACCACAGAGAGGGACAGGAGGTCCCAGATCAACCACAAGTACGAGGCTTTGAAGAAGTTGATCCCAAGCCCGACCAAGGTATCGTCCTCATACCTGTTTTGCTTCTTCGATAGCCATTTATAGACACCGGTATCGAATTGGGTTTGTTGCTGTCCTTGTTGTTCTTGCATTCTATGCCTGAAAATGCTGTGAAACTTGGAAATTTAGCTTGTGGGTCAAAAATGGGGAAAGTGATGGCTGATCATGGAACCGAAATGGAGCTCTCTCACAAGCTCAAGTTTCTGGTTCTGTGGGTGGACCCTAGACACTGAAACCTTCCTAAAGAAGGGGGAGAAGGGAATGACAAAAAGCATACTTCTTTCCAGATTTTTGGACGTTTCCTGGAGAAGATGGTTTGGCCCTATCTTGCCGGGCTTTTCTCCTCTTCAGTTTCATTCCACTACTGTCTTAAGTCCATTCCAGACAAGGCCAATAGTATCTGTACTTATTACCTTTTATGGCTGTCACATTGTACCAAGAATCATTCTCTCTCCGCTTTAAATGGGCTACATTTAGTACTTGTCATGCCCAATTTAATTTGTTGTTTTTCCTGTGTGGGGTATTAATTATGATTAATTAGGTTCTAAACTGTGTAGCAGTGCTTGTGGAAGTTGGTTTTCCTCCAAGTGCAAAAATTGTTGATGCTGGCAAATTTGTTGTGTTTGTGCAATTGTTTGTGCTTGTGTGCATGAAGGGTGATAGGGCATCCATTGTGGGAGATGCCATTGAGTACATCAAGGAGCTCTTGAGAACTGTCAACGAGCTGAAGCTTCTTGTGGAGAAGAAAAGATGGGGGACAGAGAGGAGCAAGAGGCAGAAGGTCGAAGAGGAACGCTTCGACGGGGGAGATCTCCATAGCCCGGCCCCCAGGGAACCCGGCGGATCAGTCCTATAACAGGACACTGAGGAGCTCCTGGCTCCAGAGGAAGTCGAAGGTGACCGAGGTGGATGTCCGCATAATCGACGACGAGGTCACAATCAAGCTCGTCCAGCGGAAGAAGATCAATTGCTTGCTGCATGTGTCTAGGGTTCTTGATGAACTCCAGTTGGATCTCCACCATGTTGCCGGTGGCCACATTGGTGAACACTACAGCTTCCTGCTCAATACCAAGGTTGGTGGGGCTTTCCTTTGTCCGAACCAATTCTAACTACCTCTTCCTTTTCTAATTTGACAAGAAAAAATTTGACTTTTGATGGATCTCTCCCATGTTTAGCCGGGTGTAACGCACAACTTCATCTCCTTCTTGTGTTCGATATCCAGATCTATGAAGGCTCAACGGTGTATGCCAGCGCGATCGCGAGCAAGCTCATAGAGGTTGTCGACCGGCAGTATACAGCCACTCCACCAACGTGCAGCGGCTACTAGGGTTTGAGGAGGAAGAGAGGAGAAAGAAGATAATGGTATCTGATGAACTGAACGATGCTGCTTTCTTATCGTTACTTACTAACGCTAGTACGTAGTTATAAAATAAACATAGTAAGAATCAAGTCCTGCTGTTCGGCCATAAAACACAAGTACTGCTGCAATGTCCCTTTCCCAGACTCTTGAGGTGATTTCTTTGATACTTGCTGGACGCTTTGTCGAATCCTTTTTCTGGGTCCTTTCTATTTCGTTAGCATACACTGATCTTGGAGTTTACACTTTACACAAGTTGCGGTGGTCGTATTCATAGAAACAACAAGGTCTCACGACTTTGCTCGGATTTAGACTCGCCTTTTCGCTATTCAATCCATCATCGGAATTAGATTTCATCCATACAAAGTCGAGATCTTTTTTTTGCCTTATATAGGCAGCGGCGTCTAAAGTTGCAAAAATAAGCCGGAAGAAATCTTATAAAACCCCAGACACATGAATATGCCTAGTCTTTCCTCAATACTGATGTTTATGGAACCATCTATATATCGACAACCGTTAATATGGGAAGAGAGATTTACGCCAATGAAATTGTTAACAGAAGAAAGTTCAGCGAACCTCGATTCGTTTACAGTTGTTGTATTGTTTTATGTCGGGCCTATCAGCATCTCGAAGAATTACGTATTCAGTAGATTCTCTTGAACTTGGCCAATCTTACCACAAATGAGTCTGATTCATCATTTTCTTGACCGAAGCTGGTTTCATCATATAGCCATCGCTCAAATGGAACGTGTCGTTCGCTGATCCACACAGTTCTGAGTCTCATGTGATCATCCTTAATCCGCCAACCGAATGTTAAAGAAAACAAAATTCCTTGATTACCTGTGTAGGCGATGAACCGAACAAAGACTCAGCAAAAGGAGGATGGCTTCTGTATTTAAGCTGCATCAGGAACCTAATCGTGAAGAACCTTCTTTTCGTGCTAATCATAATGTTTAAAAGCAAGTACCAAGACGTCAATATGACCATCCTATTCCATCTGTTTCAAGAAAGCGGAACCAACATCTCAATTATCTAAATCGCCCTCTAACCACCGAGGTACAACAACTTGGGAGAGTTGCGTCACGGGCATTCGATAATTGTCGCATTTACTTGCAGCATTTTCTGCCAGAAAAGAGAAAGATATTAGAGAAAACGTGTTTGGACAGGCAAAAGATAGCTGAATGAACTTAAATCAAAGATCCCTAGAGTGGCAAAGCACGTCCTTTCGTTTCATATACTTTCAGTTCTACTCACAGCTTCAACCCTATTGACTGCTTAGGGAGAGGGAAATCTATGCAAAATTCTAGTAGTATAAACTAACACAAGATGCCCGGTACAAGCAATCAAAGCAGTTTCAAACCCAGACCCCATCTGTCAAAGCATCAGAAATCACCTGAAACTGTATCAAACATATCTCGTTTGGCAAAGTTTTCGAAGAGATGTTGGAATGCTCCAAGAAAGGTTAAAGCTTCCTTTGCATCTACCTACAGTGATACTTCCCTTCTGTTATATCCCATCATCTCGTCTGACTAAATTGTAAGAAATTCTAAGGAAGGAGAACTCCTTCATTTGTCTGCCCCTCCACATTTTGAATGGCCCACCCACCCATAGAACCAGTCTGTAATCATTGAAAGCCCACTCTAAACATTTCCTCAAGCAGTGATTTATTGGAATACCCATAAATAATCAATTCATCGAACATATGAAGTCACCCATTTATGCTCGTGCAAGGAATTTCGCTAACTAAAAATTATCATCATCACGCAGATTTAGATGGGCAAGAGCAAAATTTAAGCTGACTACAATGTATCCCAAAAAAAAAGGACTTGAAATGCATCATTCGAGAAAACAAGCGAGGATAAGAAGGAGCATCAAACCATAGCCGCTGGACAAGTAGCTCACCTACTGTATGTATTTGGGGATTTCGCCCTTTCGCAACAGGGAGAGAGAATACTCTGCAACATCTATGAGGTCTTCAATGTTGTGGGTGGAACTCTCTTCGGCACCCAGCATGAAGATGGCTTTTGCCTCGGCCTTCTTAGATAGTCTGGCAGCTAAAGTAAGAGGAAGTTTCGGCGAATTCAGGCTTCGCAAGATTTGGCGATAAAGAGAGAGAACCCGTCCCCTGTTCCTTGCAAGATCCTCAGCCGTCACCCATATTAGACCTTTTGCCATTTCTCAGCACTGACCAACAAACAAAGATAAATAAGAGTACTCTACGCTTGTGGGTGAGGCAACAAGTTCTTTTCATTATTAACTTTCTTCACTTCCATTGAAACACCAACAAACCCTCAGTTACTAATCACTCGATGCAAACGACATGGCCATGCAATTGGACTCAGTCATTTCAGTGATGAAAGATACAACCTTTCCGACGAACTCCTTCAACTATGAACCAAAAATTTCGGTAAGAATTGTCTTACAGGACTTTCGTCGAACACTTGTCAGACAGCAAAATTATTACGGCGCCTAAATTTACAAAACAACCACCCACAAAAGTGAAGGGTACGAAGAAATGAGTGAAGAAAACCGACGATGAAAGATAAAACCGAGCCTTCACAATCAAAATCATGTCGAATTCAGCAAAGAAAATATGAGAAATTGCGAAACTACAAAGAGTGGCAATGGGTAAAGTGATGTACGCGAAAAGCACGAAGATGCCTGCTCGGGAACAATCACCGGACTTCGATCACCGGCGAGCTACGCGGTGCGCTGCTCGCGGCTGCCGGCGACGGAGCACTGGCAGTCGGTGCACCAGAAATTCTAGAGCTGCCCGGCCCAGTATAGGATTATAGGAAGAGGCAATTCTTCGTAAGTTTCAACAACAGAGAGTCCAATTTAAAAAAATTTTAATATATTTTTTCTTCAGGGCTCTTGATTAAACACTACACATTTTAAAAAAAATTTTTTTTTTTTTTTGTTGGCTTCATTTACATGTTTAATGACATTTTTTTTAATGATGGAAGAATTATCTAAATGTATAGATTGCCATATGACACGTGTAAATAATGTCAATAAATATCATAATTTCTTTAGAAAGCTACAAAAAAAAAAAGGAGATAATGACTAGAACCGGCAATTATCAAATGAATATGTTATTACACACATAATAAGTATAATTTGAGTTCATTTTCTAATTTTCATCTTTCAAAGAAAATACAAATATCTTGTCATAAATTTTTAATTGATCATATGTGAATTTATATAGGAGACAGTTGTTCTAATTTTACTAATCTTCATCTGTTCGAGAATCCAAGAAGAAGCACGTTATCTATGGATGCAATGAAAAACAAAAAACAATACATTTGGATACATTTATAGAGAGAAAATCCAAAAGTTTGAAATTTTACCATTGTCGGTCTCCATCTTTGCTCCCTTACAACCACCCATTTTTTAACCGACTTTTATTTACTTGGGCCATATATGAATTTAGTAAATTTAGAAAATGAGTCAAATATGGTTTTAGGCCTATAGAGCTTATTCAAATACAGGTATTAACCCAACTCATTTTTTATTCATTATTGGATCATGCCCTGCAGCTTCCCAAGCATCACTAGTAAATGGGCCTCAAGTATATTAGTTTATATTTTACACTATTTATTTGTTTATTTTTTATATGTAAAAGAAAGAAAAAAATAAAATTAAACAATGCAAAAAACTGTTTTGAGACATTGCCCCCGCCCATCGCCTTCCTCTCACCGAAGAAAAATAAGAATAAGAATAAAATAAAATAAAAAAATAAATTTTCTAAAAAAATAATATTTTTAATACTAAGAAGTTATGTTATAAAAAATAAAAATAATTTAAAAAAAAAAATCCAATTGCATAAAAGTGTTTTAGCAATATCAAAGAAACCAATATTTCATAATTTGATTAAATATAAAAGTATTTAAATAATACGGATCGGACATGAATAAGGTATGAGTTGAGTTAGGTATGGGTTGGGTCGGGAATAAATTATTAAATTTGTATTGTATAAAAATATGTTCAAACGAGTTAAATGGATCAATATAGATCGGACTATATGCGTCCCGACCTAAAGCGGGCTCGACTCACCTGTTGGACCCTCTAACAACACCGAATTGACACCCACCAAAAGTTAATTGGCATGAACTTTAATGGAATGTTTTTGAAAAAAAAAAGTTTGGATTTAAAACTAAAGGAGGGATTACTTTCTATATAAATAAATTAATGTTCTTTAGGGGAAGAAACTGATTCACTGATAACTTATTTTTCAGCCTATACTTCTAGATAGTAGATCACATAAATTTTCAAAAAGGGTGACACCACTTATCCCTTGTCAAATTTTAGCAATCACAGCAGTGCTATCATTAACTAAAGAGCATTCTACATCAGTGGACTGCCAAGTGTCAATGAACATTTGTCTGTGTTGATTGCCAATTGTCACTCAAATCACCACCTATCAAGCCCCACTTGACAACCCACCAAGAAAAACACCTGTATGAGGTGAAGAGCTGGAATTTCTCGAATCTAAATCTGAACTTTTGGTAATCTTAAATCACTGACTTAAGACACGAATGGTTGATCCGGATCCTAAGCCCGGACTTCTTAACATGGATTTGCATTCCGATTTAATTCTTGAAGCTAAGATTGGGCCGTCCCCAAGTTGAAGACATTGTCACTAGATAGAGTAGGCACATGAGTATTTGGTTCGACTAATCTAAAAAATTTCATATCCCATTCAATTCATAAGTTCGGAAAACCAAATTCGTGTTTATGTCTCCTCTTTCGGGAATCGAGCTCATATCCTCAGCATCATCATGGTGGTTATAGATCATATTTTGATAATAATATGTGAATTTTCATTGTGACTAGTTGCTATGGATGATAGATCAAATTTACCTAAGCATAGATAGAGTGATGAACATATCACAAATGATCCTTAAAATTTGATCTAATGTGCAATGTAGTCCCTAAACTTTTAATTTAACTAATATAATCCTTGAACTTTAACTCAATGTATAATATTATTTTTTGAACTTTTAATTTAATTAATATGATCCCCGAAATTTTAGAACACATTATATATTGAGTTAAAGTTTAGTAACTGATTAAATTAAAAATTTAAAAATTATATTATATATTAAATTAAAATTCAGAAATTATTTGTCTCATTATTGTTGAAAACACAAGTGACCAATTCTTCTTTAATGCCACTCGCTCCTGATACGATCCTAGGCTGCAAAAATGTAGCCACTAATGGCCACGTGACATGCCTAGCACAAGCCACCACCACTGGCCACACCAACTTCTACACCGACAAATGCCCAAACACGAGGGAGTACATCGTATTGACCCACCCCCACCTTGAACCCCTCTCTCTCTCTCTCTCTCTCCTTTCCAATACCAACAAGCCCCGGATTGTCGTGTTGTAGGTCCTGTGGTGGGGGTATTTAACAAAAAGCAAACAAACCCACCAACCCTCGTCGCCACCCACTGAATCCTGGCACTTGAAGAGCACTAAAAAACTCAAAAAGTTGTGTCTTTCGGTGAACACCGAAAAGCTCTGGCCTTTGTTGGGTTTGCGAGTAATGGCTTCGAGGGCGTTGTGGGCTTCGAGGGCTGCTTCTTGTCTTAGGATCTCTGTTTCCCACAGGGGATTCTCTACCGGTAAGATGAGAGGACAGTGTTGTCTTCTTTTAATCCTCTGTTGTTACGATGTTATTGATCATGAGCTGATTCGTAGATCCGAAAGGGAGGTGGTTTCGATTGTGCGTGGCAGTGAAGATCTTGGCTTTTCATGATATTGAGAATGATAGTGGTGCCTGTGGTTTTCTGTGAAAGAGGACCGATTTTGAGGAGAATTTCGTGTCGTGCTTGATTTGATTTGATGTATTGTTGGGCTTGTTCACTGCCGAGACGTATACAAATTCTGGATGAAATTTGTTTGGTTATCTCAAATGTGATTCATATCAGTCCTGTCGTGCTTATTCACAAGGTGTATGGACAAGCGAACCATTAGCAGATCTCAGTATTCGAAAGTGGTTTCGTTCAAACGACATTGGTCGAGTATGTTGCAAAGATGACATTTTTGGTGTTTGTTAATTGGCCTTAGAATTTCCTCACTTTCTTTCATCGAAAGTATTGATGAGAACACTAGTTAATTGTGATAGGCATTGTTTGATACTGGTGGGGTTGTTGATGGTTAATTACGATAAGCAATGTTTGATCCTGGAGGTGGCTGTCAATGGATGATAGTTATCAGACAATAATTTGCATAAGAAGATGATGTTGTTTTTGTGTACAGTAAAATTAATCCATCCGGTGGGCGATAAAATTGAAAAAAGGTGATAGTTGGCACGAACACAATGGCTATGGGATAAAAACATGGTTTAGATGGGGATCATCCCAAGGGTGATGATCAGCTGGGAGCCTACTGATGAGCAGTTTCATCTGATACAGATTTAGTCATGACTACATAGTAGTTGTGGATGTAGGTAAAATAGTTTTTTTTACAAATGACGAGGTTGTTCTAGAACTGATTCATTTTAGAAGTGGCATAGTGCTTTTTATTATGTATGTTCAAGTGATCGACAGATTAGAAAGGCTATTATGTTATTGTTACTCTTAGTAAAATGCCATTTTCTTGCCAGTTGTTTATGCAATGGAGTGCAGGCTTTTCCTACTATTGACTTGACAACTTGCACAATGTGAATTTTCGTTTTGTCTTTTCGTAGACTATTTATGTTCACCTGCCTTGACAAAGTTCAATTCAAATGCTTTTGGCCTGAACTTTTAACATCTTTTACCGTGTTTGCCGGGAGTGGTCATACAAATTTGATACTCCAACATTCCGTAGCTGTCTATTTGCTGAATCCTTTTCTGCCCTATTTTCTATCCTGTTTTGCAATTTCCCACATCATTAAGATTTAAGGTCACAAGTGAGAGAAAGTGCAATTCATGTTTTAATCTACTTTTGGCAACAATGACAATCTTTGCTAGATTCTTCATGGTGGTTCTTAGCTTCCTAGTTCTTTCACTCATACCTTTTTCTTGTACCACAGTTCTGAAAGATTTGAAGTATTGTGACTCCCATGAGTGGGTGAAAGTCAAAGGCAGTTCTGCGACAGTTGGCATCACTGATCATGCTCAAGATCATTTGGGTGATGTTGTGTACGTCGAATTACCAGAAGTCGGGACACCTGTGACCCAAGGCGAAGGTTTTGGCGCGGTTGAAAGTGTCAAGGCCACCAGCGATATAAACTCCCCTGTTTCAGGGAAAGTTGTTGAAGTCAATGAAGAACTCAACAATGCTCCTGGCTTGGTAAGTCTCCTATTGCTCTTCCACTACTTATGACACTAGATTTTCAAAACTTTCTTGTTCTTTTAAGATTGTATGCTAAGTGGACATAAAGGTTGAAATAAATTTAATTTCTCTCTGAGCTTCTATTTACTTTTTCTCTGCATGTATGTCTTGCGAGTTTACTTTTCTATTTCTGTTTACTGCCTTGGACCTTTCTCATTAGTTATTCTGTAAATCTGTAGGTTAACTCAAGCCCATATGAGAAAGGATGGATCATAAAGGTTGAAATAAGCGATGCGGGCCAACTGAACAACTTGATGGATGCTGACAAGTACTCCAAGTTCTGTGAAGAGGAGGATGCGAAGCACTGAGTGAATTCTTGACCCGAGTACTGTACTGATGTCAAATTCTGCAATGACTTGTTTTTCTCCCGATGCCTTTTCACTTCTTTCCTGGCATTTATTTCTGAATGCATTTTGTCTTGAGTTTCTCTAATGCATCTGTTCTGAGTGATTGATTGGTATAATTTGGATTTCGATTTGGCTGAGCAGGTAGAGTCCATTCATTTCATGCTAAAAGTCTTGCTAATTGGGGAGAAAAATATCAGCTCTGACTTGTTTGAAAAGTTAAGAGCGTCTAATGCGCAGAGAGTACTGTTGACATGAATCCCAAGCTTGTCACTAACATGATACTTTGCGGGTTCGAGAAATAACCACAGAAAGGATTGTATCTTTGATAAAAGAATCTCCATTGTGTTGATGCTGAAGACTTGATTTAGTTCTAAGAGGTCCTGGGAGCAAAATTGGCATGTCCATTGCTTCTTTTAAGGTGCATCCTCAGCTGAGGAAGTATTCCATATCTATGTTTCCAGTCCTGTCATTTCCGTAGTAGTTGTTGATTTTCTTAATCAAATCTGTATTGCTCTCAAATTGTGTTCTCGTGTTGTGTCAAGTATCCACAGCCCTACAGAGCGATCGCGATAAAAGCATTGTAATGTTGTAGGTGTATGAAATGGAACTTCTGTAGGTAAAACTTAATCAAGACCCTTTCCTTTATTGTTCAAATGCTTGTACAAGAGAGCTCAAAACTAATTGCATCAAAAAGGGACTTGCAGCAATCAGTGTAAGGGCAGTATCTCAGAATCCATTAACTGCAACGCCACTCATTGAGCTGAGAAACCATCCGTCCGATGCAGAAACCAGCTTCGTCGCAAACTCAGCGCAGATGATGCCTGGTAAATAATGATGCAACTCAGCGAAGATGATGCCTGGTAAAATATGAACAGGTCCCTCCGTGAGCGACACGGAGATGCAGTTGAAGCAAACAGAGAAGTGACTGAGCATGGAGGATGACATGAACAAACCTTAGTGTTTCTTTCGTCGCTTTCCGGACTTTACAACGGATCATAGGGAGGCCGAGGCGCTGATGAGCTTCGTAGCGATGACAACCAGAGAAGCCTGCAAAAGCGTGCACACAGAGAGCGGAATAATCTTTTCGCCCAAAAGAACAGTCCTGTGTTGTTTACGTATGCCAGTATGCCAAAGTGCGAGGATGATGAAAATGATCACGCACCGTAGTAAACTCCATCGACTTCGAGCACATCAATCTGCGATAAAATTCCGTCGGAAACATTACAAAGTCAGTAAATGAAGGTGCTAAAAGCATGCCGGAGGGGCGGCAGACAGATATGCTCATGCGGCTACTTCTCCAAACACCTGAAAACTCCATAGTCAATCTGAGCTTCTACTTCTCTTTTGTTCTTTGGCATAAGAGCTTCTGTTTCAGTCAGAATGCTTCTGTACTGGTTTGGTTGGTCCACGATCACATATGCTAAAACAAACACCAACTCCCCAGTTCGACTCCAGCCCCATTGTGTACTCACACACACACATTGGATCGACGAAATTCCACATGCTGTCTTAACCCTGATCAATCTTGTCTAATCTTTAAAAAAAGAATGGAGAACGAAGGGTCTGGATCATTTACGTACAGGGACTTGGAGACCGATCTCCCGGATACTGTCCATGAGGTCCTTCACCTTGACCGGATCATTCGCCCTCGTTCGCATCAACGGCCTCCTGATCTTGTCCAGCGGCAGCTCCACGATCACCGGCCCTCCTCCTCCTTGGCCCTGGCTTTGACTCCGACCCGGAGCAGCCCCTTCAGAATCCCAACACACCCACAACAAAAGAAAGCAATTTTAGCAAATCTAATGCACAGATTCAGTCAATCAAAGCTCGTCCGTAATCCGTCAGCAGAAGCAGACGGTGGCCGCCGAGAGGGGCGATGATTGGGAGATTCACCGTTCGATGAGGCGGAGACGGAGAGGCTCCTCCATCTGCCCGTCGTCGGGAGTTGCAGCACGAAGCTCGCCATTTCTCAACTCCTCGAGCTCCTCGTTCGTCTGCTCAGCTCTGAACTGAACCTGACGTAGACGACTCCGTACTTTTAAATATCTTCAGCTCAGAGACGAGAGGTCTGGGATTGAGCAAAAGCAAAACTTCGTGGAGGACTCGAATTCTTTGAGGGTGTGGTTTCGGTTTGTGGACCGTCCAAGAGTCAACGTGCGTTATTGGGTCTTGTGAGTCACGTGCGCAATATGGGACTCGCGGGACTGTCCCGTGCACGCACGTGAAAGTTGTGGACAGGTGATCTTGTCCCGGGCGACAAACTCTCGACACGACACGAAAACATGACTTGAAATTGAAGTAGAATTTATCGAGCGAAATCCGAATTCGACTCGATACAATACTTTCACATGAGTCAGAATTTGATAGCTCTGAAATTGACCCCAGTATGCACGATTTTAACTCATTTTTGGAGAATGATATTTTTTTTTTATGTAAGTGCATTAGAAGCGATAAAATTTATCGCGAAAGTGCGATTAAGTCCCTAAAACTTAAAAAAAAAGTCGAATTAAGTCCTAAAATTTATCGGGAAAATGCACTTGAGTCTTAAAAATTTCAAAAAATACAATCAAATACTAAAAACTGTCAAATTAATTAAATCAAGTCCTTTCAAAGATTGCCATTTTTTAAAAATTTTATGACTCGATTACACTTCCGTGGTATGTTTTAGGATTTGATTGCACTTTTGTGAAAGTTTTAGAACTTTATTGCTCTTTCGTAACAAGTTTTAAGTTTTTATTGCACTTTCGTGACGAATTTTAAGATTTGATTGTCTTTTTTGAAAGTTTTAGTGACTAACCGCACGTCCGACAAGTTTTAGGGCTCTCAGCGTACTTATTCCTTTTGTTTTTTTATTTAAGCTAGATATTTTGACGATGAGGCAAAATTATACAAGCAACTCGATGTCTCGAAAGGATAAGACGTGGTTATCGACGCGTTAATTGGGGTCTTAATGTGTTGAGCTAAACTATTTATCGGTTTTAATTAAGGTTAAAAAGCTATTCATAGGTGATTTAAGCTTTATCGGTGATTGCTCTAAGTTGGTTCTATTCTCATTTTATTGTGCAAATCTGGTAGAGCCGCCATATTTTTTATTAGGCATAAGTGTACCGAAAGTTCTAAAATCACGAAAGTGCTAATTGAGTCATAAAACTTTTAAAGAGTACAATTGAATCTTAGAACTCGTCACAAAAGTACAATCGAGTCCCAAAACTTTCAAAGAGTACAATCAAGTCCTAAAACTTGTCACAAAAATGCAATGACAAAAGTGCAATCGAGTCCTAAAACTTTCAAGAGGTTCAATCGGGACCTAAAACTTATCAAAAAAGTGCAATCGAGTCTTAAAAATTTCAAAAGTGTAATTAATGGGAGGGCTTGATTTTACCAATTTGATAAATTTTAGGATTTGATTGTACTTTTTGAAAGTTTTAAGAATCAATTGCACTTTCCAATAAGTTTTAGGATTTAATTGCATTTTTTGATAGTTTTAGGACTCGATTGCCCTTTCATGACAACTTTTAGAACTTCCAAACGCTCATCTTATATATAAAGTTACTATTGTACTTATGCCATGTTTATAAGTAGTTGCATTCGTAGTTGGGTCTAGTCTTGGAGTCATGCTGATCTGGTGAAGACATAATCGAAATCAAGCTAATTGATGAAACCTTTAGCGAGTTGAGTTCGAGCTTGGCACCAAGAAATCAAACTCCATCAAGCTTGGGCTTTCCCTTGTTCTTTTTATGTGTTTGGGATGGATTGTGTAATCTAGGAAAAGTTACAAAATAAGAGTCTAAAATGCTATCATTTTCTCAAATAAGACTATGTTTGATCGTTTGAATTTCATGATTTGGATATGATAAGATAAAAAATTCGGGGATTTGATCATATTCTATCTCTCGTTTGGTAGATCGCGAATTTAAAGTCGGATATCTTTATATCCTATCATTTTCATTATTTGATAGAAGTCGTATATCAATACAAAGATTCTTGACTTGTACCATCCGAACGCTCTTCTCCGAAGTCGACACGGCCGATCTGCGGCCGCTCGTCGAATCGGAGCTTGAGAGGAACATCAAATATCACCAACATTCCTACATTTCAATCGGTTAATGAATTTAGTTATCCCTGTACGGGAGTACACCGGTAATAGGATTCGCGATCTTAGTTGCATCGAGCACCTCATCAAATTCGAGGCATGGGATCCATCCTTTCTTGGGCATATGGTCGATCTCCTTGGCAACTGAATCATCCGATAGAGAAGGGAGGTAGGAAAGGGTCTCGAACTTCTTGTTGTTGATCGAATTCTATGTCTATGAAAAGGAACAGAAGCAATTGAATCGCAAAAAAAATAAAAAGGAAACTGATGGTTAAGTGATATGAACTTCAGTGTAAGTCCATAATAGCTTTGGATCATTTGATTATTTGTGCAAAAATTACCTTCATGCCGCAAGTTTTAGAACCATTGAAGATAGTTCTCTAGCACCATCCTACAGAATCTTTTACCGGGAACAGCTTAAATTGTTGTAGTTGCAAGCCAACATATCTTTGATCCGACGACGGGAGCGGTAAAAGTCGATGCATACAAAGAAAATGTTCGGTTTCATTCGAGGCCGAATATCATTCTAATGAAATGAAGTCCCTCCTTTATTACTCTACCAAAGAAAATCGAAAAAATTACCTGTTGAAGAAGTTGTCCGCCACCGGCGAAGAGGCGGGCTTCGCAACCGGAGTGGCGACCTATGGCCGAGAGAGGCGGTTGGGCATGGCGGAAAGGTGGATTGGGCTGGGAGGAGAGTGGGTGGCTTGAGTGATGAATAAGAGAAATTTTATTCGGCTCTATCCCACCTCCCCTTTAGGATTATTTTATCCCCCTTGTATGCTCTCCATATCTTCTTTTATCTTGTCCTAGACAATTATCAAACACAGGATATGATAAAACATATCATATCCCGAGTTTTATTTAGATGATCAAACGCAATCTAAGAGCTTGAAATGATCCTTATTTAAGGACATAAAGTGGCATGACAGGTTTCAAATAAAAATATGAAGTAGCCATAACTATTTCAAATAAAGGTTTGCCTTCCTCGATTGGCCGACCGAAACCCTCATATCATGAAGAAGATGACAAATCAAAGGTATTTTCGTCAAAATGCAATTTTGACATAATTTTCGATTAAATTAAATTAAAAAGCAAAATTTAAAACAAAAGAAGGAAATACAAGAGGGAGAGTAGCAGGTGACGAAAAAGAAAGAAAATTTATAAAATAAATAAGCGGATAAATGAAGAAAATTTAATGGTGAGTCAATCCTTTTGATATTGTTACTTATTCTTATTTGAAATAATGAGTCTTATTTCAAGAAAGTCTATCTCGAGTTTTTATTTGAAAAAATGAAAGACTTTGAGTCATTATTTGAAATTTTTCTTATAATCTATTCTAGCCTAGTTAAAATTTGAGGGAATAAAGTGAGACAAATTTGTCTTTAGGCGGGGGAAAATAAGAAGCAGAAGAAATTTCAAGGGGCCTAGAAAAAATCGACGACGACATCGGCCATTGCTAGTGAAGCTGCAACAGTTATACCTCCCCTGTCTTGTACCCAAACCATCAATGGCTGCTCTGCTTCGGTACTCTTTTTCTCTCTCTCTCTCTCTCTCTACCCTTCAGTCTCGATTGCAGGTGACGAGAAAGCTCCTTGTTCTCTGCTTCTGAATGCGATCGTTTCTCCGCAATTTTGTTCTTTTCTTTCCAGGAGTTGTGGAGCAGGTAGCGTCAAGGCATTTGCGATTCCTAGAATCTCCTCTCGACCTCTCGCTTCTGTAAAATTCGTTCCTCCGCTTCGGTTTCAGTCCCGTCGCAGGTGCTTTCGTCCTCCTTATATTGGGCGCCGCAAGATTTTCTGCTGTTTCCCCTTGTTTCTTCGCTGTGTCGGAAGTGGCAAAAATGGCTTCTTTTTGAAAAGTTGGGGATAGAAGCATGATCATCCTTAGAAATCCATTTGAGTGGGTTGTTTTTCATATAGTTGTGATAATTGGTCTTGGCAAGAAAACTTACAAGGCAAAGAAGATAATCTTGTTGGGTCTGTAGAGCTTTACTGAAGAAGCATCTTGCTCTGTCCTGTGCTGTGACTTAAAGAAATGTATGTTATATACTTTATCTTGTGGGATTCCTGTCTTTGCTCAAGCTGTAGATTGTAGTCTCTTGCTATTCCGGGTGTTGGGAAATTTGTTTCTTGCTACTGATGGAAAGACCCTTGATATCCCTCTCAAATTGTTTGTATTCCTAGATCTTTTTGTGTCAAAGCGACAAGCAGTGAAGAAGAGGCTGCCCAAGCTGCTGCTGCAGTTGCTGACACAGGAGCTCCGACCATGTATGATGTGTTCTATTCTGACTGATTTAAACTGGTTCATTTTGATATTTATGATAGTATTTTTGTTCGTAATTTGGAATCGGATCCTGAGTTTGTCTCTTCCTTTCCTTTTCAGATTTGACAAGATCATAGCTAAGGAGATTCCGTCAACCATTGTGTATGAGGATGAAAAGGTCCTAGCTTTTCGAGACATTAGTCCTCAGGCACCGGTTCATATTCTAGTTATTCCAAAACTCAGAGATTGCCTTACGCATCTCGGAAAGGTTAGCTATGGTTCTGTTGTTTACCTATGGCTATCTCTGATGTTATCCGTACATATTAGGACGCGTGCCTACTTTGCTTACATGGACTTACAGTATCCCATAAGATGGCTACTCCAACATAAGATGTATGGCAATCTCATCATTGAGTCATGTAACTTCATCAGCTATCAAGCTTTAGATTATTACCCCACTCTATCTAGCAGTGTTGAGAGTAATTAAGCCATGATTGAACTGGTTTTGTTCTATGCCTATTCACCTTCTATAGGATCTATACCAACAGAATGAATCTCCGCAGCAGGCTGCCTCTTCTATCCTATGTTGGAAGATAACTAGGCTGGCAATGTAATAAACTGATGCAGATTCATAATGTCTATGAGAACAATCACCATTCAGCACAATAATTGAAACATATGGCGAGACCTGTAGATATGCCTTTGATATGAATCATGATTCATTTCATCTCAAGAATAGCCCTGCCATCTCAAATGATATAAAGTGCCTTCTAGCAGCTCCCTCTCCTTCTCTAGACTGGGTTTTTTGGTATGTTAAAACACTTTGAGACGGAATCTACTTCACAACTCTTAGTGAATTCCCAAGATGACAAGAGTTCCTTGCGTATATGACTGCACTTAGCTGACATAGCTATGAAAAGAAGATGATCTCTCACATATTCCTACTGATTTTATTGTGAAATGACCAATCGGTCTACTCATTCATGCGGTACCTTTCAAGAACATCAAAGATTGGAGATTTGAGATTTTCTCCTCTTAGAATCATCAAATTACATGTTGAGAGGCTATATCTCTCCTTCCTGTCCTCTTATAACCCATTTATGCATGTAAAAGTCCAATTAAGACATTCCAATGGTGCAACCTGCTACTTAATAGCTGCCCAATACGTCCTACTTAGCTTAGTTTGTAGCTTTCTTTTGTTACTTTTTTTTTTTTTTTTTGGAGATTGTGAGGTTTTGATTTTCCTTGCTTCTCTGCAGGCTGACGAAAATCATTCTGAGATACTGGGTCGGCTCCTCTATGCTGCCAAAGTGGTGGCTGAAAAAGAAGGCATTCTTGATGGATTTCGTGTTGTCATCAACAGTGGACCAAGTGCCTGTAAGTTTTTCGGCATTCCTTTTTCTGCTGATTATCTCTTGCAACCTTAAGTTACTTGAGAAAGCATGTAAAACCTCTCTCTCTCTGTCTCTGTCTCTGTCTCTGTCTCTCAACAGGTCAATCTGTTTATCATCTTCACCTACATGTCCTGGGTGGTAGACAAATGAAGTGGCCTCCTGGTTGAAGTTGAACTAAGCCATATTAGTCATCACCATTTAGTGACCTATTGAGATGTATTCTCACGATTCTTCTGTTTCTTTTTCGCTCACTCATCATGTAACTATGCTTTTGAGGTTTTCCTTTGATCATAAGATCGTATAATGTCTGTCATGTTTATGGCCATCCGAGCAACATGTGGCTTATATATGCTATAAAAGGATTGACGGTACTACAATCACCACGTTTTTATGGATATGACTAGCTGTCCCGTGTTAAGCTTTAGTTGTACTTAACAAATGCACATGAATCATCATCTGATTGTGCCACTATACGTGGACAAAATCCTTCTTTGGTTTTAAATCTAGGGTTGGTAAATCATTTTAGCTTCGTGTCACTTTGTGTCAACTTAAACATCTTGATTTCTTTAGACCCAAAAAAAAAAAAAAAAAAAACCTTCTTGATTTCTATTCTATATGCCATATAACTTGATTACGTTGAAAATGTGTATATTTCTGTCAATTTTTGTCAACGTATGAAGCTTGTGTGTCATGACAAATTCAAATTCTCTCTATAATTCGTGTTTTATCTCGTAGCAAGCTCTGTTTGAATCCAGTCAAATCATTATTGAATGATTAGATGAAGCATAATAACCAAGGGAAAAATGAGACCCTAGTCACACTCCTAATACATATGAAAGAATAGACGCCGGAACAAGTGAAGGGCATTCTTCAAATTTTCATGGAAACTTGTACCAAGGTCAGTAGGTATAAAGAGAGTTTTCCCATAAGGTATATACTTCACAGCCGTACGGACCTTAACTAGTGCGTAAGAGCAAGCAGCCTACAAAGATGTCAACTCAAGCATCCAACATATGAAAAAGAATAAGGTATACTCTCAGATCTTCTGTACAATGTACATTATGTGAAAAAAGTTACAGGCAGTAATCAATCTTTAACTTAACTTCCCTATTCTGCATCATCACAAGTCCAGAATCTATAATGATCTGCAACTGCTACCCTGCCTAACAAATCCTGAAAAATCCTCTGCCAAGGGTGTGGTGGAAAGGAGGGTGTCCATTGTAAATGGTGTACTAGCAAGAAAAGAGGATAAATTAAATGCACCGATGCTCCTTGACATTTCTAAACTCAGCTTTGAAGGGTGTCCTACAGATCGTGGTATAGTTGCTGAATCAAACACGAGCTAATTCCAACACCAACTGGCCAGCACTCAAGCGATTTTAGTGGTCGGATATCAAAGTCACAAATAAGGCTCGCGTCATAGAGTAGAAATGACCCCGGTCAGGTTCGAACACATACAGGAACAGTCTGGTTCACTCATGTCCCTTTTGACAATCCTCTTGTCACGGTTAACCATCAGTTTAATAAGTGGTAGCTTCTGTGAAATTTGCCGCCAAATTTCATTGACTGTTCCGTCTGGATCACCATACTCGTAAAATCGCTTCACCTGGATAGATATGAACGAATTGGGAGAAAATCAGTGTAATCCGACTTTTCTCAGCTTTAAGCATTTAATGCTCCGTCACAAGTTACAATAATCAATGCGGCCAGAGCACATAAGATAGAACAGGAACACAAATTTTCCTAAATGTAAATCGAAGTGAGGGACATTAGCAACAAAGCACGTGATGCAGCAACATAACCAGATATAACAAAAGTGATGCCAAAAGTCACTGCTGAGGATGAGGCATAATCAGTTCTGTTCAACAGTGATTAAAATAACAAATTCACCATATAGCCTTGTCAAGGAAGTTAGGCATGGCTACAACAGAAGAATCATGAAAAGTTACGAGATTGTGCAAGTGGAGCGTACCTCTTTTATCTCTTTCTGATATTCCAGAATCCTTTCTGTCGGTACTTGTCTCAGAAGATTAACCAAAAACCCTCGCTTCAGAGAAGAGGCAGTATCTACAAATATTGCAATTTTCCGATAGTCTATGACATCTTCAAATGGCAACTCAATGCTGTCACTGACGATAACAGGGACACACAAGCTAACTATAGCATCAAACAGCCGGCAGGCCGACGGGGTATCACCAGCAGGGTTGAGACAGAACTTGGATGTATGCATCCCCTGTGATGCTGCACGTCGACTCTCTCTAGATTGTGCACCATGTTTCATTACCACATCCTCTTCATCTTCAAGTATTTGAAACAGCAAATCACGAATTTTTCCTCCCTAAAAAACATAAAGAAATCAACAAAGGGTCCATAGATTTAAAAGATAGAAAGAACATACTAAGCTGATCCCAGTTAGTGGGAAAAGGTTGGGCTCGATATAATGATTCAAATTGATTGTCATCAGGATGAATCTCAATATCCAAGTGATAAGGTGAAAACCACCAAATTAACTACACTTCGTGGATGTTGCTAGGGTGTTGTAGGTTAAGTATGTTCTTCGTATTCTAGACTTGGATGCTAAATGAATTCGGTAGCATGTGTTTACGGATTGTTCATTGTTGTAGAGCTACATAATATGTCTCAGAGATCAAGTTCCAAAAGCAAGTGGAGGTAGCTTTTCCAAGGCTGCCATAGGGTGCCTTGTATTAAGAGGTGCACTAAGATGCTTGTCAATGCTGTAGGGAAGCTGAAGCACCTCTTTTGAAATGCTTGCCAATGCTGTAGGGAACTGAAGCACTTCTTTTGAAACCTGAAGCCGTGGTTGTGCAGCACTCTCAAACTCTCATCAAGTTTCTCTTAGAGGGGATCAAGGATAATTAGACAATTATGAAGCAGTCTTGAACTAGGAGGAGGTAAACCATTACAAGAGATAAGATTGATCAGAACAGTTTTGAGAAGAAACAAGTGATCCAACCATTGGGAAGGACTCAGAAGCCTCTCCAAAAGAATCCTTCAACATGTAAATCCCACGAATTTACCAATTCAACGTGAAGGTGAAAGAGCCTAGACCGTTTGAACTAAGAATAGAGAAATTCATCAGATCAACCAAAATATAAGAAATACAAACAAGTCAGCCTTTGTGTTTATTTATATTATCACATTAAAGGAAGTGTTGCAACAAAAACCAACTCTTATTCCATTTAATAATTGGAACAATAATGAGGGAAGGCAGAAGAAAACCTCATGCACATGTATTTTTGTTTGGAAATCTAAAGTGAAAACTGAAACAATTCAGAGGTTTGAAAAACCGAAAAACTGTCTATCACCCATGTTCTATAACAATCAATTCTTGTCAAGAGGAGAGCGGTGTCACCATAAGTTATTTAGGGCATTGCGGCATTCAAACATGAGAGATACAACTGAGCATAGTTGTTTAAAACTGCAAATACTTGCACCACAAAAGGTTTCGCAAGATGTTCACAAGGAATTGCACCCAATTAATTTAAGTATTGCAATGCTCCACTGATACAGAAGCGAAACTAACACTTAACATTCGACTAATAGCTCCAGCATTGGATAATTAACTGAATACTAAAATTCCCTGTATCTAATTTGCTAACAAATCTTTATCATGTACTTTTAGCTAGCTTTGCTACCATATACAACAACTTCAGCACCAACAGATTCTACTCGAGTATAATTCCTGAAGAGAATGTGCAGATTTCCAATTCTTGAATGGACAATCTAATTTTCACGAAAATGACTAAAGAACACATTCAATTGCGAAACCGATGGACAGAACTTCAAATTTACCTCTTTCCGGAAACGGTTTCCCATAAAGAACAACAAAGTCTTGCGTTTCTCAATCCCAATATCACCACTGTAAGTGTTTATCCGATGCGAATAAGGCAAGATCACATCCTTCACCAGTGAGGCCTGGTCCGGTTTCAACCGCCCAAAATCCGACACTAACAGAACTGCATTCTTAATGCGATCCACAACCCGGTACAGCGCATTCGGGTCCTGAGCAATGATGACGTGATCCCACCCATTGTTCCTCTTCCAATACGCCTGACCCTCCAACCACTTCACCAGCTCCTCCTGCATCTCCTCGTCGCTGTACACTGGATCCGTCCCTGGGGGCCGGCCCTGATTCACAATCAAGCTCAACGAAGAGAACACCGGCAGGTAGAAGAGATCGGCCTCTTCGGGATCAGTCACCCGAGTGATGGGCGAGCCGGCCCGAGCCCTCTCAGACTCGGGTCGGTTCAGGTCCGCGAAGAGGTACCACTCCGCCATGTGCTGGTGCCCCGGGTACTTGAGGCCCGACGCGTCAGCGACGGGGGCTCCACCGCGCGCGGCAGAGTGCTCCCGGATGACCCCATAGGTGAACCTCTCAGGGAGCTCGTACATGAAGACCTTGACGGGGAAAGGCGGCGGCTTTCCGGGGTAATCCGAGGGGTTTTCTCGGGAAAGATGGTGAGCTCGGAACGAGGGGTCGACTTTGGGATCTGGGTTGAGGAAGGAAGTGAAGAAGGCGTAGAGACCGAGAAGGAGGACGATGAAGATCAAGGCTTGCTTGAGGAGAGACGACTTGCGAGCCATGAGGATCAAAAGGGAGGATTGATGGTGATTTGGGGACGAGATTGGGATCGCATTGGCGGGAGGTGAAGTGGGTTTAGGTTTTCTTGATTTCGCGGATCGTTCGCTCATCGGCTCAGCAGCTGAAACGCATCATGGGATGGGATTTGCAGAGACAGACGGACAGACACCACCATACGAGGAAGAAGAAGAAGAAGATGGGAGTGTCGTTGGCATTTGTCTTGTCTTATTTACGTTGGGAAGAACGTTCATTGGGAATGTCGTGAAAATAAAAATGGCATTTTGATCTTTTCTGTATGCATCATTCGGTCGGACGACTCTAACATTGTTATTGACATAGCTGAATTGAAATTGTATGATTAGAAAAAATCATCATCCGATGACCTACGAACTCGATAAATAACCATGTATCGATATCATTACTTATTAGTCATTTTTTAAAATTCTTTTATATTATCTATCTAAAACATTAATAACGAAATTAAGTTATTAATAACGATTCAAATAGATAAATTTGTTTTAAGGTCATTAACTATAGTGATAGAATTAACTTTCTATTATGACTTGCTTGCTTAAGATTGTACATGAGAAGTTGTTTTCCATGTAACCACTTTTGTTTGAAAAACCTAACAATTGCAAGATCATGGGGAGTTGACTATAAGGCAAAGCAAACCACAGGGGTTGACCGAAAATGATTGTGGAAGTTCAGTGGCAAAATGCAATCCATGCCGTTCTCTCCTCGCCTCTCGTTTCCTGTCTCCTTTTCACCGTCTTGTTCCCCGTTGCCAAAACAGAACAGGGGAATTTGATTGTCAGCCGAGAGGGGATCCTTCATTCCTACCGAAACCATCACCCAGAAAAACATCATAGTCCACTCCTAGATTGTGTTCTTTTCAAGGGCCATCTCTAAAGATGGAACAAGAGGTGTCGGCTTAAACAAACGCCAAGCACTTGCAGTTGCTGTCTCCATCACAAGCTGATAAACTCCGAAGTCAAAAGCTCCAGGAGGGAAGATCTGTCAGGTTGTTAGTTGTCCACTGGTAGTTTGGAGTACTGTCGTGACAGTTTGATCAAATATGCAGGATGACATTTGCTTGATTCACAGGAGGTTTTGATGCGGGTTCGTGTTTAAGAGCCCAGCATCGCGCGCACAGGATCATTCCTAGAGATCAGGTCACATATCTTCTTCTCTCCCGATTCTCCTCCTCAGTTCTTCCACGGTTGTGCGCTATACGTCTGGAGGATCTGCGAATCCCTCCTTCCTATACGAAAATGCAGGGTCTAATACTGTGAAGGTGGTTGGTCAGGGATCAAATTGGATGAAAGAGGACAGAGCATCGCCATGTCTCCATGGCGGATATTACCCTAAGTAGCGATATTGGAAAGCTCAACCACAACTGGAACAACGGGAGCACGTATGTTTTGCGAGTATGCTCACTTGGGCAAAATCTGCAGGACATCACTGGCAGTGGTAACACTAAACATTAGGCTGACAACGATGAGTCTGAGAAGCTGAAAGTTAAAGCTGACAATTTTGATGACGAGTTACCGCATAGCAACAAGATGCAAAAGTACAGAACGATGCATGGGAACACCCTCACAGACCTCTCATCGCTACATTGTGCACATGAATGATAAAAAGACTTGCGATTTTCTGAAGAACCGAAGGATATCGAGGGTTTAGGTTTGTAACTTTTCTGCAGAGATTTTCAACCTGTGCAGTAAACTAACTTGCAGTCATAGAGATGGATATAACCTCATTCGTCATTCTTTGAAGCTTTGCACCATCTTTGCGAAGAGGAGCGCAAGTGTGTCCTATGCATCCTTTGGTGTTTTCGCATCCTCTATGTCATGCCATAGCTCGTCCTCCGATTGTTACCACCAACATTCATAGCTTTTTTTGTCTTTAACCACTCCTTGAACTTGTCGTGATTAGTTGTAGGTGAAGGGTAACTACTTCCGACAATGTCCTAGATCTTGCAGAGCAAGTATAACTGTAAACTGATGCTCCAACTGGTGCAGTGGTTATGGCGGCGATTCTTTGAAGCTTTGCACCATCTAGATTGTTACCACCAACATTCATATTTTTCAGGTGCTCGCATAGCGGGAATTGTTCATGTTGATTATATAGTTTGACTGCAGAAATCGAAAGCCTTAATAGCTCTGGGGTAGACTTCTCAGGGAAACACGCTTTGAAGGAGAGGCTACTCATGGTCGGACGAGAATAGTATTAGTCTGACTATAGTACTCCATAACCTGCTCCAAGACACCCTTGGCTTGCATTCCTGCGGCATTCTTGATAGGAGAGTATTAGTCAATACGTTTGCAGGTCGGCTCTCCCAGTTCTGGCACCTGCCACGAGACGACCGCAGGATCAGAAAGATGAAGTTCACGGTTTGGAACTAGCCGGAGACTCGATCTTAACAAAGAAAAAGAGAACCAGAAGCTGCCCTTCAAATCAAAACACTCGTATTGTGAAGAACCACCAACCTTTCCCTTATCAGCTGAATGTCCCGAGGTGCAAAGTTTTGTTCTTACCATGTTGAAGACATGAGATAGGTTCCACATTTTATAGTACGATTAGCAGTAATTGGCAAATGCCTGAAACTGTCGAAATCAGCATGGCAGGACAAGCCTCCAAATGTCGTCGCGTTGACCGTGTGCCTCGAAGGGAAACTCATGAGAAACTGCACAAGTACACCAACAAAATCCTATGGCGCAGGCCTTTGTTTTTCACAAAATTCTTAGACATGATATCTTTGTCCTTCGGAGTTTGTTTTTTTATCATACCGCTTCTGGCATCAACATGATAGTATCTGGTGGGGGGTTGATTGTATAGGACATTGTATTAGATATCAATATGGCATTCCCACATGGATGTCAAAACTCCAATTTTACAATCCAGACTTGTGGCACTTATATTCTTGCATCCATGGCAGACGGTTCACATTGTTCCTTGGGAAGCAATGGAAAGGCTATTGATGCGGACATGTCGTACAAAGGATTTAAGGCCATTGCGGTGCCGAAGAAATGCTTTATGGTCAGGTTGTTCTTATTTTGGTTTTTTTTTAGATACATTTTTTTTTAATGGTTTGATATTGGGACTGGTTTAGATGTGTGTGTTGTTTTTTGGTGAACATTTCGGGGTTGTCGATGGGTGGTCAACCTCTGTTAGGGGAGGTGTGGTGTCCTTAACGTGACTTGCTGTTCTTTCATCTCTCTCTCAGCTTGGCTGAAATCTTTGCACCTTTTTCTTTAGCCTTAGACTGTGGTAATAGATCCGCCAGCTCCGGATTTGTCGTTGTTTTCCTTTGTTGGATTGCTGTTGATGACAGTGATAATGCAATTAGATGAATTCCTTGGGTTTTGGGTTCTGCGCCCGGATCGGAACGGAATCCCCAGAAACTGCCATTCTTCTCCTCTTTCTTCCACTGTTTGTCTATTTTTTTTTGAGTTCTGTTAGGATTGGCCACATCACCTCTTCTAAGCCACATTTTCTCTCTTGCCTTCTTGATTCTGCTTTGTTTGATTTTCTATATTCCATAAAACCAAATACTCCGGTGGTATTGTCCGGATGGGATTGAGCAGATGCCTTATACGGTCTAGCGTTGGTCAGGGACCAACTTGGTTGAAGGGAATGGGTCCACCGCCACCTGATATTCTTTTTAGTAAATGTTAAAGCTCACAAACAACTATCTCATCGAGTGCTACCTCCTAGCTACGCACGTTTGGGTGGTTGTGAATTTTCGATTAGTTCCTGCATCGGACCGGAAAGAACGTGCTAGGTAATTTTGAAAAAAACTTAGGTACATATTTGCCTAAAAAAGAATGTGGGTACGCAAATAACTGGCTCTATTAGTTTCATGATGCAACAAAATTGTCAATCATGACCTCCCGTTGCGTGTTTTGTGGTGCATGCAACTTCGAATCTCATGGTGGTGTTAATGATCGAACGGGCGTTTCTGTGGGAATGGTGCTATGTGTTCGATCATACCGAAAAAGCGAATTGGAGGAAGCCAAAGGTCACTGTCACGAGCAAGAGCAACCGGAATAGTGATTGGCATATCGTGACCAAGGAGGATCACGGTTGGCCTAAGGCCACGGGGTTTGGTAGGGAGACAAGAGACTTCCAGTCCTAACACCGCCTGTTTGGAAGGAATGCGAAAATTTCCTTCGCCGCGTGTGTCAAATGGAAGGAACATCAGATTGCAGTTGCGAGGAAAGATACCAAACTGTCTATGGCGAAACCATAAGAACTCGTGATGTGAGTGGTTCCCCATGTCACTATAAATGCGACCGAACAGTAACAATGGCAGCAAACATCATGGTGGCTGTTTGCTAACATGAATAGACGCTGTGTCCTTTCTTTTCCTGTCTTTTGTTTTTGTGTCCTGTGGGATGGTTTTTTCCCTATTTTTTTTTGATAAGGAATTTTTCTCCCTCTTACCTTAAACGATATTACATTCTCAATGGTACATTAAATTGACTTTTTTTTCCGAGTGCCATAAACTCATGCCTTTTGATTTACATCTCCTTCTTTTTACGACAGATGCAACTGCATGTTCATTACTATGATTCTTTTTTTTTTTGTCCATATAATACTTCTCGTTTTTGCAAAAGATGAAAGAAAACTTCAACTTGGCGAGTAGGATGCATACAGTTGAAAACCAGTGGACCCCGTCTGCAACTTCGGTGAAGCATTAGAGACAAGGTCTGCATGGCCCGTAAATATAGCGTGTCAATTGTGTGCATGAAAATTTAAGATCTAAACTGACCTTGGCATTGATAGCTCTGGCATTTGTACTTCTCCGGTCCATTCTGCGTCTTGGGCTGGTTTCGAATGCATAGCTATTGTCTTTTCATTTTTAGCTGCAATCATTCTTTATGAGGACCACTTTTATTAGTCTAAAGATCTCTCGTGACTGTGCACTGCCGTGAAATATACTCTGCTTCCTCATCGACTATCCAAGAAGTTCGGTGACGATCCACAGTTAAGAAGCCGTAGTTTCCCAACTCTGCAGCAGTTAACAACAGTTGCGACAGTTCCCTGAGAAGTTGTCCGATGCCTCCACCATTGGGCTTAGAAAACTCTCTCCATATAAGCTCCAACAGCTTAACTGCCGGCATATGCGCCCATTTCATATCGCGCATCTCCCGCGTACCTGCAACTGTATTTTCTGTCAGCCCAACTTGTGAAGGAGCTGTGGGTGAACTTTGGTTTGGAATAACTACAACTTAAAATGTTAAAAGTTTCCTCCACAACATTCCTGAACTGATGTCAACTGCATCTTAAGGTAAATCCATAAACAAGAAATGAACATCATATCAACACACTGAGCAATCTGAGAACCTCAACAACCATAGCCAAAAGAAGATGGCTATGATAGTGGTACCTACATAAAAAGCACCTCAGCCGCATCGCTAGCTGACTCCCACTCAAGAATGCCAAGGGCATCCGCACAAGCTCATGGAGAGCCGTTTCTCCATTTTGCATCCGAGCCAAAGCTAAATTGGGATGTTGACTAATCAGTCTCAAAGCCACATCTGGCAAAAGGGAATAACAATTAACAATAATAATGAAAAAACTTTGTCCAGAAATAAACTAGCTTCAGATTCTTTCTTGGGTGCGCAGAAAGAGAACAGAAAACAGATAGTTTTGTTTTCGGAAATATATATAGATTTTGGTCTGATTTGAGCTGACAATAGACGTAGTATCCATGGTACGTTCATATTAGATCTATAGTGGATGCACTAACCAAAGAGATTGGAACTGATGGTGGCAACAAAGATGTCAGTGCGATCCAAGTCAGTTAGATATCTGTCATCCGTGACTGACAACAGATACCGCACCATGTCTTGTTTCCCTAACCGGGCTGCAGTGCACAAGGGGGTTGCCTCGTTGCTTCCCCGAATCAGTGGAGAGCAAGGATTCTTATTGACCATCGCCATGGCTATCTCTCTAACTCCGGATGCAGCAGCAAAGCAGAGAGCAGTGTTCCCAACCTTGTTCCGCATTTCCAAGTCATCAGGCATCATCATCTTCACCAGTTCCTCAACGAATTCCCTGTGTCCCATGTCTGCCACGATATGGAGGGCGGTCTCCATTCTTCCCGTGATCCTGGCACGTACTGCTGATGGATTGCCATATAGGAATTCCTTTCCTGCTTTCCAGTCGCCTCTCAGTGCCGCACCAAGCAATGCCATGAACTCTGTCGATTATATACAATTGAGGGTCAGCAGGAGAGGAGGACAGAGGACTAAGTGACCAGGACGGCGCTTCATATTTTTCAGATACCGTGTGGGAATTGGTTGTCTACGGAAACTTCCGGTGCACAGAAACATGCTTGATATGTTTCTCCAGAAATCTCCGGGGCAGGGAAACATGCTTCAACGGAGAGGCTGCTCATGGACGGACGAGGAGAAATCTTGCCGCTCATTATGTTCTCTGAAGTCTACAATGTTTTAACACTTCCGTAAGCAGAATTCACTCACTAACAATAGTCATGCAATGTATTTGACAACATGTTTCGTGAGCCTGGGGCTTGGCGTTTCCTCAACAATAAGAAGAAGCAACACTTCCATACTTAGCAGGGGCGGAAGTCTGTGTCAAGGACTAAATCCCTGAACTGGAAGATTACAAATTTCCATCATTCATTAGCAGGGGTGATATAATCAACGAGAATAGTACTAATTTAGACTGTAGGTACTGCAAGATGTATGTGAACTAATTCAACCTTCACCCCAATGCAGGGATGGTTTCCTTGATCGGTCCAATTTTAAAAACATTTAAGGAAAGAGTTCATTCTCTTCACAAATCTGTGCCAAAGTGGATCTAGGCTCATATTCCAGCGGCATTCTCAATTAGAAAAGTGTTTGAATTCTAATACGTTTCCGGGTCGGGCTCTCCAACGAATTCTGGTCCCAGGCCACAAGGTACAAACAACGGGGTCAGAAAGATGAAGTTCCACAGTGGTTCAACTAGAATTTCACGGGAAGAAAGTACATATAACTAACGGAGACTTGACTTGAACAAAGAAAAAGAGAACCAGAAACTGCCCTTCGAATCAAAATACTCATATTGTGAAAGAACTACCAACCATTCCCTTATTAGCTGAATGTCCTGAAGGCGCACAAAGTCCTTACCATTTAGAATACATGAAGATAAGTGCCAATGATTACATTACAATTAGCATTAAATTGGCAAAATGTTGTAATCAAAATGGAGAAGAAAAACTCTCCAAGCAATGTTATGGCATTGGCCCCGTATGCTGCGTAAGGCAAATTCATGAGAAACTGCCCAAGTACAAAAAAGAAGAGAAGAAGAAGAAGAAGAAGAAGAAGAAGATCAGTGGCTCGTTGGTACAACAGTGCTTTTGTTCTTTACCCCCAACCAGAAATTCTAACTTTTAATAGTCCAAGTCTACTCATGAACTTGTTTGATTTATCCAGACGACAGCATTGGAGAAACCGTACAAGCTTTGTTTCTTTCATCATACATAGCTAGACTAGGATACAATCCAAACATAGATACTGTATTAAGAGTTATATACAAATAAATATCACTATGTCCCCTGGTTTGGAGGGACTTGCACGCCTAGTATCTCATAAAAGAATTGACCTGATTAAGGTATAAAAAAAAAAAATATGGGATTCCCAATGTTATTTGTAATGCTTGATTTTTTTACTAGGTCAACAAGGTGGTGGGACCCACCTTTAAAATAAATACAATAAAATACCTTCTTGAGTCTTCCACCCAAGCTCACGCACAGAAGGAGGGGGAAAGAAGAAGAAGAAAAGAAAAGGAAGAAGGAGAAGGAGAGAGGAAAGAAAATAAAAGAAAGGGCGCCCCCACCCGGACGCCCGTCAGCTCGTTCTTCTATGTGCCACAACATTAGGTAGGACTGCCTCTGTCCCTCCTATTGAAGTGATTTTTGATTTAGGCAATCAATTTTTAACGAGTGCTGTGTCTGATTTCTGGGATTGGCTGCTTTTGTTGAAAAGAAACTTTAGGATGTTATGGACCACCGTGATTCACGGATCTTTTTACGTTTCCGACAGATTTTCATTTGTCGCTCGTACAACATGACTTGAGGCCTGATTTCATTAGTTTGTTATCGGCTGGGTTGGCTATGTTGAGACTTTTGTATACGTCGATAGCTTGCATGTAGTGATGGCTTGAAACGGAGTTCGTGGAGGGATATGGCCCGATTTCATGCGCGCAGTGAACAGTGGCGACCAGAACTTGCTGCGCCCGTTCTTGCCAATTTTCGAATAATTCTAGTAGCCATGTTGGGATTTTGTAGTACATTAAAAGAACTTTCTTTGACTACAAGTTCGTTTAAATCGGAACTCGGGTGAGGGTCACCGTTTAAATTTGTGCGAGTTGCGCGTGGCAAATGCTGTCCGCTTAGGCGATCGTTTGTTGATGCGTGGGTGTCGCCTTGACTAGGCCTTTTCTTGGTTATGTTGTGTAGATAGTACTAGTTTTTATACCATTTTTCTATATTTGATAGGGTTTACGTGTCTCAGGCTTTGTTTGCTTGGCTTGTGTGTGTCTTTTCTTTTTTTTTTCAATGCATTTGAAGAGATAGTACTATATGTGTTATGAATTGAGAAAATGACATTTGTTGCATAAAAAGATCACTTTTTTTATCTTTGATATAATTTTATCATATGTGTTGTTGGTTTTGTACTTCTATTATAAGGATTTGTTGTTTGTTTTGTGTGTTTAACGACCCATTGAGGGGTTTGTGAATATCGCTATTATTTGGATATCCTTTGCCACGCATTGTGGGGAGACCTTGCCGGGGAATCTTGTGTTTGTCCGGGTTCGTGCTGGTTGAATCTTGGCATGATTAGCTAATGGATGCCATTGGCATATGATTTGATGGATTAGTCATGGATAAACCATTGATGTAAGTTTTGATTTTATCATCGATATTGATACTTTTGTATGAATATATTATGATAATATATAACTTGTTTTCATTATAAATGTTTGATATGTTTCATCGTAATGTAATATCTTATATTTTGAATATCAATGTGTAGTGTTGTTCGATCCGCTTAAAGAAATGTATTCTCTTGCTGTTAGCTCTTCCTTTCATCTTCCTTTCTTTCGTGTGGGACTGATACGTTGGATTTTGGTAATTTTTGCTCAGTGTATGTGTTTTTGGGTGTTCTTTATGATGTATTTATATCTTCTGGTTTTTTTGCTTTTATCTATATTGTGAATATATATATTGATATCGTTAAATTTTTTTGTCTCTTTAGGATCTTCTCCCTTTCTTTACATTATTAATAGAAGGCAGGACTCAAAGTATCAAGGAATTACACATGAATGTACAAAAAGAACTCGTTTGTGTGAATCAAACTCCATATTGCTTTCACAAGAATCACAAACACTTGTGAACAACTTGATATTCTTGCAGCATCTATAGTCAGACAATTCAGGAATAGTCTCACTTCGAAAGTGAGGGAAAAATGGCTATTGAATTAACGGAATATGTAGCTACAAAAAAGGATTCAAATTCACATTGCAAATCATGTTGACTAGAAAAGAAATTGCACTTGTCGAATGGATCGGGAGAAGGTACAGTTCCTCTGCGAACCATTCAACCAAATGTTAATTATCGTTTCAACGTGTCGCCACCCTCACAACCGGCATGTCGCTGGATAACGGGTTAGAGGTAATGTCGAGTTGGGGACCAAGGGTCCTCAATCGATGCGAGTTCTCCCAAACCCTTACCTTGCGCAACATAGGAAAATACAATCGAAATAAATCTATCTATGAAGTTCAGCTTAACCAGCAGCTGCCACTAGCCTATGAAAGATCGGCTACAAACCAAGTGAAGCACGGGGGCGTACTTCACTTCGTGCGCAGCAGAGCTGTGCAATCAGAGACTTGATTACACTAATTATCTAACTAGTGCCCTTTTGGTACCCTTGATTGATATGTTACCAAAATGAAGGCAACCTTTGACCATTTTATCGACCTATGCTGCTAAATGATGTCCATGCATAAGTGCGCGATCAAGGAAAAGTAGACATCCACAAACAATACGATAAAGTAAAGTGCAAGAAAGTAAATCCAATAAAGTATCAAGCACATGATACACATGGCCTCGTCATTAATCCACGCATACTCATCACTAAATCACCACCGCCGTTTGCCTCCACTCACCGGACTAGACTGCTGCCAGCCACCACCTCGAACCACCGGTTACAACCAACATTCCGAACATTCACAGCGGCACCGGTAACGGAACTAGACAGAAGCAAACCAATGCAAACACCTCAAAGGATCAACACCCAACCCAGTAATCCGAATCCATTTGTTTTCAGTGAACAGCCATCGACGACCGCAATGATGTGCAAAGCCCAGAACAAAGAGAATGGGGAGACACGCGGATGTAGCCACAAATCGTCGGAAAATAGAGGAAAAACGGACGAAATCGAGGATGTGTATTATGATTCGAAAGTGCAATGAAAATCGGAGCGTTTCGATTCGGGAAGACATTTCCCAAACGGGAATACAGTTTGCATTCAGACATTATTATAAAGATCTGGTTAATTTATCACATGTGTACTAGTTTGGAGTGTTTTTTTTTTTTTATGGTATTAACCCTTTATTCTTTATTTCTACACGCAATTGAAATACTAAGGACACTTAGCCGACCTTTTTTTTTTTTTTTTCTGTCGAGACTCGCCGCCGTTAGGGATCTCGAATTCGAACTATCTATGGAATAATAGGTATCGAAATTTGGGAATTAGGGGAATAAAAGGGTATTTTTCTCGTCTTTACTCTTTATCCATTTATACCAATAAGAATACTTTATTTTTTTTTTTTTCATGTTTTCCCACTTAATAAAAGACAAGGAATTCTGGCGGGGTCTGAACAAAAATTTGGTCGATGATTTCATATTATCGCTACGCTTAGTGAGTTCCAATATGACTTCCGGGGGATTAAAGGTGGGGAAATTCCACCACAAGTCTGGAAATTCGAAAATTAGAAAATGCAATCTCAATCTCTTTACAGCAAAATAAATCCACAAAGCAATTGTTTTGCCAGTTCGCTGGCAAGCCAGGCCGGTCGTTTAACATTAAAAATAATGCCACGTCGCACTTTCCAGCCACACAAATCGTCCATGGCACTGAAGTGGTCGATTTTTCCGGAGAAGTGGCACTCAGTGATCAACCGAAGCGAAACCGCACTGAAGTTATGCCGCTTGCGTTGTCCTTTGCTCCTCACCGTCACAACTTATGTGATTCAGCCGGCGTGACTAGCATCCACACGAAGAGTAAACAGTCCTTCAGCCGACCCTTTTGCCCGGTAGATCTGTCAGCCTTTCCAAGGTGATCCATCGGACTGTCCTTCGGCCAATCCTTCAGCCTGCAGGTCTGTCTCCATGACGCCAGTAAAAGCTACCCAGCATAAGATATGAAATCTGGTCAAGGTAATGTACCTCTTCAGGATACTCTAAACTCTTGATGCTCAATGGTGTTCTATCTAGTCCACAAATTCATTATTCTCATGCTGCTATAGCTTTCTGACAGATTCAACAGGAAAACCAACATCGATTTACTCATGGGAGCGAAGGTAATGAATTTTAACAACTCTAAAAGAGCGTGTTCAGCAAGTTATTTCGCAATGGAACATGGGACGAGCTACTCAGGCGTGCACTACGGCTGGGCCCTGGAGAGATGGTGCTGATACCGGAGGTCGTCATCATGATTTGGGCAGCAAATGTGGTGATTGAAGTTTACCTTTGGCCATGTGGTTGTTGAAGTTGAAGGTGGAGAATTGAGAGATATGGGGTATCGAAGCATTACGGTACAGATGCTCCGGACGATTCCCATGACTGGCCTTTCAACGAAAAAGACTCAATTTGAGTTGATATCGAGACAAATCATTCATGCTTCGCCTTGATAAAGCTATTCTCTAGCTCTCAATGCAAGCTTTATGGTGAACTAACAAAGGGTGATTGTGGCTTCTCTTGCGAATAGGCCAGTTCCACAAGAAGAACGTAGCATATCAGCCAGAAGGGGAAAATGAAGAAAGGCAAATAAGGTAATCGGTATGCACGAAGCTAAGGCGATCGGGTACAAGAATCCATGCCAATCGGCATCCAAGTACTATGAAAAAGGTAGCACTAAATGCAATAAGCATGGATGCTATAGAAAGAAACAGGGTGGTAAGGCCGATGATTAGTCTTTTCGGTAAGGATTCGAGAAAATCTTCCTCAGCATAGCGAGGTGAGGATGGACAGGAACATGAGTATGGATGTGACCGAAGAGAACAGCGCAAATGCATCTGATATGGCGAAGGTTACGAAGGCATTTGATCCCAATAAAATAGGTAAGCCCTTGTTGTCTGTTCCTCCTGGAACTGTGAAGATAGCGGCGAACATCACTGTGGTGATTAGCGTGGAAACAAGCATGCAGGATGATGCGGTGCTTTTCATCCAGTCCTCTCCTCCTTTGACCAGAGCCCTGTGCTCTTCCGTGAATAACATTCTCGGCGTTCGGTCATTTTTGTCCCTCATCTGCTTTGATAAAGGGTGTACAGTTTTCTCCACTTCCTAGAATTCAGGCACAGAAGAAAAAACTGTCACATACCCAGTTAAGAACTCCTCCCGTGTTATGTTCCTGTTCGTAGATTAGATTGGATGGCTCCTGCTTCAATATTTCAAGATGAGGACCAACCAATACTAATCTAAAAGAGAATGTCAGAGCAATTGCAGCAACTATCTAATTGAAACGAATACTAGACATGCTCAAAACAGGACAGCATGGCGGCAACAACAAGACATGAGACAATCTGAATCCTAGAAATCACATTCTCTCAAGAAAATAGCCGAGAGCTGAGATAAAGAGTGTGACAATACCTTGAACCATAGAAGTTCCCGCTGCATCTGAAGAGCTGCCCCAGACACGCTGTTAAGTTGGTCCAGAGGTGCCAGCTTTCCCGCCAAATGCAACAAGTTGTGATCGTTGGTGGGGTCTTTGTAGGTAGTGATCATATCTTTATGCGCCCGAGATCATGAATGAGGCCAAATATCTTTTCTCGGCGGTACATAACCGCAACATGGAAAATGTTACGGCTTTGCTCATCGACTTTCCATATCAAATCAGGATGAGAGCGAACAAGCTCAGTCACAAGCTCAACTATGCCGAACCCTGCTGCAATGAGCAACGGCTGCGAGGGATGTGTTAAAAGATCCGCAATTGTGGAGTCCTCCAGTGATGAAACCTGTTCGCACAACAGTTCCACCAACTGTCGCACTTGCATATGCATAGTCTTTTTCTCATGAACTGCCTTGATTCCTGGCACTATGAATTGAATTCAGTAAGAGAAATGAACTTTTTCCAGGGAAAACAGCAACAATGTTCTTGTGCCACCTACCTATTAACTCCACCGCACACCAAAGCTTCTTGAGTAAGTAGAGAGACACTGCACAAGTTTCACAAAGAAATAGACTCGTCATGACCTTGGCTGAACCTGCCGCCTCTTAGAAGATTTTTGCTAGCTGTCATAAGTTTCTTGTGTGGATTAGCATGCCTCGTGGACAAAAGGTTGACGACAAACCTTGATTTGTGCGGCTAATGTCGCTCATGACGAGTCCTGAAGGGAACCCCACCTTATATTTTTCTTCCACGCAAATCACTGAGAGGATATTAGACCAAGATCATTTTAGGGAGGTCAAAAAGGCAAAGTTCATGAAAGTACCGCCATCTCCTAATCTAAAACGCAAACATCGGACACACACAGAAAATATGTACACACATGTTGGAGAAAAATTTATATGAAGATTTCAAAGTAATTTGATACCTACATGGATAAAGTATCCTCTGCCAGGATTCCAATGAACTTGTGCTGGCAAATGCCGAAGGCTTCTGAGCTAAAATATGCAATGCAGTCATTCCATCATGATCTCGAAGAGTAGCTAATTCTGGTTTTCTCCGGAGTATGTTAAGGGCTAGGTCTGTGAGTATTAACAGGACGGATGTTACTCAAAAAAGTGATATCCAAGCAATTCTCGAGAGTCAATCAATTGAATTTTCCTCACCAAACAGATCCGCGTTGATTGTGGCAAGGAGCAGCGTCACGTAGTCCTCTTCAGTTAGATGTTCATCATCTGTCACTCGGAACAAATAGGAAACCATGTCCCTGTGTCCAAACAATGCAGCAATATAAAGAGGTGTCGCTCCCTTGTTGCCCCTCATCCCAGGTAAGTCCCTATTTTTATTCACCATTGTCTCCGCGATTTTGGCAACGCCAGATGCGGCAGCATAACAAAGAGCCGTATTATTACTCTTGTTCCGCAATGCTAAATCTGCGGGACTCATCATCTTGACCACTTCCTCTACGAAATTGGTGTGTTTTGCCCCGGCAGCAATGTGAAGAACCGTGTCCATGCCCTTTGTGATCCTGACATTTATAGCCCCAGGATGTGATCTCAAAAACTTCTCTGCACTTTCCCAATGGCCTTTCATTGCAGCATTATACAAAGGCGTGTATAAACTCGTTCTCATGGAGATATTTTTCCCTGTCATTAAACGCTTCAGATGTTAAGAGATGGTTTCTGTGAGTTCTAAAGAGCAAAGAGACTGAATTTGCCCGAGCCCGGAGAAAAAGTTTGAAAGACACGTGCCAAATTATGCTACCATCAATCGAAACGCGGTCGAGTATGGTTCTCTGATTCCTGAAGTATTCCACGCTTCGAGATACCATTCAAGCTAGTCTTCCAGTCAATAATAAAAGGTATAACAACATCGAATAATCAGTGGCATAGCTCTATAAGACAACTGGACCCCTTAAAAGTAGAGAAGACTAACTAATGTAGGAGGACTAAGAGCAGAGTACGGCCAGGATGGACAAGACTAGATTAATGCTTGAACCTACTTACTCGATTGCAACTTTAGAAAGAAAAAAGGGAGACTTTAACATTTGAGAGATCATGTTATCAAAGTTAGTGCACTTCCTAAATAGCTTAAAGCACTGAAATATCGGATAATTACCCGCGTCTAGTAACTTAAACATCTATTCGGATTGATTAGCGACGGTCTAAATAAGAGAGATCTTCTCCGATGTTATCTCCTGTCCTCTCCCTCCACTTCCCTCAGTTCAAACACAAGGGAGTGTCAGAGAAATTATGATCAAGTCGTTACCGAAGCCGGGAAACGAAGGAATTGGCGGGAGAGGAGCCGAAACTGGCTTATCGGCCACAGCTGCTCCATTCGATTTGCTGCTAGACGGCAGCACATGGTGATGAGGAGGAGGAGCAGAAGATGATGATGGTGGTGGTGCATGGTGGGGTTGAAGCTTCTCTTCCACGATGAGGTGCTTATCAACTGGAGCTTTGAAAGTCAACGGGGGTTGCGGAAGGGCGTGGAGAGCAGTGGCTTTCACGGGCCACGGGTGATGGTGTTGCTGCTTCTCATGCTCATCTCTTGGCGAAACACCAGAAAATCTCTCTGGGAAGCAAGAGGAGATGGAAGGAGCTCTCTGCATCACCTTGTTTTGCTGATCCATTGCTCGCTGAAGTCACAGAATAGTGTCTCTTCCTCCTCCTCCTGCTATCTGGTATCTTCAACAAGAAAGATCAAGATCAAGATCAAGCAGAGAGAGACAAGAGAACAGAGTACGAATGAGATGGACACAAGAAGACTTCTTAGGCTGCTGAAGCAAGGTCAATGGGACGGTGGCAATTTCCCATGCAACTAGGAAGCTTCCGAAAGCGCGGTTGAAACAGGCCCACTTGAGCAAACAGATGGCGTAGAAATTGTATATAGTTTCTTTGGTTCACACTACTGCGTGCTGCGATGAGGCCAAAAGTTGTACAAAGTCCCTAGCCCCACATCGGCACTTCGCCAAAAAATATTAAGGTGAATGTGATCTTGTCTTTTTTAAGATTTGCCCAATTCCTCTAAAAAGCGCAAACTTTAACTTCGGTCTCAATTCTAGCCCAAAATCAACACCGAGCTCTTTCCCCGCCACCGTATGCTGTGATTTCTCATCTCACGATACGTCGCATTTCAACTTTGTTATGCCATACTCATGAACAAAGGCTTGGTTTTTGACGTCAAAGTTCAAAGGGGACTTTCACTCGGAATTTTACCAGCTACTTCCTTTCCTTTGCTAGAAGATTGAGTTCCTTATGACTGTCATACAAGAAATTCAACTCCTCGGCATCCGAGAACTAGTACAGGCCTTGTCTGTTAGGATTCGGCGCACAATAAGGATATAGTAAAATATAAAAGCTAGAACGAGAAATCGAAACACAATGTTTTATTCCGTTTCACCCTTAAATTAGGATTACGTCCAAAGTATAAGATTCTACTGTAATAAGCACATTGCACTTCTCTGTTATATCCCTCATTTACAATAGAGAGATAATACATAGCAGTAGCTATTCATGAAACTAAACCCAAATTACCAATGAAAAAATATGAGCTCAAACTATAAAAGCTCTCTAGTATCCGGGAGGCGTTGCCCCCTTGAGAGACCCCGTCAGCAGCTCTACCGGACCCTCGCCCACTCACCAAGAAATGGGATTCCGTACTCGATAAGAAGTATGAACCACATCCTAATATTACCAACGTTAGTTTCGTTAGCCCATTTACCAACAAAAGAACTTTTCTCAAAGTAGTGAAAATCCTAGAAATCATTCCCTCATCGTTGCTTTTTGTTGGTCAACCTTGATATGGAACTCCTGAATGGTTCTAGCAAATGGGATTCAGCCCAACATGCGAAGCACACAATGAAATTCTGGTATCTTATCAAACTGAATTAAAATAGGACTGAACCAAGAATTATTTAAAAGGAAAGAAAAGACAGAGCAGCAAACATATGATGAAGAAACATCATGGTACAAGCCAGAAGTCCCAGATCTGGACTCTGGTCTTCTCCGTTTAAAGATCATGCTCTCATCGACTTTGAGAAGCCTACTACTGCAGGAAGTAAATAAACAGTTGATCTCCTGCATTTCTCTCCGTTACCCCAGAAACAAAAAGAGAACAATGAATGAGAAAGAAATCATTTTTCTCCCTTTGTGAATTCTGGGTGTCCGAGAAAAATGAATTGACCTGCTGACTTCCTACTGCTTAAGAGTCCTTCCCACCTACGGCCCACCAATCCCAAGCAAGAACTCAGTTTTTGAATTTGGCAGGCAGAAACATTTGGGGGTTGAAGCAGTTGTATCTGCAGATGCTATGCGAAAGAGGGAACTTTGAAGCTATTTGCAGGAGATGGGCCTCCCTCAACCTCGGCACAAGTGCATGAGAATTGCAAAGCCTCCCTGCTGAAGAAGTTGAACGCCAAGATTCCTGAAGAGAGCGACAATGTCTGCATCTACTGAGTCCCCGCAAAACTGCATCAAGTAGAGGCAAAGGCGTACGATACGTTGATCGGCCCTTACCATTGCGGAGATCGACGCTTGAAAGAAATGGAGGAGCTAAAGCTGAAATTCCTCCACAGGGTTTTCGGGTCAAAACAAGAACATGAAGTTGAACTAGAGAGAGTGATCTCGGCAATGGAGGAACTAGAACCCAGGGCTAGGAGTTGTTATGCGGACGAAGTTAAGATGAGCAGAGACGAGTTCGTTGAGATGATGGTCATCGATGGCTCCTTCATCCTGCAGCTCCTGAGGGAGGTCGGCAGCTGCCGTTCTTCCTCGCCCCTTGTTCAAATGTGGATGTTGCCGACGCTGCACCGCGATTTAATCAAGCTCGAAAACCAGCTCCTGATGATAGTTCTGTGTGAATTGCTCGATTTGATCGATGATAGTTCTCAATGTGAATGCTCGGTTCTTTCCCCGCAGGACCTCGCTTTGAAGTTCTTCAATCCGTTATTGTAGGGGGGCTCGCATATGAATGCGGCCGGTGCCACCGCTGCAATGAATAGGACCTGTCACTTTCTTGATCTTTTCCGATCAAGCATTCTCCTGGAGATACAGGATCAGGACTGGAAAAGGCGAGCGCGCATGATCCAATCTATAACCGAGTTGACGGAAGCGGGAGTGATGCTTGAGAACTATCATCGATCTGACGGAAGTAGAGTGACCGGGCATTGATCTGAGGGAAGGGTCCTGAAGATTCCACCCCTGCACATAGACGATCACAGAGGCACGTTGTTCCACAACATGGTGGCCTTCGAGCAATGCCACAAGAAATGCAAACCCGACGCAACAGCATATCTGTTCCTCTTCGACGGGCTCGTGAACTTGACAGGCGATGTGGAGATTCTCCATTACAAAGGCATAGTCCACCACTCCCTTGGAAGTAACTAGGAGGCGGCGAATTTGGTGAACAAGCTGTGCAAAGAAGTCGACTGGGACGGAGAAGAGTCGTATCTGCACAAAGTGGTGTGCGACAGCACCAACGTCCACTTCACGAGCAGGTACGCAAAGCTCAGAGCGCGCTTTGTTCACTACTACTTCAGCAACTGGGTGGTCGGGATTTCGATGGTGGCAGGATTGTTCGCACGTTATCTGACATTAATCCAAACAGGCTGTGGAGTTGCCGACACACTGGAAGCTCTGAAGGAGAATAGCTTCTGGGCATACCTAAGTGACTCCTTTTCTCTGCTCTTCTCTCGCCCCTCCACCCCTCACCCAGATCCAAAGGATTCGAACCAGGACTGAAGTCTGATGATGTATGATTAGTTCTTGAAAATAAATTTGCAGGCTCTACCGGATGTACCGGGAGCGGTAATCCCGCATTTAATAAGTTTTGTTTTACCTTTGTTGCATTATGAGTTACCAATGGTCTCTCTTACAGAATTCTAATGCGTTACAGGATCGCCTGTGAAAAGATTTGGAAAATCACCTGAAACGCCTTAGATTCATCTGCTCTATAGGCAGCAAACTAAGTTCCCGCTCGTTGAATTGAAGTAAGACAACTCTTGTATGTGGTATATTTTTAACCGCCTAAACATTAGAATCAAGAACTTCGATACTATTTCAAGATGAAAAGTGCTATATCCACCGACAAAATGCACATCGGACACTGAGAAATAATTTAGTTGTGATGGTGCAAAACTAATTCCAAGCAGCTTCCCATAAAAATCAGATACAATAGACATAGAGGACAACTCTAGTTGGAAAACAAGAAATTGGTCTACTCGTTACACTATGCAACAACACAAACTACCATGTGTATATCATTCACTTATATGTCCACGTAACGCTCAAGACAGACGTAAAAGGATATTTCTATGACATCTAAACTCGAGAGTCAATAAATTCTCATGAAAAAATTCAAGGTTCAGCCACAGGTTGCAAGACATTGGTCAGATGCCGTATTAAACTATAGATCAAAGATCTTAACAAAACTGGAATGCAGATAAATGCATGCGGCACAGGATTCACAAAACCAGAAAGTAGGCGAAAGCAGACTTCAGGTGACCAAACTATCTATCATTCAGATAACTTGGTAGTTCTCGGTGATCAAATGTGTTCTCTGAGAAAACTTGGGAGGCGATCCACCTCGCAGAGGCAAGATATTCACAACCTGACGAGATAAGAATATATTACATTTCAAACATTTGATGAGAAGTAACTGAACTAAAAGCAAGAATAATAAAGGAATCAACTCAAAATTATTTTCAGAAGAAACAGAACTATTACAACAAACCTTTAAGTCACTAAATGTGCTAGTAGCTGAGAACTGCACAGATATGGGGAAAAATACAGAAGAATCTGCTGGGGGAACAACAAACTCCATTGAGCCACTGCTGACAGTTCAAGAGTGCTTAGTGAAAGGTCAAATGACTCATGAGAATGGAAATACTCTAGCATAAAAATAGAAGAAAGCTATAGAGCAGAAAAATTAGGCCGGACCTGCGGTTTGAATTGTCAATAAGAACGATTGACCACTCCAAGATGGAATTTCTAGAGTCATATCTGCAAGAGATTAAAAACGCCTCTGTGACTAGTAAATGAACACAACAAAGGTACTGCGCCTTCTGACAACTAGCCAGTTCATTATTGATTGGGCAACTGAGGGTCAAGATGAATTTAGTACAAAATGAAAAGTAAGGGAGTGACACTTCATTTTTTAAAAGATCACAGACTAAAATAAATAAGGGGCCAAGCTTTAAGAACCGTTCGTAAGGCCAAGGGTTTCCCCAAAATTCTTGTTCTTTCTTCTGCACTATCATCTATGATGTGCGAGGAAATTAATAAAAAAACATAAATAGTTCAGAAAATCACCTCCACTCGCCATCAATCTGCCTCACATTAGGGGCTTCTCTAAGAGCTGGAAGTGGGACGGAAATCACAACATTTCTCAAATCAAACATTGATGAAGCCTCATATTCAATGCTTACATAAGTTTCATTTCCAGAAACAGAAGGCCAGCAATTTACTGCAACGATAATTGCATGTTAGTTACAGAACAATAGATTTGATGTTAATAAACATCAGAGATATTAACCTACTTGACAGAGGCACCATAGACTCATCAGTACTTTGCATTCTCCACTTCAGAAGACCTACACCTGCAGCATCACCAGCTTGACCAGTTGGAAAAGGCCGGTTTGGATCTTTTAGGCTTAGAATACTCTCATTGTTGAATAACTCTTTGTTGATGTTAGGATGTGTCTTGAAAAGGATGGCTGGATTACCCCGGTTACAATCTGAAAAGGATGAAAAACTCATAATATGCAAAGAGGCCATGAAACACCTGGAACAGGGTACATCACATGTTAAAAAGCATTTTGCGAAACTTTTGCATATGAAAATCAGAGGTTAAAAGCGCAATGCACTCTATGAAAGAGAGTCCACAGAAGACAAGATGCTCAAAGCTTGTCATTGTCTCACAGCCATCAAACGTGCATGTATGGGTTTATTTGTATTATATGGAGACATTACACGCAGTTTGAGTGATAAACTTATTTTCCTTCTATATGAAAAAGACTGTTCTTCAAAAATCGGTTCAACCTAAAGGATGAGCCTGCTATACATGAACGATGACGAAAATCAAAAGCCACCTATTCATTAGCCCGTTGACCATTAGTTGGGACTCATCAATGATACCAGTTTAAGAACAACAAAATGTTGCGAGATAACTATAAAGTGCTTGCCACCGTTAATTATGTGCAATTAAAAGTAGACTGGTCAAGTTACCTGACTTGCGACATACATAGAGGTACGTTCTAAGACAAACGTCCCATGGTGAAAATGCTTCCCACTCAATCCAGAAAATGAATGACTGGTGACATTACCACATTTGCCGGATCATTTTAAATGAGTGACCTAGCTGTACTTGGAAATTGCTTCTCACTGAATATCAGATTCTGCTTATACAGGCATGGAAAAGACGACGGAAGGGGAGACTACCTGAACCTGGATAAGCCCATCCTCTTGGTCAAGAATTTGAAGTGACAATGTTCCCTGGACATCAAAATTGCTCATTCCACCATCACGTTTGAGTGTCACATTGATTTTCTCCTCAACAGTCAAAGTGATGGGATCAGTTAGTGGAGCAGCAGCCAATTTAGATGCAGCAGCTTTTGGCTGGACATCTTCCAGAATTACTTCACCTTCAGCCTTCAAGCTTTCCAAGAACTGATTTGCCCGTTGGGTCTTACCAAGCTGCATACCCAGACCTTTGGGAGGGGCAGTGGCAGATGAAGGTGGACGGCCTGCAAAAAAATAGTCAAGACAAAGTTAGGGTCATGTAGGATACTACCTTCATCTTATCATAGCCAGAAGTATTGGAATTAATCCAAGCATCAATGTGAACATGACAAATTTCTAGCCAAGGGAAATCAAATGATAAACGTATGAAATGAATGTAACTTTACAAAAACGAGTCTAGAGATTGATAGTGATTAGACTTGCTGGCTCCTCCTGCAAAAGGAACTTTCACCAACACAACATTTTTTCCTCTGTGAACAGAAGGTTGATTGATCTTTCAAACTGTTTTGATGCCATATACCATGTATTCCTCTTATATCTTTTCTAACTTTCCATAATTGTGAAAAAAAAACATGTTTTTGACTGTATAATGTCACTTACAGATGGTAACAACTTCCAAGTGGACTATGATTTGAGATTTTTGTACAGGACCATTTCTGACCAGAATTTGATCAAACACATAAATCAAACGACAGATTGCATGGCAATTAGACCATAAAACTAGCCATCTAAAAACGGTTTCTTCTTCTAATAGTTAACACACATCTAGAGTTGTAAGCATCTCTAGGCTAGAAACCTATGAACATTTTGAGAAACAACCAGTAAACACCAAATCAAGTGGGAGGAACTTTTCGAGCAACAGAAATTTGACTTCATCAAGTCATAACAAATACTGTTGCATGAATATGTGGGGATGATCCAAAAGTTATCTACAAATACCCTTTCCACTCGAAAGCTTGAGAGAAGCTAACATCATTCAAAGTAGTAGCAACCCACAAGACTTAACCAAATGACGATTACTACCTCAGCGAATGTGAAGAGCCACTAACCTTTAGGCTTAGTAGAAAAGGAATCAATATCAGTGCTCGGTCCAAATCCAGACCCACTTCCAAAGCCACTTCCACTGCTGGAAATGCTCATCTCACTAAAGCTACTCTCGAGTCTTCCAGACCCCATGCCTTGAAGACCCTTAAACCCTCCTTTGTCACCTCTAGACTTCTCGATCTGCACAATATTGAATCAAATGTCTTGAAGATGGTTAACTATACAGGATAGTCATGGAAGCAAAAAGCAGGAGTCTTCAAAGGTCTCCAAAAGGTACCTTGCTTTTGTCAATCTCACTAGCTTTACGCTTCATAACATCCTTAGTTTCATTGATCTTGCTTTGCCTGACTAGCTTGTGCAGCTTTTCTTCGTGACTTTCCATCTCACAGTATTGCTTGACCTGCGCAACAGTGACATTTTCCTTGTGCCCAAGAGAGATAACTTCATCAAAAGCAAAAATCAGCTCAAAGGCTGTTTTGCCTATCCCATCTTCATCGAGAGATAAAGAATACTCAGGTACCTAAGAAGTCTTAAGGAATTAACCAGATTTAGGTTGACAGTCTGAAAAGAAATTGTAATATTCCTTGTTATTATGCCGGGCTCAAATAATAAAATTTGGAAAACAATTAACTCAATTTTTGGCATTCAGGAACCACAGATCCAGAAAAATCAAACGAGGAAAGGAAAAACAAAACGATAAAGATTATCTTAGATGATCCACCAAAAAGGATACAAGCTTGGAGAGAAGCCTAAGGGTTTCCAGATCTTCAAGAATGTTGCTTTGCTTGTTGGTAACAAGAAGCAAGTACAGAGCTTCTATTGGCTGGTAAACATAGCGAACATTCTCGGTTTCAACATATGTGTGCTGCTTTCCCATACCAACTAATTTCGGGAAAGCAGCAAGAAGACCCTCGATTCTAATTCGAGACATGTCAACAAACTGCCGAGAAACAAGCACTGCAAAAGAGTTCAGAAATATCAAATGATTAACTCAGGAGAATGAGGACACAAATCATGAAGAAAATGAGGTTGCTCCAAGGGACCGAGGAAAACGTATTTATTGCTGCCCTCTTCTAATTAGCTATATAGAGGATAAGATAAAAATAATGAAAGAAACAATCCAGTCAATCATTTTTTTCAAAGATAATACTATTGAAACAGAATGACTCACCTTTCCCAGACTTGCTCACTATAGAAGCTGCAAGAACCACCTGTACAGAGACAAACACATTGCAAGAAAACACTCAAAAACAATATCTAAGCAAACATTGTAATTAACTCTGCACATGCCTATAGAGAGTACACTTCACTAATAAACAAACAATATTAAGTCTTAGACTATATAACATGGTACAAAACAGGACTCAAGTTATCTTAGACCTCAAGCCACATATTCCTAAATGTAGGCATTAAACCCCATGCCACATCCTAGTCCTAGTCCAATAACCAATTAGTAGGTTACAAAACTTCAAATTGATAAAACCTCAAAAACAGATCTAGCATTTAAGTCATCAAACATATGACTTAAACAGTGAGGAATCTCTTCCTGATTAATTTACAAAGACGCTATACGCATGTTCTTCTAACATGGACATGAATCATGGCCTCATTAAACAGCCGATTATTGGTTCAACTCCAACATGACACATATTACATGCATCACGGTTTCATTAAAACAAATGCCATAGAGTAGAGAATCCGATAGCATGTGATGTGCAGGTGAGATATCCAAAGTTGCTTTCAGTGTAATGGGCTCGGATGAAATGGCAAATAGCCTAATCTCACCAGTAAATGGACTTCTGATGATAAATAACGAGACTAGATCACAGACCCACAACCTAAATAGCGGAATGAAAAGTGCTAAGGTTAAGAGAAACTGAAGATTTACCATCTTGGCCTTCGGACAAACAACCACTTGCTGCTGAAGACAGCTAAACAGGCCGTACCTACACACAATACAAGGAAAAAGACCTGTTAATTGAGAACCACCAACACTCGATCCTTGATCTCAATGCTGTATTATGACCCAGATTCAACCAATTACGCATAACCTAATCCAAAATCATCCCACCAAACATCGAACGCAAAGGATCAAACCCGCGTGAACAACCGGAATGCAACACTCAACATGTTCCTGGATCAACCGCATTCGAGGCAATGCCAAAAAACCAAGCTAACAAACGTCAGATCTGACGACTATGAACAGCACACTTGGCAGAGCTTCTAGTACAATTGCGGAGCCTAATTAAGAATCTATCCACAATTCCGAAGAGCATCGTTTTCGCATTTCCGGGAGTATTACGGGGGAGATCTGAGTGAGAGACGAAGCCGAAGGCAGCGAATTCATGAAGGGATCAACGAAGATCTGAGAAGCAGAATCGAGAGATCTTACCTGTTCGTCTCGTAACGGTAGCGCGAGATTCGATCTCGGAGAAGCGCAGAGAATTCTGTGAACTGAGCAAAATAGTTTTGGGGCGACGAACCGATTTATCTGCGCGTCTCGGAGGTCTGATTCGTGCTCGCAGTGAGAGTCGCCTTCGACTTCATGATCGCTTAATGGGCCCGAAAATGTCTCCCATTGCGGCCCATTTGTATCATGGGTTTTTCTGGCCCATTTGTATCTTATTTACTAAGGACATATTTGGTAACGTTTTTATTCTAAAAAAGTTATTCTAATTAGAATCAAATTTCCGTTCCTGAATGAGTTTTAGAGAATCAGAACATTTTTTATAATTGTATAAAATTTCTGTTCTCGGAATGAAAACGCATTTGGTAACTATACAAAATTTATATTCCGAAAAATAATTTATATTCTCAATTTATCATTTAAATCAAATAATTACGTATTCACATTTGATGACATTCCTCATATTCGACAATTGCGATTCTCTTACACCATGACATCATTTTGGCCAAAATAGGGATGCTTCAAATTTGTTCCTTGCAAGGATAATATGTTAAAATTATTTTTTTTCATGCTTCTCTTGAGACTATGCATATGCCAAGGATGAAAGAGGTGACTCTAATTATCTTTTATTAATTAGATGAATAAAATCCATCTCTATCACATAGGTGGCTCAATTTTATCCTCGGATACCATACAAATGATCACGAATGTAGCATGGTACTCCGGCAACAAATTAGGCAAGGCTTAAGAAAAATAAAAGGTAAAATCACCAAAAATAGGATTGGCCAGTTGAATGAACCCATTTCTTATTTTTTTGAAATTGTTTTGGAATTTTCGGGATTTTTCGAAACGATTTGCTCACGAGGGGAAAAATCATCAATTGGGAGAAATCAAAAGGCAAAATTATCAAAAATAGGACTAACTAGTTGAAATGACCTATCTCCTAATTTTTGAGATTTTTTTGGATTTTTTTCTTATTTTTTTTCAATTTTTTAGAATTTTCCATTTTTGGATTTTTTAATCACTTTTTATTATTATTATTATTTTATATTAATTTTCGAAATTTTTATTAAGAAAATTATTTGGACTAGGTCAAGTTGACTTGGCCCACGCCTTGCGGGAGCTCGACAAAAGTGAGAGAAGACTTCATTGCATCCTTAAAAGTGTTCTTTTTCTTGACAAGCAACTTTTTTTCCCAAAATTGATCCAAAAGGTGTTTTCGGGAGCAGAATCGAATCGAATCATTTGAGTTACTAAACATGTTTATGACTTTTTTTGTTTGGAGGAGCAGAAATGTTACCAAATTGGCCCTAAAGGTATCGTTAACGGGTGCTCTCGAGACACTAGTCAATGAGAAAATGTTTTCGTTGAACTATTTTTCAAGAAAGTGGGTAATTTTGCTGTGTCCCAATCACTAAAATGTTCATATTTTAATATAAGATACACAGACTTGTGGGATTATTGATTATTGATCGGATGTTTGTCTTTAGCAATTTCGGAAAAATTATCCAAAAAGTCCTAAGTATAGTGCACTTTTTTCTTATTCAATCGTAAACATTTTAATTTTCTCAATCGAGTCCTAAAACTTTTCAATTTTTGCCAACCGAGTCCGTTAATTTTGGCTGGAAAGCGCCGACGTGAATAGTTTTTAATAATATTTTTAATTTTTTTTTTTTTTTTTTTTTTTTTTTTCTTTTGAACGATTTTCCTTATAAAATACACGCCATATTATACTAGTGAAAGAATATTTCGACTTTTGGATCAACTTATGTTAATTACAACTTTTCATGAGCCTGTCGACCATATAAGACATCAACTAACATTCAAATACCAAATATATGATTATATCTTATTACCGTACAATTGATGGACAACTTGGGATAACATCCTTTTTAGGCTTTTTTATAATAACTAATGCCAAATTTTTCTTTTCACACTATTTAAAAGGAAATGACGATAAATGCCTCTCCGTATCCCGTACTGTATAATTTCTTCTCACATAATACTGAAAGAGTGCTTTTCCTTTGTAGAAAGTGAGATGAACGTCAGAATTTACTCATGAAAATATTCACGTTAATGTGGAGTAAACTATGAAAAGATGATAGACAGAATAAATGAATATCGGATAATTAAATATTATTACGGAATCCACTTTTTCGAGAGTTTGTAACTCAGAACATGTTGTTATTCTCAAAGACGCCCAAAAGACTGTTATACTAAGCAAAGCCCCGAGGAAAAACCAAATCACATCATGTGATTACACACCATAAAATTGACCATCTATGCAATTTGTTCCACGAAATCCATGTGTATATATATATATATACCCACAAGCAGATAACTAAGCTACACATATACTGTGGTCAACCTTTTGCAGTAACCAAAGACATAAACATAAAGTAATCATAAGTACGTTGCTTGTTTTTAACTGTCTGGTAAGAAGAAAACACAATCAAAAGCTGGCATCCAGCAGCATATAGTAGTGTCCTTCCTCAAAGCATCGCGTCCCCAGAACACTGCTCTCTTCTTTCATCTTCCTACTCTGAAATGGCCACAAGAAAGCCAGCAAAAGGGTCACAGTGGATAGACAAAACGGCAAAAATTAATTCGCATAATCAACATGAACATAGCCGAAAAACGGTTTTGCTGATTACCGCCGTAGTTCGAGGGCTGGAGAAAGTCCTGGAGGTTGGGCTGAGCCGGTTGGAGGCGGTATGGCTGAAACTGCGGAGGCAGGGTTGCGAGCTGAAGGACGCTGCTCGGCTGCTCTTCCCCGTAGAAAGGGAATTGCTCCAGAACGTGCTGCGCTTCCTCTGGCTTCGGCACTCCTCCTCCCTCCTGTTGATGCTCCATCGCCATCTGTTGCTGCCTAATCTATCATCGGGCATCGGTGTCGACATTGACCATAGTCAGTCTTATTAAATTGGAATGAGAAACATGTTTCGATAAGTTCTCATTTTTTCCATGACAAGATTACTCTCCGAAAGGAAAAACAACTCATAACAAAATCTGGAACACGGTGATATACAAGCTAAAATTGGTTTGAAACATTTCTCAGGATATTTTTGCGTCTTTTTTTTCTTCTCCTTTTAACTAGAAATGGGAAGAGGCAAACTAGCTAGGGTTTCGGCTCAGTTCATATTTCGACGTTGTTTTTGAAAGTTTATCAACTGAACCAAACATCTGTCACTTTAGTTCTATTGCGTAGCAGCTGTGCAAGTATTTTGCTAGTGGCATTTTAACTCACCAGATGATATATTTGATCGTTTTCATCCTGGAGCATTTTCTCCTGGACATTGTAACCATGGTCACAAAAGTATGAAACTTTGATTCCTTCTTGATATAGAAGAGACAAGAAATGCATGTAAACATAAATTTGCTTGGGAAGAGAGAGGACAGTCGTACCTTTCTCCGCAGATTGTCTATTTGCTGCTGCATCAGCTCAGACTGAATAATTCCCGGAAATCAGGGACAGCAGTTCGATTAGCATGTATATACAGGTGGATCAAAAATTTGTACAACATCGTAATTGGATCCCACGGACTGGTTAAGTCAATGGCGCTTCATAAGTAAGTGATTATAACCCGTTAAATAATTAGCTGTACTAATCGAAAAACTGTGCCGTTGGAATAACAAGCAAATCCAAATGCAAAAGCAGTCAATTACATGTAGTTGTAAGTCAAAAGCGCTTCACAAGTAAGTAATTATAACCCGTTAAATAATTAGCTGTACTAATCGAAAAACTATGCCGTTGGAATATCGAGCAAATCTAAATGCAAAAGCAGACAATTACATGTAGTTGTGAGTTACTATGCTACCCTTTTGGCTTCAATTCCATACTGGCATCTTTATGACTTTAACCATGATGTTTTTCCTCTAGATGTTAATCGCCGACATGTTCTCGTTCACCGTCTAGAAAAATCTTCTGAACAGCATAATTAATGTGAAAGGCGGTATGATATGCTCAGCCCCATTACCTTCCTTGCACGGACCTTGTTGATGGCGCACTCAAGTTGCTGCTCCATATGATCAAAGTCCTCGATCCGCATGTTGGTCAGATCGCCGGCGGTGTATCTCTGCACGCTCAGTTGAAGGCTACGCGTTTCTCTCCGTATCCTCCTCAGCTCATTCTGAAGCTGTTCCTGCAAAACGGTGTTTGGCGATGTATGAAGAGGATTAACCATCTGCCTTTTGCATAGTTCTCTTTAGGAGAGAGCAAAGATATTCCCATTGGAAATATACCTGCTCATTGTGCTCCACAATCTGAGACCCCTTTTGGCCGTGATACTTCCTTATGATTTCCTGCATGCTGCAGATTCAGATAAGCCGAATGATGTAAGAAAAATACGTCATTCTCTATTATACATGCCTAATTTCGGAGCAAGTTTGTTGAATGAGATGAAGCATCCATCCCTGCTCTAAGTAAAATAAATTGTTTACATATACTCGAAATGGAAATTAAATCAAACGAACAATTATAAGAAAGAAATTAGATCGAAAGTTATTGCCGTCGATCGAATTGTGTGATGAATGTCAACTAATGAACCCACAATAAATCACTAAACAACTGGGCGTGCTAACTCAAGTTATAAATCTCAAAGCAGTGAGAAGTCATTTACAACAAGGTAAAGACACTTTGATACCTACTAGATATTTGTTTTTTCTTGTTTCTAGTAACCAATTTAATCAGGAAAAATGTCCAGTTTCGTGATCTTCCAGTTAAAGCTAATCAAATTTTCAATATATTCCATCCATTTAAATTTGAGTAGCTTGAACGCATAGATACACAATTCAAGCTAAAATAGAGACATAGAGTGAACATTTAAGGATGAAATTGAAGAGAGTTGTCCGAAGAAGGAACCCTAGATATGGCCTCCCCAAGAGAGATTCAAGAACTGGGAAGTAATCATCACATACTTGATGCAGGCCCTTCACCCCAAAACCCCAATTCTCTCCGCAATAAAATGGATGGAAAAAAAAAAAAACCTACGAAATGAAAAACATTCTGGGATTTTTCTAAAGGCCACAGATGCAACTTGAGAAAAAGAAAAAGGAAAAAAAAACAAACAAATAACCTGGGAAAAGAAACCAAAAACCAGGTGTATATATAGATAGATACATCTATATTGCAAGTATCAATAGCTGCAAAGGCCGAGTTATTTGAACCCGAGTATCCGGGAAAAGGCAGAATATTTAATTGGAAGAACGGGAGATCGAGGGTTCTTATCAAACAACAATGATCTGAAAACTATGGAAATTAAAATGACCAAACTAGGAAGTTTATGCTAGACCGTGAAAACAAAAAACAAAAACAAGAAAGCAGATTCACCTCGTGGACTGACTGCAGTAATCAAAGAGCTTTCCCGAGCTGGAGAAGACGATGAGCCCGATCTGCGCATCGCAGAGGATGGCCAACTCGTGGGTCTTCTTCAGCAGCCCCGCCCGGCGCTTCGCGAACGTCACTTGCCTCGTGGTCTTGTTCTCGATCCTCCGGATTTCTATCTTCCCTCGGCCCATTTTTTTTTTTTCGTGCGGGAGGATTCCGCTCTCGATGTTATTGTTTTGCCTTGATGGTTGGTTGAAGCTGGAAAAAGAGAGATCTTTACCCGTTTTAGCTCCCCCAAGTTCTTAGGGTCATGTATTGTTGCAAGAAGGAAAGCCACAAACTCAGCAAATTCAGCATGAACACATTGCACCGCTGCTTCCGCTCAGATTTAGGAGTGCATCTCCATTTTTTGACACGCAAACAGGATTAAATGATGGAGTTGAAGAGACAAATTAAGGGCTGTCATCAGAAGTGGAAACTCATAGCTTCCAAAAAACCCTAGTTTGCTTGAGAAAGAGAGAGAGAGAGAGAGAGAATGGTATTACCTTCTTCTTCTCCTTCTTCCCTTGCTTGTGGGACTAGAAGACGAGCCAGAAAGCTTTGCCTTATGGAGTTATTGAGCTGAGCAACTCTCTATTATTAGACCAACTTTAGGTTACTATTCACCAAAGAGCCTCCCCCTGGCTTAACCCCAAATCATGCAAAAGGTCTGAGGTTTCACATGTGAGATTCTGATCGAGGACATGAATTTATTTTCATTTTTCTTTTTTAACCCAAAGTAATGATGATTTTAAGAATGTCATAGAATGCATGTGGTTGGTGGCAGAGAAAAAGAAGAAAAAAATAGATAGTTTCCATCTCATATTATCTTGGCTTTTAATTTACAGACAAGCTCTTGTAATTATACCCTTTCAAAGAAGAACATTGTTAGATTAATGGCCTTGAAATAATTGGGATTAGGAGACTAGTTTAGCTAGTTATGACAAAAGATCAATGGAGCAAACATGCTTCAGCAAAATAAAAAAGTTTAGCTAGGTATATTTTTTCCCTTACCTAGACTAGAAAAAACTTCAAAGAGAAACATATGGTATGAGGAAATATAAGACGTCTCGTTCCTTAATCACGTTCCTTTCGGCACCTCATGAATTGGCGTCACCCCCTTATTTCACACTGGTATCGTACCCGTGTGATTTAACTTTCAGAAGAGAAAACTTGCATGCATAGAGGTTATCAGAAGGACTTAGGTTGGACCCGACATCAACCGATTCTACATATTTCAGTATCAAATCCCAAGAGATTAGTAATACTTAGGATCAAATTGTCAATATCGATTGAACCCTAAAAGAAAAAGACTCCAAGGAAGTAATCGTGGTTATCTCATTCTATTTTTTTTTCTCCTTTTACCATGCATAATTACTGCATGGTGATGATGGCAGCATGTGGTAATGTTTAATCCTCGGCGTGATTAAGTGATCTTTCGCTATCTCCTAGTGAAGGAGGCAGGAACAAAAGGGTGCACGTCATACTGCGACTAGTAACCACTCTCCCTCATGCTCTGGTCCACGACCCAAGTGCTGCTTTTATGAACTTTGCCAGTTCTAGGGCAACTTTGAAACGTGGAAAGAAGACCAGGTTTCCATGAATGGGAACCCCAGCTGCCCAAAGTTTCCATTTTTGAAACGGCAAAGTGCGTGAATCTGATGTTGGTAGTGCCTGTGAAAGCTTTCAGAGTCAGTTCTTCTGGTTCGCGTTTACCGATTAAGGCATCGTTGCATCTCAAAGCAGCTGTATTAGCACCCCATCAAAATGTTTGTGCTTGTAATGAAGGAAACAAGCAGTGTTAATCGGATGATGAGCGCATGCGCGTTTGGATTGAAGTAAGCGGTGCCGACACGCCATCCTCAGAAGCATGTAAGATTCGACCGAGGAGAGACTACCCGATTTGGTTTCTCCGCGTTGTTATGTGCTGGACAGACTTCCAAGGAAGTTCAAACAGAAAGACTTGAGAAGTTTCCCACCACTTAAGTTCGTTCAGCAAAGGAAAATACGGGGCTGTCAAGTTTTGGGATATGCTTCCGCGGTCAATATTTTGGATGTTAGAAGCAAACCGAGAGAAGATTTGGATGTTAGAAGAGGACTTGGGGTAAAGGCAAGGTTTTAGGGTCAGCAAGGATTCGGGGTAGACACTGGTATCGATGGAGACCGGCCTGATCGGTTCAGTTTAAGGCCTGTTCAGACAAGAACCGGCCCGGCTCACATGAGAATCGGCTCGGTTCCCGACTTCGAAAAGTTGGAATTGGTCAATACTGATTAGGTCCTCGGTTTTCACGTAGGAACCGGAGATTCTAACCAAGATTAATAACGGGCTCAACCATGTCGGTTTCCTGCTAAACCAAGATAAATCCCAGCTATTGCACGGTAGAATCGACTATAGAAACGATTCTCTAAGACGAGCAATAAAAAAGCTCATTTTGATCCTAATTATCTTGAGATCATTAATTTCAATGAAACATTATCAAGTTCATCTAAAAGAAGCTAGTCAATCACTACGCAGTTTTAGGAGATACCCAGTAAGAAGCGTATCATCCGAATAGCTTCGCACACATATACAAAAGAATACCTCACTTAAAAAGGTCATAACGGGAGAGTCGATGCCTACGCTACACATATGTGACTCCTCATGGCCAACCAACACACGGTTTTGGAGCAGTGAAATACAAGGAAAGTCTGCAATTGATCTCTTGAAATGGAAACAAAAACACTTAGGTTATCAGTATTTTTTGTCTCTTGTACCTTAAATGGATCGCAAAAGCATATTGTTTGAAATCCATCTTCCACATCAAAGTCCCCCTTTGGAGGGTGATCAAAGCATTAAAGAGAGTCCAAGGCATGTGATCAAAGTCCATAAAGACGCTCAAAATTTGATATTTCACAGCAAGAGGTTAAAGAAGATTGGTTTTCCCTGAAAGGGCTTGGTATATAGTCAACTTTGCACAATCTATTATCATATCCGGCTTCCCGAATTCGAAGTGTTGTTTTTGCGACAATGTGAACAGCATTTGCCACCTTCTGTAAGCGTGACTAAGGATGTTACATTGCATACCATGTAGATGTGTTTTCTATGAACGTTTATATTAGTTCCTGCTGTCCAGTGATACAGCAAAAACAGCACAGAAGCTCATCACACTCGCTATAGCTTGTCGGTGAGTAAGCCCTTGGTAGAGCTAGTTTTATATACAATCTCATGAAGTTCTGATCAAGTAGTAACCCTAGGAAACAAATTAGGAATCATTACGATCAACCCTTTGTCTGCCTAGAACTGAAAGCTGCAGTTTCATTTGTGTCCATTTTCATTCTAGATGGCCTCCAACTTTCCTCGTGAAATTCAGCTGCTTCCTAACGTCATTTGACGGCAGATTAAACGTACTCGACGTGCGCGATCGCGCCTGAGCAAGGGTAAAAAAATGTTAAACACGTAGAACCGAATTATGTAGTTTCTTGATGTGGACCTATACCCGCAAATTGGAGGTTTAGGTGGGTGTGATCTTGAGACGAAGCTGTTACCTCATTCAGAAGTAAGGTGGTGTACATCGGTTTTAAGGCAAAGAAACACTCTTTTTCCCATTTTCACACCAACGATGTACATGTACATACAACGCAACCCAGAAGTTAAAAAGAAGTTAGTCTCACTTGATAAGATATTGAAGTTTTTCTGGGAAGTCTCAAACATTTTGCATTGATGTCAATTTAGTCCCAAAACTTTCAATTGTGCCAATTTAGTCATAAACATTTTTTTCATTTGTGCCAATTGAGTTATTCGATCAATTTTGACCGGAAATCGTTTATTCAAACTCCGACCGTCCTGTGTTTCCATGTCAACGCTGGTGAGAGCCACGTAAGACGATCAATGTCCACGCGAGTAATTTAACTCAATTGACACAAATGCAAAATCAAATTAACACAATCGAAAAGTTTATGACAGAATTAGAGCCAATGGTTAAGGTTGAGGACTTTTTGGACACTTTTTCCCAAGCTTTTCCATTACCAAACTCCACAAGATTATGAGATATGGAATGCCATTGAGCTTGAACAAAAAAAAAAAAAACAAACAAACCCTAGTTAGGGAACACTTGTTAGGAACATCTAAATTTGGAAGTAACAAAGGTTGGTCACCTAGATTGGTCCCCCACCACGGCTCCTTTTGCGATCATCACTCTCACCCCAGCTAGCTCCTGTCCCCTTGGCCAGTCTGCTGTAAAAATTTCAAAACCATAGGCTTTCCCAGGCCAGTGTGAACATGAAAGTGAATGCGAAGAGGCAACGCCACTGAATCGGCACGTCCAGGAAAAAGCAGGAGCGAAGAGAATTTGTGCTTTCGTCTGGAAACGGAAGGCAGTTTCACGTCGACTTCAACATCATCCTCTTTCCATGGCCTTTGCTGGCAAATAGAGCTACTTTCATGGTGTTTATATATATATATAGAGAGAGGTGTGTGTTAATTTGGGGGTGAAAATTACAAAAACGAAAAGTCTTGAATCTATTGATATTGTATTGCGCCAGTTTAATTTTAAACCTTATTTTGTCAATGTTTTTTATCGCCTTTTTGCCAATTCGGTCTATCCGGCCGGCTCTAATGTGCCTTTTATAATAATCTTTTAACATTTTTTATTTTTATTTTTTCTATTTTTCCCCTCCTCCTTCTAAATAAGGATGAGAAGAAAAAAAATTGGAAAATATATTGAAGTATTATGAAAAGTTGTCACATCAACGCCGCGCAGTCAAAGTTGGCCAAATGGACTAAATTAGTATAGATGCAAAATGTTTCAAATTCGAGTTGACCAAAAAAAATACTTGGGATTTTTTTTTTTAATATAATTTTCTCAAGTTTGGGAGGTATGACATTTGAATTTGTTTTTGACCTTGTGTTAACTGGCCAATTCCGGTGGGAGCGAGCCTCGCCTAGGCAACGGCAAGGCCGGACATTATCTTCGCTAGTGGCCAATGAGGCAGCCTCGCTCGCCCACAGCTTCGACAATCAACTCGAGGAAGAAAAGAAGAATAAAAAAAGGAGGAGAAAGAAAAGAAAAAGAAACAAATAAGTAAAAATTTCAAAATTATTAAAAATTTCCACATCACCGGTTTTCGTGCATAAGTGCAAAAGATTTAGGACTGAATCGTCACAATTGTAATAAGTTTAGAATTTTTTTTTTGCCGTTATTCCGTACAAAAGTAGAAAAACTACTTTCATCGACAAAATAAATTATTGGGTACCATTTAATGAAACAATTAAAAGAAAAAAGTATGATCAATAATGACATTTATCATGTTTTATAGTATTCAAAGTCAAAAAACTTGACATCACATTCGTGTCCATGGATGACAAGGACGCACTTGTATGTGTAATGCAACCTGCGGAACATGGGAAACTTAATCATAGTCTGCCCGAAGATATGAAAGCTTTCCCATTACCAATCCCACATGACTATGAGACATGGAATGTTTGGAAAATTATCGAAAAAATATTAAATTTTTTGTATTTTTGCCAATTCAATCCTAAACCTTATGAATTTGATAGATCCGTCCCTAATCCTTTTTACATTTTGACAATTCAGTTTATTAGTTAGAAATCGCTAACGCAAACGTCGATCATCCGGCGGTGACGTGAACAATTTTTAATAATTTTAATATTTTTCGAATACTTTAATTTAGTTTTTATTTTTCTATTTTTATTTTTCCTTTTCCTTTTCCTTTTTTCCTTTTCTCCTTTCTTTTTTCCCTCCGGTGTCGAGGCAAGGGCCGCCCACGTCGCCCCTAGCGAGAATCACTATAGCCCGGACGAGCGCCGAAGGGAAAAAGAATGGAAAAAAGGAAAATAGAAAAAAGAAAAAAAAGGAAGAAATAAATAAATAAACATGTCCGAAAAAATTAAAGTATTTTTAAAAATTATCCACGTCGGTTGCGGCGATGCCACTGGTCGACGTCCACATCAGCGATTTCCAACCAATAAGACTGAATTGGCAAAAGGTGAAAATGTTTAGAACTAAATCGACAAGCTTATAAGATTTAGGACTGAATTAGCAAAAGTGCAAAAAGATTTAGAACTTTTCTCGACAATTTTCCCGAAACGGCATCGAGCTGGAAAACAAACCCTAGCTAATTTCTGCCTTCAATTCCGTGGTATCTTTTTGATCCAGCTTCATTCCAGAAGAGACCTTGAGACGACTCCACTCAACATACGCTCATGAAATTAACAACTATTTCTCAGAAAAAAAAACAATCATCAATTTCTCCAAAGTCCGTTCGAAACAGCGTATGCCGTCCTCCGTGTCTCTCTTGATTCATTTGTTAATCTCTCGTGCAGGGCCGCAAACAAAAAGGAATTTTTTTCTCTTTTTCCTCGAGCCTGAGTGCACATGAAGCTGTGTGAAGTTGCAGAAACAAACCACTACTGGATGCAGAACTCAAATTCAAAGCAAGAAACCAAGAGAGAAATTTGGGCTTTCGCCTAAAAAAGGAAGGCAGTTTCACGTCAACTTCAAAACATCTTCCTCTCCACCACATTGCAATCTTCGGTTCATCAATTATACCTAATCACAACCTTTTACTTTTTCTTGGGACACAATCTTATTATCTGTAAGAAACCTAGGTAGTTAGGTCCCACATCCCTTAAATTTTTTCACAAAAAAAAGTCATAAATATTTTGCAATTGTGTCGATTCATCCATTTGGTTTGTCCGTGATGACGTGGCAATTTTTAAATTAACTTTTTTGATTTTTTTATTATTTATTATGTTCGCAATAATTTTTTTCCTGTGTTTTTTTTTTTCTCTTTTTTAGGGTTTGGGCTAACCAGCAACCTCCGCCGGCCCCTCGCAAGGGCCTGTGAGCCCTCTCCCAAGGGCCAACGGAGGTCATTGGCTCAAACCCTAAAAAAAAAGACAAAAAAATTTAAATAATCAAAGTAAAAAATATTAAATACTATTAAAAAATTATCACGTCAACTCCGGCCTGCCAAATGGATTGTAGTGGTATAATTGCAAAATTTTTATGACTCGATTAAAAGAAAATTTAGAACTGAATTGATATAATTATGTTAGGTCTATGATTTTTTTGATAATTTTTCTGGGTAAGTAGAGGGTTTGGATGGGGATATGTTTTTGGAAGTTGAGCATGAGATGAAAGTGGTTAGGTGTTGTGTAAACATGGAATGAGTGGAAGCACTGCTTTCATTGACAAAATTCAATTATTGGGTACTTGAATTATTGAAAACACTTAAAGTATGACGGATGGTAGAGTTTCTCAATTTTTCTTAGCAATTTAGAGTCTCAAAACTTGATATTACGTTCATGTTCATGTTCATGTCCATGTATCAATCGATAGAGATGGCACGAGGTTCCCAGTAAGTGGAAATCATAACCATTTAAGATGAGTCTCACCGTTCATTAGCGATTGTTTGTGATTATCGAAAGCGTACGCTTAAAAAATTATACATACGGAAAGGGAGAAAAAAGCCACTAAAAAATCCAAATTATGCCCTTGCTGTGATATATTTAATCCTTTGTTTTACATTAAAAACACCAACCATACATCTTGTGACAAAAAAAAAGCTCCAAACTGATGCCTAAGTGACGCATTTACCCTCCGTCAAGGTTCCGTCTAATGATGTTATATCCAAAACAATGTATTTTTTATTTTACTTAATCCACAAGGGCATAGAGGTGGTTAAATGGGTTGAGAACCCATACTCTAACCCATATTTAAGAGTGGATGTCATAAATGGGTTGCTTAACTAACTTAAGTGGGTCAAAAATTGATCACTTAACAACTTAATGGGTTTTAAATGGATTTTAAATAAGTCATAAATGGGTTATATAAAATATCTTAAGTGAGTCATAAACATATATATATATATATATATATATATATATATTTATTTCTTTTTTTTTTTTCCCGACGGGTCCAGGGGAGGTGCGGCAAAACTCTCCTAGCCCTCGGGCGAGGGCTACAAACCCTCACCAAGTCGGGCGAGGGTTAGCGAGGGTCGACTCGTCGGACTTTGATAAGAAGCAAAAGAAAAATAAGAATGACAAAAAGGTAAAAGGAAAATATAAAAATAAAAATAAAAATAATTTTTTTTTAATTATAAAAATTGTTCACAATGTTTTAGTACTATAATTTTTTTGATAATTCATAAATTTTGCTAAATTGGATTAAATATAGAAGTGTTTTAGTAATATAGTCGGATCGTTTATAGGTTGGGTCGGATGTTGGTTGTTAAATTTGTACTACATGACACCTCTCCGTGGACACCATATCAATATTGTTTGCTTTCCGACGTCCATCTTAACTGTACCTTACAAGTTTAGAATTTTTAATGTTAGAGAAAAAAATTCACGATAAATGTGTCATAAATAGCATAGTTTGGAGGTTTTTTGGTGACTTTTTACCCTATGGAAAACTGATATCATATGGGATTAAATGGGACGTTGAGCGAACAAAAGCAGCAAAAATAAAATAAATCGCAAGCAAAATAAATTGGGAAAATACAATGTGTACTCAATTCGACGTCTAATTAGCAATGTAGCATGGACACGCGCCTATTAGGGACATTTTTGCGTGTCGGACACCCTGTCAGATGTCGGTCACGCGTCCGACATGTCTGTGGGACAGCTTCGACTCGTAGTCAACGCGTGTCAAAAGTCCTGACACGCGATCAATGAATGGGACATGCCCAGACTCGCGTGTCCAGTGTGTACATTTAGTCAAATTTTATTTTGAAAACATAATTAATTATTCTTATGAAATTTTCTAATATAATCTCTTTCTCTAGCGTTGCTTTACCCCTTTTATGAGCTCTTTTCTCTCTTTTCTCTATTTCTACCCGATGTGGGACACGGAAATTGATTAAAAAACAGCCTCGTCTTCCTCAGGAACAGATGCATTGGGAGAAGACTTCACTTTTGGGTAAAAACCGAAAAGGGGCATCCCTATATGGGAGGCGAGCTGGACGTCGTCAGAGTCTCATAGACTGAGTGGATTTCTCCAAGAGCAAGATAGAGACGAAGGTCTACGGTTGGAAGCGTGCTCAGTTTTAATGTCGTTTAAAGAGTCTCTATTAATCCATTTCTCTCGTCAGGGAGTCATGTCTATCAACGCTTTGAAATGCGAAATAAAGAATGAGTGCGCAACCTCTCCTAGGGTCATGGACGGCCGATGAGTCTTGTCCTTCATCACCAGCCCATGGACCGATTCAAGTGGCTTTTGAGCTTTGAAATGCTGTCAAAATGAAATCAGGTTGTACACTGCAGAAAAGGCAAAAATTCAAAAGTTATTGTGGAACCAATCTTTTGAGTGTCATTGTGACTTCAAAAAATATATAATTAAATATATATTTAAAAAATAAATATTAAATATAAACGTGTCCGAAATTCTCTATTTTTAAGAATTCACTAGTATCGGCGTGTCGTGTCGTGTCGTGTCCCGTATCCGTGTCGCGTCGTGCAATATGTTAATTAGTAATTGACAAATTGTGGATCACATGGGCATTGTCCGGTTGAACCGGTCCATTCGATCCGGTCGGTCCGGTTCTCTCGATCGGCCCAAACGTACGAGCAAGCCCATACAAGCTTCGAGCCCATGTTTGACCAAAATCCCATCTAATCCCAACTTCTCTCTCTTTCTCCGTCTCTCCCACCCTCTGATTCTGGAAGAGAGAATCTCAGCTTCAGCTTGAGCTTGAGCTGATCGGCGCCGGCGGTGGGCAAGCGCAAAGCTGCTCTGCAAATTTCTCCGTTCATCTCCTCTTCTTCGCCGTCTTTGCCGTCGCTGCACTCCCTCTGAATCGTAAGTTCAGGCGAATCGCCGCCATCTAAAAACCTCGGATCTTGATTCCAATATCTCCGACCCGAGTGAACCCCCCAAAAATGGATCTTGCGCCGGAAGAGCTCCAGTTCCTCACCATCTCCGACATCCTCCGCGAATCTGTCGCCATCCCCAGGCGGTCCCCGAAGACCTTCTACCTCGTGACCCTGACCCTCATCTTCCCTCTCTCCTTCGCCATCCTGGCCCACTCCCTCTTCACCCACCCCCTCCTCAACCGCCTCCAGTACCCGTCCTCCGACCAGGCCGAGACCCGCCACGAGTGGGCCCTCCTCCTCACCTTCCAGTTCTGCTACCTCCTCTTCCTCTTCGCCTTCTCCCTCCTCGCCACCGCCGCCGTCGTCTTCGCCGTCGCCTCCCTCTACACCTCCAAGCCCGTCTCCTTCGCCTCCACCCTCGCCGCCATCCCCAGGGTCTTCAAGCGCCTCTTCGTCACCTTCCTCTGGGTCACCCTCCTCATGGTCGGCTACTACGTCGTGTTCCTCGCGTTCGTCGTGCTCCTCCTCTTCGCGATCGACACGCAAAATGCGGCCTTGCTGCTGTTCTCGCTTGTTGTGATCTTCGTGCTGTTCCTGGTGGTTCACGTCTATATCACCGCATTGTGGCACATGGCGAGTGTGGTGTCGGTGCTCGAGCCGCTCCTCGGGTTCGCGGCGATGAGGAAGAGCTACGAGTTGCTGAAGGGCCGGACCCGGATGGCGGCCATATTGGTTTTTGGGTATCTGGTGATCTGCGGGGTGATCAATGGGATCTTTAGTGGGGTGGTGGTGCACGGCGGGGACAGCCACGGCGTTTTTGGGAGGATCGTGGTGGGCGGGTTCTTGGTCGGGCTGTTGGTGATTGTCAACTTGGTTGGTTTGTTGGTGCAGAGTGTGTTCTACTACGTCTGCAAGAGTTATCATCACCAGGGGATCGATAAGACGGCTCTTCACGATCATCTCGGCGGGTACCTCGGCGAGTATGTGCCGCTCAAGAGCAGCATTCAGATGGAGGATATCTGATTGGCGTTGCCGGATGGATTTGTAAGTTCCTTTTTTCGGTGTTTTCGGAATGGATATAAAATTATTCTGGTGGTTTGTAACGGGTTTGTATTGTGTTATCCAATAAGGACAATAATCTTAGGAAGTCCTGGTTTTCATACCAGCTACCACTTTGTTCTTTGTTTCTTTCTTGTTTTACGTAGGTAGTGGTAGGGTTCAATCGGAGAATGTCAGTTGTCTTGATGATGATAACATGTATACCACGACATTAGCAGTTAAAAGGAAATTGCATAGTGTATGTCAGTTTTGAGTACTTTCCTGTGGTGTCTGTTAATTGGAAATGGTGTTCAGAGGCTGTTCTCTGTTATGTTTTATGTTACATTCTGCCTTTGTGCTGCCCAAGCAGCTTGTAAAATTAGTGGAATCAGTAATGGTTCCAATTATTAATTGGTGTTCGAGAGCTTCTGTGAGTAGCTTTTAATACAGATTCTTGTGGTAGCTGTACATTCCCCTATGTTGTGGGATTCAGATATGGATTAGCTTCCATTTATGTGGTTACCCTTTACGTTTGCTCTGCTTTCTAGTTCTACACTAGTAGGTGTCGGAAGTCGTCTTTGCCCTAGATAGATGTTCAATACGCAGGTGTCAACTCTTCGGTGGTCGATATGATACTTGACGGCCTTAAAACCAAAAGTAACAAGTCTAGGTGTAAAATGTGCTGGCATTGAATGATGGACTTTTCCCTGCGTAGAGGGGAGTGTTTTGCTACTCCTGTCGAAATTCATTGGGAAGAGTATCTGATCGGGAAGGGTTGAGCCATAGGTAGACCTCTCAGGCTAGCACTCAGAGAGTTTAGTGCATGCAGAGAACAGATTATGCATAGCTAAGAATTTCTTTTCCAAATACGAGTTGGAAGGAAAGCTGCTCGGAATCTCCTTCCTGCATTAACATCTGCATTGCCTCTTTAAAATGCAGAACCAATGGGGTTTCGATTGGCTGTTTAACATATGCAGATGGGCAAGCGAATAACTTTGATTTGTAGACGTAATGGGAGGAGAATGTGAGTTCTTAATTTCTAGCTTGGTTCTTTTGGTTCATGTGGAAAGGACATGTTGTAGCATGGTCCTTAATGTAGAAGAATTTAGTTAAGATGGTTTATGCAGAGTGCATGGTTCAAAACTTCAATTCTTATCGGCCAGCTATACTGCTGTTGTAAGAATTGATGGATCAGAACTCAGTTTTAGGATACAGAGATAGTTTTTCGCCGATGGATTATGCTTCTCGTACCGTCATACTTGCGAATGAACTCATATGCCATGCGGATTGAGGGCTTGCGCGTGTGGCATTGTATCTCGGGATTCGGTCGCTTTACCTTATTCTGCTTTTGGTTTGGTTTATTTTCCTTCCGCACACGGAGCTCTTAATGAATACTGAATGTGAAGCACTGGCGTTTCAAGATCCAAATCTTGGTTAACATCCATCGCTCCTAGCAGCCGAGATCTCTCTGATCAGCATCGTTCTATTATGGCTGACGGGCGACTGCAATTTATAGCACAGAGGGAGGGTGTTAATTTTTCGGATCGCAGTTTAGAACGCGATAGTCTGCGAAAACAGAACAATGCAAGCGCTTGGACTGTTCTTTTGGCTTTGTGAAAGAATCAGCATCAAAATGTCATTTATGCTGCCTGATGAGAAAAAACTGACTCCTCTTAACTTCATGCCGTTACCCTTAAGAACAGGCTCCTCTAAAGCATCACAAAAGATAAGCCATGCCCTCGGATTTTGAGGGAAGTCCAGAGACTAAGGAAAGATTAAGTATTTCCTCTTGATCATCTGAAATTCTTGCAATCGATATCCACCTGCAGGAATTGCCTGAACTTCTAATGACTTGCTTGATGCAACCTGGATCGACGGGGTGATCCATTTTTTCTCCTTCTGTGAGATTAATCAACCCAAGCATGTCTAGATATGAGCAATTTTTCTTCCGGCTGGACTGTATGCAAATCATCTGCGGAGTACATATTATTCTGGATGAAGCACTTACCTCCATGAAAGGCAGACAAGGAGTCATCTTCCTCTCTTTGTCCTCTAACAGACAAAGCTTCTGAACCCAGTTTCGGGAGGAGACATCTCATCGAGCGTCGCTCAGCGCATGATCGAGCTTAACAACTTCATGTGAGATCATACAAGATGAAAACATTGATTTTGATGCGGTCGAAACTCAAAGGTACATCCTCCTACAGAGATTGCTCTTCAACTGGAGGAAGTTTAAAAAGAAAAATTACACTAGTGAAAGCAAGACAAATCCCAAACAATTACCTTATTAAGAGTAAAATCAACACGGTTACCCTAAAGAGAATAAACAACACTCAAACGTCCTATAGAGAGCTAATGAGAACAACTGGACAGGATATAAGCATATGGAGAAGTGCCTCAAACATGGGATGAATCTCAATGAAGAAGGATGGTCAGGGACAAGTAGATCATGATATGCGCCCTGTTTGATGCACTGAGATGGCCTATCTATCCGCTAAGCACTGCCTGATTTGTTGCTGGAGCATCATGTTGCATCAGTGACCATTCGCATGGTATTCAAAGAAACTGAGATGTGGCAAAGATCAATTTTATTCATTCTGAGCAATAAAAGAAAATCAGAGCTACCTCTTTCATCCTTTGCATATGCATAGCCTCAAGAGAAGCATGACAATAATTTAGCGTATTATCCTTGCAAGGAAGAAATCTGAAGCATCCACTTTTTGGGTGGATTAGTCTCTCCCACAAGTCATGGGCTTGGTGTCAGAAACTTTCCAGAAATATTGGTAAAGAGATAATGTGACAGTAAAAAAATTTCATCAAAATTTTAGCTCTCTCTCATTCTTTTCCCTAAAAAGTACATTACATGGGTCGATTTTCCATCACAGTAAACTTTGTTCCTCAACAGTGCAGCAAAGAGCTGGATGCTCCACTAGTGCTGCCAACACTAGGGACGACTGCTTGGCAGTGACCTCATTGAAGCAAAGCACCCTTCACCAGCCTGCTTACGGAAACTGCTAGAGCTATACAGTCGAAATTTCATATTCAGGTTGCGAATCTCTAACTCCTCATCTTCGGATATCTCCTGCAGAAGCTGCACCAGCTTATCTGACAGACCATTTTAAAATACAAAGACGCAGAGCCACAACTACGACGACCATCCTGCCATCTTAGGCACACATGAGTCCCGGAGGTTCTCTCCTCAATCACCTGAATGAACAGCAAGCAACAACCATTCTCTTACCTAATTATGGCATAATTTGCAGATCAAACTAATCAAGAAAATTGCATACATTGCCACAGAGCTACATCTGGCACTTTGATAGCAAATGGAGTAGTGATTCTTGTATAAAGCTACAGAACAAACATAACAGGAACTATATTGGAGGTACCAACAAATAGGCCACGATGCTGAGTTGTAATACCTGCACATGACTATGTAGACATCTTCTCGGCATGTGGAACTTTCGGGATCTTATTCTGTCTTCTCCTGTATGACAAAGAAAATGATCATTTTTTCTTGTAAAGGATGACAAAGAAAATGTCCATAAACTGGAAAACCAACTTTGACTGAGGCAAAAGATTGTGCCCTTGTGGAGGAGCTGCTCTTCACCAACAACTTTGGACGATTGCAAAGCTACAACTCTCAAGGTTTACCACCAAGAGGTTGTAGTCTTAAAATGTTATAAACAGATTAAACACTGTATCAAAAGCTTACCTTCCTTTTAATATCTGTCTTTCATTTTCTTGACAAGCAAGCTAAACATACAGTTAAATGAACAATGTTCCAGGTCTGGAATGGTATACATCACAAAGAAAAGTCATCTAGGGAAAGAGCTATTTAAGGCCAAATGAAAGTAAGACTTGGCAATAACAAAGACAATAACACCCACCTCTAGATCGGAAACCCATCAAACCCCAGTCTTATCTTAAAGTTTCCATGCACATATTTTTACCCATTCTAACATGCGCTACGTCATACAGTCACGTCCTCTCACTAGAGCATCTGATGGCCTTAATGAGTTCGCCTTATACTAAACAACAAAGTTTCCCTCACAGCAAAGCAATATGCAATATCTAGTCAAGGAACCACAATCGAGAACGGCATCTAGAAACAGAAAAGGTCAATACTCAATACACTCACAATCACTCCTTCCCTCCCATCAAGTAGTTCCAGCCTACCAAAGCATCTGCCTTATAAGATCCATGACTGGAATACTGAAGTGGTAACAGAGGCATTCTGCCGATATCATAACTTGGCTTCAGGTACCCAAAAAGGAACAAAACATCCATGAAAGTACAGAAATGAGTTCATAAAGGGGAATCATTCTCAGGTTTTACTAACAACAAGATTGTTACTAACCCAAAGATGAGACACGTGCACACACGCATAGAAAGAGAGAGAGAGAGTCAAATACAAAATAAAGGGTTGGCAGAGAGTAAATGACATCCTGCTCCATGAAAAGCATTTGCAGAGAACTAATCCAGAGTGACTTACAAAGAAAATAGTTTGGCAAGTGACTGCGGTCTCTCATAGCCATCTTCCTTTTGTTCAGGCTTCTCTTTGGGCTTTTGTTTTCCTGCCTGCCTTGACTCTGGTTTCCAGTTAGCGACTCTCAGAGACTGACCCAATAACTCAGCAATGCCTGTTGCCATAGCTTCTGCCTTCTTAACATATGGAAAAGTTTCCTCCTCAAAGTGGTGAGACAACCACAGATACATAGACAGCACCTGATGTTTGGTCTCCAGATCCAAAAGCTCAGCATCATTTCGAGCAGAGCCCTTAGGCATGCCCATTGCTATATTAACAGGCAAGTTTTGACTATAAGCTGTGGCAAACCTCAGAAGATGATACATCGCTTTTGGGTCTCTGACATTAACTGGTGCAAAACAAAAGTTGAAGCGATCTTCAAGAGATAGCCCCGGGACCTTCTCCAACATGTTTGCAACCTTCTTAATATGGTCGTGCCGACACAAGAAGTACGAGCCATCGAGACGGCAATTTTCACCAAATTTCTCAAGAAGCTTGCAGAACTTAACATTGGGAAGTTGGAAAGCAAAGAGCTCAACCTGCTCAAAGAAAGGAAAGAGACCTGCCTTCTTAACTTCTTCAAATGGCTGCTTCAAACACTCAATGAGGTACTCTAAATCATTAAGTTCAAAGGCAGTTGTAAGCCCATCAGGATATCGGCTTCCTCTTCTACCAGCTCTTCCGGCAATCTGCTTCACCTGTGATGCGGGAACTGGCACCATCTTGTCGCCGTTATACTTCGAGAGAGTGTAAAACACAACCCTTCTGATATTAAGATTCAGACCCATCCCCACTGCATCACTTGCAACCAAGACATCATACTCATTGTCTTGATCATTAAACAAGTTAGCTTGCTGTCTTCGAGTCTCGGGTGGCAAGGCACCATATATGACACAGCAGCGGTGATTCGTATGCTTCTCAATTGCCAATTTAACCTCAAATATTTCTCTCCGAGAAAAAGCAACTACACAATCACCGGATCGAACATTGCGAAGATCCCCAAGCAGAGTCTTGGCTTCAACAACCAGTGGCTTGAATCTGTCATAGTGGCATTCATGCAACTCATCCCCAGTTTCAGAACATATTTTTCTCACCATATTCAGAACACTTGGATCCCCACAAACATGTATCTCATCAGCCTTAAGTCCTAGCAATGCTCTAGTCCATGCATAGCCTCTATATGGGTCTGCCATCATCTGGATCTCATCAATTACTGCCACATCGTATAAGTTATCAGTCGACACCATCTCCACAGTACAAGCAACATGGTTCGAGAAAGGGACATTCTTCTTTTCCTGCCCAGTGTGAAGACTACAGTAAACTCCCGAAGCATTCACCTTGTCAAACACTTCCATAGCCAACAACCTAAGCGGACTACAATAAACACCGTTCTTTGCTTCCATGAAGCGCTGCAGAGCATTGTACGTCTTGCCACTATTGGTTGGACCACAATGATATATTATCTTTCTTTTCATAGCTCGTGCAAAGGGAAACCAAGTGTGGGGCTTTGTCAAGTCAGCTGACTCAATCATGCTCCGAAACCGCTTAATCTCATCAGGAAATTCTTCTAAGCAAAACTCGACAAATATAGGGAACAAGAACTTAACAGCATCATTACATGGGCCAAGTGAAACCAAGTACATGGTAATATCGGAGGGGCGTTTCTCAGTGAAAAAATTTTGGAATTTGCGGGATGCAGTTGGGAAAAAAGACTTGCCTATGTAGATGGCAAGAGCCTGATTAGATGCCCATGGTGACTCCATAAAACAATGAAAAATATCCTGGAGGGTCTTATAGTTATCATGGGTCAGCTTCACGGGCTCTTCAGAATCACGAAGTTTCCTGTACAAATCCACAGGATCACGCAATCCCACATTCTTGTAGGGAACGTCTATAGTCGAACTAACACTACTACTGCTTGCATCCTCTTCACCTGTTACCACATGCCATTCATCACTCGCATCCGAACTGCCATTCTCATCAAAACTAATGGGCTTGTGTGTGTTTTTCCCCTTCAAATCATCTCCATCCTCTGCGACAGCTAACAGGTCGAGGCACTCAGCAAATTTTAAACTTTCCACACCATCACCATTGTCCCCACCAATCACTTTGGAGCCAAAAATATGTGCATCCTCCAAATCCTTCCCTTTGTCCACCGACGACGAATACAATCTCGCATCAACAGCACTTACTACCCTAAAATACGGACTCCTACAAAGTAGATTCTTCTGAAGCAAGTGCACCAAACTCCTGGATGACGAGCAACTTCGAGAATCAAAATTTGGGCTGAATCGGTGATCTCGAGACGCCGAGCGGCCGGAATCGCCACCCGAACCGAAACATCTGTACGACAACAAAGCTCTGTTCTTGGAACCGCTGTCCTGCGAACGGCAAATACGAAGGAGGGAAGTGGCGGCACCTCTCCCCATTATCGAATACTCGCAAACACGGTAACCGATCAAAGGCTACGACTATCTCGTACAATTGCACGAAGCAGCGGATAAATCAAAGTTCAGCTGAGAAACGCAAAACATGAACTCAAAGATTGAACATTTGGCGCGTAACTGTGAGAGAAAGAGAGAGAGAGAGAGCGGAAATGGAGGGTAGAGAAACAAGGAAACCCTAAGAAAGAATGAATTGAAAACACCATGTGCAAGCACGAAGATTCATGCTAATGGCTGTGCTGCACGCTCGGAGCTAGAAAATTTTCCGGAGAAAGCTTCGGAAGGAAAAAAGGGTTTCCCGGGAAATCAAGAAAGGAAGAAAACCAAGTCGGGTCGGGTTAAATGCGGGTTCTTGACAGCCCAGAATGAGGATCGATGGGCTTACGTGGGCATGGGCTTAAAAATAAGTACAATTTGACTTTTTCTCCTACTTTCTATTTCCATTGCCGTTTGTTTCGCGGAAAAGGAGTTTTTTTTAAAATAATTATTTTATTACTTATAAAAAAAAATAAATAAAAATATTTTTATCATTTCAAGAAATAATTTAGACATAAACTGTTGTTGTTGTCAATGAAAATATTTTAAATTAACTAATTATTTCAAGATATACAAACGGTTATTTTTAGGAAAATTTTTTTCAAATTCTTCATTTTTTTTTGTGAAATAAATGGACACTAGTATCTTCAGAATGTAACTTAAAAGGGTTTGATGAAAATATTTTAAATTGACTAATTATTTCAAAATATACAAACGATCAATTTTTAGGAAAATATTTTTCAAATTCTTTATTTTTTTGTGAAATAAATGGACACTAGTATCTTCAGAATGTAACTTAAAGGGTTCAATGAAAATATTTTAAATTAACTAATTATTTCAAGATATACAAACGATCATTTTTAGGAAAATATATTTCAAATTCTAGATTTTTTTTTTGTGAAATGAATGGAGACTAGTATCTTCAGAATGTAACTTAAAGGGTTTAATGCAGTATTTTTCATTAAATCTTGCCCTCGCTAACGTATTAGTATTCATGTTTCACCCCTTGCTCTTTTAACTTTTCTTGCACTGGATCTGCACCAAAGACAGAGAGAAAGCCGTGATCGATCGTGGCTATGGAAGCTTCGCAGAGGAGATCGAGGGATGCCGGCGCAACTTCGCTAAGGGTGGTCGGGGGACGCCGGCAAAGCTTCGTCGAGGGTCCAATGACACCACCTGTGACTGCGACAATCAAATTCCCATGATTTGATCGTGCGCGAGGGCCACGCTCTTGAGATATTTGGCCGAGTGGTCTCACGCCTGTGATATCCAGCCGTTGCTTGGATGCCGACACACCTCGCAGTGGCGGCGCATTGCCTAGGGTCGCAAGGCCCCGACGTCACGGCGCCTGACATTTGGCCTCCGGTGAGAATCATGGCCTTGGAAGCTTTGCAGAGAGAAAACCATGGTTGATCATCTCTTTGCTCTCTAATTTCTATAAAAATATTTTTACAAATTACTTTCTAAAGTTTTCTTTTTTATTTTTATGACCAAACAATATATGCATTTATTGAAATCTTTGGAGTCAAATTTATTTATCCAGATGCAAATCGATAAAGTCAAAGCTGTCCCAAAGGCCCCCATCCATAATATCATGATAAGGAAAGGAGTCAAGATTTGCTGAACCGTAAGTTTTAGAAGCCTCGAGATGAATAAAGGGCATGAAAGACGTCATATTGTCACATTCCACCCAAAAGAAGTGAAAAATAGAATACTAAAATTTAAATTTGGCAAAAATGTTTTTGACTAAAGGTAATATTAATCTAAGATACGATGCAATAAAAACAATAAAAGGACCGCTTTATTTGTACAGAATTCCTAATTCCAATGAAATGTATATGATTCGATATAAGATTTTTTTTAAAACCAAAAGCGTCCCTTTCGACTGAGAATATCAAATGATATTCCTAAAATATGTTTCATGGATAAAAAAAATGATCTCCGGTATCACTAAAAATTAAATATTTTAGTTGTTCAACAAATTTTTCAGAAGGAAACACCACCCTTTATTAGTTCTTATTTGTGGTGCACAATTTCGTGAAATATTAGGACATAAATTATTATAGGTAATGAAAATATTATTGATTATTTGAAAAATACTTTTCAAATCATTTAATTTTCGCTAAACAAATATCGTTTAAATGCGGCAATTTTAGACAACCTTTCTTACGTCATTTCTGTATTTTGCTTGAGTCTTCTTATTCTAAGTTGTAAAAGTAGCCATTTATCTGAGCAACTCTCTTGCAATGGTTTGGAGATCTGTCGACATCTTTGTCTATAGATAAGAAGTCAAACCACATTTCATCTTAATTACGTACTTGTCCTTGGATTATAGTATGCAACCTTATAAAATTTGTACTTTTCTTGTTCTATACATCATCTTCTATCAATAGGTGCGCTCTTCGACCCCTTCAACTTCATATTTTTAATTTAAACTAGCAGCTCCCGTTCATTTGCATCTAATCCAATTAATATGTGGTCACGTAGTAATAAATGCGTCAATGAGCCGGTTCGGCTTGGGTCCCCACATATACCCAATCCAAACCGAACACGAAAGGTATGTGTTTCCTTTTTTTTACCTTATATCCCGACTCGAGTTCCGACCCACATAGAACCCGAACCGATACGCGTATAAATAGTACGAATCGGTCGAGTTGCCGAGTTTCTATTCGGTGTTCCTGAATGTTTTTAGCTGTTCGGTAAACACCGATTATTGTTTTGATCTTGATGCATTTTGTGTCGGTTCGAGAAATTGTGATAAGCCCTTTTCTTTTTTTAACTTATTACTCGGCTCGAAATAATTCGAAATCTTTTTTTTTTTTTAGGGGGATTCAGTGTCGGGGTGCTATTTTTACACCCTTGTGTACTAACACTAGCCATCGAGATAAAGAGGGATGATACATTTTACTATCTCGAGAATCTGAGATCACTTGTTTTCATGAGCATCAAATCGACTCCGGTCAACGTAAGAGGTTCAACGTCGGGATTACCCAGCAACCGTGTTGAATGTTTGACTTTTGCTGCAACAAAAACATAGTTATCATCTTGACCGAGTCCGTCTGGCCAAAAAAAAAAAAAAATCTTGACCGAGTTCCAGATTTTTTTTTTTTTTTGGGCCTTATCTTTCTTCCTCGTTCCAAACCTAAAGGTACATCTATAAATTACGTAAGTATGCTTTGGGTCTTTCAGTTAGATGTGACTAATTTAACCAAATAATGTCGCAAACAGACTCGTATGATGGCTCTATTTATTTCGTGAAGAATAAATAATTCAAAATATATTTTTTATAAAATACAAAATATTTTCATTATTCACGAAAATATTTAGAGATAAATTGTTGAAGATAATAAAAATATTTTCAGTTGACTAATTATTTCGCGCGATAAAAACAATCATTTACAAGATAATATTTTCGAAATCCTTAATTTTTCGCGAAAAAAAGGAGCCTATATAATTTACGAGAGGTTTAAGGCTCACTTTGTTATTGAAAAATGAATGGTTTAGAAAATAATTTCATGAAAGCAATCGTTATATCGCTTGGAATAATTTGCCAATGCAATTTTTTTTTTGTTATTGATAATAATTTATACTTAAATATTCTTCGTGAACAATGAAAAATATTATCGATCATTAAATTTTGTAAGTGATAGATGTAGCACCCTCACTCCGGGTACTACCAAGCAGAGCCGTAACGTCCGGGCCTTCATATCTAACTATTATCATTATTAGATAAATATTCTCATGCAACGGAAGATTTTAATTACTAATCAACTTGAAATCACCAAATGCATGATACAAATACAATATACCCTTTGAAAAAATTCTTTACAAAAGTTCAAATATTACAAATTTCGATTGCTATTCCCATCCAATAGGCGCCAAGAACAAGTGTTGTCTTCGCCACCATCTTCAAGACTCCATTCCATTTCTTATTCGAGTATTTGAAAAGATAGTCCCCAAATAGGGGTAAGCTAACAACAGCTCAAGTAGGAATAACTTCTAGCCTAACTACTAGACCGTCCATTCACTCATTCGGTCAAGCGGATCTCGATAAACGGAAAAAGCAATAGCACCTAAGCAATATCTACGATCCGAACACTAAAAGAAACTTCAAGATATTCTAGGTTTAATGGATAACCTTAACACAATGAACCCCGAAACCACGAATTCTTCCTACCAACCTCGTGAGTGAGCACCCAAATAGCGTTGACTCCATTCCACATCCAATTGGTGACTTCTCTGCCAATCCCACTTATATTTTCTACTCACTCAAAGGACTTAGCAAGTATATTCAACCACTTTAATGCTTGCTCGATTCACAATGATAAACAAACTAACCAATTATCGAACTAAAGCAAAATATAAAATTCAACATAGCCGAATATCATACGAACGTTATGATATGCACATGAATGAATGCACTCTCGGTTTCACCACTTACTACCTCCATTCCTGAATCAATTCTAATTCATAATATCATTACTTTTGCCCGACTTCTTTGCCGACCTTCATGGCAACTCCCCGCCAAGAAACCCTCACTTTGAGGCTTCGCATCAATACGTGGTCCTCCTGGCGCCACAACCAGGGCATCCCGACTCCCGAGGGAATAATTGAGCTCATAAAATATTTTCATGGCCTTAACCCCATTTGCTTATGAGTGTAATGTAATGCAAATTCAATGCATATGCAACACGCCATACAAGAATACATGTATCAATTATTTCAATCTAGCATAACCTTTTATATCAAGGTTCGTAAATAATCAACCCTTTGTGCAAGCCTCAAGACCCACACTACAGCTCTTGTGATAAACCAGGGTTGTCCCCGTCCTGTGAATCCACACATAGCCTGTAGCCAACTCAATTCAAATGATCTCAATTTCATGAACGTTACCGTCATTAGTATCACTAGCATCAATAGTACAATGTATTAGACACATTGGGCACCTGTCACATCTAGACCTAACCTATTCTAACTCATTATAACTAACCCACGCCAAATTTCATCAACCCACTCAAGAATTCCCTTATCTCGACGTTCAATAACATTGTCCATACTAATAATAACAACAAGAAGCTCAAGCAAAGCCCGTCGCAACCATGGCCGAACCTTCCCTTATCACGGTCCCATTTCAATCCATCAAAAACCAACGACAGTCCGAAATTATACACTGCGCGTGCGACCACGAGCTAGATTCGAACTCACATCCTCAACTTCCTCGTTCTAATTAATCTCACGGCCGAGCCCTCCTATGGGTCGGACGACTCAATTCAAACTCGGTTCATGGAGGTTCACACAATCAAACTACACATTTTTAAACATCGACAATTCACATAAGAACGAATGGTAAATGAGCGACATAGTAGTAGGGATAGAAGTTCACTTGCTAAGGATTGTGTACGAAATAAAACGAAGCTCGAATTCCATCGGACACGTAGTGGGTATCCTCGTTCAGCTTCTGTCCAGGTCGAACCCACAAAACTCGATTAGCTTTCTGGGCAATCTGATAACATATCCATGTTCCTCATAATCGTACGGTCGCGTAGGAGAAAACGGAGCTCAATTCAACTTCCGGAAGAGCTCATACGAGCATTTTTTTTCTCAGGCGCGTGCAGAAATTCGCAAGAGAGATAGAGCGATGGGCGACGGCTTACTCTAAGCTTTTCACTATCCAATTGCACGTTGCCTCCTCCCATGTTTGCACACGGCCCTCTGAACTTAAAACTTGACGAGGAAGGCATCTCGTTCTTAGGAAGTGGGATGATGATCGTTCAATTCTTGGGTTTCTAATGATGCCATCCGTAGTGGGATTATTGTAGAGATGAGACAAAAGGCAGCTTTCATGGTTTGATGTTCATGCACAAACACACGTCATTCTTCCCTCTTCTTTTCTTGCGAGCACATCTCCTATCTTCTCAATTTGCCGCCTCACTTACCCCTTTTTCTTTCACCTGGTTTGCCGTGGGTGAAGGCCAAGGAAATGAGTATTCATTGCTTAAGTCCTTCATCATTACTTGTCTAAGGAAGTTTTGGCAGCCATTTGTCATATGGCATGGTTTTCTCTCGTCCACTCCTCCACATGTCTACACGACCATCCACCCATTCTTGGTCTGCCGCCATCACATTATAAGGTCCCCAGATTTGTCACACAGTTATTATTTGACTTCTAACTTCTAGGTGCCAATCCACGGCAAATTTCACAAACGAAATAAAGAAAATGGTAGTCTTTTATTTCCCTTGTGACTAAGATTTGTTCATGGCATCTTTCTTTCCTTTTTCAATCTTATGCACCATTTACCTTAAGTTGCCGTCCCCTGCTTTGCCGAATTCACATGTGCTAGCCTCTACGTGAAGCTTTGGTGCTTTGTCTTGCATATGTACATAACATATGTACGTATATATGTCTATTTACACATATTCATAGGCGGCCGGTCGCGTGCCTATGGTGTGATTTGATGTATGGATGATTGTGAGATTGAATTCAGTATGGGGTCTGGCCGAGAACGGCTTTACGAATGGCCTTCCAAGATGAAGTCTGCTAGTTCTTTGTATGAGGAGGGCTGGCAGAGTTCACGAAGCTAAAAAAATAGGAGTCTTCCTTTTCCATGCTTCTCACAAGTGGGTTTGGGTGCTTAGCTTAGAAAAATATTGCCAAATGGCCATCCACTCATTTTTGCATGGACACAACCCCACATCTTCCTCTTTCAGCTTTGCACACCCCAAGCCACACTCCCCCCCTCATTTGCCGTGATTGACTTCTTCTCATGTTATATTACATCCTGCTTGTCGTGCTTTTGACGGTGCATATGATAACACTTCTACTTCTCAATTTCCCGCCATAAGTCAATTTGATAGAGAAATTCGTTTGGTAAAAATACTTACAGTAGAAATCCGTTTGGTAAAAAAATTGACTTATGATAGGATTTTTTGCAAATTTTGAGAATTAAAAAATTTTCACTTCGATCTAACTTCTCGGCTCCCGAATCATTTCTTGGACCACACCGGCCTCCGCCGACCACCGTTGCCGCCGACCACCTCCCGCCCGCCACCGCCACTGCCTCCACCCGACCATCGCCGCCATCCTCCGCCGTCGCCCACCGGCCTCCCCGCCAACCGCCGACGATCGCCGCCTACCGACCACCGCCGAAGATTTTGTTAATAATATTTCAAAAGTAAAAATTTTCAACCATTACCAAACGAATTTCTCTTATCAAAAGTTAATCTACGGTAGAAGTAGAAAAATCAACTTCGCTTTTGAGGAGAATTAGAGAAATCAACTTCGATCAAAAGTTGATTTCCGGTAGAGAAGTATTACCATTGCACGCCTTTGAATTATCATGTACCCCCACATGGTACCTTATAAGGAATAACCTGGCTTTAGGCTTGTGTAGTACTTTCATCCTAATATGGCCAATTGACAGGCATGCCGCCTCTTGGTCTAGAGCTAATGAAATTTTTAGGGGAGCCTCAATCCTTTGACCGTCCTATAATGAACAACATCGTGCACTCCCTAGACCAATCGCATCCTATACAACTAGTTGCGAATACCTTTCGCAATATACCAAAATGACCTCTATATAAGGTACGGGACTTTCAATTTCTCCACGTAGGATCTCGAGATCACTGTATGGTGCTATGTCCCACAAAGTGTCTTTCCTAATAAGGGCATTTCTATCTTAATTTGCGCTTCATTCTAGGTACCACAGTTAGAATGAATACTAGTGTAAGGAGCTGGTTTCCTAGGATGCTACCATAGAAGCGATCATTTTTCAGAAAAATATTTTTTAAATCATTCATTTTCACAAATAAATGAAGGTAGATGTTATAAGAGTTATATAGATTCCTCTAGCAAATTACTATTGTCGTTATTTTCTTATTTTACATCAAAATATAGAAAATTTAACGTCAAATTTATTGGTTTGCTTATACAGGGATTATAATCCCAACCTTGTCTTATCAATCTAGGGCATATTTGCTTGAGTGGAAGTGTTTTTCATAAATTCATTTTCCGAACTTTCACTCGTTTAGTTTGCCGAAAATGACAATTCAACCGATAACACTTCTCGTCAACAAAAAAACTTTTGAATAAAATCAGGAAGTGAATTCCTCAATTTGAAGATGTTAAATATTTTTTTTTGAAATTGCGGCTCCTGAAATTTTTTAATATTTTATTTTAATTTTTTAATATTGAAATTTGGGGAGGGGATCAAGATCAAGACGTAATAGGAATTTTTTCTTTAAGAATTTATTTGATTCATGGAACAAATACAATTTCTTCATCATATGATTTGATAAAATATTTTGAATCTATCTCAAATTGGTAATAATCTCAATCAAATGAATTTCATTTTAATGGGACTCAATTTATTAATTAATTAGGGTCAGCCTTGAAACAATTGATTTTTTTTATCTTTTATTTTATTATTGTTAAAAAAAAAATTTCATTCGGCTAATCGTCGGGTCTCGGCAATGGAAGGTGAACTGTCACAAGCTTCGGGCCAATGAGGCTCGGCGAGCTAGACCTAGCCGAAGATTGGCCTCACCAGATTTGGAAAGCTTGAGGCCAAGCCTCGCCATGGCCTGGCGACCGACGAGGTACAAGAAAAATAAATAAATAAAGAATAATAGTAAAACATAATTTAAAATTTTGAAATTTTTTACTTGAAATAAAGCCATGAGTTCGGAATCACTTTTCGAATGAGATCCAAATACTAAAAGATATTTTCGGTCATATATCATTAAATAAAGGAAAACTAACTTTTTGCTATAAATGATTTTTTGGAAAATATTTTTGTTTAGCATAGATTTTTTCACGAAACAAACTCATCATTTTATCATATTCATATACCATTTATAATATCACGTAAAATTTCACAACTCCTCCACTAATTAGAGAAACAAAAGAATACTTTTTTGTTTATCCCATTCTTAACTCTCATTTCTCGACTTTTTGTTCTTTATCTTTGCAGAGTCTTGAAGTCGAATCCTTACACTGTAACACTAGTGACTCCATCCCCCTAATCGCTTTACCACCAAGGTTGCATGCTATTGGCTAAGTAGCACCGACACACGACAATGACACATCACGACACACGGACTCAAAAAATAAAGAATTTGAAACTTTGAGACACATTGCATACTAAATAAATATTTTAATATATACATGATAACTTATCATTTTTATGATTATTTCAATCAAATTAATTTGATTCAAATTCACAAATAAATAAATAATAAGAAAAGAGCCTGGAATGATTTTACATAAAATATATTAATCCGCCATTTGTTAATTTCATTCATTATTACGAAGCATTGGCCATGTGTCGGATATGTCACATCTATTGATCACATGTCGCTCGCATGGCGGAGCATGTGTCCGACGCATTCAACACAGCCGCAAAGGCCCCCGGGAGAGTGCCCGTGTTTCCTAACCTATTGGCGAGAAATATAATAATGCTTGAATCCACATGAATGCTATATCTCAAGAACATTAAGTGTGTGATTACCAGTAGGCTCGTTTCATACCAAAAATACCATAGCAAATTGTATTTTGTGTGATTTTTAAGGAGATGTACCCAGAAAGATTTGTTTATTCGCAATATATCAGTAGCTGTCCTAATACTTTCGATTACGATTTTTCAAGTTAAGTATACAAAGGTGAAAATTAATGTTTATTCCCCGAGCGCCACGCAATTTTTGTATTATGAGGTGATGAAAACTTAAATGAATTTTAATCGTGAGCAATTTTCAGCAAAAAAACAAAATGGATATTTGGATACGATCCCCGACGGATTTGGCGGCTTAGGGGGTGAATGATAACCATTATGTTCTAGAAATAAATTTTTGGTTATAAATAATTTTTTTCTATTTACTGTTTTGGATGAGTTTTAAGCAAAAAAATGCGTTTGATAACGGCATAAAATTTCTACTTCTAGAAAAAGCATCGGCTAGCCTACGGCGGGGAGGCGACCGCGGGGTTGGGGTTGGGGGTGCGGCCGACGACCGGCAAATGGCTGGGGTGGGGGGGGGCGTCGGGCGGGTGATGGTCGGCGACGGCGGGTATTTGACAAAAAGTGAGATTTTTATTTATGTTTCTCGGAAAAGTAAAAAATTATTGTTTCTCATTTCTCCTTCAAATCTATTTCGAAACAACTTTTTGTTTCAAAAATAGAAAAAATAGAATTACGTTACCAAACGAGTTTTCGTTCAGAACTAGGTTTGGAACAGAAATTCTATTTCTGGATGGTTTTCATGCACCCCTTATAGTCACGATCACAGCTCACCATAATGGACTTTAGGGTTTATGTCCTATTTATATCAAGGTGCGAAATATTACATAGATGCAATAATGATGATTGCGATGGAAAAAAAATATATTCCTTAAAATGCCAATTAGATGCCAATTAATTTGGGATACACAGCCTCATTTGAATTATTTACCGAATTTTTGTTTGATTTACTTTAATTTACGAACATTTGTTACATTGTTTACCAATTTTTTATTCATCTCTCTTACATACGCCTTGAACTCGCCAACTTTCCTATTACAAACGCCTTTAAACCAAAATGAATTCTAATTGAGAGTTCTCCGGTGAAAATAAAATGGATTTTCGAAAACGATCGCAATGCACCGGTCGCTTATAGTCCGTTAGTCACGATCACGACTCACCATAATTGACTTTAGGATTCATGTTACATCCATATGAAGATGTGGCGTATATGGATAAAGGTGGTGGTCAAATTGGTTAAGTACCCTTCTTTGGCCCTGTGGCTTTTTAGCTATTGCATTAGCGATAATCATGATCAGGATGAAAATGAAGATAATGATGATAAGCCGATGCAAACTATAAACATTAAGGCTCCGTTTGTTTCGACAAAAATAAATGATTTAAAAAAATATTTTCCTAAAAATGACCTCTTGTGTCGCTCGTAATTAGTCGATGAATTTTTTTACTAAGAACAATTTACGCCTAAATATTATCGTGGACAGAAAATTAAAAAACGATACAAGCAATCATTTTCGGAAAATAGTTTTGAAATTGCTCATTTTTCACGAAACGAATTAGCCTAATGATGTCGCTCATAATTAGTCGATGAATTTTTTTTACTAAGAACAATTTACATCTAAATATTATCGTGGACAGTAAAATTAAAAAACGATCAAGAATCATTTTCGGGAAAATATTTTTTGAAATTGCTTCATTTTTCATGAAACGAATTGAGCCTAAGTGCATCATATCCAAACTTGACCTAACAAGCATTGCACCCCAGATGTATAAAAGACAGGCAGATCTATTCTATTTTATAAGTGGCTCGAAACCTTGCTCCTCTTCATGTGTCCCCATCCCTCGCCTTCCTTGAGAAGGTGAGGAATCGAACTCCTCGCCTCCCCTTTCTATAGTGGAAAGGATGGCCATTGGGGTAACCCCTAGTGGTTACTCTCGACTTCCTCTTTTTTTTTTTTTTTTGGTCTAAAGTTTCGAGTCACTTGAAAAACGTCGTATTTCATCCGTCTAAAATTAACGGACAAGATCATGCAAACTATTTGTATTTAATCCTCTTTTTTTTATTTATTGGCAATCGTATTTTATCACTTATCAGTTAGCAAATTAACAGTATTTGTCTCTTTCGTACACGTGGAGGCATTAATGTCTGACTATACCGCGCACGCCAACAATAATACTGTAATTATCCCACGCTAATTGCGATTATTTAAATGATCCCGGTGGGGCCCTTGATTCCTTAGTTGTTCATTCGGACACAATGCCAAGTCGGATGCTAGCGTTGACTTAGTTCGACTTTTATATCCGACCTATCTTTAATAATTGGTGAAATTATAATGTTGCTTGCGCTTCCATCTTGTTCAACCGCTGATGTAGACCTGTTTGTCACATGCTTTCGATGTCGTGTATCGTTTAGACTTCGTTATGTGACTGGTGAAAAGATTAGAAACAAACTATTCACGGTGCTTAACTTAACTCTTAAGGGACTTATGACTACTTAGTCCAATTTTTTTTTTATAGGATAACCAGTTCATCGTACATAAAAAATCCGAAATAATCGAAAAAAAAAGTAAGCAATAATTGACCATGGAATTTCCTAATTTGTCTTTGGGGTTAAGCATTTTTAACCTAATACTTACGCTATCGGAAAATAATTAGTCTCTCGAGACAACATTAATCGGAAGTTAGTATTCAATTGTGCTAATCTAATTATGGAATCCTCGCTCTATGTTATACATAAGTGCAATTTCTTCTACCTTTATAGGTATATAACGAGAATGATAACTATTTTGTTTCTCATTTCATTTGGAACAATTTTGTTTGGCAACGTAATTTTGTTCGGTTGGGACGGAAATTTCTTTGGTAAAGCAATATCGTTTTTTTATTTCCGAAATAGGTTTGGAATAGAAATGAGAAGTTAAAACTTTCGGCTTCTTTGTTTTGGAACAAAAAACAAGAGACAAAGATTCTTATCATCGTTCGCTCCTTCTCTTTCGCATCTCGATCGCCGATCCACCTTCCGCCAATTGCGGTCCGGTAGGCCGCCTTCCCCCAGTTCTTTGGTCTGCCATCCGCAAATCCGTCAGCAACCCTAAAAATTTTTAAACTGTTATCAAACGCGTTTATCTACTCGTCTAAAAACTAGAAATAGAAAAATATGTCTCTGTCCAGAATTTGAAAGAGTCCGACAAATCTTTTCGAGCAATCAACTCCTTTATTTATTAATTGGCTAGATTCATGGGCGGCCGACATGAAATCTTGTCCACATTATAATAGCATCTCTTAATTAAAAAAAAATAGAAAATATATATCTCCTGCCAAAAAGGAAAAATTATAAAAAATTGAATTCAAATGAATGGTGGGTCAGCTGAAAATGAAAGAGGAGTCCCACGCAACTGCAAAGGGGCGGCCTATCACTGTACAAGGAATACGAGTGGTGCTTGGGCACATGTGCTATATCAAAATGGTCCCGGTCCTCCAAAATTTTTTTTTTTTTAAAGGCCGGACTGTCCCTATTGCTACTTACAAATGAAAATTTAAAATATTAAGTGCATAGTTTTATTTAGAGATAATGACATAAATGATATTTAAGCTTTGACTAAATATGCAATATCAGCCCTGAACTCGTAATAATGTGATCCTTGGATATTTAATTAATGTTCAATCTAATTCCTGGACCAGTATGAAAATGTTTAATGTTGTTTCGAATTCGAGTTAATGGAATGACATCGTTGGACGAGTTTAAAACAATTGCAAAGAAGAAGAAGAAGAAGAAGAAAAGAAACGAAAACGAAAAGAGAAAGAAAAGAAAATAGGAGATAATTAAAAAAATTTAATAAAATTATTCACATTGCTATATGTGCTACGTAAAATGGTCGATCTTGACTAGACCATCACGTAAGCGATTTCCGGTCAAAATCGATCGGAATGACTAAATTGTGCAAATCGTTAAAATGTTTGAGACTTCCGACAAAAAAAAATATTTAGGACTAAATTTGTAAGTTGTCAAAAAGGTTGAGAATTGAACCCGCACATTGAAAAATTCAGGACCGAATGCCCCTAACGACAATAGATTTATGATTTTTTGGACAATAATCTGCATTATTATGAGAATTGGCAAGGTGCTTCTAGCCTGTGCATTTCATGCCACTTGTTATTTTATGAGCATTGACTCGAATGCCGCTAACGACATTCGAGTTTATCTGCTCTATTAAAATGTTGATTTGACTTTCAACAACAAAAGGAAAATCACAATAATCTAATCATGACCCAGTCCAGAAAGTTTTTGGCCTTATCTTTCTGTCTAGTTCCAATCCTAAATGTACATCTTCGAATCACGGAAGTGTGCTTTCCATAAGTTTAGGCGTCCCTTAGTTAGATGTGACTAAACAAAACGATAATTTAAATTGTTCGAGATTGAACGAGGCATCATCGCCTCGTGACGTCGAGAGATCGTGACCTCGACCTTGTCTTGTCGACAATTAATCGCATTTCCTTGTGATTTATTGTACGATCGTAAATGAGATAAGTGTGTCGGAAGTCGCGAAAGCATGATTGAATCCTAAAACTTTCAAAAGAGTGCAACTAAGTCGTTAAACTTGTTGGGAAGTGCAGTGGAGTCCTTAAACATTGAAAAAGAGCAATCAAATCCTTAAAACTTATCAAAATGATGAAATCGAAAATCATTTCTTTGATTGCACCCTTTGAAAGTTTCAAATCTCGATCGCGCTTTCGTCATGCAAGTTTTAAGGCTCGATTACAATTTTCCAAAGTTTCGAGGCTCCTTAATTTTGATAAATTTTGGACTTTTTTTTAAAAGTTTCGGGTTTCTTTATACTTTCGTGATAAAATTTTAGAACTTCCGATTGCACTTATCATTCATGCGAAAACGGATGTGCCTTACCTCTCCGTCAATCCCGATCCTTTGAACATCGATCGCGAACTATACATGTCGCGCACGCCTCGTGCCACAAACGTTTTTCGGATCATGAGATGATTCCAACCACGCGGAATCTTCATCATAAGATGGAATGAGTAAATTCGAGATCGATTGCACTTGGACCGGCGGCTTATGGTCGCGATCACGGCTCGCAATGATTGAATTTGAGGATTACGCTACATTCATCCGAAGGTGGGGGAGCACATAGATGCATTTGTGGGGAAATTGGTCACGTACCCTTCTTTTTTTTGTGTTGGCCACGTGGCATTATAGCTATGGTAATATTAGCAATAATAATGATCATGATGATAATGGTGAAGAAAATGATGATGAAAACGATAAGCCTACGTAAATTACAAACATTAAGGGAAAGTTTTTTCCTTTTTTTTTCATGAAAAATATATGCTTTAGAAAATATTTCGTTAAAAATAAGAGCTTATATCGCCTACAAAACAAAATAAACGGAAATACTTTCGACTTCCATGAAAAATAGTATATGTTATTGTCGATAATTGAGATGTTTTTTTATTGGTTAATTATTTAAAACGATATACGCTATTATTTTTAGAAAAATATTTTTAAAATTATTCAGTTTTTGCGAAATAAATGGGACTAAAGTGCATTATCTCCAACCTTAATCGGACAAGCATTAAAGCCCCAGCTAAATGGACGAGCTCGTGATACCCATCGGTGGGATCGGTGGATAATGGATTAGCGTCATCCGTTATTGCTCTTGAGCCATTTGGAATGTTAGAAGTCGGCGCACAAGTATAACGAAGTAAAGCGTAGCGAAAAAAAAAAAAAATCGATGCAAAGAGATTTTATCCCTGGTTCATACTTAAATTAAGGTTACATCCAGGGCTATATCCGTAAATGATTTCACTATAATTAGCACATTACATTTCTCGTTACATCACTCAAGTAGTTATTCATAGGCCCAAACTTAAACTACAAATGAAAAAACAATCACTTAAATCTTAAAAGCCCCCGATGTCCAGGATATCTTCCTTGAGACTACTGCCCACTCGGCGTGAAGCGGGATCCATGTGCTTTTCCTGTTATTGGAGAGCATGAATTGCACCTCAATAGGAAAAAGCTACACTTAGTCTAATCTGAAAGCAATGATGATTACGCAATTTTTTTTTTGAATTTAAGCATGTATTATCAAGCCAATTGACAATTTTTTGTCTTTTTGTTTTATTATCTCCTTCGAAAATTTTTCTTCCGCAGACGTGTAAGCGTTAATACCTGACTACACCACACGTGCCAATGGAGTACGCTAATTTTCCAAGGCTAATCATGGTTATCTAATTAGTCAGAGGGCCTTGATTCCTTAGTATTTTGGATTGATCATCATGTCGAGTCGGGTTCTGACTCATAAGATTAGCACTGACGTGCACCCAACTTTTAGTTGGACTATAATGTGCCTATTTTAATTATAAGTTAATACCATGAAAAATCCTAAATTGATACGCATATGATAAATTTATCCGGAACTAATTATTAGGTCACAAAAGAACCTCAAACAAGCATATCTATGATAAATTTATCACAAACTAATTTTTGGGCTACAAGAAATTCCAAAATCGTTACACTCGTGACTTATTTAGCCTACGTTAGCTTATGTCAAATGTCCTTGTGAAATTGCTAAGCCGGAAAACACATGACAGTAACTCGGTTGTCATGACAAGCCCCCATGAAAATTATATATAAGTTGGGTATGTCTCGGGTGTACCGATTTGAAATTTTTGGCGATCGAAAATTAATTTGGGTAAATTCATAATATATGTGTAAGTTTTGAGTTTTTGGTGGTCCGAAAATTGATGAAGTGGTAAATTTGTCACAATTATACCGGTTTAATATTTCCGTGGTATTAACCCTTTAATTCTAAATTATCTTTTTTTAATTGATTGATAAAGTTGAAAGAGTGTTTGTCCTCTCATGTCATTCCAATCACTGAAGTACACGTATGTGTTGATTAAATATTTCGATCTAACGCCAACGTTCTATTTATATAATTTCATATCTTTTCACCAAAGTAAGTTTGGACGATTCTGATGTTGCGTTTTCAAAAGGATGGATTTCTCAAGGAGTTCGTAAGAGTAAAAAAAAAATGGTTGGTAAAAACCGTACCGATCATATGATTTCTTGATAATTTATCCGTAAATTACATATAGTTAACGAAAATACAAACTATTTTTACGGTTTACGATTATCAACTAGCCTTTCCATTTAATAACTTTATTTGTCTTTCTTACCAACACCTTAAATTTATCAATTATTAGCTGCATTTACAAATCTTTATTTCCGTAACTCATGAACTTTTTTTCAAGGTTAAGTTACTGATTAATTTTGGGACACTCTCATTTCAATTGTTTACCAACTGTTTTTTTAAATTTTTTTTTAATTTATACTTTTGTTATATGATTTACCAATTTTTATTTGTCCCTCTTACAAACACATTGAATTTGTCGAGCTTTCGTTTGTTTAATTTACTAGATTTTTCTCCTATTCTCTCGCCAGCTAATTTGGATTTATCAAATTTCACTTTAAGTTGCTTATCACCAATTATTGAGTTTTTTCTTTTTAAATTCACCCGTATTTATATCAAATTACCGACATTTATTTGTCAACTCCTACTTGTCAACATTTATAAAAAAAAAGAAAAATTCCAACGTTTGCTTGTCAACCCATTAAATGTTCCAACTTCTAAGAAGATTTTTTTGGAGTGTTGGGACCATTTTTATATTGCGCATGTCCCAAGTGCTAATCGTATTCCTTGTGCAATGATGGGTGGGTGGGACTCGCCTTCTTTCATTTTCAGCCAACCGAATATTCGTTTCAATTCAATTTTTTTTTTTAGCATGAGAAGCACATATTCCATGAACTGTGACCAAATATATAATAAATTTTTAATTTATTGATATGATCCTGAACTTTAACTTAATGTGTAATTTAAATGAATGAGTTTAGTAAATATTTAATATAATCCATAGATTATGTGAAAATATCTAATGTTATCCTCCGAGTAATTCAAGTTCAAGAATAATATCGAATATTTTTCATATATTTCACCAATTTAAATTGAACATTTCAAAAAATTTATGGATCATGTTAAACAAATTAAATGTTTGGAGACGACGTTGCATATTAGGTAAAGTAAAGTCGTAGATGGAGTTAACAAATTAAAAGTTAAATGGATGAAAATACATCATGAGCGAAAATTTAGGAAATATATTTTTTTTAAATACTTTTAGAGTAGAAATTTCTACTCGAAAGTTTTGTCCCTGAATAGAAAAAAGTGTTTCGACCAAAAACAAAGAAAAAAAAAGTGGAATAGTAAATGCCATTATCGCTTTGGACCAAAATAAAAATAAAAATGCCATTATTGCTCAATGGACATTTCCCCGGATATCATCATTATTGATTAAATTCGAGTTATTCAATATTCTCCATTTTCGACTGTTGATGCTGCACAGATCCGCCAATGGAAACGTGTTCACTGGAAGAAGAAGGAGACAAAGATGCTTACGCACTCGCCTTCTCTCTTCCTGGTGGGTCTCGGCAGCATTTTTTTTGTCTGCTTGCTTCTTCAGGAGGGAGGGCGGCCGGGACTTCTATTAAGTAAAAGTTAAAGTTCTTAACGGGACTCTGCAGCCACAGAGTTGCTCTGTTTTCACTGCCATCTCCATCGGTTTCTGTCGCGGCCCCCGCTTCTCCCTCTCTCTTGAAAACCGACTTGGGTTTTCCAGGAATTCTTCCTGATCATGTGGCTGCGATTAAGAGTCATGTACTAGAGCTGACCCCACTTGATAATTTCTTGTATCGAGGAAGGACAAATACCCACCTCCTCTGTTTCATTCTTTTTTCTGGAGGCGGTGTCTCAGCCCTGGTTGGTGTCGGGATTCTTGCTCGAATATGGTGGAGAAGCTTGTTTGTGCTGGAATCGGAGCGTCAAGCTGCGGCCTTTATGCTTTCTTGACTTGTGTCGTATGAGGCTAGCGGCATCAGTTTTGAGCTTCAAGTTTCTTGCTCGGTTTGGTTGCTTAATGGAAATTTGTGAAAACATTTGTGCTGAATGGGGGTTGATTCACCATCTGCGGCCCTGTTTTAAATTTTCTGGGGCTAGTTTTAATTCTTGATTTAGCCGGACCATTAGATTTCATGTGAGGCTTAATCCCAAGCGATTCAAACGATTCCAATTTTCTTCTTCGAAGGGAAGATTTTGGCCCTTGGGTTCGTGAGTGCATGTCTTTTCGGGTGTCAAACTAGTGATAGTAGCTGCAGAAGCAGTAAAATCTGAGGCGGTTGCTTTGGAGATAGCATCAGTAGCTGGTGAAGTGGGCAAAGTCCTTTGAAGAAAGTTTTAGATGGATTCGAGGGTCGAAATGGACGATGAAACCGAAAACAGAGGCGGCATGTGGGTTTTGGATCAAAAGCTTGATCAGCCCATGGATGAGGAGGCTGGTAGGCTCAGAAACATGTACAGAGAAAAGGTAATTTGGGAACTCGCAACTTTTCTCCAGACCGCGCATGCTTCTGTTGCTTAAGAGAAGAGGACTAACTGCTTTAATGGGCAACATATTGATTCAATTATGTTCTGTATTGCAAAGTTTGGGTTGTTCTATTTAGCTTTTACTAATTTGCAGTGTGTACAGACAACATTTCTGCTCCCATTTGATCTTCATCCGCTTAGTTTACGATTTCTTCTTTTGTTGCTCTTGGATGTAAGATGTGTTGTCATCAGTCAATATCTATAAATTGAGGCTGCAAGTGAATAAATGATGCAAAACATGTATCATCCACTGTTTTCCCGATGAATTCTGGCAGTTGACTTGATTTGCTCTTCAGAAATTTTCAGCATTGTTGCTTCTTCGGCTTGCATTCCAAAGTCTTGGGGTGGTTTATGGGGATCTTGGCACGTCCCCTTTGTATGTCTTTTACAATACATTTCCAAGGGGGATAGACAATACGGAAGATGTGGTTGGAGCTCTATCGCTGATCATATATTCTCTTACTCTCATTCCACTCCTCAAGTACGTTTTTGTGGTGTGCAGAGCGAATGACAACGGACAAGGTAAGCTGATATCATTTTTTAGGAGCAATTAGTTCACTGTTTTTGACACTGACAAAGGGATGGACCAAGACACATGCTAAGGATGCTCAGTGCAGCAATTGTGACCATCCTCCTCGTTGCGTAGGTGGAACATTCGCTCTTTACTCATTGCTCTGTCGGCATGCGAAAATCAAAACAATTCCAAACCAGCATAGGACTGATGAGGAGCTAACGACATATAGCCGTACCACATTCAATGAGAAATCCTTCGCTGCGAAGACCAAGGGGTGGTTGGAAAGACATGCATCCAGGAAGAATACGCTTCTTATGCTCGTCCTTGTGGGCACTTGCATGGTGATTGGCGATGGGATTCTCACCCCAGCTATATCAGGTGAATCTTTCTTTCTGCATGATTAAAAATGGCAGAAACCATATGTTGCGCCATGTTGTTTGTCCACTTTTCTGAGGACAACAATGAAGGTTGATCCACTCCACCAGTACAGTGTTGCTTGTGGACACATGATCTCCTTATGCTTTATAAGCGTTGAAGCATCAGAAAATCTACTGGTTTTCATTAGTTTAAAAGTGTCCTATATGGTGGTGGTTGTATCTTGTCACTCCTCGTCTGGTTATTTCCTTTACCTCTTTAAACTTTGTCTAACTTCATTGGCCGTCCGAGCCTGATTTCTTTTATGTTAATGAAGTGCCTGCAATTTTACTTTGACACTTCTGATGCCACCGTTTTCAAGCAGTTCTTTCAGCCGCTGGTGGGATCAAGGTAGATCATCCGGGCATGAGCAATGGTACAGCTCACGTCTTGGACATTGTTATTGAATTGGCTTGTCGATTTGCAATTTTCTAAAGGATTTGTGGTTTTTTGACACAGATGTCGTGGTTCTTGTGGCTGTCATAATATTAGTAGGTCTCTTTAGCGTGCAACACTATGGTACTGATAAAGTTGGTTGGCTCTTCGCCCCGATAGTGCTTCTTTGGTTCATTTTAATTGGTGCGATTGGCATAGTCAACATCTGCAAATACGATAGCAGTGTGCTGAGAGCTTTTTCCCCTGTGCACATATACCGATACTTTAAAAGGGGAGGAAAGGATCGTTGGACCTCACTTGGAGGCATTTTGCTTTGCATGACAGGTAAGCTAACATTATTCTCTAGTTACCTAAAATACCGTCGCTTCGTTGTTTGCCAACACCTAACATTCTCTAGTTGGACTAAATATTTCTTCATATTGTTTGATCCTATGACAGGAACCGAGGCCCTCTTCGCGGATCTAGCCCATTTTCCAGTGTCAGCTGTACAGATTGCTTTTACAGTAGTTGTCTTTCCTTGCCTTCTTTTAGCATACACAGGACAAGCTGCATACTTGGTGAAGAACAAGGAGCATGTTTTTGATGTATTTTATCGTTCAATTCCAGGTTTGCCACAAGCACTCTGGCCCCTTTTTACGAATGAAAATTGTGCCTGAGAAGTGAATACACTGTCACGGTATAATCTTAGACTGAGTCATTCCGTTGAAGAATGTTCAGTGCAACTATAGATGGGAAAAAAGACTCACTGTATTTACTTAAGTTGAAAAAGGGGGACAATTGTAGTACAAATCCCAAAACTCATCAAGTTGATATCTTGTGCATTTAATTACTAAAACTTGTCACAATCGTCCACTTTAATCGTCCAGTTGACTCTGTAATTTTAGCGGCTGGAAAATCTACGTGATTTTTTTTTAACAGCTACAAAAGATTGACAAAATACCATAAAAGAGCCACATGGTACGTTACGTTCACTTAAAACTGCCGGAGTTAACGAAATGATTCGAGTGCATCAAAGCTGCAAGTTTTTGAGACTTGAATGTACGAAATGACAGTTTGGGGACTCGAGTGTATTATCGCGACAAGTTTTAGGACTTGCTTGTAATTCTCCCCAAAACAGGAAATGTGTATGTATCTGTTAATGTTAATTTCTGTTCATTTTACAGACAGCATCTATTGGCCAGTATTCATCATTGCAACTTTGGCGGCTATAGTGGCAAGTCAGGCCACAATATCCGCAACTTTTTCGATAATCAAGCAGGCACTTGCACTAGGCTGTTTCCCCAGAGTGAAAGTAGTTCACACGTCAAAGAAGTTCTTGGGGCAGATATATATTCCAGATATTAACTGGATCTTGATGATTCTTTGCATTGCCGTGACTGCTGGGTTCAAGAATCAAAACCAAATTGGAAATGCCTATGGTAACTTTACCCGAATGTCCTGTAATTTCTTTCATTCTATAAACAAATCCTGATGGATTGTTCGTGCAACATTAACAGGAACTGCTGTGGTAATAGTCATGCTCGCGACCACCTTGCTTATGATTCTGATCATGCTTTTGGTATGGCATTGCCACTGGATTCTGGTCCTGATCTTCACGGGTTTGTCGCTGGTGGTGGAGTGCACGTACTTCTCCGCCGTGCTCTTCAAGGTCGATCAAGGCGGATGGGTCCCTCTAGTGATCGCGGCTGCTTTTCTTGTCATTATGTGCGTTTGGCATTACGGAACAGTGAAGCGATACGAGTTCGAGATGCACAGTAAGGTCTCCATGGCATGGATCCTCGGGCTCGGGCCGAGCCTGGGACTGGTTCGAGTGCCAGGGATTGGGCTCGTCTATACCGAGCTCGCTAGCGGCGTCCCACACATATTTTCCCATTTCATAACCAATCTCCCTGCAATCCATTCCGTGGTGGTGTTTGTCTGCGTGAAATATCTTCCCGTGTACACGGTCCCTGAAGAAGAGAGGTTCCTCGTGAAAAGAATTGGCCCGAAGAGTTTCCATATGTTCCGGTGTGTCGCGAGATATGGGTATAAAGACCTCCACAAAAAGGACGACGATTTCGAGAAGAAGCTGTTTGATAACCTCTTCTTGTTCGTCCGGCTCGAGTCGATGATGGAAGGGTGTTCAGACTCTGATGAGTATAGTCTGTACGGGCAGCAAACTGAGAGATCAAGGGAAGGCCTTATGATGAAAAGCTCGGGCACCTCCAACTCTGTTGACACCGCTGTTTCATCGGGCGACTCGATCGTGCCGGTGAGGTCCCCGGCAAATGCCAACAACATGACGGCATCCTCAGGTCAGGTGAGCAGCCAAACGGACGAGTTGGAGTTCCTGAACACCTGTAGAGACGCCGGCGTGGTGCACATAATGGGCAACACGGTGGTGAGGGCGAGGCGGGACTCGAGGTTCTACAAGAAGATAGCAGTCGACTATATATACACATTTCTTAGGAAGATATGCAGGGAGAACAGTGTGATCTTCCATGTTCCCCATGAGAGCCTTTTGAATGTTGGACAGATATTCTATGTGTAAGAACTTTCCTTTCTGTTCTGTTTTATGACCAAATAAAGGGAAGAGAGCAAATGAGCAAAGCTTGTCCGAATCTCTTATGAAGCTTTGGGGACACAAAAAGGTTGCTTGAACGCAATGTTGCAGATGGGCTTAAACTGGTGATGATATTGAAAACCTTTCATGGACATGCATTGTATCGGCTGCATCAGCCTGGTCTCTTGGTGGTTAAACTTGCAGCTGAAATGGCTATCACTAGGAGTGATCGGTTTCCAGTTTGATTGGTGGGCGGTCCTATGAAATCGATGGATTATTGACAAAGGTGAGAAAAACAGGCTTTAATTTCAACATATAAATTAAAATTAGGTTTATATTTCAGAAATAAAAAATAAAAAAAATAGGCGGTCCGCTCGTGTTCCTTTTTGAAACCTTGAACTGGACCGAAAATTACCGGGTTCCAATTTTATGAAATTGAAAATTGGACCAATGCCTCCAGGAACTGAATCGGCCGGTTCAATTCGGTCCGGATGGTTTTTGGTTTGGTCATTTTCTCTTACTCATCCTTAGCCATTAGCCTCCAAAGGTCAGATCCAATCCGATAGCAGGAGGTCGTGTTTTTTTTTTTTTTTTTGTTTAACTTGGCGATCCAAATCTAAAGAATTCTTTACTTTATGTCGTGATTGATTTGATTATATTATGCATGTGATGCTCGTGGATACACACCAAAACTGTCCCCACCAGCAACAGATGCAACAAACTTGGATCAGTTCCTGCTCTTTTCAATTCTTTCACATCAAATTATCAGCTCAAGAAATGGTCAGATAGGAAAAACTCCATCCCCAACCAAACGCGAGACTATTTTCCTAAAAATTTATCGTGCCGAATCGTAACAAGATTCTGTTTGTTTCACAAAAAATAAATAATTTGAAAAGAATAATTTATGCAAGATCAAGTCAAACATTGGCTCAAAAAGTTGCTGGAGCGATGTGATAGGAGGTACTTTGGAACTTTTGCCGATGAATTTTCGGAAGCTCGCTTTAATGGTAAAATTCCTCCTATTTTCGAGAAGGTTCGGGGTTTCCTATGTTGTTGTTCTCAAAAAATTATGCAGAATCAAATCAAATATTGATCTAAAAAGTTGTCCGATCGATGTGATAGGAGGTACTTTGGAACTTTTACCTACTCGAACTCATTGCTACGGGACAAATTTTCGAAAACTCGCTTTAGTGGTACAATTCCTCCTATTTTCGAGAAGGTTCAGGATTTCCTATGTTGTTGCTCTCAAAAAAATTATTCAGAATCAAGTCAAAATATCAGCCCAAAAAGTTGTCGGATCGATGTGATAGATACTTCGAAACTTTTACCTCACTCGAACTTATTGCTATAGGGTAAATACCCGAAAACTCGCTCTAATTTTTTTAAACTTTATTAGTTATGTACGCTACGAAAGTCAATAAACGCAAATTATTTTTATCATTCACGAAAATATATACGTATAAATTGTTATCAATTTAAATTTTATTGACCAATTATTTCAAAATAATCGTTTATGATTTTTTTTTCTAAATTCGTAAAATGAAAAGGCACCAAAATGGACCGAACTTTGGCGTCCTCCCTTTGAAAAGCTAGTGCGAACGTGGGGAATATTGTGTTCGCGTTGGTACGTGGTGTACTGTCTCTGGGCGTAGGGAAGTTGGACGGTCACGATCGCCTCTGGCGACAGAGATCGGACGGTCTCCGTCCATCTTCCTAGCGGTACGAGGATGATTTATATTATGGAAGAGCCACCCCCATCATTTTTCACCCCCACACAACGACGGCAATTTGCATTGCACTCAGGGGTGGCTTCCCAGCACCGACAGCGACCTTCTCTTGACCGTGCGCCATTGCTTTCCTCTCGAATCTGATAAGGGAGGTACGAACGAATGATGCGAGAGAGTGTTTCAGTCTCGTTCTTCTCTTCTGGATTGATCACTGTTGCTCGCTCACCCACATTCGGTTCGTTCTTGCATTTGAGCTGAATCTGTTCAAGTTTCGATTTTTGAAGCGCGCTCGGTTTGCTGCATTGCTTCGTTCTAGTTCTTTGGTCTGTTTGGACGTTTTACCTTGGGAGGGTCTTTGGTTATATTTAGCCGGGACACGTTGAGACAGTTGGGATCAGGAAACACGAGTTCATTGGTCTGAACACGAGCAAGTTGTTCGAATCCGAGTTTCGACGAATACTATATTTGGCAAGCGACTCAGGCACCCATTTTGGTTCTCTGGGCAGAAGATGGTGATTCTCTCTCTCTCTTCTCTCTTTCTTTGAGAAGCGCAAAGATGGAGATGTAAGCTGTTGCTGATTCGAGAATCTGATATTTGTCCTTTTTTTTTTCCTGCTTTTTTATTTTTTGAAATTTTGGGTTCTCGGGGTTCGAGGCGGTTGAGTTTTTCCCTTCTCGAATCTCATAACTCAAATTGCCTGAAAGCCTTTTCAAAATTGGGATGCATCGGAATCGATGTTCACGTAGTCTTTGAATCAATGTTTGCACACATTTTGCCTTGACATATTGCAGATTCTCTTCTTCTCTTGTCTCTTTTTCAACTTTGTCCTCGTCCTGTTAGAAGCTGGAGGAGCATCTCCCTTGATCTGCCTGCAATCTCAGGTATCAAATCCTTGGCACCCTGCATTTGAGTATTGAAAGTGTCGCTGTTTGATGTGAACATCTTTCTAGTGGGTTCTAACACAGTAGATGACATCAATCTTATTCAGGAAGTTGATCACACTACTTTGAAAATTTGAAATGGTGCTCTGCGAGTAAGCACTGACAATCTGCTTAATTTCTGCAGTACCATGTTCATGAACCGTATTATATAAAACGTGCATGGCTTGCCGAAACTTGATTTAGTTGCCGCAGATGAGGTTCTTAGAAGTACAATGGTATGGCAGATAAGTGCTAGATTGTAGCATAGTACTTTTTGGTATATCGTTAAGTAAAAAAGGCCAAGTCTGCTTAGCCCTTGCGTCTTTCAGTAGTTGTCTTTTGCCCTATAAGAAAAGACAATTGTCTGTCACATCTTCTTGTTATACCTCCATTTTCTCTAAGAAGTCTCGATGGGTTTTGATTACAAACGTCCCTTGTTACTCTTCAATCATTTGTTCTCTTTCCAGATCTTGGACATGGATGCTCACATTCACTTTTGAGGTGTCTGTTTTACGACGGAGAGTAAGGTAGGAGATTCCTTATACAGCGGAAGGGGACGCAAGAGAAGACACTTAGTGAAGAGGGGGTTCTTGCAAATGGTTTCAAGAGAAGAAATTAGCGATGTCACGGACAAGAAAAATAGTGTATGGTTTTTGGATCAAAAGATTGATAATCCAATGGATCTGGAGGCTGTGAAGCTGCGGACCAGAGAGAGAGAGAAGGTTGGATCGTTTTATCCCTATGAACTAGCATGTAGGTAAATGAATCAGTTCTTTTTACTAATTTGATTTTGTCTTCCTCAGAAAATTTCCACATTACTGCTGCTACGGCTTGCCTTCCAGAGCCTCGGTGTGGTCTTTGGAGATTTGGGCACATCTCCCTTGTACGTTTTCTACAATACCTTTCCTCGTGGCGTTAGCGATCCAGAGGACGTTATCGGAGCTTTATCAGTGATAATATATTCCCTAACACTCATACCGCTCATTAAGTACATTTTCATCGTTTCAAGAGCCAATGACTATGGCCAAGGTAAATATACTAAACCCATAAACTTCTTGTGATTACCACATGATATAAATTGAATTACTTGGAGAAAAGGAGGGTTGCAGAGTGATCAGTGATTTTTTCCTTAGTTCCTCTCAGCAGATGCATGTAGATTAGGATATGAGTAATCCTAAGTTTATTACCACACTAGAAAATGATTGTTTATGAACCTCTTTGGCGTTTATTTCCTCTATCACTTTGATATTATGTGTCATCTCCTTCTTTGTGTGAGGGCTATCATTAAAGCAACCTCGAGTCCTTCAAGACCTTTGCCATATTTGCAGGTGGAACATTTGCTCTTTATTCCTTACTTTGCCGTCATGCGAATATCAAAACTATTCCCAACCAAGATCGGACCGACGAGGAGCTAACCACTTACAGTCGCTCTATATTCGATGAACATTCATTTGCTGCAAAGACAAAGAGATGGTTAGAGGGGCGATGGTATCGAAAGAACATCCTCCTCATTCTAGTCATTGTTGGTTCTTGCATGGTAATCGGAGATGGGATTCTCACTCCAGCTATATCAGGTAACTTCCCAAACAAATTGAGTCCTTTTGATCTAATTATTTATGTGCATCTGTTCCTGGATGTGGTATTGTATCTACATTAGCCTGTGTTTAATTATCATTTGGATATCAACTAAATGCTATGTTTCTACAAGGCAATGCCACCATAAATAAGAACTATTAAAGTCGTATATATGACCATATAAAAGCATCGTTCATTGAATTTCATATAGCAAAGCCAAAGAGTGGACTTCTGCCAGTCAGGAACTAGGACGTGCCTGAAGGCTTCAGTCCCTTGTTTTGGCTTGATTGAAAGTTGCTATTTCCATAGGACAGTATTAATGGTTGAAATTGTTTGCCTTTTCGAGTTCTGTGTGATAACATATTTCTGGTTAATCTCTGTGATTGGTCGCATCCTCGGAACTGTCTGAACAGTATACTAATTTAACCTTACAATAGTTTGAGGTTGAACTTCTCTTTTCCATATGTCTTTACATTTTTTTTTGTAGCTGGCTAACCGTCTTATGTTTGTAAATTCCCTTACTTGGCAGTTCTCTCAGCTACCGGTGGGATTAAGTTAGATCATCCCAAGATGAGTGATGGTATTATTCAAGTTCTTGGAAGTGAACTCTTCCAGACGATCGATTGTCCGTCTACCACAGCTTACGTTTTCCCCTCTGGCCTCAAGTTGCTAACACTTTGTTTGTTCTATGCAGAGGTTGTTGTGCTTGTTTCTGTCATAATTTTGGTAGGTTTATTCAGCATACAACACCATGGTACAGACAGAATCTCGTGGCTTTGTGCTCCAATCGTGTTTCTTTGGTTTCTTCTGATTGGTGGCATCGGCATCATTAACATTTGCAAGTACGACACCCGTGTTCTAAAAGCCTTTTCACCTATTTACATCTTTCGCTATTTCAAGAAAGGAGGGATCGATGGGTGGACATCTCTTGGAGGTATAATGCTCAGCATAACAGGTAATGTCTTATTCCATTGATTTTATATCAATTGTTATGTTGTAACGTATGAACATTGAGATGCATCATTAATGCATGCAAAACTGGTGATTTCAGGCTCCAATAGTTGCTCACCGCAGAACTTTTACAGGAACTGAGGCGGTTTTTGCCGATCTGTCTCACTTTCCAGTGTCAGCCATACAGATCGCTTTTACTGTGGTCGTGTTTCCCTCCCTTCTTTTAGCTTATTCTGGACAAGCGGCCTATCTCATTAAAAACCCTGATCACGTGCTCGATGTATTCTACCGCTCAATTCCAGGTTTACTTTATTCTTTAGCTCAGTAATATGGCGCATTCTCTAGGAGGGCTGGCAATTAACTGGTCATACAAAGAACACAATTCATGATGAATGGATGAGAATAAAATGCTGTCGACTAAAAATTCAGGTGCATTAAAAGGAAAGTTCCCTTTCTTGGCTAGTTGATTTGACCCTCAATGCTGTCACCCTTGACCCATCAGTGTATATACATTCGAACATCTTCAAGATTCTTACAACAAAAGTTTTCAATGCTTATCGTGATTTCGTGGAAATAATACATGCACTATGTTCAACATGAATATTTTCACTCATTTAAATTGGGCATCCTATTATATAGTTGCCTGTTTGTGCAGAGAGCATATACTGGCCGGTCTTCCTCATTGCAACAGCAGCCGCGATCGTTGCAAGTCAGGCAACAATATCTGCCACATTTTCATTAATCAAGCAGGCCCTCGCACTCAGCTGTTTCCCAAGAGTCAAAGTCGTTCATACATCCAGGAAGTTCCTTCAGCAGATATATATCCCAGAAATCAATTGGGTCCTAATGATTCTCTGCGTGGCTGTCACGGCAGGATTTAAAAATCAAACCCAAATTGGAAATGCTTCTGGTAATTTGAAACATTCTATTTTGTTTGTTACTACTGTTTTTTCGGTCTAATTGAAATATAAGCATCTACTACTAAAATTGTCTCACCTGGATTCTATGTCCAATAACTTCGAAAAAGGTGAATACTAGTACGGCGAACATGAAGCAGCGGACGATGGAACATTTTCTTCCACTGAAACTGCTTTCTCAAGGTTTTCCCAAAGACGACTCACTTTCGTTCTCTTTATCAACAGGTACAGCTGTGGCGGTAGTCATGCTTGTGACGACATTCCTCATGATACTAATCATGATACTTGTGTGGCGGTGCCACTGGACTCTGGTGGTCATCTTCACCGTGCCGTCATTGATTGTTGAAGGCACATACTTTTCTGCCGTGCTGTTCAAAGTGAATCAAGGCGGGTGGGTCCCACTTGCGATTGCAGCAGCCTTCTTTGTCATCATGTACGTCTGGCATTACGGTTCGGTCAAGCGCTACGAGTTTGAAATGCACAGTAAAGTCTCGATGGCATATATTCTTGGATTAGGCCCCAGTTTGGGTCTTGTCCGTGTCCCGGGCATAGGGCTCGTGTACACCGAGCTAGCCAGGGGGTGCCTCCTATCTTCTCTCATTTCATCACCAATTTGCCGGCAATTCATTCAGTCGTCATTTTCGTCTGTGTGAAGTACCTTCCTGTATATACAGTCCCCGAAGAAGAAAGATTCCTCGTACGACGAATCGGGCCGAAGAACTTCCACATGTTTCGATGCGTGGCGAGATACGGCTATAAAGATCTTCACAAGAAGGACGACGACTTTGAGGAGAAGCTCTTTGAAAGCCTCCACATGTTTGTCCGGCTTGAGTATTTAATGGAAGAGTGTTCGGAATCTGAGATCAGCTTGTATGGTCAGCAAACTCAACAGTCAAACTCCAATGAATGCCCCGCAAATGACGGTGACGACAACAATAGCCTCACACTCTCCTCCATTGTGGATCTAACGATCTCGTCGGTGGGGTCAATCGTGCCTGTTGAATCTCCGGTGCATCTCAGTGCACGGGGCTCTGTAACTTCTAGTCGGGGAATCATTGCCAGAATGAGTTGAACGAGGTAGAATTTTTGAAAAGCTGTAGGGCAGCCGGCATCGTGCACATCCTGGGGAACACGGTAGTCAAGGCTCGGCGGGGTTCAAACTTTTTGAAGGTGATCACCATAGATTACATGTACCAATTGCTTAGGAAGATGTGCCGAGAGAACAGTGTGATATTCAATGTCCCTCATGAGAGTCTTTTGAATGTTGGCCAGGTTTTCTATGTATGATCTGTTCCTTATCGTTCTTGTGTGTGCTGAGTGAATCATCCCGGTTGAAATGCGTCAAGTCTGCCTGATTAGCGATACTGTTACTGATCATTCTTAACGACAGTTAGTTCCTCGCTATTCAAGATGTCGAGGATTCGATTATGCTCGGTCCCGCCGGCTCTTCTCCTTCTTCTTTGGCCTTATCTGTTTTAGCTGCCAAAGATTAGATGAGTTTGAGGTAATCATTTGTGATTCCAACATTATCTACCTGTCTTTACCAACTTTCCAATGCAATCCTCTGCTTACAGGTCGTCTGTTCATCCAAGCCTTTTCTTCTTGGTATCAGAAGTCAACGCCTTGTGCAACCAGCAAAATGATGAGATTCAAGCGTTTGCAGAAATTTTGTTCCTCTGCCACACTGGCTTTAATCTGAAGAGTTTCAAGCATTTGAAAGAAAAATAGGAAAAGACCCCTTTGAAAATCAAAGAATCTAACTCTTTAACTCTGTAAAATTCCGACAAAAAAAAAAACTCCTTCAAATATTTCCAAGATTTCGGTATCGGTCACCATGTGTAGAAAAAATATACTCACGTTGAGTTGACATCTGAATTTTTATCTGAAGCCCTCGGAAATTATCAATTTTGTAGTTACGAAATTAGCTGAAATATTCGATGAAGTTAGTAATTACATCTGAAACTCACTAGTATCTAATGTTGATCGGTGATTAAAAAGTTCATTTCGATATAAATATGTATAAATCCTCCGGTGAGCAGTAATTGCTGAGTATTGTCATCATTGCAATACCCCCAAATGTTTGTCAGTTTAAAAGATGTGCAACAAGAGAAAGAGATCTCCAGATTCTTTTCAAGTTAAAACGGTATCATAGCGCGCCGATTATTTTCTCCCGTGCGTTTCACAAATGGAATGTGTGAATTCAAATTACCGGTATAATAGTTTTACATTTGTAGAATGTTGTCGATAAGTAAGGCGCTCGATAATTTCCATTGTCAATTAAAGAAATGAAATTTCAATAATTTTCTGTATATAAAATATTTGCGTCTCAAGAGATCTCGGCGTGCTTTAAAAACGTTACAAAGGGTAGGGTGTCGCCCCATGCTTTTTACCGGCTCATTTCCATTAATAGAACGTCGGGATTCGGATTACGGTACCAATGTGTATTTTTAGAATATCGTTGAGGGTGCGCGGGAATTTATATGGGAAAAGACAATATAGAAGATTATGATAATCAGTGGGAAGAATCTAATAAGTGGTGATTCAACATTCCCATGGAACCACTTTGAGATTTGATCCACATAAATCAAACTCTGCTTCAAAGGGAGAGAGAGAGAGAGAGAGAGAGAGAAATAAAGAAAAAGAAAAAGGAAAACGGAGGACCAAAAAAAGGCTGCGGAATGCAAAAAGACTGAGACAAGAAGCGTAATGGAGAGCACGCAAAGGGCCAACAAGAACCTGCGAGCACTCGACATCGACGAACATCATGAACACCCCCACCTTCTCTCTCTATCCCTATCTCTCTCTCTCTATGTCTTCCGCATTGTCTCTCTCTAGAGAGGAGGGAGGAGGGGGATGGAGGAGAGGGGAAAAGACGGAGGGGTGTGCAGGGGAAGCGGAGGCCGTGGAGGGGTGAGCGCGAGTCCTCGCGCCGCCACGTGGCGCGTTCCGACTGGTTAGGTGCATTGGACGAAGAGAGGGTAGAGAGAGACAGCGCAAAGGAGGTCCCTTTCGTGCGAGAGGACTCGAGGAACTACAAATTGGGGTGCGTTGTGGGTGTGTGCGCGTGTGCGGGGTTCGATGCTTGTCAGGGCGTAACCCCGTCCTATGACCCCGGCGAATCCGTATTTGTATGCGCCTTTATTTTCTCTCTCTAGAAGCACTGCCCTCTCTCCCTCTCTCTCGCTCTATTTATTCGTTGTTTGTGCCCACACAAGTCATTTCTCTCTCTTTCTCGTATCCCAGCCTCCCTCTTTTGCTTCCATGCCCTAAATCTCGCACACCCCATCTTCTCAATCCCACCACCCTCTCTGTCTGTGTCCATCTGGACATGCATCTCTCAATCCGGGCTGTTGTTGTCTGTGTCTTTTGATCCGCTGGTGAGGTTCTCGAGCTCAGATATCTGTCTTGCCACTGCCCATTTTGAGGTTGTGATCTTTCGTTAGTGAAAGTCCTTGTTTTTGTCTAGATTGCTTGTTTGTTTCTGCTGTTTTGTGGGTTCTTGTGTTTGATTGCTGGTGGATTGTGTTTTCTGTGTGTTGTTCTGTTGGGAGTTCGTGTCATTTCTGGTGGTTGTGCGATTGGGGTTCTTGGAGTCTGTTGGTGGGAAGTTGGTGGGGAGTGATGCATTTAGTTTGAGTTTGAATGGGCTTGGTTGCTTGTGCTCGTTCAATCTGGTGGGTGGATTTGTGCGTTCCATGTGATGTTTATTCTTCGTTTAGTCTTGATGACTGCTGATACTTGTGATTAGGTCCAGCTTGTGGGTAGGTTTGCTGTGTAATCTTATTGATCACGGTGTTGTGAGAACTTGTTACTCTTCTACTCCCTTTAGTCATAACTTGGAATTAACTAGAAACAGATTGCATTGTATCGCTACCAGACTGAACCTGATGCAATCTAACTTTTTGATGATTCCGTCAAAGATATGATGCCGTTGTCCACCCTGAAGTGCTTTGTTGGTGATTATCTAACTTTGACTTTTGTATATAGATATTTGAGATTAAGTGGGACGATGAAAATCTTCTATGGGCGGACTAGGGTTGAAATGGTTGGTTTTGAAATGAATGGATCTTCTTGTAGTCTTCATCTGAATAACTTGTCCTTGGGTGGACACCCATCTTATGACAGTATTTGTATCTTTTGTGCGGGGAACTCTATTTTGCTTGTCCTTTCGTTATCATTAGATTGATTATAACTTTTCGTTCTCTTGACCAAGCAATTTTATCATGCATTTCTATGTTTTAGTCCTGTTGGTAAATTTGATGCTACTTCTCATCTCATCTCAAAAGAGTATTCTTTTTCCTGTTTTTGTAAAACATTTTGAACACCATGTTTCTGGTTTTAAAATGCCTCCTTTCTTTCTATCCAATCTGTGAATTCTCTTGATTTCCTTTATCCTTTTTCTCCTCCCAGAATACATTGCTGTCAGTTTGGCTGTGTCTTTAGATGTTTCTTAGACTAGAGTAATGCATGATCATGGTTTAGGATCCATTATCTCTAATTACTACCTGCATTGTTACAGCATACCTTGCTTTTCTTTCTGATGTACTTCAGCTGCATTTACAAGATTTTGGCCACATTGAAGTATCAGTTACCTTTTCAATTGATTCCTGACATGCTTAGGCCACATGGTAGCTGCAAATGTGAGGGAGAATCTTGAAGATGAAGGACGACTGTTCATTGACGAATGAAATAAGTAACAGCAACTGGGTCTTGAAACGCAAGCGAAGAAAGCTGCCATGTGGACTGGATTTGGTTAATGGTAAAGAACAGAATTCGGTAGCTTTGGAGGAGACTACGACTTCTGCCAGGAACAAGCTAAAATCTGAAATTTCTCCGGATTTGTCTTCATCGAAGAAGAAAGGAAATGATGGGGTAATGTATTGTTAATTGCTTTGGCATCGCATGCCACTTCCGTTTATTCATAACTATGCTGTTTAAGTTGTGATGCACCTACTAGCTTTTCTTTATATTTAGACTGAACCCTAGTTCAGTCATAACAGTGACCAAATTTTGTCTGCGGGATAACATTTTATCCTCTTTTGTGTTAATTAGATGTTTTGAGGAATCGTATCACTTCGATGTTAAGGGCTTTCTTGAGGACCATCTACTGTTCTCTAACTGGTGGTTTTTGTAACATTTTGTCTTGCAGTATTACTATGAATGCGTTGTTTGTGATGTTGGAGGCGACTTGTTATGTTGTGATAGCTGTCCCCGGACCTATCATCTCGAGTGCCTTGATCCTCCTCTCAAGGTAGTTCAATAGCTATTTGAGGGGTCTTGCCTTGAGTTAGATGAGTTAATTGCTGTCATTTGTCTTATCGTACTTGAATTGAGATAATTTAGTTGTCTTCATTTTGTGGTGTCCATTTCCAGCGGATTCCACTGGGGAAATGGCAATGTCCTAAGTGCTGCTCGAAAAATGATTCAGTTGAGCCAATAAGCCATCTCAATTCCAGTTTGAGGAGAGCTCGGACGAAAATTAGTGGGTCAAGATCCAAGACATTATCTAGCACGGAAAAAGTATCTCGAATACTTGGTAGCTCCCATTTTCCAAGCAAGAGGTCTCTGAGTGGAGGGAAGTCTGTTGGAACCCCAGAAGTTCAGCCGTTGGAAGGTAAACCAGATCTGTCCCCAGGAGAGGACCCATGCACCATCAAGCCTGGTTGCCCATCCCTGGGTTCTGCAGAAGGAATCTCTTCCTCTCAGAAAAATGATGATGAACAGAAGGTAGATGTACCTCCAGCAAAAGCACCTCCAACCAGAAGGTTAACTTCTCCTTCTGCGCCCGCTTCATCTCATTCTCAACTGGTGAATTCAGAACAAGATGATGAAGCTTCAGAGAAGGATTCTCAATGTTCTGATGGATTCAACAGTCCAGATAGTCAAGTTGGTATTGGAATTGGTGCTAGTAAAAAGAGAGTTAAGAAAAGAAAGCATGTGCAGAAAAATGATATTCACAAGAAACGCAGGACTGACAATGGAAAGCAAACTGTTGCTACTTCTAAGAGCAGGAATGATGATTGCAAGCAAACTATTGCTACTTTTAAGAGACATGGATCGAAGAAGAAAGCTGCAAAACCTGAAATAGGTAATTCACAATCAAGAAAGAGGACAATTGTAAACAGGGGTTCTCGGTCTGCTATAGAAGAGAACGGAGGAAAAGAAGGTTCACATGGTCCAACCAAACTGAAGGTAGATCCTTTCACATTGGCCTTATTACTGACATATTACAAACAAACTTGTATAAGATATTTCCTGGCATTCAAGTACATTTAGCAAATCAATAAGGCTTACAATCTTGGTGCTTTGCATCCTAAGATATGAACCTTTACCATATATTGAGTGAACGCAGTTTGGTGTTTGGTCCTTTTGCATGGCATGTTTGTTTCTTAAAGACATCTGGAAGCCCCTGGATATCTTTTGGTTGCTAGTTTCAAGTTTATGGTTTTCACATGCAATGGCGCTGGGAAAGTGCTTTTATCGTTGCTGTGCTGTCTTCGTCTGCTGTTTTGATGTGATTTCATGTTGAGGGAATATGAAGATTGAGGCTTGATGATTTATTCCAAATTGATTTTTTGTCGCAGAAGCTTTCTGAGGAGTTGAAAAGCCCACCAGTTAAGCCAAAGAAAAGGGACCGTCATGTGAATGATAAACCGGTGTGCATAAGCGGCACCATCGGTGAATTTCAGCAGGTAAATCTACTTTTGACCAATTTTGTTGTTTGATTGTGGTGATCGATCTTATAATCCATCTGTAATTCATTTTAACACCATCTGCTTTTCAGGTCGATCGGGTTTTGGGTTGTCGTGTTAGAGGTAATTGTGCAAGTTCAGTGTTTTGTGTTTCTGTATGTATTGTAGACACCCTTAATTCTGTTAGTTTTCTTGTTCCAGAGAAGCAGGACAGACATCGAGACAGTACTTCCGGCGAAATCCACTTAGATGCAGGAGACAGCGCTGACCTTGTTGATGACAAACAGGCTGATCTTAGCATTGACAGTGATATCAAACTGCACAATCTGAATGTACACGAGAGTTCGTTGACCGAGGACTGTAAAAATTGCAGTTGCATGGATTCATCAAAGAGCGATACAAAGCATTTAGCTTCTGAAACCAATGTGTTTGAAGATTGTGATGAATCTTCCAAGGCAACAAATGATCAGAAAGGACCAGACGATGGAGTAATGGCAGACTCGGTTAATTTTATAAAGCTGAACATTAATGACAAAGATGACGTTACTACGACAGGCGAAATACGAGTCTCTGTCGAAGAAAACAACAATGGAGTGCAGGATGAAGCAGGGACGGGATTCAGTCCGGAGAGCATAAGTCAGGAGCCTGAGCCGGCTGAATGTGCATCTGTCGACCAAGAGGCTCCATCATATGAGTTTTTGGTTAAGTGGGTTGGGAAATCTAATATTCATAATAGTTGGTTACCTGAATCCCAGCTGAAAATTCTGGCTAGGAGAAAGCTAGAAAACTATAAGGCAAAATATGGTACATCAGTGATTAACATTTGCGAGGAGAGATGGAAACAACCTCAGCGTATTATTGCTCTTCGTTCTTCCAAAGATGGTATTCGTGAAGCTTTTGTGAAGTGGACTGGGCTTTCTTATGACGAATGCACATGGGAGAAGCTCGATGAACCTATTTTGAAAGAATCTTCAATTCTTATTGATGTATTCAATCAGCTGGAACAGCAGGCATTGGAGAAAGATTCTTCTAGGCATGACTCAACTAAGGAGAGGACTGGCCATCCAAGTGAGATCATTACTCTGACAGAGCAACCCAGTGAACTTAAGGGCGGTTCATTATTCCCTCACCAGCTTGAAGCACTTAATTGGTTGCGGAAATGCTGGTATAGGTCTAAAAATGTTATACTTGCAGATGAGATGGGTCTCGGAAAAACAGTATCAGCATGCGCTTTCATTTCATCGCTATATTGTGAATTTAAAGCATCTCTGCCATGTTTGGTTTTGGTCCCACTATCGACCATGCCCAACTGGCTTTCGGAGTTTTCGTTGTGGGCTCCGGGTTTGAATGTTGTGGAGTATCATGGATCTGCAAAAGCAAGAACAGTTATTCGTCAACATGAATGGCACGCCAGTGATCCAATTGATGGCAATAGGAAAACGGTTTCCCACAAATTCAATGTACTATTGACCACTTATGAAATGGTTCTTGCTGATACTTCTCATTTGCGTGGCGTTCCATGGGAAGTACTTGTGGTTGACGAGGGCCATCGTCTGAAAAATTCAAGTAGTAAGCTGTTTACCCTGCTGAATGCATTTTCATTCCAACATCGTGTACTATTGACTGGTACACCTCTTCAAAATAATCTAGGTGAAATGTACAACCTGCTGAGTTTCTTGCAGCCAACTTCATTTCCTTCCATTTCCTTATTTGAGGAGAAATTTAATGACCTCACAACAGCAGAAAAAGTTGAGGAACTTAAGAAACTTGTTGCTCCGCACATGTTGAGAAGGCTTAAGAAGGATGCCATGCAGAACATTCCCCCCAAAACTGAACGGGTGGTCCCTGTTGAGTTATCATCAATTCAAGCCGAATACTATCGTGCAATTTTAACAAAGAACTACCAGATATTGAGGAATATTGGGAAAGGGGTAGCACAGCAGTCAATGTTAAACATTGTGATGCAGTTAAGAAAAGTATGTAATCATCCCTATCTAATACCTGGTACAGAGCCTGATTCTGGTTCTGTTGAGTTCCTCCACGAAATGAGGATAAAAGCTTCAGCCAAACTGACCCTTCTGCATTCGATGCTCAAGGCTTTTTTCAAAGAAGGTCATCGAGTCCTGATTTTCTCACAGATGACTAAGCTTCTGGATATCCTTGAGGATTATTTAACTATTGAGTTTGGTCCCAAGACATATGAGAGAGTAGATGGTTCTGTTTCCGTCACAGATCGCCAGGCAGCAATTGCTCGCTTTAACCAAGATAAAAGTCGGTTTGTGTTTTTATTATCAACACGCTCGTGTGGGTTGGGAATCAATTTGGCCACCGCTGACACAGTAATTATCTATGATTCTGATTTTAATCCTCATGCTGACATCCAAGCCATGAACCGCGCACATCGGATTGGACAGTCAAATCGGCTCTTGGTATACAGGCTTGTTGTTCGAGCTAGTGTAGAAGAACGTATATTGCAGCTTGCCAAGAAGAAATTGATGCTCGATCAGCTTTTTGTAAACAAATCTGGATCTCAGAAGGAAGTGGAAGATATACTGCGGTGGGGTACGGAAGAACTTTTTGGTGATTCTTCCAGTGGTGGCAAGGAGTCTGCAGACAATGATAAAAGCAAAACTGAGCCAATGTTAGATGCGGAACATAAGCATAGGAAGAGAGCTGGTAGTTTAGGAGATGTTTACAAGGACAAATGTGCAGATGGTAGTAACAAGATTGTATGGGATGATAATGCAATTTTTAAATTGCTTGACCGTTCAAATCTTCAGGATGGATCCACTGAGTGCGCTGAAGGAGATGCAGTGAATGATGTGCTTGGTTCAGTGAAGGTGGGGTATTTTGCTAATTGCTTGAGTTTTGATTACTTTTCTGTGGATGTCCTTGCTGTTTGCAACTTTTTATGAACTCATTATGTACCTTTTTCATGTGAAAGTCATGACTGGTAAATTAAAATTCTGCTGTTTGAGAGCTTATGTTGTGACACCTTTTTGGGGAATAGCACAATTTTCTCTTTGGGCAGAACTTGGGTCTTGTGGCTTTTTTTTTCTTTGGTTGGTTGGGGAGGGGTTGTGTGGGGAGAGGTTATCTCTCAGTGATTTGTCATGAGAATTTTCTAGTAGGTAAGGAGTTGATTTAGAACATAATTGCATAGCTTGTGATTGGATTTAAAAAATAAGTGGGGATGGTTAATAATTCCATCCAGAATCTGCAGCGACTCCTCACATAGTTTGTCAGATCTATGATTGTCCAAAAAGCAGGATTGAATTCGAAGGTTGTTCACAGCACTGATGAAGTTTGTCTCGATCAGCATGCTCTTTTGTTGTATTTTCACTTCAATAAGTTCAATGGAGTTTTCGCTCAAATACTATTGTGTAATATGCTGAGATAATTTTCTCCATGTTTCCATATCAGTCCCTTGAATGGAACGATGAGCTAATGGAAGAGCGCGAGGGAGGGGAATCACCTCCTGTTTTGAGCGAGGATGTATGTGTTGCAAACTCTGTGAAGAAAGAGGATAATGTTGTTAATGTTCCTGAAGAAAATGAATGGGATAGACTTCTTCGAGTGAGGTAATACAGGGTTAATTTTCAATTTTTTTCCTTCCTGCCCCGTTCTTTCTTGCCTCTTCTATCGTCTAATTCTTCACAGAATGGTGGCATGATTATTGGTTTTTTTTTTTCTCTCGTTGGGGCAGAATATCTTTTTCCTTTTTTATTAGAAAGGAATGTATATATCTGGGATCCAAAATGTTTGGACCAGGTAAATCAACAAATGAAATTTAGTCATCTCTCCCCTTGTCTTCTAGAGATCTTTGACTTTCTTTGAGCGCCCTTTAATCAGCTATTGCTTGTCTCATGGTTATTTCTTCATCCTTCTGATAAGGGCATTTCTTCAATTACTGGGAATGCGTAATTATTCTCGCTCTATGTGAAGTTGTAATCGGTGATTAAGTGATCATTCTTTAGTGCCAGGATGTCATGCATTTGACTAAGTATTGTTGTTGATATAAAAACTATAATGCTCTTGTGACCTTCTGCACTTTGAATCTTTTTCTTATATTATGTCCTGCACTCACGTTATGTCAATTATAACCTGATCTTTGCACTCTGCAACCGCATTATCTCTGTGATGCCACTAACTTTGTCATGGTGATGTCAGTGGCTTGAAACGGGTGGTGATTGCCGAGGTGATAGCCGTTACCCTTTTGATTGCTCTGAAGAAAATAACCCCCTAGTTATTTGAATGCTAGATTATTAATGCTTATCCTTTTCTTTGGTAGAAGAAATAAACCCCTTATCAAAACGACTGTTCTGAAACTATAAATAGTCAAAAAATATGGGCCTCCGTCTTTCAAGATTCTTGCTCCAAATGCTTTATGATCACTTGTGTTTTGTAGATGGGAGAAATATCAAACTGAGGAAGAAGCAGCTCTTGGTCGGGGGAAGCGTGTCAGAAAAGCTGTTTCCTACAGAGAAGCGTTTGCCGCACATCCAAGTGAAATCGCCAACGAGGTATTTTATCTGAACTTCCTTCTTCTATGCCGTTAGGGCTGGAAACTTTAGAATCTTAAATCCAAGAGGATGTGTAGTTATTGTAGGATGACGCCAAGATTCTTCCACGTGCAACGTTGAGGAATGTCTAGCATATTAAATGTATGTAATAGGTAGATATCTATGGTTATTAGACAAGTTTAGATATTTCAAATAAGATACATAGGGATATTAAGTCGATTGCTACGCTCAAATAGAGACATGCTTGCGTTTCTGTATGAGAAATGAGAATATAAATAGAACCTCCATGTAGTCTTTGCATTCCAAGTTAGTTGTGGTTTTTCTCCTCTCTCTCTCTCTCTCTCTCGTGATCTTGAACTTTTATCACAGTACACATCCTTTGGATAGTTAACTGGAAGATAAACTCCAGAGTTTATTGTTCTTTTTGCCATTAATATTTCTTTTTAAGATGTCTACTCCTTGGGTGTAAACATCTTAGAATATTTGTGGGCAATAAAATCAAATTGCTTTTTGAGGCTTTGACTGAGTATATAATAAGCTATGCAATCTGTTAGACAATTTGTGTGCAATAAAATCAAATTTGTTCCTGATCTCAATGGGGCTGAGATTTTCATGCATTGACTTGCACTTTTTTTTGGGTCAAAGACTTGCACTTATATAGTGTCATAATTTCATTATTTATCGGTTTACCTTTGAAACATAAAGCAGAGTGGTGATGAAGAGGAACGGGTGCCTGAGCAAGAGCCAGAACGGGAGTATACGCCTGCTGGACGCGCTCTAAAGGAAAAATAGTAAGTGACACAATTCTCTATGTTTTTTCCTCACAGTAAGTTTTCTGCTGCTAAATCAGTCGATGATAGGGATGTCAATGCTGATTACTACTTGGCTTTGTCATTGATGGTTGTGCATGGCAAAATTGGAACTTCTTTCTTTTGATGCAGTGCTAAGCTCCGTGCTAGACAAAAAGAACGCCTTGCTAGAAGGAATCAAATTGAAGAATCTCAGCCCTATGGGGGCTGTCGGGACCCTGAGGCAACAATTCAATGTCCACCTGATGTTCAAAATGGTAATGAAGTAGCTGGATTTGTTCAAACAAGCAAGGGGACTTTCTCGGCAATTGACTTGGACAATGACAAATCAGATGGTACAAAAGCTTGGCGCCCGAGTCAAAAAACAAATGTTCATTCTGATCTTTCTGTTAGTCCTTTAAGCCACCCTCCAGACATACTTCCGCTCCGCCAACACGAAGGCATGGTCTATGCAAGTTCTGAGTCTGACAAATTGTTGCCAGTTCTAGGACTCTATGCACCAAATGCTAATCAGGTCGAGTTATCACGAAGGAATTCTTCGCGGCCAAATGCTAGACAAAGTAGACCGGTTGGTCTGGAATTCCCGTTCAGCTTAGCTCCATTCTCTGGTAATTTGATGGGTACACATCTGAAGGGTATGGAACCAACACTGGACAAACCACAGGTGCCAGATGGCCCTGGAGAAGTTTCACAACTGCATCCTGTGAGTGGAATTTTGAGTAATGGACTATTTTTACCTTATACAACCTCCCCTCACCCCTCTCCTGTCCTTCCCCCATCCTCTTCTCATTCATGCAAGTTAGTTGTCATCTTTCTTGCCCTTTCTGTCCGTAGGATATGATTTTAGTGCTTGTTTGCTTGCAGTATCCTCCAGCACCCCTCCATGACTCCGGTCGGCTGGAAAACACGGGGGTCAATTTGTCTGATTTTCGAGATATGATGAGACCTAAATATGTGGAGGAGAAGCTGATGCCCAGATTCCCAGTTCCAGCTAAAGGTGTACTTCCACAACATGACTTCTTGCCAACCTTATCACTGGGAAGTAGGGTTGAAGCTGGGCGTGAGTCTATCCAAGATTTCCCCCAATTCCCCCACTGCCAAATTTCAAATTTCCTCCAGAGGATGCGGCTAGATATAGTCATCAGCGAGAGAGAGAAATGGCACCTTCTTTGGGGTTGAATCAAATGCCTACATTCTCATCGATTCCGGAAAACCACAGAAAGGTGCTTGAAAATATAATGTTGAGAACTGGGTCTGGGTCTAGTAACCTGCATAGAAAGAGGTCCAGAGTTGATGGCTGGTCCGAGGATGAACTTGATTTCCTTTGGATTGGTGTCCGGAGACATGGGCGTGGGAATTGGGATTCCATGCTCAGAGACCATAGGCTGAGGTTCTCAAAGAACAAAACTCCAGAAGATTTGTCAGCTAGATGGGAAGAGGAGCAAGCCAAGCTTTTTGATGGATCATCTCTCCCCATGCCAAAGCCCACTAGACCATTGAAACCTGTAAAATCCTCATCATTTCCAGGATTCACGGATGGGATGATGACGAGGGCCTTGCAGGGTAGTAAACTTGCTATGCCTCCAAAGTTTCAGTCACATTTGACTGACATGAAGTTAGGTTTTGGCGAAGTCGGTCCTACTTTGCCTCCCTTTGGTGCTTCTGATCAACTAAGCCTTCAAAATGAACACTTTGCACCTCTTCTACCTTATAATAACCCTGACAAACTTCGGGAGACTTTTATGCGCCGTTTTTATGGTGGGCTTTCTGATTTGCCTGTGACTTCACTAAACATGCCTTTTGAGAAGCCATTTGTACCAAACTGCTTCGGCTCTGGCAACATGGGTTCTGCTGGTGTGGTTGGCTCAAGCAGATTCCAGCCAAGGGATGATGAGCAGAGTGCGTATTCCAAGTTGCCTGGTCTCTTGGGTAGACCTCTTAATATATTGCCTGAATTGCGAAATGATTATGGGGGTGAATCAAGCAGTACAGTGTTGTTGCCTGACCCTGATAAGCTTATAAATCATCATTTCCGTTCTAAGGGGAAAGAAGTAATAGATGACGGTGCGTCTAAGAAAAATTTACCCCATTGGCTCCGAGAAGCTGTGACTGCACCTCCACCACCACCAGATCCTGAGCTGCCGTCCACTGTATCTGCAATAGCTCAATCAGTTAGACTGTTATATGGGGAAGATAAGCCTACTATTCCTCCTTTTGTGATACCGGGGCCACCTCCTGCTCGTCCTAAGGATCCAAGACTCATTCTTAAAAAGAAAAAGAAGTCAGATCAATTGAGGCCCATCCAGGCAGAAGTGCAAGGGAGCAGGCAACTCCAGGCAGAAGTCCAGGGGAGCAGGCAACTCCCTCCGCGAAATTTCTTAGGTGATGATGCTGCTTCGAGTTCTATCCCTCAGGTCCCTGAGCTTAATGCATTTCTACCATCGGTGGCCACAATGCCAGGTCTTGCTTGGAAGGAGGCTCCACATAACACATCACCTTCAGCGATGCATCAACCTTCTCAAGAGAAAATGAGTGCAGAACCGTCCCCATCGTCCGAAGTACTTCAGTTGGTTGCTTCCAGCATTGGTCCTGGTCAACAGCTTACGCCTTTTCTGCCTGCGAAAAGCTCAGATCTCCTTGGAAGTGATTTGTCCCCAATGAAATGCAGTCTTGACCCTGCAGGTCATTCTGAACCAAATCATGCCGGAGGCGAGCAGCAATCACATCCTGTCGATGAACTTGGAGATCCCCAGATGTCAGACCAGCCTGAAAATGGGAATTCTTTTGGTAAGACTCGGTTGGATCCTTCTCGCACTGATCATGTTGATGCAGAGGAAGTCTCGTCTGAGGAGACTGTTTCGGATCAACCCGAGAGTGACAACGATCCATAAGTTCAAGGCAGGAGAGTGACAAACTATGGAAATCAAAATTCTTTCATGGGACAGGAAGTGTTAGGGTGCTTTTGCAGATGGTGGCATGAATTCTTTTCTTGTAGACTTTGAGCAGTGATGGTGAGTGATGATCACCACAAAGATAGGGACGATTAGCCAAATTAGGACATCTCTGTGTAAAGCTTTTGTTATAGAAAATGAAGATATAGTTTTTGTCGCCCTACATTCGTCCTACTTAAATGTTGCAGGTGCTATAGTAGCAGAAAGATACTCAAATGTTGCAGGTGCTATATTAGCATAAAGATGAGGCGAATTCTTCGTCGAACCGTTACCGGTAAGTTCTTAGTTCTAACGAGACTGGAAGAGCTCGATTAGTGCAGGCGTTTAAGCAGTGTGTGGTTGCTGAGTGGCTCCATCCGCTACGTCACTCCTGGATCGTCAAACTTCCCCATTTAGTTTGTTCGTAGGTGATTCAACCGAGTATCCCGTTTTGTTAGAACATTCAATAGTGATCTTACAACGTATAAAACAGCTTCTGATTAGCAATCCCGATCGAATGTCTGATCGATGACCCGTCAGTGCACATTTGACCGTGAAGCATGTATAATCTTACTAATTTTTCAATCAGAAAGGAAAATCAAGATGAGCAGTCTCTTTTCTGACTAGTCATTGACCATTGTACTGTCAAAATACTTAACATAGCCAGAAAACGCAAACGGGAAAACAAAGGAATGAAAATGGGGAAAGGCTTAAAGCAAAACTTAGATCTTTGAGAGTCTAGACTAAGCGAGAAATGGCAACCGGTCTCGGGGTCACGCAGCGACGCTTCTTGAGTCGGCCATTACGAACCTCGATGAAAAAGCGTAGAACCGATAATAGTCCTCGTCCTCCTGATCCAACACGTTCCCCTTGCCACTCCCATCAAAGTTGAGAGAATAGCTCAGCGGATCATACAAGCACTGGAACGAGCTGTGCCTGTTCTTACTGTGGTTATGCAGCAACATCCTGTTCCACTTCTTCAGCTTCACCACAATCCTGGCGAGGCAACAACAGCTGAACCGCGCCGACGATACATCGCTGGCACTAGCAGCACAAGGTGAGGATGACAGTGATAAAGACGCGGCAGTGGCAGTACTCCTCGAAACCGAAACGCCACCCATGGTGCTCGTGGCGGCAGCGCTCTTATCTTCCCCGCCGGTGCTTTTGGCCGAGGACATTGTCTTTAACCTCATTTTGGTCCTCCTCCTCCTCTTTTTCTCTCTCTCTCTCTCTCTGCTGACAGTTTCTATGAAGCTTAAGCGAGAAAGAGAGAGAGTGTGTGTATGAATGGGGAGAGAGAAGCAAGGTCTGCGTATGAATGTGTGCATTATATACCAACCACATGGTCAAGGGTCGGTGAAACTTTCGATTCATTCGATAAATATTCAAATCATTTTCGTCATTTTTCTATCCGGGATTTGAACATGGTCAGTTCTTGCTGCATTTTTTTGTTCTTTCTTTCTGGGGTTTTAACATTGCTTTTCTTATTACTAACCAGTCAGAAGAGAGCTATATAGTCAGCAGCTAAAGCCTAAAGCATGAGGTTTTGGACATTGGTTGCAACATCGACATGTGATTTAGGCATTAAACAACGTACGGATCTTGGTCTAATCAAGAGTAATTTATCTGGCTAACCCCAGGACAGGCCAAAGACCAATAAATCTATTAAAGAAAGATGAGAGAGGGTTGGACCACCAGGGCAAGTTAATCCTTGTCAAACCAGAATCAAACTTTAGGAACTGGGTTGATTGGTCCTTGTCCAAGAAAGATTGGTTAGCTTGACAAATGATGATTAGTGACGTTAATCACTGATTAGCATCTGTTTGGAGGTTGTCCTGTGGTGATGCTTTTAAGGGTTGTGGTAAACCATTTTTCAGTCAAAACATAGGAGTCAACAACAGTCTCCTTAGTAGCTTCCAGCCTTTTACTTCACTTAACTTGTCGCGTTAGATATATCTCTTTTATTTTTTACATTTTTTGTACGGAGAGTGTATTTTAGGCATATACATTAGTGGAGGTTTTAATATATCTTGTGAATTATACATACGGATTAACATCCATCGAAATCCGGGTATGTATCCCGAATAATAAAAATACATCGCGGCGGTCCAGTCATTGTCAACTGTATGTGGCACAACGCCACAACAATGTTTTTTGGCGAAAATTGGCCGCAATGACTATATCGGTATTTTGCGTAAAATTTTAGGACTAAATTAGCAAAATTAAAAAATTTTGGATTGAATTGGTATCATAACCATATGTTTATACCCACCCATGCATGGCCGAGTTGGTGAGAGGCGTGCTATCCCTCGTCAAGTCACCTGGTTCGAAACTCTCAACTCGACTCTGTGACTTAAGTGAGGGCCATGGGTGGTGGGCCATGTGCTAACTCCTCTCGAGGTACTACGCAGGCACAAGCCTACGTGTCACGACCCGAACCCCGTGAGCCGTCGACATCCCATCTAGCCGTTTCTATTTTAGATTGGCTTCCGGGATCCCTCGGCCCACAATTTCATAAAAATCCATAAAACAGGCGGAAGCGAGTAAACATCTCCATACATCAATTCAAATGAATGACTTAGGACAAAAGTGGTATACATCATACATCTGTATATTACACTTCAATTGATATAGCGGTCAAATACCAATCGTTCAACCTTAATCCATAGAATCCAATATAATCCATAAGGCCACAAAATATCTTATATTCATTCGATCCACATATTTCTCGAATGCTAATCCTTAGAGACTTGATGTTCCATCGCCCGATACCCGAAAAATAGGTCCCACGACGGGGTGAGATAAAATCTCGAGAAGCTAATCCCTAACCCTAGGTTAGGGCTCTAGTGCCTCCAGACAAGTTTTAAAAACAACAACTCTTAACATATCCTTCTTCACCTCAATAATTCCACTAATAAATCCCCAAATATTCCATACTTGTTCGAAAATTTCCACACCTTCTCAAATATTCTACGTTACCCTCATATTGATATTACATATATCGGATGGGATAAAAATATCCCACGTCGCTCCACAGCCCGCGTTCCACGCCTCAAGGCTATCGTATAATTTCCACGTTACTTGAAAATTCCACGTTATTCCGGAAATATTCTACGTTACTCTACGACATCATATAAGTCCATAACATTGAGCCTCGGACTTTTATAGAACACGGCTCCACAAATATATATATATATATATATCGGGACACATAGGAATACGACCCGTAAATCTCGGTCTTGGAGACATAGGAACACGACCGGATTAAGTCTCGGACAATTAGTCGAACACGACTCACTTTGGTCTCGGACGACTTAATTGAACACGACTTTCATACTTTTTCGGTCTAAAACAATCGGACAAATACGGCTCACTTTGGCCTCAAACGACTTGATTGAATACGACCATCATACTTCCTCGGTCTCGGACAATCGGACGAATACGGCTCACTTTGGCCTCGAGACGACTTGATTGAATACGACCTTCGTACTTTCTTAGAATATATCGGGATCACGTGATTCACTCACGTTAGTATATTAATAAATCATACTACCCTATTAATTCATGCTACCACAAAATTCAATCCACGTTGTGCGACTATAATATACCAACGTAGCAATAAATAAATAACGTACAATTAATAATATACTAACGTAGGAATTTATCAAGGCTGAACGAATATTAATCCTCAACGTATAAATAAATTCACAACTATAGTACTAAACTATAGCAATACCACATTTAATTAAATACCATGGCATAATGATATAATGTCACATAAAAAGTAACTATAGTTAACATATAATATAACCATAGTTTAAAAATAACTAGAGTTAATAAATAACCTAACCATGGTTAAAATATTAGCATAAAGTAACTATGGTCAAGTTTTGACTACACAATCTCTCTCTTGACTTTACTATTCATGCAAGAACACCTTTCTCTCTCCTTCAACATCTCATTTTCGGCCAAAGCATGAACATGGGCTAAAACAACCAATTTTTCACCCAAAACTACTAAATCTCAAGTCTATTAGCACCCTAGATACCTAATCTAAGGTTAGGAACCAACTTACCACAATTCTAGCAACTTTTCCGGCGAGAAAACGGAAAAATCTCGATTCCAAATCCTGCGGCTCCGGCGGTCCTTGCTTGGCCGATTTTGATCCATAAAATCCGGCGATTTCTGCCCACGGTAGCTCACGACCTTAGCGCTTCAAAACGGAGTCGTCGACGGCTCAACAAAACTTCCGGCGACGGCAGCGGCAAAGATGGATGTTCGGCCAAGGTGAGGGGAGGGAGAGATAGAGAGAGAAAGTTATCACAAAAGGGATAGATAAGATGAAGGTGATGAATAGTAAGGGCAATTATTGGTTTTGAAAGCAAGAGGGGCAAAATGGTAATTTCCCCTTACTTGGACTAGTCAATCTCGGCCAAAGGGAAAAATGACCAAAATACCCTTCGTTCCAAGTGAAAAATGGGGTATTTTTCGAGGGCAAATGGGTCCTTTCCCATTTTCGGTCCAAATATACTTTTCTTGAACCTCTTTGGGGCGAACCGCGAAGGATTCGTACACCTTTGGATGAGGAAACGTCCAAAAAAATTTATTTATTGGAAACCCTGAAGGTCCGACGTCAAATTCGAAGCTCGGTTCGCGATCAATCTCGATCGATAAAATTCTTAGCGTATCTCAAACTAATGGGCGGCTTTTAGGAGTTACGCGTATCAACCCGTGATAAAATCACATTTAAGAATTACTCGAGCCGTGGCGACTTTGGTTGTCATTCAATTGCGAGGGTCAATCACTAGTCCCGATGGACACAATCGTTAGAAATAATTTCGGGGACGTTCGAAATTCATACGAGGTCAAACAGAATCACCCGTGATCCAACGTAGGGTATTATCCAAATCGTTCCTTAATCATTCTAGGATCGGCCTATATTGGTCCAAAATATTTCCTCGACAATTTTCATGGCCAAAGAGTCGGTCCAGGGTTCAAGTTCTTAGGTCCACGTATTTGAATTTCCTAACTAGCCATTCCCATTTGGTTAGTCTACTCGAGAGGGATCCACTCCGAGTGAGGTTCACTTGAAATACATCGATGAGACTTTTCATTTATTTAAGGCTTCAAAACGAGCCGAATTACAGGATGTCACACTATGGATCCTCGGTTACCAAAAAAAAAAAACATATATCCATATGTTTATGATTGATTGAACAATTTTCGCTTGTAATGCAAGACAATAGTTGTGGCATTTATAATAATTAGGGGTAAGCGGTTTCGAGTTCCAAGTGGGTTCCAGGGTTCCGTACGGGTTCCACTTGAAATCAAAACCTTCCTCAATTTTTGAAAACCGAAACTTACCTTACATATCCCGAAACTTGAAATCTAACCCTATCACGGGTTCGAGGGTCTACCCATGTTCCACTTATATTAGTAATTGAATAATTACGGTGAATTATCACCTTTAATGAATACAACTTACTGCTATAATCACTGACCATAACTCATAATTAAACACTCCAATAACATGAAACATTAATAAAATAAAAAGTCCTCGTTATAAATATCGTCGGAAATGAAAGTTCGGATTAGTAATTTCATATTACACACTCATTGTATGGCACCATAGATACTGCGGGATCGTGTAAAGGCATACACCAAGAAAAACACAAAAACTAATTATAGGTTTCAAGTTCCACGTTCTATGTTCCACCTACCAAGAACTTGGAATCTATTAGTCGAAACAGGTTTCCTCATTTTTAGAACTTGGAACCTACTCGCATACCCCGAAACCCGAAATTGGTCCGATTCTCTAATTTTCGATTCTATCTTGAAATTGCGCCCATGCCTAACAATAATGATACTCGCTAGTTTTTTCGTCAAGTCGATGTCTTAGAAAAATGATCTTGACTATGGAGAATGAGTCCGGCGTATGGCTCATCTCGCTCGATGGAAGGGCATAATCGCCCGATACCACTTTGAAATTCAGAATAATTTTCATTTTGTCTAATCACAAACATTTGACAATTTGTAGGTGAAGAAATATTCTTGACTACCAATTATGTGGGCATAAGATGTCGATGTCATGCATGATTGTTAGGTAACACTTGAAGATGCTCTACACCCTCCTCCAATCAATGTTTGTTCGTTGCAATTCTCTTGTATGATTGTACCAATTTGGATATTGACACCTTGTTTCTAGTGGACAAGACAACCTCAACATTTGGACATACGACGTATTGATCTACCTTACGCAAGCACCAAAATCTGGCCTAGAAGTTTGGTTGGTTCCTGGCCCATCTTGCATTAGGTGCACCATATGTTATTCACAAACCATGACTAGGAATGTAAGACTCTTGAACATGGTTGACATTGCGGTAAAGCTGGTGAGATTATATCTCGCATTTGAGCTCGACTGACCAAGATCTTTCTCAAACTCCGTGGTGTGAAATGGCCCGAGGAAGGATGAGGCTCAGAAGACGTCCATGAGTAGGTTCAAGGGATATCGCGGTCAGCCGGCCACGGCAAGTACACTGTGGCAATGGAAGGATGATTCTCTTCCTTAGCTTCGACGGGGCCGGAGCAAGTCTAATCAGGCGTCGGAAATGTGTGCTGAACAATGTATTATTCTATATATGCAAGTGTCTTAGTGTGATTTATTGCTTATGTTTTGATCCGCCCGGTTTCATAACGTCACAATCTCTTAATTAAAATGTTTGTGCAGATAAAAGAAACATAATTGGAATGACTATTTCAACTGCTTAATTGTGTATAAAATCATGGTTGCTAAATGTTCACGTGGTTCTGCAATGTATAGTTAATTCCCCCATTTGAAAAGAATCCAAGGTGAGTGAACTGAAGTCCTGCGTGAAACTCCAAATGGTAGGCATCGGGCGTCGCGCATGATGGCGACATAAGTGGCAGGCATTCCTTTTATACAAAAATCAAATGAGTAATTATACATATGTTCTCGAACTTTAAATTTCAATATATAATATCTTCCCTAAATTTTTAATTTGTTTAATTTGAACCTTAAATTTTAGCGCAATATTCAATGTGGTCCCTAAACTTTCAATAGATATCCATTAGTCCCGAATTATATGAAAATATTCGATATAGTTTTTCAATTTAAAATCGGTGACGATATTCAATATTTTCATATAGTCTAGAAACTAAATTGAACGTGTATCGAAAGTTCAAGAATAACATTGGACATATTAAAAATTGAGAGACCATATTGCATGTTAGATCACAATTCATAGATCATTCGTGTCAATTTTTTCGGTACAAAACAGGCTCCCATCCAAATCATAAGATAAGAAAGTGATGAAGAGGAAAAAAAAAAACAAAAAGGGTATGCGCTCTCAGATTTGCCGGGGCAAGATTCCTGATGGATGAGCAAAGGCAAAAGATGAGCGGGGTCCGGATGCTGATTCATCAACCTGCAGAGGGCCCCGCGGCTCGAGTTGAGCAAAATTCACAGAAAACAAGCAGAAACAGAAACAGTATCTTTTTGAAGAGATTGTCTTAGGGTTTCTGGTTTTTCTGCAGAAGGTCAAAAAGGCTAGTGCTGCTGCCGAAGTCAATGAAGGGTCGTCAGATTTGGGAATCGAAAGGTGGGGACTGGTGCAAGATTATATATGTAATGCCCACAACCATACAAGAGATAGAGAGAGAAAGAGGAAGAGGTCGTGATGAGCCAGGGTCCCTTCTGAAGCTCCTGCACATGAAAATAATGCAGAGAGACATTCGCTTTGGAGATGGAGACATGAATATGAACGTTAACTTTGTTCCCTTCCCTCTTTCCTCTCCCATACACAATCTCTTCGGGATTGGGTCTTCTTCTCCTCTTTCGCATTTTGGAACCAGGGCGATCGGTCCGGTCCGGTCCCATCCCACCTCAAAACCGAAAACCGGATTGGAGGTTCCTGGAACTGGACTGGACCGATCCGATCCGATTTTCGGCCAATCCAGTGGAACCGATTGTCCGTGCTTGAAGCACATATACACATTTTAAATGTGTAGGAGTACTCATAATAATTAAGAGTTTAAGTAATTTTTTTTAAAAAAAAATTAAGGAATAAAATTTTTAAAATTTTTTAAAAAGTAATCGATCCGGTATGGGTGGGCTTGTTTCACATCCGGAATCAAGAACCGAACTTATAATTTCCGGTTGAATTTTATGGAATCGGGAATCGGATCGTAGCTGCCGGTCCAAGTGGTTCCCGATCCTTCCGATTTTTTTTACTCACCTCTATTTGGAACCATCTGATTTTTTTTCTTTTAAAGATGAAAACCACCTTTTTTTTTTTGGGTCCAAAAAAACCAACTTATTATTTTTGTTTTGGGCGGAAAAAAAAAAACCACCTTATTTGAATATGGTTAATCTTGTACATCCTCCGTTTGTCACTAAGCTTCTCTCGCTTTTCGAGCGGGAAAATTAATACAAACTTGAGCACGCGAATCACGAGGAGTCGTGCTTATCAATTTTTATGGGATTAACGTGGATTTCACGTGGAACCCACATAGTTATCGAAGTTGATTGAATCGGTTCGGCTCACTCCAACCCGAGTTCAGGCTAGTCTCTCGCCCATCCGAAGAGGTGCAAATCTCGGTATTGTCGTCTGCACACACATTGCACAACGCAGGTGGCGTTCAAAGCCACACACTAAAGAAAGTGTCACAGCGGTTAGGATTCGAATCAAAATAGAGGGTAAAAGCAAGAAAAGAAAATCGAGATACATGATTCATCCCGATTCATCCTTAAATTAATTCTATATTTCAGCATATGGATTCATTATAATTAGCGCATCTTTTCCGTTACATCATTCAATGAAGACTTTATACTTTTTCGTTGATCGAGAGTAATGCAACGCGTCCCAATAATTACATAGATATCCTTTAAACAAGAAGAGTTTCACAGGGGCGGTCCTTCTCCTCCACGAGAGATTGAGGTCCCACGCTTTGACCGCAGTCGCGTCCCATGGTCGACGTTCTTGTCTGCGACTGCGCCAAGAAGAAGAAGAAGAACAACATGAACATGAACATGGCTCTGCATGTGCATGTGCATGTGCATGTGGGCTCAGTTTCAGATAGTTGTTTTAAAGGAGGAGGAGGAGTTGGGATCTGATCTGACTCATCTCTGATATTAAAGCCAGTTTTCTAGGGTTCATTACAGGAGGACGCTCGTGATCAATCAGTCGAATCTCTCCACATGAGACTACGCTTGGATTGGGAGTCGAACCCAAGATGGCGTTGTGACTTTTCGCTCCTGCTGCGGACAGAGCTACGTAGCAACGCAACTTCCTACGCTTGAATACGATGATGTATCCGACCCAAAAAAGAAAAAAAAATGCAATGATATACCAACTCTTCTGCGCTTCTTCAGCCTTCCCTCCGCGGAAAGGGCAAAAAAAAAAGTGAGATTCTTTAGACAATATTTTTCGATATTTAATTAAAATATGAAAATGAGCTGAAAAATATTTTTCGTTACTTGGTACGGAAAACCGAATTTGATTTTGCCCCGCCGCACTCATTTTAATAAATTTTAAAAAAATTTCCTTTTTCTATTTTTTTTCTTTTTCCAGTTTTAAGAAAATTGAATTTTTAATTACTTTCACTTTTTTCTGTTCTCTTTCCTCGTTCCTTCGATGCGATCGGCTGGCAACAGCCACAGGTGAGCTCGAGGCTCCATGGGCTGCGTCTATGGCCGGTCACCGGGCTGCTAGTAGTCATCGAGACCCGACAACCAGCGGATGAAGAAAAAAAAAGAAGAAAGAAAAGAAGAAGAAAAAGAAAATAACAAATAACAAATAAAATAGATATAATTATTAAAAATTCGAAGCATGTAGATAGAAAGAGAAGAGAGAGATTGATCTCCAATCGAATGTGCTTTTTCTAGTGATAGAAAATATTTTTCTTGATTCATTTATTTTTCGTGAACAAAATGTTAAAATATTCGAATTTTTTTTGTTTTGAAAGTTATTTTTCGCAAAACGAAAATACCCATAATTTGATGGTGCGAACAGAGCATGGCAACTCGAATGTTGACGCCTTCCATCGAGTGGCCAGTTCTTTATCATGATGTATTTATCTAAACAATTCTTTTTAAGGTTAATATCATGAAAAATCCTAAATTTGTACACATGTGACAAGTTTACCCCAAATTATTTTTTTGACCACGAAAAATTTCAAACCGGTATACATGTGACAAATTTACCCCAAACTATTTTTTTGACTATCAAAAATCTTAAATTGGTATATATGTGACAAATTCATCCTAAATTGATTCTTTTGATCACGAAATACTCTAAACCCAGACACATACGATAAATTTACTGTCCGATAAATTGAGTTAATATCACAAAAAAATCACAAATTGATAAATATGTGATAAACGTAGGGTAAAAAAATCCAAACTGGTATACCCATTAATAGCCATATGTTATTCAACTCAATAATTTGATAGTTAAATTTAACGAAAATTAACAAAGGGTAAATTTGTTACGGGTATATCGATTAAGGATAAATTTATTACAAGTGTATTGATTTAAAATTTTTTATGATAAAAAAATAATTTAAAATAAATTTATCATAAATGTATCAATTTAGAAATTTAGAATTTTTGGTTGTATTAATCATTCTTTTCAAGCCATCTTCATGTTGTTCTTGGGAACATGTGCGGCACTGTTCATTTGAAACTGAGGTTTCGGATTGATGGAACCGGTCAAACGGTCTGACTGAAAATATCACAGATATTGGGTTCAAATCACAGCATCTTCTCGTAGTGACGTTAACAAGATCACGAGGGAAACGAATCTTGTCTAATATACCCGACACGAACTGACGAAAGTAATGGTACATTGAAGGTACTATGGTCCCTCTGTACGTGGAATAGATTGCTATTGCCTATTGAATTTGGAGTTTGAAAAATCGATAATGTAACAATACGACGCAGCAATTTCAATCGCAAGTGATATGAATAGCAACAAATATGCAGTAAATATGGCAGAACCTACCTCTAATTTTATACTTGACATTTCATCGTATATTGTTATGCTTACGGGATCTATCAAATTAATGATGACGAAAAGGGTCTTCCGGTGAGATAATTGTCCAAAAAAGTCCTAAACCTTTTGGTAATTTTTCAATGAAATTCTTCCGGCCAATTTTGATGTAAAATACGGATATTGGTCGTCCTATATGGTATGGCTAACGGCTAGTGCTGACATATTTTTTTTTATTTTTTCGTTTCTTTTCTTTCATTTTTCTCTTTCCATTATTTTCTTTCCCTCTATGGTTGTCGGCCTATCGGCGATGGCCGGCGGAGGTCACTAGCTATGGGCAATTGCAAAGATGCCCTCGCCGGCCACGACCGCTGGACAAGGGCCGCGACGCCCTCTCGTGTGGCTAGCAACCCCCATCGGCCATGGTGATCGGGAGAAGTAAATAAGAAGAAAAAAAAAAGAAAAAATATGAATATATTTTAGAAAATTTCAATAATCATATGTCAAAGCGTCGATCGTGTCATGTAGTAGTGATTTTTTTGCCCAAAATTATCCGAAATGACTGCATCGAAAAATCGTCAAAAAATTTAAGAATAAATTGACCAAAATTTATGATTTTTTAGAATATTTTCTCCGTCTTGCGGTGTTACTCCATTCCTGGCCTTAGTAAACAGCAGAAACATTAGTTCGCTTCCCGGAAGTGGTGGCTTGCCACAATTCTACCAAATGTCAGTGGGAAATCAATGATTAACTGGAAACCCTAACTTAATTTCGATGTGCTTCTCTCGCCAAACCATCTGCGAAGACAATCTTAATACCCTAATTCTTACTTCTTCAGTTGGTTTATGTTCAAAGAGACGTCGACATTAAGCCATGCCTAAGAGCCCGACTCCGATCTCACACGGTGGTAGGCCACGGCGCTAGGGTCCGACGACCCTCACCTGGAGGTCATGCTTGACCCACATCCAATGGTGGCTAGCCACCTCCGTGCGAGATGCCCGGCAAGGGTCGGCGATATCCAGAATAATTTAGAAATTTAGGGTCATCTAATGGTCTCTCCAAGGTTCATCCTCGGTCAAGGATTTTTACCAAGAGTTCTGAGTTCATTTACGGGCAATTTCATGCTTACGGTTATTTGGTAAGTCAAGTTCAAACACCTAGAAACAATATAGCAACGGGCGCCGCCGCCATACCGCATTTCCGACCGGGTGGTGGTTTATGGCTGGTCGGTCACAACAACGGCCTAAAGAAAAGTTAGAATTTAAAGTTCAGGAGCATTGGCCTGTCGAAAGTTTTCACCAACTATACGCAATCCGACTTACAACTCACAAGTCATAAGATACATTAAAATCGACCTCCTCCGAATGGGGAGAACTTTATTTTTGGTGAGGTGGGCTATAAGCGGAAAGTACCTGGTAATGTTCTCTAACGTAGACGTTTGTGCGAAGCTTCGACAGTCGCTTATCAGGCGCGCCAGATCAAAGGACCATAGATCACGACGATCACCTAGAGATCCGTCACCAGCGCAAAGGCCACGATGAGCAAGTGGCTGTGGAAGCAGAACGTCGAGGCAGGGATCAACAGGTGACTCACCGTGGATACGATGGCCAGCGTGCTGGATAGGATTACCGCTCTGAAGGTCCACTCATGCGATCTTTGGTTGAATCAGGAAGATACAGATCGCGGAGACAATCTGCATTACCAGCAGCACCCTCTCCAGGCCATGGTCTCCGGGGATACCCTCCATTGCCATGTGCTTCCCGTCAGCGACCCGACCCTAGAAGATGCCGGGTCAACGGCATGTTATACTCTGTTTCGAAGAACACGGGGAAATAAAAGGCGACGAGAGAGGGCCGGAGAGAGTGCACTGGTGTCTTATCAGGACCGAGTTATGGTATGTGTCCTAGGAATCAGAACCTATGCAATAGTACTTCCAGGTTTATACATGGTAGAGTTCGAATCTGAGAGGCAACAATCTTCACAAATTGTCCATCGTTTAGATCAAAACCAACCAAAACTTTATAGATTTGGGGTGATAAACGCCGTGCAACTTCTCAACCCAATGTAACTCAATACTAATTTCATAAGTGCACCGAAATCAAAATAAACGATTTCGTTCGATTTCGAATCCACCAACGCTAATCTCGTGGGAAACAAGAGGTTCTTTTCAACATTCTTGCTAGTTTTCAATTAAAGCTCAACATCCAAATCCTTATCCATATGATGATAATATCCATTTACTCAGTACAAATGTACCCATTACCTTATCTTCCAATTAACTAATTAACTCGCGATTCGATCATATTGCATCACATTGTGGCAAGAAAAGCACAAGGAATTACATAATTAAGAGGACGTTAATTTCATAGTCAGGCATAAGGTACAATGCCAACGTGATAGGAAGGGACTCTGAAGTGGTAGACTGAGTTTAATTAGACTAAGTACAAATGGTTAATGTTGCGCGGTTGAGATTACATCCCGAGCAAAAAATCTAAGATTTATCTCTCATCATCTTGTTGAAAGCAGTCCAACAAGAGAGAAACAAGAGTTTGCTTATTCGCAGTGCACCACAAGCCACTCAATATTGGATAAGGTTCAGTGTAGAATATGAGCCGGTCGAGCAGGTCAATGCAACCAAATAATATATATATGTGCACCCGGGTCAACACGGGTTTGACCAATTCTTGACTATTCCCTCCAGGTCTTTCACAAAAACCGGACCTGGCCTTGCTCCGATTTCCAGTTCAACCGGTTGAACCGACCGGTCTGATCCAGGTCTGGAAACATTCATCACATCATTTTCCATTTCATTGCACACACATTAGAAAGTCTCTCTATGCATGAAATGAAGGGGAAGATTTGCAGTTAGCAGACCCATTTTTTTTCTGAACCACGGTCGCAAAACTCCTGGACAAGACCCACATCAGGGTGCCCTGTCAACTCCAAGACCAAGACGTCCACACCGTGCTTGAGTGAGAAATGACTTTCTTCCCCAGCATAAGTATGCTCAATGTGTAAGGAAATCGTTAAACAAGTAGTGATTGAAGTCATTTCAATTGTAGTGGCCCTTGGCTTGAATTATCTGATGCAATTCTTTTCTTAAGTATGACGCTTATGCCTAGGAACCTTGTTAGTGACGCACAGAGGCATTAACTAGTTTTGAGAAACCGTTTGCTGTGATTTCTATTCAAGTTCTCTATCAAGTTGTGCTCACTGCTACGGAATCATGGCTTTATATCAATATGTTGTGAAATCCCTCAAATGGAAGCACCGGCGGCTAGCTAATCTGGCCGATCAAATTCGAACTTCCAAATGTTAAGAGACCAAACAACGTGTGACTTCTTTCCTTTCCAAAAGTAAAACCAGCTAATCCAGAAGCAAATAAGTTCACAAGGTATATAGCATCAGGGGAAAAGAGAAGAAAGAAACTGATCCAATGAAGAGCTCGCCAGCATCGATATAGCACATGAACCTCCTCTCTAGTTCAAGAAATCTAAACTCATGAACTAATCCTCTAGGCCTATATAATGCAAGCTGAATTGGAAGTGCAACAAGTTACCTGCTGATTCCTTTTGACTCTTCATTCCAAAACAGCCTTGGCTCCTAAAGCTTTCAGCTTCTCGATTATCTTTTCGCCGTCTTCTTTCGAAACGCCTGCTTTCAACACCGCCGGCGTCTTCTCCACTAAATCCTTGGCTTCCTTCAGACCCAAATCCGTGAAGCTCCTCACCTCCTTGATGATCTTGATCTTCACGGATGCCTCGTAGGATTCCAGTTTCAGCTCGAATACGGTCTTCTCCGGCTTCTTCTCCTCCTTGGCCGCCGCCGTCGTCTTCGCAGCCATCCCAGCGAGCCCGGCGGCAGCTCCTCCTTTCATGACCGCAATCCGCGGCTGCTCCTTCATCGCCAATTTTTTCATCAGAATCGATGAAAGTTCCGCCACCTCGACCAACGTGAGCCCAGACACTTCATCCACGAGCCTAAAGACCCTATCCGTCGGAGGGCTCCGATGCTCCGTAGGATCGAATGTGGCTGGATCATAGTCGGCCGGAAGCCTCCTCGGGTCTATCTCCACTTCCTCTTCTTCATCGTCATCCTCTTTCCTCGCTGGTTGAGAGAGATTCCGGGACACCCAATTGGGTTGTGAAGTCGCCATGACCCCAGGAGCCGAATTGGGAAACGCACGGAACCCATTTGATAAAAGGTGTCTTACTCTCAAGATTAGGCTCATTGCTAACGATAGCTGGAACACTATCTTCACCTTCTTCTCGGTAGCAAACGAGCTACAACCGATGCATCCTCAGAGCCACTGAAAGAGAAAAAGACGACAGCTTGCAAGACGAATCCTTTTCAGGAAACGCGGGTCGAAGCAAGAGGCCTAGGATCGCTGCGGAAGCAGATGAAGAGAGCCACCTCAAAATGTCGGAAGAAGCGCGACGAGAGCACACGATGAAAGACCTCGGCCGTCGAATTGAGCTCAGGGTCGCCCAAGATCGCTCGTCGGCACGCGGTCGCCGGCGATCTGGATCGCGGGTGGGAAGCGGGGCGTTATCCTCCACCGGTCCTGGCGTCGAAGAGAGGGAAGAACCTGACTTGAAACCCTAGCCCGAAGGAAGAGGAAGACTGCCCGACGTGTTTGGGCTTCCTTTTGTGGGCTTCATTCTAAATGCAAATTTTGTTTGTTTTGGAAAAAGATGGGCCTCTTTTTTTTTTTATTATTATAAGAAAATCAAGAAATTTTCCTCTTCATTGGTAAATTTAATTTACTTATTCAGTTTCATTTTATTGATAAAAATATGGTAAGACAAGATAGCATGCATGAAAATCTTGTACGTAAAATGTTCTATATAAATAAATAAATAAAAAGCAGCAAAAGCTCAATTGTAATGCCGAACATCGCATTACCATAAAGCATTTAAACATAACAAGTTTAATTTGAATGTGCCGGCTATATAACAAATTTTATTATAAATAGCTAAAATTTATAGAATTAATTTTCCATTATATAATGAGGTACTCCCATTATAGCTAAGGCACTCATCTTTTCAATCAATAGATCGAAATACCATTCTCCCTATTCAAGTTATTGTTTCTTTTTTTATCAACCTAACCAATATAACTGTCTTTATTTATATTTTTCCTTTTGAATATGAAATTCACAATATAAATGTCAAATTATACCCAATAAAATATCATTTTATAATGCATCATGTTATCACTTTTCCTAGAAAAAGTTCATTATTATTAATTTATGAACTTTCGCTTTTAATTAGAAAAGCTATATAAAATGTTAGAAATTTCTAATTATAACAACTTATTAATACACAATTAACTATCTATTTTTTTTATGAAATAGTTTAAGAGAAACTTTATTACAAAGTTGAAATTTAAAATCTCATATAATTATCAAGCGGATTATTGATCTTGTATGTAATTTTCAAATAGATTTGTAGATTTCAAAAGTTACAAATCGCTTATTTGTGCTTTTTTTTTAATCTTTTCACATTTTAATATGATTTGCAAGATGGGTTGAAAATTTGTTTACATATTCCGTACATTCAAACTCGTGTAAGTTGATCCACTTGCTATGAGATTGAATTTACAATCTATATTATTCCTTTCTTTATATCAAGAGTTAAGCAACATGAAATTTCATGTTTTTTCCTTTATGTATTTATCCTTTGTTAATACATATCTAAATACAAATATCTTTGGCATTTTATTATGCTTTTAACGAATTAATCTTTTCCATTTTGTGATCAATTTTACTTTTCTGTTTTTATCAAGATCGATTGAAAATAAAGGTAGGCTTGTGGATTAGCTTGATACAAAAAGAAATATTTAATTGAAGAAAGATGATGATATTTTAGTAAGTTAACTAGCAAAAAGGAGTGTCTTAGTTAAAATAGGAGTGGAAATAGCGCCGCCCTTTTTAAATAGTATACAAAAAATCATCATTATGCTAGGTTAAAATCTATGTAATTCTTCTTCTTTTTTTACTTTTGTCTTTTGACTAATTAATGATGGCATATGGTAGATTTTGAAATCATATATATGGTGTATAATGATCCCGGAATTAAGTATACTTCAATGGGTATGACATGTTAGAGTTGCTTGCTAGAATTAGGAAAAAAATTCTAAATAAGAGCTTAAAATGCTCTCATTTTCTCAAATAAGAACCCAACGTGAATTTTATTTTAAATAAGAGCCTAAATTGCTTTTATTTTCTCAAATAAAAGTATTATTTCAAATAAAACCCGGAAGTATTTGTCAATCTCAAAGAATGCTTGACATTCAAGTGGTAAAAAGCATTTTTTTTTTTTGGTGACCTAGGGAACCCCGCACGGCCGGCAATGGGGGTAAACCCAGGGGGCAACATGTCTTAGCCACCACCCACCCTGGGTGGTGGCCACTGGTTCGCGCACTCTTCCTCTCGCAAAAGGTCGAGTGTTCGAATCCCAAAAGCATTTTTCTCTTTTACTTTTTTAAAAAAATTCCTTTTTTTTTCTTTTTGCCGGCTACCCTCACCGACATAGCACTCGGCGAGGGTCGTCTCACACGCAACTAGCGACGTCTTGGGCAATGCCTACCCTCGCCAGCGACTAGCAAGGGCTTGCAAGCAAATAAGAAAAAAGAAATGAGAAAAAGGAATTAGAATTAGAATTATCTGTGGACACAATAGCCTTTAATCGGTTGAAATATTTAACCGGTTGGCATCGGGCCCTTATTTGAAGCTATCATTGCCACTTCAAGCTCTTAGATATTGATATGACCACTTCGATTCTTATTTAAAACAAAATTTACTTAGGCCCTTATTTGAAAACATGACAACACTTCGGGCCCTTTCTTGAAATTTTCTCCAAATTATGCAGAAAACATAAAGCCCTCCATGTTACCTAAAATTAACAATCAGAGAACCCTTGACCAAAAGGGCGATGCCTCAAGCAAATTTGCAGAAATACGTCCCTGAGCCATACATTACAAGTTTTGGGCAAGTACCACACAACAATCAATTGCTGTTTACACGGTGCAGGAATGTGCTATGACGCTTCTCCGCAGCTCTATTAACAAGCTGAAAATTTTTACAACATCGGGTATTGAAGTCCATACCTAGCAGAAAGTGCGGTTAAAGTTACAACAGATAAATCAGCCGTGACCGGATGATTGCCGAATGTGTGGATCATCTGGCTCCAATACTAGGAACAAATCAGCCATAGACTGGAAAAGGCAATGAAGGAATGTCTCTGGTTATCTTGTTACGGGGAGTTTTCTTCATCTACGACACTTGGACGAGATTTATCTGGTCCTTCTCGAAGCCCTGGTGAACATTTCTTTGATATTCTGAGAATCCGTCTCTACTTTTGCTTTTTTAACTTGCCTTCCAACCTTTGAAGCCCTTTTATCCGTCCCACTCTTTCCCTAATAGATCATAGAAGAAACCGTCAGCAACAAATTAATATCCCTGCGCTGAGAAGAGTGACCGCGACCGGGTTTACTCAACAGGATCTGATAGTAGAAACAGAGACTACCCAAATAAGCAAAAGATCATTCCTCCGATTAAGTTTACTGGGAGGACAAATTTCGATTTCCGTTGAAATTTGTGAGTTCGTGACTTAATAGTCTGCACTAAGCAGTCAAAATACCTTTTGAAACTTCATCCGAAACACTAACATAGGTCATGTTAAAGAAATCCAGGAGATATCCAAAGTACAGCCACCCTGATACTATTTGTTTGCTAAATGCGTTATTAACTTCCTCCATCTAGGAAAGTGATATTGCAGTTACCTGTAAGGCTACAGGAGACCCAAAGTCATTTGTCTCTGCTACATCTTGAAGGTTTTGTTTATGAGCTGCCTCTCCAACATCCCCTAAATTCAATCTGCAGGGAAATTAAGAATCCTGGGCTCAGTCACCAGACTCACCACTGGCTACATATCAATCCAAGCCGGGATGAAACTGGAATTTTTCTTTGTGTAGTGAAACTCACAATTTTATATCAACAGCACTCTGATAATAACAATTTTTTTTTTTTACGTTTTCTCAGTAATTAGCGCAACTTGCAAAAGTGAGAAACACTTTAGTGGTAGAAAATTTAAAGGGCATGTTCCTCTAATATCTTAAACTCTAAATTAAAATAACATTTTTCACCAGTCAGTGGGAGATAATCATCCTGCATCCTAATACTTCAGCATACGCTGTATATTATTGTGCAACAAATGTATAGCCATTACTGTTCAGGGAAAATCAAGCAATAGTATATATGCAAGAAAGAGTAAAGAGCTTTACTTCAGACTATCACACAGATTCTTCAACCAAGGTTCATCCAGCAAGTACTCCCCCATTATTGAGACAGCATCAGCTACTGCACAAACAATAAAGGAGAATTAACAAAGAGCAAAAAGCTATCTTTATTTAACTCAAGCTGGACATTCCAATCCTTCTTATCTTTCTTTATAATGATGCCGAGTGATCTCTCAAATTAATTGTCTTAACCCCGCAAGCATGAGTGACTCTTTTGAAAAGGGCCTGAGAGGAGCAGATTGTCTGAGCTAAAGCAGTTATGTGGGCCCTCCCCCTCGATCCCTCAAGCAATTAGGGACAGAAAGTTATTCAGCAATGCTCCGGTAAATATGTTATACACATTCCAAAACATGTACTAACATCCAACCTCAACAAATTTTTATACCGCTATAATCTATAAGAATAAGGGAGATATCCAGAATTGTTCCAACTATAGAGGCATTAAGCTTATGAGCCATACTATGAAGTTGTGGGAGAGAGTTATTGAGCATCGTTTGAGACGAGAGACTAAGATATCCGTAAATCAATTTGGATTTATGCCGGGAAGGTCTACCATGGAGGCTATTTTCTTGATCTGACGGTGATGGAGAGGTATCAAGAAAAGAAAAAAGATCTACATATGGTGTTTATTGATCTTGAGAAGGCGTATGATAGGGTTCCAAGACAGGTCTTATGGTGGGTGCTTGAGAAGAAAAAAGTACCGTCAAAGTATGTAGAGGCGATCAAGGATATGTATGATGGAGTTACTACATGTGTGAAGGCTTGTAATGGAACATCAAGCTATTTCCCAATCACAATGGGCTTACACCAAGGCTCGGCTTTGAGTCCTTATCTTTTGCCATGGTTATGGACGAGCTAACAAGAGATATCCAAGATGAGGTGCCGTGGTGTATGCTATTTGCGAGATGATATTGTGCTCATCGATGAGACAAGGGCGGGGGTTAACGCTAAATTAGAATTATGGAGAAGTACGTTGGAGTCCAAAGGGTTTACGTTAAGTCGAAGTAAGACCGAATACATGAAGTGTGAGTTCGACAAGGCAAGAGGAGGAGATGAACCCGTCGGTTTGCTCGGACGGGAGGTACCCAAGAAAGATACTTTGAGATATTTAGGATCAATATTGCAAAAGGGGGAGAGATTGATGAAGATGTAAGCCATAGAATCGGAGCGGAGTTGGATGAAATGGCGCAGTGCATCGGGATTTTTGTGTGATCGCAAAATTCCTCTTAGGCTAAAAGGAAAATTCTATAGAGCAGTACCGTAAGACTGCATTGATCTACGGAGGTGAGTGTTGGCCAAACACAGAAGGCAACATGAGCATAAGATGGAAGTAAGCGAGAAATGAGAATGCTAAGGTGGATGTGTGGCCATACAAGAATGGATAAGATAAGAAATGAGGATATTCGACGAAAAGTTGGAGTAGTATCGGTGGCCGAAAAGATGAGAGAACATCGTTTGAGATGGTTTGGACATATTCTTCGAAGACCCCTAAATGCTCCGGTAAGAAACGAAGTGTGTTATAGGGAGCATGACATGAGGAAAGGGAGAGGTCGGCCGAAACTTACTTGGGGAAAAGTAGTAAGACATGATTTGTTGGCGTGGGACATAGATTGGCGTCTTGTTTGTCTTAGGACAGTGGAGGAAAGCGATTAACATTGTGGAGGGGCAAAAATTCCTATGTTCCGATTGCCGTTTCGAATCCTAGTCCTTTGTTTTCTTTATATTATTATAGCATTGTTATTGTATTTTGTTTTATTTTGTATTTTATTTTAGGGTAAGCTTGCTTGCCGTGGTGTCTCGGGTCGGTTCGGCTCTCTGCAAATGCGGGGGTAAGGTTTTGGGTTCTTCCCCGGACACTCACTGGTATTTGAACCGCCTTTTTTTTTTTTTTTTTTTTCGGTCTTTTTTTGGGTTCATCGACCGCCGACCCCAACTAGTTTGGGTTAAAGGTGATGTTGATGTTGATGTTGATGTTGATGTATATGGTGACCAAGAGAGAAACGACAAGTTTGAGGCACTTACATAGGTTACATAGACATTGAGATCCATTACTTTTTCAAATTGGTCAAATATGAAGACATAAAGATTGATCAACCTGAATGTCTGGCTTAGCAAAGAGTTATTTTTAGTTCATAAATGGACTTAAATGCATTGTGCACTATTAACCTTGGGAAAAAAAGCAAAAAAGGCATTCATATGACTCAGTTTAGAGATCGAATCCAATCACGAGTACCATTATAAATGTTAATGCCCTACTTTCGCGACATCTATTAACACTCTCTGTGGTAAGAGTTCCGTTTCTTCTTTTGATTGGCCCCTTTGTAGTAAGAGTTAGATGTAACTACCCACCACTCTCATTCACATGTTCTAGCTGAAAAGATCCTGCTCATGACTCCTTCAGTAAACTCATACCACAAATTCATCAAATCACATAGCCAAAAGTTTGTCCGCTAAGACATACACATCTCTTTCTCAGATCGGGCAGCATAGTTTTTGTCTAGAGTAATCAGAGTTTGCTTCACTCGGTGTACCTGCAATTAGAAAACATTCCTTGGTACACTTGCACCATCAATGACAAAATTGCATTTCTTGAAAATTACAGACCTTGTTTGACAACCAAGCAAGAACCTTAGTGTCATCAAGCCTAAAAAACCTTGTCGATCCAATTTCTGTCGATACAAGCAGACAGAGAGAGATATGTCACTCTTGTCCTTGCAAAGAAAAAGACAGACAATAACATTCTTAATGCTCTTGATTTAACAATAATCTTTAAATACAATCATAATTCACTGAAACTCTTGTTCACAGTTTCTATAGGTAACAACTAGAGTAAGGTTCACTAGTCGCTTATTAAGTAACATTTCTTATAGATTGAATTCTATGCAACTTACAGTATCAGTATACTGTTACGCCAAATTATACCATAAACATGAAGACAATCATATAATCTAAAAGACAACAACAAAAAATGCAGATTATAGAGCCTGGACTTAGAGTTGAGATTGGTACACTTGAGATGTGCTTCATACATAAAGTATCTCCAGATATACCCCGCTCCAATGCAATTTTTCAAAAAAGTTCATTTTGGTTGTGTGAAACTTAAATTGCAGCATCTCGTGTGACATATCACAGGACAAGAACATTATGAAATAATAATGACCCTGATTCTTAAAGTTCTAACTCATTTCTTTCCCAATTTAAGCTACCCCTTAGCTGCCAGGGCTATGGCTTCCTTTAGTTTCTTTCCTCCCCTTAAGCATCAAAGTCTTTTTCAATGAGCAAAATAGTGATGCTTCGTATTCTTCTCAAATCCTAGTATCAATTACTGAAGAAAGGTGGCACAGAAAATAGTACATAAAGAGAAAGAGTCTTTATTGGCAACGTTACTTAGCATGTAAGTCTTATTGAAGATTGATCTTGGATTCGATGTTATTTTTGCCAAAGAATGTAGTTACTTCAGTGTAAAATAACATCTATAGTACAGATGTATATGACTTGTCACCTTTAACTTCACAAACCACTCGCATGGACTTCTCCGCAATGGCCAATAAATGCTGATATCCAGGGTAACCATTTATAAACAAAATCTCATCCAATTGCCTAAACTTCCCAGGATCATCTGCTTTCTGCATATGTTGGGAAATGCATTATGACATCAAATATACTGGAGTAATACATAAAGGACAGGACGACAGGTCCAACTTCAGGAGAGATAAAAACTTTGTGCATTCCACAATGTTATCCTGTTTACATGCTTAGGCAGATGGCAGTGTGTTAACTTGATAAATTCACAGATGCACAATCAACGTAAACCATATGCTGGAATTTCTTGGACAGCATAGTCTCCATCAACAAGTTGAGAGTCATTAATAGAAAAATTAATGGTTTCAACAGAAAAGAATTCGTCTCTTAGAGAAAACAAATATTCGAACTTGCGATCAAATAAATTAGTGGAAAAATACAATACATTTCATTTCTTGTGAAACGCGAAAAACTAAAATAAGATATACAGTACCTTCATTTTAGCTTCCTCGAAAAGGGGCAACATGATGAAAACTGGATCAACTGGTGTGGCAGTATACTGGCAACCATCTTGACCAAATAGCAGAGAAGAAAATTATTGTCCTAACTGTGATGAACACACTTGAGTCTTAACCGTGAAAATGAGTGTTGAAGATCACACCTTTATGGACGTAATCTCCCAGAAACCAAGATCCATAAGGTAACTTAAACCATTGAAGTTCTAAAAGCTTCTCATCGACAACGAGGTAGCATGTTGCTTTTCCTGTAAGCAGTTAGAGGCAGCATCGGCAAGATAAGATTTTCGGAAACGTTCACGCACGAGGTTCCGTGTCGAGCGAACAGTTGCATCCAAGATTCACTCAATGATGGGATCGAACCGTGAAATAGTAGGACAGTCACAAGGATGGCGAATAAAGGGAAAGCAAACAGCTTTCTGATTACCTGATTTGGGATGCCGAAGTGATAAGAAATGCCCAACCCCTTTCGCGGAATCTACAGTACAGGGACCGAAAAAACCTCAATACCTTCGAATTTTCCGGTCCAAAATTCACAGAAATTGGAATTTCAAAAATGAGGGAAATGCAACTGACTGCTACATTTCCATCTTTCAATTCACAAATGTCAGGACGACATAGAACATGCATGCTACAATTCTCAAAACCAAAAAAAAAAAAACACTACCCACCCAGCAGATTTTTTACTAAAAAGTCTGAAAAGAGAAAAAATATCAAATCATCCAATTCGAGCAGAACCAGCATGGAATCCCATACAATTCATCGATCAGGAAGGACGGAACACAGTATGAGCAGAGACCAATTGATCGACGGGATGGCGTTTCCAGCGACAATGCAAACTGCGATGCGGGAGGGGGTTTTGCGGAGAAACAAGATCGAAGAAGAGGGGAGCTTACCCGGTGCAATTACAAGGCGAGTTTCGCTGCTTCCTTCCCACCAATTCATTCTCGAAAGACTTTTGCCCTTCTCCTGCAAAAGACATAAAAATCGAAACTTTCCGCAGCCACCACGGCTCGGTTGCTGGAAAAGAATCAAGAGGCTACAGAGTTGAGCGCCAGACTCTCTTGCGACGCGCCAAAATTCGGCTCGAAGCCGGGCGGAGCTACTTCTCAAATATCATCAAGCTATTTCCGCGGTCTTTAGCTTGCTTCATTCTTACGGAAATACTCTAATTTGTTGACATGCATCGCCATGTCAACAAAAAAAAAAAAACATGAATCTGCGCTAGAAAGATAGTCTACGACACGTATTATGGTTCCCGCATTTGCGTGCAACATATTTGATCTTTCCAAAGGCAAAGTTGTTTAAAGGGTTAATACTACGAAAAACTCAAAATTAATACACATTTGATAATTTATCACAAATTAATTTTTTAACCGCCAAAAACCCTATACGGGTATATATGCAATAAATCGATCCTCCTTTAGTTTTTGTTATTTTTTTTGTCAAATTCTTAAGTTAGATGATACGTGACGGTTGACAGGTGTATCGGTTTGAAATTTTTACCATCCTCATTTTGGAGTTTTTCATGGTATTAATCCTAAATTAATAAAAATTAACGGAGGAAAAGTTTAATACAAGTGACCCAATTTGGATTTTTGGTAGTCAAAAATATTAATTTGTGATAAATTTATTACATGTGCACCATTTTGGGGTTTTACCCTCCATTTGTCATATGGGTGCCATTTAATTCTTCGTGGTATTAACCCAATTTAACGAAAATCAATAAAAAGTAAATTTGATACGGATGAACTAGAGTGAAATTTTTGGAAATCAAAAGTTTAGTTTGTGTTAAATTTATCACATGAGCACCAGTTTAAGGGATTTTTGTGATCAAAAAATTAATTTGGATAAATTTATCACGGATATACCAATTTGAAATTTTTCATGATATTAATCCTTCTTTAAATTGCTCGATTCAATTTAACCCCAAAGAATTATGACCCATCGATCATAAAAAATGAAAAAAAAATGCGTCTAAATCGCTTAATTAGCGTCCAACATTGGGCTAAACTATTTTTTAATAGCTTTCCCGGAATAGCTTTGGCGTCCTAGGAAATTGGGGTATTTGGAATGCTGAAAAGAGGCCGCAATTTTGACCACCCAAGAGTGCTTGGCCATCTAACTTGGGTTTTTTTTCAATTTATTATTTTTTAAAAAATTATTTACAAAATTATTTGATAAAAAAAAAATTTACCGTTCCGGAATAATAATAATAAAAAATAAATACGTTTGGTAACTTCAAAATTTGTTTTTTTTTATTTTAAATTTCGATTTAATTAAGGGTTCTAATTATATATACTTAAATATTTAAGTATATGTTTTTAAGATATTTTTAAAATTTTTTAAATCAAATTGGAAAATACTAATTTATATAAAATTTACTAAGATCTAAATTAATAAATCAATATATGTAATTATGTAATTAATTATATGCATAAAATAAGATTGATAAAATATTAAAATAATGGACGAGGATGATGCATTCAACTATTTTTAAAATAAATTGAAAATAATAACTTAATATAAAGAATTATTAAGATCTATAATTAATAAATTATATTGTAATTATGTAATTAATTAAAAATATTCATAAACTAAAATTGGAAAAATATTTGTGCATTTAGGTCCTTTTAGTCCGAATGTCATTTCTTAAATATTTTTTCAAATTAAATTGGAAAAGAATAATTAATATAAAAATTATTAAGCTCTAAAAGTAATAAATAATATTGGATAAAATGATTTAAAATTAAAAATTTTAATACCAATTGTAAGAATTATGAAATTCAATGAAGAGGCATGTCATTTCCCAAACTATTTTTTTAAAAAACTTTAAAAGGAAAATTAATATAAAAGGATATTAAAGATCAATAATTAATGAATAATTTTTTCACATTTAATTTAAAAATACAAAATGACTCCGATCTGTCTCCTTTTTCATATATCTTATCAATCTTTTTTTATGAATATTTTAAATTAATTACATAATTACAAAATATTTATTAATAATATACTTAATAATTTTTATTATTTTTTTTCAATTTAATTGGTTTCAAAAGGTTAGGCCATACATCGATTCTCGAGATTAATTTTTTATATTTTATGAATTTTATTTTATGAATATTTTTAATTAATTAATAATCACAAAATTATTAAATAATTATATATTTAAATTTTTTATATTAATTATTCTTTCTAATTTAATTTTTTAAAAATAAAAAATGACATCCGAATTCGTCCTCTTTAAAATCATAAATCTTACCAATTTTATTTTATGAATATTTTTAATTAATTACATAATTATATTATTATTTATTAATTATTATTTTCCAATTTAATTTAAAAAAATATTTACGAAATGACATCCCGATCCTCGTCCTCCTTAATTTCATATATCTTACCAATTTTATTTTATGAATATTTTTAATTAATTACATAATTACAATATTATTTATTAATTATAGATCTTAATAATTTTTTATATTAATTATTATTTTCCAATTTAATTTTAAAAAATATTTACGAAATATATCTTAAAAATATATACTTAAATATTATAAGTATAAATAATTAAAAAAAATTTTTTAAAAATAGCTTTTCTGGATTAGCTTGGCGTCCTAGGAAAATGGGGTAATTGGAATTTTTTTAAAAATAAGTTTGTAAATACCTTTTTTAAAAAATTAAATTGGCTATCTAACTTGCTTAGTATATTTTCCTTTCAGTCCAACATGAGAGAGAGAGAGAGCTGTTCAATCTTTTTTTGTGATAAGTGCACCAAAATTTTTTAAAATTTATCACGAAAATGTAGTTCAGTTTTTAAAATTTTTAAAAAGTGCAACTAAGCCTTAAAATTAGTCATCAAAGTGAAATTGAGTCCAAAAACTTTTAAAAAGTTCAATCTTTAGGATTTCCATCGCACTAATCCTATTTTTTTTTTTTTCCAAAACCCTAAGCCCCTCAAGGCTACAAAATTCCACTGCTATCACTTAAATGCTAGCTAATAAATTGAGGATTGTCATTTGACCCAACAAAGGAAAAAAAAAAGACTGAGGATTGTCCTGCTAAATCTTATTAAGTTTGATTCAATTTGGATTCATCGTGGGAATGACGAAGGATCATTTGATTATGTTTGTTTTGCTGGCTCATGCATGAGGTAACTAAAACGCTGTCGTAGGGAAAAGCAGCACTCCAAGAAGTGCGATGAAAGCGGATGTCTTCGTTTTGTTGTCCGTGGAGGCTCTTGGGGTTTCCTTTTGTTGTTTCGATAATTGGACCACATGCTATTTCACCATGTATCTTCGTTGTGGCTATCGAAGTCCTCTCTCGAATGTTTAGAACGAGCAAAACGGAATAGATAGACCTGCCAAAATGGACCAAGTTGTAATGAATGATCACAATTGGGTCATAAATGAATTGACAGCTTACTTAGACTTATGTATAAAGCACATTTTTTAATCCATATATATATATATATATATATATATATATATATATTGTTTGATGGACTGAGTCGTTATATGAATTAATTATATTTAATAAGTGAGGCATAAATGGATTTAAAACATAATATGAGTGCTAAGTCAATCATAAATGATCGTAATTGAGTAATAAATAGGTTTACAACTTACTTGGACGTAACCCACTTTTATGGCTCTCTCTTGTATTCTTTCGCCCTTATTTGATCTCGCGTTCGATCACTCTACACTCTCACCTCGGTTTGGGTATGGGTTTTTTTAGATTGGATTAAATATGAAAAATTTTTAGAGAATAAGAATGGAGTCGTGTTAATAGATTTTCATTGCAATAAATGAGTCATAAATGGGTTAAATGAGTCCATTTGGCTAGGACTATTTATGATTTGACTCACCCGTTTGACTAGTGTAGGAATAGGGGAGATTGAGATATCACCCCATTGCGCTCCACAATCTCGCTAGCCCACCTATGTGTTTTGCTGCTGATGTCTAGATTTTGACTGACCGCGGTACGAGTACAGATGCTTGGATAAACACATCCCAGATATCAAAGGGAATTCAGGAGTTGGAAGGGCAAAGGCCAACGCCATACTCATTCTCAAGATTGCACGGCGGGCAGCCATTGCGCTCCGCATTTGGATCTCCAGGAACAGGAAAGCTGCCTGGCGACGCCTTTGCTGGCTATGGCAGTGTTACTTTTCATCAAAAGTTTACATACAGGCTTCCTCCTATGAACTATAGAAAGAGATTGCTTACTCCCAAGGCATTTGGAGTAATGTGGACTTTCTGATAGGAGTCTTGATGGACTACCTCTATGTTGAGTAAGAATCTTAGCTTGCTTAGCACAAGAATTAGGGAAAAAGAGCATGTTTAGGAGACTGATCTTCATAAGCAAACACTTGAACAGTAACACCAAATACTGCATAAACAGATCGGGGGCGACGGGGGGAAAAGCTCTGAATTCGTTAAAATTGCAGCAATTTCACAACACCATCAATTTACACATCGACATTCACGAATTATTCTCGTTTCATTTTTCACAAAGCTTCTCTCTTTTATCACATTTTCTTGTTCGTGATGTACTAGGACAGTCTTTTGCCAACACGAAAAAATTACAACAGACACTAATCTATCTTGCCAGTGTCAAATTACACAACCTCGCCCATCACGATCTGGAATAAAACGCGAGCCGCGCATGTTAACATCTCAAGAACTTATCATCGCTAAACTGAGATCTCACCCCTCTTTTTCTTCCATAGGGAAAGGACGAGCACAGCTAGAATGCAATCTCACAAGGCGCGTGGAAGGTCCTTCCTCGACATATAGCCTCGAGATTTTCTCCGGCATATGAACACAATGGGGATACCTCCACACCTGAGACAAGCACAGAAAAGGGAAGCATTAGATTTACTTCCTGACCAATAAATCATGACGACCTACCTGATTCCTTGAAACCTGACTGATTGTTTTCGAACACATTATGTACTGCTGACAGACAGCTCCCAACTGACACAAGTAAGATATAAGCCTATGGGACCGAGGACATAAGAGAAGCAATTCTCCATTACATGCTATCACACATATGTTATAGGTTAACTCCTTTACACCTAGCAAAAGAATGGGTTAGATATTCTGCAACAACCCTGAGAAACTTATGAGGCTCCCAGCAAATTCGATGTTCTTTATCTGCTTTTGAGTAGATTTCCTCTTCTTCCCTTGTAATTAACACAGATTTCTGTATGTGTGTGCGTGTCTTTCTGTTCTTTTTCCCCAGTGCAAGGTGTCCGGACGGAAAAAAAACTCGACAACATGCAAGCACAAATGGAAGATTTCTTCGTACAAGTTGAATTCACAAAAACCACGAGAATAGCAAACTCTGCACAGTATGTAAAAATTTGCAACACAATGCATGGTAAGCCACCACCAATTACCAGTAGCATATAGGGGCACTGAATGCGTTACAAAGCCTCCAGCAGCTACCACCCATCGAGTATGGAGCCGGAGAACCAGCAGCCTTGCACTGTCTGGCGTGTCGAAATTTGATCCATTAGCATTTTTCAACGGTGCGAACTCTTCATCACGCAATACCTGAACTTTCAAACAGATTGTTTAGATTCACATTATTTAAAGAGCTGAACTCAAAAAATTGGTATTAGAAGGATAAAGAGGACCTCAAAAAGTGCAGTTGAAGGAGCATATGGAAATGCATCAAATATGAACTGCTCCAGCTTCAATCCTGCTGTTTGTCCATGGATTGAAGCAATTTTCTTCTCGGCAAGATGATAGCTGCAATGCAAATAACGTGTTTGATTTACAAACACATTCTCATGCAATGAATTGTCGAGAAATAGTCTATACTTCTTGATATTACTAAAGTTTACTCTTTGTAGAGAGACCATATTTTTGGTAAATCCGGTACTTAATGAGTCTCGTGCTTATGTAGCCTAACAATCAAAAACTCACTGACCACAAAATTAATTATCTATCGAATGACCTTTCAAGTTTGATAAAGATCTACTATGAAATTCTTTTTTTGAAGGCTTTTATAAAGCAACGTGCAAATGTATTTAAATTAAATATGATGCAGTAGTAGTAGCTATTGGGATGCACGTGAGAGGAATAACTGGATTGTAACCCGCAAGGAGGATAATTAAAGTTAGAATGAGTAATTCACACATCAAGTTGGCTCATTACTCAAATAGTAGAACTACCAATACAATTCTGTATCTACACAAAAAAAGGTCAAATGCCTCGCTCACAAATTGCTTAGTATAAAATTATGGTTCAGAAGGTGAAAGGAATTAAGGTTATAAAACTGACAGAGTACTTTTCAAGGAGAAAAGATACAGCAGAGGGTGGCTCAAGTGACAATAATTTTCTCCCTGCCAACATTTCCAGATAAAAAGAAGGTGAGCAGTGAAAAACAAGGACCACTTACATGCTGTCTTTCTCAAGGCCATTTGCAACTTGATTGAGAAAATCAAGGGTGAACATATGTAAACAAACCTGAAAGCCAGAAAGTAATGAGTAGTCAGGAAAACAAGGGGGAAAAACAAATGCCAACAGATTCAAATGACGATATATCATGCACCTCTAAGCGCAGGGCAATCTAACACACAAGGTTGTCCAGTTTAACAGGATATGATATCCTGAGAAATAACACATAAAGACTAAAGCTACAACATCAGGCCCTGAAGTAGTACCTTCTAAAGCTAGAGAGAATTGGAATTACCATGCAATTGATATTGGCAATCAGCAAGCTTTTAGAGTAATAAAGCAAAATATAAATCAATAATAGTGCAAAAAGTTGGAAACAAATCACGTAAGTAGTAAGTGCAAGGAATAGGGTGTACATTACTCCAGCAAAAACGAAGCCGTCCAGTTTCCTGATTGATTGCAGAAGCAAGTGTTGGATCTAGCTCGCTATATTCAACCACTGTAAGAGGTCCACCTTTACCACGCCTTACAAAAACACCTACCTTCTCTTGTGGGTACGCCTAAAAAAAATCATTGAAGAATATAGGAAGTGAATATTCAGATCACATCCATTAGCAATAGGTCCATAATGTGGACCTGCTACAAATGCAATAATAATCTAACAGCCAGAAGGAAGTAATCTTGGTTTTCATGTGAAGTAAGACCAGCAAACAAAATTCATGCAAATCTATGCTATGTATCAACTCATAATCCAAGTGGGCAAAACACCTCAAAAGGAGTACTGAAGGTGGCATCCTTTGGATGAGTCTCCCCTTACATATCAAGCCACAAGTCACGTCCCACTCACCATGAAACTTGATGTGTTTATAAACTCTTCTGCTTTATCACTATCATAATTGTCAATGTGGCTCATGTAGCTCAAAACAACACCAGGTAAGTAAAAGTATAGATTTGACCCTCACAGGTTAAAGAGTTAGCTCCCAAACTAAAGCAGTTTGTCTCAAATAGCTGAAAAGGTAATTCTTGTAATATAGCACTATGTCTTGCGTGGCACTCATACACCAGAACAATGTTCTGAAACCATTTATAACGAGCCAAATCCACATGGCAAAGCCCCCAGAAAGAGTACTCAAGGTTGTGCCCTTTGAGAGGTGTTTGCATCCACAAGTTCTTTGCCACTTGATGTAGATTCACAAGCTCTTCATAGACCAGGCTTTACGCTTTGATACCATAATATGAACCATTTCAAGCCAGATTAAGTCGTGTAGAAAATGCAAGAGCTTTATCTAGAGATCACCAAAGGATAGGTGCAAACCATGTAAATCATCTTCAACGCAACATACTTTCAAAAGGATAACCACGACAAGTCAAAATAAAAAAAATGAAGTATGATATGCGCCAAGACATATAATCACCTTACGGACAACTTTAGCAGCAGCATCTACACCTTTGTCCATGAAATAACCCAAGAAAGTAGGATCCGCCACGCGTACCTGTTTTAGAGACAAATCTGTCAGATAAATATTGGAATTCGACCCACAAAAAGGGAAAACGTGCCATGGGGGATTCCATAGCCTAATAAAAGCAAAACTCACCAACGCATTGTCAACTCCATAACAATCCAAATATTTAATCCCTCTCGAGGCCATATCTTCAAGAAGCTTTGAAGTTTTCAGAGCTGATCAATGAGAGCCCAATATTATTGAATGCTTTTAGGCTATATGAGGTTGAGATAGACTGCAGAAGCGAAATACTAACTAATATTTGGCACAGGATTTAGAAAAATAAAAGCACCTGTATATAATCCACCATTACCATCAGGAGCTTTAGCTACCTAGATATGAAAATCATATTAAAATCATTAGATCAGATATTGTGACTTAGATCAGAAATAATTCCATGGCACTTCATACATCGACAGTTTCATCTCCCCCTTCCAAAACAATCCACATTTTCAAATCATTATATGGTAGTCTCGTGGGAAAAATAAGTGCACCACCTGTGTGATGAGTGAGAAATCTTATTGTACCATTTTACTCACTCATGATGGTTCGGGAAAAAAAAGCTTTTAGTTACTTGGTTCTCTCAGTCATCCAGACATTAGAAGAGCATTGCAATACGATGCTCAGATGCTCATACAAATAGGAAAATTATACAGAGCCCAACAGTTAGAAGATAATAATTTATTTCGCCCAAGATCTCAGTTCCCTTCACCTCTAGTGTTTTAAAGCTTACCACTATTCTTTAAAATACACTTCTTAAACTGTTTGTTCTTTATGAGTTCCATTCTCAAAATTCAACTGCAACAATGGCAAGGTGAAGTTGAACAAGTTTAAAGACTAAGGTTGAAAGAGTTGGTTACCAAGATCTTGGAAACCATAATTCTGTTCCTTCTACAATTAAATCAATCAAACAAACAAATAGAATAGCAAACGTACTCTGTAAGGAGTCTCCATGATAAATCTTCCATCTTTCGAGACACATGGCATGGTACCTTGCTGAAAGAAAGTGACCTACACAAATTTCCCATCAATAGTGAGGCCATATTAACTACAACCGGATAGGCAAATTAACTCTCTTAGATAACTAGGAAAAGCAACACATGTTTTACCTGCTCAGCTTCAAAACCAAAGTATTTATGCATCTCAAAATATTTGCGTGTGGGCTCATCAGTAAATGGACTGGTCATTATGTACCAATGTATCTGTGGAGAACCAACAGAACCTGCATAAAACAAGAGAATAAGCATATTTTATGTGTAGTTTAAAAGAAATGAACAAGAGAGGAATTTTACCCTCTCTGAGAGCTTGAGCAGCCAACTTCTGAACACACAAGATTCGTTCTGCTTGAATTTGGAAAAGCGACTTGCCAGATGGAAGTCCAATGTCTACAATGAAATACTTCAACAAATTACATAGTGGAAATCCTGAAGAAGTATGATAGGAAGAAAGTATTGTGGTGCATTACATACTAATGGCAGCGGTTGAAAGAAAAAGAAATAAGTTTACTAGTTCAACAACCTGTTGGTTGAAAAAAATATTCATCAACAAAAGCAGTGTCCAAATGCTCATGGTGTATTAGAAATGATACAGGTTTTGGTCAATGAAAGATTAAAAAGCTGTGCAACTATTTTAATTTCCTAAGCTTTCATAAAAGTTGAATTTTATCCTTTTCTGAAGAGGTAAACTTTTAGAGAAGTCATGCATCGAGAGAAACCTAAAACCATGCTAATTCACAATCAAGTCGACATGGGAAATACTTACTGAAGCATCCTTTGGGATCTGAACTTCCAAGTCTTGTTCCCTATGTGGCATAAAAAGGATATTGCGTAAGAAAATCAGTGGACCACACACGTTAAGAAGATGGACAATAAGGTAGGCAATTCTTGTGTATAAATCACAAAGCTACACATTATTCAAAGGCATATTACCAGCTTTTGAAAAAAATGCCAATTCTTTATTGAAATTTTGCATGCTTAAGTAAGCACAATCAATAAAGAACAATTATAAACCAAGATATTGATGATCTGGAGACTAAGGGACAAAAATACAATACATATGCAAGCATATAAGATAACAGAAGCTTTTTCATATATTTGATTTATCTTGTTGCATTGATAGAAGCATGAGTGTATAAATGTTGAGTTTATTCTCAACTACTTGCTCATCTGGAGAATTTATCATAAAACATGTATGGAAAGAGAGGGAAGGACAGACATTCAAGTCTTTCACTTTGAAAGATATCCTACACTGGACGTTAGCGGAGCCTATTGTAATATTCCAGCCAGTTTAAGGGAACTCCACATATTTCAAAGGGGAAAAAACATTTAACCTCTTTTACTCCAGTTAATCCTAAGGCATAATTGAGTGGGACTAGAACATGCTAATGGCCGTTGAACTTATTTTCCAGGAAAAGTATGTCAATACTCCTATGTGCAAAAAAAAAAAAAATTCAGTAAATTCTCATATTACCGAGTAAAGAGAAACATAAGTTACAATCTCATGATTCCTTTGCGGATTTGAAATCCATACGGAAGGAGATAAAAGCATTTTAGATCCTCAGACCGTTGATTATAGAACCTATGGTCAAATCCCCAAAATTCTTTTAACCTGCTTCTATCCTCTTTGGTCTTTTTCTTTTTTGTATCACAGTGAATATCACTTGTAATCTCGTATCATCAAATTTTCTCAAAATGAGTTTCCAAAAGCATCATACCGCCTCTGAAATGATTTGGCAATGAGAGTCCAGATCTAAATTTAGTTGCCAACAAACAGCTCGCTTAAAAAGTAAGAACAATCATTATCTTTTCTTTTCAGCTCTCATTGAATAAACAATAATGATCCCTTTCTGTTTCTTTATTCATGATGCAAAGCATATGGCCCACATGTATCTAAATTCAGCTCAAGAGGGAAAACAAACAGAGCTAAACCAGTAAAAAACGATTCACTAATCACTAGGCACATGCATACGCAAAATGTCGGTGTTCTACACCAACAGCAATGGTAGAGTACAGTACCTGACCACCGGAGAGAAGCAACACCGCCAATTTTCCATCCGAGATCGCCTTCAGTCCCATCTTCCACCACCTCTCTCTTTCTTCCATGGTCCTCCCTTCAACAGCGGATACGTCACTTTCGGGAACGGGCTCCACTGCCGCCACCGACAAACCTGAAAGTCCGATCAAATCCATCAGCAACTAGGCGTAATACCACTCTAGACTCGAGAGAAAGAGAGATAACCTTGAGATCTGAGTGAACATCGAATGATCCGATCCACTCTCGGAAGATCTAAACTCTGAAAAAAAAAAAAAGGCATAGGTAAATGCAAATATCATAATCGCTCACGGATAAGCAAGGCTCGCCCGGCAAATTCGGAGGGCGAACAGTCAAATCGTCGATCAATTCTATCAGAAAACAGCAACTTCGTCCCACTCATGAAGTCTTCGATCACTGGACTCGCCGCCAGGATCGCAGAGATCGGCATGAAAAGAGCAGCGGGGAACGGGGAAAAGAATACCTCGATGTCGTCGACGAGGAGCTGGCGTTCCTGAGGGGAGAGCTCGTCCCAGAGGGCGAAGGCGTCTTCCTGACCGTAGTCCTTGAGCCGCTCCATCAACGCCTGCGGCGGCGACGCGGCGTTGGCTTCGACGACCATCGGAGCGAGCCGAGCTTGATTCACTCTGAGGAGCTACAACGCTCGAGCCGGGGGAATTTGCAGCAGCTGGGCGTGGGACTGTCAATCCGGTGACAGAAATTATAGAGGGAGCTGTCTGTTGTTGGTTGCGGCTAGAGAGAGAGAGAGAGAGAGAGAGAGAGAGAGGGAACAGTGGCGAGCAAGACAAGAATCGAATCAGCTGCGATTAACCACCTTGCTTGGATACGAAATTACAAATTTCACCTCCCAGCTGAGAATGATTCGAATACTAGACCCGTGGAAGGAATGATTTGAATCGGGTGGAATCGAAAATGATTCAGCTCAAATTGATTTATTTAATTTATTTTGATCTATTTTTATATAATATAATTTTATTGATCCATATTCGAGACATACCCAACTTATATAAGACTTGACCAATATTAGTAAAGCACTTTTATATTTAATCTAATATATGACAATTCGTATACAAACTATTGCGAGAGCGCAAAGTGACCAGAGCGAGCGTAAGATCGTGTGAGGGCTAGAAAGAGTATAGAGGTAGGCCAAATTTATGTAAGTTGTGAACCCATTTCACATCGATATAGGTTTTTGTTCTACCGTCGTGAGTGCATGGGATATCGACACCAATAGTCCTTAAGCTTTGACCGAATATGTAATGTCATCATTCAACTTTTAATTTATTCAATGTGATCCCTGAAATTTAGCCTAATATTCAATGTGGTCTCTCGAATTTTTAATACATGTTCAATATAGACCTTCGATTATATGAAATTGTTCAATGTATTCCTTCCATTAATTTAAGATTAGAGACAATATTAAATATTTTCATATAATTTAAAGACAAAATTGAACATGTTTCAAAAGTTCATGGACTTCATTAAATAAATGAAGTTCAAGGATCGCATTACATATTGAGAGTTCGTTATCAAACTTTCTATTCCATATGCTTTCACAATTCAAACCCATTTACTGAATAATTTTTCTACTAGGTAATCCAATAGTACTATGCATGAAAAAAAAAAAAAAAGAATCATTCATCCTCTTTCTCTAAGGATAGGTTGGATCTTTCTTTGCATTTTTTAAATTGTGTAGCCACAAGTAGTGGGGAATACGACCCATCGAATGAACCAAATATTGAGGAATTATTCATATGTAAAATCATAATTATTGATATAGCCCCTAAACCAGTTCCTATACTGAATTCGACTTACTGCATAATTGATTCCATCCATAAATAAGCCATAAAAAAATAAGAAAAAAAAATACGTATTAGTCCTTCCATTAATTTAATATCGGGGATTCCCTTTTGACATAAGAGGGGCTCTAAGTGATCACAAACGGAGGCGTGTCGAAGTGAAAGCCCCTGGCATACATTGAACATTTTTATGTAATCTAGGAGACTAAATTGAACATATTTTCAAAAGTTTGGGGATTCTATTAAATAAATAAAGTTCGAGATCACGTTGTATATTGAGAAATCGGGGACCATACAACACATTAAGAGTTCGGGGACCACATTGAATAAATTAAAAGCTCGGGGTTCACTTTATACATCGAGTCAAAGTTTAGGGACCATACGTGTCATTTTTCTTAAATCCATATACGATCCATTTTCCCTAAATCAATATAACAATTTAGCCTATCAAATATGAATTAAGAAATGAGTCTATGACCCATTTTGACAAGTCTACTGGTCATCTAATTCACTTGCTCCACACATCATCAAAGTTCCGAACTCTCGTTTTATAAGTACATAGGCCACATTGACTCGTGACACTCCGTTTGAGCACGCGGATATTTTCATCCTTTTCACTTACAATCTTACATTGCTCGTATGATTGCTTTTTCGGGAGGATAGAAGGGGAAGAGAAAATGCCTTGAGCCAATGTTCGAGTACCAGGCGCTACGATTGGTACGACTCACTTGATATGAAATCCATAATAGATTGGCAGCAAAAGTGTGGATGAAAGGTGTATGTTTAATGGGGTTAGGTTGTTCTCACATGTAAATGCTTGGAGTCTAGTATGCGCTGTACTTTATGGAGATCATACAGAATCCACCATGTCCAGTCGTGCGACATAGAAGTTCATACAATTAAATGACCCAAAATGGTACAAAATTAGTGGAAATGACCAAATCCGGTGTCGTCTAAGGCTCTAGGAAAATATGCTCCACATGACATTCATCATCAGACTTGTCCCAAGGGACTAGTTACACATATTGGCATATATGGCACTGGTTTAACATCTTGAGATCTGCTACGAGGGCGCCTCGACGGTGTTTTGATGTCACGGCTGGGGCCGATGGCCCGAGCTCAATGGTCGTGAGGCGTGTATCGCCTTGGGCCGCAAGTGGGGCACCGGCCAACTCAAGCGTGGAACCCCTAATACCAATGCTAAGGAGTGCACACGGGATATTTTGTAAGCGGGCGAAAACGAGTTACGGTGTCATTCCTTCTAATTGTGTTAATCAACCGATTTTGATTCGAAGGTCCGAACGAGCTTTTCGAGAAATCCCATCAGTTATTCAACAAACTTTTATGGTAGTCGATGCCCTCAATCTTACTTCCGATTAATTGTCGCGTGAGATGCTGCGGACCGCATGGCAACGACATGGTTTTAAAAAGTGTTTAAAAAAAAAAATGAAATTTCCGATGTACACGTGTTTGAGCGAGCGAAATCGAGATTCGACGATTGTAAGATCCAGAAATCTACTAAACTCGAGCCAGGATGGATAGAATCTTCACCGAACTTTCCCTCATCCCTAACTAATGACAAGCCTTCCTGTCATGGACGCCAGCCAAGTACCAACCCAACAAAAATCAAACTCCAGACTTATTACATGTCCTTAGAATATGCTCACACATCACACTGTCACATCGTCCGGGGGGTTCCACTTTCATCTGCTTGCCGACGCTGATGCCTTGACAAGGACAGACAGTGTTAGGATCCGAATCCATCGTCAAGGAAAGGCCGTGCGTGCTCCTGAAGCAGCCTGCTTCCTAAGGGAAAGAGACAGCACACCAACCAGTAGCTAGCAAACCAAATGTCCCGAAATCGACCGGTCCGATAGTGAGTGCGGGCCGCTTCCTCTCGGGGCCCTTCTATGGCACGGGTGAAGGCCACAACATTTAGATATTTAGGCTGTCGTATGATGATGTTTTTATTTTCGAAATAATTTTTACAATAGAAATAATTTTTTCTATTTCTGTTCCTCACAATGATTTTTGAGAACGGAAACACGCTTGGTAATTCAAAAAAAATTCTGTTCTTGAAATAAAAAAAGCATAAACGCATTTGATAAGCGTATGAAGTTTTATTTCGGAACAAAAAAAAAAAACGTGTTTAGTAAGCTACAAAAAAATTGTTTCTAATTTTTTCATTTATTTAAGGGGACTATATATATACTGAAATTAAGATGTATTTATCTTTTTGACTTACTAAATCAAATTAAATCTCATTTGTTCAATTTACTAGAATCAAATTAGACCAATATATGTATAAGTAATTTATGCACGATTTATCAAATTACAATATGGACGAGATCAACTATAAAAAAAAATTGAAAGAGAAGACGAATTGGAATTGGACAACGAGAACATCAAATATGTTTTCTATAGATAGGAAAATTACAATTATGAGTCTCATGTAAATGTTCCAAAGTAGTTAAAAATATAATTACCTTTAAATGGGGACCCCTAAAAAAAATATTAATTGCACTTTGAGTGAAACTAGGGATTAAAATGAAAAATATTTGTGCATTTAGGTCTTTTTAGTTCTATTATACAATTTTTCCAAACATGAGGACTGAAATGAGGTGCAAGGTATCAAAGTCTCATGTCATAACTCTAAAAGTAAAAAATTTGGCTAAAATGATTTAAAATGAAAATTTTTAATCAATTTAGGATTATATTCAATGAAGAGGCATGTGGTCCCAAACTGAAATTTTTAAAACTTTAACAGGCCAAAATGAAAAGGGAGTTAAAATAAAAATATGGACTATTTTTTGCGCATTTTTTTACCACGTATACTTTTTTTATTATTATTATTTTCGGATATTTTTATAATTAAAATAAATCAGAAAAATGTCAAAAATTACAAAAAATATTTTTTGTTCAAAATTGGTTCCCAAGGCTAGACCAAAGCTTTCAAGGTTGATTTTGTAATTTTATGAATTATTTTGGTATTTTTAATTAATTTTTTAAAATAAAATGATAAAAAATCAAGTGTCAACATCATGTAAGAACTAAAGAGAAGAGAGTGTGTTAAAAAAAAATTTATTCCCAATTTTTTCTAAAAAATATTCCAAATGTGTTTTGAAAAGTGATCAAGAACAAAGAAGCAAGTTTTTTTTTTCTTATTTTTGCTCCAAAATTATTTGTGTTTCTCACAAATATTCCCGGAACATTTTGAGAATACTTTTTTTATCATATGCGTTTCCGGAGCGTTATCATACGCAACTTTAATCGTGTGTTGAATCGATAGCTTAAATGTCTCGAACACGCGCTCGATTTACGGTTTGATTGAGGTCCTATTTATGCTCGTATGCTCCGACTCTTGCGTGTGATCCACATCGTATCTTGCTCGGGGTGATCTTAGAGCTGTGCCCACCATCTTAGCGAGCGGAGCCTTGCGTGATGCGCGTGGGACGGGGCTTTGCGATCCACTGGCAGGGATTGATTTCATGGAAGCGGCGAATATCAATTTCATGATGAATGCGAAGTGCAAAGGCACGTCGTCCAAATGCCGAGTTTAGTTGTGAGCCTACCATGACCAAAAGGCGATGTAACGTAGTTGTAAAAGTTATGGCGTGCACTCCATTGTCGTAAGAACTCGAAGAACGTAAACTTCACGCGAGGCCACGTGATCTAATAGCTTACATGCTTCGAGCCAATTTGCATCGGAAAGCCTCCAATGACTTTTGCTCAATCGGGCCAACTAAGGCCCGCAGGTGTGGCTCCTATGGTTCACCAATTGGGCCGTCTACGGCCCGAAACTCCAGCTCAGATGGACTGAGAGGGCCCTGCAGAAAAAATACAACACTCGCACGTAAGTACGAGGATTGGGATTAAGATCAAGAGGGAAACATTCGTAACCCTTTTGAATCCTCACCTCCTGCTGATGCCTGAGAAATTTGGATGGTGGAACTCTACTTTGCACACAAATCATGCACGTGCAAGATTATTTCGTAGGAACCGTGTTAGGTGCACGACATGTGTCCAATCGACGCTACCCACGAAATGAAAAAGAACTTTTTTGAAATCTTAGAATTTACGGTAAGAGAAATATAAAAAAAGAGAAAGCTTACGGGGTGCATGACAACCATTTTACTTCTTTCTTCCTATTCTAAATCTATTTCTAAAACAAGTTTGGAACAAAAACTCGTTTGGTAATATAACTCTATTTTTCTATTTCTAAAACAAAAATTTGTTCCTGAAATAAATTTGGAACGGAAATCGAAACAAAAAATTTTAGCTTCTTAGAGAAATAGAAATCATAAATAATAGCCCCTCACTTTTTCTCAAGTACTTGTCGCCGCCTCACCACCACCCGCCGCCGACCTCTGCCGGCCGCCGTCACCCACTGCGCAGTGACCAACGCCCCGCCGCCGCCGCCGCCAACCACCGCACACCGCCAACCTTCGCCGCCGCCAACCACTGTCCTTTGTCGCCCGCCGGTGGCCACTGCCGACCACCACCCGCCGTTGCCACCCACCTCTTGCCGCCCCATCCACCGCCTACCACCATCTACCGCCATCCACCACCACCCTCCACAAGGTTGCCGAAACCATTGCCGGCCGCCGCACCATTTGCCGCCGCCGCCGGAGTAAAAAATATATAATAATATTTTATTTTTAATTAGTAAATAGTAATTTCTAGAAGTATAAAATTTCAACTGTTGTCAAAATAATTTTTGTTCTAGGATTAGAAATTTCATGTTGTTATCGAACGCATGAAGTCGGAAACATAAATAGGAAAAAATCTATTTTTAGTAGAAAATCTATTTCTAAAATAGAATAGTTGCCATGTACCCCTTTAGTCTCTAGAACCATAAAGTTTTTATGCGGACTCGCAGAATCTTAGAACTTCCTTTTCCTTCGGACCATATTGCCATATGAGCTCGTACGTTCTCTCATTGGAAGATGCTCAGGATAGTTTTCCAGCAGCGGCTTCAAGCCCGAAGAAATGGCGCCGCACCTTGACAAACACCTTACCGACTATAAATACTTTCAAAGTCACAAGATTTTACACCGACTTTCCGAAAAGTTACCTCGCTCGATTTTGGAAAGCCGCGTCATTCCAATCGAAAATAAACGAATGTATATAACTCACCGCGCTTAATAGAACGGCACGGTTACAGTTCAGCCACGACCATACCGAACGTGACTCGACATATTGGCTAGAAGTAGGAGTGTCAAAAATGACTCCGACTCGCCCGCCTCGAAAATTTACCTTGATTTCCGGCCCTTCGGGTCGGGCTTGGTACTGTTAGGATTAGGCCGGGTTGAGTCGGGGCAGCCCGATTCCGATATTTTTTACCCACGTGTTCTTTTTAATTTATGTTATTTTTATTTTTTATATTTTTTCATTTGACGGAGACATCGGGTGATTATGATTTTCAAAAAAAGAAAAGAAAGAAAAAAAGAAACAGACCCAACCCGGCCCGAATAGGGTTCGGGTCATGTCTGGTCGGGTTAGGTACTGTTCGGTTTCGGGCCGGGCCGAGATCCGGCCCGTTGACACCCCTAGCTAGAAGACTAAAACTTTGTCGGGGTAAACCTTGGGAAGAATATTTGGGGAAGCTGATTCACACGTTGGATGTCACGTGCGCAGAATCCTAACGTTTCTCCTCCTCGGCCCCCGACCATTGGATTTTTGCACAAATTTTTGAAGAGAGAGTCGGCGAAATTGCACTCATTTGCACGACAATTACATTTAAGGTTTGCCCCAAATTCTCCGAGCATCTCAAATTTCGTAATCTGAATTGGGGTTCCATTGGAAAATTCATTTGACCAAATTTTACTCCCTTTTTTTTTGTCCTAAAAAAAGGATGGGTTTGATTTGAGAAATGGATCCCCTAACATTGCCAATTCAATGTTAAGAGTGATATTAATCAAATTGAGTCATCCAAATCAAAATGGACGGCCTGATTTGATCCATGTCACCTCTTCAAAAAAGAGAAAAAAATTTAGGTGGAAATTTTTAAAAATTTTAAAGAGATGACATGGATCAAATCGACTATTTATTTTGATTTGGATGGTCCGATTTGATCAACGCTACTCCAATGGCAATGTTAGGGGATTTGGATCCGATGTGAAAATCGGTTCAAATCGACGGCGGAGATCTCTACACGATGCATGCCATAATTGGGGTTTGATCAGGGATGAACATCGTGATTAAAGAAAGAAGACACGGCACCCCAAGTGAGCAGACGACAAAGCATACAATTTGGTGGGTTCGAGTTCTCCAACGCGAATAATGTCAAATTTTTAAGATTTCGATGAATTTAGTAAGGCCATGTCCTCCCCGACAGGCGAAAGTATGGCATAGCCTTTGCGCACTTCTAGGAATCTTTGTACAATCTTGGTTGATGTTATATGTAATGACATTGCTAATTTTGGTCACCCTTTTCTTTGTTTATTTATTTATTTTTTTCCTGAATTTTTAGAGCGTGGTTTTTATACGTCGAAAACGAAAGTCTCGACAGATTCTGTACGCGATGCTTCTTGAAAAAGAAGAAATTGAATTGGGTCTTCAGATATAATGCTACTCGAGCGTTCTTGCACTCGAAAAGTATAGTGCAACCGATGCTTACAACGTGGAAGCCGCGACCATTGGGCAGTGGGGTCGATGTGATTGGAAATAGCAAACAAGCAGCGATAAATCGCGGAACCCGTGCATAGCCTGGGTAGTTTTCTTTTCGTAACCGCCGTAAACTATTAATAGCAGGCGTAAGTAATATATAGAGAGGACCGTCAATCAGCAAATAGCCTATTCGCAACCTTTGTCGATTTACTCATCGATTCATATTTTGAACTATATTTCGCTCGCGTTTTTCGGGAGAAACACAATGAAATATGCAAACCGTTGAAGCGGTGTATAGCTCGGGGTAATTTTCTTAGTAATTGCTATGAGCTGTTAGTAGTAGTTGCGGGTAATATGTAGAGAGGACCTTGTTTTCCAAGTCCTCAATTTTTTCCTTTCCCTCCATTTTTATAAATCTTAGAAAATACAACCTATCCAACGGTCAATGCACAATAGCCATAAACAAACAATTGTCCAATGCATGTGTAGGTTCTACGAACCATAAATAGATGTAAACCATGCATGCAAGAAAAGAGGAATCTCTTAATTTAGGACACAGGTTATGTAATCAAGACCGTCGGAAGAACAATCTCAATAACAAGAAAAAAGGACAAATCTTTTGAATTACTTTCAGAAAAGCAACGCCGAATGATCCCAAAGAGAGAGAATTCAATTATGTCGATATTGGGTTTGCGTAAATTATAAGAAATTTTTTTTTATGTGGACTATATTCAGTGAGGTTGAAATTTATCAATTTACGAGGCTGGTCAAGGTAAGATATAAAGACTTTTCATTAGTTTAATATGAGGATGGCTTTTGTGGGCCGAGTAAAGCTCGACCTGTGATAAGAGAGTCTCGTGGTGAAAACTTTATAAAAAGTATCCAAGTTTCTTCTCTAACCCTAATGCACAAATAACTCACATAAAGAGCGAGTTACAAAAAGCGAATCCTGAAGGGCAGACTTGTCAATGATATAGATGACAATAGAGGAGAAACATGTCGCTATTCCGCATCAAAAACGAGGGGTTCGAATTAGGTGTGCAAATCTATCTTTCCTCCATTATTGTGTTCTAGATTTTAGCTATAGGCATCTTGGGGTGTCGTTTTCACGGCTTACAAAAATTGCTTCAAAACCTGTTAACAAGGATTGGCTCAAACATTGCTGGCATCATATATGTTTTTTGAAAAAGTATACATATGGACTTTACCATATTGTTATATCCCTAATGACAATCCATCGCCATATCACTTGTCTATATTTTGGGGTGCGGTTCACACTCCTGACATGAAAGTATCGGGATCCCACTCTCTGGCAAGCGGATAGGGAGGTCTCAAGGGGGCAACCCCACCTAGACGCGAGATGATTTTTATAGTTTGAACCCATATTTTATTGATAATTTAAGCTTAGATAATGAATATATATATATATATATTCATTTTTGTAATTGTGAATTGAAATGTGATGTGATATAGAAATGTGATGTGAGTGGATCAAGATAAATTTGGATTTTTCTTTCTAGCTTTTGTTCTTTATTTCGTCATGGCTACGCGCCGAATTCTTTCTAGGTAAAAATTTCTGTTGACAAAGTCTCTCCACATAGATGCAGTAGCTAGATACGGTATGATGCGCAAGAAGACCAAGGGGGTGTGGGAGGAAGCCAGCTAGAAATATGGATAAATGAGGCTAGGGTTTCTCCAAAAAGAGAAGGGCATATGATGCAAAAGTTGCCAAGCAAAAGCCATACACATGCCGCATCCCTCCTCAATAATATTGTACTGACGCACGCACGCACGCACGGACACGCACACGTTCCTGTACACTCCCAAGTAAAAGTAGTCCAAGCAGAAGGAGAGGAGGAGGAGGAGCTCATCAGCAGTCATTGAGCAGCGTCTTCTTCATCTGACCCTCTCTGGTTCCACTTGATCCTTAGAGAGAGAGAGAGAGAGAGAGAGAGAGAGAGAGAGAGAGAGAGAGAGAGAGAGGGAGGAGGAGGAGGAGGAGGGACCGGGCGGGAGAGGGTGGCTGGAGGGGCTGATGGCGGAGAGGTTCTTCGGGGTGTGCGGGTTCCACGAGGATCGGCGGAAGAGCGAGAAGAACATCTTCTGCCTGCGCTGCTGCCTCAGCATCTGCCCTCACTGCCTCCCTTCTCACCCCTCTCACCCCCTCCTTCAGGTATCTACGAAAGCCCTTCGCGTTACTTGAGAAATCTCTTGTGCTGTCTGCGCAAGATTTCATGAGTTCTCTCCCAAATTTCCTTTTCGGGATTTGACAGATACTGTTTCCTTCAGCACTTTGGTTATCTTTCTTCTTCTTCTTCTTTTTCTTCTTCTTGCTGATGAAATTTTCCTTGCCTGCTACTCACAAAGTTAATGTAGGATAATTGTCAGCTTAGACCTAGCTAGAGCTGCTAGGGATTCAATATGATTATGAATTTGCATGGTCGGTCCAAACTCGCTGAGTTTCACATCATTTGGCTGGTGGATCTTCCACTTTGCCCGTGCATTCCTTCATCAACCTCTAATTGTTTTTTTTTTGTTTCTTTTTTCGAGAAACAGACTGAACATGATGGGTTTGAATTCTTCACTTCTATCTAAGTTTTTAAGTGGCTAGTAATCGTTTGGTCCCAGATTAATCACGAAGACTATGCGTGGTATCATATGTTGGGGCCATCCATAAATTTTTTTTTTTTTTTTTTTTGGTGCCACTCTTTATTGATATCCATGTATTTTGCCCTGCAAAGCATTCCTGAGCTGTAGCTTTCTCACTGCAAGTGCAAGTTTGACCGGAAATTTTTGATTTTTCCTAAATTCAGTTCCTCCAAAAGTACTGTAGTATAAAATTAAGGAAATTTGGTCTCATTATGAGGTGGAAGGATGAGTACATTTGTTTCCTAGCATGGAAGGTTTGTTGCCTGGTTTCACCAATAATTGAAGTTGGCAGTGATGCCATCCCATCACTTTTCACTTCCTCTCTCTCTCTCTCTCTCTCTCTCTCTCTCGCCCTTTTCTTGCTTTTTTGCTTGGTGCACATTGCCTGTATATACTAGAAAGGACTACTGAGAAAACCAAACCTAGCCACAAAAAAAAAATACATCATTCTCATAGCCCAAAATTATGATTAGTTGATGTTTTGATCCATGCCATCACTGCACAAGGAAGAAGGTTGAGATTGAATACAGATAGCTAGAATACTCTACAAACCTCTTTTTTCAGGAGAATTTTGCTAATGGATGCCCTAAAACCACCGGTTCCAAAATTAATTAAGGAAGTTTGTGGTTTCTTATGAGCCGACCTTTCTCATCCTCGTTCTCATTTTTGTAGGTGATTTCGATAGGGGAAATAATTTCTTTGTCTTTTCGATTATTGCGATAGTCCGGCGCGTTTATGTTCATTTGGGGTGTCGAAAGTTCTCGACTAGTGATCGATTTAGCTTCCATTGGATTAGCGATGGGTTTTCAACTAGGTTTTCAAATGGCACTTTGCCGACAAGATCCCTAGGTTACTGACTAGCTATTACTAAGAACAGGAGCTTGTGTTTTCAAGATAGTGAAGAAGAGTAAACAATATGAAATCGAGTAAACTCGTTTTAAAAAAAACCTAACCATCTTCCTTCTCTTTAGACTGCATAGAATCTCTCCTCTTGTAATTAGGTCACTCAACGATGGTCAATGCATATACTCAAAAATAGGTCTGTAATTTCTAAAGCACATACCATTTGAATAAGTTATTGACAATTTCGACATACGATAATGCGATTCACTATACTGAAATTAGACTTTGGTGTGACAGGTGAGACGATACGTCTATCACGATGTAATTCGCTTGGGAGATCTGGAAAAGCTGATCGACTGCTCCTACATTCAGGTATGCGATCCATTACTGGTGAACCGTTTTGACTCAGCAAAGGAAAGTGAGTCGGATGGCCATGATCAGTGTTAAATTAACTTCCTAATTCTTATGAAATGCATAAAATATAGATTCATGAACTTATTTAGTATATTGTCTGTGCAAATTTTTTTTCGTCTCCATAGTTAATTTTGTTCTCTATAAAAATAGTCCATTGGAATACACGAGTGTCCTTGAGGCGCTTGTTGATTACTAAAAAAAAAAAAAAACACAACACTACGAACGTATTAACTTTTTTTATGCGAGTTTTGCCGTGGATGTTTTGAAAATTGAAAGTGATTGCTAAAAAAAAAAAAGAAACATTTTGCTGATGTATGATTATCTTGGTAGCCCTATACAATCAATGGTGCCAAGGTGATATTCCTAAGCCAAAGAGCACAATCAAGAGCTTGCAAAGGATCCACCAACTTCTGCTTCAATTGCGACCGCATTCTCCAAGAGCCTTTCCATTTCTGTTCACTTTCCTGCAAGGTATAAGTGCTCAAGAACAGTAAAAAAAAAAACTTTAAGGCTCAAAGCTTTTACAAGTTCGAAGATCATTCAATATCCCTAGCCCTTACCCTTAAACTTTTGCCTGTGAACGATATCCAGGTTGATTACTTGGTGTGCCGAGCCGGGGAGGACGTGTCGAGCATCTTATACAAGTTTGACGAGTCTGATTTCGCCATCTCGCAGTTCGAGGGGCTGAGGATGGAGAGCTCCTCATCGGAGATCGCCGATGAAGATGGCCAGATCACTCCAAACTCCATACTGGAGAACCCATTGCAGTACAAGGCAGGTTCTTCGTCGTCGGAGGATCCACACTCGATCCGGAAGAAGAAGAAGAAGAGCAGCGGGTTCCTCCCTGGGATGGTTCTCTCCCTCAGCAACAGAAGAAAGAGTGCTCCACAGAGAGCTCCATTTTCCTAGGAAACGTTGAAGCTTTTAATTAGCATATAAGGTGTGATGGGGTGCTTAATTTGCAATTTCCGGGGTTCCTTTATTGTATTCGAGCGGTGAACGCGCTTGCAATTCCAATTACTGAACCGAGGTGGGGAAAAACAGAGGAAGAACTTCGACCGATTTGATCATTCCACCAATTTTGTATACCATGTGATGGGGTTTGCGCGCGGATAAATGTAATATTACTTGTCAAACATTCAACAATGTATTCTGATATAAACTACCCTCCTGCGCATTTTCTTTTCAAACTTCCATAGTTTCCATGGGAAGTTAAGGGGAATCGGTATGATGAAAGTACGAATCTCACGAAACATCTGCCCCATTTTAAAACAATGTGTAGCAATCCAGATGACGGTGGATGCGTAGGGTTATCAATTATGTATGCGCTTTAAGAGGTTCAACTCTTAGATTTCGTGGAAAGCTTCAAATTCGATCGAGACACTCGATGCGTCGAAGATAGATGTGTTCAAATTGATAATGTTTTGGCCAAAAACCAATTTAATCAACATGAATAAACATGATTGAGGGGGGAGGTGGTGCTTGTGAGTGAGAATAGCAGCACCACATGCAATAACAAAATTCTCTTGCAAATCTAGGGAAGAGTGCATTGATGAAACGAGTTCACGGGAGAGAAAAGCAATGAGCGAGAGTGAGAAAGAGTACTTCTTACAGTTCATGTTTTTCTTGGAATCGACCAACTTCTTCTTTACCTTTCTTGTCCTCTTTTCCATTTTTGGACCCGTCAACTAATGTTCAACCGATGCGATAAGAACGGGATAAGGGCATTAAAAGTCTTATAACTTGTAATGAAAGTGTGATCGAATTTTGAAACTTTCAAACAAATGTAATTATATCCTAAAACTTGACAGAAAGTGCGATTGAGTTCTCAAACTTTCAAAATGTGCAATCAAGTCCTAAAACTTATCAAATTGGTGGAATCAAGACCTTTTGTTGATTGTATTTTTTGAAAGTTTTAAAACTCGATTACACTTTCGTGACAAGTGTTAAGACTTGATTATACATTTTGAAAGTTTTAGGATGTGATTGCACTTTCGTGACGGGTTTAGAACTTGATTGCTCCTTTTGAAAATTTTAGGACTCAATTACACTTTCGTAACAAGTTTTACGGACTCTCAATGCACTTATCCCCGACAAGAATAGTAACAACTTCCGATGGGCTAAGTTTTTTTGTTTTTTGATAAAGCAAAACCAAAACCCTATTGCCCTGAACTGAATATTGCTCGTCTCTTTTCAAACTTGCCATCATCATTCATCGCTTTGGAGGCAGATTAGCTGGCCGCTCACCGTCTCGACCCGTTGGCTCTGGTACGGTCACAGTGTCACACACCCACACCCCCCTCTCCCTCTCTCTCTCTCTCTCTCTCTCTCCCCTCCTGTGTTCCATGCTTTGCATAAAACAAAAGCTAAAATAGTAGAGAAGAGGATAGAAAATGGTGTCCGTACAGATGATGTTTACAAGGCAAACCCCATGAATAACAGGGAAAGGAGATCAAGTTTCAAGGGGGTTGGCCTCGAGAAGAGAAACCCCCGTTTGGTTGCTAAATACATATTTCTTGGTTAGAGTGAATGGATTGGTGATGGCAAAATGAAGTGGGGATGAAGATGATGCATCTTTCTGTTTTTTTTTTTTTTTTTAGGATTCTTCTGGTTATTTTAAACGCTTTGATGGTACTGCATAGTTCTTGTCTGTTGCTCCATTGCAGCCAAGCTAGCTAGGGTTTTACTGCTTATCATTTCGTTGTCAAGAATCTTTCTGACTAGGTTCTTTGTATGTAACTAAGTACTTAGCATCTAAACAAATGCAGATCATATATTCATGTGTATGCGTGATCTTTCTGCGGTGGACACGGGTTTGGTTAGATTTATCATCGAGTAAGGATGTAAATTGGATTTTCATTGTGACCTACAGATTCTTGACTTGTATCGAGTCTAAGGAAGCACAACAGACATTTAATTATAGTAGGATCAGGTCGCAGTAACTTTGCGATTGGGACGCTGCATTGCACGATAATCTCGTTGGATTCGATCCGCAATGGGTGCTAATCGAAAGGCAAATCAAACCCGAAATCGTGTCCGGTGTGGAGGGGAGATTTGTATTTAGGTGCAAGAGAGATGTGAGTCTTGCTGTCTTTGTTCACTGGCTTTCTCCATGTGAAGAGACTGGACCTCATCTGTGTCTATGAAGTCAAAGGACATGGCCAGAGAATAAGGTTCCACGATGGTACCTCAGAAGTTCAACTTTGCAGAAGAAATTATTTGCATGTGAATGGACTGGACCGACGAAATTTGGCGATGACAATTTGATTCCTATGATTCTATGCTCATGCCGAAGCAGATAGGTGTCGAGATTTATTTCCGGCTTTGGAGCAAATGCATGCTTAGTTTTCATACTACTGCTCCCAAACACTAATCTTCGAGAAACTCTTTAGGTCGAAAAATATAAGGTCGAGCGTTTGATTTTACGCATCGCACCGGGAGTTGATCCCGGTAAATCTCCGACTGAGACATGGATAGCCCGACTTTAATAAGTAATAGTGAGCTTACAGTTGAACTAATTCATTAGTACAGTACAGGAAATAATCAAGATTTGCGACAATTCTTTCATTAGAGAAGGGACATGAACATTTATTTATTGCTGTAGGAGGGCCCAAGAACATACTTGATTGTGCTTGTGTATGTGTTAAGACCCTAGTCAACCCCTTAGCTTACATCTTGCCTCTCTAATATTTCTTTCTCCAATAAAGTTATTAACACATACACCAGCACATCTGCTGAGCCCTTCAATCATCCTAGCATCTAAAAAATGCACGGAAAAAAAAAAAGAGTCCAAAGCTGAATACAAATTCAATCGAGCAACCATATTGGACCGTCTATTGTAACAACTTGGATAACTAATATGGGGAGTTCGATCTTTCTATTTATCTATGCATACCATTTTCATCCACATTCATCGTGATAGAGAGACTCAAAAGTTTAAACTATTAGGTGAAGGAAGACCACGAGAATATAAAAAGCGTATATGACCCATTGTTGAAAAAACGTGAGACAATATATCAACACATGGGACAATTCTTTACTCCTAGTGTGGCGAGCATGGCCTCCAAAGTTATTCCGATTGAGAGACGCTATAGGTCGAATATGAAAGTTGCCGTGTCTCAATGGAAAAAGCTTTCACCTGTCCGCTAATCCTCTTATATTTTGCAGACACGAAATTAAGTATGCAAATAATGACAATTTTTCTTCGCAAAATAGGTTAGCAACGCCTGAAATGTAGAAAAATTGAAACGAATTTGCCTTCCCTTTTGAGTTTATGTCAACTTGATAAAATGCCCATACTACGGTTCAGCTTAATTAATGCAATGGTCGCACTAGTAAGATTTCCTTTGTGTATCTACTTCTAAATCCACAATTAAGTACTCCTTGGGCTCGAACATGCTTAGTTAAAGTCCTGATGTATTGAAATCTTACCGGTCTATTTTCCAGTCAAAATTTAGATTATCATTCAAATCTTAGGAAATTCAGGAAATTATATCCAGATATGATGTTATATATATATATATAAGTAGATACCTATATTTGAGTGTGCTGAATTAAATTAAATAAGAAAAACATACAAGTCAATTCAGTTACCAAGGGAAGCCCCAATAGAGATCAGAACAATTGTGTTGAACTTCTTTTAAAAAGAAATGAAAACCCTAGAGATTGCTGTCACCCATCTCTATTCATGACACACAGACCACCCATCTCTTTCAACTTTCCTCCATTGTCAGCTTTTGCAAGTTGCAGACTCTGAAGGCATCTCTCTCTCTCTCTCTCTCTCTCTCGGCTTCTCGTGTCAAAGTGCTTCGATGGCGGTTTGACTTTGAAAAGCTTCTCCTTGGGTTCGACGAAGCCATGAAGTTTGGTTCGTTCCTCATTCGTGATTACTGCCAACGTTAACTGGTTTTGATAGGACCGTTGCATTGGAGGGAGAAGGGAGTGGAAAAGGAAAGAAAGAATGAGTGGGATCAATTGAAATTGACTCAATTTCGAAAAAAGGAAACCCTTACTAATACCTATTAATTATGGAGTGGAGCCCATATGAATCTTTTTATTACTTTTGATATCACCAAATTCTTGTGACTAATAAATTTAACCCTAATGCAACTACAAGAGTCAAAATCACAAGGATAAAAAAATACATATTAACGGCCAACTCTCTGTTATTTGCTAATACTATCACCTAGATGGGATGAATATGTGATGATTATGATCGAACTTGATAACATTATGCGGAAATAAAATGCTTAAGTTTGATTGAAGCAAATGTAATTAACGGAACCTTGCAAGTATTTCAATCGGACAAGTAAATAGAGGTGAGTAAAGAGTAGAAGACAATGAACAGTAGATTATAGTAGTTCGATTTTTGGTAAAGGCTGTGTTCACTCTCCCACGCTAACACCCTACTTGGTTGGATTTCACTAAGTAATTAAACGAGGAATTACAGAAAAATGTGATTGCCACAAGCACTTCCACAAAAGCGAGTGTTGTCTCTATCAAGGTTATCTTACTCTACACACCTAGACTCTATATTTCACCGCTCACAAGATCTCACTTAAGCTCTTGTAGATAATTGAAATAGAAGAAGCTCTCTTGAAATAAGGACGTTGATCTCTTGATCTCCATTGCTTCTCTTCGAACTTGTGCTCTTTATATACTCATCGTCTCCAAGCTTCCCGTTGGGATGAACCAATCCGAGGATCAATTTTCAAAACTAGTGTCGGTTGAATGATGTAAAAGGATCACGTAACCGTTGTAGTAGAAAGGGATCGGAGATTTAGGAGGATCTGTTCGCCCATACAATCAAATCCTAGAATCCTTAAATCAAACTTCTAATAAGGAAATTATCCACAAGGTGATTGTCAATCAATTAAGATTCATCATAATGATTTTTGGACAATCAATATAACTTTGGAATGAAATCCTAACCAAATAATTAACCATCAGCGAGGGATATTTCAACGATAATCAAATAAGAACGAGATTATAACGGTAGTGATGACTATATGAAGATCAAATTATATCCCGCTATGAGTATCACGTATGAGTGTGCCTTTGTTCACGAATTCTTGCTTCTATTAGAATATAAGCATTAAGCATTTTAAGCATAAGAGGCGCAGAGATATATTTGTATAACATCCTCAAAGTATTTCACAAAGTCTTTTCAACAAAGTATAATAGTTTTGTTTCTTTCAAAATTAAATATAATTTTCTCAACACTTCCCACTCCACTCTTCAAATGCTTAAACAAAAATAAGCAATAGAAGAGGCATTTTTGTCCATAACTTTTTTTTTTCATTTTGTGTGCACGCATAATATTCTTGCAAGTGTGAAGATTCGGCGCACAATCACAACGAAGTAAAGCATAAAAGCAAGAAAAAGAAATCGAGACACAAAGCTTTATCATGTTTCACCTTTGAACTGGAATTACGTTCAATAGAGGATTCCACTATAATTAGCATTCACACCTCTCGTTATATCACTCAATTACAAGAAAAAAAAGAGTATATATAACGGTAGCTATTCATGGGCTCAAGTCCAAACTATCAATAAAAAATAATATGGGTTTAAACTATAAAAGCTCCCAACTGAGACCCCCATGCTTTATGAACCATACCTCAACAAGCAAGTTACCGATATCCAATGATATGTAAGGGTTATGTTTTGATTATTTGTGTCAATCAAGTAATCGCGTTATGCTGCCATTTAGTTGCGCACAAGAATTGTCGCCTAAGTCAGTCGTAATTTTGGATACCGTATCCATAAAATGTGTGTTGGTGGAAAAATGGACCTAAGGTGAATTTGACGAATAGGCGATTTAGAAAACAAACAAATGCTTGTTCTCTGATTCTAATTCGCCAAAAAAAAAAAGGTATCAAACTGGTCAAAAAATAAGTTTTTCAAAGGTGGATAAAATTAGTCGAAAGATAAAGTCCAAGGTATGGAAATTAAAATAACAATGCTGGATTTAAAGAAAAATTAAAACGAAGGATGCCAAGTTAAAGAAAATCAAAGCCAGAATTGAAAAATATATATATTGGAAATTAAACTCTTTTTTGAGTTTTAGACTCCGTTTATTTCGCGAAAAAATAAATGATTTGAAAGAAAATTCCTAAAAATGATCTCTTATATCACTTACAAAATTGAATAATCAAAAAAATATTTTCATCATCCAGGAAAATGTTTAGATGTAAATTGTCATCGATAGTGAAAATATTTTTTATTGATTAATTATTTCAAGCGATATAATCAATAGTTTTTTTGATTATTATATTTTAAAATCATTCTTTGACGCTTCGAAATGGAAATTGAATACAGTGACTTTCAGAACCTGCATTACAAATTACAAACCTGAACAGCAAAATTAAAATCAAAATGGAAAGACATTGTTTCGAGAGGAAAAGCTTCGGCAGAAAATTTGGCAAATTTCGACACAATTTAAGTGTGTTTTCTTCCAATATGTTCTTTCTATTTGCAGTTTTAATTGGGTCTTCTTCAACAAAATAGTGAAATTCGTGTGCAATCCCTCCTCTAATCGTTCCATGTTTCCGTGATCTCCCCCTTTCCCATGATCTCAGTAACTTCATGTCCAATGTTCATCATTCCACATGAACCGCTCTCTCAAACCCGAACCGCTTTCACACCACAACCGTTCTCATTTTTGTGAGCCTGTTTCGCCAGAAAATCAAAGATGAAAACATTGATGATAAGACAGATGGAAATATATTTTGTCGAATCATTCCTACAAATAATAGACGCAATCAATTTCGAGAAAAATGTTCTTCAAATAGTTGATTTTCTGCAAAATGGACGTGCCCTTCGAATAGGTCAAAGTCTTTGTTTAAACTAAGCTTGAAGTCGAGGTCGAATGTGCCGCTTTCTTATCTTTAATCCGATTGCTTCTTCGGCTCATACTTGCATCCTTGGCCGATTAATCAACGTAGGAGCGGTAATTTTACACCACCAAAAATAGGTTACAAAATCATCTCGTCATCGACTTCGGTCACATTGCCATAAGAGAAAAATAAAATAAGCTATGCGAGTACAATGCAATTGAAGGACATGGACCCAATACACATGCTAGATTCAATCTCTCTTTTTTTTTTTGTGTGTGTTGAAAGCTAAATTAAAAGAATCATCCAAATTTAGGATCATGAATGCAATTCCTCGTGAGTTAATTGTCATTGGCAAAAATCGCATTCTGATTGGCCTCTTTCATTTGAACGTATTGAACAGTGAAGCCATGAACATGGGAAGGGAAATGAAGTCAAATCATGAATAAAGTAATGCATGAGTTGGCCACAACTTTCTTCCTTACTTTTATGTTTATGTCTCTTTAGAATGACTTGACCTTTTCACTTTCAAAATCAACACTCCTTTTATACAAAGGACTCGAAATTCTTGAAACTTTCTTTGAGAGTACAATTAAATGTTAAAACTTTTAAATGATACTTTGAAGTCCTAAAACTTGTTGTGAGACCATTTTTTTAAATATTTTTTAAATTATTTATTTTTTGCGAAACAAATAGAGCTTAAAAGGGAAGGTGCCTATTGGTAATCTTCGGTGGCTTCTAATTAGGGGTTTCAAAAATCTTGAGGTGAAATCCTATATCCGTAAGTAAATTTAAATGTCCTAAGTTCAATTCGAAGTGGGTTTGAATTTGTCATGCAACTGCTAAGACAACCGAGGTTTCAAATCATGGCGAAAGGTTGGACGAATCTTCCGGAGGAACTACTCGAAGTCATCACATGGAAGATTAGCCGTGGAGAACACGATCCATTTCAGCGTGGTGTGCCGCGCATGGCTTCGTACTAGGATGGCGACGAGTGCTCCATCTATGTATGTGTGTATGTATTATCCTGATAATTGATGTTTGGAATATCCTCATCTTGAACTTCTTTTGGTTCCATCATGAAACTGATAAGAGTCTCTAGGGGTTTGGCTATGCCAATACTGATAGCTTCTCCAACCGATGTTGTTGTATCAGTATATACACACACAATGGTGAATTCCCATAGTTTGTGCGTCAATAAAAGAAAGCAGAAGACGAAACGACTTAAGTTTTTCTTTTTCTAAACCCCATCGATGTCACATATTTTAGTAAAAAAAATAAAATCCATGTAACATTTTTCGATTAACCAAATTCAATGAAGTGAGTAAAGTGATTCAGAATTGTGAGGATTGATTGTAGTTGTCTTTTTTTTTTTTGGGAAAGTGACCTTCCTTATAAGTTGGGAGGAGTAATTTGTGTGAATTTCTTTTTATTTGGGACACAGAGTTAGATCACCACAGCCATTTTGATTGGGCTATGAGCTAGATCAGAATAGCTGCTCCCCCAAATAACAGAACACATATAGATATAGATACAGAGAAGGTGAATGGATTTCGAGCGCGCGTAGTAACACTTTTGCTTCTAGAAATCTACTTCTAGATAAAGTGATTTTTTTTTATATTTTTTCAAGTGACTCCAAAACTACTTTTGGAGCATTTATTCTAAAAGTAGGAAAATAAATTTGTATAATTAAATGAATTTATACTTTAAAAATATTTTTGAAGTAGAAATTACTCTAAAATTATTGTTATGCGCACCCGAACTTGTCAATAAAAAAAGAATATATGTTTATATCTGTATTTATTTTATTTTTGAATGAGTAACATGAAGGTGAGCAGAGAGAGAGAGAGAGAGAGCCACATGTTGGTTGACTGTTGGTCCTCCTCATTTGACCCTATAAATTCTCTGACACCCTCTCTACTCAGCCTAGGCCTGCCTCGGTGTCTCTGGCCCCACATCTCCTCTTTAATTTCAACCACTGCCTGCCTGGAAAAAGAATATCCCTGTTCAACCCACGCCCCTTGGATCCCCACCCCCCCAAAAATAAAAATGAAGTAAAGTAGATAATTTTCTCAATTCTTTCTCCACATGATCTTCCAAAATGACAATATGAAACCATACCATATCCTCTTCATCGTAACTCCTTGTGGGCACACAGATGATCTGTGCCTATAGTCAAATTGAGAATATTAATATGGTTGGACGAGGAAAAAAACAAGGTAGTCGAGAATCGGCATGCAGAATGCCTTTAGATGGTGCAATCAGGAAGTTGTGAGGTAACGAAAAGGATATTATTCTTGCTTGTTCGAGTCGTACGCAAATTTGCTCGCGTGTCGCGAATGAGGAATGTACAAATGAATGTTTTGGATGAAGAAGGAACATAATTGGTTAGAGTGACTGTTAAGAGCAAAAAGTTTTCGGATCGGTCCGTCTATATTGGATGGCTCAATTAGGAGTTCTAAGGTAAATGACCATGCCATCCCAATTTAAACCTTGTGCATTTCCACTTTTAATTACGGTGAAGTAGGCATGGGCATACATGTCTGCTCGATAAAAAGAAGAAGCACAAAACGAGAGAGAGAGAGAAGCGAACAAAGCGGGTTTTAGCAAATACCTACTAAGTTGAGTAAGTGAGGAAACCATTAAAGAGTGTTTAATTACAAATTGTAAAAATCAAACACATTTTGTTGCTAACTTAAAGAACATTCTTGTATTTTCAAAATTTTTTGGAGGAATAATTTGAGATGGAAGTAATAATTAGTTTGATATGGTAAAAGCAAATGCATCGGTATACTATGTAAACCGGAGTTAGTTTAAAAAAGAGGTTGAAACTTGTGGGACTTTTGTTTGGGCTTGGTCCTTTCTCGCCCGACTCCAAGGCCCACTTCAATCGTACAGGCCCAGATTTGTCTCGATCCATATTCGCCACAGACGTTCTTGTGAAGTTCTTCGGTTGATAATTTTCCTTATTCGCAACAGCCCTCGGCTGCCTGTGAACGAGGGTCCGACCCGTCACCCATCGGCTGGCAAGGCTCGCCCAGTGGCCGGCGGGGGTCTCCAGGCCTCATTCGGTGGCTGGCAACCCCTTGCTGGCCCTTAACAATATAAAAAAAAGGAAAAAAATTAATAGAAAGTTCAAATTTTTTTTAAAGAACTAAAATTTTCAAATTATTTTCCTCGTTTTTGTTTGTTGTCTGCCACATAAGATGGTCGCCGTATACATCATCAATTTTCGATCAAAATTGATTTGGATGGATTATATTGACAAATTGTTGAAAGGTTTAGTAATAAATTGACCAAATTAAAAGGTTTAGCTTGAATCGATACAAGTGCGATATGTTTAGTCCTTTTTTTTTATAGTAATTTTCCCATTAAAAATCACATGGGCTTAGAAAAATAAATGAAAAACCCACATGGCACTATTAGCCCATTTGAAATTGACGTAATTAATTGAAGGACTCAAAGTGCATTGAAGTTGCAAGTTTAGGATGCATGAAGTTAAAGTTTTAAAATTCAAGTGCATTATCGTGACAAATTTTAAGACTTGCCATGTAATCGTCCCAAGACAGTTCTATTGAATACTTAGCGTTATTTCCGCTAACCCTTTCCGAGGACGTTATCGTAGGATGGATTGACATATGAAAAGAGAGAGAGAGAGAGAGAGAGAGAGAGAGAGAGAGAGAGAGAGAGAGAGAGAGATCATACTTAACAATCCAAAGAGAAATGCTTCCTTGATAATATTGTCGAGACATCGTACAATCTCAATTGTAAATCCACACACTATCACCGTATGTTTTGCATAAAACACTAATTAATTAGGAGAACGTGTGGTCGAAATAACCGACAGGATCTATTAAGCTAATAACTTCTTAATCCAAATTAAAAGACACATCTTAGCAAATTAAATAGCTACCCACAACTCATGAGGCTAATACCTGGAGTGGTTGGCGACATGTAGGGCAAGTAGACTGAGAAAGCAGCCACTTATCAATGCAACAAACGTGGAATCTGTGGTTGCATTTGGGAAGCACCCTCGTGTCCTCTCCCGGCGAGAAATCCATCAAGCAAATGGCGCAGGCTAAGGGCGGCGAGCACGACGGTCAAGAGCCCGAGTTCGCGTAAGTCGAGGTCGGTAGAGCCACCACATTTTTCTTCTTAAGACTCGGGGCCGGTCGGTGGGACGCCTCCGCCTGTCGGACTGGCTCGTGGACCCAATGCTGGTTGCATTGGATGGTGCATTGCAGTATAGAGTTAAGGCCGAGGGCATACACGAGGGCGCACAGCATGGCGGCAACTATCATCACGACGTTGAAGTCGATCGCCACCTCGCTGAACCGGCCATCTGGGGATAGGTTCAGGCCAGGGCTAAGGCTGTGGGAGGGGGATGAAGCGTCATCCATGTGGGGTGAGCTCAATTTGGAGACCGAACCAAAGGGTGGGAGAAGAAAAGGGGAAAAAGAGTGGGGAGAGGACAGATGGTACATGCAAATAAAGGAGGAGGAAATGAGGTTCAATCGAGCATTGTTGTAATCTTCCAAAGTTGGCATGGGGATATGCTTATTCGGATCATCCACTTAACTCCCTTTGGTTTTTCATTGGGTGTGCTTGAAAGGGAGATGGACATGGGCATATTCTCTCTCTATGTATATCTCTCATTTGATGCCGACTATGATCATATAGAATAGCATGGATTTTCATAGAGGTCAATTTTCTCCTCAAGTTGTCGGAACATCAAATAATTGGCAAAGAGAATGGTTTATGATGATTGTATAGAATACGCAAGTTTTCGGATCGAGTTTACATGCATCGGGTTTTGTCGTCCTGTTACTTATGACCTCGAGAATATAGTTGTGGATCAAAATGGCATATAGTGGGAAAAAGTATAAAAAAGTCATGAATCTATTACCATTGATACCAATTCAATCTTAAATCTTTTTGTATTGGAACAAATTGATTTTATCCTGCTAATTTTGGCTGGAAATCGATGATGTTGACATCGATCATTTTTCGTTGCATGACCAAGCACTAATGTGGATATTTTTAATGATATTTTTAGAATACTTTGAATTTTTTATAATTTTTTTTATTTTCTATCCTTCTCTCTTTGTTTTTTTTTGCCGAGGGTCGGGACACCTTTACCCGATTAGAGCTTTGCGGCCTCGGTCGAGGATCGGCAAGGACTGCAGTGCCCTCGTTTGGCCTAAATTTACGATACCTTTGCCTAGTGGCCGATGAGGGTCGGTCGGCAACCACCGCCGGCTCTTAGCAAAAAAAGGGAGAGTAAAGAACATAAAAGAAAAGAAAAAAGAAACAAAACCAAAATAACTCTAAAAAGGTTCAAAAAAATAATAATAAGATACTCAACGTTAGTGCCGGCTATGTCTCATAAGACGGTTGACATCCACGTCGGCGATTTTCGATCAAAATTGGCCGGTTGACTCCATTGGTACAAATTCAAACGATTTAACACTAAATTAGTCCGATTAAAAGGTTTAGGACTAAACCGATACTAATTCAATAGATTTTTGACTTTTTTGGTAAGTTTTCCTATAAAGTAAGGGCTTTGCTAGCATAATAGTTTTTGGGCTACTATGAGAATAACAACATATTATGAGCCACAAAATCTTGAAGGAGTGGACCCACAATAATTTATAACTATTTGTTTCTTGACTTTTTATGGTCCAGAATAAATTATTATTTTCACAAAGAGATTAAAGATAGCCACTTAATAATTTCTTATAAAGTAACTTAGTACCCCATTCGATTAGAATACCTTGTGCTTTGATGCAAATGCACTTTGAAAATCAAGCTAGTCCCTCCTCTCTCTCTCTCGAGAACCCCCCGCCCCAAATCCAATCGAGCCCGTTGCCCTTGCCGCGATGGTGCTGCCGTATCATCTCACAATTATCATCCTCATATATCCTTGTCATTGGCCGAGCCCCTATTTTCTGGCCCCTTTGTCCTCGAAGAGAGATGGAGGATTAAAAAACCTTCGGTATGGTGACATAGAGGTTCAAATAATTTTATGTTGGTATGTTCATTAGGAAGCACCGACCTTCTCCGACATGTGATAGATACGTGGTTAATTTGTGACGACCTAAGTTTTTGCCCGATCGAATTAATGAACATAGTCGAATTTTATCGGACTTGAAATTATTAGCGAAAGTGATTTGGGTGAGCAATTACTCGGTAATGTTCTATTAGATTTTGGTGGTCAACGAGCACAATAATATTGGATGGACCAATGGGAATTATCCGACCGTTAGTTTGTGTGAATCGTTTTGACGCGAAATTGCTTCGCGATTTGAGCACAAAGCCACCCACCAGCCCTCCTCACCACGTCAAGACCCTTATATAAGGGTTCCCCCCCCCACTTCTTCTTTCTCTCTCTCTCTCTATCATTTTCACCTCCCCCAAGCCGTGGATAGCCCACTCTCCCTTAAACTCTCTCTCTCTTGCTCTCTATTTTCTTTGCCCTAGCTTCCCTTTTTCTCTCGTAAACTTGCGCCGGCGACTCCATGGTGCATCGACAATGATTCACGAGGCCCACAGCCATCGTAGCTCGGCCCTAGCTTGCTCGACACTCACTCTCTTCCCTATTTTTCATTTGGGGTTGGTCGTTCACGCAAGGAGGAAAATGAGGGCGTTTGAGCTTATAAGAAATAGACTCAAAGTTTGAGAATGAGTTTTGCTTATCCTTAACTCTAGGATAGCATTTGTATTCATAGAGTTTTTCTAGATAGACTAATTCAAAGTATTTTGAATTTTGAATTAATCTGTTACAATATTAACTACGGAATATAACTACATTAATGGACTAATTCAAAATTAGTTTGTTACATAGTTAATTGTAGCATATTACTACCTTAATGAACTAATTCAAAATTAGTCCGTTACAGTGTTAACTATAGACATTACAAGTATTAAATACAAAATAATTTTGAATTGTTCGTTATATATTAACTACATTCCTTAACGGGCCCCCGCTAGTTGAAGGAGGTCTTTCGGATGATCTTCAACTTGGATTTGAGCAAATCATGGCGACACCGTGCAAGAGGCTTGGTGAAGATATCCGCTATTTGGTCACGTGTGGATATGAAATGAACCTCAAGTTTGTGTTGTGACACTAAATAGCGGACAAAGTGAAAATCTACCTCGATATGCTTTGTTCTAGCATGGAAAAGTGGAATCACCATAAGATATGTTGCCCCTAGGTTGTCGCACCAAAGGATATGGGGTTTTGATTGAGAGATGCCCAATTCTTGTAACAACGATTGTAGCTATACCACTTTTGCCGTGACATTTGCCAATGCCCGATACTCAAATTCGGTTGAGGAACGTGCAATGGTATGTTGCTTTTTAGCTAACCAAGAAATTAGATTTTGGCCCATATAAATTGCATAACCTCCCGTTGACCGTCTATCAATGGGGCAACCCGCCCGTTTGGATCATTGTATGCAAGGAGTTTCGTAGAGGATTCAGGCCGATGAGCGATCTATGCCAAATGGTTTCCTTTAAGTAGCGTATGATGCATTTCACCACACTCCAATGATCTTCTATTGGTTCTTTCAAGAGCTGGCAAACTTTATTTACAACATAAGATATATCTCGGCCAAGGGAGGGTGGCATATTGAAGAGCTCCTACGATGCTCCTATACAAGCTAGCATCTTCAAGTGGCTTACCCCGACTGATTAAGCTAGTATTTGTAGCCATTGGCGTGTGAACCGGTTTAACATCGTCCATTTTGGTTATGTGGAGGAAATTTGTAACATACTTTTGTTGTGACAAGAAGAGCCTAGATGGATGTTTGAGCACCTCAATTCCCGGGAAATAATTAAGGTCACCCAAGTATCGTATGGAAAACTCCTTGTTCAAGCATTTGATAGTGCCTTGAATAAATGTCGGGTTTGATCCTATAATAACATTGTCGTCAACATAGATGGGCATGTAAATGGAGAAATTGGGCCGATGTAATATAAAGAGAGAATTATCGATTTTTGATCCGATAAATTTCAAGTGTTTCTAAAAAGATGCTCAATCGGTGGAACCAAGCCCACGGTGCTTGCTTGTAATCCATATAAGGATTTTTGTAACTTGCATATATGGTTTGGCTTTTCTTTGTCAATGAAGCCTTGAGGTTGGACCATGTAGACTTCTTTAGTTAAGTTACCATTTAAAAATGCATTGCGAATATCCAATTGCTTGAGTTTCCAATTCTTTACCACCGCCAATGAAATAACCGTATGAACGGTGGTCGTTTTAACAACTGGACTAAACGTTTTCGTATAGTCAATATGCTCCTGCTAATTGTAGCCCTTGGCCACTAGACGCACTTTGTACCGGTCTATCGAACCATTTGCACGTATCTTGACTCGATAAACCCATTTGGAGACTACGACATTTGCTTTGGGATTTGGTGGAACCAAAACCCATGTTTCATTAAGCAACAAAGCATTAAATTCTTGGAGCATTGCCTCCTTCCATTTTTCATGTTTATTAGCTTCGGTGAAGCACCGTGGCTCTTCTTTAGAACTCATTTCAATCAAGTTCACATATGGTAATGGATATTTATTGTTGGGCTTTGGGTTTTGATGCAGCCGCATTGGATGAGTCTTTGGTGCTTGATAAACGGGTTGTAGAGGTATCAAAATAGCTTGTTGTGGGGAGGCATTTGAAAGATTCTCATTAGAACTCTGTACAACATTAGACAGATTGGAAATCAACATGTTAGATGTTGAAGCAGTATTAGCATTTGATAATGTCGGTGATGGTTCTTCAAAGGTGGGTGAGGCGGTGCTAGATGATGGGGTAGAAGGTAGGATATTGCCGTTAACACTATGGTTCACATGGGAGGACACACCGACCATGGAGATCGTCAATCATGAATGTGATTGTGAGAGTATTTCGAAGAATGTGAACCATGTACAACAAATGAAAACATATTTTCAATAAAATGAGTATGTCTTGCAATGTACATGCGTTCGGTTTTGTAATCTAAATAATAGTAATCAACGCGCAATGGGCTATATCCTAAGAACACACATTGAGTAGAACGGAGTGAAAATTTATGCGAATTGTATGGCCTTAATAAAGGAAAAACAACACAACCAAATATTTTCAAAAACTTATTATCCGGTTGTTGATTGAAAAGTGTTTGAAAAGGTGAGATATTGTTTAAAAGTAATGTTGGTAATATGTTGATAAGATAAATGGTAGTTTCAAAAGCATAAGGCCAATACTTAAGAGGAAGAGATGCATGAGCCAATAATGTAAGACCGGTATCAACAATATGATGAATTTTTTGTTCAGTTTGCTCCATTTTGCTCGTGAGTATGTGGACAAGCTGCGATGGAGAATTCCATTGTTTGAAAATTTTTTTATTTAGGGTTTTGTGTTCCCCACCCTAATCAAACGGTACAGTTTTGATAGATTTTTCAAATTGTTTCTCAACCAAAGTCTTGAATTTTTCGAAAATAGAAGGGACCATAGACCGATTTTGAAGAGGATAGTACCAAGTATATTTGGAAAAATCATCAACAAATAGGACAAAGTACTTATAACCGTAAAACGGAATCAATTGGAGCGAGGTCCCCATACATCGGAAAATATTAAATCGAGAGGTGTTTTACTAATGTTATGAGTACGGGGTAGAGGTGTTTTATGAGATTTTCCTAACAAACAAGAAGTACATTTATTGAAATCAAATGTAGAACATGGCAAATTGTTTGACTGAATCAACAAGTGCACTTTACTTTGTTGGGGATGACCCATTCGGGCATGCCAAGTAGTGGCGATGGCGGAAGAATCAAGTGAGATGGTATTGGCAGATAGAGATGAGGCATAAAGACCCGATAGCCGGTATAGTCCATCCTTAAGCGAACCTTGAAGCGGTGGTGTTTTGGTATGCAAATTCTTCACAACAAAGTGAAATGGATGAAACTCAAAGAAGCAATTGTTATCACGTGTAAAATTGTGAATAGAAAGAAAATTACGAGTAATGGTAGGGACATATAGGATATTCGAGAAATTAAAAGATTTGTTGATAGGGATTTTAAGAGTGGAAGAACCAATATTAACAATGTCTAAACCCGCTCCATTATCTACACGAAGAGATTCGTGACCGTTATTTGGAGCAAAGATTTGCAGATTGGCAATGTTAGACGTTACGTCTTTGAGTAGCGGCAAGATCCGAAAACTAGTCTTGTTGCGACGGGGTAGGAAGAATTCCAGCCATATTAGCAATAGGCTGAATTGCAGTATTATTAGGCTGCGAATACTTGAAATAACATCTTGTAGTAGTATGATTATATTTATGACAAATTTGGCATTGACCTTTTATGTTTTTAGATCGGTTGCCCGGGTTTCCATAATTGCGCTGATTGCCTTGCCCACGATATTGAGGGTTTTGAGTGGTAGAAAGTCGAAAATTGTAAATTAGTTTTGATTGAATAAGAGGAGTGGGTGATGGAGGAGTGTAAGTAGTAACATTTACCTCTATACCTCTATAGGCACCGTGGCGGACTTCATTCGAAGCTCATGATTGAGGAGCAATCAATGGAGTTCGGAAATGTTATCGAATCGGGTTTTGTAGCCAAGGTAACAATGATGTCAAAAAAATTAGAACCAAGATTACGGAAGACAATAACATTTAATTCTTCATTTTCTAGAGGGTGACCGGCACCGGCTAATTGATCCGAAATGTACTTTACCTCGCGGAGATAAGTTGAGACGGACTTGTCACCTTTAGATGTATTCTGGAATTGCATATGAAGTGAAGAATGCTTGTATACGATAGAGATCCGAAGGCGGTTTGTAGAGCCTTCCGGATATTGGCAGTGATATCTAATCCAACCACATAGGGTAGGACATCGGGTGAAAGAGAATATATCATCCAACTAAGAACAAGTTGGTCTTTTCGAATCCATTCATCATATGCGGGGGTTTGGTGCTGCAATAGTGGAGTTCGCGGGGGTGATAGTTGGAGTGGGATAGATAATGGTGTTGTCAAGACATCCCGTTAAAGACCGACTACGAAGCAACGGAAACAACCGACTTTTCCTCAATAGAAAATTATCACCGGAAAGTTTAAGGCTAATGTGGTGTTGCACAGGCGGAGTGGAGGTGTGAGATGATATTGTGAATAGGAGAGGTGGAAAAATGATAGAGAAAGAATAAATAGCATTGGTGTTTTTAATGATCCTACTTGGTCGTTTGATACCATATAAGAAATAGACTCAAGGTTTGAGAATGAGTTTCGCTTATCCTTAACTCGAGGATAGCCTTTGTATTTGTAGAGTTTTTCTAGAAGGATTGATTCAAAGTATTTTGAATTTTGAATTAGTCCGTTACAATATTAACTACAGAATATAACTACATTAATGGACTAATTCAAAATTAGTTCGTTACAGAATTAACTACAAAATATTACTACATTAATGGACTAATTCAAAATTAGTTCGTTACGAGTGTTAACTATAGACGTTATAGTATTCATTACGGAATAATTTTGAATTGTCCATTACATATTAACGACATTCCTTAACGTAGCTCATTCGGAAGGCGAATCGAGCTTTGCTTGTTCGCACACCACCCCGAGGTCATGGGCAATTTAGATCTATGGGCTTATCGTCAAAGAAATTATTAGAACGCCATGAATTTGAGCTGCACCGAAGTAGGAGGAAGAGGACCCACAATTCATTCGGCGCAATTTGAGATTTGTTCATCTTCGTACCTTGATCTAAGGCAAGTATACCTCTAATCTTACCACTAAACAGTCCGTTGATTGTTCAATTGGGCGCGAATCACCGACTTTTGTAGTGGGTATTTGGAGCAGACTATGTGTTTGTATGAATGGGAAAACCGCCCCGCACGTTTGATCTATTGCTTAATCTAGACACCGGAACATATAGGTTGATCGTCCTGTTTTGTTGTCGATCTTGGTGAATTGAAGTGGTATCGAATATGGGTGTTCGGTCGTGAGCGTTGGGGAACTAGTTATGGAGTTGTTTAGCGTGCCTATGAACTTGGGGACGAGTTAGCCTTATTCCTATGTGAGTTGAGTAAGATTGTTGGTCGAGGGACTCGAGGAAGTGTTTGTGGTCAATTTGGGGTGATATGTAGATTCCGATAAGGAATTGGTAACTCTGTGTTGATGGATGGGTGGGGTTTTGATTGATACTTCGTTAGTCGTAGCCTCCCTTTGCATCTTCCTCTGGTGGGTTTCATCATGTACTTGATATGTGAAATTTTATCCGATCGAATGAGAAATAGATAGTTTAGTCGGTCGGTTAGATGTACCGCTTGTTGAGCTTCGACTCACCCTTGTTGGATAAACTTTCTTTTCATATGAGCTAGTCGACGAGGTGAAGCGGTCGTGGAAAATGGAAGCCATGGATGGACAATGGTGAGGATTATAGCCCGAGTGGAGTCACTTTTGTGTGATCCCAATTGTTTGTCTTGTTCACTTGAAATGGATAATGTAATGAATCGGTTTATGAATACATATACAGACACACACACATATATATAAATATATAAGAGTATTTATTTTTCACAAATTATTGAATAATCGTGATACATGTGTGCTCCAGGTTAGGAAAACGTATGCCTAAAGCCATGCTTTATTAGGCGTCATGCTTGCCATATGTTTTCCCATGTACTTGTGTTTTTATTCGTTTTCCGCATACGCCCTATTATATGTAATAAAATATTAAAACAAAATGCGATTGGAGGAAGGATTAAGGTCTTGGTCCCGATAAAGTTGGTCTCGGAGGACGGATTAAGGTGAGCCTTGCCAATGTTGGTATCGAGCAATAGGATTAAGGAAGGTTCCTTACATTAGTGCTCTAGACACGCTAGCAACACGCGAATTCAACATCCCGACACGCCATCACTCACGGAGTCATTTTTAAGTATTTTCAATAAATTAGGAGTCAAAATGCAAATATATAAAAAAAATATATAAAATTAAGTCATATACCAAGCCATCCCAAAATTATTATACCTAGCCACCCTAAAAGAACCTAATCGTGAATCTTAACGGAAGAAGAAGAAGAAAAACCTCACTTTGCTAATATTTTTATATATACATGATAATTTATGATGTATATATATATTTAATATACAATGTATCGAAGTTCTTTATTTTTTGAGAAATGACGTGTTGTGTCGCGTGTCGATATTGGTGCTACTTAGTGTGTCGATCTCTTCAGAGAGTAACTTTTCAACATAAATTTGGAGGATCTCAATTGCACGTGAGAATACTTTTTGCATAACTTATTTTCTTCCCTTGGCATAGTATCCAAACAGCTGAGGGGATCTTGGGCCTTGTAAGTTCGAAGCGATTTTGGTATACTATATGAACCGGGCATCTAAATGCATATACATAGCAAATTTTCAGAAAAAAATTATCAAAAAAATTATAAACCTATTGTACGTGCACCAGTCATAAACTTTTCAATAATGCCAATTTTTTTTGTTAGAAATTATGCTATTTTTTTGTCGAAATTTTTATGCTTTGGTTCACTACTAAATCTTTTGACTATTTGGCAATGTAATAATTTCAGCCAAATCGACGGAAAAAATGCTGACATGGCAGTCTAGTTAGGTGTCGGCCATTCTATGTGGCATGATTGGAGCTTTCATGAATATATATATATATATATTTATAGATTTTCTTTCTTTCATCTTTTATTCTTTCTTTTTGGTAGGTGCCCGAAGAGTCTTGGGCGAGTGCTGCCCTCGTCCCGGATCTAGCGAGGGACCGACAAGTGCCTGGACGAGGGTCGCAACCCTCGCAGCCAGGTAGGAGCTTGCAAGCCCTTGTCTAGTTGCCGGTGAGGTTCGTCGAGACCTCGCCGGCCTTAATAAAGGAAAACATAATAAGAAAAAAATAAATTAACAATTTCAAATTTTTTAAAAAAACTTAACAAGTTAAAAAAATATTCACATTAGTGCCTTGGTACCACATAAGAAGGCCGCCGTTCACCTCGGTGATTTCGGGTCAAAATTGACTGGATGGACTATATTGATAAATTGTTAAAAGGTGTAAGATTAAATTAGCAAAATTAAAAGATTTAGGATTGAATTGACGTGAATGTATTAAATTTTGGACTTTTTCCGAATTTTCCCTCTCCTCGCACGATACCTATATGAGCCTAGTGAAAATGAGATGATTAAGCTTTACCTTTGTGGACAGGCATGGCTCTCCCTTCCATTCAATCCGACGATGCAAGAGAAGAGATATTTGTACCCCAAATTATTGTGCAACGACATTTGCAAACGAAAGGACACATTGGGCGTGACCTTAGTTTGGATGGACTTGGATTCCACTTCTCGACCAGCCACCTCGGACGACATTGCGCATGTTTCTCTGTAAATGAATCGCGACATGTCATAACATTTCTGCGGTTCATTCGCTTCGCAACAACATTTTAGATCCGTGCCATTCCGAGCACGGCTGTTCGGAGACACGAAATTTAGCTAGCCATCGAAATTGACATTTACCTTTTCAAAGACTTCATTTTACGAATATTGAAATTAGATTTCGATTATTGAACTAAAAGTTGATGAGTCATTGTAATTCAGTTTGGTAATTTCATACGAATTAGTAAGTTTGAAAAGTAAATAAATCGATTAGTTAGTTTAAAAAAATGGTATGATAAGCAAGCTATAAAAGCTTCATCTGCATGCCCGATCCTGACCACTATCTTTTGGAGATCGTATTTAGTATTCAGAGTTTGCCTTGATTTGGTATCGCTCTGGAGATCTGCGCTCGAAACAGTGCTTTACCCCTTTATGTCCAGTCAATTGTTGCGCCTCAAGCCAGCTCTTAGTTCCAATGGCATTTCACCCCTAACCAAAATCCATTTGCCTGACTCTTCAACATCAGCTGGTTTGGACCTCTGATTTCATAAAATAATTCACCTTAAAAATAGTCACCAGTTATTGTTCCACCGGTGGTTTCTTCGACATTTCTCAATAGTAGGGTTTGAATGGTTTTAGGATGAGTCAGCTCTCATCTTGGAACTGGGAAGTAGACCAAATAGGGTCGGTTCCAGTCTGAAAAATCGAGAATCGACCCTGTCTATGGAAGCGAACCAACTGATCTCATGCCGTTTCTCGGGACCGACGACGTTATTCTTTTCTCTAATAATTTTTGTTATAACTACTTTGTCTTCATTTTTTTTTTTCATAATTTCTGCTAAATGAAAATAAAAACATTTATATTCTGGGGCGGTTCCCAGGTTTGGTGCGGTCGATTTTGTTCCACCTTAAAAACCATGAACCGAATCCGTTGAAATCAAGAACCGGACCGATTCTCACGGGAACCATCCAAAATTGGCCGGTTTTAGTGCGGTTTTCGAGTTTGACGAAAACCGATGCTCACAACCAGCCAATAGTAATCGAAGTTTACTAGCACACTAGAAAGCCCATACTTTTGTTTTGGGGTATGGAAAGTACGAAAATTTAGCCTCAATTCAAATTAGTGGCTTGTTGCAAATATTTCTAGTAAAGCGACTTGCAAATATGCAAACACTTCGTCTGATACATACTACATATATAGACAAGCTTCCATTGTCCTAGTCCAACGTAGGAATTCGGAGAGTTCCAATTGGACCGCCATCACATCAATTCGGTCAATCGCTACGTACAGCAACTCTAACCGCAGGAGTGACGACTCGATGCGCTCGAGCCTTGCCAAGAAGTTTGCTGACCTGAAACCAACCTGCTCCGAAGAAGACGACTGGTAACAGTTATGGCGGTAGCTGTCATCCGTAGAAGACGACCTTCTAGAGACGTGAGAAGCGTGAACGAACGTTTCAACCACGCAGTCGATCCCCCCGAGGTTCTTGGGTTCCCGTTTGTCCTCTTCATGTCCCCTGTTTTTCTGCTCCTCATTTCAGGGAATTGGAGACAGCTCGTCCCCGAATTCGCTTGTGTTTGGGGAATGTAAACTGTATGTGATCCGACATATGCAGGCCCGGAACTGGGAACCAGTCGGTGCGGAGTCTGACCAGCTGAATCGCAGAAAGCCCGTGAACTGGACAGGGGAATGAGGCAGATGCCGGTGCAGAGTGTTAGTTTCATGGTGGTTATCCGGGTTTATTTCGATATTAAGAACACTTGCGTTACGATGATCATCGGCATTAAACAAGGTGATTCACAATTCAGACTTCACCTTCGCTTGTTCTTTGCTTGGTATGTTGACACTTCACTCGACCGTCGCCTTAATGCCGGGCTTGACAACGTTTATGTCGTGGCCAGTTCAGAGCTAGATGGGCTAGTCTTGAAGCAATCCTTGGGATTGGGGAATGCCGAGCGTTAGCTTACTGTCCGAACATCAAGATTCATGATGATTTTGATGGGCTCTTAGGGTAAAAAAACGTTTATGTTGTTGCCATTCGGGTAGATCAGCTTAAGCCCAGCTTGCTTACTTATATTCATATGTTTTGATGGTTTTTACGAACTCTGTAAGCTTAAGTCGCGAATTTGGTATGGACTCGAAAGTTCCTTTTCCTTTGCAGGACTTTAGAGAACAGAGCCTACATTCATGACTATCTGAACTGCATTTGACAGTGTTCCAAATTAATTGGATTGTATCTATTGACATTTCTCTTCCTAGACTATCCACAGTTGGCTGGTCAAATTTGTTCTCTCGCTGCAAGAGTCCCAACATTGAAATTCGTTTCTTTTGCCTTTTGGTCCATTCAACAACACCTAAGAATTCAATCAGCTTAACTTGGTAGCTTTTTGCCCTGTTCCACCATGACAAAAACACTGGCAGAAACAGCAACATCGGACTCGACCACCACGCAATTCCCCGACACGTTCCTCAGGGAATGGTTCGGGAAAGAGCCGCCGCTCGTGCTCAGCGAGTACTGGACATGATTTATCAGATCCGGAAACAAAAGAGCCGAGCTGAAATCGACCGTCCATGAGGTCCCGTTCCCTTGCGCAGAACCCCTAGCGACCGTAGATCTCATGGTCATCCCGTCCACATTGTTCGCGTCGACCACAACTTGGTCTATTTCCTTAAAAGTACCATTCGATTGATCCAGCTGGACAATGTCAGTCCCCTTACCCGATCCGCTAAACATGTTGTTCCTGATATTCACTCCGTTCGCAACACCGTTGATCGACTTCAACGCTATGTAGGCATCGCCGAGGAAGAAACAGTTGGAAATATCAAGCTGTACTGGGTCTTCGGCGACTATACCAGTGAAGTCCATGTAACAATTCAGTATCCGGGTTTGCGTCTTACCGGGCAATTTCAAATAGATCCCAGTTCCACCAAAGCCCGTCGCCTTATTATAGCAATGTACCCCTGTTATCACATTAGCCTGACCAGACACTATTATGCCGACGGCGGCCGAGAAAATAACCACATCGGTCACGGCATTATCATTGCCCATCAAGTTAATGGCCGCGCCGGAGAAGTTACGCTCTCCAGGGTCCGCACCCGCAGTGATGTGCTGGCCTAAAAAGGAGTTTCTGATGTAGGTCTCGTGGCCGCCCTGAACTAATATGCCGTTGCTGGTAAAGCGGGCGATATAGCAGTTATCGATGCTCGTTCTAAGAGAATTCGGAACCAAAATGCCACCTCCCCTGTAGTTAGAGTCCAGCATGAGGTCTCTGAAAGTTAGGTACTCGAAGTTATAAGACGATGATGATTTGTTTGACGAAGGCGCTGATAGATCAATCAGATATCCATCAGTCGGGAAATCATCTGATGCTCGCAGTGTTCCTCCGTGAATCTGTCAAGTTAATTGAGCAGAGCAGAGTAAATCTAAGAAACCAAATATCAGCCTCACTAGTTCCATAACCTGATTGAGAAACTAGTTGCATTTGGGGTGTCAAGTACTAATGTCTCCGAATTTTCTTGTGAAGCCATACCATGATGTTTCCGACACCGGCTGCTGGGAAGCGCAGGGGACGGCTAATCAAGTAGTTACCTCCTTCGAGGCTAATCCAAGCACCTCCGAGATTGGTAATCCCCTCCATCAAGACACCGTCTCCTGGAGCTCGAACCGCATCTGTTAATGCCGATGTCAACGCGTCTGTGCTATCCATATTGCCTGTTGGATCCGCGCCGTAGGACGTGACTGAGTATACTCTTGGACTTGGGGACCCCTGCATCATTGCCGTCTTCGTCATTCTCGGCATTACGTTCCACTACAAACATGAAATAGAGTTAATGAATGCACAGAAAGATTGAATACCGGCTGCGGCGAGGGAGTGACGGAGGACGCCGCAAGAGAAACCAAACCACGCCGAAGTACTGACCCCTTGAGCTCTTGCATTTTCTGCATTTGCTCTCTGTAGCGGCCTCTGAAAATCCGGCCCAAATGGGGATAATCTCCGCACACGCTCGACACCATCAAACAAGACGCCAGCCATACGAAGCCGAAAGCAAATGCGCTTCTTCTCCTCGCCATGTTCGCCGCCATCGCAATCCTCGGTGTTTCTTTCTCCTACGTTAGAGAGGATTTAGCTATTGAAGAGGCATCAAACCATAGATCATGTTTATACATGCCACAGAAACAGAGAGAGAGAGAGAGGGAATGGAAACAGAGAGGGGGGCATTTATAAAGAAGGGACCTAACTGAGATCCTAACCTTCTTCTTTCATTCAAGAAATGGTCACACACCCAACATAGGATGCGTGTTATTTCTCTTCTTTTCAACATTGGCCTGTTTTTTCTCATTACAAAGACAGTTTGGTCCTTACAGAGAATAGAATAGAAAGGGACCCATGCCACGAAAAACTCATAGCCGATAATTTTACTCTAAATTAATTTTTTAATAATCAAAAACTCTAAATTAGTACACTTGTGATAAATTTATCCCGAATTAATTTTTTGATAACCAAAAACCCCAAACTGGTGTGTCTTTGACAAATTTACCCTCCGTTTCCGTTAAATTGAGTTATCGCCACGAAAAACGCCGAACCGATAACACCTAGGACAAATGAGGGGTAAAAATCCCAAATTGGTATCCAACCCGTCATGTGTCATCCAACTCGCAGTTTGACGGTTTAACGGAGTGTATATTTATCGCATGCGCACCGATTTGGGATTTTCCTTGATATTAACTCCAACATAATGCGTACCGGTTTAAAGTTTTCCTTGGTGTCGCGACCTAAAAAAAAAAATAAACAAGTCATCTTTTTCGGTTAATGGATTATCGGTTAATTAATTAACTAACCTAACTCGGACTCTCCCAAGTCCATACCAAATCGCAACTTAAGGTTCGAATGATTAACATGCAATGTGATTTGAATTTGGAGTCGCCACTAATCATTTTCGGTAGGTCGATTAGAAACCTAATTAAAATAGCGGGAGAAAACTATCTTATTTTGCGAACCAGGAGATTAAGAGTTCGGGACTTGGTTACATTAATTACAACTAATGCCCTTTCGGTACCTTAAAATTCATGAAACAAATAATGGATTTGACAAATTTGATGAATTCTACTTGAAGATCAAAGAATCAATTTTTTTGGATTTTTCTTCCCATGACATTTTTGAAATAAAGAAATTACATGAAATTAGGATGAAATAGGTTCAAGGTTACTCCCCAATTTGAACTTGTGCACCAAACTCTGCTTCGGGCTTGTCTTGACCATTGGACCGATTTGGTGACTCGTTAGGCAGAAATCTCTTGGTCCTATCTCTCCTTCACGCTTCTTTCTCATATCGCTAGAATTTTATGAGGCTATGATACGGCGTTGATATTTTTTCCTTTTGCTCTCCTTCTATTCTTGTACCATTGATGTCTCATCATTGATATGCATTGTTATTTAACATAAAAAAAAATCGTAGTGTAGAAAATTGAGCTAATTTGTATTCGAAATTAAAGAAAGTTAGGGAATCACTTAACTTTCTTTTTGGCGAGCTTGAACGATGGTGATGAACTTGTGGCTTGTGTTGATGGGTGCAAAATTGACAATGGTAGCACCGAGCTTCAAACACTCAAGCCCTCTCAAAACTCTCTCCAAATTTTTCTCAAGAATTCTTTTTTTTCTCTAAAGAATTCCTCTCAAAAACTCTCTCAATTCTCTTTCATCCCAAAAACTCTCCCTTCTCTTCAGAACTTCTTCTTTTATAGGCAAAATTCTTCATCCTTCATTCTTCATCTTCATTTCCTCACCTTCCATTTTCATCTTCCTTTCTTCATCTTCATCTTTTTTCTTCATCTTCATCTCTCTTCTTCATCTTCTTTTCTTCATCTTCATCTTTCTTCTTCAACTTCATTTCTCCATGCTTTCATCTTCATCTTCTCTTCTTCATCTTCATCTTCCTTTCTTCATCTTCCTTTCACCATCTTCCTTTCCCCATCTTCTTTTGGTATTTGCAATGCAGTCCCTAAAGTTTCAAGTATTTGCATACGTGATCACGAGATTTTTTGCACATACGAGAAAATATTTCTTTCAAGCCCAAATCTTCTTGGTGCATTTTTCCACCGCATGCCTAGTCCGGACCCATGTTAAATTAAGCTCAAATTGTATGCCAATACTAAATGAATATGTGAGATGATTTTTGTTTAGAACTAAAATTAGTTCTAATTTTTATGCAAAATATATATTAGTCAAAATTTAGGCGTCAACATGCCCTCTTTGAGTGGAGGCTCGTAGAGGTTCCGCTCAAAGACAAAATTGAACCCTAAATTTTGATAGTGCAAATGATGGATGCCTTTTTGCGGGAGTTTTAGTCCCATTTTTTATGTAATGAAGTGACGCATGGTATGCAAGTCGAAATAACATGTGTCATAATTTCTCTTTTCCATGTTAGAGAGTGCATGGATCGATAGAATACCTGTTTTACCAATACCTCATAAGTGGTGATTCCCTTAATTTCCAAGTTTCTTGCAAACACGAGGACAAGGTATTTGTATATCGGTTACGAGACTTCTCCCTATGCGAGACGGCGCAAGATATGTGTATCTTTTTATTTTTTTTGAATCAAGTACAGAGCTACGTCGTTGTGAGTTGATTAAATGTCGAAATCCAGATTGTTGGGAACCGAAATCTTAAGAGCTACGTCGTTATGATTTGGTTTGGATCAAAATCACGGGTGCTTATGTCTTCGTGATTTGATAAAGGAGCCGAGAATCATAAGAGCTATGTCGTTATGAGCTGATTAAAGGTCAAGATCACTAGTGCATATGTCTTCGTGATCTGGGGAACCAAAATCTTAAAGCTACGTCGTTATGATTTGGTTTGGATCAAAATCAGGTGCTTATGTCTTCGTGATTTGATAAAGGTCGAATCATAAGAGCTATGTCATTATGATTTGATACACGTGCATATGTTTACACGGCTGGGAGAGGCATAGCCGAATTGAATCGTAACTATATCGGATGAGTTGTTAATTTGAAAATGGGTTGAAAACTTACCAGGTTCTCCGAACTATTAATCAAAATAAGAAGAAAAAAAAAGTTCATGCAAAACTATCCTGGCTTGTGATGGCAATCACTCATACCATGATTTATGCA